>CM063283.1:31873575-34382742 GCA_032173965.1 Sitta carolinensis
CTATCTATCATACTATTTCTTTAGAATCTTCAAAATTACATTTTCCTAGACTTGTTCTCAAATATCCATTCTGAAACTCATGGAGCAGTTTTAGTGGGTTTCTCTGATGTCTCACCCTGCTGGGATATTTTTGGACACAAACCACAATTGTCTGGTATATTTATCTGTCATCTGTATGACTAAAGAACACATCTCATTTAGGTCCCATTTACTTTTCGTAACATGTGGAAAAAAAGAACTACAGATTCTTCAAATTCCAATTTTCAGGCAAAATGTGTATGAAGAGAAAGAAATTGGAGTAATGTAGATAGAAGTGAAGAATTCCAGCAAATTACAAAATCTTAGACCATCACTCCTATACTTATATAGGATGTGTTTTGCCCTTTCCACTGTCAATTTTCTTTTTAGGTTTGCTGTTCATTAGCACTTCATGCAGTACTAGTTCATTTTCCTGTCCAGCTATTTCAAAATTCCATTCTGCTTCTGTTGAAAACCTATTGAAAAAATACTTTTCCCATGACATGAGATTCTAATTCTCTCCAAAAAAATATTTTATTAAGAACAGGTATTGATGGTTAGAATACTCATCAGTGGGGTTTATTTAAAGAAGTAAAGAAATAGGAAATACGAAAGAAACTCACTTCAATATAAAGTGAAATGATTTCTAACAATTTGAACAATTTCTATTTTTGGATTCTTGGTTTAATAAAATATAAAATAGAGAGCCTAATTAAGGTCAGTAGGGTTAATCCTCATGCAGCCTGTGACAGTGACATATGTCAGAAGTACTCCTAGATAGAAAGGCAAAGGAAGGGAAAAAAATGTAGAGAAAAAGTGACAAACACAACAAGCTGCAGAGCTTCATAAATTACCCCTATAATAAAAGGGGAGGAAATGAAATGTCTTTTCCTACTTTTCTTCAAACACTAGCAAGGTGAAATATGACTTCTGGAAACTCATTTCAGACTGTTAAAATATTTTCACTTTTACCAGCCACTCTGCCTAGTGGAGTATGGACAGTTACTTACTACGGTATGATCTCTTTCACTCCCTCCAATCCATTCTAAATAACAATATATTCTACCTCCACACCCCTCCTTGTGATCCCCAAAAAGAAGAAAAATGAAAAAAGAATGGGGGAGGCTATCAATATTTTTTTTCCATGATCACAAGAGATTTTATCTTTTTGCAGAAACCACGAAATAGCTCCAGGAAACATCATAATGTTGTCTCTGTTTTTGCCATGGATGTATTTCCATGGTGAAGGAGGTACTCCACCATATTTTGGATCCCCAATGCCAAGCCATTTCCCCCTGTTGTGCTTCAAAGGAGCAGAAGAGTAAACAAGTGTGTCATAGATGTTAAAGGAAGGGATTGGGTATGGGTTTTCTGCTCTTGAGGCTAGAGGCATTTGAATTTCCTTTCAATGTGAGACCCAAGGGTGCATCTTCTTACATTCTCCTTAGAATTCAGCTAGAAGGGACAAAAAAAAATGTACAAGCAGGTGGGATCTGTGATGTGTACTAACAGATCTCCCCATCCAGAGGATCAGGGACCAGGACTGCAAGAAAGCATGCATGATCCATAGTTAAGATGTGACCAAAGAATTGAAAAAAAACAGATAATGTCTCTAAAGATTTAACAAAGACCATGAATTCCTCCACTGTGTGAATGATACTGCTGAGGAATTTTGCACTAGAAGAAATAACATATTCCAAAATGCAAATATTACTTTGAGAAGAAAAATCTATATTTACATTATTTGGCTTCTACAAGTTTCTATATATGTGAAAGAGAGTAATTTCCTATGCTGGATGATTATCCTAATTAAAGTGTGCAGAAAAAAAGAAAAAGAATGAAAGCAAAAGCACCACAGAATATTTTTAAGAATATAAATACAAAAAACATAAACTTATTCTAAATGTGAAGTACCCAATGTTATGACTCACTTTGTGATTCAGGCAGCGCTTATTATGTAAGACTGTTTATATTCTCTTCCAAAAACTTGTTACTTTTTTCATGGCCTTTTATTCAGCCTACACCCTTAAAAAAGTGTATAATTTATTCTGCAAAACATTCTAGTTGGTTGGACTGATTAAAGATAAGGAGATAAGACTTTAAGTCTCCCTTTATCTGTTTATTTATGTAGGGATTGACTAATTCAGAATATATGGAGAAATGTTGTCTTGACCCTACAGGTCATTGCTCCCAAACAAATCATCTAGTTATATTTCAGTGATGCAATCCATTAATTTCATGAGACTACTCCATTACTGACTGTAAAATAGATCCAGTTTCGCACAGAGGAAATGGTAGCAACTTTTCCCAGAATGCCTTGTAGCCTGAAGATTAAGACCTTTCCTGGACTTCAGGGAGGCTGAATTTTCTTCAGGTTTGGAGAAAAAAAGAAGCGAGGTTTCACATTTCAAAGCACAGAACCCTAGCATATTTCTGTTGTATACCTGATGGATACCAGCACTGGCTACCTTTGATAAATGCACACATTCATTTCAGTGCCTACTGAAGGACACTCATCAATATCAAATATTTCTTTCAGCTAGCTCTAGGTAGTGGTTCATTTAACACATAGACTGTTTGGCTTACACTTTGGATTAGTCTAACTTAATGGAGTATCAGGGGAACCCAGGTGCATTCAGCTTACAAAGTGTCATGAAACTCATGTGCTTAAATATTGTCAAAGCTAGTTATCTTTTTAAGCAAAAGAAAAAAACCAGAGCTTCCAAATAAAAAGCAATTCCATCCTAACATCATTATTCAAAAAAACTTTGAGAAATCCATCTCAGTAAAAACTCCTTTCCTTTTTTAGCTATTTAAAATTAACTGACATGAATTGTTTGGTCTTGGTGGTTTGGAATTGTTTGGGGTTTTTTAAGCACAATATCTAACATGTATGTTCCAAAGCCTGAGTCAAAGCGTAATATAACTAACTTCAAACTTTAAAACAAAGTATAAGCAAGACCATTTCAGTTATACAAGGTACACAAATGCATTTCCAGCTTAAATAAAACAGAATAATATGGGAGAGGTATAATTTAGGTAGCTGCTTGTTCATAACCTCAGGCCTAGCAAGAGATGTAAGATACAAATTTCCAGTCTTTAAATCTCCTATAGTTTGCAGAGTGCTCAGTAGCTGTTTGCCTGTGCTTACATTTTTCTTCTTGATAGTTTTGGTTTGTAAATTTTAACATTGTTAGAGTCCTGTTGACTTAAAAAACAAACAAACAAACAAACAAAAAAACCCCAAAACTGTTTTATGGATAATCTCAGGTTTAACTGTCTTCTGTTTCATCCGTCGCTATTTTTCTGATTATCTGTATTTGTGGTGTCTTATCTTGTTGGTTTACTGTATCAGTCATGTCCTCATTTTTGATTGTCTCACAGTTATTTACAGTACTCATTAACAGCAATCAAATCCCTGATGAAATCTGTATCTCTTTGTTTCAAAATTATTGCTATTGGTCATTGAAAGGGAGGGCTAAGAAAGTGAAAGAAACCAGTATGTGATTTTCTCATTAAAGCAAAATGGAGTCTCAACAAAAAGAATTGTTTTGCTTTGTAATTATTCTAGAACAAAGTGATTGTAATTTTATTACAAAAAGCTAGTATGTTGTTTATGCATTAAATAGATGTTTTATTTACACAGATAAGTCAAAGGATTGATTCATTTCAGATTTACATGCATGAAATAGCAGGCAGCTTTCATTTCAGCTATTCACATTGTTTATAATTACCTTCGGCCAAAAAGAAAATATCTCTTTCATTACAGGCTTGACTCTATTTTAAACTTATTATACTTGTCACTATTCACTGACAAATAAAGCAGATAGGTACAGAAATAAAAACTGATCTTTTGTGGGATTGCATGACTTTTATCTCTAGGCTGTTTACATTATATTATACAACATAGTTTATTTATCTTTTTTGTTTAAGAAAACCTCCAAATTCATGTGTAAATAGGCTTGGGAAAAGGGAAAAATATCTATTTTAGGTTTATGCTTATAGTTAAAACCAGATATTATATACATGTGTGTGTTTATAAAGTAAATTTTGGTTTAGTCACTTAATTATTTTAAGATTTTCTTTTTTAAAATCAATGCATTTGCTGAAGGTATTACTACAGTCTTTTCATGAAGATGTTACCACAATCATTCAATGAAGAAAGCATTGTAACACCTTCAGGTACATGAAAGTTTCTCCATTAAAAAATGTCCTATAATTTTCATTTACCTATCATTATTACTTTGAAATATATGTGATTTTTTTTTTTTGTGCTATAATGTGGAACCATCGCTGGTAAAAAGAATAATAGATTGCAGCACTTTTGGTCTCTTCCATTTAACAGAGATTTTTTCTCTTATACTTGATGGCTCTCTTCCTTCTTTTTATCTGTCCCGAAGACTGACACTTTTCTTTTACTCTTGATTCTATCTGATGACTTTTTTATTAAAAGGAGAAAAGAAGATCCTGTAGAGCATATTTCTGAGCCAATTAGGGTTTTGTTACAAAACCACAATGTCAGAACACCTCTTATAGCAGTAATTGAACTGTTGCTATTGCACGTATTGGAAAATTTTCTGTCAATTTTGGGGGCTTTCCTTTGAGAGAAAGGATAAAAAACACCAACAAGCCAAAACTAATTAGAAAGCCAGTATATATTTACTTGATTTTCTGGTCATGATGAAAGAGGAAGAGTCTGAAAAAAATACATTTATAACACAGTATTTAAATGGATTTTGACGTAATCATTCTCCTTTCTTTTCATGGCTGGTCAGTGTATGGAGTACAGTAAATTCTAGGAATTATCTCTGATGATTTTTTTTGTGTCCATCATTGTCATCTTTCTAGCCTTTTTGTGCATTTTAATTTCTTTGTGTCCTGGTGTAGGTAGCTGCTTTACAAAAATTCCTCTAAATTTGCTCCAAATTAAACTTATTTTCATTGCACATGAACAAACATGTATTTTTCTAAATTTAATTTTGGTTCATAGGATTTTAAAGAAAACTTTAGTAGTAATAGATTACTTCTGCCTACAGCAGAGTTTCTCTTTTTTTAGTATTATTGCAGCAATATTTCTGACTTATCAGGCAAGTAAAAGAGAAGAACATATTTACCACTGTAGTGTTCAATGAAGAAAAACAATGAAAGCCTTAATTAACTCTGTAGTTTTACTAATTACTAGCTAGACTAGGTATGTACTTTCCACTTTATTAAAAACAAACAGAGTAGGACTGAATGTAAATTAAGAAAGGAAATTCTGTAGTGTTGCTTCATAAGCAAGCCTGATGTTTCAATATTATGGAGATTTGTGTGACCATAGGAACAATTGAAAGGTAATCCAATCTTGGTATGTTCCTTAAAAGCACATTCTTTTCATCTCTTATAAATTTTAGTTTACTCTGATTTTTCTCTGCAGAAACAATATGAGAAAGAATTCTTGCAAATCTAAACCATATGCCAGTATCTTTTACTAATTTGGAGCTGACAGCTCCCATTCACCAGTGAAGAGAACCTAGGTAGACATGCAGTGCAATTTTTCTTTGGGAAAAAAGGAAAGTAAACAAACTAAAAAGCTAGTCTGTCATAAATTTAAAGGTCTAGAAATACCTATTTAAACCTGAGTGAGTTATCTTAAGCTTTCTATATAGTCAATAAAAATAGACACCTTCAGAACACAGCTCATCTCTTTCTATCTATGATAAATTAAAAGGCTCATTCCCAGAAGATGAAAAAGATGGAAATTTCTTTTTTAAACACAGCTGTTGTACTGCCTGAAGGTTCACAGAATTTTAAAAATATAGAAGAAAAAAGTAAACTTTAGAAAAAGAATGGACATCTGTATCTCACATCCCTTTCCTTTTTGATTGATATAATCTCTACTAAACAAATTAAGACTTCAGGGATGAGAATTCAATTTTTAAAATACCCACATCCTAAGACACTTGAGATATGATTGAGCTTCCAAGTTACCTGTTTAGGATTAACAAATATGACATAGCACCCAAAGGAGATTCATCCCCTTCTGAATTAATAATTAGAAAAAGGAGGAAAAACATTTAGCATATTAAATGACATTAAATAGCTATGATTAGGTATCTGGTGGGACTCAGCAGGCTGTAACTTCATGTGTCCAGTATCCCTTTATATGAACTAGTTGCTTGGTCCCATTGTGATCAACAAAGATTAGGGAAAGAATCACCCACAAGCATTTTGTATCCTTTTAGATGCTCTACTACATGAAAGATATCATTTGAGTACTATTTGATAGTAATGTGACATCTTGCTGAAACAAGTTTTAAAAGAAAATCATAGCCCTTGCATATTCTACATCTGGGATACTTGAAATGGCACTCAAATTGTATGTCATTTGTTTAAGTTATTAATGTATGTGTACTATGCAAGTATATAAGTTTGTATATACACTCACATATATGAAGAAACTCTCAAAATAGCCTAATGACATTGTGTGGATTAGCATATAATATTTTACAGTTAAAAAAAAGGAAGAAAGAATGTATACCATGCATGTATATAAAAAATGTGTTAGTATATGTTGCTCTGTGTTTGCAGAAAATATATGAGGAAACAAATATAAAAAAGTAACATTGAGTGAGAGATTGAAATGTTAATAGTTATTGACTCCAGCAATTGGCCATTTGCTAAAGCAGCAGGGTGCTTTGCTGAGTCCAGGTTTGTGCCACCCACTCCCCAGCCAAAGGGGAGGAGGAGAGTTTTATGTGTTAGGTGATGAAACCTTTGATCCACCTAAGACAGAAGGGGGTGAGTACCCACCACTGGTGGCTACAAGCTGGGATTTGAGCCAGATAAGGGAGAAGGCTGATAAGAAGCAGATCCTGCAGAAGCATAGTGGAATTTGTCATGAGATATCCTCTCCTACACAACTGGCTCATTCACACAACTGTTTATATATTTACAAGCTGATCCTTTGGTGTCCTTTCACTCTAATCCTCCCCAAGGGATCTTGAAGCAAGAACCTGAGTTACCCTTGCCTACAGGGCAATAGCTTAAATTTACATAAAAGATTGTTCTTAGACTTTTTTAACCTCCCTTTTTTTTTCCTGCTACATTTCAACTAACTTAGGAAATAATTTCTTTGGTATAGTATCCACGTTTGAGGAAAGTACTAATCATACCCATGGGTAATATAAATCTAATAAATGACACATCTCATGGACTTGTGCAGAAAACAGGTATACTGCTGAATATGTGATTCTCAAGAATTTTGTGAAAACAAGACAGCTATAGCTATAGAAATACTGAAATTCTTTGTCACAATCACTAGGGACAAAAGGGGCTTATGTAAAAGAAAAAGAACAGAGATCCTTTTTGAGACTTCTAGACTGTTGATATGGTTTGAAATGCTCTGTGTCAAACTCACTGATCAAAACATCCTAAACGACTATTACATTCTTTGAAAATAACACAAAGACCTCAGTAAAATGTATCGACTGACCTCTTTTTACTTTGAAGTCACAGACTGCTTCCTCATGGTGCATTGGCTTGCTATTTATTTTTCCTTGTAAGATATATTGACAACAAACATTAACTCATCAGGACCAGGCCAGTGATACTGAAGTAGGAATGAAACACAGATCTTTTTTCCACCAGCCTGTGAAGTGTGTGTGTTTGTGTTTAGGTGTACTCATGTATGTATCTATGTAACTATGTATTTTCACTTTTGAAATGCTTTCTAGCAACACTAGCAATGCCAAATTCACTCAGTCCATGTGTGCCTCATGCTACACATTCTGCTCTCAGGTTCTGGCCGCAGCTAAGATTTATCACATCTATTGGTCTTCCCAGAGACCTTTGTGTAACAGCTTGTCCTGGTTTGACCAGCCCAGGGAAGTGAGCTGGCTGGTCTTGAGATTGGCTTTTCATTGGACCAATGGGAAAGCATTTTCTAGTTCTTATTACCTTTGAAAGGAAGCCCAGGAAGGTCTCTTTCCTTCCAGCTGTGAGAGAGCACACACCTCTGCCCTCTCTCTGCCCTGGCCGAGTGGGGGGGAGGGGGCGGGGATGGCCATGCATGCCAGATAGGGCTCAGCTGATTTTGGGAACATCTGCTGACCCAGAGTTTGCTCTGCTGCTGGCCCAGGCTGGCTCTGCCTTTGTTGCGCCTGGTGAGAGAGGCCGAGGGAGACGTGATGATGCAGGCTGGAACACCTGATGAGACTGAGGGGTGGAAAAGGAATTTGGGAATCTGTCCAACTTTCCCTCCTAGCTGCAAACGACCAGTAAGTGGCTGCCTTTTTTTGGGCCTGGACCCTCTGAGATTTTCTTCCTCCCACATCCCCCCAGCATGGCTTTGAAATCTGACACCATGGACTGCCCCTCCTGGCCTGGCACAGCCCCAGCACTGTCAGCCAGGTCGGGCACTGTCTCTTGTTAACTCTTTCAGTGCACCAGTGCACAGATGGGACCTGGAAAGCCTCCATCCTCTCTCCAATGAGAGAAAATCAGAATGCAGATGTGTAAAGACCACATGAGGTATCAAAGTCAGTCAAGGAGTGAAAGTCCAGTTGGAAGGGGTGTGGGAAGTTGCTTTTGAGCTGTAAGAGTCTTGTGAGCTATGGTGGTTGGTTATAACATGTTGAAATGTTTCCTTTAAACCATAAAGAAGTATGGGGGAGATAAAAGAGTTCAAATTGTAGACCTGAGCAAAGAAGTGAAATGTTGAGGGGAATATTGATTTAATGAGAAGTTCAACAGAGAGATGAAGTGATAATGACTTTTTGCCCTCGAAGAAGAAGTGAATCTCTGTTCCTTGGAGGTGAAGGTGGTCCCAAAGACAAAGAGAACCTTTGTTTTGAACATTTATCTTTAAAGTAAGACCCCATACATTGATGTGGCCCAGAGACACAACTGTGAACATGGGAGGAGTTTCATGAATGCAAAAGGATCTGGGCAGTTGCTGTTCATGAAGAATGGATCTACAAGAGAACTGATTTCTTGTGGGGGAATTGACCATAGTGAACGAGAAATGCTTCCCTCCCTAAGTGAACTGAAAAAAAGACTGTTTTAGAGGTGGAAAAACTGACTGAGATTTTCTGAGTGTTGTTTTTCTTTACATTGTCGGTTGGGAGAAAAGAAGGTGTGGGGAGGGAGGAAGAGTGTTTTGAAGGTTCCATCCTCATTCTTGTTGTTTTTCTTTCTTTTAGTGTTAGTTAATAAAGTCTTATTACTTTTAAATTTAAGCCTGCTTTGCTCTTGATTGGAAACTTTGAAATTGGCAAACTCAAACCAAAAGAGAAATTGGTGTTTCTGCCTGGTTTCAAATTGAAACCACGACACAGCGATTCGTTTCTACATAGCTGCTCTGCTAAGCTGTTGAGAGCAGTTCTCTAGATTCTCCTATAGTCACTACAAATAGGCAAAGTCCTCTGAATTAGTCCCTGACCTGCTTTATAAGCACACAGCTGTGAGTAAGCACACAGCAGCAGGTTTTGGATAACAGGGTAAGATGAAAAGCACATATGAAAAGAGAGATGAAATATGGAGAAGGGAAGGGTACAGAAGGGAAACATAGGGAGGCAGGAAAAAAAAAGAAAAAAAGGGAAGGGAAAGGGAAAGGGAAAGGATTTGTAGATAGGTTTTCCCTGCCCTAAAAATAGGTTTCTCAGTTTCTCTGCAAATTAGTTATAATGTGCAGTCTATTCTTCCAGTCATTCTGGAAATTAGTTGGATGGCTTCAGAGGTCTGTGGTGATCTTGATCCCTCCTACATTCCCCACCCATTTTTCAGCCTCATTCCTGCACTCACAGAGTACTGTGTTTTACTTATTTTCAGAAACAAGTACAAGGACATTTGTCCAGGAAAAATCCTGCCCCTATGTCCACATGGTCCCCTTCTCTAGCCAAAACTTATTTTTTCTCAGAGTTGTTATTATCAATGATCCTTTGTTGGCTCCACAGCCATTCAGCAATTAGTTCCTGTGTTCTGGGATTCTACAAGATTGATTTCTATGCTGTCTCCTTCCAGTAGCTTTATTATCCCTATGGAAATTTATCAACAAAAATGGTAGCAATATCTGTAACTTCTAATTAATGCAATGACATTGCAAGGAGTACTTTAAAGACATTAAGCATTAAAATGCAGACCATGGTATCTGCTGAGCTTTTCTGTCCTGGGAATCTAGACACAATGGAGCCATGTCTAGCTTTAACCACTCTGAAATTATTTCTTTCAAAGATAAGAACAAAATATACTTATTTGATTTTTTAAAATTTGTTTAAGATTCTTTTGGCTTAAACAATCACACATAGGGCTTTATTCATTAATTTTTGCACAACAAATCAATACATAAGATTGCTTCAAAGTCTCTATGGCATTCTCAGGAGAGTCTAGATTTTCACTAGAGATGGCCTCACCCTAGGTAATCTATTTACTTCTCATCACAACATTAATAGATAATCCATCTCTAGC
Source organism: Sitta carolinensis (assembly GCA_032173965.1). Lineage (NCBI taxonomy): Eukaryota > Metazoa > Chordata > Aves > Passeriformes > Sittidae > Sitta > Sitta carolinensis. The sequence goes on from CM063283.1 coordinate 31,884,040, forward strand.
ATCATCATTTTTGGGAAAGTCATTGTTTGTTGGTAGGAGGTTTTTTATATTTTAACTGTGTCCAGGTAGCACCATTAAATACACAGTTTGGACCTTTTTCTATGTCATAGATGCTTACACAGATTAAACTGCAGCTTGAAAAAAAATCAGTTTGGTTTTAAACTGAACCTACAGACACAAATTCTGCAAGATATTTAAATAAATGTTTTGCTTCTTTTCCGTGTTAAATGCAAAAACCTAACTCCTTTTCTCTACAGGCAAAGTGATTAAAGAGATTATTTTGAAAAACACAGTAGTGAAATGCCTTATCAGCCAAATACTAAAAGTGGAAATATATTTTCTCTGTGTTAATCTTCAGGTTATTTCTGAAATTTTGGAATTCTTAAACCTGATGTATCAATGCTAACCACATCAAAGCTGCAGAGATTATTTTTTTTTCCTCTGTGTCATCTCCTTTCTTCCACAACACAACAGATTTTTCTAAGTAGGACTTTTATGATGATTTTCATTTTTAAGAGTTACTCACATTGTTAAATATTACACAGTCAGCATTAACAGAAGAACATGCTTTCAGTGAGAAATTACTTCAAAATGAGAGACATGTGCAGCAATAGAATGAATACATTGCCATCTTGTTCTGTAAAATATGTGTTTCCATGTAGAAAATAAATCTCAGCATATTAAGTCTAAAAAAGATATTCCACTGCTTTGTCACAGCCTGGTATTACTGTCTACAACTCACTTCATGTAAGAATCTGATGATACTTAGGCATTTTAAATTATCAGATACATTTGGAAAATGATGAAGGGAACTCCTTTAAGGGAGGCTAGAGGTGTAGTATTTGTAAGATACAGTTTTTGAGAGGGTTGTTCTTGATTTTCTGTTATGACTTGTTTAGATTGCCACAAAAACTAAAAGAACAAGGCAGAGAATCAAACCAAGGGTCACCATTATACAGATCACACAGCAGGAGAGATAGATAGATGCTTAAAGAAAAGGAACAACAAAAGCAGAGGTGATATTTTTTCTCATATTCTTCCATTTTCCTCACATTTTCACTTACGAGGATTTCCTGAGTTGGATCTTGTTTTTCACATTTTGTCTCCCTCAGTGTTGGGTTTTTTTTTGGTCCAACATGGTCTTTTTAAGTGCACATCATTTGTTGCATCCACAAGGAATTCTTTGTAAGGAATTCACAGGGTTATTAGCTACTGAATGAAGAAATAATTATTGGGGTTTTATTTATTTAAATGAAAATATGCCCACCTGAAGATTTGCAGATGTCTTTTTCTTTGGTGTATCAATGTATGGCATTCTGTTTCCTGACATCATGGAGTCATTTCTGAGAAAACTTACCTGGTTAGCTGGTACATCTCAGTGTCAGTGTTTGTTACTACTGCTCCAGAATCTGTGTTGATTTCAGAATGTAGCTTAAATGTATAGTTCTAATTCTTGTTCAGTTTGTGGGTAATATTTCTATTCTAGTTTTAAATCATTCATTGGCAATACATTTTTTGTCAGTTTTGCAGAGAATATTTTAAATCCTCAATATGAACATCAGCTGCTACCAAAGTGGTTATATTTTTCCTTCTGGGATGCTCTCACAGCTTTGGCTGGCAGAGATACTGAGAATTCATCCTCCTATGCATTCTGAGTCAGAGTAAGTTTTCTTACATGTGGTTCAGTAATGTCTTAATTTAAAAGGCAGTAGAAAGCTACAAGTAGTCAATAAGAAAATCTCATTTCTTAAACAGATTGGAAAAATTATCTTTAGTGATCTTTAAAAGAAGCTGTTAGGGAACCTATTACTACAGGCTTCCATTCAGGGCAAGCTTTGATAAGAATTGACCTCTGCGGCCAGCATGAAAGATATTGTCATTATTTGTTAACCTAATGTTCTATCCTTCTAGGCTAACTTCCATTTAGTGTTTTCTATGTTGTTTTGTACCTCATTAAATTAATACATTTCCATGAAGCTCCAAGATTTACAGTACAAATTCACAGATTTCTCAATCTGATTGTCTGTGTTTTGCTAAAGTGCTTGGTAAAAATCACTGATATCTCACTTCTGAATGGACTGTGCTTTCCTGTTAATGGAGAAAATTATGTATCAATATTATTCGTGATTTCAATACTTGAAGTGCAGGTTGTTGTGATTTCAGTTTATTGGACTTCATTGGCTAAGGTAGAAAAGATTCAGTGTTAGTTTTCAAGAGGCACTTTATAACTTTGAGAAGTTTTAAAGGAGTAAATGAACTGTAAAATGTGAATGACTGTTAGCTTTGGATTACACTGCTTGATTACACTGATAATAACTGCCGGTCATCTTGATGTAAATGCAGGATCATCACTTCAGGTGTATGGAAAGTCAAAAAATGGTGCTTAGTTCCTCTACTATACAGAAAGTTTAATAAAGGATCTTAATTGATGGTAATTGTGTTTGACTCTAAAAGAATTCTATAGTTTCCGTATTTACTAAAAAACATTTATTTCCTGGACTATTGTGTGTATTTCTCTTGACTGATTTTAACAATTATAGCAACCAATGTTCTTCTGTAAGCAGTAGCTTTCAACCTCCTTCAGCCCACAGATCCTGACACAATTTATACTGGAACCTATATAAAGGAGTCAAACCAACTGGCAGTTGGATTAATTGATTGTTTTCCTTACATGTCTTTCACAGAACACATTTTGTACTTCCTAAGCCTTTACTGGTACATGTAGCACTACTTTAAAAAACATTATTCATATTGTCTGTAATCAGCTAAACCAAATGATTCAATCCAATTCTTTATCAAAATTTCAGTCGCTCTTTCTATGTCTAGGATTGAATGAAATCTAATCCCTTTTGTCTGAGTGACAATGTAAAATTAAGGCCTGAATTCACCATCTGCACCTTCTATTAGCTATTTATACATGTATCTCCCATCGCCATCTAGGCTTTGGCCATAGTATCATTCTGGTTTAATTTCCCGTAAGATACAATATAATAAAAAAGTAGTCTTGGCAAAGAATTGCCTTAATGTTAAGTGATAACTAAAGGTATCTGAAAACAGCTAAAGATCTCCAGAAAGCATTTCCCAGTGTGTGATATCATTGGTGATGTATATTTTGTGTAATTTGACTAGTGCCAAGTGTAGCCCACATCTGACAGATACAAATTCTTGCCACCCTTCCTGCTTTCCATTTCCTAATGGCCTCAGTAGAGATCCTGTCCAAACTGCCAACCTCATTCAGAAGGAGGATGTATGAAATGGCTCACAATGAGACAGTTAAATCCAGGCACTTGTTTAGACACAAAAGATTAGCAGCAGATAATAGGGACATTGTCTGATGTGCTTGAGTGGGAAGATCATCAGAACCATCTTGGTGTCTAGGGGCCTGGAAACATGCTTATGAGAAGATGTGATGTTCCTCTGATCATTTGGCAAATTCTCGCACAAGAAATATTTAATTTTTATTTTATTCTGTTGTATTGGAATGTCTTCTATTTTCTATCATTTTACCTAATTCTCATCTTTCTATCTTGCCTCTCATTTTCATATTCAGCTCAAATTTTTTAAACCAAAATTTACCTTCAGAGAAAATAGAAACAGTTTCCTATAAAACTAATAAAATGTTGAATTTTTTGACAATATTTGGTTGGGATGCAGTATTTTATTATTAAAAAGAAGGAAGAAAAAAAAATATAAAATTTAATTCACAAGAAATACCTTAAACAAGAATACAGGTTTCAGAAGCATAGATAAGCATAAAGAAGCATAAAACTGCAATCTGAAAAACACATGTGCATGTGCCATTGATTTTCTTTCACATTTTCCTATTTTATAGGTATCATCTTTGGGATAAGCAGAAAATAGACATTTGAACATGTTTCAGTAGTCTGGAAGTGTAAGTCCTGACATTCATTTTGCTCTGTCAAAGTAGCTTTCATGTTTTTCAACATGTCTCCATTTCACAATAGAATATCGAAACCATTCTGGGAGCAGTGAAAGGAACTCACATTTGGTGTTGTGCAATATGTAATACATGCTTATTGTAGGCCTGTGAACTTTGCAATGAGACAGATGCATGCTGGTTTATATTGTTTTCTGCAGCATGTACAACATATCACTGCTTCACAAACTGCCTGCTTTAGTGTCCTAAGATAGATCTATAAAGGCCTTTTTCTTCTCCCTACTAAAAGATCCCATCCACACATTTGAATGAATGAATGAATAAATAAATAAATAAATATATGGATGGAATAAATCTACTTTACAGGGATATGCTGATCTTTGAAGGACAATTGAAGGTAATAATCTGGCATTCTTTCTTAGTGAGTGTTTCTGTATCTTTACCCTAAGTGTCCTGGAATGCTTATAATACTTCTCTTAATTAAAATACACACAATATTACACTCTTCAAAATCTCCTCTGAATGGCACCATTATGAGTATCTCTGTCCATTACAAAACACGTGAATATACTTTACTCGTGCTCTGGTTTTAACTTTGGTGACCTCTAGTTACTAGAAGTACAGCTATATTTTGATACCTAAATATTAATTGTCTCTTTCTAACCAATGGATAGGAAACAGACCACATTCAGAAACATTAATTTGTCTTTTGATTGCTGGTGGAATTTCTGGATATTCTATCACTTAGCTGTACAATAGAGTTGATATGGCTTATTAATGTTCCAAATGTTTCTTAAGCTCAAATACCAGATTATGTTCAGCTTTATTTCATTAAATGTTTCAATTTTTTTCCCAAGTAATAAGGGATAAGGCAAAAATATGCTACGGAGAAATTACCAGATTGTTACTCCTGCATAATGTTATAGCAATCATATGGGAGAAAATTGTCCTGGAATGCGTATTTATCTTTTACTCTTACAGTTAAGTGCACTTGTTATGCTGTTATGTGCTCAGAAATCCTTTATGTTGCTTCACAAAATCGTGAGAACACAATAGTTTATTCATGTACCACAAGAAATATTTCAAGTATGCTTATCAACTGTAACTAAAAAGGGTAATGCATTTTTTTTTTTTTCATGTCTATGTGATCAATAATAGAAAAGTCCAGATCAGTAGAAACAAACAGGTATCCATTAGTACTCACGGTGTAATGTGAGTTCTCCCGTATTGCAGCACTGCTGGCAAGCTAAACCTCCAGGAAAGAAGAGGAAAAAGAAAAGGGAAAAAACCCAGTTCTGGTTATTCTAGTATTTTTTCCATCACAGACTGTGGAAACCACAGCTCAGCTCAAAGGAAGGACTAATAAATATTTGTTGTTTTTCTCCACAAAGAGAAAAAGACAGACCAGGAGAGAAAAAAAAAAAAGAAAACCACAAATCATGCCTTATATTTTTGGTCCTTTCCTAACACAAATTAAAATGGTGAAGAAAAGGAAAGACGCCTAACCTCTCCTTTCAGGGATTAAGCTGTGTTCTTCACATGGTATCTGTTCTTCTTTCTTTTAGATTCCCCTCTACGCTAGTTAGAAAAATGAAAGAAAATGAACAATTTATGCTGGTTTAGAGCTCTTGTGTGATAACTTTTACTACCCTTATTCTGATCAGTCAGCATGCCCAAACTTACTGTATACCTTGTTTAAACCTTGTGACTTTCTAAAAGTCAGAACAAGACATGAAAACTGACAAAAACTGGGCCGCTCCATTCTGGAGCCCCTTTGTAGCACTTTTGAAGAAACTGATTCTTTTTCTTTGCTTAGATTTGAAATAGATTTCTTAGGTGGTAGAATATTAGTGAAGCATAAAGTCTTGAAAGAGAAAGTTATAATTTCTTCTCTAGAAGCGTCTTGGAAATAGATTTGGGTATAAATACTTGGATAGAAAATATATCTTTAAATAGTTAGCAGTACAGAGATATCTAAGATTTAGTCTTAGTCAGAGATATCTTGATTTAGTCTTCACTTTTTTTTCTTCTTTTTCCTTTTTATACATGTTATATGTTTACAGCAAAATTATTATGAAGTCTTTTTCTTCTAGGTTTAGTAATACCATAGGGACTAGATATGATGAAAAATTTTGAAGTCTAATCCACCTGATATTAGAATATTTATTTTAGGTTGAGTTTATCATGGGGCAAATATGATCCCTGGTACACCTTGAAGGCTTCTTCCCTGTTTCTCAGACAAAAGAATTCATTAGATAATGTGCCAGTTCCCATGGAAGAGTTTTGTTTCAGTGGAAGTAAATAAAAAGAGCAAGGAGAGAAAACGTATATTGTTCACCTTTGAACTTCAATTTTGACCATGATCTGCCTATAAAAATGTATTTGTTTTTATCTTTTTTTTTTTATTATTTCTAAATGAGGTTAAGGAAATTATTTCTGAAATGGTGAATTTTTAAGATTATTACCTTTAAACCTTTATAAATTAGAGAAAATATTCATAGAAAGACTCTGTATTTTAGTGGGTTTTTTTAAATACATCTATTAGTAATAGTAATTTCTTACTGCTTTAGCAATAAATTTTCTAACATGTTAAATATGAGGTAATTCATTGACCAAAGGATACAAACAGATTCAGTAGTCCTCTTAAAATAGAAGCAATAGATCCCCAATCCCTGAAACTTGTAAAATATGTGAACTTGAAGAAAAGGCCACAGGTATGTAAACCACAAAGAATATTTTATATACCAGTATCTATAAAATTAATTGCCACAGGTAATGTTATAGTAATGTTTTTTATAAATTTTTTAGCTTACTGCCTTAATGGTAATGAACATTTTCTTCTGCTTTGATCAGAGACATGCTTCTGCTACCACCTGAACCATTTTTTTTCTAACAAGCTGTTGTTTTTCTCTTCTGTTTAGAGAAAGATCAGAGATGTAAACATTGAGGATATAAAAGAGCTTTGAATGCTATTTTTTTTGAAAAAAAAGTATCTGCACAAGGAAATGTTGCTACCGTATTTATTGTTATAGTCAATGAAGGAGTGACTACTTTTTCCCTAATTCTCAATTAATAGACTTTAGAGTATCTGCCTTAGAAAGTCTGCTTCTACTCCATAACTTTTGTATGTCTTAGAACTGCACTTCTCCTATTTTATTTTAAAACTATTTGAGATGGTAACATTTGTACATATGTGGCATTAATCACTAATACATTATAGCTGATTTATTGAAAGGAATATGACCATGAATCCATTCAATTAGAAGTTTGCCAAATAAAATGCAAAATTATATGGTGTCCTGGTGAGGGCAGCAAAACATTCAACATACATGCTCTTAATAAGCCAGTTGCTGTTCTATGCAAATTCATTCTGAAATTGCAAGTGAAAGGAATGTATAGTTTTTGATTTTGCAATAGAAGCTAGGAAGGTGGATTTTTCCATATTTTTTTTTTTCAATCAGTGTCTGTGTTTGTCTAACACTAATGATAGAACTTATATTTTTATTTAAACTTACATCCCAAATTATAATGTGCATGCAGTTGAAAACAGATTCAGTATTAATCTCAAAGGATAGTGGAAAAGTTGGAAGCAACATGATTTTTTTTTCCTTCTTGTGGCTTGATATACTCTACTAAAAATGCTTGAACTATGTTTGGCTATCTCCTACAAAACCACATTATAATTTCTTGATTTAGAATAATTGTTAAAGAAATTCTTTGAAAAATGATTCTGAGTGCCTGGAAAATATAAAATGAGGAAGTGTCCTGAAAGTAAATCTCAAGACCTAAATAAGTAAGTTAATAAGCAAATAAGCAAGGAGAAATTTACTCATCTTCTCTCATTTTTAGTGATTCTTCCAGTAAACTCAAAGCATATATTTTTATTTTAGATAGAAACAACTATCCAAAATAGAAGTAAGCTATTTGTTGACAAATATTTAATATTATGCAAACTTTAATGAATAACCTTTCTTTTTTTTTCTCTTAAAATGGAAAGAAAAGTGAGCTATATATCCAGAATTTGTGATACATATCATTAAAAAAATGGTTTACATAATATGCTTTTGTTAAAAAGAAAAATAATATTTTGTTTCAGTCTAAGAAATAAATAAAGAACATTTTTAGAGAAAATATGGTACGCAATTATTGTTAAACGTATTTGTTGGGCTTATATTTGGAATTGTTTCCAACCTTCAGGCTCAAACTGGCCTAAACTATGAATTGCACTTTATGTTTAAAAAATTATTGTTACACATATTTTTTGAGTTTATATTTGGACTTATTTAAAACCTTCAGCCTCAAACTAACTTAGAGTATGAATTTTACTTTATGTTTCAAATCTGTCTGTAGCTCTGTGAAATGTAAATGTCTTGATTTTTATGATGTGTGTTCTATTTAGGAAGAGAAGAAAACAGTTCAGATTTTTAAAAGATTTTCTTTTAAAAAATGAAAAATTGTAAGCTTTGCTTTAACAAATAAAAAATAATCAGCAATTTAAAATGATGCACAGTTGTTTAGCTCTTAAAAGGTAACTGTGTAGAGTAATACTTGACTATCTATTGCAAGGTTACTACTTTTTCCTCTTTTACAAACTTTTTGTTGTTTTTATTTATCTAGCATTGTAAACATTATTATTATATAACTCTCCTGAGACTATTATTTGTAAGGGTGAGAAGGAATAACTAATATATTTTAAAACATGTATAGGTGTAAAGGTATAAATCTTTATATGATTTGCATTCTTTCAAAGTTATTTTTGAAGTACTGTTCAACATACTTCTTAAAGGAGGATATTCATATTATTTGAGAAATTATGATATCAATATTCTACCTATATAAGTATATAAGTAACCTGATGCAAAAAAGCATAAAGTCTTGACTCATGTGCACCAATCTGTTGTCTTTCAAAATAAGTTGAAGATAAACTGCTGCAAATTAGCTGCTTGCCATAATACTAACAATTAATAGGGTTTTTTTTCTGATTGTTTTTCTAATCACATAATGGTTTATCTGAAATTTCTAGCTGTCAGATTTTCAGGAAAAAAAAGAGAGAGAGAGAGAATTTACTAAATCTCACTAACATTTAATATTTAAAAAGTTACATTTTTAAAATTTCATAAGTATAGTTGAATCATCCCCACACAAGAGTAGAGTTCTCTCAGGAAGTATCATTCATCCTCCTGTTTAGACTGTTACCAATGAGAGTTGTACTTGCTCGCTCCTAAAATGAAGAGCAAATGGATAGATGGACTTCAGGATAGCCTGTGCATTAGAACTTCCCTGTGGAAATGCAGACAAAGACTTAGCAGAGTTTTTTTTTACATGGTGCTGCTCTGTGTTCTTCAATAGATGGTTTCAAAGAGGTGAGGGTACTAAAGGGATCAAGGTGTGTTAAGAGAGGACAGAAACTTTGTTGTAGAGGGCTTATTTGCTTTTTGATATTTTGCAGTTATAGTCTTCAGACCAAGGAGAACAGTGTGAGGAAATAGAGAGAGAGAAAGAGGAATGGAAAGAAAGAAAAATTCTGCTAATGAAATCAGAGTTTCTCTTTGTGAGAAGCAATAAATCTCATTTCACCTTCCAGTCCTTTCTTTTCTTTTTTTTCCCTATTGAGGTCAGTGGTCAAGACTTCAAGCTAGCTTTGTGGCTTTGAGGAAGACTGAATGAAAAGGATAAGGTAAAATAAAATCAGTCATTGTGGAACCTCAGGGGAAAAAGAATTTGATTATTTTATCCAAACTAATGGAAGGAGTAAAAAGTATAGAAAAACCATAAAAGTGCCTCTGAAATACTGAAAAGAAATTCCTTCCTTCCTTCCTTCCTTCCTTCCTTCCTTCCTTCCTTCCTTCCTTCCTTCCTTCCTTCCTTCCTTCCTTCCTTCCTTCCTTCCTTCCTTCCTTCCTTCCTTCCTTCCTTCCTTCCTTCCTTCCTTCCTTCCTTCCTTCCTTCCTTCCTTTCCGACACTTCCACACTTCCGACACTTCCGACACTTCCGATACTTCCTTCCTTCTGACACTTCCTTCCTTCCAACACTTCCTTCTGACACTTCCAACACTTCCTTCCTTCTCCTACTATCATTCTGAAGGGAATGTAGGCAGGCCAAGGTGGGATCATATTGATACATACATTCTCACAGATCAGTGCAAGAAATATAATTAGAGTCATTTACATGCACAGCTATCCTACTTCTTCCAGAATGCAAACCTTTGTTTCAAGACTAGTTGAACTACCTCAGGCTGGGATGATACATATATAGATGTCAGAGGTCATAACCCTACTATTCATGTTGGATTTTACTTTCTCTCTGTGTCCTTCTTGACAAGATTAAGTTGAGCATGTTCAGCTGGAGAAAAAGGAGCAATGGCAATTGCTGTTCTGCAGCCTGTGATGGTAACTAACTTTGTTAATGACAATAGCATGTGCTCTTCTTGAGATCTACCTGACAGAATAGTTGCCTTCCCAAGAAAATGAAAACATATGGGTGCTCTAGATAGGTAAGTCATTTTATGAAAATAATTTCCACATTACTTCACAGTCGCCAGGTATTATGATATCTATATTTAGGTTTTCATTAGCATCCTTGGGGAAGTAAATATTCCTCCAACTCATATGATTAATCTCTGCTTGTTTTCAGCCTTCCTTCTGACTCTGCTTTTTAATAAAAAATCCCCAGCTTAATTTTGATCCAATTGCATATTTTACACTTCAGTGCCTTGCTAATAAGTAATGTCTGTCTGTCCCCCAGCACTCCTATATTTACATTAATGGGTGGTGTCTTACAGATCTTTTTACTATACTTTGTACTGGAAGATAAGGATTTTAGCTTCAAATATAAATTTATGTTAAATCAGTTCCTTGCATTTTCTTAATTTTTAAAAATCTATGCTATATCAAATAAAGCAAAGATATCCATGCAATAGCCTGTAAAAGATATACAAAAGAAAATATAACTAAACACTCAGAGTTGAGTACTGTACAGGATGCCTTTGCATTTAGCAATACAAATATCCTGTCTGAAAATCACATATAAGGAGTCCAAATTATTCTGGGTGAATATTTTTAGGTCATAAGGGAGAAGAGTGCTAGATCTAATTCCTACAGGAAACAGACATATGCACAGATGTTGTGTTACCTAGCAACATAGGGCCTTATGTGTTATTTACTCCATTTCTCCGATCTTACTATAGTCAGTGGGGGAAATATGACACACTTTAGATGTACTGAGTCCTTAATCTCTGGTTCAGCAGGTCAGGAAAGGAATGGAAAATGTGTAGTTGTACATTTGGTTCTGGATAAACATTATGAAAGGCTTACCTCCCTGCCCATAGCAAGAACCAGTCCCTATTATTAGCTAGTTTTTCACATGAGTCAAAAAATATGTTAAAAGTCTTTACAGATTACATAAGTAAGAATAAAACAGAAGTCAAAACAAAAATAATTTTTTACCTTAAAACCCCAACTATTGTAATTAAAGCCAGTAAGCTACAAAAGGTTATACTGAAGTGACAGCATGGTATAATAGTGTCCTTTTTTCACTCTTACAATATGAGTGTCATAGGGAATACACTTGTAAAAAAACTATTAATGTTAGGAAACTTGTCAGAGAGTCATAACAATCACAATTACGAAAAATATGCCTAAATGTTGCTTTCATAGATATGGGTGTTCTTCCATATCTCTGACATCACACAGTTTTCTTTCTAAGTAAAGACCAATCACTAATCTTTAAAAAGAGAGTACAAGAAAGTGATCCAAAACTTTTTCAAATAAAGCCTTTTCTGTGTATTGATTATGCTTGGTGTAGAGTTTCAGGAAATTTTCATTTTTACATACCCATGTGCCCACATCTGTGGGTATTTTCTGGATGTGGAGGGGGTTTTCATGATGGAAAAGAGGGTCAATCCCTCTGTTATTTTGTGTCTCCCAAGGATACTGATATAATGTTGTGGGCTTTCAGAGAATCCTGAAAGTTCTCTAATCTTTTGCAAACCAGAAAACTCTCCACAGGCAAAGACTTCAGAATAACTGGAGAATCTATCACTAGGGGAAAAATCCCAATGACTTTGTGTCTATGGTGTAAGTTTAGGGCCTGATCTTCTATTCACGTGAATCCTCTGTTTAGCACCATATTTTATTGCTACTGCTGAACAAAATCGTCTAGAGGGTGTGTTTCTCAGATATCAGTCAGACAGCATACTGATACGTGTCTTTTTTGGGTCCTGACTCAGTCATATTTAATCAGCAGAAGGGTTAAAAATATGATGACTGCACCGGGCTATTTAGGGTCTTTAATCTTTTCAAAGGCACTGATGTATTTTATGGCATTGTGTACAAGAAGTGCAGCAGACCTGATCTGAACCTGGAAATACCTTATGTGTTTCAAGTGCCTGAGAAAACATGGGGCTCACTGAACTCGAAGACTACTTGAGGAATAAGTCAGTACTCAGCCCTGAGAAAGAACAATAAGTAGCAACAAAAGGTTTTCAAAACCTTTAATAGGAGGGCAGAGCAGCTTTGTCACGTTGGTAGATGATGCCGAACACCCAGAAAAAATGGGTTATTCTTGAAACCAGCAAAAGCATTGAACAAGATCAGTAACCAGAACTGGCTCCCTACCTCATGAAAAAAAAAGTATATATTTATTTAAATAATTTCAGTTCCGATAAAAAACCAATAATCTTGAATATTCCTTTTCCCAAAGAAGACAGAATGTTTTTCTGTATTTGTAATCTTTTGTAGTCATTTAATTTTTGTGTGTTTCTATCTATAATTCAAAGCAAAATAATTTTGGAATGAAAATTTAAACTTTTCATTGAGAAGTCTCACACTAGAATTTTGAGGTTTAGAAATTTGATCCTCAAACACTTTTTTATTTCCTCTAAATTAAATACTGCATGAATCAAAATAATTAGTTAATTATTTCTGTTGTTAAGTTAGTGTTTTCTAATGGACAATTCCTAGGAATTTTATTTCCCAAGTGGAACTAGTTACGAGACACTGACCTTCTAGCTCTGACACACTATTTCCAGAGGACTTCTGGAAGCAATGATATCAGACTTCTATCACTGCTGCTCTCTTGTGAGTGTAAACCCTAAGTACTCAATGAGCAAAACAATAAAACTACTGAAAATAACAAATACCTGCATCATAGGCCTTTATTGCCTTGCCTTTTAACAGTAATACCTTCCCTATTCCTTATCTTTCTCTCTTGTTATGACATCTTACCTCCCTCATCAGTGCAAAAAACAAGGAAGATTATTCTACCAGGTAGGAATGTTTTTGATTCCTATTAAACTGAGGAGAATGAGATCACACAGCAAATCTCCTGAACAGCTGCTGAAGTGACACAGACGCCCTGTGTACTTTGGAGAGTCAAGCATTGATGTAGCTGCGGTTTCACAGCTCATTTTCTGACAAGCAAGTTTTCAGATCAGGAGAAACAGTGGCAATAAGGTCTTGCTTTGCTGTACCTCTGCAGCTCCACCAAAGCCTGCAATCAGGGCAATTTATGAGCACAAAATGTAAGACCAAGTGACAGTCCTTTGGTTCTTCTTTCCTGTGGTGGAGTTAAGCAGCCCCAAAGAGTGAGGCCCCTGGCCGTACAAAGTTTTTCTTGGAACCTTTAACCCCTTTTATTTTTAATTAAAACAGTGTTTTATGTGTTTTACGTAGCATGTTTCTTTTTTTTTAAGCATTCTGGTTTACAGATGCAAAAATTCCTCCCGTAATATTGTTCTACTAATTGTCTAGGACTACTAATAGTCCAGGAGGAATTGAAAGAAGCAGCCTGGTAAAAGCAATCAAAATTCCTATAATCCAGGAAACAGAAGGGCAAAGAACCCAAAACAAGTACATTTAAGAATTCACAGTGGCAATTAAAGATGGCAAGTAAAGATGGCAATAAAAGACAAGAATTATGAATATCGGTATCACTGTAGTAGACCTAAATCTTCATCAGCTGTTCTACTATATATTTTTTTTTTCAGTTAAACACTTTGCTAAATCCTTACTACATTCGGAGGATAGGACATTTCAGAAAGTCCTTTTTTTTCTTAGTTATTTCACAAAGAGACTGTTATGTAGATTGGACAGTTAATTAAAAATAATTGAAAATTGCATTTAATTCTCAAGAATCATGAAATTAAAAAGAAAATAAGCTCTGGTTATTCTGAAAATTAAGAATTTTTACATTACCCTGAATTATAGAAATGTGGTCAATTCTTATGGTGTGATGAATTATGATTCAATGTTTCAGATAAATATCAGCTGGTAAACCTTTTTAATTGTACAATTTTACTGAGCAACTTTTGCCACAATCCTGCAAATAAGATCAATATTCTTTGTGCAGTTAGCTGGTAAAAGTTGGGAGTAGACGAATCTGTGTTCAGCCCCAGCTAGGGAAGATAATATTTTGTGGATATTGGCTTCTTACTACTGCTGTTACCAATATTGATCTTGGCTAACCACTGCAGTACACTGAAATCAATTCAGCTACATTCCTTGGAGTCACCTAAAACTAGAGCACTCCATTGTTGAATCAAGTCCATTGACTTGAAATAGCTTTATTTGCACTGGAATGTTAACAAGACACAGAGATAACACTTGAATGTTAACAAAACACAGAGATAAATAGGGGCATTCCCCCTTCTCATGGTTCAGAAGCACACACAAAAAGGGTTTGTGCTCGAAACAACAGGATCTGAAAGAAAAGAAATCCTTTCCTCTGTGTAGATTCCTTTACACTCAGATGCAGAGTGTGGGAATACATAGGTCTACATATGAACTGATTTAACTGCAGAAGTGACATCATTAACCTGAAACAGCCCTGGTTGGTGCTGGTGTTGGTGTGACTTGGTGACAGAAATGTGGTATTTTACTTGAGATATCTCAAAACCAAACAGAGTATTTTGTAGATAAAGATCTGAAGCTTCCATCCTGTAAACATCCAGTGAGTATGTGTTGTCAGGAAGTTAGAAGTCATCAAGCATGACCACCATATGTCCTATCTCTGTTCATTACAGTTTCAATGTTTCTGCTGTTCCTGGGACTTAGCAATGGTAAGATACTGTAAAGGAATCATTGAAAAATGTTTGGTTTGGACTGTTTTAGCTCTTAGTCAGTTATGAATTTGATTGTCTGTACTGTCTTCTATACTTTGCAGGTGAATCAAGCTGTCAGATAAAGTGAGAGAACTCTTAAGTCCCTACTCATATGCCAGGAAGTAACCTCATACATTTACTTCTAATAAAGCAATAAAGATCAGACTCCGCTAAAATTTGATGGTGATAGAGTTGATACATCTCTTTATAGAAAACACATTATTTTGGACAACTAGGGTTTAATCTAAGGTAGAGTTTAGGGTCTATAATTTATGCTATTTTATTTTATTACCCTACATGTATATGTACAATATTTTTCATTATTATGAATTTGCATACATCTAATGCTTGAATATACATATGTATATATAAATATATACATAAACACAAATGTTTACATAGATGTATTTAGCTACATATAAGCACATACAAAAGAGAATTTGGTGAGTTGCTATGCAGCCTACTAACAAATATATTTGCTTGCTTTGTCCCTCAAATAGCAGAGTTTCTTTTATTCTGCTGTGCCAAGGTTCTTCCTTTATTCAATAATCCACCTTTATCTGTGTCTTAAATCCAACAGGATGTAGGGAATATTGTACTAGAAATAATGCAGACTGAAGATTTAAACCACCAGAAAAAAACCCACAACCCTCTTGGTTAAAACCAGCCTTCCCAGACAGATGTCTTTTTTTTGTTCTCTTTTTTTTTAAGCTGTCCCACTTGAATGGCTGTTAAATATTTTTATCATCCTGTACTTGTTGAATCAAAATTAGTTAATAATTTTACAATGGGATCTTTAATCTTTCAGAGCTTAAAATTATCACTACCTTCTTCTTGTACAATGTACATAAAAGACGCCAAAGCACCTCTGATTTCTTAGGATGACTTTCACCAGCTGAAAGCAAGGTTCCTTTCTAAACAGAATCTCATTAAACTGATCTGCTGGTACAATATTTTTTTAACACCTATTTTTTCAGGCTTGAATACATTCTTCCCTCTTCTGTTCTAGCACAGAGAGTTTCTCTTTCTTGGTTCTTTAGGTTAGGTCATGACTATCACGGCACATCCATCTCCTGAGTCTTAAAGTGATTAGCTGTCCTCCTGATCTGGAGTAGTATGTGCCTCTTACTGTGTCCTGGGATGTTCAGTGACAGCAAAGGGAATGGGATCCCAACACCAAAGTCCTCAGAATTGGGATCAAGTCTACAAGATACCACTGGGCTGCAAAAATGTTAAACAAAACTCCAAGTAATTTTAATTTCTAGCTTGATACCACTAAGATGTAGTATTCAGCCTGTTTCTTGCAAGTGATAAACCATAATTAACTTGTTTATTGATAACTGCCAAATTATTTTGATTACATCCGATGGGATAATGTTGATTAGCTTTGTTATTTGCATATTTATTTTAACCAGAGACATTAAAGTTACTTCACGTCTGTTATCAAACTGAGAAGAATACATGTTCTATGCAGATAAACAAATAGGATTTCTATCCTACTAGTGAGTATGTTTTGTTGTTACTTACATCTGTATTATTCCTAGGCAACATTGTAACAAAGAAGTAATTTAAAAATACAGTCCTTTTATACATTTTAGTCTTTAAAAAAGAATTACGTTAATTTTCCTAGACAGTGAATACAATGAATTTGTATCTGTGGGGAAAAAAAAAAAAAAAAAAAAAAAAAAAAAAAAAAAAAAAAAAGCATCTAGTTCTTTCCAGCATTGTCCCTCTAATCATACTTTTGACCTGTTAGAGACACTGCTTAAGCTATATGTCAGTTTCTTTACATGTGGGTGAGCAACATAATGCTTCATGTATTTAAAATCTTATTAGATTAGTATTACTGTCTGTTGGGGGTTGGGTTCTCTTGTAGAATTTTTTTCTAAGTTGCCAGGGAACTGATGTCTGGGCACTTAAGGGTACTTAAGAAAGACAAAAGAAGTGGCCGAGGTGGAGGGAGAGGAGGAGCACGTGGACTTCACTATTTTTGGGAGGGGGTGGTGCTTGTCGGGAGAAGAAAAACAGCAGGCTGTGGTTTCCAGACTTCGAGGGGGGAAGATTTTTTCTTTCACTGGCCCCACTGGAGCGGAGTTCGGGGTTTCCTGCCACGGTCTCTCCGTGTGTGTCCCGGCAATCCTGACCCTGCCCCTGTCTGCCTGGCCGGGAGCCGCTGCAGTTCCTGCCCCCCTCGCTGTCCCTTCGCTCCTGCTCCGAGTGTTCTCCACGCCTCAGCCCGCACCCCCTGCCTGCCGGGACTCGTGCTGCAGCTCCAGCCACCGCCGGGGAGCTCCTGATCCATCTCCAGCATCCCGAGACTCTGCACCACAGGTGCCTGTGATGGTAACTGCACCAACGGGGAAAGGGTGCCAGCGGCAGAGAAAACTGTGACTGTTTCCCTGGTTCTGTCTGTTGTTCATCTCATAGTTATTGTTGTTCTGTTTTGCCTTGCTAAACACAAGAACTGTTATCCATATCCTCACATCTTCGCCTGAGAACCCCTTACTCCTCAAAATTATAACAATTCGGAGAGAGGAGTTTTGCATTCTCCATTTCAGGAGAGGATCCTGTTTGTCCTTAGCAGATACCTGTCTTCCAAATGAAGACACTGTCCTAAACCATATTATTTTTTGTATTGCTGTTGTACTGGTTTTCCTTCCCTCCTGTGCTCCTTTCCTCCTTTCTCCTCTGTATTCTCTCTGGCTTTCTCTCTCACACACCTACTCACTTTCTCTCCTTAAGAGACTGAAGGTCACAGGAAGAGGAAAAGTGACAAACAAAGCTCCCAACTGGTTAAAGTCTGCACCCTGTGATTTGCTTTTTAGTTTATTTTTCATATTGATTTTTGGTTCATTTTTTATACTATAAATATTGTTTTAGCAATCAGTTACTCCAATACTTAAGAAGAGGGTTCTTAAATACAGTAAAAAATGCTAGGCAGATTTTAGCAGTTTATGAAACAAATATATAAAGGTCCAATTCTATTGTGCATTTCTGTCGGAAGTGTGCCATTTTAGCAATTATTCTGACTTTAGTTTTCAAACTCCTGCCAGAACTGAAGATGGCATCACCAAGCCAAAAATATCCTACAGGCCTTTCTTCATATTGTTCAGAAATTAAAAAAAAAAAAAATTCCAATACCTCTAAGACTTCATATAGCTCTTCATATACTTTGACTCTGCAAAATACCGAGCATCTCTGCTTTCCTGAGAATTCTCTGGGAATTGTGAATGCTTTCTCTCTTTTGGGATAATTTTTCATATTAATTATGCTACAAAACCAACCTTACCAAACCCAAGAGAAAACCTCA
Source organism: Sitta carolinensis (assembly GCA_032173965.1). Classification (NCBI taxonomy): domain Eukaryota; kingdom Metazoa; phylum Chordata; class Aves; order Passeriformes; family Sittidae; genus Sitta; species Sitta carolinensis. Next base: position 31,902,347 of record CM063283.1, read on the forward strand.
GACCAAACCCAGCAACAAACACCAAAAATCCAGACTAGGACATTTAAAGACTTGGAAACAGTGCAGGAAACTACAATGCTGTTTGGGGTTGTTTTTACCACTTACAGAACCTGCATTTTTAAAAGGATGCTTGGAGTGCAAAATCTGTGGTTGTGTATGTTTATAGATGCACAATGGATAGATAAAATTATCAGGTTTAAACTTTTATCAGTAGCACATCTATACTGTTTTTTTTAATCAAGAAAACTTGTTCAGAGATTTCCTAAGGCTACCTGAGTGCTTCACAAATAAAATAAATATTATTTCCCTGAACCTCATGCAAAGATCAAAATCACTTTTTAAATGTCAATGAAATAAACATGACATATCTTCTCCTGATTTAATGACTAGGTCTTTGAGCATGTATGAGAAAATTATATAAATTCTTAGCTCTTTTTCAAGTTGTCTCTAACTTCCAGGTTAACATGTATGTTTGTTTTTTGGTTTCATTTTAACACATGCAAATGTCGAATCTTGGAGTAAGGACTCATTACAAAAAAAATTTCATTTTAATGGTCTGTTTCCTAGAAAATTCACATTAGTGTTGGAGTTAACTATAGCTGTGATGATGTAGTCAAGCCTCGAGTAGTGGGCCCCTGGTAATCTCATGAGGCAATGTGCAATGTGCTGCACCTGGGTCAGAGCAGCTCCAGTATCAACACAGGCTGGGGATGAAAAGATGGAGCGCAGCCCTGCCGGGAAGGACTTGGGAGTGCCGGTGGGTGAGAGGCTGGACATGTACTCTCACAAGCCCAGAAAGCCAAACTTGTCCTGGGCTGCATCCAGAGAAGTGTGGGCAGCAGGGGAGGGAGGGGGTTCTGCCCCTCTGCTCTGCTCTTCTGAGACCCCCACCTGCAGTGCTGCATCCAGCTCCGGGGTCCCCAGCAGAAGAAAAAAACACCTCTCTTACGAGAAAATATTAAATAAATTGGAGTTATTCAGTCTGAAGAACAGAAGGCTCTGGGGTGACCTTACTGTAGCCTTTCAGTAGTTATAGAGGGCTGACGAGAAAGCTGGAGAGGCACCTTTTACAAGGTGATGCACTGATAAAATATTACAAGGGGTAATGACTTTCAGCTGAAAGAGGGTAGATTCATATTGGATATTACTAACAAGTTCTTTTCTCTGAGAGTGTTAAAGCATTGAAACAGGTTGCCCAGAGAAGCTGTGAATGTCTGGAAAGTGTTCAAGCCAGTTTGGATGGGGCCCTTGAGCAACCCAGTGTAATGGAAGATGTCCCTCTCCCTGGCAAGGGTATTGGCACTAGGTGATCTTTAAGGTCCCTTCCAACCCAAAACTGTCTGTGAGTCTATGATCTTACATGGTTTTGTAATAAATCTTAATTTTCAGGTTTTCTACACCTTATCAAACTGAAACTGTTAGTCTATGATTTCTATCAATATGTTGGACTGGATATTTGGAAAATAAAAATACACTATAAAAAAAGAAGTCAAGAATTTCTAGTCTGCTTAAGAAAAATTTGAAACTTGTCCAGGAGGCCTTCCTGAGTGACGTTTTGCCTTTTATCTTCTTTGGGAAACCTTGAGAGCTTCTAAGCCATAAAAAAAATTCCAATATATCTACTGAGCTAGGTGGTAATAGCTAAATTATAGTTTTGTATTACATGCAGACTGGACAGAGAGACCATAATAAACATTGTACTGTGCTGGATAAATTGTCCATCTAACTGTATATCCTTTTCCTCACAGTAACCAATATTAATTAAGGTGTTTTTTTGCAGCGGCACGGAGGTGTAGCCTGACAGCTTTAAGAAACAATTGAAAGATTGGCCTATTTTTTTGTCCCCTGTCCTTTGTGTGATTTTTCATTGCTGCTGCTGCTGCTTAAGCAGATTACACATTAGATATTTCCACCAAATTTACTAAAAGGTTGGTATTTTACTGGTTTATCTATTTATTAATCATTTTTTAATTAAGAAAAAGGACACATTCATCTCTAAAGCAGTAACTGGAATCTCCTAGCAACAGCAATGTCATTAAGATGTAATTTCTTTTTTTTTTTTTTTAATCATAACTCTTTTAAATATCCTTGAGTTTTTATAATGTATGAATTTAATACTACTTTGCCATAAGACTGAGATCTTAAAAAACATTGATTTCTTTGGTGTCAACAAGATTATGGTAACTTATAAAATAGATAATATTTTAAATGTTTGTAATAAATACTGTATGGAAGAAAATACTCCTGAAGATTCACAGAAAATCATAAATTCAATGAGTTTTGTAATAATTAGGAAAATTGCTTCCCAAGCATAATTTTAATGAGTCAAGATTCAGAGCAATAAAGCTACTGATACATATAATATAATCAATAAAATCCAACTTTTATAACAGTCATCAACATAGCACTCTTTTGTTTCACCCTTCATTTCTCTCTTATATGTTGGTAGAGCTGTAAAAGAGAAAATAAGTGAACAGCCCTCTGCAGTACTGAAAGGTAAGAAATAACAATGTAACAGCCCTTTTGTATATTTATCCTTTTAAAGGAAATTTTGAAGATACAACATAATGACTTGTTTATTCTACTTCAAAAAATTTCCTATTTTTATATTGAATAACTTTCTACACCTAGATGATAACTGCTGTTCAATTCTTCTTGAAATATAGCAATGAGCAAAAATATTTCAAGATTCCTTTTGTTCAAAAATGACTGAAAAAACTTGGACTTTACAAAAAAAATAAATTAAAGGTTGTCTATATTTTTTAAAATAAAATATTATTTTTTATAAACATCCTTTTAATATCAGTTAAACTTTTGAATTACGTTAGCCACATCTAGATATAGTCATCTAAAAGGAAGCTAGTTTTAGTATAAATTGATGTAAACAGTTCAGGATCTTTGAAATAAAATGTCACAAATAATGCTTTCCCAACAAAATTTATTCTGTTTGTTTTGAACATATTTTAGTACAGCCTGAATGGTTAATTTCTCTCCACTGACTGTAATGATGCCTTGGTGGATACCTCAGACAGAATGCTAAAAGCTGAAATTTTCACCAGACTGCTGAAGAGTTCCATCTTAAATTTAATTCAGTTTGACTTTTAAAAACTAAGTTTCAAACCAGCAAAATATTTTAATTAAATTATTTAAATATGTAATTGCTGCAAAAATATTTTGCAGTCCCTCCCCACTTCTTGTCTGAAAAAGGGGGTAGAAACTATAGTAATTAAGAAAAAAAAATGTTTAATCCAAGCTTCAATTTTTTTTCATATCCTCGTAATGTGCTAAAAAGAAAGAAATTAATTGTTCAAGGAAATGTATGTCTACACTTTAATCTCTTTAGATTTTCAGAAATCCACCAAAAGAAGGAGCTGTTACTCTGAGTCCTCAGACAAAAGCCTTATATTCTCATCTCTTTTTCACTTTGCTTTGGTTTTGTTTTACCTTTACTTGACCTTCCATAGCTAGAATGAAAGTACACAAGTTATTGAGTCAGTCCTCAATAACTTGAACTTTCATGATGAGTGTCATGGGGAAGGAAAATGAAGAAGAGTGTCAGGGAGAAGGAAAGTGGGTTCTTCAGCACCAACCCTGTGTGAACTGCAGGTATTTCCCAATTGTCACACTAGAGTCCTTTAGCATGATGTTCCACATCCCTAGAGAGGGAAGCACTACTATATTTTAGTGATGCTACTCACAGCCAGATGCTATAAAAATAAAAAAGTTCAGTGATTCTGTTGTTGCAGGGGTATGTTTGGACTGTGGGATGTCTGTGCTGCCTTCACAGAAGGGTTAGGCCTCTTAATTTCTCTTGGAATTAATATACCTTTGTAAACGTTCTTCAGATGTCTGATGGCATGAACTGCTCATGTGTTCAGCAGAGCAGGTTTATGATGCCTGCTGACCTGACCAAGCCTCACTGATGTGGTTCTGTGGTGCAAATGCTGCACCTTGTGCACCAAACAAAATTATCTGTTTGAAAGCCAAGTATGGTCACCAGCATCCTCCTACTAGACCACATAATACAGACCTAGTCTATAGCTTAGGATTTTTTTTCCCATTTATAAATACTCTAGGGTGTAAATAAATATTCATGTGAATGAAGGTAAAACAGTAAAATTGAGAATTATTTCAATTATGTGTAAATTATCCTGATTTTCCTCATCCTCTGAAACAGAGAACACACTAGAAAAGTCCTTGTATATCTGAGTAAGTAAGAAACTTCCATTCAAAGGGGAGTAAAGGCCTACTTGATAGACAGTGGCCCAATTCTTACTGCAAACATGAAGTAAGCTATTTTAAAGTAACTTCTGCTGAAATTAGGACAAAATAAAGAATTTTAAGTATCTATGTAGCTTAAGGAGTGAGTATTTATGTTGCGTAAATAAAAGTTTTGCTGACAAAGCAGTGACCTGTTACACCCATAAAATTGAAAAAGAGTGAAGAGAGCATATTTCATATTTGTTTGCCTGGAATCTGAACATAAGCATAACTGTAAGATACTTAATTTTGTGATGTCACTAACAGCATAACCATCAACAAAATCTGATAACTTGGGCACAGGTACATAAACTGTACATTTAAATGTAACCTGTAACTGCAAGAGATAAAAAGGAGACTTCTGTGATGTAACTATGCAAACAGGGTACAATAAAACTCATGTATAAGGCATTGAAACAAATGATTTTCTTTGGGGGAGATGGTAAGGATCATAAAATACCATAGGCACATGGAAAAAGAAAGAAAGATAGATGAGTGTTGACTTTGGTTTTCTGCAGGCTAAATCCTGGACCTCGATATGTATTCATCCCCTTCGGGTATATGGATCTTTACTTGGCCACAACAATTGTGACAACTCAGTAATGCTGACTTGAGCCTCTCATCAACTCAGGAAGGACAGTTTGTGGCCTGCAATATGAACTGAACATGATTAAATAAAAAGACTCAATAAGTTAAAATTAGTGCCTGGAGGTTAGTGAAGGCAGTAAGGAATATCTCAGACCAGCTTTGCCCATGGAGAAAAAAAGTAACCAACTACAGCCTGATACACCCCTGAAATACTCTGGCTTTACATCAAAGTAATAAATTTGAAATCATTTGGGATGCTATGGTGTAAAGTCAAGCAGTACAATGATTAATCGGGTCACCAGCCTCTTCTCCCCTATGTCTCTAAAACATTATTTAATTACAACTAAAATGCCATGTGGGATTGGTTCCAGGGTATGGTTTCTAGGTATTGCATAAATAGGAAGAAGGTATTATTCTATTGTTAATAATGTTTCATCTACTCAGTCTTTCTCCAGTCTGCTGAAGCACAGCAATTCTCCTTTTAATATGCAGACACCACTGCATACTGACTTAATAGATAGTTTCAGAAAAGTTTTCAGAAACTTTCTATCATAAAATTCAAATTCAAATTAATTGAAGGAAAGGAAAAAATAATTTCAACAAAATATTATAGAAGGCCATGAAAGATAAAAATTCTGATTTCTGATATTCCACTCTGACAGAGTTGGCTTTTTTTTTTTTTAATTTTAGACAAAACACAACAGATAAAAAAACCCAAAAAAACAAATAAGAACAATACCAGAATAAATTTTCTCACAATATAATCAACCCAAATTGTTTATTTCAGGTTTCTGTTTTGAACCACACTGAAGAGTATTACTTGGGTTTGCATTTTTACCTGTGTTGGTTGCTTTTATTTTTATTTTGTTTTATAGCAGAATAAAAGAAATAATGTTTCCTGAAAACAAAACCACTTCTACAGAGTTCTATGATTAAACAGTGTTTTTAATTTTTTTTTCCAAGATATTTTTTTAGATGAGAGGGATTTTGTGTTTCACAAACGAATGCTTTAGCATTCAGCTCTGAAATCCTTATTTTTTGAAGGCTGAAGTCTAAGTCAGGAAAAATCTGAGGAATGAAAACATTCTGTTTCCTGAGTTAAAATAATTGCATTACAGGGAATTAAGATGTGAAATAATAAGAAAACCAAGGTTGATATTACTGTCACAGCACATAACTACGTTAGGCCTCCAGAAAGAAAATAACTGGCATATGAAACTTTTAATGCATAAAATCAAGGCTGAGAGAGAAGGAGAAGGATACAGGAAGCCTTTAGTTTAGTTTAGTTTTGTTTGTTTAAGGTTTTTTTAAGTAGTTTTTTTTTCTATATACCAGTAGTTCTGCATCTGTGAAATACTGGAGTAAAAGGCGAGGCTGAGCCTTCTGAGGCTTGGGTCTATTTCTAGCGCTATCAACGGCTTGACATGTGACCTTCCCAAGGTCAGTGTTTCTGTTTTCCAATCTTTTGAGCAAATAAAATGATATTGTATTCCCCTATAAAAGCCTCTGAGATGGGTTTACAAAAAGAGAAAAACTGCATATTGCTCTTACCTAAGATTTGACTTTTTTCAGTTGTACCCCTGAGTAATGATGATAATTACTTCAGTCACCATGTTTGTTCATCACAGATTTCAAAACAACTTTGGGCTCCAAATTATAATACCTTCCACTTCTTCAAACTAGGAAACTGAGGTATGGGAAAGAGAAATGAGTTTCAGAGTCCTATTAGCAAGCTACTGGTGGAAGCAGGTCTCTGCCTCAGTTCTGCATTCTGAGAAACATTTTCCTCTTCATTATTAAACAATGAAAATAAGTTACAGTTAGAGAGAGAAGAGACATAAGCTCTTATCTACTTTTTTCGATTTATATGATCCTTATGTTGCTCTGAGACTGTGCTATAAAAATGGATAAGAAAATAATTAATTATTGAAAACACATTATAGATCTATTATTCAAGCTGATGTTATTCAGTGGGATTACTTGTATAAGGAATAGATTGAAAGTCTGGGCAGTTTTTTCCTGTAGGAGTTTTTTTTTTTTTTTGGTTGAAAAAGATACTTTTTAATGCCCCGTATATCTAAATGATACTGATTTTTTCTCATGTCTCATCACTAAAGATTGTATAAAATGAAGAAAGTAATTTCTAACTAACTTTAAATTGTATGAATAAGTGTTACTAAACCACCCCTGTCACTTGAATATGTTGCAAAGTAACCAAATGTTTCGACCTTTTACTTGTGCTCAATCAGACATGGGACACTCTTAGGGAAAGAATGAAATACGCAAGCAATCAAAACCACAAAAATGTTATATAGCAAAAGTACAGTACTATGTTGTGTATTGATTACACTACATGGAAGTCATGTCTTGCAGATGTTGAGAATTGTTGTAACAAGGTACTTAAAATGATAATGCTGGCATCTTAAGGAAAAAAAATTGCTGAGATTAGACTATGGTGTAAATGTTATCACTTCTTATTAAAGGCTGCAATGTTATACTAGTACATTTCTTGTTGCAGCTGACTAAAAGAACAAATATTTCTCACAGCTCCAATTAATTTCATTGTAATGTTTTTCCCGAGCCTAAATGCATGTCTTTTATCACACAGCAAAAAAATAAGAACTCTGTATACTTCAGTGTTGCAGTGCCAAATGCTGCAATGTCAAACTTAGGAAGCCAAAGCCTGGAGTGAAATCCCAGTAACCAAGTCAGGCAACTAACCATCTCATGTATTGCTCTGGGAAAGGAAAACTAGGCCCTCATGTTGGGACTGAGAGCATGGAAGATGCAGCTGGGAGGACATTTCAAGTGAAATGCTGCAGTGAAATCACGTTCTGGGGTCAGGGCTGCAGCAAAACCATCTCTCTCCATCTGGGCTCCTCAACTTGAAATTCTCCACTGAACCAGACAACCTAGTTCTGTTGTATCAAAGTTTTAAAGTGTGTGTGTGAGTCTGTGTGTATGTGTGAGAGTGAGTTTTGAGATGAGAGGAATAAAAGGAAGTGGGTGACTCAGCTCACTATCTCTGTCCTTCTAACCAACAGCACAGTGGACAGAAAATACTTTCCCAGGGAAGACACAGGGTCAAATCATTACTGAGTTAGAAGGGGATTAATTCTGTCCCTGTAGTAACCCTTATATTTGAACAGAAGGCCACTCCAGAAGACCATAGGATGCAGGAAAATAAAGAGAAAAAGAAAAATTAAAGAAATAGAGAAAGAAAGATAAAACATAAATGTCACTCTGAATTGACTCTCATGTCAAACATCTATTCTGGATACTCTCACCAATAAGTGCAGTAGCGGTGGGGCTTGGTCCTGTCCTAAGAACTGCTCAGGTGCTTTAGTGACTTTAATGGAAACAATCATCATAGAAACTGGTTCAGAAACTCAGATCAATATATATAGTTTAAATAAGAAATTCTGGTCAGGACCTTAGCCTGGCCTACTTGCTAAATACAACTCTGTCTTCCGCATCATCAGGACTTCAAAGTGAAATGACTACATGGGTTTTATGGCAGACTACACATAAGATGGATGCAAAATCCATCCATCTTTCTGACTCTTATTTCCTTTTCTGACACCTAAGGCTTTAACCTTTTAAGATTAACCCTGTGACCTATTCAGCCACGGTTTCCAACACAAAATTGCCTCAAGGTCGGATGTATACTGGAGAAGAATGTCGATGGGTTTTGCTACCAGCTCCATAATTTAAACATTTGATATGTAAGGTTTATTACAACAAGCTCAGTCTCACATGAAAGCACAAAGCAAGCAAGTCCTCCCAGGGCCATGCATGACCTGGAAAGTGCTCTAACTCATGCTCCCCTACTGCCTTTCTATGGTTCAAGGGATCTCAAAATTATTTTTCTTGTAAAGCAGAACAGCTGCAGCAAGAGGGTTGGTAGCCCGGTGGTTGAGGGTATGAGCCAAGAAAGAAAAACATGTGGGCTGGCTCTTACACTGAAAAAGATAGAGAATTTTTTATTTTCTCATCATGAGCCAGTCTCCTACTCACTAGATAGAAGTAGGCAAACCACTTCTCTAACTTTCTTTTCTTTCTTTTTTTTTTTTTTTTTTTTTTTTTTTTTTTTTTTTTTTTTAGTCATCATCATCCGCTACTGCATCATTTTGCAAAGCTCCGTCTGGTGAACATATCACAGGGAGACTTGGAACAAGCTCACATGCCATTACCTTTAGAAAAATGAAAAAATGAAGAAGAAAATTATCTAGTTTTGGAATCCTTGTTAGGTCTAGTTGCAGTTTAGATAGAAATATAGTGGCTATGTGTGAAGACTGGGAAAATTTATTGAGATAGAAAATTCTGTGAGATCCTGATATTAGCTAAAACCCTTTTACCCTAGTTAGAACTTGTTTATCTGAGCTGGTTTAAAGCCATTGTATACACATAGTTTCTGCAGGAGCTGCAATATATGGAGCTGTCCATGTTAACTACCAGTCTGTGTTAAATTCCATAGCCAAAGCCTGAGCAAAGACATAATTTCAAATTAAATATTGATCCTATAAATCTTTTATTTGCTCATCTATCATTATTTGCAGTGCACATATGCAGATGTTTATATGGATATGTATTTATGCATGTGTGTGTGTGTATGCACACACAACATCGTGTCTACAGTGTAAGATGTCTTTATAACTCCACAGAAATTATGAAGCCAATTTTACAGTACATAGCACAAACACTGAAATCAGGATATCTACCATAATAATTGCTTTATTTTCTAGAACCTTTGCAGATGGTCTGAGTTCTGCTCTGAAGTTCTACAGTGTTAGATGAAGTAACTAGCTTTATAATATGTTCCAAAGTAACACAAATATACCCTTACCCAGTGTTACATAGCCATAGCAACAGGGAGATGGGAGATTACTAATTGGGAAAATGAAGAAGTATCCCACTACTTTTTCCTATTTCAAGTAATTTTCCATATTATGAGTAAACCCATTTCTATTCAAAAAGGCTTCATTCGGATTGCATGTGGTTAAATACAGACTTTACAACCAGAGGAAATGTATAAGTAGGCGGATCATTGTTTTAGGCTTCTAGAATTTACAGATGGAAACACGAGGCAAAAGATAACAGTCAAGGACAATATACTTGAATGCTTTTCCCCTTATCTGATCTTCTGGATAATTTAGAGGGGATTATGTGAGTTTTGTTTATACAACCTGTGTATGGATTGTAAACTGGGATTCATACACTGAATTTTAAAGACCCAGATTAATTGGCACTACATGGTGTATGGGCTCTCACTTTACCACACTCTCTAAGTATCAGAGTAAAACATTTCTGCTTCCAATCAACCTGACCCAGGAACAGGTATTTCCTTAAAACACTTAAAGGCAGGCCTCTTATCCTAAGATATATGTTTCCAAATTTAATTCAATTAAATGGAAAAACCTAGAAAATTAGGATTATGGCACTAAGATTAATTTTTTAGATCTTTCTGTGTGGCTTGACTCATAGAATAAATAACTTCATTTATCAAATCTGAAATGGATAGTGCCTTTTTTATTCCTCTCTGAATTGTCTCCTAGATGTTAACTTTTGCATAGCAGATGCTCTCTCAATACATATAGTTTAAATATACGGCATCATTCTCCAAAGTATACAGTTAAAAACACAATGGCTTTCTTAGATAAATACTCCTTTGGAAGTTACATAGGATTCATAAACACTCTTATTTCTTCTGGCATATTTTTTATTTTTTAGGTTTTAACAACTTTGAAATTCCAGGTACCCAGATGGCTTTCACTAGTTCCTACCTCTCAGCAGATCCTTTATAAGAAGCAGGCAATCTGTCCTTCATGCTTTGATGACAGGTCATTTTCTCCTTCCACATATTCAATTCATACTTATTTATTTAATACCTTGTTAATGTTCAGGTCCTATGGTTGTATTTTGATTGTTTTTATGGTGCCTGAGCAATTTTAATAACACAAAGGTAAAGATGTTTGGAAGCTTTATTCTAAGGAAGGAGGAGAGCAAGTCCTCCTGCCCCACACCCCAGGGAGTCTTCACCAGGCTCCAGATTTTCAGTCTTTCCTCTCCAAAGACTTTGTTCACAGTAATCTTGTCACTGCTTCTGACACCAAGTAAATGTTTCCTTTGCCCCTACCCTGACCCTTTTCCCTTCCTCTGACTGTCATGCCTCTCTCCATGGGTTGTCCTAGGGCTTCCTTGCCTCCAGTTCTCCTTGCACTTTGAGGTTATAATTTTTGATCCACAGAGGTTTCCAGACAGCTTTGCATCCCACCCTTCAACTCTGACATCACTGAGAGATGAAATCAAAGAAACCATCAGGAGAAATGAATTAATGTGTCCCAATGTGGTGCCAAGTTTTCTTTTCTCTTTTTCATTTCCTAGTGAAACCACCGATATATTTCTTGTGGTGCTTTCTGTCTGAGTGGTATTTTATCTCTTCTAGCCTATTTGTAATTTACTGGATAAGCTTTTTAGGGTCAGGATTTCTCTCTTTCTGTCTGCTTTTTTTTTCCTACTCCTGTCCCATTTCCTACCCCATTTCCCCCTCCCTCCCCAGTCCCTGCCCACTAGAACAAACCAAAAGACCAAATATTCATCCTGGGGACTTGAAATGGCCATAGTAACTGTTGTAACTTGTCTGTGGTCTAATTACATTAATTTGATAAGATCATCATCGGCAGGATGTCTAATTTATTTGCAAGCGGTAGCCAGGGAGAAGCTTTGACCAAATTAACATGCCGCCGGGACCAGGGGGTGCAGGCTCCATATGGCTTTCTGGTTATCTATAAATATCCCTCCTCCAGCCCACTCCCGCGGTTACATCCCCCCCTACCAGTATGCCGCAAAGTTCACCAGCGGCGCCGGACTCGAGAGGCACAGCCCCGGGCTGCAGGAGGCACCAGGAGCCTGGGCTGCCTCTCCCGCCTTCGCGCCTCCTCCCCGTCCTCCTCTTCCTCCTCCTCCCGTCCTTCCCCCCTCCCCCTCCTCCTCCTCTTCTTCCTCCTCCTCGTCCTCCTCTTCCTCCTCCTTTTCCGCCTCCTCTTCCTCCTCCTCCTCATAGCGAGGCAGAGGAAACGCGGGTTTCCACTTGCATCACCAGAGGTGCAACTGGTTCTTCTCTCGTAGGCATCTGAAACCCATCTAAATGATGCAGAAACTTTTGTATGCTTGTCTCCTGTCTTTAAGGCCAGGCACCGATTTTTCCGCTGTGTAATCTCTTTTGTCAGAAGGGTGGGAGCTGGAAAAGGGCAGCGGGGCGGGAGGGGAGGGGTGTGAGGAGGGGGGGAAGGGACGAGAAGGAGGGTGTCGAGGGAAGCAGGCGTTTTATTTCCACAGAGAGTATATAAGGAGCGTTCCTAGAGAAATATCTATGCTTGGACATACATCTCTAGATTTTTATACAGAGTTAAGAATAACCGTCAGTTTCAACCCTCTCCTGCCCTCCTTAAGGGAGACACTACACTCCGTGGGAACAGGTAGCGTGAACCGCTAACAGTGCAGCAATCCCCTCCCCCCTACCTACCCTCTACTCTGTGATCATCTAAATTATGAAAAATAGAGAGTGCATTAATCCACGGTTCGACATTGCATAGAGAACACCAGCAAGAGACAAAATCCAGCATAAAACACCCTAGACTGCAGGGGAGGAAGAAACGCATTTAAAGCGACGATAAAAATGGCGTGCAGAACAATTACCTTAAATTGCTATTCGCTTGACACCCTGACACTAATTCTGTTCAAGTCATTAGGAAATACAATAAGGCAAACGAGCCTTCTTCTCCTTCTTCTGCAGGTGTGAGTGTGTGTGAATGCAGGCAATAAGGAACGGGTCGGGAGGAGGGAATGCTAAACTTTCCATTTTAAAAGAAAATAAATAAATTAAATAATCCATTTAGGAGAACGCATCTAAATAGATCTACAGCTTTTAATGCTAGCGTTTTTAACGCTTGCCCTGTGCGTGGATTGATTTTTTTTTTTCTTCTCCAGCATTCCCTCAGCAGATGGATTTTTGCCACTGCAGCTCAGCAGAGGGTGTCAGATCTTTCAGTGTGCACCAGGTTGAAACGAGCTGAGCCTCTTAGCAACTCTCCCTCTGCGTGCATGTGAGTGTGTGCGAGCGTGCGGCTCGGCAGCAGCGGAAGAAAAAGGAAAGAAGAGCGAGCGAGGGAGCGAGCGAGAGAGCGAGGAGGGGAGGCAGCGCTGCCGGCAGGGCGAGGCGAGGCGAAGCGCGGCGCGGGCGGACGGGCGGGCGGCCCCTGCCCCGGCCCCGGCCCCGCGGCAGGCTCCGGCCGCCGGCGGGCATGGGCAGCCGCGCACCGCAGCAGCGGGGGCAGGCGCGGCGCGGCGCCGGCGGCGCGGCGGGCAGAGCCTAGGCTGGGCGGGCGCTTTCAGCACCGCGGCGCTGGACAGCGCCCGGCGGGCGGCGGGCGAGGAGCGCGGCTCCGCCGCCGCGCGGCAAGGTCAGTCCGCGCGGAGCCGCGACCGCGCAGCCTCCGCGGCCAGCGCCGAGCTCCCGCCCGCGCCTCCCTAACATGCAGCGGCGGCCGGGGGCCAGCAGCACCGTGCCGGTGAGCCAGCCCGGCCGGCAGACCTCCACTTAGCTGCCCGGCAGGCGTCAGGGAGGGCGAACGAGGAGGGGGAATTTTTTTCCTTCTACTTTTTTTTTTTTTTTTTTTTTTTTTTTTTTTTTTTTTTTTTTTGCCTGCCTTGCAGTACGTGCCTGGATAGTTTGTGGATATAATTACTGACTGGAATCTGGGCTGTTGCAGTTGTGCGTGGGGGGGAGAGAGGAGAAAAGAAAGCATCCCCCCCCACCCTCCTCCGCCGACCCTCCCTGCTCCCCCACATATTTTTTTTTTCCTCCCCCTTTGCTGGTGGTTCGGACATTTAATGTATTGAATGAACTGGAATTGCTTTCCCTGTGAGGAGGATGGTTGCTGTTACTTTGTGATGAGATCGGGAATGAATTGCTCGGTTTAAAAATGCTGCTTTGGATTCTGTTGCTGGAGACGTCTCTTTGTTTTGCTGCTGGAAACGTTACAGGGGACGTTTGCAAAGAGAAGATCTGTGCCTGCAACGAGATAGAAGGGGATTTGCACGTAGACTGTGAGAAAAAGGGATTTACCAGCCTGCAACATTTCACCGCCCCAACTTCCCAGTTTTACCATTTATTCCTGCATGGCAATTCCCTGACTCGACTTTTCCCTAATGAGTTTGCTAACTTTTACAATGCGGTCAGTTTGCACATGGAAAACAACGGTTTGCATGAGATTGTTCCTGGGGCTTTCCTTGGGCTGCAGCTGGTGAAACGCTTGCACATAAACAACAACAAGATCAAATCGTTCAGGAAGCAGACTTTCCTGGGCTGGACGATCTGGAATACCTCCAGGCAGATTTTAATCTGTTGCGGGATATTGACCCGGGAGCATTTAGGGACTTAAACAAGCTAGAGGTGCTTATTTTAAATGACAATCTCATCAGCACCTTGCCCCCCAACGTGTTTCAGTACGTGCCGATCACCCACCTCGACCTCCGGGGAAACCGTCTTAAAACCTTGCCTTACGAGGAGGTCCTGGAGCAGATCCCAGGCATTGCTGAAATCCTGCTGGAGGATAACCCCTGGGACTGCACTTGCGATTTGCTGTCGTTGAAAGAATGGCTGGAAAACATACCTAAAAACGCTTTGATCGGCAGAGTGATTTGTGAAGCTCCCACTAGGTTGCAGGGCAAAGATTTAAATGAGACCACAGAGCAGGAGCTGTGTAAAAAGAACAGAGTAGATTCCAGCCTAGCTGCTCCCCCTGCCGAAGAAGAAACCTGCGATCCTGGTCCCATTCCAACCCCCTTTAAAATACATGGCAAAGAAGACCCTGCCACACCAGGATCTGCTCCAAACGGAGGTACAAAGATTCCTGTCAACTGGCAAATCAAGACCAAACCCACTGCTGCCGTGTCGACAGAGAGTGCGAAGAGCAAGCTACCGGCTACCTTTTCCTGCCCGCACATCTGCAGCTGTGATCAGATCCCTGGCTCAGGTTTAAAGGTTAATTGCAATGATAGGAATGTGAGCAGCTTGGTGGATTTGAAGCCCAAGCCCTCCAATGTGCAGGAGCTGTTTCTGAGAGACAACAAAATACACACCATCAGGAAATCCCACTTTCTGGATTACCGAAAACTTAATTTACTCGATCTGGGCAACAACAACATTGCCACCGTTGAGAACAACACCTTCAAGAACCTCTTTGATCTCCGATGGCTCTACATGGATAGCAACTACTTAGACACCCTGTCCCGGGAGAAATTTGCTGGGCTGCAAAACCTGGAGTATCTGAACGTGGAGTTTAATGGGATCCAGATGATCATGCCTGGCACCTTCAATGCGATGCCCAAACTGAGAGTCCTCATCCTCAACAACAATCTGCTGAGGTCTCTTCCAGTAGATGTGTTCGCCGGGGTCTCACTTTCCAAGCTGAGCATACACAACAATTATTTCATGTACCTCCCGGTGGCAGGGGTGCTGGACCAGCTCACCTCCATCACCCAGATCGACCTGCACGGCAACCCATGGGACTGTACTTGCCCTATCGTGCCTTTCAAACAGTGGGCGGAGATGCTGCGCCCCAAGGTGATTATGAGTGACCTGAGGTGTGAGTCCCCTGAAGATTTCTTCAAGGAGGATTTTGAGTCTCTCTCCAACGATGTGATTTGCCCTCAGTTGAAAATCTCGCCTACATTAACTTCTACTAACAAAAACAGCACCGGGTTGACAGAAACAGGTACTCACTCCAACTCCTACTTGGAGACTAGCCGGGTCTCTATTTCGGTGCTAGTGCCAGGGCTTCTGCTGGTTTTTGTGACCTCTGCCTTCACAGTGGTTGGCATGCTGGTTTTCATCCTGAGGAATAGAAAGCGATCCAAGAGGAGGGACGCCAACTCCTCTGCATCTGAAATCAACTCCTTGCAGACGGTCTGCGACTCTTCCTACTGGCACAACGGGCCCTACAGCGCCGACGGGGCCCACAGGGTGTACGACTGCGGCTCACATTCCCTGTCGGACTGAGGCGGCGGGCGGGGCGGGGGCGGCCGCCACCCCGGACCGGCCCTTCACGCACCGGCCGGGAATAGCTCTGCGCCTCCGCTGCTCCCTTTTGTGAGAAGCGAAACACACAGACACACGCACGCCCTTCCTCACGACCCCCATAGCAAGCGCCGAGGCCCAGTGGGCGGCGGGGGGAGCCCGGCGCCGGAGCGCATCCCTGCAGCGCCGCCCAGCCCGGCGCGGTGCGCGCATCCCCCGCCCGTGAGCGGCCGGGGCAGCGACAGACAGACGAGGAACAGCTTCCTTCGGCTCCGGCAGGGCGAAACACGGCTCCTGGTTTTGTTGGGCTTTTGTTCAATTGTGTTGGGGTTTGATTTGCTTTTTTGCCCTCTTCCCTTGTGGACCGACCCCTTTTCCAAGAGGCTGGGAAAACGAAGGGGGCAGAGGACTGGTGTTGGCCTCCTCCTGACGGCAAAGCAGGAGTAGAAAGTTGCACGAAGGCATGAATGTAATGTAAATAAATGACTCCGACTCTGAAACAAACAGACAAATGGACAAAAAAAAAAAAAAAAAAAAAAAAAAAAAAGTGCTGCATGGCTCGCATGGATACAACGCACCCCAGGGACGCTCCAGCCACCGACTGGAAGCAGCGTCTATTTCACACCATCATTCCTCTTACCTGATAAGTCCCTTCGTATCAAACCTTCTATATACGAAATACAGTATAATAATAAAAAGTGCCATTTCGCCATTTTTTTTTGTGTGATCAATAGGCAGTAGAGATCGTACTTTTACTGTGGAAAAAATGTAAAGATTTTATTTAAGACATAGTTGCATGAATATTCTCATTGGATTTTTTTTAAATTTTTATTTTTATGCCTAGGTGGGAATTACTTTGCTGGGAAAGATTTGTTTTGTTGATAAAGGGTTGTGTTTCGATTTTGGGGGAGGTGGGGAGGGTATGCTTTGGTTTTCTTTTCTCTCTCTTCTTTTTCAATATACATAATCAGTATTGCCTTTCCATCTGAATGTAAAAATTAGCACCCTTGATTTCTATTATGGTAACAGTGTAAACATAAAAAAAAAAAAAAAAAAACCAAGGCAGTTAAGCATGACCAATTAATGTCACTCTAGCGCTTAGGCTGCAAAGTTTAATGGTAGAAAATTCTGTGCTGTTGTAAATCTTACTATAACTTGAGGAAAACAGAACTGAGGAAGCAAGTGAAACTTACTAATTCTATTCGAGGATTTTATAATGGCATATTTTTTCAGTATTAAAGTGAAAATGTTTTCAACTCCGGGTCCTTACCATTCTTCCAGCATCCAATTCTTGCAAACGGGTTACTTGGGTTTAGGGGACAGAGCCTCCTTTCAGTGCTCTGTGTGTGTTTCTCTCCCTCCCTCCCTTTCCTTCCCTCCCTTCCTCTTTCTCATTCATTCACAGGCAGAGGCACAAACACCCTTCCTTCCCCCCTTTCCAAATGTAAATAACACACAGAAGTTTCCTGACTGCCTCCCCCCTCCCCTCTCCCTCCCCTCGCCTCCTGTTTTTTTTGATTTTTTTTTTTTAATAATGAGCCGGTGAATCCCTTTATTAATTCTGTGAATCTCATGCTGCTGCCGCTGCTGTCACCGCCTCTACTGCACACACTGCAGATATACTAGAGATGTTATTGGGAATTTGCTTTAAGTGCCTCTGCCCAGCTTGGTCTCATTAAGCTGGAGCTGAATTTCCGCGGCCAGAATTCCTGCCCGGGAGCAGCTTGCCCGATGGGGCAGCTGCGGGCGGCCGGGCTCCAGCACCTGCCGCCAGTAGGAAAAACGAATTAGCCCGCAGAGATTTTCCCGTTCCTGCACTGGGTACCTTCACCCTTTGATATTAAAAGCTGATAAAAACACGGTGCAGTGCTGCCTCTGGACTTCAGGCAGCTCTCCTTTGATCCCGTTCCTGTACGGGAAAGTGCCCCTAAACTCAGTCAAACCTATAAAGGCAAAAGTCTCTGCAATTCACTTGTAACTCACAGCTCAAGTCCCAGTGGAGATATGGAGAATTTCAGTCACGTTGCTCCTGGCTTTCTCCAGGCAGAGAATCCTTTTAAAGAGTAAAACACCATAAGGGACTTGCTAAACTTCAAATACTGATTCGGTTTGCCTTAAAGAAAATGCCCACCTTTGGGATCTGTGAGGAGAAAACAGACATACATACACATTGCAATAGATATGCTCTTGAAAGTGAGACAGAAGCCTGATTCCAGGTATTCATGAAGAATTAAACATGGGGAACACATCATTCGTCCAGAATCCTTTATCACTGTGGAAAAATGTGCAGTCTCCTAGAAAATACCTTGAAATTTGGTTGTGCAGGTCTGAAAATTGCACGGCCTGCTTAACTATACAAACTTCCATTTTCAAGGTCCCTTCTTTATTTCACCTTGCTGCTTCCTTAGACAGACTGTTCTCCCAGGACACTCTGTGTAAGACAAAATGATGGCAGTAGAGGCACTACTTTGCCATTGCGTGACCAACTATTGAATAGTCTGAGAAGACAAAACAAATGTACTTACATGTGAGTGAGTATTTCTATCTTTGGGACGCCATCAAATTTAGCTCAGAAATAGTCCAAAATAACCTGTTTAAGTATAGCTAGTGCACCCTTAGAAGACTACCTAAGCCTAGCTGCCTACTTTGTGATATTGTAGTGACAAAATTGAGTAACTAAGAAACTACATCCATGCTAAGAAGAATAATTATATTAGAAACACTGTAGCAGAAGTTAAGATAAAACACACAATAAATTAAAATGCTAAATCACTGACTGAGATCAGACATGCATGCATTTCAGAGAATATAATGCTAAATATGTAATTTTAATTTGTCATCATTGAAAAGTAGCATAAAGTTACAAATTTCCTCATTTAGCTTCCTAAAAATGCTAGTTCATTGGCATACCTAAATAGAAATGTCATTTCAATTGAAATGTTGAAGACATGTATTTATCACCCTGTTATAAGGTTGTGGGGAAATAACAAAATAGAATTTTCTGTCATTTTCTAATTTTAACATTCACAGGGTTCTTTCTTCCTGCCTCGCAGACACTTGCCCTTAAGAAACATAGATCACCCAACCCTTTGAGATGACGTAAATAATTACTAGGCCTTGGATTACAATGCTTATCTTATTTACATGTTTAGCACCTCCATGATTATTTTTAACAAACAAAACACTCAACAAAAAGAAACATAAGACAAAGAAAAGGAATTATTGAGGATGTTTTGAAGAAGACTGAAGTACAAATATATTAAATATGTTCAGTTGTACTGCATTAACAACAATAACCAAAAACTAATTTTTTTATCTGATGATAAAGATTGTCATGATACTATTTCTAACATTGGAAGCCTATAAGATATCCATGCTCTGTCAAAATGGGCATTTTTTTTCCTGCTAACTTAAGAATCTTGTAACTTCAAGCATAGTATATATTACATTAAGTTACTCATTGCTTAATCATCACAGCAAAGACATTTCTGTTCTTTCAAAAAAGTCAGAAAAGAAAGACATGTATTATTTAGTAAGTTAAAAAAGGGTTGTTTGTGGTTTGTTTTTATTTCTGCAAACACTTCAACTAAGAATAGCCTAGAATTTAAACTGTTGCCATAGAAATCTATGCCTTTATACATGGTAGCCTTCTTCATGCCATTGCAGAAGAGTGAATAGAATTCTAGAAGCAACCTGAAAAAATTTTAAATTCATACCCAGGGTGATGGGTGTCATTTTGAGAAAAAGTGTGCTGTTGGAACTGCATAGAAATGTGTTATGTTGCTTTACTAAATGTATTGGCTGTGTCAGGTTATTTTATAACTTCAGTGTAGTTGCATTGAAAATGCAGTTTCAGAACTGCTTGCAAACTAAGTGATGTAATCTTTGAGGGGGTTTATTGTTCGGTTTGAGTTGGAGTTTTTTTCTTCGTGATTTTTATTTAGTTTGGGGTTTTTTTGGGTTTTTTTTGTTTTTTTAGCAAGAGTGGGGGCAGATGTTATCTGATGCAGATGAAAAGGCTTTGTGTTCTAGTCTTTACTCATGCAGAAAAGCCATGAACTACTGCAAGGTGAACACTTCACACTTTTTTAATCTGGTGGCAAAACTCATTAGGGTGAAAATTAGGGCAGAAAGAAGCTGAAAAATGCTTATCCTTCCCAACAGAATAATTTCTACCTTCCATTATCCATGAAACACTTATAGGTCTCACAAATATGAAAGTTTCCCAAAGACAAGTAGCTCTTAGTAAAGTGACAAACTCTTTCCCTTTGTATTTTTGTCAGTGGTTTATTAAGTTGCAATAGACAGCAGGAATTTGTTTGAAATTAAATTAAAGACCTTTACATTGCTCTTTTTCTTTTCTG
The DNA here is from genome assembly GCA_032173965.1 of Sitta carolinensis. NCBI lineage: Eukaryota > Metazoa > Chordata > Aves > Passeriformes > Sittidae > Sitta > Sitta carolinensis. Next base: position 31,922,639 of record CM063283.1, read on the forward strand.
TGCAACTTTCTCCAAGACAAGGCTTCCTCTGGGGTCTTTCTTGGAAAATAGTGCCCAAGATATAGTGAAATCTTTGACATCTTTGTTTTTTCTTATATTTGGAGTTTGAATCTGCATGGCAGTTGTTTTATTCTATATCCAACTCTCTAATTTTTTGTACTATTTGAATCAGTCAGAGAGATTTTGGCTACATTTTTAATTCACATGTAATCAAAATGGACACTTAGATGTTAAAGGATCTCACTAGGTAGATCCTTCTGTATTTAGTAAAGTTCCCACAGACATATACTTATAAGATGGGAAGTAGGACAATTTCTGTGGCTGATTATTATTCAGTGTGCTTGTGCAGTTCAAATTTGTGGGATTTTTTTTTTTTTTTTTTTTTTTTTGTGATTTATGGAACAGAAATTTCCAAGTACTGGGCAGGACTTCAGAGTATTTGACTATTGCACAAGTGCCTTTTTTTTTTTGTGTTTGGGAAGAAGTCAGAGGGTGAAGAATTAATTGATTGTGTTGGTAAGATATGGTTGTCCTAATAACATGCAGATATTTCTGTATCTGTTTATAATTATCAACTGGACATGACCAAGCAAAATCACAAAAATAATTTTATTTTACTCAGCTTTCCCCAGAGGAATATTAGCACTGGAGAAAATGTGGACTAAAAATGTTGCAAACATTTAATATACTGCAAATATGTTGCAAATATTTAAAATATTAAACTACATTCATTATGATTATGTTTAGCAATGGTACTTTAGTGGGTTAACTTGTAACAAAAGATGGTATTTCACATAATATCTGTGAGTTTCAGAAACCTTTATAATTTTATCTTTTTGGGTAAGGAAATATAAATGAGATCCCTCAGTATTAGTTCTCCGAGATTAAATACCAGGTCAATGGACATATTGTCATGCTGAATAATTCCATTTACTGGTTAAAGTTTCTGAATCAATTTTTGTGAATACTTCCTATATGCATTCTTAAGTCATGTGAGAGGGAACAAAGTCACCAGAGTCCCCTGAAAGGAAATAGTGTCTTGTATTGTACACTTTAAAATTAATATCGAAAATTCATAGCAAATAATGGATAGGAAAAGTCCATTGTAGAACATACTCAGATGACTCTAGGTGAATGACTGCTTAAACTACCATTATTTATTGGTATAAGTGTCACAAAGTGCCCTTGGCAGAAAACACTGGCTCCACAGAAACATTGGTACCATCAGAATTCCTCAGTACTTCTTCCTTTCTGTTAGTAGTCAGATTGATTCCCCTCAGCTACTTTCCAGCTGAGCCACTGGAACAAATTCTCTTAGCTATTAATGACTTCTGATGATGTCATGAGCATTCAGACAAGCTTTGGTCTCAAAGCTTATCTAACCATGGATTGTCATATTTGGTTTGTGTTACTTTATTTGATTTCTGAATCAACTGCATCTCTGGCAAGTGGGAATTTTTGCAAACAGGATGCACTAAAGTGTGGCTTGAAGAAAACAAAAGAATGTGAAGATAATGGTTCTTTTTACTTAAAATGAGGATTCAAATAGTAAAGGTGGGCTGGTTCTTACTATATCTTTCTATATCTTTATAGAACATCTGTGAAGAAATTAAGAAGCAGTATTGTCTGGTGGGAAAAGTTAGGGAATATGACTAATTTTCTAGACTACTGTCTCACCTGGAACTAGATAGTATCTTTCTAACCTAGTCTGATGGGCTTGAATGAGCTGCCTTAGTCAGTAATGTCCTAAAAGGTGTTCTGGAGTACCTGAGGTGTGAGCACAAGACTGACAGACACAAAATGAGAACTAGGGCACACTCGAATATTTCTAGAGTGGAACCTGGACACTAGGATACATTAGGGAATTTTAAATAGGAGTAGACATCCATGTGGGAACAACTGAATTGAATTCTTGCTCTACCCTGAGAGCCTGGTGGATTGGCTCACTTGACACACACATGTAATTTGAAATATCTTGATTCAAATAAGTAATTTGAAATATCTTGGTATCTGACATGCTGACAGAAGACTCAAGACTTGTAGGATGTATGATCAGCTGGGGCCCAGGCAAGGTACTTTAAGACACCACAAAGGCACTGCATGTCTATGGACAAGCAGAGGAGTAGCTCAATGAGGTAAATGTAGCTCAGTTACACACACCTGTGCAGCAGATGATTAAATGCATTTGAGAATTAAGACAAACCCTCAAAACTACATTAAATACATTATATCAGAGATGTTTTGCTGGGACATGACAATTTTTAAAGGATGACCCTTATTTTTTAGAGGTTATTGATAGAGGCCACATATATACCATGCACTCTTTACATCTGTTTTTTCTAACTCGGAATTTTTTTGTCTTTCCAGATTGCTAGCTCTTTGACTTTGGGATTGCATCCTGATGGTTGTTTTTGGATGGGACACCTATTTTATCCAGTGCCATTAGAAATTGCTATAGTACGTAACAGCTATAATAGAAAACTCATAAGATAATATAGGGAACAGGAAGCAAAAATGTAACAACAACAAAAAAATCCTGACAGTTATCGCTGATACCATAATAATAAATAACAGGTTCTTGGGTCAAGCTTGAAATATAAATGAGGAGTACAATACTCCAGGGTTGTAGTCATTATTGAAGTCATTAAACTCATCACAATGAAAGATAAATGTTACAAATGGATGAGAAAATGTAGTGGAAAGTGTTTCAGAAAAAAGAAAGCCTGGTTTATGAAAATAGAGTGCAAAGCTGTTAAGTGGATTGTCACAGGAGGTTTGAAAAGGGAAAAATATAATTTAATTATGGACACACAGTAACAACTCATTCACATGAGAGATCTTTAAGGGAAGGCAGATGGTAGAAAAGATTTAAGTGCAGGATGTAGAATATGTAGCTAGACTCTAGAGATTATTACTCAATTGCCTAGGATAAATATGGCACAACAAAGTTGGCAGTATTTTGTGCTGGGCACTTCGCAAGCAATATGGACCTCTAGACAGAACCTATCTTGGGCACAAATGGGGAGGATGAAAGTACAGAACAGTGTGTTTTTTTCCCACTGGTGCAATTTAGGAAGCAAATGTTTTGGAAGGAGTTAATTTGTTTATAAAGGTTTTTTGAGGTGTCTTTATTGTGGAGTTGTCTATCTTAGCTTGTTAAGGAGATACTGACAAATGGGGTGGTGTATGGTAGTTGACAAAAAGTGCATATATGAAATTATTATCCTTGCCTGGAAGCATTCCTCAGAAAGATAGGTCAATGGATACGTCTAAATCATCAAAACAGAAAAAAAAATTCTAAATTTTGGGGTACGTTTATATGGTTGCAATAATCTTAGATCCCTACCAGAAATTGTGTTCTGCCCAATGATATTATGTGTGGCAGGCAGGGAATAATAATATTAATAGCAGTAAAAATAATAAGATACCTTTTACTTTTAAGGGTTTCCTGGTTTATTGTTTTTTTTTTGTTTGTTTGTTTGTTTGTTTGTTTTTTATTTGCTTTTTCTATTTTTTGATTTTTTTGTCTTTTTTGTGTTTTAATTTAGAGATATATATGTATATTAATGTAAGAACATGATGCAGAAACAAAGCATGACAGTATAAGAAAGAACAATAGGAATACACTAAATAGTGTTAGGCCCCATAGATTCGCTGTAATTATTCAGAAAGAAGAACTGCTGGTCTGAAAAACAGAGTGAAAGATGTTATTGACATTGTCTACATGCACCCATGGGAAAAAGAAGCATGCACATTTTTGAAAGGTCTTTCTATGACTGTGCTGGTATTAATGAAAGATGATCTTTTAGTATAAGACAATAGTCCTCTGCATCTCCATAAATTAGAATGTATATTTAGAGTAATGATTAGACTGTTGATTTGGCAATAAGGCAATATTAAAATTAAGCTGAGAAGGAAGTTGTTCTTATTACAGGTTCATGAATTGCTGTCTGCCCAAACTTATTAGCTCAGCTGCAGACATGTATATTAAATTAAGCCCATTTTTCCTTTGAACAAATTCATAGAATTCATAAGTTCCAATATGAATAATAAATTCATGGATTCTTAGCTTCATTCTTACTGTACCTGAGAATGTCCATTATGTTACATGGATGAATTAAGAATGGAACAAAAGTGAAGAAAAAAATCTATTAATGAGGTTTAGAAATATCTTACGTATTTTAAAGGATCAGTTCCGATTAGAAGTGTTACATCATTAGCAGAGTTCTGGTCAGATAATGTAATACAGTTGATTTACATGGATCTTATTCTTATAGATGGCTTTGTGAAAGCAATACATTTCTCATTATGAAGCAAAAATCTTAAGGTAAAGACATTTAATTAAGAATGTTAACTTTAAGAGGCGTTGATACTACTAATATTAATGGAACTGTAATCACATCAAATATGATGCAGAAAGTAAATGGAAATTATCAAAATATATGTTTCATTAGAACATATATTTTTGTAGGCAAAATTCCATTCACTGTAAGTTTCTGTAGTTTTCAGTGAATTAATACTGTTTTTGCAAATATCAAGGTTTACTAAAATAGGAAAAATTACTCTTGTAGGGAGAAAAAAGGCAGTTGCAAATCCCTCTTTTGTCTTGATTTATGAGGAATCGATGCAGGATCAAGTTTTCAAACAATAGTGGAAGAAGAAGAAAACTTAGAAAATGTAATTGTGTTACACAGGTCCTTTTGCATCAGACTGAATGTCCCATAACTCCATGACTGGAACAGGATCCTTTATTATGCAAAACTAACAAAACCAGATCGTGAGTGAACTCAAACTCTGGTGCTATAATCCAAACCAGATAATCCATAATGGAGAATTCCTACTGAATAACTTCTCTATCGTAACTCAGCTCTTTTCCATGGTTCTCAACTAGCTCTGTCCAAGACAAAATTGCTACAGAAGGAGAAAGCCCTTGGCAATGTGAACATGAGCCAATTTGTACTTGGAGGCTGAGCCTATGATTTAATTTTGTTTCTTGCTCATTTAGAAGTGTGAAAATCCACAGTGTATCTCCTGTGGTCTCAGCATTTGGGCCAGAGATTCATAGATGGGCTTAAAAATTGTAGTTTTTTTTTGTTGTTTTTATTGTTGTTTTCCTTTTTGCTTTCTTCAGTTTATTATGCCGTTCTTTTGCAGAAATCCTATTGGATTTCTAGAACAGTCTTCAATCTTCCTGCCTTTTCCTCTGACTGACATTGGACAATCAGACTAGAATACAGAAATGAGAAATTTTATTTAATGAAATAAATTTTAAAAACTTTTTTTCCTTTTCCTTTATTTCTCTATGCATACTAATAGTCTCTGTTAAACTACTAGAATGGTTTGTTGCTTTAATTTAAATTGCTCTGGTGATGACCAATGGTATTTGTAAATAATTCTGTCCTCTGAACTCAAGGCAGATGTTTGGGATTAGATTCTAAAGTGGGTTTTGATATCCTTTGAGACCTGCATGCTTAGGTGGAATTCAAGGCATCCTGGGATACCTGAGATATCTGCCCAGGGTTAATACATTTTCTATTCTGAACAGCTGGAATTTAGGCAAGATACTTTAGCATACCTTAAGTGTTACAGATGATTATGTTAAAGCCTTTTAAGTGTTCCCTAGCTGAAATGTACCAGCTGTATTGTGAGCACATGAATTTACACATCACAGTCTGTAACTGAATTGCAGCTTCTAAGGTTGGGTGAGTTAAATCACAGCTAAGCTATTTGACTTTTATGTTGCTAGAGATAAGTGTGATGAATCTCACACTTGTGAATAACATCCTCAGGATGGAACTTTCAATTAAAAATAAGAACACACATATAAAAGAAGGCAGCCAAAGAGTATAGTTTGAATATTTTTTCCACAGTCAAATCACATTTTATTAAAAGAAAACCAGAATATTTTAGACAATACATAAAATTGATTACTATAAATAATAATGCTTGCTGTTATATTGGGACACAGACAGATATATATTAGCTTTTAAATTTTTACACCATTTTAATATTGAATCTTACACTATTTTAAATTAAAAAATGGGATAATATCCTAGTAACAACAATGGAAATGATAAAAATGAGAGGTTTTTTGTTTTGTTTTGTTATTCTTTCCTGCTTCCCAAGAACATCTCTCTATTGATTTCAGGAGGACATCCTAAATTTAGTTTCATAGAAATAGATAAGAATAAACAAAAGAAAAGCAGATAATTTACTTTCAATATGTCATGGTACATTAATTATGAAATAAAATAAAAACATATGCAATATTTTCTCAAATAAACATAAGCTTTTTTTGCTAATGTCAGTCAAAAAAATAATCAGTGAATAAAAGAGAAAGATTAAAATAACTAAATCCAACTCCTTAGAAAAGGAGCCTATTTAATTAATTCAGTCGTGTCTGAAAGTTAGAAGCCAAGGACTTTGTTGTAGTAGCTGAGTTTGTAGAATGAGTCTAGTTCTAGTTAGAATCCATAAAGCACACAGATCAATATAACCACAATTGACACTAAATGACAAACCAAATTGACAGTATTAAGGCAGAGGCCAAGAAACCAGATACTAACTCTTTTTTTCTTCTCCCTTCCCTCAATATGATGCATAGATTCTGAAAAAAGTTCTAACTTTCTGAAAACATGGGTTATATTAATAAGATAAATAGATATGCCCACTGAGATTTTTACTTCATTCAGTTATGAAGATGAATTTCAGTGTACTCATTCTGAATGAGCTGAAATTCTTACAGCTGCAGCGTAGAGCTCTCCTGCTGGTCAAGTCACCTTTGTCTTTCTGTACAGTCAGTGAGGAGAAATGGGAACTGTTCAGGTTCATGTGACATTTCATCTGTAGACACAGACACCAAATTTAGCTAACTAAATAATGTAATATGGGTGTAAACTGTTGTGTCTAAACTCTCATTACAGTCATCAAAGAAACAGCCAATATAGAAAATAGAGACTAGAGAACAGAGATAGAGACTAGAGAATAGAGAAGAGAGAATAGAAGGTGTCTTAGATCAGTTTAAACAGAACTTAACAAAAAACTCAACTTTTAAATGTAGTATTATTTCGGGTTTCCTGGGGTATCCAACATGGCCTCTAGCTGCCACTTGAGAAGCTTATAGTTCTTTTACAGGTCATGGTTCATATCTGTGAACTCCATGAGTATCCTAGTTTTCTGAGATATCCTAAGACATCTAAAACCAGCTGTTTATGCTTTGGCCAAGATTAGGTTTTTCATTGACTGTATGTGGAACTTAGATCCTTAGTTCACATTTGGACACCTATATTTGGATGTCTGACTCTCTAAATAAACCTGATCCTTATTTAGAAAGAGATAAAGCATGTTTTAAAAGTTTTATTTCTTTCTATTCACTCTAACAGGAATCTAGGGCACCTAGTCTAAATATATAACTACACCCATAAACAGCTGCATTTCTTCAAATTAATTCCACACTTTGAGTCTTTGGCTTCGACCATCTATTCCTTTGCTGTAAAATAGCACAGTATCAGTAACCTACCTGAATGGAGAGGGAAGTGTTCAGATGTCTGAAATCTCCTTCTTACCCCTTGCCCCAGCAGCATGGAATTCTTGAAAATACCAGCCTCATAATACATCTCAGTTCTCAGACTCCCAGGGAACCTTCCCTCACTTCAAGGAGTCTGTCTCCATAAAGAAATGGCCCTATTGAGTACAGATATCCTTGTTCTGGATTAATTTTGGTGGAGAAGGAGGTACGGTGGGAAGGGAAAAGAATACAGAAGTTTTAGCTCTTAGTATTAAAAGCACGAATTAATATATGAAAATACATGGAAGTAGTTACTTACTCAGGAAGAGATCATATATGCAGAAATGTCATGGAAATTCCAAAGAAATCATGCTGATGGTTGATAACAAAAGCATTCTTTTCCTCCTTTATTGCATCCTCGTAATATTAATTGGACAAAATTGCATATTATTACCCAAAAGTCTATGGTGAAGAGAAGGTTGAAAATTCCTTCTGGAACTAATATTGAAGTTCTAAGAAGGATTGGTAGAGACCTCAGTAGGCTTAAGAACAAATTGTTAAGAGGAGCCAAAACTAATAAAAAAGTTCCTTTGCATGATTCAGAAACAAATTGTAAAATACATTTTTAAGTCAAAGTCACTATAAATATCTTTGGATTTATAGAAATTAACTATATGCCTTGTTACGTTCTGTCAGATTTAAAAGATTGCAAGAAGTAAAGTTAAAATGAGAATAAATTGGCTTAAAGTTATTTAGCTTTAGAAACGCTAGTGATTGTTTTAAATAACTTCAATGTCATTTACCTTCTATCTCTCACGAACAAGGCTGTACTACATAACCATTATACATAATTTATAAATAATGATTCAGAAAAAGATCAACTTTCCAAAAGTCTGCATTGAAATGGAATTTTCATTTGAAAAAATGTCTGAGAAGGGTGAAGTAGAATGAGGAATTTCATGCTGGATTTATCACTATGTTAGGCAGTCTGTGTGTGGCAAGCAAAAACAGCTCAAGTTTTTATTCCTAATTGACTCTGATTCCTGGTAAATTATGCATATGAACATAGTTCTGTAACCAAGTTTTAATTATTTTTCATGTTAATATAATACTTCAAACCAGATATTGTATACGACTATTATATTAATCATCTTTCTCATCAGATTCAGTGTGTTACTAAAATTTTCATTTAATTGCCCTATAGAATGGTAGAAAAGCTGCAAGTTATTAATTTTTCTCTTATTTCTCCATCTCTATAAAAGTAAAATTTCAAGGTTGAGTTCTATCATATAATTTGTGTAACGTGCTATTTGTAAAAAACTGGGTAGACCTTGATGTAGATTTCTAAACCAAATGTTACATTTCTATCTGTTTCTCAGTATTTTGAAAAAGTCATGTGGAAAACCAGTTGCAACAGATAGATGAGTCTTTAAAAATATGGAGGAACATTTTTCTCTTGTTAGTTCAGCAGACATTGGGATAATAAAAACCCAGGAGTTGCTTTATAAAATGGAAATTTTTATTTTGTACTCAAAGTTTGAGCTGAGTCTGAATTTCCAGGCCACATGCATAGGCAAGGCTAATTCCAAAGCAGTCTCACTTCAGTGCATCTATATAATAGAAAATAATCTCAAATAAATACAGAATTTAAACTCAAAAGCAGTAATAAGGTTGGTAATCGAGTGGTGAAAGGTAAATAAATGGCATTGCATTAAAGTTTAAAAAAAAATTAAATTAATACTTTTTAAATTGCCAGACACTTGGAGCAGGATTTAACTTCTTCCATAATCACTTTCTTCCTACTGATCTTTACATAAGAATGTTGTTTGACATGCCTTTAATGTATCACACACGCACCCACACATAAAATATGGTAATCTGATTTTACTTTGATGTATAGTTGTATAAATTGGCATTCAAATCAAGGAGTGTGAGACTCACTAATAGTAGAATTGACTTATGCCTATCTTTGGTATTTTACATTAATGGAAAATCAACATAAATGAGGTCTAATCAAAGTTAATACTCTGGTTGCCTGGCCATGGTCTTCACTGCATATTCAAAAATTCCATATATTCATTTCAAGTAATGCAGTAATGATGGGAAAATCTTTAACCAATAGATTCTGCTCTTAGTTAATTCCCAGTGTTGAATTATATTAAAATAATAACTAGAGCATATGTTTTGAATTAGAGCTGATAGTTATGAATATTCTGGCTAGTGAAGACAAGGGGTGTGTTCTTCAGAAACTAAATTATTTCTTCCTATTTTGGGAAATGAATAACTACATACAGCTAAGAAAAGTCTTTTCATGTCAGAATTGTGAAATCAAGCAAGTAAATTTGGATCCTAATATATGTGCCAAACACCACTTAAGATATTTTAGGAAATCTGAGAAACGTACATACTGATGGGAGATGTGCACAGGTCTAAAGAGAACTTCATATCATTCTGGAGAAAAAGATGGAGACCAGAGATCATGTGCCAGGACACCTAAAATGTCACTGACCCTATGTAAATGCACTTGAATGAGAGGGACACACTGACACTATTATCAGTTTGTTCAAAATGCCCGTCTCAAGTCTCTGAACATCAAGATCAGGACTGGGGGGAAATGGTATCTCCCATGGTAGAAGAAGGTTCAGTTTGAGATAACCTGAGAGATATAAATATACACAGGTCTGTGGGATCTGATGAGGTGCATGCCTCAGGTGGATCCTGAAGGAACTGACTGATGCAGTTGCCAAGTCACATTGCTCACATTTTTTAGAAAGCGCATCAAAGAGGACCCTAACCCACTGATCAGTGGATCTCATCTCTGTGCCTGCTAAAATCATGAAGCACGACTTCCTGCAAGGTATGTAGAAACACATGGAAAACAAGGAGATGATTAGAGAAAGGGAAAATTGTGCTTGACCTAGCAATTAGCCTTCTATGATGGAATGACTACATCCATGGACAAGGAAAGTCTTATTGCTGTTTTTCTGCCTGGACTTCTGTAAAACCTTTGATACCATCTTCTGTAACATCCTTGCCACTAAATGCAGAGGTGTGGCCTTAACAGATGGACTGTTAGGTGGATAAGGAATTGGCTGGATGGCTGTGTCCAAAGAGTTACAGTCAATGGCTCAATGTCCAAGAGGAGACCAAGTAGCATCCTTCAAGGGCCATACTGGGGCCAATACAATTTGTTGTCTTTAGCGTTAACATGGGCAGTGGGACTGAATGAACTCTCAACAAATTTGCAGATGACATCAAGACAACTGGTGCAGCTCACAAGCTTGAAGGAAGGGATGCCGTCCACAGAAACCTTGAAGAATAGGCTTCATGAAAGACATCCCTGATCATGGCAAGGCAGCTGAAATAATGATCTTTAAACTTCCCTTCTACCAGGATACATTCCATTCTATGACCATATACCCTAAGATTCCTACTCAGGACTTAATATTTTAATATTAATTAGTTTATTCATTAATCAATAACAATAATAAATGAGCGACTTTTCTAAAATACTAGAAATAAAAATAATGAAAAGTAAAAATTTTATGTAAGCATGCTGTTTTTAACATGCCTTGTTAAATCACAAAATCCAGACATCAGAAGACATGGCAGCTAATTAGATGAAAATAGAAAATTAGTATATTTTTACAAAAAATTAGTATATTTTTGCATCATAAGAAAAATAGTGTTTAAAAAATAATTAAAATTTATTGTTTAGGTTTTGCAAAGAAAAATTGCATTTCATCTAGTGAATTCTTTCTTGATTATATGTTTGAGTCTGAGAATGAAAACAAGGTAATAGACTTTTGGAAGAACTTTTCCAAAATCAGCAAGATTTGTGGCACAAGAAACCGGGATGCATTCATACAGATGGAAGAGAATGGTTTGTACCAATTCACTATCAATTTAGATGGAGTAAATATACCACAGCATGTGGCAAACTCACTCCAGAAGACCGAGAGTTTAGAGAAATGGTATCTGTTGTCTATCTACCTATCTTTTCCTGTTGGACACCACTAGGTGCAGAGGGCTAGTCTATGCTCTTAATTGCTGTTCAGTGGACATTACTCAATGCAATGTGCTGGTGTATTCTAGAATGCCACAGAATTTCTTGAAAGGAATGTTGGCAGTTCTTGGATATGAAAGGGGTGGAAAGATGCTACTTAAAAAAAAAAAAAAAAAAAATCACATTAATATTTGCAGGTATTGAAACCAGTTCTGCCAAGGTACCAATCTAGTGTTGAATAAATTAAAGAAGTTAGAGTAAATAACGTATTTTAGGTTTTAATCTTTATTGGACCCATTTATATTATTTTGTAGTTTGCATAAGAGAAATAATAAAATACTTTTTAAAAAATTAAAAGTGTGATAATACTAGAGGCTAGATAAGTTAATCAACAGGGATATTTAACATTTAATGCACTTTTTGAAATATTCACAAAATAATGAGTTTTAATATCACAAATAGACAGCCAGATTTTTCACTATAATTCAAAATTTTTGTCCTAGAAATTATTTCTCCAGACTAAACTATAGCATATGTGTCACTGCCAAGCAAAATTTTTGACATAGAAAAACATTAATTTTTATTTTACAGACCTGCAAACATAAGGGAAGATTACATTCTCAGATGAATTTCTGAATTCAGCTAGCCGAAGAGCTTCATTTTATAATACGGATTATAAATTGTGCTGGCAATTAATCTGTAATGTGACTAATCCATTTTATTATCTTAATAAAAAATAAAATATGTTTCACATTCTCAGTAGAAAAGCATTTCAGGAGTTTTTAGCACAAGGACTCAGCATGCTCATGTGCATTCTCCTACACTTAGAGATAAGTTAATACCTTGATCTTGCAATAAATGTCATGCAGGCAGAACATGGCTTTTAATCCCTCAGTACAACTAAAACTTATATCTATGAGGGCTTATTTTAAAGGCAAGTGGTTATTTGAGAGCCTTTACAACTGAGGAAATAAGAAGAAACCCACAGCCACGAGCTCTTGATTGATACAGGCAATCATTGTTTTTTTGTTGGCAGAAAAGTCTGTCAAGAAAAGCAAGTGTGCTTTCTTGGTATATTAATGACTAATTAAGTTGAAAAGTAGGTCAAAAGTAACTCTGTCCTTCTGGCACTTTCTTCACAATCGTGCAACTGAGAGCTTGTTAGAATAATAAAGGCATGTATTGGGATAATATTTATTATTGAGTTGGCTTAATTTTTTTAAGTTTCTTATAATCACATATGTTGGAATCCTGCATTTTTAACAGGTAGTTAGCTGAATTGAAGTTAAGCAGGTAATAAAGGCCAAAATGTTGAATAAATTATTGTTTTTAAAAAATTAAATAGATTTGTGTTGTGATTAGAAAGGTGCAGACATTGACTTTGCCTACTACTAGACATTCCTATTTCAAAGGTTCCATGGTTGGAACCATGGTTCGTCTTTCCAGTTTGGCAAAGCTTGGAAAACTTACAGCTAAGTACAGATGATATTTCTACAAACATGACAATAGCTAGGAAGAGCAATGCAGATATGTTCTTATAGTAATCAAATCCCCTATTATCTGAAAAATAAGGCACATTTTATTATTTTTCAAATATTTTTGCTTATATCTACATTTAAATTCTTTACTAAGTAATTGAACAAATTTGTCCTCTGTTCGTTGTTATCTCTTAGCTTTTTCTTTATCATTTTTTAATCTTAGCTCCTACCAGTTTGTTTTAGTTTCTAGCCCTAACCATCTTAGTGATCTTAAAACAGACATATTTTGTTCTGAATTGCATAACTTGTTTGGCCAAGAGAAAGGAAAAATATGTTCAAGTCGAAGCATGACTTCCCCCATGATATGTAAAAGAGCAGCCTCTCTCTCTTGTTTAAGAGACAGAAGCATTCAGTAGCCTGCATCTAGGTAGGTCTGAAACATCTGGGATACTCTATTGAGCTCCCACTTGTGTCCTGAAACCTGTCCATCAGCTCTGCAGGTGCCTCCAGCATGCCAAAGAACTTTGAGTGGTGTGGAATGCCTGCTGGTGGGTGGCTGTTGCATACCTAGATGTGTGTTGACTGGGAAATATCAGGTACCTATTCGATCTGTACTGATCTGCATAATAACACTTAAATATGTGTAATTTGAAAGGTGAATCCTGTCCTGAGGGACCTAACTCAAAATATTTAAGGCAAAAGATATTTCAGCATCTTCTTACCTGGATTCTTGACATGAGGATACACATCCATGGGTTTTCAGTTGCTTACACAAAGATGAGGGATCCTCCATTAGGTGACCTTGTCTAGAATCCCTTCTTCCTAGGGAAATAAGGGGATTTTTAACATAAAGTGATCTGAATTTGAGTTATAATTAAAGAAGCAAATGCAATATACTTGTTTAGTATTGGAGATAGGAATTATCCATTAAAAAGAATGTATTTAAGGGTCTCTTTAGACACATACAGTTGTGTGATGCTGAAAATAAAAATGGACATATACAAAGAGTGAAGGCATTTTAAATACTTGATTTTGTGTGACTGCATTATTCATAGGAAACAAATACTCATATATATTATGTCCCTAATCCCAGTCACACCAAAGATTTTAGGACTATGTGATGAAAATTAACAGCTGGGGAGACAAAGGAAGAAAAAGTAGGATTTATCTAAAAAATACATACATTATTTTTGTAAAAATAGAAAAAAAAATGTGTGTTCAGCATAAATAAATTAACAGCAGTGTCAAAATATATTGTAAATACATGATAAGTTCAGTGAGATGTATATAGAGGTACATTCATGCTCTTATTTTTGCAGTTAAAGTAAAAACAAAGAGTAGAGAGAAGCCATAAAGTGCCCAAGGCTCTCATATTGTTATGAGTTTGAGGAGAACAAAGTGGTCTGCTGAGGACACCTGTCTTTCTGCCTCTGTGCAGAATCATAAGTCTTGTACTCAAACTTGGAAGAGAGAAGATTGGAACAAATCTCAAAAGAACTTGATTCTGTAGTAGGAGGAAAAAAGCATGTGTCCAATTCATCTCATTGCAATTTATCACTGCAGAAATTATTTTACTCTTAATTGACTTCCATTGCAATAACTTCACTTGTTACAATGTTTACCTACTGCAGAGCCAGATCTGGAGAGCACCTTTGTCATCTTCAAAGGACAGCAAAACAAATCTAATGATATAGCTTGACTGATGTCCTATTTCTAGAGAAAGACCATATTCTTAAGTAATATTTTCTGTCTAATTTATCAGTAATGATGTCAGATTATTTTTTGTGGCTTTTTTTTTTTTTTTTTTTTTTTTTCCAAGGCATGAACACAATAAACAAATAAATGTCATTAAAATCATGGAAGGATGTGTGGATGTGTCATTAAACACACTTTTCGAATAGATTTGTGATGGTTTTGTTAAATATTTCCTTTAATGTCAGGAAACAAAAGAATCTGTGCACCATTTTGAAGTGTAAGGATCTGAAGTCCCACCTGGCACTTCCAAGAATAAAAAAGAGGATTCATAGTGGAGCTCAAATTTTGTTTCATCATCTGACTTTGCTATGTACAGTATCTTCTCTTTAATCTGTTAGGTGACACCATATGAGTAGGAGAAAGTACCTTTTTGTGACTTCAGGTGGAAATATTTTCTGATAGATTACATTCCCATCATTTATTCTGTGTGGTTAGACAGATGTGTGAGAGTGGGCTTTTGCTGTTGACAGTGAGGAGTGTGCTCTATTGACAAAGTAAGAAATGTTGTTTCATTGCCAATCTTCTCAAGACCATGCATGAAATTTATTGCAGGTATACAATAGAGGCAAAAGTGTAATATGAGCTTGTGCCACTATGCAGTGCATGGGGGTGAATGCAAAGAATTTTTCAGGTATAAGAAATATCAGAGTTCAGAACATCTGAACTTAGTATGTGTTTTGACAGAAAATACTTAAATTGCTAGGTCAAAAGCCATTGATATTAATAACAGTCTTACCAATGTTTACAGTAGGTATACTCTCCAGTCTACTATACATATGTACAGATTATATGTATGTTATGTACAGAACTTAACTGACTCCCAAACCAAACCTGTCTTTACATAAAGGTTGAACTGTTAGAGAATACAATGCCCTCAATCTGAAGACTCCCGTCACTTCAATGAAAAATGAATGAGATCCTTAAATGGTAGAGACAGAATGTTATTCTATCAGAGAATAAAACAGTGACTAGAAAGACTGTAAATGTATTTTGTATATGTAAAGTATACTACCTACCACAGAAGTAGATTCTCAGAGTAATTAATATTGTTGGTCAATAAATTACCTTTTGAATCACTTGGGCACATAAAGAGTGTGCTTTTTGTCTGTTTACTGTGTGTTTTATCTGCAGTTTATACTGGTCTCATCAAAGTGATGTTAAATCTGTGTATTTTCCACCACATAGCTGAATTTTAAAAATGATCCTTATTTAGACATGATTACTAATATTACATACTTTAATTTTCACTAATGAATTAATTATTTTGTTGAAAAGATTTTAATTTTTCACTTGTACTGTGATAAGTGTCCTAGGAAAGTACTCTATTTATTTGTTTGAATTTCATTAGCATATGCATTCTAAAATATTTTTCCTATACAACTATGCAGTTTTTTTGCATAATTTTAGCTCATGAATAAATATGGACAAATCAGTGAACAAATAAATATTTTTTTTTGTGATAATTGCTAGGAAAACAGAAAAACAAAGCAAAGAAAGAAACACCACCACCTCCACAGAAATTATTATTAGATGCTTAAAATTTTTTTGAAGTTATTTTAGAAACTTTTAAAGGATAAATAAAATAGAATTAACAGTAATATATATATAATATATATAATATATATATATTCTAACATTTTTGTACTATTGTTTTCCATTCTTTAACCACTTATGCCATTCTTTACAGTAAACTACAGTAAACATCCATGTCTTGGATGACATCCTGTGCCACATGTATGTTGTCACTAAATTACAATATGTAAATTGCATATCGCTCTTGAGGGAAGGAAAAGCAAGTATAAAAACACTGTCATTTCTAAAATGTAGAAGGAGAAAGAATTTAATTTTAGATGTAGAGAAAACATGTGAAAAATAACAATACAGAAAATTAAGTGAGAATAATTCAGTCCTTGTCTACAGATTTGTTTGAATGTGATGGCTATACAATTTAAATATCTATTACCTATATATTAATGCAGCAGTATTCAATTTGCTTTTTTTGCAAATTTTGTTTGTAATTTTTAAAATTGTTTCTCTTCATATTTTTTTTTCACAGTGGCTTTTCAGCTGTTTTTTCATATCTCATTTTATCATAAGAATGATGAAAAAAAGAATATATTTTTATACCTGTTTGCCTGAGAATAGGCACCATCAAACCATATTTAGGTGTTCAAGGAAATGACCTGATTTTCTGAGGTGGTAATACCAATGGACACTTTAAATGCTTCTTGAACAGTAATGATAGGGGGGGTTATGTATTATTTTATTGTTGTGATAAAGAAATATTTCTATATTAAATTTATTTCTATGATTTTAGGATCAAACTCAGCATTCTGAAAACAGTAGATGTTTTTTCTGGAAGTAGAGAGAGTAATTTTTGGAAGGTAAAATGTTTGTGAGAAAGCTAGGGTTATCTGCCTTCTTTCCTCCCTTTCAAACTCATCTTTCCTTCTTGCACCCTTTACAAGTTATTAAATTTTTCATTGTGCAGCTTGTGCATCTCCTGCCTGATCGTTTGCCTTTCCTAGTGTCAGGTCAGCAGTTTCAAAAGCAAGGCCAGCTAAACAGCATGCGTGTGTACCAGTTCTGTTCACAGCAGAACAGAGCTACTCAAACCCCATTTTTGCAGGTAACTTAGCAGAAGTGTTGACAGATCGTTAAGCAGCTCTTGAGGCCAAAAAATACCAACAGAACCATTATTCTTTTCATAAAGTAGAAGTATGATGGATCACAGTTGTTTAAAATGACCCAGAGTACTTTTGTTTCAATGCAGCAACCTATGGTTGCTTGACATACTCACAACACCTTGATATAGTCAGTGCTTAAGAGAAATTAAAGATCTCTGTTAAGTTTTAGTTGTTTTCCTGTACATATTTTGCATAATAAAAATAACTTAGTTGTTGAAATAATTCAGAAAAAATGCAGCTAGCCTGTCAGACAGACAGACTACATGTTCAATTCCCATACATGCACATAAATACCTACTTCGGACAGGTTTCCTAATATTCTTTGCTTTAAGATGTAGAAATCATATGTTACATAACACCCTTTTTTGTTTCCTGCATCTGTGACAGCATTTCAAAGGAATTTTGATATAATGCTCATCACAAATGGCACAGAGCCCCGCAGGTCAACTTCTGCTGCTTCTACAGAGCTCCATACAGGAGTAGTATCATTTTTAATGAACCTCCACTAGCCAGATTATATAAATCTGATAAAATAATAAAACCAGGAATATATGTGACAAAACATCATTCTGCTTACTCAATCTTACCAACATACGAAATGGACAAACATCATGAGAGGCACAGAGATTTTAAAACCAGAACAATTTCAAATATCTAACCTGACTTATTTCACATCAACGGAACTTGACCCTTGCATTTATGCATTATCTCTATAATGAGGTCACTCAATTAGACCAGAAAGTTTAGTACAGCACCAAAAAATCATAGCACAAAGAACATTATAGTTCCACGGTGTCATATGGTTTATTATTATACAATACAGTCATAAGGCATGGCTGAAGAAAAGACAACACTTTATTATTTTATTAATAAAGTTAAAATATCAATAACATTTTGAAGCGTAACATTTTTACCTTGTAAACCAGCCACAAATGGTAAACATTTTAATGGGTATAAATCATGCCAAATCCATTGTGGGTCTTTCTCTCCTAACTGACTATGGAGAGAACTTACTAAATATCTGCTGAATATACCTGCAGATAAGATGAAATATTAATTGTAATGCTTTAATTAAAAAAGAAATCAGCAAAAGGCTTTAGGAATTCATCACTATCTATCTGTTATAAAGGTAATTCTCATGATAAAAGTATTTTTCAATTAATACACAAACAAAAACCTAATAATCTGAAATTACACTCAGCAGTAATTTAAGATAACCCTGTGACACTGCACTGAAATGGATTTGAAGTGGTCACACTGTTTATTTTGGGGTCACAACTGTTAGGACAGTTTTCAGCTGAGGAGTGTAGTGACATCTTCTTAAGCTTTTCCAGCTGAGGCTATATTATGACTTTCCCCATCAGATGCCTCCTGCTGTATTTATTATGAAGACTGCCATCCAAATAATGAAAAACAGCTAAGGACTTTCTAACAATATTTTTTTCCCCAAGATTCTTGCAGTTTTTTCAAATTGTATTATCTTGAGAAATTTTTACTCATAAATTCAAGAACTCTATGATCTGTTTTTTTATTTTTTCAGAAGTTCCCTAGGATATGACTTAAAAAGATGTTACTTTTTAGAGAAGCCAGATGAATGGAAATTAACTTTCCATCCCTATGCTACGTAAGGCTAGCAGAGGAACAAAAAGTCATGCATGGCTGACACTGAAGTGTAGTACAGATTTATTTTATACATAATACATTGATGACATTTTTTAAAACCTGTTTATTCTGTGACTCCTGTAGTGTTGCTGAAGCCTGTGGATCTTTGTATCTCCCTGCATATCTTACAGTCATGTGAGCAAGTGTCACACAGGTGCAGTCTTATCTTCAGCCAAATGTTACAATATTGTGTAATTCTTCATGGTTTTTAGAAATTGGATTTTCTTTCCTTTCCCTAGCCCTAAATGGACTTTTACATCCTACTATACAATTGTGACCAAAAAATCTCTACCAATTTGGATAAGTAAATCAGTTTTTCCTTCTCATTTTCACATTAAATATTCTGTAACTGCATTTTTGGAACTAAAGAGGCTACTATATACATATATATGCATATAAGTAGACATACAGATAGATAAAAAGATGCTCTGTGTACATATGGGTGCCTGCAGAGACAAAATAAAAACAGAGAAAAAAAGAGTAGTTTAATGTTTAGCAGGGGAGAAAGAGATTTTAGGATGTTTAAATCCTCAAAAGTTTAGATTTTAGGAGAAAAGCTGTGCTTTGGTGGTTTAGTTTACAGTAGTTACAATGAAAATACTGGTCTTCAAAATATATGTCTTCGTACTTTTTTGAGTTCAGTTATTTTCTTGTCTGGCTTCTGCAGAATTTGGGATTCAGACCTGACCTCTCATGAAAGCCCTGTGGCACACTGAGTTGTCATGTAAAGAATGTTCCTCACAACAAGAAAAAAACCAGAACTTATTTAGTTGTTTCATAATTAAAAAGATATTAGGAAAAATAATATATAGCCATGAAAATTGAAGCTTTCTAGAAAAAAAGAAATGCATAGTTCTTTGTATATAGTATACAAACACTAGTCAAAGGTAGCATGTGGTCATACTTCTATGGCTACATTTGCATGGGAAACAACTTACATTGGCACAGTAATTGTTTTGGAGTTTGTGTTTTTTGTTTCTTTTTTAACATTTAAAGAATATATGTGCAGGAAATCTCACACAGTATTTGTTTTTAAAAAAAATTATGAAAATGGAAATTTTGTGAACATAGCAAAACTATGGTGAATTCCTCCAAGTGGCACAGCAAGAAAGAGGCTTTGAAATTCTATAGACTTTGAGCATGGGCCTGTGAGGCAGAAAACAGATGCATCACAACCCAAATAGTCAGCTGCTGGAAATCTAGTGTTTCTACTGATAAGACTGATGTTGGTATATAAAAGAAAAATGTATCTGGCATTTTTAATGATGTGCAAAACAGGTGCAGAATACCTTTTCTATGTGTAAGGCTGTCCAGATGGTACTCATTAGATGCAGCAACACATAATACCCTTTCTGACACTTTTCTTCCTCATATGTCTGTTAGTCTCCCAAAACTGGAAATAATGGACTGGTAAAAAGGAGCTGGACTCAGAAGTTTCTGAGAATATGCATTATTTCCCACTTGCATGCTGTGGATGACAATTACTGCAAATGTGTGAGGAGGTTCAGGGAAGATTTGGGACTGATTTTTCTCTTTCCAGCCTTTTCTTTGTGGATACTAACTGAATTGACTGGTTGTGGAGGGAAAGAATATGTTCTGCTAGGGGACAACATGTGATTGACTTAATTGGTTGTAATTTAACATCTGAAAGTTAGACATCTAAAATGTGAGCCAGGCATTTTAGAATCCCTTTATAGTTAATGGAGAAAAATAGGCTCCTCCAGGGATATTCATCTGTTCTATCTTATGATGAGATTAATGACTCTCTAGAGGTGCCTGTTCCTTTCCATTAGCTATAAAGGGAACAACTACAGTCATAGTACTCCCTAGGATATGGTGGGGATATTTTACTTTAACTGGGCATTCTCCTCAGAGAGCAAAACTTGCTATATTTTTTTTCTCAAGGCTCAGTATACTGAAGATTATGTTCCAGTTTGTTGAGACAACACCCACTGAATCTGTTTGTGCAAGTGAAACTGAGAATGGTTTCACCGTTTCTAAGATTCTTCATAGCCTGAGGACAACACACACACACACACACACACACACACACACACACACACACATATTCTGTATTGGGGTAAAATTCAACTTTTACAAATATAAATGAAGGCCAGCCAAGAGATAGAATTAGGATGTCATGTATGTGTAAGGCATAATGGACTGGCTGCTTCTTGCTCGCTGAGATTTCACACAGTTCAAATGAGCAGGATTTTTATGGGAGCCAGTGGCCATACCCAGTAATAGAGCACAAATATATTTATATGATTTGGCATCAGAAAAGACAACCACATCACATCCATACTTTTAATTATTCTGTACTCTGCATTTGTCACACAGCAATGTGTCTGTGTTATTGCAACACTATGTCTGTGAACCGAACATGTCTTAAATTTCAGAGGGCTCCAGCAGAACTCTGCCATGGCTATGGCAGGGTGATGCACTGATGAACCTACATGGCTTCAGGGTCCCTGAGGCCAATACACAGATCAGGCAAGCCTGTAGCCAGCCATAATCACATCTCTCATCTACTACTGACTTAAAGACAGCTACTGCTTCTAAATGTGAAATTGAATTCCTGTATTTACCATGATGTAGCCTAAGAAGAGAAAACACAGACATTTCTTAGACCTCATATTTTCCCCAGCAGCCCCAGTTTATGCCTTGATAACACTGCAGGGTATATCTTCCTTCTGAACAGGACTGAGCAACTCAAACCTATCCAAAAGCACCCAGTGTCCAGTGTGATCTCCATAATTTTCTAAAATAGAGATGATTCCTCTTTTTAATGAAGTAGGCTAATGCTTAGAATTAGGAACACAGGAAGATAAAGGCAAAACCAAACCAAACAAATCCATATATTTCCTTCAGGATCTGAGGGATCCAAGTTCTTACAACTCATCTGCAGGTAGAGCTTTCTGGACACAATTCTACAAACATGTCTACTAGTGTGAGATGCAAAAGGGTTATGATGCGCACACCAAGGACCAGAAATGGCTTATAATGCAGTCTGCAATCTTCTTCCTGATGCCCTTCTTTCTGAGGTCATCGAAGTCTCCCCAAGGAGTGGACTGTGCTGGGTGGATTGTTTCAGCAGTTCACAGCCAGCTCCCTGGGTCTCTTCATGCTCAGGGCTCCCCTCTTGTCTCATAGCAGGAGAATCCAAGGCTAAAGTAGGGACAAGTTTTGTCACTCGACTGGCAACTTCCAGCTTTGTGATGAGAATGAGTGTGGCTTCCTAGGCCTCAAAGGCTTTTATAGCTGGAATACTAGAAATATCTAGGAAATATCTAGTGTAGTCAATGTCAAATTCTTCTCACAGACACTCAGTAAAAATCTCAAAATCTTTATGGGATATATAGTTAAGACTGCAGGGGTAGCATTGAAATGCAGACGTTTCTACCAGTCACTTGTACTTATGTTTTTTTTTTTTTTTTAATAGTTTTCATGTAGATTTTTATAGTTTTCAGATCAACATTCCTCCAATTAAAATATGAACAACTAGGATATGTAGGATATTGGGAAAGGAAATAAGTAATTAATAATTTTTTTATTGTCCCTCCATGAGAGGATAATAACCAAAGTACATTCCAAAATCCTGATTATTAGTGCATGTTTCTTAGTGATGTAATTAGGTTATATCTTCTGCCTAAAAAAAAAAAAAAAATAGTGTGTACTTTGGTTGTGGATCACTATCTAATAAATGTTAGCATGTAGGTCATTAAATTCCTGCTAATCTGCATCTACAGGAAGGCTGAAATTACAAAGACAGACTAAGAAAGTTGGAGTTCAGCTTGGGGAGAGTTGCATGGAGACTTCATAGCAACCTTTCAGTATCTGAAGGGCACCTACGGGGGTGATGGAGAGGGACCCTGTCAGGAGCTGTAGGGATAGGACAAAGAGTAATGGGGACCAATTGAAAGAGGGGAAATTTAGGTTAGATATGGAGAAGAAACTCTTTCCTTTAAGGGTGATGAGACACTGGGACAGGTTTCCCAGGGAGGTGGTGGCTGCCCCAGCCCTGGCAGTGTTTGAAGCCAGGGTAGATAAGGCCTTGAGCAACCTGGTCTAGTGTCCCTGCCCTTGGCAAGGTGGGTTGTGACTAGATGAACTTTAAGGTACATTCCAACTCAACATTCTATGATTCTATGATTTAACAGTATCCATTAAGGTGAAATAACATAAGAATCCTAGTCTAATATATTACGCAGAAATGATAAACATTCTCTGCAAGATCAGTGGAAAAACTAACTAAATTAAGTGATGCAACTTTATTTGAGAAAGTACACTGCTAGATGTGCTTGAGTGATAAACTGGAGTCTTATTATCTGGATTTAACAATGCTGTAAAATCCTTTAAATACTTTGCTTTACTAAGGTTTTGAAATAGAGTTTTAATTGAATCAGTTGTCATTATTTTACAGAAAGACAAAATTTTCATTGATGAAAGGGCGAAAAGTGACCTGCAGTGAAGAGATACACTGATCCAGACAAACCTTTTATCACGCTGCTACTACTGGCAGCACCATCTTGCTTTTATTTTGAATTTATTTGAATTAGTGAGAGTCCAGATTGCTCCGATTCATTTAGAAGAAGCTTAGTTCCATTGTACTGGTTTATCGCTTGTGCAGCAGGGTCTGTAGATGTCTAATCTAGTAATTATCACACTATCTTCCTTGGCCTTTATTAAGAAAAACAGAGCCAGTCTTCAAAAGGGGATGAAGGAAGAAACATTGTTTTTAATCTGCCTGATCTGAATTTTCCACTCTGCAGGGCAAAGGGGAGTGGTGGGGAAGGGGGATGGGAGAGAGAGAAGGGAAGGCAGGAAAAAGGGGAAAATAGAAAAGGAAAAAAATGTCTTGTTTCATTTTTTCATGGAGAAATTGCTTGAGAGTTTTTGAACCTACTTGGCAATATTAGAAGCTTTTTTTATCACATATAATAGCTTTTTAGCATTAATTCTGTATTTCTACTATTGCAGCAGTGAATAGTCACAAAACATTTTGCTCTTTCTGGCACCTGCATGGAGCTGTTACTTATGAATATGCTAATGAGTCTGCAACCAGAACTGGCTGGGGTTCAACACTTGCACACAATTAGCGCTCAGGCTACCAGCACTGCTGGGAGGCCGACTGCAGAAAGTAATATTTAGATTGATCAATTCAACATAATGCACTTTACAACAGAGGGTTTAAAAATAACAGCTGAAAGTTATCCTGTGAGAACACAGGGAAACTTTTTGTTTTTAAGTCCTTTCTGTTAAAATTCTGGATGGTAATCATCCAATTTAAATCCTTGACATAACAAAAGATGGTCCTTGTAGCACATTATATATTTCAATGGAGAAAATAGAAGCATGAACTATCAATGAATACTCCACTTATTAATGTTTAGACTGCATTTCCCTCACAACATCCATGTGTCTGTTAGGCTTGAATGTTGAAAAGCAGTTCCTTGCAGTTCATACAGAAATGTCTTCTATATAACATCTGGAATTTATGTTTTTAATATTAGGAGAAGCAGTACTGTCTATGGGCAGGATATATGAACAGGCAACAAGCATACAGGCAACTCTTCCCACTTACAGCACATTTCTAGAGTTAAAACTTAAAAGGCATATTCTTACACTTAAGAATATGATCATCAATATCAAAAGTTTAAGTTGCCATAATGCACTGTAACAATAGAGAGTAAACCCATATATTTTCAGAAATTAGTACTCCCAGATTCTGTTTATGCTATTACATGAGAGGTGAAAACATTCTGTATTTACTATTTTTAGTAACTGACTATATTGCAGAAATTTGACATTGACTCAGTTTCCATATCTAGGCAGACCCTAAGGCAGAGTATTTAGAAAACAATTAATACATATTGTTAAACTTGTGATATAGCTTCAGATGAAAGATCATACCTATTTTTAAGTGCATTTACAAATCTATGTTTTATTTTATTTTGATACTGATAGGTTAAAAATAAATATGGCTTTACCTGAACAATGAGAATTGATAGAGAAATAGCCTCTAGATGTATTTACCTCTGGCAGGCAACTCATAATTAGAAAATCCACAGACATAAATAATTTCTAACAATTCCTATAGTTTTGAGTTCTGCAAATCCTTTGCTCCCAAGCAAGTATTTTATCAGAAATGAATGATATGCCATGCTCAAAGGGCACCCATATGAGCTTTCAGTTTCATAGAAAATATATCAGATAGAAGAATTGTTTTACAGAGCAGTGTAATTCCAGACAGAATGAGAGACCATGCTAGTGCTTCTACTTTGTTTTTTCTCTACAAATTACATACAACAGCATTTTTCAGTCTTTCATTTCTTAATGTAACTGGCTCAAATATCTTGTGATACATATTCTTCCTAAACCACGATCTTCTTTCTTTAGTTCCACTTATCATATTCCATGGCAGATGGTTTACTTCAGTTTGTACCAAAAAAAAAAAAAGGCATTTCTGAGAAATCCTTTGAGAGAAACATTACTGTGTAGGCTTGCACATGATCATTACAAACATCTAAAATCTTCATGCCAGACAAACAGAACTTTGCACCTTTGTCCTAACAATAACTGTTTATTCACCAGTCTAGTCTCTCCAGTTTTATTTTTGAAAATATGTTCCATGTGTAAAAGAGCAGTGCATTTAATTTATTTCTTTCAGAAGCTGGAAGTCAGTCAGCCTTACCAGAAAATGCTCTCCGAAACATCTTGTAAGTTTCTGGGTTTACAGTTCAAATGTGTCTGCATAATACAGCAGTTACTTTGTGACTATTGAAGTAAATTTTAGTACTTCAGATTAGGAAGCCAATTTTGTTCTGTCTGCCCTGAGAATATATTGTTTAAATAGTTATTATTTTACTTTGCTGTGTCTGTACAACCATGACATTTTCAGGTTCAAGTCACAAGGATGTTACCTTACTAGTTGTACTATAAGTAAGATATGTAGCTTTAATAACTTCCACTAATATATATGTGAAAAGTAAACTTTGAATTGCATAGGAAAAATGAGGAGTTACAGGGAACTATATCACACTCTTTTGCAAAACCTTATATATTTTTTTC
The DNA here is from genome assembly GCA_032173965.1 of Sitta carolinensis. Taxonomy (NCBI): domain Eukaryota; kingdom Metazoa; phylum Chordata; class Aves; order Passeriformes; family Sittidae; genus Sitta; species Sitta carolinensis. The sequence continues at coordinate 31,948,805 of CM063283.1, forward strand.
CCAAAGAATAGCATTTAAACAATAACAAGAACACAACGGGAAACATGTTTTCCATCAGTATGATTACTTCTAAGCTAACAATGCCCCTACTTCTTTATGTCTTTGTGTGCAAGAGCAGAAGTACATGTTTTAGTGTTTAGGAGAAACGCTCCTGTGTTCTTGTTTTTTAATTTTTTTTCCTTGAATTGAGAAGTTTTGGTTTGTCAGATTGGTGTCTACCAGACCTCTGATGTCATCATAAGTTTTACAAGGGGTTAACATCTCAATTATATTAACAGTAGTCATAAACAAGCCACTTTAGGCCTAACTCCAGACAGCAAAAATATAACTTTATGTAACTATTATCGTGTGAGCAAGAGGTTAATTCAAATATATACATACATAAAGGTGCATATGATAGATATGCCTTAAATATACAGTCTCAGGACTGACACCTGAATTAAAGAAGAAAGATACCTTCATGGTAGTTCCATGTACTTCTAATTTATATTTTTTTCACTGTGCTTTAATATTTGTTATTGCAGTGGTGTGGAGAGCTCAAAGGTATCTTACACACTCACAACTGTAAGAACAAAGGAGATGAATCAAAGACAGCAGCAAGATGCCTTTCAGCCTCAAATACATCTCTTAGAACAAGTATAACCTTCAGCTCTGCCAAAGTTCTAAACCTTCACTCAGTTTAACTTTCTCAGATGTATTTCATTTAGCCATTCTTGGCTTTTGTTTTCTTTACTCATAAATCCAAGTAGTATTTTTTTTCCCCATTTTGACACAGATGGAAATAAATGTCATTAAAGGGGATTTGGGAAAAAAAAAAAAAAAACAAAATGGAAGGATCCAGTTCTCATGGTAGGTCCATGTGTGTTTCTATGTGTGAAATATATATAGTAAAGCTCAGTAAAGATAAGGTTTCAAAGATTGTAACAAAAACCCCAAATACTCTGTTGGGAAAAACAAGTGATTTTCTTTACAAGATGTCTCACAAACAAAGGTAAAACCTTTCCTTTCATTCAGAGATGAGAAAATAAAAAAAAACCAAAAAAGCAATGGTACTTCTATAGTTTTCTATAATGGTACTTCTTCTGGTCTTCTATAGTCTAATTTAGGAGTAGCTAACTACATTATGGCTTCTCAGAAAAGAAATCAAAATTTTATATAACTCCCAGGTCAAGTTCACAACTTAAAAACAAAAGTCATTGAAACATCTTTACTTACCTCTCAAATTCTATTTTGTAAAGAATTTAAAAATAATTTTGTCATCTTTTATTCCATCATTATAATTCCTGCAAATAATTAAAATTAAAGTTCAAAAAATAGGTAGGAATGTGCTCTTCAATAAATTTAGAAGTACTCTTAAGGTATTAACTTTATTACATGGGAAAATATTTATTTCATGCTTCTTGGACAGTTAACACTATTTCTTTGAAATAGAAAAATTATCATGTACTATGTAAGATAAGAAAAAGATTACTAGGTGATCTAGTGCTAAGATTCTTCTCTGCCTCTATTAAAACAAATAAAATTTACATTACATAAACCTGGTTAGTAAGAATAAATTCTACCTCACCGTACAATAACTGAGTCCTAAGACTTCCACTGGTGTGGTATACTTGCACTTCTTTATTTTACTGCTGTTTTATTATTTGAGCACTGAACCATAAGACATGACGCTGGAGAGACCCACTTTCTATCCCTGAAAACCTGACTGTCAAAAAGAATCTTAGAGGTTGTGTAAAATCAAGGAAGTAGCTCACCCTCCAAGAGACTGAACATGTTGTTTGAGAGAAGGTTTCCCCATCTGTCAGGCTGTCTGTTTGCCATTTGGCTGTAAGCAGTGGCATTAACTCTGTACTTACAATATCTTCTTAGAATACCTACAATAGTAAGGTTGAAAACTAGAGTTATGTAGCTTATAATATATATGTATTTGGAAATTCTTTTTTCTCCTTTTTTTTTTTTTTTTTTTTTTTTTTTTAAAGTGGACTCAGTGCTCTTTTGAAGATTTGAATTTTGAGATTCTACAACAATTTTGATACATAGTAGAAATTTTCTGTGGGAAGACTGAGGATAAAATATTTTCTTATGTACCTGGCTTTAAATTCAAATGAGATGCCGGAAATAGAAAGCTTTGAGTTTGCTTATGTGATAAGAACACGGTTGAAGATATCTCCTACTTATTTTCAATTATTTCAATAGTAATGGCATGTTGGTATTTCAATATTACACTGTATTGATATTAATATTAACTTCATTGCATAAAGGACAGGGGAATTTTTGTCAAGAAAAATTTTAATAACAAATTTTTTAAAAGGCTTGATTGCAAATGTACCTTAATCACTTTGGTTTCATGTAGATCAGTCATTACAACTATTCAGCAATAGAAACTGTTTAAAAATTGGTTAACAAACGTCAGAAGTCTACACTGAAGAGTAGACTAGGTGGGCACAGGAGTCTACAGGGAATTCAAAAGAGGTGTCATTCAAAACCCCTGAGAGCAGACCACCACACTACCCTGTGTTCATGGGAATAGGTATGACTATGTGGAAATAAGGTAAAAAATGTTTTTAACTTTAATTTAATGGAGAAGGTTCATCACTGAACCAATCACCAATATTGTGAATATTGAACCACCAATATGGTTTCTCCCAGCTTGCAAAATCCTGTACTACAACCCCAGAAGTCTCTGAATCCCTCCACATTCAAAGTAAAGCCCAAGGTATGCAATGTATACCCTACATTTCATGCTGCAAAAATATGCCAGTCTTCATTTTATTATTCACACTGTGAACTGTAAAACAATATCTATTTTGTCATTCGTTCACAGGACTGAGAGGAAACCCAGGACAGAATACCATGCACACAAGGAATGAACCCTGCCTTCCCAGACCTGCATGTGTAATACACTCCTCCTTTTTTGGTTTTTGTTTTGTTTTTTTTTAATTCTCAGTAGAGCACTACTGATGTAGCCAGCATGAGTGCTGATTCAGTCTTGCCTAAATCACAGATCTCCCCTCTAATGAACTGCTGAGAAAGTTTCTTGGCACTATAAAGTTTATCACTGCTAAAATCATCCCATTTCCTTTTGCTGTCATAGCTTTCCTACATGCTGCCAATCTGCGAGTTCACTAATTAAAAGTGATAATTCTTACATGGCAGTTTCCTTCTCTCAAGATCCAAAAGGGAAAAAAATATATCTCCAAATGGATGTACTTACAATCCAAGTGTCTGTGTGAGTACAGCCTCAGTAATGAGAAATGTTATGGGCTAGGTGAGGTGGTTAAAGGAAGAAGATAAACAGAAGCAAATAAAGATCAGGATGGGGTAACAACTGCAAAAAAAAAAAAAAAAAAAAAAAAAAAAAAGATCAACTTATAATTGGATATAAGTTTTCTTGCAATATTGGGTGCCACCCAATTTTTAACAGCCAGTCTAATTTCAGATCTAATTCTGGCACTACATACTTGAATTTCGACCTATTTATCCTAAATTATAGGTAATTATACAGACCACGATACTTCAAGAAAAGATAATGTAAGACAGTATTCAGTTAAAATCAATCATGTTTCATATGGTAATCCCAGAATTTAGTGGATACTTATTATCACATTTCATGAGGGCAGATGTTCTCTTGAGGGCCTTAGCTTTGAACCAACAGTTATGCCCTTTTTTTTTTTTTTTTTTTTTTTTTTTGCCTGGAAACTAGGTAGATATAAGCTGGAAGCATATAGGTATCACAGTTGAAGAATTGTTTTTTTCTAAGTAGCCATTTTTCTGCCTTTGACCACACTTAAGACACGATATTCTCTTCAAAAGGAAAAACTTTCAGTTTTCTTGATGACTTGCCATTTTTAAGACAAGTACTGATGTTTACTATCAAAGAAAGACCTGGATTCCTCCAAGAATTTCTCCTTTTGCTGTCATCTTGATAGTCTCTAACTTTCCAAGTGGGCATATCTGTGATGCTTTACTGACCTAAACTATGTGATGAATTATTTTTATGTCATCCACAACATAAACTTTATATTTCTCAATGCGCTTGGCTATGCTTTAAGCTTTTGCTGTAATACTTATTTAAAAGGAGGATCTTCTGGGTTTCTGGCTTTGTGTTTTTCAATTGCTTCAGTTTTGTATGCAGGTGAGTTTTTCTTTCTCTTTTTTTCATTTAATTAATGTATAGCTGCAATAAGTGCATGAAGCCATTGGTATGCAACAGAAACATTCAACTGCTAACATGAGTAAACCTGATATTTGTATGGCTTAAAAATCTATAATTGAAAATAGAATAATTATGCAAATGAGAAATAATGTTTGCATGACCTATGTGCTATAATCACACCATTTCAAACCAAAATGAAAATAACTTTTCATGATTTTGTAAATGTGTAGGAGTTGGGGATGAAAGTTACATCAAAATATCACATTGTAGTATAGTGAATTGCTATCATTTTGAAGAGGGCTACTGATACTAGTCCTGTGTAGAGTCAGAATGAATTATTCAAAGAGCAGCATGTATGAACAGCCTTGCCAGCTCCAGCAGCAGATCAGTCAGGTCAGATCCACAGGTTTCACAAGTGCAGTAGGTTAACACATGAAAGAGCAGAAGTACAGGTACAAGCTGGTAGTATTGCAGTTCCGAATAGTATTTTACCACCAAATATGCTGTGAGTACTTTGCAGATTTGATTGTATCTGTATTTGAGTCACTCAAAGCAAATTTCTTCCATGATTTCTTTTATAAAAATTTGTAGAACTGTTTTAAACTTTTAACAAAAGTCTAGAAGTAACACATTCCAGAACTGAGCTATACATTACACTGCCTGCAGAGATGCTTCCTGCTGTTTCTTCTGAATAAGCTGAACCTGCTAGTTTTATTTGATGCCTGCAAGTTCTTATATTAGGAGCTGTAAACAATTACTTATTCACAGCTTTTATATGCTATGCGTGCTAAAAGCCATTATCCCAATTCCTCACCTTTGTCAGTCTCTTCACAGACTGAGGTGTCTAGCCCATCTATTTGTTCCTTTTGCTAAAAAATTTTAGTAATCCCAAAGATATTATAGGCTATAAACATCACTTTCAGGCTTTTTCGAAAGACCTCAGGAACTCTGGTCCAGACTGGGTAGATATTAGCTACCCCACATTATTAAGATACTCAAAGCATAACTACTTGGGAGAGATTTACAGACACACACACACACACACTATAGCTTCATATAATTACAATATTAAGCTGTGTCCTGGAAAATCTGGCAACTTTTTATGCACATGCAGCATTCACATGAATAACTTTTGAATCCTGGGATCTTGATGTCTGAAAAGTGTGATAGGGATGAACATCTGTTATGAGCAGTTTTTAATACACCTGTATGATATGCAGGTAATGCATCAGATGGCTGGGAGGCGAAAAGCTTTTTAAGAGAGACTTGTGAAGTCGCTTTAAGTGAGCTGTCTGAGCCCAATGGCTAATAACTTAACACAAGGCACTGATTTCTGGGAAGTAGACTGTAGCAGTTGCCAGGGATATTATGTGAGAGTTGAATTCTGTTGAATGCTGCAGAGCCTCTATGCCAAGAGATGTTTTTTTCTTCCTTACGTTCCCCAGTACTGTCTGTCGAACTGCCTAACATCAAATTTCAGATGCATGACATAGTAGTAAAAACAAGATTTCAGCCCACAGCTATACAATAAAAATGAGAGAGAGACTGGAGAGCTTGATTTTGACTTAATTTACTGCCTATTTAATACAAAGCAATGCACAGTGTTTGCATCACCAGAGGACATACTAACCCAGTGTGATAATAAAATAGCATAGGAGGGCAGTTAGAGAGGAATACATCCTAAGTTTAAAAGAAAGCAATAATTATATTTCTAACTAGCAGATTAAGAAGTCTTTGAAAGGAAATCCATTTGAAATACCCTGTCAGATTCTATTGTATCTGATACCTCTGTCCCCTAGACTTCCGGGTTCACAGTTCATGTTCAGCAAACATGTTGACTACTCTCTGGAAATCAATGAGATTTCTACTTATGCAAAATAAGTGCAGCTTCATGAGAGTAAAGCAGTCAAACAGGATCTCTCAAGTAGGCAAATATTTTTTCTATTTTCAAGATTTCACAAAAAGGGCTTTGGCTGGATTAAGTCATGCCACTAGAATATTGCACTAGGGACAAAGCCGTTCGGTCTCTAAACAAACCCTGCCAAAACCTGCTGCATCATTGTGGTGAAAAAAGTAGAGGGTCACTGACGCAGCTCACCAGGGCCCGGGCTACCTCGTGTCACACCGGTGTCATGCCAGGTGTGGGAACAGCCATGGTTTGGGGATTTACCAATGGCTGAACCTTTAGAGCTGCTTGCTCTACAGTGCAGGGTCTGCCAGCCACCTCAGGGGTCAGGTAAAGGAGAAGGAGGAGGCTCTGTAGGAGGTTCCAGCAGGAGAGGTTTATTGGAGCTGAAGGAGTCACAACAGGAGAGCCCTGAGCTCTGCTGGGCACGGGTTTAAAAACTGCAGCAATTCTGGGGTGGGTACAAATCCTAAACCAGTGGGGAAGCATCGGGGGTGGGGTGAGGAGGGTCAGGGCACTGGCCTGAGGCCAAGGACAGAAGGTGGGGGCAGAACAGGTCACATGTCCCAGTGGGGTGTCGAGGATAGGGAGCCCCCAGGAATGCCAGGGGGGAACACTGGAAGGATTGGCTCAAGGGAGGAGTGACATGGAAGGGAGCAGAACAAGGGGCAGGGTAACAATGATTGATGGGGAAGGGACTGGAACAAAGGGAGGGGATTGCCATAAAGGGTTGCTTAGGGAGGTTACAGCTTTCAGGGATAAACCAATTAGAGGGTACACATGGGGGAACACCAGAACAAATTGTCAATATTAAAACCATTAATAATAAACCAACAGAATAAAAAATATGAGCTGTAACAGGTCGTCTTTGGCAGGTGTGCAATGAATTTTGCACACAACTTGGGAGGGGAAGAAGAATACTCAAATGTAGGAAAGAAAAAGCCTGTTTTTTGTTGTACTTACAAAAACATGCACACACACGCATCCATAGATATGTGCCCAGACGTATGTGTATACATATATGTGTGTGTGTATGAATGTGTTTGTGAACAAGTTGATCCATATAAATGTACATTCAGTACTCTTAACCATGAGAAATATATATATGAAAAACCACACACATGCAAACACATCTATGCTTGTGGATACATAATGTCTCTGCAGTCTCTCTGCACATACGATCATCTAAGAACAAAGAAGATAAGAGATGTCTGCAAACATCAAAACAGTTGTTTAAGCTGGTTATTTGGATATTTCAAGACCATCAGGTTACAAACAGGCATTCTGTTCCAAGAAACAGACCACATTAACGCCAATATTCTTTTTCTAGCTAGCAAGAAAAAGTTATACTTGGAAAACAAGCTAAGTGTTTACTTTAAACATTTGTTCTATAATCAAGATTTGTTTATAATTTGTTCTATAATCTGTTCTATTTTTCTAGCACTAGCTCTAGAATTTGTTGTTCTTCGATTCCCTTTTTTTTTCTGTTCAGTTGGTCCCATTGCCTCCAGACACCTAGTTTTAGGGTCATAAAATTTGCCTTTAGCAATTTTGTAAAAGCAGCATGCTCATGAATAGTGTTTTTAAGCTAATAATTATAATTACAATAAATAGTCATTGCTATGCTTGTTGCTCAGTGTAATATGATGAGTCACTAATTATGAATAATTATTTTGCCATTCATTGAGATGTACAAGCTTTGGCTGGGTTATCCAGTTTCAGGGCAATTTTAACACTATTTTAACCCTTGCATTTAATTTAACATTACTGAGCAAAACTGAAAGAGCTTTTGGGAGCAGCTTGGAAAACATGTAACAAATTCAGCTTAAAAAAATATTTATTGGCACATTTTATCTTAATTTTCTTAGGGTTCCCCCTCCTCCAAATTTTGCACAATTTATGGGAATCAGACTGAATGGATGAGTTAACAGATAGTTCTGGATGTTGAGGCAACAAAATGTAAGTCGATATAGAGACCAGAATTTTAAATATATTTTAAAAAGATGACTTTAAGTAAGGGTCCATCTTCCATGCGTTTGCAACCCCAATTATTTTCACTTAGTGAGCAAGGAAGAGATTTCCAAAACAATGTAATTTATTCAAATATTAATTTGTAGAGCAAGAGGTAGGTGAGGAATATCTAATTTTAAGCACAAATTTTATAACTTAGACTAATAAATTTTCCAAACACAGAAAACAGCAGTAGAGCTGGGAACACAAGAAGCTATTTTGTCTCCAAATTATCTGGTTTGACCATCATAATTTTACAAATATCTGTGTATCAATTGACATAAACTTTTAGTTGAATACATTCAGCAGCATAAGTAGTTGGATAAGTGTTTAGATGTAATGGCATTGACAACTAGATGCTGGGATATTTGATATAGCATATCTTCTGTTGCTGCTGTTGAAAATTCATTGAAAATATGAGGAGTAATATACCCTTTCATGTATTTCATTTAGATTTGTCTTACATATGTATTGAAAAGTTTTATTATGGTAAGCATTTCTGAGGAGATGACTAGGATAGTTGAAAAAGGTCTGTGGTTTTACCTGCCACACATATTTTATTCTTCTTGATCCAGTCTTCCAAGAAGACACTGCTTTACTTAGCAATATTTTCCTTTTTTAATACACTGGCATCCAGATTTAAGTATTAATTCACTCTTCTAGTAAAGAACATAGACTATTATTGTCATGGACAAGATTATACAAATTCCAATGGTAACTCTGAATATTCTGTAAGGTATACAGTTTAGGTAGTTTTCAAGTTCACGGTCATGTCTTCAAGAAATCCATATTTCATAATATTTCTCTTATTTTTCCAAATTAGTTTTCATGTTTTTTAACTGAAGCACTTTTAGAAGAAATATTGAAGTCTCCTGGAATTTATTTTTTCCTTTATTTTACCTACATCCCAAATCTCAGTTTGAATATCTTCAATTGCAAGGCACTTGGAAGTGCTTTTATCTTGCCGTGTGTATATTCAGCTTTTCTTTCTCCTTTACCTCTGTGCTGAACTCAGTAAAACATAAGCTTGGCAAAATGAAACACAAAAAGATCACCAACTTCTCTGCTTATTGATCGTAGTATTATCAAAACATATGGAAAAAAAACCCAACCAACCCAATCAATACATCTTAGAACATTAATTCCACTAAGACTGTTCACCTTATTTTGCAAACTTCTATCTTTGAAAATTGTCTTTAGCATACCACATGACTTGTATTATTAAAGACCTTTTTGCAGAATGCAGTTAACTTTAACCACTACTCCTCTGCTATGTGTCAAGTCTATCACTTTTTCTCTGTCTGCTTGTTGATGATGAGAAGCCATGAAACTTTGGATTCAAGCATAGCTGGTGTTCTGTCTGTGTGTATAGAAACCAATTTCATCATCATTATTTTCCATTTAATAAAATACTTGAACTCAACATAATTATGTTCCTCTCTCGATTCTTCTTCATTATTTATGTCCTCAAAATATTTTTGTTTACATGGTTCATTTGAGCTATTCCCATTTAAACCAATGATACACATATCATTAAATATATTTCAATCATTAGCAAGTATAAAATTTGGAGGTTTTTTCTCTGAAAACATATGCACTGTTATAACTTGTTATTTACATAATTCCTTGCTGGTTTGAGTTATTTTTGAGGGAGACATTTCCATCCTTCTTTTGAAGATAACTGTCATTATAAATATATCAACAGACATGAAAGATGCCTCAGTAGTGATTTTGAGTTTTTCTTAACACATTTTTAAGAGAAAAGTCTTGATTTTCTTCTGGAGAACACATAGTCTCTGAGTAATACTACTTTTCCAAAAAGTCTTCTCTGATTTTCCATACATCATGATGATGCTGTTAGGCTTTATCTTTTCTTTTCCTTTTCTTTCCTGTCCTTGCCTTGCCTTTCCTCATTAGCAGGACAGAGCAGATGTTCATATTTTAAGCAATGTTTTTCAATCTCACTTCCCTGTTTTTCCCTAAAACAGCACAGTTATATTTACTGTTTGAGTGAAAAGGTCCATTAAACACAACATTATTTAATTGATTAAACTGGAACTAATACTCTTTATATTGTAGTTTTTTGTACAGTTAATTAACTTTTTTTCTGCATTTTTATTTCCATTCTCTACTGACTCTTCTCATTCCATTCTCCTGCTAACTACTGAGCTGCTTCCAAACAGGTTTGCTTTCCTAAGTTATATATAAAAACTGTCTTACTTTTCTTGTTTACTGAGTGGATTCCCAGGGAAACAGTAAGGAGAGGATGGATGTCATGAGTTTTCCTTTCCTGTTCTTCGTTTTCATTTATGCTGAGGGGGAAACCATTCCAAACTTTCCAAAGCACATCAGTGAGGATTAGAGAGCTACAGCCTTCAAATACTTTCAGGCTTTAAATTAACTATTGTCATGGAGACTTGACAAGGTGGTAGGGTTTTTTGAGGGAAGGGAGAGGGAATTTTGAAATAAGGAAGGGATTAAACCTGTGTTAATATATCTAAAAACTAAAAAAAAAAAATTGTATTTCAGGAAGAGTTAATTTTCCAGTGTTTCTTACTGTTATTCAGTGATCTAACTGCATTTTACCCTTCTGATATACTTGAAAACAGATGAAATTTTAATTTGCTACCTATACTGTGTTCTTACCTGGAGTGGGATTCACAACACTCAGATTCAGAAGAAATCTGAAGATGAAATCATTCTACTCTGCAAAAATAAGCACTTAAGTTCAGAAGAAAAGGGTTAATTGCTATTGGTTTCTGATCATTATAATGAAATTCAGCTTCAGGCTTTTCCTTCCCTTCCTTTCCATCTTTGGATGATGAAGTTTGACTTAAAGATGGAGGAAAATAATTTAAATTTTTTCAAGCCTTTTTGATTAAATCCACAAAATCTATGCTAATTGTCAATGGCTCAACTGTACTCTATGCCTCCATAAAACATATGTCTATATGTAGCATCTGGGTTGGGAAATCAGTGTGTCAAGAGTACTGAAATTTCATCAAAGCACTATTAGCAACAACATTATTAGCATCACTTGAACTAGATCCAGAGTTGAGATTCCTGGTGTCTTAATGGAAGCCACAGAACTCATGCTGCCATTTCTGCCTTGTACCAGACCAAAGCACTTGGCTGCTGCTTCTCTTGGTTAAGTCTGTTTGAGGTGCATGAAAACTCCTCTAGCCCAATGTAAAGAATGGGTTGCCATGCAATACTAGAACACCATCAGCTGGCAGGATCTCTTCTCTGCTCTGTGGTTGGCAGAGCTTGAACAGCATTTGGCTCCTGAAGCTTTATTTTTTGCCTGCACAAGAAGTTTCTTCCTTCTCCAGGGAAAGACAGTGAGCCAAAAAGGAACAGTCTCTAAGTTCAAAATACACAAGGGACACACATGGTCAGCTCAGGCAGAACATTTGAGCAGATCTACCATGACAAACTCCAGTAACTCCAGTTGCTGTAGATATCCATTCTGCATTTAGAGCTGCTCACTTCTGGCAAGACTGGAGCCTCTTATTATGTTGACAGTCAAAACATTATGCATTTGAGGATTTGAAACATAAGTACGTAAATATCCACTTTCAGATTTTAGATATATATTTCAGCACCTATAAATGTGAATTACATAGGGCTTGGAGAATTATATTTTCTTTTGGCTCTGATTCATAATGGAATTGATTTAGAGGGGAAGAAAAGAATCGTTCAGTCTCAGACAGTTCTACCACAGTAGAAATAAAATATAGATGACTCTACAAAACTTCCTTGTTCAAATGGTTGAAAGAGCTTAATTTTCCTGGCAAAAATCCTGTTCTCAATTACATAAATGGAACCCAAATCAATTTTAATAAGTTGAAATTTAAAGACCTGATCCATCTCTGAAATAAATTATAGTTATGTCACTAGCTCAAAGCCTTCATTTTAGCAACCAAAGCAAGTGTTGTGAAGAAGCTTTACAAAGTACTTGTTCATTTAAAGTTTGCTATGCTCTCTTATGGTGTCTGATGAGGGATTCTGCAACTTTATGGATTTTCTTTGTACGGAAACACCTAGAGTATGAAAGATATTACATAAATTTTACTTCTTTCACAAGAAAAGTGTATATATATTTTTTCACATGTTCATGGAGCACAGTGAGGCTGGCCTTCACATTTAAACATGAAGATCTTAACTTTCCTCTTTTTTGACAAGTAGAACTATGGTCTTTGAAAATAAAAATTAAGTCTCCATTAATATTTATGTTTCCTTTGATATTTAACAGGAATCTCAGAGGTAATAAATTAAATTACTATTTTGTTAAAAAATTCTGTGTCTTTCTGGAACATTCAATTATATATTCAAAAACTACTGGCACTTGCTTTTAGAGAAAAGATTAATATATCTTGGTGGTTTATAAATTTCTGTATGTGTGTGTGTAGAAAACTACAGGAACTACTAATTTCATTCACTGTGACACACTTGTATCTACAGAGTATTAATTTCTTGAGACTGAAAGTCAGGCATATGAGCATAAATGTCTTTGGATTCCTAGTAGTTACAAAAAACAAGAGCACCTTGTGCTGAGACAATTCATAGTAAAACTTTATGTTCACAAAGCACAGTTTAAAGTGCATATTCTATGAGAAGGGCTTTGCCGCAATGACAAGTACGTGTGCACTCTTTGTGAACCTGGAAAGGAATTTATCATTAAAGCATCTTAAATCACATATCTGAACACACCACATCTTGTGAATTCATCAGTTCAGTCATGTTTATCCATCCTCCAGTTCCTCGAACTGCTCCCTTGCTAGGTGAAAAATAGTAACTTTACAACATCTGCAAGGCAACAAACTATTCCATACAGCCTGCAAAAAAATTGTTGAGTTCATTAACAGCACAAAATAGATTCTATATGTAGTTATTATTTATTTGAAATCCAGGTCAGTCCCTGGACCTGCTGAAAAAATTTCTCCTGTTGTGGTGGTACAAAAGAACCCCAGTCTTCCTATAAGCAGGCAACATAGAAATGGGAATTCAATTGGAACTCAGGGTTTTGAAATATTTCTAAGCCACATATTTAGATATCTAATATAGAATGTAGGATTTTAATTTCAAGCACTTATAATTAATTTCTTATGTCAAAGTGACATAAGTGACCTTCAGAACAATGGAGCACCACAGGTACTCTGTTTTGCATGAAATGTATAAAGGTAGAAATAATGTATAAAAAATATTGTAATTTCATGCAATTTCAGGCTTCTAGTTCTCTCAACATGTACATCAACCTCCCATTCTTTAATTCCCCATTAAGATGCAAATAAGAATTTGAGAGTTGTCTGACAAGCTATTCAACTGTCATTAATACATTTCTGTCTTTATTATTAATGTGTTCCTGGAGTATTTTACTTCTGAGTTTGTCCCCAAATGAAGCTGAGCTACATCCATATATCTGCTTCTGGGATGTCTTAGAAAGTGGAGTAGAAGACTTTATTTTCTTGAGTCTCTTTGTTTTTTTTTTTTTTTTTGTTTGGTTTTTTTTTTTTTTTTTTTTTTTTTTTTTTTTTTTTTTTCTTGAGTAGTTGTCATCTATCTACAATATCTACAAAAGGAAGGCAGCTTTTGCAAGTTTTCAAGTGGACACACTTACATTTTTCCTGACTGTGGAAGTGAATGCACAAAAAAGCTCAGTCGTGTAAGAATAAGTATGTATTTTCTACATAACTACCACAAGTTTAATCTGAGATATGCAAGTATATGTAGACTGTATTCTTAATGTTTGCAGATCATTATGATGTTATTCTGAAGATAAAGGAGATAACCAAATTTTCCTATGGTATATTTTGGCTTTAGTTATTTGTCTTTATAAAAAAAGGAGGGTGGGAAAGTAGATGAAAAATGTCCACAGCCACTTTCCTAGAATCAGCTTATTCAGATTTTGAGGTCATAATATAAAGGTAAAGAACATAAAATAAACAGCATTTATGAAAAAGAACCTGTTTCTTCCTCTAAGTTAGAAATTGAAAGATCAAAACAATACCTCAAGGACACACTTAGTACATACAAAATGAATTACAGCACTTGTTTATTCTGAACAGTTGAAATTCAACAAAAACATCCCAGGTACTGCTTTTGTTATGTATTTCTAACTTCTAAATTCTGTACAGTTAAATGCAATTTCAATCACTGATTTACAAAAGCCATATTCTCCTGCAGAAAATGTTTACTTTTTAATACAGAAAAGCCTTACACTGATAAGAAGACAGCTTCTACATCTTGAATTTCATCTATGATGTAGCTCATTACATTAGCACAAAGAACTCAGGAAATATATTACTAAAGTGTATTCAGCCATGGCTACAGTTTTGATAGTGCCTACTCTGAAGAAGATCCATCATTTAAGAAAGGTCTAAAGGGACAAATTTTAATAAAATTAAATTCCTAAAATAGAGGCACACTCTTCTGCATCCTAATATTGGATGCAGAAATGTAAAGGAACACTGAGCAATCAGTATTTTTGGTCATGCCTTATAGATGTAACAAGCAGGCTTAAGAAAATCATGTTTAATGCTTTAGGGCTCATGGAGATGATTCAGTATAGCATTTAAAGTTGTTCACTTAATTTGAAAAATTATGAGACAAAATATATCGGGGTATGCCTCAATGGAAAAAGAGTTAATTTGAAAAAAAATCATTGAAATTTAGGACTGATTTATAATAAATCATAAGTGTACATAGAAAGGTGAGTAACTTAACCCTTTTTCAACATCCTTAAAGTCAGGTTAATATAAATGCTACTTCATCACAAATGTACTTTTCTGCAGAAATGAGAAATCATAAAGATTATTAACTAAGCTAGCATATTATAATATTTTTCCAATATCAAGTAAATTTTTTCAACTTAAAACCTGCTTTTTATGACATGAAAGAAATACTAACCTTTCATTTGCAATGGAAAAATGCACCACTTTTTAGCAAAGTGTTAGAAAACAGATTATGATTACATCTACTAATTGACCCACTCAAACATTTCATGAACTATGGTGTAAAATATTGTGCCCTAGAGAGCTTCATTTGGTAGAGTTGTCCTGAATATACACAGCCAAACTATTTCACTTAATACAGGTTGTTTTTATACAGATTGAATTCTGGATTTTTTTATACTGAAGAAAACATAGAATTCTTTTTATATTCTCTTTTTTTTTTTGTGTAGCTGAAAAGATGCAATATTAGACGTTGAGCAGAAATCTTCATCTCAAAGTCATTAAATGGAAGTCGAGGGGTTGCAGAACTCTGTTTATGTGTGATACTCTTGGGTCTCAAATGCTCTCCTGGAGGAAGGAAGGGAGATAGGCAACAAATTAAGAAAGCTCTTGCAGTTAACCTTAAATCAGGTCCTCAAGCCACTGCAGTCTACTATGATAGCTTAGACAAATGCAAGGTGTAGATAAATGTTAGTAGCAAAAGAGTGAATAAAAGGCTTTCCTCACTAATTAAAATGAAAGTTTTCTCTTGTACCTTTCTCTTTCTCTATTGCACATTCGTATTTGTACATAAAGGCACACTTTATTCACTTTGTGAATAGAATAAAATATGTGCAATATATTAGCAACAGCTATGCTATTATTATGGAGTGGAGTTTGAGATAAATTTATTTAAATATTTGAGATCATTCTTTTACATTATATATAAAACTGCTCTCATAAATCTTTTCAGCAGAAGCTAACACAGATGGCAAATCTGTTCATCAGGTAATATATGTTTGTGCATTTTGCTGTGGCTCTGCATACACATCTACAAAATCTGTCAAAATATCCAGTTTTGGAGATAAATCATGGTAAATTTGTATTCCTCTTTTCTTCACTTTTTTCCCCCCACACTTTTCCTGATTTAATTTTGGTTTCTTTTCTTGGGAAGAAATGTCACTACTATATCACGATCTGTGATTTCCAAATTAGAATGACTGGTCTTATCTAGGAGCTTTGCTACATATATGCAGAAAATATGTTTTTTCATTATCTCTCACAATACATGTTTAGCATGCATTCTCTGGGAGAAAAGAATGTTTGCAACCCAATCAAATTAATTTTTTAACTGAACATATTAATTGCAAAGATATTGTTTGGCTCATGTGACTCTAATGTTAAATAACTCTTTTTAGAGGTCCCATGTATGTGTACTACTTTTACAGATTACTGTTACAAAAGATGAGGGAGATATAAAGTCAGATGATATAGGAAATGGTTAAATATTTACTTGAAAACAAAACGTGTGTGGGGGGTAAAGAATCATCAGACTGAAATTGTCAGACTGATATTTAGTATTTTTGCAGTACTTTTTAAGCAGTGTATGACATCATTAGAATGATGGAAACAGGTAATATAGAAAAATGCCTGTGTGTTAAAAAAAAAGAATTTTGATGGAAATGAGTGATGAAAAAAAAGTAGGAGGACTGGATGACAAGCTTTTATGAGAATGATATTGAGGATGAAGGAAAAGACACTAAAAATATCTTTGCTGACACAGCATAGCTGTTTTAGAGAGAAGCTGAGGGTATTGAAAAGAAATTAGGTAATTTCTGGATAGTGCTAGAGAGCTGCAGGCTGTTAGAGGAAATAAATTGGCAAATGTTTTTACAGCTATGCAAAGGTAGGAAGAAGGTTAGAATTTTAATATGAAAGGGTACTTGCTGGAATAGTTCCACACACACAAAAAACCAAAAAAACCAAACCCCAAAAAAACCTCAAACGAGCAAAAAAAAAAAAAAAAAAAGAACCAACCAAAAAACCCTTGAAGTGACAGATTTACATGACTCTTGAAGATAAGTTTACTGTTTTAGTACTAAATTATTTTCTTTTTTCAAATTAGTGTTTTTCCTTGAGAAATACACACGAAATTGAGCAACATCATTCTGGTGACAAAACACAAGGCAATTGTCTGTATACTGTACATTTCATTCACTTGAACATATATTCTATATACAATCAGAACTTTCAGCATTTTTAACAGACTGGCCTCAAGACTTGCTCCCTGATGGGCATCATCTGGATCTAACACAAAATGTTAACTACTATTTCATTTAATACGTTCTCTCCTGTTTTTTGTACTGAACTTTGGTGCAGTCTGCATCTGTGTCATGATCTAGAGAGTCTAGAGAAGAGGTCTGCGTGGTGGGTGAGGAACTGGCTGAACGGCTGCACCCAGAGGGTGTTAGTAAATATCTGCTTTTCAAATTAGCAGCCTGCCACCTGTAGGGTCCACCAGGGTACCATATGGAGCCCCACGCTGCTTAATGTCTTCATCAGTGATCTGGATGATGGATCAAATACTCTGATGAAGTGTTCTGATAAACTGTGTGGGGAAGGGGACACTTCAGGAGGGAGTGGCACCCTGCAGGAGGATCTGGATAGGCTGGAAGAGAGGACTAGCAAGAACCTTATGAAGTTTGACAAGGACAAGAATAAGGTCTTGTGCCTGGGAGGATATAGTCCAGGAGTGTATCTCAGGCTGACATCTACCTATTTGTGGAACAGTTCTATAGAAAGGGACGTGGGGATTCTGGTGAACTACAAGCTCAAAATGTGTGCTGCTGTGGCAAAGAAAGCTAGCAGGATTTAGGGGCGCATCAAGGACCTCACCAGTAGAGATAAAAAAGCCACTTTATTATCCCCCTCTGTGCTTGTCAGGCCACACCTGGAAGAACAGTGCTGGGTTTTGATCCCTTATAGGCAAATAAGATGTGGACAGGCTGCTGGAGAGGGTCCAAAAAAGGGCAAAAAGATGATCCAAGGATTGGGATGCTGCCATGAGGGAAAGGCAGAGAACTGGATTTGTTCAGCCTTGACAAAAGAAAGCTTGGGGAGACCTAATCATTTTCCTGTATTTAAAGCATGGCTACAAAGAAGATCGAGACTCCCTTTTAATAAGAAGTCACATGGAAACGATGAGGGGTAATGAGCACAAGTTACTCCTGGGGAGGTTCTGATTAGACATAGGAAGAAAGTGGTCAGTGTTGGACACTTTTAAATTCCTCGAGATAGGACACTTTTAAAATCTAGCTGGCCAGTGTACTGGCCCTTAATGGCCATTTGCTTGGCCATGCAGAGATGATTAGAAGTTTATTTACTTCAAACTTTTGAAGGGGCTTATGCAGATGAGAAAGGGAGACTGGAAAACTGAAGTGATGGATCACACAGCAAACAATAAATATACCCAGCAGTCTGTAAAATCAGAAATATCAGTAATATCAGAAACTCTGATTCTCAGATTCTCAAAATCATTCTTAATGTTTGAGAGAAAGTTGAATCAAATACCACTTTTTTTTTCTTCCCTTCCTCCCTACCTTCATTGTTGCCTTCTACCCTGAAAAATAATAATCCATTGGAGCCTCAGTAAATATGGGTTACTGAAATGATGGAATAAAAAGAAGAAATGACTCATACTCTGGCCAAAAAATGTCTGAAATATGTTATAAAAGCTCATTTACCACCTGGGAACTTTATTAATTTCTTGTGTTATGGAATTTGTTTTCTTTTATTGCATGTGTACCTGTGTTAAATGTCCCTTTGTGTGCATTCAGTTTTAATGAACAATTATGTACATTTTCCTTTTCCAAGAGAGGTCTAGATTTTTTTTTTCCCTATTTCAGTCAGAGATTGAGTTTCTGTTCAGAAGTTGTTCTCTCCTTTCAAACAAATAAGTTTTGAGATTCACTCATTTACTTTCACAGCTTTTCTAATTTTGAAAGGTACAAACTAATGCCTTATAGTTACACTAAATATATATATACCTATACGTCTATATTTAATAGCAAATATAATTAGAGGAAGAATAAGACTCAGGACAATAACAAAAATAAGGACCTAAAATTTTTGAAAAACTAATACATACAACAGAACACAACCAGTTAGGCCAGTGCATAAGAAATAATAAAACATATTGTTTGCATTACCTAAAACAGGTATACACCTTATAATTCCCATCTCCAAACTGAGTAATTATGGTGAAAAAAAATTATTGAAACCATAAAGCCAGTTTGCAGCTGCAGCTGAAAATATAAACAAGATCTTAGGATGAATAAGCAAAGGTATGTAATGCAAATTAAATGAGTTATTACTTCTATGTAAGGAGTTGAATATGTTTAACTTATTTAGAATAATATGCTTAGTTTTTTCCATTCACCTTTCCACAAGGATATTATTACTCTGAAAAAAAAAAAATAAGATGAAGTGATAATAATATAGTTCAGCAGTCCATACAGTAGTGAAAATTGTGGATTTATTCTCTTTGAGTGAACTAAATCACAGTGTACAGATTAATGAAGTTTTGATATAGTGAAATATCAAACAGTTCAGACTGAGGAAATAGCAAAAAATAAACGGAAGAGCCAAAAAGAAGAAACAGCCAGAGAATAGTTTACTTAGGTAGAGAAAAATATTAACTGAGACACTAGGCATATCAGTAAAGTAAAAAATAATAAAAAAAGGGGAAGAAACAGCCAGAGATTTATATTTTTGAAGGACTATATTGAAGAACATAAAGAAAAAGTTGGAATGTGACATTTAGATAAACCTAAAGTAAATACTTTTTTTCTACCTTTTATGTATATTGTGTTTTACTGCGTAGCTTAGAGTACCTAGATTGACTTCACTGTCTGCTTTTAAAATATGATTAATCAATAACTTTTATGAGAACCACTTGTCCAAAAGAACAACAAACTCACAATGACAGGCTCATTTTCTGCCATGTGTAAGTTTTACTTAGAATACATTTTTACTATTGAAAGTGGAAATTTGACTGTAATTGTACCCGGGGAGGAGAGGACTGCAGAAAAATTAGGTCAATTCAGTATTATTTTAAAGCACATGGAATTAGAGAGGCCATAGTAACAGTATGTATCTCAGCAAGTAAGGACTTTTAAAGTATAGGCACTTAACGTTAGGTAAGATGAATTCTACTGCAGTGACTTAAACAAATTTTTTCTCAGGCTGGATTTTTTTCTTGGATTCAAATGTTTGGATCATGTTTGGGTTGCCCTCTGGGACCTTATGTCCTTCTTAATTTGTACTAAATTTTATTTTCTAAGATCATCAGAAGTAAACTCAAGTAACTTTCAGTAACATTCTTCCATTTCAAGAGAAGGAAATTTGGGGAAAAATCAAAATGATGTTGCAAACAGGAATGTCTGTTAAAGCAGGATGAAAACAATTTGAAAGCATTAAGAATGCTGGATCATTAACACAAAATTGTTACAATTGAAAGAAATTGAAAGAATTTGTTATGTTTGTGAAAACCAAGTCTACTGCCACAGGAAACAAAAATCCAAAGAATTTTCCACTTCATTAAAAAAAAAAAAAAAAAAAAAAAGATAAATACAGTAGCTGCAGTGTATTTGTATCAGAGATCAAACACAAATAAAGGAGCAAATGAGATTACCTGGTATTTGCAACTGCTTACAAAAACTCCAGGGAAAACTCTGTGCAGTAAGTGACTAGTGCCATTTAATTAGTATCTGTGCTGGTAATTCCTTTTGCTGGATGCTGAAATTTATTTCCAACACTGAACTCCACAAGAAGAATTATCTGCTCTTTCCTTGGACTCAAAAGCTTCAGATGTAACGAAAGAAAAGTGAAGGATCTCTTTTCCTCAGGCTCTGAGAATGGCAACATTAGAAGAGTAAGTATAGCTTGTCCTGAGGCAGACCTTGTACCTTATGTGAAGATAAGTATTCACTTTTTAGTGTAAAAGGACAACAATTGCCTTCTTACCTCTGAGTCTGAGCTTTGGACTTCATTAAGACAAATGGAAGTGTGGTGTACAAATTAAACAGAGGCTTGGGCATGTATGTGCATTTTTGTTAATCAGATCTCACACAGGCTCTTATATCAGGAAATATTCCTTTTTTGATTCTGTGCAGTATAGTTTTAGGGTCTAATTCAGACAAGGAATATTTTCATTGGCTCTCAGCTTGTTGATAGCGCACAGAAAAGTGGGTGATGTATACGAGCAAATCTCTAATATGACAATGAAGTTCCTGCATATATTGACATTTTTATACCTTAGCATATCTACTTAGAGATGCAAGGATTTCTCAAAGCTCTTTATTGGCAGAAAGTAAACTAGGAAATTACTTTGAAAAATAGTATTGTGAATCATCTAAAATTGCATGGTAAACAAGTGTGGTCTCTGTGATTTCACAAGTCACAGCAAAATATAAGGGTTTTATATTAAAAGTAAAGTTTAAATAAAGTTAAAAATGTAAGTCAATAAATTACTCATTACAAAAGTATCAGGCTATGATGAATTTCATTCACACCCCTCTGATTTTAAGAAGTTGATTTTTTTTTTTTTTTACTCTGTAACTCTTAGTCAGCTCTATGGACAGATCTGCATATCATATGGTGCTTATTTCAGTAAACCATGATTTTTTTCCCCTTGCTCAAACATTGCTTTCTGTCTTTGAATTTCAGTAATATGGAATAGGCAGGATTACTTGTAGGAGTTGTAAATTAAGGCTTTAAAATAGATATCTGAACATGTATGTTTTCTATTCCTTGGCCAAACTAAATTATTTCCTAGTGATTTATTTGTTAACCTTCTGATTATTTAATATAAAAGATTTTTAAAATGTGTGTGCTAATAGTTACGTATTTAAAAATATTTTCAGATGTTTATTTCACAAAAAACAGCCTTTTCTCTGTGGAAAAAAAAAAGTTATATACATATAATCCTTGTAGTCCAACTAATTGGCAAATGTGAGCATGTATAGCAATTTACAGAATTTTGAGAATTCTGATGTCATCCACCCCTTTGTTCACAGCAAGAAAGTGGTTTATTAAGCATAATGCTATGCCATCATGCTTTGTCTGCTGTCTCTAAGAAAGCAGGCGAGTATAGAATGAATTGTGCCTAGTCTTCAAAAATAACTACTTCCAGCTAGAGAAGTTATTCTCTAGAACCAATGACACAGATTTTTCCAAAGAGCACTCAGTATCTTCTGGTTAGGCACTTAATTGGAATGGCCAAGTTTTTCGAAGACAGGTAGGTCCTTGCACACTGAAGACTTCTGTAAATGTAACCACTAAATTTTGATACCCTAGTTAGAGCTGCTCTTTTGAGAAAAGCTGCAGTGCTGAGGGGGAGAGAACAGGATGACTGAGGGAGAAGAAATCTTGTACACTGGGATAATGAACTCATAAAAATCATGTCTATACAGCAGAAAAATTTCAATGGGATCCAGAAGTAGACTAAATTGTCCTTCAAAGAGGACATATTATTTCTGTTCATATTAGTCCTTTCATGCTTTCTATCCTCTCAAATGGACCCTTTTCTGTTCCACTGGGTTACAGATGTGAAAAAATACTTAAATACCATTACTTAAAGGTTCAGATTATAGTGATGAAATTGAATCTGATGTGCTCACCAGATTATGTCAGTATGACATATCACTGCAATAAAACTAATTTAGCAAGGCAATGATTGGTAGGTTGATTGTGAATGGAGTCAAGAGTCTGTTTTAACTGGAAAAAAAAAAGATAATATGGCTAATTTTTAAGCTGCTAGGACACTCAATGGGACACCATTTTTCAGTTCTGACCTTCAAATATGGAAGCTTATAAGCATGTCAATGAGAGCACTATCCAGTAAGTAGACTACATCCTGAAAGACAAATTTCAAAGGGCAGCTGATCTTGGGTCATCCTTTCAATTGCTCATCTTGTATCCCTTTTCTTCCCTTATTAGAGTTTTAAATAGATGTCAAACTCCTTCTGAATGATTCAACTATATCAACCATTTCACTCACTACTCATTTTATACAATGTACTTATCACTACATAAAAAAACACACTTTAAAGGAAAAACAACAAAAAACTAATAAAATGCCAAGTGTGCTAAATTATTTTCATGAATATGGAAAACCAGTGCTGCAATGTAATAGAAAAATTTGGCAGTGTTCCATCAAAGAGTTCAAATTACTGGCAACAACAAAATAAAACCAGACCGCTGTATGATACACTTATATTTACTTCATTATTTTTCTATGCTGCTATAGCCTCTAGCACTGTTACCATCAGTGTTACCTGTGCTTTGGGGAGTGAGCCACTCTGCCTGTTTAAACCCACTTCAGGCAATGAGAACACATAGAAGGGGTTTTGGTATCTCAGAAATGCTTGTATACACACACACATATACACAAAAAATTGTGATGTTAATAGATTGACTTCTATTTCTGCAGACACCTTTTCCCTCTGGATGGAGACAAATATAAAACTGCTTGGAAGAGGCAATTATATAATTTAACTTATGAAAGTTTGTGATGGACTTCTCAAGTGACCAGTGAAGATGGAGAGGTGGTAACCTCTCTGTCCAATCTCTGATCACTGTCCAGAAACTTATATATACGAGGTCAACAATAAACAAGAGACTTCTTCCTTTCTTCTTCTCTGCCTGAACACATGTTGTGTGTGTTACTGTGTGTTTCCATCTGTGTCACAGTAACAAGTTTGGGCTTTTTTTTTTTTTTAAGTTTTTCTTGAGACAATCAAATTAGGTCCTGATTCACCAGTACTGAAGCCAAAGCAAATTTCTTCTTTCACTGTACTTTTATTTAATCTACTGCTCTTTTTCTCTCTCTCAGAAAAAAATAAGACATTCAATCACAAATTAATTCTTACATTTTTCTTGATTTGGCTTCTGGTGCTGTTTGCTGAACAGCATTAAATCATAGACAAGGAAGACTGTGCACTACTTTCAATCCTCTGCAGAGTTCAATTTTATTCAAAGCTATATAGATGTTTCAATAGTTTGCTTTCTGGTGGCCTGATGATCTACATTTTCACCTGCTCCCTTAAAAATTAATTCTTTTCATGTTAACTTAAGGCAAAGAAATATCCCTCCTATAGGTCCCTGGCAGTTTTCAACCATTAGATGAACTTCATATGCTTCTGACTTATGCAAAAATTGCTGTTGAAAACAAGTCTTAAATAAAAAACTTAAGTTTTGCAGATCAGTGTTTGTTATTTTTTTGATTTTTTTAATCTTTTGTTTGCTTATGAAGTCCTGAGCTCTCAGATCTTATAAAAATTAAGAGAATATAACAGCAAAAAAGAAAATTATTAAAAGTCTTAGTTAATCTTCTAAATTATTAATTAGTACACATTATTTTTGTGATTGTTTTATTATTAATGCTTTCATGTATTTAGATTATTGGATTATTTTTGTTGTTTTAATTTTGTTCTTCTTTTTTTTTTTTTTCACAGTGCAGAAAAAAACATGTTATCATAAAATACTTATTTGAAAAGACCTCACACAGACAACACCTTTTTACACCAAGCGACCTGATATTCTGTGGTGCATGTTATCAACCAAGTAATATATTGTGACCCTCTTAATACATGTAATTATGGATTCATTTTCCATCCTGTATCAGTCAGAAAAACCCAAAAGCTCAGTCAGTGCATTCTATCACGTAGGCCTATTCTCTGCCTACCAAGGTCAGTGCAAGGACAATTATTGTGAAACTTAGACAAGGTTGCAGTTGGTGGGTGAGCTTTGCACCTGTACCTCAATGTTTAAACCTGATTATCAACAAATACCATGTTACTCACCCAATTTCATTTGCAAATATGTAAAGTAAAAATATAGGGTCCCTTATTTAGCTATCTGCATATGTAGGTTAATTAATTCTTCTTTGATTTCATACACCCAGCAGCAGGGCTCTGAAATTTGGCTATGTCTTTTATGTTTGTGGTACACTTTGCAAGTCAGCTATAAGCTTATGCATTTAATAAAAAACCCATAATTTTTGAAATGATTAGTATCTGTAGATATCTATTGTTCCATATTCTTTGCAGGTGTAAATATCTTGTAATTAATGACTGGGACAAATCATCATCTTCAGGTTATTGGTTGCATGGATCAAAACCTAAAAAATACTTTATTAGATCTTAATAGGCTTTATCAATAGATTTTTCCTAGGATAAAAGTAAAGAGATTAAGATGGATTTTTCATCTCAAATATATAGTGGCTATTCAGCAGATGATGAGATAAAGATCATATGCTGAAGATTTTGTGTTCCTAGTGCTATCAAGAGAAGTTACATCAAAGACCACAGAATAAGACTCTGGCTTCTATAATATGGAAAAAAAAATTAAAAAATTTAAAGGTTTAGTTGCTACTCATTCCAATCCTCTTCAACAGCACACTGGTACTGGTCAAATTCCACCTTTAATATCTTTTCATTTCACCTTTCTGGGTTATTTGGAATAAAAAACTAAAGAAGGAAAAAAAATACCCTGACTGAGGTGTGCTGTTGGTCAGCTAGATAAGACATCTTCTCATAGAAGACAGATATAAAAGAAATATACTTTTTATATTTTTTTATTTTATACTTTTTATACTTTATATAAAAGAAAATATACATGTTTCAATGTTTGAACTCATCTAGGCAAAATTAATTCTAGGTGAGAAACTATACAGCGTCTGTCAAAATGTAACAGCATTTAAAGATTTTATTTAAGAGACCTTTTTTGCAGTTCATGATTCAGCACATAAGATTATAGTGATTTGGTGGAGATATTATACCAGATTTCAGATATAATTTAGTTTTTCTTGATATGATAATCTATATTTTAAGGAGTATAGGAGAGGTAAAATAATTATAATTTGGGGGTTCTTCAGTCTAGATTAGGAATTTTAACCCTCAACATGTGCATATACAACTTTATGTTGTATCAAATTGATAGTTTAATGTGTTGAAGAATAATCATGGCACATTTAAGTACATTTAAGGGTCTCAGTTGCATAGGAATTACACTGAGACATTGTGATCTAATCACAAAACCTCCACTGATCCAAAAAACAGAGGAATTGGGCCAGCATTAAATCTTTGAAATATAACCATAAATGTGCTGTGTTTTGTTCCAATGTCTGAAGTCATTGAAGGAAAGCTTTGGGGGTTTTCAGGTATTTTATATTTTGATGTACTTCCAGCATAATTTATGGGGTCTAAAAGAGAATTTTCTTAACTCTATTTGTCTTTTGGAAGCCCAGAACACAGTGGGCTTGTGGGGGGTTCTGCTTGTTAGTTTGAGTATCTTGTGGGGGTTTGTTTCAGTTTATTTTGTTTCAGTTATGTGTATTTGTTTTCTTGTTGGGGTCTAAATGGAATCTTAGGGAAATAGGGCAGAAGTAAAATTGCTAATACTTTTTTTCATAAGCACATCACTTGGTGATTTTTTTCAAGAATATATATATTCATGTTTAGAGTTACTTAGGTGATTTTTTTCAAGAAATTAAAGGCAAACTGTTGGGACTGTTGGAAAATATGTTAATAATAATAACATTGAAAAAAAGAAGGTGCTTCTTTGAAAAACAAAGCTTTTCAATAAGGATAGGTCATATATGATTTTTTTTTTCCACTAGAAAATATATTTTCCTGAAAAAAGACATTCTAGGTAAAGGAACAGAAAAGTTTAATCAACAAAAGCCAAACTCGACTTTTCACAATATTTTTAACTTTTGAATTGAAAGAGTAAGTTGTCAGGGGTTTTTATCTTCACAACTTTATTTGATTAAAAATCCGTTCCTCCACCTGTATTCATGAATAAATATGAATACCCTTTTTCCAATAACACATTTAAAATAATAATAAAAACAATAAAAAGTGTTAGAATTCAAAGTGTTCAAAATTCAACATCAAAGGGAAAGTGGGAAAAAGCCCCACAAATATCTCAAAATTACAAGTGCAATACCAACTGCTTGTTTAAATAGAGTATAGATTTGAAAGTAAAAAAAGTCATTATAAAGAGCTATGAATGGATGTCATGTGTAAATCTTAATTTTAATATAAGACTATTCCATTAATTCAGGAAAAACCCTGTTGATTTTGATTTAGCATCTCTAATCAACTGGGAGGAAGATTCTCCTCCTGGTCTGTGTAAATGAGTTTCAAAGTGCTTTTCTTCCTTAATATATCCTTATTGTTCTTTTTGAAGCAAGAATAATGTCAGATATATTTTCACCAGTTAGAAATACCAATCAGTGTCTTATTCAAAGAAAAGCTAAGAAAATGTGAGGTCTGAAGACTCTGGACTTGTTCCAGCTCTGCACACCAACAAGTAGCTCATTTTTAGCATGCTGGACAAAGCACTTCTTTCATGAAGAAACAGTCTGTTACACCCTCCCCCCCCTTTCTAGCTGAAAATTCTCTAACACATCATTTTCATTGAAGGTTAAACACAGTGCTATGTCAGGATGGATATAGAGAAACCATAATTAACTTCTTTCATTATAACTTGTTGTCTGTCTGCAATGTGAGACACCATCCCTGTAAAGATTATTTTGACAAATGCCAGAGAAAAATGGTTAACTGATGCCTCATAATTACCTCTAAATGGTAAATAAGATACTGAGGCAGTGCAAAACCTCACAACACAGGCAAAAAATTCAAAACAAGTATGAGGTTGTGGAATTCATTGTCCCATGGAGGTAAAGAGAATTTTAAAGAAGGCTGTGACTGAAAAACTGATCAAATCAAAAAATATTTTCTTTTTCTCATTGAGCCCTGGTCATTCTTATAAGTTGGACAGGAATTGCAACAAAATCTGAGAATGTAATCAAAAGGCCACAATTTTATAGCAATGATATTGATGTTTTTCCCAAGAGCACAACAAGGATTGTTCTGTTTCATTTGTTGCTGAGCAAACATAAGAAGTACAGATTTTGCTGTCATAAGCTTACAAATGAATTTGTATTTCTTTTTATTCCTGTATACTGTTATATTTTAAGTGAGCCACTTGTTTTTTCTTTTACAACCAAAGAGAAGGAATTAACCATGTAAATAGGCACACTGAGAGGATACCACTTAGCAGAAACCTTAATCTCTGGAAGTGAACCCAAAATAAGTAGCTTGCTTTCTTGAATAAAAGAGTCATTCTTTCTCTGCATCACTATAAAATCTGCAGTCTACATGTTCTTTTAGCTCATTATAAGCTGTATGCGTCCCTTTTAGGGATTGTAGAGGGTAGAAATGCTTTGTCTGCAGTTTCTGAACACCTGGCCTATCAAGTGAACTAAGAAAAGACTCATGAACTAAGAAAAGATTCACGACCTCTGCTCCACAGGGGAGGGTATTGCATATTAATGAGATCAACTAATGTCAGCCCTGTCCTCCCCAGATTTGGTCAGGTGAATAGATACTTCTCATATAAAAAGTACAAATATAAAACAAAACCAGTACTTTTCTCTGTGTAGATCAGAGCAACGTACTAAAAACTGTCCTCTAACAACAGTATAAACAAAAATACTCAAACATCAAGTATTATCAGATAAAATTTCCTGTACAGCCTTAATTTAAGTGGACTGACATATGCTTTTTGATACAAACTCTAATTATATAGCCATTTAATTTCTTTTTCTTGAGAAAATTCTTACTTTGGAAAAGAAGGGAGTCTATGCAAGGAATAGCTAGTTAGCTGGTCAGCCAGTTGTTTTATAACTTCATCATTCTAAACACTGCCCATATCTTATGTGCAGGACATAATTTCAACTGGATGCTGAATTAAAATATTTACTTCTGGGGAATTTCTGAATTATACACATCACTGTGATATCAGAGTAACTGAGGAACATTATTTTGCAGACACAACATCACTTATAGGAAGGATAATACAATTACACCTGTCTGAGATACAAGGAGCTTAATGCTAGAATATTCAAACATTTATTAGCTCAGGGCGATCCCACTTGACCTGCCTATGGTCCAAATTTTCAGTGTATTTATTATTTCATAATACTTTCTCTGTTTAAAGAGTAGTTCTAGCAGACTTTCTCTGTGGTTCCCTTTTCTGTTCTGCTATTTCTGCACTTGTACTCCTTTTACTCCTATTTTAACATGGTCAGCATCTCTCTGCCTCTTGGCCCCTTTCATTTGAGCTTGTCCTTTTCTCCTTCCCACCCACACACTGCAGCTTGCTTACTAGTAAGAAGATGATGAACATACTACCAAAATGACTTTTGGCTAGAGAAAAAGCATCAGTGAAGTTTTGCTGAGCTCCATGACAGCTGCTGAACCTATGCCTCTTACAGAGATCTAATAGACACCGCAGTCTGGCCCCGGGGGTGAGTAAACACTGACTATTTTAGTGCTGGACAGCACATGGCCATGGACAGCACCTGAGCCATGTTGGCAGTAAGCAGCCCTTTCACAACCTTTACCATTTTCAGGCCAAAGTACTGAAAAATTGTGTGGGCTCTGTTACAACACATCAAAATTATGTGTATTAGAGTGCCGCTGACCTGACTGGGGCATGACCTCAGGGAGGTTCTGAAAATGTAACTTCCTGAACTAATGTTCCAGGATTGAGCATGGTGAGATGGAGCTAAACTATAGACTCTGCCATATTCCCTGGTGAAAGTGGTTTTGGATGACTTTTACCCTTGAGCAGTGTCTAGGCACAATCTCAGTCTCAGAGATCCTTGGTTGGTGTGAACTAAAATCATGCTGAAGACCATGAAAAATAATGAATGAAAACTGAAGGAAAGAATTAGATATTTTCTTCTTTTTTTTTTAATTTTTTTTTTTTTTTTTTTTTTTTTTTTTTTTTTTTTTTTTTTACAGTATGGGTGTGCTTTTGCAGTTTGATAAGAACACAAGAGACAACACAGAAAGAAGAGAATTATCAGAGAATTACATATATCTGTATTCTCATTGTTTCACCAGGAAAAAAAAAAAAGGGATCTGGCACCTTTATCGTCACATCACCCCACTTCAACGCATCAAATTCATTCATCAGCCATTTGACATTTTTGTTAGTTGCTTATGAGATTTACATAACAAGTACACAAGAACATTATAGGAAGTAATTGAAGCTCTATTTGAATGTTAAGTAAAACAAACAGCAAAAAACACACAAAAGCTCTGATCAGTTTTACAAAGATATCGTAGTAGAAAATTTCAGGTAGACATATTTTTTCATGAAATAATAAATTTTATTTTATACCAGATTATGCTTAAGCCTGTTTTTTGCATGATTTACAATTCTGTGGAAAGAAGACTAATGACAAGTAATGCCTCTCTTGAATCGGTATAAATGAAATATTTCTTGGGATATTGTTCATGGTTTGATGGTATTAAGAAGGATATACACATTTTTATGAATAAACATAAAATTTTAATTTATTATTAATAATAAGTAATATGTAGAGTATAAATTAATTACTTCAGATGAGGGCTAAAAAAGTAAAACAAAAAATTGGGTTTATATTTAACTAAAAATACAACCAGATACTAGCACCTTTAACTTTATGTCTAGTTTAGTAGGCAATGATTTCCTTCTATGTGTATTTCAACCTTAAAAGTACAGGTAGATTGCCTAATATGTGGAAGTATGGAAATTCTGCAAAGAAAATATTAGGACCTCAGAGGCTTATTTAAGAAAAAAAATAAAGGATGTACTTTCATAGAACTTAAACATAATGTTACATATTTTCAGAATGGTAAAGGCTGACAATATATTGATTACTGCTTTGATTTTTAATATACTGTAGATTTTTAATTTTTTTTTAATATACTATACACAAAAATAAAGCAAAGCATCTTTAAAAAGTAGTGGAGAAAACTATGACAAAGGAAGAGATTCAAAGTCATGAACACAGTGAAATCAAGTAAGAGTCTTTAATTCCTAATGTAGTCTACTATGTAACCTGTTTATTCATTAATGAAGCAGTTGCAAATGTTCACTCAGGTTTATTTTCTTGTCATGATTTACTGGGAGAAAAAGGCTGAAAGAAAAGACTAGAAGACAGTTGTTTAAGACTGTGTCTACTATCTCTGCACAGTTTTGGCCAAGTTCCAGATACATTAAAGAAATCTCAGAGTGGTCCCTTTCTTTTTAGCTTTTATTTTTTTCTTTTTTTTCTTTTTCGTATTTTGTTCGTTCTTTTTTTTTTTTTTTTTGTCTTCCTCCTGCCTTTTTCCCTTTTGCCTTTTTTCATGTCACCATTTTAATATTTTTTCTCTCCTTTTCCTCCAATTTAATTTTTCCTTTTCTTTTTCTTTGTTTCAGCTTTTTTTTTTCTTTTTTTCTTTTTTTTTTTTTAATTCTCTTCCCTACTTTTACCCTTCTCTTATTTCCCTTTCGTTTCCCTTCCTTTCCCTTTCCTTTCCTTCCCTTCCTCCAACTACTTTGCCTTGCTCCACCCTAGCCTTACACATCTTCCTCTTCTCCTGCCTCTTCCTATCATTCTGTGTGTTTCCAGGAGAAGGGATGCCAAAATACAGATGGATATATTTTCATGATGCATCCAGTTCCTGAAAACACCACACTTAACCCACACTGGCTCTGGGGATCAGTCTTCTTAGACTATAGGTTTATTGCCTTTTATAGATCAAATATCTGTCATGGTGGAGAAATTCTAAATGAGAAAAGCTGTTACAAAGATGAATTCCATTTTGAGGGTATTTAGAGAATCACACAATTAATTAATGTAAATTTAGGCTGACAAATGCATTAAGGAATTATTTACCTCTTGGGGTTTTATGAATATTTAGGATATCTAACAACTACAGTTATTAACTATGGATTATTTTTCACCTTCCAGTTTTTTCAATATATATCACTATTTGAAGGGTGAAATGAAACAAAAATGTTTTCAATGGTGCTGGATAAGCAGAGATTATTTGAAATGGACACATATAGATGATGTTACATTAGTGTAGTACTGCCTTTGCAAAGGTAGATTTAATGGATTTCATTTAGGAATTAAATTCCTTAAAACTTGATATTTAAAAATTCTCAAAAATTTTTACCTTTTCTAAACTGCTCAATTCTTGCTGGAATTTAAGTGATGTTTGAAGGCAGGTACTAGGCATGTCTGAAATTCTCATAATTATTTGAAAACATTGAACATAGCACTCTTTTCAATGAGCCAGGCAGCATTTAACTTTTCTAAATCAATTTTAAAATAGAGAAAGGAAATCCATTGGAAAAAAAAACCCAAACCTTCATAAAATATGCAGAGAAGGAAATTGACATAAAAGGCTGACAGAAGTACAATCATTCTCTTTGGAAGACTGGAAATGTAAATAAAGGCATCATTCTTCTCGACATAAATTGTGCTTATGAAATATGAATGTTGACAATACTAGACAGTGGAACATATAAAGATCAGTGTACATTCTTCAGATGATTTTCAGAGGTCGTTAAAATCAAATAAATGTCTCAGTATCTACATGCTACCACATGATACAGCTTTACGTATGCTCTTTGCTGTATAGTATAATAAATATAAATTATTTGACTTACAAATAAAATAGTATAGTGGCAACCTCATAACAAAGCCACGACTAGCAAACCTGTGTATACATTACACTTGACTTCAGTAATGTCAAAGTGTTTTTGCAATAAGACCATTTTTAATATATTTTTATGGTTTCATAAGATTTTTTTTTTCTCTTTTAGAGAAGTGACAAAGTTTACAAAGTGCTTTGGAAATATGTCAAGTGCCACTGGTGGTATACTTTAGTAATAGTTCTTATACACAAAGAGACTTATTCTTATATGTAGAGGGACTAAGTATTTCCTGAATGTGCATATTTGCATTTGAATCTAATATCAACCCTCTTTCTATCAACCCTTATGAACAGATCTACTAATGATGCTAATAATTTTAAAGCTCTGTTGGTAAAAAATATAAAACCTTCTCATTAACACATTTGCAAGACTATGTAAAATCATACTAAATAGAAAAGAAGGGGTTAACACACACACACACACACACACACCACACACACAACCCCACACACACACACACACAACACACACCACACAACACCACCACCCCGATTTTAAAGAAAGGATTTCAAACAGTTATTGCATTGCCTGCAGATTGAGGGAGATGATCCTGCCACTCTACTCATCCCTGATGAAGCCTCATCTGGAATATTGTTTTCAGTTCTGGACTTCTCAGTACAAGAAAGATATCGTGCTCCTGGAATGGGTACAGGAGAGGGAAACAAAGATGAGTATTCGTCTGTAGCATCTCTCTTACAACGAAAGACTCAGGGAACTGGCCCTGTTCAGCCTTGAGAAGAGACAACAATGAAGGGACCTCATCAATATGTGCAAGTATCTGAAGGGAGGATGTCCAGAGAACAAAGCCAGGCTCTTCTCAGTGGTGATGAGCAATAAGACAAGGGGCAATGGGCACAAACTGGTGCGCAGGAAGTTCCACCTGAACATAAGTGGAACTTTTCTGTGTGAGTGACCATGCACTGGAACAGATTAACCTCCCTCCACATTCCAAGAAGTGTTTGGACACAATTCTGTGCTGTGTGCTCTAGGATGATCCTGCTTGAGCAGTGAGGCTGGGCCAAATGGCTCAAAAAACAAACAAAAAAAAAGAACATTTTCACATTTTCATTCCTGGTCAGGTTTGGCCTGTTCAGGTTTGGCCCGTTTCAATTTACTTGGCATGCTTATCTTTTGACATACTTATGTATTTCTCCTACTTTAAGTTTCATAATTTCAGAATTATTGCTATATATATTTACATTCTATGAGAATTTATGGATAACTTTTATGCCCTGGAAATAATTTTCAAAGAAATTTTGACTTTGGAAGCATAATTGTCTTTGTTAATGCCCACAACAGACATTGTTCCAATGGTCAACCTGAAAGCCTAATTTAATTTAGTGAGAATGACAAACAAACCTCAGAAATTGGTGTCTTATTTCTGATACACTTAGTTTCTATTTGGGTGAGAGACTGACAGGCCCAGTTCAAAAAAGAAATTTGTGATCAAGAAAACAGCTGATAATATTATGAATGGAAGGTAAAAGAGATGGGAAGGGTTTGTGGGGCAAAGTACACTATTTATATTCTTCCATTGTATGTCATTGATTCTGCTGATATGGACATTAATTTGTTTGTTTCCCTTAGTCACTGAATACATTGCATTGCATTAAATACGTGAAAATCAATGTCAGTTTTTTGAGAAAGTATTTTTTTATTTTTTTTTTTTTTATTCTAAACATATTTAAATAGAAACTAGTGGAATTCATAGTCTAATTCAAGTATTTTGCATTTTGTTCTCCTTGGTCTTTAGCAGTTAATATATTATATAAATTACATCTTCTTTTTGACCATTTTTCAACATTCATATCAATATTTTCCAATTTCTCTATATTAAATCTGTCACATGATCTTTTTTTAAAATTATTTTTGCAAATCTTAGAACTCAAATTTTTTCTCATCTCATTTTGTATAGTATGCTTTGTAGAGCCCTGTAAGTCTGCTGAAAGTTTGGTTCATTTTACCTTTCTGGGAATTAAACACCCACATATATCTGAGAGTTACTCAGGTACAGTCTTGCAGAATTGAATTAAATTACAAACCATTTTACTGAACAAAATTTTTTATTTCATATACTAGAAAACTTCAACAGGCTACCCAAAGCCTTTGAAATTACCCAAAGTCTTTTTATTTTTTTTTCCTTCTGACAGGATTATCTTAAAAGAAGCATCAGCTATTGAAAGTAACTGAGTAATAAACCTACCATTTTCACTTTTATGATTTGTATTACTTGATTCATATCCTTATTATTAGAAAATATGAGATGAACATGTTAAAACATGTGATGTTCTGTTCTGGAAAAATAATGGGGGTTTGAATCCAAGTGGTGAGAACCATAAAAGCTGATTTCAAGTTCCCACTAGAAATTTCCACTCAACTTGAGAGAAGGTTCACCCTGACACAGAAGCACATTCTACACTCTATGCTGAGAGACGTAAAGGACATAATTATGAATGTATTTTCTGGAAAGAGAATTATAAATGTTATGTATACCTAATTCACAGAACAGGCAAGGACAATTGCCCATTAATTATGTAACAGAGTTCTGTGTCAAGAATGGTAAATGAAAACAAAAAAAAAGTATTTTTAACATGCAACTGATATTTTTAATAAAGATTCATTTTAATAAATTCTTATGATTGTCTGTAAGAAGGAAAATAGAATCATGATAAGATGTTTGTTTAAGCCTGGGGAGTAAATTTATCTTTATTTGATCTTGCACATAGATGGAGTACATTACTCTGAAAAAAAAAAAGGCATCTCACAGCTTGCATATTTTGTAGCTTGACTTCCTATTTTTGTTCTCTATAACTAAGACAGTATTATTCAGTTAGCAAAAAATACATTGTGTTCAATAGTAAAACCTGAGGAAAGGAAACAGTAATTTTCTAATATTAAGGAAAACTAAACAGTCTTTAGAAAAGTTATTCAATATTCCATAAACTCAAGAACATTTTCTCATCTTTATGCAAATTGTATAGTATCTCTATGATTCAGCAAGTGATCTCCTTTGTTGCTTAAGTAATGGGTCAATTATGGTTAAGCAACTGTGATTGCAAGACCATAGCAAAAGTTTTGGCAGCTGGGCTGTAGGCATTTTTATGTAAAATTACTATTCCTGATCTAAAGTTTTAATTTAATAAGATGTAAAATAATAATAAAATGGAAGATCTGTGGCTCATCAAAAGCTATTTTATGTGCTACTGAAAAAGGGCATCTCACCAAACTGAACAGAGAAATTTCTTCAAAGTGTGAGCTGAAATTTACTTCAAGGGCAACTTATTTTTATTATTTTATTTTTCATTTTGAGTTTGCCAAAGGCTGCTGTCATCACTAATATAATTATTTCTAAATCATTTGATCCATAAAGCTGCACCAAACAAGTAATTTTTATTTCTGTGCTCTTATTTTGTATTTTGGAATATTTGGCACAGCTAATCAGTGTGATTGATTGAAATATGGTTGAGGAAAGTAGTTGAAAATAATGCCAGAGTGCTAGTATTTTCTTGAGATGACTTATATCCAGTCTCTTAGCACACATTTAATAGATACAAGATCAATATTTTATTAGCAATGACTAATAATTCATTACATGATGAGAGGAAACCATTTCCTGGTATCTGATAGGTGGCTAAAAATATAGCAGCCCCCTACAGATAGTTATTACTCTTCTACACTACTAAGAATACATTTCATAAAACAAGAACAAACAACCAAATAAACAAACACCACAAACATATTTAGATTAAGTAATCGTTTAGCTGAACTCCTTCAGGTTCATTATGTTCTGCTTGAAAGACCTTTTCACCCATTATCTGAAAAGAATGATATGAGAGAGAATTGAGAAGTGCTTGATTTACAAAGTTCTATTAAGTTTATAGTAAGAAATGTACAGTAATAAAAGTTCTATGACTAGATTTAATTGGATTTTTTTCTTCAATAGAAGAATCTTGCATGCAAGTCAAGGAAGAGGTATCAGATTTGCTATGTGGGTGTTCACCATGTGGAACTCCTGTTCTTACTAGACAGAACTCCAAATGAGAAAAATCTCCAAGGTTTCTACTGGTATGTTTACATACCTGCAATGCTTTGCCTTTTTGGCTTGTGTTGACAGCTTTAAAGGATTGTTTTCTCTGCAGTGTCTTTTTTTTTTTTTTTTTTTTTTTTTTTAAGTCTTACAAGTTTCTAACTCTAGTATTAAGAATCTCCTTCTTAAGTCTTATGATATAGCTATCTGAAAATAATTTGCTTATTATTAAGTAAGCCATATGACAAATCTACACATATGTACATGTCATATATATATATATTTTTGGTAGAATAATCTTCTCCCTATATCATTCCACAGCTATTACCTAATAAAGTGAAAAAATAAAAAGGAATATTACAGAACAGTGAATGGAAAAAATCAGAAGCATGGTTAAATTCATGTTAGCTTCAAATATTTTGAGTGTGATTACAGTAATCCAATTTTATATGATCACAAAATACCTCTGGAAATGAGAGACGAGAGACACAGTAAGGCAGATGCCTTTACAGAAAAAAAGAAAAAAAAAAGGAACTTTTGGGTTATGGTTCATTTGGTTTAGATAGATGCTTTAGCATAAGAAGAGTCATGCCCTTGACTCCAGTAAGTACATTGACCACATCCTTATGGACTGTACCGGTAGACAGATTAGGATCTCAAACATAAATTTAGATATCAAAATCCACAGAGTGAAATTTATATTCTCGTTTTTAACTTGAAGGCAAGATGAATAAGAGGAAATAGTAAAATATATTCCCATCTGACATATCCTATTAAAAGTATTTCTCCAAATAAGAGAATTACATTATTACATTGCCTTTATATAGACATATATGTGTGTGTATGTATGTGCATATATATATATATTTTCAATACATTCAATAATGAACATTCAAAAATTTGCAACAAAAAATTTAAAGTTATGTGTCTTTCCTTGTTCATTTTCCAATTATACAATCTGATGTCAATTCAAGAGAACAGCAATAATGGCATGATGAGTCAGAAGCAGCAGAGAGCTAGCTAATAGAGACACTGAATACGTCTTCAAACTTTTCTGTTTTACTGATGATGTGTGGTACTTCTTCCCATCATCAATTAATAATTTGGCAGCCTTACCCTCAGATGCAAAAGAACTCTGAACACCTGCATGACATCATAAAAGTAGTATGACATTTATGTGATAACTCAATTATTAAAGTGCTCATCATCATGGTGGTATGTACTTTTTTCTCATTTTCACAGCTTTTCTTCTGTGGAAAATAGATGAAGGGTAATGTCAGGGTAGAGGAGTGGGGAAGAAGAAGCAGTTTAAGATACAGAATGAAGACATATTTGTGCTTTACTCAGAAACCTCTTATTGAAGAGCTCAGGTCAAGGGTTAGAAAGAATCTCCTGCTTTTGTGGTAAGAGTATTTGCAATAACTGTTCTAATAGTTACTATAGTAAGTATTATAATAAAAGAAACAGTATTTTGATTTTAATTTTACTTAAAAGAAATTTCTTTGTTCCACAACCGCTCTATTTTATCAATTTGAGAAGAAGATATTCACACATTAAACAAAAGGCAGTGTAATGAACTGCGTCACCTCATGTGTAGACATACAGGATATTTTATAGAAAACACACATTTCTTCACACACATAAAGAAATCACCTTTTGAACAAAGACAAGGTAAAACCTATATGTTGAATTCCAGTTGTTTGAGGAATTTATAGAGGTCATCATAGACACTTCACTCAATGCTTACTGCCATTCATAACAGCTTTTTTTCCAATCTAAATCTGAGGGATTAAAATGGAAGAGAGAAAAGAGAGAACCAGTATGAAATGCAGCATCTTACCAATAGTCTGCTAGAATATAGCCAGATGCCCTGATAGTCATTGTGGCTGCAAGGATGTGTGCAGGATATGCACAGCTCACAATGGACTGAGAGAGGATTTAATATGAAGCTTGCGTTACAATCATTCAAGAAGATTCTCAGGTTCTGTAAGTGGAGATTCATAGCACCTGTTCTACCCTGTTATCTGACATTACATGAATGGTCCTATGTCCTTTAAATAAACATATTTTGAGGCTAAAAAAAGCTCAACCCCCTCTCTGGCAATTCAGTATTAACATAGTTATTGAGGAAAAAAAGAAACTAAAATAAATTTCCCTCTTGTACTGAATTTCGGCTCAAATTCTCTAACAGGGAGTGCAGAAGTCCCTCATACTTCTTACAATGTGTTGGCTATAGAAAAATTACTACCTTGCACAGGAACCCAGAGCAAAATTCATGCTATAGAGTTATATCAGTTATGATGTTTTGTTTCATAAAAACTCAGATCAGTTAATGCGTGTTGAGGATACCAAAAACATTAAAAGAAACTTAATAGCATGTTTAATTTAGGAATGTCTTAGCCTTACGTTGGCTAAAATATCAATAATTATCTAGTCTTCAACCACTTCCATTAAATGCTCACATAATAGATCCTTAGGGATACTTAATGTTTATAACCAGCTAGGAACAAATATTTCAAAACAGCCCATAAGTTTCAATATAAGTTTCAATAAAAATCAGCCACTGGAAAAAAAAAAAAAAAAAAAAAAAAAAAAAAAAGAAAAGGTTAAGATATATGAAAATTTGCTGCCTGCCAGTGTCAGATACCTATAGAGGCCACTCACTCTTTTCCTTCTGCAGGAAGCAAAAGGCTTGAGATAAGGACTGGCAGAATCCACTCATCAAATATTGTCTCAGGCAAAACAGGCTCAATTTAGAGATATGAATGCTTTTTTATTACTAACATAATAGGAGCAGGATAATGAGAAGTAAAATAAATCCTTTTCCCTACCCCTCCCACCTTCCCAGCTCTACTTCCTCCACCAGAGGTGCAGGGAGACAGGGATTGGGATTTGGTCAGTTCATCACCTGTGTCCCTCCCAGGAAGACAGTTCTCCATTAACTTCTCCAAAGTGAATCCATCTCATGAGCCACAGTGTTCTGCAAACTGCTATGGTGTAGATCACTCTTACACGGGATGCAGTCTCTCAAGGAGAGGCTGCTCCAGCAGGGGAATAGGGTCCCTCTCTTGGCAGGTCTCCCATGAGCTCAAAACCTTCTACAGGCACCCAGCCACTCCAGCATTGGCTCCTCCTCTAGGAGTTGTGGGTGGATGTTTTTATCCCTATAGACCTCCATGGCCTGCAGGTGAACAGCTGCTTCACCATTGGCTGCACCACGAGCTGCAAAGGCATCTCAGCTCTAGTGCCTGGAGCACCTCCTCTGACCTTTGGGCCTGCCTGGTTGTTCTTCTCTTGTTTTCTTACTCTGCTCTTCTTTGGTCACAACTGCACAACCACTTTTTGTTTTGATTTCTTCTTAAATGTGTTATCACAGAGGTGCTGCCACCATTTCTAATTGGCCCAAACTTTGGAGCCTAACTGGCATGTCTGTCCTTGAAGCCACCAGGGATTGGCTCTGCTGGACACTGAGGAAACTTCTACCAGCTTCTCATGGAAGCCAACCCTGTAACCCATTGTTACCCAAAACCAGGCCATGCAACCCCAAGACACCAGTGTATAAAGTCACTTTCATAAAGGAAGGGTATGGAGTAAATATGTTTTGAAACTTGAGTTGTAATGTCACCTTTAATGAAATATAAATGCTACCAAAGGAGCATACTGTAATCACAGAATCATCTTCTTACCATTTGGCCTGACACAAATGAAGTATCAAATGAAGTCAAGACCATTCAACAGTGAACAAATACCAGTTTATATCCATCATTCATGAATTGATTTACTTGGAATTTACAGGTGAAGAATTTTGTGTCCAGATTTCATTTATGATTATCTTGATGGTTGGACTAAAAAAAGTGGTGCAAATCTCTCTGGAATTTATTCACTTCCATACTTGGATAAATCTTCATATACTAGATGTCTGGAATGAATGAGTTTGCCTAGTAATTTGAAAATTTGTGCTTCTGTCTAGTAATCACAAACTTTAATATTACAAGGAAAAAAATCAAAGAGATGTTGAAAAAATTGTCTCTTCAATACAGTTCCTCTCAACACTCAAGGGAAAGATTATTATTTTAATTCTCTGGGAATAGAGTATAATCTAGAAAGCAATTTTTAGTGAGTCTCTTGGCTCACATTAGATGTAGAACAAATATTATTTTAAACATAATCTGTAACACTTAATTGCAAGTCCCTGTTCTGCCAGATATTTAACCTTTTTTACATTTATTAACATTGTTCCTGAGAGATCTATACAACCTGCAATCTCCTCATTATTCCATTATCTAAAAGAAAATCAGTAACACAACTTCTGATTATTTCCTATTAAAAGTTATGAAATATTTTACAAGAATATAGTGAAGCAAATAAGGAATATTACCTAAAAATTCTGATACATTTTGAAAAAGGATATGTTCAAGAAAATTAAATTGTAAGGAATTTTGTTTTGTTAGTATGTCATAATAACTTTTACTAAATTGCTCTTTTTCTTTCTCTCTTGCTCAACTGTACTTTATTCTTAATCAATTAGAAGGGAGAAAATCTTAGCAGAGTTTTAATATTAAGAATTTGTAATCTGGTAATGTCCTCAGGCAGATTCATCCATAGGTCCTATTACCTTGTTTAAAGGTGTTATTATTTATATTTAAATAATATGTCCTGAAAAATATTGATGCAGGATTTAATTTATACATATAAAAAAACACTCATTGAGTAAAGAAGGATACTAATAAATCTCAGCTTTCTGAGTGTGGGACCAAAGATTGTGTTATTGATTTCTACTTAACGGAATCAATCATACCTGTAAGAAGTTCCACAACACTCCTTTTGGGATGCATAGATGAAATCCAGGAATCCTGACTGTGAAATTCAACTGTGTATATCAATATCTTTTCTTTAAAATGATGGTGCTAAAAATACTGAAAGGAATCTGGACTGCTGACATTACATTTTATTGAAGGATAAACTACAATACAATGTCTTCTGTGGAACAAAAGCTCAGATCAAGTTGGTTAGATCAAATCAAAATGAAAACTATTAGAATTAGTCCTGACTGCTCCCTGTTTCATCTCAGAGGTAGGTCTTTCCCCTCACCTCACTCTTGCTCTGAGCACGGCAATATTTAGAGTCTTGCTGAGTAATGAATAATTCTAAGCAGTGCACTGAAGACCTCTGGAAACTATCAATGTATTGTCTCTGACTCTTTATAGTGTGTTTCCTTCCTTTCTTGGGAATGTGCATTTGTGTGCAGACTTTTGAGTCCTCCCATTCTGCTTCCTTCTCTCAGGAGAGGGCTGCTGCTCTACTCACTACTGAAGACTATGTATTGATCCAAAATATGACAGCCAGCAGTGAGCAAGTACATCACCTCTTTCCCTCTGGTTGAGTTGCACCTTCCAGCAAAACACAGCATATGGCACAAGAGAAAACACAGCAAAAAGAAGAGATTTTATTTGTCATTCTTAATATGAGATAATTTGTATGCATATCAAAATGTTTCCGAGCCTGCTTTGGATTTGCCACCAATGGAAATTTTCTCTGTCTCCTAACAACACCATCTCTCTCCTCAAACCTGAAACTGAGAAGTACAAACACTGTTAAAAAAGAACTGATCATTGCATTGGAGCTATTCTCAATGAAACATAAAATCTGATCA
Source organism: Sitta carolinensis (assembly GCA_032173965.1). Taxonomy (NCBI): domain Eukaryota; kingdom Metazoa; phylum Chordata; class Aves; order Passeriformes; family Sittidae; genus Sitta; species Sitta carolinensis. Next base: position 31,990,880 of record CM063283.1, read on the forward strand.
AAACAGAAAGGATATGAAGTTAGAAGAGATGATTATTTTAACCTTTGTAACTTGGAAAAACAAATATTCTTAAACGTCACTTTTCAAAAGTTCCAGCTTTTTAAAATGTAAAAAGGTCACCTGTGTTTCCTCGAGGAAATGAAAGACTGAGCAGAGTTTATCAGAGAATCTTCTGTGTCAAGGTCCAGGAGGCACCACCATCCTTGGCTTCCCCTCCATAACCCTCTGCATTTCCCTCCACCCTGCCTAAAGCCCAGGGCCCCATGTCACCCCAAGAAACATCCACCCCTACCCCAGCGATGCCAGAGCAGGGCTGCTCTCCAGCTTCCCTCAGCTCTCCTGCCCAGTGGGCCAGGCCCTTCTGCAGGTGCACATCCCAGCCCCACCTTCACCCATCCTCTGGGATGTGCCAAGTGCCCAGAGCAGGGACTGCCCCATGGCCTCACAGTTGTCCTGCTGCAGGGTAGGGCTGGCCCCTGGCATCCTGGGATAGACCCTGGTGGATAGGTCTTGTCCTGACAGGGCTCAGCTTGATCCCGACACATCTGAAGATGCAGCACCAGGGAGCCAATGGCCCTCGTGGTTCCTTGAGACTGGTAATGTACTTGGGACACCATTCAGAAAACACAAAATAAATCATACCTTCTTTTGAGCCAAAAAGTTATAGTAACTGTAGAATCACAGAGTTATTTAGTTTGAAAAACACCTCTAAGATCATCAGTTCCAACCATTAACCCAGCACCACCATGTTCACCACCAAGCCATGTCCCTGAGCACCACACTCACATATTTTTTGAACTCTTCCAGATATGATGACTCCACCACTTCCTTGAAAAGTCTGTGCCAATGCTTGACAACCCTTTTTGCGAAGAATTTTTTCCTAATTTACCATCTAATCCTCCCCTGATACAACTTGAGTCCATTTCTTTTCAACTTGATTCTCGTTACCTGGGAGAAGATACTGCCCCCACCTTGCTACAACTTCCTTTCAGGTTGTTGTAGAGCATAAGAAGATCCTTTTTAAAGCCTTCTTTTTTTCCAGGCTAAACAACCCTAGCTCCCTCATCTGCTCCATAGGTTAAAAAAAAAAAAAAAAAAGCTTCTTTTCTTCAGGTAATGTAAATAAATACATTTGATATGTGCTGTCCTCATCCTGGAAATGTAAATATATAAACTAAGCATGCCTGTAATGATAATGACACAAATTTAATGTTTGAGGGAAGGCATCAGCATTTCCAGAAGAGAAATTTAGGAGAAAATGAGAATAACCTGCCACTCTTTTGCCACTGTATTTTTCACTCAGATTCTGAATTTGGCAATACTTTCTCAACTTCAGAATTAAAGAAGTATCTAAAAATAGAATAGCATAAAAAATAAAATTAGAATAAAAAGTAGTAAAATTTTAAATTTGTTATTCTATGAGGGGAGAACTTATAAGTAGCATTTATAAACTACAATATTATTATTTGTCACTAGTATTTTTAGAATATATGAGATAATTAAACCATACATGTCAAAATTGTAAAGGAATTGAAATACCATCTAGATGCTTGAGCAGTAGATACTAAAATCATTTTACCAGGTTTCTGGACAATATTTTCTGAAAACCCTGCTATATAGCACACAGGTTTTGAAAACATATTTAAGGGGGTAAAACTATAGTCACAAGCATTTGGTGTACTAGATGTTTAATAGTCTGCAGTGACAGCGTTTGGTACTCCTCAGAAATTCTTATAGACTATTGAGAAAGAAAACATTCTTTTTGCACCAGGTCAGAACTGATGCGGCTGCAAAACTCCTTCTGGTGCAATATTGTGTTAGTTTGACCAGCCCAGGGAAGTGAGCTGGCTGATTTTGAGATTGGCATTTTATTGGACCAATGGGAAAGCGTTTCATGTCTGGGTGTTGTTACATGCCCAGGAAGCTTCTTTTTCGTTCTGGCTGTCAGAGAGAGAACACCTTCCCCCCGCCTCAGCCTGGGCGTAGTGTGGGGAGGGGGAAGGCTACATGGGCCAGGTGGGGCTCAGCTGCTTTTGGGAACATCTGTGGGCACAGAGTCTGCTCTGCTGCTGGCCCGGGCTGGGCTCTGCTCTGCTGTAGCCCTGGGCAGAGAGGGGGGAATTGATGCTGTGAGCCCGGGCCACCTGATAAGACCGAGGGGTGGAAAAGGGGATCTGGGATCTGTCCCACTGCCCCCCACATCTGCAAAAGACTGGCAGTGGCTGCCTTTGGGCACAGGCACCCTGAGATCTGCCCCCCAGCACAGCTTTATAAATATGACACCATGGACTGCTGCAGCCTGCTGAGATCCTGGCACAGCTCCAGCACAGCTGCAATCCATCAGGTGAATGCCTTGACCCAGCTATTGCCTATGTTAATGCTTTCAGTGCATCAGTGCACAGGTGGGACCTGAAAAAGCCTCCATCCTCTCTCCAATGAGAGAAAAATAGAGGGAAGGCAGGTAAAGAGACACATGAAAGTATCAAGGTCAGTCAAGAAGGAATGAATGTCCAGATAGAAGGAGTATGGGGAGCTGCTTTCAGCCTGAAAAGACTCTTATAAGCTATGGTGATTGACTATAATATATTGAGATATTTCCTTTAAACCATAGAGAAGTATGGGGGAGATGGAGAGTTCAAATTGTAGACCTGAGCAAAGGAATGAAATGTTTGCAAAGCTGTGATTTCATGAGAAATTGAACAGAGAGATGAAGTGATAAAAACTCTTTGCCCTTGAAAGAAGTGAATCTCTGTTCCCTGAGATGAAGGTGATCTCAAAGACAGATAAAGAGAACCTTTGCTTTGAACAGTTTACCTTTAAAATAAAACTCCATACTTCGATGTGGCCAGGAGGAACAACTGTGAACATGGGAGGAGTTTCATGAATGCAGATTTGGGTGGCAGCTGTTCATGAAGAATGGATCCACGAGAGATCTGTTTTCTTGTGTGGGAATTTTCCATATCAAACGAGAGGTGCTTTTCTCCCTAAGTGAACTGAAGAAACACTGTTTTAAAAATGGAAAACTGACTGAAATTTCTGAGTGCTGCTTTCTTTATGTTGTCAATTGGGAGAAAAGAAGGGTTGGGGAGGGAGGAAGAGTGTTTTGAAGGTTTCATTCTCATTCTTGGTTTGTTTTTTTTTTTCCCTTTTACTGTTAGTTAATAAAGTCTTATAACTTTTAAGCTTAAGCCTGCTTTGCTCTTAATTGGGAAATTTCAAATTGGCAATCCGAAACCAAAACAGAAATTGGTGTTTCTGCCCAGTTTCGAGCTGAAACAATGACAAATATAAACCTAGTTTTTACAGAGCTATCATCTTCAGAATGGTGCTTTTCTTTGACAAATCAAACGTCCCCCAAAAAATCATGATAATAATACAGACCTGTTGGAACGAGTTCAAAGGAGGACCTCCAAGTTCATTAGAGGGATGGAACACCTTCTATATAGAGAGAATTGGGTTTGTTCAGCCTGAAAAAGAGAATGCTTAAGAGTGGCCTAATTGTAGTAGCCCTCCAGTACCTGAAGGGAGCCTACAAGAAAGATGGAGAGGCACTTTTTACTAGGGAATGTAGTGACAGAATTAGGGGAAATGGCTTAATTCTACTAAAAGAGAATAGATTTTGGTTAGACATTAGGGAAAAAATAGTTACTGTGAAGGTGGTGAGACACAAGAACAGGTAGCCCAGAGAAGCTGTGGATGTCCCATCCTTGGATGAGTTTAAGGCCAGACTGGATTGAGCTCTGGTCTAGTGACAGGTCTCCCTATCCACAGCAGAGGGGGTGGAACCAGATGATCTTTAAGGTCCCTTTCAACCCAAACCATTCTATGATACTATGATAACACTTTCTAAAGCTCCAGAATTCCAATAATCCCTGTAGGAATGTTCAACCATTGTAATCTTTCCCCTTACAAACACAAGCAAGTTATCATTTGCATAAATTAACAACTATTCAAAGCAAACTATACAGCCTGCTGTAAACATTCCAGACAACGAAATATGATCAATAATTGGATTTTGCTACTGACTTGAAAACAAAGAGGTATTTGTGATCATTGTAAACCCTTTATATTCATTTTATATCAATTTATATTAATTAATTTTATATGAATTTCATGAATATGAGGCTAATGTCTCTCACTGTGATCTGTAGCCTCATAGCAATGTGACTATTTTGGTTTTCATTGAAAAATATCTTTCTGGGAAAGGATTATATCTTCTGCAACTATGCTTATGACTGGATTACTGTAGGGAAAAATATACTTTTTTTTCCCCTTCCTTTTCTGGATAAGTTATTTGCCATTAAATATCATAAATAAGTGGAGCTGGTCCTAAGCAGATAAACACATATAATTTCCATCCTGGTTCTAAAACCTATTTTGGGAGAGTGAAAATCTCAAACAGTCCTAACATTTCTGCTAGTTCATAATATAGCATTTCTGGTTAATTGTCAGACACGTAGAAAATTAGTAAAGACAGTTGGGATCAAGAATTGTAAAACTAGAGGCTTAAATGGGAGATATTACCTGGCTGTGCTTTTCACAGAATCGAAGAATGGTTAAGGTTGGAAGGGACCTCTGAAGGTTCATTTTGTTCAACTCCCTTGCACAAGTTGTATCACCTAGAGCAGGTTGATCAGGAACATGTTGAGATGGTTTTTCACCATCACCATCACCACAATTTCTTTGGGCAACCTCTGGCAGTGCTATGTTACCCTCACAGTGAAAAAGTGTTTCCTTATGTTCAGAGGGAACCAACTGTGCTTCTCTTTGTGCTCATTGCTTTTATTCCTGTCATAGAAGATCACTGAAAGATGTTGATTTCTACCTTCTCATCCAAAGTCCCTCTGGATAACAGCAAAACCCTCTGGTGTATCAGACACTTCTCCTAGTTCCCTGTCATAAGCAACCTTGCTGAGTGCATACTCTGACCATTTTCTGGATCATTAAATGAGGATGTTGAGGATTGGATGCAGTATTGACCATCTGTGTAGAGAACTATTCCTTCTGTTGCACTGCTGTTTGTAGAAGTTCCTACAATATCTTTAATAGAAGTAGAAAAAGCCTTTTCAGTTTTTTTGTCAACTTTATGTAATACACCTAGGGTGTCACCCAGAAGGAGACAGTAAGATGCATATGCACACATATATGTAAAATACATATATCTTTAAATGCAACAAATTTTTTAATACATTAATAATATACACAGTAATATGCAGAGTCTTTAACATTCTGTGTTGGCCACAACAGTATTTAGATGTGTAGACATTCTTTTTGCTCTGTGCTTTCTCTGATTAGGGGCCAGGCTTTGTCACCTCCCTTTTCCTATGCACTGTGCAAAATATGTTGCTGCCTAAGGCAGTGTAGAATCTGTCAGAAAAGCCAAATGAGAAAATTATTAACTGAGGAATCCTAAGTTCTCAAACCGAAAATTCTTGAGGAAATAGTAAAACTCTCTTAAACACATTATTTGTTCAATTTGTAGTGAATGTACAGTAAACAGTGCTTAAGATGTCTTACAGATGACCTTTGTAATTGCAAATTACAATGCTGAGCACAGTTTTTGCAGAAATTAATATGCAGTCTGTGTTGGCAACAGAATGTGAGTTAAAAATCATGATTACATATAAATCTGAGTTCTAGGGTCCAGGTTATAAGTAATGTGAGTTACTGGTATAAACAACTAAAGATACAAAAATTTTAGTTTGCTAAGATTTGATCCTGTTTCTTTCACATTGTCTCATTTTTTGCTCACTTTTTTCTGTTTCCATCTCTGAAATAAAACAATAATAATAATAATAAATGTTTTTATACAATTTTTTTTTTTCTAAAGCAGATAATGAATACCTTATACTACAATGAATACTGTGAAACAGATCTGATGTAATGTAACTGGAAAGTTTGGTACATGGATTATATTTAGATGCATGTGCCTTCTCTATAAGCCTTACTCACTCTGATAATTTCAATCAAATCAGTGAAGTAATGCATAATACAGCAATTATTAATAATACGAAAACTCAATCCTTATGTTTTGTCATCCTGACATATCATAAAACCTGTTGACACCTCCATGTGGCATGCATGCTAAGAAGGCTGCTAGCTTGTGGAATATATTCTATCCTACACCTGAGCTTGGCTGCAGACCAGAGATAGTGAGTGATCTGTTTCCTCTGGAGATTAATCTGTTAGTCTTGCCAGGCTTTGCTCAACTTACTGGAGCTGCAAGGGATTCAATTCAAAACTGGTGGAATTTTATGCATGCTAAACTTACCTGGCCAGTGAGTCATTAAAATACTTTTTATTTCTGAATAGATTACAATCACCAGTTCCACTTTACTGGAAAATGGCTAAATAGAAAACAAAAAAAATTGATATTGGTTATTTGATGTCTTTCCTCTGAAATCTGAATTATTGTTAAGAACAAAATGTTAAAGGCATTCAGTAAGAGGGGAAATAACCAGAATTATCTTGTGGCCTCTCCCTGGCACAAAATTATTTGCATTTTTATTTAAGAGCAACCAGACAAAGGAAAGGAAATTTTAGAGCATGTTTTTTTCCAGTTTCATGTTGCTTTGATACATGTGCACCCAATGCATTGTCAACTAAACAGCTTGTTTTAAAACTGATGTGCATCTTTTATTAATTTCATCATTTTCTAATGAATCATCCTTGAATCTCTCTTTTTTCTGCTATTTTCTCCACATATATTATTGAACATATTGTCATGTTCCTTAAATGAAATCATGTCTGGTGGAGAAACAAAAGATTATTCTGATAGTGGGTGTTTCTTGTTTAGGACATGATAATTGGTGTTACAGTATCCAAATTCTGTATTTTCATCAAGTATATTTTATTTGTGACTTAGAAATTTTTTTCCTTCTTAATACTTTTTATGGTGCTAATATTACACCTATTGTTTGAACACACTAAATTAGAATTCTGTTTTATAAATCTAGACATACTCATTTTAGCCTTAGAAAGTGTATAATTCTTTAGATCTTTATGAAGTTTTTATGTTTTATGAACATAACATTAATTTTTGAGAAAAATCAAATTAAAACTGCTCAAAATCAACTGCTAAAAAATCTTACGGGTAAAAAAATACCCTCTACAAGCCAAATGGTCAGACTTTTACTTGGAAATGCTTTTATAGGATTTACATTGTTGATTCTCCTGCTTTCTTCAATGGTCAACTTTAATTTTGATAATCTTTTTTAATATGAGTAGGAAAACAAAAAAAAATTCTATCTGCAACACATATTTATCAAGTAGTATAATACTGTGTTTGAACATATTTTGATTTATATAACTCTTCTGAAATGCAAATATGAATATTAGTTATGTAGTAGTGTAATATCAGCTGGAATGAATGATTGTTGTTATATTTTTATTATTAAATACTAATAATGCCCCAATAAGCAAAATTTTAGATTTCAGTTTTGTTAAGGCTGAAAACCAGAAATGCTGATAGAAGAGAACAAAGCAAGGTACAAAAATGATAAATATGTGACACAAAACAGTAGAATTTGAAAATAAGGAGTTTAATGGATGAAAATTTTGGCTCAGCTTTTGAAGAGTCACAGAGCAAAATGATTTGCTGTGTAACTAGGCATTTGTAGTACACACAAGTAGTATGAATTTGGAATTTACCATGAAAGATCTAAATCAATGCAAATAAGTAGAAGAACATGTACATGAAGGTTTAGTTTATCTGTTAAATATCTGCTTGGGGTGTTCAATAACTCTTCAATATAATATATTCCCTGATGTCTCTCAATATATATCTTCATACGCTTTCCAGCAATAGCCATTCCTTCTCTCTTGACCCAATTCCTTCCTGTAGTTTTATGAATATTTAAACTGCTAAGGTGCAAGTAAGAGATGATTCTTATTATTTAAAAGTGTGTCTTATTGTTATACTTGTAGCTTACTTTGCAGTAATATTGCATTATTTTTCAGTGATAATGATGTGCTCCCTTTGTGAACAACCTTCTATAGAAACCATTTTGTCTGCAGACTCTCTTGAACCTTAATATTGATGAATTTAGCTTCTGTAAAGCTCTAGTTAAAATTTCAGCAGCACGTTAAGGGAGATAAACTGCATCCATTCACTAGATTATAATGATTTTAATTTCCTCATGAAGTAAAATTTTCCAGCAGGAGATGTCAAGGAACATGTAAAAACATGTCAGAAGAGGGCTCATCTTTCAATGATTAATTGTGTGGAAGATAAATGAAAAACAAAAATCCTCATCACCCACATATCCTAAAGACATGCTTGTATATCCTCCATTTTGAGGCATCCATGACACGGAGCCAAAATTTTCTGGAGTTCTGTTACTTAACGTAAGCATTTACTGACATTTGAGGGATTGTAGAGAATGCAAGACCTATGGACAGGAATGTCATATTTGCCAGCAGATCTATGGATGACCCCTGGTTAATGGAGCAGCACCTCGAAGTCATGCACAAAACATTTTGTTGTGCCAAATAGTATAGATTTCCAAGTTTTGGAAACCGAATGAAGCTGCACATTTAGGAAGCTTAATTTGGTTTTTCTTTTTCTTTTCTTTCCCCCTTCTTTAGCCATAATGTAGCTAAGAATGGGCACAAGAATGCTTTTTTAGCATAACAGATGGGATGAAGAAGTCACTCTGAAACATAGATACATAATGATAGATGAAGACCAAAGAATAAGATCAAAAGTTGAGTTCCTGACAGATTAAATTGCTAAGGTGGTGACTCCTTGGATCCATTTTGAACAGCTCCAAAATATTCTATCCAAGCAAATTTTCTTAGAAATAGTTCTGTAATTAGGTGACTACCTATTCAGAATCACAACAACAGAAAAATCAAACCATTTTTATCTAAGATAATTCTTTCTTAACATTTTGAAAAGCATTGGTCAATGCATCCTTCTGATTCATCTCTATTCTCTTTCCCTGGAAGATTCTGGCATCCAATGTGGAAATATGTGAAAAATGACAGTATTTTGGAAATTATTTACATTTTACTTGAGAATAACACATCATGTTTAAGACTACCAAATCTAGGCCATTCTACCTGAGAAGCTCCATGTCAGATCTATCCTGTGGAAAGATACCAACCTACAGGAATCTAGGAACGACTGCAAGGAAAGAACTCCCATATTCATTATTGATTTTGGTCTTATTCATGAGAAGAGGATAAGGTATCACAACTTTTAGCACTCAACATTTGTTATTTCATTAAATTTTCTACAGTTTCTCAGAGTGGGAAGAAGAGGTAACACAATGTTGAAGGTTGAAAATACTGAAGAAAGAAACTATGTCTCAAATCTCCAAGAAGATCCAGGAGAAGACAGAAAGAATGAAGTACATGAATCTGTTAATGACCCTAGGACAGAGAGAAAAAAGGAGTATCCTGAGGCAAAATCTTGAAACAAAAACATCAGAAAACTCAGTGGAACAAGGGTTAGATGGGCAAATACATCAAAATATATGATAAGAGTATGTCAGTGTGGCGTCAAGTAGATTTTACTGAAGTGTGAATAAGTTTTGAAGCTGAAAGAGTGCAACAGTGTATCAGTGTGTGCGTAGAATAACACAGAAATGGGGAGGTGCAATCAGGAAAGATTTTGACTGACAGAGAAATAGAGCCAAACAATGAAATATTAGTCACTTTAAGGAAAAAAAAAAAAAAAAAAAAAAAAAAAAAGAAAACAACAAAACCCCAAACAGTTCTATTTCAATGCAGCACATTTTTAAAAGACATATGGTAGAGAATAAATTCTTCACCTTTAAACATCCCTAAAACTCTCTCCAGGTATAAATTCCAATAACGTTAGCTATCTCGTCTCAAGATTAACTCAATCATTCACAAGGTGACTCAATTCAGATGTCTATACATGCATATCCATGCAATTTGAAAATTTGAAGAGTATTTGGCAGTCTTACAAGTGACTGACAGATATGACAATGGAAACGCAAAGGGATATATGTTCTCCTGAAACAGCAAAAGCAGACCAAATAGGAAAACCTCATCATCACACATTAATCAGTGGACACTTACAGTTTCAGTCATCTGGATCCTGCTGAAGAGATACTCCATTCAATTTTTCAATTTTCACAATGAACTAACAGCTCTTCAGCTTGCCCCAAATATGAATGAGGGTGGGGCTTAGACTTGTATATGCAGAAGTGCCTAATGACATTGAGATAAACTTGCAATTCCAGCCTCGATTCCAGATGCAAATGCAGACAGGCATAGGGCTTCCAGGGACATGTCTCATGAGCTGAGACCTCATGTAGCCTAAAATATTTCAAATAGTACTTAAGACCTGTATTTAGGAATGGGACAGTCAGTCCCCAGAACTCCACTGAGCCAGACTTTTAAAATTAGTTCCCAGTAGTGGATTACATCTGCACTTTTATGTACATATGAGATTAATGTTATTTCAGATTCTTGAGACCGGTCCATCCTTTATAACCCGTGTTGCCATAAAGCACAGTCAGAGCTGGTAATGAAGCAACTGTTTTGTTTTTTTTTTTTTTTTCCCTCTCCTCTAAGCCATTAAATTACAGTTCAGTGGTTTGGATTTTTTAAATATGAAAAATCAGATCATGTCTCTCAAAATACATTCTATAACAGGATAATAGGCCTTGGTTTCTTGCATGTATAATGGAGAGAGTGAAGCATACTTATCTCAGAAGGATGCCATTACCGTGCATTCATTAGTGTTTAATGTTGCATATTATAGTAAAGGGGACATGGAAAAATTCCAGTAGGAATTATTCCTGTTTTCTGAATCTGCTTTGAATATTGTGCCATAAATAAGGCATATGTTTATCAGGGAAAAGAAAGGAAATTATCCGATTGTTGCATTCTAAGTAACCAAGGCCGGTTCCATATACAAAATGATGCTGACAGCTTCTAAGAAAAGCATATAAGGGGATCTAATTACTGACCATACGTACATGGAGGGACCAAATTAACGTTATAAACAGAACCATAATTGTAGCTTTTTAAATTTTTGTGAATGGTTGACTTTCTAACACATGAAAAGAGTCTTTTGACCTGACTTTTGTAAGTCTATAATGTAATTTAATTCATACTGGGAAGCTAATGCAAGATACAAAGAAGTGATTGAATAAAGTCTATTTTAGAAAACTATAACTATATAGACTAACCCTGGCTATGTCACAACCAACACTCCTGAATTATTTTAAATTGTTTAATGCAGAAAAAATGCAGAAATTGGTCTTTTCATATTTTCTTTTGGCACTAATGGACTGAAACATATCTTTTGAAGTTCATGTTTATAGCAAAATTATCTACTCCTAGGTATACAGTTCTAAATCCAAAGCTCCTACAAATTTCTTCAACTCAGCAGACAAACCCCTTTTATGTACTGAACATCTTGATGTTGCAGGACACCTTCTGATAGTCTTCCTCTTCCCATTCACACTGACTACAAAAATCTCTCAGTCCTGCAGGCACATTTTAAAAGTTGAATAAAAAGCCAAAGTGTAATCTTTCAGTCAACTTCAAATGCAATGACCTAAAGGATCTCAGGTTCATTGAAAAGCATTGACTGTCTATTCAACTTTTTTTTTTTTTTTTTTTTTAAAGAAGTGATGTCCAGAGACAGTCTGCCAAGGGGTCCTACCAGCTTCCTTTATGAATTGCCTAAAAATCACACAGAAGCATGTGATGTTTTTTTTTCTTGAGAAAGAAGTACAATATGGGTGTAGTCACTGTCAGGTAATTCTTTGCCTTTGACTGAGAACACCACCTACAAACCCCAAGAGAAATTGAAAATAGATCCAAATGTAAATCTCATGCTTTTAAGAAGCACAATGATTAAATGTTTTTACCTCTTCCTAAAGCTAAAATAATAGCTAAATCAGTGTCAGAATCATATGAAAAATTGTAGAATTCTTGGGATAATTGATGCAATGTGAGAGTGAGCACAAGCAGTATGAAAAAAGCATGATGATAAATAAAAATCACCAGTCATACATTGTTTTTAGAAATAATGCTATCAGAATTAATACGAAATATTTGTTAAAACAAATTTAATATTAGCAGTGAGGATAGGGATAGATTAAATACAAGACAGAATATAGGCAAGTCAATATCATGATAGTAATATTCATCATCAATAATGTTAACTTACAGAATTTGCTACTTAACAAAATAAAAATATGATGGACCTCAAATCAGAAGTTTTAAAATGTTTCTTACTAGAAAAGCTTACCTAACACTCCTGCACTTTATTTTCTGTAAATAAAAAGATGAAGAACAGGGCATAAATTTTAATATTGATAGATAGAAAGCAATTTCTCCAAATGTGTACATTCCTCAGATATATGTGTGTATAAATTCTGTTCTTCTGACTGACATAAAATGACTGTAAATGTTTGCACTACCTTTGCATCTACAAGCCTCATTTGGGACTGAGATGCTTGTTGGTTAACTGCTGTAGAAATTTAAACTCATTACTTTGTCCAAAGAAGATATGTAAAAAAAAAAATTCTGTGAAAATAATGGTTTAAAGTTTTGGACACAATATATAATATTTAGTGTAGTATAACCTATAGAAGTGGTTATTATATTTGATAAAGAAAGAAATATTTTTTCTGTATGTGTTTTCATTGGCAATGAGAATTAAAATAAGAGTTAAAGGAAAAAAAATCAGCATGGATCTAATCCACAGTCTTCTATGTAAACAAAATGGATTGCACTTGCATTTTGGAACACGCAGCAACTAACATAGGCTAATGCGACTAAAATGAACATGGCTATTATAGATATCAGATAATATTCCACTGATTAAATTTGCTGAAACCGATTATAATTAAGAACAATTAAGACTTATTTATGGGCATAATTTGGCTAAACAGATTATTTAATAAATAGATAAATAAAAGCAATGCTATGATTTGCTTTTAATGGCACCAAAAATGAAAATGTTTTCCATTGTAAGTTCTTGGTGTTAATTGAACATTTAGGATATCTCAGTTTTGCTTAAAATGGGATGTCTTCTTATTCATGTTCTGTAGTTTCATATCTTAATTCTCTCCAACCTTTATGAAGAAAATATTCTAGTAGCTGCTTCTTAATATTATCAAGGAGTATGTGCTAGTGAAAAACTAACTACAGACTGGGAAGACCAGTTTCCTTATGTCCTTTATTGCCAGTGGTGACTGAAATCACTAAAGAGAATTCAAGCAGAATCCTAATTTATTTGTTCTACAACCATTTATTTTGCATAATGTTTCACTTAACTGACTGTAGATCTTCAATGAATATGAAGAAGTCTGGAGAATTTAGGGTTAAGTTCGTATCTGCATTGAGTTTATATGGCCAGATTTTTGTAGCTGGGGGGTTATAGGGTGGCTTCTGCATGAAGCTGCCGAAAGCTTCCATCATGTCCAGCAGAGTCCCTGTCAGCTCCAAGATGGATGTGTTGCTGGCCAAGGCTGGGCCAGCTAAAAATGATGCTAACTCCCCTGTGGTAACCTATTTAAGTAAAATATGTTGAACAGAGAATCAACATTTCATGGCCAGAGAAGAGCAGAATAAGAATGTACAAGAGGACATCTCTTCAGACACCAAGGTTAGTGAAGGAGGTACAGGAGCTGCTCCAGGTGCTAGAGCTGAGATCCCCTGCAGCCCATGATGCAGCCCATGGTGTAGCCGACAGTGTAGCAGCTGTGCCCCTACAGCCCATGGAGGCCCTTGGGGATGCAGAGATCCACCTGCAGCCCATGGAGGAAACCCATGCCAGAGCAGGTCAGTGCCCAAGTGTCGAGACCTAGGACATTCTTCTGACTGCCCTGGAAAATTTACAAGTTACAAGAGTTTAAATAGAATGATAGTTAATTTGTCACAGGGTGAAAAAGTAGAATTTTTGGATTTTAGAATGGGGGTTCTAGAGACAAAGATGGAGGAATTTGGGCGTGTCCGGTCCTTCTTCTTCTTCTTGCCCTCTGCCTTCTGCTGTGATGGTGGCACTTTTTGATTGGTTTAGAGTTAAGACACACTGTCCAACATAGCTGATAGGTCTTGGTAAATTATTGTAAATAAAGTACACATAGTTCTTAGTATAAAAGATAAACACTGTACCAAGAGTGAGTAAGTCTGCTTCATCCTGACCTGCAAGACAGGTTTCAGCAGGTCAGAAAAAGAATGTAAGAGATAAGAGAAAAATAAACAACCTTGAAAACCAGAGCAGATGAATTTTAGATTCTTCTTCAGACGTGGGGCTGGGAGACAAGAGACTTTTATAATCTCAGGTTCTTCACAACAACAAATACCTGAGACCTGAGGAGGCTGTGATCCTGTGGGAGGTCAATGCTGCAATAGGCTCCTGGCAGGGATCTGCAGACCTGTGGAGAGAGAAGACCATGTGGAGTCAGTTTTCTGGTGGGACTTGTGACCCCACGGGGGACCCACGCTGGAGAAGGCTGTCTTTAAAGAATTTCACCCTGCAGAAGAGTGACCCACACTGAAGAGGTTTGAGGGGTACTATTGTCCTTGTAATAAGCTCATGTTGCAGGAGGTCACAGAAAATTGTTGCTCTGAGTGGACTCACATTGGACAAGTTCATGGACAACCCTCTCCTGTGGGAGGAGTCCCACACTGGAACAGGGGAACTACTCCTCTCCCTGAGCAGCAGCAGGAACAGGTGATGAACTGACCATAACCCCCATTCCCTGTCCCTCTGAGCTGCTGAGGGAGGAGGTAGAGCAGGGAAGGAAGGAGAGGTGGGGGGGAAGGTGTTTTTAATATCTGTTTTTATTTCTCATTATCCTGCTAGTATTTTGTTAGCAATAAATTCACTTCATATCTCTAATTTGAGCCTGTTTTGCCTCTGATGATATTTGATGAGTGATCTCTCCTGGTCTTTATCTCAACCCATGAAACGTTTGTTACATTCTCTCTTCCCTGTCCAGCTGTGGAGGGGAGTGAGAGAGAGGTGGCTGGGTGCCATTGAAGTACCATGAAATTGAGAAAGGAAGGATGAAAGAATTCCCTTTCTGCATTCATGATGCAACATTTAGCATATGTGGTTTAAACTTGAGAGGCTTAATATCTTTTAGATAACTGGGGTTTAGGTTATAATTTCTGCATTGCATATCTTCTCAGGGTTCTGAATGCATACTATAAAAAACAATGTTAATAAATGAATAAGGAGACACAGTTGCCACACAGATGCATCCATAGTGGTAGAACAATTCAGAGGACAGCAAATACGTACATTTTGCTTTGAAACTGTGAATTTCTTTAATTACAAAAAAAAAAAAAAAAATTAAGTAGTTTTGTAAGTTCTTCAGAAACATAATTCTCTATACATTATTAATGGAATTTTTATTTGGAATATTGTAGTAAGTTTCTTTTTTAGTAGACAAAAAATCCGTAATTGGGAGATTATGATTTCTTTGAGGCTTTAAGTCTGTGTTTCAGATGAAACCACACTGAAATTAATGACCTAAGTGCAAAGAAATTAACTGCCTATTTTTAATTCTTAACAGTTAAAGGAATTTTAATAAGGCTGTATCTAAACTGCTAGATAGTACACTTTGTGCTATGACCAATAGTCCTGGTTTCATAATCATGCTGATCAAATGATCTCTTATGAACCCTCTCTGTCTCCTTCCTTGGTCTAGTTTTACTTCTGATGAGTTTTATGTGCACTAGGAAAACGAAAGTGGTTTTATCTCTATCATGAAACTTACAAATGGTCAAGATGCACACCAGGATTTACAAGATGGGAACTTTTCCATCAGGTTAAAGTTTTGTTTCTTCCAGCAATTACTTTGCCTATATCAAACTTCTCCTTAATAAAAAAAACCCCAAAAAACTGCAAACCAAACATCTGTTAATCCGAAAAGAAAAGAAATCACTAATGTGAAATATATAGAAGAGGCACCTCAGAATCTTACAGGAGAAAATGTTTGTATTCATGAATAGATTGGTTATACTGAAAATTCATTCACCCATTTCTAAGGGGAACCAGCTAATGGCAAACAAAGCTACCGTTGAAGACAGTCTGTATATAAACAAAGGAAGAACACGTCTGATGGAGCAATGGAAGTCAAAGGAAATTTGATATGGATGAACTTAGCTTTATATTTAGAAATTGAACTAAGTTTATAGCCTTGTTTTTGAAAATGCCTTTCCAGCATCGATAATTGACCTAGAATTCTAGTTAATTTTTTATTTTTTTTATTATGTAGCAAATTTGATTTGCTACATTTTTATTGTTTGGGGTTTTTATTCTAGTTCACTGTATTATTTTAGAATACTTTGAGGCATCTAGTCAAGCTGTTCAGGTTTTAGCTGACTGTGAGTGTAACAATTTTCAAAAAGATTTTGAAGTGTCCATTAAAATCAATGTTAAAAAATGTTGTGACATTATGATCTGAAGATAAGACATTCTATGTAACAATATTACTAAGTTTAAAATGGGCTAAATGACACATTCTTTTCTTAATGATTCATTCACTTCACAGAATCTCGCAGAAATCTTTATGTTCTCTTTAGCTTGAGAATTAAATGAATCACAGGTTTTGCCACATAAGATTGCAAGCATTTATATAATACAGTCATTTATAAATATTTAATTCTTAAAAAAAAAAATAAAAAAAAATTAATGAAAATCTGTCAAATAGGTGTCATTTTGGGGAAGAAAGATCTTGGTCTTTTTTTAAAGCAATATTAAATAGAGAAAATCCAAAATATTATCTTGTATTTTTTCTTCTGCAATTTATGCCAGCGCTGATCAAACTGGTCTCTTCAATAGTCCTCTTACATTTGTAAACTGCAATAAATTCAAAAGAGAAATTTCTGAGAAATTTTTAGGGTTTGTGCGAACAAGCATAAAGTCATGTATTATGATGAAACTATGATTGCTGTTTACAAGGACAACTGAATGAGACAAATTAGAGTAAAAAAGTTTAAAGAAGGAAGGCTGATAATGAGCAACAATGCTGAAAGCTACAAGTGCCTTTTAGAAGCATAGATAAGTGGGAAGAAGTTGACTTATGAGTAATTCTACACTGACTATTTAATATCAACAAGCCTTGCTACAGATGTTCACTGGAAGGTCAAAATTTCAATACTGCATAATGCTGAACATTGGTAGGAGTGCAGGACTAAATCTGCCAACATGTAAAGTGAGGCAATTCTGCACGTTAAGTTGCCCACCTCCACTGCTTACCACCACCTTCTGGAAGCCCTTAAAGCCAGACTGGTTCCTTGAAAAACAACTTGTGAGAACACACAGTATGGAAGGAGGAACAAATCAAAGATGTGGGAATACTGAATAAATCAGGAAAGAAACAAATGCTTAAGAGGAGAGTGATCTCATGCTTGAAAAGAATTTATGCTTGGTTAGAAGTAGGATGTCTCTTGGCCATAAGAAGGAGTGCAATACAGATACAGGAGCAGAGCCAGCATTCACATTCCTGAGGAACACTATATCACAAAGCTATTCTTGGTTGACCGACCAAGATTTTCAGAGTAGATTGTGCACCCTGAACATCGTCCTGTTTAGGTCTTCTCTGAAAGATTTTCAATTCTACAAGCTTAAAATACTCTGAGAATCATGTCTGAGTTTACCACGGTAGTGATTTCACGGTGTGATGGCAAAGCTATTTGCTGCATGTCACAGCAGTGTGTCAGCGATGTTCAGTGGTCCACAGGCTGAGTGTGCAGTGTGGTGGGGGGCTGTGAAAGCCAGAGTCAGTCAAGTCTGACTCATGATATGTACAGTGTGGTTGAAGTAGCATGTAATACTCAAAAACTGCAACCAGATTCAGACTTGAAGGAAGTCAGCTGCTTCATCCAAAAAAATACATGATTTTTCAGAATGGAATTTCACTTCAGAACTAATTAAATTATTTTCAAGATATTGTTAGGTTTCAAACACACAGTTTGCCTACATTTTCTCAATTCTATTTTTATGTCCTTCTACTCCAGTTCACCAAGCCTGAAGATATTTGAGTTTCAGAATTTTTTTCCCTAATTTATTTTATTTTCTTCATTTTTATTTTGAAGAATAAACATATGGCTAAAAATGTTCTAGTTTTGCATTAACGTTCAGAATACCAGTATAAATGTTACTCCACATTTATATTGAAAAATACAATCTCACTTCCAAAACGGTTAAAACTGGTGAGAATAAGTAACTTAACCGTAACAAAAGCATACACAAATAATCTTTTTATAGCATGGAGTGTAAGAGAATGGAAGCAACAGAAGCAACAGTCATGTAATCCAGATTTGAATTTTTTTACTTACTGAGAAGTTTGGGATTATCTGAAAAAAATACCTATTAATTTAAAGGGAAAAAATTAAACCTATTAATAAATGCAAGGTTATTGGATCAGAATAGCAAATGGACACCAATTACACATGGTATCTTGTTTATGGTGAGACACACCCAGTTTGCTGCATATGCATAAGAAGAAATTCCTACATTTTAAAAAGTGAACAAATCTTTTGTGCAGTTAATACGTCATCTTTCTTTTGAAAGTATTGGGTTTGAAAGTGCTCTTTTGGGCTAGCTTCCATTTCAGTGAAAGAGACAATAGTATCATATTCTAAAATTTCAATACAGAATAAATAAAGTTAGTTTCTTCTACATTAACTTTTTTACCCATATACTCTCTGAAGTAAAATATCAGATCATTTGTCTTGATTGCATAAACACCCTCAGGAACCCACTATAGCCTGCTCAGTTCAGAGCTGTTAACTTGAGAATGTGGTAGAACTGACAACAGTTCCAAAACACTGGTTCATGTGTTCAAACTCATGCAGAAGTAAACCCAAACTCCTCTAAAATATTTTGTTATCACTGGACCTGCTTCCTAGAGGTTTACACGAAATGAGTTACTTCATCATATGCAATTATTGAAGTATTGCAACTGTTTCTGGCTTTGTCAATACATGATGATAACAAGAGGCAAAAAAAGAATGCTGTCTTTACATTATATTACATTTAAATATACTGTAAATTAATTACACATTCATTTGTATATAAATGTAATGGCTTGCATTTATATAATATCTGTTTTGCAATCTAGTCAAACTTAAAGATTTTGAACTCAGAGAAACACAGAATGGTTGAGGTTTGAAGGAACTTCTAGAGATCATTTGGTCCTAGCACACTACTAGAACACGGACACCTAGATCCTGTTTTTCAGGAACATATGCAGATGGATTCTGAATATCTCCAAGAAGACATATTTCACAATTTCTCTGTGAAACCTGTGCCAATGCTCAATTATCACAAGGTAAAGTTCCCCCCTTATCTACTGGCAGCACCTTCCTTAAGACAGCCCAGGACAGCATTCACTATCTTTGCTGGAAGGACACACTTGATTGCCTTTGAATCAGGAATCAGGCAAAAAAGTAGTAAACTTTGTAAGTTGGTATAAGATAATAATTGAAACAAAGTAAAAAGTATTATTAATAATACTAATTATAATAACAACACCAATATTAATCTTAGTAATGAAAAGGAACGAGAGAGAAGAATAAAACCCGAGAAAAACAAGTGATGTATAGTACAATTGCTCACGGCCTGCCAACCAATGCCCAGCTTGCCTCCAAGCAGTGATCAGTGACTCTTGCCCAACTCCCCCAGTTTATATACTGTGCACAGTATTCTGTGGTGTGGAATATACCTTTGACCAGTTCAGGTGAGCCGTCCTGTCCACGTTTCCCCCTCCAGCTTCCTGTGCCCCTGCTCAGCAGCAGAGCATGGGAAACTGCAAAGTTCTTGATTTTGGGTAAGAACAGCTTAGCAACAACCAAAATACCAGTATATTATCAACATTATTCTCACCCTAAATCCAAAACACAGCACTCTACCAATGATGAGGAAGAAAATTAACTCTATTCCATCAAAAACCGGGACACATGATCAAAATCACAAAATGACAGATTAACAGAATAACAGAATATGCTGAGCTGGAAGGGACTCACACAAATCATCAAGTCCAGCTCCTGGTCCTGCACAGCACCATACCCTAGAGTCACACCATGTGCCTGAGAGTACTGTCCAAATGCTTCTTGGACTCTGCCAGGCTGGTGCTGTGACCACTTCCCTGGGGCTCCCATTTCAGTCATCAACCACCCTCTGGGTGAAGAACCTTTTTGTAATATTCAACCTAAACCTCCCTGACACAGCTTCAGTCCATTTCCTTGGGTCCTGTCACTAGTCACCACAGAGAATAGAATTGTCTGCCCCTTCTCTTCCCCTCACAAGGAAGCTGTAGACTGCAATGAAGTTTGTCCCTAGTCTATTCCAGGCTGAACAGATCAAGTGACCCCAGTTGCTCCTCACACAACTTCCCCTCAAGGCCCTGTATCAATGTTGATCAGTGGAAGAAAAATCTGCTTCAGTAAGCAGGCAAAATAGCATCTCCACTTTTCATCAAAGATCCACTGTTCTTTGTTATGGAAAGAACAAGCTTGGAAAATCTGTTCATCAGAGTGAGATCTTCAAGTTTTCATTATCCTCACAAAGCATATGCTCGTTCACAGTTCCCTCAAGCCCCAGTACACCTCTGCCCAACACCCCTGCCTGGATTGTGGGCCCTCTTAACTGCTGCACAGGTTCCCAACCTGCCAACAGGTCCAGCTTGATACTCTGGAAACAAATAGCACACAAATGCTTGCCACTCATGCCCTTTTACATTTGCAAGTCTGCCTGGTACACCAGCATGAAACCTCGCCTTTCTGAATACCCAGTGACAGACCCAGGTCCACCACTACCTGCTGGCTGTTCCAGCTTGAAGCTTGCTGCCAGATAAACACGCACACCCAGTGCACACCAGGTGTGGGGAAGGTACAGCCATTGTCCCCTATCAGTCAGCACCAGGCCTGTGGGTTTTTACCCACGGTCCTACCTATTCCCCCTGCAGTAACTGAGCACCTCACTAGCCTTGCTCATCTTGGTCCCTCTTAGTAGCTAAACCTGAGATATCCACTCATTCCAGTAGTTGACAGTGCAATCCAGCGGCACCTGCAGTGTTAATGGATCTCTGTTTATGTAATTTGTTACAACACATATTAGCACTCTGTATCTAGTACATTTATCACTGGCAACCTGAACCTGCTTCCCTGTTGTTTCAATAAACTGTGCTATGTATTACTCTGGATGTGTAAATTCTTATTGAACTCAGTCAAACCTATAGCATTGGCTTGGCAAATCGCACTATTCATCATTACTATTCAATCTGGGATCACACAAGTAAGTATTGAATGCCACCAAATCCATAGTGTTGAAACTGCACTATTTGTAAATCTGTTCTTATGGAATTTCTTATTGAACATGACCAGACTTATATTGCTGAATTGGCTATAATTAGAATTAAGCCCAGCAGAGCCTGTCCCTCCCATCTCCTAGGACTAGCTGGAATGAAAAAGGGTTTATCTTCTGCTAAATTTCTGTACCCTTAATGCAACAATGATATGCCCAGGGAGAAGCTTTGGCATCTCCAGCTACAGATGTTGAGAACCACTTTGTTTCACTTGCTTGCTCCTCAGGCCTGGGTCACCTGCATTTCCTGTCTGACTCCCGTTGGTGTTCCATATCCCCACTGGTCTCCCACATGGCTAGCACTTAGTCCTAAAACACTCCCACACACAACCAAGTAGAGAATGAAATTATAAAGACAGATAGCTAAGAAAAGATGTAATAAGAAGACAAGAAATTCTGCAGTGATTACATGGAAGGCTAAAAGACAAAGTGACTGGCTACAGAGTGACTGGCATGTTTTATACCCCTTCTTTTCTTTTCCCCAATTTGTTTCTTCCCCAGTCCCATTAATTGAAACATTCACTTTTAAGTTTGCAGGGGCCCACAGCTTCCCCCATCAAGTATGCCCATGTTTCTTTTTTTCTTCCTTCCTTCATTCTTATCAATTGCAAAATCATGTTTTCCTCTCCATAGCTGTGTCTGCAGTTTCTTTTCAGCTCATCAATTACTTGGTGGAGACTTTTGGCCTTTCACATTGCCTACATTATCCCTTGTCTTTCTATCTCTCTGTGGTTTTGCTTCTCCCTTTACTTAGTATCCTCTGCATTGAAAGGTCCTTGATTGGATAATCTCAGTGAAGCAAAAAACCTCACTTTCCACATACCCTTATGGATCACGGCCTATGACATTGCCAGCTCCCTCAGCACCTGTGTGTGACCAAAGCAGGTCTCCTGCACTTGTGCACATCTAGTCTGTCGAAATGTACCCTAGCCTGATCCTTCTCTACTAAGAAGCAATGTTGTCATTACTTCAGAATTTTCTACAGTAAAGATGACTTTCATCAGTGAAGACCAAGGCAAAGAGGGCATTGATTACTTCGTCACTTCCTATTGTCTTTGTTAGCAGATCCCTCATCCCATTCAGCAGCAGCCCCATATTTTCCCTAGTCTTCCTTTTTCTACTGATTTACTTGCAAAAGTTCTTGTTGCCTTTCAAGCACCTTGTCAGATTCAACTTCACATGGGTTTTGGCTTTTCTAGCCCCCTCCTTGTGCATACAAACTGTCTATACCTCTTCCAGGTCACATAGCCCTGCTTCTACCTTTTTCATGTTGCTTTTTTTCCTAGTTTTTACGTGCTCAATGTTGCCATGCTGAGCATCCCCAAAAGCAAGGAAGGAATCTGTGGGTCAGAGCCAGCTCAAGTCCTTTGCTTTTTTCAGAGTTGATTTTGATTTTGCTGTTTGATAACCTGCGTTGGGCTGAGATGCCTATGCATTTTTGCCATGCTGGATAAACAGCTCAGGAAGACAATTAAACATTTTTGGTTAACTTAGGGAAGACCATTTAAACAACCAGCAAATCCACAGTTCTGATACAGCAGTTATCTGAAATAAAGGCCATCTTCTAGTCCCTTTTGTGTTGGGATGAATTCAATTTTCCTTTGCAGTGTTCAGTCACTTCCTACTTCTTCCCTGAGCTTCATGAGTATGTGCCTTTTGTCCTCTGTGCTGTCTTGTTTGTTAATGTTCACTTGACAAATCTTCTCCATCATTACAAGGGCTTCTGAAAGGAGAAAAATTTTTCTTCTTCAAGTGTTTTCACAGCCTTTCGTAAAGGATGTGAATGTTTTTGAGAATTTGAGAAATACTGCCTTGGAGACAGGAGGACACATGACACAATACAGCAGTTCCAAGTAGCCTGATGAGTCTAAGATGCTTTTCTCATTATAAGAATAAACTATTTTTGTGTTTTTTTAGCAATTCCCCTTTTTTTTTTTTGTTTGTTTGTTTGTTTTTGTTTTGTTTTGTTGTTTTTTTGTGAAATAGATTATATTTCAGATATGCTTACTTATGCTGTGAAAGCAGTTCTGTCAGTTGGTAAAGGATGATGCAAGTAACACACGTTGTAAGTACTATTTTAGTAGAAGCGAAGTCTGCCTATTAAAGGATAAATATTACTTATAAAAATTGAGGGAATAACTTTGTTATACTTCTTTTAACTGAAAACCAACCTGATAAAAATTTCTTATTTCCTTTCGCATCACACCAAAAGTAATTATAATGAGCCCAACACTACTGATGAACAATATAGGGAAAAAGCAAGGTCAAGAACATGGAACTTAAAAATGAACTTGCTTTGCAAAATGAAGGAACTTATCTGCACAGACTTTAAATTTTTCTTTGTCGCTTTTCCCCAAATATTTTAAATTAATAAAGCTATAAACTTGTAATGTCTTATGTTTGTATATCCCCAAGCATGACCAAGGAAATCCAAATTCATTAATGCTTTGAAGTCTGTTTCAAATGAAATTCCACAATATATGTTTGACCATTTGTGGATTGTTTTCGTGTGAACATGAATTAAACTGTCTCTACTAATTAGAAAAGTGAAAAAAAAAATTAAGACATACAATTAAAAAAAAAGACTAAAGATTACACTAGACAAAAAACTGCAAACAACCAAGCACCAAAAGCAAAGCCAGACAAACTAAACCAAACAAAACAAAAAGAAAAAAACCCTCAAATACTCAATTTCAGTGCTAGTTACTGTAAGACAATATTTGGAGCTTTTTTGCTGTGATGATTAGTCACATATTGAAATGTATTTCTATATTGAAATAACTGGATTTATATATTTTTCTTCAATTTACTTTCACTTATATCTTCTAAGGATAGGGCCTATGCAGTGTTTTATATTTTTACAGAAAAGACTTTACACTATTACAAATCTTGATTTGTATTCATGGATAAGAGACAAACCCATGCTACTGAGATTTAATCTTTCTCTGATTTAATCTTGTCCTAGTCCAATTTGAAATAGCAGCATTTCTATGTAGCCTGAAGTCTTACAAGGATTGATAAAAATGTCTCGCTGACAAAGGATTACAATAGAAATACTTTATGTGATGAAGACCTGAACTAAAGGTTCTGTATGTGTTAGGGATTATAATAATAAGGCTGCCTCAATACAGATGTAGAAGGAAAAAGAAAAAACAACAAACAATAAAACAACAAACAGGCTGTCTTCTCTTAAAATGCTAGCAGTGGATCATTACAAACACTGAGAAGTTCATGGCTATACATGCACTTCTGCCTTTGATATTAAATAACAAAATACTACCCTTACAATGCTCAATGTAACTTATTATGCACAAAGGAAAATCATTAATAGTTGCGAATCAAAACAGATCCAAAAATTTGCTAGGTTGCTTTTTGATAACTTTGCAAATAGTGCCATTTATGTGGAAAAAATATAACACATGCAATGCCAATTATATGCAGTATTTATTCTGCCACATATTAAAATTATACAGATGTAAATAATTAAGGTAGATGAAAAAGCAGCAAGACAAAGATCGCAGGTAGAACTCACTTCAAAATTTAAGTTGGCATCCAAAAGAAAGGGTTATCTCACAATTTCTGGAGTACTGAGGACAACACACATGACTCTCCCTGATGAATCTCTGCTGGGGCACCTCCCCTGATCAAGGCCAGGACCTTATTTTGTCTCTCTACAACCAGAGTCTGGCCACAGTGATGATGTGATGGCACTTGTGCCTGTGCCTTGTGAGGAGTTTATTCTGGATGAGCCTGTCAAGAACAGCTCCACCCTTGATAAAAGAACCTGGGACCCTGTAACCGGCTGAAGCTCTGCTCAATTTGTTGAGCAGTTGGGGAAAAGGCCCTTACCTCCACAGCATGAATGATCTTGGAGGTTGTTCTGGACATCCTGGTAGGTAGTCTTTATAGAGTTTTTAGAACTTGTCTCAAGAAGTTAATGGAAATATAATGGATTTAAGCAATTTTGAAAATGTTATCTATCAATATTAAAATGCTTCAATTGTATTTGTGTGTATTCAAAGTCAGAAATTTATATTCTGAGATAGTTTGCTTTCCCATCCTCCATGTTTTTCCTCTTCTTTAGAGCCAAAGATGGAGAACATTTTCTGCTTCTAGTACCAGGCTAACAAGTCATCAGACCAGAAATTTCAAATTAACCAAAAAAGTTATTTTAGACAGAACTCATAATGTCTGCCTGGCCTCAATGAAGTATCCAGGCTAGTTGCTCTCAGAATTCCAATCCACTGGACTACACCTGGCTACTTTCCTGCTGCTCTTCACTTTAAGGGCAGGGTAGAATTTCACATGAATATGTTTTGCAGTTATTTGTCATGATTACAAAGTATTTACTGATATTTCTGGAATGAAATATATTATTTTTAGTCCTTGTAACACACACACAAAAAAGAAACATTATTGTGTTGCAAGTTTCAACTTGGTTTATCAAAAGAAGGAAAGAAGTGGAAAATCATGGAAGATAGTTTCAGAACATAAAGTTCTGACTTTGAGTATAGTGTACCATCAGATTAACAAACGTACAATGAGCATAGTAGAAGTCTGTATATTTTTACAGTCTTTTTTTTACCAAGTCCTAATACAGCAGAACAAATAAACGGTTTTTTAAGTAACCACAGGTCATTGTAAGCAAATTGTTCCAGAATTTGAAGTTCAGCTACTTAATTTCAAAAGGGAAAAACAAACAAACAAACAAACAAAAAAACCCAAAACATAAAAAACACCAAAACAAACAAAAAACCAAAAAAAACCCCACATCTAAATACTGGCAAACTGATCAAGGAGACAGAATGGTTCTGTTAAAATCAGAACTCACAGGACAGAGGATAAAAATAGTCATTCTAATAGTGAGCTGTTCTGCAGATAAGTAATCTATCAAGTGTCACTAATACTCCTGTAGAATAGTCTCAGCTGTGAAGAACATTCATCAGATCAAGTGATTGCAAATTTCTTTCTGCTGTGAATGCTAAGACCTCAAAGCCATTTCTATTTTGCCATGACAGATAAGACAGTCAAGGCTGTACTTGATGTGGTGGAATCCTTCAAAGTTTACTTAAAGAATAAGGTAATACTTAGGAGAATAATTAAGCTTAATAACCATCTTTTCATAGCTACCACTGTCACCAAGAAAGGAACAAAACCAGAAATGTTGAAATAGTGCTAGGTATTGAAATAATTTGACTGGATCAGGGATTTGTCCATTTAAGGTAATACATTATCTTTTTAAAGATATTTCATAACAGGTGCTATATAGGCAGGGAGAAAAAAAAATCCTGCAGTAGGGAGGTACAGTAAGAGGGTTGGATACATTTTTGTTTCAAAGTCTTACTTTATGAAATTAAAATATCTTCTGTTTATGAAAATCCTATCTTAACAATCTTTTTGTATTAGCTCAATTTTTTTATAACATTTAAACCTGAGCTCAGAGTTAGTTGACTAAAAAAAAATATTTAAAAAAATATTACAAAACACTGTATTGTTTAGAAGATTGTCATAACCAAGAAATTTGCCATTTATTTATTTATCCCCCTGCCTTTAACAATAAATCTTTGCCTGCTAGCAATCACAGATTCTTGATTATTGCTGAAATGATAAGAAAAAAGTAGAGCAAATCTTATTTTCTTACCCATTCTAAAAAATGAAACTCAGTAAATATTGTCTCCCAACCCTGTCTACACGCTAATTCTAGCAACACTGTGAACTAAAGGGCCCTTTTCAATTTTTAATAAAAAACAAGAGCATCTGGAATAGTTAGGGAAAAGCTTATAATACTTTGAGACATCTCATGTTTGTTCTCTGCTAACTTTGAAACTTCTCAAGTTAGACAGTGCTGAATTTTTAATAAGCATTGCTATAGAATGGTGTCACCCTACATTTTATTACCCATCTGATCTCAACCAGATAATTTTCTTCTGTGACCCTATTAGTATTTTTTAATTTTCCTAATTTTTTTCAATATTTATCTTTATATTACTATTGTTGATGGTTTTTCTTAATTAATATTGACCAGACTATGAATAATCTTATTCATATGCTTACCTTTTTGAGGTCAGTGGAAACAATATTATGCATGACATATATGCAGAAATCATAGATTTACCTATGACCACCAGTAAAATGCTGCAGAACCAGGGAAAATGTGACTGTTATTAGGTGGTCAAAGAGATTATAACTGTTAAATAGCTGTTAAAGCTTTTCTGTTTTCCTCTTGAAGTTTGCGTGGGAGATTAATCAAAAAGTGCCATTTAATGTTTTCCTCCTCAAATTTTCCCAGAAACTTAAAAATAAAAAATAATTAAAATCAGTATTCCAGGAATTTTCATCAGGTGTATTTCTCATAATTCACCTGTTGAATTAAAACAGAAAAAATAACATCTAATTTCAAGGTTGTTTGCTCTAACAATTAGTTTCCTTCTTTGATTTTTTTCCCCTTCCTTAATTAGTTTTTCACAACATTTGTATAAAGAAAATGGAATAGGCAATAAAAAATGTGTACAAAGACACCTTCCCCAACTTTTGATGACACTCATTTTAACTGCATTAGCAAGAAAGTTTCTAAATTATCTAATACATAAGCAATAAAGTAATAAAGATACCGCTTTGCTATAATAAGAAAAATAAAAATGTACACCAATTTCTACTAGTATCTCTGGAAGATTAATGAGCATAATTTTCATACTAAAAATACATACAAAATCATATTATTTTCAGACTCTTTAACATCATTTTGTATAATGGGAACCAGCAGAAACAAAATAAAAGGCATTTTTAGATTTTGGGTTGTTTATACACTTTTTTAATACTTTTTAGTGAAGAGAGAAACTGATTTACAGACAAAGCTGATACTAGTCTACATTTTTTTTCCTTGTTCTTTGAAGAGCTGATTCCAGTTGTGCTTGCCTCAGGTTAGAATGATCTTGACATTGTTTCTGTTAATGTTTTACTTTTATGCTTCTTTTACTCATGAGATATGTTAGAAATAGGATTTATTTCCAAGAAAAAAAAAAAAAGGAATCTAGTTACCTCACTCCTTGTTTTCATAAGCAACCTTAATATTCTTCCAGAGAATACTTCTCCCCAGTAGACCATGTTGCAAATTGCTTTGATATGTTGTTAGTAACTTTATGTTTTGATTCTCTTATGAGAAGGAAGCTTCTAAGCATACACACAATCTTCTTTGTTACTGCCCTAAAGAACTGGAGGATTTTAAAGAAGCTCAATAACAAGGGAAAAGAAATAAAATTGTGGAGGGGTGAGGAATTCAGCAGCAATACTGTTTGTATGGAAAAGAAAGGGGGATACAGGTATGATAATGGCAGAATGGTTCCAACACTGGTGAAATTAAAATCCAGGGAAGCGCAGATTTCTAGTTTATCTTGAACATCATTAAAGGAATATGCTAGTAGGGAAAAAGAAAATAGAAATAAAATTTTTAAAAACCTTTAGAATATGGATATGAATATTAATGTTCAAATGTCCACAGGAAGATTTGAAAAAGACACCAGAGAGCACTGCAAAATCTTGGCATAAATATAACCAAAAGAAAGAGTGGAGAAGAAGGAAATTGTATTTTCTTTACAACCAATATAACAGCTTGTCTGTTGTAAAGAATTAGTGAAAAACAGCACATTTCTTTTCCTTTTAAGCAAATATCTTAAAATAATTAAAATTTTTATTCAGAGTAATTGAATAGTGAAAGGTTATTTAGAATGATAAAGCAATTTTGAAAGTGAGAGTGTCTAGTGACAAACTTAGTGAAAGGATTAAAATATCTATTTTTAAATATCTGGAAGCATGTCTCTAAAATGAGTCTAATTAATGGCTATGTAAATCTGAGACAAGAATTAACATACTTTGCATAGGAGTCAACTCTCCCATCCCTTCTGGAGCTGAGCAGCAACAGATGCTGGTTAGCATCTCCCCATAAACGTAAATGTGCTTGTACGTATATAATTAAGAATATACATATATATGTGTTGGGGTTTAGACCATTAGAAAGGCTAATTCTTTTGAAAAGGTCAATCGAGCTCTATCAATGATTGCAACAGGGACAATATTTGGCTTCTAATAACCTGCATCTGAGCAACCAAAGTCTTGGCTCAGAGAAAGCCAAAATATCAGATATGCAACATGAAATTGCATGTCTGACCTCCAGCCTTCTGTCTACATTAGTGGAATTCTTGTGTGTTATCAAGCAGGTGTGCTCATTTTGTAGGGTGCTTTCAAAAATCTCTCCCTGTAGAGAAATCTTTATGAGAAAGAGACAGACATTTTTCATATATACAAAAGAGGAGAAAATTCAAAATATAAATACTAAGCAAAGATGACTTAAGTGAATTTCCTACTGATGGGTAAATGCAATTATGTGACATTATGAACTGTAACTGATTCTGCAGTGGAACAGTCATTTTTAAAAAAAAACAGTAATACTTTTATTATCATGCCTAAGAAAAAGGACATGATATGTATTACATTAATAAAAAGGATGAGAAAATCAATTCCCAAATGATTTGCATAAAATAGTGTATACCTGTATCCTACATTATGTATTGTGTGTAAATTATTTGATAAGAGAAAGATAACATACATTAACAAAAAAAAATTTAGTCTTCATATAGAAACTTCTGGGCAAAAATCTTGTTATTATGACATAAATATAATAATAGACATTTAAAAAATTGAATTGTTACATCGCATACCAGTGAGAATGATAAATTCCTTCTTCCCCCACTTAGTGATGAATTATTAATTGAGGAGAAATGGTCTTTTAGGAAGTTGTGATGGTCATATACGAAATAATATATACATTCTTTTCTACATTAAAAAGAGGGAAAAAGAAAAAAAAAAAAAAACAAACAAAAAAACGTGACATTAACATGTTCTATATCCTGAAGAAAAGTAGGTGAGTGAGTGCTGAATAGATAGCAAAAATACCACACTGATAAAAGCACAGTAATGATAATTCTCAGAAAAGATTTAGTTTAGTAACAGCAAGCAAAGTTGTTCCCATCTTGTAATGCATTAAGAGATCCCTGAGGACAGTTTAATGTTCAGCTACATCACACAGCAGACACGCATGAACTGGAAGGGTACAGAACCTGAGGCCCTTCTGCTTTTGGCTCGCAGTTTTCTGTCCACCCCAGCTTCCCCAAGAACAATAGCTGACTGGAATGAAAAATGTCATCTCAAAAGGAGAATGATCATGTTTATAAACATATGTTTCCATGTCTACTGCATCATTGTTTCACAGGAATTTGACCATGAAATATAAAATATTAGCTATGACATTTGAAATTGTTTGTATTTTGAACAACTTTTGTTGGTATTGTGATATAAATAATTATTTCTTGAAGAATCTATATCGTGAAACCTTGATTAATTGAAGACTATCATCTTCCATGTTTTATTTTCCAAAATATTCCATGTTGTAAAGAGCAAAACAAAAAGAAAAGCATTTTATTTCTACTGGAGATTTCACTTAAAATAGATCGTAATGAAAATTTAAAATAGGCATGAAATTTAAAATTGGTACCAATGAAAATTTAAAATACCCAGTCTGTTTTACCCAAAACAAATTTTTTTCTTATATTTTTAGGAAAAAAGAAATACAGTAAAGTTAAACCCCAGCTCACTTGGTGAGTTTAAGGGGAAGATAATTAGATTGATTCTGGCAGTACATGAGAGAAACAGCAAAACTCTCAAAGCCTTGAATAAGAATCTTTTACTTGTAAACTTTAGAACATTAACATAGAATAATGTACTAAGCAAATCTTAAACCAATAACCAGACACAGTAAGGCACTTACCAAACTATATCTTAAAAAGCTTAAACTTATCCAACTTGTCTAGACACAAGGCACATACTAAGGCATTAACTGAAATATTTTAGTCTGATTTACAAGATATTTCAAGAACAGGAAGTTAGGAGAAGAAAGAGAGAGAGGGAAAGAAATGTATGTATGGTCACTGCCTCACATCCAGCATGGTCTCAGCTGCTTTTGAATACAAGGCAGTGAAGTGCACTGTCCAACACCTGATTTGCATTCTTTTTACCTGCTCTGGTGTCTTGGGCCCTCCTTCAGGTGTGTGCCTGCAATTTAATATTTCCCCAAGACCCATGCAGTCAGCTGGCACTGTAATGTGGCTTTCAGTGTGCCACATGCTTGGCAACATGAAGCATGCTCAGAGGCTCCGTGAGGTGGGATGTGGAGCAGTGCACTGTCCCACCAAAGCAGAAATCACCCTGCAATACCCCTCTCCCTTTCCACCTGGCTGTTCTGAACTGGTCAGCCATTCTTACAGTCTCCTACAAGCAACCATTTCATATTATTAAGCTTATTTTAATACATACGTGTTTGCAACAAAAGCCTTCATTAATAATAATTAAACTCTTAAAAATATTGAAAAAATAACAATTTAACAATCCACAAAAATATTCCCATCTCTTTATCATTGGTAAACCACACGCAAGCATCTCTCAAGCCTCTAAGTACCTTCTATAGAAGCAGAATTTGCAAATACAGGTATTTGTAAAGGAAATAAATACAAGAGATATAGCGAAGTGCAGACTTATAGTGGATTCTCTACCTATTTGTTTGGCTTTTAACATCTGTTTACTCTGACTGAGTTTTAATTGAAGACAGCTCTCTTCCTGACAATAAGGTATGAGGTAAGACCTTGACTTCACATCCTGTCTTCAAAGGAGAGGTTCAGCGTCACATTTTTCCTCAACATGGTTTTCCATCATTTAGCCAAAGCCAGCTTACTCAAGATAACGTTTGTAAATATTAATGCAAACAGAATCTTATTCACTGTTGTGGTGTGATCATCCCTCCTTTCCCCACCCCTGCCTATCACTGTATCACTCCTGGAATTCCAGAAGGGTGTCGGTGATTGGCAGGTTCAAAGGATGCTCTCTACCTCTGGCAGGCCATTGGCCATCCAGGTGTCATTTGTCCCTTAAGACCTCCTCTCCTGTACCTGGTGCGTGGCTTCCTGTCCCCTCCCCCTCTCCCCTGGTTAAAAAGACGAGCAACCACACAGTGAGAAGTTCAGTTGGTGTTGTTAGGAAATTCAGAGTCCTGCTGGCAAGAATAAATGTTCTGAACTGAACCCTCCGTGAGAACCAACTCCTTTCCTTCACCATCGCCTTAAAGCTTCTTCTGCAGAGGAAAACCTGGAGTGAGCATCCACGAGGAAGCTCATCCCACCGCTCCCTGAGCCCAGTCGGCGTGCCCGGACTTGTCTCTGCAGTGCCAGCTACATCACCATAGCCAAAGTAGCTCTGGGGTGAAACGCCACAGCAGCTGCTATTGGCTCAGCAGCAAGGTCCAGACAAGCCAGGAAACATCCCAACAGCAATACTGGACACTCCAATAATTCACCAGATTTTCTAAAGGAGCAGAGAGATTAGAATAACATTAACTTCTAACTCAAAAGTACAAGCCCAAAGATAAATTTAAATTCGCAGAAGATCCACTTACATAATCCCTGTGAATAAAAGAGTAATTAGCTGGATTTTACTTTTCCAGGTGGAATGAAAGTAAGTGTTTGGAGGGGTGGTAGTAATTTTTTTTTTTCTAAAATTTTATGTTGCATACCTTCTCAACAGACTGAAGTATCCCCCTTATGGCTGGTAATTAACCAGACCTCTTTCAGATCATAGCATATGGCTGACATGACAACAGACATATGAACAGATATATTTCCTTAATCGTTTGAAGTGTAAATTACTAAGGCTAGTCCTATGCCTAATGGTAATTTGGTTTGGTTGACCTTTAGGTATTTCAATGATTGCACAGGATGTTTCACCATAACAAGACTTTCAAGATGAAAGAGCAACTGTTCTGTTTGTCATTCTAATCTCACAGTATGAATTAAAAGATTACTTCCATAAAAGTTGTTTTATATCAAACTGTCTTAATAACATGGACCAATGAGTCATTTTGAGGACTAGTAAACTATTATGCAATCATTCATAACGAATCTTTTAATGAGATGCATTATAGGTCTTTAACTCTTGTATCTTCAGTGCCAAAACTTAAGTTAACTATCATGAACCTTGCAAAGAGAAAGCACAAGTTTATTTTTTTTCTTTTTAAGGAGTGTCTAATCAGAGGACACTGACTTATTTGTGGAAAGACAACAGCAATATTTCTTTTTTTTAAGATCTAAAATATGTTATCTAAGTTATAAAAATTGGCCATTCAGTAATGACCAGATGGCTTCTGTCCAGGTGACTAATTTAAACTTAACTGTGTGGATATATAAGTCAAACAAGCAGGATCCATATGCCCATATGTCCTTTGTTACCTGTTGTTAAATACACCACGTACAAACAGTAACTGGGATTCAACACCAAGAAAGAAAATACATTAGGATAAAGAGAAATAACTAGGAGAACTTATTTCCTGGAGAAAGGAGATGCCATTCTTCAAACATTCTGTACTCTACATATGTACAGCTAGGATCTGGTTTGAATTTTACTTAAAGCCTGTTTTGCTTAGAATGGAATCCATGTCATACAGTAGCAGCTGGATAACCATCTGAATGTAAGATTACATCCAAGTCTTAAACCAGAGAAATCCTTGATAGCTTTTTCATAATTTGTCACATTCAACACAGAAAATGAGGTGTTCTTCATTCTTATCTCCTATAATCTAGAAATTAGTATGCTGTATTGCTAAGTGCAAATTTTTAGAATGATAAAAACAAGAAACCGGAGGACTCATTTTCTGTCTTTGCTTTGGGAAGCTTAAAATGTAGAATACTATTTAAAAAGAAGAATAAATTTTGTAGAAATCTTAATATATTTCTAAGAGTTAATATGATACTTCATTTATCTATCTGATAGAACACAAAGATATAGTCACAGTTTTGTTGAGATGTTGTGTTGTGAAAAATTTCTGACCTAATGTGTGAACATGTTTATGTAGTCAATTCAGTTAGTGATTCTCATGACACTTTATATATTGCAAATTTGAATTGCTTTTTTTAGCATTACATTGAGTATTTCCTGCCTGCAAAATGTGTCCTTTCACTGTATCCACGCTTCTTTTGCACTTTTTCACATCTATTCTAGCAATTTTTCTTTCTTGTAAACTATTATTCATATATGATCCAAAGGCAATTAACAGGTCTCCAAGAAAATCAGACATTCTGTCAAATAAACTGAAGTTTCACAACCAAAATGTCATTTTGCAGAAATGACTATATGCTTGTCACATTATGTTTAATACATTTTTTTCTAGCCAAAGCCAATGAATACCAGATTAGATCTTTGTATTATCTTTATCTAGAAAGAGGCAAAATTATAGCATGGTACTTTTCCTTTACATTAACAGTAGTTAGACAGATAAACAACTTTTACTGTCTTAAATAACAATATTTTTAAGATGCTTTGATGCAGCCTTTGTTTGCAGAAATTTATGGTCGCATTTGATATATGTTATTACTAATGCATATGGTCTACAGAAGAAGCATACAGTAAAACTAAGTTTTCAGACAAATCTTTAGCAAAATATTTACTTCAGGTCTCAGGAGACCTCACAAAGTACATCATTACCGTTTCTGGGAAAAGTCTGGAAACATTCAGTCAAAAGAACCTTTATGGTAGATAAAGAATAAAACAATCTTTATGGTAGATACTGCCTTTTTTTCTCTTTGGCTTCTTTTTCCTCCCTCTCCCTTCACATCCATTCCCTCATCCCTTTCCCCAATTCCCCTGACCCAATTTAGTTGTTCATCTGAGTGAGCCTTAACTGCTACTCTTTGATCATGTAAAACGGACAGATGGATTAGACCTTTTCTAACTGAGATAAGAGCAGGAAAATTAGGAAGGAATTGCAGTGAATTCTATATTCTATTGCAATTTCCTTCTATAGATGAGTAGACCCAAAATTGCACAGTGACAAAACAACTGATGAATTTATAATTTTCAGCTTTCCTGTCCAATCCATATCTGTTATTCTGATACTGTTACTGGCAATTGTACACAATGATTTAGCTTATATTCCATTGCACAATTAAAATTAAATTGTTTTCTTCATAGTGAATTTACTGTTCTAAAGATATTGATATTCATGAAGTCAATATTTTTATTGTGTTGATACATGCCTCTTCATGAACAATTAATGCATATGATAAAATGATTATTTAGCTCTTATTCAGTTCTTTATAAAATAGGAAATTATTTCTAGTGAATTAAAACACTGAAATAAGTAGAAGCAATATCTCTACAGATAGACTGCTCAAGAATAATGGAAACCAACTTTCTGACAACCACAATATCTATGTATTTGAAAAATATTTGTAGCTAGATATTCACCTTCTCTGACTTCCAGAAAATATAAGATATTATTGAGCTTATTCACATAGCAACCTAGTCTAAAAAAGTAGGCGTCTCACTGATTAGTCCAGCTTTCTTCACAGCATTTTGAATAACAGAGGAAGACTGCTGGGTTCTCCTTCCCATTAAAGAAAAGTCCTACATTTCTTTATATCTATTGCTGATTAGATTTTACACTGATCTAGCCAATTACTTTCTCAAAATGAACACTAAAAATCTTTTCTCACTAGGCTTATGTTATATAAGTTAGTCCAAGAGAAATATAAATAGTTCTTTTATTCTCCTGATATCTTTTGTTGTGCTTGGAAACTGAGCTTCAAAAATTTCAACGGTGACTCCTAGATAATATTTTTCATATCTTAATTTATTTGAAAGTCGGTGTTATATACAGTTACGTGCATATAGGAAATTATGGTTTACACATATAAAAAACAAAACCTCACGTCTTCTCATGTAATCATTAAAGCATCCTTCAGAATTAGTATAAGTTACAGAAGTAGTTTGAAATTTCTAGAGAATATGTCTGAAAAGCTATTAAAATAGTACTGAATAACTTACCACTCTAAAACTTAGTTTTGATGTAAAAGAATTTTCCTTTTTTTTCCTAAAATTTATGTACTTTGATTATATATGGGCCCACTTTTTCTCATATTTTATAACCTAAATTTTTTTTATACTTAAGAAGGGGAGGAACTTCAATGAAATTGATTCCTCTGCACTGCACACACAGACATACATGCACTCTGTTAATGATGTACTTTTATAAGCTATAGAACACCCCAAAAATAGTACACCAGAGGTGGGATTCACCTCAGTGAACTCTACTATCCTACAGTATAGAATCCCCATCTGAGTTGGTAGTTTAGCCTTCCATTTAATTTGGCCTATTTTAGTTATCTATTTTAAGACAATACGAACTAAGCCAATTACCTTGAAGAACGTGTTAGAGGTACACAGGAAAGCAGACATTCAGCTGAAGCAAAACAACCAAAGACTGGGTAGAGAAATATTAGGAGTAAGTCCATGCATTACCTTCACAGAGCTAGGATGTTTGTCATACAGGATGCCTTAGGAAATATCTTGCTTAATTTTACATTAAAAAATGAATTAAATATGTTTCTCTTTGTCCCCTTAAATTTGCATTGTAATACCTTCTTATGCAGGTTCTCTAACTTTGGTTACGTCAACTGAGATTCCAGTCTGTATTTTGCACAGGTTTGTTTTTTAGAATTTTCTTTTTAAATACACATACTGGAAACAAATTACGATCAATGTTGTCCAGGGTAACTGGGGAATATGGGAGTTCTTATGGTATCCTAGAGAAGACTCTTCAAGGATATCTTTGGTCCTAAATTTTTCAGCTCAGGAAGATGCTAAATGTCTGCTTTCCTTATGTGCACTCAACCCTCCTTCCAGTTCCAACCTTTTAGTCTGTCTTTGATTTGTTGCAAAAAGCAAAAAACATGTATTTGCATACATTTGTTACATTTGTAACATAATCCTCAGTATTCAACCCTAGGTGGCACATGTCTGGCACCTAACACAATAGAAGAATGTATATGCTTATTATATATTTTTTAATAAGAGATATATCTATAGTGATGGATTAGTTGAATAATAAATGATAAATACATATCATCACTTTTGTCTTCTTTTGTTAAATGTAGATGTATTTTCTAGCATTTATGTAAAGTTCCTACCCAAGAGAACATAAATTTAGCAAAATATTGATGATGAAATATTACTATAGGTGTTCATGTAACACTCACCTTCAGAAAAAAAGTCTCATTTGAGGGGTGGGAGGATTAGTTTAGCTGACTTTAGCTGCTGAAGGTGGATGATTTTATACAAGTCATTTAGAGTGGGTTGAATTACTTTCCAAAGGTGCTTATCTTTCTCTACCAGTTATATAGACATCTAAAGTGACTTGCATAATCCAGACTCCTGACTTTTAGGTCATTAAAACTTGCTTAAAATGAGTTTCACTAAAACACTGCTCTTAAACAGGCAATAATTGATGCTGCTAATGTTTACTAAGTGTCAAACATGATTTTAATGCAACTGCTAAATGAAATAAGTAATATTTTATTATTATAGTTATTATCATTATAAAATATAAATAAAAATTTATAAGTTTCACAGAAAATATATATTTAAATAACATGTTGAATGATGAGTAAATTTGCTATAAATAAAAAAGTTTAGTTATTAATTGTGTATTTTTATTTATTGGTTAATCTACAGGGATTTCACAGATGACCAATCATTTTTGTATACAAAAACACCCAAAGAAACTTTAAGTGTTCGTGGTGGTTAACTTTGGCCAACAGACACATTTCCATCCAGTTGCTCCTTCCTTTCCCCTCCTTAGCATGGCAGTGGGAGAAAATAGGATAGGAGAGGTCATATGTTGACATAAACAAAGAGAGATTGCTTTTACAATTGCCCTCATATGCAGAAGAGAATAGAAATGTCGAAAATAAATTTAGTTTATTGTCTATTTTAATATTTTTAGGTAGGGAGAAACAAATGGAAATATAGCAATAACACCTTTCACCTTCTCCCCCCCCCCCCCCCCGCCATGCTCTATTTCTCTTCCAACACTTCCAACAGAGGCTACTCTGCAGTCCCCCGCTGAAAACATCTTGGCATCTGCACCCAATATATTGTTTTTTCACTCCCTATTTCGTTTCCTTACTTCTATTCTTTCGGTCTAAAAACAGATAAAGAAGGTCTTATGGGAAATAGGACTGGATGCTTCTTTTTAACATGTAGAAAATAAGGAAATATAAATAAAATCTGAAAATAAGAGCAGCAGAAAATCACTCCTCATATTTTATATAGTTTTGGTTCAGCACTGTGAATTTTATTAAGATTAATACTAGCTCCTAATACTGTCTCTGATGTGCACGTGCAGCTTTAGGAAATCCTTGAGTGCCTACAAGGAAAGATATGCCTTCCTAAGAAGGAATAAAAAAGTAATAGAGATATTCCTGTATTTATATTCAAGCATGAGTGGCAAATGACAAGTTCACTAATGAAGAATGGTATTCTGAATATTATTCCCTAAAGAAATGAGAAAGTATTTTTATTCTGCATGCATGGAAAACAGCATCAGATTGAAGCCAATCTCTTATTTTCTTACTTTGCTTGCCTTAATATTTGCCTCAGTATTTGCTGACTTTAGTTTCCATTAGTCTTGTGCCTTTTATTTATTTATTGCTCTGATGTTATTTGTCATCAAAAGCCTTTATTATTCCCAGGATGCTGATGCAGTAAAGTGAACTTGAAATAAAGAGCCTAAGTTTCAATTCTAAAATTTAGATTGATCTAGTAATACAAGTTTTATTTTTAAAGCTTAAAAGTTTACTCTTGTTTCATAGGCATGTTGAGGTTACTTATTTTAGACAAAAAGTCCAGCATGTTGTTCAAATGTTATACTTCATTTCCCAGCATGGGTTTAAAGAAACAGAAAGACAGTAACAGTCAATACTGTCTTACTTTTTAAATTTGACAAATTTCAGCTACAGTTATTACTGATAATGTTTTAAATGTAAAACTTCCAATAGATATATTTTCTCATGTTTTGCTTCCAAAAATTTCTTAGTGATTTTAGTTATTAATTGTGAATTCACAGACCTTGAAGTGTAGAGGTGCAAAGCATGATGGATCTTCACCGGTGACTAATATACACACTGAAAAAAACCCCTCAGTTAAACACAGCAGTTTATATAGAATTTATTATTGTTCTCAATGCAGTGTTCAGTGAGAATAATATTCTCCTACATTTCTGGCTCATAAGCTTTGAAATTTGTCGTGTTCCTGTGTCAGCATGTAATTTCTCAGATTACAAAAGCATGTTATAGGTATTTTCTACAGGCTAGGACACCATGTAAACACAGTAACTTGACATAGTCTTTAAAGTTCTCAGTAGTGACATTTAAAATCATGTAACTTCAATTCCAAGTCTGTGTTACTTCAGGAAGTAGATTGTGTTTCGGTCTGAAAGGTATTTCAGTAATGAGTTCTTAATGTGATGTCTTTTCCATGAAGGGTCTAATATGCCTGTTTCTAATCTCATTTATAACATATTAGCATTTAATAATTTTTTAAAAGAGCTTTTCTTTTATCACTGTTTGACATGTTTAAGCTTTATAATGTTGCAATGTCACAATTCTAATGCATTTGACAGAATTTTTTATTCTGTCAAAAAAAAAAAGGGGGTTTTCCCTGTGTAAAATTACACAACAGCATAAGAATGAATAGTTAATGAAATTATTAATGCTTTATCAGAATAATGCAGAAATCAAATGAAAAATGTGAGGAAATAAAAGTAAAGTTAAAAGGAAATTGCAAAGGGGTACATAATAGATATACGGACAAGCATTTATAAAAAAATACAGTTAAAATATGCTATTCAATCATGAAAAAGTTTAACTGTTAAAATGATGTGATGTAGGTTTTCAGATTCTAACAAAATTTTGATACATTGTTTCTAAATCAAAATTAGTGATTAAAAAAAGGCCTTTAATATCTGTAAAAATGAACTTTTTTTAATATTCCAAAACTAATAGGAAAGTATATTGTACATGTAATAATTCTGGGTTGTTGGATCAGGATTCCAGGTAATCCTCATTAATCATCATATACCACATTTATTTAGCCTGATTTAAAATTCCCTTTGAAACTAAACTTCTAGTAGAGGTAATCAAAATGAAGCTTGAGGAAATTGTTCAGGACTGGGATGATCACAGTTTGCTGCCAGTGGTTTTAAATTGTGCAAGCAGTAGAATGTTAAAATATAATCTGTGCCAGAGTAGAAATGTGTGCTGTTTCCTTTTACCTGTCTCCAAGATAAACCTTCAAATGCAAGGAAAAAGGCACAGCTCCCTGTGGACTGCAGTGAGTTATAAGTAGCAAGACTGAAAGAGGAAAACAATCCATTTGAAATACAAAAGTTTAAAGACCTTATTATGTCACCCTTCAAGGTGGGAACATAATTTGCGCATGAAAATAAGGACATATCTGGAACTAAGTTAATTTAAGTGTGATAAAACTCAAGTGAGCAAGTAAAAAAAAAAAAAAAACAGTAAGGAGAAACAGAATTTTTTATTAGTTTATATAAAGTGATCATAATCTATATATTATGTGAAAATCATCTTGAGACTCCCGAGTTTATCTCCTTGAACAGACTTGTCTTGCATTCTCACAGCCTAGCTTAAGACATTCAAGCTCAATACCTGCAGTATTTTCAAGTTCTCTTAGGCAAACAGGCTTCCCAGGTTAGCCTGCCACTGAACATACCAGATGGACTGTCCCCAGGCTGCCTATGAGTAGTGTACTGATGAGAAGCAGTTGTTGAGAAAGGATGTGATCACAAGGCAGGTGGAAATCCTTTAAATGTTTACTGCTGTTGGTTTGAAAAATACTATTCAACTGAACACAATTGTACACCTACTCCTGTGGTTGCCATAACGGGACACAAAATAATTGTATTTGCCACTCTTTGACTTTAATTTAACTGAAATGGAGCTAAGAGAATTTTTGTTACTTTAGAAAAAAAATTGAGTTTGGTTTTAAATTTGTACTCAATTGATCCAGAGTATAAAAGCATATCATAGGGATTCAGTGCATCATTGTATAACAGCTAGATGATAGTTAATTTAGAACTACAAAATGTGAAGCTCACGTAATCTGGAGTGTCATCAGCTGATGTCTTACTTGCCTAATATCTGTTTTCCAAAGAAAACTGATTTCTGAAAACACTTTCAGATATATTGTGTTGGTGTTGTTTATGCCCTTTGTCAGTTTATGATATTCTCTGAATGTTTAGTATCATTGCTGCAATTTTGTTTGACCGCGGTGATGCGTGTTTCTCATGGAGCACACAGCCAGTCCAGGAAGCTGTATCATAGGTCAAATCCCCAGTTCTCTTACTCTGCTCTAGTTTTGGGTGTAATCTAAGAAAAATTTGTCTCAGTCAAGATTTACTAAAATACTGATCACTAGTTTTTAGTTTATGGTAGTCAGTTCTTTAGCAGCTTCTTACCTTATAATGGTACTTACCTGATGATATTTTCATAAGAGCACTGGAAAAATGACAATATTTTAGAACTAGGTATAGATGAATTCAGTTTATTTCTTCCTTTAAAAAATATTTATGGAACAATCACCTATCTTCAGTATAAAAATCCCATTAAAAATCTCTCATTAATAACAGCATAGTCCAGCTTCACTAATGAAAATAGAAAGTTTTCTCTGTACTGTTTATCTATCTTATCTATCCTACCAAGCCAAGGGTTTATCCACACCATATGTATGATATCCTGCTCAGGAATAAAATCTGGGGACGTTTGGAGTTATGGTGTTAGTACAGGTTACTGCTATTCATGAAGGAGTCTTGGTTTACTGAAAATGGATGAACACCTGCCTGCTGATGAAAGTAATGAATTCATTTTCTTTTTTTTCTTACATGCTCACGTTTTGCTTTAATTATCATACTGTCTTTATCTCAACTCACAAGTTTTTCCACTTTTACCTCTCCAATTCTCTTTTCCATCCTGCATTAGGACAGTGAATGAGTGACTGTGAGGGTTTTAACTGCCTACTGGGATTAAGCCACAACAACTAAAAAAGGGTTTTATTCAGTTGCATAAAGATAGTTTAGCACTGGCAGGGTTTAATGTAGTCAAGGACAAAAATTGAGATGCTCTGTAGTAATAAGATGGAGATATTGATTATTGTCATAAGATATACACTTGCTTTAGCTGAAATGTCATTGCCCTCTGCAAGCTGCCTGCCTTTAAGCAACTTGTCAGAATGCATGACACGAAAATGCTATTTATATATACTCAAATAGAAACAGAGACTTGATTTACTCTATAATATGACCAGAGTTCTGTTGAAATAAGAATTTTGAAAAATGTGTAGTGACCAAAAGCAAAGCCCTCAGACTGCTTTTACTATAGATATAATAACCTCATGGAGGAGTTTACACAACCGTCTCTTGGCACCACATACTTGCCAGAGGCAAATTTGGATTCAGAAGTTAGTATAGTTAATGTCTGAAAAGGGAGCTAAGACAATTGCCAAGTAACCAATGCTTGCCTGAAAATGTGTGAATGTAATGTCTAAAAGTAGTATGAAAGAGCAAATAACTAGAGGTTAGGACCTGAAAATAACATGAGCAAAGAACAGGAACAGAGGGTGAAAGAGATAATTGAAATAATTTAAAGTAATATTTCATTGCAGAGCCCATGTAGCCCTCTGACTAAAACACCAATGAAATTAAATCGTCATGCTAAATCAAAGTTGATGTATATATTAAGTGTGTTTGTGAGAGAGAAAAAGATGGTGAGTGAGATGTGTGTCAGTAAATTGGGACTCTCCAAAAGGCTTGTAGAATCAGGTGCCAACAGTCTGAGTCCTCTGCAGAACAACTGTACTAGAGGAGGGAAACTTGCCCCCCATGAAGTGCCTCAAGTGTTCTGTTATTATTCTTAAGTTGTTTTTCGCTGTTTAAGTTTGCTCCGAAAATTGGTGACTTTCTACAAAAGGGTTACAGCATTGGTGGATAAAGGAAGAGGCACTGACATCATATACCTGGATTTGTGCAAAACATTGTACATTGTCCCATGCAACCTGGTTGTCTCAGAAATAAAGACACATAGATTTTACAGGTTAACCATTTCATGTATAATGAATTCTCTGGGTGGTGATATGCAAAGATTTGTAGTTAACAGCTTGATGTCTGGCTGAAGAATAGTGACAAGTGGCATCCCAGCATTTGGCATTGGGACCAGAATTATTTAAAGTCTTTGTCAGGGTTGTGAACAGTGAGATGGGATGCACTCTCACCAAGATTGAGGATGACACTGTGCTCAGTGTTTCAGTCAATGACCTTGAGTGAAGGGATGCTATCCATGGAGATCTTGAGAAGCTTGAGAAGGGGGCCCATGGGAACCTCATGAGGTTCAACAGGGCCAAGTGCAGGTCCTGCTCTTGAGTAAAGGCAATATAAAACAGGTTATGTGATGTGTGGGTTGAAAGCAGCCCTGAAAAGAAGGGCTTGGGTATATTGGTGGATGAGGAGCTCAACATGTCCTGTCAAGGTGTTCTTGCAGCCCAGAAAGCCCACTGCATACTGGGCTGCATCAAAAGCAGTGTGGCTGACAGGTTGAGGGCAGTGATTCTCTCCACCCATACTCTGTTCTTGTGAGACTCCACCTGGAGTTCTGTGTCCAGCTCTGGGTTCTCCAACAC
The DNA here is from genome assembly GCA_032173965.1 of Sitta carolinensis. Classification (NCBI taxonomy): domain Eukaryota; kingdom Metazoa; phylum Chordata; class Aves; order Passeriformes; family Sittidae; genus Sitta; species Sitta carolinensis. Next base: position 32,034,819 of record CM063283.1, read on the forward strand.
AAGAAAGACATGGACCTACTTGAGCATGTCCAGAGGAGGGCCATGAAGATGGAGCACCTGTGCTATGAAGACAGGTTGACAGCTGAAGCTTCTCAGTCTGAGAAGACCTTTAGGTACCTAAACAGGGTGAGCAGGAAAGAGGGAGGAACTCCTTATCAGGGAGTGTAGTAGCAGGATGAGGGGTAATGGTTTTAAACTGAAAGATTTAGATTAGAAATCAGATATAAGGAATAAATTCTTTACTGTGAAGGAAGTAAGATGCAGGAATAGGTTACCCAGAGGAGGTGTGGATGTCCTATCCCAGGAAGTGCTTAAAGGCCAGTTTGGTTGGAGTCCTGATTGACCTGATCTCATGAAAGGCATCCCTGCCCATGGCAGTCAGTTAGGGCTCAAACATCTTCCTAGTATATGCCACATTAACTGATGAATCATCGAGCCCCTATGTGACAGAAAAAGGCATTGGAGGGATTGTTAGCCAGCACCATGGTTATCATGTACAGGGTCAGTGTAAGTGAAAATATTTTTTTAGTAAAAAGAGTATAAGGATGCAGATGTCCTGTTTTTTCAGAGCAGTCTACTGTGTAATCTAAGATAGGCTTGAGTGTCTAAGAACTCAAAGGTAATAGAATAAAAACCTTTCCATTTTCACTCCATGGTTCAAAAACTGAAATTTGCTGGCTATCTTTAACACCTGCTCCTTTTATTAAGTGACAAGAGAGACACAGCAATAAGGATATTTTTCAGAAAAATACAGAACCTTGCATCATGAATTCTGTTTCAGATTTAATGGCTTTATTGCATGCACAGGAAGGAAAAACAGTAAGTTATGAAACAAATATATTATGAATCAAGGACAGGTGCTAGGAAACTGACTCTTATAGTTGCTAAAACCTTCTGTAGATGTAAAGTGACAAAGCTCACCACTGATGTGGTAAGGCAGAGCCAGTATTAATGAAAAAACAATACTGCCTAACCTGAAAATCTTTAAAAGGGTTGCAAAAATATGCCAACAACTTACATGCACAGTGCCAAACCTTGTGGAAGTTTTCTAGAAGTGTTCTACTTTGCATGAGACTTCCAGGCTTTGCAATGGACCATCTAAGATGAAACTGACAGGATTTTTTCTTGGGTCTTTTTGATTTTTTTTCAGTCTGCACTGTACAATTTGCCCTCTATACAAGAAAGACAAAGCAGATGGTGACAGAAGTATCTTAGATCACCACTGTTCCATTTTCCTAGGTCTTTAAGATACTACTATTGCTATGTGTAATCTTCTTCCCCTTGTGGTAAGTTTGGCTTAAATTCCAAATGTTGTGGCTCTGTGGTTTCATTCAAGCATTGAAAATTTTATCAGTAAAGATGATAAATTCCACTGTTTTTTCAGCATTTCTGCAAAGCTAAGTTCTCATCATCATTTTATGATAATTTCCTATTGCCAGTCATTTTTATTAAATAATTTTAATATTTCAAACTACAATATAACACACATAAAACTCAGACCTTCCAACATACTAATGGTATTTATTTCATTTAGATAGGTTAAATTTTAAAACCAAACTTGAAATTTCAACACAAAATGCAATCACCCCTAAAACTCATTTTTTGTAAAACTGCATCAGATGTCATTATTTATATTAATGCTCTATTTACAAAATAAATTATACATCATAATTTCCATAGGTTTGCCTTGAAACTGTTACCGGCCTCTCCAAGTCTTAATTCTATTATCTGACTGGAATTTTTTGATTGGTAACACGTTATTAGTAACACATAGATCCAGATGCGTGGTGCAGGACTATGGTTTCTATTCTGGGGTCATTTTGCAATATCATATATGTGCTTTGGATCATATGCTAAGCCCAGGGTCTATTTATGTTTGTAACTAATGAAAGACACAAGCTCTTCATTGTCTGAACAGTTCTTCAACTTTTTTCTTGCTTTCTGAATCTGTGTCATAAGACAGAGCTAGAGGTGAGTTCTCAGGACACACTGGGGAAAATCGATGAATTTCCAGTGTCAAAAAGAGGACATAGTAAACAGATCTACCCTACCAGCAAAGGAATCTCTTCAAGGTCTGTCCTTCATATTTCTGTTGAAAAGTTCTAAGCATTTTGAGGCTTTCTAGCTTTAATTACATTTACATTTGTCAGGAGTTCCCACAATCCAAAAACCTTAAATTAAAAGACAAATGTACTTTAGAAGTGTGTAGTCCACCTTACAAAAAAATGGATGTCTCCAATTAAATGCATAGACCTGTGCTGGATACCTTAGGCATCGCTTGTCCCCCTTTTTTAAGCAAGTGGATATCCATGAAGCTTTGGTATATTTTCTATGAAAATTAGTATTTTATTTTACTTTTAAAAGCCTACCAGTAAACAAAATTACTAAAATCATAAAACCAGAACATTTATGATGAGGAGCATTTACACTTGAAAATATTTCTGCATTGGTATATGGTCACAATTTTCTTCATGTTTTCTGGTGGTAGTTAACTTACTTTTCATTTGGCTGTGATATTTTTCTCTCACATGAGTAGTGCAAGTAAGAAAGTTATGAGCCATACATTTTGGCTTAATAACAAGACTTTAATCTTTGTGCAGTATGTCTGACAGCTTTTAATAGAAGTTGAATTTAATCCAATTTTATAGACTAAGAAGAAAAAATAGAAAGTTTTTTTTGTTTTTTTTTTTTTTTTTGCTAGAGCTAGCAATCACAAAGGCACTGTGTTAGCATTATGGTTAACATTATTGGCCAGTGAGTTCTTAATTTTAGCCATACATCCAAGATTCTAAAGCAATTCCAGTTTTGTCATTAGGCTCAGGCTTTATTCTGGAGAGGAAAAGAAAAAGCTCATACAAGCCAGTGGTACTGATCTACCTGAGGGGTATTGAGCACATTTCTCTTTTATGAAATTGTTAATAGAAAGACTCTGTATCAAAAAGTCAAATAAATTTCAGGTTATATAGCTCCACCAATAGCACTTCTTTCTTTGCCAACTCCCAATTTTAATCTACAAATTAACTATGTTGGCTCATTTTTTTCGTGGCACCTCACTCTGTGACAGTGGTTTGTAAGAAAGAAATATGATGCAAGATCCAGAGAGCAAAAGTATTTCTGCATGTGATAGCACAAATTAACAGAATGCCAATATTGTTTCAAGATTCCATAAAACTTTGAAACACTACACTGTATTAAGGTGATGGAGAGGCAAGGAGTGCATTGAAAATAATGACAGAATTATGGAAGATGCTCAGAAATAAATTTTCATTACTGATAAAAATACAGATTACAGATTTATTCAAAATAGATTTATAGAAACTGCATGTCTATCTTAGACTCTTCATGTAAAACAGAAAATCATTCTTTCAAATTCAGACACCAGTTCATCATTTTCCCCTCCCTTCTGTTATCTCTAACTTATATCAACTAATTCAGCCTTTTCAGTTTCCAAACTTGATTAAGAAATAAGGACCAGACATTTAAATGCATGTGAATGGGAGCTGAACTATCACAATATATTTTATAATCTGGCAATATTAAAAAAAAAAAAAAAAAAAGAAAAAAAGAAAAAAAAAAAGTGATTCTTCCAGTCATAAGAGTAACTCCTTAGCTGAAAATGCCATTCAACAACAAAGTAATAAACATTCTCTGTTACTAAGAAATTGTCATTCCCACACAATATCCTTATCTCCAAATTGGAGAGGGATGGGTTTGAAGGGTGGACTATTTGGTGGATAAGGAATTGACTAGAGGGGTACAACCAGAGAGTTGTGGTCAATTCCCTGTGTCTAGGTGGAGGCTGGTGAATGGTGTCCTTAAGGGCTCTGTCTTGGGACCAGTGCTGTCTAGTATCTTTATCAATGACATGAACAGCATGATCGAGTGCATCCCTATCAAATTCGCAGATGACACCAAGCTGAGTGGTGCAGTTGATGCAACTGAAGGACAGGATTCCATCCAGAGAGATCTGGACAAGGTCATGAAGTGAGCCAATGGAAATCTCATTGGTTCAACAAGTCCAAACGGAAGGTGCTGCACCTGCATCAGGGCAATGTAACACGAGAAGACAGGACAAGAACTCATTGAGAGGAGACCTGGTGAGAAGGACTTGGAGTCTAGTGAATAGAAGCTGGACATGAGGCAACAGTGTTCACTTGCAGCTCAGAAAGCCAACAGGATCTTGGGCTGCATCTAAAGAAATGTGAGCAACAGGTGGAGCGAGGTGATAAAACAAGGGATAATGGCTTTAAACTAAAACAGGGTAGGTTTAGTTTAGATATTAGGATGAAATTCTTTGCTATGAGGCTAGTGACATGCTGGAACAGGTTGCCCAGAGACATTGTAGATTCACAGAAAGACCTACCTAAAGGCCAGGTTGCACTGTGCTTTAAGCAGCCTGGTCTAGTGAAAGGTGTCCCTGCCCATGGCAGGAGGGTTGTAACTAGATGATTTTTCAAGTCCTTTCTAGCCTGAGATGTTCTGTGATTCTACAATTCTGTGATTAGTTTGTCCTTTCACATTATACTCAATTCTTTTCCCTTTCTTAACTTTCCATTTTCCTTTCTACTTGCTCCTGTTATGTTGTACCACAGGATGTATTAAAAAGAAATTCAAATTATGACTGCATAACTTGTGACTGAGGAGTTATAAGGCACAAAGGACAAGAAGTCCCAAATATAGAAAGTGTTAAACTGTCTGGCAGCAGGAATGTCAGAGATAGTAGACCTTCCAGAAAAGGAGGGAAATTTCCCTTGGTGATGGGGTAAGTAATACACTAAACATTCTTTTGTAGACAAAGTGTAATGGGATGACTCAGAAGCCACCTTTGGTCAGCAGAGTTGGTGCTAAGCTATGGACCTCTAAGGCAACACTCACTGGATCCGTGCTGGTGTAACTGTTTAAAAGGAGTTGGTCTTGGCACACCTTTGCAGACTCCTTGTAGAACTGCTTATGGCAGTAGGACTGCATGCAATGCACTGGGGGGAGGGGGGCTTGTTTATTTTTTAATATACAGTTAACCACAAACCTGTGTTTAATGTACTTTAAGGGGTGCAATAAAATTCCCTGAAATGTATCTTTTTTTCTCTGTCTCCCTGATTCTTATTTTGTCTCCTCAAGCTGTTATTCTGAATGGAATGCTTGGGTGTTGGAAGCAAATAATAGCTCTCCCTTTGTGTTTGTCCCAACATAAGTTCTGTCTTTAAAAAGGTCTAATATTATTCACAATCATAATAAAAATGTTTGCCTTACTGACATTTGATTTCTGACATAAAAATCTTCTAATTTGTATTATGCTTCAAAACCATTTAAATACAACATATTATTAAACTCACTTTGTTTGTGGATTTTTTCCTTAATTTAGGATTGATTTAAAATATTATGAAATTATAAAAGGATTGCATTAAGAACAGATAAAGAATTTGTCATGGATTATGCTACAGAAATACAAAAAACTCCTAGAAACACACAGAAGTCTTTTTACTGCATGCTATTTTTCTCTCTTTTTTTGCTGTGGTTGTAATTCTAGAGAATTTTAGTATCATAGCATCTGAAAGCTCTGGTCCCTAGGTGTTAATGACTCACTCTATATTATTTAGATATCTTCCTGTATTTGATTTTTTAGTAATTTCCATATGATAAAAAAAAAAAAAGAAAAAAAAAAGAAAAACAACAAAACCCAAAAACATTCTGAATGCAGATATATCTTGTTTCCTGCAGCTGACCAGTGAAATACTGATCCATTTTCCTCTGGAAGGAAAGTGTTATAGAATGATGTAACAAGAGGGCTATGGGCTAACCGTTCATCTCTTCTCCTCTTTATTCTGTTATTATGTGTGTGGGTGATGTTGTTCTATAATTTTTAGCTGTGTTTCTCTATACATCTGTGTGACAATGACCTATTTCATCAGTCATTCTGGAAGCAAAATTGTCATATTCTGAAAATACCTTTTTTTATTATACATGTTAGTCAAAAGATAGACTTGGTTTGGATTATTGCACTTATAAACAGGCAAATTTAACTAATAAATGTTTAATTTGGTAATACTGAGTTTAATCTTATTACTTCAAAAGCAATTAAAAAAATCTAGATATTGCTCAGTGTTTGCATAGTGAATAAACTAGAAAGATTCAAATTTCTACAGTTAGGCAAACAAGAGGCTTTGTCTCATTTATTATGTTTGTGCTGTCCAATCACATGTGCAAGTTTGTTCAGGCCTTCTGAACACTCAGAAATTACAAATCAAAGTGCTATACCAAGAACCACAAAGTGTGGGCACTAAGCACTTCAGTTTTTATTTCTTTTCACAGCTGTCTACTCTAAAATAAGTTTGTACATGCAGGTTCAGAATATAGACACTTTTCTAATGTTTTATCTTCTTTAGACATTTTCCAATTCTATATGTTCACCTGAGCTTTCAGGTATTGATGTAAAAAATATGCTTTCCTAGGGTATCATAACGTTGATTTGAATGGGTTTTTTGCATGTCATCTGTATAACACTGTGTATGACAATAACACTAACAACCATGACTTCATCTTCTTTTCTGCTGTCAGTCATAAATACAGTGGAAAAATGATAATTGCACATTTCTTTTACTTTTGGTTACATAAGGTGGCTGGAAAAGCAGAGGTTTATACTCAATGTTATGAAGTTGGAATGATGACTAATAGACAATTTAGTGGCATTTGTATTCTTTAAAATCTTAAAAGCACTTAATTCCTTGCAATTATACATATGCAAACTTTTGAATGTGCATGTCTTAATTATCAGAGTATGTATAGTTTATTGTAACTTATGATGCTACAGTTCTTGTGGACAATGGAAAGGTAGGGGCTGGTCAATAAAAGCTTCTTCTGTTAATCCCATGTGTTTAAAACAGTAATTTATGCTTCCATTGTTCAGATTCTCCAGCAAATATGACAGATAACAGAAAGTCATATTCAGTAGATATAGCTTTTATTTTTGATTTAGCATTTTAAAGGTCTGTGAATGACTACACCATAGCTTCCTAAATATTCTCTCAATTTTTACAATTTTTGACAATTGAAGAAAGGGCTTTGTAGCTTACAACATTATCTGAAAGCCACATCTGGATCCATAGTAATCTGCCTTGGCATTTCCAAATTTCATTGTGGTAGAGCAGTTTTTTTTGTGTTGAAGTAATTGGTCATTATTTGCACTGCTGTACTTAGAAACATTTCACTGCTGCCATTATAATCTTAGTATTTCTAGGGCTGTATAATTTATCTGTGAACATTTGCTTTGGGCTAAAACTTTGTATGCAAATTATGTGTCCATTTTTAGATTGTATGAGCTTCAAAAAAATTACAGCTGTTATACCCTTTTTTTTTTTTTTCCATTCTACTTGATAACTAAAAATTAGTCAAATCCTGACATTTAGAAAACTGAAATATGGTTATGGCTCTGGGATCAAATCCTATGAAGGGATGCAAACTAAAACTGTATTTGCTAGAAGATACTCATATACAAGTGTACACCCATTACTGCATACAGTTCCAACTGGGTGGAAAATATACTTAGTCCATGCATGATGCTGCATGCAAATATGACTGGTAAGCATATGAACAGTCCTCTTGCTATTTGAATATTTGAGCCTTCATTTGCAGAACTCTGTAATACTAGTTAAAGATTTTTAGCACTAGTGCTATAAAAGTGCACAATAACAAAAAAATTAGCAGGGTATTGGTGCTGAAAATCAATTATGGCAAAGTTGCAACATTAGAAAACTAATTTCATACTGATGTTAAATCAACAAATTCCTAGCAGCACATAGATTCTTGATGGTATTTAATGTCAAAGTATTCCAGTTTTATAGAAGATATCACATCTTCTAAATCCATGGCACAATGAAGTAGGTGGAAAACAAGAAATTGTTTGAATACTGAAATCAACCATTTGCTAAATTACCACAGAGATTTCTGTATTCAATAGTCGTCCAAACATCAGTGATATCAATGCAGGACCACTCTATGGCAAAGATTACAGTTACTTCAAGAGCAAAAGATCAGATTTTCCCTGATTAATATCCTTCAAATTGGTCTTTTATCTCAAACAGTAACCATAATCATATGGCTAAGGAAGAACAATGATGAGACAAGCAAATGTTGTGATGATTCTCCCAGTCTCATATTAAGCCAACAGTATCCTGGGCTGCAGGTCAAGGAAGGTGACTCTTCCCCTCCCCATTCTTGTGAGACCTCACTTGAAACACCCTGTTTATCTCTGTATTCCCAGCATAAGGAAGACATAGAGTTGCTCAGTCAAGTCCAGAGAAGGAAGACATGAAGATGACCAGAGGGCTGAAGCTTCTCTCCTATGGAAATGGCTGAGAGAACTGGGGCTGCTCAGCCTAGGGAAAAGAAGATTCTAAGGAGACTTTACAGCAGCCTTACCATATTGAAAGAGCACCAAAAGGATATATGGGAAGGGACATTTATCTAGGAGTATAGTAAAAGGACAATGGGGAATGTTTTTAAACTGAAAGAAGGAAAGTTTAAATTAAATGTTAGGAGTAAATTCTTTGCTGTGAGCCTGGTGAGACACTGGAACAACTTGCCCAGAGAAGTTGTGGATGCCTCATTCTTGGAAGTGCTCAAAGACAGTTTCGATGGCGCTTTGAGCAACCTGGTTTACTGGAAAGTGTCCCTGGCCATGGCAGGTGGGTTGGAATGAATCTTTAAGATTTCTTCCAATGTAAATCATGCTACAGTTCTATGACTCTACATACCACTATAAGGATGTGGCAAAATTTCATGAGGACAGGTCCTTTAACATCTAGTAATTTATAAACATGTGCTTTAATACTTTGATTATTATTCCTTTCCAATCTGAAAATTAATGAATTAAATATATAGCTGAAAAGTGCTCCAATAAATAAAAAAAATATTTTTAAGAGACAATTTAAAAATACTGAAGCACCTTATAAGGTCTTTATTTTTGAAATTATCATGTTTAGGTAAAAAGAAGTGAGATTTAATTGAATTATATTACTTTACATTTACAGATGTATGGTGAAAATGAAATACACATAATATTATGCAGAATCACTGAATCCATGAACAAGTCACTAGAAGAAGTTGCTCAGGTCCATGTACAGATGGATTTTGAATATGTCTAGAGAGGGAGACTCCACAAGGCCTCTGAGGAATCTGTTTCAGTGCCCAGTCACCCTTAGAGTAAAAAAGCTTTCCTGATGTTCAGATGAAGCCTCCAGTATTTTAGTGTGACCATTGTCTCGGATCCAGTCATTGGCTACCTCTGAAAAGAGCCTGGCTCTATCTTCTTTATACCCTGCCTTAATCTAATGATAGATATGTATAAGACTCCTCTAAACCTTCTCTTTTCAGGCTAAACTGTTCCAGCTTCTCAGCCTTTCCTCAAACAATAGGTGTACCTGTCCCTTCATCATTTTTGAGGCTGGACTCTCTCCTGTACGTGCAAGTCTCTCTTGTACTGAGGAGGCAAGAGCTTGACATAGTACCAGGCCAGACATTGAATCATAAAAGTTTACTAAGTTGGTCAGGCATGACTTCCCCTTGGTGAACCCTATGACATCACTGGCTAACCCTGACGACTTTTTTGTTGTTACCGTCCCTGGAAGTGTTTTCCAGGATTAGATGCTCAATCACCTTCCCAGGATTAAGAGAAGACTGACTGGGTTGTGGTTTCCTGATTACTCATTCTTGTATATCTTGAAGAGAGGAGTAGTATTTGCCCTCAGCTTTACTTGACAGTGGCTGCACAACAGCATGTATGAGCTCCCTCAATACTTGTGTGTACTTCTGTATAGGGTTTGGCTGGCCTGCGAGGGCCCATGGACTTATTTATGTCCAGGAGTTTTAGGGATCCTGTGACCTGATCCTGTTCTACCAAAGGTATATCTTCCTTATTTTGGCAATTCCATATGGCCATTGGGATTTATGATTCCTGAAGTCTGGTCTGCTAGTTAAGACTGCCAAAGAAGACATTCAGTACATCAGCCTTTTCTATATTCTGTGTGACCAGGTCCTCCATTTTGCTGGGCAATGTACCCTCATTTTCCTCATTTCCTCTTCTCTCCTCTGAACTTGCAGAAACACTTCCTGTTTCTATACCCCTGTTTAAATAGAAGTACTGTATTTAAACTCCTGGTAAAAAGAAAAGAATGAAATGTAGACCAGAAACCCCTTGGTAATTAGCCATAACTGTAATTGTACTGTCACAATAACATCTACAATCCTTGCAAGAGATTGAAAGTAGATGTTATTGCTCATACATGCATAACTTGTGCATCTGTGATTGCAAAAAATATGTTTAAATGATACTCAAATTTTAGCTTCTTTTATTGTGGACAGAAGATGAAATTAGTAGTTTATCCTTAAGTCTGAATGATGTATGTCATATAAGGTGGTGATCAGAGGGTATCCTGTGTAATTTGTATTATCCTGGAAATAGCCGGTATATTATTTTATTGTCAGGACCAGCAAAAAAACCTCAAAACCCACCACCACAACCACAACTACCAAAAACTTTTAATTTTAACATTATAACATATTATAACAATTTTCTTTTAATATGTTTTCAATGTCAGAAACATTTTAAAGACCAGTTAAGTCAAGGATTTGCTCAAAACCCCATGATGATCCATTATTAAACAAAATATATATATATATCGTGACTCTTTTACAATACAACACATATTGGGAAACTATATAATAAGGAAGACATTAATTTTAACAAGATAGAAGCAATGAAGATTTCTGTATTCCTAGGTCGTCTTTACCAACAAATGACCAGGTACACTTCAACAATTCTTCCTTCATGTTATGCTTTAGGTCTTGATAGAAGATCTGATAGTGGATTCAAAATGCTTAATTTCTTTGGCTCATAACTGTATATTTTATGTAGTCCATTCAAAAGTGGATAAAAAATTGATTTGTACATCTCCTATAAGATACCTGATTGAGAGGAGACCAACCTGTTTTTTGCTGTTTTATGGGTGGAAATAGCAAATGAATCCAGTGTTCCAATCTGTGATCTAACTTCAGGACTTGAACATGAAAATTCTGACCTACTATAGATCATTCCAACCTAAAGTAAGTTGCTATAAAACAGATGATCCATTCTATATGTAAGAGGAAATATTACTTGAAGGACAGACTAATCACATATCTGAATTGTCACCTGTTTATTTTAAACCCATTTGGAGTCTCCTGGAAGTCACAGGTGATGCTGAATCTGAACACAGAAAAATTGCATTGCATTGATGGAACCTTAATCCAGAACTTCTAGACCATGCAACACATCAAAGAAGATAATAGATTTCTGCAGGTTACAAAATGGTATCTATTATAAAAATGATTTTATGTTATTTTCAGAGCTAATTTTTTTATTATTTATTTTCTGGTATTTTCTATCTCTGTACATACTTCCTCTCTTAATGATAAGCCTACTATAATAAATACCTAAAAATTTGTGATGGCTGTATCTTATTAACTGTTTCCCTAAAATAAAGATAATGAGCTGTGTCTAACATTAGTCTAATCACAGGGCTATAAAAATGCAGCTGTACCATTTTCTGGTTACACTTGGGCTTACAATTCCTTCTAGTTTTTTTGGATTGGATAGTGACCAAGTTATTAAATACTGGCAGCCCAAAGTAATCTCCATATAATACTACCTGAAGTGTGAAAAGCGCAGTAAAAGTTTCTGCCTTGTGGTCCCCTATAGTTACAGTTATTGAAAGCTGCTCAGTATTAATGCTAGACTCGGTTTATCCATGTGCCAACATAATGATCCCTTCTTGGCAGATGCAGTATGGAATCATCTGAGCAATTGTACTTGGTCCAGGTTGTGTCTAAGGATTTCTAATGTCAGTTCAAAGACAGAGACAGCTACACTAGAGCCATAACTGCAAGATGTTAATGAGTTTCAATATTAGCAGGCTGATTTAATTCTGCATCTATACTTCAAAAAATGGAGAACTCACCATATCAAATTGGACTTTAAACATAGTTTGTGTGTTCTTAGTGAAAATGCAGTCATTACTCTCTCTTTCAATGCTGCACAATGCTTACAATTTCTGGTGACATTTAATGTAGTGTTAAATGTGTATGGTAAACTGAATGTAAATAATCTCCTCACACTGTAATTGCTATAACAAACCTTTGTTCACAGAAAAAATAGCAGAAAATAATATTAAATTTGAAGGGAATATCAAAGCAGTAAACAAACTTTATTAAGTATTTAAATGTGTCTCCATATACTTGTAGAAATGAGAGCCTATTAACACAGAGAAGATAATGAAGATATCTATTGCTCTTTTGTTGTACAGTTCACAGAGAAATCATCCTTTCATTTATGTCTGTAGAGATATAAAGTGAATTATAAAGCTTAAGCTTTCAGATTCCAGAATAGCCTCTTTGACAGCTAAAATCTGTTCTGTTTGACTTTATACATTACAGATCCCCATCAAATTTGCTGTAACAACCCTATTTCTAATAGCCAGTGAAGTAGCTCCTATCATCTTCAATAAGATTTGTGTTAGGTTTAAAGTTATTTTGGTTTTGCTGCTTTCTTCATGACTCTAAGTCCTGACCAGTGCTTCGAGGGATATTTATTGGAATTGCAAAAAGATAATTAAAAAAAAAAAACCAAAAAGTACAATCCTAGTACAATCCTAATCATCTACAAAAGACATGCTGTAGTCTGGTTTCAGGCCCTAAGTTCTGGTTTTCTAAAGTTCTGGTTTTCTGATATTTTGGCTTTCTGAAATTCTTTCACAGGGAAAAAAAACATAAACACCAGGATTGTTTTTGTAACAATATCTATGTTGTACATTCCTTCTGGGAGGAGTGATCTCTCTTAATGTCCTCTGGTTTGACCAATATGGGTGAAGAGGATTGTCTTTCTCTCACCACAGTGGTCTGTGGAAAATTGTATATAAGGGAGAACAATCCCTAATAAACTTTACTTTTACGTAGGAAAAAAAAAAAAAAAAATCACAAAAGGAGTCCGTGTCTTGGGTTATCACACAGCAACAACATGCAAAATATATTAGACAATTCTTTAAAACAGAAAGAAAAATTTTATTTTTGCAGAAATTAACAAAAGAAAAAGACAAGATAGAAATTACATATTTAAAAGAGTACCTAGCATTCCATCCACTATTGCATGTCTACTACAGAGGAAGAAATTTCCTACTACAGAGGAAAAAATTGAGGAAAGAAATACATGAAAAATTCTCAGGGCAAGGAATCACTTGCTACAGGAATAGGACTTCAGGCTTTCAGATGTACTGTAAATACAGTAAGGACACAAACCAAATGAACCAATCAACCAACCAAAATCACACACAAAAAAACCCCAAAAAACCAAAAAACCAAAACAAAACCAAAAAAAAAACCAAAAACCACCACCACAAAGAACAAAAAAAACCCCAAACAACCCACAACAAGAAAAAAAATAGAAAACCACAAAAAGGTAGAAAAGGGAAAAAAAAGCAGACAGTATGAAAGAAGTGAAAAAGATGGTGGACCTGAGCAAGACAGAATAAATTACCTAAGCTTTTAATGTATAGATATAAAAAAATGTGTGCCCTTATCGTACAGCCTCTTTACATGCCTGTCAGTAATTGTCTGCCATATATTCAGACTCTAGAATGATGAATCTTGTAGTCTTTGTCTGGGGTTCTCCTGTTTGGTTTTTTTTGGGCCACCTAGCCTGCAAGGTCTGTCTCTTACTTCCCTAGGTCTTCTCACAGTCACAACACAAACAATAATTTTGTGAAGGGAAAGGGAATGAGTCAATACTTCAAGTGCTACCCAAAGTGTTGATAAATAAATAATGACTGAAGATGTGATTTAGGGACTCGCTATACAGTGCTACTTGGAGAAATGTCTGAAAGAAATTGACAGCTTCAAACAGAAGATCCTGAACAAGCTCCTCTTCAAAAACAAGGTTGGTCACAGTCATATAATCACATGAGTCATATTGCTGCCTCAATCTATGACAGAGCATAATAGCTAAGCCACACCTTTTAAGGAGAGTTAATATGTTTATTATACTAGAAAATATACCTGGAAAAAGCAGAACTTCTTGTCAGTTGAAAGCCCTCCTACTGTTATAAATATATGACACAAGTATGGATATATACCTGAGATGGGGCTTTTGTGCATGAGAATTTTCTGTTTTCTGCTAGTGGAAAACTTACTCTAGCAAATAATATCACCTCTCTTTATAAACTTGCCTGATAAAATCACTGACTTCGTAACTGAATAAAATGACCTGTTTATTTATCCTATGTTTCCTGATGGCCAAAGATGTCTCTCAAAACTTTGCTCTCAAAAAATTCTTTTCACATATAATCTAAGATTACATATAGTTGTAAAATGGCCATAAGAGCAAGGTCTTTATATATTTATAATCCTTATTTTGATAAATGGCTCAAAGAAAATGCTAGGTAGAATTAAATCCTCCACAATTTAGAAAAAGGAGGGTACATTTAGAAGACTATTCCTTCACCTATCATTATCAGTGACTCATAGTGCCATCAAAAGCAGAGCCATATGGAAATTATACAGTATGTACTGAAATAAACACATTAGAAATAGAGTTCAACATTGAAGCAACTAGGCAACAAAAAACTGTGAAGAAAAATAACCGCTGTCTCTGAGAGCAAAGAAAAATAAGTGTACAGCATTGTTATATAGAGAGAAGTTGCAAGGCTAAGAATTTTGTTGTGACAGCACAAACAACAGCTCTCTGCTTCTTAAACCTTTATATGATGTTTCAAAGTGTTGTACACCTAGTTATTAGAGCTTCAGAAAAAAATAATTAAGCACTTCATGGCTCTTCTACACCCATAAATGACACAGAAATAGTTACTGATAGAAAGTGTATTATTTACTCGTGTTGGTAACTGAGTTTCAATGTGTGTTAGACATGAAAATCTAGGCATGCTGAAAACAGAATGTCCTCCACAGAGCCACATTCTGTGAGTGCAGTCAACTGGCCCAAGATTTTCAAAGACAAGAATGACATCCCTGAAAATCCAACTAGTTTACTTAGCCTTACATATTTTTCTGCCATATATATGAGAAATTTTTCTCTACCAAAAAGAAAGAAAGATCTAGGAAAAAAAAAAAACACAAAAACCCAAAAAACCCAACAAAGTAAACACCACAATAACCACAAAGCAAACCAACCAACAAACAAACAAACAAAATCCCCACAAAAAAAAACTAACTCACTACCAAATCCACCCAGAACGAAACTTGATTTTTACCTAAACTTTGTTTTCATCTGTAGATTACTTTTCTGCCTTACATTTATTCACACATAAAAGAAATATTACTTTGGTGCAATGCCAAGACACTGTCTTCCAATTAAGGGAAAGTAGAGTAGAAAGCTGAATTGTATCAGGAAAACAATGGAAGAAAAAAGGCGAGGAAAAAAAAATTCCACTAGTTTTCCCAGTTTGCTCTCTGCAAAGGTAGGTGGAAGGAGAATGTTTGCTTCTTCAAGGATACCTTGTCAAAAGAGCCATGAAGCAGAATACACGGAGAAAAAACTGACCAAGAAATAATAAGGAAGGTCATGATAAGAAAAAACTTGATCAGAACACTAATTGGTAAGATGTGCAGTGTGAAAATGTTTATGTTTTCAACTGGGAGGATAAGAACAGGAAAGGAGACAACCTTTTCCTCCTCAACCCAACCAATTAGCATGAAAATAAATAGCCAGAAACAACCTGGTCCAAGAAGGACTACCAGAAGGGCAGAGGAGCCCTAACAGTGCTCAGAAGATCCACGAATGTGCCCCTATTTATAAACCTATCAAAAGGTGCTTGTTTAATCTTCTGACATGCTTGAAAAAATTGTACTTTAATGCCAATCAAATAGTTTCCAACTTTACAAAAGGTTTTCCACATTTAACACTGTCAAAAAGTAAACGCTTCACACTTCAGAATATTTTCTGGATTATCTATTAATTTTTTTCAACATTGGGAAAGAGATGCAGGGTTTGTAGACAATAGAGAAAAGAAAATTAATCTTTCTCTACGTCAGTGCTGACTTCTATTTTTCACCAGTCTATTTTGAGATGTACTGTTAGTTATTTCTAAAACTGTGATGTGGCTTACAGATCTAAATTTAGGTTTTTAAAAATTATTGTTTTTTTTTTTCTGGGATATATGAATTAAAAAAATATTTAAAATCCCCCAAGGAGAAGGTTTCTGTTTCTCTTCATTTTCATTTCCTCTGGTATCTTGTAATTATTGTTGTTTAGATGAGATCTAGATATATTTAAGAAAGACATTAGCTTTCAGGAAGTTTAATACATTCCTAAAATAATCTCCTTAAAACAGGATTTG
This sequence comes from Sitta carolinensis, assembly GCA_032173965.1. Taxonomy (NCBI): domain Eukaryota; kingdom Metazoa; phylum Chordata; class Aves; order Passeriformes; family Sittidae; genus Sitta; species Sitta carolinensis. The sequence continues at coordinate 32,051,192 of CM063283.1, forward strand.
CTTGATTTTTTTTTATTTCTTACATTTTTCACTGGAAGAAAATGGTGTTCTTGTGAAAATTGTGAGGCATTGCATGATTGTATATAAACGATCTGTCAGAATATAAAATCAACCAACGTGGAATGTTTTGAGTATGCTTTTAACTGCTACATAATGACTGCTTTCTAAGTTTGCCAAAGAGAAATTTAATATCTGCAGCGCCTGCTCAGTGTAAAATATTAAATGAAATGTTTTTATGCAATAAAATGGATTAGTTTGCCTGTAACCACCTTACTGCTAGAATTACGAAGAAATGATGATTAGAAATTGTGTTGCTAAACTTTGCAATCACTGATTTCAAAAAGCACCACTATCCTTTCAAAGTAGGAATCCACCCCACTGCTAAAATACCACCACTACCCAATTAACTGCATGCCTTCTAAAACCAGATCTAATCAGATTGTTTGGAGGAAAGCAAGTCAAAGGTGAATCTATTTAATTTCTATATAAAAAGTTGTTTGCTTCATTGAATATGTAATACAATGTATTATCTGTATAGAATATGATATATTGAATATAATAAAATACCTTAAAAAGGTTAAGGTTGTAGAGTTATGTATTCAGAAGTCAGGAAACACTTCAATGTCAGTTATAGTAATGTCATAATTATGGCATCTGAAGCGTTTTCTCTGTTGCATATATTAATATAGATATGTAAGACTATAAAGTAAACATTATTTTGTGAAATAGCATTTAATATCCTGTGTATCATTTAACACACTATAATTTGAGTCACTAGAAAAATATTTTAGTATACCATGAGGGATTATTGTAACCCTGTTTTAACTATTGTTAACAATTGTTAGATTTATTCTCTTTCTGTGACAGTCAGTTTGGATCATACTGTAACCAGTTCATTTGTCTGTTGCTTCCCATGATGTAAGAGTATAGGAAGGAAAATCAGAATGGACAGTGAGATGATAGCCACAATTTTTTTATACTTGCCAGACAGAATGTTTATGGGGAAAATTAGGGGTTTAATTCTGGGAAAAGAATATAAAAAGAAATAATTGGGAATCTAAAACATATTTCATCCACCATAATTTTATTTTTATCCATCCTCTTTAACGAATCATTAGTTTTTTATAGAAATATAATTTTACTTGCCTTCTCAAAGGTTTATTGACACTGTTTCCCTTGTGCTGGCTCTGGTTTTCTCACTGACCTGCTGGGAGCTATATCAGGTAAACAATCCGGCTGAAAAATTAACCCTGCTGCCCACTTCCCTAAAGGATCAGATTTTAGCAGCAGCAGCATATATTTTACACTGAACTGTGTCTGAGGAACCCAGAGGCTCATAACTGAATGCTCGCAATCACAGTTTAGCTAACACATTTGGAGTGAACATGTTCCTCTTTTTGCACTACACCATTAAACTCAAATTAAGAAAATCATCCTCACTTTATCAAGTAAATGTAGTATGTGGGAGAAACAACACTGGATTATAAAAAGAAAAACTATTAGATATTACAGCTGACTGCCTAAATAGATTGCATAAAATAATGTCCTGATCTTCAATTAGCACCAACACACCAACACCCTGCAACTTAGTCCTTGCTTATAGCTTTTTCTCTTGGTTGACCTGGGCAAATATATTATGTCACTGTTTTCATCTTCCTCCTCTGTATTAGAAAAAAATAAAGGATAAGAAAACTCCTATTTTATAGTAGAAGGGGCTCTATATGCAATGCGTAGGCAGAGAGGAATAGTGAAAAGTCAACCAAGCAGTTATAATAATTTTTGGCATCATCTACCTTGAGTTCATAGAGAGGGATGGCACAAATAAGGCATTTCCACAGTTGCTTCCCGATACAGCAGGGGTAAGTGTGCAACATCCCAATGAACACAGAAGCAGAGATCAGTTTCTTTAAAGTACCAGCCATCAGAATCCCACTCAATCAAGAAGGAGGTAGAATACAGCTGCAAAATGCCTACCTATATTTTCTTCCCCCTTAAATAAGAAGCACAGCTTTGACCTGTGATGAGGGTGTTTCGTTCCCAGTCCTTGATCATTCCATCATAACTCTGTTCTGTATTCCTTAGGTACAGGAGTTTTACTTGAAACATCTTTGAGCTCAGTTTATGTTAAAGATTTGTCCTGGTTTGACCAGTCCAGGGAAGTGAGCTGGCTGGTTTTGAGATTGGCATTTTATTGGACTAATGGGAAAGCATTTTTTAGTTGTTATTCCCTTTGGAAGCAGCCCGGGCAGGTCTCTTTCCTCCCGGCTGTCAGAGCACACACCTCTGCCCTCTCTGCCCTGGGCTGAGTGGGGACAGGGGGAGGCCACGGGGGCCAGGCAGGGGCAGCTGATTTGGGAACATCTGCGGCACAGAGTCTGCTCTGCTGCTGGCCCCAGCTGAACCTGCCTTGGCTGAGCCTGGGAGAGAGCGGGGCGGGGGGGGGGGGGGGGGGGGGGGTGCGATGAGGGAGGCTCTGGCATCTGATGAGACCAAGGGGTGGAAAAGGAATTTTGGGAATCTGTCCAACTTTCCCTCGGCTGCTTTCTGGGCCTGAACCCTCTGAGAGCTGCCCCCAGCACGCCTTTGAAATCTGACACCATGGACTACTGCAACTGACACTGTCTCTTGTTAACTCTTTCAGTGCATCAGTGCACAGATGGGACTTAGAAAGCCTCCATCCTCTCTCCAGTGAGAGAAAATTAGAATGTAGATGTGTAAAGACCATGTGAAGTATCAAAGTCAATCAAGAAAGAGTGAAAGTCCAGGTGGAAGGAGTGTGGGAAGTTGTTTTTGAGCTGTAAAAGACTCTGGCAAGCTATAGTAGTTGGTTATAACATATTGAAATATTTCCTTTAAACCATAAAGAAATATGGGGGAGATAAAAGAGTTCAAATTGTAGACCTGAGCAAAGAAGTGAAATGTTGAGGGGAATATTGATTTCCTGAGAAGTTGAACAGAGAGATGAAGTGATAAAGACTTTTTGCCCTCGAAGAAGAAGTGAATCTCTGTTCCTTAGAGGTGAAGGTGGTCCCAAAGACAAAGAGAACCTTTGATTTGAACATTTATCTTTAAAATAAGACCCCATACATCGATGTGGCCCAGAGACACAACTGTGAACATGGGAGGAATTTCATGAACGCAAAAGGATCTGGGCAGTTGCTGTTCATGAAGAATGGATCTACAAGAGAACTGATTTCTTGTGAGGAAATTGACCATAGCTAACAAGAGGTGTTTCCCTCCCTAAATGAACAGAAAAAGACTGTTTTAGAGGTGGAAAACTGCCTGGGATTTCTGAGTGTTGTTTTCTTTACATTGTTGGTTAAGAGAAAAAGAAGGTGTGGGGAGGGAAGGAAGAGTGTTTTGAAGGTTCCATCCTCATTCTTATTGTTTTTCTTTCTTTTAGTGTTAGTTAATAAAGCCTTATTACTTTTAAACTTAAGCCTGCTTTGCTCTTGATTGGAAACTTTGAAATTGGCAAACTCAAACCAAGACAGAAATTGGTGTTTCTGCCTGGTTTCAAATTGAAACCACGACAAGACTTTTTTTAAAAATTACGTGGAGGACTAGTCACAGAATCTGAGGTCAGTTCCATCCCTCATGGAAGGATCATTGTTCATAATTCAGTTCTCCTAGCCTGCAAAGCGGGCTGGCTGCATCCAAACCATCTGTTTCAAATGGTCCCTGACCCAGAGATTTTTTTGAAAAGTATTAGTTGGGCTAGACAAAATACATGACAGGGTGTTTTGCTCTAAGAATTAAACAGTGTAAAGATCAAGTCCCAGGCCTGGAAATGTCCTCTAGCATCACTTACTTTCCTCACATAGGTACAGCATGTAATTTTAACCGCCTCTTCACAGAAATCTTGCAGAAGTGAGGCTCTGTGGTATTTACAAACCCAGAACACAAACATGTCTGCAACAGTAATTCAGCTCCTGGTTAATATGAGAAAGTCTGGACACTTGAACATCTGCAGATCCAGGATACTCACAGTTTGCAAACTTCAGGACTTAGATTTGCTGTACCTCTGCAGTAAATCTGAAAACTGTTTGACTTATAAAAATTAACTGGGCTCATGGCAATTTACATAATGAAAGTGTCTAAAAGTTATTAAGCTCTGTTTCCATTCTTCTACTACACTTCTACTGACATAAATATATTGTCAAAATACAGTCAAAAATACAAAACAGTTACAGTGAACTTTGCACACATATGTAAAGCTATCCCAAGCTTTGACAAGATTTTGGGTACTGTCTGCTGGAAGATGTGATACTGTACAAGAAGGAAAATTATTTGATACTCTTTACACATTTATATTTCCCATTTTCCATTTCCATCTTCATATTCAGACATTGTTCAGAAATAGACTTCTGGTTTTATCTTCTTTCATTTGGGCTTTGTACTGCCACAGAAGTAGGCTTGTCAAGATTTTTTTTGGCCTTATTTACAGTCTAATTTTAAATCTGCTCTAACAAAGGAATGCAACAAGCAGTAAGGAATGGATAAACTGATGAAAGACAAAAGATACTGAGCAAACACAGCTGTTCAATTAAAAAGTGCACATCTGGATATGTTCATCTAACATTAAAAATAAAATACCAAACATTATATTTAGAAATGAGCAACAATGATAAAAATCAAAATAATTTCTCAGCACCTCATTCTCATTTAACACATTGTAGAAAACACAAAATATACAAATAATTTTATGCAAAAATTCAATTATCTTCTGAAGAGAATTTCATATCATCAGATGGCGATGAATGGTAATTTGAGTGCTTTTTATCCAATTATTTTTGTAAAATTATTTAATTTTTTAAAAAAATCTTTAAAAGTCCAATGAATTTATACCTAAATATATGACAGGATCTCAACTTGTTATTAAACCCAAGTTACACAAAATCAGACTATTAAATGACACAAAACAAACTTGAAAATTTGAAAAACAGGAATCTGAGCAATAATTTGGCATATTTTCTTTTTTGCATGTCTGTTCTTTTCCTAGTGAAGTAATTCATTATTTGTATTTCCTCTCTGTACCTTGTCATCTTTTCAAATGAACAGAGGTCTCTTCAAGTTTTTCAAAGACTTCTTCACATCATTCCTCTTCAGGAGGAAAGAATGATGATTTGACTGTCAGAAAAATATGTATTTTATATCTGTATTATAACTTTCCATTACAGACCCCTATTATCGGTTGCTTCAAAATGTGTCAGACTTTAACAGCTAAACCTTTTTACTCCTAAAAGAGGTTTAGGTAAACTACATTGATTTTCCCATTTAAAAAAAAATCTGTATAATCACTTTGACGAGATTTACTTTATGAAGAAAAAAATTAGAAATTACGTCACCCTCAGGTTAAAGAACAATGTTATCTGTCCCTATAAGAAAAACCTATCCATGTCTAGCCTATACTTTCCTCAAATTCCATATTTTTTTATAATTAAGAGTATCTGGCATTAATATCAAGGTTACTGTCCTTATAAATAGTGTCTGCAAAACTAGAACTGCAGTGGTAGGCAGAAAAAGAAGAAATAACAAGATAGGAAACAGTGTATGGTGAACCAAGGTAATGATATAGTGAACAAATACAGGATGTTAGCAAGAGGAAAAAAAAAAAACTGAACAGTGACTGTGACCTTAATGTACATGTAAGAGGGACACAAAATTCTTCCAAATCTAAAATACAAAGCACAAAGATTTATCTAGAAGTCTCAATCTGCAGAAAGTAGTAATTTAGTAAGATATGCTTTCTGCCTGATAAAGTATATGAAATAATCACAAAAAGATAATGAGTCATACTATATAATATCTTAAATGCAGCAACAAAACTTGTCCTCTAAACATTCAGAAAACATTTAAGCACGGTCTAAGGAAGTGTGGTTCAAGTCTTTTAGATGTCTAAAATTAGTGACACTAGTAAAACTAGTAAAACTATTTTTCTAGGCTATATTCATACTTAACTGGAGGAATAGGAATGTAGAAAAACTGTTGTAAGCATCTATGTTAAGATGCATTACACTTAGAAAATGTTCCTCCTATAGAGTTTGGGGAAGATGGAAATCTACATACAAATGTTTATCTGTTCATCTGTTCTGCTGTAATTTCATAGTTTTCTTTAATGAGAAAACACACATTTTCTTAAAACACATGTTTTATTTTGTCAGGGGTTGCTAAATCTTTCAGCACAATAGAGACCTGACTGCTGCAGCCCTATGCCTACACATCCAAGCAGTAGCAACTGTGAGCATATATTTCCAACAGGTACATGTGCAAGCACGCTAATACAATATGTATGTAAATATACACAAAATTTCTTCTGAAGATCATTTCACACAGAAACCTTCACCAGTCAAGGAAACAGGCAACACCGACCAATTCATCATGTTGCCCTCTGACAGATCTGGATTAATGTCCAAAAGTGAGAAATATATGCTTCTGTAAATACATATATATGAATCAATAACTGATATTAAACAATGAATCTGTCTAGTAGCTGGCCCTGGATCCTGTCATGTCCAGTTACCACACCATCTCTCAGTCAACCCTCAGATCCTACAGTCCCTCTGAAAGTTGATCTTGACATACTGGTCCCTCCAGTAGAGATCATCTCTCCATCTGTATCACTCAGAGATTACACAAATCTCTGGCCACAAACTATGGCTGTTCAAGTTTACCATTTCCAAACCCTTTATTTTATTTGTTTGGCAGACCTAATTGATATTCACCTGTGATCATGTAGTGATTTGAATAACCCCACCTTCCCTGGTTGCAAGCCCTGGGATCACCTGGGCACCTGCCCCCCCCCCAAGACTTATTATGGTTACATAATTCTGATGTTCCCAGGTACACATATGCACACACAATCACACATGCATACACAGAACAGACAGACTCCTTAACAGGAAAATAGATAGTAATGGAATTCAGTGAGAAGGCAGGACAGTCTCTGGTAACCAGGCACAAGAAATTACCAGAGAAGCATAATGATTATCAGCCTGTTTACATACAATTGTCCCTTTTTATTCCCTTGTCCCTCATTCCAGTGGTAGTTCTTCACCCAAAACTACCTTGTTGCTTCCCTTTACCTGCCCTAAAGATACCATAATAAACCTTGTGCAATTCAAATATGATATTCCCCTTGTCCCATGAATTCCACAGGTTGGGAAGTAACCCTCCTTAGTCCGAAAGGTGATCCAGAGAAGTCCTTCATGACTAATTCTCTTTCATACCCAAACCATGAGGGTGGTGGCCTTTCTGTGACAGCCATGTGAGTAGCAGGGAGCATGGCTGCTCACTTCTTGTGATTAGCTTATTCCAATTCCTCTGCCTGTGACAGTTCATGAGAAGAGGCAAGCCTTTTGTCACATAATCTAATGATATCCAGTACACAAAGAGATATTGCTGAATTAACAGGTCTATGTAGGTGCCCACGCTTATATAGAGAATATCTGGTTTTGATCTGAGTGCCATCCTAAGCACAGGAAAATAGGCAAAGTTTCCCCATCTCCTGTTTCTGGAACTTCAGTCTGTAAATATTATCTAATTGTAATTCAGGTGAAAAATTTCTTATAGAATTCTTGCCCATGCAAATTTGTTTTGAAATATTTAGCAGAATATGTTCCTGTATTGCCATCCACAATGTGCACGACTGCGTGCAACATTGTATGAAGAGCAAAAGCTGTCATTGCACATTTCAATAAATTCGTTTGAAAAATGCATCATACGGTTAATACATGTAATTCAACAACTGTCTCTGATGACTTTTCACTCCATTTTTCCAATGTTCAAAGGGTTCACTAAACCATATTCAACAAAAAGGTTAGTTTTTCAACATTCAGCATACAATTACAGATGAATGCAGCCTGCCCCTTTATACATCTAAAAATATATTTACTTCTGTGACACTACTAAGAAAATAAATGATTATTTGAATGAGGTTTGTTCATGCTGACCATAGTTAAAGGCTAGTAGCTGCACTAAAAAAGCAGTTTTGTCATGATTTTTGCTTTATTTAAATATTATATTTAAAATCTCATTATCATCGAAGGACTTTGGACATAGAAATTGTTCATTGGTTATTGCTTTTCCCTCAGTTTTATACACGTAAAAAACATTTCTGGTGGCTGAATCTATTTGAATGCATCTCTTTTTATTTCTGAAAATGAACTGAGATTTAATGCAGTTCTGACAGGTCTGAGCTGTAGTAGCTTAATAAGAGCTCGTGATAAAATCAGGTCATGTAGATTAGAGAGGCATATGCTCAGCATGCCTCTTTTCTTATTTTTCATGTTTTCCCTCATCATGTATTGAAAAAGGGAATATATGCTCATCAAATACCTTCCATGAGATCATCTTTGATAAGGTGGTCATGCAGCTCTGGGACAATAATTTGAATATCTAATATTATGTTGTATATAGCTACAACAACATCCAATATTCACAACTTTCATTTATATGCAACTATTGCATAAGTGACACTACTGTCTGTGATATGAAATTAAGAATAAAAATTATATATTACACAAGGGTTAATTTTAGAACAGTAGAAGCTCCAGGCAGAGAAAATGTTATCATCAAGGAGAAAAGTGGCAGCAGATTCAAAGTGTAGAATGATCAATACTCAAAGAAAGAAATAAAAGGCAAGATCTATACTGATTACCTTTCCTGTAACAAATGTTATAAAAGAAAGAAAAAAAGTCCAGAATAACTGAAGGCGTGATTTTCTGCATCAGGACTCTCTCTGTGTCTAAGGAAAATGGCTTATAAAAGCACACTATCAAGGAATAGAGTAATATGTTGTGCTATTTAGGAATTAATATATGATATTTATATTTTTACTTTGATGAAAATAACAAAAGAAGAGGCAAACCAGAAAATATATAATAAAATATTTGCAAGATGATCAGAACATCAATCATGGGATTTTCAGTTCCTGAAAAAATTGAATTAATAACAGCTGTGCTACCTCTAGGAAAGAATGTATGATGCAAGCACTAGAATTTCTTTTTTTTTTTTTTTTTTTCATTTTCTTTAAGTATCTAGAGGAATAGATTATTCGAACTTCTTTCCAAGAAATGAACAGCCACTTAACGTGACAGCATCATTCAGTGATGAAAATGCCATTAGTCTAAAAGCTGCAAATGGAAGTTGTGTTGTATGTAGGCTGGGCCTTAAACTAGAGTGTTAAAACAGTGATATACTAAGTAAATTAAACCGGTTGAAAATGTTATATTTCTTAGTCTGACTAACTCTCTAACTCAGAAAGACAGCAACAACTTCTAGTATGTGCTTTGGAAGAAAAGAGGCAGAAAATGTTTCTATTACTTCAGTGTTGTCAATCCTCCAGCACAGAGGAGAGACTTAAGTGCCACAAAGGCACACAGTTCAAGAAACTTCATGCCTGAGTTTCTGGCTTGGAGCTCAGCTATTTGTAGTTCAATTCAGTTGTGTAATCATAGGTCTTTAATGTCTCTTCACACATTCCAGAATAACCTGCTTGGCCTTCTGCTGTTGATCATCTAAGATCTATGTGGTTGTAAGAGAAAAACAAAGCTGTTGCTATATTTTCTACAAGAGAGAAATAGGGTTTCGCACTGATGTAGGAACAGAGAAAAGCCAAGCTGTAGTACCTTGTAATACTTTCACCATCAGTTCTCTGATATCACAGCTTGAAAAAACCCAAATTAATCTTCTGTGATTCATGAATATTATTCATACAGGAAGGCAGTGATTTTACCTGCCATTAAAAATTCTTCAATATTCATGGGGGAAAAGCAGAACATAATAGCTAGGTACTCTCAATACTGTTCACACAGAAAACATGCTCCATCCTTAACAGCATGTATGCATGTGTTGCACATTAATTATTCCCAGATTTTTTACTATAGTCAAGCCTTCACTTCAAAGAGAAAGGAAGCCATGAAAGAATTTATGCATTTGTGCATTTATGATAAAGAAAGTCATGTTATTTAATAAAATGTAACATACGGTCACAGTTAAATCCCCCCCCCCCCAAAAAAAAGAATACATTGTAACACTATTTGCATTATTTTATATATTTAGGTAAATAAGTATTTACAAGTTTATGTATACACATAGTGTTAGACAAGTAATAAACTTCGGTAAAAAACAAATGTATAGCAGACATCTTTTTTTATATTTTATAAATGTCTTTACAACTGAATAAAGAGATTAATTAAGAAAATAAATCACTGAATCTGTATTATTGTTTGTTATGAAATTGGTAGAAGCAGAATTTCTCAGAGCAGTGATGAATCGTAATATAATAGCTTGAAAAAAACCTTAGAGTATTATTTTAAGATTGCAAATTTGGAAAATTACAGCTTGATTAACACAATTTTTTTGTGTATTTTTTTGGTTTATCATTTTAAAGTAATAGTCACCTTATTAATTTGTCAGATCTCAGTGTTAACCAAGCTGCCAGAATGATGAAAATGTGCAGTAAATATTTTTTTATAAGATTCTTTAGAGATCCCTTGTGAGGAGACCATATCAGAAGCTAACATTTAATGTGTTGGATCATGAAAGAAACAAAAAGGCTGATGAAATGAGCTGAAGCACAGAAAAGGTACAGTAAGTAAGAACTAAAATCTGTTCAGTATACCATAAGAAGTATCACATAAGAAAGTCAACATCTGCTTTACTAAACAAAAGCACACTGGAAATAGGCAATATACTGTTCATCTCTGCATTGAATAACCTCTTAGAAACAAAACCCTTAGGGTTATGTACAACTAAATAGCTGAGATACACCTGCTGCTACCTTCCTGGCTTTGTCTTATTTTGCTTGACCTTGCTGTATTGGACCATGCACAACTCAAACCTACTATACTGCAATTAGCTTATTTTTTCATTTCTTTTCTCTAAGCATGACATGGCTTTTCACATTCTTTTCACAACAGGGAGAGGAACTGTAAACTCTGAATACGTCCCTCTGTTCTTCCTAACCCCAGCTGCAATATTTCTTCTTTTCCCTGGGAAAATGTTGGAACAAAACAGAGCACTGGGAAATCAGTGTGAAATCAATAGATTTTAGGAGAGAAATTAATCTGTAATAGCATATTGTTTCTCATACCAAAATAATTCCCTTTGGGGAGATTTTCATGGTTCTGTGTAATAGTCCACAGCAAGAGAGTAACAACCCTCAGGGGAAGATCCAAGCTCCTACTCTTGATAAAAGATCAAATTATCTCTGCAGAAAAAGAGAAAAGAAAAAAACAGAGAAAGACATCTTCCCATTCTCACGCCATCCCAAATCTTTCTAATTCTTTGTCTTACAGCTTTGTAGCATTTTGAAACTAGATGGTATTAGGACATCAAAGGTTGACCAATATTTGAAAGAATTAATAGGTCTTCACTGAAGTAAGTATCTCACACACCAAATTAAGAATTTCTGTAGTTGGGAAAAATTAAGTGGTGATTGACAAGGACTGATAGAAAAGTTAAATACAGAGACATTTTTCAGTATTTAGCTACATGGTTCAAATTGCAACAGATGATGTAATTGATTATATGACTGTCACATAAAATAATAACATAATATATCTATTATGAATAAAATGGAATATGACATACAGATTTAATTTTATTTCCTGGATTTGTGTATTGTTAAATCAAAGAAGAATATCTAAGATAATACGATTGAACAATCAATACTGCTTAGATTCAAAGTATAGATAATATATGTGTAAAGAAAACAATAGTTTTGTACGAATTTATGAACTGATCTATGAGGTAATACCTCACGTTCAACAAAAAATATATTTGCAAGTTTTCTTTGCCCTAGTCTCTTCTTCCAACAGAATTAAGTTAGAAACCTTAATTTCAGACTCTGCTGCTAAATGATGTGGCAATATTATACCTATTGATTGTTATAAAAGTAGGAATGATTCCTGGAATTCTGCCAGTTCTAAAATTAATTAGCTTTTAGACAAAATAGTAAGAAAGACTGTAATAACTGACCATGATAGCTCACAACTGGAACTGCAAGACTGAACATTGCATCTCTAGATAAAATTGGAAAGAGAAAAAATGAAATTGTATCTTATGGATTAAGAAATTCTATTTAATTTGGAAAGTGAATCATACTTTTTCTGTAATGCACAAATGTATGCAACTTTAATGTTGAGGTTGTAGGGTTTTTTAAAACTAAAAATTGTGATTGAAAAATTGTTTCCATGAAGATTTAATATTACCTGACTGTCCTTCTACAGAGGACATATATATTAGATAATTTAAAAAACCCAAACAAGTAAACCAGAAAATGTGCATATGAATTTAGAACAAAAAAAAGTGTTTGATGTCTGCATGTGTTCTGTTGGAATAAAGCAATGCTGTAACCTGTTGAGGCGATAACAGCTGAATTAACTACTGCTTAACTATTTGCGTACTACAAGCATATTTTATTACAAAGATCAGGTATTTCAAATAAATATTGCCTTGTGTATTTCATATACCACTATGCAATAATATCCGTGGAAACAACAAATGATCAGTAAGAAACTGATCAAATAAGAAAATTATGGGAAGTAAACCAGGAAAATAAAAAAGGAAAAAAAAATCTGATAAAGTATCCAAATCCATATGATCATGGTTACACAAAGGGTTGTAGAATCAGTTCATGGAGGTGGATTTTCAATAGAAATGCCCTGGAGGTCCTAGATTATATTTTACTGTTTTTAATCTAGCAAGCAACTAAAGATCAGAAAGAAACAGCAATACATCAATTTTCCTCTTTGTAGTGAATAGAGTCATAATCTCTGATGGGATCTGACCTTGAAATTAGAATAGTGAATTTTAGACACTGAAACAAAAAAACACAGGGGGGTCAGGATTAAAATAAAAATAAAAATGGATTTCATATTCTATCCTGATTGTTACTATTAAAGAGAAGTTTCATAGTGAAATTGAAAACATGATGCTCTTCAGGGCTTGGTATTGGGACCAATGTTGTTCAACATTTTTGTTGACTTCATGGACAGAGGGATCTAGTACATCCACTGCAAGCTTGCTGACAGCATAAAGCTGCAGGGTTCAGTCCACAAGCTGGAGGGCAGGGATGCCACCCAGAGGATCTCGACAGGCTTGATAGGTGGGCCTCTAAATCTCATGAAGTTCAGTGAGGCCAAATACAAGATTCTGTACCTGAGTCAGGACATTCCCAAGCACAAGTGCAGGCTGGGAGGAGAATAGATTGCAGCCCTGTGGAGAAGAACTTGAGGGTGTTGATTGGCAAGAAGCAAAACATTTCTTTGTGATAAAAAATTTAATAAATTTTACTTATTTTATCTTCATAATATTAACAATTCATGATAATACTCCTCAAATTTGAAAAATTAATTTAATTTTATTAATTAATTATTAATTAATAATACTTTATATCGCTCTGATAATTACGACTACCACTACATTTCTTTTGTATCCTAAATTTTTCCCTGAATTGATACAGTACCCCTAATTTACTGGAGCAATTTGCAAGGCTAAGAAGCCTTTTGTAGTGATGTGCTGTGTATAATATTTTGAAAAACCTGGAATAAGGTTGTTCTATTGGGTTTGGTTGTGATTTTGTTTTGTTTTTTTTTTTTTTCATTTTCTTTTCTTTTCTTTTCTTTTCTTTTCTTTTCTTTTCTTTTCTTTTCTTTTCTTTTCTTTTCTTTTCTTTTCTTTTCTTTTCTTTTCTTTTCTTTTCTTTTCTTTTCTTTTCTTTCTCCTTTTTAAATACATTCTGGAGTTTCATTACAGCAATTTCATACAGGTGTCACTATGAGCCCAAATTATCAGCAATAAACTCCTCCTCTTTGAAGAAGTCCCTGTGGAAATTTAACAGCAGCAATTCAGTAATAACCCATATAAACTGTCAGAGTAAACCTGTCTTTGAAGTATGCTTTTTCCTTTAATTTAGTCAATATTTGCAAAGTCATAAAGATTTCTTTCCATTTTATGTATTGGGATACATATTTGCACCATATAATACACTTAGCTGCTATATTAGGATTTTTCTCTTACCTTTCATATAGGCCTTTGATTATGAAAATTTAGCAGTGTCCTCTGTAAAAAAATAATGGAATGAACCATGAAGTTGGCAGCTGAATTATTTTCAGGAAAAGGAGAAAGAAACTTTTGGCTTTGACTACATAAGGATTTTCTAAATTAAGAGGGCCAGAGCCCCAAAAGACAAACAATAGGGCACAGGTCATGTCTGTATGCTTGAAATCTGTGCTGTAGTGTGTCTTCATCAAACAAGACTTTCTTAAGAATTTTAACAATTAAACAGTGCCTGTAACCACAAGATAATTCAGTAATCAATTCTGTTACAAGATTAGTTTGCCAAATGTGTCTAAAGCATCAAGCACTCAGTATAGTGCTAATAGGAAGCTGCCGTATCATTATCTCAGAGTAATTTTTGATATGAAATAAGTCTTGCTGTTATGTTACTAAAATATGTGTCCTTTTGGTCAGGAAATGTGAAATATTACATTGGACATTCGTCCAATATCCTGTTTTGGTGGGGGTGTTTTTTTTGGGGGGGAGGTTGTTTTGGCTTTGTTTTGGGTTTTTTGTTGGTTTTTTGGTGTGTTTGTTTGGTGTTTTGTTTCTTTGTTTTTAAAACTACACAATAATATTTAGAATAAAACCATCACATCAGTTCTGTGCGCTCTAAGCATGTATGTAATAGGTACTAACGATGTTCTTAAAGAACTTATCAGTATTACCTATTGCTGATTTTCAATGGGATTTATTAAACTATCTTATTTTTAATCTATTTGCAAACAACCACAACAATGCTGCATTTTCAGTTGCAAAGTATTTAATATATAAGCACTATAAAGATTATTATTTTGGCATGACTTTTTCTTATTCTTTTACGTTCTTGCCTCTATAACCCTTTTATCATGGGTTAGTTGGGATGCTTCCACTAGAAATAGTGGGTTTTTAAAAATTCTTCCATGTAAAACTTTTTTTTTATGCTATTCATTCCTGAATTCCCATAAAATTGCATACAAGACAAGACTGGCTATTGAGCCTTTCTGTTTAATATGTAGAACATAAGGATTTCCTGTTTAATATATAGAAAAGACACATAAAATTAAAATCCTATTGGTTTTCATAATTTTTGAACACTTAGAAAAATGATGGAGAAAGATCCCAATGCAGATACATATACATGTTAATTCCTACTTTTAGAGGTGAATCAGCATCTAATTCAGAGTATAATTCAAGTACATTTTGCATTTACAAAACAAGAGATGAATGTAATCCATATGAAATTAACTCAGATTTCTAGAACAGAGAAACAAGTTCAACAGTAGACAAATATTTGACACTCATCATATTCATTTTCATACAGGTTAGTATTTGTCTGCTTTTTGAATGTCATTCTTGAAAAGCAGTGGAGTAAATCTGCATATTATAAGAAATCACTGAAGCCCTTTTGAATAGGATTTTCCTCCTTCCTCTGCTGAAGAAATATTTCCCTCAGTAGAATGGATTAAAGCTGGGCAAATAAATCCTTATACACACTTTTCATAAAGAAGGCAGCACATTGTTCCTGAAAAATGTATGGGTAGCTACAGAATTTGACTTAAATCTTGCAGTTGTCAATGACCATCTGCCCTCATGTTCCATGATTTTTTTGACTAAAATGTATGGACTTCTTATATTTCCACATAGGTCCAAAATTACCATCTTTGTAATGCTTTTTGTATGTCCTCTTCTCCCCAGGCATGTGTGCATGTGTTAGTGGATGGGATATTACCAGATGAAGTTCATCTAGCCAGTTGTTTACATGTACAGTTAGCTCTTCATTCCGCCAACATCTCAAATTATGATGAATAAAGCATAATAGAAGTACTTGTTCCGATTATGGCAGGACTTTAGTCTGTCTAGCACAAGTTAAGTCTTTAAAAATAACCTCAAAACAAACAACAAAAACCTCGAAGCATTCTGATCTCTCTTTTTTTCCAAACCAGTAAGAGGTTATCAACAATATTCTACACTACTTTTGGAAGCATGTTTTACTTATAACAAAAACAATTAAACAAAAGCAATAAGTCATGACAGATACTTTTTTTAAGCTTACTTCTGGCTAGGAACACAGTCAGTACATGGTGAATCATCAAGGAGAAATCCATATTTTCTCTAAATTCAGATACCTACGTTTTGTATCTAAACTAAGGTAAATGGTTTTCTTCACGTAAAAGAATAGGAGTGGAAGTAAAGAGAAGTCAGAGTCCAACTCTTTTTAGGAGTTGCTACAAGAAAGGACAAATTTTCTTCGGAGGTTTTCTTCCCCGCCTTCAGAGGGATTCTCTATAACTACTTAAAACTAAATGCCTAATTTATGAGGGATATGAGTGACACAGCTGCTCCATTTCCAGGTTACCTATGTTATGCCTTCATGCTATATCCAAAATCAACATCTTTATTGTCTTATTTACAGTGTCATAGTACTGAAAAATAGTATCATTAAAGGAAAATGATAAAAGTTCAGAGCTGAAATTCCTTATGGTAGGCTTAAATACACAAATTGTAATTAAGAGAAAGATCGCTATCACTATATCTGTAATATGAAAACTTGAATTGCAAATTTGGTGTTTTCCATCTAATCTAGAAGCTGGGCTCTCAAAACTCCTCAGCAGCAGTCACATCAAAAATTTCCTTTAGAAATTGCAGCTTATTTTTCTCACTGTCTGAAAACTCACATGAGCTTCAGTTGTGTCTCCATTTTCACTCTGAACCTTTTAAGACTGGCCCTATGGCAATCATTAGTGTAGGCACAATAGGAGTAGTTTTAATTTCTCTAGAGTTTTTAATGAGAATACAAGATTTATCATTGCTTGAATTTTTCACAGGTAAATAAAATAGATGCAATTTCACTTTTTCATTGACATAATCCTTGGAATAACATAGCGGAGATGTATTACAATCCTAACTTTAAAATAATAAACTTTATAATGCTTATATATTAAATACTTTGTTACTGAGAAATACAGAATTGCTGTTGTTGTTTGCAAATAGTTTAAAAATAAGACAGTTTAATAAATCCCACTGAAAACCAGCAATAATTCTTAGGGTAGTCTTATGAATGCTGGAATATTTAGATGTTATATTAGCTCAGAGCTACTATTTGCTCCAACATATGTATGAACAGTCTAAAAATATTATGTTTTTTTTTTTCTTTTCCTGCAGGATATTCTTTTCAATAGGATTTAGAAAATAAGCTTACTTGTGGACCTTTTGAGGCATCTTCTGACCAACTATCAGTTCTTCCTGTTTCCTCAAGCCAAAGTTGCTAAAATTAGTGTGAAATTATTGCTGCATGGAATCTTACCTACACAGCAAATACTCTGGTGAATCAGAACAAAATTATTATAGTATTAAATACATATTAATAAAAAAAAATGCTCCTGGAAATAAAGGGACTTCAATGATTTCAGAGAATCTTAAGATAATTTGTTTTCTTCCTACTAGTCACAGGGTTTTTTTAAACATTCAATAACTTTCTCATTTTTCAGGCCTTGAACACAAAGGAGAAAAATAAGTTCTTTATGGTTCTGTATAAGTGTATCTATAAAAATAGTTTGGTACAGTTTCAGTAAAATAAAGGGACTTGATTCTTTTTTTTTTTTTTTTTTTTTTTTTTTTTTTTTTTTTTTTCACAGACCTCTATCCCCATAAAGAAAAAGCATGAAAAATACTAAGGTAAACAGTTAGTTAAATTTGAAAGAAACCCCAAAGAAACAGAAGAGGAAAAAAAATAAAGATAGAGAAGGGAGGACAGGGGGATGGAAAGAAATGTTATTTGTAATTTGAGAGCAAATATTTTCTCAAATTGTAGTGTGATAAATTCTTTCACGTTTCAGTGCTATGCAACTGTAATGTAATACTTATGTAATTTTGGAATATAAACATGCAGACAGAGATAACAACTGGTTATTCTGTATAGAATGACTTGTCTGCGACTCTAAAGTTAAAACTGGAGCATATAAGATGGTATCAGGGGCCTTAAAAGTCCAGGCACATGATGATATCAGAGGCTTCAGGGCTTTAGCTGTCAATTACAGTTCTCAGGCAGATGCAAAGTGAGGAGCTGGAGCCAGCTTTGGTAATAACAGGATGAACAAGGTAGGAATCAAAAAAAAATGAAGGCACAAATCCTGCTACCACTGCATAAGCTTGTTTTAATATTGCTGATTTAGGGAATCTATTACAGATATTATATTATGGATATATAATGTACATTTGCCTCAATTAATGTGTGTGTCTGTGCCTGTGCGCATGTGTGCACATGTGTGTGTAAAAAGCACATTGAACTATGTGTGTGTCAACTAATAAGTCTTTACCAACATTATGAACTAGGATAGGATTTCTCTTCTCCTTCTCCCCTCCCCAGCCTTGATTTGAAGTTGTATAATTTACTTTTTAACTTAGATGCCACAAATTGTAAAGAAAACTACATGCAGTAGTATCATATCATCCAAATTATCCAAATAATTTTATTTTCTTAAGACATTTTCTCCATTTTTTATACAAATGAGTACTGCTAATGTGATAATATCAGTAAGTTTAATCTTACTTTTTTTTCCTTGGTGTGTGTGTCTAACTCAAAATTTAGTGGTATTCACATGAGGACGAATATTTACCAATGCTGCTTATTTCTTTGACCTACTGTCAGCAGATGGAAGAGGCTATGTACACACGATCAACAGAAATTGCAAGAACAGAAGAGAAGCCAATGGTTTTGGAATGGCACTCACGGGGTCACTAAACACAAGCCTGGAATTACAAGAGCGATGTTTTCAGAACAGCAGCTTGTGCTTGCAATTCTTTTTTCTTCCTGGCAACAGTGTTAAAATATTAGCTTTGAAAAAAATCCAAGAAGGTTTTGGAACAGTAAAAAACACACAGAGAAATTCTCTTTCCTACTAAATTCAAACTTAAAAAAACTAAAGAGATCATTTACCTATTTTACTTAATCCCTCTCCCATTTTTTTTTCTCCAAGCTACAGCTCTATGGATAGGAAAAAAATAAAGGAAAATGAAAATATGAAAATAACAGAAATAATTACTGAATAAATATACAAAGGAGAGAGAGAAATACTAGTTTTAATCAGTAGGACAGATAGTTTATATACCCTTTTCTCAGAGAAGAAATAATCTGCTTAAGAGGTAAATACATACCTTTTAATTTTTTTCCTTGTTCAATTATATGTTTAAAAATAAATGCCTATGAGCACACATATATTGAGAGGCAAGGGAACAGAAAACCAGACAAAAAATTAACACATTTAAATGCATCTCAGATTATGTTGCCTATATATTTATAATTTATATGCTGGAAGGTGACATGCCGTCTCTTCTTTTGTACAACACATAATGCAGTAATAGTTGTTTTCTTCCTAAATTATACTTTTGCAATTTAGATGACTCCATTCATATTTTCCCAATGGAGATAATGTCACTTGAAATGTGCCTTTTTCACCGTCAGGATCTAACTATATATATAGCAGAAATATGCTGTGTAACATCTGTTATGCCCAAATAAACTGCAGGAACAGAGATGTAAATTTCAAAGTTTACTAGACAGCGTAGGGAGAAACATGAGGGATAAGTTTACTTCTGGGTCTGAAGATAAACAGCTGTTTCTATCCAATAATCAATTATGGTATTAAAAGCTCTCCCTCTGTCCTTGATAGAGATGTTAAATCCCTATGTTTTCAAGCAGCAGTGCTGTAAGAGATTGAGGGTATGATGGCACCTTTAGGTGTACTTAAATACCTGTCTGTATTTCTGGATTGTCTGTGGACCAGATTTCCAAATTTATTTGGTTCTGGTTCTGATACGTTATTTCTTTGCCGACAAAGGGAGAGAACTTAATAAATAAGGAGTAAACTGTTTCAGTATTTCTGACAGTTTTATAACAACAATATAGTCTAATGACATTTTCGAGATTTTCTATATATGCACCAAGATATTTTCAAATAATCTGTTAATAATATGAGTACTAAGAGGAATCCTTGCACTATTTAAAGCCTCCACATCCTTGGCAGTCATAAAAAAATAAATGTTCTCTATTGAGAGAGGATGCAGTGTGATATAAATGTAGGCAGAAAAATAGTAGCAGGTTACTTCATTACCTCTGCTGCTACTTATGTCCAAAATATTTAATTATGTGTCAATTGAAAAGAAGGACATCCTAAATCTTGGAAGACCCGTCCCTCCCCTTCTTCCCTTAGCTTTTATATCTGAGCTGATGTCATAGGGAATATAAAATCTCTTTGGTTAATTTGTGTCAGCTGGTTGTGTCCCCTCCCAGGATCCTGCCACTCCTGGCCCACCTGTTGGGGAGGAATGCTGTGGAGAAAGTGCTGATGCTGTGTCAGCCCTGCTCAGCAGCAGCCAAAGCACTGGGCTGTTACCACTGCAGAGCACAGCACTGGGAGGACTGCTAAGGCAGAATGAGCTCCATTCCAGCCAAACCCAGCACACGTGGTTCCTTTCTTCATGTGTAGATATTTATTTGATCAAAGATTCTCCAAAGGTGATATATAGTGATTCTTTCATGTAGATGTAGTACTTAAAAAGAATTATCACAGAGAAATGTCTTTAGGCTCTTTAGTAGTAGCTGTCAAAGGTGGTCAAGAGTTCTGCTGATAGTGTTCAATTATACTTCTTAGTTGTCATTACAGGGTATGTGCACAGCTTCTTTTATATTTTTATCACCAATTATAAATTACTAGAAGAATTATCCATCCAGAGAAAACTAATTATTTTTTTGTTGAGATGTTTTAAAGGCAGCATATATTTGAGAGATATAAATATCCCTCTCTCCCTCTCTGTCTCTCTCTCCCTCTCTATATATACATATATACACAAATATATACACACTTATATATTTGCAAACCAAAAATATATTTTATGTTCCTCCATTTTTTCCATATTTGCTTAACTCAGTATTTCTAGACCCTGACCTAGCTAGAGGCAGCACATAAAAATATAATAAAAGCCCAACATTAATCTGTCGTAAAGAGTTTACATCTTAGTTACCATCCCAAACCACTTCTATGATGTTAGAGGAACCTGTGGTCTTTGGTAAGTTATCCTTTGCTGAAGTTTTCCCCTTGAGAAAAGCATCATAAAAGATGAAATAGCAAACAGAATAAGAGGCAGAGAGGCATTAAAAAATAGTGTCTTACTTTTGGGAGTCTAGTTCTTGTTCTAGTGGAGATAACAGTGAGCATTGACACTTCTGATGAAAATATGAAGGAAGAAATGTTCAAGTTTGATTTATTGATGATGAAGTTCAAAATGGTATTTGAAATTTTTCAGTGATAAAGTTTTGCAAAACTTTGTATAAAAAGTATTTCTAGCAAAGCTTATAAAGCATTAGGTACCATATGATGCTGCATTCAGAATAATGTAGAGAGTTTCATATTTTCAGGCCTTTCTTTAGCACTATTTATGTTATGTCCTAGATGTAATACTTCTGACTCTGTACTTCCATAGACTTGATTTCTTAGTTGTGTTCCTTTTCTTTCTAGCATCAGAGTGTCTTCTCTGATCAAGGTAGTATAAATGCTGTCTCCTTTGGTCTCTTCAAAGTATTTTTGTGGCTATCTACACAGACATCTATCCACGCTTTCCCTTTCATCCTACAAATCCTCTTAATGACTCCCTGTTTCCCCTTTTCTAGAACTTTTAACAGTATTATTTTATACCTTATTGTAGCTCAGTCCTGTTGTTCACTACAGGTTATCAAGGGCTAGCACTAATCAACCAGAACAGACACTGATTCACAAGGCTCTTTTAAATCAATTCCATTATTCATAGCCCACTGTAAAGACTGTGGCACCTTAAGGAGTTACTCCATGAATTTTTTCTGAAGAATTTTTCCATCTAACATTACTCCAAGGAATTTTGAATTAACCAGATTAAGGTAGGATTATGAGTCTTTTGTTGTCATACATGGAAAAAGAGAGAGGAGGATGAAAATAGTTGTGAATTTCTAATTGCCAAAGCCTGGATCAAAGGCCTGAAAGACCCTATGGGGGGGGGGAGGGGGGGAAACAATAGATCTTTGTTTTATGGGACTGGATTACTTGTATCTCTTTGCTATAATCTAATGAGATTGTTAAAATTGTAATTACTGCAATTATTAATCAAAGTTTTGTCTATGTGACATGCTCCATACATTCCCACTACAGGATCTATAAAATTTTCAGTTTTATGTGTGTTCTATCAGTACATTATCACATTATTGACCCCTAAATTATAATCCCCTCCATGTTTCTGGCAAACATAGTTTTTGTCCTCTGATATGGATTATGATTTGACATTTCTTAGACACATAGGTCTAGTGAATTAACTGAGTGTGAAGCATTGTAGAATTAGCTGTAGCGGTTAAATCATGGGGACCTGGTGTTCTCTTGCTTGATGTTTTAATATTACAACATGAGACACTAAACATGAAGTAGATATCTGATTTTGAAAAAAATAATAGTAAAAGATGATTAAAGCTGATATTTTTCAAAGCTAAAATTCAACAGGATTTCCAGAAATGGCCCATTACAAGTTCCTGTCTTACTTACATGTAACTTGGATGATTTTAAAAATGCATATTGCAGCTAAAATTTAAATAGCTAATCAATTTAATTAAATTAATTGTATTAGATATTTAAAATATTCAGAACAACTTTATTTAAGAATTTTCATATGATGTAACAAGGATCTGAAACAAAATATGAAATAAAACATATGCTACAGCATAACTTAGAAAAATTGCATCACTTTCAAAAGCAGCAGTGATCTTTCAATATATTTTATATTAGTAATTATAATTAGTAATTATAATCACTGAAGAATCTGTTCTCCTGATCATACCAAAATTTTTACTAGTTCCTAAACTTTGTGAGACTGTTGATATGACAGACCAAAAAGTTATGTCAATATGTTTCTTTTCCTCTTATGGCTCATATGGGTGACTGAACTGTGTGCACATCATTCTCTTTCTTAAATTTTATTTGAATGGATACAACCAGTAAAGAGAAAGTCTTATGACTGATTTCCATAGAACAGTGGTGAGAAAGAGGAAAAACATGTCAGAACATAAATTAACTTTCTGTTATTGAAAAGAGGTTGTCCTAATGTTCTGTAGTACATTAAGTTGTTTTCTGTTCCATGGTCATGTGTTGTCACCTGCAGTTATAATGCCTTTTTCTCTTAACTGCAAAAGCAGGAAGAGGAAAAGCCATCTGAATCACAGAATCATAGAATGGGTCAGGATGGAAGAAACCTGAGAGGGTCTTTTGGTCCAACCTCCCTGCTCAAGCAGGGTCATCTTAGGGCACAGGACACTGGGGTTTGTCCAGAAGGTTCTTGAATATCTCCAGTGAGGGAGACTTCAGAACCCACAGTGCAGATGAGGACAGACTACTGCACATGGAATCAGTCCTCACAGCACTACCAGTGACTGAGAAGTAAGTCCTTTTGCTTCACAGAGCACTCTTTTGACTTCATGGGTGTTTCCATGGTACCCCTTTTATGTGTCCAACAACTGTTTCCTTCATCCAATCACTAAAAGATTATCAGATCTTCTCCAAGCTTTCACAGCACCCTCAACTTTGTTTTTCAAAAAAAGCAATTTTTTGAATTGCTTTCAATGGATCAAGATTTATTTTCTGCTCCTTGTGACTCTGTCTTCCTGCCTCATTTGTCTCTGTGCTATTCTGTCTCAGATATTACATTTTCTCTTATTTTCCAGACCAATTGAATAGATCTTTAAGCAGAATAGATTAAGCAGAATAGAACAGTCTTCTCCATTTCCTGTGTGTCTCACTTCTGGTCTTCCCTTTATGAGGCAGCAACATAACTGAGAACCGGTTTGTCCTACTATAAAAAAAAAAAAAAAAAAAAAAGAAAAGAAAAAAAAAGTTCTAAGTCATGTTTTTCTCCCTACCCTCTAGAAACAAAGTCCATTAATGACTAATTTAGGCAAAAGTGCACTGAAATGGTAAGGATTTTCCTCTCCTAGTTTTCATAGGTATATCCCCTCTTAATTTCTTCTAACCTTCCTAGATACTTCCTTTAGATCTTTCTTTCTCCCCAAAGTATATATAAACAACTAGAAACAATTTTGGCATCTGACTGTGACATAAAAAAATCCCTCTCAATGTACCCATGGATAATACTAGGAAAATCAACTTTTAGAGTTGTGCAGGAAACCGTTTTTCTTTCAATGAAATATCTTTAATTTTATTTGTTTGTTTGTTTGCTTGTTTGTTTTTTCTATAAATTTCCTTCCATAGACAAAAAAAAAAAAAAAAAGTAAGAACACAGAAGAACAAATATCTTGCAGACTAGAATACCAGATTTTAGTATCTTAATTGCTGAGATGCTAGCCTGACTACATGCACTATATCTAATTACTTTTGTTGGGAATATTCCACTTTGTATAATTAATGGAGTGTTAAATGGACAAAGACCAGTATTTATATTTTCAGCAGCTCAGAGTAAATACCACAACTACAGAAGTCCCTTCACAAGTGATATCTTTCTATGAATAGTTGTGATGTCAACATTTGGTATTGACACTGATAATTTTGAAGCAACATAAAACGTTATGCATTAGTTGAGAGAGATGTACTGGTTCATCAAATCTCTCCTTGGGAAAACATTTTGATCTACAGAAAATTCTGAGAATAACTGTCTATTAGTAAGACTGTGTTTTATTTTTCACTGTACCAATCGACTATTTTCATGATAACAGCAGAAGCTGGAGTAGAGGGGAGTGTAGTCTTGACCAGTCTTAGCTCTGTATTCTGTTCCATGTGAAATGTTTCATATGGAGTGTTTGGTGTCTGAAGGCAGCCAAAGGAAACCTCAGATGTTTTTGGTTTTAACAAAAAGGTAGTAGTTTTTCACCATTAACAGTGTGGGGGAAAAAAACCCCAAAACAAAACCAAAAGGCCAAAGTGATTACTTGTACAAAAGAGATTCTTTAATTATGCAGTGCTCGAGAGGGTTTCCCAGCTAGCCCTGGTCTCGGACTGCGCTGAGAGTGGTCTCTCCTGGTCTGGAATAGACCCAGGTAGAGATAAGGCAGTGGCTGCTGGATCCCCTGGCAGCAAGACTGCTCTCTGTAGAACCAAGGTGGGAAAGGCATCGAGGATTAAAGCAAAAACCAGAGAGGGAGCCTTCGTATGATTCCCATAGGTTCATTTCGCCGGAGAGAGTCAGGGATGAAGAGACACAGAACTGGGGTGTGCAGGGGGTTTTATGGGGGGAGGATCCCAGGGGCAGACACAAACTTTCAACCAATAATGTAGGAAGAGGGGAGGAGTACAAGGTGGGATTGACAACATCCTGAACTAATGAGGGAGGACTGGGGTCACGTGGGCCAATGGGGCATCGAGGTTTGGGTGACACCCCAAGGGGAGGAACCGTGCAGGGATAGGCTGGAGGGAGGATTGACATGGAAGGGTCTGGAACAGAGGATGGGACAACTGTGATGGATGGGAAGAAGCTGGGCAGGGAAACACTGACTGACAGGGAAGGAGCTGGAACATAGGGAAGGGTTTACCATTTAAGGAAACTTCAGGGGTGGGTACAACATAGGGATAGACCAACTTGGGAGAAACATAGGGGTACATTGGAATGAGCCATTAACAATTGAACTGTAAATAAAAAAACTAGGAAATTAAAACAAACACATCACAACACTTTAACATTACTAAAACACCAGGAGTAACTTAGACGTTTAAGTGTTTTATTTTAAAAAAAAGACAAGCAACCAGGAAGACAAATCAAACACATGTGCAATAGAGAAATTGTTAAAAGATAAAATAATCGAGAAAATAAAGAAATAGCCAAAGTAAAAATAGATGGCTTTAAATTTCTGGGAAAATATTTCTCACCTATGGTATTGCCTACATGTACAACAAAGTCATTATTATTTACTTAGCAGATCTCCTTGCATACAGTATTATGGAATGGTAAGGATGAAAAAATGTTACTAAATCCCAACTTCCTGACCTGAAATAAAAAGAAATACAGCTGAATTAAAAAATATTATTTCTTCAGTGAGTTTTTTAAAGAAATTTTTAAGTAAAAGCTTTTCACCCTCAAGAAAGTGCTAAAATAATCCATATATGTTTATTCCTTAAGAAATTTGAGATAAAATATAAATAAAATGTGCTTCAGTGATATCTACAAGAATTGAATATCTTATATATATTTTCAGGGTTACTATAATCATTATTTCAAGAAATAATGTTTCTATGTCAAATAATGCTTTGAACTGTATGGAAAAACTCAGTACTTTACCAGCACTTTACTAAGAGCACTCAGTGCCATGTAACACATGATGTCAAGGTGTCTGAAAAAAACCCGCATTACCTAAATGATTATTTTGCAGTCAGTAAACTGAAAAGTGATTTGGGGACAGCCTTTCATTGAGTCAGGTATTTATACAAATGTGTAAATGAGCATACATGGCTTCCACTGAAAATTTAAGTGGCTGTATCTTACCACCTCTAAATGGTGAGAGTTATACTTCCTTTTTCTTGACGTTAGATTGCACTGCTCTTTTGGTTACAAGCTTTTTGAGGCTGGAAGAAATTTTCTAGCAGAATGGTGTGTGTAACAAGTATCTGATGTTGGCAACAGTCCCTGGGTCTTGCTATAAATCCAATATGCTTTTTGGAAGAAAGGGAAAATGTGTAGAGCAATTTTAAGTGTATCTTGATGAAGAACTTAATGCAAATCAAAATATTTCCATAAACAACGGAGATCCCCAAATGACTGAGTCTGAGATGTGGTTGTATTTGTGTACTTTGTTCTTACACATGATATAAGATCCTCCTGAACTACTCGACCCTTGTGAAACCCTACCTGAAGTACTGTGTATAGCTCTGGCATTCCCACCATAGCAAGGGCATGGAACTGTCTGAGCAAGTCCAGAGAAGAGACAATGTTGATGAGAGGACTGGAGTACCTCTCCTATGAAGACAGGCTGAGACAGTTGGGACTGTCCAACCTGGAGAAGGTCGCATGGAGGCCTCATGGCAACCTTCCAGTATGTGAAGGGGGCCCACAGGGAAGCCAGAGAGGGACTCCTGATCAGGAGCTGTAGTGCTAGAACAAGGAGTAATAAGGACAAATTGAAAGAGGACAAATTTAGGTTAGATATTAGGAAGAAATTCTTTACACTGAGGGTGGTGAGACACTGGAACAGGTTTCCCAGGAAGGTTATGGGTGCCCCAAGCCTGGCTGTGTTCAAAGCCATGTTGGATAAGGCTTTGAACAACCTGATCCACTGGGAGGTGTCCCTGCCCTTGGCTTGGGGGGCTTGGAACTAGCTGGTCTTTAAGGTCCATTCCAACATCTTAACATTCTGTGACCAAGGCAGTTCACTACTCTAGAAACTTTACTTTCTCTTACTTCAACAAAAGCATGCTAACTGAACAATCTTGACAATGTTTGAAGCATATAGGTCATTTGCAATCATGATAACTTTTATCACTATGAGAGGTACCTTGATTACAATAGAACTAGGAAAAATAAGGTCTTTCTGGGAAAAAATAGGAAAAAAAGCAAGAAGTAATAATTTTACTTTCAAATTCTCATTTTTGAAAGGAATAAAAATCCCTACAGCATAAAGAAGCTGTCTGAACTGTCAACATTATTAAAACACCCCTTTTCTATTCTGTGTACAGCTGCTTCAGGATGGCAACTGAAGAGCAGCAATACTTATGGCAGTTTTTCAAGACACTGATAGTAATGTCACTTGCATGAAAATAAAGAAATATTTAGGTTCAGATTCTGAACATTTTCTAATTATAATAAGATTGGCATACCAAGGATTTTTGACAGATGTCTGAAATTTCTCAGAATAACTCTGATAGTTTTTAGTAGACATCATATCCTAAATGTATATTTCCTTGCTGAAGGATACACAACACAAAACAAACCTTTTCAAAACAGTTAAAACATATCAACTAAAGTCTTAAGGCAATAAGTCTGAAAGTAAGTCTTTTTTGTGACCTATTCGTACATCATTGGTGCCCATTAGGAATTTTTTGTTTACTTAATTTTGTTACTACTGTTGTTACTGCTTTGGTGAATTATATAAATTTAAAATACACAATTAAGAAAAAAAAAGAAATCAAGACAACAGATAACATAACATGAAGTGTTGGATCTAGATAAAAGAATAAAAAAGGAATTAAACATGGTCTTAGAAATACAGAAATATGCAAACGGCTACTACTTAGTGCATTAAAATCCTTTACAACTGACTGTAACTGTAGGTTTACTTCTCTCAACAGCTTGAATAGGTTTTGACTGTTCTTTCTAATATTCTTATCTAACATGAAAAATTGCTTAGCCAACTTAGCCAAATGTGTGACTGTGGTCTTCCAGTTTTAGGTAACAGATTCTGAGGTAATAGAGAGTTGACTGTCAACCAGGCTTCTGAGAAAGACATTTCCGCATGTACAAGATTAGGTGAACTATCAGTTTTCTGAACAAGTCATTCCTCTTTTGGTAAGTATACTACAATTTTTTTAAAAAAATCAGAACCTGGAACCACAGATACAGAAAAGACAGTGTTTTACAGTACGGTTTATCTCTTTCAGCATCTTCAATCATATTAAAAATCTAAATGTATCTGTTTGCGATGTAATTTTTATACATAAACTTGGATGCTTAATTCAATTGCCAAAACTTAAATGTGCAGAACCATTTGAAACACCCTGTGCCATGCAAAATATCAACACAGGGCTTGAAAATATCAGATGACACCTCTTCTTGCTTTGTTCCAAGCTAGTAGACTCACTAGAGGTTAGGTAAATCATCTCCGGTTCCACTAAAAATTTGTGTTCTCGCAAGTGAATCGAGTTTCTAATCAATGTAACAAACAATGTGTAGAAGGATTTTATCCAACCAAGCAGAGATATCTAATTGAGGGTGAACTGAAGATTTACTCATTTTGATATGCTTTCTTTCTCAGCTCCATGTTTCTACAAATGCACTGACATTTGCTGATGGTATGACTGTTGAAGTCATATTGTAAACCAGTTCAGCGAAACAACGCACATTATAAAATAAGAAAGAATACATATTTTCATTTCCAGAGGAGAAAATGAATACAAGACTACATTACCAGTCACATTGCCCTGATGATTTTTCTTTTGTCTGTATTATCTCTGTGATACAATAGTAGCAAACAGTACAAAAATTCCCTCCCTTCAATGACTTAATTAAGCAGCAGGAAATAAATAAGAAAAAAAAAGCTAATCTGAAACTGTACACATTGCTAATTAATTTTCTGAGAGGTGGACAAAGCAGGTAAGAAAATCCTTCTAACATGAATTCAAACTAATTTTGTTTAACCTAAATGAAACCTATATGGATTTTGTTACAATAAAGCACATTCATTGGATAGAGTTGATGATCCAAATGGAAAGGTCAGACACTGGTTTGAGGCAGAGCTTAAAAAGCAAATATGTCAGTAGGAAATAGGCAAATACTATTGAAGTTATATGCTCAGTGGTAAAGAAAGTGAAAGGAGCTACGACATTGAAAGAACAAGTGTAATGGGAGGAAACAAGAGGAGAAATAAAGAAACATAGAGTGACACTGAGATAAAGATGCTGTGGGAGAAGAGCCATGGGAGAAGTGAACCACACATTACTGGCCAGGGCAATCCCTAATGGCTACAGGCTAGTATTCTCCTCCCAAAGAAAGCATTGCTCTCCCTGCACAGTCCGATGTAGAGCCTTAGTTTCCCCAATCTTCCTGCTCAAGTCAGACACATCAAATCCATCTTGAATACTCTGCCTGCCTCATCTGCATTATCACATTCACAGTCTCCAATAAACTGGGAAAAACGGTCTTATCATCTTTGTCTACATTCTCATTTTGTTTTTCGATGTGCCTTTTAGCACAGCTGGTGCTTCTCTTGGTGATTCATTTCCAAACAGATGTAAAAGATCTCATACCCACCCCATAAAAAAGGTTGCTGAGAAATGTTTCTAGGCTTACCTACGTTGTAGATGTCTTGCTGAGAAGTTCTTTTTCATGTGTGGCAAATAGGGAAAAGGTCAGGGACAGTGGCAGATTATTGAAAACGTATATGCAATCTCTCTGCGCTTACACTTTCTTTGTCTTTTTTTCTGGTTTTTGTTGGGGATTTTTTTTGGGTGTTTTTTGTTGGTTTTTTTTAATTTTTTTTTTTTTGGGTATTTTTTTAAGTTGACTTGTGTGTATTTCAGTTCACAATATTTTTTTAAGAAGAAAATACTGTAATGGAACAAATTATATAGTTTGATGCTACATATACTTAAAATACAGTCTTGTGGATATTTAAGAATTTATCCAAGACTTACTGATGGACTTGAAATTTAACCAATTAATATGGCTTCTATAATAGATGGAACAGATAAAGGTTTTGTACTTTTAATGCACACTGAGCATCTATATTCTTTTTCCTTTAGATTTATGAAATTAAGGCTTTCATAGCTGCAACTCAGTGGAAGATTTTAATGATCTATGTAAAAATAAAAGGTGGCTTTATGTACTGAAGTATTTATTAACTGAGTCCGGTTCTCTGAGGCTGGATCAGCGAGATTCACTGACTGAGCTGAAAAATTTGTTTTGAATAATTATGGCACAAAACTTTTTCCTGGACAGACCTCTTAAGATTTATTTTCAAAGTGTCCTGCAGTCTGACATTCAAGGCAGCAATATTTAAAAGACACAAAGAACTAAGAGTTGGTCAATTTTCATTTAAATTAACTGCCTCCTTCTATCCTTTTCTCTTAATCATAAGAGAACATAAATCATGTTTTCTGTTAATAAATTTTTAAAAGCTCTTAAAAAGAAAAGGTATTATTTTATATTTGTGCTGCTCTTGGCAATAGAAAGTCCACTTTAAATTTCTCTTACAGAAAAATTTTGGTCACATATCTGTGGTATGAAACAGATCAAAAAAATGCCATGTTTAGACTAACACCAAATAACAAAAATTAGCAAGCTTTAGGTGAAAGAACTTTGAAATGGGATAGAAAAAAGGGTTTGGGTTCATTATATTTTGTAACCTCAAAATTCAAATCCAAGAGACTAGACCTAGTCAGTTCTTACATTAACTAATGGGAGAAAACATAGCCATGGAGTTTCCTTTTTAGCCTCAGTGTGTTAGGGTTAATCATAATAAAAATTCATATGAAATCCTTGTTGTTCCTTTATTCTATGAGGAGGTGAAAATATGAGGATGCATGACTGTTGCTCATCTATCTCTCAACAAAAATACTACTCTAAGGCAATTATCCGTGCTTTAGCTACCATTAGCAGAAAAATAAGTCATGGGAAACTTGCACCCACTATAATCATGCAGTTGTAAAGGCCTCCACAGTGCTCCTCACAAAACTGTAATTTCATAGTTGGTTTTGGTTGGGATAGAGTTAATTTTCTTCATAGTAATTGGCACAGAGCTACGCTTTAGATTTGCTTCAAAACCAGCACACTCAACAGTGTGCTTCATGAATAATAAGTGCAAACTTTTCCACAGAAATGCCTACCTCTAGGCAAAAGAGAAACATCTTAGAGCTTCCTATCTGACATTTCAAACAGTATTTGCTTTAGCATTTGAAATCCTTCTACTCCTACTGCTATTATACAGCCACCTCTGCAGTGCTTAGTCATTCTCAGAAGATGTGAGTGGAAGATCTTCAAGGGTAGTTTTCTATCGTCTTAGCACTCCAAATATGCAGATTTCCAGCTAGATTTTTAATTCTGCTTTTACAAAGTGGGTATGCCAGCTCTTAGCACTTTCCATTTCTAACCTTCTGTCATGTTTTTGTTGTGAAGCATTCACTCTTTGAAATAAATTGCAAGCAGCACATTTGGAGTATCAGGAAGAATAAGCAAACTTTCTGACTTGAAAATAATTGTTCTTTCTGACAGGCTTTGATGTCTTCTGTATTCACACCTGTCCTTAATAAAATATGTAAGTTATAACTATGAAAAATAAGTCTTATTCTTCCTTCTACTCATCATATTCTTTTTGGCACTCTAAAGTAATTCACATAGTGTTCACATTATTTCTCAACTAAGCAAGGTATGCAGGAACGGTAAAAACATGAAAGTGCAGGAGTTTTTTTATATTTAAGAGGAAATTTAAATTTCAAAAAATAATAAAGAACTTCACTAATAATCAACATTATGAAAAAATGAAGACAACTGCACATTTATTTAATATAAGCAAATTACCATGAGAAGCCCAGATCAATTAATATGTGAGAAATAGTGATAATAGTGTTGACGTTAGGTGTTCCCAGAGTTCAAAAATTATCTGAAATTTGAATCAATTGTCTGCACAAAATTCCTATTTTATTACATGTACATTCAATTAATTGAGCCACACTGTAGAACACATGCACTCAGAAACATATGATCTCTTTTACCTTGTATAATACAGGAATAAGACAGGAATAACCATTGTTTCCTGAATCAGACTGATAGAGAGCTCTGCCAAGCATTATTTAAGCCTGGTTGAAGATTGTCCTCTGAGGACACCCTTTTCCATTTTTGTGAGGGAGTGAGCTATATATGTTGGTGTGAATATGTCAGACATCCTGTCAAGGACTAGTCAAGAATAGGTTGCCTATAAAAGCAGTTCTAAAACTCACTCTTCACCCTTTTCAACCATCTACCATATGGTGTAACTTTAAGGGATCTATAGACTAGAAATCAGACTGAAGGAAATTGATAAACCAAGAGCAAGAAAACACCAAACCCACTCCATTCCTTGGTGAGAAGCATCTTTATGAAACACAACTGCGTCAGTAAAGCAATATGACTCTTCTGACTAAGTGTAAACATTTGTAGATACCTACATGAGAGCTTATGTTCCTGAGCTTCATTTGCTGCTTAAATCTGTGTTTCTAGCACTATTTAAGACACTTGGCTAGTTCTCCTAGTTTCTCTTCTGCCTCTTCAAGAGTGTGTTTCTGATTTCTCCCTGCCACTCGTGGGCAGATGCTCTAGAGACTGTAATGTGGATTAGAAAGCATAAGGTTGGACAATTGAATTGAGTCTCTATGTTCTTTTTAGAAATGTGGCAATATGTAGTTAACCCCAATTGTTCTCTAACAGTAAAAAACAGAAGCAAATAATGACCAGTGATATATAGTCACCCTTAGTGGAGATGACAAATTCAGGTCTTATGAATTCCTCTCCAGGAACTTTATGAAATTCCAAAAGGATATAAACTAATGAAAAAATATGAAATAATGAATTTCAAGAGCTACAAGATTTTTTTTTTTTTTTAATGCTTAGCTACACTTAAAGAAAAAGAGAACTTCCCCTATTACAAATGAAATTGTTCGTTGTATATGAAAAATAACAATCAGCCATAGTTGTAAGGTAAAATAATTTGTAATGTTGTAAATCTAAAAGTGAATTTTGGTGGACTCTCACTAAAACAGAAAATACTTTTTCTCCCTTCATACACATTTTTACTACTGTTTTTTCTAAATGCACGTTTAGATACATGATCTGTCATAAATAAAAACACAACAGAAAATCATTTATCTAAATGATTTTGTACTATATCTTAGCAGAGGTCACTTTGAAACCTTTCAAGCAATGAAAATGGTTCAGTTTTGATAAAAGGAAGTTGGTGATGTCTGCAGTGAGGAAAGTAAGAAGACTTAGAGGGAAAACCTCAGTGTTACAGTCTATTTATAATTTATATTCACAGATGGCAAGATAAGTGGTGTGACAAGTAGAAATAATCACTCTGTCATATTCACTAAACCTATTCTAACAGATGTGATACTCACAATACATCTTTTCATCATGGTAAAAATGCAATGGAATGAGTTTTTTTACTACTTGCCTTGAAAAGAAACTTCCTGACTGGTTTGCAGTAAGGATTTGTCTTGCACTAAGAACTGAACTTTTCTCCTTTTTTTATACACTAGTAATTTAAAATTCAAATAAATTCTTCTTTTTCAGTCTTGCAAATATTGTTCTGTCTTAGATTGCTCCACCACGGCTGTCAATCTCCAGCAGAAGAGAGACTTCTCACTCAGAGTGGTGACCTTTGTATTTGTACATACTGCACTCCAAGCATGTTCTTCAATATTGTTTGAAACACACAAAGAAATTGTTGTTTGGATTTTTTCTATAATTTTACTTTCATACACAGGCAACTTTTTAAAAAGGTTCTTCAACTTTTGCATTCAAAGGTTATGTTATTTTCATTTCTTTTATTGAGAGTTATAACACATCCTGATTTTTTCCTTTTCTTTCTGAAACCTTTCACCAGTAAAATTTAACTGCTTCCAGTTATACCTCACTTCTTGAACTCTGCCAGGCTTGAACTTGTGATCACTTCCCTGGGGAGCCTTTTCCAGTTCCCAAGAATCCTCTCCATGAAATACATTTTTCTAATATCCAACCTTAACCTTCCCTGACACAACTTCAGGCCATTCCCTTGGGTTCTGTCACTGGTCATCACGGAGAAGAGATCAGTGCTTGCCCCTCCTCTTCCCCTCATAAGGAAGTTTTAAGTGCAATGAGATCTCACCTAAGTCTCCTCTGTGCTGCACAGACCAAGTGACCTTACCCTTCCCGTGTATGTCTTCACCATCATCATGTCCCTCCTTTGGATGTTGTCTAACAGTTTAATGTCCTTCTGATATTGTGACACCTAGAACTGCCCCCAGCACTTGAGGCGAGGCTGCCCCAGTGCAGAGCAGAGCAGGACAATCCCCTCCCTTGCCCAGCTGGCCATGCTGTCTCTGATGCACCCCAGGACAGGGATGGCCCTTCTGGCTTCCAGGGCACTGCTGACTCATCATCAGCTTTCCCTCAACAAGGATCCCCAGATCCCTTTCCACAGTGCTGCTTTTCACCATCTCTTTCCCCAGTCTGTAAATTCATCATATAATTTTACATTATGCTGGGTTTTAACCTAAGCTATTACAATGTGCGTGTCTTTTTGCTTCCCAGAATAGGCTTTGAATAAGTAATTTTCTGTACAGGATGCCTGCAAGAAGTATGGTAGGTAGTATGAGGCACTATGCTGCCAGGGGGAAAAAGTGAATGTACAGTGTGATTTACTGAGCTGTGACAATGACCTTTACTGCTGCAAACACATACACAATGCAACAGGCACTGAGGTATTTTATGAGTATTTTCAGCTGCAGGAGCAGGCAAATTCAGCTGGCATGATTATGCATTCCCTGATACATAATGAAGGAAAAAGTGCTTCTTTCGGTATCTGTTACATCACCAAAAGGTTTCAGAAGTTTTGGCTGCATGTACAAGGCTACAGGTCAAGCAGTGTAAGTATAGAATAGTAAGCATGAGATTGCTGCAAGTTCTGAAATATGCCAGTGACTTTGGATTTCCATTAAGGATTTACATTTTTATTAGCATCCAGAGAGCAAAACTGCACAGTGCGTCTGGCAAATGTACCAATTGCTGATAGATAGCCAGTAATTCCAGGAAACAGAAGGCACATGATATGATGCTCAAATATGTATTTGCATTTTTGATCTACTTGTTTATTTTCTGGAACATACTGAAGAAGTGTGCCCTATTGTAAACAGATGAGAATCAAACAATGCTTTGAATACAACTGATGTGTGACAGATGCTTTTTTGTGTCTAACAGTATCTTTTGGTCTAAAGGTTTCAGAGAAGCTCTGCTTTTTAATGACTGGTATTTTCTATTAAGAAGGCAAATAGCATTAGTCACATTGGGCATAATTGCCTAAAACTCAGTAAACACTACAAAAACAGATCAGTTTAAAACTGTCTAAACATGTAGGTGACTAAACTAATAAATATATGATCATCCTTCAGGCACAAAAGTGACCATTGTAAGCATATATGTGCCCATGCTCTTCCTTTTGATTAACAGAAAGTGAAGTGTATGTGATAATACACATGAAGTGCTGAGGGGTGAAGGCGACCTTTTACATAAAGCCAGGTACCTTGAGCACAAAACTTTAAAGAAGATTTCCTGTCTCAGTGTCTGTTCTCTTTTTCCTTTCAGAACAACTTGCTCAAATTCATCAAAGCTGCTGTTAACTTGACAAAGAGTTTCTGAAGTAAGATCTGTAACTACTAAACTGTGAACATTTGACTAATTACATTGTGGCATTAAAAAAGAAAGAAATATTACCAAAAATCCTTCCTTGATGTGTACAGTTGTTTTTTTTTTTAAACAACTCATCCAGAAAGCTTATAGGCATGTAATATTTTTGCTGAATTTCTCAGCTGTCTTTATGTGGGTGGACTAAAAAAAAAACCCAAAAACTAAAAGTGGCTTGTGTCTTTCCATAAATTGGAAGTTTATCTGCATTTGTCTGAACTGGCTTCAGGATAAAAGTCATTTTTTTTGTGAAGAGGGTAATTATGCCAGCAGCGTAGAATATCCTGCTTATAGTGGCATTCAACTCAGGTTCAGATTTCTGTTCCCAATACCTTTAATGAATCTTTGGGCCTTTCT
This sequence comes from Sitta carolinensis, assembly GCA_032173965.1. Classification (NCBI taxonomy): domain Eukaryota; kingdom Metazoa; phylum Chordata; class Aves; order Passeriformes; family Sittidae; genus Sitta; species Sitta carolinensis. Next base: position 32,087,732 of record CM063283.1, read on the forward strand.
GTTCACAACTTGCTTCTCAGTGGGCTAGAAAATGCTTGTCTGTCACAGAAGTCTATCAAGTTCTTTGCCAAACCACATGCATACTGACAGTTACCATTTACTGATGAGAGATGAATACTGATGCCATAGTTGGCATGGAATAAATACTAAACACAAAACAGTATGATCCTCATCACGACAGGCACATTGAATAGTTCAGTGCTAATGTGATCATATTTCACAGGAAGCCCTTAATTTTCCTTGTCAGGTTCCTGTCCTGACCTTTCAGATTGCATGACTGTTATAAACCTTCCTTCTTTCTTTCGTAAACCTGGCCAGTCCTTGGATTTCTGCCATGTCAGAGAGCTGCCCGCCAGTGGAACAGATGGATCGTACAAGAAACAGGCTCTTCTTTACTGAGTGGATGGTGACTGTATAAGGTGGCAGGGTTAATCAACTTACTTGCACATCCCAGGTTATACACAGCATAGGTAAACATCTAGCAGAGTCATATCAATGTTTGTTCAACAAGGAGTCAAGCATAGCAATCTGTGAAAGGAAATATGCACTTTATGAAAGATGTAACAGGAATATAGAACTCTAACAACTTGCATTTAGATCATTTAAGAAAGCTAAATTTCCCATTGCCTCCTTTTATTAAAGTCCTCCTTTACTCCTGACATTTACTTTCCCCAGTTTCAAATTCACAATTCTTTTGACACTTCTGATGCATTGGATTTGATTTCCCAAACCTCATTTCTACTGTCCCTGGCAGAGCCGCCTTCTTCATCTGATCTCTAGTTTCTGGCTGAACATACCACTTCAACAAAAATTCTACACAGTGACAAGATGGGAAATTTCATAATACCACAGATTTGAGGTCAAAAGGAACCATTAGATCATCTGATCTCACTTCCTACACAGCAGAGGCTATTTCATGCTATCGTAATTTTGTTTATTTCATGGTAGTCGACTGTAATTTTGAGGATATTATCTTAGTTTTTTAATCTTCAAACTTAATTCTACATACCTCCATAATACTTTTTAAATAAACTTTTCCCTGTGTAAAATCTTAAAAATTACTATTATTTTTCACTATACTATGAATTAAACAGTAAGTGTGGAATTGTGCTCATTTTTATGTAGAGTTTTCAAAGATTCTTGTAGTCTACACTATGACACCTAAAGGACAAAATTCTAATCAATAGAATCTATCCTAGGGGGTTAGTCATAAAGGACATATTGAAAAAAAAAAAAATTAGAAAGAAATCCACAATTTAAAAGTCAGGAGAAATAGAGCATCTAATCACTTTTATTTTTCTTTCAGTCCACCCACACAATATCTAAAGACAGCTAAGAAATTAATCTGTAATATTAAATGCCTGTAAGATTTTTAGATGAGTTTAAAAACAACTGTGCACAGTAAGGAGATTTTTTGGTATATTTCTATTTTTTAATCCTACAAGTCCTTGAGCCCCACAAGTCCTTGAGCTTGGCTATGGGTGCCATGACCATGGGTGACCATGACACAACCACTGCCTTGACTGGCAGTTTCACACCCTTGATACTGTTAAACAGCCAGAACTATCTGCCTAGTTTCCCACTGGATGGCTTGTCCTTTTCTGCCTGATTTCCCATTGGCTGCCTTTTTGGCTTCCTGATAAATTATATTCACTAAAAGAATACATGTAAAGAACCTAGACAAAGATTAATACATAGACATAGATTACATATTGCCTTGTTTACTCATATTTTATTTCCCATCTTTTTTTTCCCTTCTTGACAGTGATGACTTCAGTCCGTTCTGTATAAAGTTTCTCACATTTTCTGCTTATTTGTGCATTTTCAATGCCTTGCTTGCATTGACCTCACAGGTTTTATCTGCACTAGGCAATTTAAGTGCCTTCAGCCATGCCTTTACATCTTGAGGCAAAGCTATTGTATTTATCTTATTTTTGGCAACAGTATATTATTTATTTGCTGCTTTTCTGATGATTTTCAACGGTAAAAATAAATCATTTTTGCACTTCACGGCACATGCTTGTTTCCTCAACTCAATTCTTTTTGGAATATCCTTCAAGTTCTGATTCTTAGTGAGGATACATGCTGCAGCTGCTCAAAGCTAAGAACATCTTGTAGAGGACAAGAGGCCTTGCTACATGTTCTAGAACACGAGGACAGGGCTGAGAAGTATGACCTAGCTTCAGGGTCAAGGAGGAGAGGAGGAGGGAAGGAGAGAGGGAAAAGAGGTCAGAGGTGGATGAAAGTGGCCTTTCACATTCTGTAATTTAAGGGAATCTTATTTTTGCTGATACCACATATAGAAAATTATGTAGTTACAGTGACATGTCAGGACTAACCTCAGAAGTGGCAGACTGAGCTATGATAAAGCCACCCTGAAGTTCATTTGGAACAAATATAGTGGGGTTAAATAAGAAAAGAACGTAGATGTAGAAAAAGGTAACTTATATTAGTTTTCCTTTTTTTTTTTTTTTACCTAGAACTCCTTGGAAGGTGTCCTTTGTTTCTCTCCAGTGGAGAGAAAAGTTGGGTGGGGGGTCTTATCAGTGCCTATAAGTACCAGAAAATGGGGTGCAAAGGGGGTGGTGCTAGGCTATTTTCAGTGGTGATGATAGGACCAAGGCAATGGGTGCAAAGTGAAGCGTGTGAGGTTCCCGCTGATCATCAGGTGAAACATTTTCTTATGGTCAGGATGACCAGGTACATGTTGCCAGACACTGTGGAGTGTCCATTCTTAGAAACAGTCAAAAACCTTCTGGGCATGGTCATCAGCAACTGCCTCCATGTGACCCTACCTGAGCAGGGGGTTTGGATGAAATGACCTCTAGGAGTCCCTTCCAACCTCAGCTATTCTATGACATTTAGATCCCTGTGATCCCTCAGTTAGAAATGTAAAGACGTTTACTTCCAAATTCAAACATTTTGCGTTTGCAAAAATAGCATCAGCTATTTTGAGCTAATTGCAGTCAGTTTCAAGTGAATAGCAAAAAAAAAAACCCAAAACCCACAAACCACCTTCAGTGTACAGAAGCTTACAGAAATCATGCAATAGGTATCCTTAATTTCATATTTCATTAACTGAGTACTTCATCATTTGGCATTATGCTAGACAGACTTAAGACAGTTTTTTAAAGCTCAGAGTTGTTTTCTCCACCATAAAATGTTCCAATCAGTAGCTTTTAGGTTTGCTTAATATTTTTGTAACTCAGCATTGCACTCCCAATTATAAATAATGTTAAAGCAATCAAAACAAGTGTACTAAAGGGTGAACTATGCAAGATATTCTGTCTACTGATAGATCACATAATTTTCAAATAATGAAAATGACAGGATTCATAACACGAAGCTGTCACATACATTTTATAAGTAAGAAAATATTTAGATTGGATTCAGCTTTTTACTACTGTATAAAATCTGATTTATAAATTCATCAAGTTTTCAGCCATACTGGAAAGCAGATTTTTTTTTTTTTTTTAATTAAGGTTCTGTAGTATTTGAAATAGTTGTTCTTTGCTATTGCTAAGTGCTTTCATCTGAGGCTCTTAAAAACTCTGATTATTGTTGATTAATATTTTTTTTAGAAAGTTATCTCATTTTACAGATGGAGAAACTATACTCTACAGTCCTTTTGGTCTTTTAATTCACACAGGAACTACATGATAATACTAGAAGTAGGACTTGTATTGCCTCAGTGAAGTCAATAATTGTATGTTGTAGTAAAATGCAAAAAAACCTATAAAATTTAATTGGGCCAAAATGTCCACATACAACTGCTAAACTTGTGCTTTCACCAAGTTAATTTTCTCTGTAAGGATTCTTTGTACTTCTGAATGACATCACAAATTAGAAATTAAATTCTTAAAGGTTTCCAGATTTTTGAGAAGTAGCTTGACTGACAAAAATTACAAACAAAAGTTAAATATTTCTGTTACACATCTTTAGCAAGCTGAAATTATGAGATTTCTGTTTGCAAAAATTTGGGATTTTTTGATGTCTTAATAATGATTGTGAAATTTTGCATACAATCAAATAACTTAATTTCTGCAATGTTAGAACTCTGTTTAATAACAGAATCCAAGTATTTCTACAGGCAAAAAAAAACAGAAAGAGGAGTGCATTTCAGTTTTGCAAGCACAATTTTAAGTTTAGTATTTGGTATTGGGATATTGATGAATACAAGACTGTTTAAATGCCACATCATATTTTTGGGAAGAAAATAAATGTTGATATTGTAAGAATGCTGACAACAAAATTCATGTCAGATAAAGATCGCAGTTGTGATAAAATTATATTTAGAAATGTAAATGCAAAAATATTAGTGCATAATCATTTTAAGATCCACTTCAAGCAGCATTCAACCACAGTACATGTCCATTGCAGGACTCTAACTAAGACCCATTTTGCTCAGAAAGGTACCCTCATGCTTTTCCTAAAACGATCTCTTTTGTGTCTCTCCTGATGAGTAAATTTTATAAACATGATACAAAAACCATGTTTGTTAATGAATATTTTTCCATGTTTCCACAGAAATCTCATATAGAAATGTAAATCAATCAACTTTTTACTTCATCCATCCATCCATCATCCATCCATCCATCCATCCATCCATCCATCCATCCATCCATCCATCCATCCATCCATCCATCCATCATCACACCTAACAGAAGAGGGACAAAATAAGTGGTTTCTGGGGGTGAATGAGGCAAGGAGGCTAGCTCTGCTACTCACTTCTGCTATAACTTTAAAATTATATATGATTTCGGTTTTACAATGAAGCCGGTTATTTCTGCAATAAAACGACTGATGTTAATGCAAATTGGGAAACTGCATTGATCATCCTCTTCATTGGTTCATTTCACTATTATCTGTAAATACCATCACTGCAAGTTAAACACATTCAGCATTTAATTTTCAGTTTTCATAATAAAATATAGATCAATAGTGGTTATTATTCAGTAGATATGAAATTATTTCTTAAAATATTAATTTAAAGTAAAATATATTTTTACATTATTTAACATTTGATCCCTATAGATATATATTTTCTTTTTATTAAAAAATAAAATCTTGATAAATTAAAAAAGATACTCTGGAAAAACACACTTCTTAATCTCTGTAAACTACAAAATTACATTCTAATTAGCAAAACAATCTCTAAATTCCCTGCAATGTTAATATGCAATTATATTATTACACTTACTTCTACTATCAATTAAGTAGGGGTTTTATAATAAAAAAGTTTACCCTTGCTCTCAAACTGAAACTCTTCAGATTTACTAATTACTTAATTCAGAAAGTGGCATTAAAACAACAGAATTCAGGTTTCAGTCTTAAATTTTGTATGTTGAAACCGACACTTTTATCTTCAATATTGGTGAAAATGCTTGTTCCTGGAATGAAAAATCTGAAGAAGGATCCATGCTCAGAAGCAGTCAAGAATACCAAGAGGAATAATAGAAATTATATTGAAATGACTTGAAGAATATTTCTATGCCACTATTTGTGATAATCCGTGTTCTGATTACTGAGAGCAGATATAGTCTATTTCCCCTCTTTCTATTGCTGAAAAATAAACATATCTGGAAAAAGTGCATAGAAGTACAAGTATGACTAGGGATTTGTGGCAAAGGTTAAATAAGATAAATGAATGATGGAATAAACAAAAACGGACATCTTTGAAACTGTGAATGGCATGAGGAAGACAATGGTTTACTGTCTCTCAAAATATAAATGAATGATACTAGCAGATGGTAGATACAGAATAAACATAAGGAGGAATCCTTTTATAAAATGAAAACTTCAGTTGTATAACTTCCAGCCACAACATCGTGATGAGTTTAAAAAGCTTGACAGATACTCAAGAGATAATGGACAACTCTGAGCAAAGGAAAACCATCAAGAGATACTAAAATCTTAGAAAACATCATAGACAAGTTTGTCAGATGCAGATTGCTGGTAGTTGGGGAAACTTTCTGTGAAGTATCACAGAGAGTTTACCTTATCCTCATAGTCTGTTTCTATTATAGTCTTATTTTTCTGTTGTCACCCAGTTTTGGAGGCAGGGTTCTAAGTTAGATGGACCTTTGAACAGACCTCTGATATCAATTCTTATGCTATGGTGTTCTTTTCTGATCTTATGATCGAACATTGAGCAGTTTGTACAACAACCACACAGAAGAGGACAACACCAATCTCAGGGAACATAAAAAGGAAAAGACAGAGTTCAAAATTCTCTTGGTTTTTGATCACTGTGAGACTTTAAAAAAAAATATTTTTAAAATTTCTTGGGAAATAACCTCTTGAAGTTTAAATGTAATTTACAACTTGATGAGTCAAATTCCAGTTTTTAATAAATAACATTTACCATCACTTCAATTCAAGACCTCAAAAAACATTTACAAAAATACTGTTTTTTGGAAATCATGAAATCTATCCTTCAAATTAGGAAAAAGAGGCAGAGAAATTTTGAAGCACATGATCAGATAGAAAAATTTAAAATTAAAAAAATAGACAAGTCTTTAATTAAAATAGAGAAAAAACTAACTAAATAAAGCACTATTAAAAAATAATAAACCAACCCAAAACTTTCCCTGAATTAGAAAGATTATAGAAAATTGCAGATCCTCTTACAGTACAAATCAGATTTAATGGTGACAATATTGTCACTATTTTAAAGTACTTTTGTAGCTGTGTGTGGGAAAAGTCTGGGTGTAAAATTACATTGTAATAAAGAGAGATTGCAGTCAGTATGGCTGACTTCCTACACACAATCTAAAGGAGACAAAACTTAGATTGCAGCTTGTTGGTATATCACTTTGAATAGGTTCTTCTTATTGTGAGAGACTGAAATGTTAAAGGTTAATGACTCAATGAATCTGCCGTTTACAAAAGCCCCAGGGTCTTTGGCGGGGCCAGGTTTGCACCCCCCAGCTGAGGGGAGGAGGAGAGGTTTGTGTTGTCAAACCCTCTGGTCTGCACAAGAGCAGCCCAGGTGCAGAGGGGCAAGCAGCACTGCTGGAGGGTGACCAGGACAAACTGACCCACTTTGTTCAGCAGCAAGCTGCGTGTGAGCCAGAAAAGGGGAGAGGCCCTTAAGAAGCAGATCTTACAAAGTGAGATAATACTTTTTATCATGCCAATGTTTTCCCTCCTGATAAAGCTCAGGTGCAAAACTCCCCACCAGAGGAGGGGCCTGGACATTCTCACCAGAACCTGAGTCTATCTTAACCCATTGAACTGCCCTGTCTGATGGATCAAGACTGGGCCTATTTGACTAATGGGCTTCTACATTGCAACCATCAACTCTTGTCTTAGGTTGCATGGGTGGTGATGTCTTTCCCCTCTGCTATGTACTCTTATCCGTTCTTTTTCTTCCTTTTGCCTATAGCTTTTCCTGTGTGGTATAATATACTTTTACATTGTTATATTTCCATGGATAAACCCAAAATGGCTGCATTCCTCCTCTGCACTGCAACCAAATTTTTCTAAAACTTGCCATATACACACACACGCACATAGATATATATGTATATATATATAAACACAGATATTTTTAGTGGTTTTTTTCACTAATCCACCCCAAGAGATCTATTAATAAAAGCCTCAGTTGCCTGCTTCAGGGGCAGGTTGTAACACCAGTCAGATATTGTCACTGGCAGTCCTTAAACTTTAACCTGCCACAATTTTATTAACAAAGAGCGTGATTCCATGATCTGTTATTGTGAGACCTTCACAGGTGCTAGTTGTTTCTGGCAGAGGGTAACAGCTTAGGGTAAAAGTGTGGAGACCTGGGAGGGGGTCGCACTCATGGTGTGTAGCCAGGAACAAGCCCATTGGGCAACCCTTCCAATCCAGCAGGACTGCTCAGTGAAGAGTCCCAGTAGTGGGATGCTGACAGACTGATAGAGCACAAATGTCTTGGCTTTCCTGGGGTGCCAACAGACTAATCAAACACAAAGGGTTGAAGGAAATATCCCCTTTTCCTGTGACACTGTGAAATATGTTTTTTTTTTTTTTTTTTATTTCTACTGCTGAAAAAGTAATTATTAAGAAAAATATATTTTGCAGGTTTTTTGAGGTTTTTTTTGTTTGTTTGTTTGTTTTTTGTTTGTTTTTTTCTCTTGTTTGTTTTTTTTGGGAGGGGCTGTTTTGGTTTTAATGGGTTTTTCTTTCATTAATTTTTAAGTCAGGATTCATCCCTGGTTTAAATGAAAGTTGAGTAAATAATATGAAGCAAATAATTTATACCATCAGGGTATAATTTATCCTACCTGTCTTCGACACCTATTTTAGAATGAGATTAATTTCATTTTAGATGTAATTTCTTGTCTCCATTGGTCGTGGTTTCAATTTGAAACCGGGCAGAAACACCAATTTTTGTTTTGGTTTAATTTTGCCAATTTCAAAGGTTCTAATCAAGAATAAAGCAGGCTTAAGCTTAAAAGTAATAAGACTTTATTAACTAACACTAAAAGAAAGAAAAACAACAAGAATGAGGATGGAATTTTCAAAACACTCTTCCTCACTCCCCACAACCCTTTTATTTCCTCTTAACCAACAATGTAAAGACAACAACACTCAGAAATCTCAGTCAGTTTTTTACCTCTACAAATAGTCTTTGGTTCATTTAGAGAGAAAAAGTATTCTTTGCTAATGCTATGAAAAGCTTTTTACAAGAAAAGAACTCTTGTGGCTTCATTTTTCTCACAAACTGCAGGTGCCCGAGATCTGCCTTTGTGAAGTCTTTCCCATCTTTCACAGTTTTTCCTTACAACACTGATCTGAGTCCATATTAGATTATTGGGGTGCTATTTTTTAAAGATGAGCCATTCCAGCATCCTTTCACTCATCTCTGGGAACAGAGGTCTTCCACTTTTATCCCCGGGGCCGAGGTTTCTCATCAAACTTCTAACACTGGTGCCTCTGCTCATGGTTGTGACTAGAACACTACCACCCCCCAAAGCATTCCATGAACTTACTGGGGAAAACCCAAAATCTGATATATCAAGTATATCTGTACTATAGCTTCACAAAAGAATTTTACAGCCTAAGCTTAAGACAAACTTTTCAAAATCCCTTCGATCTAAAATCTAACTCTTTTCTAACTGACTTCATTTTCATGTGGTTGTTCTTACAAAGTTGTTGGGTTTTTTGTTTTTTTTTTTGTTTTTTTTTTTTGTTAGCCTAAAAGAGAATTAGTGTTCTTCAAGTACAAAGTTTTGTAATGCTGAAAGAAAAAAAAAGTCAACTTCGTCCAAGTCTTGTATCAGAAAACAAGCGTTGTGTCTTTCTGCTGGCCATGTGCTCTTTTGCCGACTCCATGTGAGCTGTGCCAGCTGCTCTCAGTCTGGAACGGGGCTCAGGGCTGCTCCTGGCTTTGGGGCTGCCTTTAGCACAAACCACGGGGGTTACTGGTGCTGGTGCCCATGCTCAGCTCCTTTGGTGCCCGTACAGGTGCTGTCCCCATGCTCAGCTCCTTTGGTGCCCATCCAGGTGCTGTCCCCATGCTCAGCTCCTTTGGTGCCCATCCAGGTGCTGTCCCCATGCTCAGCTCCTTTGGTGCCCATAGAGGTGCTGTCCCCATGCTCAGCTCCTTTGGTGCCCATCCAGGTGCTGTCCCCATGCTCAGCTCCTTTGGTGCCCATCCAGGTGCTGTCCCCATGCTCAGCTCCTTTGGTGCCCATACAGGTGCTGTCCCCATGCTCAGCTGCTTCCGATGCCGACACAGCCTCAGCCAGGTGGTTTGGTGTTCGACTGGAACAAAAGCTCTGCAGGCTCTGCCGGCTCCTTTGCCCCTCCTGGGACGGGCCCGGTGGGTTCCTCGGTGAGGGCTCGGCAGCTGCTCCCGCCCCTCCAGGAGCGGAGAATCCCGGCCGGGCTGAGCGGTCCCAGCCCGGGCCCGGCCCGCCGCTGCCTTCCCTTCCCTCCCACTCGGCCCAGGCCGAGAGAAGGCAGAGGTGCATGCTCTCCAACAGCTGGAAGGGAAGAGCTTCCCGGGCTTCATTCAAAGGTAATAAGAACTAGAACATGCTTTCCCATTGGTCCAATAAAATGCCAATTTCAAACCTAACCAGCTCACTTCCCTGGGCTGGTCAAACTAGGACAATGAGGAAGTCTGATGACTAGACATCATGGGTGGAATTAATTTCATTTAACTTTACGTATCTGTACTATTTATTTGTAAATCTGAGGGAGTGTCTGGAAACTCTTTTGTAGTGACTGAATTGATATAAATATATGCAGGGAAAGCTTATGTCACAATTTAATCATCTGCACTAGTTTTGGCTGGGATAGAGTTAGAGTCCTATACAGAGGCTAAAGAGGGGTGATGTTTTGGATTTGTGCTGAAAACAGCATTGATAACGAAGAGATGTTTTTATGATTGCCAAACAGTTCTTATGCTGAGTAAAGGCCTTTTCTGGTCTTCACACACCACCCATCAGTGAGGGAGTGCACAAGGAGCTGGAAGCATATCTGGGTGGGACAGCTGACCCCAAATGGCCAGAGGGGTACCCTATACCATGTGACATCATGGTCAGTGTACAAAGCTGGGGGAATAAGAAGGGGAAAAGGGAGGTGTTCAGAGTGATGTCGTTTGTCTTCCCAAGTAGCCATTATTTTTCCTGTGGATGGCTGAACACCTGCTTGCTGATTGAAAGTGCTGAATGAATTCCTTATTTTGCTTTTCTGTGCACACAGATTTTGCTTTCCCTACTAACCTGTCTTTATCTCAGCCTACAAGTTTTCTCACTTTTACTCTTCTGACTCTTTCCACCATCCTGCTGTGGAGGAGTAAGTGGCTGTATGGATCTTAGATACTTACCCAGGTTAATCCACAAAATAATCTACTTTAAAAAGAGATGAATTTCACTTCACTTAGTATAAACAGATTCTAGGTAATCATCTCAAATGTAGATAACTACATACCTTATTTTTCTAAAATCTTTCCCTCTATAAGAACTGAATGAAATTCCACTGACATTTCTAGAGGTAAACTTAGGATTTATTAAAACACCTTCAAGGATGAAATGTGACTAGTTGCAAATCTAAAAAAAATAAAAGCTATACAGATTTCATGATTTAAAACTAAATGTCTTGTTTCTGTACATTCCGATTTCACCAAAGTTATCTGCTTCCTCTAAAGGACTTTTTACAGAACTCAAAACTTCTCAACCAATGACACCCACTTCCTCTACTTCAGAGATTTAATTCCTAATGTTTTCTGATACCTTTGAAATCCATGCAATGCTGAAGTGGTCCAAATTAATTTTACTCATCTAATTTTTGTCCTGGAAATTGGCACTGCTCACTGTATTTTGTTACTCTTGTTTAGTGTATTGTCCTTGTATCTTTTTTTTAAAAGAAAGAGGTACCACATTTTTGACACATTGTTGTCAATATTTCAGATATTTTTATTGAGAAAAGAGAGGATTGTTGGGAGAAAAGGGTTAAACACTGAAGATTGGTGACAAGGGGGAGATTCACTCAAGTGATCTTACAGGAGATCTTGGAGAATACCAGTGTAGGAAGCCATATATTATGCCTGCTGCTGTTTATCCTCTGTCTGTTTTGAGAAGTGGAATTTCTGTGTAGAGATAACAGGTGTTTACAGAGACTTGGAGACTCTCTCCCAGGCTGCTTGAGCTCCCTGTTGGGACAGGCATCAAAGCAAAGATCATGAAAAGCACAAGGCAAATCACAGCATGATGGTAAGCTGTGTATGCATGAGCTTTTTATAAATGGGTGCCAACAGCAGCCCTGCCACCCACTAGGATGGAACTGAGCCTGATGGGACCTGAGTCCTTATTTTTGTGTCTCAGTGGCTCCCAGTGTTGTTTCAGGATCCTCCAGCCAGCAAGACAATTAAATAAGTTTGTTCTTTGCATTTCACATGTGGGGTTTTTTTAACCATTAAGTCACCTGCGTGTGTTCATTCACACAGGGATATTAAAAACACACAAAAAACCAGCACCCTGCTATAGATCCATAGAGTACAAAGTGAACCTATCCTAAATCTAAGATAGATGTTTATAAATTCTTTAAAATTTAATTCTTTAGAGGAACACTCACTGCATTTAAAACTGGTTTGTAATGAAGTAGGACTTCTGGATTCACCACAGAGCTAAAATAAAAACCCACATTTTTTTGATTCCCATTTTTAACACAATAGAAAAAATGTTTTGCATGCACCTGCACCTTCTTCTTTAGGGAAGAAGCCCTTTTATTTGTTCTCCACAAAAACTAAATTAGAACTTAAGTGAAAACTGTAATTTCCCACTTCACATGCTTAATCTCATACTTTTGTTTTAATCATCCAGAGAGACCTCTGAAATTTCTCAAACTGGGATACAATCACTCAATCTTCAGTATTTTCAGTGGAAATTGATTTTTCATATCATATATTAATCACAAAGCAAATGCTTGAAGCTATAGCTAATCTAAAGAAACTGTTCTCTTTAAAAGAATAATTTTTAACCCATTATGGCTTTGTAAAATACATCAAGGAAACTACAACAAATCTGTAGAAAAACAATTACTATATTTATCTTTTATACTGTGGTATAGGCATTATATCTCAGAAATGATACAATTTACAGTATAAGGAAAAAACACCCCTGCCATAACATTGTCTACTACTGTCATCAGATTGCAGTCCTCTGATATTATGGTTCAAGGCAAAATATGCTTTTAGGTTTGGGAAATTCTCTACCTAGAGTGGAAGAATAAAAAATCCTGGAGAAATGCAGAACACTGCATATTAATTATTTATTATAAAGCTAAAGTAAGCTGGGGGTACCTGTCCTTTCCCACCTGAATATCACAAAGTCTTCAACAAGTTGCAGAGATGAACAAAGACAGGCTCTAGGGTGACTGAACTCCTTTGAGCTTTAAGAACACAAAAGAGAATTGAAGCTTCCCGGTGGGAGAAAAGGTGAAGATAAAGGGTATAGAGATCCTATTGAGAAGACTAAGCAAGTCTTACTAGATAGATAGAGAAAGATCAGTAAGACAGAGCAGAGCTTGAAGAAGAAGCATGACACAGAAAAATAAGAAGAGAAGAAAAAGATATTTATGCTACCTGTATAGTATAAAGAAAAAGGTTATGTGAGGGGTTCCTCCAAGAGGTATATTTATTCCACATATGAGGTTCCTAGTCTTTATGTTGGATGTTAGCACTTATGAAGAAAATCAAAATCATCAAGGCTGAACCCTGACAAGAAAGGTTTTTTACTTGAAGTATAAGTCATTAACCACAGTAGACAGCAAAACAAAACAAACTGATGTAGATAAATGAAATTTTTTCAAAAATTTTTGAAAAAAATTGCTGTAATCAGTTTATAAAATTATCGAGAGATGAAGATTTGGCAGACACAGGGCACTGTGTTCATTGTTTTTTGGTTCTGTGTATTTATCATCAAAACTGCTAGATATCCTAACTCTAGGAAATGATTCAGCTTTCAGATGAAGATAAATTATTGTATATGCAGCAAAGAAACAGAATGAATTAAAATGCAAATAAAGGTTCCATGATGAAATATGCTAAGCTGACTTCTAAATAATTTGCTTACTATTGAGCCTTCATTCTTTGTAAGAGTGGTTTATTATTTTCTGTCCTCAAAACCTGAAGGCATGGCAATGTTCAGGCATTCTGAAAGAACTTTAATAAAACTACTGTTAATCTTCTGCTTCAGAGATAATTTCAAATTATTAAAAATTAACTGTCTTATTCTAAGAATCTTCTCAACAGAGAGAAATTAACATTAGGGGTTTTTTTCCCCACAACTTTGAAATTTGGTATTCATCATTTTGCAAATAAAATTAAGAAGAACATAAAAATTACATTTTCCTGCATTGTTTGAGTTTCAGCTATCATCCTTCGTGTCTGTCGTAGTATTAGTTTGAAATTAAGCAGAAATACTAATTATGTATAGGGAATTTAGGTTTGCCAATTTTAGACTCTTCTCGCTTGGCTCGCTAAAATACATGGTGGGTCTATTTTCTATTGTGAGATAGGATTAGGAGAAAATTATAAAGCAGGCCTAAACTTGAAAGGATATAAAGAACAACTTTATTAACAGGACAACAAAAATAAAGGAATAATAAGAAATAAGAACACTTTTTTTTTTTCTCTACACCTTTTTTTTCTTTTTAACTAATGATGTACAGAACAACAATACTTAGAAAACTTTTTCAGTTCTTTACTTATAAAAATAGGGTTTTCTCGTTTATTTAGAAAGAAAAGTATTTTCTGCTAATGTTACGGAAAACTCTCTACAAGAAAAAAAGCTTTTGCGGCTTTATTTTTCACAAATAGCAACTGCTCGAGATTTGCTTTTGTGAAGTTTTTTTTATTTTCCACAGTTTTTTTCTTCACAATTGTGCTTTCAGTCTATGTTAGCTTATTGAGGTGCTGTTTTAAGGATGACCCATTCCAGCATAAAATAAAAGGGTTTTTTTTACCTATTTCTGGGAACAGAGGTCTTTTTCTTTTATTCTTGGGGTGTGGTTTTTCATTAAACTTTTAACACTGGTGTCTTTTCTTATGATTGTGGATAGAACGCTACAATTTACTTAAAGCATTATAGTATCTACTGGGGAAAACTTAAAGTTTGATATATTAAGTATATCTTTGCTAGAGCCTCACAAAATAATTTTATAGCATAAGACAAACTTTTCAAAATCTCTTTAATCTAAAATCTAACTTTTTTCTTACTGACTTCAATTTTATGTGGTTGTCTTACAAATGAACAATCATTTTTTTTTCTCTCTCTTTTTTTTTTTTATTTTTTAGCTTAAGAGAGAGTTAGTGGGTTTTTTTAGTATAAAGTCTTGTAACGCTGAAAAAGTTAAGTTAGTTTAAGTCTTTTATTAGAAACAAGCTTTTTTTTTGCTGGCTACATGCTCTTTTGCTGACTCCATGTGAGCCGTGCCAGCTGCTCTCAGTTTGGAACAGGAGTTAGGGCTGCTCTTGGCTTTAAGGCTGTTTTTAGCACGAATTACGGCGGGCTAGTGGTGCTGGTCTTCCTTGCACAGCTTTTTAGGTGCTAATATAAGTGTTGGGTTTTGCTGCACAGTTGCTTTTGATGCTGATACAGCCTCCAGCAGGTTTTTTTTGGCTCTTTTGCCCCCGCTGGGCCGGGGCCCTGTGGGCTTCCCAGCGAGGGGTTCGGCAGCCCACTCGCTACCCCGCCAGGAAGGGAGAATTCCGGCTGGGCTGAGCGGGGCTAGTCCGGGTCTGGTTACGAGGGCTGAGCGGGGCTGGCTTGTACCCGGCCCGCCGCCGACCTTGCCGAAGGTTAGGAGACAAAGAGAGCTACTTTTCAGCCTTTTTGTCTTTAAAGGTGTATTCGTAAAGGCGTAGCTACTCTTTTTATTGGTTGAATCTTGTGTCAATATCAGAAACTGTCCCCTTAGAGCCAAACACATGACACTGTCTCAGTTAGGGACAGAATCTTCATCAGTTACCTGGATAAAGGGATGGAATGCAATTTTGTGGGTGATACTAAATCAAGGGGAGATGATTGTGGGTTGGAGGCCAGGTTGCCGTTCATGCAGACCTCAGCAAAATATAAGAATATGCCAACAGATACCTCATTAAGTGCTGCAGCAGAAAAAATGAAGTCTTTCCTGACTCAAAATAACCAGGTGTCTCAGCATGGGCTCAGAACTGATTGGACAGAAAGACTTTTTTTTTTTTTTTTTTTTTTTTTTTTTTTTTTTTTTTTTTTTAATTGAAAAGGACCTGGAAGTCCTCTTGTAGAATAAGTTGACCATGAGCCAGCAGTGTACTCTGTCACCAAAAAAGACTAACTGGATTGTTTCAGCAATAGTATAGCCAACAGGTCAAATAAATTTTATTCTGCTCTATTTGACCTATCTGACCCTTGTGAGATTGCCTGGATTAGTGCATCCAGTTTTGGACTCCCAAGCACAGGGAAAATTTCAGTGAAACAGGGAGACTCCAGCCAAGGGATACCGAGGTCCTCAGGGGTCTGAAGCATGAAATGGGTGAAGAGACGCTGACAGGGTAGGACTTGTCCAGCCTGAGCAAGAGGAAGCTGGGGCAGGGAGCTCACGTTATTCTACAGATGTGCTATACACCTGATGGAATCAGACACTTGTCCGATTGTCAGACACATAGCAAAGGCACAAGAGGCAAAAAGCCTTGTGGCTGGAAAAAAGGAAAAATCCTATTGGATAGAGACATTCTTCCCAGTGAGAGTCTAAGCACTGGGACAGCTTACTTCAAAACCTTGCAGAATTTTTGTCTTTGAAGATGTTCAAACCTCACCTAGATAAGGCCTGAGCTAATATTGAAGTTCCTCCTGCTTTGAGCAGGATGTGTGACTAGGTGACCTTTGGAGGTCTCTTTCAATCTCCTTTTTATATGATTTTATGATTCTTTCCACTTTTAGTCTACTTCATCACTTTTTTCATTAAAGTAACCATTTTGAAAGTCTTATCTGTGAACTCTACATGAGTATGTGTGTATGTGTGTATGTGTGTGAATCTATGATTGTATATATATCTGTACATTATATGCAGAGGTGTAATGAGCAACTCACTAATTTCCCAGAAGGTTAAAGTAAATCCAGTGAAGATAAAAACCAGAATGTGTATAAGCTGAAATGGTGTTTGTGTTAGAGCAGGAATTTAGAGACTTCGACAAGCTGTAGTTCTAAACTAAATTAATCTTTCCTCACATACTAACATATAAATTAGCTCTTTAACATTTAAAACCAGGACATGTCTTGTAAACATCTCAAAAGAAGCAAAGCAAAGTTATTGATTTTAGGATATTGAACTTCTTCCTAAGATATTTAAATAGTTCTTTAGGACTCAGTTCTGATATCACATCTGCATGAAAGTAGAGCTGTAAAGTCAGGAAAACTATAAATAGAGTGTGAGATTCTGGCTGTTGCTTGAAAATGAGAATAGGTGGTATTATTATTTCAATATCTTTCTGCCTGATCATTGCTTGGCATTCTTTTCTTATCTGTTTCCACTGTTGCTTTCCAAAAAATATTGTATATATATATAACTGGATGATGAGAAAGAAGACTTTGCTCCAAAATAATCCAGTATCTTTGAGACAATATGTGAACCAGTCACTTGCCTTGAGGAACTTATTTAAATTAGGCTTTACCTAATTTTTAATATTAATTTAGAAATAGTTTAGTTCCACATAGAATGATAAAGAGTACAGTTTATGCAACATTTAATTTCTTCTTTTATTAGGTTCTTTTTATTAGGTCTTTAATTAGGCTTCTGTTACTAGATCAAAAACTACTTTTGTAAGTTCCAAAAGCTTGCATATTTAATTGCCGTCATTCAAAATTGAACATGTGTTAAGTATTTATGCATTCTATTTATAATGTATATCCATAATTTCTTGATTATCTTGCTTGTCATGACTGCTAAAATATATTGTTAAGTTTAATAAGAAAAGAAACCAAAAATATACATGAGTGATTATGGAATCAGATAATTTTCAGAAATATTTAAAATTCTCATCCAACCATAAATTAATATATTTGAATGATTATATGATTTCAAAGTGTTTCTGAGTATGATGAAGTGTGCATACTTTCAAGGGGTTGCAAAAAACTCCAACTGTTATCCAACAATGAAAGAGAAAGGTATTTATTTTTTAGAAGTTTTGGAAAAGTATCAGAAATCATTGTTTTTTTCATTTTACCATAGAAGAAACTGAAGAAAACTTTTTGAATCGAACTTTTTCATGTAACAAAAAATAAGTTTCTGTAATTACAATGTGTATGCCACAATCTTTGGTGCAAGTCTTAGATGCAATTGCAATAGTCAAATTACTAATAACCCCTGAGAACATCAGCTTCTTCCAGAAATTAAGGAAGAACCTGAGCTATAGAGCTGCTTATGCCATTCTAAAATAAGTGTATCTAGCTGTAAGAGTAATTCTAACTGACCTCAGCTGCTTTGAGCCAGAGTTGCTAGGACAACTTGTTCCTTGTTAAATCGTTCTGACTTGCTGTGAAAAAATAATTATTCTTGAACTATTTTGGTGATTCAGCCTTTTATAAGATCATATATGTTAAGTCTGTTCAAATTCCACTGAATCTCTTAGAAAGTAAGAGAGATTTTTCTCATCATGGGTCATAAAAGAAGTCAGGTTTTTGACATTTTCACCTTAAAAAGAAGTAAACAAGAAGAAAATTTTCTTTATGCCTTTGATAGCCTGCTACACATCAGCTTGACAGTGTTCTACAGCTGTTTCAAAAATATATGTAGTTGGGTACTAAGGTACGTATTTCTTCAAGTCACATAGATTATAACAGCAATCTAGACAAAAATTACCAAATATTTTTCATGCTGTTTACCTTCAGTGAACACAAAGGAGTGCTTTAAACATGAAAACCTGATTCGAAAAACAATGTCAGCTTTGTTTTTTTGCCTTTGATAAAATATGACGATCTTCATATTTACTTTGTTTTCTATAGTTACTTAAAGGGTAAAGTCATGTACTATATGTCCTCTAAAGTAAATACTGAATTTCAACATGTAACAGCATAAGTACATTGATTTTACATGGGTGAATTCTGCTGTATTTAACAGTGTATTTATGCTTCCAGAGTGATATATAAGCTCTTTAAAAACAAGTTTTTGTGACTAATGTTCCCTGAACATTTGTGCTTAAAAAATGCTTGTATCAAAATGTGTATAGGGATGTTTAAAACAACCCAAATGCTTTTGTTAGACAAAGACCTTGCTACGATTTACCCTGTGACTCTCTAATAGTCTTTTTGAACACAATTACATGTCCCAACATGGAATTAGAGACATATCTTAATACGTTTGAACACAAACATAGAGTTTCATACACTAGCATATACAGTACAGGAGACAGCATAATGGCATTTTCAGCTGTCATTTTCCATTTAAAGAAAAACAATATATTCAGGGACGTAGATTTTAATATAATGCAGATTGCTATAAATCCACTGATTTCAATGTTAGTTTGTGAAACAATTCTTAGAAAATTCACCTCACATCTTCATCTGAACATAGGAAAAACAGATGATTGCCTAGAGCAGTGGATAGATGGAAGCAGCAGAAGCACCATGCAGCTGTAAGATCTTTGTCTATTCCAGTGCCCTGGAAACCCTGTTCAACCACTGTCTTTGCATTTAGAAAAAGGAATGAGTATCTGGATTTTAATGGAGATAATTTTCCCTGTATTTTCTTCATTTATTTTCATAGTGATCCATCCCAGCTCATTCTTTTCTGAATAGCAGACTTAGCCTCAGTTTCTGATTATTGGGACATCAAAATTTTGTTCTGTCTGTAATACTGGGAAACTACTAACAGTTTGTGAGTACCTTGTCCTTTTTCTATGATACCAAAGCTGCTCTAAAAAACCCTTTTGGTGTGACATATTTCCTACAGTTCTGCTAAGAAAGGTAACAAATATACATATTCTTCTACCTAAAAAATTTTGTCATGAGAGTTAATTCCCCAAAGGACTTCCTCATATCCCAGCTATTAACACCTTGTCACCAATTTCTGGAATTATATTATTATGTTACCACAACTCTAATTTCAATTATCAGCTTATTTCCAATTGTATAACATTCTCCTTCACAGTTCTTTTTTCTTTTTGTTTTTCCCAGAAGCACTCAGTTTTCAGAGGCATCTGTTTTCCTACTTTCTTACTCTGTTATCTCTTAGGACTGAATCTTCTTTAAATCATGGCATTGCAAACTGTAGGATTTTATTTACACATATTTTATTTACAAACCAAATATGCATTTAAATACATGAAGAATTTTAGGCCCTGGTATAGTCCCACACAAACCTAGGAGATCATTCACAATGGTAGATGATTGCTACAATAGCAACTGCACCTTTGAGCAAGACTGTTGAAAAAATACAGTAAAGAGTTAAGCCACTCTGAGGAACTTATAAAAATGCTTGAGTTACTTAATGTTTCAAAGCCCAGATCTGTGAAATATTTTGATTCAGACCACATGCCCCAGAGGCTGATGCTCAGTATGTGTCAGACTTTATTCTGTCAAGGTAATTATCCACTTGCTTTACAACACTGCCCGAGTATGATTATTGTTACCTATGAACTATTTTGTCTTGCAATTACTAAACAGTGTTGTAGCAAAAAATGCCAGAGGTTCTGAAAGAAACATCTTCTAAGGCAATGTGAGGGAAAAAATTACAACTTTTTTCTTTTTGATCACATTTCTAGGACTTGTTAGTTCAAGCTTGTCTTTACATTTAAAGGTCAGTGACTCTGCTTTCCTTGAGTTACTCAAGGATTTCACAATGCCCTAGATACACATGGTGCTCATGTCATCTGGTCACATGAAAAATATCAGAAATTAACAGAGCCCATGTAATTTCATATACCGGTTATTTATTAATTCTTGTTCACACTCAATTAGAGGTGAAGGACTTAACAACAAAAAGGTTTTTTTAAAAAAATAACCCTCAAATAATACAAAGTGAAAGGCATAGAAGTATGTTGACATGGACATTGATCACATGATGTGATGTTGATCACACTGCTGAGTATCAAATAAAACAAAAAAAAAAGTCTTTGTCCCTCCAAATGTACATGGGTTAACATCTATGTAGAAGCTATTTGATTTTCTCAGGATTTATACCCATATCTATAGGATTTAGTAGACTTTTAACTGAGCTGTTTAAGAAAAAGAGGAGAATGGGGCTGTAGATAGGCGTCATGGCTGTCCCAGACATTAACAAAACCCAGATTAGCCCACATTACATGTTCCTCAGGATTTTCCAGTCTAGTACAACCATTTAGCATCCAATTTAAAACAATCTCTCCAGTTTTGATGTGAGCCACACCAGAAGGAAAGACACTGAAGATCTTCACATTGTACCCAGTATTCATGCAGACTTGGTAGAGGATACACCCTGCAACAGATTTGTTATTTTACAAGTCAAAACAAGCAGCAAAGTGGCTACCTGAACAGATACAAATTGGGGTACTTAAGTGATAATTTTCCAAGCCCAGCTTGAGAATGCATTAGTGCATGGGAAATACTGTTGAAAAAAACCAGTGTAGAATAGAATTCAAGATAAGAAACATTTTTTTAAAAAACTACTGCTTTTTAATAAAATGGAAATTACCATCCATCCGACCCATGAGTTAATGGCCTAAATGGTTGAAGAAATTACTGTAAAAATCCACAGCAGAGAACATTTTATTGTTTTACTCGGCATGCATCTACTGGCAGCTGAGATACAGAGTCAGAGATCTTTGCTCACTAGTCCTGAGCTATGGGTGAGTATGGAAAAACTTCATATGACAACAGGGGCCTTGACATGTGGAAAGATATTCCCACTATGTTGAGGAGTTTCAATAAGGGAGAAATGAACACGTGCTGCGTGATTAGAACAAGGGCATATCCTTATATTCTTCCATCCTGACAATGGAAATCTTGAGACTGAAAATAACCCACCAATAGCTGGAGAACTGCAGACCTCTGAGCTGGGCAAAACAAATCTGAGGATAACAAAAGGAATGAAGAACAAGGTTCTAGTGCATCGTATATATGTGTATGAAATATAGAGAAAATCTGAGTGTAACATGGACTTGCAGATCAGTGGATGTGGAGCCAGGTGTGGTGTCAGTTCCCTAGCAAAATAAAACTGTGCATATACTAGAATGAAAAAAAGAGAAATCTTCAGTATCATATGCCTCTTGGTTGAAGGGCTCAGGATGTAGGTGATTCACTGTAGCCACTCCTCTGACTGAAGCTAAAAGCAGCAGAAGGATCAACATAATACCAGAAAAAGGACTGGATATTAATATTTTTAATTTTTTTAACTTTCCTGCAATAAGTAGATATGGAATGCCAATAAATCTTTGTTTAGCATGTTAATATTTCAGTTGCACTAAGAAAAAATTCTTGGTTTTTTTTTTATTATTAAGTGTGTTTGTCTTTTGCCTATAGCAAGATTTAAAGTATAACACGAAAGAAGATCTTTTTCCCTAATCTCTAAGAGCTCACTTTTTACTGCTTTGACTAAAAATTTTGTAAGGAAACACTATGCTGAATTAATAAGTTTTTTTAAAAAAATCAAAGTTTGCAGATAACTTCTTGGGGCTACAGTGTGATCTGAGCGCAGTCTGTTGAGTTTCTTTTTCAGTAAAAATGAGTCTTCACCCAGATGTCTTGGTGCCTCATTTTTCAATGTGTGCTTGATTTTTTTGATAACAGAAACTGGAGACAGTCTCTAGGACACTTGTTGATGTCAGCATTCTTAACAGAAGAAAGTTAATATTTATTCAAGTGGAATTTGATATGAATTTAATATAAAGTATATAAAAAAAGAGAAAGAACAAACTAAAATAACAGATTAGTTTGAGGTACTGTTTTACAAGTTCTCTTGGTTGTAATACCTTCTGTGCAGAAAGAAAGAGATAAGAGAATCAAGGACTGACAAGCCAAAAATTAAATGTTATAACGAATTTTGATGCTTCATTGTGGAGCAATGAACCATCTATCACTCACCCTGACATTAAAGAATGACTATGCTTGTTAGTTTCATTCTCTGTACATTGTTTAAGTCCAGTCCAGGCAAATTTGTTAATGTCAGACAGGCAGTCCTATCAAACATTTGGAAAAGTCTGGAGATTCTTTTAGAAGCAAAACTATATGAAAAGTTTAATTAGAAGTCTTTAAATGGCTTTAACTGCTAATTAAAACCTTTTTCAGAGGAAAAAAAAGAAAGAAAAAATATTCATAAGGAAAACACATCCTAGGATTGTTTACAAATATGGCAGAGACATAGATTTGCTCTTGTGGCTAAATTCTAAATAAGTTGATCTGTTACATTTCTTGGTTAATTATACTTCTATGAAATGTATCCAGGGAAGAGTGCTTGGAGTGTGAAATCAAATAAACCCAACCAATTATCCTGAGGGGTTCTCATATGCTGGATTTCACTCATTACTCTTATTAAGTTTGTATTTATTCCCAAGGTAAGGCAAGGTACCTCTTAAGAAAAGAAGATCTTTTATCACTTTATCCAGATAGAACCAAGAGACTTGATAAATGCGTTTTATCTACTGCTTCCTATGATTTCACTTTTTATCTCCTGTTCTTAGCTTTTCTTTATTCCCTTTAAATGTATCTTGATAGAAATGTTAAAATCAGACTCCATAGCAATTATATTACCTTGAATATTTTATCATATTGTACATCCCCACATTGGCCTGAAGTAGTACTTCACGTGTACTTTTTTTTTCTTTTTGGAAGAAGATTTAATATTATTTCTTGATCCATCTTTTATTTTTTTCTCTCAAGGCAAACCTCAAAAAACAAATACCATGTAGAATTCTGTTAATTATTTCATTTCTTCTCATTTTTTGTGTTGAAAACCTGAAAGTTCTTTTTTTTTTTTTTAAATTCAGACTTGTGGTCCTGCCTCTTGAACTGGATGTGATTCAGAAATAACTCAAGTCCAAGTCCCACAGCATGACTGTCTTATGTGGCTAGCATTGTGATTTACTGACACAGTGTCAAAGGTTTGACGTTGGCACAAGGCCAGTGCCCCTATAACGATATACTGTCCCTGGTATCTTTTGTGAGATGTGACCAAAAACAGAGCAAAACAGTGTCTAATTTAGAAAGCAAAAGGAAAAAAACTTTATTACTTATAATAGGCAAAGAAGACACATACAGAAGAACATGGAAACTTTAAAAAAAAACTCTTCCTCCCCCCCCCACCAGTTCTCAACTTAACAAAACAAACTGAAAATTCCCCATCACGTTACCACCTTTTAGATAATTAATCTTCAGTCTATTACTACTCTTCCGATAATCAGTACTCAGCTCGTTGAGGAGAGATAGGAGTCCTTCTTGCACCACATCGTGGCCTCTTCCTCCATTTCCAGTGCTCTCACCACTGTGCATGGACCAGAGCTGCTTCTAGGGTTTCTCTTTTTAAAGATGCTTTGGTTAGTTCCAAGAAACGACAGCCTCTCAAATTTTGGGGACACTTCTCATCTCTGTTCACACTACTGTCCACTCTTGGCTCCAAGCCAATGCCTCTCCCCAGATACAGTTTCTATGTTATAGAAAAAAATGAGTCCGTCCATGGCTATACAAAAGAGTCCAGCCAAAGCCACTCCATCATCTCCTCCCACCTAGGATTCTTTTCAGCGTTCTCTGACAATCTTCTACTTACACAAACTTTCATCATTTTTGCTCAGTTCTTTCTATCTGTCTTCTTCAAATTCAGGAGGATTAGCATTTATAAAGTTTCCATCATTTACAAAAAGGGTTAAAATCTTGGGCTTTGTTTTCCCAGAACTCTCACGGTATTTTTGCTGTTGGGCACTCTTCTCGCGCCACCCCCCCATACTCCTTCGGCCGTACTGTCTAGTTGTTGATATCAAATTTCAAGGTGACGAAGATCACACACACGGTTTCTCAGTCTCCCTCCGGGGGGGGGGAAGGGGGGAGGGAAAGGGAAAAGAAGGCTGTCTGCCACCCTTCCATCCTACAGGATTTTCCTCTCCTCCTCTGTGCCCGAGGTTCCGGCCCTACCTCACCCAGGCCGCATGGCTTCCCCTCCCCCGCCCAGCCAGCCGCTGGGCAGGGGAGATCCCTCCGTCCTCAGGGACCGGAACCAAGAGAGAGCTTTCCGGGGAGCCCTCTGTTTTTAACCCCTTGTGTTCTCAGAGGCGGATCCTTGTCCTCAGTGGCCACACCAGGTGCCAGTCTTTAAACCTGAGCACTCATTGGTTTGACCACTGAAGTTCAGAAAAAACTCATTTTTTTCCAAACTACGACACACAGGCACATTTAGGGAAATCTAATAAAGGGAATTAATCTGCAGGGTCTAGGAAAGCCAATATTATTGAGTCACTATCAGATTCAGTTGCACATTCAATATAACTCTGTAAATTAAAGTGCTGAAGCTTGTGGGATATACATTTTCTTTCTTTTTTCCTTCCTTCCTCCCTCCCTCCCTCCCTTCCTTCCTTCCGACACTTCCTTCCTTCTGACACTTCCTTCCTTTCTCTCTTTCTCTCTTTCTCTCTCTCTTTCTCTCTATTTCTCTTTCTTTCTCTCTTTCTTTCTCTCTTTCTCCTCATCCACTCACCTACCTATCTATGTAAATAGGAATGGATATAGAGCCACTCCCTCTGCATTGGGATTAGCTGCATTAATTGTGGGCATCTCTCTTGATAATAGGCGATGCTGGTAGAAAGAGAGTTGGAGCAGTTCCCAAGACAGAAAGAGGACAACTTTGCAGTACTCATCATATTCATTCCTCACTCTTTTTTTTTTTTTTTTTTGTACAGCAGTAAAGCCTTATCTATCACACATCATCCAGGCCCATAGTTCACCTTCTCTTCAGATAATGCTGTTCTGCTGAACTTGCCCTTTGGGGCTCACTAATCTAAAGATTTATAACATGTCTTATGGATAGGCCTTTGTAACCCTTAATCACCCCTTTTTTGCTAAAAATACAAGTGACATCAGGTTAGTTATAATTTTACACGTGAATTTCTTAAAAAAGAAGCACCATAAGGCTGCAAGATAAAGTCGCTTTCCAGTTGTCCCCTTCACTTAGGTTTCAAGCTTCCAGAACAATACTTGTATTGAAAAACACATGGATTCTAACTTGGCCCCTTCCTGGAGTGCTATGTTCATGAATTCCAATGCCTAAAATTATTCCTAATTATTTTTACTTTTGTATTAGATATAACACATGAAGAAAGACACCCTTCTATTCAGAAAGGTCAGTTTCAATATAATGAAAAACACCAAAGGATAGTATAGGGACTTATGATCCTATATTTTCAGAAAAAAGGCCTGAGAATTTATCTTTTAGTGTTCTGTATTACCGTGGCTTTATTTTTATCTCTTCATTTATGCCTGTAGGAGTAGCAGGGAAAAAAGGACTGAACCAAAACTGTTCAAAGGAGCATAAAATAAAGAATATTCTATCTAGAATGAATAAAATATATATTTCCTACCTGTAACAAAAAAAAAAAAGTGTTTAATCCATAGCTACACAAACATTATTAATGGAATAGCAGCATATATTCTTGTAAATACAGTGTTCCAGAATATACTACAGATGGATAACCAGTGGTGTTTATGTAAGATAATAAATCTACACATTGAAATGGCAAAAGTTGATGTAAAAAAGCTCCAAGAATGAAGACTGACAAGTGAGACAGAGATTTTTATGGTGTAGCATGCAGTGCTGAAAAGTTAGCCAAATATTTATTTTAAAGCTGACTATTTCTGTTTTATTAGTTTGAACAAATGCATAAATGACTATATTCCTTAGATAGTTTAAAACAAAGTACCTCTTATAAGGCTCAGAATCATGTCCTTGTGGGTTTTTAATATTTCACTTAAAGCCAAGAAAAATTTAAGTGTTTAGGCATAGTTTCACCTGCTTTTCAACTGCTCAGTCTCATAAATGAAAAAAATAAATTCAATTCATTATGCCAAGCAGAATAACTGAAAAACTGTTGCATCAATGCCTGTGAACTGAATTCATGATTTTAAAGATTTGTATTCTGTTAAAGGTTAGTTTGTGATTGGCATATGCATTCAGCTGTTCCTATTAAAGTTGTATCGTTTAATTTTAATCTGATTCTGAAAAGTGAGAGAAGTGACACAAATATAGTATCTACCTATCTGTATTCAGTAAATGTGTAAATATAACATATACTACAAGGTCAGTTTAGCTTTAGTTACAATAATTTGCCCTGAAAAAATTGTAAATATTAAAATGTAGGTGTACTGAAGGGATCAACATTCATAAATATTCTCATTCTCATTCAAAACATTGCAGTTTTTATAGCAAATCATAAGCCATGTATATGCAACATCTATTTTTCTACTCTTTTCAGCTGTTCCTGAACCCCATCATCAGGGCTATGTTCATTAACTTAGACAGACCCTTAGCATCAGTGTCAAGATTACAGTTCTATGCATAACTTTTCTTACCAGAATTAGTTATTGTAGGGAATTGAATTGTATTTCCATTTCTGGAATTGAAATAAATTGACACTGAATGTTTAATAATGTAAATAAGATGGATTTTTTTTTCTTTAAACGTGTATCAGAATATGGTTGCACAAAGGATTTGAGAGAGCAGTACAGCCCCATGATGCACTAAATGCATATTAGATTTTGTGCCTGTGGACTTTTTTGACTTATGATAACTTAGAAAGTGTAACTGAGAATTGAATCTTCATGTCCAGTTGTTTGGGAAAGCCTTTAACACTATGGAACTAAGCTGACATATCACTGGACCTGCGAAGATGAAATTACAAGTCCAACCCATACCCTAAAGTCCAACCTATACCCTTATGCTGCTGCTTAACTAATTTAAAATTCCCTGAACCTAAACTATTGCTCTCATTTTTCCTAAAATCAGTTTTGCAATTAAGTTTGCCTCGCTCCTCTTAAAATGTAAACCATGCTCAGATATATTTAGGAAGAAAGGTGAAATGTAGAACTAACGCATATATTCCTAGATATTTTAATCAGCTCAAAATAATTTCTGCAACTCTCAAAGAGGCAGAAGCAGCCCATGTGGATACCTACAATTATTCTGATGGGGTTTGAGTTAAATGACTTACAGAAATATAGAAGATAAGGTCAAGTCTTTACTGAGAATTCAGTTCTCCTGATGAATGATGGTAAAAAAAAAGTATTTGGAGTACTGTTAGAAATATTTTAAATTATTGATTCAATGTGAGCTGTTTTGCTTGGCTGGTTTTTGGATTTGTGGTTTATTTGGGTTTTTTCCTCCACTAGAATCTAATATATCCAACCATGCTATGGGAGGATGATGCAGCCCACTGGAGCCCAGCTAGCTCAGAGGACAGCAGTGCTGCACCAGGTGTGGGAACAGCCGTGGTTTGGGGTTTTACCAATGGCTGAACTTTAGAGCTGCTTGCTCTACAGTGCAGGGTCTGCCAGCCACGTCAGGAGGCAGGTAGAGGAGGAGGAGGATGCTCTCTGTAGGAGAGGTTTATTGGAGCTGAAGGGATCACAACAGGAGAGCCCTGAGCTCTGCTGGGCACGGGTTTAAAAACTGCGGCAATTCTGGGGTGGGTACAAATCCTAAACCATGGGGAAGCATCGGGGGTGGGGTGAGGAGGGTCAGGGCACTGGCCTGAGGCCAAGGACAGAAGGTGGGGGCAGAACAGGTCACATGTCCCAATGGGGTGTCGAGGATGGGGAGCCCCCAGGAATGCCAGGAGGGAACACTGGAAGGATTGGCTCAAGGGAGGAGTGACATGGAAGGGACAGAACAAGGGGCAGGGTAACAATGATTGATAGGGAAGGGACTGGAACAAAGGGAGGGGATTGCCATAAAGGGTTGCTTAGGGGAGGATGCAGCTTTCAGGGATAAACCAATTAGGGGGTACACATGGGGAACACCAGAACAAACTGTCAATATTAAAATCATTAATAATAAACCAACAGAATAAAAAAATACAAACTGTAACAGGAAAAAAGACAGTAGAACATGGGAAATAAATCCCAATTAAACTGAAGAGAATATTTCAAAAAGTATAAGCTGCTGGGCACTAGAGCTGATTCTCCTGATACTAAAACCATTGGTGTTACAACCATTTTTTTTTTTTTAGAGTATTTATTCACCTATATTCATAACACCAAGGTCATGGGTTTGATGTCTGTATGGGCCATTTGCCTCAGAGCTGGACTTGATGAGACTTGTGGGCCCCTTCCAACTTAGGAGACTCTGGGATTCTGTAATCTGAGAAGAGTTCTAGAAAGAAAGGAAAAAAAAAACCAAACAAACAAAAATAAAAACCAATAATAACAAAACAACTATCCACATACACTCTGTCTTGTATAATCTGGGAGATCCAAACTTTAGCTAACATCAGAATAGAATAGACTCATCACATGGAAAAGTCTTTATTGAGTGAAAGTGAAGCATATTCAGAGTGCAAATTAAAGCAATGAAGATCTACAGATCTACTTTGAGAAACTGCATGATTATCTAAGCTTCTCTTTATATATTTCCATATTGATTGTTATTAGCTCTATGTAGACTCCCACAGCTGTCAAAGGCCACCAATCAGACAGGGTGTCTGATTACTTTCCAGGCTTTTTTAAATGCTGCATTTTCTTTAGAATGATCACTGACTATAATAGCTAAAATAATATTTGACTAAAGATTAAGCCCTTCATGACTGAATAGTAAATACATTATATTCTGTTTCTTTATCCAATTAAATACCATATTTTCACCCAAGCAAGGGAGGTTTCGTAAGTGCTGTACTTCATAGGATTTTTGATTATTTCTTAACCAAGAAGCAAATGTTCAGAGATTCAAAATAGCATTAAAAATACTATTTATTTTAATTTTTAAAATTCTAAAGTATTTTAATTTCTCTTTACAATTCCACAATTTTCAGACTATCATTCTTGCTCTTCTGTACTTTCATGGTAGAAACACACAAGAACATAAGGAATCTGAAGAGAAATACCCAGTGTATTTAAATAAAAAATTGCAAGGCAAAACAAACATTGTTGTTCTTCAGACTGTAATATATCAGAGCAACTTAAAAAGACTGAATATTTTTGTTCAGATTATGTGGATATTTAAAATAATTAGCCAAGATGAGGGGAAAGGAAAACACTTTATCTTAACAAAGGAGTTATTTCTAAATCTGATCCATTTCGAAGGAAAAAAGTAAGTGTTGAAGATAAAAAATTTGCATGTAATGAATCCTTAAAATTTCATCCTAATTTATTCACACTGCTTTCATTGCCTGATCAAAATACATTACTTGAAGCACATAAAATATTCTGAACACGGACTGTTAAACCGAGCCCTCATTAGACATAGTGTATCTCCACACATCATTTGGATTTTTGGTGTCTGCTCAATTTATGGAATCATTATAAAATATGTCTGAAACCATAGTTTCCTGAAAGAAAAAGGGTGCCACACAAAACTTCTTGGACTTTTTGCACTAACTTTATTTTCTAAGAATCATCTTGTACAAATTCCTATTCAGAAGTGTATAAAAATGCAGAATAAAAATCTCTTATCCAGAATGGGTAGAAGAATGCCAAGGAAAAAATAATATCCCCATATGCAAACAATATACCTGTAAACATGTAAGTTCTTGTAGTGATTCAATGCTTTACTATCTAGGAGGAAAAATTGATTATATCACTGTTAAGAACAATGAATGCTGGCATAATCTCAAAAGCCAGACACAGTCAACTGTCAGATACTAGTAAGAATTTTCTCTAGGGACTAATTAAAGAAAGTAAACCATTGCCATGACAAAACAAAACCACGTATCTGATCTCCGATACCACACGCATTACAGTGCAGGCATTAATTTGCTAAAATTATTCTGATTGTTTCGGTTTATATTGGCCCATCCCTTTTTTAAAAAAGCTAATAATCATCTTAAATATCAACATAATAAATAAGCTTATAAATAAGCTTCAGAAAATTCTAAATTTAAAAAAAAAAGAAGACACTTTTTCCTCATGTTTGATAGTGTTCTATTCTATTTTGAGGTGTGGTTTGGAAAAAAAAAATTGAGCATTAGAGGATTTATAGAATAGGATAAAGATTCTTTCCCTCTTAATGCACAAGACCACAGTAAAACTTCAGAAAATAGGACTTAATTTAGATTTAAAGAATTCACAAGAAAATCAACTAACATGGATTTTAGGTGATTAATTCCTAATTATATTGATTTCATTCCATGCTTATAAAGTTTATTAAATGTTTATAATACATTGTGTTTAAGATGACCGGCTTTGCATCCAATTCTCTGAATAAGTAGTTCAATATTAAAGAGTTTTGTACTACATGTAAATTTGTTGGACCGTTTTGTCCATATTCAGCGGCATTAGTAACATTTAACTAATTTAACATGAACAGGAAAACTATTTCAGTTTTCCAAAATCTATATATTTTCCTCATTTTTATTATATTTAACTCTATTTTTGAGCATAGTGATCTAACGTTTATTCAGCAATAATATTGATTTTTCTATTTTTCAGTTGTTTAATTTGCTTCCTATTTAGATCTATCCTCATTTTGGTCTTGGCTGGGATAGAGCTAATCTCAAAAGCTAGTACAGTGCTGTGTTTTGGATTTAGTATGAGAATAACACTGATGACACATTGGCGTTTTGGTTGTTACTAAGTAGTCCTTACCCTAAATCAGAGTTTTTCAGTGCTCTGCAAGTGAGAAGATGGACAAAAAACTGGAAGGGAAATTTATGGTATTTATCAATTTTTTTTTTTTTTTTACTGCCTAAGATATAGTTGTCTCGCTAAAAGTCAGGTGGATTTCCTTTGAAAGATAATCAGGAAAAAACCTCACAGTTCCATGTGGCATCATAATATAGGCTTCTAATATAACTACAAGGTTTCTTTCTTTCAGTGTTTTTGTTTTAGATTTTTTTGTCTGTTTATTTTTTACTAATGATAAATAAGTCAATAAAAAAGTCAACTCACTAATTTTGCCTAACTCCAAGTTCTATCCTTATTATCTATAAATTTCTCCTTATAACTCAGGTCTTGAACTCGGTCCTAGTCCAGACCTTTAGATACTTATAGCTCGCCTCTGAATTGGACCTGCTAGGAAGCTTCAGCCACCATTATGAAAGTGTCTTTCATGCAGGCTTATTCCAAAGCTGGCAAAGGCTAGCAAAGAGAAGACAGGAGAGAGTGACATACTGGTGTTTTCGATCCAAGTGGGTAGACTAAACAGGGACTGGTGCAAACCAGGGAAATACTTCAGTTAACAGAACAGGGAGCCACTCACAAATCATTGAATAGCTAGACAAGATATGGACTAGGATGCCAGCTCAGTTCTTGACAAATCTGGATTATAGCAGGGGTAGCTATCACAGGGAAAGGTAACAGGTAAAAACTATTATTGACTGTCTTATATGACCCCATCAGATGGCTGGAAGAACTATGAATGTGACCTAGAAAAAAGATTATCTGAACCCTCTAAATGTTCTATTTGTATTCTGCCTTCTCAGGCATTGTAAATTAAACCTTAGTAGTCTTAAGCCTCCTCAGTGTGGGTACAAAAGCCATTTTGTCATGACCTTCAACATAGGCCATATGTTCAACTTTTGACAAATTACTTTTTTTTTCAAGTTGTGCTTCAAACTTTTGCAAAAGGTCTGATCACTATTTCCTGCTATTTCCTTCAGCTTCGTGACAAATATCAGGCAATCAATGACACGCAGGTTCTTATGGAAGTTCAAGATATCCCAGGAGAGTGCTTAATCAGCTTTGCCTCAGGTGGAATACTTAAAAGTAGTCTGCCTAAATAATCTTCCATCAAGGCAGTTTTCCTGGTCAAGACTCTGTGTATTTCAGCATCAGGAAGACACTTGCTGATAAATAGTGAACAGTATTATAAAGATCTTCTCCTTGGACATATATTTCTCTATGTAATTCATTTACTCTTAGGGTTTTTAATAAATTAAAATTTTCTTCCTTGGGAGAACTGTCTAAATACATTCATATGATTAAGGTCTACACGAGAAACAATTATTACTAAAATAAAAAAATTTCCAGTGTTCAGAATGTCTATATGTCACACTGAAGTGATGGAAAATCCAGAAAAAGGTCCACTTGAGACTAATATGTCTCAATGCTTATGAACTTTGGAATACATTTTTATTGTTATTACTAATATTATTTTAGATGAATATGTGAATGCACTTCTTTGTGTAAATCACTGGTAATTTACCAGATAGCTTCCTTTTTACTTCAGCCTGTTCCCATCTACTAGTTGAATACAATTTCTGCTGCCCATTTCTTTTGTAGACCTCTGTTTTTGGTGTTGATAATCTCTGCTTGCGATGTTGTTGTATGATATGCCAGACGACATCTTTCAGTTTAAAACCAACCACAAAATATTGGCAAATAATTAGACAAGTGATTATTGATCACACATATATAAAAAGTTAAAAATCAGCTTATCCTAGATTTGGGAAGTGAGTAAAAATATGCCAATTACTTTGAATACACAGCATGTAACTGTTCCTATATTATAATAGCTTCTTCATATAAATTCTTCCTCAAAAGCAGGAGGAAGGATGAGAGTAAAGGAAGACACTTGTAGAATTGGGTGAAGGAAGGACTTCAGTTACTATGGTGATAATGAACATATCCAGGCAAAACGTCACTGAAGGAGGTGCTGCCGAATGCCTGGGTATTGTGCAATTCAGCAAGTATAAATGTCTTTGCATTTTGCAAAAAAATTTCTAAAACCTACAACAGATAACATACTTAAAATGGCCAAGCACATAGATCAAAAGTACTGCAGAAATTGTGAGAGATTTTTTTCTTACTTTAAAGCTTAGCTGAGCCCCATTCACTAACATCTGAGTAACATCAGCCATCATTTTGTGACATCGGCATCATTTTGTCTGACCTCTCCTGCTTTTGCTCCCTCGCCTGAATTGTGTGCATTTTTCTGTTTAAGCACAGCACAAATAAACTTAGAAAAGATAAAGAAATGTCTATGTCTTCATATATAATAGACTGAAATGAATAGTAGAGACAGGGAAATGGAATCATAGAATCACAAAATCACGGAATAGTTTGGGTTGGATGGGACATTTAGAGGTCATCTGGTCTAATCCCCCTGCAATGAGAAGGACATCTTCAACTAGATCAAGTTGCTCAGATTGCTGTCCAACTTGACCATGATTCTAGTGATGGGATAGTTACTACTTCTCTGGGCAAGCTGTTTTCTGTTTGGTAATGATAAATCAAAAGATTTTAATCAGAATTATTTATTGCAGACTATGAGTGCTATAACAATTATTATAATATAGTGCACTATGAAGCAATATTGAAGCAATCATGTTAAAACAATTGTATCAAACCTGGCAAAGCCAATTATTAAGTAGAGACTGATGTTATTTACCCATAGCAAAGACTATGGGCAAACCTCTTTTGCTCAACCCTGTGTGGTATCCCCACTCAATGGAAGAATCTTTACACATACAGTACAAGAAGGGAGATGTAAGGAAACTATAACACAGGAAGTTCCACCTCAGCATGAGGGAGAGCTGCTTTACACTGATGTGGCAGAGCACTGGAATAGACTGCCCAGGGAAGCCATGTAATCTTCCTCTCTGGAGACATTCGAAACAGACCTGGATGCATTCCTGAATAACCTGCTCTAGGTGATGCTGCCTTGACAGGGGGGCTGGACTAAATGATCTCCAGAGACACCTTCCAGAAAAACAAGAAAGATGAATGCTATCTGATGCAGCAGACCTGATGCCATGAAGACAACCTTAGCATTAGATAACCCCTAACTGTTGTGGAGCCATGGAGCTGTATACTAATGTACTGTGTCTATCCAAGAGTATGTGTTCAAAACTAAAAGGTACACAAAAATCATGCTATAAAGAAAGCAAGAAGAGGACTAAGTTGTAGAATTTTAAGACTTAGAGTGAAAATGAGACAATAAAATATACCAAGGTGTGAAGTGATTAGGCAAGAAATGTAAATAAGGAAAATATTATTAAAAAAATAAAAGAAAGGTTTAAGCAACAGAAGCCTGACAGGATAAAAAGATTAACTTTGGAAGATTCTGAAGAGATTTAGAAAATAGTGGGTTGACCCAACTGGCAGAGTAAACAGAAGATTAAGTTAGTGTTCTTGCTTATTTCATGGTAGGGAGAGAAGAAAGATGTTAAGAGGCCAAAAGAGGACTGGGGGCAAAACAGATAAAAACACGGAACACAAAAAGGCAGCAATGCTGTCAGCAGCTTGAATAGAAAGGCTGAGATATTGTAAAGAGACAAGTGGTGGGAATTTGTATCAGTGTAGATACTGGTGAAGGAAAAGTTGAAAGAAAATAGAAGTTTAAGTCTGGCAGGCAAACCACAGCTACTTGTAAGAGAATGGATTGTAAGAGAATGTAAGGATTGTAAGAAACCCTGCCCCTGATGAATTACAGCTGTGCTAATTATCAGACTGGAAACAGCCTTGCCTGTCCAATGAGGAGGGGTGTCATGAAAGAGTGGGTCAGGTGGTTGAAGGAGACTGCTGGGTTTGAGATTATTGTCGTTGGAGTAATCTTGTGCTGTGAGTAGGAAGCCTCCTACTGATACTGACAGCAAATTTCTAACTGAGCACAGAGATTTTAAGCAAATACTGGAAAGCTATTTTTTGAGCTTTTCTGTGTACAAGCTCCTTTTTCCTTGTATAAACACAATATTTCTTGCTTTCTAGATTTTTCTGAAGTAATTAATCTATCTGGTGCTAAAAGGTAATGTTCACCGTTAGGTAGAATCGGTTATTTCATTTTTAGTATAAGTGTCTGGGTTATTAGTTTATTTCCTAGGTACATGCTTAAGTTAGGAGCTTTTTTCAGGAAATGTATTATGTTAAATATTTTTAATATTATTAAAGTAGAAATGTTTTAATGTGTACCGATAAGTAACGACTTTATTATTGGAAAAAAATAATTACAATCTATGTGTTAGATTAATCAATTCTTCTATTCAAGTTTAGAGGCAATCCTGTAATTTTAATAAAATGCTAAGGCTGAATAGCAGTTCTTTCGCCCCTTTAATTGGCTTATGAATCACAATCAGTACTATGAACAGCTCATATGTGCTACTTTCTAGTCCTTGTCCTGTGCATGTCATAAAAGTATATTCGTCTCTATTATTAAATACTTATTAAACAGCTTAATATTACTTCAGTTCTTGCACAGATCTAGTCTTCTCAATGGGCTAAAGATTCCAAATCTTATTTATTTTCAGAGTAAACTGAGGGGGGGAAAAAAGGAATAAAACAATGCAAAACCGGCCTAAATAAGGAATAGAAATCATGAAAATAAATAAGTTCTTAAGATATTACTTTATTGCTGGGGTAGTAAGAAGAAATATTTATTTATATCACAAGTGAAATTAAAAGAAAAAAAAATTGTTCCATTTATAGATATGGATATATGAATACAAAATAATATACCTGTTTATAGCTGTCCTGCAAATATAATACACTCAAGGGACCATGCATACGATTTTATATGCTTGACCAGTAAATCAACTATTGTCAGACTTTTGTTATTTATTTTTTAATTCTGTAGTCAGAGAGACCTTATTCTGACTTTGGCAGTCTCATCCTTTAAACAAAGAAAGTGAACAAAACCCTCAATACACAGTAGCAGTCAATGTTCTACTTCAAGGCTTAGATATAGTAAACAAAATCAAAAATCAAAAAATTGGCAATTTTTTTTTTTAGGTTAAAAATAGATGTGCACTTAACAAAATGAAGCAATGAGAACCTGGTAAAAGAGATACTAAAGCTTTTATTATTCAAAAGACTTGTGTTTTTAAACAATTTTTTTTAATCTCATTACTTCTTGGTAAGTGTTCATCTTGCATCATTTGTTCTGGCATCTGGGGCTCAATTCAATTGCCTGCAGGTAATGGCAAATGCCAGCTAACATGGGCAGGTGAATGAAACCTTAAGCACACAATATTTCTGACGTAGCATATGTAGATATTAACCAGCAGTTCTAGACTAGGGATAATTGTAAGCACTTTATTATACAGTCGATTAAATAGCCATGTTTGGAACATCATTCATGCTATGTATAGTCTAAAATGATGAACAATGCTAGGAAAATATTTGTGACCTTCTCATTCCTTCTATAAAGAAATACAGGTAATGATGTTATGAAGTTGTTCCAGTTTAAGGGCAAATAACAGTGCAGAGTAGAGCAACTCAGACAGAAAAAAAACATTTCAATTACATGTACATATGAAATTTTATGAATTACATTAATTTTTTATTTTTTGGGAAAGACAGCAAAGTTCAAAAAAGAAACCTTGTTATAATGGTTCCTAGCACAAGTTCCCTATCCTATTGGGAAGATTGTGCAATTCAGGATAAGTCTTGCTTTTGTTGCTGATATACCTGATACAACAAAACCCACTTGGATCTCCCTTTGGCAAGGGTGATGAAGATCAAGAAAGGGCTTCTATGGATAAATCAGCAGCAAAAGGAAGACTTAGAAAATGTAAGTTTGTTACTAGGTGGTTCAGCATGCATGGCAACAAAGGCTTGAGATATTAAATACATTCTTTATCATGGTCTTTATTGTTAAGACTGGCTTTCAATGCTCCTTGGCTCCTGAGACCTGCAGAAAGGTCTGAACTTCCAGTTTTACCATTTCAATAAACTGGACACATACTGTGGGATCTATGGGACTTGGTAGCACAGGCACTGAAGGACCTGATGCCAGCCAGCTGCTATCACTCTGAGGCCACTTCTGAATATCCATGAAAAGTAATGGCAGCATGGTGACTTAATGAGCTGGTTTCAGAGGACTAGAAAACAACCAATGTCCCTCCTGTCTTCCAGAGGGTCAAGAAGGAGGATCCAGGGAACTAGAAGTGAGTCAACCACATTCCAGAAGATTATTATCATTACCTTGATCTAGATTTTGAAGCAAGAGAGGAGGGATACAGTTTAGTACAACCTAAATATCAACATATTGAGGAGTGACATTCAGCTCCAAGATGCAGAGCCCTTAACGTTGATGGTTGAATATAATTGTTTATAAATGAATTATGTACCTAATCTTTCTTTATATTTAATGGTGATGACTTAATATCAGTACCTATATCATCCCTATATCTAGAAAAATAATTTTGGGGATTTAAATTTTGCAACTAAATCTGACACAACCTACGATAAGAGAAAAAAATATTTTTAGACTCGTGGTTGTTTGCAAAGAAGTAAATAGATTTTTTATTTAAGTAAATGTTATTTTCTGTATCTGAAATCACTGCAAAAATACCATTTACACTTGGAATTTTTGAGAAATATAAAGCTCTGAAAGATCTATAATAAATTCTTTATATTCATATATTAAGAATAATTTAGGCTGTTTTGACATTATGTCTTCTTTGTCCTTTCCTCCTCTTATATTAAACATAACGCTACTCATAATTCTGGTTATGAATTCAAGTGTTATCTGGAAAACAAGGATATTCAAAATAATTACCTGCATCAAATCCAGATACAATTATATGACTGAACTATAATTGTTGGAATTAATATGAATGTGGGAAAAAATGCTAAAAGAAGTTTTTTAAATTGAAGATGACTTTTTCTTTAAATTTATTAGGAAAACTATGTGATCTATGTGCATTTAAAATATCTGAGTGGTCCAACCATTTAGCTCTTTTAATCATACTTAAAGTAATTAGAAACTCAAAATCAGTTTTTATCTATTAACAGTAGCCAGACTTCTTGTATCATTTCTAATGCAGCTGCTAAAGTGCATATACAGAGCATAAAAAATTTAATAGGAGAATAATGACTATCTATTATTCAGAGGATTAATTTACAAAATATCAATGATCATTTAACTGGTTTTTTGCACTTAGAGTCCCTATAGATTTCAATGATATACCTTGAAATTTTCTTTCCAGTGTAACAGATACAGTACAATACCTAAAGGATTGAGGGATTGGCTTTTGAATATTAGAATAGGTCAAGAACTGAGTCACCAACAGATAAATATTACAAGATAGAAAGAAAAAAAGAAAAAGGAAGTTCAAGAATTTAATAAAAAGCACCATGTTTTTTATTATTTCCCCATTATAAAAGAAGTGAAAGTTTATCAAAAAAACATAATATTGACAGTTTGAAAAATACTTATATGATTATCGTATCTTCTTCTCTAGGGAAGATTAAAAAATGGAAAATTAGGGCGACCATAACTTATTGTATTTGCAGGTAGTTTGAGTATTGTCTTTTTTTTTTCAGAAGAAGATAAACTTTTTCAGTGAAGATATGACAAAAGTAGTAGTAGGGAATAAATTTAAACTTTGCCTGTTTTTTAAATCTCTATTGTGAAACACACAAAGCAATTTACAAATTTAAATTTAATCTGTCAAATTACTTCAGATGCAGGGAAAGAGGAAAGATCTTAATATGTTATTCATATTACTTTATTATTTTTTATTTAAAAGATATTTTCAAAATATTTTGATCAGATATTTCATTAGAGCAAAACCAGAGCTGTGGTATACTCAAGGAAAGCAAGAGCTAACGAAGAATGTGGAAGTATTTGGTGTTATTTCTGTTTAGCTCAAAACTTCATGAGTGAGTCTCCGGGGTGTAAGAAACCATTTGGTCTCAGGTTCATTTTCCATTCCATCTAACTGAAGTCACTGTTCTTACTGAGCATTGCATATGGTACAAGTTATTAGGATATTCTGAAGTGTGAGGCTTTCAATCCTATCTTGAAAGCTCTTCTTTTGTAAAACTAGTCATTTACTGATTATAGTAAGGAGCAGAATCAAATGATAAGGCTCCTCTTGGACGTCTTCAGTGTATGTCTCTACAGGTGAGCTAGTCTTTCTATGCTCCTTCTTTGCTCAGTGAAGAGAAATAAGCACTTCTAGGGCACGATTCATTTCATCCTAAAGTAGGTGTCGGAAATAGGTCAGGTGGTTTTCTTCCTAAATAGTGCCTCTTTTTCTCTATTGAGAATAAAGAGAACCCAGGGTGACTAGCTCAGCTGTATGGTAGACGACTAACACAAGATAAAATTCATACTACCCAGGATATGTCAGCAAGTTCTCTACAAGAGAACTCTCTGCAAGAACTCTACAGCAGTTCAGATATTTAGCAATGGATGACCTAGTTTACGGATACACTTAGGGCTAGGACTCTGTTTTTCTGCTTTGCTACTATCTTGTTCTTCCTTTTCAGGAAGAAAGATAATTAGTTCTTGTCAAGACTCAAGCAACCTTCTATTAGTCTTGAATTATTCAGTATCTTAGATGAGTATCTCTTCATGGAAAATATATGCAGAACTGCTTTTCATATTACTTTCATTATTCTGTCATGATCTGTAACACAGTGGGAAAGAGAATTAAATGCCAATCAGAAGATATATGTCTGGTAATGTGAAAGGTTTGTATCTTAAAGCGCATGAAAAAGTTTCTTGAATACCAGAAAATATTAGAAGATTGGTATGGCTGAAATATAGCAGCATTCTTATAAATAAAAATTATATCAATTAACATTCTGAAAATATTTATAAAAACTACTTCTACATAAAACCTAGATAATAAATTTTCATCCAACATATGAACAGCTTCAAGTTAGATCTATACTAGACATTTCATTCTTCATGAAATGTGGAATCCATCTGCACATGCAGTAAGTCTAAGTCTTGGGATTTTCTGAATTTATGGCAAATCATGTCTGCCAGTTAGAGAATTAGTCCAACATACACTGAATCAGACCTTCTATACACCTGAACTATGCATGTGCAGCAGGTTCATTGTGAAACTAGCTGTGTATTAGAATTTTTGGTCAAGAAAATATCAGTTGTTTTTGTTGAACGGATTTAATCCAGACTGTGTCGGATAAACACGTTATAAACCTTCCAGCATTGGTTTGTCTGACTTAATTTCAGGCCAGCTGAATAAAACCACTGACTCCTGTCTTGAAGTTATGATTTTATGCATTAAAGTTCAAGATAAAGTAAAAATATAGCTGGATTGAAAGTTCAAATATGTAAATCTCTAAGGGCAATATCAAGACAAAAAAAGAAAAAAATTCTGGGATCCTGTGAGATCTGTATAAGCTTTAGGTTAGGCAAACTAAATAATTTCTAAATCACCACAATAAAGTCACTACTTTTGCATTGTAGCTCAACATTTTTTTCACAAAGAGTTAGAAACTCAGCTCTCTTTCCAATGTAGGGAATTAAGTTACTCTTCTTGTACACTGTTGCCTCAGTGTCATTCAGTACTTCAATTATCAGCTAGTGATTCCACCTTGTGCTTAACCACTTGAGAGCCTTTTGCATTTTTGGATCTCTGCCTATAGAATTAAAAAAAAAAAAAAAATAAAATATGCAAAACCACTTTGTCTGCCTTCCTACATGATGGTCATGCTGAGCTGTGAAATTATCCAACAGAGATTTACTCACTTACCAGCTTTACAAATGAGCTAAAGAGGAAGAATTAAAAATGTTCCATAACCTTCTTTCTGCCAGTATCCCTCTTCTTTATGCTAATAAAAGGTAGATACAGAGAAGAAAAATACAAATGTCCAATTTGATACTTTCTTTTAAGAATATAGTGAGAGAAAATCTGTCTGCCTCCTGCAATTTTAGTTCCTCTGTAGCCCAGGATTTCTTTTGGCATATGTTCTAAAGATGAATACTTATGTTTTCTGTAACTGCATTTCTTACATAGGTTAGCTACAAGAACAAAATAAAATATCTGTTTCCTAGATACATAACACCATTGAAATGCAATGCTTTTATACAATAGAGGCAGATTGGCAATGGGCAGGTTACAGGTAGAAGAAAATAAAGCATTGCTTTCATTTTAGATAAAAAACATTGACCCTTACAGTAAATGACCCATTAGCCTCAAGATAACTGAATGTTCATACTTGATTGGTTTGAGAGTCTCCCCTTTTTATATCTAGGTTTTTTTAAATCAGATTATGATTTTCAAGGTAATGAATTGTTACTGTAGCTGCAAACTCAACAGAATGAGAGAAGAAATTATTATGCTTTTGATTTATGCTCTGTTGCTGACACCATCCGCTTACAAAGACTTAAACACAAATTATAACAAATCAAAGACTTATTGGGTGTTAAAAAAAATCCATTAAGAAGGAATATGTAAAACTGGATAATTCAGTGACTCAAAAGAAGCTAGAGCAGAGATTTAAATACAGGATTGGGCTAGGTGGCTTTT
The DNA here is from genome assembly GCA_032173965.1 of Sitta carolinensis. Classification (NCBI taxonomy): domain Eukaryota; kingdom Metazoa; phylum Chordata; class Aves; order Passeriformes; family Sittidae; genus Sitta; species Sitta carolinensis. The sequence goes on from CM063283.1 coordinate 32,129,532, forward strand.
GTACCTTTTGGACCACACAATTTAGAAAGGTTTTTTGTGGGGGGGTGGTTTGTTTTTTTTTTTTTTGTTTTGTTTTTGTTTTGGTTTTGGTATTTTTTGTCAATAAATGCCTAATTACATCATCTGCTGTTGAATATGAGTCAGCAGTGCCCTGGCAGCCAGGAGGGCCAGCTGTGCCCAGAGGAACATCAGGCACAACATCACCAGCTGGGCAAGGGAGGGGATTGTCCTGCTCTGCTCTGCACAGGGGTAGACTCTTGTAAAGTGCTGTGTGCCTCAATATAGCAAAGACATTAAGCTATTCGGGAGAGTCCAAAGAAGGGTAAAAGGGGGCTGAGGTCACTTGGTCTGTGCAGCCTGGAGGAGACTGAGGGGAGACCTCATTGCAATCTGCAGTATCCTCATGAGGGGAAGATAAGGGGAAGGCACTGATCTCTTCTCTGTGGTGACCAGGGACAGGACTCAAGGGAATGGCCTGAAGGGGAAGTTTATGTTGGATATTAGAAAAAGGTTCTTCACCCAGAGGACGTTTGGACACTGAAACAGATCCCCTAGGAAAATGGTCATACCATCAAGCCTGGCAGAGGTCAAGAAGGGACAATGCCCGTGGGAACATTGTGCGACTCTTGTGGATAGTGCTGTGCAGGGCCAGGGGCTGGGCTAGATGCTTCTTGTGGGTCTCTTCCAAATCATCATATTCTGTGATTATAAAAAAGAAGAATTTTAGCCTAAATAGATAGATTATCATATAATTTTATTAAAAAAAAAGGAAAGGAGCTTTCACAGTTAACATGCTCATTATGGGATCTTCTACACAGTGCTTTTATATGAAACTTCTTAAATCTTAGTGCTCTGAACCAAGTGAGAAGCCACAGATTTTTACCAAGACAGCAAGCACTAGTGTCAAGTTGTTGCAAACATGAAGTGGACAGTATTCAATAGTAATGTTAATTAGATTTCATTCTTCTGGAACGCAAAGGATGAAAATAAAAGGTATTCAAAGTAAAAAGTCTGGAATGTTAAGTGTGACATCTGTGAATTTCTACTTGTACTGGAACCATGGCTTTCTTACGTGGGTGTAGAAGAATTTTAAGAGTTGTGCAGTTTTTAAAGTTATTCACTTGAATGCAGTCAATCTGAAGTACAGAAAGAAATGAGGTACATCTGTATCCATCTGTAGACACAACCCAGAAAGGCCAATATAACCTTGAAAGAGTAATTCAGTAGTACCTTGATCCATTATATGCACTAAATGTACAAATGGGAACAAGACCAAACTACAAAACACAAGGAGTCACAGGGTACTTCAAAAGTGTAAAACTTTTCAGACTGCTCAAAGCATTTTGCAAAACTTTTACTCTATAAGTACAGTTGGAGTATCAAGAAAATGAACTGTCAGAGACGCTCTGGCTACACGTGATTTCTCAGTCAAAATAATATCTTATGAACTATCTAGAAAAAAGGAATAATAAAAAATAGTGTAGTATACGCTGAGATGTCCTGTGTTCTCATTCTGCCAAACTACTCATAGAGACAGGCAGCAAATCAAATGTTTGCCATAAATTCTGATTAGATTTGAGATGTGTCTCTTTGTGTTACCTAGACTAGCTCTTTGGCTAACTCTCTGGTTTACTTCAAATTCTCAATCCCTGACGGTACACATCGCATAAAAGCTAATTCACATTAGGACTCTCCTCTTGAGCAATGCCTGTGATTCGTTCAAATAGGAAACTCATAATTACCTCATTAAAAATTCTTCACTGGAAATGTTGGAAAGCACTCTGTCAAGCCTATCCCCATCTTCCTAGCACAGGAAATAAAAAAATCTAGAGTCTTGATTCTTCAAATCAAATATCCCTACTTGTCCTTATTATTCAATATCTTTCTTTGGGGTCACTATTCCAAATGTCAGCACAATTAAGGGCAGAAAAATATTGTGTATTTCTATCTAATTTTCAAATGGGTAACACATCAGTAACCAAGGTAGCTTTATTTTTGAAAGGAACATGTGAGCAAGACTAGATTAAAAAATATACAGCTTTCAAAAACGAAAAGTATCTTTGGCCACAACTTCACAGCTCACTATCTAGTATTAGAAGTGAATCTAAATCTACTGTCATTTCTGACAAAGTAACAAATACGAATTTCTTTCAGGAAAATGGTAGCAAATCAGTTATTTTTTTAATTTCTTTACCTAGAACATATTTTCCTCTTACATAGATTGAACATTAACCTAATTTTTTTTCTGGAAAGCAAAGTTGAATACTGAGTAAGGAATTTTATTTCATTTCATTGCCACAAGGAAATTGCAAGGACACATTTATTTGGGTCTTGTCAGCTACTGAAGAGATTTTAAGAAAATCCCCTTCGAAGTCCTCTATATGTTCCACAAATACTTTGGTTAGCAAGGCTTTGGCAAGCTACAGTCTTAAGGGCAGGAAAGAAATTTTTTCTTATTACTACTACTGTGAGGAAAGATAAAAGTTTATTCAGAAGGTGGATAATGAATACAGACATAGATTTCATTCTATCCATGTACCCTATAGTCTATTTGATATATAGAAATTCATATCCCATTAACTGCAGCTCAGAAAACTTCTTTACGTTGGTGATAAACAGAGCTGCTGGTCAGTGTTCTTCCTTATATTCACACACAGTTCAATCATATTTGTCTTACTCTGGAATCTATAAACTCCCTCATCTGCATGCTGCAAAGACCGTGTACTAGGTTATAATTTTCTTCTGGAGAAGGCAAGAAAGTTTTACTGAATGGGAACAATAAATCTTAGAGGAGGGAGAGGGTGTTTGACAAGCCAACAGAGGAAGAGAAAATGCAGGACATCAATGAATCCAATTAATGAATTTTGTATCTTTTTTATTCAACAAGAGATTAAAACCACTGCTTGTTATTGTCTTCTTAGTGTTGGTAAGTTGAAAATACATCTAACAGTAAAATTTGCAATTAACATAAGCTAAGGCTTCATATGAGCCTCTTTATAATTCATGCATCTTTAGAGCACATGCCAAAGCATATTCTGATTTCTCACCAGGGTGCACAGGTTTCCAATAGTACTTGTAATTGAGAAGATGTCTAGGATTTTTAAAAGCTAACACATTTTTGAGACATTAGTGATACGCAATAACTAACTCCCAAATTTTAATCCCACATTTTGATGCCATCAAAATACATATGCACAATCTGGTTAAAGAAAGGCCGGAAATATGACTATGTTTACTTAACTATGTAATTAATATTTAACCAAGAATTGTTCTTCAGTCCAGAAGTCCATATTCTCAGTATGTTCAAAAATTAAAATTATGAAGTGATGGAAATTGTGAGGCTAAATTATCAAAAGATCTCACTAGATCTTTTATATTCTATCTTTCTCTCAGGAACTACTCTTTCCTATTAGGACTGCAAGATCCATGACAGTGTTTTGATTTCTTACATTTTAATATTTCCTGCAGTAAAAAATTCTGCCTCTTGGCCTTCTGTTTTCTGACGCAGTGAAAAAAGTATTCAGTCCATTGCCCTTAAGTTGCTGCTATTCGCTGTGCACATGGCTTCCTCGAGAGCTTTAATTTGAATGCAATTCTGTGTCCAGTCAGACATCGTATCAAATTATATGGTTTCTGATAATAATTCTATCACTAGCAATTTACAAGAGTGAGCCTTTCAGCTTTTGAAATAAAAATGTGACACAATAATAAAGCAAAGGGACAAATCAGAAAGCAGACTGGGTGGTTTATGCACCAGCAGCACACACAGAAATCATTTTGCTTTGAAAATATATTCTTTTAAAACTTTGGGAACATCTGAAAAGTGCCTGAAGATTTCTCTCTCTTGACTGCATCTGATTTAGAATTAATGCTGAAACTTTTTCTGAGTCAAATTCAGGCAAGAGCCAAGAGAAGCATGGGGAAGAAAAGAAAATGACAAAACATAATTTCATCATTTCAGACATAGATATTCCTGATTAAAGACTGATGCCTTAAAGCTGGCATGGTGTAAAAATCTTACGCAATCTTCATAATTTCTCTTTTGTTTACTCACAGAACCATGACCTACTTGATACAATTTAGTGATCAAGAGCAATCTGGACATGAAATCCTGGAAAATTTGAGTTTAGTTCAGAAAAATCAATTTAAAAAATAAAAAGGTTAAAGAGCCAAAAAGTCTTGGCAAGGAGATCTATTTCTTTACCTCTTGCTTGTTCTCAAAACAATATAATATGTGGTTATATGAAAAAAGGGTGGCGATAGGTGATATTTTGAGACAATGGTAGATGGATGACTGACAAAAAATTTGTTCTGAGTAGCAGATGGTCAAAAGAGAGGATGTCTACGTTCATGACTGCTGGCAGTGGACACCTGTGTTTTGGTAACTGAATCAAATTACTTACTAAGTTTAGATGTTTAGTGATGTTATTAGTGAGATGCATTTCCTGACTGGATAAAATTGCTAAAACTGTTGCAAAAAGACATAAGAACTTTATTAGAGATTCTCTCTGTGTCCAGGTAATTTTGGGGAGCATGACAATGCTGGTAAGGATTAGTGGAAAATATTCTGAAGTGCTGCAATATGCAGAGGCATTTATTTCTCACAGATGAAGACTCCTGCTTATGAAAACTTTAAAATCTATATGAAATTTCAATCTTGTATCAAGGGTGTATTTTAGGCAAGAAAATTAATGGTTTTTTTCATTGATACACAAAGTGTCAGACAGGGAAGTAAAATGAATTATGGAGGGGTTCTGTGCTTCATTGTCTCTGATCAGAGTCAGATATTGACTAGACACATTTCAGATGGTATAAGTAAAAAACCACTTGAATTTTGTGGTAGCAAAGGAATAATTTCCTGTAAGTTTTACTGTTAAAATCATTTATGAGTCAGTTTACGATGATAGATCTGGTCCAATGTTGAATGAGTTTAGATAAAGGAATTCAAAAGACCTTAAACAGCTTTGAAACTTACCTTATATGTATTATAAAATAACATCTAAATCAAACGGTGCCTCATAAACAGATTTACTCGAAGCAAAACCCAATAAAAAGTATATAGTCTCATACTTAAACAGTACAAAGTGCGCAACAGATATAGGCCTACCTTAATAGAAAAGGATGTCAAAGAGCCATTCATTACAAAATGAATTTCAAAGATAATCTATAAGTATACTAAAAGCTTAGATTTATGATAAGTCAAAGGCAAAGGTGACAAAGTTTTAAAATCTCTGTCTCTGAGTGAGTGTCTAGTTTCTCAGTCACGGACTTAAATTCCTATTAGCACCATAGTCACTAAAAGTTGTACTGACTTTCTGATTTTACTGAAGTTAATAACTGTTATCTAATATCTTTGCGATTCCAATAAATATGTGTGCTACACATTGTCACCACTCTCTGTCACTGAAATGTTGTGGCCATATTTCAGTACTACTTCTGAAACTTCTATAGAGTTTTTCAAGTGCAGTATTTTAGTTCACATTCAGCTCACAGAGCTTGTGTCTTCGTTTGCAGTGTGTCTTCCTGACTCTGAAAATGAATTTGGCATGAAGAACTGCACACATGTTAGATTTTATAAATGTGGTGGGTGTTTGCTTGCTCTAAACATTTTCAAAAGTTATTTTAATGCTGTCTTTAAAATGCTATGGATATATTGTACATCACAGGAAGGAAAAAATATTAAGATAGTTATATAGGCACTCATTTTAATTAATGAATATGAAAGATAAATGCAATTTTTGCATAGTGGAATGGTGTTTTAGCTGTGTTAAACACATGAATATTCCAGCAGTTTTTCAATTGAACTTGGCAGTATTTCTTAATATAAGAAGTTAGGCCCAGCCAAGTTACTCATACAAACATTCATACTGGTGTCAGTGAAAATGCTTACTAAATATTAAATCACATGTAAGATTCTAAAGAACTGATTCTCTTTATGTCATTGCTAAATTGTGAGATCATTGTGAATAACTAAACTTGATTAGCATAAATTAAATCCATTAGTATAAACTCATGTGAATATCTGGTGACCATTTTCAGTCAGGGATTATGTGATCTGGTCCTTTGTCAGTGGCAGTTATTCTAGAATGACTTCAAAATTGGAAAATTTTTAGTTTTAGAATTAATTGATATGTCTATGTTTTACTTACAAAAAATTATGAGAAAATTAACTTTTCTATATATTTATAAACAGAGAAAATAAAGTATATGTATAAATGCTGTTTAATATGTACATATAACTCTTAACAATATTAAGTCACAGATATGTATAAGTTTTTTCATGTTTTTCTGTGTGAGAAAGGATGAGCATGCATGGAAATTTGCATATGTGAATATGTCTGCACATATATATGGGTACATTTACATGTATATATGTATTTGTATAATTTAGATAGTATTTACATGTTTGCTCTATATTCCATACACATATGTCTGTTAACTAACATTCATTTTTGTTGGAGGGTAAATCTGAGACATACATGAAAAAAATGAAGAGAACTCTTGCTTTTTAGAGATCTGAGTTCAATCTTTACTTTTTAGACTGATACAGTCATTTAATTCAGCTCTAAACGTCTCAAAGTGCAACATCATCAAGTAGCCAGGTTAAAAAAAAAAAAAAAAAAGGCACAGCAGACAGAAGTAACAACTATGTTGTTCTCATCTTCTGTCCAAATTCAAATTACAAATATCTTTTGGCTCCAGCTGGTAAATAATATTCCAAAAATATTACCATGAAGGAAGGCTTCTGTGCTCTTGATCTAAGAAAAAATGTTTTCTGAGTCAAAATACCTTAGACAGCAGATGATGATGTGCACAGAATAAGATATGTTGAATAAGATATATTCTTTGGATAATTAGTCTTATTCTGGTTATAATCTTGTTAGAATTTTTTTTTTTCCCATGGATGTTTTTCAACTTTTATTTTACTTCTTTACTCTGTGTTCTTCTATTGTCTTGCCTTTCAAGCCATCTAACTTCAATCCATTTGTCTGTTATATTTTTGCTGTTTCTCTTGGTTATAATTCACTGGAGTTAAACCAGGACTTTTGGCTTCCAGCATCTCGGAGCAGGTGTGAGCTATCAGCAAAGCTTGTGGGACATGCATCATAAGACAGAGAGGTATGTGTTTTCAGACGTGTTTTCTAGTCCTTGGCCAGAAATTCAACAATGTCTCCACATGTTGGAGCATTCTGATAACTACTTTATATCATACAGCAAGTAGTGGCCCTGAACTTCTGCTATGACAGGAAATTTTGCTGGAGTGATGTAGCTAAAGCTCTTTTTATAATCCACCCGTTAGTTACAGAATGATTTCTCCAAATCTTTGCTGAGCTACTAAGACAGCTCCTTGAAAAGCTATTAATAGGCTGGCTTTATAGCCTGTCTTTGCAATAGTGAGAAAAATTCAGTTTCAATGCAAAAGTAAGTGATCAACCACTCATCTCTAGCAAGAATTATAGCAGTGTATGCTTATGCATAATACTTAAGAATAAAAAACACAACAAAATAAAAATTAAACTCCTTTTTTTTCAATATATTTCTAATTCCTTTAAATAAAAATGTTATTAAAATAGACAAGCCAGAGTTCTGTCTCAGACAGAGGATCAAAAGTGCTGGTATCATCACCATCATTATCATGGTAAGAATTTAGGGTGAAATTTTTGCAGAGCAGAAAACGAAACAAATAAAACCAAACCTAAAGTCCAGACAGAAGTACCTATTCATTTAGCTAGCAATCTATTACTGCATAATCTTTAAAACAGACAAAACCCCAAAAAACAAACAGAAAACCCAACCAAAAAAATCCCCCCAAAACCCACCAAAACAAACAAAAAAAACCCCAACAAACAAACAAACAAATAAACCCACAAAAACCCCACACACCAAAAATCCCAGTCATTTGCAAATACACTTCAGCTCACTATTTTTTTTAAGGATGAATCTGAACAAATCTGTTAGTGGATATTCTAAAACTTGTACTTTAAAAGGATTCATACGGGTAAGATTTCCAGAAAGATCAGCAGGGTTTCCTAACAATCTACACATCCCTACTAAGAGTTCTGAACATGTTTTGGAGCTTCATAGTCTTGTGACAAAGGCACCCAACTCATATCTCTTGAAAGACTGATCCTTTAATCCTGTGTTGACTGCCACAATTTATCAAATGATTTTCAATACATCTACTAGTAAGATAACAACAGGTAGTTCCAGTTTTTGTAGAACCCTGTAATGGTAAAAGTAGTTCTCCCTATAATGAGATCTTTAATGCTGGTGCCCTCTGCCTTTTTCAGAAATTCTTGATTCTTTTCATTGATTGCACATTCTAACTTTGCACCTGACTTAGATGGTATGAGTCTAATACACTGCATTCAGAAATGTCTGAGGAACTCGGTGAACACATGATGCTCATCACTGATGTTATTTTCTTGCTTGGTTCTTTCTTAGAATGGGCAATCTAGTTTCTTAATCCTTTTTCAGCAATCATGATTTTCACACCCCTGATTATTTTCATTATCTTTTGTTACTCTTATGCTCATTTTCTTTTCCTTTGAGGTACAAATAGAACAGCCAGTTGCACAGTGCAACAGAGAGCTTTTACTTGGCCTATGCTTGAAGACAGACTGAGCAGCATTGCATTAATAAATGGATGTCCCATTGCCAATGTACCATGAGGGCTGAAGGCTCCCTGTGGAGAATAATAGAATGGCAATATGGGAGAAAGAAAGCAGTATCTTGGCACAAGCTTTCAGCAAATTTGTGCCGCATACTTTTGTCTTTTTGGGAAATAGAAGGTAATTATAGCTTCATTACAGTGTCTTGTAGAACTATTGCTTTTTTGATAAAACAAACAAAAGATTTGTTACTAATAAGAATCTAAAACCTCAAGAGTTATCTGGTCCATAAAAAAAAATAAAATACCCTTACTGGTTCTATTTCACAGCTGAAATTGTCAACATCATATTAGGCCCACTTATTTTGTTTGCAAACTGAAGACGGAATTTTTTATCCACTCACATCTGCATTTCCTTCTCTTGGTATAAAATAACTGTAATCTTCCATGTTTGTGTCAGAGCCTTTCCCAGCTGCAACTCCCCCTTGACTCTGAACAATTCTGTGTGATATAAATGCCATTCATTTTAGGAAAAACAAGGCACTCAGCAGGCACGACACAATCCGTTATTATATTCTGCCTACTCAAGTCTAAGCAAGTTCATGTCCTGCAAATGTGGTCAGAATGTTGGCAATATCTCCTTTTAGACACACAAAAAAGAGAACACAGACAGCTGTATTTTTCTTAAATCAGATTATAATTGGCAATTGCATTAACACAAGTAAAATTACATCTTGTTAGCTAAATCTGTGTTTCAAGAAACTCAAATGTATAGATTTAATTAATTCTATCATCCATATGTATAGATATAATTATTAGTCAAAAGTAAGTTTAGAAAGAGGTTGTTGGATTTGGGCTTCTTTCTTTTCTTAAACAGTTATGAATTAACACAAAACAGCTGTAAAGTGATGAAAGATGTGATGTAAAAGAAAAGATGTAAAGGAAAGACAGCAGTAAATGCCTCTGAAAAGAGGAGCAATGAATCTTGAGGAAATTTCTGTCAACTTGGCTAAAAAATTATTCAAAGATTATCCTTTCTTTAACATTAGAATCAATACTAAGCACAAGGAAACAAAATTTATAGATGGCACAGAACTGGGAGCTACAGTGTCAGAATGCATCAGGAGGGTTATGTTCAACATGAATAGTTCAGACTGCCATTGTATGAGAACCTGTTCCAACTGAAGTCCTGCGTATCATGCTGGTGAGCCTCATTCAAAGAAGATAAGCTCGATGTAAAGAATAAGTAGCATCATAGAAAACCTGGTTTACTTCAGGATACCATGCAGTTTATTCTACTTCAAAAAAATGAGGAAGAGGACGAAGAGGAGGAAGAAGAAAGAAATCAAATGTTTCTCAAATGCCTCAAAAAGAGGATTTCACAAGAAAAGCAGGAGTACTCAAAACTACTGAATAGTACTGATACGAGAACAAATGAGTACAATTTTACCATAAATATGCTTTAAGAGATCTTGAAAGAAAGTTGATAAGCCTAAAAGAATAATTTACAGAAGAAAAAAAAAGGTAGAAGAAACCTGACAGATTTCAAATGAGGGTGCAACAAATTAAAAAAAAGAGGCTGCATAAGAGGTTTGCACCAAGTACTACATTCTGCATTTCTGTGGTCAAGACCAACATCATAAAGGGTATTTCAATTTGGTAGCAGTTAGCACAGTCAGGGAACCACTATTAATATGCTTTGAATCTGAGAAATGCTACTGAAATGCTGTGACAGTAAAATTATATTGTTTTCAACACTCTAAATTGGAGTTCAGCATACATGTAAATCAGAAATAACAAAGTTCCCAGCTCTCTTCATTCTGATGAGTCTGTTTTATCATTTAGATAAAAAATTTATCATTAAAAAAATATCATTTTTTACCATTCTTACACCAGTCTAAGTGCTTACAAGACTACCTGCCGAAACAGAGCAGAAAATAGCTGCAAAATAAGCAAAAAGGAGAATAAGTTACTTTTTTATGTTTAAGCCAAAATTTGGTTCACTGTACAGTCTACAAGAAGTTGTTCTAACCTAAGAGATGAAGGCAAAAACAACATAGTCATAAGACAGAAAAGACTTCTTGTACAGCAATGTTTTAATCATAGAAATATACAATCATAGAACAGTTTGGGCTAGAAGCATTACAAATTTTGATGTGGAATTTTAAAAAAACCTAACCACTAGAGATTAAATAAGCTTAAAGTATGTACAATCTTAACTTAGAGTAAGAATAATCTTGAAAGGAAGTAAGAAAGAAAGAATATAAAGAATTAATAATCTTAAATATAGAAAGAAAATAAATATATAAAGAAAATAAAAGTTAATAAAAATATTTCTAGAAATATTTTGTCTTTTATTGCCTTTCCTTGCCCTTCTATATCTTGAAAAGCCGTAAAACAGAATAATCTGGTCAACAGAATGACCAGTGGGTTAGGCAGAGATTTCAGATCAGTTTTCCCTCTAAAGCATAAACCTTTGGCTATTTGACAGGGAAATGTCATTATATCCTTGCATTTTTATTTTCCGCAATACATTTGAAATTATCCCCATTTCTTCTGGTGCTTAAAGCTTAAAAAGTGTCATAAAGTTTTGGTAACCAATTAAGAAAAACATTTTCTTTTCGGATTCAAATATCTTAATTAATCATACAGGATTAATTAACGCTTCTTTGCATATTTCATATATATAAAGCCACAAGAAATGCTGAGAATTACAAATTAGTAAGGAGTTACTTCTATTTTGAATATTCTTTTGTACATAGATGCTCTCTCCAGCTGTACATGACACTGGAGACAAAGTAGGACATATTAAATAAAATTCCTAGTCAGGAAAATACAGTAAGTATAGTACACTTTCATTTGAAGAAATATTTTAGTCTATCTAGATAAAACTTGGATTTACATCAACTGAAATATATGTGAGGAGAATATATGAAATATAGTGACTAAATAAGAGGAATTCAAGAGCAGGTTTTTTTTAAAAAAAAAACTCAGCTCATGTTTCAGTTGATTTGTGTCACTGAACATTACATATTCCATACATTTTAAATGAAAAACCTCATCTCCTTTAATTGCTATGCAAAAAGAACTGAAGAATTTATTAGATGATGACTCTTTACCTTAGGACCCTATAAATAAATAATCACATAAACTGATTGAACATAGGTTATTAAGAAAATAGGACTGAGGAAAAGTTAGATTGCATATATCAATCTGATTTTCGCTCAAAGGAAAGAAACAGTAACAACCATGAGAGGCCACATAAGAGGGATTTTACCTCCTAAGCACTGAAAATATTAATGTTTAAATGGCATTTTAGCAGGAATGAAGGGAAGAAGAATTCGGAAAAATATCCCGACCTAGAAGTGCTTAGCTCTGATCTCACGTCTTTTTTCTTTTTCTCAGGGAGATATGATCTATAACATTAGCCATGATCCCAATTCCAGTTATTGAGATAAACAAACAATCCCCCACCCCATCACTGTATAAATGTTTTTTCAGTTTGATTGAGTGTAAGAATGATCCCTAACAGACGTGAGCTTTACTGCTTTAGATAGTACAGGATGTACTTTCACAGTAAAGTGCTAAGAATGGTCTATGCCTCCCATATAATGTAATTCCAATTAAATGGAAAAATCATGAAATATCTTTGAATAGTATTTTCAGCTGAGATACTGAAAAATGAAGTAACAAACATGAAAGTAATTAATAGTAACTGGAAAATATTTTTTATAACAGAATGATATAATCAGAGAATTGTTAGGGTTGGAAAGCATCTCTGGAGATTATCTAGTCCTAAACATAAATGTGTGCCTCAGGGCACTGGAACAGTTCCATGATTTAAATAAATCATGGTCTGGAGTTAAGACAACAGAATTGATAAATTGATAATTGATAAATTATGTGGAAAGTGTATACTTTCTGAACATATGGAGAATTTTGAGTGGAATACAAATTGTCAGTCTTCTTTGGAGCTGCTATGATAAACAATTTCCCTGTCTTTATGTCAGCCCAGGGGCTTTATGAACCTATTTTATCCTCTTCCCTGTGGGTCTGACAGCTGGCCTAGGTCAACCCACCACATTTAATTGGAAGACAGTAAATAAATGAGTACACCTATGTTGATAAAAACCAGACAGACAGGAAACAAGGTAAGGGTTTGGATCTTCCTTTGCTCACCTAATTCAACACTATCTACTCCCAGTCAGTTTAGGTCCTCCCGAGGAAATATTCTATTTCATTCTAAAGACAGTTATGTCAAAGGAGTACTCATAAAGGACAGCAAAACCATGAGACTGCCCAAAGTTTTGCTCCCTCTGCTCCACCTTGCGACAGACTGATATCTCTGCCTCTCAAAATCAGGTAAAGAATAAACGGACTTTGGTCGTGTGCAGCGCAGCCCTTTCATTGTAACTTATTTATAGTGAAACGATACAAAGCAGCCTTGCAGAGGCATCACAGGGGACCCAAATAATACAAATCATGAATGCACTGTTTTCATCCTAATGCAACTGGTACTAAGCAGCCTGGATGCAAGCCAGCCCACAGTCCTTGGTTTCATGTCCAAGGATTGGTCCTGATTCTCTGTTGTTAAGGGGAATAGCTAAAGTCACTGCACTTGCTGCAAGGCTTCTTTCACATCTCCTGTGGTATCTGATTTTGGTCATTTTCAGACATATTAAAATTTTTAAAAGTCGTTTTCATTATGAACATCCTTATTGCTTCACTATTTCTTTGCATTCATCTGCTATAACTTGTTCTTTTTTTCCATTAGTAATCTGCTTGGGGTGTCTTAAAAACTATAGAAAATCAAGGCTACCGTAGAATTCCTAACAGCACCTGAACACAAACCAACGACATTATTTTATTTTATTGAAATGTATCTGAGATAGATGAAGAAAACCAAACCAGAATAAATGCAGAAGGGAAATAAATATAAATAATATATAAAAAAATTACTGCTCTGATTCCTAGTTTCTGTAAGTAAGACAAGTCCATGATTGGCTTTTATTTTCCTTACTTTATATTAAAAACCTTGCCACTGAAACACAATTCAAAGCTTCACGCTCTTCAGTTTTATACCTGTGATACTGTACTTTCAATTGTCTATATATCTTGTACAAAGAAGTTTTATTTATCTGTTTTGGTTCAGAGTTTGTTTATTTGGGTTGCTTTGAGTTTTTTTATTTTAATATCTGACATAATTCTTTCCCACTAAATATTTTCAGATCATCTTTTCCAGCATGTCTTTCAGTAATTTTCCTGGGTTATTCATATGAAGACTCGGTTCTTACCTTCTGAAACACTGCATGCAAGAAAACACACCTGAATTTCCCATTATGCTTTTACATAACTACAAAAAATGAAGTGGGCACTAAAGGGTAGTGTACCATCACTGCTAAATAAAGGTAAATGTGCTGCTTTATACAAAGTTCTTTCCAGTCTGACAGTATCACAGTACAGTAAAATCCACAACTGCTTTTGGTTCTCAAACTCAGAGCTGAGAGCATAATTGATCAAAGAAATAATAAGGAAATATATTACAGGAATGGTATATTTTGCAATAGAAGAAAGCAATTGAGAGAAATTGTGATTTAAGTGTGTCAAACACATTACTGACATGTCCGGCATTTAAAATGTACATGGGAAATGAAATTTCTAAACTCGGGTTGTGAACTCAAATTCTCTAGGTACTGAATGAAGAGAACTAGTACAGGGGGGTTTTTTTAAGTATTAATTATTGTAACCATTGCTAAATAATTCAGTGCCTTAGCAAGCTGAGAGGAAACACCAAATAATGAAAGTTCTTACACAACTATTTTCATCTGTACAGGTCCTAAGGGAAAGATTAATATAGACTGAAGCAGCATTTAAGTTGGATGCCTTCAGCTTTCCTTTCATTATGAAGGTTTACTTCACCTCAGAACTCTATGCCAAAAAGATGAATAGTGCAAATTCACCTCGACAAAACAACCTGTGTTTCCCTGGGCTTTGATCCACAGATCCCTCCTGTCAGCATACTATTACAGTAATTACTACAATCTAATTTACTTGTGCACTTACATCTTCTGGTGAAGCTACACAAATCTGGGCAAAAAATGCAGTTCATTGATGAAAGTGTAAGGTGTTGTTTGGACATTGTTGTCCCCATTTTGAGGCTTAATTTTGAACTTTGCATTTAGGTCTAATATGATTAGGTATAGAGTTTTTGTGAGATATCTGGTCTTGAGTAACTCCTTGAAAGTAGACAAAGTCAAATAACAGATTTATTTGTGCTGCTTAGAGAGAAAAAGTGAAGTTTTTAATATTTTCAGAGTTACACTTAGAGATCAGACTTTTCTCTTCTTGTGCAAATATAATCTCAGTATTCAAATTAATGTTTTGTGTATGTTAATTAAGATACCACCTAATTTGATTACTTTGTCTCTCAGTAAGTTGGGATAAAGTTGACACCTGCTATGACATGTATGAACCCAGTGATTTCATGATGAAGTACTGCCTGAAATGCTCATCCTAGATTAAAAGAGGAAATTGCTGTCATGAAGAAGAGCAGAACTTTACAAGCTTAGGGCTAGTACAGCCCTAATTATTCTAATAGCATAAATGCACAGACTAAAGTCTGTTAGCCACATAAAGAATTGCATTCCCAAAAAAACTAGAACATTATTCTGAAGTAAAACTTTGTTTTGGAGAACTTTTTATGGAGTCTCTTCATATTCATTTACCTTATTATCACATAGGAAAAAAGAAAATTTTTTTATATGGTCTGCCCCAAATATTTGTAGATCTATGTATGATTTTTATGATTATTTTCAGCCATTTACTTTTGCAGAGAGAATAAATAAATTGTCACTGTTTCAAATAACACACAACATGGACTCCATGATGAGAAGGCTAAGAAAATGTCTACTTTATTAGGGATGATTCTCCCTTACATGCAATTTTACACAGACCAATGTGTTTGGAGATAAAAAGGCAAACCTCTTCAATCACATTGATCAAACCAGAGAGACTTCAAGAAGAAATCCCTCCTTTCAAAAGGAATGAATAACATAAATATTACTACAAAAACATTCCATCAGGTTTATTACACTTTCCTGGGAAAGAACATCAGAAAACCAAAACATCAGGCCTGAAACCAGACTGCAACAAATGGATTTATAACTGGGAAAAAAAAAAAAAAAAAAAAAGAGAGAAGAAAACTGTTAAGAAGTGAACATCTAAAAGACAGCATATCAGATCAGCATCCAATAGTTATCAGTAAATTAAATGCTATGCTAATACCATAAACCATAGTAATTTGAATTTTGAAACTAGAACACAATAGTAAGAATACCTGTGTTTTTAATGCAACTTGACATTAAGAAAATGTTCGGAAAACTCATCAAAATTAACTTAGAATTGATACAAACTATGATATGCCAACACAGCATGATACACAGAAAATCACTCTGATTATGATTTATGTAATACCTTCATTCTTGCATTTCTTTTCTAGCCTTATTTCATATAGCAGCATCTATTTCAAGTAACAAAGGGATAATCAAATGTGGTAGACAGGTGGATTCTTTTTTTTTTTTCTTTTACCAAAAAGAAGACATTTCTTAAACAGAGTGAATTTCATCTGATTTCCCACAGTAATGCTGTTCTGGATGTGTTTTTCTAACACCAGAAATATAAAACACTGATATTCCTGCTTTTCCATATATGTTACTCCCTTAGAGAATAAAATTATAAAATTGAACTACATGAAAGAATAAGTAAATATAAATAAATACAAAACAAAAACGTGGGGGAAAAAATAAAAAAATATTGAGAGGAAAAAAGAAGTTCCTTGGTCACTTGTAATTTCATTGTTGACATTAGCCTCTATGTTTTCTGAATTGCAATATTGAGATCGATAGCAATATAGACTCATAGAAAAAGGACTACAAAAGTTTTAGTATCAGAGATTCAAAATATGTGTATCAATCTTCTTTTCCTGAAAAAGAAAAAAAAATTAAATTCTTTTGTTATGTTCAGTGCAATTAGAAAGCATATCATGCTAAGTGATGAAAGAAACTGGTTTTCAGTTTCTTTCATTAATAGATACCTACAAGCATAAATGTCTGGTGCAACTAGTACATTAATTTTTCTCTTCTTCCAAAGTTGATTGCAAAGTAAAAACCTGAAAGAAACATAAAAATGTAATAAATCACCAATGGAACTATGTGGATATAGTGAGATATGAGAGGGAATACTTGAAGACCCAGGAGAAACACAGCACTTAAAATCATACAAAAACCCCTTAGACAATCAAGAAACTAAAGAAGTCCTTACAAAAATATGTCCTTCCATAATATATGCAAAATCAATAGGAATGGTAATAATTAGGACACAAGTAAAATTACTTAATATGTGGAGAAACATGCAATAGGAAATAGCAATAATGACACTTTCAGAGTCTATTTCAGACACTATTTAAACCCTTATTGGGGGTTGAAGTTAAGCACAGTTACCTGCTACCAGGGTCCTACAGTATTCTTGGACTTACAGAAAATATCTTTTCATGAAGTCTGCAGAAACTAATTTTTTATGAAGCTACAGTTAAGTATTATTACTTGCAATAGGATGTCACTAATGACTTTATTCCATAGGATTCTGTGTTGATGCTTATACTGGGCCTCATATTTTCAAACTGGTTTGCAAATGAATTAAATAGATGAAAACATTTCAAGATAAAAATAAATAAATTTATCTAGCCAGATATAGAGGCCTGCTTTACCCATCAATGATGAAGCTGGCAGATTTTATATCCAGCTTATTTTAAACCAAAATATTAACAACCATTGCATAACTGGAGACACTTTTCTATACCCAGTGGCCCAAAACGTTAATACTATCACTATTAGTGATAGCCCACATGCTTTGTAGTATCTGTGCCTGGCAAAGCAAGGCCCAGCCGTGCCTTTTTTTACCAGTTTTGTATGGGAACTGTTTGTGTGAACTTGGTAACAAGTAGCTCATTACCCTGGGCAATTTTCTTATTGTCTTGCCAGTGTGAGCAGAGGCTGAAAGTGTCGAGGCTCTGGGAACCTAAACAACTCAATTCTGGTCAAATGGTTTTCCCCGTGTTTGAGCAGTGGTGCAGTTTGCCCAGGAATGTCATGCTGCATCAGTCTTCAAAGTTTTACAAGAACATTTTGGTGCAAACTCGGATATGACCTTTCTTTCAGAAGGATGTTGGACTAAAGACCTCTTGAGGTTTTGCATGCGTGCTGTAGAGCTGGATAAGGACTGGTTTTGCTTTAAAGAAACTAGAAGTAGTCAAGCATGGGGGTGCAGGAGAATTAAGGTATGGGGAGGTGGAAGCAGGTGGAGCACACATTGAGCTTTGGTGAATACAATCACAGTCTGCAGCCATTAACGTTGACTGCACAGCATTATCTTTGTGATTTTGCATATTCACATCTGTTGCATTATGTTGTTAAGGGAGAATTGCTTTCAGTATGCAGTGATAATGATTAACAATGTGCAATAACTAATTATTAGCAACGTGTTATATTAATTAATGTCAATCTAGTAAAGTGTTGTTTTAACAGTTTGAGACTGACCCGATTTTTCAGTCTTCTAAACACTCCAATCACAACTCTCTAGTTTTCTGGTACACACAGGTTGTAAGAGCTGGTTGTGAATTGTTGCAGAATGCCTTAAAACTTCTGAGGGTTCTTGACTGTTGATTAAAAATATTCTGAAAAATTAATACATGTGATCTTAATAAAATTCAATGAGCAATTATTTCTTTAAAAAGAAAAAAAAATATTTTAATGAAAAGCTAAACTAGATTACTTTTTGCTGCTCTCTTCTTTTTGATTAACTTTTACTCTAGAAATGCATGAAAGAGCTCCATCTCAAGTACAGTATGCAGTACATGTTCTGTCACCTGAAAGAGTTTTATAAAATCACAAATTGAAAAGAGGGCAAATATGGAATATCTTCTAATGTTCAAATGCATGAAGATAGGGAAATTTAAAAAAATGAAAGCAAGTGAAATTATTTTAATAAAAAAAAGGTAAATACATTATTTTACAATGAAACTTGACTTTATGTGAAATGGTGGAGGTAAAAAATGGAAAGATCTTTAGTCCTTGGTCATTAGAAAACAGGATTATCCCAAAATGCAAGAACACATATTCCACTTAGGAAAACCTGTGGCCTTAGCAAACCAGACATTACAAGAGTGTATCTGAGCCATCTAAATGTACATTTATCCCTAATCACCCACTTCATAATGTCTAATGACTAAAAGAGACTGAATATATTCAGAACATAGAAAATACCAGTTATAAGTGACAATTTTACTGCTGACACTCCATCATGTGTATGTCCGTAGACACTGGTGACAGTGAAGGTAGTAATTTCTTCAAGGGAGTGTTGGTCAGTAAGCATGGTTCTACGCTGTGCGTATGTAATTCATCTGTAACAAAGACCTCTGCAGCTGAGGTAAACTTCATAGATTTCCTTTACAGATAGAGGAAAACAAAAAGGTACTTATAAGGAAAGATTTATCAGCTCTATTTTAATGTCCACATTGGTATGCATATGTGAATGTAAAATAGTATCAGTAACAGAGGAAAAAAGGCTGCATTGACTGGAGTTACAAGGAATACACAAATACAAATCCTGAATTTCAGTGCATTTCAATGCAGATGTTCAAGTATATAAATCCTCCCAGTACAGAATTCAGGGCCCATCAGGTGAAATTAATAAGAGTCAAGTTCAAACAAACAACACAATAAGCAGCAAATAGCAGTTTGGAGGAGAGTTACTGATTCTTCTGTTCTATGGGCTCATTTTCAAACCTAAGAAAGGAGCTGCTGCTTGTGTTTCTAAGCCTTGCAAAGTATGAATACCACAAAGGGGGCAGAATAGACAAAAACATCTATTCTGGACTGCTATTTTGTGAGAGATACCAAATCTTTCAAATATGTTCTGCCCTCAGTATGATAAAGATATGTTTTGATGTAACCAGGTAATGTTTCAAAGGGTGATGTAAATATTTTTTTTTTTATTTCCATGTTATCTGAAGTGTATAAATTTAGAAGGATGTTAGGAGATACCTCAGAGAAAAGCAGCAGATATTTTGTTGTCTTAGTCCATTCTTCTCTTCACTGACCGAACTGAGACATACTTTGTGTCCTAGAGGTTATTTCTCAACTATTGGAACCATTGTGAAAAGCAAACATATAAAAGCACATACATAAAAACTCACACTGAGTCATTCCCTGATCTGAGCTGCACAGCCTATTTTCCCAAACACTGACATTTCTTTTCCTCTTAAGTTTAAACAGTGTTTGAATCTAACGCTATGAATAGTTGTCCACAAAAAAATGCAAGACAATATGCTTTAAAATATTAAAATGGCTTTCTACAAACACTTTGAATAAGTGGTTTGAAATCTTTTAACCTTGTTTCACAAATTATAAAAAGAAAACTGCAGAGAGTTATAACAGTTATATTCTATAGTTAAGCTATTACATTAACAATTGTATCAAGGGAAATGGAGCAATCATTATTTTAAAGATGCATCTCTTTAAAACTCAATCAACTTCAAACCAAACAAAAGGGTGATTTAACACCACATGTCCAAATTCAGTTAGCTGCAGACAGTAGTGGGCATGGAAAAGGGTGTAAGAACACCTTGAACATACAGACTGGAAAAAATGGTCAAGACACAAAATCCTGAAAAAAAGAGAACATTTTACTGCTGCTAAAAACAATAACAAAAACAATATCTGTTTTAATTTAAGTTAAACTTTCTTGAAGTGAAATATTACAACAATTCTAACTAAAACACAGCAAAATAAAATAATCAGGTTCTGATTTTAATTGCAGTGAGCAGAAAAAAAAAGGCGTTTAAATGTTCTATGGATCATCAAGCCACATAAACACAATTTCATTGCTTGCTGTTAGAAAAAGGACAGACAGAACATCATAAGAATTTTTCTATAATTTTGTTACTACATTACATAAAAATCCTGAATCAGTTCTTGCTTCCGAAAATAGGCAAAAAGTTATTTTCAATCAAAAACAGAAGCAGTAGCAGTTGGAAGTAAAAAATGCTATCCCCTTCTGAAAATCAGAACTTCTCTATGCTACTCCCAAAGAACACAATTCTGACAGAAACAAAATTCCTCTCTCCTGTTTATGCTCAAGGCTGTACAACTATCAGTTCAACTTATGCATGTTCAGTGTCTCTCATGGACTCCGAGTTCCTGACTGAATCTCTTACTGGTTTTCCTGTGTAGAACAGCAAACACATCTGTCTCTACTTCCATTGGAATGCTTGGTCAGGTTTTTAACTGTCCACAGAGCTTGAATGGGATCATTCTGAAGCTCTTTTTTCTCAGTTTTTGACACGTGTACACAAAATACCAGACAGTACTCAGGCTGCCAACCTGGGCTTGAGGGAACAACCTGGGAGTTTTATTCCTTGAAAGAGGGAAGTCAGAGCCCTGAACTAATGTAAAATACACATTGTCTAAATTGACCATATTTCTCATGAAACTACACGAAGCACTTTGTTAAAAAAATTTGAAAAGAAACAGTTGAACAACTGATTTTTATTTAAGCCACATGACTGAGTTAGAGACTTTCCCTCCATGTGTTCACTAACATATTTTCTTGATCTTTGTTTTGTTTTTTTTTTTTTTTTTTTTTGCTAATAGCAACAAGTTTTCTAAATTATTCGAAGTAGATTTCAGAACTATTAGCTGCTAGAAAGTGTGAAAGCTGTTAGTCTTGCTTTGCAGGGGCTGAGCAAGTATATTTATATTACTCCAGATTTGGTTTGGGGTGAACAAGTTAGTCTTAGAAGTCAAATACAGCCAGGAATGGCAATGTTTCAGCTGGAATGAAGTTGCTGATACTGTTGCTCTTATTGGTGGCCTTAAATATAACTTACAGCAAAACAGAAGTTTGACAAGTTGTTTGTATTCCATAAATACTGTAAACCCAAAGGGCACTGTTACTTGTTGGCGATACTCATTCAAAGGTCTGAGAATTTAAAAAAAAAATCTTTTTGCAACTCAGTGCCCAGAAGGACTTAATTTCAGTAATGGCAATAATTTTATCGAAAAATATCAGTCTAATACTATAAACTATTGACCGTACTGAGCCTGTCAGTCTAATTTGACTGCTATCATATATCTTCAATGGGAAATAGGCTAAGAGGTGAGAACTGCTTTATTTCTGTGACTTTTTGGGATTTATAGACAAGAGAATCCCAGTATTGTGATTATGCAATCCCACCTTACATGCAAACTCCAATCTTTTATGTAAATCTAAGGAAGCTTTTGACTAAGATATCTGGTGAAGCAGTTTCTTCTCAAATATGATGTATGTCTTAGTGGGTTTCTGGAGGTATCTTTAGGAATAACATCTGTATCTATTGTCCTTTCATTAATAGTGGAATGGTGAAATAATTCAGATATATTTCAGATGTTTGTATCGCCTACATTTTTTCCAGGGAACAATATTTGCACATACTAAGGTTAAACAATGAGAAAATACATTGTTACCAAGGAAAAGCAGAAGAAATATCAGATACTCTTCAACTTTCTCCAGTTCTGCCCTGAATATGTTGTTGTGAAGCTGTTGAATGAAATAAAGATTTTTCTGATTGCTTTTTAAAAAGAATTACTGACTTCATAGGGTGAAAAATTACAGGTGGTAAAAAAAAGAAAACAAATATAGTTTGATGACTCAATGATCTTAAGGGTCTTTTCCAGGGTAAGTGATTCCATGATTCTGTGATTCTTTGCAATAACTGTTGCAAAAGGTTTCACACTGTCTGCCTCTATCTAGTGGAGAAACAGTGGGCAATTTTGTGAAGTTTGCACTTTGCACTCAGGTTAGGATTGGAGTTCTTTTAAGGAAACACTATACTTCATAAAAAGGGAATAAAAATAGTTCTGGGGTGCTTGGGGGGAACTGGTGTTATCTGGGGGTTAGTTTTCATTCTGTTTAGTAAATCTGAAGAGTTGTTACTCACTGATCCCCCAAGATGAATACTGAAAATCAGATAACATTGCAGTAGTTTCTATGGGTTTGTATTTACAGTCTTGTCCAAAGAACCTCATCAGGAGAAATTTCTTTCTATAAGTTACAGATTCATGCCATACTAAATGACTCAGCTATTTTTTTTCCCAATTCTATTTCATTTTTGCTTAGAATTTCAAACTCCATGCACAATCAACTTGTAAAGTTAAGTCTTACTGAAGAGAAACCTACCTTTCTTTTCCATCTGGATAGGATTTTTTTTTTCAATCATTTTGGTTAATGTTTATGCTGTATAATTCAAGGCTTAAAAGTTAGCTTTTAAATTTAAGCAATTAAGGTATTCCATATAAAATATTAATAAAGAGGTACAAACCAAATGAAATAATCTCATCATAAAATAGATACACCTAATTCTTTCCATTAGACATAAAGTGAATCTAGGACTACTAGTTTGTATTTGAAAAGCTTAAATTGCTGTGTGAGATAAGGCTGACCTTTCATTTAACAGGGCATCTTTCTGGTTTTGAACTTTTTGGCTATTAGTCTAGGTTTCACTAAGGCTTTGACAGATACAGGCTTACAAATCCAGCTGTTACAAATGAGCAAGTTACAGTTCCTTCTATTTTTCTGCCTAACTGCTTCTGGTCTCCCTCCCTCTCTCTCTGCTGGCAAATGCCTTTGACAGAATGGATTCAGTGCAATGTCTATCAGCTTTAAGAACACTGGCTAGATTTTTAAATAAGTTTTAAGAATTTTCACTGAAGTGGCTCATCTCCTTTTTTCCTCCGTAATAAAGGTAGGTGCTTCTAGAATGGAACCCCTAAAAAGGTTGAGGAAGACAGAAAAAAACAGGTAGTGGACGTTAAGGTGCTATGGCTAGCTAGGTAATTCAAAACATGTTATAACTTACATGCATTTGAATTCTGATCATAACCATTCTTGCATTATACTAAAACAACTATATTAGTGAAAACAATGTTTTTCATTATGTATAGGCAGTATTCATTGAGTTAAGCTGACTAGGAAATAATGGTTGCATGTAGAGTGCTTTCATTCATCATAGTTTAAGACAAATGATGAGTCTATAGGAAGAACTGAAGGTGTCTTCAGGGTAAAAGGTATCTCTTTGGGCAGAGCTGTTCTTAGAATTTTAGAGAGGTTCTGACTGTCTTAGTCATGACAAGCAAAGCCATTTAAACAGGAGATATCCTTGTTTTTAATGTGAGAAAAAGGTAACTTTGGAAAGATGTAAGCCGAAAATTTGCAACTTCTTTCTTTGTTTAGGTTCATTGAAAACAACTTGCTAATTTTCTAAGCCATCTCTCAAAGGATATTTTTATTGGAAAGGTTCTTATTAGGTGTGCATGTTGTCTCTATTTTACTGTGGTAGTTATAAATTAACCAATTTGTATGTCCCACATTTGTGTTTTGTTTAATGGACAGTGGTAAGGAATTGAATTATATATGTTATCTATATTTATTGTAATAATATTGCATAGCATATTATTATCGTAATAATATTGAATATTCATAATATTCAATATTTCTTTAAAATGAGGAGAGAATTCGAAGTATAGATGAACCTCTCTGGACAAAAAATAATAAAATAAAAACAGATTTGTATACTATGTTCCAAGGAAGCAGAAACTGAATATCTACTGAATTACTGTCTCTTAATCAATGAGCTGCAGGGCAAAATTGATTCTGTCTTTCCTTCACTGTTGCTGTGGTCAGTAGACACATAGTATTTAGAAGAAATGAACTAAAATTTTCTAACCAGAGGATGCTTGGCAGACCTGAAATAAAGGACTATGTCACAGCAGTAAAAAATTTCCTTTTTTAACAGAGTAGAAATTTCTATGCAGTCATTTCTTTATTGTCATCTGTGGCCCATAGAATGCAAACAAACTCATTTTATTTATTCTGTTTCTATAAGAGAAAAACAGTTTTATGTTCCAATCTGGTCTCATACAGATATACATACATATCTCTGAAATATTTTCCCAAATTTAACTTTCTTCCTCAGATTTTAGGTATTAACTGTGTAATACTAAGTATTTGAATTATAATGAATGATGACTTTCTAACACTGAATAAAATGGAGACTGCCTCATGAGTTCACTCAATCTATAGACACTTGATTTCTGCTAAACATTCTGGCAACAGCTAAGCAGAGTAAATCTGTTTTACCACTGTTAATCTATATTTGCTGATTTGCTGATATGGTTCAATGATTTAAAGTGGGTGTTGGTGGGCAACCTTAGCAGAGTTGACCCAGTGGAAATAACTGCTGGAAGAAAAAAAAAAAAAAAAATTGATTTTTTAAAAGTGCCATATGTCTGGCATAATGCCAAATGTCAATGACATTCATTATTACCTGATTGTGGCTTAAAAGACAAGAATATTTTGTAAGAGTTAAATAGCCGTCTGGAATTTTGTGGGTATTTATATTTTTATTGCAATAAATTTCAGGCATGACTAAAAGTTTTCAGCTTTCATGTTTTTTAAGCTAGATTTTGCTTACTAGGAAAATAATTGACCATAGGAAATATAATTATTCTATTCTAATTATTTAAAAATATAACTTCACAAAATGTATACAAAAGTATTTTAATTTCTAAGGTTTATGTTCTGGTTTAAGGCAAATTTGGGAAGAAACTTCTGAATGGGTCCTTCCAGAAAGCAAATCCAAACGGCCCCTCTCTCAACTGGTTCAGGAAAAATTTTTCCTTAGAGGAAAGTGGAAAAAATGTGTTTATTTAACAGGCCAAGCACAACAAATGAATAGCAAAGAACAAAAGCTCCCGGCGCTCCGCAGAGATGCCCAATCCAGCCAGGCTGTGCCGGGGGTGCAGCTCGGCTCCCTCAGTCTGTGCCAGTCCCTGGCACTGGGAAATGCCGGGCACAGGCCAGGCCTGGGGACACAGGGGTGAGCTCCGGGTGCTCTGCTGGGGGTTAGTCCAGAGCAGGTTCGAACAGTTCCGAGGAAAAAGGAAAAGAAACTCACAGTCCGGAGAACTTCTGTGCTTCAGCTAGCCACGAACCAAAAGCAAAGGAGAGCTCTCTCCGCTGTCTGTACTGTAGACCACACTCTTGTGTCCTCGAAAGCTGAAAAACTTTTATCTTGATGTTTTAAAAACAACTGTCTCAGACATTCCACTGTACTCTCAGATCCAGTTTTAAAGGTGTAGAACTTATTTTTGATTTAAACAAGCAAATGGGGATACAATTCAGCATCAACCCAGGACATTTTAAACCATTTATTGTAAACAAATATTTATTGTTAAATTTTATGAGAAGTTCTTATTTTGTCTGATTAGCATGTTATGTGTGAATTAAGTAAGAAATGTAGCGAGATATCTCATAGTATATATTTTTAAGCATTAACACCATCTAACTTCAGGAACAATTTCCCATTACCAAAAAGCTCTATCATGTTTTATATATTCAGTCTTATTTCTTGCATGTAATTATCAATCCTTTGGCATGTTTTGTAAAAGCACAATTTATTTTCTCCATGATGTTCAAAAATAGTTGCATTTCTTATATTTTCTTTGTACAAAATTCATTATTTTCTGTAAGTATTCAGTTGTTGGTCTATGACATACATTTAAAATGATCTCTAAGATTTTTAGAAAGCAAGAAGGCTACATTTGAAGTCAAATTGATGAGACTTCTCTTTTCATTAAACAGGTTCTTACATAATAAATTTTTTTATTTCCTCTTAAGAACAAAAATTAATTTAGTACACCTTTAGTTTTCATTTTGTGCACTTTAGGCACATTGATCCATTGATTGCTGTTTATCATTTCTGTGAGTAGTGTTCTATAGATCCATGATTTAATAATGGTGAAACTGATCAGCCAGAATGTTTGGAAATCTTTGTTTAACACTTTGCAATGTATATTTTCAAAGATATGACTTTAGTGTCTAAAAATGTGTGACAATTTCTGACAGTTTTAAGCTGCAACTGCAAATGTAGAGTCTATGTTTACATCTAGAGGCATTTGCATGTGCTATATCTAACATTTATATGAAGTAGCTTTAATATTTATAAATCTTGTGCAAATCACAAGGAAACTGCTTTGATCTTGAAGAGTGTCATGTTTGCATCATGGGCTGCTTATCTCACCATATTTAAGTAACTAAATATAACTATATGGAAATTATCTTTCTGTAAAATGTACTACATGCAAAGAAAAAAGGGAAGAGAAAAATATTTAAGAAAAATATATTGTCTCTTAGTAATCATAATGAGAGTGTCTTGGGAATGATCTGCTGCTTTGATTGCCTGTTGCCAGACTCAGACTAATTATTCTCTCACTTTGCTTCTGCTTTTGTTTATAGTTCCAGCAAGTTCCATCCAGAGATGCCAATACAGTCACACACATGCACTCACACACACAAAAATGAACACAGGTAGCCATATATTTTGTTGTCTCTTATTTATTTATTAATGCTTAGTAATGTTTATTTAATTTCTTATTAATTGATTAAAATGCTGAATCCTTGTTGACTCTTCTCACAAACCACAGGTTTTTGCTACCTTACAGGTGACCATGTATCCTTTTGTTCCACATATCATTCCAGTTTCACATACACTTCCAGCCTTATCCTGTAAACAAGTCGACTCCATATGTTCAGTGCATAATAGAATATTATCATTAAAACAAAGTCATGGACTAACAATAAGAAAATTCAATATAAAAAAATAGCCAGATTAAAAAGTAATTTTCTTTCAGTTAGAAATGAGGAGATACAGCAATCTTAATGTACTTAAGAGCACAATGACAATAACCCATTAATGTGATGAAGGCATGAAAAAAATAAAACATACTTTTAGAATATATGAGGTGAGCTATTTCTGGCATAGATGGTAATATATATAACTGTCTAACTTTGCTTCAATATATCTCACCTGCTGGGATGACATTTAAATTGATATGGACAATTCAGGTCACCTACATTCTAAAAACAGAATATGTATGAAAAGGGGCTTCAATCTTTCAGGATGAGACAATAAAATGCTAGTACAATAGGAAAACTTAATATTACAGGACCAAGATGGATAATTCTGTTTACTTCTATCAAAAGGTTTGTAAGCTAATGAGCAATGTAAGTACTGAAGTAAATGAACACAAAGTGAACATTAATAAGTCTGGTTTTTACCCACCCTTCATAAAGCAGTTATTTTAGAACCTGACTTCCAGGTCAGAACAGCTGAACAAAAATCTAAACAATTTTAAGAAGATTGATTGATGTCAGCACTGAATTCCACAACAGAAGATAATATTTTTAATCCTATATTTTCCTCATTGCAAAATGACTGTAAACAATGATCTGGGTCTTGGAGAATGTACTTACATTCTTCTAAGAGAGTTTAGTGGGAGAGGATACAGTGATTTGTCAATAGGCATCTACCCTATCAAAAATGCTTTAAGCTGTGTCTCTGCTGAAGGGGAGATTAATTCTGTGGTGTTGCTTGAGCTCCAGATCCCTCCAAGTTTGGATGCAGGTTCTGATGAGATGTGATTTTTTTATTTCACTCAGAGTCCAGATTGAAAGAAAGGGAAAGTACATGAATTTCACAAACAGACAGGACATCTACTGCAAAGTGCTATGTGTTTTTATGAATCAATGTGGTTCTTTTTATATTTAATGACGAATTTGAGAAGAAGCAGTTTGTGTGGTTGTGTGTGTGTGTGTGTGTGTGTGTGTGTGTGTGTGTGTGTGTGTGTGTAATAGAGGAGAGATTAAAGATAGGGACGAAGAGTATTTGCTTGCACCTGCAGAAAAGTAAAATAGAGGCTTCAGATGTGACTTTTAAAATAATGGCAATTAAACCATAATATATTTGATTGAATTCTTTGCTGAAAACTTTATTAGTAATATGGAATAGGTTTCCAGTTTCTCTATATCTTCAGAGCCATACTTTCCTAGACAGCTCTGATTTTAATTGGATATTGGGAAAAAAGTAGAAAGTTGCAGGACCTACTGCCTTTTTATAAACTTTGATGATGGCATGCTGGAAATAGAAGTAGAGCTGACTAAAAGAACTTTTGTATCTCTTTATTCCTCTCCTAATGAGGCAATAATATTGCTGAAGTACAACCATTTGATTTCCAGTAAAACAAGATTATTACAAGGATAAATTAAAAAAAAAAAATACTATAATGGTTATGAATAACTAATTTCATGATGAATTTAAAAGTCTAGGAATGCCAAAATAAACTTTGAAACCAGACGGTGTTTACAACAGGGAGTGTAAAGATCTGTCATTACTTAATAAATAGTTCCAGCTGAGATTTAAATAGTTCTGATCTGAGTTGCAAACTGATCTCATTTACGGAGTTAGAGTATCTGTGTGCTAGTGAAATACTTCTGCTACTTTCTTTTTAATGGTGTGAACCTCTGAAAATAATGGATTAGGGTGAACCTTACTAAAGCCATAGAATATATTTAAACAAAAGGGTCAGCAAGATATAAAATATTCTTCCTCAAAAGCATCCTGAAAGAAACCAGAAACCTCACAAGAGACAACTACTCTGAGAAACAGGACAATCCATTCCTAACAAGGAGAGTATTTTAGAGTAATGTGAAATGAAAAGCAAAGCCATTCATGTAGTCACAAAAAAAGGAAAAAGTGCTGATTACAAGGGACTAGATGTAACAGACAAATGAGGCATTGTAATCCTAAGCATCTCACAATGTAGCTTTTACCTGAGTAAGTCCCAATGCAAAATGCAGTTAGTGTGGAGAGCCTGAGCTTCTAGTTTAATGCACTGAAGAATTAAATCACTCAGAATGACAGAATTTATAACAATGGCTCTACATTTGCCTGAAGCAGCTAGGAGGAAACTGAAAAAGAGCTATGACTCCAGATCGGCCTTTCACAAATGCCTAAAGAACTGGGCTGCAGGGAAAAGCTTTTCAGCACAGAAATTATAGCCCACAGGCTCTTCCTCACTTAGGGAGTTTGAAAGAGGACAGCAAAGAAGGTTTTCTTCTCTCCTTCATAAGACAATAGAGAGTATTCTTTTGGAAAAAGGCTATAACAGACATTCACACTCATTGTATACATATGACATTCTTGTTGCAGTGTTTTCATAAAAAAGTTTAAATTCTACACTTTCAAGAAAGTGTTACCACTTGAGCCAGATGCTATTCTACTATGAAAAACAAAATCTCTTTTCCTATTGATGCTGTCTACATTTACAAAATAAGTTGCACTGAAAAAAAAAAAAAATAAAAAGGATTGGTAATAGATGAGATGCCTGAATCATTGTCAGTAATCTAATCCCATAAAAACAGTACTTATTGAGAGAATATAGGCTTATGTTTGATATATGTTCAAGTAGAATTTCTTTAATTTATTCAATGACTGCCATGACCTGAATCAAATCATAAGCTACTGCAGCTGGATAAAATATCTCTACTTTTATTTTTAGTCATGTCAGTCTGCCTACAGTCTTAGTATCAAAAATGATCATTTGGGCATGACTTGTTTCAGGGACACAGGCACCAAGATGCAAACATGAAGCATAAAATGTTTTTTTTTTTTTGTTTGTTTGTTTGTGTTTTTTTTTTTTCTTTTGTCCTTTTCTTTGAGAGTTAACCTAAGGATAAATAGAGAAAACTACAAACTCTTACCCCATATAAAAGTCTGCTCCATTCACAGGAGGCAGGAGCAACAGTTGCTCACAATAGAAACATCTAGGAGAAACATTTCTGTATCATATCGACCAGGATAACTTAATCCTGTTTCTCATTTGAGGAAGGTTGGAATTTACCACAGAGGAGAAAGGACTCACTTTTTACCTATTAACAAAGAAAGCTGCCAAGTAATAATTCTAAAAATTTTCTTTTATTCATTTCCCACCTATCTTTTTTTCATAAGGTATAAAAAGAAAAGATAAAAAAGAGCACAAATCAGAAAAAGATACAAGATATGAAACAGGAAATATATTTTAATTTTATAGTGAAGTGATAGTTTTTGAAATTGTTAATTCCAATACTATTAGGAATTCTAACATTCTGAGACAAATGCTGTCTTTAGCATTATTTGTTTTGCTCACATTTTACTTTTCTAACTGCCATTAATAAAAACTATTCCGCATTACAATGTAGGCATTAATTTTTGTAGGAGATTTATTTCAAGAAATGGTGAAAGGTTGAAAACAAGATGTATTTTGAAAACAATAAGAGGTTTTGGTTTCTGTTAATATGAGAAATGTGTTTCAGCTTGACTGAGCAAAAGGAGTTTGAAGCAATGTCCTGTAGTATTTTCCTATTAATTATTGGAAATTATTTGAAAAGTAAAAGAGCCAGTGAGAGAGTTCTTGCCTCAGAAATGGTTAAAGTATTCCCTCTATAGAAAAAGTGCAAATACAACTCTTCTAGGAACAGCCTGGAATCCTATAAAACTGAAAATAAATCTGAAACTCTCTTCCTGTTTAGAACAGTCTGCTGTTATACTAAAGGTGGGCCTCTGGCATCTCAAAACAACATCAACAACATTGCACACACGTTAATCTTCTGTTGGGTTTATCCCATTCTGCCTCATTTCAACTTTTATTTAATACTCTTAATATTCTAGGAGGTCTTAAAGATTTAGTCTCAATACATTAATAATTTAAAAATAATCGACACTTCGTGGAACATCTGTCTTCTGTCACTTGAGCTAGCTTTAATTCCTCTGTCAATTGAGAAGAACTGGGCTTTGAGGTTCACAGTATAACTAACTTGAAAGTTTGTGTGAAATGAAGCTGCAAAGTTCAACAAATTATCACAGAGGATTTATTCATGTATATGAATATGAGTCAACAGCATAGGAAACACTGAAGCAGAGAGGAGAAACACTTTTTTCTCTTTGAAGTCCTTAGCCATTATCCTTAAACCGTGCGATAATTAGATCATGAGCTAATTGAAACATACAAATTAATTGCACTGATTGCTATTTATATGAGATGATAGTCTTTTCCTGACAAATTTGCTTTGATGAGGCAAAGGAAGCACTTGACATTTTGCCATTGAAAGTCAATTGCTCTCCTGCACCAATTAATATGACACAGTATTTGAACTAAATTGCCCAATGTGCTGTTCAAAACAAAACCAAAAAAAAAGACAGTGCATAACCTAAGGTGTCCATGCTTTTAACACATAGTGTATCAGTGTAACCAAAATTTTCATAAGCCTAGAAATCCTTTAGTTGTTAGTGGGTTTTGGCAGACGGTTCTTAATTCATTAGGAAAAGAAATTATAGTCTTTCAGGAAACTGATAGCAGGCTGTTGATTTCTCCATGCTGGCAACAGCTTTAAAAGATATTTTCTAGAAGGAAAAGGAAACTTTTCCTTTAAAGGAAACTTCCTAGACCTGGAGAAAGAAAAACAAGTAACGCATATAACAAACACTAAACTTAAACAAGAGTCATGGAGTAAAGTGACAAGTGGCACAAATGAGCTTTATCATGACTAGAAATCGTTTTGGATTTCTCTTGCTGTACATCTTTCTTACAAATACAGGGGCTGTAGTACATCAAAAAACAACATTAAAATTATATTATTATTCTGCTATGAATATAGGTCATGGTGTTCTAATTTCCTTCTACATCATTTCCCCCTATGGAATGAAATCCATAGCTCATCATTCGTGACTCTTCCACCAGTCAATGCAGAATTTAAAGTAAGAAATATTCACTAGGCCACAATAAGCATGATTTTTTTTTAACAACTTTTTTTTTAATAAAATGTACAATCAACTCTGTAAGACAAGTCTAGAATTGAGGATTCTATTTTGTACTGAAACAGCTGATCTAGTCAGCTTTACTTAGCAATGACTTCTCTTTCATTGTATATTGTTTCATTATTAACATAGGAACTTAATCTCCTTTTTCTAGTTAAAATGCCTTCCACCTTTACCTTTATTTCTATCTGTAGTATGAATAGATGTCAGAGGCAGCACTTCCATATGAGAATCATTGGTAGGCACATGAATAAAAGTGGAATGAGTCTTAGTGCAAGGAAGGTTTCAGCTCTTCCTGCAGCCAGAGACTAGCACAATGTAAACATTCCCAAACACAGAGCAGAGACGCCACCACCAAGTCACGGCCCTCTTCCTATCATCACTGTGGACACGTATTTGTTTGACTTGGTGTCCTGAAGCCATAAACCGATTTTACCTTTCAGCTTCATGGAACATCACTGGGACTTCTTACTTGAATGCTTATGGCACCTTTTTATCTTGGTCTGCTGGGCTACTATTACAAGGTGAGAGTTTTTTCCAGTGTTTGAATCTCCTAATAAGGTGTGTTGGCAATTTACTACTTTAAATAAATTTTGAATGCCACCCAAACACAGGTCTAATAATTATCTACAAGCAAATAAAAAAACATCAGTGTTACTATTCTTAATCTTTTGTCAATATGTTGCTGTTTATTTTGAAAGTCACCTGTGTTGAGCATATTGGGTGATACCTTTTTATTTTATAAATAAATGACAAAACTTCATTAGAGTTCAGTAACATCATAGTTTCATACCTTGTATTTTTTTTCTTGCACTCAATCTCTCATGTATCACATTAGTCAACCAATAAAACACATTTATTCTTAGTAGCATTAGAGTACCCAATTACTAGGACTTTAAAAGTATGGGTAGCATTATAACTCAAATTATTTTAAAATAACTTGTGTTTTTGGCAATATTAAGTTAAAATATTACAAAAAGGATAAAGAACTAAAGATATAATTAATTTATTAGAAATCTTGTTCTGATTTGTATTCTTTATGGTACATTTTCTCTGTTTCTCCTACAATTGAAAAGTTACCAAAAAAATAATTTTAGACATGTTAAATCACGTTTTGACATAGTCTTCATTATCACATTAGTCAAGCCAATACATGCAGTAAAACTCTCCTTCAGATAACATACTCGCTAATATAGCTAATATCTTGCAAAATATTGAAAGGAACTATGGAAATTCAGGGTAAAGAGGTGCAAACATAAAATGTCTCTAGACTGCAAACTACTAAAGCATATATTTTGACCTTAGGTCTATTGAATTGTTTTGGGTTTTTTTAATTGCATGATCTAGCCAACACAGAAATGCTGAATCAGTTTGTTTCCATTCAGCTATTCTAGAGAAGGATGGACTCTTGGTGGGTGAAACCAGATATTGATTAAATAAAGCTCTGGCACCCTGCTCTTTTTTAATAAAGGTTTATTAAGTCAGCTCAGGAAAACAGATGACCCTTCAGAGTCTTTGCTGGAAAAAAACAAACAATGCACCTCTAGAAACATGCACTAAACTGAGCAAAACAACAATAAAAAAAATCTTAACTTAAACTATTCAACTCACCTCACTCTCTTGCAGTAATGTGAAACTTACTGTAAAAGGAAATAAAATATCACTAAAAACCTGTAAGAGAAGCAATTGTGATTTTCTTGGAGTGTTATGAAAGTGGGACTCTGAGATCTAGGACATGAACAAGAAGCTGCTAGACAAAATATATTTCCCAATAGAAACCTGATGAAATGGTGAAGCTAAAGGAAGCCATGAAAACTACTTCTACTCAGGCCATGAATGTTGGGTAAAAAGATAATTATAACAGAAGTGTGCCAAAGTGAGATCACCAAGATATGATTCTATCAAACTTTTACATCTCACTATTATCATAGTTTTATTTTATCTTTATCTTATGATCCAATTATAAGAGATGCCTCTTCCTGAGTTAAGGTGCAAACCAGACCATATGCCAAAGTCAATACTGTGGATTTTATTTAACAGTAAATGTGAGGTAGAGAGATAGAGGGAAATAGGAAAGGAGAGGGAAGGGGGCAGGGAAAAGAAAGGATGGGTAGGAAGGAGAGAGAAAGTGAGCACCATGGATCCCTGTGGCTGTGGTGTCCTTCTGGTCCTTCCTCAGTGGTGTCCCCAGTTCTTCTTGAGGTACCATTTTTATATGCTCCAATTCCCAGGTATTCACAAGGCGTAGATGTTGTTCCCATAGCTTGAGATGGCATGTGTGTAACAAATTTCTTCCTTTCTCACAGATTGCCACCATATGAATTTTTGTCCAGAAAGTTTAGCCAGATCTGCCTCACCACACATGGAATTATTAGCATCTTCCTGATGTTGCCATCTGTGCAGGTTCTGCTGTCTTCTCATAGACATTAAACCTTTGCATATAAATCCATAACACAAACCTTCCAGAAAATTAATGCTTTAAAATTGCTCATATGGGGGATTGGGACTTGGTAGTGTTTTGGGATTGTTTTTTGTTTTCCAGGGTGGTTGAAAGAAACACATTTCCAGTCAGGAGAATTAAGAAAGAAAAGGGATCAAATAAAATTCCATGGGATACACCATGTTGAAAAGGGTTGAATTCACAATGTTGGTGACATTACTGTCTGGTGTCAGACCCTTATGTGCTCTAAAAAATCTCTGATGAATGTAGTGCTGCATGAATACTGAATAGTATTGGGATAAATATGGGTAATTGTACCTGCCTTTTTTCTATTCCACTAAAATAACTTTCCAATTGAAAAAAATAAAATCTCATGTAAACTAGAGTTTAATTGTATTAGAAAGAACCAAGCTGATTTTTCATTTTTCTGTGGTTTTGCTGCATAATCGTGAAACCTCTATTTTGATCAGTTTTTTTTCAGTACAGTTAAGATGTACAGAGAGCTGTAAGAGAATTTTTAACTTCAGATACTGCTTGGAGCAATGAATCTCTTTTTTCAGTGGAGCTTATTATGCCTCTATGTAGAAAGAGGGAGGATGCTCACTCTTTCTAATCCAACTGCAGCTTTCAAATGCCTATCAGACTAAGCAGCACTTTACTGAGAAACTGAAAATACAGAATTTTGGTATAAGGATATGATAAACAGAACAATTTAAGTACAAAGTACTGAGAGGAAGAGCAGTTCATCTCTTTCTTTTGCTATTATTCTATAAATCTTTCCTCACTATTTTTCTTCATAGATTATTGTCACCATAAATGTATCCATATGTTCTGTATTTATACACTGAGTCTTATAGTTGCTAGATAACTGTTTTTTTCCTAGGTGGATCCCAGGCTGTACTGTACATAAGTGGTCCAGTAATGGGTCACATGAACAATGGGTTCAGTTCTCTTAAACACTTCAAGGCTCTCTTTTCTAGGCTAAACAATCCCATCTCTCTCAGCCCTTACTCAGAGGAGAAAAGCTATATCACTTCATCGGTTTAGTCACACTTTGTTGAACTTTCTCCAGTGTATCTACGCCACACTTGTACTGAGGAACCCATAACAGGACACAGGTGTGGTCTCACCAGTGCTGAATAGAGAGGAATGTTCATCTCCCTTCCTCTACCAGCAATACTTTGGCTAGCAAAGCCGAGAACACCATTATCTTTACCCTTGTTGAATTTCATGAGGTTTCAACCAGACTACCTCTCCAGATATGTGATTAAAAAATAAAAATAAATATTTTTATATTTATCAAAAATTTCAAGATTATCTCATCAATAATATAGCTGTCATGTGTTTGGTAAGGTGAATGAAAAGAGTCTGATGCCTTAACAGAATGGTTTGCCCAAATCACACATCTCAGGATGACCAGCATAAGATTCTAGTAGTGGCTTTACAAGATGACTATGAAAGGGCATTCAGGGGAATTCTTTAGCCAAATTTTCCTGAATTTTAAAGAGATTCTTGAATTCTCTTCTGTAGATTGCTAGAACTTCCAAAGGTTGGGAAAATTAGGGGCTATGGGCTAGATTTCTATTTTGTGGTTAGACCACTCTCCAGAATTATAAAATTAAAAGTTAATAATGTAGGAAATGATCCTGTCTATCCTATGATACCGTGTTCTAGCCTATATCAGGGTGTGGATCACTACCACAACTCGGAAGATATTGATTTCTATCATTTTTATATGGAGCATGATCCTGGAAACATGTGTGGAGGGTGCTCCAAGATCAGCCACTTTGCTCCAAGCCTCCAAGATCTTAGTTGAGAAATGTGTCATTCCTTCACCCTAATAAAATTCCTGTCACAATTCAGTCCTTCACAGAAAGAAAGAAACATTACTTTAGAGTCATACAATTATATCACAAAAAAAAAAAAAAAAAAAAAAAAAAAAAAAAAAAAAAGTGAGATGTTAATAAAGATTAGACATTTTGTGTGTTCAGATGGCAGCTGAGTTTTAAATCCCACATCTAATTTCTACCATTATCATTCATAAGGCACTAAACTACTTTCTGGCATCTGGCCTTCATTGCCCAAGCAGATCCATTGTCCTACTTTAGACTTTACTGGAACTATTTTTAAAACAAATCATTACTCATAGTCTCTATCTACACTGATGACTATATCACTGTATCCATCTTAGGAGAGATGTTACCCCACTATGTGGTACAGTGATTCATGTATATTTAGCTTAGGACTAGCTATCTCCAGAGCAGATTGGTGGTAGCTGCACTACAGGTCAAATAACCCTCAGGAACCAGCGTCACATTAACTCCTGAGAATCAAAGTATTTCTCTTTTCCTGTTAAAAGTATCTGACATATTGTTCAGATTGTGCTGTAAGGGAGGGGGTTTTTCTGTTTGTTTTTCCTGATTTAGGATATGGTATTTGATAATATAATAATGACTTAATGCCTGAAAGACTTTAAGTATATTCATTAATGTAGAAAGGACTAAGTCTGGTGCTGTTTCACCTATGCTGGATTTGGAAACCAGCACTGAAATCAGCTTCTAAAACCATGCAGAAATATGTTTTGGGGAATACGTTGACTCACATTCACAAAGATCCTGGGAAAAATTTAATATTTACACTGTGTAGATGTGCAGAGATGGAAACAAAATGGTGATGTGAGCAGCCATAATTAGTAGCCTGATTAGAAGGAGAATGTTACTGAACAGAAGGAAATGTCTGTTGAAAAATACTGACAGACAAATTGCCTGCCAGCCCGAGAGCCTGGGAACTAGGCCTTGGCAGCAGAAATACCCTTGAAAAGTGCAGCTGGCATCTTTGAAATACAGCTGCATACATAGAAACAGGAGGCATCCTGAGATATCAGTAAGTGCAAAACTTAAGAAACTTCAATGGCAGCTAATCTTCTCAAAAAGTGGAAACCATCTGGGAAAATGAAATTGGTCTCAAAAAAACACAGAACATCATGTATTTGCTCTCACAGGAGAAAAACAGAGATTGACGTCTATTGTCTGTTCAGAATCCTGGCGATTGATGTTGTCACGTTTCTAGGAAATAAAGGACTTAAGTTTCCTTTCCTAGACAGGCTGAATTCTCCAAAGAAAATTTCTCTGGGAACTTGGACCCAGGCTGGTGATGCCTGGATGACTTCAGATTCTGTGGTGTAGGTTATCTTTGAAGAGACACTCAGTCCGTTGCTTCATTGGTCTCACTTCTGGGGTTAGTTTGGTTTGTCCTCTCCCTCTGAGATGGTTTGGATCCTTTCTTGTATCAATATGTCCTCCTATTCAGGGTTGTTTCACCTCCTCTGAAATCTGTCTAATTCACTTGATATGGTATTACATATCTATGTAGCTACTCTATTATAACTACCCACTATTATATAGTTGATACGTTTGTTTCACTAATTATAAATTTCTAGTAGCTGGTAATAGAACACAGCTGTGTTTCTGTTTTACAATTGATTGTTATTATATGATTGATTGTTATTATAATTGATTATTACTATACTATTGATTGATACTATATTTCTGATAGCTGATAGTAATATTTAATAGTTTGATATATATACATACATATATACATACATACACACACCACACACACACACACACACACATATATATATATATATATATATTTATATATATATATATATATATTATATATATATTATTCACTGTATTAATCATATCTTTACTTGCTGGTGGTGATTTTGTGGTAGTATACCTGCTAGTGGTGATATGGGGGAAATATATATGGTGATCTGAAATAAAGACACTTTTAGAAGTTTGTATCCTTGTGTATGATGGAATCCTAAGAACCCACAGTCACGATTTTTATACACCCACAGAGCAAGTTATTTTTTTGCCTGTGACAAATAGTGAGATAAGCTACTTGACAGATTTACCCATTTTAAATATGCCAGAGTGCAGTACACTTTCACTTGGTCCTTTGAGATTATGGAGGTTGGAGCGTTTAATATTAGTTTTATTTATTCTAAATGTATCTGATGATGAAAAGGACTTCTGATTTATCAGAGTGGTCCAAAATAAACTGTATAACACTGCATAGTTAGCAAAACACAACAAATGCAGTGGATGGTTCACTCACAGTGTTGTTGTGATTCCCATTCCCAGTGTTTATGGTATGCTCACTATCACCATCCTGGGTGTCGCAGTCAGCAGGAAGCAATACATGGATTGAAGCCAACTCAAGCCATTTGCTCTCTTAGAAATTCTTTTACCAGTTGCTTTGTTTTTCTACTCTGTATTGGGCTGAGCCACATATTCACTCCCTTTCTTGTTGGACTGGCTGACTCAAATATTTACATTTTTAAGGAACACAGGGAGAAATATGTACACTACCAGTTATCCAACTTAACTGTCGGTAGTGGTTTAATTGAAACATAGGCCACCCTCTGGTCCTTTTATGTTAAGATTAGGTCAGTTTCTTTGCACTACTCCCTGAGCTTCTTGGGCACATCACCTTGACCCATTTCTATTGAGATTTCTTTCATTGCAGGAGTTTGTTGGTCAGTCACAAAGTGGCATATAAGGTCTCCCAGTAAGATAAAAAAATTAAAAATGTAGGGAATTATTTGACTTTCATTAGTAATAAAAGATGAGTTTGTCTACTCTGCTAATGTTGTTTCCTAAACAGAAAATTTTCTGCTCTAAAATGAAGATTTAGCCTACTTTAGATGATTAAGAATCATAAGACTTTCTGTAAAGTTAACGGGGTGGCTGTGTGACTAGGCTTTAGCTCTAGATTGATTGATTTGGGATGATAGTGAGTGTACAATTATGTTGATTGTACTGAACAATCCCAGTCTTATGGTAATCTCTAAATATTTTATTTCAGCCTATTATACCATTATACTACAGTTTATATTTATTATGCTCTAGTAAGTGGCTAGTTATTTATTGGAGCAACTTGACAAGTTTTCTAGTTTTCTCATGCTACCAACAATCTCTGCTTCAACCGTGGACAAGTGTCCATCAGCCATTCTGTCAGAATAAACCACTTTCCTTCCCCCATCCTCTCTGGCAAGAGAGGGACAAAGACAGAGACTATGGGCTTGTTTCCCTAAACCAATAGCGGAGGGGCCGCTTGAATCTGCTTTCTACAGGGACCCCTTTAGAAGTTTCCTCCAAAACTGGCCCTAAACCAGGACAGTTGAGATAACAATTTACTGAATTTACTGAAAGCAAACCTCAATAAAAAAGAAACATGCAATATCAGCAACAATATTAATAACAAAAATATACCAAAAATCCCCAAAAGAGAATGTGCTTTACAAAAAAGATGCTCTCCCCCTCACCTTAACTCTGTGTGGCAACTGGAAAAAAAGACAGCATGGTGAATGCTCCTTACAGGACTCTACCTGTCCAGAAGCCTGAGACCATGGAAAACAATGATGGACAACCCCCTGAAAGCTAGATCATCTAACTTTGTCAGGTATTAAACACATTTGTCAACTAAAATTAGTTCAATTCTGATAATTACTAAATTATATATAATTTTAAAATTTCTGTTCGTTTATGCAGTGTCTGATCATGTTTGAACATATGAAAATACAAATCCAGAGTATATAACCAAGTGACTGTTATCTTTTTTTTGAGTTATCAGGAAATTATTCTTAGCTGTTCATATTTATTCATTGCACACAAATATACTAAAAAGTATTTTTACTCAGACATTTTGGGTAAGCCTACATATCTCATTAATATTAAGCTTTCATTTCAGTTTTTGCAAAGATGGGAAATTAACCTAAATATGCAAAATCATAAACACACTAATAATATATATTAACACAACAATTTACACAGATCACACATAATTTACTCAAAGAGAATGATCCATACTAATAAACATAAGATTAGGGAGTGAAAGAGAAGGCTGGTGTACTTGAGGTAGTCTGCTAAATTTAAAATTATTTTCCTTTAGTCAGTAAAATCCATAGTAGATATAGACTTTTTAAGGTGACTTATAAAAAATCATTATGAAGTAAGAAAAGTAACCATAGTGAATGGTTACATAGGTTACATGAATAGTGAATGGTAACCATAGTGAATGGTTACATAGGAAATTACGCTCATTTTCATATAAAATCAAGCTATTCAGTGTCTACGTTTAAACAACAGATGACCCAAAAATTTCAGCTGCCAACACATGTACTGCAGTTCAACTGAGTGCAAGTGCTCCTAAAATCAATTAACCTGACCTTCAATAGAATGTTCATTTTTAGTCTTTGTGCTCTTCTTACATTATTTTACATGGGTACTCCTTCCTGGAATGCAACTCTGAATATGCCTCCTTGGAAATGTTGCTGCTTACCCACAATTTTACTGATAGATCAATCCAAAACATTCACCATTTTTTTTTGTGTCTGAGTAACTGTAGATCCCACTGCATGAGTAATTTGTACTGCTCTTTTTCATCTCCTTATAGTTCTTTATGATCACCTTCTCTCCAAGGCTGAGTTTCACCATTGATTTACATAAACTTCTTCTGCTAGCAGGTAATTATTTGTAGCAAAAAAACTCAACAACACCCCCACCCCGGGTTTGTGTTTTACTGCTTCACAAGAAACTTGTCTATGACAACTTATTGGACTAGAAATAATACATAGCATTACCTGAACTGATTTATTCATTTTTTGAAATGTCCCTGAACCTGTGTACCAAGCAAGGCACTGCAATGACACTCTGGAAGATGTGAAATCTTTCATTGCTTCCACGTGCAACTTGTCAATTGCATATCCTGGGACTGAAAGGAAAAACTGGGCTATAGCAAAACTGAAGCAATATATTAAACTTCTATTGCTCATTGTACTCATTTTGAAAGAGCACTCCAAGTACACATCTGAATACAAATCACTTGCATTTCTGGCCCAATGCATACATAC
Organism: Sitta carolinensis; assembly: GCA_032173965.1. Classification (NCBI taxonomy): domain Eukaryota; kingdom Metazoa; phylum Chordata; class Aves; order Passeriformes; family Sittidae; genus Sitta; species Sitta carolinensis. The sequence continues at coordinate 32,171,293 of CM063283.1, forward strand.
TGTGAAGCATGGAAACTATGTCTAGAATCTAAAAGTATAGGACACAAGTGTCACACATTTTTAATACATCGTTCATTAATAAAATGCCAAGGTAAGTCTGCAGTGAGCAAAGAGGAGTTACCAGCAAGGAAAAATGTACAAAAAAAAAATCAAGTTTCCAAGCTGAAGCTGAAAAAAGCAAGCAAGCAGACAAGCAACAGAGGTTCTAGAGAAAGCACATAAAAAAGGGATGACTTCAATTGTCATCCCATTCTTTTGGATGTGTCCACTATTACTGAGAAACATAACGTTCCCCAGTGGCTGTTAGTGTTTTTTCTCTTCTTTATGTCATGCTGGCAAGTACATTGATATATATTTTAAATGTTAGTACTGTTTATAGAAGTGCTAATCCAAAAAATTTGCAAGAGAATGATATACTGTGGGACTTTTAGTTGTATATTCTCTGCAGATTCTTACTGATCCTGTGTAAGTTAATTCTTTTTCTTTTCTTGTCTCACTGTCCTTTATTCATTCCTTGAACCCCCATATGATTTCACTTAGAACTTCTTTTGACAGCATGATTTCTTTGATCTCTATTTTTTGTGATCTTTTAATGACCAGCAGGTATGTCTCACCCATGCTCACTGAAAATTTGTTTAAAGTATAATTAGATCCCTGGACTCCATAGAGTTAGCTTTTAATCTCATTTATACTGGTGTAAATCAGCAGTAAATTACAAAAGCAAACTGGAGGTAAATCTGAGTAAAACAATACCAGAATTTGATTTCATTGTGCATCAGTTATGTTTTGTTGTTGTTGTTGTTGTTTTTGTTTGTTTTGGGGTTTTTTTTGTTTGTTTGGGGTTTTTTGTGGGTTTGTTTGTTTGTTTGTTTGTTTGTTTGTTTGTTTGTTTTTTTAAGTTAGGGAAATACCTTAATTTTGTTTTATTAAAATATTGCATTTTTCTTGCTTAACAGCAAACCAAAGTAAAACAAAATACACTACATGAAAGCACAATAAGAGCTTAAATTTAAATTTCATACTATTATCATGCTGAGCTATCACCCTCAACTTTGCCTTCTGAAATTAATAGTGTTTTCTACATTTTATATAGATTTTAAATTAGACAGAAACTGTCTCTGATCACACAGTCTAGAATGAATGAGAAATGGAGAAATGGGACAGAAAGAGAAAGAGAATTTTTTATTGCTTCAATCACATAATAGCTTGAATAAGACTGAAAGAAGTGATGGATGGAAAGACGGCACCTCTGTATTCTGCTAATCTTTGAAGACCTCTATTTTGATTCAGAAAAAATAAAATATCTGTTAATATCTGTGCTACTTCTCAATTCATTAAAAAATCATTGCTACAAGGACTTCATATAAAATAAACATTTTTCCTCTGTTTCCATCAAACATGTCTGTCACAGCGCATTTGCTGTCATGTTAAAAAAGTAATATTTCTGGAAAGTAGCACTTGTGGGAATTACATTACTCTTAACATGGTAGCTGGCTAGTATAGGGACTACCTGAGGGCATTGCTTCCAGGCAGTTGTTTGAAATATTTAATGCTGCATAAATCAGTTCTGGTATAGTTCTGCAAATGTTCATAGCATATTAATGTTTCAATTCTAAAAGAAAAATAAAAATCAAAACCCGTTTTTTCATTACACTTGTGGCTTTACACTGAAGAAGACAACACTTATATTATTTATTTTAACACTTGAGAGTCTATTTTTTAAAATAATAAATAAAAAAAAGAATTGCTCATAGAAGAAAAGTCACACAAATTACTTTCCTGAAAGGAATGATATTTTGATCTTTTAATTTCACTCTCCTTAAGATATCTACATTCTCCAAGAGACAGTGAAGCATATTAGCATTCCTTTAAAATCTTCTTGGACCATGCCAAAATTTGTGGAGCCATAGTATTAATTTCTTACTCTTTTTGTTACTGTCAATTGGCAGAACAATTCCTTGGAGCAGGTCATTCTGAGTGAATCATTCTGAAAACATTATGTTTTTGAATTAAACTCTAAAAGTAAAAATCATGCCGAGATATTTCCGTTTCCTGTTGCTTCATATTTATAGAACATATATGGTGTTCTGCTAATGAGGAAAGATCCTTTCAGGATACTGAGAAAAAAAATAAATAGTTTTTTTCACATTAAAGGATGCTGATATTAAAAATCTGGGTTTAGATGTATCTGTAGCATGGGCTATGTTGAGCAGCTAAAAGGAACATTGATTCAAATCAACAGTGAAAAAAAAAATAAAAATTCTAACCTTATTCAACAGTACTAGATAATGGTTTGAAAATTTCGTATTTTATTTGAAGGTAACATTGCAGCACTGAAAGAGGAAAGGCATTTGGAAACAACCAAAACATGTTCATTATCCCTGTGCTCAGTAATGGGCAGTGTAATTTCAGCTTTCTTAAGTGGTGCTTCTACCAGCACACAGCATGCTGGCAGAATATTGTGGAAATGTGTCCAGTCCTTTAGATAATGAATAAGTATCTTCTATGAACTGTGTTTCATTGTGAATACAAATAGGTATTGTTGTAAAGAGATTTATTGTTTTAGCTGATGTATTTCAACAGCAGAGAGGAATTAACCTGAGATCCATAATTTGTAATATTAAGCAGTGTTTGTAATGATATTTTTAGGATTTAATAATTTATTAATTAGCTGAGAAAGAATTAAAAATATTTCCTTGTATTATTGCCTCATGCAAAATACCAAACCTACCAAAACCAAAAAACACCCCCACAAAAAAATCCAACAAAACCCAATCCAACCAAACAAAAAGCTAACAAAGGAAAGACATCCTGTTATGTCTCTCATATGTTAATTGACTGTGTTAGCCATTACTTTTTTATTAAATCACAAAACAAGTTCCAGTCAATGTTTGGTATACGTATAAACATGGATGTCCTATAAAAGCAGAAAGATTTTCCCCAGCTACAGGAATGCTAACTTTCTGATCTTGTTCCTTCAAAAAATGGATATAAGTTTCTGGTGGACTATACCCTGTTCCTAATATTAAATCCTGCCAAATGTTAAAAATCTGGAGTTGAAGAGAACATGGAAGAAAAAGGAAAATCTAATCCCAAAATAGCAACCAGAACCTACAATTCAAGGCTTTTAAGGAAACTTCTTTCTTGCCTAGCTTTCCACGCTTCTTTTTCTTCCTCTTTATATAATTTTTTACTCTGTTGCTTGCACATGTTCTTCTCTGGACAGTTTATACCCATACTACTGGGCAGCTTTGCTCCTATATTTAAAGCTAGATCTAACTGCTTTATCATATACTCTGGTTACAGGTTGATGATATCTCAGTTTCTGTTTCTGCTTCTTTGAAATGAACAAAAATGTTGTTCATACCTTTCCAAGTGTATCCCTACGCTTGATACAGTATGCCAAATCTGGATGTCAGGTTTACTCATGGAAATAAAACTCAGAAGACCTTGTAGAACATTTGTTTCAACATTATTCTCTATCCTGCATCAGATTTACTCCAATCTAATTGCCTGTTACAAAAATTGAGTAATTATGGGCTTTAAAATGGCCCTTTTGTTTCCAATTTTTTCTCTGTTACTGTCATGGACTTTTACAGAGGAATGCTGTGGAGCACTGAAGTCAGCTGTATTCTTCATAATACTCGTAAGAAATATACTAGTTCTTTATGCTGAAAAAAGAATGTTTCCTTTTTCCACACAATAGTGTTTGTCAAAGTTTAAAATGAAAATTAAAATTGCTCGCTTACACATAGGTCCAGATTAGACTTTGGGAGCAGATTTTTATATATGTCTCTAGGATAATGTGAATTCTAATCTTAGAGGTCAAGGTCAGCACTCCAAATCCATAATGCAAAGTCAGAGCAAAATACGGGTGTCTGTAGGCTGTGAGGAAATTGAGTTTCTGCATGTCTTCTTGTGTTTCTGGGAGTGAAAACGTGGATCAACAGAGAGGACATATGTCCTGATATAGAATAGCTACTGTTGAGATGTCTCTTACCCGTTTAACTAATTTAATGTAGAAAATCTTTTCTCTCATATTGATAAACAAAGTAGCATACTAATTTTATACTATATTTAATTTTAAATGGAACAAGCCCCGTAAGATATTCTAGTAGTAAAAAAGATATTTTAGTGACCAGTTACCACATTCAAGATAAAATTTTTGTCATGAGACTTTATTCAGAGGAAATTATTAACCTGAAATGCTGTTATGTTGCATTTTGAAAAAGATAAAAGAGGTGTCCCCAATTATGGGGATGGCAGCTGAAGTGTGTGCTCTCAAGTCATTAATAAAACATGGTGGTTTTGTTAGTTCCTCTGTATTTCACTTTCATAGAAAAAAATAAACATGTTCATGGTTTACTTCTAATATAAAATACATATCTTCAAGACATACATAGATCATGAATGTAATGTCTCAATTATGTAATTAATAAATACAAAATAACAGATTCTTGCATTATTCTCTGTTTCTGTACTGTTTTGTCTAAACTGTTTTCTCTCTTATAATTCCTGAAATGGGAAGAAAGCATAAAGGTTGCTTTTTCAACCAAACTTTTTAAAACATGTTTAATTTATGTGGTTTCAAGGCAGGAGTTCATCGCTCGCCATGAAAATTATCCTTTAAATTGTCCACAGTGCTTTACAGAAAAAAACCAAACAAATTATGTTTGCCAGGTTACATTTTTAACATTTCTATTTCTTCAAGGGAGAAGCAAAAACTATTTCTATAATTAGAATATTCTAGCAAGGCATGGAATAACTATGTTTACAGGAGATGTGAGAGATTTTGTCTTTGAGCCCATAATTAAAATGTTGTTTATTTAATTTCAAAAGTGGAACAAGTTTGATGAATTTGCCTTACAATTTTTTTAACTCTGGATGGGTTTATTTGTATTTTTTAGCTGGTTATAAAATTATTACTTACTGGGAAATTTATTAATAATAAAGAAAGTGATCTTTTACTTGTAGAGTTTGATTTCCACCCAGCTCAGCAGGAACTTAAAGCTGTTCTTATCTAATTAATTTCAGTGGTTTATACATCAGAGATTTTCAGTTTTAGGTCCAGTGTTACAAACTCACCACCACACTTTCCCTAATTGCCAGGCTCAAACAGCAAGAGCTTTAAAAACTCACTTTAACTGAACTGTCTACTATCTACCTCCTATGTAAGGGTCAAACCTGCCTAAGAAGGCACACGTGGTGAGCAATTTTTGTTACAGACCTGTGAGCAAGCAGAGAAATGAATTTTCTGAAGCTGTAAGGATGAAACCTCTCAGCCTCCCTGTATCTACATCATACTTTGAAGTTAATACAATAGGTAGGTTGTAAGTAACTTAGCTGAGGAGAATTTTCCTAAGAATATTGAGAAAAATAGTCTGTCATTTAAAACTCAGCATTTCTATGTCCATTCCCAGCATGGAGGACAGCAAAAGCCTTGATCCTCTGCACTCCCTGAAACTCTTCTCTTTTTCTTTTTTCATCATGTACCTTTACCACACACAGAGACATTCTCAAACAGAGAACTTAAGAATTATTTATTAATTCAGCTATCATTTATTGGCAAGTATATACACTAGGTAGCTAGGAATAAAGTGGTATTAAGTGAATACTATATTAATATGCTCAACATTCCGGATGAGACAAGACTCTGCTTGCATGGAATGTGCCAGTTGGGTGAAGTATGGTTGCACCCTTAGTAGGCTGATCCTTGATGGTGTTTTGTTGCTATTTTATTTTTCCTGGTTGTATATACTCTCATTCCAGCAACATTTCTCTTTCAACTTTGAAGCTATTATTCATATCTACTTAATAACATTCTGAGCAAAATTGAGGCTACAAAGCTAGGCTACACCAAACTGGGCTTCAGGTCTCAGCAGTAAACCTTGTCCATTTCCTCACACTCTTTTATTATCCAAACTGTATAGCTGAATTCTCAGTGAGTAAGGTCTCCTGTCTGCTAAAATGGGGAGTGTTTCAGAAAATCATGGGTGGCCCAGGCTTATGTAATGTTGGGAATTACTCTAATATTTTAGCGATATAAACAATTAAGTACCAATGGCTTTTACTGTTCAATTTGTAGTGCAGTCATAATAATAAGTTCTTGTTGCAGATGGAAGCCTCTAATAACTAATGTAGTGCAAATACTAGAAGTTTTAAATCAATATGTAAATTAACTGAATAGCACATTATTTTCAAAATCTTTCTATGGGCAAAGAGGAAGAGCAACACACATTTATTTAAGTAAAGCCAAGACTTTATTGGTTAGTATAATTGAAATCATAATAGTCTAATTCAAAAGTCATCATTAGTCTATATCAAATTACTTTACAGAAACAAAGAATAATAAGGCTGAAAGAATAGTTATAAGCAGAAAGGGTCTCAATAATAGCAATAACAGTTTTAAAATTGTAATTTCCACTCTTATTTTCTACTCCTTTTTCTGCTGTTACACTTACCTTTTAACTGCTCCTCTGGGTCAACAATTTCATTATGGATTTACTGGTGATGTTATAGCCATCCAGTTGTTAGCATCTGGAATTCTTTTTAGGGAGGAATAGTATCATGTTGATAGTTTATTCTTTCTCTTTCCTATTTCCTGTCTTCTATTCCCTTTTTCCCTTTTCCTTCTCCTTTATTCTGCATCCTGTCTACTTGTACCAAGGCCTTTATCATACTAAACCTGTATTTCTCTACACTATATCATTGTGTCAGGCTTGTAAATACTTCATTCTGCCTAGAACAACCACTTGCTACCAGTATCTATAAGAAACTACAGTTTACCCTGAAAAGATTAACAAAAGTAAATGCAAACAACTGAAAATAGATAGAGATACCTGATCAATTAGAAAAAAAATTGCTGTCAAAACTAAGCCAAGAAAAAACTAAGTTACAGACAGCTCAAAATAAGCTCAGACAAGCCTCAAGCCTGTAAAATCTGTCTTGAAACCTTGTAAGTTCAGTACAATATTCAACAAAATGAGAAAAAAAAAGAGGTAAATGATTTCTAATACTTTTCAGATTGTTTTTAAAGAAAATTTATTGTTTCATCATTTTCTTGCTGTTTATTGTTTTGGAGAAACAGCACAATTTTAATAGCAGGAAATAAGGAAAAGCATATGTAATCTTGGTGGGCTTTTTGTGAATAGTTGTTTTTTCTGTTTTCCACACAAATTTTTAAAATTACTTTCTGGAATTTGTTGATGATGTTCTATTTCTTTCCCTAAGTTTAATGAAATACCTCTCTATTCATTATCAATAATTTTCATTTTGAGTTACCAATGGGACTGAGATTCTCTTTAAAGCTGTATGCTTAAGGGCCAAATTCAGTGGAGCAAGTACTTTTCTTAAGGTAGTTACTCTTGCTTTACACTGGGCAAAATCTAAAACTATTCCCATGAAAATGTCAGGTCTCATACAAACCAAACAATACCATTATCTGTGCTTATGAAGTATATATTTAATGATCATCAGTAATCAATTTGTTGAATCTAATTTATTATCTTTACTACAAATAAAATCTGCAGGAAACTATAACTAGGTTGTTAAGGAGCCAAGAGGCACTATCTCATGAACAGTACTACACATTATTGTTACTAGACTCTAAACAAAGACTCAACATCTGAAAATAAAAAAAGGCCTTTTCAAAGCTTGGTGGATTCAGCCACCTCTTTGTCAGAAAAAGAAGAGAAAAAAATAACAAAGCATAAAAGAATAAAAATATTCTCAAAGCTATTAATTTTTTATCAACAGTTAAAACTGATTTTAGTCCCATGATACTTCCAACAGAGAGGTCCTGTGCATTTGATAGTCTGCCCTTGAAGGCTACAATTTTGACTGTAACCTTTGTCATCTTGCATAACATAATGATAACTTGCATGTACTCTCCTAGCCTGTGCTATGTTAATTTACTGGTGGAGTTTAATTAGCCTTTTGCCACCAAGTGATTAAGATGCACCCAGTTTTGTCCAAAAGTCACGTCCTGCTTTTAAGACACTAGCTGTCTATTCACATTCTCATACCTGTTTTTTATAACTCTCTGTAAAACTGTTCTTTATAAACTTAAAAATTCACAACTGTTCTGCTGCTCAGAAAAAAAAAAAAAAAAAAAAAAAAAACAACAAAAAAAAAAAAAAAAAACAACAAACCTCCCAAAAATGCCCAAACCAGTTGTACAACAGCACATTTTGTAGGATAAATTAACAGCTACACCAAAAGAAAATGAAGTAGTACATTTGACAATGCATAAAGGCAGACTGTGAGTTATGGGTCTGATGTAGCTTTGAATTTTGCTTAAAGAGAGACATAGACAATATTTTCTCTTGCCTTTCTTAAAAGTCAGATTATATCTGCATTTGTTCTACTTATGCACATGACAAAAGTCCGATAATAGACAAAATATATTGATCATTGTGGTGTAAAGCACTCTTTTATTATACATTATAGGGGTTGATCAGGCATAAAGCCATTTATACCTCTTCAAATGAAAACTCAATATTTTTATTTTCATTTTCAAGGTAGTAATTTACATTTACTGGTTTCCTGCTTGAAGCCATGTCTATGAATTTCATATCCTAGAATAATTTCTTCAAGGTGGGTGAAACACTGCTCTCCAGCCCTTCAAGTGGAATAATTCTAAGGAATTCTTGTCTGATATACCATGTTTCTTGTTGTTTAAAGCTGCTATCTTGATACAGTAACAGTACATGTACATTGATAAGCAAACCTAACTTATATTACATTTTACATGCTTTGTATGTTAAAAAACATACCTGCAGGAATCAGTGCTACCATGTTACACAATTATACCTTTGCAGTTAATCAGTAAAGCATATATTTTATATTGAGAATGTGTGTATATTTTTAGAACTAGAAATTGTTACCTTTTGCCACAAGTTTTTATCCATTTGAAAAAGTAGAGCTGTCAGAATTCTTGATACCTTCTATTTTGAGATTAGCTCAGTTGGTTAGAGCATGATGATAATGCCAAGGTCACAAAGGTTACATATGTGAATCAATCACTTAAGATTTGTACTTGATAATGGTTCTGGGTCCCTCCAAACTCAGAATATTCTCTGATCCTAATGGATTCCTGTCCCACCCATCTTCTTTTTTATAGATGTCCTGATCTGCTGGTATCAGAAATAAAGAGTCAATACTCTGATGGATAACACTCACAAAATAATAAAATATAAAGATTTGAGATGAATAAATAGACCTTTGATTATTTTTTGGGAATCATAATGTAGAAAATTTGTTTCCTTATTTTAATGTTTTGCAAAGAGATTTCATTATTGTCCAGAAACCACAAATAAAGTATGCAGGTACATGGCTAATAAAAGATGTGTGGGTCTTTTCCTAGTTCTATCTACAAGGTGAAAATTAAGTTAAATGAAGCAAACTTGAACTTTCTGTTTCCATGTCAGTCTGAATACTAGAAAAATAAAGGTCAAAACTTTTTCACCTGCAAAACAAGATGACAAAACCTTTCAGCAGAAAAGGTAAACCAGGAAAATGTCTAACCCACATAAATGTGTAGTCTTGTACACTACAGTTCCCCAGATAAACTAACCTCATGGTCAGAACTTCCTTCATTTTCCCATGGCTTAGCAAACAGTAATCTGACTCACAAACACTACTGACATTCATAAAGAAGTTTTTAATGACTTTCCTATATAGCAAGAGTGAAACTTCTATAGGAATGACACTTATTTCTCAATTGAACAGTCTTGGGTGACATACCCATATGCCAGTGATTCTGGAACAACGAGCATCTGTCTTACCCTTACCCAAAGATCCAAGGGAAGTAACAGTGATCCATGACAACTTGTAGGGAGAACAGCAGTACCTCAGTCAGTCAGCAGCTCCTAGATTTTCATACTGCTTTTCCTTTCACATGCCCTTCAGGTGTTCTTTGGAAAGACAAGATGTGAAACCTGTGTGGTAAACAGCTTCATTCAGGCCTTGCACACCATGCTACATAAAAACAGTATCTACAGTCATTTAAAAAACAAAACAAAACAAAAAAAAAAAAAACAAAACAAAACAAAACAAAAAAGAAACAAACATCCCCCCCCCAAAAAAGGATACCTTCAGGAAGCAGTATTTCCATGTTTCACAATATCTCACAAACAGCATTTATTAAGGTCATTGAATATCCAATTTAAACTCTTGGTGCAGTCACAGAGGATTTAATTCAACAAAATCCTGCCCTCAGAAGTGTGCTCTCTTTTAAGTTAAAACTTTGAGGTGACTCCTAAGAAAGGTTGTTGAGACCAGTCCATTTAATTGTGGAAAATCAACATACACCAAAAGGTAAACCATATAATTGGCAGGAAGGCAACTCAGTTAGCAGAAGAGATGCGTGGAATTCAGCTGCTGCTGAAGAGATATTTTCTACATTTTAAGTTGAAATAATCTGATAGTGAGTTGAACTCACTTCTGAAATGGAAAAATATGTGATTCTCCTATCCTAGATGTCTGTCCTAATAATTAATGTTAAAAACCACGTTTATTCTTTCTATATCTCCACCTAGCACACATTTCTGTTTGTGCATTTGTTTTAACATGGAGAAACATCATTTAAAAGTATCTCATTATATAATTACTGTCTATATAATCTACAATATGCAGTTAGGTAATTCTCTGGAAAGTTTATTGATGCAATTTGAACCTGATTAGATAGATTAAAAAATCTGATGTAGGTTTTCCATGATTTGGGTAAGAGTTTTGAAGATTTAATTGTTTAATTAAAGGTAAGATTATGATGCTGTTTCCTTATCCTTAAATAGGAATTGGAAAAGTTTATTCCTCTTTGAAAGGGAAAGGTTGGAATTTAAAACTTCAAAATAAGGCATTTCTCCTAGTAGTACTGAGTGAAACTGCCAAATCCCTCATGCTTGCCAGATTTTATAGTTTTCCCTCAGTAAGTCGTCATTCTGCGTTCTGGATTTCAAGATAATCAGGGCCAATTAAACCAAATCAAATTTTGTGGGGGAAAAATGTATAACTTCTTCTTTTGCTTAATGACATAGGGTTAAGTCACAACCCAGTCATGTAATCAGTTTTCAGGATAAAAGGGAGGAGAAATTCAGTTATTCATTCACCTTCATGTAGATAAAGTCGCTGTAAATGCATATTGAGGCAGCAAGATCTTTGAGGCAGATTTACTCATTTTGCTTTCAAGGAACTGCCTTATGAAAAAAAAAAATCATTCAGATTATCTAAGAAATGGAGAAAATTTTAAGTAAGGAGGTAAGGTAGGAGTACAAGGTAAAAAAAAATAGTAATTTTTTTTCTTTTTTTTTTGTTGTGACTTTACAGAATAGATCTCAGCTTTCAGCTTGTTTTTAATTAACTTGAGGTATTTTATGAGCTGACATCTCTTAAGGTGCTTGCGAAATCTCTTTTTCCAGTCTCTGCTTGAGCTGCTGTTTCCTACTTCTTTCATGTGATTGTCATATTTGCTGATACAATCACTCACTGTACTCTGGAGTCTTCTTTCTTCTAGGTACGCTTAGTTGCTTCTAAGGAAGGAATAGCCTTCCTTTCTTCCTGAGCATGTGACCTATCTATGAGATATTTTAAAGGGAAATAAATGTGCTGTCGAAGGACAAATAAAATGCTCTGATACTGAAAGGAAGCATAGCATCTATTTGGAGATGGGCACCCTCTGACAGAAGGCAAAATGTAGGTAAAATAATGCTAGGCAGTTTTGGGCTTCTTTTTTCTTAGGATTTGGCCCTTACATAGGTTAATTTTTCTTTTAAAACATTTATTTACAATTGTCTTTAAAAAAAAATAATTTGTTATTAAACACTGGTGCAAAATATATTTGATATGATACAGACAGAAAAATTACAGAAATTCATTACCCTCAGATAAGAAATTGCAGGAAATCTTGTTTGTGTAGAGAAACCTTAATCCATTTATTTTTACTGGAACTTATTGTAGTTCAATAAAAATTATTTTACAAAAACAGTTCTTCTAACACTAATGTTTTAGTGTATATTCTTCATTAAACTTCTAATTTTGTGCAAATTATCTTGAGAACAGAGCCAGATTCTTATTAAAAAGAAATTATTATTTCACAGACAAAATTCTTATGCAGAAATATGTTTTTGGCTAAAACCACAAAATATTATTATGTGACAGCTGAGTCACCTCTATTTACAGACTTACTTCAAAGTGCTTAAATGCAAAATTCCTTTTTTTAACTGTAGACTCCAATTTGATCCCTAACCATTTCTTCTAAGCTCTTTCCTTGGCACATTGTAAGATTATTCTGGGATGAAGAGAAGCTTATTGTAGTTATGACAATATAGACCATCACAAAAAGGATTCTTTTCATAGATTTTGATTAGCTTCATGTTGTCTAAACATAAATTTAATCAAGCCTAGACACGTGTAAAAAGTATTAGTAGCAGTAGGAGTAGATTGATCTGCTGGATCTTTTGTTGCAGATAGGATGTACTGTATACCATTACAGAGATTTACCTAGAAATGTTATAATCACATGTGACTATGACTTGGAGCATTTATATTCATTGACCCTTACACAGTAGAACTTTTCCAATAACTAAGATAGGTAATTACTGAGAATATTGAAGTTGGAAAATGGCTTTAGAAGAAAGCCAGTACAAAAGAAGCTTATGTGCTTGTATAGCTCCTCCAGATGTATTCTTCCTGCTGTAAAATGCTACAGCAAAACACTGTAATTAAACTGCATACAGACACAATGGAGCTCTTCTGCCATTTTTACTGCACATACTCCGGGACTCTACTCTGTCATTTCAAATTTCCAAATGTTCTTACAACCCACAAGGGGTCCAAGACTCTCTGGTAGTGACACATTTCTTATAGCTAAGGATAGCAGTAGAAAGCCAATTATAATAGCTTCCCTACTAGGTCCTGTGGTGTTTGAATCTTTGTAACCCTTGTGGGTTAGTTTTCTCTGAACTGGACTGTTAAATTTCTAAAGAGACCGCCCTTAGAGGCAGTCACCCTTTTTCTGAATCAGAACTGATGAAGAACACTGTGGAAGAGACATGCTGCGCTCTTTCAGGAAGATTTTATTATAGTTACTTATTCTTTGTTAAGTTTAAACTTTCAAAATGAAGTTGAGGTGAAGGCAGTTGTGCTACACCATCACTTCTCATTGCCACTAACTTTATAAAAGAAGGTATTTTTAAACGGTTGTATATATACTTGAAGACTATCCTTGCCTCTACCTTGTTACAAACTCAGCTGTTAAAATACTGTACTCTCAAGTTCAAGCATTTAAGATTTTGCACTGGATGAAACATGATATGTGCCCTGTAAATAATTAATTATGAATCTTCTTGAAGTTTCATGACATGATTCAGGATAAAAGCCAATTAAATCAAATTTCTTCTGACTGGCAGAAAAATTAGTATTTCTCACACACAGTTGGCTTCTACATCAAATGGGGAGCAACTTAAAAATTAAACACCAACTAAATTTAATGACAGTGACCTTGAAAGGACAAAACATGGGTTTGAAAGGAAAAGATAGCCTTAGGGAGAGAAAAAAACACTTCAGAGTTTTATATTCTGTAATTTTCTTTATTATTTACTAGTGTAAAATCAGATCACAAAGATCTAAAAGACTAATTTTACAAGAAGATTAAATTTTTAGTGACTGCAACTCTTTGTGAAACCAATTAATAATTTCACACTCTCTCCATCTTGCTCTCAAGAACTTCAGGTAAAAATATGAAAATTGGGAAGATTTTTATTTCAGTATTTTCAGTATAAAATTGTCCATAAACCTCCAAAAATTTACTTCTTTTTCAAACTGTCTGTCACACTGAAATATTCTTCTTTCCACCAAAATTTGAGCAGATTAAACATTTTTAATTCAGTAGTATTGTAGAACACTTTTGAACTTCTTTGCTCTCTGACAATGGTAGAAAGAAACAAAAAAGCAATTAAAGACTGGGCTTGTCCAGTTTAGAGAAAAAGAGACTGAGGGATGACCCCATTGCTTACTAGATCTTCCTGAGGAAGGGAAATGTAGAAGAGGTGCTTATCTTTTCTCCCATTATTCAGTGATAGGATACAGGGAAATGGTTTAAAACTGTGTCAGGAGAAGCTTACAGGCAAAATGAGGAAGCATTTCTTTATCCAGAGAGTGGTCAACAGTACTGGAACAGGTTTCCTAGGGAGGTAGTTGCTACCCCAGACCTATCAGAGTTTAAGAGCCATTTATTTGGACAATGCCCTTAATAACATGCTTTAATTTTGGTCAGCCCTGAAGTGTACAGGCAGTTAGCCTAGATGATAACTGTAGGTCTCTTACAGATGAAAAACAATCTATTCTATTAAGTCACCTACAGGAACACACTTTTCATCATCAAGGTTCTTCCTTCATGTCAGCTCCTTCTTTATTCTCCTGAGTCAATTTGAATCCTAGGTTCATATTCTTCTCTTTTTCTTTAAGAAATTTTTTTATTACTTTATTTTTCTTTTGTCCACTTGTAAGACATAATTGCAAATATTTGAAGTATACCTGTTTTACGATTCGACCTAATTTAAACTCATCTTAAGCTCATCACATCTAAGGTATTCTTTCTTCACTGAGTAATTGGCATTAATCTGAAAGGAACTTGTCCTAAACTATTAATGAAGAATGGAGTTGCCTACATATGCATATATTCAGGAAACCTCTTGACACAACTTTAAGTGGTTGGAAAGACGCTGAAAAAACTGAGTTCATTAGAGTAACCCAGGATTGATGTTTTTCACATTTGGAATAGTTTAAGTAACCCAACAGTTTAAATACAATTAATGCAACTTTCTTTAAGTAAGAAAATGTATTTTAAATTAAACAGCATGCAAAATGCTGTGGAATACTATCATCTTGCATTAATAATTACATTTCACAAATTCGTTATTTATGATCATCTAGTCAAATTCTTTGTTTAAAACAATATCCAGTTCAAAATTAGATCAGATTGCTCTGTTCCTTCTACAATAAAATTTTGAAATTCTTATCCTCATTGAAGAGCTTTTTGCAGTGCTTACTTTTACTGAATAGTTCTGAATCCCAGGATTTACCTTATTTAGTGTATTGAATGTGATACATACATAGGTGTGTCCCTGATCTCTAGACAGAGCATAAATCACAAGCCATCATGCTTTTAATTTTTAGCCAACTTTCCATACATCTCATAATTCTACATATTGGGGTTTTGATTTCGATTTTTGTTTGGTTGGGACAGAGGGTGTAGTGTTTGTTTTTTCAGTGGTTGAAAAATTACAAAACCGTAAATAACAAGATCTGTCTGACCCTGCTTGAACAAGAGTAGTTGATCAGAAATGGTCCATTTAAATTTCAACAGCTCTGAGAATCTGTGATTTTATTCCTCTTGGTTATCAAAAGATATTTTATCTCAGCTGATGTCTAATGTCAGGTTTGTAAATAATAGGTTCCTTTCTAATGATCATTCAGAGCCTCCTGGTTCTTGAGAACAATAAAAGCTTCTAATTATTCCTCTGAACTGAATCATCAAAAACAAATAAAATACTTCAAAGAGCTTTTCAAGATGTGATTAGAATAATCTGAGCTCAATAACAAAGTCATAAAAAATTTAAAATACAGCAAGTAACGCAAATAGAGGTAAAGTATAATTATATTAATATTATGTAAAAAATCTACAGGAAATCTTCCAGGTCCACAGGAAACCATTCAAATCCTACCAATGCCAATAGACAATGAAGTAAACTGCAGCACAAGAAGTAGAGACAGATGAACTTAATCATATTAATGCAAGGACTAAAAATGCAATAAAATAGCTAGTGCTGTAGCATTTCAAATTAAAACTCTTTTTGCAGATAATTTAAATAAACTAAATAAGAGAAATGTCTGTATTCCTACCTTTGAAATAGCCCTTTTAAAATGTAACTGAGCAGTCTTAAATTATCATGTTCATGGAAATTGTTATCAGATCATCCAAGCAAATGTATGAAGCAAAAATTGAACTATTTTCTTTTCCCTAGATACTTTTAAGTGCTATCACCCCCAAGGTATCATTACATTAGTTCTACAAAGACTTAAATATTCATTTAGTACTGTGTATTCTATTAAATCATCTTCTTTTTTGGTCTCTTTCCAGGAGGATACAGAAAATTAAAAACACACCTCTATTTCATCTTCTCTCCCTTTTGGAATAGTTGCATACCACCAAAAATACTTCTTTTTTAAAAAAGAAAATTTTTGTATTATGTAATTAGTTACTAGTTTAAAAAATTTGTGAAGTGCAGCTTTCAGGAAACTGATTTGGCTACTAATGTAATATTTTTAGCTGCTGATACAGGGGAAAATATCCAATCATCCCTTTGTATAACATGCTTCTCTCAAAATACAAAATAGAAGTATTTGTTACACTTTTTCTTAATTAAATTAGTTTTTCTTTGTTAACAAATTTAGCTTTGTCATTTGTTAGTATTGCAGTGTAAGCCACAGGATTTGTTTGATTGATAATGTGTTCAAATACCTTACTGCTTTTATTTATATTAGGCTTTTGTCACTCTCCTTCCAAGAAGAAAGACTGTCTAATAATATTTATAATGTTGTTATTTAATTTGTAAAAACATAATTCTTGACAATTATTTGATTGTAGTTCAATCTATATCTTACAGTTTAAAAACAGGAGCTGTGGAAAATATGTACCTTTGTGAACTGATAGTTGGAGATTAGAAAGGACACACTAAGAAAATGAAAAAAGATCACCAGAAACTTATTTATGGGACTAGATCTCAACTTAGCCTCTACTAATTTTGAGAGAAGTTGAGATAATTGGCTCAAAGCAGACCTCAGCCTCTAAATGTAGGTTTCAGATTGAATCTCATCAAGTAACTGAAGACACAAGTCTAACAAGCTAAATTCTCTATGGAAAACACAATTTTTCTCGGAAAAAAACCAAACAACTAAATATTGGAATTGCATGTCATGAAAATGGTGAAGTAAAATATATAATCCATTCTGAAATGAATAAGTATTAAAATCAAATCAGCAAGGAATCATTAAGATGGGAAGGGACTCAGAGAAGAACCTTGGTGCCTCTTTCTTACACACACACACCTGATATTTATGCACATTGGTAAGATTTTTCTTAACATTCTTTTTTTTTTTTTTCAGGCTGAGACTTACAGCTCTCAGATTTTCCTGATATGACAAATGCTTCAATTCCTTCATCATCCTCATGGTCCATTATTAAATCTATTGTTAACATGTCTACACAGTACTTGTATTGGAGACCTCAGAACCTGGGCCTGGAATTCCAGATGATGACACTCTTTTCTTACTCTTTCCCAGGTAAGTACTCTGGACATCTGCCTGTGAGTTGTGTGACAGGCAATGTACATATATTTGTATGTATATTAGGTTTTATATATGTATATTAGGTTTTATGTATACATGTCATTCTGCACAATACAGGTAATATATAATCAGGCTCACTGCTGGCTGGACCTGGAGACACAAAGAAACAGCAGCCTAATCTCTTATGGGCTGCTGAATCTGGAATGATATATCTTCCTCTAATAATTCTTTTCATAGGAATATCCTTGTTCAAAATCTCTGAGTTCTGAATGACCAATTTTAAAAGTCAGTGACAAGTGCATAATGCAAGATTCTAAACCTTAAATATTAGAGTATTAACTTTTTAGTTGTCCTTTCTCTTTGATTTTTACTTTTAACTAGTACTTAAAAAAAAACACACTTTTTTATCTTATTCATAGGTGTATCTGCTTACAAAACCTACCTCTATAATTTCTAATCCTACATAGCAGATATCATCCATTAATTTCTTTGTACCAATGAAGTAAACTTCATTTTGTATTCTTCTACCTAAAAGCTTCCAAAATTCTTAAGATCACAGTAATCTTGAAAACACACCATGTTTTAAACAATCGTTTAGACTTATTAATTTGATATCAATTATCATTTAAGTGACACATCTGGTCTTAGATATTCCAAAATCTTCTCTTACTAATCTTCTGATTGAATCAAAAATATGTACTAGACTCACTAGAAAGTTCATAAAATTTGAGCTATAAAACCTTCCTTCAAACACAGAATGTCTACAGGTATAAACTTTTAGAGGCAGAGTATGGCATTAGGAGGAAAGATTAAGACAGTATATTAAATTATTCTCCAAAGAGAAATTGTGAAGTTTCCCTAAAAATTATTATTAGAAGACTTACATTTCACAGTACAACGTCAACACAACCTTAGATATATAAGAAAAGTACACATTTTTCATGAAAGCAAAGGATATCTCCTCTAATATTCAAATATTTCACATCTCTTACACCATTCATCCTCTCTTTAGAGAAACACTGTGATCAATATCTCAGTGAAGTTAGCATTTTTAGTTGATAAATTAGGTCTTTCTTTGGCCACTTTCCCCCTCTGTTCTCTCCAAGGGACATTAGAATAGTGGGTATTCTAACCTTCATCAGAGTCCATTCACCCTCTAGTTATAACTAAATTACACAGTAAAATATAACTTTGATCATCCAAAATTTGTGTTAATGTACTGTTCAGTGCAGGATGAAATAGCTACTTAATAAAAGTAAATTTAAAGGTTATCTTATAAGGGGAGGAGAAGGGTTCTTCCTTTTAGACCTATTTAAACACTGAATCAAATTCAGAAATGCTTTTGTCTGTTGCCACCCTTAAGTACTTAAGGTCTTAAATGCATACACTAGACTTCAAAAAATAACAAAGTGTATAGAACTATTATAACACAGTATCATTTAAAGATTTATGAGCATTTGGTCTTAATTTTTGTCCTGCTTTAAGACTTTTCAAAATAAGATATTCAGACACATAATCTGATTTCTTTTATATAGTTTAAATAGAAACTAAAATTCTCATTTCTTCTCTTTCTCAAAATATCATTACTCCTATGCTATCTAGGACATGAAAAATCACCCTGTTTTTAGATACTTACCTTAGGTCACATAAAATGTAATGAATTTTACTTTTGTCTATTCCAACTTATGATGCTTATTTTTCCAATAAAAACATACTTTATTGGTTTCACTGCAAAGAACAAAATTTATATTGTAGAGATCAAAACAGATTTTAATACAATTCCACATTCTTGTTCTTGTGGAGTTTATCACAACCCTTAAAGAAGACAATTTTTTAATACACTATTATGTTATTTTTTTCTTTTTTAGCTGTTTTAGTCTTAAAGACAGACATAAAAATTACTCTATCAATGGATGCTACTTTGTATTATTCAGCAGAAGATGTTATTCCTCATCATGCTGATTAGCAAGCAGGTTTTCTTTGGCTCTTTCAAACTGATTTATGTTGTTCTCTGGTTTGATTAGCTAAAGCCAGATTTGTGTCATCTACACAATGTGGCTTAAACTTACATGTTAGTTTTAAGCAGATTTTGACAGCAGAATACAAGGCAGAAAGAGTCCAGTAAAAAAACAAACCAAAGAAATTTTCTTCTTTGATTTAACTGTTCAGTAGTTGAGCACCACACACCTTCTCAGTCGCTCCCAGCCCTGCTGCAATAGTGAAGAGAATCGGAAGAGTTAAAGTGAGAAAACTCATGGACTGAGATAAAAACATTTTAATAGGAAAAACAATAGCTTTGAATACAAGCAAAGAAAAACAAGGAATTCATTCACAGCTTCCCATGGGCAGGCAGGTGTTTAGCTATCTCCAGGAAAGCAGGGTTCCAATGTGATGGTTACTTGGGAAGACAAATGCCATCTCTCTGCATGTCCTTTCCTTTTTCTTCCCACAGATTTATATACTGAGCATGACACTGTATGGTGTGGAACATCCCTTGGGTCAGTTGTGGTCAGCTGTTCTGGCTGCATACCCTTCCCCTGCACCTCTGGCCTGCCTGTTGCTGGGATGAAGTCTGAAGGAGAAAAGGCCTTGATTCTGTGCAGGAACTGCTCAGAAGTAACTAAATCATCCCTGTGTTACCATCACACTTTTCATCACCAATGCAGAACATGGACCCATACAAGCTGCTGTGAAGGAAACCAACCCTATCCCAGACAAAACCAGTACACATAAGAAAGCAAGCAAACAAAAAAGTGAAGGAACCCCACCAGCATTGTTAAGAAAGCAATTTTTCTTGTTTTCTTCCTCAAATTTGAAAATTCACGAAGCTATTATTATTTTTTTTAGAAACAAAAAAGCATAAATTAGCTACAACATAAATACCCCGAAACCCAAAGCATTACTTAAAACTGAAATAGTGTTTTCTCCAGCAGCCAGAATATACATAAAAACCCAGCATGAGTTCGGTAGAAAAATAAGGTGAAAGTGAATACCATGGAGAATCTTTTTCTGAAAGACTACTTAAACATATGATTATTTGTATTATGTTAAGCATGCTGTGATGTTATCCATGCTGTGATGCTACTATGTGATGACATTCTGAACACATTATTTTGAAGCAAGTCCAGATTACAAGTCATTGTGTTGCACAAGAATACATTTTAAACTCAAAAATATTTGTTTCATCAATTTATAGTTGAGATAAAATTAAATTAATTTATTCCAGGGAAGATCTTATTACAGACTTGTGAGAGAGCCAAAAGCCAGGGCTTCTTACTCCAGATCCTTTTCTTTATGAGAAGGAATGCCATTTTTTCAGTAACAAATGATCCATGTTGTGTATTAAGTGTTTAAAATCAAACTAAGACCAAGATAGAAATCTTATCTGTGTTTGTTCCTGACTGGTTAACCTCACTGGTATTCAAAAAGGTATAATTATTTTGTTTATAGTGTGAGATTCCTCATGTCTCTAATTGCACAGGATTTCTTAAGAACATCTGCCCTAGCTTCCATATAGCACAGAAATTTTCAGAATTGGTGCTGGAGGTCCCTAGCTCTGGAAATGGCAATTTCTTAGTCCCAAAGGAGGCTGAACAAATTAATTTGTTGACAATATGACAACCACTAAAGTAAAAAATATTTTAGAGATAGGTATTTGACTTTCAATTGACTGGATCAAGCTTGTAGTGTCTAAAAAACCCTTACACATCTGTTTTATATAGTGGCTGTATCTCTGTAGATCTTCAGAGCCATGAAAACTTCTTAGTTGATACCATAGGGTAATCATACAAATTACAATGACACACATATCTGCACCAAGTTTGTAATATTTTGGTGACGTAGCACCTAAGAAAGTAACCTATATTAATTCTAAGTGATATTGTATAAATTCCAAAAACTTATAGACTGGAAATATAATGCTTATGTCCTACCACTAAGGTGCAGTTAACTTACTGTCATTTCTATTAAAAGACAGTTACAGCTTACAGAATGTTAGAAAGAGAAGATCTGACAGTACTATGGGATAATTTATGGCATGTTGTTCACATCTTCACCTGCTACTTATTGACAAGCTTTGCAGTTCAAAGTGTAGTAGGTAGAATTTACCTTTTCTTCACACTTGTTTGTTGGTATACACAAATTCAGAAAAGGCAGCATTACCTTCATTGATGTTGGCTGATTAAGCCACCTTTCCAATTGAAAAAAGTTCTATTATAGGCAGGTGAATACCTTTTGCTCTTATATCTACATAGCAAAGTTTTCTGTATATATTTAAACTTGAATTGCAATGTAACTGCAAAGTGAGATAATAAAACATCACACTGTTGGTATTGGGCTCTCACATTTCAAGGTCCCGTTAATTAGGCTTCAGCAGAAAAAGTGATACTACTAAAATAGATGGACACATGTAGACTAGCTGCTCAGAAGATGTAAATGATATTTAACATCTGAAAAAACAGTTCCACTGTTTCATCTCTTTTCATCCCTAACAGTAACCAACAGGGGGTATAGCAATTTGCTACTTAATGAGTTATAAATGGTCTAATTAAGTGTCTCCTTGATATTGTCTTTGCACTTCTTTAGTGAGGTGGTTGTTTATTAAGCTTGGAAGTTTATTGTCAGGCTAATAATTCAGCCAGTTTTAGTTAAATTTAGTTTTAGTTGAATTTAAAAAATTTTGATGGCATTATTTGAATACAGATATGACAAACTAGTTAACTATTTTTCAAATTATTTATTCTTCAATAATAAATATTCTGAGTTTTTGTTTCTTCATTTTATTGAACTATATGTGGAGGATACACCTACAGTATATGTTTTATATATTATTTTACCAATAAGTCTTCATCAAATACCATCATCCGTAAAATGGTCAAATGTGAAGAAAATGGCATTTCTTATAAAATCCTTGCGTCAATTAGTGAATCAACTGACAAGGAAGTCTGCCATAGGCGGAATGCAAATGATATGTTCAATGGAACTTGGATTATTAGATTGCAAAATTATTGGTTCGATTCATTATTTTGTTTATGTATTAGGACAGATATTCAATTAAAAAAAAAAAAAAAAAAGAAGGCTTAAAGATATGCTGTGAAAAATCAAGTAAACAGCAATTGGAAACAGCCACAAAGGGAAGGTATTAACAGTGACTCCCAATTCCTATATATGGGGAGATCAGTCAGCAAGACAAAAGTAGCACAGCAATTAAATTTTATATTTTCCAGTTCAAAGACTTGCTATTTACAAATTTTATTTAAAAATTTTCCTTTCATTTTTAGGTACCTGTTTTGTGATGTAGGACTAAAAAATGAAGTTTATGATGTTCAGCACATACTCCACTGAACTTAGACAAGACAAAGCCCATTTCTAAACTTATCCTTGAATAGACAGCATGATACTTTGTTGAATGTAGGATCATTGCAAGGTCAGTTTGCAGAGGCTGTTTGTTTATAATGAAGGATAAAGATCACAGGCTTGTCTCCCTTTCATTGTCTTTTGTGAAAACCATAAAAAAATGAAACTTAAAAATTGTTTTTTTTTTTTTCTAAAATTGGATTGAAGCTTCAAAATTCAGTATTGTATTTGACTACAGAGATGTGCTTCATAGTAAAAAAAAAACAAAACAAAAAACAACAATATGTTATTGTCGAATTGTCCCTTAAATAAATTCATAGCCCATGTATATGGTGTCCAAATAAATAATGATATTGAAAATCTGCTATTTCAAGTTTAAAAATATACATGACAGACCGTTGGAATCAATTGCCTTACATTAAATAGTAGAATTTGAAGTGATGAGAAATAAAAAGAATAAAACATATGCCTATCAGATATGGAAGTGTTTTTAGGAAAGAGAGAAGTGAATCTGTGATATCCTAATGGTATAGGTAAAAAGTTGTCTAGAAGGTCCGTTAAGCCCAAAGTGAATGCTAACATACACTCACTAGAACTCAAGCCAAAATTAAATATACACCTATATTTTGGATTTAGGGTTTTTTTGTTGTTTTTAATTTGCAAAACTAGATCTATATTTATTTCTTTCTCATGATCCTTTCTCCCCATGTGATTTTTGGAGAATAGGGTCACTTCCTGCTGTTTTTCTCCGTCCGAGGGCTATTATTTAATCAGGTTCCTATGATCAGAAAACTTAGCTGATAAAACATTTATACACAATCTGTCAATCAATATGGTATAATGTGATATAATACAAACATGGATTAATCTACTTTAAATTAATTACTGAAAATGGAAATAGAAATAGTTACATTTATTAATAATTCAGTCACTCTGGAAGAATTAATCCTTTGTACACACTTGCTTGTACTGCAATGGAAAAACTTCCATTGTGAAAGATATTCTTTAAATCTCATCTGAAGATGTAAACATATTTTCCTCTCTTCAAATTTTCTTTGTACCTGCACAAAAGCTCATCTTTTAATAGAAGCACAGAAGGATGCAAGTTGAAAAAGACCTTCAGAAATCACACAGTCCAAGGTCCTACACAAAGCAGGTTACTCAGAATCATGGCCAGTCTGGGTCTGAATATCTTCAAGAATATTGCCAAGAAGACCCTTCCTGAGTTCAATCACTCATACAGTGACAGATCTTTTCCTTTTATAAAGTCAGAATTTCCCATTTCAATTTTTTACTGCTGTGCTTCTTCAACATAATTTTTCATCCACTGTCTCCCTCAAAAAATCTGAAACTATTTTTGTTTGTTTCACTTTAATCACCTCTTGTTGGAGCTCGTAGGCAGCAGTAAGATCCCCAGGGTATTCTTCACTTTTCAAAGCTGAACAAAACAGATCCTCTCATCCTCTTCTTGTATGTCATGTGGTCCCACCCCTGTATGTTTTGTTGGGCTTCTGCTATACCAACTCCTGATTGTTCCTTTCTGTGCCGTGGAGTCCCAGATGGACACAGTCCTTCACATGCAGTCTTCAGGCATCAAAGAGAAGGAAATAATCGCTCCCCTTTATCTGCTGGAAGTGGATTAAGGGATTAAAGTAACTGTTCTGGTGCAATAGCTTTCTTAAATTGTTCAGCATTTCTCTTTCAGATCCTGAATAAGCACCTCAATTTCTGTTTTTTGTCTCCTAGTTCTGCCTTGTCACTGAATGGATTGTCTCTTGTCTGTCTTCTGAGATAACCTGAATAGCTAAACATAGGTCACATAAATGAGAACCCCTTAGGGATACTACAACACTTCTTTCAGGAAAACCACACTTACAGTATACATGCAGAGTCTACATAATTGAAGACTTTAAGGAAATTTGAGTTAAAAAGAATTGGAGAAGACAGTGATTTTTTTTTTTCCCATTCCTTTCAGAATCTACCTTCCACAAAGTTATTAGGTGAAACAAATACATAGTCAACTGAAAATTACAAGTTGGTACTAAAACAATTAATTATTTAAAACTGCTATAGAACGTAAAGAAATTCCTAATATTTCACAGTCATCACACAAGGAAATATATTGTGTGGGGGAAGTACAGGAGAAAAACTCTAGAGAGGACACTAAAGAGAGTCTGCCAACTTCATTACATATATAAGTATTTGGGAACTGATTTGGTTCTATCAAATGATCGGGCTGAACAGACAGGGTACAGATGCTCAGAATCAGGAGTTTCAGAATAAAGATATTCCAAACATTAGTCACTGTATTGCCGCAGCCTTCCAAAGTTTCTTTGTACAGACTTGTAATCAGAGGTCAGACTAAAACTGAGTAGGAAGAAGAAAGGTCCTGAAGAAATGTCATTCAAAGCTGCCTTATCTCTTATGCTTGCAATGAACAGAATTTCTAAACTATACATCCTCAAATGGTACAAATATCAATAACTTTATCTATTTATTTAACTTTTATATGGGAGAATCCAGTTTTTTAAAATCCCAATAAAAATATTATTAAATGTCATTCAATACTAAAAATTAATTATTGTGCGAAATGCACCATTAACCAGAGGAACTGCTGTTGTAGTGCAATGCCATCTGGAAATAAGCATCACACAGCCATTTGCTCACTTTCCATCATTGCAGTGGGGGAGAGACTCAGAAGAGTAAAAGTGAGAAAATTCATGGGTTGAGATAATGACAACTTGATAAACAAAGCAAAATACACGCACAGAAGCAAAGCAGAACAAAAAATTCATTCACCACTTCCACTGGGCAGGCAGGTGTTCAGCCATCCCCAGGACAACAAGGCTCCATCATGAGTTAGGGTGACTTGGGAAGACAGACATCAACATTCTGAATATCCCCTCCTTCCTTTTTCTTCCACCTACTTTATATGCTGAGCATATTAACACGTGATATGAGATATTCATTTGGTCATTTGGGGTCAGCTGTACTGGCTGTGTTTTCTCCTAGATTTTTTGTGCACCATTGTCAGCTGGCTGGTGAGGTGGTGTAAGAGTCAGAAAATCTGTGGAAGCCGTGCTTAGCAGTAACAAAAAACATCCCTGTGTTAACACCTTTTCAGCACAAATTTAAAACATGGCGCTATATCGACTACTACACAGAAAATTAACTCTATCCAATCCAAAACCAACAAAATAATTTATGCAAGTATCTCTAAACACGAACAGCTGAAAAAGATACATATATCTGCAATGTGTTGATTACCTTAAGAGACTGACTTCTCTTTGAGTATATGTCATCTTATTTTTCTATTAACAGCTCTTTATTTTCAGTATTTGTACCCTTCCAATATTTCAAATTGCTGTTCTCATTAGCATTTTTCTGTAATTTATGTATACTAGTCAGACTTTTTATTCTTCAGCATTCTCATTAGTTCTTCCAAACTGTGAATTGGGTTTGAGTTTCTAAACATTCACGATTTGTCAAACTACTCTTCATTATAAAGTGTCATGATCTTCTCATTGTTCTAAAACCTAATTTCTGATACCAAAAAGGTCTATCTGAGTTTTTTGTTCATTTTCCAACATCATATTTCTTCATTTCAGTGGGTCTTTAATTGTTACAGTACCTTCATATTCACATGAGTTTTTCTATTCTTTTCACCCCTAGTTTATACTGCCAAAAAATTTGTACCATCCCTCAAATGGTCTTTGTGAATTGTATTCCCCAGATGTACAGCTTGCATATTTCTGAAGACTAAATATAATTTTATTTCCAGCCAATAATTCAAACTTCTTTGGTCTTGCTAGATTATTTCTTTATTCACAATGGTATTTTTAATATATCCCAATTTCATACTATCTGAAAATTTAATTTATGTGGCATTGTTCATCCAGCCAAAACAGAAATAAATTTGCTAAATAAAACTAGGTCTAACCCAAATCCTGGCTACACCTCCTTGGCCACTGCAATTTATAACTTTGCTGGTTGACCTTCAGCAGTTTTCTATCAGTGTGATGGTGCCTGTTTGAAATATTTTTGTAAATAACAATGGGGTTTTCTCATTAAATGTATTCAGTACAAGATATAATATATGAATGTTAATTTTGCAGCCACAATATATTTCCTGCCATGAAAACTGCCAACCAAAGTTAAATGTCTTTTTTAGAAAGCTGAAGTCCTGAAATAACAGAGGGTATTTGAGACCTCTGTGTGATTCTAACAGATCCTTCTGCAGGAAAGCGTTCTGAGACTAGACAGGATACCCCATAATGCGAGAAGTGACACTAACAAACAATATTTAAAACCAAATCACTCCTTTATCTTCCATCTTTAGTCAGTGGATTGCAATGAGCAGGAATAAAAGGTTCTTGGCTTATAAGCATAGATATCTACTGTGTTGTCTCCTAAAAGAGTCCATTTTTTCCTCTTTGAGTAATAAAAATTTATAATAGAGCTATTTGGTCTGTTGTAGAAGATACCCAAAGGATACTTCTCTGGTGACCCAATTGTTCTGACCTGCTCACTGGAGAGCAGTTTCCCTTTAATTTTCTCTTTCTCCTTCTTTCTCTGCTTTTATGTTTGGTAGCTTTAAATTCATGTATGCCATCAATTACAGACCCTAAAAAGGAAGTTGTCTTCATTTAAGACTATTCTGTCTTCAAGCAAGAGCTGTACCATCACATATAAAAGCAACTACACAGATGAAAAAGGGAGATGAAGCTGGTATGTCTAAATTGGCTTGATACAAATCTGGGTTGTTGCTGATGCATATCTCAAGATCAATCACCAAGATTTCAGGTTTTTCAGTCTGCATGAATTTGAAATAGATTATCTATCTTTTGGAATACAACTACTAAAATAAAACCAGATGGAGATCAACAAAACCTTTTGTATTTTTGAATCAGATTTTTAAAATGTATGATTTCCTTCTTTGTTTCTTTTCTCCAGTTTTATATTTACAAAATTGCCCTTTCATAAAGTATCTGTACATTCTTTTTTTTTTTTACCACAGCATAAAGGTGTTTAAAAATTCATCACAATAAAATGAGGTATCACGAATAAATCTCATAAATCACAAACCATATAAAAATTTTACTTTTTTGATAACAAATTCTCAAAGCTCCTGAGAATAAACTAAATATGGTCTATAGCAATAGTCAAAGCTTTCTACTTGTTTGCTGTGCTTAGTTCTATAGTGTTTCTTACATTCCTGCATTATTTACGTGGTTTGGAGCTGCTGAATAAACAAGGATAAATAAATCGCAAGATATATCTCCAGAAAAGATGCTTACCAACTCAGCTTGAAAAGACACTTGAAAAGGAAGACAGGACATCTCAAGTACATGTTTTAAAGGTCTATTGCAATATCCTCTTCATAGCCTGAAAATGAAGTAACATTTATGAAATTTTTAGACTACTTTGAACAAAAAAATTCCTAAGAAAGTAACTGAAGCCATTGATATAATTCCAGTTTCCAGCAAGAGTAGAAGAGATAGCTAGCTAGTCAACTGGTTATTTGGATTGCTTTCAGAACTTTTTTCTATCTTTTTACATAGTTTCTTCTCAATAAAATTTATCTTCTAACAAATAATACTAAAAGTGTTAAAAATCATATTAAAAGTTACTGCGGGCAAAATTATATGCACATTTTTCCCCCATCTATAATGAAACGAATCTAGAATTCATTTAAAATGAATACACCCATTTAAAAAAAAAAAAAAAATCATGCCAATATAAAACAGAGAACTGCCCATTCAGGAGATGTGCTGTAAACTGTGTAAAATCTTTGTATCAGACATTGTTTGTCATGGTGTGCATTTTAAGCATGGGAAAGAGCAAAAGACTTGAAAACCACTATCAACAACTTAGTCAATCAACTGATGGTGTAAAGGTTTCCCTGAGCCTGTATGACTAGAATAGGAGGAATGAACATATGTATCAGCCCAAGAGAGATGACAAAAACTGTACAACTAGCAAAAGTATTTCAAAGACACCAGTGGCCTTGAGCTGGCTTCAATCCATGTATTCCTTTCTGGTGATCTGGGACATGACTATAATGATGATGAGCATTTTATAAATACTAGGAAGGGGAATCACATTGGAATTTTCATTGAACTGTGCATTGTACTCACTGTATTTTCCTAAGTGACATTTGAATTTGCATTGTCTTTTCCGGAATTTTGCATAACTTTTATACAAACATTTTATAACTGACAAAATTAGTAATCTTGTGAAACGTCAATAATCTTCAAATAAGTAACATTTATATTAAATATTTCACCTTCCATACCTGGAGGGTTTTAGAGAACCTGGTCAGAAATTATACTGACCTATGGTAAGGTACTGAATTTCTTCAGCCTCAGTCCTATCCTGTCTCAATGAGGAGCTCTCTATGCTGGCCAGCTCAACCTTGATGGCTGACCATCATTAACTGCAATATAAATAACTAAATATGTTATAAATAACTAAATATGTTATAAATAACAAAATAACTGTGCTATTGCACACTCACAGGTAGAGCAGAACATGATTCTTAGGGACTGTCTGCTTTGAAAATGCACTGGTAACATGCACTGATAACATAATGACTGATAACATGCAAGAATAACAATAAGCACTGTGATGCTAATACCAGCCAAGTTTTATGAGACTGACCTTCTTAAGAAATCTTCTAAATAATCTAATCATATGTGTGTCTAATTCCCTGATATTTTCATATGTGTATAGATACTTATCTGCAAGAGATGTTTCCAGAAAATGTTCTTTCAGCACAGAAGACTGAGGATGGGCTTATACAAAATTTGTTTTGAAGGATCACTCTCAATTGTTTCTATCTGGAGCCTTTGAGGGCCATAAGAGGAACACATTTGTCTTCTGTCCCAGTTTCCTCCCTACTGCAACTCTTGTCCTCCTGGTGGAAGCAGGTGTTGACTTGGGGAGCACAGTAGACTCTCTGAATGCAACAGCCTGGCAAACCTTGGGCAGAAGTGGGAGCAATAGATCTTTGTATAAGGAGGTGGGGCAGGAACACTTGCCATCCTAACTTGCACAGCCCCAGGAGTGAGATGGGAGGGAGGAGGAGAAACACATTCCCAGAGCCCCGAGTAGGGTCCTGTGACAAGAGGGCTACACTTACCATGGGCATCCTGCTCTTTCTGGCTTGAGGCCTGAAGCAGAGGTGAAACACAGCCATATCCTGCAGCCCAGAGCTGTGGGAAGACTGATGGGGACAGCCTTTAGGCCAAGATGGAGTGTGGAAGGGTTATTTCAGCACCAGAACGAAGGTGTAGATACTCAGAAGAGTGCACATGGGAAGTAGGTTTTGATGGGTTAAGAGCCAAGATCCCACCCAGCTTCTCACTCATCCCCTCTTCCTTAGGGAGAGAAAATAGAAAGCTCATGCGCTGAGGTAAAAGCAGAAAGATTGCTTACCAATTACTGTCATTAGAAAAACATACTTGAGGGAAATTAATTTGCATCATTGCTAACAAAAATGGGTCAGAATAGTGAGAAATAAAGTCAACTATGAAAACAAGACCAACCTTTCCCCATTTCCCAACAGGTGGGGAAGTGAAATCCCAGCACTAAAGTGGTAGATTCTCATAATGTATTGGCATGTGGAAGTGTGTATGATAGTTTCTTCTGTATTATTTTTGTTACTTTGTGTTCCTTAGATAATTTGGATTTGTAAAACTTTAACTTGTCTAGTATTCAAAGTTTCAGCTTACAGCATAGGGGGGATTCCCTTCTGCCTGTAAAATGATTCTGTGTAGCACTTGGATGCTCCTCCTGCAGTAATTGAACCATTGCCACAGCGTATTAGAAAGGTTTGGTAGTACACATCATTCTTTAAAGCAAGTTTCTGTATGAAGAAAGCCAGATGTGTGAAATTAACTCAAGCTCACACTCACGTCAACATGTAGTTATCTTGAACTAACACAACAACACAGATGAAGCCTCTCCCTTTCTGCCAGGAACATTTTTTTATCCTGTATCTGACAAGACAAAAGTAGTACATTGCCAGCCTTCCCACTGACATTTCATTTAACAGGCTGTTTTATTTAAAAGTAATAATTACATTTGTTTCTCAAGTAGTTTTCCTACTCTTTATTTTAACTTCTTCCTCAAAATTATTGCTTCTCACAGTGAAAGATATCCCTGGACATGGCAGCAGGATTGGTCTAGGTTATGTTTAAAGGTCTTTTTCTAACCCAAACCTTTCTGTGACTTTATGATTCGAGGAATTTGTCAGGAAACAGAGCCAAGATAGCTGACCCAAGCGACCAAATGAATGACCTGTATCATAGGCCAGCACACTTGGTAAAAAAAGCTGGAGAAGGAAGAAGGAAAGGGTAGGAGGGGAGTTATATTTATTTTTCCAAGTAACTTTCACACATGATGAAGTCCTGCTTTCCTGGAAGAGGCAAAGTTGTGAATCAATTATTTTTATTGCATTGCTTGCATATGCTTTTGCTATTAAACCATCTTTACCACAACCCACATGTTTTTGTACTTTCTACTGTAGAGGGAAATTGAATCCCAATGAGATGGTTTGTCAGAAGAGAAAATGACATGAATTCTAGAATCCAGCTTCAGGGTTAGGTTCCCTAGTTATCCTTCATATTGATCATATTTGTAAATGGAGTTTTAAGTATGTTGGTATTATGATTATTTATAGCATTATTGGGAAATAGAATTATATCAATTTTGCATCTACTTGCAAGGTATCAGTGGTAATTCAGACACAAAACCAGTCGAAAAATCTAGAACATGTGAATATGTAGTATTAAATTCAGCATACTGTAGACTGCATTTACCAAAATTTTGGTGTATTCCCTTGCACAGATTTGACACATTTCAAGTTGCACTTGCCCTAGTATTTCCTAGACATAGTTGAGCTCTGAAGCTGTACTTGCCCAGTATGGAGTGCTTGGGAGCCTAGGGCACTTTGCTAGCATAGAAACAGGCTGGATCATAGAGTTGCCTTTGGTGCCCAGGAACAGTTGAGTACTTTTAGCGACCACTTAGAACTACTAGGATAGATAAAGCACAAAGATCTTGTTCAAATGTTTCCTATTTCTGAGGAACTTCAAAATAAGATCAAATAATTGTACTTAAAAATCAATATGTACACAACAGTAAGGAAAATAATTTTAAGTCCTGATGGACTGCCAGATAATATTTACCCTTCATATGAATTAAAATGAATGTATTTACTCACAAGCACAGCATTTTCATATGTCAATTATGGAAGAAAGGAAAAGTCATCTGGTTAAATATTTGAATGATCAAGTCAATCAACTTCCTTTGCTGTGTTCGCAAATTTTTCTACTCAAGCATATGAATTTCATTGTGTGCATGTAAAGTTATGATTTCAGTTTCATCCCTTTTCTGTTTTCAAGCAGATAGAGATTTGAAATTCATTACTTTTCTCTAGAAGGTAGTCCAGGGTGAATATAAAAGACAGATGAATATTATGTGCTGCCAAAAGCCTTGAACCTTTAGATCTCATATCTTAGAAGTACCTTTTATTATCTACACACCTTCTATTTCTGTGTGTTCTTTATAAGTACAAACACTGACATTTTCCTTAATACCATCACCATACACCAACTTTGTGCAAAATATGAAGTATGTTTTGGTTAGATGATTAAATACAGGTTAAAGAAATCAAACAAACACATTTGAGTGACTTGCTTGAAATCACCAAAGTAGTCAGCAGGAAGACTGGGGCTTCTGATCTAACTGAAAGAGTTTGTTCCCTCTGTAATGAGCAAAACAGAATATTAGGTCTCTCTGCAGATAAACAGAAAGCAGAGATCACTTTCAAAACTTCAAAACCTTTTTTTTTTCTCTGAAATACACCTGGAATATCATTCTTCATTTTATGTACCACTGAGCTCTTTCAAATTTTCTTATTCAGTGGAGCATAGCTTTCATCACTATCTCCCCTTTCATCATTATCATCAGCTTTTTCCCTGATTTTTAGATAACACTTTTCAAAAAGAACTTGCAAAAAGAAAACTTATTTCATGATCTTTTGATGCTGAAGTCTTAACTGTTCTCAGAAGCTCACTTATCACTTGTCACAATATTATTGTGTATTGCCATTGCTTGAAGTACCACATGGACAGACACCTAAAAGTATGCCTATAAATTTACATCTATCTGAAATATTGTAAGAAGGTAGACAAGTGTCAGTCATCTCTCTTTCTACTGTCTTTTTAGAGATGAGGTTGAAATAGAGTCAGTTTGCTGTTCAGTTATTCATCATATAATCAGTAATATGTTTCTTGCTTT
The DNA here is from genome assembly GCA_032173965.1 of Sitta carolinensis. NCBI lineage: Eukaryota > Metazoa > Chordata > Aves > Passeriformes > Sittidae > Sitta > Sitta carolinensis. The sequence continues at coordinate 32,204,299 of CM063283.1, forward strand.
GGGCTGTGCAATAACCCACTAGCAATAGTAACTTATATAGACTGCACATGTGCTTATGTGCATGTTCTACATGTAGCTGTATGTGTTTGGGCTTTGTAATAGCATAGCATAAATATAATAAATATTTAAAGGGATGTCAGTGAGAGCTGTGGTCGGAGGGTTTTAATACTGGAGGAAACAAAGTATTCCATAGAGGATTTAAAGAGACAGCAGTTATAGGACAAAGCTGATTGTGCTTTTAAAAGTCTATGTTCAGTGTCATATAATTTTCATTGTCAAGAAGGGAGGGACTGTCCTACTTTGCCTTGCACTGGTGCAGCCTCTTATCAAGTGCTGTGTGCAGTTTTGGTTAACACAATATAAGAAAGATATTAAACTATTAGGGAGAGTCCCAAGGGGAAACAACAAAGATAGTGAAGAGGATTGAGGGGAAGCTGTGTGAGGACCTACTGAGCTCACTTGATCTGTTCAGCCTGGAAAAGAGGGGACTGAGGACAAACCACTCCAGTTACATCTTCCTCGTGAGGGGAAGAGGAGGGGCAGAGACTGATCTCCCTGGTGACCAGTGAGAGAACCCAAGGGAATGGCTGAAGTTGTTTTAGGGAAGGCTTAGTTTGGGTAGTAGGAAAAAGTTCTTCTCCCAGAGGATAGTTAGACACTGTAACAGACTACCCAGGAAAATGGTCACACCACCAAGCCTGGCAGAGCTCCAGAAGTGTTTGGACAATGCTCTCAGGTACATGGTGTGACTCTTGAGGGTGATGTGGTGCAGGGCCAGGAGTTGCACTTGATGATCCTTGGGGGCTCCTCCCAACTCAAAATATTCGGTGATTCCGTGATTCTGTGAGACTAGAATCACATACAATTAGGATCCAATGAACAATTGGAAAACTCAGCGTAATAAATTTTTAAAAACACTGTTGTCTGAATTACCTATTTTTCTCTTCCAATGACTTTTTAAGTATTAAGCAGTAAGCCTTTTACTGTATTGGTAACAACTGTTACTTATGAAGGATTTTCACTGTTTTTTTCTTATTCTGGGACCACATTTTTTCATTATTGTTTTTTCTTACTAGAATTTTGTTTCATGAATGTATCAGTAAAATATTGATGAACAATTAACAGATGGATCCTGAAAATATTATTTCATTCTTTTTTTCAACCTTTTTCAAATATTTAGGTCCTATAAAACAACAGTGTTATCAGATAAGGGTGTTAATAAATGTGAAATCTATAAATGCAATAACCATAGAGGCAGAATTATATCAATCTTACTTGAATTCCCATATTTAGAATATATGCATGCAAATAACCTATAAATACAGAAAATATAGGTTTCTAATGTAGGTTTCTACCTAAAAGTCATGTTATCCCTTTAGTGTCATTGGCAGTTTGGTGTGGGATTCAGTTGTCTAAATGCATGTACTTAATGTCATTTAAGATATTCTATGAAATCCATGGGGCCTACTTAGGGTTGGAAAATATGTCACAAGGTTTATAATATTCACACACATTTCTGGGCATGAGGCCTAATTTAATTTTTGCCCCTACGTGGGGAGCTAGTATCATGTGATATTCTCCTGGGGATCTTTCCTGGTCTTCACTGGCTGCTCATAAAAGACATAGATCGTTGGTGTTCAAGGGTAACAGAACTACTAGAGGCCCAAAAAACGATCTGTGTCCAGTTTGGTAGCTGGACATTAGGAGAAATCCCAAATGGCACGAGCCATCTAGTTGATGGCAGCTGCACTGACACTATTTGTTTAGGTGTTTAGACACCTAAATCTATATGCCTAGAATCTGTAGCTGAATAACAGTCCAGAAAGTGTGGATGTCACCAGTCAGCTTTAGAGGATCTGGCCTGGAAAACAGTTGACATGAATCTCTCTGCTACAACTGACCAGGGAGTCAGGAGTTAGATTAAGCAGTAGTGGAGGTGCCACCTTGTATTCTCCATCATTGTGCAAGAAGTCTACAGGATTAACTCAGCTGTGTAAACGTGAATCATACTTGTTCCCATTTGACTAGATGACTACAACTCAGAACAGTTTAAATGGTACTATTCCTTCCGTTCAGATGACAGTCCTGAAACTTCTATTATTCCTTCCAGCATGTAATTTCCCATGCAGCCTTGTAAGTTTAAACAATCTCCTGAAAGGTCAGATGTTGACTACTTTGATCCATTTCAACATTTATAAAAGGTGATGTTTAACATGGCTTGCTGATAAAACAAGCCTCATCATTTTTATAAGAAATGCTTGCTGTATCAACCTCTGAAAACACTAGCATTTCTGAATAGAAGTGACTTAAAAAGGCCAGTTTTAAACATATATATGTATTCTTCCCTAAATTATATATAGCTGATGGAATGTATTCTGTACACATAACTCAGTACTAAAGAAACAAACATACTTCAACAACTAAGTGCACTCCTCAAAATAACTTCAGAGACTACCTTTTTTCTATAAGGAAAAATCATGACAAAAAAAGAAAAGAAAATAGAATTCGCAGGGACATATCTATTAAAGTGGAGAGTAATTTGTCAACCTACACTTCAGAATTGGAGAAATCATCATAAAACAAATTTAGAATGTTGCATTTTGTTTAAAACTGTTGTTTATTCCTCAAATATGATATGAAGCTTATGAAATATTAGGTAACAAAATAGAACAGATTTTTGCACGTTCATAGCTGTATTTTCTAAGTTACAATTCTTACCTCAAGTAACCATGTCAAATGACACCAAAAAAAAAAAAGCAGTATTTTATCAGAATGTATGTCTTGTTCCCCATATTAAGTGCCTTTCTATTGCCAGTTACCTTATCTACATTATATTCAAAACGTTTTTTATCCTTCAAGATCAATTGCATATATTTCTGTCAAAGAAATGTTTGAGGAGAAAGACATGTCAGTGAGAAGTTGTTATGGACTGAAAATAACTCTCACAGTTCATCTGTTTCTAGTTAGACAGTTACAACCATAATGGACGCCTAACTTTTAAATTAAGAATATTGTGTCTGCAAAGGACAGTGATACAGAGTTATTGAAATGCACCTACACATCATATGGATTCTGCAGAAATCTGACTAAATAAAAGAACACAGAGCTTGAAAAAATTTTTTATAATTGATTGTATGTGCAACTCTGGTTCTAGTTCTAGATAACAATACAAAAAACCACAAAAAATAGATACTTCAGAAATAAATTATGATGAGCCTTTATCATCCAAATAAATGTGATAATCTGGATATTCTCTTGAAGACAGATGTTTGTTTTATTAATGTACCTGATAACAAAAGATAAAGATTCAACATATCATCTTAACTTCATGGCTGGAGTTCAAAATATCATTTTCTACAGAAAGATTTTACTAAAAGTGTTTTAATTTCATAATTTCATTTTCATATCATTAAACATTGGAGGACACCTTTGTATCTTTTTTGAAGTCTTCAGTTGAATCTGCAGCTGTATGAATGAATTGTTTCTTGTTTCTTGTGTGCTACTTCCAGAAGCTGAGTAATCCTTAGAGATGAGGTTGGTTGACACTTTCTGTGACTTCTGCAATCAAACAGAATTCACTTTTGCATATCATATTTTTTGTTTGGGGCTTTTAACTGGGAGAAGTGACAATTAGGAAAAAGCAAACGTGAGAAAGTTTTAAGAAACTGTTATATTTTCCTGTATTGAGTACTTGGAACAGTGGTATTTTTCAAAAAACAAGCAAAAAGAAGTAAATACTGCCTTTTATTTTTTTTCTGACAAAAAGTTTTTTGTAAGTATCATGTTAAATTGGGATCAGAAATAAGCCTCAAAATATGCTCAAACACCCTCCCCCCTCCCCCATTTCTACTAATGCTTTATATCTTGAAAGCTATTCTTCAAATATGATCATTATAAATTTGCCATATATTATCACATAAAAACCCTAGCAATTACTTCCGGAATGTGATTTGGTTATGGGAAATTAGTAGGATTTCTAGTCTTGCTTTCTCCATATCTTACCACCTCTGAGAGCACACAACAAAATGAAGGTTGTTCTCAATCATTAAATTTCTGCCAGCTTCTGAATCTGAAGCATGAGGGGAAATAAAGGAGGTTTTTTGATTCAGATTTGAAGCAGAAGTTTAATATGCAATGATAAATATAGTTCTGCAATAATTAAAAATAATAATTATAAACAATAGAGAGTTTGCCTTTTGTTAATTTCTGGGCAAATTCCTGAGCAATTTGGTATGAGAACAATGTAGATAATTTTTGAGTATGCATTTAATTAAAGGACTTCCTCAGAATCAATGATTCTACTATAGGGCCAAGTATGGCTATTTCTCATTGTATGAAATGCCAGTGAGTGAGTTGGTATCTATAAAAGCAAAACAAACCAAACAAAAAATATTGTTACACAAGGAACAAGCTCCCTCCTTCCAGCGCCGATTCACTAACAAAGTGTTAACACAAAGCCACCTATTGCTGCTTACAATTGCCTTAGTTACTACAGATGGCATTTGTAGTGATTGCAGATCCAACCCTGAAAGCAACCATCATAGAGGAGCTAAATGATTTCAAATAATGGTATGTTTATTCATTGGTAGGAATAGTTTTAAACCTCTAGGAAGAAAGAAAAAACCGAAGTTATATTGTTAATCTTGCCAAAGAAACATTAGAAACTGTGACAACATGAATGAAAATCCATTTTAGAGTGTTGAAACAGCATAGCTTTAAGTGCTATCAGTACCCAGTCTCTTCTTGTCAGAATTGCAAAGTGAATGAATACAACCCAGAAAGAAATGGCTGAGGCACCTGGATGTCAGTACTGAATGTTCAATTATTTCCTCGATTCCACTGCAGATTTTTAATGTGATGGTGAACAAATTATTTCAATATAACCATTCACAGGTGATCATTAACTGTGCATTTCTCATTTCCTGGTGCTTAAACTGAAAATCAGGGTTCCCACAAGCAAAAGCACTAAGCATTTGAAATGCACTTTGAATGAGAAGTGTAATTGGAAAATATTGCAGTGTTAGAATGATGAGGCTTGGAAACAAACAGAAAACATCAAACAAAAAACTTCATAGCAAATTTGGGCTAGGCTATCAAGTTTTCTCTTCATCACTCTATTTCATGTTTTCTCTATAGCATGAAGATTTCTCTAGGTGTAAGTGCAGTGGGTTGGCAGCTAGGTGCCCACAAAGGCTTTCTATCATTTCTCTTCCTCAACTGGATAGGGGGCAGAAAATATGCCAAAAAGCTTGTGGGTCAAGATAAGGACAGAGAGATTACTTACAAGTTACTCTCATGGGCAACCCAGACTCAACTAGGGGAAATTAATGCAATATTTCACTATCAAATCAAAGTAGGATAATAAGAAATAAGAACATACCTAAAAAGCTGCACATTCACTTTCCCTGTCATCCTGAGTTCAACTTCGTGGTAAATTGTCACATTTTCTATAGACGGGCTAAATTTAAGTTGGTGAATAATTTGAAGAATTAGGGAAGGCTAGTTGAAAAGAGCATGAGTTGGTCCTCTGGCTTGAGCAAAGTCCTAACAATTGAAAAATGTCTGGTGTGAAATGGAGGTTCAAAGAAAAAACACCTGCACATCTCTACAAGCCTTTTTCCTCTTTTACCCCAAAAAGCAAATCTTGTTATAAATCTGGTCATTTAAGAAGTTAAAGGTGCGTGGAAGGACTGTCTGACAAAGGTCAGAGAGATTTTACTGCCACCCTAGTGGGTGTAAGTGGACCAAAGAGTTTATTCCACCTCTGTTGCAGCTCATATTTGTTTTAGTTTAATTCAGTTGTTGTTATTTGATGTTAATGGTTTATTCTCCTGTTCTCCCCCATGTTCACCCCCAAATTGGTTCACCCGTTCCCAAAGTTGTGTCCTCCCACCAGTTTCCCTTTATGGCTTTTCCCCACCTTCTGTTCCAGTCCTTTCCCTATCAATCACTGTTACCCAACCCCTTGTTCCAGCTCCTTCCATGCCAATCCTCCCCAGAGCCAATCCCTTTGCTGTCCCTCCCAATGGGTGTTCTGGGGTGTCACCCAAACCTCGACATCCCATTGATGCACATGACCCCTTCCCTGCTCCCATCTACCCTGATTTGTCCAAAGACCCACGACTCAATCCTTCAACTCCACCCCTGAGTTACCCTTATTGAACAATGTGTTGTACCCACCCCCTGTTTTGTGTCTGTATAAAATCCTGTGCATAGAGCTGCACGGGGCTCTTCTTGCCTGTTTCCCTTCAACCCCAATAAACTGTTTGGTTGGAACCTCAGACCTGGAGAGCCTCTTTCTTGCTTCCCAACCCAAACCCTGGATGTGGTGAGACAGTCTGCACCTAGGAGCATTGGCTCTGAAGGTTCAGCTGAAGGCACAAACCCCACGCCTCAGCTGTTCCTCACACTTGGCGTGGTGCCGATGTGCTTTGAACTAGCCTGGGCTTCAGTCAGCCATGTCACACCTCTTCAATCAACTATAAATTCTTACTGAAAGTAACTGAGACCTTCATTAAGTCCTATTTATGTATTAACTTTCATACCCCTCAGAATGCAAATGAAGAGAAAAGACAGCATGCCTTATATGTAAAACCACAATCCTCAGAGCTCCATCTATAACATGAGATGATTTCAGCCCTTTGGGTTGAGACGAAAATTAAACTATGGGGGGGGGTGGGGGGGGTGGGGGGGGGTGGGGGGGGTGGGGCCAAACAGAGAGAGAGGGAAACACTTCTGATTTCTCAGGATCAGTCAACAGACTTTTTCTCTCCTCCTCCCCTGAACAGTCACTTTTAGGTGTGTTGTCCCTGAAAATAAGCCTTCTGATTTGTTTTAGTATAGTGGAGTCAGTTCTCAAGAATTGTAAGATAAACAAGAATCATGTTTGCATTCCTTTGTAAAAGATATCACCTGATGGACTTCTCAAGTGACCAGTGAAGATGGAGAGGTAGTAACTTCTGTGTCCAATCTCTGATCACTGTCCAGAAACTTGTATATACAAGGTCAACAATAAACAAGTGACTTCTTCCTTTCTTCTTCTCCGCCTGAACACCTGCTGTGTGTGTTGCTGTGTGTTTCTATCTGCGTCACAGTAACATAGGTGAGCTTTCTGCTCCCAACTGCATTGGAGAAGACTTGGTAATTAATATCTCTCTCTCTCTCTCTCTCTCTCTCACCTTGTTAAATCTCTATTATTATACATTCTGTCATGACACATATTAACAGTCCGTAGTTAGTGCATTTATCAACAGCAATCCTGAACCTGCCTTCCTGTTGCTTCCATAAACTCTGCTATTTGTGGATATGGATTGTATAAGTTCTTATTAAACATGGCCAGACCTGTAGCAAAGAGCTGGTAAACTGCATTATTTGTGATCTGTGATTGTGCAAGTTTTTATTGAACTCAACCAGGCTGTCAATGCTAAATTGTCCATAATCAGAAATTAAGGCACTCAGCCCCTCTGATCTCTGAGGACCAGCTGAAATGCAGAGGGCTTTATTCTCTCACATATTTCTATACTCTTAATGTAACAACTGGACTCCCAAATTCTGTACCTCTTCCTATCACAGGGACATAGGGAATGGGTGTTGCAAGCACTTTGCCAAAGTCTCTCAGTCTTTTCTCTTCATGTGGTTTCTCTGCTCCAGCATGGGATCCCACCCATGGGAGATAATCTTTCATAAATTTCTCCAAAATGGGTCCTTCCAGCAGGCTGTAGTTCTTTACAAATGGCTCCAGTTTGTGTCTTCTCTTATCCTTCACAGACTGCTCCAGTGTGGGTCACCTGTGGATAACAGTTCCTACCAGACAACTTCCTTCGGCACTGGCTTCCTTCATTGGCCGCTATTTCTGTCATGAACCTTATCCATCAGAGGCTCTCCATGGGAGACATCTTCCTTAAGAACAAATCCAGAATGACACCATCTGATACTCCATGACCTGCAGGTGGATCTCTGCTGCCCTGTGGTCCTCCATGGGCCGCAGGGGCACAGCTGCCTCATGATCTTCATAACTGACAGCAGGAAAATCTCAGGTCAAGAACTTGGAGCAACTCCTCCCTCTCCTTCTTCACTGACCTTCTGTCTGCAGAATTGTTTCCTCACATATTCTCACTCTTTTGGCCCAGCTGCTACTGTGCAGCAATTTTTCCCCCTTCTTAAAAACACCATCAAAAAAGTACTATGAAAGAGTTTAATTCTGTCTAATTGATATATTCTAAGGACAAATTCTTTTATATTTGCAAAGAACTTATCTCTAAGAAGCACCACAAAAAAGCTTACAGCCTTTCTTAAATATATATACTGAAGTAATTTTCATATATTAAAAAAATTATTTGTCACGTAGAAAAAGTGAAGGAGTGTGGAATTGTTTCTATATGAGGCGATGCAATGAAATACTTTTCTATTTATATACACATAAGCAAAATGAACTATTTGTGGCTTAATTTTCCTTTGTTTTCTGTGTATTTCATGCATATTTAAATACACAGTCTGTTCCACCAACAACATTTTAGGAAATCTCAAACTTATTCCTTTTATCTGATGAAATTTTTCTGTATTAATTCTTGTCTGCAAGAAAATACTCTTAAGTTTAGAAGTCCTATTGATTTATTTTTTATTTCACTTACAAGACCATTGTGCTGTACTACATCTCCAAATGAATGTCAAATCATGTACTTTGTTTGCTCCTTCTGTTCTTCTAATTAAAGCCTCAGTTAAGGAAGGCCAGCAGTCAGTTTGACATAAGTTGCAGTTCAGTAATTTGTGCTTAAACTAAAGCTCCAGTTCTTGCTCTCTTACTCTTGTTGATTCGTGCTTTTCTTCTATGGTGCCTTTCAAACAACAGATTTCTTTATGGATTAAAATTACATATAACATGAAAAATAAAGAATTATTCAGTTGGTGAATTACTCACATTCTATGTTATTAGGCAAGTGGCAACACTAAATTATGCTTTTATGTCCAAAGTTGGAAACAGAAAATTGTTATATTGCTCCAGAAGCAGAACTGAAAAGAATATAATCACAGATTCAGAGAACCATAAAATATTTTAGGATAGAAGGGATTATTCAAAGTAGTCTAGTTCAAACACCCTGCTATGAGGAGGCATATCTTTTGTTAGATCAGGTTTCTCAGAACACATTCAGCCTAACTTTGAATGCCCCATCTGTCACTACTCCAGGCAAACTTTCCCAGTGTTTCAACACCCTCCCAGTAAAGAATTTATTCCCTATATCATAATCTAACCTCTTTCAAATTAAAACCATGCCCTCTTGTCACTAGATAGCCTTGCAACAATTCTCTCTCAGCTCTTTTATGTGCCTTTTATGTGCTGGAAGAGCATAATGAGATCTCCTTGAAGCCTTGCCTTTGGGCAAAATATCCTCAACTCTCACAACTTACTGTCACAAGAGAGGTGTTTCAGCCCTCTGATCATCTTTCATGACCCTCCTCTGGACTCACTCCATCAGATCCATGTCTTTTTCATGCTGGGGAGCCCAGATCTGGACACATCACTCTAGGTGGAGTCTCACCAGAGTGGAGTAGAGGGGCAGAATCACCTCCCTTGATCTGCTGGCCATGCTGCTCTAGATACAAGAGCACATCGTTGGCTCATGTCCAGCCTCTTATCCACCAAAATCCCTAAATCCTTCTCAGCTGGGTTGTTTTCAATCTGTTCATCCTTCAACCATTATTAATACTAAGGGGCATAACTTTTGTTATGTGAATCTGAAACCACAGCTGCAGTGATTCCACACTCATTTCTACTTCATGGTTTGAAATATTTATCAGTAGCATTTGAAAGTTCATTCCATGTATTTTTTTCTTAACACTCAGCAGTCCAACATGTTGGAGGGCTTATGTGTCCCTAGTTCTATAATCTGAATTCCACAGAATGAAAATTCCCCACTACATCTAGCTTGTGACTTTAGATTGCCTTATCTGGACAATTTTAAGTCATCCAACATGTCACTGGACTTCTGACTCTTTGTCTACACATGGCAGGTTAGAAAATAATTGCTATCCTTGTACTTGTTCATTGCCAACCAGTTTCTAAGCCTTACCACTATGTCATGATGGTGGGAAAGAAAGCTGAGCTACAGAATTCAGTTTTTAGTGTTTCCTTGCTAGCTATTTCAGCCCTGACCAATACATTTCTGTGTAGTATATCAAGAGTATGTAGATCTGTCTTTTAGAAGCTCTTGCTGTTTGTATGGATACAAAGAGGGGAGGGAAAGGGAGGGGAGGGGAAGCTTTTTGTGAGAATTTTTTTTTTTTTTCTAGGAGGGTGTTAATAAATTCATTTAGGGACAGGACAAAATAGCCAAGAAAATATAGTACGTGTCAATAGAAAAAAATAATCTAAAGTCCAAGTACTGACTGAAGTCAATATTGTCATTAGAGCAAAGGTACTCAATTTAACAGTTTTTGGTTGCAATTACCTCCCTGAATTTTCTTGCTAAAATTATGGAATAACTATACAGATTTAAAATACTGAAATACCAGCATATAACAAAAATTTGATTCATATGTAATAAGATTTTCATGCTATTGTGGTAAACTTATACACTATTTAATTTCCAGTGTTCATGACATGCATACCACTTTTTTTTCTTTTTTTTTTTTTTTTTTTTTTTTTTAATTATTATTCTTTTCTTTTTAAATATACCGGGGAACTGAATGGAAACTAGGAGGTACATTTAAAATTTTTAAAAATCCCCCCCAAAATGAGATTAGAGTGTGAAATATTGGTTTATCCCTGAAGTAAAACCTCCAGAATATAAAAACTGTCATATTTAATTGAGAAAGTGATCCATCTAATCACTCTCCAGTCACTGACTTTAGTAGTAATAGTTGCAATATGAATTTATACTCTAGTTTGCAACTGGATTTTTTTCTTGTAACTCCATTAGATGGATCTATATAAAGGGCATATTTAAAGCAAAGTAATAACATTTATAGGCTTTATTAAATGTCCAGGAGTCTAGATGTATCTCACCAACAACACTGACTGCCAGCTGATGGGATGGAGGAATTCTGCCCCAATGCAACTGAAGAGAGAAAGGACCCATTCCAAAGGGTCTGTACTTACAGGCATGCCACTCCACTCCTCCCAGCACACAATTCAAGGTACTGGTGAGGTGTGATCACATCCCCAAATCCTGCAACCTTGCAGGTGACTGACACTGTCAACCTTCAGGTGTGAAGCCAGAGTAGAAGTGTGATTTCAGCACAGGAGCAAAGATGCACATATTCAGAATTGCTGATGGGGGAGGCTGTATAATTTTTATCTGTACTACTACAAAATATTTCCTATATTCATTACATAATTTGGAAGGGTAACACATTAATTGGAATAACATTTGAGTGATATAGTTTGTTCATTTTTCTGGTAATGACATTTTGAGAGTATCAAAATGTCATTTTGAGATTTCATGATGTTCAGATATTTAATCCACTACGTGGACCTCCTTCTCATGGAGAGAATAAAAATATTTTTCCCATTACTTTTTCTTGCATTCCTGCATGTTTTTGTAGAAGTAGTCTTTATATATTTGCTACTAGCATTCACGGCCTGACCTTCCTATTTAATAACGACATAATTTTTTTTCGCAGTTGCATTAAACTGAAAAGAATGACCTATTTAGTACTGGACTATATCAGGATACAGATTAGAAGGAATACTCAGAGGACATTTAAGTTGTTCCGTCTGTGCCACGTTAAATAATATGAAACTGTAAAATGATGCAATTTTTCTTTGCATCTAAGGATTTTTGCCCTGAACAAAATGTACCACCAGACTGAGGGAATGTTTTCAGTTCACTCAGCATTGATTCCTTCAGAATACTGGCAAGGGACCCACTGCAGTAAGGAAAGAGCTTTTCTAGCATATCATACCTCACATTTAAAGCACTGACTCAGCAAGAAGCACAGAGGGATACATCTCATCACCTCAGTTTAACTCTGTGTCTATTAAAACTGAGCTATGTTATGCTTAGTAATAACATAAGAAACTGTGGATTGCATTTTCCACATTCCCACAGGGTGTCTGAAATATATTGTTCTTTCTTGGGTTGTGGTTCTGTTCCTGGTTGCAGATAAGCTGGGACCTCTTAGCCTATTGCTTTCTGCTACCACAGCAATCACTTTGCCAGCTTTTTGTAAGCTCTGCTAGAGGCTGTACACAATTTAGGGCTTCTTTCTAATCACAGACCTCGTGGCATCTGCCACAGACTGTCTGTGACAGATCATTCTAACGCCTTCAGCTGCATGCAAGCTATTGTAAAAGAAAAGAGTGGAACGGATGCAGGAATCCAAGCAGTTCTAATAAGTTGTCATGTGAGTTATGAGGACACTCTCCCACATATCTACATGTAGTAAGGCCAGATGAAAGATAAAAATTCAAAATCTCCTGTGACTTCGTTATTTATCTTTTTCACATGCAGCTAATTATGCTTCATTTTCTCACTACCTGATAAATACAACACCATCTCAGCTTGAATGTTACACCTAATTATTCTGAACACTTCATAAAAATACAGTGCCTCTTGTCCTGGATTCTGGGGTGATGAATGTACTTTGCTGGCCCTTTGAAACTACCATTTTGAAACTACCAAAATTCTGTTTAAGCACAACCTTTCACATTTATCTTTGTCTGGAAATCTTCCCTTTGCTTATGGTCAGTGCTGCAGACCATATTATTCAGCTTTCCTGATCTTCTCATTTGGGAGAGAAATAAATTATGCTCTTCTCCTGAATCAAGGGAATCATCAACAAAGGTTACATTGTTACATTTTTGTTTCTGGTACATGAACAGAGAGAAAAACAGATCTCAAGATACATAAGCAACAGATTATTAGAATAATCTCATCGGTTACTTCTCATATAAAAAACATTCATATATATATGATTCGCAAAATCACTCAGGACACACCTGTGTCATACGAGTTCTGCTTCTGTTTGCTAGAAGTTTGCTATGATTTTTTTTATACAGTCTAATTATTTTAGGATTTCACAGAATCACAGAAATGTTGAGAGTGGAAGGTACCCCTAGATCTCACCTTTTCTAATGCCCTTGCAGAAAACAGGGCCTCAGACTTAACTGATCAGTAAGTTGATCAGTGTCTTCTCCAAACAGATTTTGAATACGTCCAAGGATTGAAAATTTGCAACCTTCTTGGACAACCTGTGTCAGTGTTTGATCACCATCATAGTAAAAATGTTTCTGACTCTAAAAGTAATTTATATTATTTCAGTTAATGCCCATTGTGTCTTGTCTTTTCAAAGGGCAGCACTGAGAAAATAGCAGCAGCACTGGCTCTGGGTAGGTAACAGATATGATTCAAATTTAGTTTGGACAAACAGCTGCTGAAACATTTGGATAATCAGTAACTCTTTTCCCACTGAGACTATTAACTGAGTAATAATTAATATGAAAAGCTGGAGAGGAAAATTGTGTATTTTCAAAGTTTTTATTGAATTTAACTCCCCACTCTAAACACAACACTTTCTTTTTTTCTCCAGTGAGCCAAGAGAAGGTTAAGTAGATAGCAAATAATGCTATAAATAGCATATAGATAACTGCATATATTTGCTAAAAGGTCAAACAATCTTCCAGTGTTATATCTTGCAAAGATAAAAAACCAACATATGATCTGTGCAGTGACATAGGATCACAAGGAAATTCATGAGTCTCTGATGCACCTCAGTATTTAAACAGGGATCTACCTAAATGGGCTGGAGAGTTTTATAGTAAAACTTTTCATGCTGAATAGCTCACAAAATTGTCACAGTGATTTTGTAACCACTTTTTTATTTTTTTAAAATTTATTTACTGCTATATTAGCTATTAGGGCTGTAATGGTTTTTTATTAAATACATTATTGTTTCTTCATGGGAAAAAAAAAAAGAAAAATAAAAAGTGATACAAGATGTGATAGTCTAGATATTTTCTGCCTGAACAAAAAAAATCTGTATTTGTACTTAAATCAGGCTTGGGTTTGACTTTGTGGTAGTGAGGCAATGTCAACAGTATAATTCCACATCCTCTCCAGCAACAGGGCTGTATGGCCCTCTGATTCTATAGTACCTAGTATCTATTTGTGAGCTCTTAAAAAAAAAAAAAAAAAGGTGCATTTATGAATATGGTTATGGGTTTGCACAGAAGAGAAGTGCATTGAGAGAGAGGATCTGTACAGAAATTTCTCAGTCCATTTCACATTATTTACACCTCATTTTTTTAAAGCAATGAATACCAGCATGCTGTAGCCTCCTTCATCCTGACATCAAAGAAATTTTGGATTGTTGTGTTCATTACATGGTTGCCTCCAGCTGGTGAAAATCACTGGGGAAGAGTGATACTCTATGCAAGTACAGGTCCTCTGAGAAAACTTGGCTGCCAAGTGCTTCAAAGAAATCCAGTCTGGTCCAGAGGAGATATTGGTAATTTTGACAGTTCAGTTTTTCACTTAAGATCCTAGCACTGAAGACAGGCTTTGGAAGTCATGGTCATAGTTTAATTAACTTGAAAAAAAAAAAAAAAAGTCAACAAAAAGAACACTGAAAATTTAAAAAAGCCAGTTGTGAACTTTACTTAGTTGTATGAAGACATACAAATAAGTACCATTGCAGACATGCAATGGAATCAGGATTCAGATCCATGAAATGATATTCACAATTAATCTATAACAGTATTGATCCTTCCAGGAGCTTTAATACACAGGGCAAGAAATGAACCACACCCAAGTGTCTTGTATATTTATACAGAGGCAAAAGTCTAAATTAAATATTTAATCATTCTGATAAGGATTTATCTTCCTTTAACACAAACAGCTTATAACTAAAGTGAATACAAAATATCCAGCTATTAAAAATATGCTTTTTGCTGCTTCTGTTTATGGTCTAATAATTCCAACACTGTAATAGGAGAATTAACAGAAAGACAATATTTTTCACTGGTATTTTTCACCATTAACTTCATGGTAAAAAGACTTCATAAACAAATAACAATACCTCATTAAGTATATCTGATTTGGCAGGGTCTTCCAGTATCCCTAGTTTTGGGATATTTTAAAAAATGTATCACAAGCAGAAACAAAGCATTTATCTGTAGCACAATTGAATGGTTTCCTACTGCTCTCCTCCGCCTTTCCTGCTGTTAAACAGAGGTGCAAAGCTTTTGTCATAATTTTTGATGTGGTAAGACGCATCTCTGAGCATCCTAGGGTATAAGTGGATCGTTATTGTGCTTGATATTGACATTGAACAGTGGCATTGATACCTTCATTATTTTGTGTCTATTATTCCTGTTGGCTTAAGCCTATAAATTGCTCTCTAAGGTGTGCTGTAATTTAACTCTGTGAAAAGTGAACAAACAAACAAAAAAATACCCAAGGTGGACACGGGAAACAAGCCTGGAAAATATGATTTTACCTTAAAGTGGTTTAGAAATGGGGGTAACTTGAAAAAGTGGAAGGGCTTATTCATAATACACCCTTGAAAGAGATAGCTTCTGGCTCTGCTCGGCTTTCATTTCTCAGGATGCAGTCACCTCTCACCTGAGATTATTCTATTGACATCACACAACATCTTAAAGATCTGTGTTTTGGACTACCCTTTGACACCCAGTAAGATTCATAAGTCTGTAGTATAAACAGCTTAGAAGTGGTTCTTTCTGGACTTTTCCCTTGCTATCTCCATTTTTTTTCCCCAGATCTTCCATCTTTGAAACGCCTTTTTCAACAGGATGAACTTACTGTAATTACTGAATTACACCTGGTGAGTAGAGAGGGCATGACATTATAAAAAAAGAGACCTAAACTCCAGCAAAGTAAAGATCTATACTTTCTTGCTTAGTGCCCCTTTTATTAGAGAATTATTTTTTATTGCAGAATTACTTTTTCCTTTAATGCACCTGATTTTTTCCATTGCTTACATGACTTTAAACTTCGTGGAAAGAACTCACTTTAGATACATGCCTCAGTTCAGGACAATTTCTTTCACTTTACTGAGCCTTTATTGGAATGATCGATAATATCTTTTAATTTTTAAATGGATTGAGCTTAAATGTTGTTCCAGGCCCCATTGGTATAGGAGAAGGCGCCAGGAGAAGCTGGTCAAGATAGAATCCAATAACACAGAGACTTGGCAATGCCAGCATTTATTTTAACAGGTACATTTTTTTCCAATCAATAGAATAATTTCATGATCTCCCAGCAGAAAAGGACTTGGGGGTCCAAGGTGGCAGTCCCATGGACATGATCCAGCAGTGACCCCAAGAGGCTAAGAAGGCTGGCACCTTCCTGGTCTGAATCAGCCAGGACCAGGGCACAGATTGTTCCCCTGTACTTGACACTGGTGAGGCCATACCTCGAGTTTTGGATTCAGTTTCTGGACCCTCACTACAGGAAAGACACTGAGGTGCTGGACCATGTCTATTTACGGGCACTGAAGCTGGTGAACCTTTTAAGTTGCAAACTGGATAATGGGAGGATGAGTGATTGCACTCTGTCTGAGAGGGAAATTGGTGCCAGTTCCTGGGACACTGAAATATCCCAGCTGGGTCTAGCACATCGTTAAATTGTGGTGTGAAATAAGGGATTACAGACAACCTTGCCGCCTGATAAGTCACAGTTGTACTAATTAGCAAAGAGGAACAGCCTTGATCTTAATGGGTCACAGCTGTGACTAATACAGATAGGTGTGATAAAAGGGGTGGGCTGGCTAGATAAAGGAGCCTTTTGATGAGGAGGACCCTGAGGAAGAGAGCTTTGTTGAGGTAGTGAATCCCTGAGGAATAAGGAAAGATCCAGGGAGCAGAAAGAAGAATGAAACAAGGAAGAGAGTTACTGGTGGCAAAAAGATCAGCTGTGAGGTCAGTCTGAGTGTGCTGGTGGAGCCTGCAGACACAGTCTAGTAGGAAATAACAGCTGTCAGAGTCTGCAATTGGACCCTACAGTAGGAGCTTGCTGCAGAGTCAGGATGGCAAAGCTATAAGGAAGAATGAACTGGGACCCTTTTCACGTTGTTAAATGTCTGTGTCTTGGCTCATTTCTATCCCCAATGAGAGGGCTACTGCAACAGTTAAATGAAAGATTATACAGGAGTTCAACAACTTGAAGTTTGGAAATACTGCCCTAGCATCTTTTGCACATATATATACATAAAGAAAATTTGATACCTGATTCATATATGCTCTGTTCAATCCTCTGCAGAACTGTGTTTGACAGTAACCATAGCAGCAAAACTGATTAGGCATACTTAAAAGACCAAATGATGTAATAGAATTTTTATTTAGGGCTTCAATAAAGGACACAATACTGTAAACAAGTATATTCAGTTCTATGCTTAAATGTTTTAGTGGATGAAATGGCTGAAATTTTTTAACAGAAGCAAAATTTTGCTTTTTTCATTCAATCTTAAGAAAATAGAGTCAACATTGTGTGGCTGAACTCATGAAAGTAACCTTCAGAAGTGGACATAATTCTTTTTATTCAGATCTGTCTTATGGCCTACATCTTTGGCATCTTTTCAAGCACTTTCTGCTTCTGCTGAGTTGTTTCTCAGAGCACGTGTTATTCCAAGACAGATGCAAATGGCCCTATGCGGAGGAAAGGCATCAAAAGCTTGACAAAGGCTGAAGGGACCACTCGGATTACTCCTCTTCGCATGAGGTTTCTTTAGCTGAAGTTGCTAACAAGGAGCAGACTTGACAGCCCAAAATACGTTTGAAGTTCTTTTATTTCTCAAACCCGCAGTGCTGTGTGGGACTGAGGGTTTCTGGGTACTGCAGGAGGCTCCTGCATCAGAAACGCCTGCCACGCACCCAGGGGTGGCGCAAGATCTCCTCCAGCTGCGGCCGGTCTGCCGGGTGCTTGGACAAACACCAGCGGATCAGATGTTGGCACTCTGGGGAGAGAAGCCAAGAAGCACTGGTCACTTGCAGAAGGCTCCTGCCCAGCTGATCCCAGCAGCTGCAGCATCCCGGCCACTCTGCGTGTGCCCGGAGCTGCCCTGTGTGGGAGAGTGGCACGGCAGAGCAAGCGCCACCGCCTTGGGCCCGGCGTGCCACCCAAGCCTGGCCAGCATGGGCCACCTCCTGCAGCCAGCCCTGGAGGGCAGCTTGACCTCCATGGAGCTGCCCGGGGTCCGTGCTGGGCTGCATGCTGCCAGCGGCCCAAGCCTGCCTCGGGAGGCCGCACACCAACCTGAAGAGACCCGCGGCTCGAAGGAGAGCGGTCCCGAAACGATGTCTTCGGCCGAAGTGAAGGGCGCGTACCCGCAGACCATTTCAAACAGCAGCACGCCGAGGGACCAGATGGTCGCCGACTCGCCACGGTAGCAGCCAATGGCGAGCCACTCGGGTGAGCAGTACCCCCGTGTTCCTAGGGGAGACAGGCAGTGCTGTCCAGGCGCAGGCTGCTGCCTTCCAGAGCCTGGCGCCTTCCAGAAGCAGGGGCTGCTGTTGAGGTGGCCACAACTTGCCCCAAGGCCACCTTGCATGTCCAGGCCAAGTGGCCAAAGCCAAGAAACCCTTCTGCAAGGCAGAGAAGGCCCGCGGAGCAGCCCAAGCC
The DNA here is from genome assembly GCA_032173965.1 of Sitta carolinensis. NCBI lineage: Eukaryota > Metazoa > Chordata > Aves > Passeriformes > Sittidae > Sitta > Sitta carolinensis. The sequence continues at coordinate 32,222,874 of CM063283.1, forward strand.
CTCACAGGCCTGCCAGGCCGAGGAGCCGGGACCTGGCTTTGGCAGCCCCTTGCTGTGGGCAGGGCCGGCAGCCAGCTCCTGGGGCACAGCACCTGCCCCATGCCACAGGGCAGCCAGCTGAACGCCGCTGCCCACAGCCCAGCAGGGAATGGGGCCCTACAACGCCCGGCGCTGGGAGCAGGGCCGTGCTGTGGGCTCACCTGCAAATTCTGTGTAGGCCTGCTTCTGGAGGAAGGTGCCCCAACCGAAGTCAATGAGCTTCAGGTCGCCGCTCTCCAGGTTCACGAGGATGTTCTCCGGCTTGATGTCCCGGTGCACGACGCCGCAGGCGGTGCAGTGCTGCACGGCCTCCAGCACCTGGCAGAAAAGCCAGCGCGCCGTCTCCTCGCACAGGACAAAGTCTTTCTCCTCCAGAAAGTCGAGGAGATCCTGCGATCGCTCTGGACGCTCCATGACCAGCAAAAAGCTCTCAGGCAGCTCAAACCAGTCAAGGAGCTGGATGATGTTGCGGCAGCCAGAGCGCACCTTCTCCATCAGCGCAATCTCCATCGGAACACGGGTGCCGTCGGGCTGTGAGGAGGAGACCGTGCCTTCAGCAGGCCCGATGCTGCCCTGGGGCTGCTCTGGGCCCTGCCTGGGATGCCCTAGTGCCCCCTTGGGCAGCCTCCCTGCTGCTTGGGCTTCCTGCCGCCCAGGACATGCTCGGCAGGTGCTCCCCCGCCTGGACTCCTCCGCCCGGCGTTTGGCATCCCCGCCATGCCCGCCATGCTCGGCCTCGCACGCTGAGCCCACGCCCGCTGCCCCCGCCATCCGCCGCCTCCCACTGCCAAGGCCCCGGGCTCAGCCCTGCCCGCCTCGGCCCGCTCTGTCCCGCCGGCCCCGCTCGCTCACCCGCTCGTCCCACTGCAGCACGTTGTCCCATAACACGGATTTGATGGCCACCTGCAAGCCGTGGAGAGAGGGCGGCTGAGCTCCAGCCCTGCCCCGGCCCGGCCCCAGCCCTCCTGCCTGCGCCCGGCCTGCCGACAACTTACCGGGCTACCGTCCGACAGGCGGGTCCCTGAGAAAACTTCGGCGAAGGCACCGCTGCCCAGCTGCGGGCCCAGCTGGTACAGCTCGTGGAACTCCTTCCTTCGCCCTGCGGACAAGACCGAGCCGTCAGCCTTGCGCCCAGGAACCCCCTGAGTGCCCGCCAGGGAGGCGGGCCGGGCCCCGTGGCCCATGCCGCTCTGACCTGCTTCCTGCTGCGCGCCGGGCAGCGGCCGCCGCCCCGCAGCCGTCGGGCCGGCCGGCGGCACAGGCGGAGCAGGGCGGCGCGCACAGGCGGCTGCAGGAGCCGCGGGGCGGCGGCCCAGGGCGGCACCGTGCCTGTCCCCGGCGTCGGTGGCTGCACGCCGCTTTCCTCGACGGCCGGGGCTACTGCCCGAGGCTGCGCACAGGGGAGTCACAGCAGCATCTGCAAATCAGACAGGGGTTTTTAGAAGCTGTGGCATCAGCAGTTCTGAAACTAGCCAGAGACTAGGCTGCTCTCAGAAGCCCTGGCCTGGCCTGGCAATGCCCCTCAAGAGCCCCAGGGGAGCCTCAGACAGCTCCTCAGAGGATTTCACCTGTAGTCAGTGGCCAACTTGCAGCAGCTTTCTGCAGATGGAGGAACCTCCTTGGTCTCTCGAGGTTCGTCTCCACCACCAGGTTCGTTCTGTTGCCAGTGGGCACGGCTGGCACAGCGTCCTGGGAGCTGTGGACCAGCAACTGCTGGCTCCAGGACACTTGCTGCTCCTCCAGCTGCTCCTGAGGTGGCTCCCCTGGGTCGGGCTGGACTCCCACTTGGACTCGCAGTCTATCCCTGGCCACGTCAAAGGTCAAGGCAGCGCCCGTGTGGTTGCGCTCCGCGAGTCCAAGGGAGCTGTGAGACCTGTCCACAGGCTCTGCACCTTCGGCAGACTGACAGGTCTCACACAGCTTCTGCGAGGGATGGGGGCTGTCAGATAGAGTGGAGGCTCCAGGCAAGATTGGTGTTCTCTGACAGCCTGAGCCGCTTGCATGGATGGTAGATGTCTGCTGGTGCACCATCCTTGCAAGGGTTGAGGCTCCCCCACGGATGGAGAGTCTTTCTGGGAGCAGCCTCTTGTGGGGATGGAGGCTCCTGGAGGAGCTGGACGAGCCACAGCAGGGCAGACGGCCTCGCTTCACCAGCTCCTCCAGTTCGTTCCAGAGTGCCTGCCACATCCCCAAGTAGAGTGGCGCAGATGTTCCATGGCGAGCCCAGAGTGAGAGCATGAGTTTCAGCAGCTCTTGGGCCACTGCCACGCAGGGCCCGCAGCTGCTGGAGCTGTGCCGGGCACTCACAGGAGCACCAGGCTTCTTGCGGGGGGTCACCCGAGGCCTGGCGGACCTGGGAGCCACAGGGGCTCCTCGGTTCCTCCGTGAGCCTCTGGGCCAGACCCTGGGGCGCTTGCACCTCCTTGGTGTCTGTGTCTGCCGCCGCCATGGTAGCCAGTGGCCAAGAGCCCACCAGATAGCCACAGCGGCCAGCAGCACGACAAGCACAGCCATTGGGACGCCACTGTCACACATGGCTACAGCACATCCCATCGCAGCTGCACTGGCAACTGTGGGGGCTGGCCCAGCTTATATAGGCACGGTGATGTCACCAGTGCTGTTGCCAGGACAGCTGTGTGACATCACAGCCCTGCCTCACAGCAGCGCTCAGCACAGCAACCCAGGACAGAGGAATGGAATCTCTTGAGGCCCTTGAGGGCCCTTCTGGAGCAGAGTGGCTAGGAGATTCTTGTCTAAGTAGGACACAGGGATGAGGGCGGCAACGGTGATGGGGTCACCTCCTTGCTGGCAGAGCACAGGACATGGATTGTCCAATGGGGCACTGCAAAGTCCCTGAGGAGGGCAAGCCCTGCTCAGCAACATCCAAACCATCTCTGTGCCAGCCACTACATTCCCATCTGGGATCAGTGCTTCCTGGCTTCTCTCCCCAGAGTGCCAACATCTGATCCGTTGGTATTTGTCCAAGCACCCAGCGGACTGGACGCAGCTGGAGGAGATCTTGAGCCACCCCTGGGTGCGTGGCAGGTGTTTCTGAGTATTCCTTAATACTGGCCTGTTACTGTGACGCAGATAGAAACACACAGCAACACACACAACAGGTGTTCAGGCAGAGAAGAAGAAAAGAAGTCTCTAGTTTATTGTTGACCTCGTATCTATAAGTTTCTGGACAGTGATCGGAGATTGGACAGAGAAGTTACCACCTCTCCATCTCCACTGGTCACTTGAGAAGTCCATCAGGTGATATCTTTTCACAAAGGAATGCAAACATGATTCTTGTTTATCTTACAATTCCTGAGAACTGACTCCACTCTACTAAAACAAATCAGAAGGCTTATTTTCAGGGACAAGAAGCATCTTTTATGCATCCAAAGAAAATGGTTTATTGCAGAAAGAGCACCCAATTTATACCTGAAATCTATACATGACCTAGCTGGAACCAAACCGGGATTTAACAGAATTTAACAGCAGAAGGTCACCCAGTGGCTCGCCAGCTGCAGCGCTGCTGCCCACACGTTCCTCTGGCCCATCACAGCCTCACTCCCAGCTGTCACACGAGTGACCCTCTCCTCACTCACAACTGCCTCTCACCCCTCAGCCGACTTCCAACCTTCCCACCTGCAGCTGTGCCTTTCCCACAGGGCCTCCTGGCGAGCATAAACCCTGATAAGTTTAATAATTAGACCCCCATAGCCTACAGGAGAGGAGCAACGTCCCTGTTCCTGCCACCTGGGGGCCCTTGGAATGCACACCCTGGCTCCTGGGTCACCTCAGGTGACCCCAAGTGGCCGCCTCACTTTGAAAGGGCAGCTGGGGTTTCACTGTTGCATTTCTTGGCTTGCTGAAGCCCCTCCTACCTGTACTACAGCCTGCACTGGAAGACACAAATGGCCCTATGCGGAGGAAAGGCATCAAAAGCTTGACAAAGGCTGAAGGGACCACTCGGATTACTCCTCTTCGCATGAGGTTTCTTTAGCTGAAGTTGCTAACAAGGAGCAGACTTGACAGCCCAAAATACGTTTGAAGTTCTTTTATTTCTCAAACCCACGTCAACGTTGCTGTTGCTACTTGATGAACTACTGTAAACTACTCAGAATAAAGGAATAGCACACTGTGGGAATCTTTATATGAAGAATTTCTGGATTCCCTCTTTGCTTATCTGAAGCAAGGTGTTATCCTTATAGTGCTGGGACTTCTCATACTGATCTCCATAAGGAAGGTATTTAGTAGCTATTGCAATGCAGAAGACATCATTAGAGTGAATTAAATACATGGAAATTTATCTCATACTTTTGCCCTCTAAGGATTTATAAAGCAGATAATTTCTTCCTCCATATGGCTTTTACAGTACTGCATACACATTCCTGGAAGCAGGAACTGACACATATTACTATTCACATCTTAAATTAGCCTTGCTACATTTAAAATATAATTTTCACCTGTTTCTTCCTGGGTCTTTTGTGAGCTAATATCATATTTAATGATTTGTTTCAACTTTACTCCTTCTGTTAGGGATGAGTCCAAAGCTGACAAGTAAGCATCAATATTTCAGTTCCTGGGTTGTTTCATTCACCGAACAAATATAGGAGTGTTTAAAATAACAAAGAAAGGCAGTCACCCATATCCAAATATATGAGTTAGGTAGGTTGAGTTGTAAGAAGAGATTTCCAGAGTTTTTTCAAATGACATAAGCTATGCTTATTTAAAGAAACACTGGGACAATTCCTACTCTATTTCAGCTAACCAGACACAAGCTAGAAATTTCAGCCAAACTTTGGTGTGCAATCTTGTTTATAAATATATCCTTGGGTATCTAGGGCAATCAAATTCTTCCCAACTTTCTCTGATTTAACTAACCTAAGACAGTTTATCTCAATTTAATTGGCCAAATATAGGCATGCCATACTGTTTGGATGTTAAATTATTTCTCACGGCATTCACCTATTGCTTCAGAAAAAAAAAAAATCAATTTTCTAAACGACATAATATTGTCTATTTCTTTAGGAAGATTCTAATCCACAATTTTTGGAATCTGAAAGTCTATGTGGTTTCATGATATGCACTGACATGCTGTTCTTTGTTATTGGTGAGGGTTTTAACATCACATCAAGTCCCTGGGAACTTGAGGAATTACTGTGTTTGAAAATTTTGTATGATTAGCAGGTGTGATATGTCAGTCTTGTGGAAAAAAAAGAAAAAAGCATGTCAGAAAACTGTTACATTTTCTCTAAGAAACCCTATCTACTAATAAATTAAACAGAACTCCAGAAGAGCTTTTGTAATAATCTCAGAGTTTTCATAGTTATTAATGAAACAAAGATGTCACATATATTTTACAAATATCTTAAATACAATGAATGCTGTGAGCTCATTTTTGATCAAGTGAAGCTGAAACAGATAAAGGTCTAAAATAAGAAGTGGTTTATGATTTCTTGTTTTAGATTAATCTACTATTAGAAGTAGAATATATGAAGTTTTTTTTGAGAAAATAGCTTTGAAACATGCATGACAAAAAAAGGAGAAATAATTTATCAATTACTATATGATCAGTATATTTTCGTATGTATAATCCACTACTTGATGAATATATTATATAATATATATAATATTTGAAAATATTTTCTCATATAATGAATGCCTTCAGATGACTCAAGCAAAATAAGAGCTAGTGGCAGAAATGGATCAAAAGCTTCCAGTAGTATGATGTCAGTAGTAGAAACAAAATTATTTAAGAAAATGCAAAGAAACTTAACTTATATGCATCTCCACCATGTGTGGGTTTAAATGTTGTTGAATTATGAAGATGAAGAATCATTAGGGTTTATGTTCATGCAATCACACCAAAAATTTACTGTTTTAAATAATTGTACCTGTTTAATCTTAGAATGTGGAGTTATAAGCTTTGGAGACAGTCACAAAAATATTTAAAAGCAGAAATTGAACTGTAGCTGAATTATGCAATGCTTTTAACACATTTATTGACTGGAACCAACATTTTGCATAGCACAGATTAATTCTACATCCACAGGTGGTTTGAAGCTAAAATTAAACGCATTACTTGTAGAAACTGGACTCTTCAAACTTGTATGTGGAGTCATCTCTTGACTGTTCAAGTAAAATTGATCCTTCAGAGCCTTTCTCTACTTATTGAAATTTAAAGTCTTATTGTGTTAGAGAGGTGCAAGCCACTCTTTAACCCTCTGCAGAGACAGCAGTCTTCCCACACTGAAGATGTTTCACTACAGGAAACAAAAGAAATTTAAGGAACTTGAAAACAAAAATTAAAGTATTACTAAAATGCATTTGGATCCATGACAAAATCGATGTATGTTTTATATATATATATATATATATATATATATATATATATATATAAATTAATATATAAAAATATATCTTTTTTACAGGAAACATGTTAAAACCACAGACTTTTAATGCATCTGTTCATCAATTTTCCCAGGAAAAAAAATCCTTAACAAGTTTTTGAATGTGCAATAAAAGCAGTTAGAAGAAAGATAGATTTTTTTTTTTTTTAACAGCTAATTAAACATTTTCTGAAAAAATGACTGCATAAAAACTGGTTAAAAACCAACTTATAATAGACTGTTATGGATTAACTCTGTTAGGCAGTTAAAACCAAAGCAGATGCTATTTCATTTTCTTCCAGTACAATTAGGGAAAGAATTTCAAGACCAAAAGTGGGAAAACTCATGGATTGAGATATAGACAGTTTAATAGGTAAAGCAAAATATGAACTTTGAAGCAAATGAACATAAGGAATTCATTCACTATTTCCCGACCATAGGCAGGTGTCTGGGCTTCTCCAAGAATAAGGTTCCATTCCACGGTCACCTGTGAATCCAAATGCCATTGTGACCTTCTTTCCCCAGATTTTATTACTGAATGTGATTCCATATTGTGTGGACTACTTTTTTTATAAGTTAGGGTCGACACTACTGCTGTGTTCCCTCCCAGATTCCTGTGTACTCCCAGTCTCCTCAATGGTGGGGTGGTGTGAGGAGTGGAAAATGCCCTGACTCTGTCTAAAGCACTGCTCAGCAACAACTAAAACATCACTCTGTCATCAATCTTTTCAGCAACTATTGTTTACAATTGCTACAAATCAATGTTCTTTAATTACATGTATTCGAGAAATTATGCATATATATATACATACACATACATACATATATATGTATACATATATATATATATATATATATATATATATATATAAAACAATCACATGATATGGTTAGATTAACTTCTGATAATGAAGCCATATAAATAGTCCGCAAAATGTGTTACTAAACTTGTCCTATATTGAATTTCTAAACTGGTCTCTGGAAGGAAAGACAGGGTGATTTATATCTTGGTCTCTAGCTTGAAGTCCATGTGAGCTTGTGCCACTAGGATCTCTGGAAAAAATAGTACAGTATGTCATGTTAACATTTAATTTTTCATAAGCAGCCAAAAAAAGGAATTAAATTAATTTTTCTCAAATAACTACAAAATAAAGAGGTATCAAAACTGATTTTGTTCCTTGGAAGATATTGTAGAATAGCTCTTGCTAGCAATTTTTTTAATATAGATGGTTGTATTTGATCCTTTAATTGAAATGGAATTTCAGAAAATCTTTGCAATTGAGAATATCCAAATTGTTCTCTGGGTACAATTGCTCTAAGAAGATATAAATAAATAATATTTTAATATTCTTAAAATCTATTTTTTTAAATATAAACATATTATCTGTGTATAAAAACTGTCAAACTAGAATTATTAACTATCGCAGTGAAGATGAGAAAGTTCTTTGATCTCAATTTAAAGTTTTTCTGTGTTTATTTTTTCATAAGGAAATGGAAACAAAATCAAGCATTTCTCAGTTTAGATAAAGCACTATGTGAGAATTGACAAAGTAGAAAAATCTACTTTCCTTTAATTTTGAGTGGTTTTTTTTAACAAATCCTACTATTAAACTCAAAGTCCATATAATAGAAAGATAAGAAATCCAAATACAATTTGTCATGTATAGTAATTTTCGAATATTTTCTCCTGATTTTGAGAGTTATGAATTACTCTAATAGCCTAAGAATAAAGATACATATTAAATTGCATAAGGGGTACATAAAAAGATGCACAACATCTTTTATCCTCATGTAACCTACCAGTTCCACAAAATAATAAACAAAAACCACACCTATATCTACAACAAAGTAAATGTACAGAAAATTTCTACTCCTTATCATATTAAACTTTAATTTTCCTACACTTCCCTGGAGAAATATCTTGAATAAAATTGCAAGATACTAATTTTTGCATCAGAATATCTTCTTGTTCTGCTCTTTCCCTTTTGTGGCAAATCTGGGAAGATAAGTCATTCTGGGTTGTGACACTGGTAACCGGTGTGCATGAATTAAATATTTCCTATCTCTGGTTCAGAATTAGAGCAACATAAAGCAGGCTGAAAGCTGACAACACAGACATGAGTAGCAGTTCTTTTTCCTCAGAGAACCTTTCAGGAGTGACAGAAAGCAACTACTTCCTCCAAATCCCAGTGAAAAGGTTGGATCAATTCCAAAGTTACCTTTGGAAATTTGAAAGTGATTTTCAATGTGATTCTTCTTCTTTCAGGTTGAGGAAGAATTAAGGATATCACAGATGAAGTCTTTGTTAGTGATTAGGGGGGTTTTGTGGGGGATTGGGGTTTTTGCGGGATGTGTGTATCTAGCATAGACTGGATCTCATAACCATATAGTTAGAATCAATGTGTAATTTTTTCATCCTGTCCCATAATTTTGTCATAAGTATAGCTATAAAGAAATCTTGAATACCTGAATAGTCAAAAAAAGCCATGTCTGCCACTTTCCAAGACCCTCTTAAGCAAGAGATTACAATGTGGCTTTTAAGGTCAGAAATCAGTTGACCTGAGAGTTACAGGGACATCCTCTCACCTCACATAAGCTTCTTATTTAAATAAAATTTTACCACTATGTCCTCTTGAGCTTTGGTGCTATTTGTATATAGCTTTGGTGCTATAGTATATTTGGTTATATACTATAGAATATAAAATGAAATTGTAGGAATCTCATATTTTCATCCTCACATCTTTAACAGAAATATGTAAATAAGTTTGTTGTATTAATAGTGGATAAACAGTCCTTAAACTGAACACAAAATTTCAGTGAAGATTTGTTTCACCAATTCTTGATGCAAAAAAAAGTACAAATGATTCACAATAATCCAGATAGGAAGATTTTTTATTCATTTTTTAACATTTATCATTTTGAACTACTGAACAGATTACTAAATGATTACAAAAGGCAAAATAAAACCAAATCAGAAAGAGATGGCAAATAATTTTCTCCACTGAGGGTTTTTTTAAAGGTGGCACATAGTTTGCAATGATATATATCTTGAATAAGTCTCTAGACATCTACCCTTTATTCTCTGGCTCACCAATGAATGGCAGCTCCATCTCTCTGGCCTGCCCTCAGGCCATTAACAACTCTGCAGCTCACTGGCCAAACTTGGGAATTAAGTACCTGTGAGCAACCCTCTATCATGACAGACATCCCTTGCCCAGAGACAGCTTCTGCCACAGCCTCAACTCCCAGATTCTAATGCTCATCCATCCCCATGTTGCAGATACCTGATTGGTATAATGGTATCCCACTTCTGATATCAACATTCTTTCTTCTGGTTTAATACTAAATTTACTGTGCAGGTAGTAAATGGACTTGAACACCAATACACATTCCCTTTTAGATATGTTTAATGTTGTCAAGTGATATGACCTCCTTTTCCCATAGGGAAAAAATGCAGACTCAGAGAAAGCTCAAGTTGGCCAGTGAAGTCCTGTCTATGCTGTGTGTGATACTGGTCTCTTTCAGGTGGCTCCCTGAGTTACTCCAGATCCTGTCAGTTAAAGGGTTGGGCAGAGAATATCTGTATCTGATCAACCCATTCAGATTTTTGAAGCACCTGAACAGGTTGCCACTCTTGCAGGTGCTCTCAGTCAGTTCTTAAAGATTCTCTGCTTCTCTCACAGACTGCTGTGTCTCTTGCCCTTAAATTGCAATCTCACTCCTCTCTCCACCCTTATGATTGAATTTCAGCTGCTCCTAGCCTATGCCATTTGCCACAGGGCCCCATGAAATATGGAAAGAGGCTGAGGCAATTTGGTTTTTTTCAGTCTGAAGAAGAAAATTCTACAAGGGACTTAACTGCTGTCTACACTGCCAAATGAGAGAGCATGGAGAAAATGGAGCCAAAACTCCTCCCTGGTGTGGAGAGCAGGGAGTGGAGGAAAAAATGAGAGAGGTGGATTTTGTAGGTAACAGAGACTGAAAAAGAACAACATATATGAAAGGTAAAGAGAAAAAAAAATGAAGAAAACAACAAAATCTAGAAGCAATCAAAAATTCATAGTATTTTTTGTACCTTGTGTTTGCAAATCCATTCTCTAAGGGCTGTTACATTTTCTTTTACTGAAGTTACATGTTTACATTTCATGACATGCAGTGGAGAGCATCATTTCACTTTAAAGATGATTTGTCTCTGTAATTATCTTCAACTTGTGCATTAACTAAAAGTTATGCTTTTGAAAGAAGTGAAAAAAATTTCCACAAGTGCCAAACATTGATGTGGTCACCTGAAAATAAGTTTATAAAGATGAAGGCTTAAGGACCTGGCTCAGTTTTTGTGTGATCATAGTCTTAAGCAACAACTGCTATGGGTTGGGTCATTTAAAGTAAACAAGAGGGGCATGTTTAATGTTTTAAAAAATTCTAAAACATCTAATATCCTAACAAATCAATATAAGAAATTAAATGAGTGCAAAAGCCTATTGATACAGAAACTAAACTCCGAGTTGGGCATAGAAAAACAGGAAAAGAGGTAGCAATATGTCTCACTGTCTTACCACCTCTAATAAATTCATAAATTGCTGGATTAAAGTTTTGATTAAACCTAATTACAAGGAGTAAAAAAGCAATGGTATAAAATATATATTTTAATTTTAATTAATTAAATTTAATTTAATTTAAATGAAACTTCAGGATGTTACTCTGCATCTGCAGAGTCATATGAATCAGACTCCTAGTAGGTGTTATATTTTTCTCACCAGGAAAATACAGAATGGGTGTATTGGAAATAATACAGTATTATGTATTGTATTTTGGAAAGGCTGAAAGAATTCCCTGCAAAATAAATAGAAATTAAAAAGAAGTTCTTGAAAATACTGCACTCTTTAAGAGAGTTATCCTGTGGGGTTTTTTTTTGCTTGTTTGTTTCTCATTGTAATTCATCTTTCTATATTAATCAGTGGTTTTGAATGTAGAGTCTTCAGGTATAGTAGTTACTTAAAACTGATGTTCATAACGTATTTTGAGTTTCATGGGGACTACTGGTGTATTTCTCAGGCATGTAAGGTTTGTCTCAGAGAAATGTGTTTGGATCTGTGGGACTAAATATGAACTTCAGTTGTCCCTCACATGAAGTTACCATGAGGCCTTGATACAACTGTCATGTATGTGTGCATATAGGTAGTATAATACCTAAATAGGTGTCAATACAGCTGAAAACAATACTTCAGGGTAATCTGGAGACTAGAAGTATGATGTGAACTTCAAGTCTTGTTAAATTGCACGGTCACTTCTGAGCAGGAATTTCTGCATCTATAGGTGTTTGCAGACTGCATGGCAATATCGTATTTTCTTTGTTCTTGTCTGATTCTTTGCAGATTTTGAAAGATTTATGTTGAATTTCTTTGTAGCAAATCGCAGGAGTAGCCTTATTAGCAGTTCTTGGTGGGTGTTTTATCTCCTGACTTATGGATCTTCTCAGACTGAGAACATACAGGAAAGAATACAGACTATCTCATCCTTTTCCAGTGAGATGCATTCTCTGGGGAAGTTATTGATAGAGAAGAAAATAATTATTATATGATTTGTGATGACTTATTGTAAGAAATAATGTTTTAAATTAAATATCTGCTATCTGCAAAGTACTTCTCACTTTTGAGGGATACCTGCCCTATACAGACTTGTGAATGGCCCAATAAATTGTGGAAATTTTTGTGCAAAAAGGTGCTGTGAGCATAAAGAGCACAATCAGTTTCAAGAATTGTCTGACAAATTAATGATTTCCATAGTTATTAATTAGCTTCTGTACTAGGAAGTACCTAAATTACTGGCTGGAGGAAAATGAAAATCAATAGGCAATGAAGAATGGTTTCTAAGCCTTTGTTAACTACTGGCAGAAACTTTCAGTGAAGTCAGATTTGATTTTGGTCCATGCCTATGATCTATGGTCATGTGCTTTCTTTAGTCATAGGCAACTACCTGAAGAAAATTTCTATGTAAGTCAACTGCTGAGAGCAATGATTTTCACTGCTCCAACCATTAGTAGTAATATGTTAAAGGTCTCACACTTACCACTTCTCTCCATATTGGTCTCAAAGTCAAGATTTACTATGAAAAGGCTGGAAACAGCCTCTGATCTTTAGAAGAAAATTTTAGAGCAGCATTGATCTCCACTTTAGCCTTTACACTTTAGTTTAGCTTATTAGGCCAAAGGACTGAAAATTTGTCAAAAAAGATTTTTTTTTTCTGTTGTTTTTTTTTTTCTTTTTTTCCTTGCATTTGGAACTCTCTAGCTCTATGGCTAGCGAAACCAACTTGTTGGACATTATTAGACCATTCAACCTTTTCCAGGTTAAAACTGGAATTTTCAGATTCTTCAATTGCCCTGAAATATCCATCTTCATCTTTTTTATTATCACGATCCATCAAAAAAGGATTATGGAAAATACTCAAAGGTAAGTTACAATCCTCATGTGAAATTTATTTTTATCGTTACTGGGAAAGTAAATAATAACTACAGTATGTTTCTATAAATAAATTCTAGGAAAATCAGCATCTGCCTTACAGCATCTAAGAATATTTTTCATGTCAACACATTCATCAGAAATTATTCATATAACTTCATGTAAATTAAGCATATTTCATTGTGTTTTGTATATATCCCAGTGTGACTCTATCTGCTTAAAATACAATTCTCATTTCAATGCCTGTGCAATAAAATATTATAAAGCAAGAAGGAAGAGATAACTTTGTTTCATCTTCTATATTTTATTAACTATAATTTAATGTGCAAACTAATTAAATAATTATTTTCATATTCATTTTAAATTCTGCTATAATTACAGTTCTATACTTTTTTCAAAGACCTATGAATTTCTCTGTTTGAAAGCCTGTATATAGTTTCCTAAAATTAGTAAATTAACCACTTCTTACTACTCCCTATTGTTTGAACAATATCTTTCCAGAGGTCTGAAATTACAATCCTAATTATAACAGAAGATCCGACAACCTCAGGTGGGATTAATTTACGTAACTCAATTGTACCCTCTGGAGTTGTGCTGATTTATGTTGACTGAGGATATGGTTTCACATTTACAATTCTATCTCTAATATAAATTTCTATTTAAGAAAAATTAGGCTTTTCTGAATGCAAAATAGTGTCTTCTGATTTTACTGTGTATTGGGTTTTCATGACCACGTTTTGTTAGTGGGGCAGGTTGTGGGGGTTTGCCAGAGTGGTTTCTCTTAAAAGAAGCTTTCACCATGTCTGACAGCCAACACCAGCTGCTTTCAGAGAGATCCAAAACTTGCCAGGGCCAAGCCCATCAAAGATGGTAGTAATACCTCTGTGATAACATATTTATAAGGGTATAAAACCGATTGTGACACGGAAATGATAGAGGTCAGAGAGAGAACAGTGAGAATATGTGAGAGCATACAGGCAGCAAAAGCAGGGAGAAAGGAAGGGAAAGAGGGCCTCCAGGTGCTGAGATTCCCCTGCAGCCTCTTGAAGAACATCATGATGAGGCAGCTGTCACCATGCATCCCATGGAGGACCATGGTGCATAACTGAAAGAAGTCCATGACCCTTTGGGAAGCTCACATTTCAGCAGGTTCTTGTCAAGACCCAGAGACCTGTGAAAAGAGAAGCCTGCACTAGAGCAGGTGTCCTGGTAGGACTTGTGATCCCATGGGCGACCAGTGCTGGAGCAGTTCATGAAAACTGCAGCCTGTAGAAAGGACTCACACTGGAGAAGTTAAGAAGGACTGGACCTCACAACGGAATAGGGACTCCTCTCCTTGAGAGGAAGCAGCAAAAGAAGTATGATCTGACTATAATGTCCTTTCCCTATCTCCTGTGCTTCTCAGGAGGGTGGCCAGTAGAGCCTGTAAAGGAGGGAGGGGTGGAAGAAAGATATTTTTAAGATCTGTTTTTCTTATCATTACTTTAGTCTGATTTGTTTGATTATCAATTAAATTAATTTTCAAAAGTTGAGTCTGTTTTGCCCATGACAGTAATGAATGAGTGAACTCTCCCTGTCCTTATCTCAACTGTCAAGCCTTTCATTACATTTTTACTCTGTTTTTCAGCTGCAGAGGAGAGTGATTGTGCAGGTTTGATGGGCATGTGGCACCCAGCCAGGGTCAACCCACTACACTCTTATTGATCTAAAACTAGAATAATGTGAATTACTTCAGTCCTTATGTAACTGAACAAAATCTACCCATATGCATTGAACAGAATAACAAGACATATGAAATCATCCTCGGGAAATCATTATTAGTATAATTTCTTTTTGTTTGTTTAAATAAAAGCTACTGACACAATTATATGTTCTGCAGTGTGGGTTTATTCAGCTTTTAGCAAGCCATCTGCATGGAGTCAAGAGCTCCTTCAGAGAGCCCAAAGGGAATAAAAAAGCAACAACCTCTCAGTGAACATAAGTGCCCTTCGGCTAAAGTGTATATAAATTCTACTATCCGGTATCTTTCCTTTTTTAAAATCAAAATTGAACCTGGAAATAAAACAAATGGGAATTTATGCATCTGGAATCCATGAAAGTTTTCTTAACATCTAAGTCTCCTTATTTAGTTCATGATAAGAAGAAGCATGCACTGTCCTTTTTGATGATAATGCCATGGGAAACAAAACCAAGCTGAGAACCAATATAAATGCACTGTTGGAGTCTTGTTCAATGTTATGTGTTATTTTCTTAACTCTGAGAGTTGGAGGGTATAGAAATAAAAGCTTTCAGCAGAACAGCCCATATGGTGAATTCATAATGTGTGATCAGGACAAAACAATTACTGTGACTAGTCCATGAGTGTACATTTCAATGATTTTAATTGGAGATAAGAATATTTTCATACCCTCAGATGCCTGTCATGATTTTTGTCTTGCTGTCCCAAAATCTCCCCTTCTATTTCTATCTAAGGGCAGTTACAGAATCACTGAATCACAGTTATGAAGAAGAGTGGACTAGTAAGGAGAGTCAAGAACTGCAAGCTTTTTATGTTCTTTCATTAGCACTACCAGAGCAATTGCTCTTTTGATGAGAAACTCTTGGAGTGAAACAAGTACAGTCACAGGCTTCTATTAATATATGAAATAACTCCTGCAAAAGTCAGAAATAATTCCTTCAAGGTCTTTATCTATGGTTTTCTGATGCTCTTGAACTTATTATCTGCAGAGATGTTGCAAAACTATCCAGTGATCTTGACCATTAATTGAGGAGATTAGATGCCTGTTGGAGCCCGAGTTCATCTTTTTAAGGAAACAAGGATACATGGTAGTTTGTATTCAGTCCTAACCATGCTGTGGAGGTTGAAAATGGATAAGGCTGGATTCAGAAGTGGCAAAAACACCCACATTCTAGAAATGGTGCTTAGACAGAGGCAGAATCTTTGTTATAGATAATATTGTTGAAGGAGAGTTGTCCAGGCCAGCCCATCGTGAATAGTAATGAGATATAGACGGCTGAGACAGACAGTTGCTACTTATTGCTAGTGATATATAGAGCAAGATTATGTATCAAGTAAAATCCAGCAATCTGTGTGTGTTGCTATGAGAGTTCCAAGTCTGTACAGTATGCAAAGTCAGGGGTTTCTGACACTGCAAAATTCATTAAGCAGCCTGTGCAGAACTGTAGCCACAGAGATGCTCAGAAGATCATCATTACTAGGAAGCCACCTTGTAGGGAAAAAAAAAAAAAAACAAAAAGACCCAAAAACCCAACAACTGGAAAAGAAACAACTTGTAGTAGGATATAAACACTATTTTCCTTGGCATGCTGCTATGCTGACCAGATTTTAAGTAATGTACGCTCTGTGACTTGTAATAAAGTCATAGTCACTTATAAATGTGCAGCAATTTTTTAATGAGCTCTTGATCATTAATCTCAGATAATGCATTTTTAAAGGTACTTAGTGTGGGTAGAAAGGATTGTAAATGAACACTTCACAATATAAATCTTGACTTACTATACAACAGCAATAAGATCTCAAGATGTTTGTACAAGATGGATACTAATAGCGTGTTCCCAGTGAATATATTAAGCCCTGAAATAAAACTACAGGAATTGACATCTACTGATTGTTAGAGCTGTGTCTTCTATTTTCATGCTTCTTATTTTGTTCCATTCTTTTTTTTTTTTATTTTTAAACTTTTTCTTCTCTAATGACTCTTGGTATCACAAATTTCATATGCATATGATCTCATAATCTTTTTCTGTTTCTGAGAAAACTACAGTCCCCATCCCACACAAGAAATGCATTTGCAAAGAAACTAAACAAAATCAGGCAATGCCTTTGTTTCTACTGATTATTTTTTTATACATGGGTCCCCATACCAATTGCTTTGGAACGATTGTGTTCTGGAGACCTGTAGAAAAACAGGGGAAAATTGTTTGCAGGGAAAGCCATGAATTTTTCCAGCTTAACTTCCCATTTGATATGTGTCTACACATATATCTTCAAAACTAAGTGAGGTTGCTCTAGGTCTTGTACAGTTGTGTTCTGAGAAGCCTGAGGAATGAAGACTCCACAGCAATTTAATTCTACAATCATTTTGTGAGATGATATCCCGTCTGGGCCAACATACTTATAACTTCTGTAAGTTATGTGTTGGAATTGTATCTTAACAATCTACATGGTGTTACGACCTGCACCTGAAGGCAAGGGTAACTGAAATTATTGTTAATAGATCATTTGGGGAAAAATAAACTGAAACAACACTGACAGACCTGTGTTTTTATATATGTATATATGGCAGATTTATTTCAAAATAACTTGATTGAATAGGAAAACAGGTATGTAACTGTTTAATTTATTACATATAGAAATATAGCAACATAAAAATATAAAAATATTACTTAGGAAAACATATAAGGAAAAGGAACAAAAAAAAAAGAAAGGATAAAAGTATAAAACTAGATCGTGGAGAGGAAGGATATCATCACCCATGGATGCAGTGAGGAGACTCAATGGGAGGCTTTTTTTGATGTCCATTGGTTGAAGTGATGGGTGATGGGTGCAGTTTTTATGATTGTGGGAATCCCATGATTCAAACAAAGTTCAATGGTTTGACCTACATTCAGGTTTGGGTGGGAATGCCCAGGTACCCCCTCTGAGCAGGTAAACTTCTACACTGCCTTTCACAACCCTGTGGAATGTGCAAAATCCTATGGTGGAAGGCCCTAGAAATGAGCCTGGGGTGTTTCAGGGGTCTCTGATGGTTTATGGCCCTTTTTAATGATGTGACTGCTGTTCAGCCCTGCTTCTCTCACTTCAGTTGAGCCAGTGGTGCCTATCAGAGGGGAAATGGCATGACAGAAGCATTACACTACTTCTGCAGGATCTGCATCTTATTGACCTTTTTCCTTATCTGTCTAGAAAATAGCCTGTTTAAGACACTAGTCACAGGTTATAAGGTGCACAATAATTCCAGGGCTCAATCATTTTATATACAAAAAGTGAGTTTGTCATGCTCATCCTCTGGTAGTGCGTGGTCACCCCCTTTGTTTCATGTGGATCAGAAATTTTCCCCACCACACAGCCAAACCTCTCCTCCTCCCCTTCAGTTCAGGGGTGCAAACCAGGCCTCAGAAAAGTACCTGCTGCTTTTGCAAACAGCCAATTGTTTGAGTCATTACCCTTTGACATTTCAGCCTCTCATATATGGTACATAGCTGTGTTTTTTAATCTCACATAATTATATTTCACAGTTAAAATTTTCCACTCACCTTTATTGTATAGTTTCAACTTTAATTGCTCCATACTAGAAACAGTTTCTGAACACCGCAGAGATTTAACCTTTGCAATTTTTAAGTTTTACTTAATTTTCCTCTATTCATGCCTATTTACTCTTTGCTCAGCAATAACCTTAAAAACAAAGAGGATCATGATAAGAGGGTTTTTTTCGCATTTCATGACAATTTGTATACAGTATACTCTAATTATTCTTACAGCATGCCACCTACAAGGGGGTCAACACTCTGGAAAAGGTAAGAGGTCCTCCCATTCCTGAGTGTCTCCAAAGACCTTCCTTTTGTCACTTCTGCTAGAGCATACAAGATCTGGAATGTTCTGCTCATACTACAGGAGGAATGTTGCCACTTACAGAATCAATAAACTGAGAAAATATTTTGGATGCACTCTCTAGTTACTTTCTTCAGAAACTGGTAAAAGGAATCCTACAGTAACAAAAACCCAGGTGTTCTGACTTACATAACACACATGCAAATCACAGATATAGTAGTACAACCTGTCACTTGTAGGGTAACTTATAAAATACATTATGTCAATTTAGTTCCACATGTATTACAAAGACATCACTTTATGGTTAAGAAACTGTTGATCACATCTTCCCCATCCCCAGAAAGAAAGCCAAGGTCCAATGTGTCTTCCGGGGTCCTGGTACTCTTCTTAGATGATGTTAGGCCAGGACTGCAGAGCTCGTTAATTTCTTCTCTTCATTCTCCTTCCACAGCCCTCCTTGTGTAACCTGTGAGGGGCTGTGCAAAACTGGTTACTTTTTAATCACATATATCTGGTTGTCCACTACAGATTGCAGCCATCTCTTGCTGCACATTCCTTTTCACTTGTGATAAGTTTCATGACATCCTAAATCTCGTTTAAGTTATTGTTAAACTCGGTTAGAGATAAACAGTGCATTTGTGGGTGAGGGATCATCATTTCCTCCCTTTTAATTTTAACTGTCCAGATGGCTTTAGAAGACCCTCAATACTACTTGAGTTACAATACCTCCCACTCTTCTGTAAAGTGTTTCTAATTCATCATGTGTTGCAAAATATCTTTGGGTCTCTTCCTGTACAATCAATGCCCTAGATACTAAGGAACCAGGCTCAAAAGTGAATTGAGAAATCTAAAAAAAATTTTACGTGGGCATTCAACCTAAATACAGGTTCAGAATCAACCACATTTCACACAGCCCTAACTTTATATTTTAGAGTCAGTTTGATATTCATTTTTCCATTTCCTCTGCAAATTACCAACTAACATTATTGCGGTCTTCCGTTCTTCTCTTCTCTTCTCTTCTCTTCTCTTCTCTTCTCTTCTCTTCTCTTCTCTTCTCTTCTCTTCTCTTCTCTTCTCTTCTCTTCTCTTCTCTTCCTCTTCCTCTTCCTCTTCCTCTTCCTCTTCCTCTTCCTCTTCTCTTCCTCTTCTCTTTTTCTCTTCATTCTTGAACCTACTCTAGTTGAAGCAGTGTCTGTATTCAAAAATCTACTAAACTTCAAAAAATGCTGACATTTCTAAAAACCCTGCCTAGAAAACATGCCTTGTGCAAACATAAACCATAAAAGAAATACTAGGTGAATTCTTACCTGTTTGCCTCCATTCTGGAAATAATGCTGCCTAACTTCATTTGAAGTTTATACAGCAATACTTAATACATGATCACGAAGATTATCCAAACAATGGAGAGTAGGTTTTTAAAAATTAAATCTGAAACTACATATTACAGTTTTAAATGTTCTTTGAATTAATTATTTTTATTTAATTCTTTGCATTAAGCATTTCAGCCCCCAAAATAAAATTTATTAATAACTGAAACATCAAAAATTTATCTCTCAAATTTGTTGCCACAGTTTCCTATATTTATGTAACATATATATTGAGGTATGATAGTTACAAAAAGCTGTAAAAAGCTGTTCAACCTCTGAATATTTAGAGCAGGATTTGCTGCAATAAAAAATTTCAATGGTGAAACAGTAGAATCCTTTAACATTTTCAGGAAGATGAAGCATATTTGCAGAAAGAGGTTAGTGGCAGCACAAGCAGAATCAGGCAACCAGAAATGACTGAAGAGTGTCAAGATTCCATGAGCAGAAGATACCAAAGGTAGTAAGACAGAGGTATATTGTAGATGAACAGAAAATGAGAATAGAAACATTTAACAAATCTCTAACCTGCTCCAGATTGCATTTAATATATTAATATAAAGAAAAGTAAAGATGGGGAAAATGGCAGAATAACAGCAAACAAGCAAACAGGTTATACTGTTCCTCTTTCATTGCAGCACTGGACCACAGAAATACATACAAATACAGTAACATTTGTTATTGTAAATGATAATAATAGCCCTTCTGCTATATGGCAGCTATATTTGGTGCTGGCAAGATGGGTTCATAGAATTTAGAATTGCATAACTCTGATTCTCAGCATCTCCTGGATGAGAATATAAAGTACTTTAAAGGAAAACAAATAAACTCTCAAAAAACACAGCTTATCCTTGCAAGTTTCTTTCTGATATTTCCATTGGTACTGTGTTCTCATTCTAATACTGTCTCTTGTTCTCACAGCAGTAAATGTAATTCATAATGAGGAATAGCAGAGGCAACACTGTAGTTTTAAGAAACTACAAACACAGAGAACAGCTTTCATTCTATCTCATTTTTTGAATAATACAAATATCTGGTATAAATTTTTGGTTTTCAGTACATGCTGTAGTACTGAGGTTTTGAATACCATCAGAGCAAATTTGGTTTAATTCCTTTCTGTTTATGATCACACACTATTATTTTCTGTTTTAACATCTACAAAAAAAGTCTAGATTATATTTGATAAATCTGGGAATCCAGTAGATGTATATGTGCATACTAAATAGGTTTTTAAAGTTTGGACTTATTTCTCCATACTTATTAAAATTTGCCTCTAACATTGTTACTTCATATGCATAATTTGTGACAATTACAATTTGAAATTACAGGGATTTTTCAAGAATGAACAGTATATGAAGGCATAAATACCTTGTAAAGAATTAACAATGAGAGGGCTTCAGGAATTATTAAGTAGTTGCTGTATATTTTCTGATAGAAAAGAACTAAACAAAGAAAACCAACACCTGAAAACAACACTATTTCCTCTAATGACTTTTTATTCTTGGTTTGTAAATGCTACAATAAAATATATAAAATGTAATATCTTACATTAAATAAGATACAGGTCTCTTAATAGAAGATTTATCCTGTGATTCAGATACTAGAATTAATTGTGTCTACAATATAGCTGTTAATAACATTTTGTGAACTCTGCACTTCTTTTTTTTTTTGGATTACAAATTGAACTTTTGTTTACTCTTAATTTTAAATGGGATTGGTCATGACCTTCAAAATATCAATTGATGTTTGCACTGCAGTTTTAACAAAGGCCATTTGAGGACTCAGTGAAGTTATTTATTGTTACTCTAGGTGGTGATGGAAGTGAATTGTGCTGAGTACAAACACACAGAAATTACATCAAAATGGTAAAATATAAGGGGAAAAGGAAAAGAAGTCTTTGACCAAAGATATATTTTAATGTAGGTGTTGTCTATATATGATCATGCAGTCATGATCCTACAGATCACGGTCTTACATACAGATTCTGAGTCAGCATGTCCTTTCAGACATTTACAATATCCTGCTCCCTCACAGCTCCCCAGTTGATTCTTATTTTAAGGACCACAGTTCAAAATAAAACAAAAATGTAAATATATTATGAGCTTGAAGCTATGTTCTTTGGAGCCTCATTACATTTCAGGATGATTTTCACAGAAAAACTGCAACAATTTATCAAATACAGAGTATCCTGGTACAGATCAATAAAATGCTGAAACACTTTGTTTCAGCTGAGATCCTCATATGTGTTTGATAATTTTGCACAGGTCTAAGGCTGCATTAGTTAGTATAAATTAGCATAAATTAGCATAAGAACTTAAGTTACATTTAGAACTAATGCTATAAAGAAACACATGAAAAAGAAATAATCATGATGAGAACACTTAAGAGGTGCTGAATGTTCCACAGGTGACATTTAGATGTATTTAAGCACAGAATGATGAAATTGGATTAGTTAGCACTGGTTTGACTTCAGATCATCAGAATGAAGAAGATT
This sequence comes from Sitta carolinensis, assembly GCA_032173965.1. Taxonomy (NCBI): domain Eukaryota; kingdom Metazoa; phylum Chordata; class Aves; order Passeriformes; family Sittidae; genus Sitta; species Sitta carolinensis. The sequence continues at coordinate 32,245,187 of CM063283.1, forward strand.
TTCTTGGAATATTTATATTGAGATAGCTTCACATTAGTGATTTTATGATAAAACTATGTCTGACATAAAACACCGAGATTTGGTATTTGATCCCAGAACACAAGGCTGATCAAATCTAGGTTTTATAAAAATTGTTTATATGCAATTTCAACATGTTTCTTCAGTGAAAGTGCAGATTAAACAAACTTACAATAGTTTGGGGTTTTTTATTCTTATACAGCTCACAAACTGATTTATTTTCACATTCCAGTTCCTTGAAATAAATTCAGCTGTTATTGTTCAAGCTTCTGACTGTCTTTCCACCTCTGCATGACCAAATTCCTTCTTTTTCCTTCTCTCGTCTTCATCTCTTCTAACACTCAATTTTCTGTTGTCAGGTTTATTGCTATTATCCTCTGAGATTTAACAGGATGTCCTAGTGTCTCCAGTAGTGAATGTTTCATCTGTTTTTTCTAATAAAATCATCAGAATTTATATATTCTAATTCTCTTCTGCATGGCTGATGACTTGAACCTCTGGTAGAATAACACCATGTTTAACACTACTGAGCAGACACTATAAGATAACATGCCCTACAAATTCAGTAACAGAAGAGCTTGAGTGGGAAGATGTAAGTAGAAATACTGTGGGTATTGTGTCTGAAATGAGCTGTAGACAAGATGTCTAATCAAGAGAGAAACTGGCTAAACTGTGAAAAAAGAAAAAGCAAAGCATTAACCTGAATTCAGGGTTCTTACTACAAAAATGGTCTTTACACCCATGCTTGCTTAAAACCCTTAGCAGCTGTCATCTAACTACAGCCTTGCTCCTGTTTTGGAAAATCTAACTTATTTATGTATGTTCTCATTAATATCTCCCTCAAATATCTTTTAGGTCAGAGCTGACAATAGGAAAAATTGGGACTTAATTAGATATTTTTGCCTTGCATTGCTGCAGCATTGTTTTTTTTTATATTTTTCTCCAGCAATTTAAAGAAAATAGTGAGTAACAAAAGGACGCAGTGAAGTTTCCATGACAATTTTGCATGGGAAGAGCCAGAGCAAGAAGATCTGAGGCTGACTTCTGGAAGCTGGTAAACTTGGTGAATTTTGAATTTGTACCATTCAGCCATGAGAGAGAGTGTAAGAAGTGGTTAGCTTGAAATGGGAGTGGGAATCTCTAAGATGTACTCTTCATACTTCTAGGTATGTCTGAATCTGAGGTAAAAGTAGCCTTCAAGACCTGTTTGTTATTAACTTATACAAGAGCTATTGTAGAGTAAAGGAACAGAGCATCTTCACGGGTGGCAAAAAAAGATGTCTGTGGCAGTAATTCTGGTAATTATTCAAGTTGACTGCTGATTTTATGGCACTAAAAATGACCAAATATATGTATTTGATGTTGAAAGGCAGAACTATTAGTCCTAACCCATGGTGACAATAATAGCGTAGGAAAGCATAGGTGGGAAATTTAGGAGTGAAATCTAGGTTGCTAGGGTTCTGACCAGCAGGAAGTCCAAGTCTTGTCAACAGCTTGTGTAATACTGCCAGCTGCATACACAAAAACTAAAGGAACTGTATGGGAGAGAATTTTTTTCACATTAACTAGAAGAGAACCAACATGAACAGAAATATTGTGGGAAGTTATTTTGAGTAAAAAGAGAGGGAAAACCAACAGGCATGGAAGAATACACTTGATGTAGCCAAAATCTTTTTACATGAAGAAAGGAAGCATATAAACAGAAAAACAGCTTTATTACTCCAGGTACAGAGCCCTGCCTGTGTCCCTGGGGCCCTTGGGCCAGCAACACCAGACCCCTCAGTGAAAGCTGTGGGTATTGTTCCTGAGCATAAGAGTTGCTAACAGTCAGACTTACTAGAAGAACTGATTAAGGAATTGAAGAAATAAATTATGACCTTATGGTGACTTTTTATAAAAGAAAGATCTACAGAAAGATCTCTCAAGATGACTGGTATGATCAATTTTTTTCACTTTCTTCATTATTAGTCTGGAAAAAGCTAAGGAGATATATCTGTGAATTAAAAAAAAAAGAAAAGTTATTTAAATATAATATTGATGGTAATATTGATGGCTAGAAGGTCTCAGAAGACCTTACAAATAGTGCCTGGGGTTGAAAAAGAGTTGTGCAAAACAGTAGGGTAAATTCTATGTAAATAGTTTGAATCATGTTGAACAAATTGACAGTAAAATCTTAGGAGGCAAATATCAGCATTATTGTCTCAGAAATACACAGCAAAAGGAAAGTGGTCAGAAGCTGCAATAAATAGTATGAAATTGCCAATAAATGTTACAGGAAAACCATCTAGTCAAAGGATATTTAGAAGTTGTGGAATCTTCATTTTAGACACAGTCAAAACTTGACCAGACTCAGGTTGTGAGCAACTTGATCTGAATAGATCTGGCTTTGAGAAGTGGAGGAGATAGTGAAAGATGACTTCTAGAGATCTTTTACAGCCTATATTACTCTTTAACTTGCTTGTCTGAAGAAGGACATAGCTGAGAGTTATGAAGTCATTAAAGTAGTGACGTTTTAGTAGTGACATGGTTCAGTGGTGTACTTGGCAGAGTTAGGTTTGCATTTGGAATTGATCATCTTAAAGGTCTATTCAAACCTAAATGATTTTATAATTGCGTGATACGATGATCAGAAAAAATAGGGATAGGGAAATTTTTGGTCCAGATGTGGTGATTTTCCAGATGCAAGTAAACATGTGGCAGAAAATATAGAAAAGATCAAGGTACTTAATACACCCTTCACCCTGGTCTTCATAGAATCCCTTCTTGAAAACTGAAACTACATTTGGCAGCAGCTACCATCTGGCTGGGACTTCTCCAGACTCCCAAAACCATTGTAAAATAGTGCAGAGAGGTCCTGCAATAACACCAGGCAACTCTTTTAGTGAATCCTATCAGGGCCCATGGACATACATGCATCACTTACAATACAGCTGAAGAAGCAAGTATTGAAAAAGTTCAGGGTCAGCTGGAAGTTTATCACCCCCAGGAATGGTCTTCCAACATAGGACTCAGAAGACCCTGATTACCTCTGAAAAGTCATGTTGATTAGAAGAGATTCCTGAAGACTGAAAGAAGGAAAAGGTCGTTATCTCCAAGGGGAGAAAGAAAGAAGAATTAAAGAAATTCACCTGCAGAATTTCACCTCAAGTCCAAAGATATGAAGGACAAGAAGAGAATGGGAGTTAACTGCAAGAATTAATGGGTTAGAAATCCTGCTTAGCTTATGTCATAGTCTTCTATGATGAGTTGATTGGCTCTGTGTGTGTGATGGGAGAACATTGAATTTTTTTAAAAATGTTATTAAGGCTTGTCATAATGTAATACCAAAGTTATTTGATGAAGTTCGGATTTCATAAGTAGACAGTGAGGAGGATAGAAAACTTAACTGACCCATATTGGGTTAGGTGGGTTGTACTGTGTACTTTCCAGAGGACTCCTGATTTCAGCAATTCTGTCATCCATAATGACTAGGATTATGAAGGCATTATGGTGTTTTCTGTTGACACAAGGCAATACAGAGTGAGGTAATATCAAGAAGATATCTAGGCTACTCTGTGACATAAAAACTAAGGTGTGAGTGAGATGGGTATAGCAGGTTATTAATGATTCCTCTATCTCACCCACATACACGTGGTGTGTAGATAACACATGCATAACAGAAAAATGTCAGCACCAGGGTCTTGGAACATCAGATCTTTCACTCAGCTTGTTGATTTCTCTAAATACTGAGAGATGTGCAACAGTTTCAATGTTGTCTTGGCCCTTGGGCATGACGGCAGTTGTACATGGAGGTATGTGGGTTGTGTGAATGGATGGAAACTTGTATTTTAACTATTCATTGCTTCTCAAGCTTAATAGCTTGCATAAGCCGCTAATGATGATTTTAAAAACTTAGATTTTGCTTAGATTTTCTATTTTTTTTTTCTAGTTTATACTCATGTGAGGTCTAAAATGATCAAAGACTGGGGCAAGGTTCACATGAGCTGCTACCTTAGGGAATTATCTTCCTTTATTTAATTTCCAATGAGCTTGACAAGCACTTGTCTAATGGTTGTGTCCTCATGTGTAATTCACACATATTGCAAAAGCACTTCTGAGATGGTAAGTTCAATAGAATTGCTTTGAATATGTTTGAAGTTCAGTATGATTAGGCTGGAAAATTACAGCATCATCAGTCTTGGGACTGCAGAATTGCTGCTGTTAATATACTAATTCAAGCTAGGACTGAAAAAGGTCGTTTCAGATTTTATGGAGCAGCATCCACAGAACTAATGAATTTGCAGAAATTGGAAAAAAGAAAACCACAAAAACCCCAAAACTTTTCAGTCAAAGGATTTATTTATTTGTTTGTTTATTTATTATTTTTATTTCCTTGGCACATCTATGAATCTGGAAATGGATTATAGCCCTCTAGTGTGGTACAATTAGACACATATTGTACAGTACTTCTAGTTATTTCTGTTACTTGTTGTTTGTTACATAATGACAGAAATATTGCAATATTTTCAACAATATTTTTTCCCCCTGAACAACCAAAACACTGTTTTTGACCATTTATGCTGAGCTTTTGTAACAAACACATATCCAGAGGAACAACCTGTGTCTTCTAAAACTTCTTAAAAAATTAAAGAAGAAAGCAACAGGGTTCTTGTTTTAGTGCCACTGCCTCCAACATGAAAATGAATATTCAGGTAATGATTATAAGCTTATGATCATGATCAAAGGAAAAAGAAAAGATTAACTATAATAAATCACAGACTGTATTATTTTATAATAAAAATCAACATCTTTGGCTTAAAAATCCATTCTGGATTTCTTACATGTATTTCTTTTGGTTTACATCTGAGATTTCCAAAACATTCACATAATGTAGAGGAGACATATTGCAAAATACCTTTTCATTACAGAAATCTGTTTTTTAAATCGATTTTTTTACTCAGTTATCAAATATAGATGCCCTGCTTTTCTCCTTTTTTAAGCCTACCTGGTGAGAATTAGCTAAGCAAGGCATCTCTAATTGACCTATGAAACATATATTTGGAAATATGACTGCCAAAGCCTTGGGAATGGTCAGAATGGGAAGTTTCCATAACAATTGAGAAAACTAAGGGTTTGTCTACATTTAGAAGATCAAGGGGAATTTTTGGTTTTCTTTTTGCAGTTACCTAATGGTACATCATAGTGATGATAAGCAGACTTTTCTCCAAGGTGCACAGTAGAAGGATGAGAGGCAATGACCACAAATCTAAAAATCCTGGGAAGTTCTGACTGTACTGAAAATCTGTCTCACCATGGAAGTGATCAAGTCTTAGAGCAAGTTTTAGAAAAAGTGTGGAATTTATATAATTGGAGACTTTTAAAATTCAAGTAGAAGGCCTCAGTGCTATTAGAGAATATTAAGAAAGGCCTTGATGCTATTACAAGAATAAATGTATATCTAATGAGTATTGCATCAATGTGAAAGCAGTCCATGAATAAACACATGGGTAAAGCTATAGAATTTTATTCACATTTTCCTCCCAGTTGTTTTTACTTTTTTTTTTTTTTTTTTTTTTTTTTTTTTTTTTTTTTTTTTCATTCAGGTAATTTTCTGGGGGTTATTGGTTTTACATGTTACAAAAAAACCCTAGACTTTAAAACAACATGTTGTTTGAGTGCTTCATTAAATACCACAACTCACACTTTTTCAAAAACTGATTTCAGAAAGAGAGAGAAGGTTTTATAGCTAAAGTTCAGATTTACCTATGCTTAACTTGGCAGATTAATTACTTTAAAAAACAACTGATTTGGAATTTATATTTAAACTGCCAGAGAACAAAAAATAAACCAAAACCAAGGGGTAAAAACATTTTTAATGGTATGTAAGATGATGGAAAATATAGGAAAGAAAATCTGGGTTTTTTCCCCACATGAAAGTTCCAGGTGGTCATGATAACAAGAATATAAAACAAAAAATAAACAGAAAATAAAAGCTTTAGGTAGCTAGTGAAGCTGAAACATATTCAAGTTTTAATTTCAAGAGAGTATGTAAAAATTAGGCCACACTTACTGAAACATCTGATAGAGTACCCTAGAACACTTAATTTCCTGTTATAAAAGCCCTTGTATCTCACTCAGGAGTAAACAAATTGCATCATTATTTCTAGGACGGGAATGGTTGTGAATATTTAAACTCAAGAGCAATTGAACCTGACCTTAGTTTGGTCAATTAATGGTAGTGATAATACATAACTTTTTTTGAGAGCAGTTACCTGCTACAGCAACAGTAGACCTTAATGTAATACTGGGCTAAATATGTTACCCCACTAACTCAGTATTTATACTCTGATTTGAAATGTGAGGTGCAATATGTCTTTGAGAATATGGAAGGAGGAAAGAAATTTTTGCTACTATTACCAGAAATGAAAAGTCTTAAATTTCATCAGCCATATCAGTTAATTACTAATTACTGATAAGGATCAGATTATATTTTCATGCTTTAATGCTTAAACTTGTCCTGTGCAGCTCACAATGAGAATTGAAAAAACAAAACTGGTTTTGGTTGAACATTTGGTTGCATCTGTTGGTCTCACTGACTGACTATACACAAAGAATACGAGAAAGTCACCCACATTTTTAGCTATTTTATCAAGGAATTGAAGATTGTCTTAATCCACAGTAGAAAATGGGTTATTAAATGCATAGAACAGTTGGAAATCCTGAATTTAATCACATGCTGAAAAAAAAAACAACCTACTGTGTGGAATACCTGACATGATGACAGTCAGTCTATATTAACCATCCCCAGGTTCAAAAATATGTTTACAAACTCTAAGTAAATCCTAATTATTTTAATAACATTGCACATGGCACCCAGAATCTCTAGCCTAAAGGAATATGTAAAGTAGAAATATGAAGGGAGAAAGAGGGTTTACATTTAAAGAAACTGCACTGTGTTATGTAAAACGCTTTATCTGTAATACTCCAGGATGTGTTCTCTTTTCTTTCCAGTTTGTGTAGCATGCTGAAACAGATACATAAATGAATACATACGCAAACACACACAAAAACACACACTCATACACACATAGAGTGAAAGATGTTTCAGAAAAAATCTAGAAGTGTTTTCAAACCCATTCCCTGCCATTATGTGGTTACTCAGGTTAATATAACCTGTCAGAAAGAAGAGTTGCTACCATTAGGCTGTCATAGTCATGGAATCATCAAACTAGTATGTGTCTGGTGCTCCACTCTGTGGTATTTTAGTCAGTGTGTTTGACGTTTCTCAAAAATCATTCTTACTGAGAACTTTAACTGCTCTGTAGGTGTTTATCCAAAGCAGAGAACCCATCTGTTACAAGACTTTCAAAGTTTTGTTGAAGGGAGATGAATAGTTATATGCACTTATTAATCTATCAATATTAATTTATCTTTCAAAAAGGTTTTATTCTACAGAATTCACAGGCAGGTAATTCCCATGTTAACTATCAGATAGGAAACAGCTATCAGCAAGACTTAAGAAGTTTGCTAGGCTCTTTCCTGTTTGGTAGATTTTAGGTTGGAGTTTTTATGTAAATGTGATTTTTGTTGTTTGATTGTGTTTTTGTTTGTTTGTAATTTTTTTCTGAATCTCTTAATGTTGCTTAAGTCCATTTTACAAGTTATTTACAAGAGACTTAGAAACCAATTTATCCCCCTCACATTCACAGCAGTTTCATCTACTTGAATATTTTTATAATATACTTCTCTGCTATAAAACAAGCAGATAAAATGCTCAAATATTCCTTCATATTGTTTTAGTATGCTATTATCTTATTTTAGTATGCTATTATTTCACACTCTCTGAAAAGACAGTATTCCTTTCCAGTTATTCAATATACCAAGTTCTGGAAATTTCAGGAAATTCTGTGACCTCCTTTTATTCCCTAATTGCTTGTTTCCTTCTTCTATACATGCCACTTTAATTTCATTTCTTCCTGTTGCTGCCAATCTTTATTGCCAAAATTAGTAAAACACAAATTAAGTGAATAAATAAAGAGGAGGGAAGACTGGTGCTTGGCAGTTCAATATTCAGTCTGGCAGAGCTCTTCATTGCTTCTTTACTGTTTATTTTGGCTTGTAAATTCTGCACTTCAAAGGAAATCTACACATTATTTGACAGTATACAGTAGTGCAGCAGTCATGGAGTTGTCTCAGATTTTTGTGGCAGAAAGAGTGTAAAGCTACTCATAGAGTGGTAGACCTTGTTTTTTATGGCATAACAGGCTATACTTAGCTGAAAACAGTTTTATCAGTTCCTGTGAGAGTCTTCTATGTGTAGGAAAATATTCAGCTGTAGGAAAGGTGACAAAGATCAGTGCATTATGTTTGAAGCTTTAAGAGGAACAGTACTCTTATTCCTCCAATTCATGTCAAGGACTGAAAAACATCCTGAAAAAAAAAGATTCTGAAGTTGAAATATTTTTCAAATTTATTTTAAGACAGTGTGCCAAATTAAATTACTTTACTGGTATTTATATATATTTCATAGAAAATATGAAGATGTTAAAGTCATTCTGCAGTTATGTTTTATCATGTGTAATTACATATGTCATAAAAACACTATAAAAAGTGTCTATAGGTAAAAAAATTGTGTAAGGTAAACCAGTAAATGGATGTGAGAGCTTGTGTTTTTGTTTTATACTGAAAGATATGTAAATGGCCTGATATGTCCAGTTTGTGGGGTTTTTTGTGGATCTTAGAGACAGTTCAATTTTCAAGTGAAGGAGACATCACGAGTGATGGAAATGGAATGCTGAGAAGAAATTAACACCCTTTACTTCCTTTTCTATCGAGTCATTATTTCAACCTGCCAACTTCCATTTTCTTTTAACTCACAGGATATATGCAGTACATGTAATTCAATTGCAATAGTAATACAATTGCAGTAGCAATGCAAGAGTACCAGTAAATTGCTTTGTTCACAGGAAACTGCATGGTATACTCATCATAGATGTCCAAACCACCAGCTGGGTAGCCAGATATGAATTTATTTAGTGGTTAAAAATAAGAAAATTTTTAATACATACTAAATTGACGATTAACGACTACACTCACTAGTTCTGTGTCCAGGTTCCAGACAGCAACCTAGAGGTTGCCCCCTTCTTTTTCACAACCATTCATTAATTCATTCATTCATGTTATGACACCACCATCTTTGACTGTGTATTGGGTGCATGTGCCAAGTCCTGTGTGTTGGGGGCTGCAGGGGTAACCTTTGGAAGAAGAGGCAGGGACAGATGCCAGCCTGCTTTGCGAAGAAGCCACAAGTGTGAATAAGAAGGAAATGCAGAAAAAGTCCTGTCATGGACTGACCCCAGCCGCCCATTCTCTGCTGGAGGTAAGGGTTGAGGAGAGAGAAGTGTCAAGAAGCAAAGAATGAAGTAAAAATGGTGAAGAAAGAAGGCTGGTTTTATTTTTTACTTTCTTTATCACTATCCAACTCTACATTTAACTGGCAATAAATTAAGCTAATTTTCACCAAGCTTTGTTTGTTTTGCCTGTGATGGTAAGTTTGAATTATAAATTATTTTGACTCACAAGCTTTTGCACCTTATTCCCCACTACCACCTCTCTTGAAGAAGGGGACCAGAAAAGCAGCTGGACTGAGATCTGTCAGCCAATCAAATTCAACTCACAACATTATACTAGTTAATATTTTTTTAAAAATTAAATAATTAAAATAAATTAAATATGTATTATTTAATAACTATTATTATTTTCAATTATTTTAGTATGTAATAGAGGAATTATAATTATGTTAAATTAAATAATGCAGCATTATTCTGGAAAATTCTTATTGCATTTTCTTATTCCTTTCCATATTCACATTCTCCTCTGGCTTCTGGTTTATTATTTATTTATAAAACCTTCATGGTTTTCTGTCTGTATATGCTGAAGGTCTCTATGTTGGGGAAAGAGGTGTCATTTATATTTTATAGCCTCCTTCCATTTCCTTCACAGGAAATATAGATTTTTTGCTTGTATGTTTTCACTATTTATTTTTACACTTAAGTTAGCAATTCCAGACATTGATTGGCTTGAAAATGTCTTAAATATTTACCAACTGTTGTCATACATTTCTACTCATATCTTTTTTCATCTAAACTTTCATAGTTTTCAAATTCATAAGGTTCACTTTTTTTTTTTTAAGCTGGACTTTTCCTTTCATCAAAAAACTTTGTGAGATCTACCAGAGTGCTCTCTCATATTGGATAAAGGTCTTTCAGAGGAAACAATTTTTTCTCTGCAATTTGTAAATTCTGTAGATGTTTTATATTTCAAGTTTGAGCATCATAGTATATCACAGATTTGAACACAGCAGGTTTTATTTTTCAGATGAAAATCAATAACCTACTGCTTCATGCACTGATTAGCCTCCTCTCTAATGTGTTTTGGGGACTTACTGCTATACATTTTGGTAATTGAGTCCAAACAATAAAACCTTCCTAGACAAAATGCTCTCTCACTCCCCTTGTCCCAATCAAGTTTTAATTGCAAATGCTATGAATAACATTCCTTATTTTAATATTTCAGTCATGAGAATGTTCCTAACACAGAGATGTATTTAGACACTAAAATAGGATTTCCATTTATTTTGATTTAGTATTGATTTTGTACAGGAACTCAAATAATTGTTGAAACATGAGAAGGTCTGGAGCCATTCAGCTGGGGAGATGTAAGGTGTTTCTCTCACAAGAAATCCTGTTCTATTACCCCTGTTCTGTTCCCTCAGTCGGCCCTGTTAGCCCCCTCCCTGTCCCTGTGTCCCTCAGTCCCTCCCCCTTTATTTCCCCATTGGCCTCCACATCCTAACCCCGCCTTTATACTGCCCCCATGCCCCCTGACAGTTGGCTCCTCATGTCTTCTTAGTCCAACTATCCCCATACTTGAACCTGGACCCTCTCCTTAAGCCTTGCTTTTCACCCTGGACTCTCCGCACATGTGGTTGGAATAAAACATCTCTGTAGAACACATACAAAGGCCCTTCCTGCCTCTTGCCATCACCATAACTGCAGCTATCCTGGCTCTCAACAGAAACACAAGTTCAAAATCATAAAAGTGTATCTCTTGGTATTAATGAGAAAAAAAATGTAGATCAAAATAATTTTTCTCATACTATCCATAACAAAATTAAAGACTGAAATAGAGAATGGAAGGAATTTTTTCATGCGCTCAATCTAAAGCTTTCCTTTTAGACATTCTTTTCACAATTCTAGGGATTGCTTGACAGCTGACTTCAAGAGTCAGCTACATCTTTCCTTAGTGATTAAAAAGGTGATGGGCATTTCTGTGATTGTAACATTTTGGTGAGGGCAAACTGAGATGTTCTTTACCTTAAGAATATACCACAGCCATAACGTGGAACAATGACAGTGTTACAGCTCATGTTTGTTTTAGTTTAATTCAGTTGTTAAGATTTAATGTTAATGGTTTGTTCTCCTGTTCTCCCCCATGTTCATTCCCAAGTTAGTTTGTTCCCAAAGTTGTGTCCTCCCACCAGTTTCTTTTTATGGCTTTTCCCCGTCTCTGTTCCAGTCCTTTCCCTATCAATCACTGTTACCCAACCCCTTGTTCCAGCTCCTTCCATGCCAATCCTCCCCAGAGCCAATCCCTTTACTGCCCCTCCCAATGGGTGTTCTGGGGTGGCACCCAAACCTCGACATCCCATTGATACACATGACCCCTTCCCTGCTCCCATCTACCCTGATTTGTCCAAAGACCCATGACTCAATCCTTCAACTCCACCCCTGAGTTACCCTCATTGAACAATGTGTTGTACACACCCCCTGTATAAAATCCTGTGCACAGAGCTGCACGGGGCTCTTCTCACCTGTTTCCCTTCAACCCCAATAAACCGTTTCGTTGGAACCTTGGATTTGGAGAGCCTCTCTCTTCCTTCCCAACCCAAACCCTGGATGTGGTGAGACAGTTATCACCTAGGAGCATTGGCTCTGAAGGTTCAGCTGAAGGCGCAAACCCCGCGCCTCAGCTGTTCCCCACACTTGGCGCTGTGCTGGTGTGTTTTGAGCTAGCCTGGGCTCTGGTCAGCTGTGTCATGACAGAACCTTTCATACTGTGATGACAGGATTCGACTTCTGCAATCTATATCTGTGTCTTCTGAATTCCCTGATGCAACTATTTTGTATGCTTCTGGCTGGTGCTCATATTAATATGCCGGTTGAATATATATGAACAACCATTTCAAGCCAATCAAGAAGGACTATCAAAACTATGCAATACCAGATTTTAAAAAAATTATATTGACATGTGAGACATGAATATTTTACTAACATAGCTATTAGTGAAGTCTGATTAAATGGTAAAATTCAGGGAGATACTGGGAAAATCCTCCAAAGATTTTTGCAATATATATTTACGTGTTCTTTGACGTATTTGACAAGAATTATTTTATGGAGGTTTTCATGTCTGAAAATTAGATTTATCAGTTTAAACCAAGGTTTCACAGTAGAATGAAGAGTAGTGGTATGTTTCAGAGGTAAGCGAGCCAAACTTCCTTAGACGACTATTGCACATGTTTACACGTGATCAGATGAATCCCACAGCGCATGATAAACAAAGTTCAGACAATTTGACCAAAGAATTCAAGTTATACAGACTCAATGCCTATTTTCTTTAACAGCTCTTATTTCAAATTGTATTGCATCAATATTTATGTATCCTAAGAGAGTCGGGACAGAAGTAATTTAATTTAACTTTGCAGAGGAATTTCCGTCACAGCCTAAGATGGATATGTAGCATACAAGATTATTAATCATCTAAAATTTATGAAGTGGTCACAAACTTTATATAAACCTACCTTAGATTAGGTGCCTAACTCTCAGTGGGCTAAATTTAGGAAGACATTTCCCATGGTTATTTATCACTATGCATCTTTAAAAGAGAACATAATTGAAATACTTTTATAAATACAAAAGTGAATACAGCAATATATATTACAAAATATACAAAAATATATTTAACTCATTCCTCTCTTCTTCCTTGAAATTACTGTTCATTTGGGGAATTAAAAATATTATTTCAATTAATATTTATGAAATATCTGTCAAATAAAAAAGCATAAGTCAGAAAATTTTGAAAAATGAAGAAAATTATGGCATTATCTTTCATGTTCTTTCAATTAGCCATTCTTCAGCAACTTCCCTCAAAGTCTGTTTGTAGCAAAATTTAGTAATAAAATGTTAATAAAACCTTATTGTTGCTGTTATTGTTATTATTCCTGTCAAATGTTAGGACATGCTATTACATTTCATATGAAATGTTCGGTTTAATGTATTGTGATTGACAAGTTTTAACTGCAACATTGCAGCAGTCACTGAAAAAATTAGTCATTCCAAAAGAGATTTTGATGTTAATTTTCTATGACTTTACTTATGTTTGCAAAAGTTGTCATCATCATGTTTGTAAATAAATGCATTTTATGCGTTTGAATTATTATATATTATTTACTGAGACAGCTGTCAAGATTAACCCATTTAGAATGTCACCTTGAAGGTGCTATTGGTTTTGGCTTGACAACAAAGAAAACCTGCTAGGAGCTTCCAAGTGGTCTATTTTAGCTTTTATTTTGGGGCATCTTATTTGGCAAACACTGTAGAGCTTTGTTTTTTTTTGTAGTGGGACATGTTTTAAATTTTGAAAATCAGCAAATCAATGAAGTGTCTCAAGAAATGGTACTGCATAGTAGGGTAAACAAAATGCCAAGATGTTTGAATGTGTTAGCAACCTTCTTGGTCCTCAAGGTCTTCAAACAATTCTTACAAGTGTGTACAGGCCATGAATTCAGAATTTGGAGACCTAAAATTGTACAACTTCCCAAACTGCCACAAATCCAATCTTTCTAAACAAATACTAACCTTAAAATTACATTTACTTGAACATTTTTATCCTCCAAACTATGTAATAATGCTCTCTAAAAGAATTTTTAAGTTATATTAGCTAAGTTACCCAGCTTAAAATTTTCTTCAGAAAACTGCTAGTCAGAATCTTTTCAAGTTAATTACTTCACATGTCTCATAGTAAAGAAAGGTAAGGTAAATACAAACAACTTGAATACAATTATATTAAATAAAAAATTAAGCTTGTGGAGAACAGGAAAAATTGATGACGAAAAATATGAGAAATGGAAAGCAATTTTGAAGAATTTAAAATTTTTGCACTTAGTGTATATACACATCTGCATATATGTAATCTCAGTAATTCTGACTGATGCATAGATGTTTTACATTCATTTTACACATGAAACTAATTGTTTCAGGAAAAGAAGTGTTTTAAAATATGTCAATTTTTATTGCCTCTGCTTTCTTTGTTTCATCATTTTATGTTTCTATGAAGTCACAAAGATATTGAAAAATTGAATTTCATGATTTCCGAATAAATTAAAAGTAATTAACATCAACATTTTACTAGAATAAGAAATTCCCTACCAAATTTTGACATGAAAAATCAAAATCAGACAAATAATATGGAATTTTTACAAATTGGTTTAAAAAATAATACTTTTAAAGTATTTTTGACATAATTGAATCAAATGTTTCTAGGAAATATATATATTTGTATATATACAAATGTATATGTACATGTATATGTACAAACCATTATATGTATATATGAAATACAAATGTCTATTCACTATGTATTTTATATGTACATAGTTTTGGGGGGAGGGTGTGGAGTTGTGGGGGGGTTTTTGTGATTTATTGTTTGGTCTAACATAACAAGAAATACATTGCATGGGATTTGAATAACAGTGATAATAATAATAATAATAATGAAGAGCAAGACACTGAAATGCTTTCCTTCCACCAGAAGCTGTGCATTTTTTGCTATGCCGGGTACCAATCCATATTCTATGAGATAAATAAATGTAGACAGTGTCTTTCCTAAATAGGCAAAACTGGGTTTCTAAACTCTAACAGTTGTTGATTTTACAAGTTATGTGCTAAATCAGCTGATGTGTATTGTCAGATTTAACCCTACAGTGACTTATGCTTTTTGTTTCTGAAAAGAGATCTTTCTTTATCTCCTCTAGCAGTAAAATCAGATGACAAATCTGGAATGTATTTCCCCTCAATGTCATGTGGCTTTATGATTTCCTGGCGGATCTCTGTCATGATCTTGTAACTGATTCCACTTTCAGCTGTGGTTATTAAAACAAGGGTAGTGTTAGTTCAAGATCAAGCTTAAGGACTGGAATTTTACACATTCCCATTTGAATTGCTGTTGGCTTCAGGGAGAATAATTTGTGTATCACAGGTATTAGAACTCTACGCAAAGCTTTAAAGACATTTTAAAGGTGATCCACTTTTAAATGTTTACATTCTACTGCATGAAGAAATAAAGCACACTTCATAAATGTTAGGTATTTCTCTGAAATTCACTCTATGCAAATGATTGTAAGTGGAATCTATGTATAAAAATGGTATGATGTCTTAGGCAAAAGTGGTCCCTTATGCTTTATAAAACTTCTCTGTGTTATCATCACAGAAACAGATGTCTCAATGGTGTCTGTATAAATGTACACAAATAAAGATCAGGATTGATTTGTTTTGGCTTTATACACTGTCATCAGCAAAATACCTACCTGCTATTTTTGTAAGTTGTTCTTGTTTAGAAAAGAGCTTAGTGGGCTTTTGTTGTTGTTGTGTTTTTGAAGGGGTTTTTTGGTTATTTTTATTTGGTTGTTTTTGGTTTTGGTTTTTTCCATTGAGAGTTCTTAGCAGTAAAAGACTACACATAGAATACATATCTTTTTCTCATACATATGCTTTTGATTTTTACTGGAACTGGGTAAATATTGGATTTCTCAAGTCATCAGCGAGAAAAAAAATCAATTTGAAGAATAGAAAGTTCAGGGGAAGAAGGAAAAAGTAATGTCTGGCTTAAAAATAAGCAAAAAGCACTGTCTATACTTGACCATCAAAGATCTCAGATCAGAGATTCATTCTCTCTTAGTTGAAAGAAAAGGGAAAACATTCACTTTCATAATTTAAAATGCTTTGGGATATGCAGACCAAAGAGTCATTGATAGGAAGCAAGAAAGCAGGGACTTTAACTTGCTTCACATATATTATAAATAAATCAAATAAACACTGCATGACTTCAGAGCTCTCAAAATCTATCCTTGGTCCGTGGAACTGTCTAATAAATCCTAACATGCTACAAGAAGCCTCATGCTCTGAAATATAAAAATAAACAAAAAATACAGAGATTGCTTGTTTGTTTCTTCTTTCTTTAAGCCTTGGGGAAAATGCTAGTTCACCATGTCCTAAGTATATACAGTCTACCTCACTAAAAGAATTCGGAAATTTATGTTGAGATGTATTCAAGAAAATTTAAAGCTATTCATAGTATAATGCTTTAAAAGAATATATTTTGCCTATCTGTGGTTCCCATTCCTTTCAAATTCATATTCTTATGGTTCTCATACACCATCCCAAATGTGTATGAGAACATAAAAGTTCCTCTGCAGATTAAACAGTTGAAAAAAACCCATTCCAAACAAACAAAAAACTTGTCAAATAAACTGGAAGAAGACATTCTTTAATCTGTTCATAATAGGAAAATTACATGAGGTAATTTCTGCAACTATTATCAGGCTACAGGGCTCATGCACAATCTCCTGGTTTATTTGGGTGAAAACCAAGTTCTAGGCCGCCATAAAATTATGGGTTTCCTTTCTTGTCCAGTACAGTTTTACAGGTTGGGTTTTTTTCAACTCTGCCATGATTCCCTTTCTCATTTCAATTTTCTGCTCCATGAAAGGCATCTCTGCCCATTTAATATCTCATGCTCTTCATAGGTATATTCAGAAGTATTTCAGCTTTTTCTCCCTCATATTCACTACATTTTTAACATTCACCTTTATCCCATAACCTTGGCAAGTTTCTCTTTCCTCCAATGAGCCATATGTCAATTATTCCTTTTACCCATGTTTTCTCTTACTATAAGGCACTTGACCATGTTGAGTAACCAAACCAATTAAAAACATCAAAATGTTATTTTTTTTAATAAAAAAATAATATGACATTCAATTATTCTAATTGAGTCAATATTGTAATTTTTTTTTTTTTTTTCTGGAGAATTCCTAGAGGATTACTAAAAACAGAGGTCTTGGGTAGTTCACCTCCCATAAATTCCAAACCCCATAATTTTTGCAGAAAAGCAGAGAAGTCCTTAATATTTTTCACATTAAAGCAAATCCAACGACAATTGAATTCTTGTTCTCATAAAACCCTTTTTAGTTAAAGGATTCAGTTGTAGATTATATAACTAATCTTTTTTATTTTAAATTACTCCAATTAGATTTTTATTAACAATAATGTAAATTAAAATATGAATGAGTGCCTACCTGCATTTTTACATTAATCACTTAATGAAAAGTACAAAATTTATTAGTGTTGCACCCTGAGAGCAATATTTAGTTAATTAATATACTGAAAGAATTATTTCTGTATAAGCAAATTCATTCAATCAAAGATTACTTAATTTCTTCAAAGATGATTGTTACAGAAATCATCTTTTACTTTGTCAATAGAAATTTTAAATATTAATAGATTCTGACTTGACTGCCTTATCTTGGGAACCAGAAGTTATTAAGCGGATTTTTAAAGGATAAGACTATCCCTGGGACAATCCTTTCTCAGTGGGAAAACCATCACAATACCACATTTGCATGCTCAGAGTAAGGTAAAATTGAGAGTCAGTATTTTTTATTAGGCCAGCTCTCATATTTTAGGGAAAAAGTTTAAAACAAAAAAAAAAAAGGTCTTACAGTCTTACAAGGGTCGCTTTGTTGGGTTTTTTAAAATTGTTTGTACCATACATTCAGCTGCATAATAACTGCTGATCTTACATTTTATGACTATATGTACTCTAGAGTCTTCAGGAAGAAATTGGGCCAGTTTAAATGTGGTGCTCAGAGTCTGCATATCTTCAAGTACACCAACTGCTGTCCATCGACTGCATACAGAACTTATATGCCTTCTTCAGAAGATTACTTCAACATATGCTGAAGATATAGTGGCAATTTTGACAGCTAAGATGGGTAAAATAATTCTAATATTATAGTTTTAAGTTTTATGTATGTAAAAGCTCAATTTCTACAGCAATTTTAGGCTGGTGCAGTGATTTTAAAGCTTGGGAAAAGATAAAATCTAATCATTATGGCTCTGTGATTAAATGATATGACACTTGGGACCGTGATTGATGAGAAATTAGATTTGGGCTGTGTCTGGAGTCAACCAAAGCAATGTGAACAGCTACATAGACAGTATTGTACAGTCTTTTGGTAAGCAGAATTCAAATGGAAAAAAAGAAATGTATTTGAAGATTATTTTGGCCAACTGTTATAAAATGCATGTTCTCGTGCCTCTTGCATACCTTGAAAAAAGGACATATAAGCATGGGTAAGCCTGTGCATATTTTTTTGTTATAAAAATTCTTTGAAAACTTAAGATAGCTGACAGCAGAAAAATAAGCATGTGTCATTTCATGGAAACTGTAAACTGTTTAGTCTCAGATTAGGAGTAATTTTTGCTTTACCTCAGAAGGAATAAATAGATGACATTCATAACAGGTTTTCTTTTTTTCTCCAGAAGAACAGAATGCTCTCTTGGAAAGTACAGCAGGATTATTGCCTTCAATGCATTAGCAGATATTACTTCTGCTTTTTCTCAGGTAAGAAAGGATGGAAGAGAGTAGGAAGGTTTTGCTGAGGGTCAAGAAAGTCGTAATACCATTTGTGAAACAGAGCATTTAATCAGTGTTCTACTTGCACAGTGTCAACCCTGAACCTATTGAGTTACAGTGTTGCCAGAACCTAGGAAGTCGCAAAGCATTCATTTGAATAGAACTCCAAGGGTCTCATAATTTTTCATCCAAAAAATCTTTAAGAAATACAAAAATCAAATTTATTTTGAAGTAACACAGCCAAACAGCTCTTAAAGTTAATTAAAATATTTAATTCACTGAAAGAAAAAAGGTACCACTTACATACTGATACAAGAAAAGCAGATGAGGCACATTAGTTTTGAGTGCTGTCACATTTGGCATAACACTTTAACTTCTCATTAATGCTGACATTTAAAAGCTTTCTTTTTCTGCATGTCTTCCTCACAAAATGCTAACAAGCACATGAGTATTGAAAGGCCGTTTTATTCATTTAATACAAATATCCGTAATGCTGACTTTGGAAGGTAAATGAGATAAGACAAGAAAAAGCTGGCAGCATGGAGCCCTTTTTTCCCCTACAAGGTATCTTAAGTCAACACAGCAATCCCACAACTTCTAAAATAGCTGTGGTTCTTTTGATTTGGGGAGAATAAATTTTTCTCACAGTGGCTGGTATGGGGTTGTGTTTTGGATTTGTGCTGAACACAGGGCTGATAATATAGAGATGTTTTTGTTATTGCTGAGCAGCGCTTACTCAGAGCCAAGGCCTTTCCTGCTTTTTGTACTGCCATACTGATGAGGGAGTTGGGGCTGCATGGGAGGCTGGGAGGAGACACAGCTGGGACAGGTGATCCCAGCTGACCAAAGGGGTATTCCAGACCATGGCATCACGCTCAGTGTATAAAGTGGGGGAAGGAGGAGGAGAGGAACTTCTGGAGTGATGGTGTTTTTCTTCCCAAGTCACCATTATGTGTGATGGGGCCCAGCTCTCCTGGAGATGACTGAATACGTGCTCGCTCATGGGGAGCAGTGAATTAATTCTGGTTTTTGTTTTTTGGTTTTTTTTTTTTTTTTTTTGCTTTAAACAGCCTTTATCTCAGCCCACAGTTTTCTATGTTGTACCCTTTCAATTATCTCACTGATCCAGTAGAGGGGGAGTGAGAGAGCAGCTGCCTGGAGCTTGCCTGCTGTCTGGGGTTAAACCACAACAATAGCAGGTTTTTATAACTTTGTGCCTTTCATTAATGAATTAGCTAGACAAAACTTTTCCTAGTGAAATAGTGCACACTATTTAAAGCTTTTTATCCTAAAATAACAAAGTGATTTATTTAGTTAGGGCATTAATATATAAATATCTTTGTGATAAACTGAATGTCACAGGATAGAGAACATAGTATTTCTTAAGAAATTGAATGTGTACAGTACATTACATTTAATTTATTGCTAGAATAATTTCTAATAATGCAGAACCTAAATTATTGCTAATGGGGTAGACTTATATTCCACTTTTTCCTAGGTAAATTATGTATAGCATACTTTGTGTTTGTTTTCTACCTGGTGTTATGTGAAAATCTATACAAGAATAAAAACATTTTCATCTGAAAATTTCTAAAAAAATTTCTTTTGTTTGATCATGATTTCTTTTTATATTATTTCTAGCTGCAAATTTATATCTGTAAGGACTTCTCTGTCAATTAGCACTATGAAAATTCCAATATTTGGTCAGATAAAGCAGTTTGTATTTTAATAGTAAGAGAAGTTGATAGTGTTAATGAAATGGTGGCATTATACAGCAAAGTTTCCAGTTAGAGGAAAGGAGTAATGCAATATTCTGAGATATAAAGTTTTCTTCTGTTATCTCTAAAGGAATTAATACTTTCTTTGTGTTTGTTATAATTTTACAAATAAAATCAATAAAAAATATAGATCTTAATATGAGAATTTGAATATAAAAGTTTCTGGATTTACACTGACTATTCAGAAATAACGTTTGAACCTTCGTTTTCCATATTTTCTCATGTAATTTGCCAAATGCTAGAGTGTTCTGATGTATATTAATACATCAGTAGAATTTGCTTGTTTCACTGTGACACTATCATATTTCTCTATAATATAGATAAGAAATTATAGATATTTTAAAATAAAAATGGAGTTTTTCTGTAACAGTCAAACTCTGTGCTTTCTAGTTCAACATTAACAGTGGCAATAAAAATTTCACATTTGGAACTGTAATAAATGTGTTGAAGGTATATGAATGGACAATGAACTAAAAAAGAAAATTTCTCATTCACTTATAGGAAGGTTAAAATTGATTCAAATTTAGTGAGTGCAGTATTATCAACAGAATTTGTTTTACAGATTCCCTCTGTGCCCTGAATTGGTATTTAAAATATACCCAGAGGGAAATTCCATCATCTATTTAAAACTAAGAGCAGAAGTATAAATTTCAAGGTCATACAATCTTCTAAAAATTAAATTCTCAGTAAAGCTTTGATAATTTTTCTAATAATAAATTGTAATAGTACAAGTGACATGGATTCCATTCTGTTGGCAGTGTATAATAAAGAGCAACATGAATGTTATTTTCAGAGCCATCTCTTAGCAAGGATCACAATCTGTTGAATTTTTATGAACCTATTTTTTTTAACATACATCGAAACCAGCAATAAATAAATAAATAAATTGGTTTTCTAATTCTGAATTTCATTTGCTATTGGATACAAACCTCACGATTTCTGGCTTCATCTCCTAATTTCCTATGATATATGTGAACTAGGAAATAATTATTTTCACTCAGAAGCATCAAAAGATGTTCTCTCTCAAGCACTGGAAGTTTTCACTTGTCCTTCAAACACTTCATAACTACGTATTCCCTTTTCAGAGAAGTTTCCTCTTTCTAGGTGGAAACACAGCTAATTTTGGAGACAAGGACATTCTTACTATCAGTATATCCTTGATACTATTATATTTTTAATGATAAGAAGGGTTAATATCCTATTTCCATTTCATTTATGATTGCTTACTGTTACTGGTAAAATATTCTGATTATTTATTTTTCAGTTTTCAGGTTTTGGGATATTATATTTCCTTTGTAATTTCTCTCTTAAATGGAACTTGTACCTCTCTATCTTTTAAATTAAATCTAAAAAATCTGAGAAGACTACCACAAAGACAGTGGAACTAGATAAGTATATCTTTCCCAGATGGTTCTTAAACCCTAAGATAAATTTGTTCTGTTCTTGGAAATATTTCCAACTTTTAAATTAATTTTATTTTCTTTTTAGGGATATTTATCTCAGCATTTTATTAATAGTCTCACCAATATTATCTTCAAAACTTATATAATCAATTTACTCTTATCTAAAACTTAGTTTTAAATATTTTGACTTTGGGAAGGTTTTTTGTTACATGTAAAAAAAAAAAATATGCTTTTGATGTTATCATCATATAAGATAATTATGAGTGTTCCACATCTCTAGGGGTGCGATATGAGCTTAATACTCCAGGAAATATTTATAACCAAAGGAAAGAAGCCACACAAACAAGTAAGAGACACCCTAAAGAAGGCTTATGGAGCATACCTAAATGGATCAAATAATAAATGAAAACCAAAAAAGCTGCTGACAGAAAAGACTGATTTTCTCATATGCTTTCCTCTAGAAGACTCACAGTTAGGAATTTTCAATTAAGTCTTTTGCTTGTTTCATCTTGAAACAGAATGTTTCTGATAGCTAAGCTGAGTGAAAACATTTTGGTTTACATTGACTAAACATTCGGGTGCGTTTGTCTGGGTTGATACTGTGACTGAAAGAAATTAACCTACAGAATACACTTTGTACTTCAGGGAATGGACTCTGTACCCAGGCATACCATATAAACCATATGTATGTGTTAAGTTCTGTTTATATCCTTGGGGCTTATCTTGAAAAACAAATAAACATTGCATAATGAGAAGCCTTGTCAATTCTTTGACCTTAAGCTCAGTGAATTCAGTAGAAAAACTACAGGACTTATGAAGTATTAGAACAACTATAGTGTACAGATTTACAGAGGAAAGGTTTAACAAATTAATTCTGACTTGCCTTGATAAACCAAATTAATTACTTTGATACTCTACGAAGAAGTAAGATTTTTTATTGTCATTCTGACAACTTTGAGCCTTCATTACTGTGTACTTTTTTTCT
Source organism: Sitta carolinensis (assembly GCA_032173965.1). NCBI lineage: Eukaryota > Metazoa > Chordata > Aves > Passeriformes > Sittidae > Sitta > Sitta carolinensis. The sequence goes on from CM063283.1 coordinate 32,268,100, forward strand.
TTCATATGTGTTTTTCATGTTTTGTTTACCTGTAATTATCTCATAAGTTGCTTCTCTCCTCTGTCCTATTTCCAGATAACATTTTGGAAAATTTTGTGTCTGAGCTGAGTTTTAAAAGCTATTAAGATGCTGTTTTGATTTGTCATTGTGAAAGACCAGAATAAAACTATGAAATATTTTGGAAAAAATAATTCCTGTTCAGAGTTAGATGTAAAATAATAATATATTTTTCTAAATCTTTCTCTATGAAATATAAGTAAATATTCCACATCTTTTACCAATTAGGTAAGCAATTAGGTATACTTTTTTTCATCTTGTCATTTTCTAGATAGCTGTGTGCTAACACTTTTACATCCGTACTAAAATGGCCTTTAAAATTTCAGGATTTAAAGACAGATAATAAGAAGAGGGGAAAATCTGCATGTGATAAAAAATGACATCTTATAAGACACTGAAAAATTCCTGATATTACTTTCTGACTTTTGTGTAGTGTATTATATTAATATGCTAATCTAGCTTGAGAGTTTTCCAATTTATAGATGTAAGTTCCTTAATTACCTCTAAGCAGTCTATTAATGAAAAATAAGGAAGTTCTTTTAGTCTCATTAAAAATGATCCTTTGTCAACATTTTTTTCTCCTTTAATTATCTGAGCTTTCAGAGGGAACTAATCACTATAGTTTCTATATAGGGGAATTGTATCTGTGTGAATTCTTACGAACTGTAAACAAGAAAATCTAAGTAGAGGTACAAAAGTCTGCATAATTTTAGTAGACTTTCAAAAACGTTGTGACAAGGTGCCACACAAGAAAGTACTACAAAAATTAGTAATTATAGATTAAACATTTAATCATCTATCCAAAAGTATATAGAAAATATATATATATAAAGAAAAAATATATTGTCGTTATTACATTCTAGTATAACAAAAGATTAAAAAATAAGGGATTTTGAGGTTATATGCTAGTTTCATGTGGCTGAATATTTACATTAATGATTTAGAAATTTAGTTACGGGAGAGGAAAATATTCCAGAATACAGATTTTTTTAATTGATCAGTTCTAGATAGATAGAAAAGAGTGAGAATATTTCTACTTAGTAGACGTCAAAAATCAATAAAAAGATGACAACAGTTGAGTTCTTCCTTAAAAAGCAAATGCTACCAGTATTTGAATTCACACATTTGTATGTGTAGTCATGGGACTAAGGATTGGCTACTGCAGTTCTAGTGGTAATGGTATTTCCTGATATTTAGGAAGTAGAATATTGAGAAGAAATATTAACTAGAACATATGAAAGTAAATGCTATCATCATCAGTCAAACAGCAAAAACTGACCTCTCAGACTAAGCTGGAGCTGACTGCAGATTAAAACTCTAGTCACATCAACAGCTATTTTTGCTAATGTAACATATGATTTTTTATATCACAGTTTAAAATACATTTAGATGAATTCACTTCAATGTACAGTATTTTCTTCCCTCCAATTCACCAAGAGGTACCCTTAAAGTTTTCGTAAAATTCTATATTTCTACTCAGTAAAAAAAATATGCAGAAATTAAGGCAATGATCCTGTGTTGCCAGAATCTAAGCAATTTTTGTCTATATAGATGCAGAATAGAATAGGAGAGATCAGCTGTGACTTGTGTCCCCCTGCAGTGAAAAGGGATAGCAAGGTACATGTATTCTGTCTCAGGAAAACACAAGTGAGCATTCTTACTCATATTCTGGCCTACCTTGCTGTATCATTTAACACAAGATTTTCTAAGTGTACACCTCATTACAATGTTTGAATATTTAATTCTGAGAGAATTTTCAAGGAACTCCTTCACCCTTATGTTAATAACTTATGAATTTTCCATTATTATCATAACAAAGCAAGTGATTTACAAGTCATTTATTAAAATACCTGGCAACAAAACATGTCTAGTATATACAGTATATAGTATGCATATATATATATATAAAAAATAATATAGGATAGTATAGTTGTTGTACTATATAGCAAATATAGCATGCCTCAATTAACTATAAGTTTATCTTAGTAAGATGATGTATTTCTCATTCATTGCTTACCCCAAATCTTCCTATATACCTTAGTGAGAAATGGAAAACAATCTGTTTGAAATAGAAGCATTCAAAGTGGGTGTTAATATAAGATGGTGGGACTGTTCAATAATGAATACCAAGCCCCTCATTTTATTTAAGTTTTGATTGCAGGAAGGAAGAGGAATATTCTGAGAAAAGGAGCAGATTTGAATGAGAAAATAGGCTTCTTTGTTCCAGGAAGGAGACAAAATAGGTTTTTTTCTCATGCACTTTGAAATGTTCATCACTCAGAGAAGTATATATTTATAAGAGAGTCTCAAAGCATAAGTCCCTTTCATCCAGTTTTAAGAAGTGTATTAAACAAAGCTTGAAAAACACCAAGAAAAACACTCAGAAAACACTATTTCATGGAGAGAAAAGGTTATTGCTTCCCTGGAACCAAATGACAGGTTCATACAAGGTCAATACACTGAAAGAATTCACTTATTGCAGGACACTTCTTAATACCCTAAGCCACTATAAATGAGCTAATAATTCTTCCATGCAAGTGAAAGGAATGAAATGGAAAAAAATACTAAATTTTAATGCAATGTACATGAAGAGATTCAGCTTTAAACATTTGAGCTATGTCAGCAGAAGATGCTTCTAGAGACAGAAAATTTCAAGCAGGTGACAGAGAATGCTGCCAATTCTAGCTGTTCATTACCACAGAGGAAAAAAAAATCATCATAAAGAGGACAAGCTGAGTAACAAAGGCCTATAAATTGAACTTAGAGCCCATGTGTTTTCTTTTTTATTGTTCTAACTGTGCTGACCAATAGATTTTATTTAATTATTCTGAAAAAAATTATACATGAACAATTTCTATGAGTCCTAGTTTTTCAGAACTAAATTAGAAAAGGAAAAATTTGTTTGCATCAGCACACTCCTGACTTTAACATTCTGGTGCAAATCACATTTCTACTAACATGAGCCAGGACTGATTTTCTTTGTTATTGATTTTTGATTCTATGACTTAATGCTCTATGCTTATCCTGCCTGATTAAACAAATCAGCATTTTTCAATACCAGCAAATGTGTATGCTTGTATAGGACTTTATATCTCTTTTGAGCTAATACTGTGGTAGGGTTAATGCACTATTTTGCTTCTTGAATGTGTCATTTTATTTGCAGTGGTGTTTACAGATAATGACATGTTAATGTTAAACTCTACTATAGACATTCTTTTTCCCAAAGTAGTTAATTCTTGGGAAAAAAAAAATATTTTCCATTCATCTGGCTATGACCTATTTTGAGCAAAAAAAACCCAATATAGTTGTATGTACACAGTTTTAAAAAAAGCCAGATAACAAAACCCCACAACACAACACTCCCTCAAACCCCTAGAATGTCAATGATCATGAAGTCAAGGAGCAAAGTGAGAATTCCAGAATACTGTGCTGAACATATCTCCTGTAGGCCAAGTTTAATTTAGAAGTTGCCATTTTAAAGGTGCTGTAACCAGTAACATTCCCTGAAGGTTTGTTCATCTGTTGCAAGCATGTCTTGATGATATGCTGATTTCATTTCAGCATTTCATAAATACTGTGTTTGTTAAACTCTCTGAAAAGGCACCAGGAACTCTTCTGTACTGCCTGTAGTATGGATGACTTCCTATATTAGCTCCAAAAGGGAAATAAGTTTTCAGTAAGCACAGAGCAATGACATTCAAACAACTTTGAATAAGTCTGGCACTGGATCTTTCTCTGTGTAACAGAAATGGCGTGATACTTAGAGGCAGGTCAATGAGCACAAGTAGGAAAATTTCACCTATTTTACTTTTGGAGTACTCTGGCATTCATAGAGTTAAAGACTGTAACTTTTGCTCAAATTCAGGTTCTTTATAAGAAAACTGTTCAGACTTGGTACATTGCTTTCTAAGTATATAAATTGCCAATTATATTTTCCAATAGTACCAAGCATTTTAAAGACCCTCCCTCAAATATTTCTTCTTAATAGTTATCACATTTTCACAAGCATCTAGTATCATTCACCATCTATGAAATGTTCTTATCTTTATTACTTACTATTCTACTTGTCAATTCAATAAAATTATCATAATATTGTGATAGAGCATTAGGAATAAAAAAGGAAAATCCAAAGTAATGTTCCTAATTTTGCAGAAACTATAGTACAGTCAAAAAGCAGAAAAGCGTTATGAGTCATTAGCATATTTCTAGAAACCTTACTTTTAAAACTTCTGTATATCAGACTTAAATTTTACTCCATTTTCCAAGGTTCAGGATAAGACCCGTTTCAAAGGGTTTGTGCCTGTAATCCTTATTCTTATTTTCTGCTATAAAGGCATACAGAAAGTGTGCATGACCTGGAATGTCTTTTTTGGCTCACCGACACATTCAAGCAAGTACCTTTAGATGTTTTCCAGTGTTTAAGTAACTGAAGATCCAGGCTTCCCCTTTCTGTTTAAATTATTTTAAGATTAAATCCTTGTACGTAAAAATATAGGAAAAATTGTGACAGAAAAGTATCTAACAAATTGAGATCTCTTTTTGTAGGGATGGAGGAAGTAAGCATATTTTGAGAATTTACTTCAAAGTAACAGAAGAATTTTAATTTATAACACTTTGTATACTATGTCAAATAAGAATACTCTCCTTTTTGATCAATGCATTCTGCTCTGTGAAAAAGTTATCCATGCAAACCAGCTTCTGAAAAGAATTGTTAAGTGTTTCCTCTTTCCCTTCCAGAAAAAATGACTACCATTTATGGAATACCTATCTGAATGTCAGACTAGATAATATTTCTCCCTATTTTTATTTCACAGCGTATTTTTATTTTTTCCAATATGAGTTTCATTTATATTTTATGTTCATTTGCTCCCTACAGATCTGCACAAAATATTTCCTTCACTTTGCCATCAGTCGCCTAAATACTCTAAATTAATTTTAAACTGATATCTGAGATAATAATCTGAATGTTAATGCAAATAAATTTGTAATAACAACTTTTACAGCAATAAAAAATGTCAACTGTTTGCATTTTTATAGAACTTTAAATAGGAAAATCATTATTAGTATGTAAAAACACAAGTGAAAGATGCAATTTTTAATTCAGAGAAATATTTTGAGAGAGATTTTTTTATACTGAATTTCTCACAGTAGTGCAACCTGGTTTTTTAGTTTTGACTCCTAATCTGTTTCTAGATGTCTCCTTCATGTAAAAGCCCCTGTTTAGCTATGAAACTATCAATATGAATTTCTCTAAATATTTTTTTCACAATATTAATACTGTTAAATAAAATAGGACTAATTTTTATCAATTTTTAAACCCAAAGATGGGACATAAAACTCAAGTTGATATATATGGGTCAGCTGTTAGATGTGTATTAGCACTTAGGTCATAGTAAAGACTGCAAGTCGGCTAGTGTCAGTCAGGGTGCTTTTGTGCTGTCAGTTTGGTCTTAAAATTCTTCCATGCTTAAGGAAATATAGTCAGGGAAAATTATTCAACATGTAACCATACCTAAAATATCTAAATTTACAAACCACTACTGTTTACACTACAACTGAAAAACAGCAATTGTTATAATCTATCTCATCTGTTTACTTCTGTAGATCTCTATGCTCTGCAGACTTGGTAAATCATGTGATTCAATGATGATGCTGTTCCAAGTCTTTGTAGGGTACAGAACATGTGCGCGTGTAAATGTCAACATGCTGATGACTGAAAAGGTCTTGAACTGTGGGTAGAGGTCTAGACACTAGGCAATAACCCAGTGATGCACTAACTACTTAGGTATATAAAGTGTCATTTATACTACTAAAATAAATATGATGGGGACTGTTATGCAGTTGGCAAGAAAAACCTTCATATCATTAAGCACTATTATTCTCCAAACCAAGGTACTGCTTACAAAAAATACATGGTAAGGGGTACCTGATACATGCCAGCTCCCAAATCAAATCCAGGAACTGTTTGCTTAAATACTGGCTGGAATGGTCCAGAGCCATGCCTGCAGATCATCAATTAACTTAATATTTCAGAGTGATGCGGTTATCAGGAACCCAGGGTAGCCCACGGCACACCAGCACCGCACCAGGTGTGGGGAACAGCTGAGGTGTGGGGTTTGTGCACTCAGCTGAACCTTAGGAGCAAAGGTTCCTAAGCACGGACAGTCTCACCGCATTCAGGGCTCAGCAAAAGAAGAAAGAGAGAGGCTCTCCAAGGCTGAAGTTCCAACCAGGATGATTTATTAGGGTAAAAGGGGACAGACACAAACAGAGCCCTATACAGCTCTCTGCACAGGATTTTATACAGGTACAAAACAAGGGGCAGGTGCAACATGTTATCCAATGGGGTTAAGTTGGGGTGGAGTTGAAGGGTTGGGTCACGGGTCTTGGGACAAATCAGGGTAAGCGGGAGGAGGGAAGAGGTCATGGGATTGGTTCTGAGGAGGATTGACATAGAAGGAGCTGGAACAGAGGCGGAACGAGGCGTTGGGTAACTGGGATTGGCAGGGAAGGGACTGGAACATCGGCGGGAAAAGCCATGGAGAGAAACAGGGGGAGGACACAACTTCGGGAATAAACCAATTTGGGAATACACAAAGGGGAAACAAGGGAGCAGACCATTTAACATTAAATAACAACAATTGAATTAAACTAAGACAAACATAAGTTGTAACATCAGAGGAGTGAGATCCATTGCATGAGAACATTTTCAGGGAGTGTCTGATTTACTAGCATATATATAGCCTAGCTGAAACAGCACATCTAGAAACAGAGGGTACTTAAATTCTTAGTATAAGGAATATAAAGTATGCTGGTTATTTTGAAGATGTTAGAGAGGCAGAATCTGCCTTCCTGAATTATCAAAATCAGATGGACTTGCTCTATCTATTCATCTGACAAGTCATGGACTCTATATTATAAACAATGAAAAAGGAGTAATGAACGCATAGGTACGTGTGCATAAGAAAACAGAATAGGAAACCACAAAATATTGCTCATCAAGGTAAAGACTTTGTTAATACAAACACGTTCTTCCAGTAAATAGGTCATAAAGTGCATGGAAAGACAAGTGAAACTCACTCTTTGTAAAGCACCTATTAAAGTTAATCCACAGAACTAACTACCAGCACAACTATGGTTCATCAACGTATTCTGTTAATACTGGGTCTTTTAGCCACACCAAAAGATTACGTAAGAACATGGTAAAGTCAGTAAATTCTCAACAATTAATTCAGTGCTTTATTAGCTTATTAGTACCCTTAATTTACATCTCCAATAGCAATAATGAAGAAGCTCAAAGCAAAATGCCCACTTTGTAAAAATATGTATTTGTCAGTCATAATATTGCTGTTTAATCTTCTCGAAATCTCATCTTTGTTTGAGATGTCACAAATTTTGTTCTGCTTGACTCAGGCAGACACTGGAAAGAGTAATTTAATGCTGAAACGAGGCATAGCAAAACATTCAGTTCACAAACAGATGCTTTTACCCACATGATTCAGTCACCACAACTCTGTAGACCAGTCTTCCAGCAACAATACTTCTGGTATTATTCTAGTATTCGATCTGCCACTTGATTGTTCTTATTTTTTTCAACATCTTTTGTTTTTTGGGTTTTTTTAATTTGTTTGTTTGTTTTTATCTACTGTGCTTATTATGAGGAATTTTTAGCTTATATTTTCTCTGGTGCAGGTCAGCCATAAAGAAATATTATAAAAGTAGATAAATGTAGTGGCTTTCAGAAGGATGCTCAAATCCTTGTAATATAAAATATTTGGGTGTTTCCAGTGTTAGATTTTAAAATTCCTGTTATTTCCTATGAAGATGGAAAGTTAAATATTAAATTTGAAAAAAAACCACTTCCATTTTCTTTACAAACCCACATATTTTACAGAAGAATGGGGAAGGAAAAGTACTAAAAGTGGGATTTACATTTATTTAGCTTCAGCATAAGAAAGTAAGTATCTAGGCATAACTCACATTTTAGTAGTTGTCAATAATCAGTGCAGCTATACCCTGGGGGTAATTAACATTATTTATCTGCTTTAAAACAGAATGAATCACGAGCTGGGAATGTCTTTCATTAACTTGAAAAAGCTTTGATACGACTCCTTGACTATACACTTCAGAGTCCAAGTGTATCTGAATCCTCACTTTGAGTTATCAGATATCCTCACTTTGAGTTATCAGATCTGTAAAAAAATATAAATATGAACTTCAATTTCCATATCACATTTGTATGAAACACAACATAGCTTCTGATTTCAGATTAAGTAGACTTTAATTGCATTTTGTATTTACTCATTTATTTGTTTATTCTCAGAGAGACTTGGAAAATGGGAAAGAAAAAGTAAAAATCTTCTTGGACTCTCCATTTTTTGATTCACATTATTTACCTTACACAGTTAATAATGTTTTGTGTGAGCACGGGTCTTATGAGAATTTTCTACTATTGGTCTATGCTCCATGACAGCAAGGCACAGATTCCAGGCCATTATCCCCCTGTCTGCCTCTAGAACACATCGTGGCACAGCCTGTAACACTGTCAGATTAGTTATGCACATTTAACCTACAAGGATATTAAATTGCTTTTAACTGCACCCCAGGCAAATTTTTAACCTTGTCCAGTACACAGCTGTATCTTTTATTCTTTAGTTCCCTTTGAGAACTTCTGTAGTTCTTTCAACCAAAAGGATGAAAAGGAAATGGAAGAAGACAGGGAGATAGAAGCAAGTCTGATTTCCTATGGAATTCCTGTCTGTTGGAGATACAAAGTTCCTGGAATAGATCAGACACTTATTTAACTTTTCAGCTCCTATACAATGCATACAATGGATACTTTCTTAATGCATACTTAATGTAGAAGAGCTTAGAAAATGTACATCATTTGATAAACTCTTTAGTTAGAGTCAATTAAATCTCTAATATATCTAAAGGCAAGAAAATCTGCAAAATTGTTGATTTACTGTAAGACAAGTAAAGAAGCCAAGAGTGTAAAGCCCATGAAAACAATTCTATAAATGTGAATTTATTGCATTGAAATATCATTTTTTATTTTTTATTTTATTTAATCCATTGTAAGCATAACTTCAAATACCCTGAGAAAGTAATAACTGTAAAAAATAAAGAAAAAGCCCTGACATGGCTGTGTTATAAGATATATTATCTCTCATAATCTAGAGCTTTAATACCCATTTACACACATAAATGTCATAAAAATTTTTGTAACAATATTTGTATTCACTCAGACTATAGTTTCTCTTCTTAATAAATACCTTTTCAGAAGGCTTAACAAATTTTAAATGGCTTTTTCATACTCTGTAAATTCTGACAAGCAAGCCAGATTTTTTACCATCATAAAATATAGAATATAAATTCATGTTTGGCTTCTTTTTTTCATCCAGTAAATAACTTCACTCTTTCCACTGAGAAAATGGGGTGTCAGTCAGAGGAAGTGACTAAATTAATGGAATGTGAGCTCACATATAGTACAGCATCTAAAATTCTGCTCTATACTCCAACCAGTTTAGTACCTAGCATTTAAAGTGGTAACATTTTATTGAAGTACTGTAATAGCAACTTTGTTAACTACCCACAACTGTCACAAATATTTTCAATCAACATTTTACCTCATGAAGCCAAGCTGTGTAAAACTTTCATTACGGAAAGCAAGCTCATGCAAAACAAGATTGTGTCGTGTTTCATTTGTGAATGCGAAACTCATCTCAGTTTTCTGGCAATATCTGGAGCACAGAAAAGATTTTGGTAATGTATAACTGTCCCTTCTATGAATTTATTTCTTTTCTTCCAAGTTCTTGAAGATAAAACCACAGTGCCTATAAAGACCACTGTTACTTTCTAGCTTGTCATATGCTCTTGGCAAATGCATTTTACTTTATTATATGATTTCCTTTCCAAAGCTTTCTGTCATCAGGAAGGAATGCCATCTAAGTAAAGGTGAAAGAGGCACACACAACTGCCAAAAATATCTAGTCATCTAGGAGAAAAGTGTCCAGCCTCTTCCACTTTTGAAAGATTGCTTTCTGACTGCATTATCTACTTGTTTTTAACAATTTTTTCTCAGTTGTTTATTGGAAACAAAAGTTGAAGAAAAGGAAAGGCTGCAAATTTCCTGCCAGTCAAAAAAATCCTTATATAAACCCCACTAGCATTTGAAAGAAGTGACTTTTTCTGGTTTGTTTCTTTAGAGAGGGACTTGTGACAATCTCTGGAGATCATCTTAGAGAAATGAAATAAGGAAAAATGGTCAGTAGGTGCCCAAAGAAATAATGTAGTGCCATCCATTTCCACAAGGGCAGGAATGTTTTCTAGGTAAATAATTTATGACACATGCTCTCTCTTAAGGGGTAGAATAAATAAGGATGATTAAGAAAAGCTTGTCAGCTTTTGTGTTTCGATTTTGGTGGGTTTTGGGAGTGTTTTTTTGGTTTTTAAATTATTTATGACTTGTCCTGAGTTCTATGGCTTTCCACAGAGTCTGATATATACACTTTTCAAAATGTGTATATTTTTACTGTTATTTGTGTGCATAAATCATGTGAAGGGAGGGATTTGGCACAACTTTCACTGCACATTCAGATTTTTTGCCTAATAGCTTGAAAATGAAAATTAATCTGTTTCATTTTCCTTTCAGTGTATTTTTTTATAGTTGAACAAAATATCTATTAATTAAAAATAGGTATGAGTATGTTACTTGAATGATGATGTTAACTAAGAAAATTCAGTAATAATCATTTTTAGAACTTGAGAACAACTAAGAAAGGGTAAGACATGCAAAGAGAAATGCTTTTAAAACAAACCTTCTTTAACAAGCCTTAAGAAGATATTTGGTCTACATTAAAGTTTGAAGAGTGAGAAAAAGTACCTTATACGTTGTCCTTGAAAAAACATTTGTAAATCCTCATTGAACTTAGCCACTGCTAAAGCACTCTGTAAGAAACATTACAGAGATCCAAGTAAACCTTAGCTACGTCTTTATTTTTCCTCTATCCCTTCTGGTTGTTGCTCCTAATTCAAATGCTCCTGAGAGAAATGAGAAATTTCTTTGTCCTAATAATAAAAATAGTTTGAAAAAAATTAGAATGTGACCATTTGCCTATCTTACTTAACAGGGTTGTGTTTTTTAATGAAATAATTGGAAATTCTTTTTAAAAATCAACATATTCTTAAAACTACTTTTACGTGACACTGGGTTTTGAGACTGGGTTTGGTTTGGTCTGGGTTTTTTTCCACACTAAGGTAGTTCTCAAAATGTTCACAGATCTCCATAGCAAAATATCACTACCTTTTGAATGATTTTGGTTTTCAGTGTCTTATACAAATATATACATACTATATTGTATTTACCTTTATTCTTCTACATAATTTTGTAAGAACTAAGAGAATAAGCAAAAAAAAAAAAAAAAAAATCCATTGGGAAATTATGCAAGCAAAAGTTATGTAGAAATAATCTGCCAGTAAATTTTAATGGGTTTTATATCCTATTTATCACAGGATAAATTGGTTTCGTTTTTTGCTTTGGTTTTTTTTTTTTTTTTAAACCCAGCAAGAAACAATGATCTCTACATATGGAAATGGATGCAAACAGCACCACCCTAAAATTTTAATGAAGGAAAATTTGATTTGGAGGTGGAGAGGTCAGGGATATTAGTGAATCAAATAGGGTTGGAATGAGTAGGGTTTTATACTTCCCATTTCCTTCAAATTTTTCTGAAATATGACTATATGAAAGCGACTTTCTTTCCATCTCCTTTTAGGAAGTGGAAAATTATAATCCATTGTCAAAAATATTTCCAAGAACATTTCATTTGTATAATAGAAGCATTTAAACTTCCCGTGCACTAGCATGATAATACATATGTAAAATTTCCAGAAATATCCCCCATAGTTTTTCTGTATTTACTAATTTCCTCTGGGTAATTTATTCCTACTAGTTAATCCTAATCATGTGACAAGAAAATGCATATAAGGACAGCAGTAGGTACTACCTCTGCATTGTCTTTTGTGGTTCAATCAAGAATGAGAATCTGTTAGCCCTAAAATGCAAGTGTGCAGTTAGTAGTATTAAACTTGGAGACAATCTCAAAAGAAGCAGAAGAGATGTCTTCAGATTTTGCTAAATTAGTCCTCATAAATACATTAAATTACAGGAATCTAATAACTTGAGTTATTTCATACTAAAATCAACAGCAACACTGTAGATTTCCTTTAATTTTGGAGCTTTATGTCTTTAATTTGTTATGTATTCTGAAAAACCAAAGAGTCTCTGTTATCCCTGTAACTATCTCCAAATTATTCAAAGCTAACAGATAAAAGTAGAGCTTTAAAACATGAAGAAAGTAGAGCTAAATTATTTATGCATATACTGGACCAACATATACATTAAATATGGTATAAAACTCCAATATACTTGGTGGGAAAAGAACATAATTGCAAAATTTGTGGAGGAATACCAGAATCAAATCATCCCTTCACTATTGGATCAGATGTCCATATAAATTTAAATAATAAAAGTTTAAATAGTCCTGGAAGCCAGAGCCACGTGGGATACTCATCTTCATTGAAGGCTAAGGAATCACAGTAATTGTAGAGTGGGACAATGACTTTCATTAATTTACGTAAGGTGAGCTATCTGAAAATGAGATCACAGTGTTACTCATTCCTAAAATATTACTCAGGATTGACAGTACAAGGAAAGGCATCTTATGGGTAGTTTTGATTCACAGGGATTGTCCTGGCCTCCCTTTCTCCCTGTACTGCAGTAGCACATCCACTTACACATTGAGCTAGTTCATGGGGGAAAGTCACCAGGGGTGGGAAAGTCACCCTGGTGGGAAGGCATGTCTGGATGTGAGGGGAAGAGGAGCAGGGCCATATCTTCCAATCGTACAGCCAGGCTTTTATCCAGACCTGAAGTGAGTGATGCAACTTCCATCCTCCCACACTTAGTAAAAGTTATAAAGATTAGACCTGGGCAGGTTTTATGGTTTGTGGGTGGGATCCTTTTGGGTTTTTTGGAGGGTTCTTTAGTATTATTGTTTCCTATAGGACCACCTAATACACAGTAAAGACAATGAGTCAAAACATACAAGAGTAGAAAGATCCTTCTTTCTTTTCTGTCGATACTTGACTGCAGTTCAGGTTCACTTCTCTGTTTGATCCCCAGATCTGTACAATCTAAGCTCCTGCCCATAAAGTATGTACATCTGCCCTTCTGAGCACAAACATGGGAGTCTACTCCTGTGGAGAGGACAGGTGAGGTAAACTGGGAGAGCATGAAAGAGAAAGAAAAATATCCAAGCCTATAAATAGAAAAGTGGGACACTGAGCAGGAATACAACAGCCAGCAGCCTACAAGAATAGAAAGTAGATAACATGATTTTTCCTTGAGGTAGTCATTAGGAGTGGAAGAGCCAGCTGTGAGAGAGAGCAACTCATAGCAATAGGACTTTTTTAGAGCACTGTCCATCAAGTCTTCCAGTATCTTACTCCTGCTCTTTATAAAATTATATATGAGTACTTTCTTACATACTGTTGGGGGTTGGGTCTTCTTGTAGAATTTTTTTCCCATAAGTTTCTAGGGAACTGATCTCTGGGAACTTATGGGTAGTTAAGAAAGACAAAAGAGGTGGTTGAGGTGGAGGGAGAGGGTGCACACCTGGATTTCACTTCTCTCTGGGATGTGCTTGCTGGGAGAAGGAAATAGCAGGCTGTGGTTTCCAGACTTCGGGGGAGATTTTTTCTTTCACTGGCACCACTGGAGCAGAGTTCGGGGTTTCCTGCCACGGTCTCTCCGTGTGTGTCCCGGCAATCCTGACCCTGCCCCTGTCTGCCTGGCCGGGAGCCGCTGCAGTTCCTGCCCCCCTCGCTGTTCCTTCACTCCTGCTCCGAGTGTTCTCCACGCCTCAGCCCGCACCCCCTGCCTGCCGGGACTCGTGCTGCAGCTCCAGCCACCGCCGGGGAGCTCCTGATCCATCTCCAGCATCCCGGGACTCTGCACCACAGCTGCCTGTGTCGGGAACTGCACCAACGGGGAAAGGGAGCCAGCGGCAGAGAAACTGTGACTGTTTCCCTGGTTCTGTCTGTTGTTCATCTCATAGTTATTGTTGTTCTGTTTTGCCTTGCTAAACACAAGTAAAGAACTGTTATCCATATCCTCACATCTTTGCCTGAGAGCCCCTTAATTCTAAAATTATAACAATTCGGATAGAGGAGTTTTTCATTCTCCATTTCAGGAGAGGGTCCTGTTTGTCCTTAGCAGATACCTGTCTTCCAAACTAAGACACATACATACACACAAAAGAAATGCTGGTAGATTTTCGTAACAAAGGATTTAATCCTAAAATAATTTATGCATAAATAGTAGCATATATTATTGTTAATTTCTATATTTTCCCACAAGCTATCAGGTAAGTTAGCAGGCCAAAAAATTGTTCATCAAGATGTTGTGATAGTTGTCTATCATGTTCTGTCAAATTACTTTGTTCTTCACTGCAAAAGTCTTATTTATAGATTCCAGGTCTTACAAAAATAAAACATGACAGTTCTGCTGAGTTGTACAGTGGATTTTAGTGAAAGACTGATATTTGGAAGAAATTAGAATCAGTCAAAAATCTTGGGTTGTTTGAATATTTTCAAACTAATCTGGTTCCAAAACTCACAAAATGAGTCTAATAATTATATTTTTATTTAAATTAACTTACATATATATGTACATGTATGTATATAGATTGATATAGATATAGATATATAAAATAACTGTACCTACTTTATAAATTGGAACATTGAAATACAAATACAAATGTCTCTAAAACAATATTGTTTTATAAAATTAGAAATAGCCAGACATGCTGACATGAATTTCATATGAAAAAATTTAAAACCCCACAAAATTTAAGGATCATGAATATCACTATCATGAATAGTAAATCATTCATATTATTTTAATATTTCATATATTATTTTAATATTATTTTCTGTAGACATTATTAATTGTTGTATTTATTATTGTAGATATTATTCATATTCATTGTTTAAAAGATTTCATCCTTTTCTATTGATCAAAGTATTGAATCTTCTACAGAAATTAATGGCAGTTATTCAAATTTAGATCATTTGCAAGAAAAGAATTTTTAAATCTTACTTCTCTTTTCTTATTAAAATATCAAATGTTTCCATGCTTACTTGTGAATGAAGCACATGCTCTTTTCTGAATTTTGTAACCTGTGCATAGATGACCAGCAGTGGGTCATGCATAAAAGGTGCCCAGCTATAAAGTCTTCAGTTTTTGAGAGATTTATTTTTTTCTTACTAATCAAGCCTGCCTCTCTATCTCTCCAAAGCAGAAGTTTCTAAATTTAAATAGACAGTCTTCCTGACGCAGATTCCTTGCTTGTCTGCAAAATCAATTCTTGTTTCTGTTGTGATTGGTTTTCCTTCAAGAATTTCACCAGGATTTGCTGGTTGAATAAAAAATTAAAACTGTATCAATACCTTATTAAACATATTCACTATTGTAATGTCTAAATAATATACATACTAGTTTCTCTTTCCATTGGCTTCTTGCTCAGGTATTTTTTAAAAATGTGTGTTAAAATTAAATCTGAAAATTAAATGCACACTTTTTTAATCTTAATTGCTAATTTTTAGAATAATCCACCAATGAATCTCTGCAAGGGTTGAGTATTAGTGGGAGTTCACAGACCTGAAATAGATCACAGAGAATTTTATAGTAAGTTGACCAATTAAAACAGGAAGCTTTTCTTGGGGATTCATTTCTCTGTGCTTTATTATTTTTCTGTTTCTTTGTTCATAGCTGATTGGTGTTTCTGTGAGAAAGGTGTAATGGCATTTCTGAAGGCACTTTTATTACACAGGCAACACTGCAGGAATGATTATACAGTCATAAAAAAAATACCAAAATATCGTTGCCGTGTCGAAGGACACTTGCTGCAAGTGCCAGTGAGAAGAACCTGTCATGACTTCAAGATCTGTTTCCTCACTTGGCAGGGAGACAGCTCAACACATCATAATGTGACAATCCCCTTGGGGGTGGCAAAATATGTTAAGGGATTTTACTCCCTTGGATAGCAAAACGGGATGTTTTAAATGTTATTAAGGCCATAACTCTGACACAAGACCTAATTTTTCCTGCCTCAACCAGAATCCTTTAGTGGAGCAGTCCAATCCAATCTACTGAAAAAGCTTGTTCAAGCAAAGAAAAAAAATTCAAAAGACATTTGAGGTTGTGACAACCATTCCTGAAGACAGTTGGAGTCAAATGGTTTTTTAATTACTAAGTATCACTCAGTGCAGTGTAAACTCTATATAGAAATAAAAATGGAATTAAACTTTTAGTAACTAAGAAGGTCATGAGGAAAGATTTGTCTTAAAATGTCATCTCAGAATCCCAAATAACATGATGTCAGTAAAATTCAGGTGTATATATCACATCAAGTTCATAACTCTTCCTGCAAATAGCTTGGGAAACCTCATTATAACTTGAACTTCTTCAGGTGATAAAGGTCATGTTGTAAGTAGTATTCTCTACAGATTTTTGAAACCAGCAAAATGTCTTGTGGAGAAAAATTGGATTAAAACTGCTGATCTATCTTTTGTGTAACATCATCGAGGATTTCAACAAACAGATATACAGAATAAATTGAATAGAAGGGAAAAATAGTCTGAAGTGTAAAAATATTGAAGAAATTATATTAAAATACAGTACCAAAAGAATCATTTAATAAAATCACTGTACTTGGATGAAGTTCCCATATGAATTAGTGTGTTTGATTGAAATATATATTCTGGTGGTAGATTCTCACCTTTAATTTAAATAACATGTTTTATTTTCTGATGAACTGGTTATTAATGTATAGCACTTTTTCTGCAGGTTACTCTGGAGAGACAGTTATCTTGAATCATTATTTCCTATGTTACGTTGCTTTTTTGATTTAAAGCTCTTTTCTGTGCTACATCTCATGATGCTTATAATGGACTTCCAATCTAAGAAATAGTAGTTTTGAGAGTTAACACATTTTTTCCCATTTTGGTCTCTTTTTCAATGTTACCTATAGCTATACAGAATTTTTCTCTCAATGAAGCAACATAGGGAGCCCAAAGTCATCTCCTGGCTTAAGGGAGCCACAGGCATCACATTTCTCCTGGCTGTGACTGTGGGGTACTGGTGTAACTCCACCATAAGTGCACACAATTTTATTTTGCTTGACCCCAGGAGCTTTTTCCCTCTGGACCCAGAAGAACATTGGATGATTGCGACACCAGAGAGAAGGGTTAGAAATTGGAAGGATTTTCTGAGTTGGTTTTGTTGTTTTTGTTTTTTGTTTTTTGTTTTTTTTTTGTGAGTAGTGAGCTTTCCTTATGTTACTCAGGACTGTGTGTGTTGATATTGTCTGTTGAAGTCTGTTAAGAGTGAGGCCTCCCTTCATACACTTTTGCATTGTTGCAATTGAGTTAGCAACAACTGCTTGTTCTGTCTTTATTACACTGATGGGATTCTAAGAAGGCAAAGTATGGGCTTTTTTTCCCAAAAAAACTAAAATGACTACATTTGGATGTACATATATATATTGAAGTCAGTGGTAAGAGCAGACTTTAAATTCAACACTCAGTATGGGGTGAGGTCAGATACAGAAGTAGACACCTGCACTTGGGCATTTAAATTACCTGTAATACAAGGACAAGACTGAACATAAATGCTCAGTGGAATTTGAGATGCTTTAGCATATATATATTGTTTGAACTTCATTTGACCTTATAGAAATTATGATTATTTCCAACATCTTGTGTCATATATTCCATATATATATATATAAAATATATATATATATATATATATAATATATATATGATATAACACACACACACACACACACACATATATATATATATATGTAAGTATATGTATATATTTCCCACCGTTTGGGCGACTGAACTAAATTTAAGGTTTGCAGTGGCTGTAACAGGAGCTTAGATATGCAGTTTATATGTAGACATTTACACGTAGGTGTGCATAGACTACATAATTTCGGTAACTTCTAAGACTTAACATGACAGTAATGTTGGCCTTATTTTAGAATTTCATCAGTTTGAATGATAAAAATTCACACATTAAACCTTCATAGTTTCCACTTACTCTTTTACTTCCTTCACCCAGATTTATTTTAGGCGAATATTTTTACCCGAACACATCTTTGAAGGTAATGGGTCCCAAGTTATCTCATAGATATTTAAATGTGAAGGCTTGTGATTAGCTCTAAACCTTGCCAGAAAGCAGGATCCTGAAAAATGTGTGATTGCTCTAGGGTTCTGATGGATCTCTAGAAGAAGCAGGTAAGGTGTAGGTAGTTTACAAGATCTATTGTCCCCGAAGTCTAGTTTTTCAGACAGAGTGAAAGAAAATGCATCAGCTGATGTCATGAGTTTTAAGACATATATTGAGTAAGTAATCTTTTGGGAAGTCAAATGATCAAATTTGTAGATCCAGGCCTCACATATAGGATTTAGCTAACTTAGAAATGTAACGGTAAATAGCACAAGTAGATTTAGATAAATTTGAACATCTTGCTCTAAAAATCCTGAAAGACTGTCAAGGAACTTAGCACAAATTCCTACCAATATATATTTTATCTAACATGTTTAAGTTTTAACTAAGTTGAAGTTTTTAAGACAAAATGTTTGTAATGCAACTACCTATATGTAGCAGTGAGAATTACACCCAAAAGGTGGCACTACTGTATGCACTAAACATTGGGTCTGTAAGATTATCACAGAATCCCAAAATATACTGAGTTTGAAGGGAGCCATGAGAATCATCAAGTATAACTCCTGGCTCTGCACAGGACCATCCCCAAAAGTCACATCATGTGCCCAAGGGGATTGTCCAAACATTTTGTGACCTCTGTCAGCTTAGTGTTGTGACTGCTTCACTGGGGAGACTGTTCCAGTGTTCAACAACCCTCTGGGTGAAGAACCTTTTTCTAATATTCAACCTAAACCTCCCCTGACACAGCTTCAGGCCATTCCCTTGAGTCCTGTCACTGGCTACCACAGTCTGTCCCTCCTCTTCCCCTCATGAGAACGGTGTAACTGCAATGAAGTCTTCTCTCAAGTCTCCTCTTTACCAGGTTGAAAAAAGCAAGTGATCTCAGCTGCTCTTCATAAGGCTTCCTCCCCAGACCCTTCCCCTTCTTTGTTGCCCTTCTTTGGACACTCTCTAATCACTTGATATCTTTCTTATGTTGTGGTGTCCAAACCTGCACACAACACTTGAGCTGAGGTTGCCTCAGTGCAGAGCAGAGCACAAAAATCCCTTCCTTGTCCAGCTGGTGATGCTCTGCCTGATATCCCCCAGGACAGGGTTGGCCCTCCTGGCTGCCAGGGCATTGCTGATCCATATTGAGCTTGCCATTGACCAAGACCCTTAGATCCCTTATTGTGGCAATGCTTTCCAGCATCTCATTCCTTGGTGTATACACACAATCAGTGTTGCCTCAGCCCAGGTGCAGAATTCAGAGTTAAACATTTTTGTCTTACACAAATGTGTCTTAAAAAATAAATAATAATTTGTAAAGTTTTTCAGTCTAATGTGAGGTAAGTTTCATGAAATTAAATTAAGAATTTGAAAGAATACAATTTAACATTTAGTTCCGAGTAATTTCTTTAAAATTTTCCTTTGTTTTTGAAACCTATCAGAAGTAAAGATCTCTTGTCTTCTTTGTATCTTTTATCTTTCTTACTGTATACTACAAGTGTTTTCCCTCTTTCTCAGTAGGTATTTCACACTGCTAATTAATAGCACCCTGTTCATCCCTAGGTCTTGGTAGCCTCACCATTTATACTGCATAAATGCAAGTTTATTGCTTTGAAGTCAGTCAGCATTTTCCCTCTGAAATATGTTCTTGGTTCTGTGAATGGCCTACACAAGGGCAGCTCCCATTGTGAAATTTAAATGAGTCATAGCTGGGACTTGGCCCCATCCAACCTTCTGAGCTGTGTGCACAGTTACAGCAGCCTTTGAACCCTAGAACTCCCTCATATGTTGTCATACTTCCCTTTTAAAGATAGAGAAACACTGCTCTTACAGTCCCCACCATGGTGACACAACCATATTATTTTAGATGCCATGAAATAGAAAAGCAAACATGGTTTTGGAGCCATTGAGGACTCAAGGAGACTCAAGGCCAAGTGCTGTAGGTGCAGCTCAGCTGCTCAAGAAGGGTTAAGCTTGAGCAGCCTGACCACAAGCCCATCAGTCTGCACAGGCTGGCCTCCAGGTCAATGATCAGGTCCAAGTGGAATATAAACTTAGAAAAATACCCAGAAACACAATGATGTTTTTAATTCCCCTTTTCTCCCCCTCCACAAAGGTAGAATATTTTTCTATGACATTTAAAATCAGGCAAGTTGTGATGGATGCACTCAAGATCATATTAAAACCCCTTTTGCTAATACCTCTGATACTGATGCTTTAAACTAACCAAATCATTCATTTGTGACACAAGTGAAAATATATGGGAAACAATGAGCAATGTCAAGGACTCTGTACAGAACTCCAGAGGACAATTAGTAAAGGTTAATGATTTAGGAGACCCAGAAGCAAAGGAGAGAGGTTCAAACCAAGTTACCTGCTAAGAATATAATTATGTCTAAGCTAGAAATCCAATATTTCTCACCACATCAGTAAAAATAAGGCTGACAGACACTGACCTTCTATGTTCTCAAAGAAAGATTGATTATTTTTAAGGGGAGGGAAAAAAAAAAAACCACATTCCTTATGTTCCTTCTTCTGGTTATAAGATATCAGAGGAACAGAAAGCAACTTCAGTTCTCCCACATCTCTGCAAGTAGAGACAGAAAGAGAAGAGAACTGTTTGAAGTACTTTTCTGGCTTTCCTTGATTTAAAGTTTTGAGAAGCGTAGGATACTGGAAGTTTCTGATGGTTTTTAAAGAACAGGTGGAATTTAACCTGACATACTGTAGAGGAGAACTCCCAGGAAAAAGGAACTGAGAGAAGACAATAACTACAGGTGAAGCCAAGAGGGCAGACATGAAAGATGGATTCACAAAAGCTAATTTTATCCTGTACAAGATGACTTCATAGAGGTGACTCCATAGGACTTGCCAAGAATCAGATGTAATAAAAATATAAAATCTAATATTATTGTCTTGTTCTGAATTACCTAGTGGACATTTCTGTCTTTTGCATATGACTACAGTCATAGTCAGATACAGTGATATAAAGGAAATTAATGCTTTTGAGCAGAAGTTCACAGTTTGAGTGAAATACAGTTTGCTAATCAGAAAAGAAAGAAAAATAATAGTACTTAAAAGTCAGTAATTAAACCTGAGCTAAAAAGTTTTTCTGGTTCCTAAAACCAAACACCCCCCCCCAAAAAAAAAAATCAACCAGAAAACTAGTTTCTAGAATTTTAAAGACACCAAGATTCATGAGAATTCCTGAGTATATTTGTTCAGAATACATTTTTTTTCTCTCTTAAAAATATAAAAATAAGATAAGAAATAATAATACATGTAATAATGACTAAAAAATTTGAAAATATTTATTTTATATTGCTTGTGACATTTATGCATTCTGCCACTGTAGTACTCTTACCAGCATTCTCTGAAACGTCACAATCTTTATGCTAACATCATGAATTTTCTTCTAAGAGGAACATACTATTTCAAAAACAGAATGCATATCGAAATGGAGCTTATAGAATAAATCTGTATCTTGTCCTGATATTAACTTCATTACAGGTCACACAAAGTTCTTAGAGCTTCCTGAGTTACCCAATTATGCATGCATCAGGTCAGTGGCACTTCTTTTATCTAAACTCAGTACTTTAAAACTGATTGATACCTGTCAAACAAGCTCAGACAGCAGAGCAGGTTTATTCAATCTATGAATCTGTCTCTGTGCGATCACAAGTGTGGCTATGTATATGAATTTTTTACATATTTTATTTGTTTTACATTTACTGTTTTACATTTATTTATTTGTACATACATACATTATATTTATAGTTCTGCTTTGATGAACTTAATTAAGTCTCCTCCTTAATATTTGTAGGTGCTATTAATTTTAAAATGCGGTATAGATGGAACATACAGAGACTCCCTGTTTTTCATTCTCCCTTAATCCACCCACATGAATGAACAAACAACTCTTCCCACTGAACATTCCCTCCTAGCACCTGGGAAGGTCAGGAAACCATTATCTTCCGTCTGCTTTTGTTTGTGGAGAGCTTACAAAAAAATCCCCAGATTTCAGTGTAGACATATTTGGCAGAAGAAATAATTGTTACAAAATGGAAAAGTAAGCAAAAATCAAGAAAATAATGGATGCAAATTTGTGTAAGAGTTATGATTGAAAATTCTCTACAAACCCTACTGAATGTTTAAATAAACTCTTTGATACACTGGTCTTTTTAGCCTACTAAAATAGTAGCAATTTTTGTAATTACTATTCACTGCTGAAGAAAACTTTAAAGTAGCAAGGGTGTTGTTAGAAAAAATTAAAAAAAAAAAATCAAGAAAGAAGTACCAATCTTTTCACAGAATTGTAAACCTGGAAAATTCTGGATGTTTATTTTCATCCCAGACTTTTTAAATAAGGTTTCTATTTTATCAAAATTGAGTTTTAAACAGTTCTCTAGAGAAGAATTTTAAATTTTAATGTTATATACAGATTTCAAAGTAAAAAAAACTGTAGTCTGTAAATTTACAAAAATATCAATCTGAGCATTTTGTCTTAATTAGAATCCATTAAAATCTAGGTGAAAATATTTAAGAGAAATTGAGTCCTGCTATGAGATATGGCTAATTTTGAACCTTCAATGTTTATGGTAGCGTAATTCAAATTCTCTCCTTGTGGCACTCTCCTTGATTTCACTTGGATGTCTTTGTTCATTTGAGGAGTAGATTCTCTGCAATTAGGCTCTGGTGGTTATTTTATGGTTTCCTGGGTTTAGGTACCACAGTGCCTGTCATTCTGTCTATTTTAATTCCTTTTAATTTTATTCATATTCATAGATTTCAAGAAGATGCACATATCCAGAGCACAGTACTCCTGCTTTTGCATTAGTGCACCTCAGCCTTCCCTTGGTAGCCCTAACTGTAATACAGAAACACAGAAATATAGAGAACTTCTGTCATGAAGAAAAAGCCCCTTGCCGTGAGAGACAACAACTAATGATGGAGTCAAGTCAAATAAAGTTTATTGCAAAGTGAGAATATACAGAGAGTAGAAAAATTCCAGAGCAAGAAATATTTACCAAAAGGTGAAGAATGAAATATGAAACCCCAAGTAAGGAGGCAAGCAGAAAGAATGAATCAGAATACTTACAAGATTTTTCTTTTTTAAAAAAAATTCTATTTATTAAAGGATTAGTTTTTGTCTTCATGGTGTGTCAGCTTTAATCAGCTAATCTGTAACTCACAAGAAAAACAGGTTGCAGTCTAGGGCTGACAAGCCAATGTACCAGATATGGCATTGAACTTCAACTACCATTCCAAGCAGTAAAATGAACAGTTGGGCTGTATGTATTTGACTAATGTCCTGGGTCATTAGTAAAGTAGAAACAAGTGGATAACAAATGGCTTTATCATATTTTTTTTTTCCTTTTTCTTTTTCTTTTTTTCAGTTTGGAGACTGAAACATTTTATCCAGCAAGATATCATAAGATCAGTCCAACAAAAAACTTACATCAGAGGCAGCTCAGGGAGCATCAGAGGCAAAGGGAAGAGAAAATTTAATGCATCCTAAGCCCTTCCTCTTGCAGGCTGAATTAAAGTCTTTTAACAGCTGTTGTCTTACAAGGATGGGGCCATTCAATGGTACACACTTGTCTACACTAGTCATATAAGACTTTGCCAGCACTATTCCTTTCAAAATTATTTCAAAACTGACAATCTTTTCCCATTAGTGATTTGGGGAAGTCTAGGAAAAAAAAAAAAAAAAAAAAAAAAAAAAAAAAAAAAAAAAATATATATATTTCCTGATGTATTTCCTGTTTCCAAAAGACCTAATTTTAACCACTTGGACTGAACATAAATTGACAGCTACTAAGTGGCCAGCAACAAGTTTCAAGGACTTTGAGAACATCTGTTTTTTCTACAGTATCAGATTTAAAACAATGGCACTTTTCTGACAGAAATTAAGTTAATTCTCAGTGTTCTGTCTCAGGGTATTATAGAGAGCAGAAGGGATGTGTTGAATATTAAGGATTATCAATATACACTCTATCACAGAGTGGAATATATGAGGGGCAACTGGAGACAGATTAAAAAGAATCAGACAAAAATCAAAACTACATATTCACAGCATCCTGCTGTGATAATAATGAAAGAGGATGAGTTTCATACAAACACCCTGAAAATTACAAACCATAAAACATATTAAAAGCTAATATATATTGAGGAGAAGTAATTTGTATTTTATTACTTTTAACATTTTTTACAGATTCCAAACTTGTAGCAGAAGTGACTTAGATGAGGCAGTAGGGATTTAAATGTACAACAAGATCTTTACAAATAACGGTCAGAAAATAATGAGAAAAGGACAGGAGTAAAAATGGAAGGAAGAAGATATTTGTGATTCAGCAACTTTAGAATGAACTACATATATAAAAGAGGTATTGTTTTCTTCATAACTTAATACTGATTAAGTATTGAGATTTTTTTAAGATGTTAACATGATTGCAAATGTATTTGAGACAGGGCCAATAATTCCATTCAAGAAACCTCGAAAAATTATGATAAGAATAATAATACTGCCTGAAGCATTTGCATTTTTTGACACAGAGAGGAAAAAACATTTTAAAAATTTGAGAATCATTTTTTATTCCTCCCCTTACACTTCATAGATGCCTCTAGTTCCTGATAATATTGCCATGAAGTTGGCTAAGCAGAGTCTTCAGTTTCAATTATGCACACAACCTTGAAGATGTTAGAAGAAATTTTATCACCTGCAATGATGGGCATCAATTATGTATGTGTGAGCCAGATTTTCTAGGAAGTTAGAATGACAGAATGTGATGGAAAATACTGTGAATATTTTCTCATCCTCTCTCCACTGAGAGTTTTCTAACAAATATAATTTGATCATTGGTTTTGATCACTGATTTAGCTGTATTACTGGTAAAAATAAATGGCATGTATGTGTTTCAGAGAAAAATATGTATTTTAAGCTTCTGAATATATTGTTTATATTCTAAACAAAATGAATTAATTTTATTGTTTCACTTAGATTTCACAATAGGATAACAGAGTTAATGGAATTACTTGCAAGTAGCAGGAGAAAAGTACAGAGAAAACAGGCCCTTTTTTAAAACTTTTTCCCCCCTCAGGAATTTGCTATTTATCAAAGGGAAAATCAACACACTTTATTAATGTGATAAGATTTAAGTCACAAATTTGAGTGAAAATAGGTTGCTGAGAGTATCTAAATACTAAGCGTCTGAACTATATTTCTCAAAAGCAAGAGGAAATAATGTTGTAATTAATGGATTGGAGTACTTTGTTTCTATGTTAGACTTCCCTCCTTGTTTTTGAGAGAAATTTCATCAGCCCTAGAATATAAGACTTCCTTTAAAAGTACACTAGCATTACATATTTAAGACCAATGATGATTTAGTGGGTGAACTATTCTTTGAAACATGCAGTGTTGGTCAGCCAGAAGTGTTCCTGAATATGGATTGTACTCAAGTGAGAGGAAAGAAAGAAGTAGCTGGAAGAAATAATGGATTAAAAGGAAAGTAAAGTAGTACTTTAATTTTCATGTGAAATAATTTTCATTAGAGGATTGGGCAAATTAATAAAATATTTTTTTATAAAATAAGAAAAACACTTGATTAACCCCAAAAGAGGTTTTTCTTTTTTTTTGAATCACCAGACTCTTATTGTTACAGTTATTCTAATTCTGGATAGTTTTGTTATGGCTTTAAATGTTCCCCTATAATCTAGTATAAGTAGAAGTCTAAGGTATGGAGTTCTATCATGTAAAGTTACTTCATCAAATAAATACGTATTTCAGATTTTCATTCTCGATCAGGATGAAAAAAGTTTTGAAATATTCAACTTTATCATAAAAGACTGTAGAAGAGATGGTTAGACATGTAACCAGCTATTCATTATGGAAACTTAAAGATAAATCTCATATTAATTGATGAATTTGGAAGATGGAGCACTAGTTTCAGAAGGAAAACAATTACAAGACAAAACCCAAAAGATGTTCTATGGACATCATCTGAACACTAGTTGCAGTGAAAGCACCTTTAAAAATGCTTTTGTATTAATGACTCATTTTAACATGATGAGAATTAAACCTCTCACCTTATTAGATAATATGTGGTCCGTAGAAAAAAGTGAAGACATCTTCAAGTAGCTGGAGAAGGAAATTATTCAGCAGGGCAGATATAATCTTTTGGCATACAGCTTAGCAAAACACAGTTGAAATTTCTAACAGCTCGCGTTCCTTAGTTCATTTCCTTTCTTCTCTCTTTGATCACTGCTTTGGCAGCATCTATTATATTACTGAAAAGCCCATTTTCATTAAATGGCTGTGTTGATTTGGAGTGACAGTGTTTTTCAGTCACTTCAGTAAATGAGCATTTCTCTGCAGCAATATTCTGAGAAGAGACAAGAAAAGACAGTAACTTCAAAAAATTCTGAAATTATATTGCTGGAGTTGTCAGATAACTGCATTTCTAGAACTGATGCATTTTCTCTCTTTGGTCAAAACAAACCCTTAATATTAACAAGAGTGACAGCAGACACCTGTTTTAACCCTAGAAAATACTGGGAGTATATATATATATATATAATAAAGGGAGTGCAGGGAAGGAGAGGAATACCAGGAATATTTTGTGTCATTTTAATGACCATCAAAGTTGAGAAGAGGAGATTAAATCTTTTACTATCATGTAATTATGTCAGAGGAGACGTGAAATTCTGTGTTTAGTTTGTGTATTACTTGGTCTACTCCCAAATAAACATCCAACTACTTGATTGCAAGACATCAACAAAAAAAAAAAAAAAAAAAAAAAAAAAAAAAAAAATAAAAAAAGAAGTCTCTAGAGACTTTATGCTCAGAATTATTCTTCACAGATTTTTCTATGTAGAGGAGTGATGTCGGATGAGGGAGAAAGTTCCTGATAGTATTTATTTAACTCAATTGCTACAATTTGGGTAATAACTTCTCTCAAGGCAAGTAATTTTCCTATATCATCCACTGTGCTGAAAGGAATAAAAATAACCCTAATTTGTAAGCAGCAAGTCAGACACAGACATTTCATTGTCTGCAGAAAATCACAGTAGGCTAGTCCATTATGGGATTGCTTGTGCATTGAGTCCGTGAGTTACTGTTATTCCTGTTGTGGTATTCTTAGGAACAGATGGGAAGAAGTAATTTAAAGTCAGGAGTGGTGACCAGTTCTCATTCAGGAATTTCACAAAAATCTTGTCCTTAAGTAGCAATTAGAAGTGAATCATTTATTAGCTACTTGGTTTGGAGTGGGACAGAAAGAAAACAAACGTTTCATTTTTTCACCTATCCTTCTCAACAACTGGTGCCAGGCCAGTTTGAAAAGATTAGACAATTTTTTTTCTAAACATTCAGAGAAAGTCTTAGTTATGCAGACTTTGGATACACTATTAGAAGTCTTACACCTTTCCAGTTTAGTATTTATATACTGGGATGTTTGGGTGTTTGCCAAAATATTTATAAGAGAGAGAATATAAAATAAAAAGATTGTGATTTGGAGATCAGTACAGATGACAGAAGGTATGGGATTAGCCCCTGAGCTAACAAACCTTTATTTAGTCAAGCAAATTTGTTAAATAAACAAAAGAACCTTCATTCTGTTTGGTTATCTCCCTTTCTCTCCCACAATATTAAGTTTAAAGACTCCTCGAATCCTTTAGGTTGAGAAAGACTTTAGAGCTCATAAACTAGTTCCCTAGATGCTGGCTTCCCTTCCCTGCAGGAACATCTTTGCTGCTTTGGGAAGTTCAGGCATAAAGTTCTGTTGCTTCCTGTTATGCAGCTGCTTAGTTACCAGTCCTGGGCATCACTAGCTAAGGTCAGACATTTACCTTCATGCTTCTTTCTTATCTCCAGGACCTTCTCCAATTTTGAGAGCTTTCCTACAGCTAGGATCTTCCCCTTATTCTTTCTGGACTTCTTTCTTCTTTCCTCAATCTCCTTTTTGTTTCAGAATTCCTTATTTTTTGTAGCACTTTCTTTCTGGAACATCAAGTCCCTGGTTCAAAATGGACATTGTGCACAAACAAATGTTTTCAGTTTTCTAATTCTGGGGATTTTTGTCTCCTGTCTCTAATGAATGGAGGATTCACTTCTGTTTAATCTAAGAGTTTTAAAAATTTGCAGCAAGTTCATACCAGGAACAGATAGCAAGTATCAAGCTTCCACTCAAGTTCAAGAACTCAGTTTTACATATTTACTCACAAACACACAGACATCCAGTTAGATTCCATTTTTTAAATGGAGTTTTTTAAAATTAAAGTTTTTTTCCCTTTTTTTTTTTTTTTTTTTTTCCACATACAGCACATGGGAAAGTGTCTTTCCCCAATAAGCAGCTTACCTCTTAATGGAGGTAACTTGTGGAGAGAAGGGAGACATGGAGAAATCCTTTCCATTTGTTTTTGAAATCTGAAATGGTGATCCACATGTCAAGCTGATCCCTTGATCATTTTGTTTTCTTGCAATGTCTGCTAGCTCTAGATACAAGTTCCTGCTAAAAGAGAGAGATTAGGGAATTTGACCAAAATTTCATCTTCATCTGTAATGCATATTAAGATGATTTGAAGGAATTGATAATTCCTTACATGAGGAAACACAGATTTTTTTCATCTGGCTTCCTCAAGTCCAGAAGAGGCAGCCTGAAGGTTGTCTCCTATATGGACTCTGAAAATATGTATAATATCCAGTTCTGACCATTACATAATTTATCTGTAGAGATTGCTAGTCTGAGAATAAATTTGGGTTTACCTTTGTCACAAGTTCCCATATCAGGAAAACATATAGAAACATCTGCCTAAGAGTCTTTCAGGTTTAGAAAGAGCTGAGCAAGATTTTGAAAAGTTCATCATTACATTATAATTTTATCAAGTTGCCTAAATTCATATAGATGTTCAGGCTCTAATCTAATCAGAAAAAAGAAAAATCTTTCTTACTACTTTTTTTTTAATAAATTGCTTCACTACTGAATTGATTCACAACTGCCTCATCTTGGAGACCTAACCAAAGCTCTCGTGGAACATCTTTGCAGCTGCACTATTTGAATGGCAGGAAACATTTCAGACAGTTCTGTAGCTGTTGCAAAGTATGCAATACTCTAATGCAAGAGACAACAATCCATTGGATCGGATATCTAATTCAAACAAATGTATCACACCTCTTAAATATAACAGGAAAAATAGCATTAGAGTGCTTAATACTTTGTCCAGAGAAAAATGGAATTCACCTTACCATCTATAAATTTCTTAGGTTTAAAGTGTTTTTTTTTATGATGGAGGATTTTATACCATAGTAAACTAATTAATGGCCTAATCAGGTCTCACATAAAATCTTCAAAAACAATATAAATATTGAAACAGTTTAAATACTTGGATTCATCAGCCATGCTTCTGTTATTTCTATTATTTTTTGTTTTGCTGAGGGGTTTTGTTGTTGTTTCTTCTTTTTTTTTTCAATATTTTGAGTTTTACCACAGTTTTTACTAGGAAGGACGTTAAAGACTTTGAGGGGAGGATGTTACTGTGGCTATTTTAATGAAAGATTTAATTAATATTCCTACACACAGTTTGATAAGAATTTCCTAACTGATGTGGGTGATGTAACTGTTTGATTTCTTTTGTGTTTACTGTGTGCCCTTTTTAGTTGTTTTCTGTTCAAAGCATATGGCAGAATACCAAAAAAGGCAACCACCTGTTTGCCTTATTGTTGGATAATGCTTTATGAATTAAATGAAACTGCAGAGAAGGAAAAAGTGATTGCTATTTTTCTGTAGCCAAATTATCATGAGTAGTTTGGAGAAATCCAGAAAGTTAGAAGAGGTGAAGGTAATGTGGAATCACACAAAGAAAGACAGAGAGAAAAACGCTAGGAAACAAACAAACAAAAAATCAACAAAAATAAAATGTAAGAGAAACCTCCTGGGGATTGACTTTGTTGCAGTACAGTGAGACCCTGAGAATCGCTGAACTCAGACCTTAGCAAAAAGCACAACCTTACCCAGGAAGGACAAAGTAAGAAAAATGGCAGATTTGTTACCAATTCATTTCAAGCTTTTCAATAAATACAATTATATTCTGTTTCAAACAGTGCCTATCTCAACATGTTTGCTAATAATATTTCCAAGTATGTTTTTTTAGGGATGACAACATGTGAGAGGAAAAATATTACAAGAATCTAGTGAAAGAAAGGCATATTTTATTTCTACTAGATATACCCTTGCTCAGTTGATTTTTTTTTGTTTGTTTGTTTTGTTTTGTTGTGTTTTTTTTGTTTTTTTGGTTTTTTTTGTCGAATTTCTCTGCTAGTTGTGGTCTCACTCCATATTAGCAGATTTCTGTCTGATGAAAAAAAAGTCTAAATTTTACTTCACACACCTACCACATTTACTACATGTAAGTATCATCTGCTGGTTAAGTATAAAATCACAAGTAATCTTTCTCTGTGACATTAGTTACTCAGTTGCCAACACAGGCAGCTCCAGCGCCAGCGTGGTCCACAGCAGAGCACTCTAGCACAGTGGACTGAGGAGTTCTGAGCTGGAGCAACCTCGGGGACAGCCAAGAAAGCCATGAGGAGCTGCCAGCTTGTGCAACAGCAGCTGACAGACCTGAGCAGGGCCAGAAGCAATGGTGGCCAGACCTCCCCATTTATAAAAAAACCCTTAGGTAGCACCACCAGCAAGGAGCACTGCAAACAGGGTAGGCAAACAGGCATGGTGTGTAAGCCTGGGCATGGAGCAGCCATTGTGCAGCGGTTCACACGGAAGGGCATACAGGAAAGGCACTGCAGCCCTGCCTGCCTGACTAGGGAGCAATGGCACCTGCCCAGCACAAAGCCATGGTATCTCCAAGCTCTGCACCACCATGACTGATACAGCAACTGAGACAGATCTCCAGCGGGAACATGCTGCACACTCAGGACCTCAGCTGCAGGGCGTGTCCTGCTTTCACGCCAGCAGTGGACATGCAGCAGCGAGCACGCCTGTGGGACGAGTGTCCTGGTACAGGAAATCCTCTGCTTAGTAACAAATGACAAGAAGGAAGTGATTAATTTGAGGGGCATTATGAAGCCTGAAAGGTAGATTACTGGAATCACACCCTGCCTTCCCTGGGACAGGCTGGGCAGGCAGACAGGACACATAGTATGGAGGATTCCCTGTCTTTTCTCTACCTGGTTGAATGTGTTGACTCAAGCAGTCAGGGGCAATGGCAATAAATTCCTGCACAACACAGCAGATGCATCACTGAACAGTGCCATGACTTCACAGGTACAGAGTTTTGCAAGTGAAAATGGACAATAACAAGCATAAAAGTTCATCTAGGTTGGGAGTGTTCTTAAGATTATGTTGCAACAACCTGCATCAAAATTGCTTCCATAAAGAGGATAACTTGCAGACACAGCTGGTGAATGAGGCAGCCAGGGGAGGTGCCCCACTGGACCTGCTGTTTGTGAAAAGACGAGAACTGGTGGGTGATGTGATGGCTAAAAGCCATGTTTGGCATAGAAATAATCAAAACATAGTTTTCAAATTACGGGGACATAAGGAACTGTGTTTAGCTTAGGGTGCCTCATTACAATTAAAACATTGAGGTGATGTAGTGCGTCTAAAATAGGGCAACAAAAGTGTTGAAAGGTCTGGAGCATAAGTCTTATGAGGACTGGCTGAGGAGTTGTTTAGCCAGAGAAAAGGAGTATTCCATTCTACAGCAAATGGGAAGGCAGTGCAGAATTACAGAATTCAAACCACAGAATATTCTGAGTTGGTAGGGAATCATCAAGACCAACTCGTAAGTGAATGTCCCACATGGGTATTGAACATACAACCTTGGCATTATTATCATCAAGCTCTGACCAATGTGGTGATATGAGGGTTGGTCTCTTCTCCCAGGCAGCAAGTTACATGATGAGATTAAATAAGAGGCCGCAAGTTGTGCCAGGGGAGATTTAGATTGAATATAAGAAAACATTTCTACCACAAAAGGGTTGCCAAATTTTGAAACAGGCTTCCCGGTGAAGGTGCTGAATCCCCATTCCTGCAGATATTTGAAAGACCTGTAGCTGTGGTGCTTAACAACTTTGTTCAGTGGTGGACTTGGCAGTCCAAGTTAATGGTTAATGGTTAATCTTGATAATCTTCAAGGTCTTTTCCAACCTTAGCAGTTCTGTGGTTCTGTGAAAAATAAATACTCATCTACATGATGGAAAAATATTAATTGCATTTTAAAAAGAAAGCTAATGATATCTGAGTTCCTGTCTTGATTTCAGTATTTTTGGTCTCATTGCAAATTGCTTTGCAGTCCTCAAAATACTGAGATGATGTCAAATACTCCTATTAATATGGGCAAAAGGAAACATAATTAACAGAGATGATGGGTAAACATTTAATGAGGACATTTTGAATAATTCCTAGCCGTCTATAAATAGTTGACAAAACTGATTATAAATTTAGGCATCATGCCCGGTGTATGAAGTGAGAAAAAAGCAATGTGAATAACTTTAAAGCTTGTCTTTGAAGTGCTAAGGGTGATATCCATTAGGTCACTTAGGTTTTGCAGGGGGCTGTTGTTGGCTGGAGTGCTTTTTGGTTCTTTACTGTGTTATACTTTCATGGACTTATCAATAAGGTGGTTTTTAGGGAATTCTGAAATTCCTGTATTTACTATAATTTGATAATATGTGTCTATTTTACATATTATTCAATTACATGATGGTAATTTAAATACTCCAAACTAGAGTATGGTAATGAGCTCTTCTGGGAATTAAACTTAAATTAGCCTGGTAACTGAAACTAGTAAAGAGCACAGCACTTTGCATATCTGCTGACGTTGTTTTGACATCCTGATACTTTTATGCTCCCCTAGTTCTCCTGATGGAACTGTTGGTATTGTTGATTTTGCCTAAAGAGATTTTTCAATCCACCCAGAGCTGTTACCTATGTGCTGGGATAAATTAGATATCATCAGAGGTTTGATGAATATGGTAGAGGACTTGTGTAGTCTGGGTTTCCTAGGTCTGAGGTTTTTGAGTTTCTAAGTCAGTTTCTTCATGATGTTTTGGTTTAGGAGGGATTTGTTTTCACAGGATTTGACATAAACAGAGCTAGTGTTTTTGTCACGAGTTTAATGTTTTGGATTCCTTTCTGTGGGAAGGATTTTCTCTGTCTTTCAGTTTTGGCCTATGGGATGAAGAGTTCTGGCATTCTTCTGACCAATGAGAGTGGCCTGTTCAAAAAGGTATATAAGGGGGTCAATGTTTGAATAAGGTTGGAGTCAGATGATTTTGCTAAACGACGTTCATGCCATTTGTTACTTGCCACAGTGACAGACCTGAAGAATACTCCTCCTCTTGGTACAACCAGTGATTTACCAGGATCTCCTTTAGCATGTTAAATTGCACTGTGCTTTCTTCATGGTTATGTTTTAGCTTTGGTTTTGCTAGGTGATTCCTACAACATGCAAATCCTTTTTCCTCAACTCATGGACACCAAATTTCAAGAAAAAGCTGACATTTCACAAGCCAGACTTACCTATTAGTACAGAGAAGTATATTCCATTTTCCAGAATTCAATCGTATCACCCTATTTTCCATGTAGGATGTTCTAAAGTTCTGTCACTTTGCCAATG
Source organism: Sitta carolinensis (assembly GCA_032173965.1). Lineage (NCBI taxonomy): Eukaryota > Metazoa > Chordata > Aves > Passeriformes > Sittidae > Sitta > Sitta carolinensis. The sequence continues at coordinate 32,302,082 of CM063283.1, forward strand.
CTCCTCAGTTTTGTATCATTTGCAGCTTTTGTCAAGTTTTGCATGCAAAGTCTGCATGACTGATGCTTCTGGTATTCCTTTTCTCTTGATACATTTCTTTTTTTTCTATATTATCTCTTTTGGCTGGTCCTTACATATATTGTGCCTGTGTGCACTTAGCCTTGCTTTGCTTTATGAGGCTCATATACATTATTTTTTATGTCTACTTAACCTCAGGATTTGCCATATATATTTCACAGCATCGTTTGCTACCAATGTCAGCTTTAAATGTCTGCCAAGCAAATAAAAAACGTGAAGAACAGATGATAAAATGTCACAGTTTGTGCAATCAGTTGTTTTCAGGCACATTTCACATAAAATAGTAATTGTGGAAGCTTTAAAGACTGTCTCAAAAACATTAGGTATAACCATGTTTCTGCCTTCTGGGCAAAACTATTCTAAGCAGTTCAGTTCCAGCACTGATTTAATAGCCTTTATTTTTTCACAAATTTGGAACTGCCATTTTCACTGATACTGTAAAAAACTATTTGGATCACCCAATGGCTGGTGATCCAATGCTTCCAGAACTTTTAGTTTTTGCCAAGAAATCTAGGTCTTTTTCCCAGGTAGTTTTAACCATCTTCAGCATAGTCTCTTCTTGAGCTACTTATATTTGACTCCTCACAGCTGAGGCACACAGTCAGGAACAGAACTCAAATGGAGGATCAGTTGCTGAAGTACATTTTATGAAGTGCCAATTCCTTAAAGTTAATCTGAATAGTTAGCTTGGATAAAAAAGTGACGTTATACAACAAGCTATGTTCCAAGACTTTTGAAAACCCTTGAGGCTGAAGTATACCACATTCTGTCTTTATTGCCAGGAAATTGGTAAGAATGTCGACGGTGCTGCACATCTCCAACACCTACACAGTAGATGACATTTCAAGAAAACTGTATTTTTAAGCTTTTTAATTATTTTGGATTTTTAGATTTTTTGGGTGGTGAGGTGCAAGCATGTTTGCTTTTAATTTAGACAAGAATCAGACTTTAAAAAAATACATTTTCACATTAAAATCTTAACTTGATTAAATTCCTATAACATTAGTGAAGAATTTCCAGAGTTTCTCATTTCAAATATAAATAATAGATTGATATTGGAAAAAAGATTTAAAATAAGAGTATTCTAAAAACTACAGCAGGTAAGTTTTAGGGCTTTTTCTGAAAGAAATATTGTAGGTATGTTTTACCCTACTATTCCAACAGTGCATGCTAGACAGTTTTCTTAGGCTAAACATATTAAATAAATTATTAAATAAATTTTATTTTTCATGTCATATGAAATAGAGAAGAAAGACTCATATACATATATATATATATATATATATATACACTTCTCTATTGTCCATTTGAGGCAGAGAAGACCATTTCAGCAATTTAATTTCATTTGTGTCACTGTGACAGCAAAGTCACATAGTCTTAAACTAATGCATAGGACAGAGAAAGACTATTTCAGTTTGTGCAAAAGTTCTGCAACAAAGTCACAATGGGCAGTTAGAAACTCTGGGCATTACCACTGTTTTTATCTTTATTTCATCAAACTGACAACACAGTCACAGTCCTTTTAGTTACAGCTTACACTGCATTTGCTGTGAAAGTTCTTGAGTGTTTTGGCAGACTGAGAATGCTCAGCATGAATTTCATTTAAGTAAAAAATCACAGTGTGACTTGGCATTAGTTACTGAGCCCTTTTGAAAAGAAGAGAGGGTACTAATATTCTCGGTTTTTCAAAGAATACAACAAAAATACATTTTCATTTTGCTTCTTTCTACTCAAAAGCAAACTATAAAATAAAGGAAATAAGAACTAAAACAAGACTCTAGATTATCAGTCTCTAGAGAGATTGATAATCTGTCTCATCAATCTCAACTCACCCATATGAACAGTGTGTGAAAGCATAGCTAGAGAAGCTGCTGAAATCCATGCAGATTAGTGCTTATTGTGGTAAAATGTGATTGTACTGCACACTATCATAGAATTGTTCACATAAGAAAGCACTTTGGGAATTCTTCTAGTTCAGTGTCCCCGTTAAGAGTAGGATCAATTCCAGTAGGCTACTTGGGGTAATGTCCAAGTTGAACTATTGATATCTATAAAAAGGGAGAATCCACAACCTGTCTGGGAAACTTGGTTCAGTGTTTGATCATTTTGCAGCAAAAAATGCTTTTCCTTGTGCTTACACATGATTTCTTGTATATAAAATTGTGTTTTGTTCATTTACTGAATATCACTGAGAGATGGTTTTCTTCTTCACACCCCCAGCAGGGTATACCCTCAGGGGATACCATCAGGTATTTAGACACATTGGTAAGATTTCCTAAATCCTTCTCTTTAAGCTGAACAGACCCTGCTCTTTCAGCCTCTCCTCACTTTTCTGACGCTTGAAGTCCTTAAAGATCTTCATGATCCTTTGTGAGATTTATTCCACTATGACCATGTTTCTTTCTTACTGAGGAGCTCAGACCTGGACATAACACCCCAGAGGTGGTTTTTCCAGTGTTGAGTTAAGGGGAATAATTAACTACCACAGATTCCTGACAATGTTCTTCCTAATGGAGCCTGGGAAGTTGCTGGCATCTTTTTCTGCATTAAAAAATTGGGGGCTAATTTTCAATTTTCTGATCATCAAGATCTTCTCTTCTCCAGCTGCTTCCCAGTATTCATGTACTCATGCATGGAATTATTTCTTCCCAGGTACTTTGAATTTACTTTTGCTGAAATATTTGACATTATTATTATTGTTCCTTTTCTCCTTCCTATCCAAGAAGTTCTTGCTCAAACTTTTTGATGATTTGCTCTTTTTCTTTTCTTTCTTTTTTTCATAATTTCTTTAGATTATTCTAATTTAAAAAACATAATTGTGCTGTCCCCAATAAGCTTAGAAAATACATTCTATATTTCAATTAAACAATCTTAAATACTCTTCAAGAATTTTCTCTTTGTGAGAAATGTTAATAGACCTACAGTAAACTATCATCTGGTCTTTCAATGTGCATTGGTTCCTCCAGACAAAAAATGGATGCTTTCAGTAGTGTTAGGCATAACACTGCAAGAAAATTCAGTGATCAAGTTGTTAAAATCTTTTTACTGAGAAATGCCTCTGACTGAATTAAGGCGCAAATATGGCCATATGACAAAGTCAATAGTATGGATACTATTTAATGAAACAGTGTGAGGTAGAGAGTTAGAAATAGAAAAGGTTTGGAGGGGGAGAGAGACAGATGGATTAAGCAGAAAATAGTCATGGTTCTAGTGGTGTCCCATTAGTTCTTCTTCTCCCTGAGCTTCTCAGTGGTCGGGGGTCCCAAGGTTGTTCAAAACTTTTCACATTTATACATTTTAATTAACAGAGGAAATAATGCTTATTGCCTTTACAGTTCTCTGTTGTCCCTGAAAATAAGCCTTCTGATTTGTTTTAGCATAATGGAGTCAGGTCTCATGAATTGTAAGATAAACAAGAATCATGTTTGCATTCCTTTGTAAAAGATATCACCTGATGGACTTCTCAAGTGACCAGTGAAGATGGAGAGGTGGGAACTTCTCTGTCCAATCTCCGATCACTGTGCAGAAACTTATATGTATGAGGTCAACAATAAAGGAAAGAGTTCTTTTCTTCTTCTCTGCCTGAACACCTGTTGTGTGTGTTGCTGTGTGTTTCTATCTGCGTCACAGTAACAGTTCTCCTACTCTATTGGTTAAATTATTCCCCCAACTCTAATGCTAATCAGTCTATACGCTTATTCTTTCTTTTGAGTCTGTGGGTTTCCTGAGTCAGTGGTTAGTGACTGTGGTGTCCCACAGATGATACTAGCTTTTACCTATTCTGAGCTGATTTTGGCATAGCTGCTGAGATCGTTTTTCTTGTGGCCCATAAATTCTCATTCTTTCTGTCCCTTATTAGTGATACATTCTTCTCCCCCAAGGTTCGTTAACCACACCTTTAGTCTGAGGTAACACTTGGACAATTTTATAATTTTCATTTCATCTCAATTCTTGTTAAGGTGGCTTAATTTACAGTCCAGAACGAGGGCATCCACAAAGGCATATTTGGGGCGGGGTGGGGGACAGCTGCCATCTGTCCCATTACTTGGATTGATCTTTGTTTGACCGGTGACATGCGTGCGAGCAGTTGCTTCTTTATAAATTTTGCCACAGTAGGAATGTTTGTCTGGCTGCAATACCCAGGTTTTGCTAACCAGATCTCACCTCTGCCAGGCCTGGAATCAGCACCTTCCCATCACTCCCTTCTGTGCTTTTGTCATGGCAACCTCTTCTGTGGCCTTAACAGTGTTTGAGACAAGCAACCATTCTCTTTGAGCCCCTACATAAGCATTTCTTCTGTCAAGTTTATTTCCATCAGAAATTTCCTAATTGGCTTCTGTGTGCTAATATATTTGAGAGATACATATGTCATACACATAAAGGTATGCATTTACATACACATAAAGACATATATATATATGTATATATTAATAAATATATGTAAGATTAAATGCATTTAAATATCAATTATCAAAAATAAATAACATAATAGATTTAATGTAGTTAATATAATAAATGTGTTTAATATTTTTCTTGACTATTTAATATATTTTCAACATCTCTCTACTTAAGAGCAAAATGGGCAAGGTATCTCTAGCTGTATTTAAAAATTAATAGTATTGAGAATATTCCCTAATGTTTACTATTTAAGTGTTTATGAAAAGTTTCCTTCCCTACAGCTTATTTTTACTCCCTTTATTTTATATTTAAAATGGTTTTAATTTTAACTTGATACTTTCTCAATGTAAGTTGCTGATGGTTGTAATAAATCTTCATCAATGAAGCTGAGAAGCTACAAATCCATCTCAACTCTGTCAGACAGTAAATAGTTAAAATTACTGTATATTAATATTCATATAATTTGATGGTTTTTTTCTTTTTGGCAAAGCACTTGGCTAATTTTAAAAGGTTAGCCAATACAAAGAGTTTGTTAATAGAATGCTGAACTCTTTTTTGCTATGCAGATTTTTTTCATCAAATATGTGCATTATTAACGAGCTCCTGTTTTTCAAGGATGTCAGTTAAAATAGGCATACTAATTCAAATTCTATGACACGTTTAATTTTGAACTGTGTTGTCATAGTCATCATTTTAAGAATGCATTTTGCAGATTTTAATTGTATATTTTTAGACTTCATAACTAAGTAAATCAACTCTAAAAATAATACATTTTAGGTTTTCTATTCAGTTAGTATATAAAACCTCTAACAGAAAATAGTTCCACAGTAGCACTCTTTCCTGCAACACATTTGAAACAGCATAAAATTATTCTTTTCTGTCTGTGGTTCATTGTTCTCTTCAGATCCTTCCTACTAAAATTAACCGGAGCGGGCTCCATTTTCTATTTATTCAATTGCTTTTATTAGATTATATCATGCCTGTTCCCTCAAATCGCTCATGGATTCAGCACACAATAGAGAAGAAAACACCCAAAGCCAAAAGTTATGCTACTGTTAGAGTGACATCTTCTATCAGAACTGTCTTGCTTACCTCTACAATTTCGCTGTGCTGGCATCAGAGCAGGAGCAATTCATTTCTCTGTGTGACCATGCTGAAGGCCACTGTTAAGTCTCTACAGTACCTAACTTCAGTGTATAAAGTTAATGTCAGCAAAACAATTATTTAAGGCCTGTTCCTGAAAACTTATATTGCTGTGGCAGTGTAATTTAACTAAAGTTTAATGAGAATCACTGACTTACCTCAATTCCTTTGTTATACTTGCCTTTGGAGTTACCAGTTATTTTAAGTCTGACAAAATATAACTGTTTTCCCTAGCTAATTAAAATCTCAGATAGTTTTTTTAGCTTGATAGAATTGTTGGATTAAATTTGGCCCTTCTATCTACTTACTTTCAACCAGACTGGCTTATGTTTAAATGCCTGTCATTTTCTAATAGTCCCTTATGGAAAAAGAGTCATTTATTCTATTAAATATATTTTAACTCTATCATTTACCCCTAACAGAAATACAGTCAAGACCCAGCTCATGAATGTATAGAAAATTTATTACAAATAAGAATGCAAATGTAAAAGGGGAAGTAGAGGATGGGAAATATAATAATATACTTTGAAGAACAAATGAAAACAGTTTAGAGGAAAATAATTTACATTCATAAAATAAGTGGGAAATAATTCCAATTAACAAAAATTTTAAATTATCATGATATAATAAGGGCATTTCATAGTAGAGTCATGAGCCTGCTGTATTGTGCTTGAAGTTTCCAAACTGAAGGCAAAATTCATCTGCAAAGATCTCACGCCTGAACTGAGATGAATGAGCCTAATACCTCAGCAGAGACAGAGAAAACCTATGACATTGAGCCAAGGTATTTATAAACATACCTCTTAAATGATCTTGAAAACAAGGACAGGAGAAGTGTTGTTACCATAGAGCCTTTTCTTTTCCAGGCTGAACAACCCTAAGTGTCTTAGCCTTCCATCACAGGAATGCCTCATGAGAATCTCATGAGGTTGAACAAGGCCAAGTACAGGGTCCTGCACCTGGGTCAGCACAACTTGAGTACTGGGACAGGCTGAGGGACAGAGGGATTGACAACAGTCCTGCAAACAATAGGATTTGGGGATGCTGGTGGATGGAAAGCTAAATAAGAGCTGTCAACCAACACTTGTAGCACAGGAAGTCTTATCCTGGGCTGCATCCAAAGCAGCGTAACCAGCAGGGTGAGGAAAGGGATTCTGCCTCTCTCCTCTGCTCTGCTCTGGTGAGATCCTACCTGGAATACTGCATTCAGCTCTGAGGCCCTCAGTACAGGAAAGACATGGACCTGTTGGAGTGGGTCCTGTGGAGGGCCACAAATATTAACAGATGGCTAGAACTCTTTTGTCTGAGAAAAGTCTGAGAGAGTTGAGATTGTTCAACCAGGAGAACAGGCATTGGGGAGATCATATTTTTCTCTTTCAATATTTAAAGGGGGCTTACAAGAAAGATGGGGATAGAAATTTAATAGGGTCTTTTGCTATAGGACAAGAGGTAATGGTTTTGAACTAAAATAAGATAGATTTAGATATGTGTAATAACTATTTTTGAGAGGGTGTGGAAACATTGGAACAGGTGGCCCAGAGAGGTGGTAGATTCCCCATCCCTAGAAACATTTAAGATCATGTTGGACAGACCTCTGAGCAACCTAATGTAGTTGAAGATATCTTGTTCATTACAGGGGCATTGGACTATACAATCTTTAAAGGTCCCTTCCAAATATTACTACTCTATTATTCTATACACATTCTTAGCAATGTAGGTGTTCCATAGATTTCTGTTGTGCTGATAAATTCTAAGGTAAACCAGAAAGGCAAAGCTTGATCATGATTTTCTGAGAATGATAATTCATACCACCTTTTCCATCCCTACTAAAAAGTTTCATTTTACCACAGATCATAAAAATGGAATACAGGAGGGAGACCATTCTGCAAGTTATCTCCATCTGCTTCTCAGCCAGTCTCTCAAGCTGCATGCCAAAATTAGCATGTCACCTCCCAGCAAGTCATAGAAGTATTACTAATTAAAATATTATCAACATGTCAGATTTGATTTTAATCAAGTAATTACTAGTGCTGTGCACTAAAGTAGATCTGAAAAACATTGGAAAGTGCATTTTAATCCCTTTTCTTCATTTGTTTAATATACAGTTTAAAATTGCTCCAAGTAAATCAACTCTGCCAACTAATTCAATTTTCTTTCCACTGTGTGAAGACCTCACTAAGCACTACCAGCTTAAGAAAGTGGGTAATGAGCTAGGAAATAAATGGAACTAAGACTAAACACTTCCATCTTAGCACTTTATTTTTGACAGATGCACAAAAAATTATTCATTACTTTGAAAGTACCTTCTCTCTGGATAATGTATCCATATCCATAGATAAAATTAATTTTAGATAAAAATCCCAACTTATAAATTAATGAAAGTCCTGCAAGTCTTGCTCTTCTAAGTGGCTTCTTTTATTATTCAACTGCTTTAAAATGTAAAGAATAAACAAAAATGTTTTATGAGAAATGTAAGAATGTAAACATTATTATGTGTTAAGTACACATCCTTTTGTCTGTTAGGTAGTCTAGATAGGTTGGTTCCAGTGGTAAAATTTATCACAGAAAATTTTAGCTGATTAAAATTCATGCATCCAGTTTTAGCAACTCAGATGCCTAAGATCTGGCTAAAGAATTAAGGCTTGAGGTAGGCTCATTACCAGGTTTTAGATCTAAATTTAGCATTCAAATAAAATTGGCTAGGCATGAGTCCAATGACATGATTCAGTTTCTAGGCATATACCATTAGGTGGAATGCTCTTGAGAAGGCATCTGTAAGAAAATAATTCTGACAACAGAAATTTATACTTTCCTGGAGCATATCTGGAAAGTAAATGAGATACAGCAGAACTTGTCAAATAAAACTAAATGTTCTTTCTTACACTACTGTAAACTCTACTAAGTTACTTCTACTGCAGCAGTAACTTAGGCACTTTGACATGAGCTTCACCAATTAAACTTATGGTTAGTGACATTGAGTGACATGAGTTAACACTTCCTCCTGTCTGACTGGTGTGACCCTGGAACTCTTAGAGGCCTTAGTCCTGCTGGAACAGCAATGACAGGCAGCTGCATTCCTTTCTTAGTTCATATGTACATACTTGCACCTAAATACCTAGATAAAGGGGTTTAATAGCATTTAAGAAGTAGATTAAAATGTCTCCATGAATGTAGCATACACGTCACACCATACATAAGTAGCTGAAATGGTAGCTAAAGAACATCTGGAAGTCACGCTTCAGGTCATCTAAAGCAGATCAGACTGCTCTGTTTAGGATCATGTGCCAATTTCCAAGTACAAAATACAACTGCTATATTAGGCATCTAATTTTACATACCTCTCTACAAGCTGGAGTCCATCTTGATATAATAATTCTAGCCATATTGCCAATAAAAATGTCCAGTTTTCAGTCCCTTATTTCTCTAGTTTGTCAATATTTTCTAAATAAAATGAGGCATTTCTTTTTTTTTGGCCATGCAATTGCTCTATAAGAGCAATTTCTCCATGCCTCCTTAGGTACCTCTTTGCTTATTCAGACTTTACATTAATGTAAGCAAATTTGCTTCAGTTTTATTATACTATCTCTGAAAGTAGAACAATATAATTTCCTTTGGATACAAATCTAGTTCTTAGCAGTAGTCCCCTGTAGAAACCCAGTTTTTGGAAGAAGCCATTATGCTGCAGATAAACTTACATGAGTATAAAGTGATTTTTCTCCCCAGGCAATTTAGCCCCCAAAACAGGATGTCTGTTTTTGTGTATCCTGTTCTACCCTGAACAGATGAGACTAACATGAATGAAAACAAATTTTTGCTGATATCTGTAATTAAACTAGACTTCAGTCCTTGATAAGCAGACCATATATAAGAATTGATTAAAATATAAAGAATCACTGTGAGACAAGGTGAAAGGATCAAAGTACAGTTTTTTGTGACCATGTTGAAAATAGATGAGACTTAAAATAGCAACACACAGTAAGACAAAGGGGAATGAAAATAAGTGAATTTCAAAATAGTCTAATTTAAATGTATGCACTTTATAAGTTTTATGGTGCTGTCCAAGAATTTCTTTTAAAAGTTGTTGTTGAAACTAAAATTCACATAGATAAGTCTTGCAAAATTACTGAATTACTACATTCACTAGTATCCTTTAAGAGTTAATTATATGTTTTCTCATCCCTTCTTAATTTTTCATGCTGGAGGTACTCATGCATCTTCTGAATAAACTTTCATAGAAAACATTAAAATTCTACTGAAGAAAAATAATGGATTTATTTCAAATGTGTCTGTCTATAAATAGGAACAAAATCACACCCATATATTAAATCCATTCCTAAAATGTCGTCCTGAGGTCTTCAGGTTAATGGGTATTAATGGACAGAAAATCTTTACAGTGAGGGTGAAGAGGCACTGGAACAGGTTGCCCCAAGAGCCTTTGAACGCTCATCCCTGGAAGTGTTCAAGGCCTAGTTGATGGGATTTGGAACAACCCAATCTAGTGGAAGGTGTCCCTGCAGCAAATAGCAAGTTGATTTGAAATAGATGAACGTTAAGGTCCCTTCCAATGCAAAGCATTCTGTAACTCCTTAATTTTATGGCAGGTACAAAATCAATACTTTGACCAGTGAGATACTGAGTGATCTGGGCTGAATTGTGATTCAACACAGTAGTTATTCAAGTGTGTTTTTGTGTTTGGTTTTTGTTTTTTTTTTGTTTTGTTTTTGTTTGTTGTTTGTTTTTTTTTTAATTAAGTCCTAAAAAGTGGTGCATTGCCATGGGGAAAAATAAAATAAAAAAAAAAAAAAAAAAAAAAAAAACGGAATTGAGAAACCTAAACTAATTTCTCTGTCACTGAACTAATGTTAGAACATATGTGACTGAAACTAGCCCCATATTGCTATCTCGAATCATACAGAAAATAAATCCTGATTAACAATGGGAGGTTATGCACTGGGATTAAGAAGAGGGAAATGTGAGCCAGATGAAGTAACAGCTTGACTAGAAACAAGCTTTTTGAGGTAATCTAACCATTCTTTATTGACTAATGTAGCTAGAAGAATCCTTAGCAGAAAGTCAATATTTTTAAAAGAACAAAGCTGAAGATCATGACATATCTGTGACTGAATTTAAGGAAAAAAGTCAAGCTTTTTTGAAAAGGTTTTCCTGTAATGTTTTTGAGAACTAAAGAAAATTATGACCTTTTTCCTTGGATTTGAAGGTGGGTCTCTGCAAGTGAAGCAGCTACTATCCTGTTATGATTAGCTGGTGTCTTTTACTTAGATTTTTTAAACAAATATTTAAAAAGTGCTGCCTGGGACATGTCAGTGAATCACATTTTAATATTTTCAGGGAAATTATAGATATAAAACTAGCACTTTGACACAAACTTACAGTGGATTTCCCACTACTCTAACAAATTAACAAAATGAACCTTAAAATAACAGTTATAAAATCACATTATGACCCACCCTTTTTGCTTATCTTCATTCAATGAAACTATTTTGAAAGACAAAATTATTTTCTTTCCTTCTTTTTTTTTTTTTTTTTTTCTAAACTGTTTATACTTTTTAGTACATTTACTGTCTTTCACTTCCAGTACCCCTGGAAATATATCTATAATGTCTCACAGAAATAGACTCAAGCATATTCTTTCTGTCCAAACTGGCTCAACATGGCAAAGCTTTGATTCAAAGCCTCTTATGCTGCCAGCATAATGATACACTTGAGAAACCGGGGTGATTATCTCAATCACACTGACATCTAATGTAGCAACACACTTTTTTTGGACTGAAGCTGGATTGCGCCATGTCATTTTGGAACATAAGCACTTGTGTTTGGACTGTTTGCAAAAGTATGTAAGTCTGTTTGCATGCATAAAGGCAGAAAAAAAATCAAGATATTACTCCTCAGTGTCATCTTTGAAGGGATGATGACAGAAACCGACCACATCTTTCCAAACAGAGCCATAGCATCTTTCATGTCTTTGATACAATACTTTTATTAGTATTCCCAGAACATATTTTTCTCTTTTTTACAACAACAGCACAATTTTTCAGTGTCTTGAAATGCTTGAGGAACCTTCAGGTTACTTTCTGAAAGGTTACTCTATAAACGTATATGTAACTAAATTTCATGTTTTACTTTTTTTATTTTTTCTTAAGTTTTCCCAAAGTCCATTACCTTATGTTTCTCATTCTCCTTCATCTAAGTGAATGGACTAATTCATTCACATCTAATTTTCTGCAGGCTGGATGCCTCATCTCACATGTGTAACTATTTGACTTTAAGAAGCAATATCACCTCTCTTAGGCTCCTCCTGACATGTATAGGCCTACATTTACACCTATATAAATGGGTTCTTGGAACATTTTAGTACTAAAGTATAGTATTTTAAATATATGAGTTAATATTATGGACCAGAGATTAAATTTATTCACTTAGAAAATTCTGAACGGTAGTCTAGCAATGCAAAGTGTTTAAAATTTTTCTTTACTTCATTAAGAAAGTTATAAATCAGTAAACAACATTGGAAATAAAAAAGACCCCTTTGAAGTATGAAGTGAATAGTCTTCCAGTTTGGGAGCATATTACCAGTAACTATTGGAAGGATGTTTTTTCCAACCAGTTATGTATTTCTCCTGCACGGATTTTCTCTTCATCATATATCTTTTAATTTAGATGTCAAACAGTGTGAGAAATTAATATTTTAGTTTGACAGATATAATAATCAACATTTTTGAACAGATCCTTTTTTTACAAGCTCTTCAATAAAGAAACAACAGTTTAGTTCTTAGTGAAATGACATCTCTCCAGTACTTGGCATTTATTTGGGTCCCCTGCAGCAATAGCAAATGTGCCTTTTTTAAAAAAATTGGTTCAGTTCAAGCAGAAATTATTCTTCCTGTCTCTTTAGAGTTAGATTAAAATATCAGCACTTCAGAGCATTGAAATTTTATTCTATGCAAAATACTTTTTAGGATATAAAAGAAAATACTTCTGTTTGATATTTAAAATAAAAATTGGTATTTTAATGAAAGTTTAAAAACATAATTTTCTGCTGCTGAAATGAAAAATGTCATCAAAATGTTCAGTTTTACAATGCATATACATTGGGGAGAAGGAGAGATATGTTAGTTAATTTCAACACTAATGAGTGGTATTCAAACACCATAGTAATTATAGTTGCCATTAACTCAGAAAAGCCTAATTCTGAAAATTACAATAGGATGAGTGAATTCATCAAAGCTTTAATAAAACCAATATAGATAACACTGGCTGGCTATCAAAGAGAAGAGGCATTATTATTTTGATAGAGTTTATGAATAACTCCTAGCATTTCAGACATAAGCAAACACCTCAAACATTCTTGAAGGTACATTTCAGCAGACCCTGTGAATTTGCACGCATGTAACCCAGTCATTTACTTCTTAATAGATATTTTTCTTGCTTTATCTTGGGAGTTAACATCAATCTTACTATATTTCTATTGCTATCAGCCATAATCCTCAGAAAAGTCATAGATTCAGCATTTAAGTGCTTTCCACAGTAGTGTTATATTTCCCTGGCTTCTGTGTGTTAGTCTGTCAGTTTTTGTGTGTAGATACATTGTGATATTTCCTACCTGCTTAGAAAAAACCTTCATTCGTGTTTGGCCAAATTTATTCATTTATTTATTTAGGTCATAGCAGAGAACCTTTAGTCCTTACTGTGCTTTCTTCTTTATTATATACAAATTCTTACCGTTTTCTTTTCATGATGTTCATATTCTCTCTTTTAAGAAGGTATTTGCATCTGCCCTCAGCTGCTTTACTTTCTAGACATCTTATGTCAGAAGGTTTTTGTGTGTGTGTGTGTGTGTGTACTATTTTGCTGAATCAATATTTAGAAACTTTTGTTATGTATTGAGTTTTTTCACTACCAATGTTTCCTAGACAGTAATTTAAAGTGCTTGTAGTAATTTTATTTCTGACCAAATAATGAAAATATCTATGTTTTTCATGAAGTTAATATACAACATATTTACTACTATATTTTCTGGCTACGGGCAGTTCATATAGAATTATAACATCATTTCTTTTTGAGAAAGAAGAGTGATAAATCTACATAATTTCCTTGGGACTTAACTCTTTTAACTTCATCTAGAACTTGCAGTCTCTTTGATATTTGTTTGTCATTTCAGTACAAAGATTTGTAGTAACAGCCCCCTTAAGATACATGCGTATACTAATGCACAATTTTATCTGATATTTTAAAACTTCAGATTCTTCCTGAATGTCATCATTCCATACTGCTGTCATTCTAATACTGCTGTCATTCTACCCACACTGCTGTCATTGTAGCAACATATGAAATATGTGGGGGATTCCTTAGCCCTTTATTTTCCCTATGAAAGTTCTTGGCTCTCAGTAATCTGTTGCCCGCACATATTTCAATGTCATTATGAAATTGTATGAAATTGTCTTTTTTTGTTGTTGTTTTTAAACTGTGTTTTTGTTTTCTTTGGTTTTGTGGTTTTTTTTTTTTTTTTTTTTTTTTTTTTTTGTTTGGTTTGTTTAAAGATTTACATTTTAAAATATTGGCTCTTTAGAATTACTCCTGTGGTATTATTTTGTTCTTTGGCAGAAGTTGTCCAACAAATAAATCATTCTGTTTGAAATAACAGTGCATAATAAAAATCAAGTTACATGCTTACAATTTTCTGAATTTGCTAGTAATTTCCTGTTTTCTGGTCTTAGCATGTGGATTTGATTCAATACCATATTATAGTGGTCCAATACTCATAACAAAAATACATCATTCTTTGTCCCATTTTACAGATTCAAAAGAGAAAAAAATTACCTTGCTAAATTATTAAAAAACTCCATCCATAAGCTATCAACAAAATGATCAATAAGACTGCAGGTTAACCACAGACAATTTCCACACAAAGTTTGTATTTTGCTTTTCATGATGAGAAATTGTAAACCACTGTTTATGGGGACAAAATAAAAATTAAAGAAAGAAAAAGAGAAATATCATAGAACAGTAGAACTACTGGAAGAATTATTGATTTAGTATTTTAAATAAGAATTGTGTGCCAAACAGCAAAATTGCAAATTAAATTGTAAAAATATAAAAATATATTCTAGATTTTTTATCCAAAAGAATACTGATAACATACTAACATCCTAGTTTTTACTGAAGAGTGGGTACAGCATCAAGACCTACTTTGCTGCTCACCTTGTCCCCCAGTGAACAGACTGGGAGGTGTGGAATAGCGAGGGAAGAGGCATAACGATGCAGACAACTTGAACAAATCAGAGATATTCTGGACCATATAGCATCCAGGTGGGAATGCCCAGATACATCCCCTGAGGGAGGAGGGGGGCAGGCTTGACGCTGTCTCTAGCAACAGATTGGATCAGTTACATCTCTTTGCGTCATGTGCAGTGCTCTGCTGCAAGGCCTCAGGTATCAGTCTGGGGGAACTTGTAGAGTCTTTGATGGATTATGACACACCCTCAGCTGCCCATGCATGTCCCATGCATGTGGCCTCCCTGGGGTGGTGGGTTTTAAAACTGAACCAGTTTGTGTAAGGGAGGATGGGTGTTCACTCCCTCAGACCAGAGGCACTGCCATACCCTCAAAACTCTCCTCCTTCCCCCTTGGTTGTGGGGGGAACTTGGGTCTGTGGGTTATGGCCTCCCTCCGAACCAAGCCAGGGATGATTTTCAGGACAGCTGCTTGGTTTGATTTTCTTGTAGATAAATTCTTTTCCCTCAGCCTTTTTTGTTTTTGCCTAGACCTGAGATAAATGTACAATACTGTCACCTCTGTCTTATTTCAAATTCCCTTAGGCAACTTAACTCATAGTCTGAATTTCCAATACAGGAGGTATATTCAGGGAGGTGACTTTACCCCAGTAGCTGCTTGCACCAGGCTAAGAGTGGGCTTCCCCCAGAAAGCCACGTAATCTGGGGTGCAGCCAGCTGTAGGGCTTTTGTTCTACGGCTCCAGATGTTTTGTGTCAAGGATCAGGGTAAAGAACAGGGAGGGGTCTCTCATGTGGCTCCCAAGGAGGTTTATTTCATGAGAGATTCAGGAACGAGAGGCACAGAACAGCATCCTGCACAAAATTTTAAATGGGGAAGGTACAAGGGGAGGGTACAATTCTTCAACCAATAGGATAAAAGGAAGGGAGGGGTTCAAGGCAGGGTCTCACTTTACAGTAACCAATGAGGGACTATATGGGAGGGAGAACAGGTAACATGAACCAATGGGCATCAAGGATTAAGGGACTACAGGGAACATCCCAGAAGAAAGAGTGGATACAACACGGGATTGGCAATTTAATGTGAAGAGGGAAAATAACGATCTGGATTCAGGGGCAGAGTTGGAGTAAGGTGGACAACTGGGAAAGGAACGAGAAAACTTGGACTAAACCTACTAACATGGGAAAACCAGGAATGACCATTCAAGAAGTTACATTACAAAACCCATAATAAGGAGAAACACACCACCACAAAGAGGGATGAGCTTATGAGGTTGTTGCTTCTTTATATATTTTTTTCATAATGGGCAAAAAGTCCTTCATAACACTGTTTAAGCCATTGACTATAACATTTTAGTCTCTCTCATATTTAAAGATCATGCAGTTCCAACTCCCCTGCCAGGGACATTTTCACTAGATCAGGTTACTCAGAGCCCTGTCCAACTTGACTTTGAACTCTTTCAATGTTGGGGCACTCACAGCTTCTCTGAGAAACTTGTTCCAGTGTTTCATCACTCTCAGTGTAAAAATTTCTTCCTTATCCAATCCAAGTCTACCACCTACCTCTCAGATGAAAACCATTGTCCCTTGTCCTGTCACTACAGACCCTGGAAAAAGTCTCTTTTTGTCTTTCCTGTAAGTCCTCTTTATATATTCAAACAACACAATCAGGTCTACCCAGAACTTTATGATCTGCAGGCTGAACAGTCCCAACTGTCCCAATCTTTTCTCATACGAGCGTTCTCCATTGGTCTAATAATTTTTGTGGCCCACCTCTGGACTTTGTCTAATAGGTCTATATCCTTTTGCTCCAGATCTAAATGCAGGGCTTCAGTCCTGGATTCAGTACTCCAGGCAAGGGTCTTACAAAAACAGAGTAGAAGGGGAATATAAGTTCCCTTGTCCTGTTGGCCATGATTTTTATGAAGCCCAGAATATATTTGGCTTTCTGAGCTATGAGTACACATTGCTCTTTCACCCTCATGAGTTTTACATGGGCTGCCTCCTCAAGCCTGTCAAGCTCCCTCAGGATAGCATCCTGTCCCTCAAGAGAATCAGCTGTGCCACTCAGCTTGATGTCCTCTGCAAACTTGCTGAGGTTTCACTCAGTCCCACTCCCTATGTCATCAACAAAGATATTGAACAATACTGGTTGCAATATAGAGCTTTGAGGACGTCACTTATTAGCATTCTCCTTTTGGACACAGAGTCATTGACTAGAACTTGTTGGATATGGCTGCCCATCCAATTTTTCAGCCATCAAATATTCCACTCATCAAATCCACATCTGTTTAATATATTGACAAGGATATTGTGTGGTGATGTTTAAGCTACCATCTTCCACCTCACTTATGTTGGGGTGGGATAGACAGCTAAATCCCACAGTAGACAGTGAAGATTTTGTCTGTAAATCAGTGAAGCTTGGGAAGATTTTCATCTGATCAAACACATGCAAATATTTTTAGAGTAAGCTGAATAGACTTCAAGATTTCATTGACTACAGTAGGAATTTTGGACACCCAGCTTGGACAAACACCCACCCTCAGAAACTGAATTGCACATATGTTAATCTAGTGTTGAGGTGTGTACTAGTAGTATGTCTTTGTGCAATGAAGTTTGTTTTATTTACAGAATGTTTTCTGTTAATCCTAATGATATTTTCCCCAAAGTGTTTTTGCAGGTTTAAAACTAATATAACTAAAGTAGAACTTGTAAAAAAAAAATCACTTAAATTGACTATATAAATTTGTTGAGTTAACCATTGCTTAAATTGTTAGATTTTTTTTTCCAAGATATCTACTTTGTTTTAAATATGCTAGGTGAACATCTTTACAGAAGTTTTTGTTATTAAAACTTTAAAGATTTAATTTTTTTCTATCCCTAGCTGAGGAAGGGGGATTTACATTACTAACATGCATGGTTAAAAATGTATTTGAGACAAATTTTGCACTTTTCATGATAGAGCAGCAGATATTCCCCCCAAACTCATACAACGTTTCTGAGGTAAATCATTAAAGGACTGAAAAAATCTTTACATAATGTCTTACTTCTTATGTCTTTATATAAAGACAGATCCTTCCTCCCATACTCTCCTCTTCTGTCTCTATCTCTCCTCTCTTCTTTTCTCTTTTCCTTTCTTTCATCCAAAACAAAAAATCTCACTTGTGTTGAGAATTGTATATTTTAAGGAAATCAGCCAAGAGCTGGGAATGAACTACACATAGCTGTATTCTACAGCTATGATGAATTGAAATGTGCCAGCTGTACAGCTTGTCCACAGCTGTTGTCTCTCAAATCTTTTTATAATATCCATTTTCTCTCCAATATTTACAAAGTTTATAACTGCAATGAGAGTTGATCAAAATTATTCTAGTATGGAACACTACTAGTGTAATAGCTCTTAGTTTTAAGCTATGCATGAGGGAATCTATGCCAGAAATAATTCTTCATATAATGCTTAAGACAGCACAGATGTCTATGTTTGATCTAAGAAGGCATAATTAAGGAGAAAATGCTGACAAAAATAGAGTAGACATACCACCAAGTACATCAGAGGGGAAAAAGCTGTGCAGAGAAAACTGAAATGCTAGTATTTGGGGAGGTTAATGTGTAGTTTGACTGTAAACCAAAAGACCAATACAGAGAATGGAAAACAAACAAACAAATGAAATCAGACATTACTAAAAATATCTCACCACCACCAAAAAGCCCCATTTGAATACTATTTGCTGATGAAAACTGAAACTTCTCCAGATAATTGTTTTGGCGTGTGAATACTTGTACTACCATTCACAGTAAACTGCAAGAAGAAATCTTGTTCAGAAGGCAAGTTAAGTACAAATTGGTGTATGTTTAAATGTGTATGCATCTATCAGAGTTTTAACTTCAGTGCCGAAACCATAACACTGTGAAATTTTGGACACAAGGAGAAAACAACATATGCTCTCACCTGTACAAAGAGCATCTGTTTCCTTGCTTACTTAAATCTTTTTAATATCCCATGTGACCTATTGCAGAGTCACAACTGATTTGGCAGTTGCTGAATAGCTGACTTTTGTGCCAAAAAGGTATGTAGTATAACATGCTCCTGAACTCCAGGGGAGCCAAACAGCTTGCTTTTTTCTATTATCATAAATAAATTAAAAAATAAAACAAACCATGGACATGTCCCTGAAATATAAGGTGGTATTTATTCACTTTACTTCCCCTTATTTTTGGGTTAGCTTCAGTGGTATATTTATATTAGAGATGCATGATTAGATTGGTTCAAAATCAAGGTGGGAATTATAAAGATGGAAAATACGTAGTGCTCAAACAGGGCTCCATCTTTTCCTTTGTCTGTCTTTTCTTCAGAAGTATAGATATATACCCTGTGAGACTTCTTTTGCCTCACTGAAAACAAATAAGTTGTTGGGAGGAATGGTATGAGAGCAGAACGCTGGTGAAGAGAATTGTAAAGGACCTTGCATCTTGAAATAACCCTTGATCAACCTGTGTCAACAGGAAGACAAAGATCCTCCAGCATAGAACAAGTTTAACAGTGCCTGGGTCTCTGCTTGTGTACCACTGCCCAGGTTCCTTTGGGGATTCCCCTGTAAACAAGGAAACAGATATTCTTTATAAGCAACACAATGGAAATATGTTTAGTTTGTGTTTTACCTCTCTGTTTGTGACTGTCTCAGCTTCTGGCCTGTGCTGACTCATGCATCAACTTTTAAAGATGTTACAACACACAAAAATAGTAGAATCTGGAATAACTTTGTTGGTTACAGGAAATAATGTCTGGTTTCTATACAGAATCATAAGATGGTCTGGGTTTCTGGGTTGTGAGGGAACTTACGATTTCCAATCCCTCCTACCATATATACCCGTATATACATATATGTCAACATGCATTTTATAAATCTGTATAAACACAATCATAGATATATAGGTGCAGAGAGACACATGCAATTATATAAACCTACAGCTGTTTTCTTAAAGAGTCAGGGCTGGATACAGGGTCTAGTTTTTGTTTTATGGTGAAAACCAAACCTATTCACCTTGCCTTGTGGGAGAGGTAACGAGTGGGAATTTCACTTCTACTTGAAAAAAATAAAAATTCTTTTTTACTGCACAGCTAGGGAACCTTTTGGAAAAGAGGATGCAATAATGAAAAGAAATATAGTGTTGGGATGATGTAATATAAAGCGTCACTGTGGTAACTCAATTAGCTGGGATAAATCAAAAGCTTGGCTCAGGTTCTCTGCATCTAGGGGTGGGCCTAGGACCCTGGGAAGCAGGAGGCTGGGACCTCAGACTTATAAGGTCAAGCCCCTGTCCTATAGCCACAATTGGACACCTATCCCAGGAAAACCCTATATCTAGCCAGGTTAGAACATCCCCTTGTCTTAGGATGCAGGCCCCAGACCTGGTACCTCTGGAAGCATCTCCAGGCCATGTGGCCTCTGAATCCTGCCCAGAGAGCACATGGTCACTCTGGATTAAAGGATATCTCTGGACCATCCATCATACCAATCCTGTCTTTTAGCCATGTTCTCCTCCAGCGAACTGGGTCAAAAATAGCAGGGGAAACCCTCTCACCTGCTACAGGTCACTAAGGGGAAATTCAGTTCCAGAATTTCAGCAGAGTTACACGATTTTTCCTTGCAAAAGTCTCTGTGGAAGGTTTTTTTTGCAAGATCAGATGAGATTTATCAAGCTGATTCAAATGAATCTTCATATCCAGCTGATCCATGGTTCTGCATGACCAAACGTCTGCAGCATCTGAAGTTATTATCTTAAAAGGACCACATAACCTCTCTGAACCACCATTACTATGTGTATCTTTCTTTGACCATTTATGTGTCTTCAGAAATAGTTTATGCTCATTACTTACGTGTATTATCAATACAGAGTTTGGTGAATTCTGCAGCAGAATCTATGTAGGATAGTTTTTAGGATGGTCAGATTTTCCATGGCCATCAACACATTTAAATAATTTTTAACCATCGTTCGCCTATGAGGCTTTCTAAGGCACAGTATGAAACACAACATGTGTCAATATAGGCCACTACAATTTCAAAACCAAATTATTTTGTCAAAGTTATGAATTATTATAAATAATTACTACAATATATTAAATTTTAAATTATATTATTCTTTTTCTGTATAAAAGATATACACTCTTCAGGAAAAAGAAAGAAAAAATCGTACAAGCAGCCCTCACAATTTAACTCTATTAATTTTAAAATCGCAGATATATACTTATAGCCCAAAGATGAGTTTGGTTTAACTTTTTAATGACATGAAGGAACAAGTCAGAGAGAAAAGTTTTTTTTCATGATGAACAAAGAAGTATTTGATCTATGCATGGCAGATCAAAGGTTCATGTGTATCTGATAAACTCCTCAGTGTAAAAATCAAAACCAACCAGACAGTAAAAAGAGATCAAATTTATAGAGGTTAGTCTTCTGAACATTTGGGTTGTGAACTGATTTTATCAAACAAGTTGAGGTTGACTTCCCCATTTCCAGTGCCCTATTGGAAATCCATTACTCAACAGGTGAGGCCATTTAGATGTTTTATGTGTTTTATCTAGTGGACATGTATAATCAAGTGAAGTAAAAAAAAAATACGTAGCAGTGAAATGAGGTCCATTTATATAAATTGAGATTAAAAAGTGACAGAACTCTGGCTTGTTCACCTCCATAGCTTCACTGTCTTGGATTTCACATCAACATGGCAACTCATGGAATAAAGCTAATTACCTAGCTGAATTATAAAATGGCTTTTGATTGATTTATCCTGGAAGTCTGGTTCATGACAAGTTGACTATGAGCTGACAGTATGCCCTTGTGGCCAGAAGGGTCAATGGTATCCTGGGGTTCAGTGGGAAGATTATGTCTAGCAGGTCAGTGGAGGAGATCCTACCCTTCTGCTCAGCCCTGATGAGGCCACATCTAGAGCACTGTGTTCAGTTCTTATGTCCATAGCTCAAGAAAGACAAGGTGCTACTGGAGACTGTCAGTGGAGGCCAAAAAGGTGATGATGGATCTGAAGCACCTGTCTTATGAAGAGAGGCTGAGGGAGCTGGATCTGTTTAGTCTAGACAAGAAGGGCCTGAGAGGGGGTCTCATCTACACAGAAATATCTAAAAGGAGCTGTTAGGTTTTTAAAAATATAAAATATATGTTTTCTTTCTTGTTTTGTTTTTCTTGTCTGGGCTTTCCTCGGGTTTCTGAGAGCTCTGTGAGCTTGGCTTTCACTTAATTTAACTTGTATCTGTCTCTGTCTCTGTGAAGGCTTTCTGTTTTCCCCAGCCCTGTGTCTGAAGAAGAGGTCGAGTCGTCTGTTTTCTCATGTTCAGGAATTGTTTATTCTTTGTTTATCTCATATTCGTTCCTTTGGTCTACCACAGTCTTCTCTCCAGGCCAGGCTGTGCTGAGCTCCTCACTGTGCTCTCTCCTCAGGCCAGGTTGTGGTGTTCTCTCCTTGGGTTGTGTTCTCTTCCTTCCACCCTTGGGACGGCACTATCTTTTATACTGAAAATTACGTATGCTTTATTTATAACAATTCTCCAATATCTATCTACTGTGTTGTACAGTGTACATTTGTTCTAAACCAACCAAAATGTGCCACACCACCACAGAAGATGGAGAACAAGAGGACAAAGAAGAATCTCAGGGACACACCTCATTTTTTCCATCTTTGTCTCTTGATCTCACATTCTAAAATCTACAAATTTTACTTTTTCACCCTGTGACATACTAATTATCATTCTATAAAATTCTTGTGACTTATAAATCTTTCCAGGACAGTCAGAAGGATGTCCTGGTTCCCACAAGGAACTGTCACAATGATGGTGCCAGACTCTTTTCAGTGCTGTCCAGCAAGCCCAAGGAGTAATGGCCATAAACTAAAACACAAGTTCTGCCTCAACATCTCTATAAAACTTGTATCTTCATAATATTTTTACTCCAAGGTATAAGTAATATATAACATAAGATTTATTTCAAAGTTTTTCTGCATCTTTCCATTCACCTGATACTTCAAAATAGTTGCCAGCTTTGGGAAAATAGCTATTATTACTGAGATAAAATTACTGTATATTGACATGTAGAAAAATTTGTTACTATGGTCTTCTATATATTGAAAGATAATGGAAACAAAAGTGTGCATTCAAGCAAGACGTACAGAACAAAAATGCTTAGCTGATGAACTACAAATGATTGTTTCATATTTGTGGAATAACAAATTGCTTTGAATAAAAAGTGGTAAAATTAAATATTTCAACTTGATCCTGTAACTTTTGAATATAGTGACTACAGCATTCATTTACAATAGTCTTACAACACTTAAGTCTCCTTTATTTCAATGAGAAAATCCTATGCATTCAGTTCTTGTTCCAAAATTTAGATATATTCATATGATCTGTAAGCTGTAAAATATCATTACCTAAAATGGAATTTATCCTTTAGTCTTTTCTAGCTCATAAAATTTCTGTTTCTCTGGAAAAAAGAAATATTCAGTGAAGTCCATATAGTTCCATGAAAGAAGAGGAATGTGCCCCATTCAAATCTTCCAAGACTCATAAGGACTATACCTACCCACTTTATCCAAAAGTTTCAGTAATGTTCTAACTGCTTCAAGATATGATTTAAATGTCTCACAATGATATATTTCTTTATCTGAGAACAGTCAAATGAAAAAGTCTTTGAAACAGCAGACTGAAAAATATGACCATTAATTGGTTGATTGAGTATTGAGCTATATAAGCTTGTCTTCCAAGTACAAGTTTCCTATAAAGAAGACAAGTAGGAACAGCATGTGCTCAGTCTACTGTCACTTATCCAGGGTTTTGCTTGTAATGACTGGCCAGCCATAGAGTCTTCTGCATTCTTAGGTCCTGTCAAACTATAAAGGACAATTCTTAGTATCTGAAGCATTTTTTATTTATGAGACAATGATTTGTGCTGTTCTTTTCTACAAGTCAATAAAAATTTTGAGGATCTGTGGGTTAATGTAAAACTCCTAACTCCAAATTTCATTGGAATTAGTGAAAAACATCATAGTAGAAGAGAGCAGAGAAATAAAAGGCAAAGGCAAATTTTATAAAAGCTAGATTTAATGGAACAAAGAAACAAATGAAAAATTCATATTCTTTGTAAATTGATAAGAACGTAGCTGATTATCAGGTGTTGTAGAATAATATTTCTTCTAATTAGCTCTTTTTGGTAAACAAAGTTAAAAAGACCAAAAAAATTAAAGCTTCTTTCTATCATTATAATTATAAAATGAGTAAATAAGCATTAGATGAGCTTTTAAATTTTAACCTTAAAATATTTCATTCTGTGGACACCAGAACTTAAACTATTCTTTATAAAAGTTTCAGTTATTTACTTCCTGCAGTATTCAGCAACTAACTTGGTTTGCCTTGGCTGCTTGAGACCCTTGGGAAACCTGGCAGAAATTGCACAGTTTAGAAGTAATTCATGGGAGGAGGAGGAGGGGATGTGTAGATAACCAGCATATAGTTACAAACACCCACACAAAGTTATAGCTCATTCTTAATTATCATTTAATTGAATAAATAAGTGAAACAAAAACAAAAAAGAAATCAAAATTTAAAAATTACTCACAACAGATTACAGTGACTAATCTGTACTAATTATCTTAGAACACCATGCAAAGGTACTAAGCTATCCTGCTGCACACTGGCTGTTATAACAGCTACTATTTCTAAGAAGTAAAGTCAGAATGAAGAAAAACAATTTCTTTTTCCTAACTGAATTATTGATCCATTATTTCTAATCCTAGTCATTTAATCTTGACGGAGGAGAAGAAAAAATAAAAATCTGTCTAGTAGTACACAGAAGAAAAAGGAAACCTCTATGGCTTTGTGCTTTTGTACAGAAACACGCTCTGTATTAGGTATGTGCATCAAGTTCTTCTCTAACCCCAAGAGAGCTTGAATTAATTCACAAATGAAAAGTTGACGTAGTGAACAGGTGGAGAGGATTAGCTGAGTGAACTGAACTTCCACTCTTCATGCAGCAGCTGGTAATGGAGAACCGATGAGGAATGTTTCAGTAAGCATCTGTGTGCTGAAATATGCATAATATTGATCACAGTGACCACATCAGCTGAATTTCCTCAGATCTAGGGTGAAAGAGCTCATGAAAAAGAAAGGTAACCATTGAATAATCAACTGTTATGGTACTCATTAGACAGGAACTCTTCTGTCCAAGTCTCAAACTGATAATTTAGAATGACTTTAAGCTTGAAATAGTAAGTATATAAGCCTGTGCTAGTCAGCAAATATTTCCTTCATAACAAATACAGATAAATTTGTAACTAGAAAAGCACTTTATGTTAATGTGAAACAGATACCTAAAAACTTTAGATGAATCATACTCTGGAAATATGTTTCCATTAGCCATGGAGTCTGAGAGACATAGTTAAAAAAAACAAAAAAGGAGGTTGAATTGATGCTTATAATCAATTCTTCACTGTGATTTATCTTTTCTTCTGTCCTCTCCTTTTCAAATGTACCTGTTTTGAAGGCTGTGCAAGCCCTCATTATCTAGAGTTTGGACTACAAACTAGTACTGGTTACCTGACATGCTTTACAAGGCTCAGTTTTGAAGGAACACCTGAGATTAAACCAGAAAATTTAAAGTTCTACTCATTAGTGAAGAGTTCCAGAGAAAACTGGCAACTGTATATTTATACAGGTCGATAATTTTTAAATGGCACTGTGATTTTTATTTTTTTTTTAGTAAGTGTGTAAAAGTGTTTTTAATGCTGTATTTAATTCTTTCAAAAACGTTGTACCTAAGAAATACTCTTATATGTGTTCAGGAAAGCTGTAATTTTCAGTAATTGAAGTGAAAATTCACATTTTAATGATTCTGCAATAATTTGTACCCAGGACTGATATGCCATGAAGGGCAAGAAGGCCCAACTATGGAAGGATAAGAGATATAAATATATATCTATATCTATATCTTCATATAAGAGAGTGAAATTTGTTGATGAGGTAAGAAATGCTAAAGCATTTTCTTGTGAGAATCATGGAATTAAAATTCTCAGGGCCTCCTTTTGGTAAACAGAATTGGTGCTGGGAAATGATACCCAGCAACAATCTGATGATGTTGTCCACAAGGTTTGTCTTGCTGAAAGGGTATATAAGTATATAAGGCTTATTATGCATCTTTGCAGACTCCTTGAAGCATCATTTATGGAGGTAAGAGTATGCCCAAAGCCTATGTAAAGTTACATAAAGGCAAGTGCAAGATGCTCCACCTGGGTCAAGGCTACAAAAATGATCAGAGTGCGGTAACATTTCTCCTATGTAGAAAAGGTCAAGGGTTGTTCAGCCTAGAGAAGAGGTTCTGAGAAAATGTTATGGTGGCCTCCTGATACTTAAAGAGGGCTCGTGAGAAAGATGAGGACAGGCCTTTGCAATAGGACAGTGGCAGTGGCTTTTAAACCAACAGGGGGTAGACTTATGTTGGAAATAAGGAATAACTTTTTTTACAATGAAGGTGGTTAAACACTCTAACACCAGGTTGTCGAGAGAAGTTGTGGATGCCCCAGCATTGAAAGAGTTCAAGGCCAAATTGGACAGGACACTTGTAGTAATGAATATTGAGTTGGGTAAGCTGTTTATCCTCTAGCAGCATCTCCCTGTTAGCCCCCCAATAGCTTGGTTTACCCCTGGCTGGCCACACCCTGTCCCACTGTACCTGTCCCCGGATGGTAACACCCCCAGGAGGACTCAGGATAAAGGCTTGGGCCTTTGGGGTCCTGCAGTCTTCTCGTACTAGAATTTATATTCCATTATTCAGATTGTTATTCCTATATTCCATACTTCTCAACGTATATAGGAGTAAAGTGTTCATGCTCTAATTATGTAAAATATATTTTAACTATGTCTGTAATTTTGCTTTTTATCCTTCTAATTAGATCAAAATATAGACAGAAATAAACTAGTAGCATTTCTCTGCAGTAATTGTATGGTGAAATATGGCAGGGAAATTTTTATCAGAGATGCTGTATGCTGTCAGTGCAAAACATCTCCAAAAATTAAAGAAAGCATAGTCCTGATCATCTGATAATCTTTGAAATAAACCAAATTACTCAAACTTTCATTATGGGAACTTTTTAATGCTTTTGTACCAGTAATACATTGGGTAACACAAGACAGCCTAAATGTTTGCCCTCTACATAGTCTGTAAGTAATTTAAAACATTTTTTTTTTTTTTTTTATTTAGGCATACTTAGTATGAAAGAGTCAATGTTTGGCCAGCATGTCATCTCCTGGAAGACTAAAAATAAGGCAATATATTTCAGTTCCCAGATAAATACTCTTTATCAAAAGAAAATATCCTTTACAATGTATATTTTTCAAAGGTGTATTTCAAAATTAATCATGGTTAAAAGGAGTTAAGGACATGTTGGTACATTATATTAATATATGATTTAAAACTTTAAACACACCTCTAATTATTTAATTTTCCTTGAATTAGTTAAAATTAGTATTTCTGAATTTAATTTTCAAAGATGCAGTCTTTGTTGTTTTATCAGCACATGTAATTTAAAGGGCAAAAAAAATGGCATTCATTCTAGGTTGTGTCACAGACTTAACTTTTCCATTAAGTAAAATGTGCTCTGACTTTAGTCTCACGAACATGCAGGTTCATTGCCCAGAAAATTTAAAGAGAAAATTATTTTAAATGAGATTTTTTATTAAAGTATGAGTTATTATAATGCACCCTCATAGAATATATTTGATTAAAAATTAATGAAATACCCCATAAAGGGGAAAAATAAAATACTGACTCTCAGGCTTAAAAATAATTTAATGTTTGTTCAACAAAATTAAAATTTTACCTTTCTAGTAATGCTTCTTCCTTTCAAAAATTGTTGTAATGACTGGGATTAATATGATATTCAATTAAGGAAATTAATTTCAAGGAATGAATTCAATATTTTCAGTTTGATAAGATTTTGTATATGCAACAGCTTTTAAGAGAGATGTATTACCCCATGTATATTCAGGAGCTGATTGTAAAAAATACTGAGTGATTTTATAGGTTATTTTTGTCTTTCATGGGGAATTATAATCTGTTCTAGATGCTCTATAATGAAAGGAAATGAAAAAGAAGAGTTGTTTTATTCAAGCTAAAATGGTATAAGTCTCAAATCAGGTCTGCTTGATAAATTTCTAGTATAAAAGACATATTTACTTGATTACAGACAGCTGAAATGGCCATATGGTTGAACCATCAGCCAGGGAACAAAGTAATTGTCCCATGGATAACAATAATATGAACACTCTCTTGAAATGTTCAGCATCATTTCCAAGTTTGAGGTATTTTGTCATGTGGTAATTTCCCAGTGGATTTTTCCTGGCTTCTACCTCACAAGTGAACATCACTGTGTTATCCTTTTCTGTAAAGTTTCTTCTATCACATGTATTCAAATTAAAAATAAAGGGGGGTACAAGAAAACTTCTTTTGTTTCATACTGATTGTGTTTTAGTCTTACTGTTAGTATTTGCAGGATTATTCATATGCTTCTAGGCATTTCATATTCATTGGAAATAAATAATCACGTCTACTTAGTATTAAAAAAAAAAAAAAAAAAAAAAAAAAAAGAGAAAACTATTCCTGGTTAAATAAGAAAAACTAATCATCTTGAACACTCCTGTCAATATGTGCAGCAAATACATTTAATGCACTCTTCTATAATTTTCCTTTTAAAGAAAAAAAGAACTTTATAATTCGCTTGCTTTTCTATTGCCATGTAGCTGTTTATTGTCTACAGAGAAAAAGATTGTTAGAAAATATCTAAATCCCTTTATTTTCTTTTTTCCTCTATTCTCTGGACAAAATATGGTTCTTTATAATTAGAGCATAATTGTACTTACAGAGCTTGACATACCTCATATCTAGCCCTCAATTTGAATTAAAATAATATTTGATGGTAAAAAGAGGGTGAACTAAAAAATCTTTGAAAGAAAAGAAATATAATATAGCTAAAGTCTTCTGAAGGAAAGGTGAAACTCAAAATTTTAATCTAAGGAGATTAAAACATAACCAAAAATAAATACGTAAAATTTAAAAATGGGCTTTCTTTGCAAGAAGAAAAGATCCCAAAACAACAAAAGAAAAAATACACAATTTAGATATTAACTTGGGTGAATTAAAAACTTGCTAAGAAACATAGTTCTGGTAGGTATTGATGGGACAGTAGGTAACAAAATAAGTATCAGTTTGATATGCCTCTGCATCAGAAAAGAGGCCAGTATGATTTGGAATATATATGCAATTTTATCAAGGAAAGAAATGTGTAAAATAGTTACATTTTATGAGTTCCTTATAAACCATTGCAAATATTATTACACGTACTAGAAAAATAAACTTGTTATTAATATTTTGAGAAAAATAGAAAATATTAAAATATTAAATATTATTAAATATTAAATATGTTAATCTTCAGAGCTGCTAGTAACAGCAATAAAACAAATCTTATGAACAACTGAAACCAGCACAAAACCAATACTAGCTTGACTTTTGGAGAGGAAATAAAGTGGTGTAACTCTGTGGAGAAGTGTTTTTTCTTTTATTTTTGTTCTGATTTTTGTAGAAGAAAAGTAGATTTCTAATCTGTTATTTGGTTAAAAAAGACAAAGCAACAAAACAATTTTTCTCTATTTGCTATTAATATGCATATAAGAGCAAGAAGGCACTCCAAATTCCAGTACTGATACTAGCTTTAAAGAATACGAAAGAAGACACTATATATTTAACATATGACCTTTACCTACTTATTTAAGTTTGCAGTGGCTGCAGACTTAGCAGGACAGTCTGAATAAAGCTTGCAACAGGCCATGTGACTTTTGAAGACCATGTAAAACTAGAGATGCAAGTAGGTCCAAACAGCAATGTATTCAATCTCCACAGTCTTTGCTTTCAGTGTCTTCCTAGGTGCTTTCTTTTCTGACTATATGAAAGTTTATTTGCTGCCATTTTACTCAGCCAGCGTGCAGTTATTAAAAGTTACTCTCAGTTTGCAAGACAGAGCACTGTGACCATAACCTTTCCTTTCATGGAAACCTTTTAATTCCCATTCAGTTCTCCTCTTTTAACTGAGGTTGGACCTACATCAAGAAAGAATAATATCTTCATGCCCTTAAACATAACCTCTCCATTTTTCCCTACCGCCTGTAACATTCTATCCTTGTCCCAGGTGTACAACAAGGTCAAAATCGTTGTCCCTCCTACATGTTAGTCACAGATGGCCTCTATGTGGGATTCCTATGGCATTTCTGATCCAGATTAGATAGTCTTTCAAGTTGTGTGACTGAACTACATATGAAATTTTCCATGAAAAACATGGTGTCAGGACTTCATGTCCCTTCTGAAAGTCTCAGAAGCTTAATGTCCCATTTTTGTTGTGAACTGTTAGAAATTTCTAGTCATCTTTTTGTGTCAATAAGGTTTTTTTAAAAGATTTATTATGCCTTGGCAGTGTTTGTTTGTTTCCCATTTTCTGGAAAAGTTTGAGTTCAAACTCAATTTAAATGAGAAAGGGAAAAGCTGGACTTTTGCCTTGGGATCTTTACCTCTAAATCTAGAAAAAGCATGTCACTCTAGTTATATTTTTATGTTAGTATGTTTTCATTCCTGGCATATTTATCAGCTATGTTGTACATGACTAAATCACAAGCTTCTGTTTTGAAGTGCCACTCATAAATATCAAACAGGAAGACTTAGTATGCAGCTGGATTTCTTATATTCAGAATTCAGATGGGTAGCTGACTGAATTGATTTTTTTTTTTTTATTGAAGATGAGAAAACCAGATGGTTCATCACAGATGAATTAATATTTGAAGGGATAGAATGACCCTCAGTTATGTATCCAAAGTTCTTCATGTTCAATCGCTCATTCATTCATCTTTTCCCATTTTTCTTATAAAGCATTTTTAGGTTAAAATAAAAATACTAAAAATAAAATAAAAATCTTTTTAATCATCTATACAGACTAAAATTTAGCATTTTTGAGTGAAGCCACACTTCAGTCTATTTTTCCACTACACTTCTTGACTGACCCTAGCAGAAAGCATAATTCAATACATATAACAAAGCCATTATATTTAAGCTATTCCAGATAAACATGTAGAAACACAATAAAAAGATAAATTGCTTCCAAAAAAGATGCTGCTATGATTTCTTTCTTCCCAATAATTAAAATTACTCATACAAACATATATATAAATAGCTGAAGTTAGTTTAAAAAGTGATGGATCAAAAGAGGAGATTTGTGTTACTTAAAAAGTCATGAACAAAGCAGCCATATATGTGGTAACTCTGTGACAAAGTTTAGTTTCAGGCTACTTCCATTTGTAAACATTAAATTTCTATGTTGCGTATATTCATTCTGTTTGGAGGAACTATTTTAAGATTAAGCTTTAAAAATACTTGTGGGGCTCAGACAGACTGAGAAAACACAACCAACCTCCCAAATATTTCTTCTCAGCCATACCTAACGCTAAGTAAAGAAACAAAATAATATTATTGTAACTGAAAAATAATGATAGAAAAAAGATTCCTTAATGTTTCTTTTATCCTGAGAAAATTATTTTAAAATAGTGAAATAATAAAATAAAATTTAAAATCTAATAAATTCAAGTAAAAGAACTATGCTGTCTTCAGAGTTTATCATCTATGCAAGACAGAAAACCAGAAATGCTTACTTGGGGCTGATTTCAGAGATGCCTTGTCCATTAGCCTCCTTAAAACAGCATTATCATCAAGACAAAGCCTGATCAGCCAGATTTGAAGCATGAAAAATCCACAGACATGGTTTTTAATGTATCCCCTCTGGACAATATTTTACAGTGATGAACTTTCTGCCAACTGAAAAGGTTTTTCCTGATGTTTAATTTCCCCCTCAAAACTCTGCCGCACCATCTGCAACTACAGGGAAGCAGTTGAATCTTCTTTCTTTGAAACTCCACTCCAAATAATTATAATTTCAGATAATCAGGTTCCTCTCTACCAGACTAAATGAATCCAGTACTTCCAGTTTGACCTCCTTTGTAGGTCATGCTCTAATTCTCTCACCATCTTGGTAGTTGTTCACTGGGCCCTGCTCAATGGCTCAATATTTGTTTTGAGGCATTTTCACCATGGGACCAAGTAAAATAGAACTGGGCCCAGTAATTCAAGTGTAATCTCCCCAGGGCCAAGATGAGGTAATAATGACAATGAGATAATAATTTAACTCAACTTCTTGGGTCTTCTTGTAATGTAGCTCACGGTACACTGAACATGCAATGAAAGGCACACTCTGGGTTTACCATAATCTTGGTGCCTGCAGTGACACTTGAAGTCCTTTTCAGGTAATTATTTTTCAGCCAGTTTATTCTTATGCTGTTCTCAGGCAGATGTTCACTCTCTCCAAGTTTCAGAATTTTGTGCTCCTCTGTGATGAAGACGAACATGCAAATTTCATCACTTATAATGTGGAAAATGTCATATGTGTATCTGTGTATCCTTCTGTAACAAAACTATGAAAATATTCCATCATATTGAATCTTCATCTATTGTGTGATTTAAACATGTAGATAGTGAATATTTTCCTACATGTATATGCATAAGCCTAGGACGCACTAATCTGATGGAATTTTAGGTGAACACTAAGTTTCACAACAAGGTCAGTCCCAAAGCGATATTTACAAGAGCAAAATATATGAACCCAGTTGACTATTTCTGTGCCCAAAATGTTACAGCCCCATGTTGTGTACAGGAGACAGCTGTGAATTTTAGTCATTCTAGATCATAAACAAAACATAATATATTCTATGTCTCATTGTACAGATTAAGTACACCCAAATATTCTTGGAGATGAAATTACACCGGTCATGTTTGATACCAGTTTTGTGGAATCATTTCATAGTTCTCCAATGTGTTTGGACACAGGTTCACTGTGTCCTTCTGTGTTGCTTGTGCTGGTCTTTCTAAGCTGCACTTTCATCATCTCTTTTCCTACTGGGTCTTAGGACTCTTAGAAGTCTTAATGGTTTCTGTCCTTCACAACACTTCTCATTTTCTTAGCTCCACCTACAGTCAGTAGTGATGTGGCAGTAATATCTTCAGAACACTGTATTCCTCAGTTCTACAGACCATATGGAGCACTAAGGCATTACAACATGTAGGATAGTAGTAAACTATTACAAACTTTTGATGGTAAAGTCCTTCATAATGACTAAATTAAATTGAAACATATCTTTCCATTTATTTTATAACCTGAAGATAAGGAGACCAATCAAATATATTACAGTTACAAGCAGATTCAAACTGCCAGCATTTCAATGTAGCATTTTTGATGCATGTGGGGAAATCCACTCTAACACTATGTAGGTAAAATATTGACATATACAATATGGCAATCAAATAAGTATTTCCTGTGCAAGTTTCTACAGCCTGAAGAAAATCTGATTAATTAGTTATGACACTTTACTGTGTTTCACTGAGAAGTTATACATTGTAAAATTTTAACTGAATTCTTTAGCTGTTTTCCTATAAACTTCTGAGATTGTTTACAATAGCAATACAATATGGTTTTCTATGGCATTGACCTTTAAGAAAAAATATTTCTGAAGTACTAGAAAGAAAACAGCTGATATAAGCTGTGTGAACTTTAAGGGAACTAATAAGAAAAGATCTTAGTACAGGTGTGAAGACACACAGACTCTTCTTTCATCATTGTGCTGTAATCCTTACTATGTGAAGGTAGACTAATGTAGTCATCCTCGGTGTTGCAAGGCTGAAAGGACCTAGCAAGTAAATTTTACCTTCAGAGCTAATGTAAACTCTTGGGGAGGCAGGACCCTTCTTCCTTAACCTTAGATATTCAAATATTCAGTGTTAGGATAATTTTTTTCCATGATTGACCAAAGCTAATTTTACAGGCAATAGATGTATTGGCAATCACCACAAGAAATTCCTATGGTTTTAGATCTGAGCTCAATTTCTATTAATTGCCCTACAGAGCCTTTATTTTTCTGACTTACTTTAAGAGGAGTCTAGGATGATTAGCTCAAAAGTAGAACTCAGATAGCAGAACCTTTCTGCTATCTACACCTGAAGTCTGTTTGAGTTGGGGTGCAGTAGGGTGTTTGAGACATTCTTGTGGACATATGGAAGAGAACATAAGGACAATATATATTTGTTATTTTCCTGAAAGGACCGGTGGATCTGAGGTAGGATACCTAGCAAACTCAAATGTTTAGAGGGGTCTCTGTGTGGGCAATTGATCTAAACCCCCCAGATTCTAAAACAGCAGAAGTAATGGCAAACATCCAGCATCAAAGTTTAAGGATATTTATTCTTATGTTCTTAAGGCAATTTTTAATAAAAGACCTATACCATTCATCACACTCTGTTATTTGAACCTGTTTCTGATACTTATAGACTGCTGGTAGTGTGCTAGACCTGAAGGTGTCTTTCAAAGATATTTTGTAATTTTTATAACATCGCTCCATTTATTTAAATTAGTCTAACCAAGGCCTGTAGTGGAATAGCTAGGGCTATCAAAGTCAAACACTTTTGATCAAAAACATCCATGCTATAATGTGTTGAGTGAGACTAACTTGTTAAATGATTGGTCTTTCAATGATATTTAGTAAATTGGAAAGGGAATTAGATTAAATTCAAAATTAGTAGTAAACCACAAATATGTTATTGCATTCAAGACTGTATTCCTTTATTTCATGTTTATACATGGCCTAAATAATTTTAATATGGTTTTAAAGCAATTAACCACTGTTAGAAGTATTCAAATTGCTTCACTTGATTTTTGGTATGTTTGTTTTTTTTATTTTATATTATTTGTCAAAACTGTTATCCCTTCATAGACAATAAAAAAATATTTCATCAAAATTGTTTTCCATGGTTTCTCTTCTTAATGAGCTGTCATAATACACAGCTTAGCAAAGGACATAATTATGTGTCTGTACAGAATAAATAAAAAGAGATTCTATATCAGCCACACAGTTTTGTTTTATCATTAATATCCTTTATTTCAGTACTCAGAGTTTCTGAGTACCCTGGGAAGTTTTCCAGCAGAATACATTAATGCATTATGTTACTCACAGTACAATGGATTGCTTCTGACTTGCTTTTGATGTATGATGTATTTTCTTGGATGGGAGAAAGATTGTTCATCATGAAGTACAATTAATTTAGCAAAATGAACATTTCATCCTTAGTGTCTCCAACTCCTTATATTTTACTCTACTAATACTTAGTTTTACATGTTGCTGTTCCTATACAGTTGCCACAACTTAAGAGAGTTATATAAATAATGTTCATAATTAAGTTATTCTATTTTCTTTGATTTGAGCAAAAAAATTATCTAGTATTTTAATTAAAACATATATGTTAGATTGTGTTGCCTTTTCAGTATTTTTGTTAACATGTGCTATTTTAATTAAGTAAATCACTTCCCTAATTGATCAAGGTCTTATTCTACAATTAAACTAATTTTCTCCCACTCCAGGCTGCAACATCCAGTTCTCCAATTCAAAACCAGGATATGGCCAAGTCTTCCACAATGTATATACTACATTAGCAATGCACTTGGATTTACTGCAAGTCTATAAATGTAATTTTCTTTTTTTTTTTAAACCTTCTTAATAAGAAATTTTAAACAAAATGGGAACACAGAAAAGTTGTTTGCCTGGATTTAATAAATCATTTTGTGTAGCAAAACACAGGACATCACATTAGCAATTTGGTAGAAGATGAAAACTGGAGTAAGAATTATGTGATGCCAAGTAGTTTTTGAGATTGAGAGCATGCTTCAGACTCAGGCTATTAGAGGTATGCAAGTAAGATAAGCCCCAAGATTGATTCTGTTTAATAATTTCATAAATTATTTTTGGAGGGTTAAAGAATATGTGAAGGAAATTTACTTGTGACTGTCATGGTTCGACCGTGGCACAATGCCAGGCACCCATGAAAGCCACTTTCTCACCCTCACCTGCCACAGCTAGGCAGAGGAGAGGAAAAAAATATAAATGGAGGGTTCATGAGTTGAGATAAGGACCAGGAGAAACACTTCAAGGGCAAAAGAGACTCAGCTTAAAGTTGCAAAGTTAATTTATTAGTAACAGAGTCAGAGGAGAATTATGAGAAGTAAAATAAGCCCTTAAAACACCTTTTTTTTTTCCTCCAGCGCCCTCCCTCTTTCCCACTGACAGCACACGGATAGAGGGCATGGAGTTTTAGTCAGTTCTTCATCTAAGCATTTTCTTCTGCTGCTCAGAAAGAGAAGTCCTTCCCCTGTGAGACCATGGGGTGCCTTCCCAAGGGAGAGAGTTGTCCATGAACTTCTACAATGTGGCTCCAATCTCAGAAGCAGCAGTTCGCCTAAAACTGCTGCAACATAAGCAGACAGTCCACCCAAAATTGCTGCAGCATGGGTCATTCTTCCATGGAGTGCTGTCCCCCAAGGACAGGCTGTTCCAGCCTAGAAGTAAGACTCCCTCTCTCCATTGGGTCTCCCACTGGATCACAGCCTTCTCCAGGCATCCACCCGCTCCAGCACGGGCACTTCCTTCATAGGCTGTGGGTGGATCTCTGCATTCCCCATGGATCCCCATGGCTGCAGGGGCACAGAAGTTTCACCATGGTCTCACCATGGCCTGCAGAGAAATCTCAGCTCCAGTGCCTGGAGCACCTCCTCCCCTCCTTCTCCACTGACCTTGATGTCTCCATGTTGTTTTCCCTCACATGTTCCACCTCCTCCTCCTCTCCGGCTAGAAATAAAACCTGTGTGTGCCCCACTTTGTTTTGATTTTCTTCTTAACTCTGTTATCACAGAGGTGTTACCAGCCTCTCTATCTGGCCCAGCTGTGGCCAGCAGCATGTCCCTCTTCAGAGCCATCAGGGATTGGCTGGAAAGCTTCCAGCAGCTTCTCACAGGATCCGCCTCTGCTACCAAGAAATAGGCTGTGCAAAACCAACATATTTACATAAAGCTGAAGAAAATCTAATGTATCAATGAAAATCAGATGACTGGCTAGAAAGTGTGAATTCACCTTGAAGAACAGGCTAAGGAATATGAAGTAAAAATAAATGCTGCAAAATGTGAGGGAGAGTAATTAGAGCTTAATAACAAATTTTTTAAAAAAATCTGTTTTAAAAATATCTGCAATATAAATAGAAAAATCTGCTATATGAGGCTTCTTTGTGGGAATTGACTGTCTGTACAATATTCAAAAGGACCATACATATTTCCATTTCAAGCCAGACAATAAGTTTCTCGGCAATCATGTGTTTTACAAGAAAGAAACATAAGAAATTATAAAATAGACTGTAAATGTGCATCACTTTTTGGGGGCTTGTTGAGTTCAGTAGCCCAGTGGAGGCAAGGCTGGTATAGCTCCATGTCCACGGTTTGTTTATTTTCCTGGTTCATTTTTTTTTTCTTCTTCTTTTTTTTTAAATTTCCTGCTACACTGTTCAGACCCTTTTTCTAGAGGATGCATCTTATTCTTAATTATACTATTGACCAATGTCACTTTTGCATTTGGGAAATGGGGATACTCTTCTAGTATTTCAACCTATAAACTAATTTTAAGCATTCCCTTATTTTGGGGGGTTGTTCTGGTAGTGAAAACTTCTCATTTTGTCTTGTACTTTATTTTTCATCGTATTTCAATTCCCAGGTGTCTTTATAAAATTCTAGGACTTAAAAAACCCCGGCACTTCATTATATTTCATCTTAATGAGCATTACCTTACTCATCTTCATAAATAAAGTACTCTGCATTGCTGGTAAAGCAGTATTTCCACATGAAAGATAGTTTTATTCATTGCACTGAACGTACCTTTCCCTGAAGAATAAAAGGGAAGAAAGATTCCTATGGTGCTTTCTTCTCTCTTTTCATTCTTGCCTGTGTTTACTTTAATCATTTAGAAGCTAAGAAACTCAAGATTAATTCCCTTAGAGACTGAGATTAAATGATGGACAAAGCATGGAGGAAAGTTCTAAATAAATTGCATTCAAGTGAACAGACCAGAATGGTTGCCTGCAGATTACTCCTTAATATAATTTCAGCATAATCAAAAAGCAAGGTAGCATGCAAGCAATTACTGCTAGCAGTGGTGTGACTGGCTCTCAGCAAGATGGCTTCAAATAGATGTCAAATTTTGTTTGTACTTTATGAAAAAAATGTAGCTAAAGTGCTTCAAAGGTTAATGGACGTTTCTAAAACTGGTGACGTCGGGTTCAACCCGCATCCAATCACACACACTTATGCTCAGCCTAGGTATACACACATGAACACCTAGGCATGCTATGCAAGTGTATAAGCATTGACATATAACCACAAGGCTTCCACTAAAACAGAAAAAACAAAACCAACTATTAACCAACGACATAATGAAAACACAGAATGCAGTGTGCACAAATTATAGTGGGAGGGGAGATGCAAGTTTCCATTTACATATATTGAAACAAACTTTTATTTTCCCAAATACTAATCTTGTCCTTTTGTTGAAATGGGGATGTTTTAAAACCTAAAAGTGTCTAAAGCAGAGAAGCAAAACAGCTCAGTTAACATGCTGCTGAGTTTCACTCAAGGCTTAATGGGACATATATATCACATGAGAGAAGATGAGAAAAAGGAAAATTAGTGACAGTTTTCACTTGTATTTCTTCAATTTAAAGAGATCCTTGGGTTTTTTTGGTTTTTTGGGGGTTTTTGCATGAGATAGCAGTTTTAAGAGTAATCAAATTTTACAACTAGCTTTCATAGAGTTGTTGGATGACTATTTCTAAAGTTGAGCTCAGAAAATATTCTGGGTGCCCTGGCCAACTTATTTATTTTAAAAATGTGGATCATGATATATTATTACATAGCTTAATATTTTCCAATAATGAGGCTCTACTATTACTACTGTCTCAATCAGACAACAGAAAAATAACATTTTGGAGGACTTTGTCTTGCTTTAACCTTTTAGTAGAAAAGTCCAGTCCTATAGGTTCTTGGAATGGATAATTTATACCAGCCCTTCAGTACAAGGAACTGCATTGTTACTCATTAATGAGGCATCAAACATACAGAAATAAGTGCTCAACTGTAAAAACTATGTTAAATTTAAGCCACAGAGTTGTCTTGCTTATATAAAGAAAACGCTGGAGCTACAGGAATGTCAGTAGAAATATTCACAGCCTAAGATGTATTTTTATAATAGGAAAATAAAATAGAAAATAAAATTCTGAAATGCAGTTTTTCCCAGGAAAGTTGCATTAATTTTACACAAATGTCTTTATTTATCTTGAATAATGACTAAACCATCCTTACCAGAAAGAACATGAATACTGACACATCTTTTTATTGTGACTACAATGTCATAAAACTGATTTACTCAACAGAGAGAGGTAAAAAAACACAATAGAAAAACAACAAAAAATTATTGTGTTTCTGAGGGGGAAAAAAAAAAAAAAAGCAAGAGGCTGCTTTCTCCAATAAGAAAGACAGCAATTCTGGTTTGGGATTTCTATGCTGAGTTTGATACAAAGAATTAAGGAAGCTTTTGAAATCTTCTTTTATGTTGATTTTTTTTGTTGATTTGTAGGGTTTGGAGTTTTTTCAATCCAAAGGATTTATTTTATTTTCTCTGTATAAACTAATAGTGTTGATTTTAGTTACTACTGAAACTTTCACCAATGATTTAGTATTAATTGTTGATGCTATATAAAACATATGGTTATCTAGTAAATAAAAGGTTATGTAGAAAAGTAATAAAAATACACAATAACACTTTATAAGCAAAAATGTTTTATAAACAGTAGATACTGTTTTATTTTAATTTCTATAAATTTGGATATCTCTAGTAAAAGACTAATAATAAAGGTGTTCACTTAAACATTCAGGGGAAAATAAAATAAAAAAGAGGAGCTGAGCCTAACTACTCATGATTGGTGCCTTATTCAAATTAGCTTATCTTGAAGGGAGCTGAAACCATGTACAGATCTTAATTTATCATCCTAACCTGATTTGAAGAGGGAGTGGAGAATGGTGTTTATGTTGTTTATGTCATGAATATTTCTGCTGCACAGCCATTTCCTTCTCTTGCTGCTGTGAAAGGTCTGCACCCTAAAGACAACAGCAGACAGAGTACTATGACTGGAGAGGTAAAAGGGGCACAGGGAATTGCCAAGGAAGGTGCTTAGTTGTCACCAGCAGTGTTTGTGTGATAATGCCAACTAGAATGACTGGGGCTAATGGAGGGGAAAGAATTATTGTTAGTCTTCCTTTGTACAAACACTGGCAAGAGCTGGTCAAGAACTAGCACATCCAAGCTTAAGAATTCTGGCAAACACACATCATATTAAAAGACTAAAGAGTCAGCA
This sequence comes from Sitta carolinensis, assembly GCA_032173965.1. Taxonomy (NCBI): domain Eukaryota; kingdom Metazoa; phylum Chordata; class Aves; order Passeriformes; family Sittidae; genus Sitta; species Sitta carolinensis. The sequence continues at coordinate 32,342,369 of CM063283.1, forward strand.
TGAGTCTTCAGGATTGCTTTGAAAGGAACAAGCACTTTCAGATGGAAAGTGTTCAGAGTGGACAGTTCAGATGGAAGTCCAGTACTGAGGTTCTTCTGACATTACAGAACACACTGAGACACCCATGAATCCATATCTTGGCCTGTCAGCCTGTCCCAATCCCCATGGCACCGCTGGCAATGCTGGGACTGTGTCCCCAGGCATCATGTCCCTGTTCTGTGCTGCGACTGATGGCAAGACTAACTTTTCAGGACGAAAAGTTTCCAGCTTTTCCCCATCTATTTCCTCATCTATTATCTAAACTAATCTCTCTTCAGCTTTTAGACACCATGCAACCAACATGCTAACATGGATGGCATGTAAGTGTACATTTAAAAATAAGCTACCATGTAATAATTCCTTATTGCATTTGTAAGAATCCAGTTGTAAAATATTTAACGCCTTCAATTTTGCTCATCCTTTACATCTGAATACACAGAATATATATATGAGCTATAGAAAAACAGCACTATGCTGTAAATACAGTACAATAATATTTTACTTTTTTGTACTTTTTAATAAAACCTGGAGAATCTGAATTGCTTATCACAAATTCAATCCTGAAAGCATTCTAAAAAGCAAGTATTCTTTTTTTTTTTTTTTTACTTCTGCAATCATTCATAGTTCTTTGAAAGAGTTAACAACCAAAAAGAGCCTGTATACACTTAATATAAGAAAAAGCAGACTGCTGTGTTACAACTGGAACTTACTGAGTTACAATGGAGATAGCTGCTGAATCATTAATAAAATGAAAGCAGGGAATATAACAATACTTTTAAAATTCAATTTATTTCAGAAGCAGCATGTTCTCTTAGAAGCTACTGATATGCTGTAAATTATTCTCTGTATTTAAATGTCAAAAAAATAAAAAAAAGAAACAGCAAGTGTTGCATGGGAGTGGTAAAGAGGAAAAGAGAAAGTTTACATTCAAAATATATGTTTAGCCTGAAGTGCTAGCAACTCTTCTACTCTGTGTACCCTCCAAATCACACTATTGTTTAAATTAGAATCAGTACATCTTCCTCAATAAACACTCAGGAGGATAATACCATTATTACCACTTGAATACCATTCAAACACTAATAAAATGGTATACTATCTTTAATGGTTAACGACAGGTAACTTTTAAGTGTTGGAAGTGTTAAAATTTTATTTTTTAAAGAGAGAAAAATGAGTGTTTAATGGAAAAAATATCTTTATGCCATTTCTCCAGCATGTGTTCTAAGTTTTGCTATACTTAAAATCAGACTGAATATATTCCCCACTAAGGTCAGTTTAAAGATTGCAGTTCTGATATTCTCTCTGTGACTTAAGTTTATTGATCACAGTATGACAGTCTAATTTCAAAAAAAAATTGCTATAATTCTTATTTTAAAATGTACTTCATGATTATGATCTAATCATCACATTATCTGATCAAATAAGAAAGCATCTCCAGTTTAAAACTCCTAAATGAAGGTGTAGTCCTGGGAAAGAGGCATTTATGCAACTATTATGCTCAACAGAGAATTAGGTAATACCCTCAAGGGAGCCTATGGGCACCTTCGTACTCAGCACCTTAGGTTACCTTCTCAATTGCCAAAACTTCACATACTTGGAGTTATTTTTCTTGCTGCAAGGTCTGGCTTCCAGTAGCTGGGCCAAAACAATGCAGGTCTCCGTTTGGATATCCTAGGGAATGCATGGAAATGGATGCCCACCTCTGGGTAACTGAAAGCCTCATTTGATTTGAGTAACACCTTTGAAAACACTGAGCATATTGATCTGGGGTGAAATTTTAGATAAGTATATAATTGTATTGTACTGACATGGCAGAGACAAGCATGAGGCTATTGGGCACTACAAGGGACAGAAGGGAGATATGTGCTATTCCAAGGTAACAACGGGAGATAGGCTAGGATAACCTGGGACATTTCAGACACTGCTAATAAGTTCTATTTAGGCAACAGCATTAAATCCTGGTTCTCTGTTAGATATAATGGCAGCTTCCACAACTAAAGAGCTCTTCAGTTTGCTCTACAGAGGCATCCAGTTTTATTTAAGATGACTTAAAAATAGCTGCTGGAAGTTATTACGAAGGACTTATGGAGGACCAGTGCCTTTCGGAACAACAATTGGAAGCCAGGCAGATTACTATAAGCTTTAGTAGATGTAAGATTCAGTGGTTATGTTTGGATAACTAAATTTGGCCCCTGCATCACATGCTGATATTAATATACATATATCCTGAACTTCAAATCAGTTGTAATCATCTGAGAGTTCCTAAGACATAATACACATTTTCATAGGACAATACAGGGAACATATAGAGAGTCTGACCTTTCAAGAAGACTTTTGTTACATCCATGCAGAATAGTCCAAAACATCTCAAACAACACTAGGTGTTTAAATGCAGGCAAAGGAATCAAGTCATAGATGTTTATATGTGAAATATTATTATTCACTTGTTCTACACACATAGAGCCATCTAAAGGAGATCTAAATTAAATTAGTTGAATTATGCCTTTGTGAGCCTCACTCTCTCTTTTTATTTAAAGGAAACCAAACTTCACTATCTTACATATGCACATGTGAAGATGGGTGAGATTAATGTTGTTTTCAGTGTGAATGACACATCATTTGCAGAAATAATTCCAGGTTACGATTTGTTTCCACTTCTGTGGTTATTAGTCACACTAGAAACTCTATGTAAGTAAATGTTGAGATAAATTACCTGTAAATAAAACAATTTAGTTAAGGAATAAGGTTAACTATGTTCTTGTATGTTCTTGCAAGAAACGTGATTTTATTTTTCATCAAGACAATTTAAGACACTAATGAAAAGACAGATCTTGAAGAGTTTAAGGAAAGAATGAAATGAATCTTCTTCTCAGAATAGTAACAGGAACAGACATATTTGCGAGAAAAAAGGAGCAGTAACCACAGAGAAACAATCATGCTGACTGCTAATTTTAAGAGAAGAGAGGGAAGTTACAAGATGCACTGGAATACAGCGCAGTCAGTGCTCAGTGATAAGGAGCAAGGACAGGATAGTGCCATGTCTGAGACAAAATTTTGTAGAGCTTTATTTGAGAGGAATAATTCAGTAGCTAAATCCATGTAAGAGGAAACATTGAAGTTTTGGTAACAGGAATAAATGTTAATGTAGTCTAGGGATGGCTTACATTTTTTCTTCAGCTTTTCCTTTGTTATAAAGCCTTCATACAAATTATTCTTGAAATAGACTTTCCAATCTTGAACGATCATCTGCAGCAATATACAATTTCAGTTCTCATTTTACATTGTATTTTATAAATTTAGTTCTGCTGCTGTATTTACCTGAGCTGAACATATTTAATTTTTTTAATAATATTTCTGTAAAAGTTCTTACATAAAATATTGACTAAATTAAATGATTAGTTGTCTCCATTTACTTCAATTGCACTTATGCTTTTTCTTTAGAAAATTTATTAGAAATTGTTACAAAGTGACACTTGAATTTCTTTTCAGATGTAGTTTTTAATTTCAATAAATTATGTTTCTTTCAAATATTTTGAAAAGATCTCTTGTTCTTTTTTCTGAAATTTATTATGATATATTGTGAATTTTTTAGAGATCTTTGAGAATGTTATAAAGTAAAAATATTTTTTAAGTAGCATATTCCAACAGAAGTGGAAGTTTGACTAATCCTTAGAGAATTTTAATGGGAGAATCATTGGAAATAGAAATAGAAAACACGATTGATTTTAAACCATCAAGGATCCAGGACTGAGAGAAGCAAAGCTTAATTCTTTTCAGAATTGCTGGTATTTTATTTTTATTTTATTCTTCTGTTGAATTCACACACAAAATAAAGCAATTCATGTGTGAATGAATAGATATGCTTCCGGTATGTAAACTAATCCACTTAAGAAAACTAAGGTGAATAGGAAGGCAACGGTCCAAAAATACGTGTATGTAAATATGTCAAAGACATTTTTCTTTCATCTTTCCATTCTAAAGTTGTGCACTCTTACCAAAGTCATTCTATAAGAATTTTATGCAAAATCTGGAAAATGTTATTTTTAGGCTTTCCACTTTAGTTCCCATCCAATCACAACAAATCATTGTATAAATGAGGCATTGAGCTCATGGTGGGCACAGTGCTACTGCAATGCAGTGCAATTCTATGGAGCACAAGACCTTGGAGAAATTTGGAGCACCATTCTGTTAGCTTGGAAAAGCATCAGATTTATATAATGCCCTGATTTCCACCTTGGTGACAATTTGTTTAGCAAAGGTCGAGACCACATCTGTCTGAAGACACATCCTAACACACAGCTTAGTCATACTGCCCAAACATCACACAAAACCCATTTCTATCTAAGTAGGGATGTCTAAAAAAGAAATTTCTTTTTCAGGTGTAATGACTAAAATTTACTTCAAATATCATAACAGAAGCCAAAGGCACTGAAAACCTCTTATTAATTTTACTATTGGGGTTCTTAGACATATATCCTAGACATACTGTGCTATAAGTTATAAACTTACACATACTTCCACAGTCCTTGTATACATCTCTTCAGACCATGGAATAGGGACAGGGAACTCTCCAGATTTTCCTCAGAGGCAGGTTGCACACCAGTTCAATATCCCAGCAGAGACTACAGTAGAATCAGCCTAGCAATACCAAACTCATCTATTGCCTGTGATACTTTGTCTTTTTGGTATTGTTGTTTTGTTTCAAATTATTTACTGAGTAGCCCAAAAGGGATTAGCAAGTGGGCACTAGGTATGTTTTCCTAGGTTTCTAGTAACTGAAGAACTCAATCTTTTTGATGGCATAGTAAATTGCACAAGTATATTTTAGTAATAGGAGCCTGAAATGTAAGATACACAAAATTTTTGCTTTCGTTCTTAATAAATATATATTCAGAAAAAAAACAAAAAACAAAAACCAAAACAAGCAAAGAGACTGAAGCAGCAAACCCCTTCTCACCAAATACTTAAAATGCTTCCTTGTATCAGATTATACCTATAGAGAAATAACTTAATAAATAAATGTTCTGACAAATTTATCACTCATAGTAAGCAACTGAAAAGCCCCCTTAGGAATCAACAGCATTGAACTGGTTGTCTAGTTTCAGTCATTTGGTGAAAGGGGAGAAAAAAAGCCTCAAAAAGACTGTTTTTTTTCAAGATTTTGCTTACTTCTATAGGTTCTGAGAAGGTATTTTTGCTCAATGTATCAGCTTCTTTTAGGAGGGTTTCAGGAATTAATGATTTAAAATTTTTTTCAATTTATTTTATACTACTATTTTCAGGTGTGAATAAAGATCTGTATTTCTCTACTCCAGTGAAAGAGAAATGAAAGCTCTATAAGCCATTTTGAGTTTGTTTTCAAGCCATATAGTAACAGGACATTTTGCAGTCTACCGGGAGACAAACAATCTGCTCATATTCCCAATAAATGAACAGAGTGATCTTTAGGAACTCCTGGGTTACCATGGATACCATGTATTCTAAGTCACATTGTTTCTGAATTAAAAATCAGTTTTCAGAATTGTTAAGCATAACAGATGCATAGATTTTCTCTTCTTGTTTGTTATATTTTTCTCTCTTTTTTTCCCATAAAAAGCATAGTAATACTAAAGGTAGGAAAAAAATTTCTACTCACCGGTAGTCATTTACAACTTGGCATCTTCATCAGCTGAGCTGTCTTCTTTAGTTGCTGAGTGATAATGATTTCATTTTATGCAATTTTACTTTGAACTACTAAAGGTTACTATGGAAACCTCAACTCTTTTTCCCTCTTCACATTCTTTGAACAGGTAGTAAGTCTCGCAATGTGGGGGAAGTGGCACTGAAACATTACTTGAAAATCAGCTCAAAATTTCTTTTGCCATTCATGAGTCAATGTGAAACTAAGATTTTTCAGACAGTCTGGTAGAAGAACAAAATATTTAAAAAACAAACAAACAAAAAAATTGAATCTCTAATGTCTGCCAAACTTCTGGTTTTTGATTCACTGAAATTCGATCTTTGCTTGATTATATTGGTGAATATAAATGATTCCAGCATTAATCAACATAATAAAGTGGTGCAGGATTTATTCCCAAATGGTTGCTCTTGTTCTCAGCTTTTAAAAATTTTTTAATCCTGGAACTGAAAAAGCCTTCTTATTTTCTTTTGATTCATCTGTGTAAATCATGTTCAATTAATACTTAAAACACAAAAAATTGATACAGTCAGATAGTTTCATCACCTACAATTTACTTAGAACATTGTTATTAGTTTTTGGTCCAGAATTCACAATGTCTAATGAGACCATCTAAGTGGTTTTCTAATTTGTCTCTGTTCATAATTTAGAATATTGAAATATTTACTTTCAGGCCAGTCTGTAATTTGACCATCAAATAATTTAATTCTTTCTATATTACAATCTAGTTCTGTGCCCCATCTCTAAGCAAGCAAGCCAGCCAGCCAATGATTTTGGACTCTTGTTTATTTTCCCTTTCAGTCATGTAGAAAAAAAAAAATTCTATAATTTTGCTTCTTGTCTTGAGTTTTCTGGGTTTTACTCTTTATCTTCTTTAATTGAAAGACTTCCAATATCAAAGTTAAACAACACAGAAATAAAGCTAGTAAAAAATCTTTGACAGTCATTTCTATAAGAATTTTGACTGTCAGAATTTAATTTAGTATCTTTTAAATATTTTAATAAGGCATTAATAAAGACTTTACTTGACTTTCTATTTTGCCTTCAAAATGGAATTGAAGGGCAGAAGAGATCAGAGCCTCCTTTGCCAAGAGCAGATGTCACATTGTTCGTCTCCCAAATTTGCTTGAGCAATATCCAAATAAAAATAATTTTGTTCTGCTGCATCAAAAACGTATCCTTCTTTACCAACATCAACAAACACTACATTAAAATACATGCATGTTATATTTTCTGTTCATTCTGTCTAGTAGGCATGGACAAATGCACAATTTTTGTTGATATTTTAATGACAGATTTTGCATGGGCATTCAGATTTGGGGAAGATTTTATGAGACAAGAAAATTCCAGACATATTTATCACCACTTTCTTTGTCAATTTTATTGAAAGTACAATTTCAAAATCAATATAAATTGTTATTTTCTACATTTAAGTGGTTTCTATTATTTTTTTTTTGACCTGCCATAAAACCAAATCCTGTATGTATGCAGGCAAAAATGCTTTTTCTGTAATGTTCATTCAATTTCCTCTTTATTAATCCTATTTTTTTATGGTTTGCTTTTTGAAAGATATCTAAATATCATAATTTAAATCTTTGTAACCAAAACCAGAAGACTGGTCCCCTTTTTTTTTGTGTTTTTTTTCTATGCCCCAAATCAATTCTGGTATAGCATCTACTCTTGGAAGTGCAGAAATGATCATACATGGTAGTTCAAGCTCTCTAAAATGATTACTCTTCTGATAAGCACACCACATCACATCAACACAATTCACATGACACATTAAGAGACTTGTATGAGCACTCTGCTGCTTAAAGTTTCCTCATCTTTATTAGCTAAAAAATGCTATAAACAACTTAATTTAAAGGAAGTTCTAAGATTTTAGTTGTGCTTTTAGAACAGATAAGAGCACATATAGTCATGAATTTAAGAAGCACTGTAAAATGAAGAATAATGTTAAGTATTACTACAATGATACTAACACTGAAGGCAATAAAAAATTGGTTGACTTGGCAGTGACAAGTGGTTACAATTGTACTTGATGATTTTACAGGACCTTTCCAATTGAAATTATTTATAATTTCATAAAAAAAGAAATTTTTTTTACTGGATTTTGTACATTATCAAGTATCCCATCAGTCCCCCTGCACCCCCATACTTGTATGTTTACATAGTTATATTCAAATCAATTTAATTAAAAAAGTATCTCTGAGAAATATTAGGAGATAAAAGACTTTGAGATGTTTGAATTTTTGTCTAAAAAGACTAATTGCTTACATTTAGCCCTCGTCACTCTTCAAAATAAGTAATTTCCATATACTGGAATGCTAACTAAAAATATATAATATAGCCTATATTAATTCACTTAGAATTGTAGCTGAGGAAGACATTGGTGAGATGTGGAGAAAATCATAAGATCAGATATTCATTAAACTCAGGATTTATGTGACAGATTCCTTGACAGTCATAAGATTTTTGTAATCAATAATTTTCACCTTTTTTTTTTTTAATAATAATAGTGAAATAATTTAGTTGATACCATCTGTGTTCAATAGATTCTAGTCAATACCAGTAGGTACAGCAACAGGTACTCAGTATTATCCACAATATTTTCTTCCTGTAGGCCTGTATTTTGGTAGTAACTTTGAATACCAGGAGATAGGAGTTTTTGATGCAACTGTTGTCTACATTTTCATATCAATTTTCTACTTAAGTTACTCACCTGTGCTGGACCATGTTAAGTAGGAAAACTGTCACCAGCAAGTGTTGGGCACTGGTAAGAGAAATTCCACAGCTCCTCCTGCTACTGACACAAGGAATAACGGTTTCTAGAGAAGGAAAAAAAAAAAAAAGACAAATAATTATATGGATTGAGCATATATTTAGCATCTAATATCTCACAATTGGGAGTGACAGACCTGGAGGTCCTAGGCTGCCTTTGTACTTTAAATTAGAATGAAACTACCAGTAGTAAGGGTACAGGACCAAGATCACATCACTTAATGCTAAAGTGCAGATCAGCATTCAATTACAAAGAGGGTTTTTTTTCTAGTTATGGTAATTGTGAACATCTTTGTTTACAGTCATTCTTAATTTAAAGTAGCTGGGCTGAACATGTGAAGATTCCAAAAAGCTGCTTCTTTTGGTCCTAGGGAGCAATCAAAAAAACAACCAAACAAACCAAAACAAACTAAAAAAAGGCCAAAAAGGAAATTCAGGTGTTCCACTACATGAAGCACTTTTACTGAGGTGATTCTTTTTCCATGTATTAGATTTCTTCATTTCAATTTTACTGTCTGGTTGTCTGATTTCTGATAATTATTAAATGAAAAGTGTAGATCTACCTGAAAAAGACCACATGACCGTCAGTTACAGCTTTTAAAAAGCATCCCATTATGTAGGTCAGATAGAGTAACTTTTATTACTTTTGACAAGTCTTTAATTTTTTGTCATTAGTATACCTTTTGCTATAAAGATATTAATCCTTAAAAAACTACTTCCGTAACCCCTTCACTTGTTATTTTACTTCATATTCTGTTTGAGGTCACCAACATTAGATAAAACAATGACTGTGCTCATTCAATGCTGCTATGATTAAAAAAAAAAAAACACACCAAAAAACCAAACCTTTTTAACGTAATTGCTTGTCCCAGAAATTCAATCTTTAGTTGAGTGTAAGGACTGTCATTGTGGGTGTAAATTCTTAATGTCTACCTTCAAAAGCCTGTAAGAGGCTTTACAGACGTTATTACAGTGATGGCTATAGAAATTCATGGGATAGATGACATTATGGATGGCAATTCGTAGAGTATATTGGTCTTTAATGAGAATTTGATTAAGAAACACACTGAACTCTTGCTACAAGCTCTTTCTGGACTGTTTACCTCCTGTGGCAATGTTTCAGTAAAGAGGACAAACTGATGGAAGATCCTTGTAGTTCAGTGGTAATCAATGCAGGAAGAAAACAGCTCAAGAGAAATTTGAAAGAACCGACAGAGGGTCGAAGAAATTAGATGATCTGAAATCATAGAAACAGATGGAAGAGGGTGAAAGCATAATGGAATGAAAAACCTTGAAATGCTAACTACAAAGAAATGAATTATAGCAAATATTAGTCAGTTGCTTTTGTTCAATCTGACTTGACACATTATGAATGACATTTATTCAACCTTCTGCTGTCTTTTCCACCACAAAATTCATATAGATTCTGGTGCATTTATTGATCTTCTTTCTCTTTCAATATTGCAATTACAGTCATTAACTTACTCCTGGGAAATGGTGAAATTGTGACTCAGATTTCCAATAAAATTGGTAAGCAGTGAGAACAAGTGTTGTGGCTCATGTTTGTTTTAGTTTAATTCAGTTATTATTTGATGTTAATGGTTTGTTCTCCTGTTCTCCCCCATATTCACCCCAAATTGGCTTGTTCCCAAAGTTGTGTCCTCCCACCAGTTTCCCTTTATGGCTTTTCCCCACCTTCTGTTCCAGTCCTTACCCTATCAATCACTGTTACCCAACCCCTTGTTCCAGATCCTTCCATGCCAATCCTCCCCAGAGCCAATCCCTTTACTGTCCCTCTCAATGGGTGTTCTGGGGTGTCACCCAAACCTCGACATCCCATTGATGCACGTGACCCCTTCCCTGCTCCCATCTACCCTGATTTGTCCAAAGACCCATGACTCAATCCTTCAACTCCACCCCTGAGTTCACCCTTATTGAACAATGTGTTGTACACACCCCTTTGCTGTATAAAATCCTGTGCACAGAGCTGCACGGGGCTCTTCTCACCTGTTTCCCTTCAACCCCAATAAACCATTTGGTTGGAACCTCGGACCTGGAGAGCCTCTCTCTTGCTTCTCAAACCAAACCCTGGATGTGGTGAGACAGTTATCACCTAGGAGCATTGGCTCTGAAGGTTCAGCTGAAGGCACAAACCCCACTCCTCAGCTGTTCCCCACACTTGGCATGGTGCTGGTGTGCTTTGAGCCAGCCTGGGCTCCAGTCAGCCACGTCAAACAAGCTGAAAAATATCTGTATAGGCATAAGAAACATAAAATTTCAGATGAAAGTGTAACTTAGGAGGAAATGTGCGTCAAACACAGCATCATCATCCAGTTAAAATTATCACACTGTATTCAACATTGCTGTGGCCTTGTTTGGAGTAGTACATGGAGTTCTGGGCTTCATAATTTGAGAAGGATCTGAAGGTTCTTGCATGCGTCCAGAGGAGGGTAACAAAGCTGGTGAAAGGGCTAGAAGACGTGTCTTGTGAGGAGTGGATGAGGAGGCTGGATTTGTCTAGTTTGACAAAAAGGAACCCGAGGGCTGACTTTACTGCTTTCTGCAGCTTCCTGAGGAGGGGAAGTGAAGAGAGAGATGCTAACCTCTTCTTCTTGAAATCCAGTGACAAGATGCACAAGAAAGGTTGGTTCAAAGATGTGCTGGGGGAAGTTCAGACCAGACATAAGGAAGCATTAAGAGAAGGTGGTCAAACATTGCAGACTTGCTTGAGGAATTGGTCAGTGCCCAAATCTACTGTTTAAGACATTTGGATAATACCGTTAACATTAACTTTTGGTCAGCCCTGAATAGTTCAGTTAGTTGGACTAGATGGTCATTGTAGGCCTCTTCAAATTAAATTAATCTATTCTATTTTTTTCTATGCAGAAGCTATAGGAGTCAAGAGGAAAGATATCAGTTTGAAAAGGTATGAAATCTTGAAAGGGAAAACTCAGAGTTATCATTCCATTATTAGCAAAATCACCGGGTGGTCAGTAATCAGTTGATGTATACAAATACATAAATATATCTAAATATATAAACCTACTGTATATAAAGACATTTGAGATTAAACCTGGTCAAAAGTCTCCTAAGTACAGATTTACTATGCCATTCTTCATGTTTTCAATGTATAATTAAGATTATTGAATGAAAAACGCACAAAATAATGAAGTTGATTTTAAGTCAGGTAAATTGAATTGGCATAATGCCAACCTAGCACTTCATTGCATTATGCTTTTAAGTTCTATGTACTGTACTTTAAATAAGATTATCTTGCTAGTGGTTGGATAGATACTGCATATAAAAATCATTTGTGGGAGGGCAAGCAGCAAGCACTACTTTGTGGTACATAAAGTAGGGCAACTTATAAGAACTGAAGTTTCATGAAAATATTGGCAAAACTACAGTGATTTAAGCCTGGTTTCCTAGGCTTACTCTGCCATTTTCATTTCTTCCTTCTATCACATATATTTTGAATTCTAGTTTCAAACACACCTTAAAGTGGATGTGAGATGACAAAGAGAAATACGTTTCTATATGTTTTGTATATTATTGGTGACCATGTAGGAAAGACTGTTATATGTGTAAGTAGAGTAGAGGCTTATAAAATTCGGGTTTTACTAATTCCAAATTATTAAAGTATACAGTAATTTTATATATGTATCTATATATATATTTGAAATTCAGCAGTGACCATTTCTAGAGGTCAAAAAGATTGCTGGAAATTGTAGAACTGTGAAAACAAAACAAGAACAAAAATCTATTGGGAAAAAGCTTTCTTTTCTTAATTAATTTAAAATTTTGGAAGCTTTCAAATGCTACTAAATGTCCTTTCTATTGCCTTTGTCTTTAACATTTTAGGGGGGACTTTTTGGTGTTTTGACCTTTAAGGGATTTACAAATCTCCATGGAGCCCTACATGGGCATTTGCCAAGCAATTTACAGATGCCTTTTGTTGTGTGGCTCAGATGAGCCCTTATCAATTAAAAATTTTTCTTAGAATCTGAGACTTATATTAATTATAGGGACTTTCTTAGAATATAATGTGTGTGTGTATGTGTGTATATGTGTGTGTGTGACAAAAGAGCTCTCAGTTACTTATTGGAGATGCAAAGATGCAGCTCTTTAGAAAAAAGGAGTCTAAATTCCTGCTATACCACCTGCAGTCTAGTTTTGCAGAGAGTCTGTTTTAAAAACAAAATGAAGCAAGCAATGTTTTAAGGACCCATAATTCTATGGCAACTTACCCAGCTAGTATGATATCAAACAAGGTTTTCTGAATTTTCAACTTCACTTTCGTGACTTCTCTTTTTAAAGTATTAGTAGTTTTTTTTTTCCACCACATGAAAAATGGGTCTAAACTTTGCCTTCAGTTTCAAGAAGGCAATTTAGCAAACAATTTTTGTCTTTTTGAACAAACACTAAGAGCTATCAAAAGCTTTTGTTCCTGAGAACAAAAGTCATCCATGTGAGAGACTTTCAGATATTTTTGGAGAGTATTCAACTTTAACTGCTTCAGTATAAATGATGGAACCCACTGAGCCACTAAGTCTCTATTTTTCTTTTTTTAATATATTGACCTTAATAGACTCTATCTAGACTCATGCTTTTGTAAGCATGAAAAGCAAATAATTAACAGAAAGGGAAATTGAAATGACAGTATTAACTGGCTATGTGCATAAATTCTTAGAAGAAAATTATTTACAAGTTATTAATATACTAAATGAAACTTTATATATATAAATAAAACTTTTAAGAAGCTTCACCTGAAAATCTGGAAGCTTCTAATGAAAAAAAAAATAGTAATAAATAAAACAAGAACAAAAAGGTGATCTTAACCCACAGAAGAGTACTTCTCTCATTATTCTTGATTGTGGTACTCTAGCTTGCAAAAATACACATTCCCATTTCTTCTTAGCATTCTTGCATTAAGCAAATAGTGGTAGAGAGGAAATAAGTATCAAAGCAAAATATTTTTGAAATAACTTCTGTTACATACTACTATTCGAAACCTATTTGTCATTTCTCTAGGTACTTTATTAACCTTGTTCTAATGTTCTTTTCTCTGCAACTACCTCAAGTCTAGACAATGTGCTTGAATTAATCTATTATACAGGAAAATTTTTTTCACCTTTCACATAGACATCCAGAGCATGATTTAGTATTTCATACCAAAAAAAATCTCCAAAATATCTGCAAAGGAAAGCACTTGCAAGTAGGGAAAAATAATAATTTCAAATGTTTCTGGAATGTGGTAAAGGTCATCTGGGTTTTTTTGCACATAGTTCCATGAAAGTGAATCCAAACTCCCACCACACATTGCCTTTTATTCCCACAGCTGAATTTTGCTTAGTGGAAGCCTTAAAAAACTATTCTCCTGTTCAAGATCATACCTATTGCTCTAGAGAAAAAGAAAAATGTCTGATTTAATACTTACAGAGTATTGAAATTCCACTTCCCCTCTCCTTAACCTCCCTTTGTCAGTCCTGCAAAGGTCCCTCAGGAATTTATAAGTTTTGTTATGGAAATGGATAGAGTTATAAAAAAATAAAATTAAAAATCAAATGTTCTACTAAGTTTTTGCCTGTATTCTGCTGTAGCTTTACAAATATAATGCAAGAGAACCCTTTTCTTCCTTCAAAAATGAGTCCCAAAGGCAACATTCTGTATCTATTCCTCATTCGCTGAATAGTTTAATGTACCTTTTCAAATCATTCTAAACTTTGTCTTTAAACCACTCTGGTTTTCAAGATATTTTTGCTTCATATGGCTGAAATAGGACATGACATAAATAAACATTTTATGTTCTTCCATTTCTTGTCATTAAGGTGTCACATCAATAAAAAGAACCCTCATGAGGAAGTAATTTTTGTTCTGGAAATGACTGTTGCATACTGTCTTCCTCTGCTGTATTGCAAACCTAGGATATAAAGTTTTCAAAGCATAAGAAATCTAATCCTTTGACAGTCTTAAAAAAATTTAAAAAGCAAAAATAAAAAAGTTAAACAAAACTGAACTTGCAATAAATTCCTGAATTTAAAAAAAAAAATAAATAAAAGCTTGAACAGAGGAAACCAAGAGATTTGTCTTATTAAATTGCTGTCTTTTTAATATAAAATGAACATCCTAAATAAATAATAAAAATCAGGAAGGATTTGTCTCTATGATCCTACTCATTTATGAGACTCCATTCTTTATTTGTACTGATTATGTGAATAGCTTCTGTTAATATTTTAGGGTTTATTCCCTCACTCTAGCCAAACAAGTAAAATATGAGGGCACATTTTCAGTCTAAGTGTCTCCAAAACAAAATTATCTGTCACAGCCCTCTATGATTTATGGATGTTGAATGGCACAAAAAGTTTGTATTTATCTACTCCAAAAAGCTGAATATATTAACTATTGTATATTTCTTGGCAGCTATGTCCATACAGCCAACTGGCTCTTACCACTAGGTATACGGAAGAAAATCATCTTAATTTTGCATTCCTCATTGCAGGATCATATCCCAACCTACTTAGCTAGCCTTTTCACATTTAGTAATATTAACAATGTCACGGAATACCATCTGGAAATTGGATTTAGGATTAAACTCTCAGAAATTCCTACCTGGCACTACTTTCAAGCCGCTATAGCAACAAATAGCAGTGCTACCCGGTAGGATGTTGTTGTTGCAAATAAGCAGCAGCTTGTATTCAGCAGCTTGCTGCCAGCCAGCTCCAGTTGGATGAATAGCTTGTGCAGCTGTTTTCACAAGAGCATCAGCAGTTATCCCACCCCAGCTGCACCCAGGAGGAAATGACAGCAACTTAAATCAGCTGCTGCTGAAGGGTCTTGGATGTACTTTACTTGTTAAAGCATCATTGACAGGTTCATAAAATAATTATCATCGTGTCTTCTGAAATCTACCTTAGCTGATGCAGCCTAGGAAATAGGTCAAAAAAGAAATAGCTAGGACTAAAAGAAGTAAAATTGTACCTATTAAATATAGTTATTGGATCCTATCAATGTATTTATTTGGAGTAATTTGGCCTGTTTGAAAGACTTACAGTCATATCATCACACGTGGCTAGCAGTACTGGTTTTTGCCTTGATAGCACTAAGTTTCTTCATTGTTGCATTTATAGTGTTTGCTTCGAACTGGTGATAAGAACAGTGTTGGTAATATAGAGATGTTTGTTGTTACTGTGCAGTGCTCACACATAGTCAAGGCCTTTTTTACTTCTCACCATCCCTTGTGAGCTAGGAAGTTGAGGATGACAAGAAGCCTGGAGGCAACACAGATGGGACAGCTGACCCCAACTGATCAAAGGGATGTTGCATATCATCCAGTATCATGCTCAGCAATAACAGCTAGGAGACAAAGGAGGAAGGAAGGACATTTGGAGGAATGGTGTTTGTCCTCACAAGTCACCATTACAGTTGATGGTGCCCTGCTTTCTAAAGATGGTTGATCACCTGCCTGCCCACAGGCAAGTGAAGTAGTGAATGAATTTCTTGTTTGCTTTTGTTTGCATTCAGTGCTTTTACTTTAGTTATTAAATTGTCTTTATTTAAACCCAACATTTTTCTCATTTTTACTCTTCCAATTCACTTCCTCATCCTGCTGTAAAAGTAAGTGAGAAGGTGTGGGGGCTGAGCTGATGGCCAGTATCATTACCAGCCCATTGTTCAAAAGAGATTATGGTGGTAGCTTGTTAATCAAAGAAGAACCACCAAGATCAGTCATTCTATTCCTTTTTTATCTTTTGTATTATTTTTTTTTTTTTTTTTTTTTTTTTTTTTTTTTTTTTTTTTGCTAAAAGTATTGATTGTCTGAGAATAAATACAGCTGAAATAACAAGGTAGTGGCAGCAAGACAAGATATTCCAATGGAGATTTAAGGCAACTTGTAAAAAACATGTTTTTGTCTTAGTGATAACAGATAGAGACACAGAGATACATAATACAAATATTGTGGAAAATAAATTATTTAAAAAGAATATAAAAATATTTATGGACCTCGTTCTTGAAAACTTTCTTTCATAGCCTTCTGGCTTTGTTATTCCTATAGGCAATGCTAAAATATTGTTAAGAATTTTGAACTAGTTCTGTCCTATTACATTGCTTTTTTTCATGATGGAAGAAATTTGTATTTGTTAAATAATAAAAATCTAACTCACTTCCCAGTCAGTTTCCATATCTATAAAATATTTATGATTTATGTCAATATTTTACTGTCAGAGACATTGTCTAGAAAAACAATCAATTTCACCTATAGAAACATCAACCTCTTGCTATCATCTTTCTAGGAACTGTCTGTTCTGCTCTTAGGCCCTTTTAGAAATTACTCCTATGTCACCTTTGCTGAAGAACAGTGCTGAACTCAGGGTAAGAAAAAACCACATTTATTTCTTAAATGCCTGTCTTCCAATAATCTCTATGAACTTCTTCGGAAGTATGTAGCAGTATGCAATTAACATTCCTCATTAATTGGTAAAGAGATGCATCTCCACTACTCCCTGTTTGTGATCAAAACTTGTTCAGAAAACCCCTTATAATTTCAATTGTTTGCCCACAATCCACAAGAAAAGCAATTTTCAAACTTTATCCATAAACCTAAGAAATTTTAACAGCTTGGACTTCAGTACATTGGCAAATCTTCAGGACCTTATTCTGATTATCTATCTATCTATCTATCTGTCTCTCTGTCTCTCTGTCTGTCTTCTGTCTCTCTGTCTGTCTTCTGTCAGTCTCTCATTCTGATCAAAAGTATTAAAATCTTATGCTGTCTGTTTGTGGCACACTGCAAATTAGCATGGTATATATTCATTGAACATTGGAAAAGTAATAAAAAACACTTTATTTTTAAAGAACGAGATTTAAATTTTTTATTATATTACAGTTCAATTTAATACTCAAGATTTTCATCCACTATTAGATTCCTGTTTCCTACCAAATGGAATCATTGGTATCAAGATTAATACTGAATGAATAGAGGCCCCCTTTCTGCAAGCAGTGGTTAGAACACAAACCTTGATGCAATGGTTAAGGTCTCACTTTAAGCGTTAAAGGTAATTTTTTTTTATCAGTAAGCTATTTATATTTGCAATTAATTATTTTAACATAGCTATATAGCTATTATAATAATGACTACCAAAATGTGATTTTCTACACATTTGTATGTTATTTTAGTAGTGCTCTACGTACAAGATATTTGTATGTGAACAGTGCAAAGCCTGAAGGATCATCTAGTCTGAGCTACATCAGTGATGTGAACAAAGGAATTGAGAGCAGTTAGAGTTTGACAACAAAGACTAAATTACAAGGTGCTGTTAATTCCCATGAAAGTAGAGACACAAGGTAAGGTGCAGCCTTGCAGAAAGAGACCTGAGGATGCTGGTGGATGGTAAGCTCAGATTGTGTACCCTGTCAGCCAACAGCCTGTCAGCTGGCCATACCCAGAGGTGCATTATGCACAGTGTACTGTGTACTCTCTAAAGAAGTAATCGTTCCGCTGCTCAACACTGGTGTAGCTTCACCTTGGAAACTGTGGGCAGTTTCAGGGGCCACAATGTTAAAAGGATATAAAAACATTAGAATGTGCCCAAGGGAGGGCAAGCAAGATGGTGAAAGGACCAGAGGGCAGGGCTTGTGAGAAGCAGTGTAGGAGAGTCTAAGAGGTGTCCTTATTGCTGTCTACAGCCTCCTCAGGACAGGGAGTGAAGAGGTAGTTGTTGGTGTGTTTGCTCTGATGTCCAGTCAAATAACATGAGGGAATGGCTTAAAGCTGCATCAGATGAGGTTCAGATTGGACAGAAGGAAAAAAATCTTCACTGACAGGATGGTTGACGACCAAACAAGCTCCCCATGGAAGTGATCATGGACCCAAGCCTGCTCATTGGCATTCAAGAAACATTTGGACATCTATATGTTTCAACTTTTAGGTTGTCTGGTAGAGAATTAGGAGTTGGACTCAATAATCCTTGTGGGTCCTGTCCAACTCAGAATATTGTATGGTTAATATTATTTTGAATCTATTTATGTTTAGATTTTGTTCCATCTCAATTTGTAATACACTCACATGATATGTTGAAGAAGCCTCTGTTATTAGTGTTCAGTTCTCCATGCAGGCACTTAAAATTTACCCACTAAGCCTGTCTTTTATTCAGTAATCAAGACTTTGAACTTCTCCCTTTATTCAGTTCATGCTTTTAATAAAGGAATCACATAAGGGATTGGAATGTCAAGAATGATCTGCTAGCTTTTCCCACAACAAATTATCATGACATGAATCTCCTGTATTTAATTGTGTATTTAATTCTAAATGTTCTCAAGAAAGAGGTATCATTTTACTTTTCCTTGTCCTTACATACAAATTAGAAGACAGCAGTAAAGAATTTTGACAAAAAGAAAATATAAGTAAGAGGGGAAAGGGAGGAAAGTTTTCCTTACCTTAGCAGCTTGTTTTGAGTTTTGGTTGGTTGGTTGGTTTTGGTTTCTTTTTGGGGTTTTTGGGGTTTTGTTGTTGTGTGGGGTTTTTTTGTTTTTGTTTTTTTGGTTTTTTGTTTTTGTTTTTGTTTTTGTCTTTTTTTTGGTCCTTCCTCAATATTCTAAAAGGGAAAACACAGAGTGAAAAGTAAATATATTGGTTTCAAAATCTCAGTTCACAATAAATAGAAATTGTAAATGAGGTATGGCTTGTATTCTGATCTCTCCCCACAGAGACTTATCCGAACTTATCCATCAACTGTCTGCTCAAATGTGGAGCAACCTTCGGGAACTCAAAATCAGCTCTGCTCTGCAAGCACTGTACTGCCCATGATAGAGATCTCCATTACTCCTGCAGACTCAAAGCAGGTAAAGCTCATCTTGAATAAGCCTGGTTCCTCCCCAGCAGACATTATATTTTCAGCACACTAGCTCCAAGAAGAAAAAACAAAAAATTACTTATAGGAAAAGGAACCATGTATAGATAACCCAAGAGAGATAACAGACTATGATGTTAAATTACCATATATTTAGTATCAATACAAAGTATCATTATGAACAGCAGTCCTATAGTACATTAATGGATTCTAGTTTAACTATGTTATCATATATTTGGATTTTTGATGTCATACTGAACAATTCTATTAAAAGATTATGGATATGAATCCGCATGAATCAAAGACATGAAATTCAAAGTCCTCCTTAACTCAGCATTTCTGAGTGACCATACTAATGAACTGATTCATCTAGAAATGTAAAAATTCTATGGGCTAGATTATGCAACATCTCTAATTTATCTCAACTAGTTTCACCCAATCCCATGAATGGCAGTGGGAATTTTAGTGTTAAATAACTTTTTCCTTGTATTTGTGCATATAGAGTACACATAGCAAAGTATTGTCCAGGTGCACAATGATGGAATGAGAACACTTTAAAAATCTTATTTATTTTATTTAAAAGTAGAGGGCAGCAGTGTATTATTGCTGCTTTCTTTCCCAGACACTTCAAGGTCAAGCAGTGTGACTGGTAGATAAAGGAGTCTCCATGACTCTGATTTTATTTACTCTGTTTTCCTGACAGCAAGAGTATAGGCTATCCTTTGTTTTCCTGATAAGAGATGTCCTTAAAAGCTGAGAATAGATATGTAGTGATATTGATGACTTGACAACTTAAATGTCAACATGACATGACAGTTTATCTTACTTATTCTGCTACACTTTCAGTTGCCCCACATCCATATAGTCTGCCATTCTCTGCCTATATATTTTTTATTATTTTTCTTGCATATGTCTTCAATCTAAATTGCAAGATAATTAAGCTTACTGACACTTGTGATACCCTTCTGGTTGTGAGATTATGTAGCTGAATTCTTAGGTTACATTAAAACTTACGCAAGACCAGACATGGAGTTAAATTAAGTATTTGTGAACTCTTCAATAATATTACCCATTTATTTGATTTTCACCCATGCCAGCCAATTCAAAGACAGAACCTAAGTACTGTCCAGAGAACATGGCCTGTAGATTTTTCCCAGTAAGAAGGTGGCCAGCATGTTCTGCAGGATGCCCATGGACTGTATGGATGCCAGCTGTGTCATGAATTTTGCCCTCATGTATAGTCTAGTTTTCTAGGCCTGAGGTTTCTGAGTTTCTGAACTCAGTTTCTTAGTAGTGTTTAGGTTTCAGAAGACCTTGTTCCCACAGACTTAACATAAACATCCCAAGTGTTATTGTAACGAGAGTGATGTTTTGGATTCTTTTCTGTGGGATGGACTTGTCTCTATCCATTGCTTTGGGCCAATGGGAAGAAGAGTTCTGGCACTCTTCTAGCCAATGAGAGTGGCCTGTTCTAAAAAGTATATAAGGAGGGCAATTGTTTTAATAAAGTGGAGTCAGATACAGTTTTTTATAACGAGGTCTCATGTCGTTTGTTCATCACCCACAGCAACACTCATGTCTGAGGAACACTTATTGCTCACATCTGTGTACAAACTTGATGTAACCATCAATAAATAGGGAGACACTGACGTATATATATGTATAACGCTGACAATGGAAGTCGTATTTCCACTTACTTTTGTTTTTCTCTACACATCTGCTTAGGAATAATCCCTGAGAAGCAGACCTGGGACTTTGATGACCTGCTTAAGTATGATAGAGAAGTTCCACCGAAACAGATGGTAGCGTTATCATGCGTTGTTAAAGGAACTGCTTGACATTTAAATCTTTGTTTAATTTTTTACAATTAAAGACATTTGACTATAGATACTGAGTGTTGGAAAGAGAAACAATGCTGACTCACTAATTATTATATATTAAGCTCTCTCTGCTCAGTGAGAAATTTTTCATATAGTGAGCAGGAACACTTGGGTAAAAAAGTTTGTTAAAGGTCTTAGAGACATCATACAGGGCATAGTATTAATAGTGAAAAGCTCACAAAACTTATGTTCAAAGTCACTGCAGTAGCCCTTATCAGAGGTAGTTCATTGATAAAAATATAGCAACCAAAGGGATGACTCAAGAAAAGACAGATAAAAGACTTTTATATATATACCAGGGCCTGGTATACTAAAAAAAAAAAAAAAAAAAAAAAAAAGGTTGGTGGTCATAAAACCTTGAATTTGTTTTTGGTTAACTTTTCTTTACAGTCAGTTGCCATCCATTCATAGATGTTACAGTATGAGGAAAAGCTTCAGCAGGACTTTGAAAGTTCTGCGAAAGACAGTGTGACACAGTATTAGAAGAAAAATATTAAGAACCATTAAAAATACACTTTTTTTACCTCTCTACCCCCCACTTTATGTCAAAACCTGGAACATAAATGCAGAGGAGATTTTGTGGCAAAAGATAACATGACAGGCAATTGTGCAGTAAAGTGTTCAGACATGTCAAAAGACTGTCTTTTTGATGGCTAAACACAGTCATATTGCTTCTGATACACTTTGTAGTACTAAAAAGATATCAGCATTAATGATTTTGTCAAGTTACAAATAGCTGCTAGTCAAGGTTTTATACAGAATCTTCTATACATGCTGTCCATTTTATTTTATTTATTTTATTTTATTTTATTTTATTTTATTTTATTTTATTTTATTTATTCTTATTGCTTTATATAGCATTTTAAAATTTTCCTTTATAAGTCATGTACTAACACTTGAGACATGCTGTCATGTAAGTAAACATATTGTACTATATCAATTTTAGTTACATATTTTTCAAAAACATGAGATTCTATTTTTCAGATGGTATAAATCATTCTAGTTCTACCAACTGTAAAGCTGACCCAGGGTGTGAATATTTAAATTTTTTTATGTTAGAAATGCTATCCTGTCATGCAAATAAAAAATATGTTAGATAAGATTTTTAGCATTGTAAATAAAATTGATTATATTATTTGACAAACATTTTTCTAAAATCCTTTGGACAACTGGAAGATAACATCTACTTCCTAGCATTGACTTTTTGGAAATTAGATATTTCTTCTTCATTGTAGCATTTCACAAAATGCTTATCATTAAGGCATAGATTAGGTGGCCAAAACCTCACTATAAAGAAGAAAAATTCTCATCTGCAAGATTTGGAAGACTATCATCCTGGAGTTCCTGGGAAAAGATATTGCAAATTGTTCTACCTAAAATAACACACACACACACACACACACATATATATATATATATACAGAGAGAGAGAGATTGAGAGAGATTGAGAGAGAGAGAGAGACAGGGGGGAGGGGAGGAGAGATGTATATTCCTTTGGGGATAAGGTAAGGAGGCAGAAGAGTTGGGTTTGAAGGAATGAAATTGAGCAAAATAAAGAAGGTGCAAGAAAAGAGTTTTTTGTACTGCCTTTTTCTCTCATGATCCAAAAATTTTAATCTTCAGGGGGAAAATTCATTTTCCTTGCTTCAACTATGCATTATTCATAGTGACAACTGATAAGTGACCTCCCTGTCCTTATCTTGACCCACAAACTTGTTCATCTTATTTTCTTCTCCTGTCATGTTGGAGAGAGAGAGTGAGACAGTGACTGGGTGGGTATCTGGCGGTCAGACTCTATAAGACCCAACAAGAAATAATTATACAAAGGAAGCCATATATATATTGTATTTTAAAGTACATTATATAAAGAGTAAAGAAACTTATGCCTTACTATATACAAAATTATTCACCATAAATATCTGAATTAAAGGAAAATGTTAACTGATCTTGTAAGATTAATAATACATATATTTAAAATAAACTTGATTATAATAATCAAATTGAAAATGAGAATATAACATTTTATATATAAATTTCTGATTATGAGACATCCTTTTCTTTTTCCTTTTTCACTTCTCTTTCTCTCTTCTTCAATACATTATGGATACTTTCATGGCAGTCATGAAAGAGAGAGAATTAATGTAATTTTAATGCAATTCTACTTCAGCACTCCTTTCCTTTTAACAGTAATTTAGATTTAAGTGATCCTTTAAAAAATAAATGAAATTCCTTAAAGATCTATTTCTCTTCAATATACTTGAAGAGTTCTCATTAATGCTGACAGTGGAAGTAACAATGAAATGTGCTAGATTTAAGTATCCAGAAGCTAACATCTTTGAGTTTTTATATATTGAGCTGTTGAGCAAATTGTCCAAGGACTAATCTTACATGTCTGTTTTGCTGGCTTGAGCTATTTTAATTGCTGCAGTTCATCTCTATTTTCGTTTTTAAACCCACTTTTACCAGTGATCACTACTTTGAATTTTTCTATTTCACATGCACCATGTCTTTTGGTTCAAACTTCACTTTTCCCATATGCAAATTCATTAATTTCACCAGGACACATAGGAATGGAAGTTACCATCAGTTGTGCAATATGTTAGACATGGGTTAGGTCAATCCCCAATATCAGTACAGACAGGAGGATGAAGGGATTGAGAGGAGCTCTAAAGAAAACAAAGTGGGAATACTAGTTGATTTTAAAAATGGACATAATGCAACAATGTGTGCTTGCAGCCCAAAAATATGATTGCATCTCTGGATGCATAAAAAAGCATCATGAACAATAAGTCTAAGGAGATGATTCTGCCCTTCTACTTTCCTGTGGTGACATCTCACCTAGAATACTTCGTCTAGCTCTGGGGTTCACAGTATAAGAGAGAAATGGACCTGATAGAGGAGCAGAGCAGAGAGTCACAGAGCCACAGGATGGGTCAGGTTGAAAGTGACCACAGTGTGTCATCTGGCCCAACTGAGTCCAAGACAGACACGAACTGACGGTAAAGATAATCTTTATTACAGCGCCGGGCGCACGGGGGATCACTCCTCCAAACATGCGCGCCTGCCACTTCTTCTTTCCTACATTTATTGTTCTTACTATTACATATTCATTGGTTTTCCCGGAATCATGTTACATATGCATGTACTTTCCGGGAATCTGTTTACATATGTAAATTAGGTTCGCGCAGCCGCAGTAGTTCACTAGGGTGGTCGTCTGGAGTACTCTGGTGGTCGTCCATAGTCTTCTTCAGTTGCCCGTTAGTTGACCCTTCTCTCCTCGAGCCTGCGCAGTCATTCCTTATCATCTTGCAGTTAAGCAATACCTCCTTCTATGGTCAAAGCTTACATTAACCAAGGTCCATCTGTTGAGTAAGCATTGTGCCAGAACAACAGGAACTCATACATCAACCTATTGTATGGTCAAGGCTTAGACCACTAACCAAGGTCTATCTGCTGGATAAGCGTTGTGTAAGAATAACAGGAACTCATATATCTTAACATATTGTCCTCTGATAGAGTAAGTACATATTTCCCAGGCCCCTTCTAACTACTGAGTTTCTATTCCCCTTATCAAGTCCCCCCTTATTTATGTTCCTTTGCAAATTCTTTTGCAACAGGCGAAGAACTTTATTTCTTAAGATATCTATCGATTAATATTTGTTCTTCCCTTCGATTCGCCTCCTACCTATTATAGTCTTTTATTGTCTTTTTCCCACAGTATAAGATACACTTGATCATTATAAATATTATGATTATTAATATAAAAAGGCTAGTAATTACTAGAAAAATCTGTTTTACCCATTTAAGATTTGGTAACTATGAAGTTAGCTTTTCCCATACTTCCTGGAAGCCTCATGACAAGTCATCTTTGGTTACTTCATGGAGGATTTTTGTTTGTTCCCAAATTTCCTCCAAGTCTGTAGAAATTCTTCTACTTTGGTCTAAATACATACAGCAGCTTGTATTGATTACAGTACATACCCCCCTTGAGAAGCTAACAACAGATCTAGCGCCATTCGATTTTGTTGCACTACTTGGGATAAACTATGTATTTCTATTTGTTGCGCTTTTATCACATCAATTGTTTTATTTCCAATTTTTTCTATCACAGCTGAGATATTAACAATTGTCTTTTCCAGCTCACTCACTCCTAACCAAGGGAGAAACCATCGAACAAAGGAGTGAAAGGCGGTTGGTCTCTCTGCTATTGCATTTTTGACTTTTCTCCTTATTCTTCGGAGATGAGTTCTCACCCATCCTCTTGGTGGGGAGTCATGTATGGTCACATTGGGAACTACTGCTCCCAGAGTACATGTCCCAATCCAATTTTTTGGTAAAACCTTCCAAGCAGTATCATTACACAGCCAATACCAACCTTTCCCTTCTGGGACTGGCCATGCTGTGGTGTTTACACTGGTTGGGGATCTTATATAAATAGTATTGTTACAATTTGTGTGATTCCCAACATATATTGTTTTGTTTGCAAACATCCCTCGCCTTGTCTATTCCTTTAGGTGGATTACACCTTTGGACACATGTACAATATGGGCTCGGGGCTTTGGGACTAATTATTTCCAATTTTTGGTTTCTTACCCCTTGTTTGGCCAGGTAGTATTTTTCCATAAATTAGTCCAAGTATAATTACAGGGTATCGGAACCCTAATTAATGGAGTTCTCTTTCCCCCATGTTCCGGCATATTTGTACATATCCAACAATTTGTCTTATTTAAAATTCGAGAAATATTCTGGGTTAAGGATAGATGTGAATTCAAGCTCCAATGAATCCCACTTATCAACGTCATTGTCTGGAGAATCGTAAACCCAAAGGTCCAGTAGGGGTTACTTCCCATGACTTATTCGGTGCTTTCTTCACTTTCGAGTAATGGATCCAGGTAGGTTGTTCTTTAACCTTGATGGCTGTGAATGTAGTCAGTAGCACTTGA
Organism: Sitta carolinensis; assembly: GCA_032173965.1. Taxonomy (NCBI): domain Eukaryota; kingdom Metazoa; phylum Chordata; class Aves; order Passeriformes; family Sittidae; genus Sitta; species Sitta carolinensis. The sequence continues at coordinate 32,368,536 of CM063283.1, forward strand.
TATGGTCCGTTCCACTTCTCTTCTAATGGGCTTCCTGAAAAATTTCTTACATATACATAATCACCAGGTTCAAAATCATGTAAAGGTCGATCTAGTCCCCTTGCCCGAGTTCCCAAAACAATTTTATTAACTCGTGATAGCTGGTTTTGTAATGATCTTATGTATTCATATAAATACTCATTTCCTATCTGAGTTATATCTTCACCCTTAAACAAAGAAGGGTATGGCCTCTCATATAGGATTTCGAAAGGGCTTAAGTTTTCCTTGGTCCTAGGTTTAGTTCGAATTCTGAGTAGGGCTAAGGGTAAGGATTGAGGCCAGGTTAAACTCGTTTCTTGGCCAATCTTAGTTATTTGTTGTTTAATCATGTGGTTCATTTTTTCTACTTGTCTACTAGTCTGAGGCCTATAAGGAGTATGTAACTGCCACTCTATTCCTAGTATCTTTCTTACTTGTTGCACAATCTTAGCGCAAAAGTGCGTTCCCCTATCAGATGAAATGGTTGCAGGAACCCCAAAACGAGGAATTATTTCATTTAAGAGTGCTTTTGTCACTTCTTTTGCCTTATTTGTTCTACAAGGATATGCTTCCGGCCACCCTGAGAAGGTGTCAGTTAGGACTAAAAGGTACTTATATCCCCCTTTTCGTGGAAGTTCCGAAAAATCTATCTGCCATTGTTGTCCCGGGAAATTCCCTTTTCCAATGGTTCCTAATCTTAACCGATTGCTTGTTTTGGGGTTATTTCTTAAGCAAACCTCACATTGTTGTGTTACTTGCTTAATTATTGTGTACAGGTTTCGACCTACTAACTTTCTTTTAAGATCTGAATATAAAGCATCTGCTCCCCAATGGGTTTTACCATGTTCAGATAATATTAATGACCAAATTCTTTTGGATGGTACTATCACTTGGCCCTCTTTTAACTAAGCCCACCCGTTTTTATCCAGTTTTCCCTGCAAGTCTTCAATTAACTTATGATCTTCCTTTGAATACCCCGGGGCAAGATTTAAATTAATTGGTTTACCGTCTGGTATCAATGGACAAACTTGGATCTGGGTTCCCTCCTCTGCCACCCTCCGGGCCTCCGTGTCAGCCAATCGATTACCTATTTCGGGATCTGAGTTTCCTCTCTGATGTCCTCGGCAATGTATGACAGCCACCTTTTTAGGGAGTTTCACAGCTTCTAATAAGTCTAATATTTCCTTGGCATGCTTGATTTGTTTTCTTTGAGCTGTTAGTAGTCCTCTTTCTTTTCATATAGCCCCATGTGCATGGATCACCCTAAAAGCATACCTTGAATCTGTCCATATGTTAATCCTTTTTCCTTTAGCCAATTCTAATGCCCTGGTTAGAGCAATAATTTCTGCTTTTTGTGCCGAGGTTCCCGCCGGAAGAGGTTTTGCCTCTATCACGTCCTGTGTTGTAGTTATTGCGTAGCCTGCCTTCCGTATTCCTTGTTTCAAAAAGCTACTACCATCCGTATACCATGAGTCTTCAGTGCCCTTTAATGGCTCCTCCTGGAGATCCGGGCGACTTGAATAAGTAGCTTCAATGGTCTCAATGCAGTCGTGGGTTACCGGCTCCCCTCTTGCATCACTAAGGAAAGATGCTGGATTCACAACGTTAGTCACAGTTATTTCCACATCATCCTGCTCTACCAGAACAGCTTGGTATTTCAGAAACCTTTGAGGGGACAACCAATGGCCTCCCTTTTGTTCCAGCACAGCCGAAACAGTATGGGAGACTAACACAGTGATCTTTTGGCCCAGAGTAAACTTTCTGGCTTCCTGGATATTAATTACGACCGCTGCTACGGCGCGTAGACATCTTGGCCAACCTTTGCTTACTTCATCCAGCTGTTTGGAGAAGTATGCTACTGTGCGTCGATAAGGACCTAATTTTTGGGCCAAAACCCCCAGTGCCATCCCCTGCCTTTCATGAGAAAATAACAAAAATGGTTTAGAAACATCAGGCAGGCCGAGGGCCGGTGCCCTCATTAATTCTAATTTCAGTCTTTTGAAAGAGGATCTCGCCTCAGGGGTCCAGCTTATCAGAGTGGTTTTGCCTTTCAGTAAATCATACAGGGGTTTTACTAGTATTCCATAATTGTAAATCTAGAGTCGACACCAACCTGTCATTCCCAGGAAAGTCCGTAGCTCCTTAGCAGTTTGTGGCTCAGGGGTTCGGCAGATGGCCTCTTTTCTGTCCTTACCAAGTTCTCGTTGTCCTTGAGAAATTTCTAATCCCAAGTACATCACCTGTTGTTTTATCATTTGAGTTTTTTGCTGGGAGATCCTATATCCATTTAGTCCCAGAAAATTTAACAATTCCACAGTCCATTGAATACACCCTTCCCGAGTTTCAGTAGCTACCAATAAATCATCAACATACTGTAATAGTATTCCTTCATTGTTTGGGGGAATCTATGTTTCTAGATCCTTAGCCAGCTGATTTCCAAAGAGTGTTGGACTATTCTTAAATCCTTGGGGTAACACAGTCCAAGTTAGTTGTGTTTTTCTTCCTGAATCAGGATTTTCTCATTCAAAGGCAAATAGTTTTTGGCTTTCAGGGGCCAGAGGTAGGCAGAAAAAGGCATCTTTTAGGTCCAAGATGGTAAATTAACCTAGAGTGTTTCTTAATTTAGTTAATAAAGTATAGGGATTAGCCACCACAGGATGTATATCTTCCACTATCTTATTGATTGCCCTAAGATCTTGCACCAGTCTATAAGTTGTTCCATCTGCCTTTTTTACTGGCAATATAGGGGTGTTATATTCTGACTCACATTCTATTAATAAATTATTTTTTATAAATCGATCAATGATATTTTTAATTCCTTTTCGATCTTCCAGTCTCAGGGGGTACTGTTTGATCCTTACCGGTCGCGTACCCGGTTTTAGTTTGACTACTATAGGAGTGGCATTCTTTGCCCTCCCCGGGATTCCATTTGCCCAAACTCCTGGGTATACTCTATCTAGAATTTCTTTTAATATTTCTGAATTTTTCTCTGCTTGTACTAGTGCAAGACTTATAATTTCTAATAATCGTGGTTCCGGAACTTGAAACTCAATCTTCCCTTTCTTAAAAGTTATCTTAGCTTCCAATTGTTCTAACAGATCCCTTCCCAGTAAAGGTTTCGGGGAATTTGGTAAATATAAAAATCGATGAACTCCAAATTGTTTTCCCAGTTTATAGCTCAAGGGTTTTAAAAAATAAGCCTTTTCCGGCTGGCCGGTCGCTCTAATTACTGTTATAAAATCCTTATCCTCAGGGACTAATTTTTGATTCAGTACCGAATATGAGGCTCCCGTATCTATAAGAAATTCCATTTCCTTTTCAATCCCCAGCTTAATTTTAACCAGCGGATCCGCTAGGGTAGATACCTCTGGTTCCCGTCATTGATCTGTATTGACCTGGGCTATTACTGAGGTCTTATTTACCAACTTGGGACATTCCTTTTTCCAATGACCCTGTTCCTTACAATAGGCACATTGATTTGCCTGCAGCCCCGGTCTACACCCTTTCCCTTTAATCACTCGTCCATTTCCTTTTGTCTTTTCCAAAGCTGCTAATGTGGCTTCAGTGATCATTTGTCCCGTCTTATTTCTACTTTGTTCTTCCCGGTTTCTGTATACCCTCTAAGCTTCCTCTAATAATTTTTCTAAGTCCCGAATATCAGGTTCTTTTAGTTTCTGTAGTTTCCTCCTTATGTCTTCCGCAGACTGTCCCAAAAAGAGGGAAACTAGCTGTTGTTTCCCAGTATCTGTCATGGGATCTAATGTGGTGTATTTTCTCATAGCAACTCTTAACTTATCAAGAAATTCAGTTGGAGTTTCTGTGGTACTTTGCTTTATTTCATATAGATTCGACCAATTTACTGCTTTAGGTATAGCAGTTTCAATACCAATTTTAATCCAATCCTGATATCGTTTTAGCATTCGATATTGTTGATCATCATTCGGATCCTAATTAGGGTCGTCCCTGGGGACATGTGCCTCCACTGTACCCGGAAGGGTTCCGGCAGTGATTTGGACTTGAACATGAGTCCGAGCACTTTTAATTATCAGTTGCTTCTCTGTTTCTGTTAAAGTATCTAGCATCAAATCTATATCCTTCCAATCAGGGTCCTGATTTTTAACTATAAGCTCAAATCTTTTAGCCACCCCCTCAGGATCATCCCGGTAATTTCGTACCGTCTCTTTCCATGTGTCTAAATCACTCATGGAAAAGGGGATTTTAATCCTTGTAGGTCCCGCAGCTCCAACTGCCTGTCTCAGGGGTGCCTGAATGACAGGACCCATCTTACTCCGAGCACGGGTGGTGATTGGTGAGAATCCCACTATTCCCGATGCTTGATTACTTGGTCCCTCCCCCGGATCACCTCCCTCCGCTTGATTCCTTCTACTTTCTGGAACAAGGGGGTCAGCTCGTGGAGGGGTAGGGGATTCCGGAGGGGTGTCAGACCTAGGAGGGGTAGGGGGCCTTGGGGGTGTAAAGTAATCCTCCACCCTTTCTTCACTCTCCGAAATTTTTAAGCATCTTTGTCCTATACTACAAGCTGAACAACATCGCTTCATTTTAGGACCGTTCTTTTTCCGATCCTTTTCTATAGCTAATACTAAAGGATCTTGTGGGGCTTGATTTAAACCACAATCTTTTTGCCATTCTGGATGATTTCTTAACGTGAAAAACAAATCGCATAAGTAACTTCATCCCACTTCCCTTCCCGCCGTAAAAACAACATTAATTGTAACAAAGTATTGTATTGCAAAGTCCCATTACACGGCCATTTTTCTCCATCCTCCAATTTATATAACGGCCACCACTGATTGCAATACTTAATTAAGGTCTTTTTGTTCATTGCTCCCCCTGGGATTCCTCCCATATCTTTCTAATGAGCTAACACACAGCCCAGAGGGCTCTTTTTCGAAATTCCCCCGCTCTGTTTTCCTCCCATTCTATACCAAACACACGGGACACCCCGGGCACTTCCTTATACAACAACAAAGGACAAATAGGAATATCAATACTCCAAAAACAATAACCAAATAGTACCAATATTCTCCAATATACATCCAAAACATTCACACAAACTTAACAAATCCAAACGCGATCGCCCAAATAGTTAAGTTTCCTAATGACCGGTCCCAAGAAAACAAGAAAACAAAATAAGAGTACCTGTACCGTCCTTTGGAGTATGCAAGGAGTCCTTGTCTGCCCCCGCAGTGATCCGGATGAGGCGAGGAGTCCCTCCAGGAAAATCCTGGGGGTACCCTAGGGAGTCCCGTTCCCAGCGGGTCCTGCAGCTAGGCAGAGAGTCTCCTGCCTGGCTCGCCAAATTGAGTCCAAGACAGACACGAACTGACGGTAAAGATAATCTTTATTACAGCGCCGGGCGCACGGGGGATCACTCCTCCAAACATGCGCGCCTGCCACTTCTTCTTTCCTACATTTATTGTTCTTACTATTACATATTCATTGGTTTTCCCGGAATCATGTTACATATGCATGTACTTTCCGGGAATCTGTTTACATATGTAAATTAGGTTCGCGCAGCCGCAGTAGTTCACTAGGGTGGTCGTCTGGAGTACTCTGGTGGTCGTCCATAGTCTTCCTCAGTTGCCCGTTAGTTGACCCTTCTCTCCTCGAGCCTGCGCAGTCATTCCTTATCATCTTGCAGTTAAGCAATACCTCCTTCTATGGTCAAAGCTTACATTAACCAAGGTCCATCTGTTGAGTAAGCATTGTGCCAGAACAACAGGAACTCATACATCAACCTATTGTATGGTCAAGGCTTAGACCACTAACCAAGGTCTATCTGCTGGATAAGCGTTGTGTAAGAATAACAGGAACTCATATATCTTAACATATTGTCCTCTGATAGAGTAAGTACATATTTCCCAGGCCCCTTCTAACTACTGAGTTTCTATTCCCCTTATCACAACCTCCCTGCTCAAGGAGGGTGATCCTAGAGCATGTTCTGGAGCATCTCCAGTGAGGCTGCAACCTCTCTGGGCAATCTGTTCCAGTGTGCAGTCATGCACACAGTAACAAAGGTGGAACTTCCTGTGAATCAGTTTCTGTCCATTGCTTCTTGTCCTATTGCTTGGCACCAAGAAGATCCTGGCTCCTTCCTCTTGATGTCCTCCCTTCAGATACTGACAGACAGTTGATGAGGTCCCCTCTCGGTCATGTCTTCTCAGGCTGAACAGGTCCAGCTTCCTCAGACTTTCCTTGTAAAAGAGATGATCCAGTCCCTCAATTGCCTTTGTTGTCCTCCATTGAATCTGCTCTGGGAGCTCCATGTCACTCTTGTACTGGGGAGTACAGAAATGGACTCAAAACTCCAGATGTGGCCTTTCCATGCCTGGGTAGAGGGGCAGGATCACCTCCCTCAACCTGCTGGCAATGATAATTCCAGATGCAAAATTTATCACCAAAAAGCTGGAATATGAGTCCTAGGAAGAAATGTTGAGAGAGTTGGGGTTGTTCAGTCTGAAGAAGAGAAGATTCTGGGATAATCTCATTGTGCCTTTTCAATACTCTAGTGGGGCTTATAAGAAAGGACAGGCTTTTCAATAGACCCTGTACAGACAGGACAAGAATCATTTGTTTTAAAGTGAAAATGTAAGCATTTAGACTAAATATAAGGAAGAAAGTTTTCTTATGTTCTAGTTGAGGAGACACTAGAGATGTTTCTCAAGTAGATGTGCCAGTGTCTGGAGATTCCAAGATCAAGCTTAATGGGGCTTTGTGCAACCTGACTTAGTGAAAGTTGTCCTTACCCATGACAGTTGGACAAATGATCTTTAAAGCTTAAAGCTTTCATCCCAAATCATTCTATAGCTCTATGATTCTATGGCAGGGATTTAAAAAAAAAAAAATCTCAAAAAAAATCTTAATTTGTTATATGTATCAAAATTATTGGTTTTGAAATGTATTCCTGTTTGGATAGAATTTGGTAGTAATGTGAATGTATATTTTCTGGTGGTTAGGAAACAGTCTTAAGTTGGGGATCTGAACTCCTAGTGGCAAGCAAAAGGAATAAAAAAAACTCTCTTCAGGAAGGCTGCACCGTGACCTTGATAAATCACTCCAAATCACAGCTGAAACAGTCACTTTGGGCTTTTGACATCTGTAGATGGATAAGCAGTTACAAATTCTTTAGTATAGCTAATTAATTAAAAATACTGCAAAGCAATAATTTTCACGTGAATGGATAGTGAATAGCTGAATAGTGTCTGATAATCAGCTAAAAAGTCTTTTAATAAAATACCCTCCATGTATAATTTAATTTTCAAAAATGAGCCTGAATTTTTTTTCTGATAAGAACATGTTAAAAAAAGAATCCTTCTTGCTGTTTTAATGAACTCTAACTCAGCTACCTAATTTTTTTTTTTTCATTAGGACAGCATAGTAATATAACAGGCTAAGATGCTTGCCATTTGTATGTGTCATCAGCCATAAAATTAAACTGTAAGAAAATAGACTGCCTGCTGGGAAGGAAGAGCTGTGGACTTTTACAGTGAATAACCAAAACTCCTTCTTTGTCAAGTGAAAGACACCTCCAGTGAAGATACTTCTGTGCCCTCTGGTGAGAGCTGCTAGTATTTAATGTTTTTAGTTATGGCAAATGCCACATAAGAGAAAACTAAAACAAGTTTTTACACATTGTGTATAAGAACATTGCACTTTATGTTTTATTGTCTTACTGGATTAAGAATAAGAGGTCAGGTTTGGCTGCTGTGGTGTTCAGGTGTGGATGTCTTCTGCTGAAAAACTGGAGTTTTTATGCTTTTCAAGTAAAATTTTCTCTAGAGTAGTTATTTAATTGGTGAAACAGCAGCAGTTGTACTGAAGAAATACTATAATAATATATGGCAGAAATAAAAACAAAACCTTTAAAGAATGAAATAAAAAGCATGAGAAATATTTTTATCTCTAAATAAATAATTGCAAATAATTATACTGTAAAGAAATAACTTGAGGGCTCCCCTCATTCTTCTCTTCTCTAAACTAGACAAATCCAGCACCCTTGGCCACTCCTCACAATATATGTCTTCTAGGCCTTTTACCAGCTTTGTTATCCCCCACTGTATTCATTCAAAGACCTTCAGATTATTCTTAAACTGTGGGGCCCAGAACTGCACACAGTACTCTGGGTGAGGTTGTACCAATGCTGAATACAGTGGAATAATTACTACTTTTTATTGGCTGGAGATGCTGTGTTTGATGCACCCCAGGTGAGGGTTTACCCTCCAGTTGTAAGGGAACAGTGCTGGCTTCCATTGAGCCTGATGTCAACCTTCTATGGAGCTGCCCTCCCGTCACTCCTGTCCCGATTTATACTTGTGCCTCTGTTACAAGTGTGGAATCCAGCACTTGGATTTGTTACATTTCCCATTAATAATTGCTTAATTCTTTAATTTGTCTAGATCCCTTGATTAGTCCTATCACTCCTCAAGGGAGCCAACAGAACCTCTGAGTTTGGTACTGTCAGAAAAATTTTTAATGGTATATTCACCTCCTGCATCCATGTAATTCAAAAATCTATTGAACAGTACCAGCCATAGGATTAATCTCTGTGGAAGACATTTGGCAATTGGTTGCTCATTCTCCTCAAGAACCTCAATCCAGAGCTTGCCAGTGTTAATTAAACCCCAAAAGAAGCATGCCATTGATGACTCAGAAGGCTGACCTGGAGCAGAGACTGGACAGAGCAAAAAGATAAAGTAGTATTTATTAAATAAATTAAATTTATTATTATTAATTAAATTATTATTAATTAAATTAAATTAAAGTAGTATTTATTAAAAGGTCTCAATGGTACACTTGGGCAGCACAAGAGCCCAGTGAGGCCACACCCAGGAAATACTTCAAAATGGTCACAAAATGGACAACCGGCCAAGAGGTCTCACACTTTTATAAGTTCTGGGCCACTAATATATTAATTATATATTAATATATATATATATATTAATTGTCCAGCCACAGCTTCAGGTTATTAAGCTACATTCTCCTTGTTTTTCTTCTCACTTCACTGTTGTTTTTGTTCCTGGGCCTGAAAGTTGCATCAGTTGTCCTTCATACCAAGCTAGAAAAGGAATTGTTTTGTCTACCTACTCTGTGAAGAGAGCTTACCAACACTTAATATGAAGACCAGAACTACACAGTAAAACACGACGGAACCTGAAAAATATAAAAGCTAAAACTTAAGGCAACACCATAAGTATTAACACACTAATTATATATTTCTTAAGATCTCTTAAGAGAGTCTTTTTGTCCTATTAAACTTTTAATCAAGGATTTTACTATGTAATTGTTTATAAGTGTTGTTGGTCAATTACATACCATTTCTTTTTTCCCCCACAGCTAATGCAGTTTTTTTGGTGATTTGTTTTGGTTTAGTTTGGGTTTTTTTCTTTTTTGGGGGGTATGTTGTTTGGTTGTTATGTTGGGTTTGTTTTTGTATTTTTGTTTTCTATTTTGGATTTTGTTTTGGTGGGGTTTTATTTCCTAACCTGGTGTAATATATATGAAGGAGTTGAAACCCCTCTGTCTAGGTTAAACCTTATACATGTCAGTGAGCTCATAGTGCCTCACTCTTACTCATGTTTATAATATCACTTAGTTTCTGCAGTGAGTCTGCTTTAAAGTCAGCCTTTCCTTTTATCATTTCTAAGCTTGAAGTAGTGAGTATCTTCAATGACCTTATCTTCATTCTCTCTGCTCTTACTGTCTCCTGTTCAGGTCAATTTACTTTTCTTGGTTTCTTTTTCTTTCTTTCTATTTTTTTTTTTTTTTAAGTCTGTGTCCCCTAGAGACCAGGAGAGCTACTCACACTGAATTTTTGAACTTTGCTTCTTCTAAATTTAGTGAATTTTATCTGTAAGCTTCAAGGATTTCTTTTTATTTGAAACAGATTTTATCGATATGGGCTCCATCAGAAGTCCATTCCATGCAGCTGCTGTCTGTTTAAAAGGCATGGGGAGATGAAGGCAGCAATAACCACCTTGTACTCTACCCACCAATCAGCAGGTGAGCAGTGTCAGCCAGAAGTCTTTAAAACAGCAATGATTCTTGCCTGTTTCTCTCACCTTCATCCATTAGTGTTCATCTTCTTTTCTTTAATACTCAATGTTATCATCCCTTTCCTAGAAGCCAGCCAAAGTGAAACCTCAATTTAAGAAGTCTTTATCAAGTGTCTTCTCTGAGCAATCAGAGATTACATAGAGGACCAGGTGCCCCAGCATTAGAACTTCTGCCCTGGCATGCTGCTTTCTGCCTTGAGGTGAGAAAGAGGAAGGGGTAACCAGGGCAGGGGAGTACAGAATGAGGTTTGCAATTACAGGTGGGTTGAACTGTGTTTATGTGCCTCATGTTGGCTTTTACCACACCCTTAGGGGACTTTATAGAAAGACTTTTAAGAATCCATTTTCTATAATTCTTGGGCTAGAAATTTCTCGAGGCTAGGAAAACATAAGAAAATAAGAGTCATAATCAAAGTACTGAAATAGCAGGACTGAAGGTGCTAAAAATTAAAATTTTGGATATTGAGTAAAAATATAACATGAAACTGCTGTATATTACTGCCTAGGTATTGCCACCAGATGTGCTGATCCTCAGGGCCTTCTCAGGTGTGCAGTGTCTCTGCACTGCAATCAGTGCTCAAAGGATGGTTGAATTACCAGACCTGCTGGTAAAGATATAGTGCTAATTCTTTAGCAGACAATATATTGGACTTGAATCTTTATTGCTGTAATTAATTTCTCTGTACAGAAGTTCTTTTTCCCTATTCCACTCTCCTTTCCAGGTTCAGGATGATTCCTGGGATAGCAGAATACTTTACTCCCATTTCATTGTCAGAAATGAACAAATCTCTATTTTACAGTTCCAGAAATATGTGCTAGCAAAGAAGTAAGAAGCAAAGATGCATTCTACTTAGACATTTGATTTGTCTTTGGTCAAAAGAAGTACATAACAGTACTACTATACGGTAGTATATGACAGATGTATTTCCTTGTTGCACTTTCATACCACAGTTTCTGGGGCTTCTATAGGATTAATGCCCTCTGGGATCTATCCAGTGAGCTGCAGGTCTTAGCTAGAGATAGTATGACTAGATTTCAATGAGCACATAAACAAAATGAATCACCAAAATTATTGTAATCCAAGACCTGGCGGTTATATAACTAGGACATAGTACCATAGAGTCTTATTTCTAAGCAGGAAAGATTAATTCTGGTACAAAAGTGTTCTGAGAGTTTGTCTAAATTAGAAGAACTTCTTATTCTACAGTTCCTTTAAAATCTTTTTAAATCATCAGCGTAAGAGCCACCATTAAACTTAACTCCTCACATATATATCAAAAATATGTGGGCAAGTGTGTGGACTCTAATGGATCAGATGAACTGTGAGAGAAAGTGTCTGTATCTGTTAAATGATGATAGGACCCAGGCTGACTGTCTCAAACATAGCTACTAAGACATCCAGGTTATCAAGCACACAAGGTAAATCTCGTCTACAGAGTAACAAAAAATATTTGTATTCTCCATTTGATATGTATTTTAAATACAAGTATAATTAAACTATTTTTAATGTCTAAAATAATTGATATTTTCTTGGTGAAAATATTTGCCTCAGTAAAAAATTAGAAAGTAAATAAATGGCAAACAAATTTCTATGTACATTCATCCCTGTTATGTATGTTTGTACTTACATCCTAGGTTTTAGGTCAATAAAGAGAAATGGAGCAGTTGGTTTTCAGCTCTTGTATTTTGGTAATAAAGTTAAATAAAAACGTTGCTTGGGGAAAGCTGTACTTCATTAGGTTAACTGGTAATGTAAGACTTTCATAGGATGCAACATAATTTATTTATATTTTATTCCTTTCCAGATTGCAATTAAGAAGTATTTCTACCCACAATGACTGATGAACTCCTAAAAATAATCATCTAAACTATGTCTCCTCTCGAAAACAAGAACCCAATTTGCAGTTGTAATAGTAAATTAAACATATCTGCGGTGTGACTTTCATATGATTTAGGTGATCCTTCCAGTTGTTTGTTTGTTTTTGTTTATATTTTATTTACAGTGTGGGCAGTAGCCCAAAGATGGAATTAGTAATGCGCAATAAAGGGAATCAAAACCTTATTCATACAGTCCTTCCTATTTTTGATTAATCAGACTGGTAAACGGTAAGGATGAGTCTAACCTCCACAGTAAAATGATCACCATATGAGTTTCAACACTCAGCTTGGGTCCAGAATCTGCTTTATATGCTACAGGCTTAATAAATACCTCAGGTTTAAGGAGTTTATGATCTGTTTATTAAGTTGTGAATGCTGAAAAATGTCCATATTTCTCACGTGGACACATCTCCTAGAGTAGACTATTTTCACCACAGCATTTTTTCCTGAGTTGCATACTGATCCCCTGACTTTCAGTGTCTTGATTACTACTTTCATGGATTGTTCTTTTAGAAATATTTAAATAATGTGAAGCTGCCACAGCCTGAGTGTTTTTATGAAACTGAGGCTTTGTTTTGAAGATGTACTGAGGGCAGGAGGGTGCAAAATTTGGTGAAAGTGTGTTGGAGGACTCTGCAAATAAGATGGAAGTAGTGCCTTCTGATAACTGTTTCTGCAATAAAGTATCCCCAGAATCATACAAACTGGACATTGTCCTGGAGAGAACAAACTAGAACGAGTCAAAACTGAAAGATGGAGAAATATAAAAATTAAGTAGTGTGTATATTCATTGAATTCAATTTTCAAAATGCCTCACCCGTCCTAACTTATAAAGCAATGTCTTTAAAATCTTCAATTCTTCAAGTCAGTATTAACTGATATATGCAGAAAATGAATCAGTTTTCTTAGAATTCTAAAATTGCTTCTGTGAAATTCTTATTTTCTAATAATTAGCTTTTTAGCTTTCCTACCAACATTACAGCTTTCCAAGGAAGAAAAAAAAATGTAATCAAGCTGTTTTTAAATTTATTACTGTATTAAAGGTTCTCTATAAATGAAAAGCTTGGGGACTGGGGTAAAGGACACATAAATTCTGCTGAGCAAACATATTAATTAAACAGGCTAGATCAATGACAGAAGTTGTTCAAGAAACTTTTTCTGATAGCTAATAAGAAGGCCAGAGAAAATTATGATTCATGAGCTCATAAGCATACTCAAACTCAAAGATAACAAAGAAACTCAGGGATTATCTGAGAAAGAATATTCTGAATGGAGAGCTAGGAATATTATTTATTTGATTTTTCACCTGAAAGCAGGTTCTTTCTATAAAACTTTGGCTGGTCTTAACATACTGTGAGAGGCTATCAGGTAGATTTATATTTTAACCATGTACTTCAAAAGGTCATATCTTGTATAGTATAATAAAATAAATATGTAACTTCCAGAGATACAAGGTTAAATATTAGAATAACATATCATACACATGTTAAGAAATATTGTAGATTATGAATTGTTTGTGTCATTTACTAAAGCTAAATATAGTATTCAAAATGTGTGTTGTTTTCGTTTGCTTCAACCAGTTATCTGTTTCATTTATGATTTGAGGATCACTACTTTTATAAGGGTTGTTTAAACCACCGGGAAGAGGCACTGACTGAAGACTTTTTATATGAATGTACACACAGATCTTACTCAAAAATTTAGAATTGCAGAAAGTGGTAATTGAACAATCACTATGCTGAGACCTTTACTTAGCTGTAAATGGTACAAAAACTCAATTTCTCAGGACAACTTTTTCTTGACATTTTACTTTCAGTCTTTTGAGCCATAAGTGCATTCCTAGGAAGTATAATAGAACACACAATTATGGGTACTTTTTACCACACAATTAATCTGTTAAATGGTGCCATTCTTTAGCTAAATTCTGCATTTCTAAATTCATGTAAGCCTTTCCAAGTGGGAACTTGAAGTGTAATTTGCATATCAGTGGAGATAGTTTTTTTGATGATAAATACAGAGTCACAAGAGCTTTAAATAGATGTTTCACTTGTAATTAAGAGTTGTAATAATGAAATGCCATGCTTGACAATGTTTATTTAAATAATGAAAATTTTCAGGGTGAATTGATTATTACAAGGAATTGAATTGTTTGTACAAATGTCTGCATTCCTCTCACAGCCATTGCTATCTTTTTTGGTTGTATTTTGACTAGTGGGCAAGCACAGCTGGGTATTTATCAGGCCATATCCCATTCAAAGTAACAATCATAATGATATGACTGGTACTGACTCCTGTGCCTGAAATTCTTCATGCAATAATGAAAGGTTAAGATACAAACTTGAGTGACTTCATTTCACTTTGTCTTACCAAATTGTTGTGTTTGACTGTGGGAAACTGTGAGGAGTTCTTTTAAAAATGGATGGTTAGGAATTAAATTAAATCAAATGAGACAAATATTGTACCTGAGAACTGTTTATTGGTAACAAAAGGAAAGGGTTGGATGTAGGGGGCTCAGGCAGGTATTTAGAGATGAAGCAGGCAGGACGGTGGTCAAGGACACAGTGAGTCAAGACAGATGCAAGGGTGAGCAAGAGTCAGCGAGGGCAGGAGAGCCAAAAGGCAGGCTGCAGCCAGGGCAAAAGGAGTAAACCCAGGCTAAGTCTAGGGCAAGAAGCGGACCTCAAAAGCCCCAACTCACAGGCAAGTCTCAAAAAAGCCACAAAAAACAATAAGACGCAAAAGTCCCCAAGTCAAAAGACCCCAAAAAATCAAAAGCACAGTCACCAAAGCCCTCCAAAACACAAAAGCATAATCTCCAAAAGCCAGCAGGTTTCAAAAAGCCCAGGGCTTGTGATGCAGGTGCTTTTTATGCCCCTGTTTCCTTCCAAAGTCTGCCTGCTAACAGAAGACCTATAGTCCTGTCCAACCTTCTGCTAGGAGTCATCCACATCTCTGATTTTATCCTAACTTGCCATTATAAAATCATTCTCTTGCCTATAATATGTGTTTGAGATTCATGAGCATCATGGGGGTTTGGAATCTAGTTTTAGCTTTTCCTGGGTATGTGCCTAATCGTTAGGTTACTATGGCAAGAGCAGCTTCTACTATCTTCTCTTCATGCCTTCTCTCTCTTTAATATATTTAGAAGCAGTTCTGCTTGAGCAAGTAATTAGAACTGTTTAAAATGTAACTCTGATTCAACTCAGAGGTTGAAAGGTCCTCTCAAGTAAGAGATGAGACTTGTTATTGCACTTAGCAACTTTCACTCATCTGATGTACAGGTTTATGTGGAGAGTCTCTGAATAGCTGACCTTTTTATCTTTGGAGAGTCCTTGACTAGAGACCTATTGAAGGTCATTTCTACAAACCTACTAGAGTTTGAAATCCAAACTTCATATTAAGTAACAGAATCAAAATGGGTTTAGTGGATTAATCTCACTTGAGTATGTGTGCATAATGTAAACACATACATCTGATACTGTTTCAAACTTCTTTTTAATTTCACAGAGATATATAAGCACTTTGGGAGATGCCAATTAGTACAACTCCATTTAAAAAATAAATGAATTACAACCCAGAAGAACATTCAATTACAATAAATAATGTAGATATCCATGTTGGGGTGATATGGATGTCTACATTATCTATACACATCTAAATTTCTGAAAAATTGATCTTAGCCATTGCACTTTGACCATAACTTTTATTTATATTCTTTTTGATGGCATAGATTCTATAAGAACATAGATTCATGGGTTTTTAGCACAATTAATACTGATTTTCTCTAAAGTTAATTTTTTAATGCATTGACATTCTTATTTATCTTTGCTTTATTCATATCAATCTTATAAACAAATTTTTAAATCTAGGAGAAAAATAAATAAAAACCACCAGGAGGAAACCTCTTATTGATTAAACTGGAAATTAGAGCTCAAGGTAAGCCATGTACTTTGGAATGGAGGCCACAAAAAAAAAAATAGATGTGTTAAATTTTTCATCACCTTTTCTTGCAGTGTATTTCTGATCTTTTTAAAATAAAAATTCTCATTTTATTAATTTCATATGATTTTACACAGCAAGGCTCAAAAATATTAGTGTACTTTTCTATGGATATTTAGTATTATATAAAGCCAAAAATAGATAGAACTGTAGACAATATAGTCCCAGAAAGAATGTGAAGATTGTGTAACTATTATCTCAAACAAAAATTAAAATAGTCACAGAATTAAAATATTTGGCAAATTATTATATCATTTTTTATTATATTTCCTTTATCTACTTTACATGTTTCACATTCCTTTACCATTGCTTTTAGGGAATGAAAATTAATTAGAATAAGAGAGAAAAAAATCTCAGTGGAACAATCAGAAGTTCATATTATTTTGAGAATACAACCCATTATTAAATTATCTCAAATGTTTTTTAAATGATCTTGTTTCTTGAAGAGGTAGCAGTATTTTTAAAACTCTCTGCTTTAACTGAGTATTTCAAAGTCATATTTAAAGATTTTTAAATATCACTGAACTCTGATTTACAAATTTCTACATGATGCTGACATCTTGAATTATTCTGGTGTTAACAGCCTGCAGGTTGTCACAGTTTTCACAGTATGGGAAGGCTGTAGAGGTGCCCTGTTATGTTCATGACTTCTTCATGAATGTGCCAACATTTAAGATGACTTGATGGTATTTTCTTTTAAAATTACTAATGATTCTAGATAATGTTACTTCAGGTTGAAGTGGAAACAGTCTCTCAGACAAAAAAATTATCCTAAACTTGTGAAGCGTTCTTCTCTCAACAGACCATCACTTTTATTCTGGATTAATACCTTTCTTTAAAATTGAGAGTCACAAAAAAGTTGAGGTTGGAGGGGATTTCCGAAGGTCACCTTGTCCAACCACACTGCACAAGTAAGGTCACTAAATGCCAGTTGTCAAGCACATTATTTAGACAGATATTGAATAACTCTAAAAATGGTGGCTCTGCAACATTCTTTGGCAATATATTCCAGTGCTCAAAGTCACCTTCAAAGGGAAAAAAAAAAAACAAACCAAAAGCATTTCCTGATCTTCAGAGGGAACCTCTTGCATTTCAGCGTGTACCCATTCATCTGGACCTGTCACTGGGTCCTACTGAGAGGATCTGACTCCATCCTCTTTGCATCCTCCCTTCAGGAATTCATATACAAAAGCAAAAACTCCCCAGACCTCTTGTCTAGGCTATAATCCCTAGCACTCTCAGCCTTCTCACATATGTGAGGTCTTGTAAATACAGAATGAGACAGAAAAAGTATTCCATAGCCCACACTGTTACCAAACCATGGAGAATTGGTGGCACGTTTTTCTTGTATTGCCTCTGCCTTTGTAGATCCCTCTTTATCTGATATCAAGGGCCAGATCATATTCCAGATGGGATTTAGCTTTCATTACTTCATCCCTGGATGGTTAGACTATGTCTCTGTATTCCTCCCAGGTTATCTAACTTTGTTTTCACATTCTCTCTGCTCTCTTTTTATTTCTGAGTTTGGCCATGTGCTCTTTGTTCGTCCACACAGGCATCCTGGCATTTTTATCTGACTAGTTATTAATTTGAGATGGAGGTCTGCTGAGCTTGTATGAAGAGATACTTGAATATTAATCAGCTTTCTTGGGCCTCTCCCCTCTAGGAACTTATCTGATGTGTCTCTGCTGAACAGGTCTTTGAAGAGGCAAAAGTCTGCTCTCACATTGTCCAGATTTGTGGGACTTGATTTTTCTCTGTCTTGCCTGACCTCAGAATCTTCAATATCTTTGTGTTTTGATCCATAATCAGGACTCCCTTTAATCTCCACATTTCCAGTGATCTCTCAATCCCTTCATTGGTGACTATCAGATAGAGAAATTCACCTCTCCTCATTTACTCTGTCACTTATAGGAGGAATTTATCACTAATAAACTCCAGGAACCTTCTAAATTGTTTATGCCATAGTGGATTGACCCTCCACGGTCATCATGGTGATTAAAGCCCCCAGCGAGGATCAAGATTTTCAAATATGAGACTGCTCCTATTGTTGTTAACCACTTGTTCTACCTGTTTGGGTGGCCTATAGCAGACACCCACTGTTACATCATCTTTGCATGTCATTTCCTTAATTCTAAAGCAGAAGCTCTCCATCAGCTCCAGTTCCTCCCTCAAGAAAAATCTGCAGCCAAAACTCTCTAGGAAATAAACTAAATAATTATGTTTCCCCCTTTGTATTTTTGTTTGGCCTCATTTTACAAAGAAGGTGACTTCCAATTCTCTCTACATAAGTCTTGAACCCATTACCTTATTTCAATTGTGCTGAAGGAAAAAGATTTCAAAGAGAAGAATTCCCAATAAGTTTGCTAATGACTAGCAAATCTTTCTCTCTAGATAGAGAGAAAAGAAAATGATTGTGAAAAGCTTCTATGGTACATGCTGTGGTTAATCCTGCTATGAATATTTGGAGTTAATCAGACCACCAATATACATGCTACTTTTCTCTCTGACTAGTACTCAGAGATGTCAAAGAAGTGAGACTCTCCTTCAGTGTGGGAGAGTCTGCAAGGAAAATGTAAAAGGAGGAAAAATCACAGATCTGGAAGAATATT
This sequence comes from Sitta carolinensis, assembly GCA_032173965.1. Lineage (NCBI taxonomy): Eukaryota > Metazoa > Chordata > Aves > Passeriformes > Sittidae > Sitta > Sitta carolinensis. The sequence continues at coordinate 32,387,116 of CM063283.1, forward strand.
GAGACTGCTGCAAATTGAAAATGTTACATACTACAGGAATAATGACAGAAAATAATGGAGAATATTCCATGCATTCATTAATCTTTCTGATTATTAAACAGAACATTTATTGTAATTTTTAGTTTTCCCCAATTATTAGTGTTGCACAATTTTATCTGATGGAAAGAACTTGACTGACAATTCTGATAATCAAATTCATTAACAAAGGTTACGCAAAGCTGAGACTGTTCTAGTTTCAGCCTTTCTTACTTCCAAAGAGTTTAAAATATGATCTGAGGAAACACCGCAGGAGGTGAGAAGTCAATTTGTGCTTTCATCCTCTGAAATGTTGATTCTGTGCTGTAACTACACATTATTCTGGATAGTACTTTTTTTATCATACACAGTTCTTCATCAGAAAGTGGGATGCTTGTTTTGCATAAACCATCTGGACAATTTCCTAACCAGGGATGCATCTGAACTAATGACCTATAACTTTAAATAAATGGTGCTCATTTGTCATTTGAGCCTACATTATTCCTGCTGAAGGTCCTTTTTATTATTACTATTATTCTATTAACAGTGATTTCTGTAAGTAATGAATAAACTAATTAAGTACCTGAGTGCATTGAAGTGTTAAGAAAATATAGAAAACCCTATCTCTGCTAAGACCTATAAATGTTTTTGGTCAAATTTTCAAACAAACAGAAAAAAAAAAACATTTGGTATATTCTAACAAGGAATTTTGAAATTCAAAAGTGAAACTGGATTTAAAATTAAAACTATATGTTCTTATGCTCAAAAACCAGAAAAATAAAAATTACAATAAAACCAGCTCTCAGTAATCTCTGACCCAGGATACCAGTGTAAAAGAATGTTGGAAGTCTTTCCCTTGACTGAGGAAGTTTGGGTTAGAGAACACATAGGAAAACGATATTCACAAGTCCATGGACACTCATGGTATGCATCCACAAGTGCTGAGAGACTTGGTGGACACTACAGCAAGGCCTCTCCTAATGATTCTTGAATGGTTGTGGCAATTGGAAGAGATGCCTGAGGACTGGATGCGGGGAGCTACCTGCCAGTCAGCCTCACCAGCAAGGTGATGGGGCACCTTATTCTGGGGACCATGTCTATACACATGACCCTAACCCAACACCCCACCCCCCTCCCCTCCTTCCTAAATAAGCCTCTATTAATTCCTGGAATGTGGACTGTATGTTAAGCTACCTGAAGGAATCTGAGACAAAATAAAGATGCAACTATTGTCCAGTTATCTTGGGCCTAGAGAGAAGGTAAACATGGCTGGGAGAGAAGAATGCATCACTGCAAGGAAGTCCACTGGGGAGGCCAGCTCAGAAACTGAGCTGAAGGTCACATCTGTCTGGTGGGGGTGGTCATAGCTCACCAACTGAAGATAAGAGGTCCACTGACTCAAGAGAAAGACTGAGCATGGGGACTAATTAGCATTGGAAGTGAGGAATCATTAACCAATAGAATAGAAGAACAGTGTAGCCAACAAACATTGATTCCTTTTTTTTTAATGAAATGTATAAATAGTAAAAAGTTTCAAATGCCCTCAAGATCCCCACCACTAAGAAGCCCAGGGTGAAGAAAGATCTAATGGGACATGGTTGGATCCATGTGAGGTGATATTTTTCTACTTAATCTGTCTCGCTCTCACTCTTTCTCTCCCCTCCTCAGCTCTTTCCCAATTTCCTTCTCTCTCTCTCAACCTCAGATTTAGTGTTACACAGAAAATGGTATTATTGACTCTAGTATATAGTTTCATTTGCACCTTAATTTGGGTAGAGGCATCTCTCAATAATTGGATCTCAACACTATCCTGGGGAGCATTAGGAAAGCATTGTCATCAGGTGGAGGGAGGTGATCCTGCTTCTCTATTCAGCCCTGGTGAGGCCATACCTGCTTGAGCAGGGAGGTAGGAGCAGATGACCCAATATGGTCCCTTCCAAATTTACCTATTCTGTGATTCTGAGAGTGTAAGGATAGTATTTGTATACTTTTGACCTCTTTGCTGTCAAGAGTTTTTTTCACTTCATGGATCATGACATCTTCCCACAGCCTCAAAAAATATAACTATGTTGACTGTGATAGTGACTGCATAGTAATTCCATTAGATTATCTGTGGCACAAATGGGTGTTTGAAGGAAAGAACAGGTTCTCAAGTACAGAAAATTGATCAGGCTTCATACCAAGTAGCTTGTTAAATTCTTTGGAGATCATCTCTGGGCATCTCAGAAGAGACTTCTACACTGTATCCTAAATGCTAAGAGACAGCTGTTTTGCCTTTTAATCACTGCCTTCTTTCTGAAATGAAAAGTGGAAAAAAAAAAAAAAAAAAAAAAAAAAAAAAAGAGAAATCCCAGTAATTCAACATTTTTGGTGCTTACTTTCTGTGTGTATAGGTTTCCTGTGAATACATTGCTGATGCATATAATTTCACTTATAAATTGTATAATATTTTTTTCTTGGGTTTTTTTTTTTTTTTTTTTGGAGTGCAGAACCAAAATAAAGTTGAACTCGTTGATGTTTAGGTATGTTATTAAATTAAAATCTTCAATTCCTGCCTATACATCAGTTTTATAAACTAATTACCAATATAAAAATTGCCTGAGAATAAGAAAGCTCGACCCCTTAAAAGTAGCCAGAACCTGGATAATTTTTTAACTGTTTCAGTAAGGAGAATTTAATGGTGGGCTAGTGTAATTATGTACAGTCATTTTCATTCTCTAAAATTAAATAACATGCAGTTTCTCTGAGAACAGTAAACAAACTATACAAAACTAGTTCCTTTCTCACGTCCTCAAGGCATTTTCAGGCAGAAGCTGACCTAAAATTTCCTCTCTGGTTTCTTTCAGAAGAGTGTGTGTTGTCCTTTCTCCAGCTGTGTTGAGGCTGTCTCCTTCTATTTCTCAGTACTGCTTTCACTCACAAAATGCACAAACATACCCATACATAGTTATTCAACAGTGTTCAAGAGGAAAGAAATTAATAACCTACACCTCTTTAATTACTGAATTGATTTACCTGTTTGATTTTAGAAGCTGCATACTTTCCTTTTGGTTTGGGAGCCATCTATTGTTTCTTTCAATTAATCTGAATAAAAGGTAATTACAAGCCTTAAGATCTTCATGAATTTTACTTCCAAAGTACATATTAGTGCATTCATAAATGGACAATTGAGGCCAAATAAGCAACAATCTTGAATCCTACTTTCTTCTTTTTTGATGTTCATGCTTCTAATAGTGAAGAAAAGAGATATTTTTAGACTTGTAAACAGTCAGCTGTATATTAGCTTTCAGATTCCTCATCACCTGCTGCTAGCTTTTGTTCTATGTTATGATTAAATTTATGTTTTAAGAAATTAGAAAAGAAGAAAAGTTTTAATACCAAATGAGTCAAAACAGGGTTCTTTACTTACAATTATTAATCTGCCTTTAATATGGTTGGCACATAATGCAATCTAAAATCTAGAGTCAGCAATGAGCTATACATTATCAAGGCTTCAGCACAGAGTTTTCTATTAGTTTATGATACCATTAGAGGATGCACAAATGGACATCCAATTTAGTAATGGCTTATTAACTATTTTTACTGCTAATAATATTAGGTAAAAAGGGCCTTAGAATGCAAAATCTTTTAATCATATTGGACAGCTACAAAAGGAAAGAATCTTTCATTCTGACATTTGTATTTTTTAGCAGGGATACGGCTATTCTACAAGCAATGATCTGTGCCAGGCCTGTGACAGTACCAGTAATTACCTCCATCCAGTTCTGATGGGAATGAGGCTGTCATTTGTCTCTATTATGGCTGAACATTGAAGTTGCCTTACATTTTATCCAGCAAACAAATTGCTTTAACTATGATGGTGAAAGACTAAAAAAGAAAACCCAAAATAAAGTCTCCCTACTCCTCATAAAATAATTCTGTTATGATGAATTGTGTCTTTGTTAAAACAATCATAGATACACAAAATAGACAGATACTGGTATGCGTATTCTCTGGTATTGTTTTGGTTGATTACTTTTTGCAAACCGTCTTTGATATGAAGATATATATGAATATAATCTATATAAAGACATATATGAATATTATCTATTTCACACTATTTTATATACATGTTTTCCCATTCTTGTTTGTGATGGTGAAGCAATTGATGTCATAAACTGCTTTCTGGATACAGAACAATTATAGTTTTATTTTCTAATATTATTTGAAATATTTTCTTACCATATTAGCATGATGGAGCCAAAGAAGTGATATTTTATTTCCAGTCATAAGATTAGAATATCTTTTTTGAGAAAAAAAATGCTTCTAAGAAATATCAAATTTTGTTAGTCATTACTATCAAAGAGACATAGTACCATCTTTGCATATGTGTTGCCACCTTAAGTACTGAGTGGGAGTTGGTTATTTGTCTATTGATTTCAGTAGCCATTGGATAAATCTAGTGAGAAACTGACTTACAAAGAATAATTGAGTGCTTACTTAAACATTTGTAGTTACATCAGACGAACACATATTGTAAGGGGAATTTGAAATGAATCTCTAGTGGAATTGTTCATTTTCCTAACTCTCAGTGTCTGCCTTATGGTATGGGTTGCTAGGTAGATCATACCAGAATGTCTGCAAACTAGCTTGGAAAATTAGATTCTATGTACACCCCATAAATTTTGTTAGTATGGACAGAACCATACAAAAAAAAAAAAATCTGGTTTATTTTCTCTCTCTTTTTTTTTTTTTTTTTTTTTTTTTTTTTTTTTTTTTTTTTTTTTTTTTTACAGTTGACCCTTTATTATCTGGCAGAATGTAGAAGCTGTCTAGCTGAGAAAGAAGAATAAGCTGCCATGCCTAAACCCTGCACAGCCACTCACACACTCTCCCCTGGTGGAATAGGGAGAGAAACATAAAGGTAAAACTGGGGAAAGTCTGGGTTGAAATGAACTGTTTAATAGAGAAAGCAAAAGCTTCATATGCAAGCAAACACAAGCAAGGAATTTATCCATGTGCAGGCAGGTATTTAGCCACCTCTAGGAAAGCACAGCTCCATTACATATAACAATGCTTGGGAAGACAAACACAGTACTCTGAAAATCCACCCTCTCCTTCTCCTTTCCCAGCTGGCATGCTGAGTATGACACTATATGGCATGGAATATCCTTTTCGTGGCTCAGCTCTCCTGTGCCCCCTCCCAAATTCTTGTGCACCTCCAGCCTGCCTGTTGATAGGGTTCTTTTTCTGCCAAGAAGCAGAAGAGGGTTTGACTCTAATGTGAGTGCTGTTCAGCAATAACAAAAATGTCCCTGTGTTTTCAACATTTCTTTCAGCAGAAATATTAAAAAAATAGTTTCACAGTAGCTTCTATAAGAAAAAGGCAAAATCAGCACAAAAACAAACAAACGAGCAGAAAACCCAAAGAGCATGCTACTATTAAAGTGCAAATGACAAGTAATAAAAAATAAATGAGTCAGTGACGTTAATAAGCCCCATAAGAGAACTGGTCAATTTGCACTCAGATTATTAAAAGATGGCTGTACTTTCATGGATTCATACTGAGAGCAAAACTACAGGCTTTTTTTTATCCTTATATATTGTACAAATTAATACCAGCATTGTCTGAATGAAGCAAAAGATATGAAACACGGGAAAAAATCATATAATTAAGAAGAAAAATGACCAACTTAAATTAATTTAAGAGCTCGAGAGGGATTTCCCTTCCTTATTGTTTTATTTTAGTATTTGCACAAGACCATGAAAGAAGTAATTTGTCTGAATTTGCCTGATAAAGTCACCTTCAGAGCCAAACAAGTTATTCCTTCTGGTAATCTACCCCAGAACAAGAGCAGGAGCAAAGGAACCACTCTCCAAGCAGACATGTTTTTTCTTCCTTTGGATTGAATGGGAACAAGTAACTCAAATGTACATGTCCAGCTTGTTAATTTTCCAATCCAATAGAGAGGAATTCCTTCTTGAAAGGATCCAGTTTTCAAAGATAAACAGGAACTGTTTTGAACAGATAGGTGTGCACATGAATATATCTTTAATTTACAGTCAATTTGGTTGTTTTAAATAATTAGCATATATAAAAGTAATTCGTAAATAACCCCATATCTCATCCTATATGAGATTTTGGAAGATTCAAAAGCAAATTATATTAAATTTTTCTTTAGAAAAATTCCTGAAAACTTTTATCTACTTCATTATTTAAAATTATCTCAAGCTCTGAAGTAAGAAAATTATCTTTCAGCACTACTATCTCATATACAAAAATAAACAATTTATTTGCGGATGAAGTTGTGAGACCTTATGGTAAGTCTCTAGAACACACTGACAAGAGAGCAGTTCTTTCAGTCTGTGACTTTATATGCTTGAAGCATCATCAGTGGAAGTAAAAGGCAGTTTTTTGTTCTGGATAATATAATCACATTGAAAAAGTGGACCGATATATTCTAATGAGAGTTCAAGTTACCATTAACTCTGTCTTCTTTATGTCTATTTCCTCTTTGCTGATCTGACCTGGCTACTTCTGCCCTTTCTGAAATAGAACATAAAGCTGAGATCTGGTTCAACTAAATTTAGGCACATAGAAAAATATAATAGATAAGAGGTCATGACCTTCCTCCAAAACTTTATTTTTCTTGACGAAAAACTGGTCTTAAAATAAGAGAAAGTTAGTTGCTGAAATTAAGTCCTCAATTTCAGCTGTGTTAAGTTTGTGTTTATTTATGTACAGGCACATATGATTTGCATATCTGAGGCTGTACAGTAGAATAAGTCACTCTAACTTTTCCTGTGTCCGTGTTTCGTTTAATTTTGCCTGGTTTTCTTGTCCTGCCATGGTCTAATCCCAGCTGGTAACAAAGCACCACAGTCATTTCCTGCCTCCTGCACGTGCAGCAGGGAGGAGAATTGGAAAGAAAAAGTAGACCTTGTGAACAGTTTAACTATTGAAAAAAAAGAAACAAAACCAGATATGCTCAACACAAAAGAGAAGGATAGATACTAAAAAATCCGTATGTATTGTTTTTAGCTTAAAATTTACAGGGTTTTTCCAGTACCCTGCCATTAAGAACTGGTATGAAAAGTAAGAAGGAACATGACCTACTGATTCATATTCACTTAAAATATGCATAATACATTTTAGCTAGATTTCATACATGGATTAAAAAACAACAAACAAGAAACCACTCAAATAAATTATAGATATGTATTTCCTCAGCATTAAAAAGTGTGTGTGCCTTTCTTGTGCTTGCCTTTTCTTTTATCTGAGATATATATTAAATCATTATTTAAATGCATTCAAGCACAGAAAGTTTTCTTACTATTTTTTTTGTTTAAAATAATGTGCTGAGAAAAACTGAAATTTTGACACCATCTTCATTTCCAAAGGGAAGTAACCAACCAAGTAAGGTTCATAGGTTGTCAGTATCAGCAGACGACATTCACATCAGGTCATTCCTTAGGAGGAAAAATTGCAGTCAAACATTGCCGTGTTGTGTGAATGTATGTTGAAAATATTTTATTAGATCTGTAAATATTCTAACTGAATCGCAGAATCATGGAATGAGTAAGGTTGGGAGGGACCTTTGGTGGGGTCATCTAGTCCAACCTCCAACACAGAATTAGGGATTTTCTGCATCATCATACTCAGTCCCCATTTACCTTTGTGCAGCCTAGTAAGTATTCCTGCCTCAGAGTCTCATTACGAAACCACGTAGGAACATGACATTAAATAAATTTATACTGATTTACACTTGCTGTGGATCTGGCTCAAAACATTTTGAAAAGACATTTTTTAGCAACTTTGTGACGTGAAAATTCTGCAAACACTTTCACAATACTTCCTCCATGACAGGAACATTTATGTCTCTGAATGCTCGAGTTTATTTGGAGTTAGCAAAAGGCTCACTTTTGCTCAGCTCACTATGTAACCAAAGAAACATAAGAGGTGAAATTGCTATAGCAAGTTGGCATTACACTGAATAAATTTTATCCACCTATTTGGTAATACCATAGAGAGAATTACTTCCATACCCAGATGTTCTCTTTCTGTGGTACTTGAATTCATTCTTGATACTACCAAATGTAAAAAACAGTATCCTGCTGATGAATCTTCCTGTGAATAATAATAATAATAGTAGTAGTAGTAGTAGTAATAGTAGTATTAAAGGGAATCGCTGGGATAATAAGAGATATTTGTGCAAATTTTAAAGCAGCTGTGTTCCAGTTTAGAATATATAAAAAACTACAGAAAAAAAGTATAGATGTGTCAATTTAATTGAAGAGTTAATTTTGTGATGGAAAAGATACATCTGCTATTTCAGAAGAACATGTTATTTACAATGAGGCTGTTGATTCTCTCTAGACAGAATCTGATGAACAATATATAGGAACGAGAACTTTAAAATTTGGTCAAGGTAAAAGAGTTCAGAAGTATTTGAGAAAATATTAATGTGGTAATGAAGGAAGAGACTTAAAGATGGATGGCTGAATAGAACTCTAAAATCCTTGTTATTCAGGAATATAACCATGAAATTATTTTCAAGATTTTGAAGCCGTAAATTTGGATTTCTACTCTCATAGTATAGATGAAGACCATACTACATTTATTGTGTCTAAATAATAGAACAGCATAGACATAATAACTGACTACTGTGTTATTCTCATGTCCAGAGTTTTCTCATTGTCTATAGGTTTGCAAACTTTTCCAGTCAGTTTAATATTGTTGGTGTTGTGTTATATGTGAGAATGTACAATATATGTATATTCAAGTATATTCGAGTGTATATTCAAACTTTCTGCAAACCACTCTGGCTGAAAAATAATACCAGAAGAATGGCTGGGGAAAAAAAAAGTGCATTTAAATTTGCATGTCCAAGCACAAGTACAAAAGACTGGATTTAACTACTATGGGATTCAACTTTAACATATGCGTTCATTCAGATTTGTGCTTTATTATTGATATGTTTTTACATAGGGCTATAAGATAGATTTATAGTGATGAAAAATGTAAGTAGTAAGTACTTAAGAAGTAAATCACAAGAGATTTCTCTTTCATCTCATTATGTCTTCATGAATTACTTCACTCTTCACTGTTGCTAAGCAGGCTGATTGTACACTTTGTTTTGTGGTTTGGTTTTGTTCAGTTTTTTTCTCCATATACAAAAAGAAAAAAATATGGTGTTTCAGAATTTTTTTTTTTAAAACATAATTTATAATCAAGGCATACTGAATCTTTTTGCTCTTTCAAGACTTCAGTGTTAGAATGATTGTCACTGCAACATATTTTTCTGGTTTTATTTAATACTAAATTTCTATAACCAAGGCATATTTTATCAGAAACATATGGAAATGACACAAATATAAAAGAAATATCACTTGTTTTTCTTGGGATACCTTATGTTAAACAGAAAAAATATTAACAATTGATGAACACAGCATATTTAGCTATATTTCTGGCATGAGGGACTACAGACAATGATTATCACTAACAATCTCTGAAAAGCAATGTTAACAGTGCAATATGAGTATACAGGCACGCTGCAGTAAGGTCATCTCAGCACACAGCAGAGAGGGAAAGTTGGTTGTCACTTTTAATCACAGTTAAGCCCGTACAGCCTTCAGAAATGGTAGCATTCTCTGTTTCCCTAGGCTTTGCATAAATATGACCTATTGAGTGGCTTTCTTTGATGAAGAGTAGATTAATTTATCCCTTCAAGCCAAAACTCTGAGTGTGGTAACTTGCCTTAGTGACACATCTGCTCGTTAATTGTGTTTCATTTCTGCTCTTTGCTGATAGTTTGCTCTGGAAAATCCTAGTGATGCTACAAGAACTATGAAAAAAGTGCTGGGCATTGTAAGTATTTCTTTTTTCTTCTATCGACTAGGTAGGTTCTTATGCATACAAATACTTAAGAGAGTGTTTTCTAGTAATCTAAAAAAATATTCTGAGACAGATTGTCAAGAGATATAATATGGCATAATTTTGATAAAATCAAGAGTTTTTGCTGTTAATTTTGACTCACATTCCTCTTCTGAAAGTTCTGCCTGCCCTACTCTACATTCTTTAATTTTTGATAGTTTGGATTTATGTACTTTTTTATATTACTGAAAGATATTAGGACTTTTTTTAACAATTTTCAGTATTTATATTTTCTTGAGAAAAAGAGACCTGATTAATATATCTTGACAAGCAATCGATTGTTATTTTTATCCTGAAAACTCATTGTTAACTGGATAATCAAAATTCTCATTGTTTTTATACATTCTTGCACTCCTTAAATGCTTTTTGAAACAGTAACAAATGTAATAGATAGCAGTCTCCTCCTTCTAATCATAACTATAAAAGTCATTCAGTTTTAATAAGCCACATTTAGAAAATAAACAAAGAAAAAATAGGAACAAATATTTTTAAAATGTTCACCCCAGATTTTTTTAGTGTAACATTTCAATAATCTTCAGAGAAAAATTACATATTGTAGACATGTTTAAGAATTTTTTGCATCCCCATTCCAATTATTATGTTTAAAGTCACTTTTTAAAAAATAAAATTCACAAGGATTTCAACAAATATTTCAAGATTTTTGGGGTTGATTGATTTAATTTTTTTTTAATATATATCTGTTTATTTCTTACCAATATGCAAAAATACAGTTACAGTTACTGTACAGTTGTACATATATCTTTGGTTTTTTGGTGGCCACAAATTAAGGTAAAATAAATAAAGATTTTTTCTAAGATTGACCTAACTGTGTTATAAACTATTTATATATTGTGGTTATACAGTGTTGTTAACACTATCATAAAATACTTCTATTTTTGTTCAAGGCAAGTCAGAATTGAGTTTTGATTAGTGCCTTGCTACTTAGAAGCTGTTGCAGGCCTCTGCTTTCAGTAAAATATGCTCCTGAAAAAATTGTAGTGGTGCTTAAAAGCATGATACTTGATCTACATAGCAGCAACAAAACTTAACCTTGGTCTTGCAATTTTGAAATGTGCATTCTGAAGTCTAAATTGTTTTTTTAAGGACTGTCAAAGAGCATGAATGTCACAACATCATTTTCCAATTAAAACAATTGAATTTCATCTTTCGTGTCTGTATTCCTTCTATAAATGTGCAGCTGAAAGTCACTATAAGACATTAAAAAATTTTGTCAGTGGGTAAATCAAAGGAAACTAGAGGAGATGTTGCTTTAAGGGACATAGGATTCACCATGGGCTGGAGGGAAAAAGTATTTTGGAACAGGGCAGAGATTCTGGAGATTATATAGCAATTTTTATGGAATGCTGGAGGGATCAACACCAACTCAGAACAAGTTTGGAAAAAGAAGGATAAAAGGGACAGACAACGTACTAGCAGAAGGTGGTCATTATACCTGTCACAGTAGTGACACTGAGGGCTTCTGTGACTGTCCTATATTCTTACTGAATCCTCTTACTAAATCCTATTTCTAACTGTATTCTTATGAACATCCTTCCTATTTTGAGCCTCTGTGTATGAGCATCACATTGGAGCATGTAGCAAGTAGGACAAGGTGTCAGCTATTAGGGAATGTGACACTTTGTATGAGCATTTGTGTTAAAATACTAGTAAACATTAAGCTAGTGATTTTCATGAAGTTGAAATAAATGTCACACAAGGTGATAGGATTAAAAAAAAAAAAAAAAAGATATTGAGGAAAACCTCAAGCAGAGTTCAGTAGAAAACAAATTTTTCCTTTGACTTCCTATGGTTTTTTACAGGGAAAAATTCCTGTCTGAGTCTAAATTTTGAATGTTTTCCAAATCTATTAAAAAAAATCTTGCAAGGTCTGAAATTTCTCTCCATGGTCTTTTATTGAATAAGAAAAACACATTTTGATTTAATCATATCTGTACTCTTTAGATAAAAAAAGACTCAGTAGAGCACTGATTATGCTGAAATTGACTGCAGTTGCTATTGACTTCAACTGTTAGAATTTCCCTTCAGGTCTGCTCAGTTCAGAAACTAATTGTTCTAATATTCCCATTGAAGATGAGTCAAAAGTTTATACAAGAATCGTGTAAAAGAAGTAAGCATTTATACAAGAAAAGAATCTTTTGTTGTTAGGTCAACTATTTGCGTTGAGTCTTTGTATTTATAACACGGACCACAGAATCACAGGAACACTGAGGCTGGGAGAGACCTCTGAATGTCATCTAGTCCACTGCTCAGCAGGGCCACTTAGAGCCAGTTGCCCAGGACCACGTTCAGATGTCTTTTGAATATTTTAAAAGTTGAAGACTTCAAAAAATCACTGGGAAACCTGTGCCACAGCTCAATAACCCACCCAGTAAAAAAGTATTTCCTGGAGTTACTCTGAGGATGACTGTGCACTGGAAAAGGCTGAACTTAGGTGCTATAATGTATAATTATTATAGATGTAATGATTATATATACATAGATTATAGAGGTAGAAATAATGTGTATGTAGAAGTATACATTACGATACCTGAATAAAAGCTATAGGAGGTGCACAATTTAAAAAAAAATACCTGTTTTTTAATTACATACACTTTTAGCATGTTAAAGTAAAAAAAATTATGTTTGCAATAATAATCTTTTCTGAACTAAAAAAAACCCAAACACTTTCACACACTTCCTTTTCACTAGTTTTCTCTAAGTGGAAGTAGATTTTAACACTTCTGATATAACAAAACACATATTTTTTAAGAATAAAAGGAATATCAAAATATTGACATTTACAAGTATGAAACTTCTATAATCTACATCCAAATACAAGAAGAGCTAACTGGCTATAAATTCTACACTCCACTTAGTTACTAATGTTTTGGAAAGAAATAGTTTCATAGTCCATCAGACATAACTATGCAATTTATTTCCTTCAGTCAGACTGAAAGATTATTATTCAGTATTAAAATGTTTTTAATAAAACACCTTTAGAGTTTCAAATTGTTTTATTTTCACTATAAACTTATATGATCTCAGATTTTTTTCAACTATTTAGCCAACTAAAAATTTTAAATCCCTTTCTAAAATGAAAAAAATATGTTGACCTTTATATAGACTTTATAAAGTTCATAGGCTCATTCAAAATGCAAGGTTTTAGAAATTACATCACATATCATCAGACAAGGCTTCAAATTTACTTCTAAAAAATTACATCTAAGAGATATTTTGAACATAATTATGAACTTAAATTTCTTCCCCTGCATTCATATCTCTCAACCTTTCCCCTCTCAGCCTTACCACTCACAGATCTAAAGAGGTCCTGTGACTTCTGTCACCAAGAAGAGGTCTGTTTTACCCTTCGGTGTGTTTTCAGAGAGGAGTAAATTGTGCTGAGAAAGGCATTGGGTCAATCTGTGCCTGACTTAAACATGAAGAGGAAATGATATATAAAAGTAGTGCTGGGCTCCTTTTTAAAAGACCTGTTATCTTTAGAGGTTTTCCATGACTCTTAGGCCTAGGACACTGCAAAGAGATTGCCAAAGCTTGTTCTGTACTGCAGCTACCACTCTTTACAACAAGTATAATGCTAAGGAAAATCTTAAATAGATCAAATATAATCAGAGGTCTCAGTGGGACAGGAAGAAGTTGGAATCTGATTGTATATTTTTTGGAACTTAGAAGATATCTCTTCATCTTAGAAGCTGACTCTTACATGAAACTGACAACCACAGATTTCATAGAGAGAAGAGTATGGTGAGCACCAACAAGACAGGTATATTCCTGTGTCCAGGAGGAAAATATATGATGGACCAAAAAGAGGAGGCGCATCACTGACTCTACTAATCACAATGGAAAAAGAACTGGTCAAGAACTGTTGGCTGCTGTTACTGTAACAGAGTTTAAGATCCACAGGACAACAAAAAGCAGATCAAAGACCCTGGTCTTCAAGAGGGTGGATGCTGGTTTCATCAGGATCTGAAAAGCTCTCTTTCTAGGAAGGACAAAGAAGATCATGAGACATCATAGAATTATTAAGGTTGGAATAAACCTTTAAAATCATGAAGTCTAGCTGGTAACTTGGCACCACCATGTTCACCAATAAACCATTTCCCCATGAGCCACATCCGTCACTTCCAGGGATGGTATTCCACCACTTCATTGAGTATCCTATTCCTTCAAGGAGGCTGCAGAGACAATGTCCTTAATGCACAAGTGCAGCCCATCCTCAACATCAAGAAAAAAATTAGTAATAGGAAAGTTCATCTTGGCTCAGCCCAAATTGTCTGACTCAGCCTAAAGGCAAAAAAGAAATAGATTGGAGGAAGAAAAGACACAGATTACTGAGGAGTATAGATTACTGAGGTGGACAGTTTACCAAGGAGTTTAAATGCAAGGCTTAAGCATTCACAGGGGGAATTAGGAAGACCAATATTCAGCTGGAGTTGAAAGTGGTAAAGGGTTCAAATGGAAATGGGAAGGACATGACCAGGCCCAGAAACAGTGAATATACCAATCCCCCCAACCCTTTCCCAAAATACTAATCCTTTCCCAATAAACGGAAAGTATCATGTAAAAATTTAAGGAAAGGCAAACCCCTTGCTTTCCAGGTTATCAGCAGATGTAGTGAGTGCAGGGGTGATTTCCCTTTCTTAGTATACTACAGTATCTGCCTGATTCAGTCCCCAGGAGACCTTCACAAATGAAGCTGTAGAGTAAATAATTTTGTAACCTGTCTGGTAAGGTTCTGAATGCACAAAAAGCATGGTTACACTGTAAATCTGGTCACAAACACAAATAAAAATCCCATTTGCAGAAATTGTGTGGGTTGCACATAAAGTCCGGACACACACAATAAGATTCCAGATTCACAAATAGTGTGATTGTTGTGACAGGATAAGGTCCAGAAATTTCTGTTGATAAATACACTGATATCAGAAAGCATAAACAACAGTATTACTGTAGAATAAAGCTTACCTGATGGTAAGGTGTCACTGTGGTGGAGGAGATGGGTACAGCTCATCGATCATCCCAGGATACAGAGGTAGAGTCTTCACATCCCTTCCCTAGGTTATATTTGCTTTCTTTGAGGGTTAAAAAAAGATGAAGTTTCATTTGATGTTATTTCATAATTAGGTGGAGCTTGAGACACTTTTGTCATACATGTAAAGCATGCACAGGTTTTACTTCATTAGCATATGTGGTGGCAGGAAAAGTAATAGTATTTTCAAGTCAATCAAGCAAAGTTCAGCTTTTGGTCACCATTTGGATCATTCCTTCTTCTTGGTTCCATTAGCTGTAATGCTCTAAATAAAGCATGACTGCAACCTCTCTATGCTTCTCTCAGGGCTGTACACAAGCTCCCTCAGTGTTCCTGCTCTTAAAACTTACAAATAAATTCAGTTTTGCTGTATATAACTTCACATAATCTGTCTTGTTCCCTGCAATGATTTTTTCTCCTGATACTTGCTTTTATATGTCATTGACTATGATTAGTTATCTGATAGTTGGTAACAATGGGGAGGGTGTTGTGAAAACTAAAGAACACAAAGCAGTGAATTTTCAGCTAGAATATATTTTGAGTGTTTTATGTTTGAAATACAGTAGCAATATCCCACAGGGACAATCTGGAATTATTCTGAAGTACTCAGGCAAAACACACCAGAACATATATTGGTTACAACAATGCAGTGAAAATAAAAAAAATACATAAACTTAAATACAATAGAATTTATGAGAATATCTTCTTCATTCTTTTTCAGTCATGAATTATTTAGACTGCAATAAACATGCAACACATTCATATGTCCATTGAAGAGATTCTGAATAGAAAAAAAGAGAATTAAGAAGCCATGATAAGTATACAATTCTGAACTTCTTATAAATAAACCAGTTTCACTTTACTGCTTCAGAGGCTCTTCTTGATTAAAAGCTTCTATATGAGAAGAAAACGTGAGCAGATTAATATAGATGTACATCAGCACACTTGAAGATATACGACAAGATAGATTACTGCTAAACAGATTTCTCCTTTTACTGAATTTTGCTCCTTCATTTCAATAGTAGAATATTAGCCATCTATCCTCTAAGAAGAAGCATTTCTTTTCCTTCCTTGGCCTAACTAGTTTCTGTATGATTAAGACTGGAAGTACAGAACATGCAATAAAGCTTAGTAAATGTGTTCCTCTCATACACACATCCTGTATAAGAAAGAGAGCACATAACAAACCTTTTGTGCCCTCTCTCTCTTTTTTTTTTCCTTTACATTTAAAAAAAAATTATTGACAAATTTGTCATGGTTTCCCTTTCTTCTCTTCTTTAAAGTGCAGTTCTGTTCTCTTTAGAATTTCGGAATCTAAATTTACACCGCATTTCCATCTGCTCCCCAAGATGGATATATAATGAGTGAAGTTCTTTCCTTGTCAAAGGTATTAAACTGTTGTGAATGTTCTAATTAGAATAAAAAAAACATTTTAATGTCTGACTACCTAAAGTGATGTCCTTATGAAAGGCGAGAAATAAAAATGGGAAAATACAGTGAATATAGCTCAGAATCAGGGGGAAAAAAAGCACAAACTCACTGAAATTTTTGAGAGAAAGGCTACATAGGTATTTTTTTTTTTTTTTGAGGGAGTAATGGCTGATGTAAGCGATAAAATCTCAAAACCCTAATATTTTTAAGCGGGCTTTAATTTATTTTAAATTTTAAAATACAAATGTAAACAGATACATATTTGTTTTTATACTCTGAAATGTCGCCCAACCATAATGTAATTATGCTTTAGAGAATTAACAAAACAAGAAAAGAGAATAGTTTGAAGGTAAAATATGAAACCGACTCTACAGAATTCTATTAATAGAAAAGGAGATACCAGTGTGCTTTGGTTTGAATTAAAAAAAAACCCAAAAAAACAGAAAAAAAACCCTACAACCTCCCCCCAAACTCCCCTCACCAAAATCCTAAAAGAAAATAAAGCAAAAAACCAATCAAATTTAAAAAATACTCAGACTTTTGCTTATCCACCTTTGTTTTCCATTCCCTCTTCCCTAAACATGATTGCTACATATTGCCAGAAAAACAATGTTGTCCCAGTTAATACCTATCTTATTTTTTTTTTTTAAATATCTTTGTTTAACAATTCAAGAAAGTAGTTTTCTGAAGTTCCTTAGTTCTTAGAATGTCTTTGGAAATGTGAAGGGTAATTATCTTTCAGAAGTATGTGTTCCGTTTCCAAATTTAAAAAAATAGGCAAAATAATTAGAAGGTTTATGAGATCTGTTTTAAAACCTATGGACTATGACTTTATAGCATGGGTATTATAACTATCATTACATAAGATGAATTAAGTGTTATTTTATTTAATTAAAAATAAAATCTTTTGCACAGGAGGTTTTCTTAGACTTATATGACTTTCTTTGAAATCCATTGTTATATGAGAAAAAACAAATTCAAATCTTTCTTATTTCCTCAAGTTGTTTTTTTTTAAAATACATATATTCATTTTTCATACTACTATTACTCATATTTGTTCTTCTTGATCTTCTTGATTTCAATTGTTTTCTCTTTTCTCTGATTTCTACATTATTTTTAATCCATTTTAATTACTATGTTAATTTAAACTAATACAATGATTAAATTAGCCAATTTCAATATCCATCTAAAATCCAGGGCAGTGTCTTAATATGGATTGCCCAGAGAACCTCTGTAGGAATATCCTTTATCTATATCCCTCGGACTACCCAGGCTATTTCCTTCTTTAGTCTCTTGAATTCTCACAGCTCTACCACAATGTGAAAACTTACACAAGGACAACTGATATGGCAAAATCTAGATACCACTAGGTGATACATGGTGTAGTCAGACTTACTGCATTTGAAAAATGGCATGTGTACACAGACTTCAATAGGAAATACAGTTTTATCCCTCTCTTGCTTAAAAAAAAAAAGTGGAAAGTGTTGAGAAAAATGTCTGAACATCAGCTAATGAATGATGGTCGTGGGTATTTTATTTGCTACCTTTTGAATAGACACTTTTTTAAAAGAAAAGAGAAAATTAATTCCTACTCAGGGTATTTGTTAAATATGAAATAATAATAAGAAAGCTCAACTCATTTATGGCAAATATAGAGGAAAATTAGTTTTCTACCTGAAATTAATAAAGTTTTTTTTTTTTTTTTTACATTTTTCACAAGATTTTACTCTTTAAGCTTTTCCACTCACAAACAGATCTCAATAACCCTGGCTTTACCAAATGCCACTACTTGCTCTATTCAATTCCTGCCTGTCTCTCAAGCACACATTTATATCTGCATATGTGCCAATTGGTATTGTCACTGCTAACATCGCATCAGGAAAAGTGCTGGCAGCAGCAAAAACATGACTGAAATAGAATGTGAAAAGAGGGTTTAATAAATTCATTTTAGCAGCTGCAAGTCATTCTGTTCCTTGTATTCAGACTCGTTCCACAGCTAGTAACAGCACAATCAGGGATAAAATTATTTTCTGGCTACTTATTTAATAGAAGACAGATAAGATTTTTGTAATGGAAAAAAACTATATTGGAGTATAAAGTTAGTGCATTCTGTTTTGTTACAAAAAAAAAAAAAAAAAAAAAAAGGAAGATAAATCTATATTTCTATATTTCATCTTCCCATTATCTGTTAGCTGACTGTATTGTTGCAATTGGCACATCTAGCTTACTGGATTTTTTATGAAGTTTGACATGAAGTCATGAGTAAAATGTAGCTTTTCAGTCACATTAACTTCGGGACTTTTCGCATAAAAGATTGTCTTTCTGCAATTAATTTATCAACATAGCTACCTAATATCTGGTCTTATCTGAAATATCCAGAAATATACCTTGTGGACATATTTTCTTTCACAGTGCATTGTTTATTTCTTAGCAGTAATGAGTAATGCAAAAAATAGGGTAATTCATATATGATATTTTTTTGTATCTGAAAAGTGAATTACTAAATCATTTATATCTTGTCATGTAACATGGTTAAAACCAGTGATAAAACTCTATTCACTGCTATGGGATTTATAGAATCATAGATTCATGGAATATGCTGTGTTGGAAAGGACCCATCAGAATCATTAAGCCCACATCCTGGCCCTGCACAGGATCCCCCAGGATTCAGACTATGTGCCTGAGAGCATTGTCCAGATGCTTCTTGAACTGGTGTTTAGATTACTGGAAGAAATACAGAAGAAGGAAAGACTAAGGATTAGTATCTGATGTCTCTTTTACTTCTCACCCTCTCTTTAGTCTCCTTTGCTTTCACAGGAACTTCTGGCAGCTGAAAAAATATGTTGATTTGCAGCTTTTATCTCTTTCATAGAACTTGATTTTACTTGTCATTTGACAATGAAATTCACAAATACATCTTTCTACTAATCAGTAGGTATTTGTTATTATTGATGAAATAATGAAGAATGATTAGTTTAATGCAAGCATATCTACCTACAATAAGGAATATTATTCACTTGCAGGCATAAGACAAACCTAGGGCAATGGTTCATTATTTTGTACTTCAAAAACTTCTGAACTATTGGTTGGAAAGTTCTACTTAGTTTGTCATGTGTTACAGTTCCATGCTATCAGTAGCCTTCACTTATCTAAGGCATCATTTGTTCCAAATGAATCAGTAAGAAATCTACGGGGAACATTTCAGAAACAAAAGAATGGAAAGTTTAATTAGATGAACAAAATACTCAGTTCATCCTTACAGCTTCTCTCTGATTATATATTTATTCAGGATTTCTGCACACTCTGTGTTTTAATTAAAAAAGGAGCAGCAAGTGACAAATAAAAGACATTCTCTGTGATAAGTAGCAGTTAGAGCATTGCAGTGTCCATCTATTGCATTCTCCAATGGTTGCAGGAGAATTCATACTCCAAGGTCACATGTAGAATCTGTATTTCATGCTGGGAAGCACAGTATGTTCAGAAAGAGCTCAGAAAAGCCAACACACTAAGAAAACAACAGAAAAGACACGATGCAACAAACATGAGTCCTAAATTAATTTCTTATGGAGACTGAAGCTTTGTGAAAACTCTTAAGAGTGAAGGTAGGCATATTTCATCCAAATTCTCATGTCAAAGCTTAAAAATTCAGATGCCTGCAAGTCATGCTTTTCAAAAAATGATAAAGGACATGACAGGAATGCAGTCTTGCATTTAAATGACCTAAGAAAATTAAGTTTGAAGTCAATTTTCTGTATAGTAATAGCTTCATGTAAGCAGTAGACGCACAATAGAATTAGAAAAATGGAATCTTATTCAGTTGCTGTCACATTAATAGTGTGACACCATCAGCCAGGATAACCTACATATGATCATTCCTTGGTCTTCAAGAAAATTTCTGTTTCCTGGGAAATAGAAAAAGAGCAATTGGCCATGGAATTCAGCGACTGCAACATCTGTGTATAATCATCAGGAACTTAGAGAAGCGAAGTTTTTAAATCATTCTTTGTCTCTTACAGAAGTTATACTATCAAGGACTGGACTTGCAGAAGTTTCTACTCAGAACCTGGAATCTCCCACTCTCCTATGGTAAGACGCCACCTGGACCACTACATCCAACTCTGGGATCTCCAGCACAAGGAAGACCTCTTGGGAGCAGACGTAGGAGAGGGCACAGAAATGGGCAGAAGTCTCAAACACCTCTCATGTGAAAAAAGGCTGAGAGAGTTGGGGCCACTTAGCCTGGAGAGGAAAAAATGTTCTGCGAAGATCTTGGTGAAGTCTTTTAATTCTTAATGGGGTCTTATAATAGAGAAGCTTCTAGCTGGGCCTGTAATAACAGAACAAAAGTTAACAGCTTAACTCTGAAGGAGATTTAGATTAATTATAAGGAAGAATTTTTTACATAAATAGTGGTGAAGTGCAGGAATAGGCTGCCCAGATAAGCTGTGGATGCCCTGGAAGTGGTGAAGGCCAGGTTGGGTGGGGCTTAAACCTCTCAGAAGATGTCACTGTCCATGGCATTGATGTTGTAATTAGATTATCTTTAAGTTCCCTTCCAACTTAAATCATTCTACAATTCTAAGATTTCCCCTTTAGATGTCTCAACTAAGTGTCAAAAATTATAGGCAGGGCAAACGTATATTATAAGATACTGCGTCGATATTTCATAAGTTTCAAAGTTTAGCTTGGGATAAAATTTTTTTCTTAGCTCATGTCACAGATGTCAATGTGAACCCATCAAAGTCTGCAGCTAGTGAAATATTGGGGTTTAGTTTCAGTTTTTGGTTTTCTAATGGACATATTTGTTTGTTATAACACTTTAATGATTGACTTTTTACTTTTTTTTTACTTTTTTTTTTTTTTTTGGTGTTACTAATCAGATTGCAGCACAAAAAACTTGGCACCTAATTTTTTTATTACCGCTAATTTCATTGAAATTAGAAGATAACAGCAGTAAAGTGCTTAAATACCTTCAAGTATCCCTGTTTATATAATTACAGTGCATCACAATTACTTTCCTCAAGTGTGCCTTGGGTAATATTGTGCTAATGGTTCATAGAATAAATTCAGTCCATAAATACCCGGACTACTATTTAATTGTCAAAAAACATAGGGAACATCTGTTACATGGGCTTGTTAGGTGATAACATAGCCTTGTGAGGTAGGAGTTGGGCTGAAGTAATTCTGTCCGTTGTGCTGAGCCCAATGAAACTGAAGATGTTTCTCCAACAACTAATCCCACAACTCTGAATGCAGTAACATAGCACTTTTCTGAATATTTTCTCTTAAAATCAGTTGGATTAGAGAGGACACAGAAGACTGAGTTTTGTTTAGGTGCAGTGTCATTGTTTGCCAACAGAGAAAGCTGAACAGGCAACATTCAGTAATATAGTTCAATTTCTATGTAAACAGAAAATTATTTCATGCACACATGGTAGTCTATGGTGGGAGAGGAAAAAGAGGGGCATACTTGCATTATTGAGGGCCTACTTCTCTTTGGTCTTTGTAGGCATTTATAATGAAATCCTATTTTATGTGTGACATCTTCCAGTGTAAGAAAAAAAAGAACACTTTTCTGCTGTTCATGTGCAGAATAAAAGAGATCAAAGTCCTCTATTAAGTATCTTAAATATGAAATTCTAGTTATGGACAACATTACAATTCAGAGAGGAGAAATTAAATTGGTCAGGGCGTAAACTTGCTTGCAGCTGGTAAAATGTGCTGAAAATTCTAGAATTAACACCTAGACAAAGGATTTATTTTTCAAATATTGTTAGTAACTATTCAACAAAATATTTTTTTTCTTTCTAGTCAAAGTCAGAATTAGTATCTTAAGTATTCATCTTCTGCTCTGAAAATTGATATTTTTTACCTTTTTTTCAAATAATTTGGACTACATTTAAATACATATTTATGCTTAAGTTTAATAGGTTTCTGCCTGGTCTTTGCCATTTTGTATACATTAATTTAATTCACCTAACCAACCATTTGACCACAGAAGGAGCATAATTATATTATTTATGTTGATTTGATCAGTTCACTATAATATCTTGGTTTTTTTATACTGTTTAGTCTTTCCCCTTCATTTTCCCTTTATATTTAGATTGTAGTGTGTTTTGATAAACTTCTTTTTAATTCTGGCACAACAATACATACTATTTATGCATTATCAAAATAAAAATCCCTGGAGATAGAGATATTTAAGATATTAAATTTTTCAATTACTAGTTTAAGTGCTTAATGACATAATTTATTGTTTTGCCTATGCATTCAATTACTGTGCCTCAGTTAAGCATGATAAGAATAAATGCTAAGAACAACATTAAATAAAACTTGTATTGAATCTATTTTTCTTCAGATGAATAGAATGCACCTGTACAGAGGATACCTTGATTCATGGCAATGGTGGGCTGAAGTGGGCCAGTTTCCATACATAAACACAGATGGCCTCTACACTCATTCTACTCCTCAAAAAGACAGGAAAATAAGACAAAATATCTCGTGTGAGATCACTTGCCAATTATCATCACAAGCAAAATAGACTCAGCTTGGGAATTTTTTTCCCCTCAACCAATTTAAGTAGATTTGGGTACTGAGAAACATATTAAAACACCTTCCCCCACATCACCTCTTCTCCCTTGACTCAACTCTTCTTCATTCATGACTTCTCTACCTGCTCCCCACCCTGCTGAGTGGTACAAGGCGGTGGAAGTGGGGAGTTGAGGTCAGTCAGTAACAGTTCCTTTCTGACACTGCTTCCCTCTAATTCTTTGCCTCCTTCAAATGGGTCCTCCATGGGCTGTAGTTCAGGAAATATATGAATGTTCCTACATGGTTTCCTATGTGGGTTGCAGAGGATTCTCTATACCATTACCTGGAGTACCTCCACCTGCTCTTTTTTATCTCACCTCAGTGCTTGGAAGGTTGTTTCCCACACTTTCTTTGCTTCCTTCTCTCAGGCAGAAGTTTACTCTTTCTTAAACACACTTTCCCCTGAGGTGTCACCATCTTGAGTGAGGGGCTCAGCCATACCCTGGATGGGTTCATTCAGCTTGGCTGGAACAAGCTGTGATCATCACAGAAAAGCACCAGTGCCTCATTACAGAATCCCTAAACCCCCTACATAGTCTCTTCCATAACCACCTTGACCCCTACAGCAAATAAAAGGATCAAAATATAAATTCCGTATATTTCTCTGAATCTCTCTCTTATTTTGACATTATTAATTTTATAAAATGAAACATTATACATTACATAACAGGGACAATACAGAAACCCAGTGAAACTACTGGCATTGCTTATAAACTATATTAGGTTTTTAGTTTTTCTCAAGTATATTTGGCAAGTTAACTGTGAAAGTTCTCTTCCTGTTTTTTGTTTTTGTTTTTGTTTTTGTTTTTTTTTTTTTGTTTTTTTTTTTATTCTGTAACTTTTCGAGGTTAATCAAGCTGTCAGGAAGAAATTGCAAATACATGTGCCTGCACTCAAGAGTACAAATGTGCAATCACAGCAGGAAAAGGAATATGTTTTCCACTCAGTTGCAATACATTTATCACAAGAGTTCTCAAGGAAAATGGTCTGTTACTTATATGTAGTTTTAAGTCATTTTAAAAAATATCTTCTCACACTATGCTGTTAATGCCATTTCAAAATACTGCTTTGTAAGGGCATAAACTAGGAATGAACTTGTAAATAAAAGAAATATATAGCTAAATCATATTTCTTTTTTTCTGTTTTATCTCTATCTTATATTGATTCTTAATACTGCCTTCTCAGAAGGATGAGGTTTTCACAGTAGACACTGAAAATTGCTTATCTATTTAGGCATACAATTAAATTGCATGCAATTTACCTTTTCAACAGGTAACAAGATTAGACATGGACTTGGCCTAGAGAAAATGGTTAGTGAGTTAAAACAGAAAGGCATTTATTTTGAATTTCTTCTCCCTTCTTCTTGAAAGCAAGTTAAGATCAACATCATTTAAACAACTGTCTCTTCTTTTGCATGGGTGGTTATTCAAGCTGGTATTGTTAAAAAAATCTCTTCCTTTACTGCTTTCATCACTAGTTTCTTAAAATTATTTTCTTCTCTGGCTTGATCAGCTGAATTGTCACTCAATAGGAAAGGCATGTCAGCTTTATTGTTGTAGGAGTCACTATTAAAATGAGAAACTACTTTCTTTAAAACAGCACAGTTTCTACTGAGGCAGCATTGAATGAAGAGTCCCTTAGCATAGGAACAGATATACTAGACAAATCAGAGACAAACCTAGTCAGGTAATTCTGTTATCAGTGACCCGTAGTGAACAGCTAAAGAAAAAGTAGATATGACTCAAACCTTCCACCCTTCCAAATATCAGTTATGGCTTGCAAATAAGCTTTCAAGCAATTTATAGCCAATATATGTCTTTTTCTGGGACCTCTTTACCACCACATATTACAATGTGACTATTTGAATAAAGCACCAAAATTCAAGCATTTGAGTCTGTAGACTTAAGACTTAATGACCTAGAGATAAAAGAAATTAAGGGGAAAATAAAAAAAAAAAATTAAAAAAAAAAAAAAAAAAAAAAGAAAGAAAAAACAAAAGAGGCAAAAAGCAGAAATAGAAGGGGAAAAGTCTTATGGTGACATACAAATGAAGTTTCTTACGTGTTTTTTTTTTTTCTCAGAAGGCTGACATTACTGTTTTTTTTTCAGAAAATTAATATAATAAAGGTGCTCTTATTTCAGCCATTTTCTGCAGGTTATTTTAGAGTGCTTTTTGTCTCTGAGTCCTGGCTTTGTTTGCCTCTGCTTTTTTCAGCATTCTTTCACTTTTGTTCATGTTTGCTCTGTCTTGTGCCACTCTCCTTTTCCAGTGTCTCCCTACCTGTCCTAACCTGCCCTCTGCTTGGTGCTCTCTAAAGAGATATATTTCTTCTGGAAGGCTCTAATTGCCTCAGCACAGAGCCCACAAACCATCAAAACAATCAGGCTTCTTTCTTTTCTGGTGCTCAGAAATTAGTGTCTTTTTTGCCAGCTTTTTTTTCGCTTGTAGGTGTTTGTAGGTACTTCGGGATCCAGGTGAGGTCAATCTTCTTCCTAAACTGCAAAGTGCTGGCTTCTTCTGATTGAATTCACACTTATTTAACCTGAATTTGATTGACTACATGAATAAGATGCAGTCAGACATGAGGTGACAGGTGTTGCTTAACCTTCAGCTGAGAGTATCACCAGCTATAGACAGACCCACCTTCTCTAGTACTTCTGTCCACAAGTCAGCCAGGACCAGTATCTGGCTGGTGTGAACTGTCAGGTGCTGCTACATGTGAATGCCAAACTGATTGAAAACTGTGGAAGCTAAAAAAAAAGAGGGTTTCTGTAATTTTTCCTTAGCTGAATTTGGTCCTGGTATGAAAAAATAAAAAAGAAAAATTTTTGCATACTTAACAGAAATTATCTGAATCCATAAGGATTAGAAATCACAAATGAATATTCTGAAGAATTTGGCATCAGGGTCACAATGGGAATCTTCCATAAAATGTCCCTGAGCTTTCACATTAAATTTTTTGATCATGTATGTTGAACACATATTTCTTCACTTCCGCAAATCAAAACTGCAGAATCAACTCTGGCAGAATTTAAAAATCCTCATATTCTATTTCTATTGATCATCAAACTTTTCCTCTCCATTTCATATTCTTACACTGCTTTTCAAAATCTGCCTCTTTCTCCTACAGATGATTCTCTACATCTGATCTGTCTCTTTCTCCCATAAGACAATTTTTATCTCCCCCCATATGAAAGATAGCAACATCCACAGACGCAGCACTCTTCGCTTCCAATATCTGTGATAAGGCCCTTTCTCTCCACATCCTTGCCCTGAGTATTTTTCACTGTCACTTCTCTTTCTTAATTCCATCTTCAGTTTTCTCAGTGGAATGGGTAATTCCTAATTCCTTCCTGGTATCTGATTTTTCACCACAGCTCTCTTTCTGTCTTGAATACTCTATACATCCTTTTTGTCTATTTGTCTTCTGCCGCTGCTGCTACTGTCAAGCTCTGTGTGTTTTGTCCCCTCTCTCCTTCAAATGGAATATTTGACTGCATTGTAGTGTCCTTCTTCAAAAAATAGTTCTTCTATTATTGCTTCCTCATTTTCTGACACATCATTCCCCAGAGAGGGGCATCAGTACATTTTTCTGATGAAGTAGTGTAACATTTCATCATCTTTATTTTTCTAGGCCTCCATCTGTTTCCCTTTCCTCCTTGTCTGTGTCATTCTAATGGACAGTGCAAGCTCTCTGAGGCATGGGTGAAAAATTCCCATGAAACACTGCATGACACAAGTGTAAATCTATAAAGCTTTCAGAACAAAAAAAAAGATTTTAGATCAGAAATGCTTCCTTTAAATTAAGTTTCAGTTTCGGTTTATAATGAAAATGTCACAGCTACTAAATCAAGTCTCCTATTATCAAGAAAAGAATCAAATGAAAGATATATAATGCATAAATCATCTGGTTAGAACTTTCTGCACTTCAGTTTTGCATAATCCTTCTTATCCTACAATTTTTTCATATTTTAGGCAACATAAGAATGATCATAAACACTAACCGTTTTGAAATTTGCCTTAAAGAATACTGAATGTGCTGTCTTGCAAATTGATTCAATTTTTTCAAAACTGTTCCCAGTATTGTGGATGGACTGCATGCTCAAATGGATATTTCATCCCATAGAGTACACAACATGTAGATGAGGTTAATATTCACCAATTGCAACTTCCAACTATTATATGAGGAATGGTTTCTTTGAAAAATAAAAGACAATTAAAATCAGATACTTCTAATTATTAAGATAAGGGGGAAAAAAAGCCAAATCTCTTACTGAAGTACAACAGCAGAAGCCTAACTGCTTAAAATTATCATGCATAACTATTTTCACTCTCCAGATGAGTCAGAAAGTTTTCAAAAAAGTTTTACATATGCCTTAACTAAATAGTGAACTTCTTCTTGATAAGTAGTTTTTCATTCACTAAAGAAGTCTCACTGATGCATATGCTCACAACAGACACAGGCCGCCACTAAGGTCTCAGGGGGAAGTTGATTTTTCCCTTACGTGCAGGCTGCCTTGCATTTTTTCAGGTCTTGGATCTGAACAATTATACTGCGGTTTTTTGAATTCCAAATAATGGTACTACATCCATGCAAGGAAGATTAGGTATACTGATACATTTTAGTTCCTAATCTGCATTTGTTACTATTTTAGGGACCAAATCAGTCTCCCCTCAGTCTTTTCACTTACAAAATATGAATTGACCCTGATATGTATGAAGAATATTTACACATTCAAAGTATCACAGAGCTGAAAATAAAAAAAAAGCATATCTAATACTAATCAAACACATTATTATATTTGTGTCTAGAGCAGAAAGGATACTCAAATCAGGACCATGTAAAACTGTTGTCAAAATTACTATGAGGATTAATGCTCTGAAAACAGAAGGAAGAAAATATTCATACTTTCAAGTTGTTCATCTCATTAAAATTTCCCACAGCTAATTTCTACAGGCTCATGAGCCACATATATCCCAGCAGTCAATTTACCTCTCCCTTCAGAGTTCTAGCAGATGGGAGGTTAGCGAGGGCTTGGAGAGTTGTACTGTCTCTTTAATCTTTCTATCAAAAAAAAAAAAAAAAAAAAAAAAAAAAAAAAAAGGTGAATTTTTTTTTTTTTTTTAATTTTTCTTGTGCATAACATAAAGCTGCTTCTACTAAGCTCAGGTTATTTGTTTAAGTCAAATATGTATGTATTTCTTGTCTTACCTGCTAAAAAATCCCCAAGCTAGTTTTACAGTGAATGGAATGTTATCATTTCTGTTGAGCATTATGAACAATGCTGAGAGAAATGAAGGACTAATACTGCATACACTCTCAAAACGAGGACTTTTTTTTTGGGAAACAATATCAACTACACCCTCTGAACTGGAATGTACCCTTTTTCTGAACAATTTGATCAAACTGTCCGAAAGCTTCCTAGAAGCAGGTGGAGATTAAGAAAGTTTTAATGTCTACTTTTTTGGTTCCTGAACTTTGCATAGAATTTCTAAACAATAAAGTGTTGAGTGTTGGTAAAGATAACAAAAGCGGCAGCAAAAACCTGTGATTTAGACTGAAAGGTCACCTGAAAACAGAGGGTTAAGCTTCAAATCCATTCTTCCAAGTATCTAAGGATGTCTTAAAACAGTCAATGAATAAACTCATAAAATTGTTTTATCATTCTCAGACACTTCATAGCTTGGTATTTAAGAAAATCCTCTAGAAAATACAGTTTTAAGTCTCCTGGGCATCTTAATAAATTGAATCAGGTTTTCTTAAATCATATATGAATGCTCTAAATATTAGACTCTTAATTAAATCTGTGATCTTAGCAGTCATATGTCATTTTTTCACACAGTACTTTTTGGCCAGTTCAGGCTAAGACCTCAAATACTTACAAAATTATCAAAACTTTTTTTTTTTTTTTTCCCTCAAGCTATGTTTTCATAAGCAAGTCATCAGGTTTTATAGTACATGTGCCATAAATATCTTTGCACAAATAATTTATAAGGGCCAGCTGGAAACCAAAAGAATCTATCAACTCCTAAATGAAGTTGTATATTTCAGCAATAAAAAAAATGTATTCATATTAGGATACTACGAAGTCTCTTCCAATCAATCTCCGCATGAACGAAAATACTTTTTTCCTTTGGGGCAGAAAATTAAATATAATTATATTTATTTAAAAAAAGTGAATATAAATATGACTATTTTTTTTAAAATGGCCTCTTAGAGGAACAATTGTTTTTAAATTAATTAGCTTGTTTTGAAACCAACTGTACACTAAAACATTCAATATATCACTTCAGGTGAAATTGAGTTTTAGAATTTGATAACATAGATGGAAACATGATTTAGTTTTTAAATTATTACTTACGCTTTGAATATTTTTTCAGATGGTCTGAGCCAAAGCCCTCAAACCCTCAAAGACCTTTAAATTTCAAGAGAATGTTCAAGGTGAGCTCCATGCCTCCAAGCATTTTCACACATGTTAAAAGCTACTTATCATTTAGTAAAGCCTGCATTCCCTTTTAATATCCTAATTCTTGAAAAATAAAGGATAGAAACGAGTTGCTTAAATTCAGTGTTGCTTTCCTTGACACTTCAGGATATCTCCTGTGGCTCTCAGCTCTTGCTCCAGAAATGTATCAAATTCTTTTAGGTCTTCCCATCTGTGTATGCCAGGCGGTCCTATGTAAATGTCTGGGGAGTACAGCTCCCTGTGGAAAAGGAATATGTTCTTTAGTTCCTACAAAACCAGAGAATATTCCTAAGGTTGCCTCTAATGTGATGTATCTAACAGGACTGTATAAGCAGCCAGTGGTGAGTTTTCCCAAGGTGAAAATCATGCTTGGAAACCTTGCCACCTCTTCAATTATAAGTAAATATTGATTTAATTTGGCTTTGCTGGAAACTTGTTGACACATTCCCCACCAATATCCTTTTTCACCGAGTCCCAAAGGGGGCCCCAGTATTACATGGCACACACC
This sequence comes from Sitta carolinensis, assembly GCA_032173965.1. NCBI lineage: Eukaryota > Metazoa > Chordata > Aves > Passeriformes > Sittidae > Sitta > Sitta carolinensis. Next base: position 32,417,089 of record CM063283.1, read on the forward strand.
CAGAAATATTTATTTGGCCTCATTCTGACCAAGAAAAACAGCTCCAGCTCCTGCTTGGTAGCCCTTTGTTGCTGGTGTTTTTGAGATGTATCTCTGTTGTACAATGTAGATCGTAGTGGTCATTGTGATCTGGGCTAGCAGGAAAGGGCCCTTGTTTCTGGCAGGAGCCAGGATCTGTGTCTTAGAACTTTGAACAATAGAAAGAAGTAGAAAATCAGAAAGTATTCAAAGACACTGCTCTATCTGCACTATATTTACATAACAAAGCAGGGGTAGGAAACCTGTTGCCAGAATCAGATTCATGAGGCAGGAACAGAAAGCCTGGAATCATCCTCCTTTCATTATGTGTATCTCTCAATGGTCCCACTCTCTGAGACTGAGCCTGTATGTTCTTGCTCCGGCTGTGTTAAAGCCAGGGGTCTGTGACTGGTTTCTAAACCCTGAAACAGCTGACTTTTACCACAACTATGCATTTCAAGGGACAGTTGCTCTAACTTCTCTAAGCCACTGTAAAACAACTTCAGCTTCCTGCATAACAGCTCTCAGCAAAGTGTTTCCAGCTGCATAAGTCTCTGTGAGAAACCCAGTACTTTCCTGCCACTCCTGAAATTCTTACACTTTTTCATGTTCTTCTACCTTTCTATTTTTTTCTCCTTCATTCTCCCAAGCATCTGCATCCTTGCATGTCTTATTTTACAGAATCTCACCAATTTTATTTTACCACACTGTCTCCGCTTTTTTAGATCATAAATTGCCATTGCAGTTTCTTTGCTTTTGCACTTACCAAGGGTACCTCAAGATTTCTAGGTACCCAGCTCTACTTCAAAGATTTTCAATGTTTCTGGTTCCCAACCCTAGTTCCCAGGCCTAATTGTCTCCCAGGTTGGCAGACAATTACCATCAGTAGTGTTCAGCAGCCATTTTAGTAAATTTACTCTTCTAACCAGGCCGTCTTCATGACTGTTCACATCAACATTGAAGTCCACCATCTCCACTGAAATTAAATGGAACTTCAACTGTTACACCAAGAGCGTTAAATGTAGCTGTCCATGAAACTAGGTAAGGACATACTTGAAAGTAAAACAACTATTTCTGTGCAGCAAAAGCATTTGAAAACACTGTCATTCAAACATGAAAACAAACCCTCAAACATTAAAAAACCTAAAGGTACATACCAGTAAAGTTTTTTTGTTTTTTTTTTTAAATCTTGTTTGTGGGTAATGTTATATCTCTCATTGTGCTCTACTATGGTTCAAGTGTTTGTTCTGTTAGGGAGCATTACTCTATCACTTCAGAACAGAGCCTCAGAATACTTTTGCAAGTCAGTTCTAAGAGCTCCTAGTCCAGTACATTAAGGTCAAGAAATAGAATTACAAATTTATGGAATACTTCATATTGGAATGGACCTATAAGGATCACTGAGGCCAGCTCTCTGCTCCTCACAGGGCTACCTGAAACTAAAGCATATGACTAAGTTCATCAGTCAGATGTTCTTTGAACAGTTAGTCAAGGGGAAGCTTATTTTCTTAGTTTTGTATACAAATTCTAACGTCTGAGTTTGTTCAGAAGTTGTAAACTTAAGCAAAATTAAATTCTTACATGACTACATGTTTTGCTCATATATTCAAGATTTCATATCAAGATGGAAGTTTTATGTAAGTCTGTCAATGCCTTTGTATTGTCCTTGATTTTTTTCTGCAGTAAAGCCTGGACAACATGAAGTGTGACTGACTACAGAAAGCCTGATTGAACTTGCATGTTGCATCTTAACTTGAGGCAGGTAAAGCCATTATGTCCTGGCTGTCCAGTTCTTAGATTGTTTGCTGAGATTTCTTCAAATACATCACAATTCCCTCATTGACCATATACTACTCTGTCCTTACAAAAAAAAAAAAGGAATGGATATTTCAATCTCTGAGGTTTCATCCTGATAGGCAAGCAGGATTCAGCCTTAAGGCACCATGGAAATTTCAGCTGATCAGATATGTGTCAAATGATCTTCACCATCTCCTGGTTCATCTCTGTGGCCAAATAATAAAAAGCTGGGAACAATCTCTGGCCTGAGGAACAGGTATCATGTACAGTTTCTTGTAAGAACTGATTAGACCTAATCCATTGTATATCAAATGCATATTAGAAGGAGATTGTCAGAACAGCAAATGATTCCTCTTAAGAATATTTCCATAACTTGTAGTTCATATTTTATGCAAATTATATATGCACATAAAATACTTATTAATATTTATTAACATCTTTGTTGTATTTTTAACAGAAAAAAGCCATTTGTAAAGACTGCCAACCTGCATTTTTAAAGAGACACTAAAATCACTCTCCTAAGAAAATTAATTTTCAAAATAAAGTGTGCATAAACAAATGGTTAACTTCTTAGATGTTACAGTATAGTAATATATATGCAAATAGTAGATGGAAACTTGAACAGTCAATCTATTTTGTTGATATTTTACAAGCAGGTTTCATGACACTAGGAGGAATATTTAATCGTATGTCAGATAGATACACATTCTCTTCATTGCCAGATTTTTGAAAGTAATTTGTCTTGTTTGTTCTTTCATGTAAAATTATCCAAGTGTGTTTTAAAGGTATAGTATTTATTCTATTTAAACATAAAACCACATCATTTATGATTGATGCAATTAATTATAGTTATTGTTATTATGGTTGTTTACAAGTGTAATTTATATGTAAGTTTAATACTAAATTATTCATCTCACTAAACTGGATATTCCTGATAAGGCATGAGACACTGTCTTAATATGGTTGCATTGTTTTCTGCTTTATATCCAGATATTCTATTATTTTATTGTTTTTTCTTAATTATATGAATAAATACACCTAACGAAAATAGCAATAATGACTGAAACAGCACTAAAATGCCTTTAACAAACACTTAACACACTTCTTGGGTGAATTGAAACACTCTCTACAGGTACTCTACCTGTTATAGCTGTCACCTGAGGACAAAGGACAAAACTGAGCTTCCTTAAACATAGGTTTGCAGTGTCATCAAAAACACCCAAGTGTATTTCATTTGGTCTCTACGTGTTGTTCCAGACAAGTCTGGGACAATTTAGAACTATTTTATCCTGTGCTGGATACCACAGACGTTTCAAACGACAGCAGAAAACTCTATTTAAGCAACTGAACTGTATCACAAGTCTGAAGACCATCTGAACATCTCTCCAGTAAGGAAGCTCATCTTTGGTTCCAAATACTTTGGAATATTGCCTAGGAGATGTTAACAGCTTACTGAACATGAGATATTTTTAATTAAATAGCAAGCACAAAGTGAACCTACATTTTTATTGATATTTTTTATTCAGAAAATGTGGACTGAAACCAGTTTTTCCCACAGAGGTGTTTGGTGCCATTTATAACTCTTTTGCACCTGTAGTTGGTACTCTGGTTATGAGTCTCAGGCCTTACCACATAGAACACAGTGTAAGACACTGGTGTGTGAGACTATGACTTCATGTTGTTTGCTTTTTTGCTTGCATATGCATCAACGATGATTGTTACCAAATCTGTTTCCAGACAAAATTACATATTGTGTTACAATGATGATGGTTTTCAGAGATGAGTGTATGTGTGTGTCTGTAAACACAGGCATCTGCACTAATACTGCTAAAAAATCCAAACCATCCAAAACCTGCATTTTTAATGAGCCTGTAAGTGAAGGAAAAGTCTGTTTCACAATATTACAGTTACTCAACAGTATGAACACAAGCTTCTATATTGAAACTTCCTCAGATTCACAATTCATGAAACAAAAAAGGATAATGGCCTCAAACATCAGGTTTGCTTGACAAAAGAATATAACTGTCCTGGTTTGACCAGCCCAGGGAAGTGAGCTGGCTGGGTTTGAGATTGGCATTTTATTGAACCAATGGGAAAGCATTTTCTAGTTCTTATTACCTTTGAACGAAGCACAGGAAGGTCTCTTTCCTTCTGGCTGTCAGAGCACACACCTCTGCCCTCTCTCAGCCCTGGTCCGATTGGCAGGGGGAGGCAGCGGCGGGCCGGGCCCGGGCTGGGACCGCTCGGCCCGGCCGGGATTCTCCGCTCCTGGAGGGGCGGGAGCGGCTGCCGAGCCCTCACCGAGGAACCCACCGGGCCCGTCCCGGGAGGGGCAAAGGAGCCGGCAGAGCCTGCAGAGCTTTTGTTCCAGTCGAACACCAAACCACGCTGGCCTGAGGCTGTGTCGGCATCGGGAGCAGCTGAGCATGGGGACAGCACCTGGATGGGCACCAAAGGAGCTGAGCATGGGGACAGCACCTGGATGGGCACCAAAGGAGCTGAGCATGGGACAGCACCTGGATGGGCACCAAGGAGCTGAGCATGGCACCAGCACCTGTATGGGCACCAAAGGGCTGAGCATGGGGACAGCACCTGGATGGAACAAGAGCTGCATGGCACCAGCACCAGTGGCCCCCGTGGTTCGTGCTAAAGGCGGCCCCGCAGCCAGGAGCAGCCCTGAGCCCCATTCCAGACTGAGAGCAGCTGGCACAGCTCACATGGAGTCAGCAAAAGAGCACGTGGCCAGCAGAAAGAGGCAGAGAGAGCTTATTTCTAATACAGGACTTAGACTAAATTGACTTTTTTTCAGCATTACAAGACTTTGTACTCAAAGAACACTACTCTCTTGAGCTAAGAAGGAAAAAAGGAGGTGAAACTTTGTAAGAAGAACCACATGAAATGTAAGTCAGTAAGGAAAGAGTTAAATTTTAGATTGAAGGGATTTTGAGAAGTTTGTCTTAAGCTTAGGCTGTAAAATTCTTTTGTGAAGCTATGGTACAGCTATACTTGATACATCAGACTTTGGGCTTTCCCCAGTAAATTCATGGAATACTTCTGGGGGGGTGGTAGTGTTCTAGCCACAATGACAAGCAGAGGCACCAGTGTTAGAAGTTTGATGAGAAACCTCGGCCCCGGGGATAAAAGGGGAAGACCTCTGTTCCCAGAGATGAGTGAAAGGATGCTAGAATAGCTCATCCTTAAAGAAATAGCACCCCAATAAACCTATACGGACCAAAAGTACAGTTGTGAGAAAAACTGTGAAAGATGGGAAAGACTTCACAAAAGGCAGATCTCGGGCACCTGTGGTTTGTGAGAAATGAAGCCACAAGAGTTCTTTTCTTGTGGGGAGCTTTCCATAGCATTAGCAAAGAATACTTTTCTCTCTAAATGAACTAAAGAAAGACTATTTCTAGAAGTGAAAAACTGACAGATTTCTGAGTGTTGTTGTCTTTACATTGTTGGTTAAGAGCAAAGAAAGTGTGGGGAGGGAGGGAGGAAGAGTGTTTTGAACGTTCCATCCTCATTCTTGTTTTTCTTTCTTTTAGTGTTAGTTAATAAAGTCTTATTACTTTTAAGCTTAAGCCTGCTTTACTTTTGATTGGAAACTTTGAAATTGGTAAAATGAAACCAGAACAGAAACGGGTGTTTCCGCCTAGTTTCAAATTGAAACCACGAAAATAACCACTGTCTAAAAGGAACTTAATTCCTTATCTCTAGGGCAATGAAGGAAATAAAGTACAAACAATATTACAAATAATGTTTCTTAATTTTAATTTTCTAAATTTAAAAACCACAAAATCACCATCTTTGGGTTTTATTTTAGAGAGTGAATTGAAGAGGAAAGAAAGAAAAGCAAAGCAACCAATGATTCCTAAAAAATAATAGACATGTGTGGCAACTATAAAACAGTTTCATTAGCAAGTCTTAATATGAAAATATATGAAGTTACAGTTGGTATTTTCATAGTAGTCAATATGAATACAGAGATAATACCTTTCTTTGTGTAAAATAACCAGAGACAGAAATCTGTGAAAACTTTGTGGTGAAAAAAAAAAAAAAAAAGTACATGCGGAGCAGTGCATAGGACAAAATTAAACACACACATACCTGATATATATCCTAGGGACATAAATAGGACGCCTACATTTACAGAATCCCAGAGTGATAGAGTGTCTGAGGTTGGAAGTGATCATCCAGTCCAATCTCCCTGCTTAAGCAGGACCATATAGAGCTACAATCAGATTAAATTTTACTATATCCAAAGAGGGAAACTGTATAGTCTTCCTAGGAAACCTGTTCCACTTTTTGACCACACTCACAGAGAGAGAGAAAAGATAAGTGTTTTCTTGTACGTGCAGCTACCAACAGGCTCTGTAGAAAATGCTGGGAATGCGCTTCTTTTTGTGTGCACTCTGAGGAATGAGAACTACACCAACTGTGGCTTTGATAGAGAAAAGAGTACCTGCATAATATTTGTTTATTGTGGTACTTCAAACATTAGAGGGCATATGAATCAAGAAAAGAGAACATGAAGAAGCAAAACTACAGACTAAAAATGCCTCTATTTCATGTACTAGATATTTGGGGGCTAAAATTAGCCCGTATTTTATTCTACATAGGCAGTTAAAACTATAGAAAGTTTGACAGTATACAAATGGTCACAGTTTTTCACAGAGATATATTTCAGTATGAAAAGAACTTGTTAATTAATATGCCCAGTACTGCAAAGGTACAATATTAAATATTTACATATCCTCCCCCTGCCTCCCCTGTTTCCTTAGTGTAAATCAGGGGAAGTTTCTTTTCTTGCCTGCATAGTCACAAAAACCTGTGTTTCATATAACTGTATATATAACCTCTTCAAGAAGGACATTCAGAGTTGAGGAGTTTTGTCTTCCCAAGTCACTGTTAAAGGACTCACTTGAGGAGCCCAGCTCTCCTGGAGAGGGCTGAACATCTGCCTGATGATTGGCAGTGGTAAATGAATTCCTTGGGTTTTTTTGCTTGCTTGTATGGCTTTTGCTTTACTATCTTTATCTCAACTCATGAATTTTTTCTCTTCTACCCTTCAGATTCTTCCCCCACCCCATCCTACGGGGAAGGAGTGAGCAAGTGGCAAGGCAAGGAATTTTTGCCATAGCATGACATGGTGTCATTCAGCTTCAACATCAGGGAGTAGTGTATGTGCCTCACATTAAAGACTAGGCTATAATTAAAAATCTAAGTGCTACCCATTAAATGTCTTTTTTAGTTGAGTTTTCTGCAGACATAGTTTTCTTCTTGTCTAAAATATTCTTACTGAATAGGTTTCCTGTTGAAATCTGTCATCTACTAAGAGTGAAAAATTCCAACATGATGCCCATATAACAAGCAAAATATGCACTATGAAACACAATTTGCTTTAAATGTGCACGAAGAAAAGCAGACCGCATTATTTCAAACAAAATCATCTGAATATTTTTTCTAAAACTGTCAATTTTCCAAATGTCATATTTTTCTTTCCATATTGTGTTCAGATTGCAAGAAACCTGTGTGAGCTTTTGAGGCTAGCAGGAGAATTACAGATTCTATTTATTTTTAATACTCACCACAGTTTCCCATGTTATGAAAAGAGTAGGGAAAATAAAGGAAAATGGACTTTAACCGCAGGCAACAGAGCACAGAGATGAAATTTGTATAGCAGATCAAATAGCCATCAACTATAATTGTGGTAAGCCCTAGAGAGTTTTTATTCAGAAAAAAAAAATCTCAAAGTTAGAAAGACACAAAAATTTTTCTGTTATAGCAATTACCCTGCTGTATTCAGCATTGGTGCAGCCCCACAATTTAAGAAGGATGTTAAGGTCCTTGAATGAATCCAGAGGAGGGCAAAAAATCTGGTGAAAGAGCTAGAAGTAATGTTCCATGATGAGCAGCTGGTGGCCCTGGGTTTGTCTAGTTTGGAGAACAGAAGGCTGAAGGATCTCATTGCTTTCTACAGTTTCCAGAGGAAGGGAAGTGGAGAAGGAGGTGCTGATCTCTTCTCCCTGGTATCGAGTAAAAAGACACTTGGAAATGGTTCACAGATATACCAGGGGATATTAGAAGTTGACTGAACAGGCTTCATTAGAGAGGTGGTTGATGTCCCACACTTCTCAGTGTTTAAGACAGTGCCTTTAACAATGTGCTTTAACCTTTCTTCAGCCCTGATGTGGTCAGAGAATTGGCCTATTTTAGGTCCCTTTCAGCTGAAATTCTAGTCTAGTCTAGTCTAGTCTAGTCTAGTCTAGTCTATTCTCCGTGTTCTTGAAGTGTCTAAAGGGAAGGCCACAAAATTAATGAACAGTATAAAAAAATATTTCTTAATAATTATTCAAAGCAGTAACCTTCTAAAGGTCATCATACTTATGCCAGCTCACTTCCACGGAGAAGAAATGTCACATTTTAGAAAGGGTTTTTTTCAAAGCAGCATTTAAAAAAAAATATAGCAAAGGTGTTGGTAATTATTCATCCATCACACACTGACAATACTGAGTCCTGTTAGAATTTTGTGAAAATGTAATTAATATATAGAGGCATAATTTGATTTCAGCTGAAAATGCTCAGAAGTCATTGCACAAGATCTTGAAAACATCTTCTCTATCTACACACCACTTTGAAAATAACACAGTCAAGAAGATAAAAAATCATTTAGATGTTGCTAATGAATAGTATATTTGTACTTCCTTAGCCTTATCTTAAAGGCAAAGCTGCATTTTGTTCTGGTTTTCACATGATAAGTGAACAATGTTTGTAAAAATTTGTTTTGATTGGCCTAGAGCTATTTAGAATATATAACATCATCTGCATTTTTCTACTTTATTCATGAAGTCCAACAGAGAAAAAAAAAAGCAGTTTTTATTTTGCTTTTTGAACAACATTTAAACCAAATCTCTGTTTGTTTGACATAAGCTTTTGCATTGCTACCAAGCTAAGAGAACCACAGAGAGTTTTACCTTTCAGAGTATATTAAAAAAGTACACAATCTCAGGTTTAAACTGAAAGAAGAAAGGTTTAGATAAGGTGTTTGGAAGAAATTCCATATTCAGAGGATAGCAAGGCACTGGAACAGGTTTCTGTCATAGTTCCAATTTGAAACTAAGCAGAAATACTAATTATGTATAGGGAATTTAGGTTTGCCAATTTTAGACTCCTCCTGCCTGGCTTGCCAAAATATGTCTATTCCCTACTGTGAGATAGGATTAGAGAAAATAACAAAGCAGACCTAAACTTGAGAGGATACAAAGAACAACTTTATTAACAGGACAAGAAAAAAGGAAGAAATAATCAGAAATTACAACACCCTTTTTCTTCCCTCCCCCACATCTTTTTCTCTTTTCAATGATGTACAGAACAACAACTCAAAAAAATTTTAGTCAGTTTTTCACCTCTAGAAATAGTCTTTGTTTAGTTCATTTAGAGAGAAAAGTATTCTTTGCTAATGCTATGGAAAGCTCTCCATAAGAAAAGAACTCTTGTGGCTTCATTTCTCACAAACCACAGGTACCCGAGATCTGCCTTTTGTGAAGTCTTCCCCATCTTTCACAGTTTTTCTCACAACTGTACTTTCGGTCCATATTAGTTTATTGGGGTGCTTTTTTAAGGATGAGCTATTCCAGCATCCTTTCACTCATCTCTGGAACAGAGGTCTTCCCCTTTTATCCCTGGGGCCAAGGTTTCTCATCAAACTTCTAACACTGGTGCTGCTGCTCATGATTGTGGCTAGAATGCTACCACCCCCCAAAGCATTCCATGAACTTACTGGGGAAAGCCCAAAGTCTGATGTATCAAGTATAGCTGTACCATAGCTTCACAAAATAATTTTACAGCCTAAGCTTAAGACAAACTTTTCAAAATCCCTTCAATCTAAAATCTAACTCTTTCCTTACTGACTTACATTTCATGTGGTTCTTCTTACAAAGTTTCACCTCCTTTATTCCTTCTTAGCTCAAGAGAGAAGTAGTGTTCTTTGAGTACAAAGTCTTGTAATGCTGAAAAAAAGTCAATTTAGTCTAAGTCCTGTATTAGAAATAAGCTCTCTCTGCCTCTTTCTGCTGGCCACGTGCTCTTTTGCGACTCCATGTGAGCTGTGCCAGCTGCTCTCAGTCTGGAATCGGGGCTCAGGGCTGCTCCTGGCTGCGGGGCCGCCTTCGGGCCTTTGCACGAACCCTGGTGCCACCAGGTGCTGGTGCCCATGCACAGCTCCTTTGGTGCCCATCCAGGTGCTGTCCCCATGCACAGCTCCTTTGGTGCCCATCCAGGTGCTGTCCCCATGCTCAGCTCCTTTGGTGCCCATTACAGGTGCTGTCCCCATGCTCAGCTGCTCCCGATGCCGACACAGCCTCAGGCCAGCGTGGTTTGGTGTTCGACTGGAACAAAAGCTCTGCAGGCTCTGCCGGCTCCTTTGCCCCTCCCGGACGGGCCCCGTGGGTTCCTCGGGGAGGGCTCGGCAGCTGCTCCCGCCCCTCCAGGAGCGGAGAATCCCGGCCGGCAGAGCGGTCCCAGCCCGGGCCCGGCCCGCCGCCGCCTTCCCCAAAGGTCCGAAGACAGAGAGAGCGACTGCCGCGCCTCCCTGTCCTTACAGGTGTGTTTGCACAGGCATATCCACTCTTTTCATTGGTTAAATCCTGTGTCAGTATCAGAAACTGGCTCCTTAGAGCCAGACACATGACGGTTTCCCAGTGAGGTTGTGGAAGCTCCCTCTCTGGAAGTATTCAAGGACAGTAAGGATTTGGCTCTGGGCAACCTGATCTAGTGGGTTGCATCCCTGCTTATGGAAGTGGAGTTGGAACCAGGAGATTTTTAAGCTGGCTTCCACCCCAAGTCATTCTATGATTCTGTGACATGTTGACTCATTCTTATTTACTCTGATGAAATATTTCTTAGCCCATTTAGTGATGTAAATTCATATCTCCAAACATTGCATACCATTATGCTTGTGTTTTGGTCTCAAGAATATTCTTCTTGAATAAAATAATGCAGTTTTAAAAGACATACTAAGTGGAATCCCTCTGAGATCAACCCATGCCAGCTGCGTTGTAATAACCACTGGTGTGACAGTGTACTTGGAACTGAAATTGAATTTACCCAGCTTGCAGAATATGCAAAACTATGTTGATTAGTGTTAAAATAATCTTTACAAAATACACAAAGATCCAAAATCAGCAAAACAACTTTCTGTCAAAACAATTACAGTGTTTTACTAAACAGGAAACTCACAGATGCAAAATATTGAATATCTGAAGCAGTAGCTTCAGTCTGACTTTTAAAACTTTATTTATTGCCAAAGTGAGTGGGTTTTTTTCAACCCTGGGGAAAAAATGCAGAAAATACAACTAGAATGAACATTTGCATTTGAGACTGTAATTTAAAGCATTATCTTTTAACTTTATCCAATTGCATAGCAGTTACCTCAAGCTGAAAGAGGTTTAAATTTCTAACCTGGACAAATCCATACAGGGAACAAATCTTGACAGATGAGTTCCAAGAGCATTGGCCATGTTGTTTCTTGCTATGGTAGGTTCTTTCGTGAATCTTTTGTTGTTGTTAGTTTCCACTGACTGTTGCATTTCACAAGACTAAGGAGGAAATAGATATGGTGCCAAGAAGATACGTAATACATCTGCATGAAATACATACGGTTGTTTTAAAAACCCCAAACAAGCTAACAGGGATTTTTTTTTGTCACGTACATAGCTTAAGATTGCAATAGAACCTCTGCAATAGACTGATATGCTAAGCAGACTCCATCTGTAAAACTGAACAGATACTAAATTTGGAATTAGCTTTATTTCACTAGAATTTGATTACTTGATAAAAAACAAAAAACAAAACACAAAACAAAACAAAAACCCAAAAAACAAACAAACAAACAAAAACAAAACAAAACAAAACAAAAAACCCAAAAAACAAAAAAATTATCTTGCTGGTTTTCTTTGATAAAAAAGGGCTTATACAGCTTCCCCCTCCTAAGTAGACATCATAATGGGTGACAATCACAGTATGAATTCCTACTGGCAACAGAAAGACCAATATTTTTTTGTGGGTATTAAAAATCTAAGAAAAAAAATTAAACAAAATCTGGTATGGAATTTCTTTCAAAATCTAAACAGATACTATTGAAAATTATTTATTATTAAAATACTACTGCAAAATAATAGCTATGATAGAAGGATTAGAAAATATAACAAGGATCAGCATTTTTTGCTTCTGAACACTTTAGAGTAAGCAGAATACACTCTTATTTGCACTATTAAATATAAGCATTCTTAAAGAAATCATATATATTAAAAATACCAACATCGATACATACATTAGTATTAGTATTAGTATAACATTAGTTCAGTTTACAAGACATAATTAATGAAAATTTCTGATCACATTGGGGGAAGCACAGCTCAAGAAATGCTTTACAGAAACCCCACATTATTAACATGACTGTCTGTCAATATTTCTTATTTCTTTTTAACATAAGAACTCTTAAAAGAAAAAAAAAAAACACTAAAAAGCTGTGGATAATTAAAAAAAGTTTTTTTTTTTTTTAATAAAGTTCAACAACAATAATGTCTCAGAACTCTTGCTTTCTTAGTAAGAAATAAATGTAGAATTTACCATGACTTCATTTTGGTATATCAAAACTGATCACAGATATTGACTAGCTTATTTTTGGAGGAAAAACACCCATGTAGTCCAGGGTCTCCTTTCAACAGCACAAGTTCCTCCAGGTTCTATATACTTCCTAAAGTTGGAACAACAGGATACATATTTGTGAAAATAAAATGAAGAGTGTACTTTCTGCACTACTGAGTTATGATTTAATTTGCCTTCTCTTGTTCTATGCACGGAGGATTCACCTCTGAAATATTTTTCCTGTCTCCATGTCACTGTAACTCACACCTTATTTAAGAATAAATTAATTTGGTATTCACAGCTGGCTACATCCCTGGGACAACTTTCTTTTCTGTATCAGAGGATGTTATGGTATCTCTCCTTGCTGCCTCAGAAATTAAGGTCACTTTCCTAATCCCCTACTTGCAGCTGCAGTTTAAACAGCCAGTTACAGCTCAAAAGTGGTTTGGGAAGATGTCATCTCTAATGTTGGACTTTTGCAGCAAAGGCTACATGGCAAGAAAGTAATTGCATATCCTCTGTTTCACGTTAAAGTCAAAGGAGCTTTAATCATCACCTTCATAGCCACTTCCACAAAGGTACTGAAGAACATTCATCACTCATAGCCCTCAGCAGTTCATTAGCTACCACTTTTCAAATTCCTGAGTATCAAAGTCTTATTGTTCAATCTTCAAACAGATCAAATATTAACGAAAAATGGCTTATTATTTAGTATACAACTTTGGGGAACATTAAGTGTGGATTCATTTAATTTGGGCTGTTATATAAAAGCCCTTTGGCTGAAATTAATTTAACTTTATGAATGGATTCTTGTTGCCAAAAAACAGCTCAGTTGTGCAATTTGAACATAATCTCCCTTGTTCTGCATGATCTCCAACTGCTGCTCAAGAAGCCTGTGAGTGTCCCCTTGGTCCAGTATTGTAACTATAAAGTGCCATACAGCGCATGAAGTGAGAATAGATGCCCATGTTTAAGCAACTGTAGCCTGTCCTAAATGCTTGCTACAATAATATCTGGAGAAAAAGTCACTGGACTCAATTAAAATATGTGCCTTCAGATTCAATTAAATAGCTTTAAAATACCAGTATCTCATCAAAAAGGAAATTCAGATGGTTATTGCAAATATATCTACAGGACAGTTAATAGAGTCTAGAGATCTTTTCAGCTTACCAGATTGTTGTCCCTGAAAATAAGCCTTCTGATTTGTTTTAGTATAGTAGAGTCAGTTCTCATGAATTATAAGATAAAGAAGGATCATGTTTGCATTCATTTGTAAAAGATATCACCTGATGGACTTCTCAAGTGACCAGTGGAGATGGAGAGGTGGGAACTTCTCTGTCCAATCTCTGATCACTGTCCAGAAACTTATATGTATGAGGTCAACAATAAACAAGAGACTTCTTCTTCTCTGCCTGAACACCTGTTGTGTGTGTTGCTGTGTTCCCTCTGTGCATCACAGTAACACCAGATGCAGTGTCTGCTTTAAGATGTGGCAATTAATGACTCAGTTCAGTAGCCTTTATGTATACTTTTAGTGCTCTCTAATCAGCCACAGAATATATGAAATAACCCCATACTTTTCTAATATCAGTTGACAGGTTAGATGGACACCTCAAGAGCAAACTGATACAATAAGCCAGTTTCTGTTAATTATGATGACATCGCTAGTAAGATTCTTAACTTGTATTATCTCGTCTATGTAATTTCCTATCTATTACTTATCTAGAAATATAAAGAATGCCACAAGAATGACGAGCTGTAATGCTAATCAATGTAATCCAAATAGTAGGATAAAATAATATACTGTGTAAATTCCTTTTAGTTTATAATTTTTTTAATGTCCTAGGTGGTAATAGGGGACACAAAATAGAGCAGTTTGCAAACAACTTTACTTTGTAAAAGTAGCAGGGGCTTCCTGAAGAAGTGATAAAAGTGTGATTTGAGTGATTGCATGTTTGGTGGCAACTGTGGACTTTGGTGAGTATTCTTGAAGATTCCAGAGTTATTTGTAGAATCATTACCTGTCAAGCATTTCTGAAGAGAAAGACTTGGTAAGGCTCTCTTCATCCAGTGGCTGGCAAAGAACTTGTCCTTCTTTTAAGCTTTTATATCCCTGACTAATTTTTTTTTTTTTTTTGTTCCAAATAATTCTCAAGAAATCAAAGAAATTTTCAAATAGTTTTGGCTAGTTATACTGATAGACATCATGCTCTTTTGATTTTATATACAATTACCAGTTCTTAGGAGTGGGCTTCTTTGTTTTTTGTGGGGTTTTTTTTGCTTTGTTATGTTGGTTTTTGGGGGTTTTTTTGTTTGTTTTTTTTTTTTTAAAAAAAAGAGGAAGAAGTCTTTAACCTTTTAATAATGGAATTAACATATATCTTGCATTCAAAATACTACTAAACAGGCTAATTCGATCTTCTAAACATGTGACACAGATATCATATTTCATTGAATGGGAGATTTTTTGACTGATGATTTTGGTACAACAAATTACAGTTGTGCAAGACAAAAAACCTGATACTGTGAATTAATTCTACTAAACTGACAGTAAAGGAAGAATATGTCAAGATGCACTCCAAATATGATACAGAAATCATCATGTCAACAACAAAAGCCTCCAAGTATGTAATTTTCAATTTTCTCTTTATCTACTAGGTATCCTATCACAGAAATAAATGACATTTACTTACCAGAGCTTTTTTTTGACTGTATTATATTGGTAGTTTCTAACTCCTAATGTTTCTCAAAAGATACTCAAACCCTGTTATTAATCACTCCTTTCTTCTTCCTTTGTCCTTGATAAGCACAAAAAATTCAGGAACTGCTTCTGTTAATTCCTTAAAAACACTAAAACAAACAGAGCCAGGCTCCCTCAGCTTTTACACAGTGTTCTTCCATCCAATTCCTGTAACTAGTCAGCAATCCTAATCTATTCACTCTAATAAATAATAAAATAACAATTTTCAAATATGGGCTTTATATTGTGTCCATATAATTGTGTGTTATCTAATATGGTGGAATTCTGGATTGAGTATAGAGAAAGGAAAGCAATCTTTCTGATCTGAATCTCAATCTGAAGAAGATCTCATGGACCAGTTACTGGGAGTATGCTCTTCTTTTTATTTATGGAGACTATGGAGAATGTTGACAGCTTGATTGAGCTGTTACACAGAAGAAACTGCTAACTTTGGCAGCACTCTTGGATATGACACAAGAGCTGACTCTCAGTGTAGTATTGTGCTGAATTTTGTCTGGGATAGAGTTAATTTTCTTCATAGCAGTTGGTATGGGGTTAAGTTCTGGATTTGTGCTGGAAACAGTGTTCATTATGTTGGGATGGCTTGGTTATTGCTGAGCAGTTCTTACAGAGTCAAGGCCTTTTCTGCTTCTCACACCACTCCACCAGAGAGTAGGCTGGGGGTAAACAAGAAGGTGGGAGGGGACACAGCCTGAACAGCTAGCCCAACTGACCGAGGGTTGCTTCATGCTATACGACATCATACTTCACATATAAATCTGGGGGGAAAAAAGGCAGGAGGGAGGGGGATATTTGAAGTTAAGGCATTTTATCTAACCAAGTCATCATTACCCATGTTGAAGCTCTGCTTTTCTGGTACTGCTGTACAGGTGCCTGCCCATGATCAGTGGTGAATGTGTTCTTTGTTTTGCTTTGCTTCCATGCATGGCTTTTGCTTCAGTGGTCAAACTAACTGTCTTTATCTCAACCCGTGAGTTTTCTCACTTTTACCCTTTCAACTGTCTCCCCAGCTCCACTGGAGGGAGAAGTGCGTGGCTGTGTTGTGCTTAATTGCTGCCTGGTGTTAAACCTTAACATAGCATAGCATGTGTTCAACAGAATGGAATAATCACATCTCTTGTTCTGTTGACCACATGGTTGCTCATGCATTCCAGGACATGGTTTGCCTTTATGAAGAAGTCATTCTCAGATCGACTTCAGTCCTAGCTAAAAACACCCCAGTCTGTACTGCTGGTTGGGATTCGTTCAATTAGAACTTCACATTTATCTTTCTGAAGTTTAATCCAAGCCTTCTTGGTAAATCTTGCAGCCTGTTGAGATGTGTCTATGTTCCTTCTTTTCAGTGTATTTACTGCTCCTTAAAGGCTGGAATCATCTGTGGTGAGGTGCATTTGATCCCACCCTTCATTCACTATTTAAAAGAGAATGAATAGCTTTGGACCTAATATAAACCTTGAGGTACCTCTATCTAAATTATTTGACAATAAGAATCTAAGTTATTTATGACCACCAGGACAGTTTACTCAGTTTTCATTCATCATGTAGTTCATTTTTCCAGTCCCTATTTTACCAGCTTCAACCAGAATGTTCAGAGATCATGTCAATCACCCTGTAAAATTTGAGGTAGGTGGGTGTCCACTGCTCTCCTCCCTTCACTGAGAAAACTATTACATGAGAGAAAGCAACAGGCTTGTTAAGTACAACTTAACTTAGTAACTGTAGCCCTTTCAAGATCTCCTTCCTGTCTTTCATGTGTGTGGACACGTCTTCCATCTGGACTAGTTCCACTATTATCCCAGGTACTGACATGAGACTATCTGGTCTCTAGTTTTCTGAGTTTTTTTTTACCTGTAAATGGATACAATATTTTTGCTGCTTCAGTCACCTGGAACCTTCCCTAATCTCTATGATCTTTAAAATATAAAAGAGAACAGCTTCACAATGTTGAATTCCAGAGGTCCTCAGATACATCCTGTCAAGTCCGCTGACGTGTACGTGTCCGATGTGTACAGGAGGTACTGAACTCAACCCTCCTCTGCCATTGGTGCTCTGTTCTTTGATCTGTCCTTTATCTTGACATAAAAATTCAGAAGCTTACCTTTGAAGACCTAGACAAAGACTGAGTACCTCAGCCTTCTCATTGTTGCTTACAACCATCTTGCCAGCCCCATTTAGCAGCAGTCTTGTTTCCCTTGTGTTTTTACCTGCTACTAACACAAGGACAGAAGTATCTCTTGTTTGAGTTTGAACTCCCGATGAGTTTTTGATTTCCTAACTTCATCTCTGCATGTTAAGTTAATATTTTTGTGTCTCTCTTTGGATATATTTCCAACTTTCCTTGTCTCACATACTGATTCTTTCCAATTGTAATCTGCTAAGAGCTTGCTGTTTAAAAAGGCTGGTGTGGCAATTTGAGCTTGGCTGAATGCTAGGTGCGCACCAAACTGCTCTATCACTCCATCTCTTCAGCTGGATATGTGAGGTAAAGTATAATGAAGGCTTGTGGAATTAAAGAAGAACAGGGAGAGATCACTCACAGATTACTCAAACCAGACTCACATCAGGGAAATAAATTTGATTTATTACCAGTCAAGTAATAAGTAGAGTAATAAGAAATATAAAACAATCTTAAAATAGTTTCATCCAGCTCAACCCTCCTTCCCAGGCTCAATTTCATTCCTGATTTCTATACCTCCCCAAACATCATGGTGGGAAGATGAACTGTAATCATTTCATCGTGTTTCTGCAATTCCTTCCTCCACACATTCTGTCCCCTGCTTCAATGTGGGATCCCTCCCACAAGAGATGGTCCTCCATGACCTTCTTCAAAATGAATTCTTCCCACAGGCTACATTTCTTCACATACTTCTTCAGCATGGGAACTTTCCATGGGGAAAATCCTTCAGGAGCAGACTGCTCCAACATCAGTTCCTTCCACAATGTCACAGGTCCTGTCAGCAGCCTGCTCTAGAATGGACTTCCCACTGGGTCACAGCCTACTTCAGCACTGGAGCATCCACGTTGGGCATGGGGAAGTTTCTATCAGCTTCTCACAGAAGGCACACCTGTGGTTCCCCCACTAGCCAAACCCTTGCCACATAAACCTCAATCCATCTGGTTTCTTGGTATGCCATGGGGATAGATCACATCTCTGCTTTCAAAATGATGCCCTAAAAATCTCAGGGAACTTCTCAGGTCCTTTTTACCCTGAAGACAAGCTCCATTTAGACTTTTCCTTATGGTTCCCTGAAGAACTTGAGGATGAAGTCTGCTCTTCTGAACTAAGTGATCTTTATTACTTTACTTGTCTTTCTCATGCTCCTCAAGCTCTTACCTCTAAAACTGTAAGGTTACTGCAGACAAAGTTTCTGCTTACAGACCCATCTCCAAAGAATTCTTGGCTATTTGCAAGCAGTGACTTCAAAAAAGCCCCAATCCATATTGCCATACTTGACAACCGTCAAGAATGTCTTTGACACAGTCCAGGAATCTCCCAGATAACTCCCATTTGCTCAAAGTGCTCTCTTGCACAGTACACAATCTGTCCTTCTCTTTCATACCTCCTGACTTTCTATAAACTGAAATCTTCTTTTCTCTGTCTTCTATTTATTCTAAAAAAAAAAAAAAAAAAAAAATATTATAATTTTTTTAATGTCTCTGCAAAGCTGGAACTGATTTCATGGTTTCATCTTTCTGATAAAATCCTTTCATGCTTGAACTATTCCTTTATAGTAATATTCAGTCATGTCTTTATTTTCAGAGTTGCATGATTCCTTTTTAAAACATTTTAAAGTCATCATAGAGCTCATTGTAGAGCCATTACATTATTTCAATATGCCTCATAGCTTTCTTCAGCAATAGGATAATTTATTAGTAATTCTTTTGTCTTATTTTGGGCTCCCACCCTTGCTTTTCTGCATAGTAATACTTATTCATCTTTTTTGTTATTACTCTTACCTATATTAACTTACAGCCTGAGATATTCAATAATTTGTCTCTGATGATAAAAAAAAAATAAGGTAGCTTCTCCCATAAAACTTTTTTCCATTTTATAAATCCATTTTTCAAGGAATATTTAGATTGTGTGTTTGGATTAGATTTTCTTTCCAGCAAATAACCAGATATTTGAATTACTTACTATTTGCATGTCATATATTTTAGCTACACGTACTCAAAAAATATTTTTACATGGAAAAAAACCTTACCTTGTATCAATATGATCCAGGGTTTACCCCATTTAAATTTGATTGTTGATAATTGTTTACATATTTTAAAAGATAAAAGTATGACATAATAAGGGATATACCTGCACTGAGCTAAATAAAGCCTGATCTAGATGCTATAGTTCTTCTCATCATTGAAGGGATTGATTGATCTCAAGACATATCCAATAAGGTCAAAGAAGTAATTCAGTGCACTTCATTTTCTCTGACTAGCTTACATAACCAAACATTATATCTTTGTTGAAAAATGCATGTCAAACAGAGCCCAGATTTACCTCTTAAAACCTGAAAATATATTGCTTGATGTTTTTGTTCTTTTGGACACCAAAATAGCTTTGTAAGTTCCAAAGACATGGGAAACACTCAAATTTGAAGAAAGAAAAAGAGTATATTTTCCTTTTAGTTTGAATTAGTAACTTGCTTCTCTAGTATTTTAACATGTTTGCCTGAAAATTACATGTTTAGAAGGAACTCTATAAACTGAAGAAAACTTACTAGCATTACCAAAACCAGAACAAGTAAGTTAAAGAAGATGACAAAATTTCACCCTTGATTTTTTTTCTGTAGGTTACAGTGAGTCTTACATAGAAGTCCTCTCAGTGGAATTAGGGAAGATGGTAAAATTGCCGCATTTTGTGACAGTCAGTCAAATTAAGGGTTTGATTTAGATATGATTCGATCAGATTTAGGTTTTTTAAGTATTTATATTTATAAGGTGCCTGAGCTCCTATAATAGGCACACTGTACACACAGAGTCTATATTTTCACCTCTGTCAAAACTGAGGAGTGAGTCGCCCCACTGTAAGGCAAATCATGTCCCTCGTCAGTAACCTGAACATGGGTACTTTTTTCCAGTCCTCTATCAGTCCAAGGCATTGTGAAGAAGGTTGCAGATATAAGGGAACTGCAGTGTTTTGGAAAGGCAGCTAGGTGCCTGAAAGAATATGTCAGATCATTTTGAATATCTCTGGACATTGGTGTTTAGTTGAATGAATGAAGTCTATACCTTTGATCTATTAAAATTACAAGGAAAAGAAAATCAGAATCTCACAACAAAAAAACCAACCTCAACTACTTCAAAGAAAACAAACTTTTGCTACTTTTTAAGGCATATTATTCATCATGTCTGAAGCCAGAAAACACAAACACTCTTTTCCTCATAGAAATTATTAAAATAAGAGAGATGACAGCATTCTCATTGTTCACACACATACATCCACCTACACAGATCCACATTTTTTCTTCTGTCTAACAAGAGAGATCTTGCATTTCACCATCAGGCATATAATGAATAAGTTACTGAAAATGTGGTTATTTTTCTTACTTACAACGAGGTAAGATGTCTATATCCTGACACTGTAATTGAAAACCAGACGTGCAAACAGAAGATTACTTTATTGTTCCATGTATAGTTTCCAGAGTAGAAGACAATACAATATATTTCAGTCCATTATTTTTCCTCTTAACTCAAAATTCTTTTTGAAGACAAGTACAGTTCATTGTTAATACTTTAATCTGGCAATTAAAAAAAAAATATAGTTTCTAATATAGCTATTAAGAAAAGTGAGTTATGAGGCTTACTAATATCTATAAAATCACACACATATATATTTGTGTACATAGTGTTTTCAATTAAATATAAAACTTCTGATATTCTAATGTTTATAAGCTAATTCACTTTCCAAGTAGAAGATAATGATCAGTCTAGGAAACTGGAAAAATCATGATAAAGAAGTGAAGAAAAAGTAATCATATTTTTTTCTGTATTGTATTAGATCAGAATTAAAGTTTCATTTTTATACTCACAAATGATTTCAAAATATATATTTTTAACCACTAGATTATCTTGCAGACTTGTGGATCTAGATAGTTATATATGTATTATTTTCAGATAAATATCCATACTCCCAGAACAGTGAATTATACATATTTAAAATAAATATATTCTTGATTTTAAGACAGCTCAACCAATTGGATTTTCTTAAGACAGTTCAACAAACAATCAGGTATAAGATTCAGTTTCCTTTGAGAAAATCAAGTAAAATCCTTAGTGAATAAAAACTACACACTATTACACAACAATTTAAACTAATTATGGATACTGATAATTGGTAATAACAAAAAAAAAAAAAAAGAAGTCAGAGATAAAACAATAACTATTATATCATGATATTTTTATAGTTACTTTGGTTGTTGACATTATTGATATTTGTGCTTAGTTGCATTTGTTAAGACTGGAAGCTCCTGATCTACCTATACAGAAATATATAAAGATTTAACTATCAGAATTTTCTTACCTTTTAGTACATGTGAACCTATCAGAATGTCAGAACCTATCAGATGCAGCAGAAACAGCAGTCAGGCAGCACACAGTTGTGGAGGCCGGCAATATATAAAACCTTTTCCAGGTAGTCTGAAAGTTTCCTTTTCATATAAACTTAGACTTTTTGTCTAAATTGCTAAGTTCAAGTACTTATGAGTAAAGCTACAAAAAATCTATGATAATTGGCGTTCAAGAAGAAAATACCAAAGTCACAGAGAGGTGTTTCAATAAACATGACTTCTTAACACTACCCTCAAAAGGTACAAATGAGTGTTTTCTATGTCCCCAGTTGATCACACCTGCAACATACACCTACATTGACAAATTACAGCAATGACATTTCTACCAACCTCTTTTAACAGTAGGTTTAAAGCACACAGAGTAGGGGACATGGGTTCTCATCTGCTTGTAACTCAAAGGAATACAAGCTGTAGTTCCTGTTTCCCAGTTGAGTACACGTGTCACTAAAATAACAGTAGGAATGACTAGAAGGACAGGTACTCAGGCCCCAGTTCACTGGCTGAAGTGGGTCCTTTATGAAAAGAGAAGAAAAAGGGTGCTGGATGCTGCAAACCTAATGGCCAAACTTTTTCTAAACCAATCTAAATACCACCCACTTTATTCTACTGATGGGCAGACACAGGTCACAAAAAGAAAAAAAAAAAAAAAAAAGGTAGTTTACTGGGCACTGCATATCACATCAAAATGAGAACATAGGATTATAGTCACATATTTGAAAACACTTTTAGAACTAGAGTCATTAAGAAAAAAGGTATTCCCAATACAGTTAATTTGCAGTCCAAATGTCTTTTAAATATCTGGCATGATATACAGGTATTAAATTTGTTCACACTTGGATTTTTTAATTCTGTTTTATTTGAGTACAATATTAAATTCATTAAGAGGTACATGATATTTTTAATATTTTAATTTAAATCTATTTGAAAGCTAGCTTTTAATCCCCAAAATTATAAACTGTGAGTCTCAAGTTCAATTGATAAGTGACATGTTTCATCTTCATTATTCTGGTTTATACTTTAAAAATCTAGTATTTTTCCAGAGTGACATTTTTTAGCAAATTTTTTAAAGTCGTCTGACTTTTTCAAACATGTTTTATGAATGAGAGTAATTTAGTCTTGTAGGAGCCTTCCTTCTGGTAATTTAAAATCATTAGCTAAAACAGCTTCTAGATTAGCA
The DNA here is from genome assembly GCA_032173965.1 of Sitta carolinensis. NCBI lineage: Eukaryota > Metazoa > Chordata > Aves > Passeriformes > Sittidae > Sitta > Sitta carolinensis. The sequence continues at coordinate 32,440,055 of CM063283.1, forward strand.
AAGACAGATATAGATAAGCATTTAACAAAATACTCTCATTACATTTCCAACCCACTCTACTCCCTGAAACACAAGGCCTTTCAAAAGTTAATTTAATACGTTGTTATGCTAATTGTTTTGGAAAAAAAGGTTATAGTTGAGCACTACAAGGTAGTTTTATATTATGTCAGTCAGGTCCTGTTCTATTCTACTATTCTAAATATAGTTAACTTTCCCTATGTATTTGTCAAGATGCTTCCTTAGGGACATTTTTATTTATTAGAAACTGGCAACTAACATTAATTTCCTTTAATGTAGAGCTAAAACTATTCTTTCTGATCTGCAATTTCTGATCATAGCAATTTCCAAACTATATTTTTCTGTAAAGTTATTACAGAAATAGCATAAAATTTAAAACTGTCTCCACTGCAAACAGAGCTGGCAAGTAACATTTCTGAGACAGGAGATTGGATGTTTCTTTAAAGAAAAAGCAAATGGGTAATTGAGATTACAGGCTTTTAGAAAAAGACAGCAGATTTTCCTTTTTTCAGATCCTCCAAAATAACTTTCTTGAAATCCTTTCACTCTAAGGACAATACCAGTCTCTAGTTACATGTTCAATAGTAAGAATGGATGCTAATAATAAGTGGATTTTGTAGACAAGTTTGGATCTCTTCACATTTTATTTTGTACTCACATCTAGTGACGAACCTCTGCGGAATACTAGTCAGAGCTGCAAAGAATGGAAGGTAGGTTGTTTTAACACAGTATCCCTTTAGGCTTCAAGTGAACTTCAGGAAAACATTTATCTTCTGTTATTTGCATACTCTGAAAAGACTGTCAGTTTTGTTTCTTATGGAGAAAACAAACACAGAGTTACCATGCTCTGCATTTTCTGATTCAGACAAAGCTTTCTGTGTATGTACTATTTCTTAAATACATCATTATCATGAAGTCTATGCCTTTCACAGGCATATCTTTTTCATTGAACTTGTTTTCATCATTTGTGAAGATTTATCTAATTTTTTGTTAGATCATTTTCTCTTTACACTGACTGAACTATTATAGAAAGAAAATGAGTCATGTTCATGTATGACAAAATTTTCTTCATTCTGACTTCTTTGGCTATTCAACGCATTTTAATAGAAAGCACCACTTTTCTGTTTAGGAGACATATGCACCTAACTTCTATGATGCTCAGGATAAAACACTTATTGCTGGCCAGCTTTGACAAGATGATACTGACAACACTTTATCTTGGATAATGAAATGATGCAATCAGGGTGCAGATTAACTATGTTAACTTTTGTCCCAGTAAAGCCTCACCTGCAATTGTGGAAATCTTAACTAGAAAATGACAGCTCATGGAAGAGAGATTTGCTTTCAAAAACAGTTATATTGATGACCACAGTTGCTGCACTGTTTTAACTGATATAACTGTTAAACCAGGCTGGAAGGAGTTTAGGATTGATAGAGTTGTACAAACCCCTGAGGAGAAATGCAGACAAAGGGGAAGCAGGAAGGAACAAAGAGAGTAGGCAAACAGAGAGAAAAAGGTATAAAGGGACTGGCTGCATGTAAACAAAGCAGTACACTTCTCTGGCAGAGCCCTGTTCCTCATCTCTGCAGTTTGTCCTGTCTTCCTATACCTTCTAATTAAAACTTCTAACTCTGTGTGTGGTCTTACTCTCTAACCCTGTGTATGCATACTGCAAGTAACAACTGCCTGGTGCTGCTGTGACCTGTGTGTGTGAGGGTGGGTTGCCAGGGGTGTCAGACACCAGAGTGAGTGGGGCTAGGTCAGTAGTTTGGACAGGCCATAGCTCTCTGAATCTAGAGAGGGTCCTACCAGATTTGTGCCCAGAGAGCCAGCTACAGAGCAAGGGGTGAGAATGGGTCTAATGACAGCTACCCTCATCGTGTCCTGTGATTCTTGCTCTCACCTTTACTGATCTCCTGTTTATCCTCACAATATTACAAAAAATGTTTACTTTATCCAGCACCTGATGACTTAAGTGTCTTGAACAGGATATGATCCTCTAAGTGACACCATTCTGAATACTGTCCCTGAATCCCATGGGTCAGTATAATGGCATGTCAGGACCACTGAATGCTTGATGTTGAAGGACATATGCTACTCATTTGATCCAATCCATCAAGGAGTGGAGTGGAATGGGCCCATGTAGTCTGAGGCTCCTGGGCCTGAATTTTCTGTGTTTCTGAACTCAGTTTCTTCGTGGTGTTTTGGTTCAGGAAGACCTTGTGTTCTCACAGGCTTGGCATAAACATCACAAGTGTTATTGTAACAAGAGTGATGTTTTGAATTCCTTTCTGTGGGATGGACTTCTCTCTGTCTTTCAGTTTTGGGCCAATGGGATGAAGAGTTCTGGCACTCTTCTGACCAATGAGATGACCTGCTCAAGAAGCTATATAAAGAGAGTCAGTCTTTGAATAAAGAAGGAGTCAGATGAAGTTTTTATAAAACAAGGTCACATGTCATTTGTTCATCACCCACAGCAACAGGCCCATATTTTATCGGGAGTAAATCTATCAGTGTACAATCATTAACTTGCCAATCAAAAAACAACTAACATGCTGCAGGGTCCCCTGAAATCTTCAAGAAGTATTCCTTCTAACAGGGTGGTTACCTCTGAAGTTCTGGAAAAATCAAACTGTTTCATGCAATCTTGAGCAACTAATAAAGAAAAAAGGGGGGGGGGGGGAAAGGCAGTGGAAGGACAATAAGTATATATGTGGCTACATGTTAGTGTGTGTGCATGTGTGTTTGTAACTAGCGAGAGTCATGGATAATAAAAGCAATTAGAAAAAGAAATCTTCCAGTTGTGCCAAAAAGATCAAATATTACTTACAATTTTCTAATAATAAAATTGAGAAAATTTAATTTTCTCAATTAAAATACTCAAGCAGGATGTGGGGGTGGGTAAGTGACAGAAAGGAAGAGGGAGCCATATCTTTTTCTGTTCTGTGAAGTGGTGGGACCAGAAGAAATGTGCACAAACTGTAGTAAAAGAGATTCCCTCTGAGCATCAGGAAACACTTTTTTATACTGTGAGGATGACTGAAAACCAGAACAACTTGCCCAGGGATGTTGTGGAGTCTCTGTACTTGGAAATTCCTTCTAACCTCAGTCATTCTGTGATTAAATTCTATGCTACTTCTGGCAGAGATGAATAGCTTTCATTAAAGTCTTATCAGTTTAAGTCTTTAAAATCCACAATGTCTATTTATAAACTACCAACTACCTCAGTAATTAAACATAATATTTCTTCATGACGTTTTGAAAATTGATAGGAAGTTTCCAACAAAGATACCAACACTGTATTTTAACTTAGCAGTAAAAGGATGCTCTGAGTTTAGGAAAGCAAAAAATTGTCTTCTAAAAATCTGTTTTGTAAGATCTGTCTTCTAACATAAATACTGGCAGCCCTTTTCACATATTTTGAGAGACAATTCTGAAAGGTTTTTTTCTGCATCCTTAAAAAGACCCTAGTTGGAAAATGCATTCATTGAATGTGTCAATAACCAGTTGAAATTAAGGCAGCTTTATCCAAGTCTAAACCTAAAATTTCTTAGTATGGTTGCCCATTATCTTATGCATATTCATAAGGACTCCAATGACATGGTTTAAAAAGGGGATTTATGACAAGAACAAATACATAGGAACTGTATTAGCTCTTCTAGGCATTGAAATTGTATAATTATCAAAGGACTCTCCAGAAAAAGCAAAACTCATCTTTGGACTGATGCTAGTCATTTGGTCTTTGTGATTCTCCAAGACGTTTTACTTCTGTAATGAGACCTTTAATTCATCTTATAGGACTTCAGAAAATAAAATGTTCACTTCCTTCAGTAATAAATTGTTTCATGAAGTCAGAATGTCTACAGAGAGTATGAATCTCAGAGACAGAAGATTTGTTGAATGTTTTCGTGTTTTAATTCTAAAACCCCCTCACACATTTGATGTTCTGATTCTATTTTATGTATACCAAAACTTACTGCAAATGTACTCTGCTTTTTTTTTTCAAGATAATGTGTATTGGGAAATAGTTTTCATCATCTTCCCATATTCTTTTTCTTTTGTTTATTATTTATTTATTTATTAGATTTTATTTTTGAAGGTGGAGTGCTTAGCAAAAGTACTAGAATTTCCAGACGATTGAAAAGAGAAGTTTAAGAAAATGTCAAAGGACAAAGCACGACCAGCAGAATTTTAAATATGCTGTTTTTGGAGAATTCTTAAAAGAACCACATATCCCTATCCACTCCAGGATATGGCAGGTCAGGTCAGATCTCCCTTGGAGGAAGGGCAGGGAAGCCTTGACTGGTTAGGGTTGGTTGGAGATTTTCTCTCCCTCCCTGTAGGCTGACATGATTTGACACTGGTAACAGCATTCATATAGACTGTGGCCAGAGGCCTGAGTCTGAGACACGATAGACCTATTGTGTCATTTTTTTTTTTTTTTTTTTTTTTTTTTTTTTTTTTTTTTTTTTTTTTTGCAGTGGTGGGGGAAGCAACTACCACTCTCCTGTGCTGGAATCACAGAAGATAGCTGATGATGACTACGGGAGAAGGAACACACTCCAAAATATTCCCACTCATTTTATGTCCTTCACTAGTGTCAGATAGGCTGCTTTGATCTGTTCCAGTGGGTTTATTTTCCAATTACTGTTTCATCAGAATAGTTTTTATTCTTGGTATATAAAAGTACGATTCACAAAATTTGACATTTTGTGATGTAAATCTTTTTGGCTAAAAAGTATCCTTGTCTACTCTGCCAAACTCTTGTACACTAGCACTGTACAGCTTAGTAAAATACAATTGAGTACACGCTTTTTACATAGGGATTGCTTAATTAAAGTCAAGCCTTATTTAGGTTTCTTCCAGGTGACTCAAAAGGCTCTCATCATGCCTACTCTTGTTGATCCTAGCTTAAACTAAGTTGTATGATGCTTGAAGTCTGTAACTTGTATTCCTCTATTCCTTGTTTGGTATGCTTTAAATTCTGTATTTGCTGTTACATATAGAAGAAGAGAAGAATTTCATATTTTATATTGTATGCACATTTATGCTTATATTTATCCATTAAATTGATCAGAGGATAGTTATGGAAGTGTTGATAAGGGCAGATGGAACAGAAGTATTGTGGTAAGTTGTCATGACAGAAATTGCAACAGGTGTAAAAGGGTTTTATTCTAGATGAGAGTTTTTAAGAGAGTGGAATTTGAATAATAAACACCAGGACTGGAGAGTTAGAACTTCAAGTATGGACACGCCTATGAATGTGGCAAAGGAATAAGCGGAATGACAAAGTATAGATAAGAAAGTCTCATTATATTCTATGATTCAACCCTGTGACAGAAGACAGAGAAAAGAGAATCTGCAATGAGAATCATAGAATCATAAAATCATAGAATGTTGTACTTGGTCTTCCTGCCAGAAATGAAAAGGATGACTCAGGAAGTAGTGTTGAATTGCAAGCTTTGAGAACTGCTAATTTGGTTGCTATGAGATTTACAGCCTTGATAAACCTCTATTTCATGTACATGCACTCTGTCACACAAAAACACAAAGGATAGGAAAATGTATGAGAGGTTGCAATGACCTGTAATGTCACCTTTGAATAAGTCAAGTTTTAATTAACAGTATAAGGATGATATTTTAATTTATTTTATATCATCGAAGCATATACATATGTATAAGTGGTCAACAAAGGCTTGTAAAACTACTAAATTGTAGAAATATTGGGAAATAATTAGGAAACTCTGTGAAAGAAGTGCATGCTTGTAAGACTATAACTCATTAAGACTAATGAGATGAAAATTGGAAGCACTCAGTATGTAGACAAAATCCAGGCCTTACAAATTTAACATCCATTAATCAGCATGTAACTGAAATCAGTTTACTTTGAAATTAAATGCAAGCTTGCTAAAATGGTGTTGAGAAAAGAGTATTTAAAGATTTTGTAATACTGTGATGGTATAATCAGAAACAATACAAAAGCATTTTACATAAATATGTGAGCAATGTTACTTACAAAAGGGCAAATAAAAACATGTAGTTTCACTTATGAAGCATAAGAATATATATAAACAAGAAAGAAGGAGAAATTGCAAGAAGAGCAAAGAACAGGGAAAGCACAAGGCTTGCTTTGAGATTAGGATTTGGAATATGAGCACAGAAGAAGCACACTGCAAAAACTGATACCAAGTAAATCATCACTGGAAGCAAATTAAATATCCTCTCTGGGAAATATTCTAGAGACAAACAGATGGCTGAGCAAAGGTGGAGAAGAATAAAGATAAACTCGAATTTTTGGGACTCCTAACAAAAGGGTCTCAAAACTCATCATCACAAACTCTGTAGTTGAGGACTGTCATAGACAGTAGCCCTCAGTGTTGATCTTAGGGTGTGGTTCTATATACTCACTGCTAAATTATGCTATTATAGCTAGACTTGTCAGTTTTTTTGCATGTAACATTGATGTAGAATAATTGGTAAGAGCTGTCCACTTGCATGAAGTCTGCCACATGTAGATTCATTGAGCAATTGTTTTCATTTTTTTAAATTTTGGGCATGCCTGATTTGTCAGTCTTCTAAATACTCCCTCTAGAGCAATCTGTAATTTTGCAATCCTGTATACACACATATACATAGTTGCTTATTTCACAGAATCACAGGGTCACATAATGCTGATTTGGAACAGATAAGAATCACCAAGTCTAACTTCTGGTCCTGCTCAGGACCAACTCCAAGAGTCACACCATGTACCCTAGAGCATTGTCCAAATGCTTTGTGACTTCTGTCAGCTTGGTGCTGTGACAACTTCCCTGGGGAGCCTGTTTCATTGTCCAACCACCCTCTGACTAAAGAGCCTTTTTCTAACATTCAACCTAAATCTTCCCTGACACAACTTCAATCCATTTACTCCAGTCCTGTCACTGGCCACTATAGAGTGTCTGTCCTTCCTCTTTCCTTCATGAGGAAGATGTAGATTGTGATGAGGTACTCCCTCAGTCTCTTCCAGGCTGAAGAGACAAAGTGACCTCAGGTACTTCTTGTACAACTTCCCCTCAAGGCCCTTCACTACCTTTGTTTCCCTCTTTTGGACATGCTCTAATAATTTAACAACTTTCTTATATTGTGGTTCCCAAAACTGCCCCCAGCACTCAAAGTAAGTCTGCCCCAGTGCAGAGCAGAGTGGGAAAAGCCTCTTCCTTCCTTGGTTGGCAGTGCTGTGTCTGATGAACCTCTGGACACAGTTGCTCCTCCTGGCTGCTAGGGCACTGTGACTCCTCTTCAACTTTCCATTGACCAGAATCCCCAGGTCCCTTTCCATGGCACTACTTTCCAGGTTCTCATTCCTCATCCCAGGCACAGAATCCATCACTTTTCCTTGTTAAGCTTCATGCTGGTGGTTGCCCAGTCCTCTAAGCTGTCAAGGACTCTCTACAGGTCCTTCCTGCCTTTGAGGGAGTCAACAACTACTCCCAGCTTTGTGTCATCTGTGACCTTGCTTAATATTCTTTCTGGTCCTGCATCCAAGTCATTTCTGAAGGTATTGAAGAGCAGAGGGTTGAGGATGGAGACCTGTGGAACACCACTGGTGACAGGTCACCAGTCTGATGTCACTCCTTTCACTATAACCCTCTAAGCCTTACCTGTAAACCAGTTGCTCACCCATTGCATGATGCATTTTTCAGGCCTGACTGATTAGTGAGGTGTTTTACTCTGTCATAAAATTATGAGATAATGCAGTAACTTAGTGTCCTGGTTTGACCAGCCCAGGGAAATGAGCTGGCTGGGTTTGAGATTGGCATTTTATTGGACCAATGGGAAAGCATTTTCTAGTTGTTATTCCCTCTGAAAGCAGCCCGGGCACGTTTCTTTCCTCCCGGCTGTCAGAGCACACACCTCTGCCCTCTCTGCCCTGGGCTGAGTGGGGGCAGGGGGAGGCCACGGGGGCCAGGCAGGGACAGCTGATTTGGGAACATCTGCGGCACAGAGTCTGCTCTGCTGCTGGCCACAGCTGAACCTGCCTTGGCTGGCGCTGGGAGAGAGGGGGGGAGGAACGATGAGGGAGGCTGGATCACCTGATGAGACCGAGGGGTGGAAAAGGAATTTTAGGAACTTGTCCAACTTTCCCATGGCTGCCTTCTGGGCCTGAATCTTCTGAGAGCCCCCCCCAGCATGGCTGTGAAATTTGACACCATGGACTGCCTGGCCTGGCTGAGCTCCTGGCATGGCCAGCCAGGTCAGACACTGTCTTTGTTAATCCTCTTCAGTGCCTCAGTGCACAGATGGGACCTGGAAAGCCTCCATCCTCTCTCCAGTGAGAGAAAATTAGAATGTAGATGTGTAAAGACCACATGAAGTATCAAAGTCAGTCAAGAAAGAGTAAAAGTCCATGTGGAAGGAGTGTGGGAAGTTGCTTTTGAGCTGTAAAAGACTCTTGCAAGCTATGGTGGTTGGCTATAACATATTGGAATGTTTCCTTTAAACCATAAAAGAATTATAGGGGAGATAAAAGAGTTCAAATTGTAGATCTGAGCAAAGGAATGAAATATTGAGGGGACTGTTGATTTTATGAAAAGTTGAACAGAGAGATGAAGTGATAAAGACTCTTTGCCCTGAAGAAGTGAATCTCTGTTCCTTAGAGGTGAAGGTGGTCCCAAAGACAAGGAGAACCTTTGTTTTGAATATGTTTATCTTTAAAATAAGACCTCATACATAGATGCGGCCCAGAGACACAACTGTGAACATGGGAGGAATTTCATGAATGCAAAAGGATCTGGGTGGTTGTTGTTCATGAAGAATGGATCCACAAGAGAACTGTTTTCTTATAGGGAAATTGACTACAGTGAACAAGAGGTGCTTCCCTCCCTAAATGAACTGAAAAAGACTGTTTTAGAGGTGGAAAACTGACTGGGATTTCTGAGTGTTGTTTCTTTACATTGTTGGTTAAGAGAAAAGAAGGCGTGGGGAGGGAGGAAGAGTGTTTTGAAGGCTCCATCCTCATTCTTGTTGTTTTTCTTTCTTTTGGTATTAGTTAATAAAGTCTTATTACTTCTAAGCTTAAGCCTGCTTTGCTCTTGATTGGAAACTTTGAAATTGGCAAAAATCAAACCAGAACAGAAATTGGTGTTTCCACCCAGTTTTGAATTGAAATCACGACACTTAGTAATAGCTGGGAGAGCTATTAATTTTTTATCTTCTTTTCTCTTGTAGTGGCAGTCATGTAACTACTCCTGCCCTTTCTGACTATCTCTATGTACTGAATGTAAGAGGAAACTAAAGTTACTTTAGACCTTTCAGAGATACTGAAATTAAGTAAGATGAAATTTTGGCAGAATGATTGCTTTTTACATTAGAAGGTACTAGTTAAATTCCTGCATTTTTTATGTTCATTTACAATGCAGAAAGTATGAAGTACTCTGAAGATAAAGCAATGACACTTTTTATGTTATTTGAAATATGTCCCTTTTCAAAAGTAGATCTGTGGAATTAGCTTTGCTGATTTAAGTCAGACTATTGTTTTTGGCTAAGTAATTCCCAAGGTTCTTCAACGAACAAAAGCCTAAAGAATTTATAATAATACTTGAAATATACTGTCCTATCAGAATCTCATTTTCTCAAAGTCTTTGCAGGAATAGTTGTAATGTCCTTAACTGTTTAAAAAATAATGATTTTTTAAAAAACAAAATACAGAAAAACAATAATTTGGAATATTCTCCCTTTATTTTAGAGGTTGAAAGGTGTACTATATTTCAATGATATGATAAAGCAGATTTCCAGGTTTTGACCTATGTTCAAAACTACAAAAACCTGAATTTGATTTACCACTGCTGGTAGTACTGCATTTTTTAGGCATGCTGAGTAAGATTGTTAGAATGTGTCTTTGGATTTTTTCATGAATGCATCTGATTGAATATAATCAGTTGCAAGGAAATCTTCCATAGCCCAACAATAATTTTTGATGCCTATGTAAGCTTTTATTTCTTTTACAATTCTACATGCATTTGAATATCCTCCACAAATGACTTTAAATATAAAAATTTCTAGGAATTTTCATACCGTTATATAGTAAAACTCCAAAAGAAGACAGCCATCTGCCTGGTACAGTAGTAAAAATCAGTAAAACACATTACTGTTGATTAAATCAGATATGTTTTTTTTTTTAATTTGAATGTAACAGTTTTTAGATTTTGTCTCTTATACACACCTGCATAAAAGTTTTGATTTTATCAAATTTCCAGCCATTACCATGTGTACATTTTAGTTTGGCTTTTACTAGCCATTGTACAGAAACCCATACATGAATTTTCTTAAAATTACTCTCTGTCTTTACAAATGACATTTTTTCACTCTTGTCAAAATTGTATCCAGCTGTTTTTCTGTCTTCGTGATAATCACTGGACTTTTACTTCTTCTAAGGACATTTGGATAAGCATATTACTTTGTTTTCCACTGCAGAATTCTGTATAGTTTCTCTTCAACCTGTCTGTTCACTGCCTGGATGAATATTTCCCTGTAATGTGGGTCATAATCTTCAGTGGGCTGTTTCTGCAGTCTGGACTATCTCAGAAGCTCTATTTCTTCTGGCTTCACACTGTCTATTATTATCAATGTGGAAACATCTCAGAAGGGAACAAGGTAGTATCATATTTTCTGCTTTCATTTTCTCCTCAGGGCTTTTCCATTCCTTTTTAATTATAATTTTTGTTGTTTTTATACCTCAATTTGTGTTCTGTACAAAGCAGCTGCTCATGCTTAACAAAGATTGCTTACTCATCTTTGTTAATTAAAAATATTGTTATTAACCACCATAGCATTACCTATTGTGGTTAATGAGGCTTGAGAGAAAGCTTAGTGAAGTCAATAGCAAATTTTCTACCAAGTACAATGATGTAGAGTATAAATTTGAAGTGAATTTTTATTCTAATTTTAAATAAACATTTATTATTTAACTAACTTTTAATAACAACAATAATTCATAAAATTATTATCACCATATGGGAAAATTGAATATTTTTAGGAAAACTGTGTGATTAATGGCTTTGAGCTGCAGTTTTTCCAGGACAGGATTATTAAATCTTACTTTGACACAAAAGCTTTTTTTTTTTTTTTTTTTTTTTTTTTTAGACCGCCTATAAATACTAATACCATTAAATGACAAAAAAAAATTCCACTGCAAAATGTCAGGCTGCTTGAACTGATTTCCTTCTAAACATTTTGGTAAAAACTTGGAAAATATGAAACAAGATTAATATGAGTAAGAAGAGAAAAGAGTAAGATAGATGGTTACTTCTGAAATAATTGTCTGTAACTCTGCTATAGATGCAATAAATATTCAGGCTTTTGTCCAGTAACCTAAGGAATTTTTTTATTTAGTTTTGTTACTTTGTTTGTTTGTTTGTTTGTTTTTTTTTTTTAACTTTTTATGTTTCGTGTTTTTTTTCTGTAGTATAGCTGTATTGGAAAATTAAAACTCACAAACATGATCACCTTGACCTCTATGCCTAAGAAACACCGAACCCCATAATCATCAGTGCTAACTACCAGTATCAACTACATGAATGAATTTCAAGGTCCTTTTTCTAAAAAAAAATCATGGGTGCCATAGTAGAGGAGAAAAGCTTAATATGTACACAAAAACTATCTCCAGTGTCCTTGTATTTTGCATGTGTTCTTTGTTACAAAATAAAGTGTCCTACGAAATTTTATTTTGTAAGTTTTAAATGTCTTTTTAATGAATATTATATATATTTTGGACTTCTTATTCAGATAGCTCTAGGCAGATGAAATTCCTTATCTATCTGGAAAGCTCATTTGTTATAATTTAATATCAGTTAAAACTAGGTATTGGCTGGACATTTGCTCTCAAAGACCTTTAGAGACGAACCTGTACCTGCTGTAGATGGTTAGTTTTCATTCTTGTTGTCAAATGTGAGGAAAGCAGGTGCAGTGCTTCAGTGAATAGGCAGCAACAAAAGGGGGGCGGGGGGGGGGGAGAAAGGAAAGGAACAGAAGAGGACACAGAAACGACTGAGGTGCTTCAGGTTTTCTTTTCTTCTATTTTTACTGATAATATCTTTTCCTCATGTCTCCCAGGTACCAGTATCTAGTGAATATGAATAGAATATGAGAAAATCAAACGCTAATAAGTTAGCTTGAAAATACTAAGTTAGCAGAAATGTTGAGACATGGGAGTACAGGGCTAGCATGGAAAATCTGGAGAAATGACCTGGAAGAAACCTCACGAGGTTCAATAAAAGCAAATGGAAAATCCTGTATCAGGGACAGAGTAACCCCATACACATTACAGGGTGGATGGCAACTGTATGGAAAGCAGCTTTGAAGAAAACAGTCTTAAAGTCCTGGCAGACTGCAAGCTGAGGATGAATCAGCAGCATGTTCATGAGATGATAATGACTAAATGCCTGCTATTGCAGTGGATTTAGCTGTATCGGAAAGAATAAAAGAAGAGGAGAGGGTTTTTTTCCCCTTTCACACAGTACTTCTGAGACTTTTTGAAGTACTGTGTGCTATTTGGTGCTTTTTAATACAATCAAAACATTGAGAAACTTTAATAAATTCAGTGGACGGTTACTATCACCCTTTAAAGGCTGGAGCTCTTGATATTCTAAGAGTGGTTTAGAAAAATGGATTTACTCATCCTTAAGGAAATACTAAGGGTGTATTATTATATATATAATTATATATATGATAGATAAGATTATTATTATAGTCCTCAGCTAACTGACAGATACCTATAGAGGAGATGGAGCTAAAATCCTCTCTGAGATGCTCTTGAAGAGACGAGAGGCACCAGGTAAAAGGTGTGCTGAGAGAAGTTTAGAACAGATAAGTAAATAACTGTTGAAAACTATTGAAAACTAAGGTGAACATATATTGGAACTAGTAGCCCTGAGAAGCTGTGGAATGTGCAGCCTTGAAGACACTGAAGTTGAGTGGAAAAAGTGCTGAGCAACATGATGCTACTTTTATGTTTGCCTTGGTTTGTGTGAATCTCTCAACTAGATGATTTCCGGCTATCTATGACTCTAAAAAAAAAAAAAAAAAACAAAAAAATCTAGAATAAGATTTCTTTGTTTTTGCAAAGATTTATAAATCACCATGTTTTAGATAAAATGGTATATTGAGTTTTAATTGGCACAGTATTTTGTTTCTGTTACATCAAGTGGCTCACAGAGTGTCTTTGAGTTATATTAGCTGAATCATGGTTATGCTCCTTAATAAAATAAATATTTTTTCAGATTAAAAAAAAAAAATTCAGAGCACTGTTTAGTGATGGACAGTCTTTTGGTTTTTCTGTTCAGTATTCTGGAACTACCCCTTAGAAGGCATAACTCATCAGCACAAATACATAATACATTATTTATTGAAATACATGACATAAATGACAGTTTGAGAAGTTTTGTCCTAGCAAAATCCAGTGAGATTTCTTTTTTCTTTTCTTTTCTTTTCTTTTCTTTTCTTTTCTTTTCTTTTCTTTTCTTTTCTTTTCTTTTCTTTTCTTTTCTTTTCTTTTCTTTTCTCTTTTCTTTTTCTTTCTTTTCTTTTCTTTTCTTTCTTTCTTTTCCTTTCCTTTCCTTTTTCCTTTTTCTTTCCTTTTCTTCCTTCTCTTTCTTTTTTCTCTTTCTTTCTACATAGAAAGAAGTGCATGAGTAAATTTTCATGTTACACAAGGAGAGGTAAGAGTAAGAACATTGTTTAAATCTTTCTCTTATGACCATACCTCAATGAATTTTCAGTATATACATACCTACATGACATTGGGATTGAGTAAACCCTAGTTAAGTCTACAAATATAATTTCTACAGTACCAGTCAATCCTGACAAAATATGATTCATCACCTAATTACAAATAGTTGTTGATAATATTTGATTTCTATGGTTGTAAGGTTGAAAGCAAATCTGGTGTACATATGTGTAGTTGGATATCTGATTTACCATCTGCATTGAAAGGACAGGAAAACTGTTCCGACTAGTACAATTCAAAAACTCCTACTGTCTAAACAAGACAGGAAAACAACACTGAATATTTTTCAGATTTGATACATGTGAAAGCAGCATGGAATTTGTTTTGCACAGAATAATTTTGGACATATTTTCATAGAGATAAACTGCTACATTTGTCATTTTTACTCCAGTATATTAACTCTGTAATATTTTGATTACATTTTGTAAGTGTGAAAGCTTTGTGTAATAAATCTGGTTATAAAACACTGAGAGTGTTTAGAGGTTATTTTGAAATAGGCTTGTGTAAAACAATCTTTAGTGATGACAAGTTGCGATCCTAAATATTAACATATGTGTTTTAAAATAGCAATTTAATAACTATTCTCTATTTGAAAATTGTTTAGTAACACTGTTTAAATAGAGACATATGTGCAGGAAGAGTGCTGATCTTCATCTGAGATTTTTCTTGCATTGTTTTTTATTTACTTCACTATGCTTTTTCATTTCTCAAAGGCATATCACACATGAGGGACATAGGAGAATTCCACACTAACACCCTCTCTGAAATTCCTCACTGGACCAGATTCTTCAAAGATTAATAACACTTCACAAAATAACTTGTAATTTTTGGGTTTTAATTGTTTGAGTTCTATTAATAAGTAATGCATTTCATTATAGGTTAAGAAAGAAATATCTGAAAATTCTATTGCTAGAATTCCTGATGGTTTCTTTCTTGTTTATAGATATAGACATTAGATTGCTATCCTCATTGACCTGCCTGCTGCCTTCATTACAAGAGACTGTGGTACGTATAAACCTGCTTTCTGATTGGGGTTTCATTATTATGTTCACTCCCACGTCTCTTCTAAAATTTCTGTTTATTTTAACAAACATCTGAGTATTATAGAACCATAGAATGGTTTAAAGAAAGAATCTTTAGAGATCATCCAGTCTAATCACCCTTCCATGGGCAGGGACATCTACTCAATGATATTGCCTAAACCACCTTCCCACACTTCCAGCTGTGTGTGAGGTACCCACAGCTTCATCAGGAAACCCGTTCCAGTGTCTCACCAGCCTCAGTGGGAAAAATTTACCCCATCCAATCTAAATCCACTCTCAGTTTAAATCACTACCTTAAGTCTTATTATTACAGCCTCTGGCAAAAAGTCTCACTCTATCTGTCTTACAAGCTCACTTTAAGTATTGAAGGGTCACAGTAAGGTCTCATGAGAATCTTCTCCAGGCTGAACAACCCCCACTCTCTCAACCTCTTTTTACAGGAGATGCATTACAGCCCTCTGATCATATTTGTGCTCCTCTTCTGGGCTTGCTCTAACAGCTCTGTATTTCTGGTGCTGAAGTCCCAGGGCTGGAGGCAGTACTGAAGGTGGGTTCTTGCAAGAGTAGAGTGAGAATCACCTCCTTCAATCTGATGCTTATGCTTATTTTGTGCAGCCCAGGATATGGTTGGCTTTCTGGGCTGCAAGCACGTGTTGCTGGTTCCAGGTTTTCATTTATCAGTATTCTAAAGTCCTTCTTGGTATTACTGCTCTTGGTGTGCTCATCACCCAGGCTGGACTACCATTGGTTTAATCTGACTCAGGTGCAGCACCTTGCACTTGGTCTTGCTGGAATTCACAAGGTTCTAATAGGCCTACCTCTCAAGACTGTCAAGGCCCCTCTAGATGGCATTCCTTCTCTAAAGTATACCAAATGCACCACTCAGCTTATTGTCATCTGCAAACTTGCTGAGGGTGTACTTAATCTCACTCTCTGTCACTGATTACGATACTAAATGGTATTGGTCCTGCTACAGAGCCTTGAGGGACACCGCTTTTTACTTGGATATTCACCTATTGACTGTACTTGAACACCACTTAGACATTCACCTATTGTCTGGAACTCTCAGGGCACAGACAAACTGTCCATCAATCAAATACACATTTCTTTAGTTTATGGCTAAGAATGTTATGGGGACTGTATCAAAGGCCTTAAGGAAATCCAGGTAAATGACATCTGTAGTCCATTGATGAAATCAATGACACTTTGTCCATTGATGCAGACCCTGCACTGTAGAAAGATGCTAGAATGGTCAGATATGACTAGGCCTTGGTGAAGCCTGTCTCAAATCTCCTTCTTGCCCCATGTATTTCTGCATGTCTTCCCACAGGATCTGTTCCATGGACTTTCTGAGCACTGAGGTGAGGCTGACTTGTCACTAATTTCCAAGGTCCTCCTTTTTCCCTTTTTTGTAAATATTCAAAGGGTACAATATTCCCTTTCTCCAGTCACTGGAGACTTGTCTTGACTACCATAACTTTTCAAACATAATGAAGAGTGGCTTGGCAACTACATTGGCCAATTCCCTCAGGATTCTGGGATGCATCTCATTGGGTTCTATTGACTTGTGTCTATTCACACACTATTGTGTCTATTCTATTCTTCAGGTGGTTTCAAACCAAGTCCTTTTCCACAGTGGCACTCTCCAGCCTCTTGTTTCCTGGTCTATACAGGTTTGCCCCATCCCAGATGCAGAATCAGCACTTGCCCTTGTTAAACTTCATGCAACTGGTGACTGCTCATCTCGCTAATTTGTTGAGGTCTCTCTGCAGGACCTCTCTGCCCCTCGAGGAAATCAACTGCTCCTCCCAGTTTAGCTGCTGGCAAACGTATTTAGTACTCCTTTAAATTCTGTGTTCAAATTGTTAATGAAGTTATTGAAGAGCACAGGGCCATGGATGCCGAGCCCTGTGAACCCCATGGTGACCAGACACCAGACTGATGTTTCCTTTGAACCAGTTGCTTGCCTATTACATAACATAGTTATTTAGCAGTGCTGTGCATTTTGTCCAAAAGCTTCTGTGGGAAACAGTATCAAAAGTTTTCCTGAAATCCAGAAAGATTATATCTACCATCTTTCCTAGATCAGCTCAGTGGGTTACACTGTTGTAGAAGGAGACCACTTTCAACAAGCAGATCATGTTTGGCTGTGATTTATGACTGCATTGTCCTCCAGGAGTTTTTCAATATCTCCTTGAATATTCTTTTCCATGATGTAGGCATTTTAGAGGATGGCTTATGATTGCTCCCTTAGACATTCGTCTTCATATGGAATGAATTTGATTGGCTGAAACGCACATATCTTTCCAGTTACTGTAGAGGTAAATCAGAAATTTTCTTGGACTTCCAGTTGGGGTCTGCCAAAAGTCCTGTTTTCCATCTGCCAAATTTATACAGGTGATGTAACTGTGCTGTACAAATTTGAGACATTTGGACATCTTTAGTGACACTAAATTACTACAAATTAGGCAAACGTAGCCTGTTCTCTCTGCTTTATGCACCTACTTTGGTGTGAGCTGAATATCTGCCTGAATTCCACTATTCTGACTAGCTCCATTTCCTCTGTAATGAGACCATACCAACTCACATGGTGGTACTTAACACTCGGTCACCTGTTTGCAGACTTGAATTTAAATGTTGGAGTCTCAAGCTGGCTTTTAGAGATTAAATTAATTACAACTAACTTTGGAATGGGTGAATGCCAAGTTTATAATATGATTGTGCAGAATACCAAAGCAACACAAAATTAAACAAATACATTTATGTCAACAAAAAATAAACAGAACACCAAAATTAATTCTTTGTCTATTGAAATAGGAGGTGGGGAGAGGGAGGGATGTGAAGCTTAAATCATGGTTTCCTTCCCCTTTTTGCATTTGGATTTTTTTTAATCTATTCTCTACTTGCATAGAGTTGATCTGAAAACTATCATCAAATCCATATTTATCCAACCCCTTATAACTTCCTTTCATGTGCTAGAAATATTACGCAGAAAAAGTTCACTGGCTTGTAGTCACATACTTTCCTGACTTCAAACTTTTGCACTGTACATAAGTTCTTTATTCCTCTTAAGCAAAGATACATAAAAGTATTTTGTTTCTTAGTGGAGTAAAAATTCATAAATAAAACCCACAGTACTATAAAGCATGACATAGAAAAAGAGAGTGCTCATTTTTCTTTCCTTTTATGTTAATCCTTCTCTCCTCTGAAGATGATAAACTAAAATTAAAATGGAAGATATTGTGGGGTGTTTGTTTATTTTTTTTTTTAAATTGAGACATCTTCTTAAAATATATTAACCAAAATTGTAATTGTTTTTAAATATGGTACATTTGTTCTCCTTTAACCTAAAATATTTTTATCTCATAAATAAAAGATTAGTAAAAGACACAATTTTACATTTTCATTGTTTTTTTTAATTTTAAATATAAAATTGATTTTTATTTAAACAAACACTTGAGGAAAGAAAAAAGATCAGCTATTAAATGTAGAATAAATTAAATATACATTATTGGGAAATAATTTTAAAAGTTGTTGGGGGCAGAAGAGGCAAAGGAGAAGAAGAGAAGGAGAAGAACGTTTGATGGCATTTTCACTATGAGTGTACAGGAGCTACAAATGACTCAAGCTGTACCCAGTTTATAGAGTTCCTGACAGATGAAAATCCATTTTTGTCTCTTTGTTCAACCACTTGCAGAATCACTGTATTAGGTAGATACCGAAATAGCAAAAGTAATGCAGTAAAATCCATCTATTCATCTTAGCTTCCCTAACTGCTGGAGACAGAAAACATCCCATCCTCTTGTGCTGTCCTGGGTTGATGCTGAATTGTATCCCCATTCGTCTGTTTAAACCAAAAATAAGTTCTGCACCTTTAAAACTGGATCTGAGAGTGAAGGAGAAGCAGTGGAATGTCTGAGGGGGTGTTTTCAAAACATCAAGATCAGAGTTTTCAGCATTCCTGGACACACGGTGAGTGTTGTCTGCAGTGGGACGGCAGGAGGGAGCTTCTCCTTTGCTTTCTGTTAGTTTGTGGCTAGCTGAAGCAGAGTTCTCCAAACTGTGAGTTTTTTGGTTTTTTTTTTCTTTTTCCTTGGCACTGTTCGAACCTGCTCTGGACTAACACCCAGCAGAGCACCCGGAGCTCACCCCTGTGTCCCCCAGGCCTGGCCTGTGCCCGGCATTTCCCAGTGCCAGGGACTGGCACAGACTGAGGGAGCTGAGCTGCACCCCCGGCACAGCCTGGCTGGATTGGGCATCTCTGCGGAGCGCCGGAGGTTCTGTTCTTTGGTATTCATTTGTTGTGCTTTGCCTGTTAAATAAACACATTTTTCCACTTTCCTCTAAGGAAAAATCTTTCCTGAACCAGTTGGGGGAGGGGCCGTTTGTTTTTTTTTTTTGGAGGGACCCATTCAGAGGTTTCTTCCCAAATTTGCCTTAAACCAGGACATGTGCTTCCCCCCCTCAGTCGCAGTCATTATGTATACGAGAGCTGAGATAGCACTGTAAATTGAAAAACTGGAATGAATACTCTATAAATGAACCCTGATTCTTTAACTGTCAAACACTCTAGGTCTCCATGCTTTACATTCAGAAGTTGGTTTAGAAGTTGCAAATAAGATGGTATCAGACTGGTTGCTTGCCCTTTTCTTTCTTTCAGTGATCTATTTTCTTTTGGATAGCTCCCTTGTAGCTGTTTCAGGTTTTCCAATTGATGAAGCACATACATTCTGGGAAGTAGACAGCACTGCTTTGAATGTAGATGGATTACCTGAGGATCAGAGCTGGTAAAGATACATTTTAACAGCATTTATGAACACATTGGCATGTTTTGTCAGAGGTTTACTTAAACCCAGAGCTTAAATATATCCAAATTCTAAGTACTACTATATTACTCCTAGGACTAGGACTAGCTCCTAAGATAGGATTTTCCTTATTTATTAGGTAAGATAAATATTTTTTTGTGACTCTCAACAAGCTGCAGAGGAAAGTAGAAATTATATGTTTTTTTTAACTCCTGAGTAAGGTTGCACTGTTCTATATTGTGATTTTTCCTGTCTATAGGTTTTGTACTTAATGTTTTTATTGTCAGTACTTCGATGTACTTGTTTTGACCATCATTTGCATGTGAGAGAACATTCAGAGGTATGCTTATTACATCTACCACATCCATTTATAAGATCTAGAACAGGACCCCTTTTACTTTGGTGAGGCAAATTAATTATTGAATTAAATTCAAATCTGTCTTACTTTCATGGCATTTGGGGAGTTTTCTCTTCATTATTTGACAACTAACTTAGTCTCTATAGTCTTCCATGTTGGCACTAGGGTCTTGAAAGTAAATTTTGTCTCTTCTTTCATATGGACTTTCATCATGATTCTGCAGGTTCTTCAGGGTAATTTCCAGGGTAAATTCTCAGCTGCTTCTTTTTGAAACACTGATTTCTTGTATGTTTTCTTAATGCTGAGAACTCATCTTGTTGAAATATCTTTTTGAAGTATATGGATATTTAGCCTTCAGGATTAAGGTAAATATTCTCTTTTCTTAAAAAGAAATTCCAAATGCAAATTAAACTAAACAAAACGTATTTGACTTGTGAAACAAAACAGACTGTGTGGCATAAGGATCCTTGGCTTCACTTAATATTTTCATTTCAAATGAAGTACTGCTGCATTTTCTGTTTCTAATGAGAATACCCTCCAACATCAGCATAAGAAAATTGAGGCTGATGAATAGTAATTTTATTATTATTATATAATCAGTAAAAAAAAAAATCCCAAACCTCCAAACCATAACAAACATCAACAGACAAAGTTTATGTTAGGATTCATTCTTAGGGTTACGCTGCTTTTGCATAACCTCTTACATCAGCTGGATTAATTCAAGTGTATTAAGGGTTTCTATTTACTTCATTACTGTCTCTTACTCTATAGGAATATAATTTTATGGATGTTGATATGAACATTGCTTTGAGTATTATTTGATTTATATGCCCTGATTTCTTAGCCCTTAAAGTGAAATTATTGTAAATAAAAGAAGTCATCACATACAAGAAATACCCTGAGGCTGAAATTATACATTATGCAATGCTTCGTTTCTGTGTCAGACTTGAAGTAGAGTGGTATCTTGTCCTTCACATTTGTCTCCTCAAGTCTATTTCAGAGTCAATGAGACAAATAATAATATCAAATTACATTATATGAATGAAGGACTTAGAATGGGAATATCAGGTTTTGATGTAATTCTTTGTTGTTACATGCAATTGAAAAAAATCAGGTATGATTCATGAAGTACAGTCAGCAAACAAAATTAATCTCAGTACCTTGTGTCAATGTATTAGTATCACAGGCAAAACAGGAGCTTCCACACTGAGGTCATTAGAGAAGTCCTCCCCTTGAATCACAGAAAGGACCCCCTTGCTTCCTGCCCACCTTCTCAGAGAGGAGCCTGCGTGTGCCTGGATCCAGTCTTAGCCCCAGACTTAGTCAATGGTTTATGACTAAAGGATTGCATAGGTGTAATTAAACCTTTATACAACTTCCAGACCAGACAAACATACTTCCCATATTCTAACCAGAGTTATTTATTGCACCATGCAGATAGCTGTGACTATGGGTGCACTATTTTGAAGTAATACTGAAGCAATTATATCAAAGCTAACAACACCCCACAATCATTATGTACGTATTTATGTTACTCACCCATACCATCATATCCATACCCCAAGAAAGGGTATGTTAGAAAAACCTACCATTAAAACGTGGCACTGGGCTTCTATAGTATAAAGTATAAAGTGATTTACTGTCAGTCATGTGCTGACTAAGCATCTTTAGATCAGTTATCAGTACAATTACTCATTTGTTCCTTTATTAAGTATTTTGGCAGGTCTGTCGCATCTTCACTAGTGCCAGTTTCTATGAGGAGACCCTGCTCTTCTTCAGGGTCTTTAACTTTGGGGTTGATGAATAAGACTTACTAGCACTATTCAACAGCAAAAACAACATGACACTCCCTTTTCTATTCACCACTGATAGCTTTGCAAGACGGGAATTTGTCAAGCTGTATTATCCCCTCTCCAGACAGAGCATCCTGCTGCAGCTGAGTGCAGGTGCTCAGGTGTTGGCAATGGCAACAGCAAGGTCTCTGTGAGGAGCAGCCAGGACCAGCCCATCTGGACAGCCAATTCCAGCCAGCTTAACTGGACCTGCCATGGGGCCTGACTGAGCCCCTCAGCTATGGCTGTGGCATTTAAGGGAGATCAGTCTTAAGAAAAGGTAAAATAATGTGCAAGCAGCAAAGAGCAACTGAGATGCAGGCCTGTGAGCTCTAGGATCAGGGAAGAGGAGTAGGACGAGGTGGTCCAGATGCTGGAGAAGGATTTTCCTGCAGCCCATGGAGGACTACTGTGGAGCAGGTGGACATACCATGGAGGAAGTTGCAGCCCATGATGAGCCCATGCTGCAGAATGCTCTCTTTTTATCCTCTTTTGTTAAGGAAGGGGAGTGGGAGAGCAGCTGTATGGGTGTCTGGCAGCCAGCCAAGGTCAGCCCACCATGGTCAATTTTTCTTTTATGACAAGCCTCAGAAATATTGCTGTAGTGCAGGGAGTATTTTATTTCCTCCTGACACCCCTAATTAAAATGAAATAGCATGCATACAGCACTGAAGTCTGATACATAGAAATTGTCGAAACTCATGTAATAATTTGGTGTGGATTTCACCAACAATCCTGGCCCTACTTCCTCTAAACTCAATTTGTTGCATTCAAGGCTGTTATCACATCTTTGAATTAAAATATTTCAAGACTTGAATTTTCTCTGTGTTTAAACCGGATACAAACCTTTGCTTTTCTTTAGTTTTCATAAATTTCTTCAGTTGTACATTTTCATACCCTTGTTGTTCCTTGTATTTCTAACACCTCTCTACCACTCCATATTCTCTGCTACCCACCACTGTCTTCTTCCCAGATAAAATAAATATGTCGCAATGTAGCATTCATTATAATTCTGTAATGCAGAAATAAAACATTAGAATATATATAGAGAATGTTATTTTCTTCTTTTTATAACTCTCAGGACCACAATTTTTTAAAACATCTATTATCTTGGTACAAGACCTAGTCTCACACACAATAATCTAACCCTGATGACAAGACATATTTGACAACTGTAGCATTCTAGTTACCATGACAAAATTAATACTTATATTTCATACAATCTTTCAAATGCCACACTATTCATGCACTTAGTCTTTCTGCTATTCATAAATGACAAACCAACTGTAATTTAACTGCAGTTACTTTACCTGCTGTCGTTTAACTATACAGGTCACAAAAAACCCCAAACCAACAAATTCTCACACCATCCCACCTAGTTAGGCTGTGAAAAACAAGGGTAAATTTTGCATTTTCAATATGTATATAGCATAAAGAGTACAAATTTATCATGTCTGCAATATTCAGGAATTTCTTAAGTAGGAATCATTCAAAACATGAGTCAACTAAGTCCTGAATGCAAAGAAAGATAGTTACCTCGAACTTCTCTTTGCAATGGCAATGGCATTGCAGTAAAATTCTGAAAATATATTCAGGCTTTCCCTGCCCCGTTTCTTACTTCAGACAGTTCCACATGAAAATTCCAGGGGTTTCCTACTCTTCTCATCCATCAGGCATGTATCCAAAACCAGGATGATTTTTTTTTTTTTTTTTTCACACTAGCAATGATAGAAAGAACTTTTTTTTCAGGCAATAATATAGCCAATTTATTTCTCTGGAGTTACAAAACAGGTAGCATGAAGTTCTACCCATCCATTTTTAATCTTATCAAAATCTTTACAAGTCTAACAAACAAGTTGCTATTACAGTCATAATGCCACTAAGGCAGTTGAGATTATATGTAGCTAAAATAGATATATATGTGTGTTTTAAATGTGTATGAGTTTTATTTCTAATTAATAAACAAACCTATTGTAAGTAAAATTTTATAAAACTGAGCTTTTTTAAAATAGATCTATTTATATTTAAACATATATTTTTTAATAAATATAACATATCTTCTGATAATTTGCACCTACTTTTAAATAAAGCATAGTCATGGCTTTCTTCTATTTAACATGCTTCAGCAAACTCTAATAGCATTAATAACAAGGATATAGTTGTCCAAAAACATCAAGGAATTTCCAGCAGTGAAACAACCTGTTCTATGAGAATTTCAAGAAGTTATTAAATTAATATCTTTTGCACATCAGAGTTACTAAAAATCTTTAATCCCCAAAAGTGTTCAACATCTCTGTTTTGTTGTATGCAGTTAATGTATATGATTTTAAATATAGAAAACACCAACACAATTTCTTTTTCTTGTATGTTGATAACAAAGGTTTTGATTAACTATTTAAATAAACATTTGACTGACAAGTCAGATGCAGTTTTATCTACATCGTCTCTTACTGTGTACTTAGAACATAATTCACTTTAGAGTTAAGCAAGTTGTTAAGTCTCAGAAAACAAAATGAATGTTCAGAATTCGATCTTATAATGGAATCTTGCTTAAGCTTCATTTACAGCATTTTTATCTCTGTTTTCCATTAAAATATTTCAGAAAATGGCAAATTTTATCTGTATTTAGAAAGACATTGATTTTCTTTAAACAGTAGACTTCCTACAAAGTGTTGAAACAACCAATTATAAGACTTCTGAAACTAATGAATACTCCCCTTCGGATGGATTGAATTTCCACCTGTAAGTACACAATTTTGCATAGAACTATTTATTACTGTACAAGCAACCTCAGACACCCCTTGGAAGATGAAATTCATGTTTCTTTTACGTGGATGTAAATTGAAACCTACTCATGCAAATTTTCTTCCTCTCTTGCAGGCCAGGAGCCTTGTTTGTCATGAATCAACATTATGCCAAATTGTTCAGTTGTCAAATTATCCTCTCCTCTAATCTAACCCTTTGCTCTTCTCATTCCTGGTGTCTTAAAGAATCAATTTTTAAGGAGGCATTAGGAAAAAAAGTAATAAGAAGAAACTGTCATCAAAGTAGGATTAGAAGTTATTCTTAAAATAAAGCTATGTTTATGAGCACACATGGCTTGTATGTATGTATAACTTGAGGGGGGCGGGTTATGCTGTTGCAATTTTATGGCTGAACTACTTGAGACAAGGTCTTCTAGTGGAAGGAAAGGTGAAAGAGTGGTAACAGGTTTTGAATTAATGAAATGTATGAGATGTGAGAGAACTAATGGAGGATCTCACAGAAACATAAACAGTGTCAAAATTACACATGAGAAGTGAGAACTGCTACAGAGGACTGTTGAATAAAATACTGATCCCTTTTTGGTGTTCCTCAAGACAGGAGAAAGCGTAAATATTGATTGAACAGTCTGTGGAATTTGTTAGTTCTTTACGTAAGTGAATAATTCATCTTAGTTTTTCTTTTACTCTTACTTATAGAAATTTAACTGGATAATAAAATAAGATGCATACATTGTTTGGATTTTTTTCCCCCAATTATGCCTGCTTAGCAGTACGATCTCTAAATTCCCACACTTGACCTAATGGAAAAAATAACAGCACCCTGATTTCTGTATTTGAGCATGTTCTATTGTATTTTGTGTGTAGGTGACTAGAATTGTTTGTTACTGAAGGAAGCAATATGCAGTAATCAATCCAAAATATAATTTCAACCCAATTTATGTCATATATCAAAGAGGCTCAACAAAGAAATTGTGTCTTGTAATAAAAAGTGTACATCAAAATGTACAAGCATCAATATATCTGATTTTATCAGGGAATACTTGACTGCTTTTTTCTCAAGAAAAATAAAATGTTTCTAAATCCAAGATTCAGCCTCAGGGAAATTCATTTTTTCTCTGTGCATGAGGACTATTTCTATGTGAAATAATACTCTCCCTTTAAGGACTCCATGGCCAATCCAGCTCTATGGTTTTGAAACTGTTATTCAGAAAAAAAAAAATATATATTAAAAATAAAAGTAAAGAAAATAAAAAAATAAATAAAATAAAAAAAAAAAAAAAAAAAGAAAAAGAAAAGCAAAAAAAAGAAAAGCTCTTTTCCCTGACAAAAAATTTAATTCAGGGGAGATTTTGCAAACTGAGTGCTGAACTGTTCAGATATGGGCACTGAAGTTCCAATTATTTGAAAGTCTGTGTTATTACTTTTGTAAGTAACAAAATACATATTTTTACAAATTTTTCTACCTCACTTCTGGATATTTTTTGCCAGTACAATTTCTAGAAAAAAATAAATTGTTCAGATATTTGTTTCTGAAGCTGATAGAATGAAATCTCACAAAATAATTACCTTTAGAAGGGATAATTTTTGAACTGAATAGGCGACTTTTTAAACTAATTCTGTGTCTTCAAGTAATTTCTGTGATTTTAATAATATTGATTTGGAATCAAGGCTTCTTTTTAACATCTAAATGTCGTGTTATACACATTTCACATTACATGTGCAATTGTATTTTTAATATGATATAATTTTTATGCATATACTCTATACTAAGATAAATTTTAATATATGTGTGTACACTTTATTGTGTATATAATAGATGTTCATCCTGGAAGATATGTTTTTCGTGATTTGTTTCCTTCTTGTTTCATTGACCAGCAGTGTAAGTGTAGATGTGTGTTTCGACAGCCAGTGGAAATAAACAATTATTCTAAGAAAAAGTAGAATTCTGGAAAGAATTTTAAATAAGTTGGCATATGTAATAGAAGTGCTAATTTTTCTCTACTAATTTTAAAGCAACAGCACATCTACATATGATCATGTAAGTCCTAATCTCAGTATCTCCCTCATCAAATCAAATAACCTTCCATCACTTAAAGTATGTATCCATATACAGATACTTCTTACTTTAAACAGTTCTGAGTATGTACAACTTATTGTAATTTCACGCATTTAAAAGCTCACTGTTTTTAATTTTGTCCAAACTCATTCATTCTAAAAGGTTTTTTTCAATAGTAATTTCAAATATATACTGGGAAATATGAATTATTTAAGTCAATCATTTTCTTCAATTAGATTTATAACATAAGTCATGTTAAATTGTGAGATGCCCTGATAAAACTGGTTCTTATCAAAGTTCCATGTGGAGGATGGGCTATCAGAAACCAACAGCGTTTAGAGTGAGCATTAACTTGAAACTGTGGGAAGCAGGAGAAAGAGAGAGGGGAAACATCTAGCTAGGTTATGAGAAGAATGGGATTGTGGGAGAAGTTATGTTAATTAGGTAATTCCATATTAGGCAATGTTTCTGATTCCTGTTTATGATTGGTCTGTAACATTCTCCATATAAGGTTATGTTTTAAATTCACATTAATGATTGGTTCCCTACCCTCAGATGTTGCCTATATATTGCTGGGTTTACCCCATTAAAGGGTCTTTGGAGGTTGCCCTATACTTCGTGTGGTTTACTTTGTCTGTTGATGTGTCTTTATTTAGGAGTTATCCTTACTGATATATTTTCTGGGCTGCTCCATTGTTCCCATCCCTATTCTTTTGCCACTCCCAGCTGGTCTGGCTCTGATGTCACAGGACCCCACGGCGACAGTTGAGTGTGCTGTCTGTAGATATGGAAATACAAAACCCCTTTAATCTCATTGTTGTGCACTGGAGCACGATATCTTAAATATCTTAAATATTTCCTTCCAGGGAGCCTGCTCAGGTGGACGTGGTGGGTGATGTTATATCTCTGGTAACAGTTTTTTACTGCATTGCTAATAAAATGTTTCTACCTTTAATCACTTTGAGGTTACACGTAAAGTGCAATTCATGTGACAGAAGGTCTCCACGAAAAGCTGAAATCCTTTTTTAATACTTTTTATGTATTTTCTGGGCTTCCTGTTTCACGCACATGTTTTCACTGTACTAGCCACAGTACTTTTATGATAGAGCTCAGTGAAGCATGAGCCAGACAGCACTTATTAATCACATGTTTCTTCTCTGTCTTATTGAACATTACTATATTAAAACAGAAAGAAAGCCCACATCATGGAGAAAAGAAAAAAAAAAAGTCATTTCCTGCTTCAACATCTTTTCCCAGTCTGTATTTTACGTGAAAAGAAATGGAAACTAAAGTTAAAAAGATTTATGTTGTACCTCAAGAATGCTTGTAGTTAAAAACAACAAACAAACAAACAAACAAACAAACAAAACACACAGTGTTTTTTTAACTGAACAAAAACTTCTTTGCTAAGACTAATACCAAAAGCGGCTCAAGAATAGTTTGTTTGCTCAGCATATTATGATTATATTTTCCTAAATTGAATGGAGATATTAAATATTCAGAATTCACTAAACATAAAAGCATATAAAGGCAATATAAAAATATTAAAGCATTAAAGTTATTTGAAGAAAGTATGTGGAAACCACGAGTGTAATCAGGCTTCAAAATTAATGTTAAATTACTTAGTAAAAAACCCAGTTTATCTTGGCTGTCTGTTACCTTGTCCCTGAATAGCTAGAGGTTCCTGGTTTGTATGGCTACAAAAAGGCTACTTGTATGCATAATATTTTTCCTCTCATGTCATGTTTGATTTATCATCTGTTGTTCCAGAATGTGTAAAAAATTGCTTAAATGAAGAGCAACGGCAGAAAAGCAACAAAATCTTGCCACAGAACATGTTATATGTAAACAAAAGTTTTATGGGTATAGTTAACTGCAAGCACATGAGTAATATCAGCTTATTCTGTTCAGCCTCTAAACAAAGACTTGATTCTTTCTGGAGTCTGAAATATTGCAAACTTAAGTAACTTCCTAATGAATCAAAATCAATGAAAAAGATATTAACGAAAGTGATGAGATTCAGCATCTTTGTGCACTTAGAAGGACATATAAAAGGCAAGTTGATAGGGTCTAGACATTCACTAATTTTAAATAACCTGAAAGAAATCTAGAAATAAATCTAAGCATTATTATGGCAGTGTAGACATTATTTCATCAGTTTGGACATTAAACCAGCTAAAAACACCTACTAAAAATTTCTAAACTACATTTGAACTACTTGGAGGCAGTTAGATTAAAAGAAATTAAAAAAAAAAAAAAAGTTGAAAATGTATTACCATTTAATGTGAAGATACATCTTAAAATGAAATATGTATAATTGTTTCAGGATAGACTAGGAAGACAAAAGGTAAAAAAAAAAAAAATTAAAAAATGTAGCATTTATTACATATGTGGAAGTCTAAAGCAATTAAAATTTCTACTTAGAAATTATAATTTGGATACATTCTTCGACATTTATATAAAAATCTATGCTACTGAACTCCTGTTTACCTATGTTTATTTATTTATCATAATAAATTAAAAGGAAAAATAATCTGAACAATTTTATATAATTTATATAATATTTAGAATCACAGAAAAAATTAATTCCCTATTATTCATAACCTTTAAATGTTGTGTATTAAAAGCATTAGCAGAAATAGGAAAAACCTATTCTATACAAATTAACATGTACAAGCATTCTTTATTTAGATCTATAAGGAGAAAAAAAATAGTTCAATACAGGACTCTACCCCTTTCACTGACAGGTAGGGAAATTTTTATGGGAAAACCTATAAAAGCTTTTTAACGTCCTTGTGTTATCCGTGGAAAGTATTTTAAAATCTATCTTCTTTTTAAATCAGTAGATCATGTCCAGTATATATTGACAAGATGGAAGAGTAGGCACATTAAGATTTCCTGCTTATTTTGATAGTAGGGTTTATTAATAATAATTGTAAAAGACAAGTTTAAAGATGAACCTGAAAAGTGTCTTACCTGCTATTATTGTCTCTAGAGTCTCTTATTCAGTCAGAGTATCAATGCTATGATGCATGACTTTAGGACTACTTTTTAAAAAAAAATAATTTACAATCAAACTGTTGGACCAGAATTTACTCTAATAAGAAGGAGAAATGCATGCCTGACCAACCTTATTCAGTTTTTTCAACATATACTTCATAAAATTGCATTAGAAATTAGTCAGTACTGTAAAACAGTTCTACAACTTTGATGGGTTTTATCCAGATGAATATTTTGGACATATTTTTCCATATGATATACTATTAATATGGATACAGTTATTATAAAAATAGCATGAAAACCAACCCTTTTTAAATACTGAGTTTTATGATCCTCTCACACTGCTTCGAAATACAGGAGTCTCACTGCCTCCCACATGCCAAGACCTTTTGAAATTTGATTGATCTGTTACTTATGGAGGAAGAAGTAATACATATTTCTCCTCCACTGGATAATCTATGGGCTATAATAAACTTTGCCACTAAAACTGTTCTTATAAATTTATTATACACCCTCAATATAATACCTCAACTATAATACCGCTCAATAATTATTTTATTGATACACTTGAAGAATCATTGATAAAACTATCTATCCATTTTTCATCACTTGTCCATACCCATGATGACCCTGGTACTTTCAGAATAATAAATATCCACTTAAAATCTTAAATAAAATATTAGAATATAATTCATTATGAGCATTATCATTTCAAAGAAGGATCATAATGTTATAATTATTCTATGTATCAATTCCTTGGAAAATGTAACAAGTTCTAAATACATAATTAGTGGTTGTGGCAATTTTAATTGTTCATTTTGCTCCAGTTTGAACTGAGGTCCCAGAATAAGATGGCAGATTTTTTTTAATGACGTTTCTTTGACCTAAGTTTTTTACTTATCTAAGTAAATAACCAAATATTAAAGTAAACAATAAATTACTTATAATATTATTTTTAAAATAAAAACTACATTATTAAAGTATTTTGCTGTCAATCAAGTTTTATTACATATTAGTAATAATCATGTCTTATATTAATATGAATTATTCTGCCACTTGGAGTAGACTGAATTGTAAAACCGTATGTATGTAAACATACTTTTCTAAAGAGTGACGATAGGCAACACATCTGATAACCTGGAAAATGTTTTAAACTCACAAAAGTCAGTCCACTTTGTGTCCTGATTCATATCCTTATTTTAATGGTGGGATTTTGTTTGTTGAGAATAAAACATTTCTCACTTTGCTTTTGACCAGTTAACGTCTGTTAGAATTCTCAGGGAAAAGAAAACCAAAAAGCCTAGCTAAATGGAATGAAGGATGTATTCAGATAAATATTTTTGTTGCTATTTTAAATCATAGTAAACAGTGGGAGGAGCATTAGGGCACCTGTATCAATACAAGAATGGGTAAATCTCTTCTCTTGCAGAAGTTATTATTTTTGTTATGTCAAAAGACATAACAGCATCCCATACATGTCAGGAAGCAGTAGACAATAAATGTATTGGTATGCAATACAATTATAAATAACTCCATAGAGTAAATGGATGATAGAAAAAGAATGTGAGAGAGTAATATCTATTTTGGAGAAAGGAGAAACCTCTGATAGTTTGCATTTATATCCATTATTTATATCCTTTGCCTTATTCATTCTCGTGTTAATTCTATTCGAGTAATGAAACCTCAGCTCCTCTGAGTGGGGCAACAATTGAAACAAACAATCATAAATGAGCCCATAGCAATATCTTCTAAAAATGCCAAGGAATTGCCATTGTAAATATCTGAGATGGATATATGCTGATATATTAGTAGCATTATGATTCTATATCTATGCTATATCAAACACCATCAAAACCTTCAGGCACTGATATCTGCAATATCAGCCTTTTGCTTTTCTGTGCAAGACCTTTTTGTTATTATTTAATTATCATCTCGCTGTGCATTGGATTCATAATCCTTTCTCAACTCCATTGCTCCCCTCCCCTGCCTTTCACAGCCAGCTGATCCTTGGATTTGAACATCCTAGTTTAGAACTGGAAGGAAAAATGTGCTTATTCCCTCATCCCTTTTCTATTTTCTCCCTCTCCCTTCCTTCCTCCTCTCAGAGGAAAATGCTGCCTGCAAACAGTGATGCTCTATGAACCAAGACAGGAGGAAAGGAAAGCATTGCATCTGTGAGGAAATCAAGTGAAGTAGAGATACAGTAGTGGATAAGGGCATCACAAATGCACTGTGGCAGGGTGTGAAGGAGGCTTGTGAACAACTTCTGCAACAGCTGTTGTGCAGTCCTAAGGAGAAGGTCCCAGTTTTCCAGAAATACCAGGATTGATGATGCAATACATTAATAAAGGAGTAAAAGAGATTCTTATATTCTCTTAACAACCTCCTAAATTTACCCCATCACATCCTCTAAACACTCCTTTATTTGCATAAACATTTCTACTATCCATATTTCAGAAGTTAAAATGTAAACCCTTATATTTCTTAATCTACTAATCCATATATCCATTATGGTAAGTTTCACCATGATAAAACTGTGAAAAAGCCCCAGGCATCTTGCAATAAAAGAAAAAACAAAGCATACTGTATAACCCTTTCAAAACACAGTCACATTATCTATAATTTTCCTTAAATAGTGCCTTTTTTGTAACATATAAAAGAAAAGGGATCATTC
This sequence comes from Sitta carolinensis, assembly GCA_032173965.1. Lineage (NCBI taxonomy): Eukaryota > Metazoa > Chordata > Aves > Passeriformes > Sittidae > Sitta > Sitta carolinensis. Next base: position 32,472,369 of record CM063283.1, read on the forward strand.
ATGGAAAGCATGCTGTATGAACTTCAGTACTGTTCATTGTGACATTTGATAAAGTAACAAGCAACAACAAGCCATAGGATGTTTTGGTAGAATAAATGTGGTTGCACTGTAGCAAAAGCATTAAAAATTACTTATACATTGGAAAGTAAATACTAAACTTAAAAATCCATGAACTGAACTATCAAAAAACCCAAATGAGACCTAATGAGACCAGCCAAATTTTGTGTCTCTCAGGTTCTTAAACGGTAAATTAAAGTAAATGGTTTCATATTTTAATACTGATGGCATAATATCAAAAACATTTTCTTTTTTACTTCTTACTTCAAGGAGTCAGCAATGGACTACTGAAACCTACTGCAACAAAGTAAGTTTGCATTTCCCATTTGTATTCTTCTTCTCCAAAGATTACTGCCTTTTATTTTTTTTTCTTTTACCTTGTAATTACACCATGGGGGAAAAAATTTGTATTGAAAATCTAGACACTGTAGGGTTTGGCTTGCATTTATTAAAATCCAATTACAGAAAACTAAGTATGCTTATTAGTTTTCAAGAATAGTGTACAAGTTTGGGTTGTGATAGATTGAACATTGTTGTTTTGTTTTTCTATTAATTCTGTAAAGAGTTTTGCTGACTCTCGGAAGGCTGCACTGTCCCTCTGCCACCCCTTGGAACTGTCCTGATCTTTGTTAATCTTTTTAAACAGTGGAAGAAGTCTTTTAGTTCACATGGAAGGTTGCTCTCTGTTGATCAAATATTTCAGCTAGGCCTGTTTATCTCATTATAATCATAAATCACAAATAGGTTCCAAAAAAAAAAGTGTGTTTTATTTCAATTTGTTTTCCTTAAGCATAACTTCAGAGATCAAAAAGTAATATGAAACATAAATCTGCTTTTGTTGACTTGTATCCTTAGTGTATTATTGCAAGTGAATGACTGCAGGCCTGTGGGAATACATTATGGGGTGTATTATGGTCCTGAGAGCCTGTACAGATCTGCAGGAAGAAAGAGAATTTAGCTATTAAGTCCATAAGTCTTGTCAGGATGTGCTGCTTGTGGGGGAGAGTGTCTTCTATGCAGGGACCTCAGCATTAGAACCTGGTTGTGATAAATGGTATATATGGATTTTGAGAGGTGAATTTTATTAGAAGTTACTAAGAGACAAGGGGGTCATTAAAATACTCAGTTTCAAAAACAGAGAGCTAATTACAATTTCGTCAAATTCATCAACTGTAGACAATTTTATTTTTGGTTTGGAAAAAAACCTATCCAGAGGCATTAGTTAGGGAGGCCAAAAATGGGAAGAAATTCTCCCAATCTAGGGGTCTACACATCCACTGTAACAGTACATCAGATTCTTTATGGAAGATAGACCTCCAATGAAGCTTCACCCCAGTGAAATAACCCATAGGACAACTGCAATGGAAAAAAACTTCATAATATTTTTGTATTCATTTAATTTCTTCCATGCTACACATGATCAGTAAGAAAAGAATTCCCATAAAAAGCTTTGAAGCCACCACTTCACTTTCATCCAAACCCCTTATTAAAACATTACGATGATGAAGCTCATAGGAAGCTAATCACTAGGCAGGTGGCAAACTTGAATAACCGTGATTACTGATGTTACCTTGCTTAATATACTCATAATTTATTCAATGAATCCTGCAGTTTGTCTCGCTAATCTACTCTGGTTCTTAGAAGCTTTTGGTGACCGTGATTAACTGGTTTTTTTTTTGCTTTTTTTTTTTTTTTTTTAATTTCAATCAAAAGACCAAAAGATCCATTTCGAAAGACTACATCATTTTCAAACTTTTCTTCATTCTGATTTTTGATTAGCTCCAGAATAAATTTACAAACTTATTTTTTTTTCTCTTTGTATTCAGAAAACTAGAAAGAAACAGTGATGTTATAGTTTCCTGTCTATGTTTTATATTACCCTACTTGATATTTCCCACTATTATTTTGTGAAATTTTTTGAGCCAACATGACAATGTATCCACTTCCTAGACTAGATAGCTCTTACATCCAATAAATTATATACAATGACCATACAAGTAACAATACTAGAAGATTGTTTTATATATTAAGATCCAAATCCATTTTTTTTTATATCTGCAATGACTAAAAATAGTACTGAAAATGCAAAACATTGCATAACTTTCCAAAGATCAAGGACACCTACTAAGATACAGCAAATTGAGGCTTGTCTCTTTTTTCTTTTTCTTTTCATTTGAGTGTTACAGGGAAGAAAGAAAAGAAGCAAAATGATGAGTTAATGGCAGTGAGATCTGAGAGATAAAAGTACAAATGAAAAAGCAATAAATAAAAAATTATTTTAGCCGACAATTAAAAACAAAAACAAAAACAACCCAAAAGAAACAAAAAAAAACCACCAAAAAAACCCACAAACAAACAAACAAACAAAACAAAAAAACCCCAAACCAAATTCCGAGCACTAGACCTGGTTTGGTTTTAGAATAAAAGTAATAAAGGCCAAAAATAGTAGAAGTAAAAAATTACCTTGATTTTAACTTTATTCTGTTAATACGAGTGACATAATAAGAGATAGTGTTATGTGAATAATATAGTCCTAAATACAAGAATGTGATGCAATATTCTGGCAAAACAATATTCAGTCATCCAAAGCATGACCCACTTAACATGAAAAGTAGTTTTGTAGTCATTATATTCTCAAAAGAAAAGATGTAAAGATCCTCTTCTCAAATTAAAAATATTAGCCCTACGGTATGGAAGCCTAGTCTATGAATATTTCCCTTTCCTTTTCTTTTTCTTCTTTCTTTCTTTTTTTTTCTTTCTTATCTAAAGGAATGCTCAGAGTAACAATTAACCTTTAATTACTAAATGAGAAATAAAAATAGTAATTCAAAATTATTTGAGAGGAGTGTGGATATTTTCACACAAAAAGAATGCTTTTACCTTTTCTCTGCTTAGAAGTACCTTAGTAGTTAGGGCTCAAATAACATTATTATGGCACACATTGCAGAGGGAAATGTCAAATGCATGCTTTGTGACATTCACTGAAGAAAAAAATACATAATAATACGAGCTCACTAATAAAATTGGGATTATTAGTTCACTAAATACAGAAGCAGTGCATCAGAGAATAGACAGAGGATCTGTGAATTCATAGGCTTTTTTGTATGAATGTAGCAGGATCAGAGGAGGAGATTGTTGTTTGGTTTTTTGTTTATTTTTTTAGTAAAAGTAAATCTAATGATTCAGGTAGTATGATAAAGGACAATAAAACCATATTTTTAAAATGTATATCAAAAAGAAGGGCAAAAGAGTGATAAAAATAATAAGTGCTTGATTTTTTAAAAACATCATCCTTTTGATTCCTAAAAATTACTTTTTCAACAATAAAGGAGTACACTTTCAGAAATAATACTGTTATAATACTGACCAGCACCACTTTTCACTTTAAGCCTGAAGTATTTGGCATTTGCAAGGTGCTACAAAGTCTTTTGTCTGACTGGCTTTCATTTTAGGATTTTTCAGCTGTAAGTCTAAAGAGTATTTTGAACCCTCAATATTAACATTTTATGTTATTATTTTACTATACCAACAACAATTTTGGTCTCCACAATGACAATGCTAAAAGTATTTCTCTAAGAAACTACGGCAAGGGGGTAAAGCTACACCATAGCTAAGACAGAAGAGACTGTGGATGATATTGCAGGCTGCAGATCATGGACATACACACAGCAACAACATGAGACACTTCAGACTTCAGGCCTTACTTGATAAATCCATTCAAATAAGTGAGGATAAAGTGTCTATGTTTGTGGAGTTTTTGATATGGAGGTTATATCAAGTTCACTATTTGATCTGGATAAACCTATTTTATCAATAGATTTCTGCAAAATTGTCAAAGAGGTGTCAAATGCTACATGGGTAGATTCTTAATGAAAAGTTATGCAACATCTAAATAACTATTCCAGGGTGTTAATTAGAACAGATACTGAACTTTTATGACACTTCTGTCAGCTTTCAATGCTTTGATTTCAGATCAGCATATTTTTTCCCACTTGAAGCAGGTGACATCCATGTTTATGTGGCAAAATTCTGAGAACACCAATGATACTTAAGTAAATTAATTAAATGGCTTAACTGCTTTTGAGGTCACAGGTGAAAATTAATTTGTTTTTTACTATACTTTTTCCTAGTTTCACAAAAAACCTGCACTGTCAGAAATCTGTTCAAGGACAGGCTTAATTTGCTTCTTGGGAAATGCATAGTAATGGACTGTCAGAAACACAGTAAGTCACGCTGTGAAGCTGTTCTGACAAGACACTTAAAGCCTTTATGTCTGATCCTTTGAAAACTTTATTGGTATGCACTTTCAGAAGCAGTTCATTCAAATACAAACATATATATCATTATACATTCCTAAAGAAAATTAGAGCTAAGTAAAGGTAAAGAGATTTCAGTATTTCCATAAAATAGAATGTCACACAGAATTAAAATGGGAATCAATAATAAAAAAAAAAAACCCACAAAAACCCCATCAGAAATCTGACTTAGACATATATCAAACAATATGTAAAAAATTCAAATAACTGAACTTTACACACAAATATAATCCTTATAAAAAAGGCAATGAAATGTTGAAATTGAAATTAAATTAAAGGAATGAAATTGAAATAATTTTATATTGGCCAAAAAGCAATTTTGCACTTAAAAATACTGGAAAAAAGTATGCATTGGTGGGATCATGAAGTGTTAAGAAGGATTAGAAATCAGATTTTTCCCCCAAAGAAGACTTAGTCTGGTAGAAGACAGTATCATCAGTTCCAAAAGTTGCTGAAACAAACCCAAAAATTCTTGTACAATCAGGCAGCAAACAGCTGCTACAGAAAGCTAATTTCACTCACTGATTCATTTGCAGTGCCAAGCTCCTCTTATTCTTTTGGTCTGAGTTTTCTCAGCATAGTCATTAACCATGCTTTAGCCTTGGTGCTGTTATCTAGAAATAGTGTAACTTGGCTAATTTTTTGGGGCTTGTTATTTTTCTGCAGGCTTGAAGCCCTTCAGCAAACTTTTGCACAGAAACCTTTCAAGAAACAAAATGGGTCTATTATGGAATTGTATCAAATAGCTGCTTACAGTTTCATTTGGTGTGAACATGAAAGCTTAAGCAACACCACTGGATTGATTGAATCTTGCTTTGAAGTAAGAAGTTCATTTGAACCTAAAGCTCAAAAAAAAAGTCATGGAGTACAAGACAAAGATGAACAAAACTAGTGAGTAGAAATTGTATAAAATTCCTTCATATCAAACAGTAATTTGTATGTCTCTGTTTATAACTTATTTTCAGTCATCTTCTCAGTAAATTATTAGTTATTTTCAGTTACAGTAAAGCAAACAAATTCACAATTAATTTCTGTCATTCCTCAGACATACTGAAAGTATTTTAAAGGAAATTTTGCAATGATATACCACAAATAAGGGATTACCTGGAATTTAGAAGATAACTTATTCAATTATCAGATGGATATTGTTAGAGGAAAATAAACCGTGGCCAAGATGAGGGTGCCATAGCTCCAGGTTTAACCAGCAAGAAGACTGACACAAGCACAAGCACACAGAGCACAGAGATCACAGACTCACAGAAGCACAGAGTATGATGAGTTGGGAGGTACCCACAAGGATCATTGAGTCCATCTCCTTGCCCTCAGAGGCACATCCATAAAATTCACACACCACATGCCAGGTACGTGGGTATCAGGCAGACCCTCTGAGCACTCACATGAACCCCTCATTGTTGCCCAGCAGGCAAACCCCACCCTGCTCTCTCCATTAGAGGTACACAGAGCAGTGTGTCTGGGACTCCCACGAGGACGTGTTGAGTACCCTGGCAGAGCATCACTTGGTGCCCCACTCCTGGCATTGTCCCTCTGAGCTCCTCTCTGAGTGTCTAGATGAACTCGAATCATATGACCTAACATGTTGGTTCAAAGGTGACTCAATTAATCCTCTTTGCAGCAGAATAAGAATCCCACAAATGAGTGTGAAAGGTCAAAGTTAGGCAAGTGAATGAGGACTCAGTGTTAAATTTTCTTTGGATAAATGCACATTTATTTTAAAGAGAGACTTTGGTCTAAGAGGTTCATCTAATGTGATGGAAAATTACTTGTATGATAACATGAAATTCTTCAGGTCTATCCTGTTTTAACTATCACTTGAAGAGACCAGAATTAAAAAAATTATTCAGTTTTTCTCATAATGCTGGTTATTTTTCTATATATATCTATATATATATTATATATGTAGATATGTTACATATATTCTACATATATATTATATGTGTACATATGTTACATATATATACATATTCTATACATATCTACAATATATATTTATTTGCATTTTGATGAAAAAAAAGGACAAAATCCTTCATTAAAAATTCTAATCTAAAAAATATCAAAATTTTTCACTAAACAACATGAGTTTCTGTTATTAATGGTATTGAAATAGAAATTTTGTTTTTAATTAATAAAGATATATATTTCATTAAAATAATTATTCTTGTAAATTAGTTACTACAAGTTTTCTGGTTTTACAGCTCATTAAAATTTGCTGAAATCACTTCCTGAAATTTTGCCTAAATGGCTTCTTAGGAATTTCACTTAGGAATTACCTAGAAATGTCTTTTTTCTTGTAACACATACAAATCAGTGACAAACCATTAGCCTTGAAAGTGGTTATTATAATGTGTTATTTTCTATTGCATTTCACCTGCAGTTAAATAGATGCCTATCATTTAATTGTTATATTTGAAGTATATTTGCACCTGTTTATATTCTCCACATGAGTATTTCATGGTTTTTTTATGTCTTTATGTGAATGTGTAAGATATTACAGGTTTATGCCTTTAAAACTGATGGAGTTTGGGAGCTTCCTGTATTTTAGTTAAAGCATTTTCCTGGGATAATGTACAAACTCAGAAATAAAACATTTTACTCAGTTTGTAAGAATTCCTGAAACTTAAAATTATTCATATGACTTCATTTGTGAATTACACAGCAAATATTTTAATCTATAAAACTGATAGCATCTATTAGATGAGTTATTTACATAATGGCTGTGTCATAAATTTGCTTATTAATGATAAATTATTTTCCTTCTCTTTTTGCAATGAAACACTGTTTAGCTTTTACATCCCAGACATGTACCCAAGTTTGTTTCTATATGTGTGATTTACCTTAATTTACACACCTGTCCTGGGTTGATGTGCAGCCCCATATCTGTTCCCAATCTTTTTTTGTCATCTATGCTTTCTGTCCTGGCTTTGGCTGGGATAATTTTATTCTTGGTTGCTGGTACATTCCTGTGTTTTGGATTTATCATAAGAATAGTGGTGAAAGCACAACAACATTTTAACTATTACTAAGTAGTGCTACTCCAAGTCAAGGACTTTCCAGGTTCCCATGCTCTGCCAGTAAGCCAGGAGGAAGTACAGCCAGGACAACTGATTCAAACTGGCCAAAAGGATATTGCATCCTGTACGGCATCACACCCAGACTCCAAACTGAAGGGATTTGGCTGGGAGACACTAATTACTACTCAGTGACTAGCTGAGCACTAGTCAGGGCTTGCTGAGGAATTTATTGTGCATCATTTAATGTTTCTCAGTTTTATTCCTCTCTGTCTATTACTGTCGTCGTGCGTATCTCTGGTCAGCCTGGCGTTCGGCTTGACCGCCCACTCGCTCCCATACGCCTTGACAGTCTCGTGTGTGGGTACTTGGCTCTGCAGCACCTTTGCCTATGCTGTCACGGCTGTGGTTTCAAAGAGGGGACTCTCAGAGACATCCGGGAACATAGGTTTTATTCGGGGGTTACAGGGGAAGCCCCTGACCCCAGGCCCGGTGCCTCAGGCAAGAGAGACCCCGAACCTGGGTTACAAGGGGGTTTTTATCCAAAGGGAGATGGGGGTGGGGTGGATACAGATTACAAACCAATAAGACAACTTAAAGTAAGTTGGGGAGGGGTCTCTGGGGGATCCATTAACCTCTGAAAGTCTTAGACCGCACTGGACCTTGAAGATGATTGATGGACCGAGGGAGGAAGCTACATTGCTAGGATGGACAGAAGCTTATATCGGGGCAAACTGATAGGAAACGGTCTCTGGGCAGAGTCCAGGGTTGTTTTGGGAACTCTTATCAGGAGTCTGACCAGATGTTTCCTAAAGCAGGGGGCCCCCTTTACAGAGACTAGAAAAAACTACACTAAAATAACGAATATAACTATCACTAAAACTTATCACTAAAACTTATCAAACAATTCCAGCATTCCCGCATATTATTATTATTATTATTATTATTATTATTATTATTATTATTATTGTTATTGTTATTGTTATTGTTATTGTTATTGTTATTGTTATTGTTATTGTTATTGTTATTATTATTATTATTATTATTAGTGGTGGTGGTGGTGGTTTTGTTGTTTTAATGATTGTTACATTTTACTTTCTTTCAGATATTAAGTTGTTCTTATCTCAAACCACAAGTTTTACCTTTTTTTTTCTGTTTCTCTTTCCCATCCCACAGAGGATAAGAAGCGGGGTAAGTGAGCAGCAGTGTGGTACTTAGTTGCTGTCTGGGGTTAAACCACAACACTTAGAAGTATAATAACCAAGCTAAACATAAAGTATTAGTGGCAGCACATGTATTTAGTTTTGAAAGCAGGTTTTTCTGTTTCTTGAATAGAAAAAATGTTATCTACGGAAAACTCAACTCTTTGTTGAGTCAAATTGGTCTAATAAAGCTATTGCCTCTCTGTGAGAAGAGAATCTGGTTTATGCTTTTAAATCAAACCTACAGCAATGCTGTTTTATTGAGAAAAGCAACTTATAGTCTTGCAGTAAGAAAGTCACATATATATAAACTATAGACGTCATATGTAAGAAGCCTAAACATTCATAGGCATCCGTGCATCACAACTTTTTGAACATCTGCAAGTACAATACTTTGCATCATCTACCAGACTACTGTAAACTATTGAATTTTATCAATTCCTCTATCTTGAAGAAAATTTCTCTTGGTACAGTTTTGGATTTTGGGTATTTTTAAGACCCCAAACCATTCTGTAAACATGAATGGGCTAGAATAGTGCATAGAGAAGGTAGTTGATCGATTTGGGTTTGGATTGACTTTTCTAAAAAAGATGAAACTACAAAAAATTCAATATTATTAGAATAATTTGTTTCATAAAAATCTATGCAGATTACTCAGTCTGCATTTTCTTTACAGCCACTTTTATACAAGTACATCTTCAAACCCAAAATATTACCCATTTTGTGAAAATCAGAAACATTTGGGGAACCAGGTACTCAATTAAAAGTCTCTCTCTTCATTAAAACACATTATAGCATAGTTAGCTCAGGTTGGAAGAAGTCACGTGGGAGAAGACATATTTCCATCCGGAAGAAACTCCAAAATAACTCTGAAATTAGCATGTTCTGACAATCCAATTAAAAACTTGTAGGTTGAAATCATGACATTAGACATAAGGAATCTTAGTATAAAAAAGAACAGATTTTTAAAGTAAAATCTGAAGTATTAAAGAATTTAATTATGCTAAGTATTCAAAATCTAAAAAGGGAGAAAGAAAAAGATTTTTTTTTAAAATCTGTAGTGTGACAGAATGTAAAGCCTGTCTGCCAAAACAGATATCGAAATAGAAATACTGCATAGGAGCACAGGAAAAGCCAGCAGGATTAGGGAAGTTTCTGTCCATTTTTTCTTGGCTCTGGTGAGGTTGCATCTTGAATATTGTATTTAGTTTTGGGCCCTTCACAACAACAAAGACATAGAAGTGCTGGAGCAAGTCCAGAGAAGGGCAATAGGGCTGGTGGAGAGTCTGGAGCACAGGTCTGATGAGAGCAGATGAGGGGGCTGGGGGTGTTTAGCCTGGAGAAAAAGAAGCTCAGGGGACACCTAACCCTTCTCTACAGCTGCCTGAAAGGAGGCAGTAGTGAGGTGGGGGTCAGCATCTTCTCCAAGATAACAACTGACAGGATTAGAGGAAATGGCTTCAAGTTGCACCAGGGGGATTTAGACTGGATGTCAGGAAAAACATTCTTCACTAAAAACATAGTCAAACATTGTCCAGCCTGCCCAGGGAAGTGGTAGAATCACTGTCCCTGGAGTTGTTTAAAACATGTGTAGCTGCAGTGCTTAGGGACATGGCTTATTGGTGGACTTGGAACTGTTGGATTAGCAGTTGCACTTGATAATCTTATAGGCCTTTTCCACCCTAAATGCTTCTGTGATTCTATGAAGAGAAAATAATACTCCGTGTATTGATAAATATTAAAATAAAACAAGAACTGCAAGAAGTTGGTTTATTTTTTTTTTTTTTAATAGGAGTTTGATATAGTGTAGTCATGGTAATTTTCTTTCAATGCTACAAGCAAATAATGAATTCTTAGATGAAGTTGAGCATTGTCTTCCTTAACTATAATAGTGTTAACTTCATTTTGAATAATACATGGTTTCATAGTGTCTAGAGATAAAGCTAAAAATTAATCTATGATTGTGGTTTAATCCATGAGGCACCTAAACACCACAGAGATGTTTGCTTACCCCCGCTCCACTTGTTGGATGGGAGAGACAGTTGGACAAAAAGTAAGATTCATGGGTTGAAATAAAGACAGTTTAATGGGATAAAAAAGGAATAAAAATAGTAATAATAATAATATAATTAGAATATAAAAACCTATTGAATGCTGAGAAAGACATTAAGCGCCGGTTGCTCAGTGTGCAGCTGCTGCAGGAGCTGCAGGTTGAGCTCTGGGTGCCTGGAGCCTGAGACGAGGCCGTGAGCCAGCACCAACTCTTTGGCATGAGGACTTGTGGAGATGAACACTCAGAGGCAGACACAGCAGGAGCCGAGGACTCAGCTGGAAGACCCCAGACTTTACCACGCACAGACTGTGAGGGTATAAAAGTGCAGGGAGAATTTTGTTTAAGGTCTCTCCTCAAAAGGTACCAACTAGAGATGTTATTCTCTTTTTGAATAGCAGCTAAGTTATTTTAAGGATCCAGATATCTGAGATTCTGCTTTGTGAAACCTTGGGTTGAGCTGGTAAGAGGACAGTGCATGTGGAGCTGCTTGCTGCCAAGTGTCTTTGGTTCTAGCTCAGGTGGTGTCAGTGTGATTGCCACAATGTCTCCTGTATAGTCAGACATGAAAGTTTCCCTAACAGTGAGGTACAATGCAATTGCTCACCACCAGCTGACTGATACCCAGCCAGTTCCTAAGCAACATCCTCTGGCCAGCCTTGCCCCCACTTTATAATCTGAGCATGATGCCATATGGTGTGGAATATCCCTTTGGCTGGATCGGGACTTCTGTCTGTGTCCCCTCCCAACTTCTTGTGCATCCCTTTTTCTTACAGTATCCTCACTGACCAGGACAGTGTAAGAGACAGAAGAAATACCAACCCCACTGTGGGACAGTGAGCTGTGTGGGGCTGAACTACCTATCGGGGTAAATCATAGTAACTGTTTTCTGCACCCTGGCTCGCAGTGCTCTATGAGACATCCTGAAAAACAGGCTCTGTGCTCTCAGGTACTTCCACCCCACCACACTGACTAGTGAAGTATTTTTGAAAGGACAGCACTGCTACTCCCAGCCAGGTACCAAACTACTTGATGATAACTGCTTTCTTCCTGTGTTGAATGGAGAAAGAGAGGAAGAACCATTCAAATATAATAAGAGGTTTCAGATTTTCATACCAGAAGTTCTTGTCAAGATTAGCAAACTGTGAATGACATGACTACTTCTCCAAAAGTGGAATGAAATTGTGGTCAAGGGCTATTGGAAAATTACAATTAGTGGTGGTGATTTAATGGATCTATTTATTATTTTTGTCACCTATGAAATTAATTTTAGTATCAGACTCTGTGACCTAGACCCACAGATGACTCCACTGGAAGTGAAATAATCAGGTTAATTTATTTTTGTCTTAGTTCATGTCCTAAGTACATATTTTAAATTATAATCTGCTAGATGAGTCAGTAATGTAAAAGTTAATTAATTTCTTACAACACCTAATCAAAATGCCCCTAGAGCGAAAATGCAAACTAACACCTAATATCATTCCTCAAATTACAGCAAATCCAGTATGTATCAAATCAACACAGAAAGATTGCCTAGAAACCTTCTGCTTCTAATCTGCACATTTTCTTCTTTTTGATTTTCCTTCTTTCCTGAGTCAAAACAAGCATAAATTATGCTAACAAGAATTGCCGTGTGAAGAACATGTAATGCAAAACACTTGAAGGTTTTCTAGACCTGCCGGTATAATTGCTATGATTATAAATTGATTTCTCTTTTGTGTCTCATGTCTTACAGTGATATGTTACCTGAGGATGTCCATGCAGGAAAACCTGTAATTCTTTCATCTCCCAAATGTCTGGGGAAATGAAAATATATCAAAAGACATCTGCTGAAAAAAATATCATCATATGTTTGATACTGACATCCTTTGAGAAAACTTATATGAAAAGAATTTCAGAAATTGATGTAGTCATAGTTATTGGCTATATTAGTCTGTTAATTAGCAAATCTTTAGAGGTTTTCCTGCAAAGGCAGTTTTCATTGGTAAAATCTGTTAGTATAAAATATTTCTTAAAATACATCAAGATGACTAATAAAAATAAATCTATGAAACACTGCCCTAGGAAGATCAGGAGTTCTGGTCTATTTCCTCTGAGGCTGGCTGAAACAACTTTTATCATTAACATATTGGAGAATTAGATCAAATTTCTAAACTGAAAAGCTCATGCAAAATTACTGAAAAGTGCTGGAAGTTTGAGATTCTGAGTAAATAAACCTAACTATGATACAAAACCAGGCTCCATTTGAAGTACCTGTGTCTATACCCAGACAGGAGTTCTTGTCCTGTAAGAACTTAATTACAAAGTCTGAACCTGACTAAAGAATCACAGTGATCACTATTTAGCACACAGTCTATATCCCAAAAGACTTCCTGTGTCTTTTATATTTTTTAAACAGCACACAACCATATATTGGCAATTATATAATACTAGGAAGGAAAAGCACAGAGCAGCTTTTTTCCTTCATTCTTTAAATTTCTGCAATATCCTGACACTTCAGAATTGATATATTCAGAAGTATTTTGCCTACAAAGGAAAATAAACTGTGAGATTCCTAAAAACTTGTCAGTGGGAGACATTCAAGCTTCTTTTTCCTCTTATTTGGAATTAAAATAAATTTTTCAATCACAAAATTTCCTAAGAAATTGATTTAATGATTAATATTTTTGATTTAGGGAGGGGGAAGATAAGAACATTATTTGTAGAAACTCATATATGTTGTAAAGATGACAAAGGAAACTTAGTTCCCAGTGTAGTGCATACTTAAAAGACAGCCTGCTACAGAGAGAATATAATAAAAGAACACATTGTTTCTTCCATGTTTGGTTAGTTGGGTTTTTTCACTCACTGAATACAACAAAAGTCTATATTCTTTGCTGTATCCACTTTATATAAAAATACTTTTCTTTCTCTTTTTTTTTTTTTTTTTTTTTTTTTTTTCTTCTGCTCCCTCTGATTTCTTATTTTTTCCTTTCTTTTCAATTCTCATACCCTTTATCCACAGTAAGAGCTGATAGGAGTACAGATATTCTTATATTAAGTATATACATATATACATATATATTTGTATGTATGTATATATTCACCTACAACTGCAGAATTTAAGCCCCTTATTAACATGGCAGATTTAAAGACTTAACAATAAGCTAAAAAAATATTAAATAGTTTTATAGAATCGTAAACCTTAATTTGTATTTTATGTGCCTAAAAGTTATTTTAAAGTCTTTGCTGAAGGACCAGAATAACAAACCAGAAGAAAAGCATTCTTCCTAATTTCAGTCTGTACCCTGCATGGTCGTACTCCCAATTTTTAGTTATCAAGTACATTCAAGATCACAATGTAATTATTCATCTGGATGAGCGAGAAACACCTGGAGTCCATTCCTGGTGCTTAAGGTTTCACACCAGATGAATGAGATGAAGTTTGTCTCTAAGTACTAACTGAAAAATCACAATAAAATTTTATATGGTTACTTTGATTTATATAACAGAACAGTTATGATATTTATAAAACAGAATCTATAACCAGAATTTATAAGTGTTTACTTAGTTTACATTTATAGAACTGAAGAAATATTTATAGCATATGTAACACAGAGGTGTAATGACCTGAGGTAGTTCCTGTGGCTGACAAAGTCTTACAATAACTGGTATTGGAAAGGTAAGAAAGTAATATAAGATTTTATGTTACATTTTACTGGATTTGATGTCTTAAATACAAAAGGAAAAAAAAAAAAAAAACCCACAAGATTTCCTACAATCAAAATAACCTGATTAAGTGTGGGTTTAATTCTGGCCACTGGAAGATTAGTATGCATTTCGAGTATCCTTGCAGGACTTTGCTAAGTCCTTTGTCTAGACTGGCACATTGATCTTGGTGATCTGGAAAGTCATGGTCAAATCTTAATGTGTCTTGCAAGAAAACCCAAGGTAACACATCCCATCAAATATAACACGTGGAGTAAGCCATACTCATGTAAAACCTTATAATTAGCCCACCTATGCCACTTCAAAATTTTTTATATTTTTGATGTACCCGACTTGCCTGATTTGTGTTGAATTTTTGACCACCTGGAAACATATTGTCAAAGCTCCTGTAACATCAATACAATGCTGACCACAAGACTTCCCAATGATCATTAATTGGGAAAAGAAATCATGTGCAACCATTGTGGAGACAGCAGGAAAAAGAGACTAAGAAGCAACATTACTGCAGAATATGTATGAAAGCAAAAAAAAAAGAAAAAAACAACCAGCATTACATTTCAAAATGCTGAATTCATTGTTCAGTATAACTTGCACCTAAACACTACAGAGTATATCACATAAATTAGACTATCACCTTGGATACTTCACTGTATATCTGGTACATTTATTAGCAAGATCATTCACATATTTTATGTTTATTAGCAGCCATCAAGCCAAATCAGTCCCCTACACTAAAATCTCTGTCTTCTCTCAGGGGTGCTTACTGGTCATGCAGAGAAATATAAAGTTAGAGGGTTCACTTTTTGGAGCCAATTAAAAATACTCTGAAACCTCAGAAGCATTTCTGTTCAGACAATACCAAGGCGGAACTAAAGTAGAGTGCTCAAAGAAAAATTCAATTAAGAAGCAAACAACTGTCTGCTTTTGTAACAAAAGGTGCAAACACGGAAAAGAGAACAGAAGCCTACATAATTCTGTGCTCACAAGATTAATTACCAAACACCTTTTAAAATTACCTTTAAATAATAGTAGGTAAAGTAAGAACAACAAAACCTCACATACAGGAAGGTATATTTCTAGATTATTAATATAAATATAATAATGAAATATACACTGTGTTTTAAAAGTCTGATCTGGCATTTCTGCCTTGATACCCTTAGCAGGTTCTTCTTTTCTTACATAGCTGTTCAGCACCTACATCTTTAGTGGGCTTTGTGCTGAGGATGCCATTCAATGCCTGCCTTATGCAGGAATGCAGTGTCATACACTGGCCCTTTTTGTGGCACCAGTGCTAACATTATCCAGTGAAACAAACTGTGGGATAATTTTCCTGGCGTTCAGAGAAGTAGGCTTATGAAAATGTCTTGATTATATGCCAGATGTCTTGATTTTTCTATTGAAGCAGCCATTGTTTTAAAAAAAATCTTGCTATTAAGATTTTTCTTCATTACCTTAGTTGACTGTGAAAAGAATAACCATCCATTCAAGTCTACTGTCATATAATTCATGCTGTAGAGAGTTTGTGACCTGTGACCCTTGCCCAACTTCCAGTTGTCTTCCGATATTCTTTGTAAACATCACCTTTTCCTTTATAGCATTTTTGGTATGCTGCAAGATATCGAAGATGCTGTACCTCAGTTGGTGCACATATAATTACTTAGTAGAATGGAGGGAGAGAGAGAGAAGTATTAGGGCAATGGACCAAGAGACAAATCAGAATTGGTCACTCTCATCTAGAGGAAAGTCTGTGACCACCTTTCTCTCTCGTGTATGAACAGAAGTAGAATTGCGGGTCACTGAGGTCAAAGTTGCTTACTATCTCAATCTCTCCTCATGGGAAACAAAAGAGGATACCCACCTATGCTTGCAATGACTGAGCTCTTCTAGAGAAGTTACTGTGAACCAGTGACTACTTAGAAATGTTTGTATTCTCATAGGCTGGAGAAATATGAGACTCAAAAAACTACATTTGGTAGACTTGAAGAGACTGTAGATTCCTCATTCACTTCAACTATATGAGTTGAAATTTTGTGCCGTGGGAGTTATTGCCTCAGTAGAGCAAGAAGAACGTAAGTTCTAATGTCAGGCTGACTTCTCCTTTCGTGAGAAGTATCCTAAAGATATTCCATTTGCCTTTTTAAGGATTCCACAGTCTGCCTTCTCTTCACCACTTTACCTCTACAATAAAATGGTAATGACACGTATTTCACATCAGTGTTGTGATACTGCTTCATTTTGGGAAGACACGGAATTATGCAAATGCTCTTGTTACCATAAATTATGTCACCTCTGTTGTCTTTTAGATACTCTATGCATAAACATCTGCTCTGTTGTCACACATTTCATTTGCTGTAGCGTACTGTGTATTCCTTCCTCCTTTAGTGACTGCTTCTATTTACTTGCATTTTATGTGCGTTCATTTGAGAGCTGTAGGTTGTTCTTTTCTTTTCACAGGAACAAAAGCTGTAGAGTACCCCATGAGTCAGCACAAAAGAGGCTTAACTAGGCTGCTGTTCTCTGAAATTTTTCATGGTATTCCACAGTGAATCATCTGTATATTCATTAAAATAATTTTCTTCCATTTTACAGAGGAATATATTTAAGAAAACAGTATGTTTTTTAGCTTTCCAGCATATAGAGTCCTCTTATGCGTCATCTTTCTTTTGATGGTGTTTTCGAGACAATATGGTCTAATTAAGAATTCAAAATAAACTGAGCTTCCCTAACACAATTTTTACAAGAACAGATGTTTGATAACTTATACCAGTTCTAAGTAAATTTTTTTAACTTCAGTATTAACCTGTAATTCCCTAAAATTCATATTAATTTTTTTAAAATGATTGCACATACTGCAACTCTCTGTAACAATGTTGCATAATAATAATAATAATGTCCTCTTTAATTTGAAATATGACATGACATTATTATTTATTATTATGACTTCATCAGTGAAGTTCAAACTAATCCAATATTTTAGACTCTCTCCTAACAAGAAATTATTTGCTGCTATTTTAACTGCATCCAAACATTGACTTGTCACTTATAGCTAGTATTAATATAAAGGTCAAAAAGGGTTTGTGGCTTAAAAAAAGTGATTCAAGTAATATGTTTGGTTATGCAATAAAGAGATCATATTCCTACACACAGAAGAGTGTAGTGGTACTGGGCAGGCAAGGGAAGCCAAATAACTTATTTGGAGACACAAACTGGACAAGAGGTCAGCTGAGATGAACTTGTGTCCGTTTGTCCATCCTTCTGTAACTGAGGCAACTGTGGAAGAGCGAAGATCCCGAACCAGTGCAGAGATGAACTGTGAGATCCCAGTTCTGGAGGGATACAAAGTGTGTATGTTTGTGTCTGTTTGTGTGCTAGTGCCAGGGTACAAGGGAGCCTGTCCAGAAATTGCACTGCAACTACAGCACAGGGGCACAGTGCACTTTTCAGCAGCTGGGGAGTCTGGAAAGCAGGAGCAGTTACTGGGCAGACCAAGTGTCTGAGCTTGTTGCTCATCTATATTGCTCCACTTGCACATGTATCCATGTTGCACAATCTACATATATAAATATTTCCCACTAACTTATCCTGATGAGTCACACAGGGGAGAAGAAAGAGGTTGTCCGTGCTGTGTTCATGTGAACTATCTGTGCGTCTGAGATTGGTGTGATCAGCTGTGTATTTCTGCAGGTCTGTGCTGTGTATGCCTATTTCTGCACATGCCCATTGGGAAGTCATGCTCAGCCTTCTTCCTTTTTCAATATGGGCTTGTGGAGTTGAAGCAGTCTTTTCTTTGCTGGGCTCCTGATTTGAGAGATACATAATAAAAAAATGTAGAAATTAAGATTTCAAATAATATTTCACTACGGGTTAGGTCTAAAGGTTTCATTTGTGTATCTATTTTATTTTTGGTGTTCTCAAAATGTTTCATTTCTTATTCTAAACTTCTAAAATTCTTTTTCTCACCATTTTATTGAAGTTTGAAATTGTAATTAATATATTTATTTATTAGTTTGTTTTATAAATTCAGAGATGTTTACCTTGAAGGAATCAAAATAGAGCTGTCAAACCAGTGCATGCAGAATACAGAGCAGAAAACTATTCCAGAATAAGATGTACAGCTTTCTGTGCTGTAATATGTCACCAAATTCAAAAAGAAATTACTAAGTGGCTCTCAAAAAACAAAAAAAATTATGTTAAATTTTCATTTTTCCCTTGGATGCCTTTTGGTTTGTTTCCTCTACCAAAATGAGAAAAATATCAGAGGTTAAGAATATTCTATGCAATGTTTTTTGAACACGTTTATTCAGAAGACTTTCAAAAAATGTAGAGCAGCTGTTTACTCTACAAAATAATAAAAAAAAAAGGATGAAAAGTGATGAACTCCTTTCTTATGACTTGCTTCCTACTCACTGTCTGCCTCTGCCTTGTGCTGTTCCAAAAATCATCTGTCCAAGATAATGGCCAAATGTGCTTCAAGGGCTTTTCACTGTGGGGATCACTTCTGACAGATATTATAAATGAGGCTGTACCAAAAGTGATTCTTTGCCTGTCCTAGGCACCTTAGTATTTTGGAACAATTTTTTATAAATGTTCTTCAGTCTTTCAGGTGGTAACCTCAGTTTTTAGTATGAAAATTATCATTCTCATGTACTGTAAAATAATCCCCCCACTATTCTAGATACTTTGAAATGAAATACAAATCCCTACTCGAGAAACACTATTTATGTCTTAAGTTTAGACAGGCCAAGTTAGGCCAAAGCCAGGATTAAAGGCCAAGTGTGAGCATAGCAAGTCCTATGATTTAAGCTGATTTCAGCATAAATGAACTCTTCTGCCTTTTTTTTGGGAATCATGGACAGTTTCCTGGCACAAATACATTTAACAGTCACAAGAGGGATACAGGACAGAGAGAAATGTGACACCTTTTGCATGGGAAATCTTACTCTATAGCAGATCACTATGCAAGATTAATCTTACTGTGCAGAATCTAACTTCACTGAACAAACACCCCCAAGTAAAGTAACACAAAAGAATGCTGCAGTTACAGCTTCAGCATTTATTTTAAAGAATCTTTGTCCAGAGCTTGTTAAATAAGGTGTTAAATACATGACTTTCCCCATAAAGGCAATGAATACATCTTACATATTTAGGTGTGCAGTCAAATATATTTTTCATGTCAGTTAGACTCTGTGGCACTCCATGAAGCTGTATGAACTACCTAACATTCCTCATACTCTTTGAACACTAATGAACCTTACAGAGTTGTTCCCAGACTGGTTTTGCTTATGACTGTTTTTTCTTAATGAACTTTCCTATTTTAAACCAAACAAAAACCTACTAAGCAGAATAATTTAATTTCTGCTTATTTAAGAGGAATATTAAAGTTCAGACAGGTATGCAGTCAGGCGTTGATGTAGCCATCTTTACTTAGGATGTTCCCTTCAGTCTGAAGCCTTCCTTCATCCCCTACTCCCCTGCCTGGACCAAAAGTTTTAATTGTACAATTAAGAAAAACTCTTCTTTATTATAATTTAGGTATTTTCCACTATGTTTGATTTTTTTCTTTTTCATCTATGCTTACCATTTGGAAAATAGCCAAAAAAATTATAGTAAGAGTAGGCTGATTAGATGGATTCAAGCCTAAAATAGATTATCTTTTATGGTATTACCCCATATCTCACTATTGTTTACATAAAAAATATGAAATTCAAAAGAAATTTACAGAAATTTAAGAAGGTGCCTTTTATCACATAGAACCCAAACAATCTAGTTTCCACTGGAAACAGAAAGATACTATCTTATTTATTTTTTTTTCTTTTTTCTATTTTTTCCTGGCTGTTGCAATTGCAGAAGATATTAAAAAAGTTACAGATGTCAAATACACCTTATATGTACTTTAACACTCATAAATTAGTCATCTGACTCCCTACTGTAATGTGATATTGGACTTAAGAATCAACCCATGCCAAGGTCAAGCCAGAACACAGACAATATTAAGAAAATTAACTCTACCTCAGACAAAGATAATACAGTTAAATTTCAATTAAGGAGGACTCTTAATGTCAGAGGCCTAAATAATGGAGGAATATGAAACCTAAGATAGTTTTGCCTCCTTGGTATTTCTCTACAGGCCAGAGCACATACTCTTTTTTACAATTCCTGGGTTTACTCTCTGAAGCATGTAATTGTTATTGTGCTCTGGTTAGGCACAAACACCTGTTATGGGTAGTAATTCTGAGTTTCTATGGTTAGTTATTGGCGTAACACCACCTACCATACCTGAGCATATTAAATGAAAATTGTGCATATAATATATTTCTTGTATTTTACGGTTAAAGGAAAAGTCATTAGTAAAAGTTTTGGAACTGTCTAAAATGTATTTTCCTGAGACAAGGTGAAAATTATCTGAGAATATTTTGGATTCTACAAAGTATTTCACTCAATCTGAAATGCAATAATTAATTTACAGATCATAAGTGGATTTTTTGTTTTTCCAAAATTCTTAGAAACTAGGAAGCTCAGGATGCAAAGCTATTATCAAATCATTTGATGAGACCATTTCAGTATTTCCTCTTTATATGTTAGTTCATTTTTAGTATCGAATTTGATCCAAACATATATAGTTTCTCTACCCTAATCTGCATTTAAAGGAAAATATGCTGTTAACCTTTTTGTAACCTCTACCAGGATAGACTATCCTATCAATAGAGATAAAATCAAGTAAGATAAAGAATCAGGCATCTTCATATAATCTTCAGGAAAATCTTGAGTATTTTGATACCAAGGACTGAGATAACTAAAAGAAAATCTAAAAAAAATTGGAACGAGAATGATTTCTATTTAATTTTCAGAGTTGAATGGATAAGCTAGACAATATTTTCTCTCAAATGTTTGTTTCATCTGATTCCATGAATATCTGTCAAAATGCAAGTGAGGTATTTTAGACTGCAGTTACACAAATACAATTGTGATTGACTCATTAGACATAAAACTATAATTAGTCTCATCTTAACATCTGATTGCACTTTAATATGGAACTTGAGTAAATACCTCAACAGATTTTATTATTAAAAAGAAGTGTAGAAGAATAACTTGATGTGTAAATGCATGAAGAGTTTTTAGGAGGTTATGAAGACCTTCACATGTCAAACTGTCCATTTTTGGTGAAAAACTCTTGTGGAATAAATCTGACTACTGATAATCTCTGAAGGAGATTCTCCTCAGTATAAATCACATATGAAGTAACATACATAAGTTGTGGTGTGTGTTTTAAAAAGACATAAAGTAATTAGAGACATAAAAGCATTACCTTTTCCATGCCTTGACTGGTTCAAAATGAGATTTCTTTCTGTAATTTCTAGAGGGATACAGAAAATTAAATTAGCAGTGACCCAGGTAGGAATCTCCTCTTCCATTTCTTTATGTGTAAATAAAACACACTTGTGCTTTTCTTCTCTCCTGGCGAGTAGCTAGTAGTAATAGTCTGGTGTAGTCAAGTAAGCAAAATGTCATGACACATTTTCCAATGGTTCCTTGGAAAGATATTCAAA
The DNA here is from genome assembly GCA_032173965.1 of Sitta carolinensis. Lineage (NCBI taxonomy): Eukaryota > Metazoa > Chordata > Aves > Passeriformes > Sittidae > Sitta > Sitta carolinensis. The sequence continues at coordinate 32,494,275 of CM063283.1, forward strand.
TCTCTACCTTCCTATATTCATATCTTCCTTGCCCAAATCTCTCTTCTGTCTTTTGGTATCCATGACATCAATACTGATGAGTTTCTTCCTGAAGTTTGATATTATGCAATCACTGAATGGGATGGATCACCATGGGTCATCTGGTCCAACCTCCCTGCTCAAGCTGGGTCATTGTAAAGCACATTGAACAGGACTTTGTTTTTTTTAATTCAGTTCTTGATTACCTCCAATGAGAGAGATACCACAACATCTCTAGGCAATCTGTTCCAGCATGCAGTGACTCACAAAGGGAAGAAATTCTTCCTTACATTCAGGTGGAACTTTCTGTCCTTCACTTTCTGCCCATTGCCTCTAGTCTTATGGCTTGACACCATCAAGCAGATCCTGACTCGATCCTCTTAACATCCTCCCTTCAGATACTTTTAGACCTTGATATGGTCCTCTCTAAATCATCTCTACTTGAGGCTAAACAGGCCCAACTTTCTCAGGTGAGGACCTTAATTATTTTCTTAGCCCTCTACTGGACCTGCTTGGAGAGCTCCATATGTCTCTGGTACTGAGTAGCCCAAAAATGGACACAGTACTTCAGATGTGGCCTCCCTAAGGCTGAGTAGAGGTGCAGGATCGGCTCCCTTGAGATGCTGGCAATGCTCTTCCTAATGCACCCCAGGATATCATTATCTTCCTTGGACACAAGGGGAATGTTGGGTCATAGACAGCTTGTTACCCACCAGGACCTCCATGTCCTTCTCCACAGAGCTGCTTAGCAGCAGGTTGGCCTCCAGATGCAGGACTCTACATTTGTTTTTGTGGAATTTCAGACAGTTCTCTGTTTATCTCTCCCACTTGTTGAGGTCCTTCTGGAGGGCTGCTCAGCACTCTGGGATATCAGCTACTCCTCCCAGCTTTCTGTTGTCAGTCAGCTTGCTGGGAGGCATCTGTCTCTTCATCCAAGTCATTGATAAAAAATGAAAAAATAACCCACCGAGTATTGAACCTTGGGTGACCCAGTCACTACATTTCTATCCTGCCACCTACATGGTTTTTTACTGCCTGCTAAAAAATGGATATTTTCTGCATTTTTTTAAGTTTCATATGTTAGAATTTCCATCAGTCATTCCTTCCTCTGTTGCTAGATATACATACACAGACATATATATGTATTTATGTATGTATATTTACACACATATGGGACACTCCTTTGACAGTCTTCAAAATACATCTTTTATAATTTATCATTTTCTGGAAAAAAACTCCAAACACCAAACCCTTATTCTCTTGATAAAGATTTAAAATTTTGAGTATTACTAAGGAGATCATTTACCATAGAGACAAATGTATGGAAATGAATTTTTTCTTGTGTGTTTGTTCTTTATGCTGTTTGTGTGACATCCATTATTTTGCCCCTAAAAAACTGGAATGAAAGTGCAAGAGACAATTGTTGGCTGGTGACATATGGTGATGTAGAACATTTTTAAATTAAATGAGAGTCAGAAATCTGATGTTCATAAATAAAAATAGTATATAAAGGAAGCATATCCATAGAGTAGATATTGATGAAAAATTAAGCAGCTGAATACATCTGATAATGTATCTGATAATTTGAGGGAGGAAAAATAATTATTCAACATAATGGAACAGTAATAGAAATAGAATGACCAATAAGATTTTTTGAGTTGACAAACTGGAAAAAAACTTCTTGGACGTTACACAGAAAATCAGATAAAAAAGAGACATTAGAAGAAAAACAAAATTAGATCAATTTGCAAAGAGCCTAATAATTTGTAAGATTATCTATCTCTGGTGCTCTGCTCCTATTCACCCTTATTTTGAGCTCTCATCAAGCAGCTTGATGCACCCTACTGTTTTTCTACCCTTGTATTAGAAACACTGCCCAATAATGCAATAACATAAAATTAACTGCTGTGTCTTTTTCATACTGTGATAAGGGTGGATAAAACACTTTCTTGCTTGAGTAGTTATGAACATTTTCCAATCATAAAAGGCTTAAAACTTACTGAGATTAACTGCATGATCAATGTAAATGAAAGGTTAATTACAAGTCAGAAATCATGACAAGTTTTATGCAGTGGAAACTGCTGAAAAAAAACAGGCACCAAATATTCATTTAAATGTTAATGGCGTGTTTTGTTTAATAAAGTAATATTCCAAAACCAACAGCTGTAACTTCTTACTGACTTTTGGTAGGATCTTTCCCAAGGAAGAGCTCTGCAACATAGTTTTGCTGTGGTACATTCTTGTTCTTGCATTTATATTGATAAACCATTCACTGCACAGAGTGAGTAAAATTTCAGGAAGAAAAAGTAAATTGTAGGGGGATTTCTGTATCTTTTGTTCCCATACAGAAATTAGTGAACTGCACAGGACCGACTTTTAAAACACTACATCACTCTGGAGAGATGACCATTAAGAGCTTCTTGTGAGAGCAGGAGGTGTAAGAGGACAGCTGGTAGTAAGTGACCAGTCAGTGAAGAACCAATATGAAGAAAGTTCTAGAAAATGGAAATCTGGCCAAGCCCACATGGGTATACCCCAGATTTAGGCACAAAGTTTCACTTAGTAGTATGTTTTCATACAGCCTGGCCAAGAGCTTCGAACGTGATGAAGGATTTCAGCTTCCAGCAGGACTGAAGGATTCTTTAGTTGAGGTTCAGCCATGCCAGAAAAAAATTCTACGTCATGACCATGTAATTTGATCCATGGTGTTGGATGGCACTGTGCAGGTCTCTGGAAGATTGAGCACTTGCAAAAGTTTCAGTACAGACCAAAAATACGGTATATCAACTGGGAAGTTCTTGAAATTGAAACCTTCCAAAACTTAGAGTAGAGGGCACTATGATGTTGCTGCAGCCAGATAGCCCCTCCTTACAGCTGGAGCATTGTTTCCCACTCACTGACCCCTCCAGACATGTGCACCTTTTCAGTGTGCAACCTGCTGCAGTTTCTTCAAGTTGTGGTCTATCCATGAGAGGTGGCCATGGACTGCTTGCCGGGGTTCATCATGGAGATGTAAGCAAGGATATTTTCACTCAGATCATGGTGTTCTCCATCACTGCTTGCCTTTCCCTTGACACCTAAAACCTGTCTTAAAACCCCAGCCTAAACATTACTGCTGTAAAAGCAAACTGACAGCAATGCTAAGATGAGTGATTGAAATTCTCAGAAGAAAGTCACAGTCTTCCTGAGACAGATGACAATTTAATAAAACCATGGAAAGATGAATGAGAAAATATCTGTCTGGGAGACCAGGACTGTGTACGCTTCCACTGTCTCCGGTTAGATACTCTTTGTATAATGGAAGGATTACTAACAAGACTAACAATTGCGGTTGGATTATTGATTCATGTCATAAAAGGCAGATCTTTGTCTGCTGTGTGACAAGGACGGGAACAGAGATTGAAGGTTTGTGTGCTCTATTGCTTTCCTGGGCTAGGCATGGTCATGGGGAGAGCAAGGGACTGTTTCTGTAATGACATCACTCATACAGACTTTAAGAAAGAACCCCTCTATTCCTCCAGACAGGTCTAGGCCCCACATATTCACTGAAGTGATAAATTTGAGCACTAGTAATTTATAAACCACACACACACACATATATATATTGTGTGTGTGTGTATGTGTGTGTGTATTATCAATCTATGTTTGAAGAACTATAATCTTAAACCAAGCATTTACTCTGTTTAGCCAGACACTTGTGCTTCAGAGCGTATTGAATAATGGACTTTATAGGGCTGACATAAAATAAAAACATGAAATAAATGAAATGAAATTAATAATATATTAAAATAAATTTTCCTGTTAAGTAGTTTGTCCCATTTCTTCCCCTCCAGTTAATATTAGTCATGGTTTGTTTAGGTATACACTAAAATATATATTGAATGGACTTAAGAAAACATTCATTTGGATTTTTCTCTGTCGTGAATTAATGTATGCCACCGAGATGTTTTGCAATCAGTTTAGAACTTTTGTTAAATCATTTTTTTTAGAAAAAAATACAGAAAATTTATATTGCACAGTCAGATATATATAGTTGAATTTGACTATACCAGATCCTATATGCTGTAATGAGCTAATTTGGTATGAGAAAGGCAGAACAGTCAGTAGAGCTGATGAAGGGAAAGATCATTTAGTCTAGAAACACTCCTATTAATAGAAAATTTGCTGTGCTTAAATAAGGAATAGAACTTATTTCAATTTCAAATTTTTCAATTAGAACATTGACTGAAATTTTCAAGCCAAGTTTAGTTCTTTAATTTTTTCTCATAGAACAAACTTCTCACATACTCAGGTGTAGTACAGACAGTCACTAGTTTAAATTGAATTTGTGATGCCATTCAGAGAAGGCTATGAATTTCTTCTCGAGTAGACTTCTGCTACTAAATTCCCCAGTCAGAATACAAATTTAGAAGAGTAATTTATAAATTACCACTTCAAGAATGAATATACATGAACAGAGTGGAAATACTCTTCTGGTATTGAATACAATTTTGTCTGATAGTTGACTTTATTTTCTGTTTTAATAAAAAAGTTCAAATTCTCTTGTAATTACAGACTAATTAATTCCAGAAGATTCTTTTAATGATAGAAGTAGAAATCAAAAAATCATTATCAGATTTTTTTATCCCTGTTGTTCTGTAACATACTATAGATTCTCAGAGGCTATTACAAGATTATATGTAGTAGTTTTTACTAACTTCTGTGGAATGTTTTCCGTCCTGACAGGTTTATTGCAAACCTTAAATGGTGTTGTTAATTAAAAAAAAAAAAAAAAAAAAAAAAAAAAAAGAGAAGAAAGAGAAGGAAGATTTTACTGTTTCTCTTTTTCTCTTCTCATTAAAGTGTTTTTTCAGCTATTGTTTATATTTCCACTTTTAGTGAGGGCCAATGGATATTAAAAAACCCATATATATATATAAATTTTCTAATCTCTTGGTCATGATTGGAAAATCAATATCTTACACTTGAAAATGCAACTTTTTTAATATGCAAGGTGTATTTTTGAAAGCCTTACATATGCAATATATATATATATATATATATATATATATATATATATACACACAACCCCAAATATATAACATACATTTAATTAAAAAATTATTATTTTGTTTGGTTTTTCTCTTCCATAACCTTTTTATTTGTTTGCTTTTAGCCTATCATTGACACAGATAATGAAAGGAAAGCAAAAGAATAATAGGGGGAAAAGCATAAAGAAAAACAATTGTAATGAAAAAAGTGCATAATCTAAGGAAAATTAAGAGATAGATCAATCTGCCACAAGCTATAAGCAAGTAAAAAAAAAAAATGAAGCAAAAGGGTTGTATTCTTAGGTTTACATTCTGAGTCGTGGTAGAAGAAAGGAAATCCATTGGTTTAACTGAACAATTATAGAATTGTGTTTCTAATCTGATGGTTAACAGAAATCAGAATAATTTTTCTAACTATAATACTGAAAATGAAAGATGGAAGGTTTAACGTCAGTGCTCATGAGTTACATAGATTGCTAGAAATTTTTTTTCTTTGTCACATGCCACTATGGAAGGTGATGTGTTTTTTGTAATTGGAAGAGTACAACATTTACATGGCATTTTCTGCAGTTAATGACATGGTGTCCAGTAATGTATGCTGTACTTAATTAAAAAGACTAAATAAAACTCTCAAGATATTCAGACACATTACCATATTTTAGGCAACATTACTTTAATGGCAGCAGAATCAAAACAGCTAAGAGATTTTCAATGAAAAGAGAAAATTATCTGTCTATTCTGAAATATTCACAGACACCTGTGTTTTCCTTATCTCACTTTGTTTCTGACAGAAACAGATAGACAGATAAGTAGTATCTCACAATGCTGATCAGTGACAGGGTTCTCATTCACTTTGGATTTGATCAGTTTTCTATGGCTCTGTGGTACCAATATTAAGACAGGAGTGGTGTTTGTTCAAAAAAAAAAAAAAAAAGATGATTCGGACTCTTCTTGTGCCTTATTAAAATGTTCTAAGAAGAGGAAGCACTTGAAATTTTCTTAAACAGCTGCTTGGACATTTCCATGAGACAGTTAGCTTTTGTGACTGTGGTGAGCTGACCACAACTGGCAGATGATCCCTGACCCAATTGCTCACTAACTCTGCTCCAGTGGGATGGAAAACAGAACTGGAAGAACAAACTGAAAAAGTGCAAAGGTTGAAATAAAGACAGTTTAATAGATAAATGGGGGAAAATAGCCCAGCACACCAACCCTTAACAAAAATCCCAAGTGATATTAATGCAATCACTCATCACTTCCCACAAGCACACTGATATCCATCCAAGCCCTGAACAATGGCTCTGTTGAAAGAATTCCCTCCTTGAAGCTTTTATTGCTGAGTATGATGTCATATGGCATGGAATACCCTTTTGGTCAGTTGAGATCAGCTGTTCCATTTGTGTCCCCTCCCAGTTACCCCAGACCTACTAGTAGAACAGACTGGGAAACAGTAAAGGCCTTAATGTTGCATAAGCAGTGCTCAGCAGTAGCTAAAACAGTGTTTTGGTGGCAAACCTAAAACACAGCCCCTTATGAGCCATTATGGAGAAAACTCCTGACCGACCCAGTGCGGTCATAAAATCCATAACCCAAAAGAGAATAACTAAGGCCAAGGGTTAATGGTTGCACCTCTAACAAGAAGCTTAAAATCAGTTAATTTGAAGATGATCTAATCAATAAATGTCCTGTAAAAAGGAACTTTCTGTTTGATAAGTATACTCTTCAGAGGATTAAGCCAGATACACTCCGAAAACTTGCTCAGTGCAAAGAGTCTAATGAAAGAGTGTAACCTAAGAAATTATACATATTAAAATCATCAAACTATTTTCATGAAAATAAGTCAGTAAAATTATGGGCAAATATATTTTGTAAAAAGACATTAAACCCAGCTTGTTTTAGGAATATTTTTTTATTCTAATGAACTTACTTTTTAGCTTTTAATGAAAAGGGTTCTTTTCTATGTATTTAAGTGTATACTTTTTAATAAATGAAAGGAAATAGTTATCAAAAAATAAGGTGAATAATCTTATTTTTACATCTTATGCCTTATAAATCAATCACTCAAAAAAAAAAAAAAATCAGAAAGGTCAGTATTTTCAGTCCATGCTGATAATAAAGGGAAAAATAAAGTAGATACTCTGATTGCTAATAGAAAGACAACACCCCGAAATTAGAAATATCTCCTTACTCACTGATTCTTTTGTTATAAATTTATGATGTTTATTTGGGTCACATCTTTAATACATCACATCTATGCTGCATTAGCTTTCTAATATACAGGTTATTTTCTCACAGCTATCTTGACATAAAATGGTAAAGTAGAACTCATCTAAAAAAAATACCCAACAAAGACTTCACTCGGTGTAATCTGAATTTGGGTTCTTTAACACTCAGTCCAATGTAATTGCCACGGAATCATAGCTACACAGAAGCTGGAAAAGGTCCATAAGATCATCAAGTCCAACCATTAATCTACTACTGCCATGTTGACCACTAAACTGTGTCCCAAAGTGCTACATTCACATGGGATGTTTAACACCTCCAGAGACAGTGATACCACCATTTCCATGGACAAATTGTTCCAATGTCTGACCACCCTTTTAGTGAAGAAATTTTTGCTAATCTCCAATCTAAATCCCCTTGGGGGCAAGTTGAGACCATCTCCTCTTGTTCTGTCATATCCTGCCTTAAAGAGGTGGACTCCCACCTCACTACAAACTCCTCTCTGGTAGATAATAGAGAGCGATAAGGTCTCTCCTGAGCCTCCTTTTCTCCACGCTAAACACCCCCAGCTCCCTCATCCACTCATCACAAAACCTGTGACCCAGACCATCTGACAGTCCCTGGAACAGACTGTCTCCAATTCAACAGAAAGATTGCTGGGGAAATCATTCCAACTGTTGGTTTAGACTATTTTATTTTTTCTTTGGTTAGTATTTAGTCTCTGATTGTACTCATAACTGTGGTCATATCATCTGTCGATATTTTTTTTCTTAAGCTTTGCAAAATAACTTTACTTTCAAGACAGAAAATATTTTCCTTATTCTTCTTTCTAATAATTTAGTCTTATGGAGATAGTCCAACTCACTAGCCAGGACAAATTATATCAATATTTCTTTTTCTAATTTACAAGTTAAAAAATAGGGACATGTAATTTCTAAATAAATGCAGCTATTTATCAGAAATTTTGTTGCATTTTAGCATATTTAAAGCACCTTCATATTTCTATTTGTTTAAGGCTGTGCTTTAAAATAAAAAAAATATGTAATTACCTGCTTTTAGACTGTATTTCCATCTGTTCTTTTGCAAAGCGATTTGAAACTGAAGGTACAGATAAATGTGCTATCAAAATGTCACCATCATTTGATGGATCTCTTTACACTTTTGTATAATTTAGAAAACAATAATTGATTCAATACCAAATTTCTCTACTGCCACCCCCACAAAATCCATTTTTCATTCCATGGTCTTTTTATCAGTTAGTTTTTCTCCTATCTCTAGCTTCCACAAATATATAGAGCTCAAGAGTTTGACATTTATACTAAAATGTTAGCCTAAGAGTGGTAAGCTGCACTGCCTGGGTTAAAACCTCTATATTTAATTTTCCAAATGTTAAATTATTTCTTTTGAGCAGTAACTCCTATAATCATTGTAACCAATTTTTCTTATTTGGGATTTTCAGAACATTGCAATAGCTGCTGGCAATAGGCAGACTGCACATACCTGGAACAAGGACCACTGTGCTTTAAGGCAGAGACTTTTGTTAAGTTCTCATGAAGAGCACAATACCTCAGAAGGCACATGGGGGTGGATTTGACTGCTGACTTACAGTTTCCAAGAGTTTCCAGCAATTGAGTTTCTGAGGGCACAAATTTTTTATATTCTTTCAGAAGAGACAGCATGGTCTCATGGAGACAGAAAGTTCTTTTTGTCTAATGTAGGGGGAGAAGATCAGAAGATCTACATTTCCACCTCCTTTTTAGATGGCACCTGACATTATGCAGTATAGTTCACATTCACTTACAAACATACTGAGTTATGTTCTAGCAGTTCTCATACAATGCACACATCTTAAATACACTCATAAGCATATTATCCTTAAAAAGTATGAACAAAATGCATAAATATTATTATTATTATTATTAATAATAATAATATATATCCTTCAGCATGAAAACTGAGCTCACTAACATCCTGTGACTTTCACAAGTGATTAGTGCTTAAATTGAACACCCTGATCAACTCACAACTATTTCTTTATATAGGGTATTAAAAAAAAGCTAGCTTACAGTAGAAAAATCATATAGAGGGATGGAGTTAATGTGCACTTTCCAAGTATTATGATAGGCATAATATTTAGTGATAAAAATATTTGTTATCACTAAATCCATTATTCAGATGAAGATGTTTTTTGAAGAAGTATATAATTGACCTTGGAAGAATAAGAATTTGAGGAGAATTCATGTTCTTTCAAGGTAAATATAGAAAAAGTTTTCTTAGAAGTATAAGCAGAGGTTTTAAAAACTGTTTCTACAACCTTTCTACCTCCTTGTTTTCTTATAACATACTCTTTATTTTCATATCTAGTCTGTGTTTTCTTTATGTAGGCAATAATCTCTGTGGGGTATCACTGTGCTATGTACAATATGTTGGAAGTATTAACCATAAAAAAAGGGAAAAATTTACTTTCTTTATGGTCCAAAATTAAAAAACAAAAACTTCTGTATATACACAATATTTTTTTTTCTTCTTAGAAATATTATTTGATATCATAAATAAACTCTTTTATGAGGATCTTCACAAGATCCTGAACATTTCCTCCTTACATGAAATAGGAACACGTAATACTCTACCCTCAAAAAAACCCCAAAAAAACCCACCAAATTTACCTCCTGTCCCAAATTCAGAAAGTTGCCAAAATATATATTTTAAAATTTAAGCTCCACTTTGATGTTTCTTGCTACAGGAATTGTGATGAAAGTCTTTTGTTCTGGTGGTATGGGGACTCTTGAGGAGTAGTTGAGTGGAAAAAATAGGGTTTATATGATACTATTTCACAGTCCTTCAGAAGAAAGTTGGGAAAAAACAAATAAAGCAAAGCAAAGCAAAGCAAAGCAAAGCAAACCAAAAAGCAACCAAATAGAAGAAAACAAATACCAAATAAGCAATAAACCAACAAGAAAAAAATCCAACCTACAATAGCAATATGATAGAAAAAAAAAAAAAAAAAAACCTGACAACTATAAGAAAAGCTGAATTATTGTTTAGGATGTAAATTTTGCTTGGAAACTAAGGGGACTTTCAACTGCAATATTTCTAATGTAAGCTCCCATAGGGTTAATATACTGAAATAAAAGCCAATCTTACCTGGGGAAACAGGTGTAGCACAGAATGCCTTTAGATCTTCACAAGAATAAAATACAGTAATGAGACACAATGACGGTTATCAATTTCAACACTTTCAGACAAATATCACAGATTTTTTCACAAAACAGAAATGAAAAATCTAGCAAACCCCATATCATTAATTACACTGACATACTTTTGTGATCTCTGTTTTTAAAAGGACTTTACAGGTATTTCCTCATGCTAAGAAGCTACCTCTCACTATTTTTCTTTTCAGGGGAATGAGTCCCATGATTTACACATGCGGCAATTTAACTGCAGTTAGTATTGTTATATATTATGCATATTTTATAGCATGAATCTAGAGATAATAATTTAACAAGATAATATAATAGAAAATCAGTACTTGATCTTACTGTGAATATTTGAAATAGGATTTGTAACTACCATTTCCTTTGGGAGATTAAAATATTAAAGCTATGCTAGTAACACAGACTGTTCTTATGACAATGCTATGTATAAACATCTCAATGTTTATTTTATTTCCCAGCATATTTCATGGAAGATATCCAGAAGGGACAGGCAGATGTTGATGGCATCTGGCCCAAATCAGACACAGAGACACTACTATGAGGATGTTCAATTTGTCTGGTCCTGTTAGCTAGAGAAAGCACACTGGATCACCCTGGCCCTGGAAGATTATTTGAAACATATTGTATGGTCAGAGCCACAAATTTGGCTTATTATTCTGATTTAGATTGCAGTGATCAGGTGTAAGACAGGAATGGTTGGCAGGGATCCCCAAGCAGCCCCAGTAACTTGATTTGCATTATGTTGATTTTGGCTGGGGTAGAGTTAATTTTCTTCATAGTGGCTATATAGGGCTGAGTTTTGGGTTTGTGCTGAACACAGGGTTGATAATATAAAGCTGGTTTTTTTTTGTTATTGCTGAGCAGGGCTGACACAGAGGCAAGGCCTTTTCTGCTTTCCATGTTGCCACACTGGCAAAGAAGTTGGGGGTGGATGGGAGGTTGGGAGGAGACACGACTGGGACAGGTTGTTCAAAAAGGATGTTCCATACTATATGACATCATGCTCAGCATATAAACTGGGATGTAGAAGGGAGGTAAGGGGGATGCTTGGAGCAACAGCATTTGTCTTCCTTAGTTAGCATTGCATGTGGTGGGGCCCTGCTGCTTTGTTTGTGTGTGCAGCTTTTGCACTCCCTATTAAATTGTCTGTATCACAGCACAAGAGTTTTCTACCCTTAATTATTCTAATCTCTCCTCCACCTCACTGGTGGGAAACTGAGGGAGCAGCTGTTTGATAGTTGTTTACTGGCTGTAGTTAAATCATGAGAGTATCTTACCATTCCTTTTTCCTGTTTCTTGACCTTATATTCTTAATTTTGATTTTACATTGCCTAATATCTCTCTTTCTTTTCCCTTTTCTGTTACCAAATAAGCAGTCCATTAATTCCAACTTTGCTATGTCCGTGTCCAAATTTGGTTTATCTAGATCTGGTACCTAGATCATTCCTTCCATATGCAGTATCACAGATAGAGTTACTGAGGCACTGCCTGCCTTGCTGCTCTCCAGAAAGTCCACAGTGCTGCCATTCAACTGCCTGGGATGTTTGGCCATTTCTCTCAAATCTCTCCCTTAGTCACCTGCTCAGTACCTCGGAGTGCTATCTGTAACTCTTGCAAACTTTTCAGTCTTTAATTTATGACTTCCAGCAATTTCTTGTTTTATGTCTGGCAGCTTCTCCTGTCTTGTTTAGTTAACTTAACCTCAGGCATGTGCTGAGTCAGTGCCTCAGACAATTTTAAACCTAGCATAAATATCCACATTCAGGCACTGTGGGACAAAAACAAACAAACAAACAAACAAGCAGAACTGTATTTAAAAATACATGAATTTTAATTCAAAAAGTATCTTTAAGTTAAATCTGACTACAAATATTTACAAGACAAACTAAACTAGTTAGCAACCAATTATTTAGGAGAGTTAATGTTATATTGTATGTTATTGCAATTTATTGGTGATAAGAAAGATAAGTTGTTCTTATTTAATAGGTTTATAAATTGGAACATTTGGATTTCTTTTAATAAATACAGAGATTAATGTTTGTCTCATTCAGTATCTACATTCTCTTTTGATTTTCCTTTTGCAATGTAAAAAATGGAAAGTCTTTTTCTTCTTTTAGGGCAGGCTGAGGATGAATCAAATCAAGAATGTTCCAAAGGCATAAAGCTTTCATGCATTAGTCAAGTGAAATTCAAATTGGGTTCAACTAATATAAATACACGACTGTTTCTTCAATTTTAAATTAAAATATTATAGGAAAATAGAAATGTTTAAGAAAAAAAACCCTCGACATATTTTTTACATTTTCATAGTTGAAGAAGTCATCACTGTTTTGATATAGTTTGATTCTTTTGTAGAACTTTATTTATACTGAGATGAAATACATGGGGTTTTTTTCAGTAAAAAAAGAAAGACTTGAAAATGAAGAACTGTTTATGTTCTGTCGACTGACACTGTAAAGGTCTTAGACATTGTTTTACTAGAACGTTACAAATCTAAGTTCATTAGTGCTAATAAATTAATCCTAGATTGTAAGTCTTACAACAATAAGTGAAAAAAATAAACAATCAAAATATAATACATCCTTTAAATTAATTTGATTTTGGATTGTATTTGTATTTTTCAGTAATTTTGTTTTCATTTTTCTTCTTTAGATTGTATTTTTCATTTAATTTTTATTTCTAAACCTTACTACATACTATTCTTTTAAATAGCTATTTTTCTTCTAGAGGATTTTAATCTCTTAATTTCTTTCATAAACTATAATTCAATAGAAGTCAAAATTTGAATTATTTTAATTACTAGTAGCTCCATGTCTGTACTTTATGACCTCTGTCTAGTTTCTTAAGAGATATCCAGTCTACTTGTCCTACTTCCTCCTTGTTCAATCCCAACAGCAGAAAGTTCCATGAGATTTTTTTTTGTTTTTTGAGAGGTGCATCATTTTTCCCTACTTTCAACAAAAGAGCAAATCATGGTACCTAAAAAATTCAAAAGTGAAGAAATTAAATTTTCTGGCAAATGGGCAGTCTATTTAAGCAGCTAAAAAGCCTACCAAACACCGAATGATCTAGGGATTAACATTCAGTTAGCTGTTGAACTATTTTTTTTTCACTATTGAAAGGCCAACACAACAAAAGAAAAAGTGCCGTAAATGGGTAATTAAAGAGCAAACTGAGATATTCCTGTAACTGTATTTAATTTCCTCACTAATGTCACAGAAAATTAATTAAATGGAAAGGATTACCGATTGAAAAAGCCAAATGTCATCTAAGATGTCTGAATTCAACAATTTTAGCACAGATAATGTTTCTTTGGCAGTCATTGCAAGCTTACTATATGCATCTGAAAGGCACTTTCTCAGTTATTTCAGATATATGAATTTCACAAAGGATTATGAACGATGCTTAACTAATTTCTGGAATTTTTAGCTTAAAATATTGTAAGTGCAAACATACTTTTATACTATAATATGAATAAATAATAAAAGATATATAGTCATAAGCAGCTTACAAGACTGTTGTCCCTGAAAATAAGTCTTCTGATTTGTTTTAGTATAGTAGAGTCAGTTCTCATGAATTGTAAGATGAACAAGAATCATGTTTACATTCCTTTGTAAAAGATATCACCTGATGGACTTCTCAAGTGTCCAGTGAAGATGGAGAGGCGGTAACTTCTCTGTCCAATCTCTGATCACTGTCCAGAAACTTATATATACGAGGTCAACAATAAACTAGAGACTTCCTTTCTTCTTCTCTGCCTGAACACCTGTTGTGTGTGTTGCTGTGTGTTTCTATCTGTGTCACAGTAACACAAGACTGCATGGAAAATCAGCTGATGTAATAAAAATCTAAAATACTGTTTTACAATGTAAGCTTAGTACCAGTGCCTATAATGTTAACGGATAAGTTGTAAGAAAACAATCACATGACCTTTTATTCTAGGAATTTGTATTCTCTGTGATGTGAATGAACCATAACTGTGGCAGGAGTCAAATTTGCTTTTCCACATAGAGATTTTGATTTTTCTCTGTTTCAGTGAAGAAAGATCATTCAGCATTTAAGAAATAAAATTTCTTAAGATCAAAGCCCTAAAAAAAATTCTGAAGTGGTTTTAGTCCTCTGTTCTGCAGGAATTTGTTTGGGTTTTTTTGATTTTTCTGTTTGTTTGTTTTCACTCATTACAGACAACAGAATCCTCCTCTGTTATTATATTGCTTCCTTTACTAGTGGTTAAATTACAATTATCAGTTAGTAATGCTAATGGTTCTTTGCTTCATTTAAGTAATAAGTACATATTAAATGATTTTTTACTTTTATCTTTCCTTGTTAAAAGAGGGAGTAATTTTTCCTATCTAAACTTAAACTTCAAGACTTTGATTTTCATGTCATATAGGACAATGATATTAAAAGCATTCTGTTCTAACTAGTCACAACACTCCATTCCCCCCAACCCACAGTAAAATCTAATCCACAGTAAAATAAAGACTATTCCAAGAATCTTTTACAATGAAACCTATTTATTAACATTCAACTTTGCTTCCTGCCCTTTCTTGAATCTCCTTCACATATTTTAATATATATTTCAGAAAATATGGATTTGAGGCTGCAGCTTACTGTATGATATTTTTTACTAATTGTATGAACTACTGGAATTTGTGATGACATGCTCTAAAAGATGAGGATCAAACATTGTATGGAAAAACATGAATTCATCTCTATATATAACATAAAGTGGTTTTCTCTTCACAAAAATCATAGCACAGCTGCCTAGTTAAATTAGGAAAGTTGTTGGGTGAAGTATTTTTGTGAATCATCAGTCAGCAACATTGCCAAAGACAGGATATTGATGCTAATGAACCAATAATGTGTGCAAGTGAGGTAAATTGCCTGAACTACTAATTTACATCCTGAGTTAAATCAAAGATATAATGAATTCTTTGCATTGTTTCTTCAATTGCATTGTTAATGTAAAACATTATTAATAGCTATTTTTAATCAATAATTGTTAATATAATGCATAATTTATCCTAATTGACAATTTAAAATTTTCTTTTTTAAGCAAATGATTTATTTAATTTTTTGATAAAACCTGCTTCAGTAAAATAGAAAAAAATTCAAACCCAAAACTCCATAACTCATAACTTTATGCAAAGGGAAATATTGCAAGTGAATTCCCCCACTGTTACAAGGAGATCACTTCATAATTGCAGCAAAGGTAGCCAACAGTATTTTGGGCTGCACCAATGAAAGCATCATCAGCAGGTCAAGGAAGATCATCCTTCCCTTCTACCCCGCACTGTTGAGGCCACATGTGAACTGCTGAGTGCAGACCTTGGCTCCCCAGTACAAGGGAGACCTGGACATACCAGAGCAACTCCAGCAAATGGTCAGGAACATGATTTAGGTCTTGGAGCATCTGTCATGTGAGGAGAAACTGGGAGAGTTTATTATCACTTATCACTGTGTTTAAATACCTGGGGTGGGAATAAAGAAAACAGTCAGACCATTCTCAGTAGTGTCCAGTTAAGAGACAAGAGGAAATAGGAACAAACTGAAATGCAGGAAATACCACTTAAATGTAAGAAAATAGTATTTTTACTATGAAGGTTTCTACATGCTGGAGCAAGTTGACCAGAAAGGTTGAGATGGAGTCTCCATTCCACTACATATTCAATCCCTAACTTGACACAGCTTGGGGCAATTTACCTTGGCGCAATATACTTTCAGCAGAGGGTTTGGACTAGACAATTTCCACAGTTTCCTGCCAACTCCAATGATTTTATCATTCCGTGAAACCCCTCTGCAATAAAAATAAAAACATTTCAGAGCAGAAGATTATTGTTTTTCCTATCGATTGGCTAATTTATTGTTACAATTCTAATGTAAAGTTGGATATGTGGATGTTGGATATGTGGATAGGTGCATGTGAGCAGGTGTCTAAAAATCGGATCTTTAGGAATATTTACAGCAAATTCAAAAATTACATATAATTTTGTTCCTTTATATCACTTCCCATGTTTATTACTATTATTTCTGAAAGATTTTATTTCATGCATCAGTGGCTTAATTAATATCATTGGGATTCATTTACCTGAAAGGTTGTTGTGAGCTAGCTTTTGAATCTATAGAGCAATTGTCATTTGTTTGGGGTTTTAAGTACCTTCACAATAGAATTTATTATGTCTAAATTAGTGAATATGTGCCTACATCCATTAACAATAGAGAGACTACAAAGCTAGACAGGCAGAGTAACAGGCCTGTAACTTTTATATGGATGATATAAAGTGAGATATACACAAAAGGAGATATGGATAAGGCAGGAAAGTGACCTACTTAAATTTGCAGATTTCGATGTACTGTCAAAGGTAAAATATCTACAAAATCCTACAGTGTTTTCCTTGGAACAGATACTCTGAGCTCAATTTAATTGTGCCAACCAAATATTCAGTATTATTTGACATACTGAGGGCATCTGAGACATCCTCAAAGAATTTGCAGGCATTTTATGGCACATACACAGTTTGATAATCCATGCCATTCTGGAGGCCAGGAATTTCACATGGAGACTCTCTTGGAGCTTGTGTTGCACCAGATACCTCTGTCTGCATGACTGAATTGAGTCTGTCAAAAGAATCAAGCATTCATTGACTGTGTCATAATATCACTGAATTTGGTTCAGAACACACTTAAGAAGTTTCTCTATGTGTAATTGTATTTTAAAATACACGTACATGTATATTATTGAAATTCTGAACAAGCTATTAATCAGAAACATAACATTCTAAAGAGGAATGCAAAACTGAAAAAAGGTCATAGTAACATAATTTAGCATATTAAATGTTGGACATGAATATAACCTTTTGACACAGGATAATATCTTCAAGAACATTTAGAGAAGTGTTATCAATTATTTAAATCTTATACTTTGCACCTGTCACAGAAGATGATCTTTCCATTAATAAAATAAATGAAAAAATATCCATCTATCCATCCATGTCAGCTTGTTGATGTAGCTTGCGGTTTATCAAAGCAGGGGAACAGATTTGCTTCTGTCTTATTTTTCATTGGGTTGTTTTGGTTTTGTTGGTTGTGGATTTTTTGGGGTTTTTGGTTTTTTTTGTTGTTTTTTGTTTGGTTTTTTTTTTCATAAGTCGCAGAAATTTAAAATATAATTTTATAAAAATATTATATATATGTCTATTATATATAATATAATATATTATAAAATATATAATATTTTATAATAATTTCAAACTCCAGTTAAGCACAATACAATTAGAGAAGGGATACTGTTATTTTAAAGTGAAGGTTTTTGAAGCATCTCCCACATGTTCATTATGGTGTTAATGTCTAGGAACTTTTTTCTCCAAAGCCAGTGGGGAATATTGCATAAAAATAAAAAAAGTTTGTCTCTTAGCTCTATAAAGATCACATCATTCTTATCCACTGTTATCTTTTTTTTTTTTTTCATTCAGTTAGTGGGGTGTGCTTTATTTTGTTTTTATCAAAGTAAAAATTAGATGCACTATATTTTCTATTATATATTGTATGATTTTATATTAAACATTATATTAAATTATGTTAATAAACAGTAAATAATTAGAATCAATTTAATTTTGAATTTTTTTAGACTACAGAAATGTTGGGATCTCACATGAGGAGACATTGTACAGAGATTTTGGATACATAGCTTATAGTAAATACGGTTGTATATACAAGTGCATATGCCCATATATATTTTCCCTAATGTCTTATTATTACTTATTATTCAGTAAGTCTCAATCTGTCTACTGGAAATACTCCCCTTCTTCCACAATTTCCACTATGCCAGAAGGCCTCAAAAACACTATGATGAAAAAGAGACCGAGGACAAAACATGAAAAAATTTAGTCCTAAGTACAATGATCACTTTCTATTTGGGATTTGGTTTGGTTTGGGATTTTTTAATGGGTTGAGAAAAAGGCTGAGTACTTGCAGCAGCTAAAGTAAAAAAAGATATGGAATAGGTAAAAAAGGAGTGGGCACAGCAGGTGATGTGATATCTTTCTAGATACCTACAGATTCCCTCACAGTACAAATACTTCACACTCTTGTTTGCTAGAGACATTTATTCTTCACTAACATAAATTCATTTAGTTAGTCGTGTGCATAATAAAAGTGTCAGAAATTCCAGGAAGAAAATGCAGAGGCAAAGCAACAGTCCCTCAAGCACTGAGGTATCAGAAAGACAACTATGTTGCCAGGCTTCCTTCTCCTGAGTGATGACATTTTGTGGTTGCAGATCGAAACTGTAAGTTCTGCATAGTAACTTTTTGAGGTGGTTTATGACTAAAAACAGTTATGCTAGGTAATGCATACAGCTATCAGTGCTGTATATTTACCACTTTTAAATTTTGAATGCATTTCCTCTCTGTCTCTATGAGACATCTATGTTTTATTTTATACCCTCACAGGCAGCTGAACTGAGAACACAGCAGGGAAGGAGGTTGTTAGGGCTCAGATCGTTAGCTTGCTATCAAAAACAGTATGTAAACTGGTGGTACAAATATATGACATTTACGAAAATCCCACTAATATATATCCATCTTAACATTCTCAATTCTTTGAAAAATTAGCCTTAGGTGCCTGGTAATATAAGGAGTTTACAGCAGAGTTGGAAGCGAAATCCAATTTTGCTAAATATTTAAGTTTCATAATCACTAGAAAATCCTTCACTTTTGACCTAAAAATCTATTTAATTCTACACCTTGGCTTAAGAAAAACATGATTTGAGGCATTCCATGCAGACTTATGTGAATGTTTATCTTCAGCAGCAGGAAATTCAAAAGGAGAAATATTTCTCTTTTTTTCATAAATTTGTAAAAAGTTAAAAAGAGACTATGAACAAAATCTCTAACCATGTTTTCCAAAGATATAGTCTGTTTATCCTTCTAACACACTATTTTTTATAGACACTACAAGGAATATGTGACCAGTTTATATCTTCTCATTGCCCCTGCTAATGTGCATTCCTGTGCCCTGCCTTTTAACATTCCTCATGCTCTCTTTGCCAGCAGGCATTCAATGCTGCAAATTGAAGCACATTGGCAATCCATTTCATTTGCACGTTCCAGCCATTTCCTCTGCATGGAGCAGAGAATGAGCTGCCGGTCTTACTGAGAGTATTGATGTCTATGTAAGCAAAAGAAATTAATGCATTGAACATGACTATAGCCTGTATTTGTGAGCACAGAATCCTGTGAGCAATTAACTACTCTAGTTTTATTCTGGATGTGCTAAACTATGAGAAAATACAGGCAAGGTCACTCAATGTTGTACTTTTCAACTTCTTTGAACAAGGTTGTCTGGCACAATAAACACATACTTAAGTTTTGTTTCAGTCTTATGTTGTTTTCCTCATGCAGAGCTGGGGAAAAGAGAAAGCATAAAAATATGATATTCAGATGGGAAGAGATAAAAACAGAGCACAATGTTTCACAGAGTAATTTCTTTACTGAATGAGACTAGTTAGACAAGGATCTGATGTGTTCTAAATATCTCTATATATTTTCCCATGGTTTCGTTTTTTGACCAAACATCAAATAAAAATTGACAGAAGTAAAGGAGTACTCCAATTCATGGCATACATAAGAAAGGCTTCAGGGATTCCTTTCAGTATCTAGAGGCCTTTGTGGAATTTCTACTATTATTCTAAATGATTATTCCAAATCAACTAGAACTAAATAATTTCTTTAGGTTTTTCTTAAATTTCAGTACAGACAGATGAAATCATAGCCTGTTTTACAGAGTAGTGTTTTTTGACAGATTTCACAAAATCCTTCACGTATCCTCAAATGTAACAAATATGAATGCTAGGTTGACAAAAGCTGATAATACTCTTTAGAGTTCTTTCTGAGGAATTTACCTTAAATTTCCATGACTTTGCAACAATGTTCTGTCACTTGTTTACACATCATTTTATCTGAAGAACCTTTCTTTTTCATACTTCAGTCTTTGGTTTTATTGTTATGTCAAAAGACCTAATTCAAGACAGATTTTTGCTTTTTGTTTTTTTTCCAGTGAATAACTTTAATAGCAAAAAGACACCGCAGATATCTGAAATTTGTGAAAAATAATTACAAGGTATGTAATAAACATTTTCCTTTGAATATGATATATATTCAGATTGTCTTTTTATTTTCAGTGTTACCTTAAAAGCAATCTCAAAATTGCAACACTGTGAAAAAGTTGACAGTCTATTACACAAACATATTAAACTACAGGTGTTTGTCTTGCCACAAATACTGGTTCTGGATTCTGACACTGACATTGATGAGTTCTGTATATTGACAGCTTAAGACAAAAGAATGAAACACAGACATAAATAATCCTCTAGACTTGAGTCCCTTGGTAGCAGAATATTTGACAGCCCTAATTATCTTGACTGGAAAATGGATGTCTATGAGCTTAGATGGGTTGTGATATTTTACTAGTTTGTCAAAACTTAGTCTGTAAAGAATGTGAATCAGGTTTCTTGGGGGAAAGATTGTCATTGCCTATATAATGTAACTTTAAAAACATTTAAAACATCTTATTTAATATAAACTTTACAATTTTTTTTTTTTTTTTAAATAAGTTTGAAGTTAAACTACTGCTTAACTTTGGATAGCCATGTCAGGGGGAGATATTTATAAAATGGTAGATATTAAGATTGCAATGTAACTCAGAGGACATAAATGTAGGTGCCAAAAATCCTGGGTTTTTACCAGCTTGCCCAGGAAATGGTTCTCAAATAAGAAAGGAACTTCAGGAATGGGTAGTCCTTATATTATGTCCTTATGAATATTTTCTGAACTTTACAACCAAAGTCTTCAAAACCCTTAATTAGAGTAGCTACCGTAAGACTTTCAAATAATACTTATTCTTGTACTTCATATAAGAGTATGTAAAAAGCACTTTATACACTGTCTACATGAGCCTATGTCATGCCATTTAAGTTTTAAGTGTCATTATGAGCCTAGTTAGAACAAATTTAATTACAACATTAATGTTTTATAAATATATTTCATTTCTCTTATGACTGAGATAGAAAATATTTTCATTTATTTTTAGATACAAATAACAATGACAAACAATCTTTTAAGAAATACATTGTCACTACTTTCATCAGCATGTTTCTGTGTTCTTTCTTTGTATGGCAAAAATTTTTGTTATTGGTATAATAAAATTTACAACATATGTACTAAAGTGTATAGAAAACCTCTTTAGTGCTGACCTCTTTTTGATCTGCATTTGTTTGACTATGTAAGAATGAAATGCTCCTTTTCTTTTGCAACAAAATTTGAATCCTACTTTCAAATACTTTCATAGTTTCTTCGAAATTGTATTGACATCAAAATTTATTATGATCAAACTTTATTATGACCAAATTTTATTATGATCCAAAATGTTTTTTATCTATTTCTAAAACTTTCAAAATCCAGTTAATGCAAAGGTAAGATAAATTTTACTAGGTTTAGTTCTTTCTTTCTCCAAGTGCCAGGGAGGTTAAAATTTCTCACTCTAATATAACAGTTTTTGGGACTTAAATAAAGAGGAGCCATTTAAAACTAGTAATAGGTCCAGACATGCTAAGGGAAGCTTAAAGTGATGAAATCCAAGACAAAAAAATCAGAAAATTAAGTGGGCTCAAATCACAAGGTGTGCTGCATGACCTTAAAGACATGATGAACCTAACAGAAAAAGAGAAAATAATAAAATAAGGAAAATAAATGTCTGCCTAGTGAAGATTTATGATCATTAATATATGTTAAAACAAAAAATTCCACTTAAAAATGAAGACCATGTAGTAAGATAGATGAGCACAGATGAAACTAATATTAAAATACAAAAGATGAAGTGCACAAAGAATGCATTAAAACCAGCTGCATTTCATGTTTATTGTACTATTCTCTGAGAAAACAGGCACCCTTTGCTGTTTCTATGGCTTTAATATGATCCTTGATCATGGACGAGTACTTAAGATAACTGATTGATTTTTTTACACATATTCTCACTTTGATAATTAAACAACATAGATGTTACTGCTTTTTCCATCTGGATTTAAAATAGTCAAATAATTGTGTTGATGACACAACACAGTTTTTATACAGTTTGTGTATGATAACAAAAAAAAAACCCATGCAAATTAAAAAGTTTGGGATACTAAGAATTTCAATTATGTTTGCTTTGCTGATAATATTTTTTGTGATTTTTTTTAATGTATAAAACTTTTTTTTTTTCTTTTTTTTTTCCCCTCTTTTTTTCCCACAGATTGATCAGTTGTTTTGATTAGGACTCATAGCCAGACACAAATGTCAAGACATGACATTCTCAAGTGTCCTTTTTTAAATGAAGCACTTGCATAATGCAATTCATATGATCCTAAAATAAACATCTAACATCAGTCAGATTAAAAATCCTAAAACTATCTTTCTTTCCTTGTTTATTATCAAAGGTATCTTGAAGTGACCAGCTCAGAGCTTCAATCTAACCTGAAAATATAGTGCAGTCATAGAATGATTAAGGTTGGAAAACACTTATGAGATCAAGTTCAACCATCAACCTAGTACCACAACCATGTTCACCACAAACCCATATCCTCAAAAGCCACACCCATATGTTTTTTGAACATTTCCAGGGATGTTAACTGCAACCTAGTCAATCTATTCCAATTCTTTAGAACTTCTGTGCTTTTTTCCCCCCAAATATCAAATCTATGCTTTCCCTGGCAAAATGTGAACCCCTATCTCTCTACAAGACCCTTTCAGGGCCTTATAGAGAGTGCTAAGGTCACTCCTGAGCCTCCTTTTTTCCAGACTAAACACCCCCAGGTCCCTCAGCTGCTCCTCATAAGACCTGGTCCCCAGGACCTTCACCAGCTACATCACCCTTCTCTGGACTTGCTCCAGCACCTCGAAGTCCTTCCTCACTTGGGGGACCCTGAACTAAACACAGGATTTGAAGTGAAGCCTCACCAGGGATGAATACAGAGGGACAATCACTGTCCTGGTCCTGCTCAGTGTCTTTATCTGAAATCAGCAGATTTTTATCTTGTTATTTTTCCTCTGTGCTATTGAGAAGGGGAACGAGACAATCTG
Source organism: Sitta carolinensis (assembly GCA_032173965.1). Taxonomy (NCBI): domain Eukaryota; kingdom Metazoa; phylum Chordata; class Aves; order Passeriformes; family Sittidae; genus Sitta; species Sitta carolinensis. The sequence continues at coordinate 32,517,879 of CM063283.1, forward strand.
GGTAGATATCTAAGAGCTGGCAAAGGTCAACCCACTACACTTACTTGTGAGTAAAAACATACTTTTTGTGGTCCTTGATGGGCTTAAACCACACATAGAAAACACAGGTGAAAGCACTTGGTAAGAATCCTTCAACCTGAAAAGTACCAGTCTGTGCCTGCTGGCTGTGAGATGATGTCTAGAATTTTCTTATAACAAGTATCCTCAGACAGACTGAGAATCTTTAGCAATGAAGTTTTAGCTTGATGTTAATTTCCAAAATCCAAGCACTGTTTCTCAGTCTCAATGATCTCTGCAATGCATGCTTTCCCTTAAGACATTGAAGCTTATATATTTCCACTGAAGCAAGTTAACTATTACAGATGTGAGGATAAAAGCAGTTACTAAGTAACAAAAATAATGAGGAAGAAAAAACCACATACTTCTGAATATTTATTTTTTGTCTTTTCACTGAAGGGGAAGAAACAGTTAAATCAAATCCATCAACTCAGTTAAAAAGTAACTTGTCCAGTATTTAAATACTTACAGAACTGTTTCCTAAGTGGAAAGAAACCAGAAAGCCATGGTTTAAAACCAGATCCAAATTAATAAGTTTTCTTATTAATGTTGCTGAAAAAAGAACACAAGCTTTCGCAAGGTTTGAAAGCCTTTTAAAGTAATTTTTTTGGCATCTGTAGCAGTGTTTCAATTACTGGGAGAAAATCTGGCAAGTTCCGTTATAAGAGCTTAAAAAACCCTCATATAACAGATCCAACCCACTCTAATTTGCACAAGCCTTAATTATTTTTATGGTCCTAGCTAACTTAAATTCATATAATATTTTTTTTCTTAAGACACCTTGAAAAGATATGTTTGCAGTAATATTTTTATTGGCACTAAGCTCTATCACATAGAGATGCATTCAATTTACACTGTGACAACTGCAAATGTAAAGATGATTACTTACAATAGGGAATTTAAAGTGCATATTCAGTCTGAACTAAGTTGCTTAAACAAATATTTCATTCAAATGTTTCATTCTGAACAAATGAAATAATGGAAGTTCTTGCAGTTCAATTAAGAGAAATAAATTTTATTAGTTATCCAAAGATAGCAAAGGAATTAGAAGTTATATCAAAAATGTTTGCTAAATAGTAAAGAGTGTTAGGAGATAGCACACCATGAAGGTTTTCACAAAGTGAAATGAGAATTGTGTCACCAATGGCCAACACCTAGTTACTGACCCATATCCTAAGGATAAGTAACAGTTCTGAGGACACAAGTCTAGATAGTCAAAATTCCCTTGTAGAGACTATTCAATTATATTAAGTAGAATCTATTTAGTACAGCAGTACTGAGTCATTATATATGACATTTTTTGTGAGATTTTTCTGTTGCAGGAGACCTCTTGTTAGGGGTAGAAATGAACCAGACACAGACTCTCATTTAACAGGGTGAAAAGGGTCCTGGATTATTCTTTACAGCTGAGCCTTCCTGACTGATTACGGCAAGCCCCTACTGTAGGGTCTAACAGAAGACTGACTGCTAGCTATCTCTTGCTGCACTACGTCTGTAAATATTAGTTTGGAGGCTCTGAACGCAGGCCTTAGCTAGCTCAACTATGACTGCAGGCTCCAACAGCAGACACCAACTCCATCCGACCCAGACTGACCTCCCAGCTGAGTGTTTTGCCACCAGTAACTCTCTTCCTTGTTTTGATCTTCTTTGAGTCTCTCTGGATTGTTCCTTCTTCCTCAAGGTCCCTCTACCTCCTCCAGGTCTTCTTCCTCAAAAAGCTCTCCTTGACTAGCCAACCCACCCCTTTTATCACATTTATCTTTATTAGTCACAGATGCAACCCAGTAAGGGCAAGGCTATTCCTCTTCGGTGATTAGTACAACTGTGATTTATCAGGGGCAAGGTTACCTGTAATCCCTCCTGCACCTACAATTTCAGCCCTGCTGTACACTATTCAAGCCCAGTTAATATATATACATATATATACTAGGTTTATAGATTTATATATATATATATATATATATATATATATATACACACACATATCTAATGTTTACAGATATATAGATTAGATATGTGTATTCATGTCTGCTTGGATGAGCCTCTGTGAGACACGCTCAAATTTGTTCCTTCTTTTCTGGGGTGCAGGCAGATAGAGGGCTGATTTGAAACAATGAACAAAAAGAACTTTGCCTACTGCAGAGTTCATAACTCCCTGATATCCGTTCTGTGTATTAGCCACTTGACTACTTCTAATTTCCAAACAAGAATAAGTATTTTATTTTCAAAATAAATTTAAAGCAGGATCCATATTTTTCTCCATTGAGTGGAAACTGTAGTGTTCTAGCACAGTGACAGATGGTAAAATCACTGTGTACTCCTACCATAATTTGCAAATGCAAAAGCAAAGAAAAGAAACCCCAGAACCTATTATAAATTAGTCATTATTTTTTCAATTTTGTTTCTAGTTGCTGGTTCAAGTTGCAAAAGAATAAATTTAAAACCATCTATAAAAGGCCAGTTATGCAAAAAAAAGACTAGTGTGTGATGAATTAGACTCTTCCTATACAGCATTGAGCTGATGGCAAAACAAGGATGCAATTTCATGCCTTTACAAATAACATTTAAAAAAAGGTGTAATTTGAACTTTACACTTGTCAGCAGTGATTATGATCTAGCGTAGCCTTTTGTTGGATGAAAATGTTTTGCCACTGCATTCATAAGTTTGTTAAAGATTCTGTCCTTCTGATGTTAACTTCAGTTTTGACAGTCACTTCTGATTAACTCTGGGCCATGAAAATGCATTAGACATAACCCCAATAGTTTACCAGAGTTGTTATTTTCCATTTATGTTCTCTCTTTCAAAGAAGAAATAATACATAGATTTTCTTTTATAAAGAGGAAATCTTCAGTCCTCACTTATGACACTCTTTGAGTAACACCAGTTCAGTTGGACTATGTGTCTCAGCCTGAGTCAAGGTATTAGAACATATGTGATAACTACCATTTTCTTGCATTTTAACTTTATATTTTTACTTTACATTATATTGTATTGTCCAGGTGTTTAAACAACAATTATATTCCATTTTAAAACAGTCAATACAATTAATATTGCATTAAGAAACTGAGAAAAAACTGTTTGAAGCCATGATTAAGCATCTGTGATGGATTGGTAGATAAGACAATATAAATAGGCATCTCTTCTGAAATTAGTGATGAAATGGAGATGGGCTACCACAGCATTTAAAGTGGCACTGTGAAGCTACATGAACCCAAATAAACAGCTGAATCCTGCTCTCCAGTATAACCATTTTAAGGTGAAAATATCATACAGATAAGTAATTTCATTGATCCTGAAGATAAAGCCCTCCATATGGAATATATGACTAATATTCATCTTTCATGAAAACATTATTTCCTTTGATTGCTTCAAAATAATACTTATCAAATCACCCAATTATTTTCATGGGTTTTATTGTTTGGGTTTTTTTTCAAATTATGGATCATCTACAATGACTATGTCAATTATATTCTTTTCAGAGTTTGCAAATTTAAGAAAAAACAAACCATGAGCCCCTAGAGCCCAAAATCTAATTAGAAAAAAAATTGTAAGTAATTCACAACGTTCTTTTGGCAGCTGTATTTATAGACATGTCATGTGTCTGGCTCTAAGGAGCCAGTTTTTGATACTGACACAGGATTTAACAAATGAAAAGAGTGGATACGCCTGTGCAAACACACCTGTAAGGACAGGGAGGCGCGGCAGTCGCTCTCTCTGTCTTTGGACCTTTGGGGAAGGCGGCGGCGGGCCGGGCCCGGGCTGGGACCGCTCTGCCCGGCCGGGATTCTCCGCTCCTGGAGGGGCGGGAGCGGCTGCCGAGCCCTCCCCGAGGAACCCACCGGGCCCGCCGGGAGGGGCAAAGGAGCCGGCAGAGCCTGCAGAGCTTTTGTGCCAGTCGAACACCAAACCACGCTGGCTGAGCTGTTCGGCATCGGAGCGCTGAGCATGGGGACAGCACCTGGATGGGCACCAAGGCTGAGCATGGGGACAGCACCTGGATGGGCACCAAAGGAGCTGAGCATGGGGACAGCACCTGGATGGGCACCAAAGGAGCTGAGCATGGGGACAGCACCTGGATGGGCACCAAAGGAGCTGGCACGGGGACAGCACCTGGATGGGCACCAAAGGAGCTGAGCATGGGGACAGCACCTGTAGGGCACCAAAGGAGCTGAGCATGGGGACAGCACCTGGATGGGCACCAAAGGAGCTGTGCATGGGCACCAGCACCAGTGGCCCCCATGGTTCGTGCTAAAGGCGGCCCCGCAGCCAGGAGCAGCCCTGAGCCCCGTTCCAGACTGGGAGCAGCTGGCACAGCTCACATGGAGTCGGCAAAAGAGGACGTGGCCAGAACAAAGAAGCAGAGAGATCTTGTTTCTGATACAGGATTTGGACTAAATTGGCTTTTTTCAGTGTTACAAGACTTTGTACTCGAAGAACACTAATTCTCTCTTGAGCTAAGAAGGAAAAAAGAGGGGGTGAAACTTTGTAAGAACAACCACATGAAATTGAAGTCGGTAAGGAAAGATTTTATATTGAAGGGATTTTGAAAAGTTTGTCTTAAGCTTAGGCTGTAAAATTCTTTTCTGAAGCTTTGGTAAAGATATACTTGATATATCAGACTTTGGGTTTTCCCCAGTAAGTTCATGGAATGCTTTGGGGGGGGTGGTAGTGTTCCAGCCACAGTCATGAGCAGAGGCACCAGTGTTAGAAGTTTGATGAGAAACCTCAGTCCCGGGGACAAAAGGAGAAGACCTCTGTTCCCAGAGATGGGTAAAAGGATGCTGGAATGGCTCATCCTTAAAGAAATAGCACCCCAATAAGTTGATATAGACTGAAAGCACAGTTGTGAGGAAAAACTGTCAAAGATGGGAAAGACTTCACAAAGGCAGATCTCGGGTACCTGTGGTTTGTGAGAAATAAAGCCAGTAGAGTTCTTTTCTTATGGAGAGCTTTCCATAGCATTAGCAAAAAATATTTTTCTTTCTAAATGAACTAAAGAAAGACTATTTCTAGAGGTGAAAAACTGACTAAAATTTTTTGAGTTGTTGTTCTGTATATCATTGAAAAGAGAAAAAAGTTTGGGGGAGGGAAGAAAAAGGGTGTTGTAATTTCTGATTCTTCCTTTTTTTTTTTTTTTGTTGTCCTGTGTAATAAAATTGTTCTTTGTATCCTCTCAAGTTTAGGCCTGCTTTGTTATTTTCTCCTAATCCTATATCACAGTAGAGAATAGACCCACTACATAAATTGGCAAGCCTAAGTTCCCTATACATAATTAGTATTTCTGCTTAGTTTCAAACTGGAACTATGGCAAGACTTCATGGTTTTAAGTTTACCAAGTGTTTCGCATTTGATTTTGCATTATGTAAGTCTCTTAAATATATTACAATAAGTAGTAGTCTAATGTGTAGCAGCAATGCAAATGTATTAACATAACTAAATTTATCAACCAGATATGTTGTTTTGAATGAAAGTAATCAATTACTTCAATAGATCCACTTTCTTTAGTCTAATTTTGATTTTTATCAATTTTACTGCCCCACTGCAGAATTTACTTTCTCTATCCCTCTGTTTTTTGTTTTAATCAACTTGTACATTAGCTCTATATTTTTGCAGGTCATCTTCAAATTGGTCAGTGCTCGGTTTTTTTTTTTTTTTTTTTTTTCTTCTTTTCCTAACAGACATAAACCTTTTTTTGTTATTACTTATTGTGAGAGACTGGAAGGATTGCTGGCTCACATATTTTTGCATTTGTGGGTGAAAGGGAAGGCCAGGCCTTGCTCTGGTGAGGTGATGCCCTGCTCTGCACACCCCACAGCCCCAGGTCTGCACCCCAGCTCTGCTGTGGCCACCAATCCCTGGCACACCAGAGGCATTGCTCCACACCCACCTCTGGAGCGCCCATCCCAGCTCCTGAGTGGGCAAATGGACAGATGTCCTCACTGAGGGCAGAGGCCAGGAAAGCCAAAGGGTACTCAAGCCAAGGCATGAAGTGAGCATGTCTTGATCCCACCCCCTCATGGAATTTCTGTCAGTAAAACACCACTGGAACCAGGAGCAGTGGACTTGTTCTTTGCTACATCTTTTATGTCTTTCTTCTCTTTCTGTTTCTAATTCCCTCTTCTCAGGGTTTTTAATGCAAAATCGAACAGGCTTGAAGTTTTCTAAGTCAAATGTGCCAAATTAATGCTTTGTGAAATTCTTTATGTTGACTGAATGCTGCTCTAAACTTTCACCAAGGTTCTCTGATTTTCTGAAGTTACCAGTAAAGTTTTTTGTTGTTTTGACCTCTTGAGAATATCTTAAAGGTGTTTCTCCTGTGTGTCTGTGTCAGAGTACATGAACAACTGTAAGCCATGTTAAGAGTCCCATTGAGGGAGTTTTCTGAGGCCTCACATTTGTACTGACATATGTATTGATTATGTTACTATGTATATCTACCAATGGAGTAATATTAGATGTAGGATATTATTCCAGCTGTTATTTTTAAGAAATCTTCCCAAAAAAATGCTATCTACAGCAACTTTCCTTCTCTGCTCCTTTCCTGTCTCTTCATTTTTTTCAAATGTTAAATCCTAATTCTTATTGCTGTAAACTCTTCTTTTTCTCTTTTCTGTTTGGTACTTTTATTGATTTTTTTATAATTTCTTGGGTTTTTTAAGTTTTGTACATGGTAGTGTTCTTGGGAGTCAAGGTGAGAGAAACCAAAAAATTGAGGTCTTGTCAGTATATAAGAACAGAAACGAAATCTCACTCATTCGTAATAATTTTGGTAATTTAAAAAAGCATTTGTTGTACTTTGCCACCAAAATATTTTATGTAAAACAAAATATATATTCTTCCAAATGTCAGTATTAACATAATATTTTCAAAGTTAGTTTCAATGTAACTAGTCAGCTATGCCCAAAGGATTGTTGAGTGCAGACTCTATACCTTGATAAGAAACTGAAAAAAATAAACACAAGTCTTAAAGTCTTAAAAAGTCTTGCCTTTTCTTCTGTAAAAGAAAGTTGTTTAAGAATCTCCCAGTAAAAGATGTGAATGAAATCGGCCATGCCATTCAGATGCCAAATACTGTTAGAACTGGTCTTCTTTTTGCTCCTTAATTTGTGACATCTCTTTAATTGAGTTGTGGAATGTTTATAGCCCTAAGAAACAACTTTGTTTATTTCTTTATTAATAAAACACTTGATGCTGTAAGATCCTGGACATTTTTCTACAAGTACAAAAGGACATTGCATTGACACTTGGCTTCTATTTCCATTTAACCCACTGACCTGTGAGGAGTTCATCAGTAAAAAATAATTACTTTAGGTCATGCACAAAGAAGAGAAGAAAAAACATATTTGTCACTTAAAATCAAGTTAGGGTAACTGGCCCTGGGATAAAATATGATGCATTTGCATATGATAATTCCCTTGAAATTGTTTATTAGGATTGTAACTTCTAAGACTTAATACTATCAGTTGTATTAGTAAAGACTTTTTCTCCCAAGGCCAATGCTCTCTTTGCCTTTCTTTAGAGCAAACATTCAAAGTAATTTTTTTGTTTCAATGGCAACTATATGTCAATGTCAGCTTTAAAGTTTATGATAGTTAAAAAGTATACATGGTATGGTTCTCAGCTCTAAAGTTTATGCAATTTTTTTAAGTAGAAAAAATGTTTATGTCTGTTAATGACTTTTCCACGAAAAGAGTTCTTCAAGTCACCTTTTGGCTCTAGTGTTTGCAAATGTGATAAATATATATATATGTGTGTGTGTGTGTGTGTGTGTTGTGTGTGTGTGTGTGTGTGTGTGTGTGTGTGTGTGTTGTGTTCTGTAAAAAACATTTTCAAAACATTTTAGAGTAGTTGATATAAATACATGATAGGTATGGGAGCTCAAGCAGATACAATAACATAATGGAATTTCATAATTTTTCCTTAAAATTTGCAATTGTGCAATCTTATAATAAAAACAATTTTTTACTCTCTTTTTAAAAATTATATAACTTAATAGGAAATCACAGCTAACTTTTCCGGTTTTTTAGCTTCATTCTGCTTTAAAAATAATTTCCTTTTACTGATGGTTGTCTGTGTTTTCAATGTCCCCATTTAGTTCCAAGTGCTTTTCAGTCTATACAATTTCAGTTTTGATGTTTTGGACAGCATAAAGATGTCCAAGGCTACATAGTGTCTGTAGAAGACTATTAGGATTGTTTACTTATTTACTAAACCTTTATCAGTGGGATTGAACTGATTTTTTAATTGAAGTGAGAAGCTTACATAGGAGAGAGCAAGACAAGATGTGACTTTGTTCACTTTAAAGAGGATTAGGAGGGAAAGATGCCACAGGGTATAAAATTGTGAGAAAAATACTCCAGTTAGACTCAACAGTTATTACTGCTATTTTTTATAAAGCACTTTTCTTATCAGTGGAATAGGAAATTATACACAAAAAAATTTACAAATTCAGAAAAAAATAAAGTAATTTAAATTGGAAAAAGATGAGTAATTAGGTGATTGAATGTGAAAATAATGGTAAATCATAAAGTCACAGAAGGGGTGAGGTTGGAAGGTCACTGTGGGTCATTTGGTCTAAATTCCCTGTTCAAGTAAGGCTGCCATAGAGCATGTTGCTCCGGGTTGAAACCAGATGGTTCTTTAATATCTCCAGTGAAAATGAATTTTTAATTTCTATAGTATTTATTACATATTTATTATTTCTATATTGTTTATTATAGATATTAATACTATTTATTATAGTATTAATATATATTCTATATTATATATAGATCAGGCTGTGGCTTGTGGTTGCTGATTTGAAAACAGCAGATTTTCAAGAGACTAAGTTTCTCTTTTAGCTTTTTTTTTTCTTTCTCACCACACAAATCTGGCATCTCAGCAACACAAAAATAAGTGACTAGAGTGAACCACAGGTCTGAAATAGTCTGACAACACTGAGTTTTGTCTGACATAAAGAGCTAAACTTTCACTTTCAAAGTTTGAAGTATCTCTGCAGTAAAGGCATTTAATTTTACAAAGTTATTCAGGCAGTCTGGCCTTTCACAATACACCCAGAAAAGGGAGGATGTTGGCAGTTATCTTCAAGAGTTTACCTCTTACTTGCTTTCAAAGTTCTGTTTTTCTGTTCTGCACGTCAAGCAGGGCTTCTAACCAGCAAATACTTCTGATTCAATAATTCCCTAACAGGCAGTCAGTGGTCCAGCTCAATCAAGAGATGTCAGTATATAGCAGAGTAAACACAAACTCCAAGGAGAAAGACTTGTCATACATCATCTTTATTTAAATTAATTTAATTTAGGAGGTGTTTGGTTTGGGGTTTTTTAGGTATTACACAGTCAAAGCAGTGTTTCTCATGTTGGCAAATCTTATGAAGTTCTTCTTATTTTCTTCACAAAGTTCAGTAAAAATTTAGTATCTTTGCTGTCATGATTTTTATTTTCATGACAAAATTGCAAAAAGCACCAATCAAATGTTCTGAATGCTACTTCCAACTATAAAATATATTTCAGCTCCAAGTAAAAGAACACAATGTTCTGACAGATATGCACTTATGATCTAATAATATTTCTACAAATAGAAACAAATTCCAATCTGTTTGTAATACCATCATATCAAATTTATTTAATATTTGTCTTTTCCAAGAAAACATACAAGGATGAGAGGGATTAATTGTTATTAATTGTTTTTAATTGTTGTTTGAAAAACAAAGGTTATAGAATCATAGAATGGCTTGGGTTGGAAGGGACCTTAAAATCATCTACCCCTCTGCCATGAGAGCCTTCCAGACCTTCTACTAATCTGGGTTGTTCAAAGCCCCATCTAACCTGGTCTTGAGCCCTATGGTACAAGGTCAGCAGATATTAAAAATTGTCAACAAATACAATCTCAGCAGATCTTTATATTTGTAAAAATATTTATTTTATACCTAGTGACATAATTAAAATATTTGTTCTGTTTAACCCTTGACAAAGCAGTGAAGTGATACACTAAAATGCATCCTAAATGAAATATAATATATATATATATAATTGCTTCTCAGGTACTCATTGAAGCAAATAATATACTGCAGTGAACCTCTCAGTACAGAAACAGCCTAATAAAAAGCTGATTTAGATTACAACATGTAAGGATCACTAGCAGAAAATCAAAATAGTATTGAGACATCTGTATTACGCTATTCTCCTGGTAGATGAAGAACTAGAAAAACCAACTCTCAGTGTATGTCTGTATCTCCCTGTGTCTCATGGTTTAACCAAAGGCAGCAACTAAGTTCCACACAGTATTCTTTCACTCCCTGCTCCCTGGTGAGATGAGTATGAGAATAGGGAAAAGGTAAAACCCATGTGTTAAGGTAAAATCAGTTTAATAATTTAAATAAAGTAAAATACAATAACAGTAATAATTATAATAGCAACAGTAATAGTAATCATATTAGGAGGAGGTGGAGAATGAAAGGGAGAGAAATCCCAAGGGGAAAAATTGTGCATAATACAATGGCTCACCACCAGCTGATCAATGCCCAGTCAGTCTTTGAGCAGTCATCAACTCCCCCCCCAGTTTATACACTAGCCAAGGTGTTGCACAGTATGGAATTTCCCTTAGGCCAGTTCACCTCAGTTGTCCTGGCTGTGTTCCCTCCTGGTTTCTTGTGTACCTGCTCACTGGCAGAGCATAGGAACCTGGAAAGTCCTTGGCTTACACTAAGCACTACTCAGGGACAAAACATTACTGCATTTTCAATTTTATCTTACAAAAAATCCAAACCACAGCACTGCACCAGTAACTAGGAAGAAAATTAAATCTCTATTAGCCAAAGTGGGGACACCCTTGCTAAAGTACACTCTTTGCGAGGTTCAAGAAGCCAGTCTGAAAATATTGATCCTCGTGAGATTATGCATTCCTCTCTAAAATGCATAATGTTCTAAACAATTGAAATTTTAGTATGGTATTGGATAGTTTACTAGTTATAATCATGCAAGATGTTTATAGGTTCTTTGTGAGACAATCATGTGTGCTGCTGATGAATGGATCAGAAACCTCGTTGCTAAGTGCTGCCTTAGCAAATGTTGCATAGTAACTATAAATTTTCTCCCACTGACCATTAGAGCACATAGTTAAAGTAAAAACAAAGGCCAATAGTTTGTTGCAGCTCAGTTTATAGATTTATACATCAGTTAGAGAACTGAAGATTGTTCTGAGGGCAGAGATTAAAGGGTTGATAAATCAAGCTGTTTCAAACTTGAAAGCAATCTTTTGCTGGACTGATAGTCATTAACAATACACATTTATGATTTGCTACCTAATCCCTAACAAGTGTTATCAGCTCATAAATGGAACAGTTATTACTTAGCAAATTTATCCTAATCTAGCCATAAATATATAAAACCATGAAAGTAATTTTTTTTGTTAACACTGATGGCTGTGATTCATGGTCATTCTTAGTCATCAAGATCAAGGTGATCATGCCCTTTGACAGGGAAACTGGAACAAAAGTTAGGATATGTATCCTTTATTACCTCTCTTTCCTATCTCAGTGCCAATGCTTCTGTCCCTACCTTCAAAGAGAAGGAAATTCTCATCTTGATATATTTTTGGGGGGATCATTACCTGCTCCTCAAGATTTCTTTTCTTAATGAGATTTTACTTCTTGCACATATTTTAATGAAGTACTTTTGTCCACTCTTAGCTTAATGTCTGTGGTCATTAATGATGCCAAGATACCATAAATATTACGAAATATTCATACACTGCCACCAGTTATGGCATGATTATATGTTGATGTCTGGATTCACAGCAATCAACTATGGAGCCTTGGTCTTGTAGAGAGCTCAATAGCTAACAGTTGGAATTTGAGGTAGAATTAGGAGTTGCATTTTGAGATTATAGAATTCCAGATCCCTTACATACTTGATATTTTAGATTTCGTATAAAAAAGTAGTGGCTATGGTTGTTCTACTGCACTGCTGAATCCAAGACCCAAATTTATCAATTCCTGTCCCCCAAATCAAGTAGAATTTTATTTAGTAAGTTTATATTGGTGTTACTTGCAACTAGACTCAGTCCTGCCAAGCTTTTCGTGGAAACAGTTAGTTTAAAACACAACTAGGGATTAAGCTACTACTTAATTTTCACTGCAGATATCAGGAATGTTGGTCTCATTTTCATAGTGGTAGACACATACTTGCCAGCTCCTATGCTGGACTTCGTGAAAAATTCAGCGAAGCCTGGTACAGGAAAGATAAATTCTTTTCCAGGGTTTATTCACCGATTCCATCTGTTCTTTTAAGGCAAAAAGTTTCCACAGGCAGGAATACTTAGTTTTACATTGTACTGGGGGTACTATTTTCATTGTTTCGTTGTTATTTGCAGCAGAAAATCCAAAATTTCATACAAGAAGTCTGGAGAGGGAGTTTTTAAAAGAGCCTGTGGTGACAAGACAAGGCGGAATGTTTTCAAACTGAATGAATATAGGTTTAGATTAGATATCAGGAAGAAAGTCTTTACAGGTGGCGAGACACTGGAACAGATTGCCCAAAGAGGTTGTGGATGCCCCAAGCCTGGAAGTGTTCAAAGGAGGGGCAGGATAATGTCTTGAGCAACCTGGTCTAGTGGGAGGTCCTATGGCAAAGTGGGTTATGAATAGATGATCTTCATGGTCCATTGCCATCCCTCACCATTCTATGATTTTATGATTCTATGGAACTCCCACATAAAATGTGTTTAGGACATTGACGGTTATGAAAGGAGGGGTGGACTGAAGCTGCATTTCTTATGGCCTACATTGAACCATTTTCCAATGCCTGGAATTAGTTCTATTGTTGTCTTTTTCCCAACCTAGAAATGGAATTCATGATAATTTTAGTAAGGAGGTAATATAAAAGAGGATCTTTAATGAAGGCTTTCAGGAGCAGTGATGGGAAGATGTCCACAAAAGTCCACCCCCTCAGGGATGAATACACATTTATAGGTTTCAGGAAATTAGCATAATTGAAAAAAAGCACCAATTAGGAGGACAAGTGGTGATGAAATTCCCCCCCCCCACCCCCAGGTCAAGCCTTGTCTCTGGAGCCCCCCTTCAACACCAGTTCTATTTTGTCCATGAGAATGTGTCTCAAAGATTTGTTCTTGGCCTTGGTTCCCAGGAAGAACCAAGGTAGCACGGAGCCTTATACCTCCCAGGGCTTGGAGCTCTGGAATTTGTTTTGTCTTTCTTAAGGAAAGGCCATAGAAAAGTACTTGGAAAATTAATCACTGATACAATAGGTTACAGCGCTACAAATATATGTGTGAAGAATACAGAGAACATATAAAGGAAAAAGGCAAAACCCAAATGACATCACTATGGCAAAGCTGGGTCCTGGTAAATATTTTAGGCAAGATTTGACCTGTGTTATGTTTTCCATAAAGGAAATCCAGGCAGACAGAGAGGTCATCTAGTCAGAGCAATGAACTGTCATGTGACAAAATGTCACCTGTTTTGCCCCACCCACTTTTTTGGGGATACACTAGGGAAGGGCAGCAGTGTGTCCCTGTTACCCTGTGACGCAAAACACCAACAGGGTCTATCAGGCTTTTCCTACTGTCTGTTTACCCTTTTGCCTTCTTAGTACACATTCTACATATTGTCATTTGTTTTCCTCACTTTGAAATCATACAAAATTTCTGAGTGTGACCTTTCTTCTCTGGAGTAGCTGTGAAGTCCCATTTCAGGTATCTGTTATCCAGTTGTTTATTGCTTTTTGCAAAGAAGAATTAATAGAAGGAAGCTGCAATGAGACATACTACTTTGAAGTTTTGTTTTAGTAGCATACACATCCCTGATTTATTAGCACAATTTACAATTATATTGTAAGTAATTAAAGTAAAAACTCACTTGTCAAAATAAATGAGCACAGTATATTTTGTGTGGAGTCAACCTTGATGGCTAATTGGATTTGCGTCCTTAGTCATTTGCAAAAAAAAAGTAAGCAATAAGTTTTGTATTACTATGAATTAATTTTTTTTTCTTCTGCACTGCTTTGCTAAGTGTAGTCAGAGTTTCATTTTATTATATATGCCTTCCAAAAGGCAATTAGCAAGTTCCAATTCTACACATTTTTTAATGAAACATTATGAAAATCTGAAATGTATTTTGAAAACATCTCTTGATTACTTTGCTTTGAATTTACATAGCACCAGCTTGTAGAAGAATATAAAAATACAGCCTGATTACCCTCAGGCACAAAAATATTCAGTGTATAAAGGGAGAGTAGAGAATGTCATTTTAGCTTGACCTTAGTGAGCTTTTCCCCCTGTTTCTTATATTTAACTTGATACATTACAGTCTGAATAGGCAGACAACTAGACAGGTAAAAACTTGTTGTGGGTAATGGGTCAAGTTCTGCCCAGAGGATGGCATCAAGAAGAGAACTGCAGGGGTCTGTATGGGACATGTCCTGTTTAACACCTTCACCAGTGATCTGAAGGAGGTGATGCTGAACCATCATCAAGTTCATCAGTGACACCAAAGTGCGAGACATGTAGCAGCTCTGCTGGAGCAAAGGGAAGCCATTCCAAGTGACTTTGACAGGCTAGAGGAATGGGCCAGTGGGAATCTCATGAAATTCAAGAAGGGCAAGTACAAAGCTCTGCACCTGGGAAAAAAACAACATACTGAGAGGTCACCTCATTGCTTTCCACGGATTCCAGAAGAGGTGAAGTGATAAGGGAGGTGCTGATCTCTTCTCTCTGGGATCCAGTGATAGGATGGTTTGAGAATACCTCAAAGCCCCAACAAGGAAGGTTGAGACAATATTAGGTAAAATTTCTTTGCTGAAACAGTAGCCAAACACTGGAACATGCTTTCTAGAAGAGGTGGTTGATGTTCCATGCCTAATTATGTTTAAGAATCATTTGGATAATGCCCTTAATAATATACTTTAACTTTCATTCATCCTTGTAGTGGTTGGTTGGAATAAATCAGTGTAGGTAATTTCCAACTGGAGCCATTCTGTTCTAATAAAGGTTAAGGACAGACAAGTTGTGAATAATCTCAAGGTCCAGAAAGGCTCTGGGGCAGCAAGCTGGATGTGAGCCTGTTGAAGAGATGACTGATTATATCAGGGGCTGTGTGATGAGAAGTACAGGCAGCAAGTCCTGGCAAGAGATTACACCCCTTACTTTCACTTGAAACTTCATGAGCCTTGCTTGGGTCCATTTCTCAAGCATGTCCCAAAGTCCTTCTAGGTGGTATCCCTTTCCTCAAGCACATGAAGTGCACCACTCAGCTTGGTAACATCTACACTACCTGTTCCTCTGTAATTGAAGTTTGGTATCAGTCTTTGTGCTATTCATCTAGTGTAGTTGTACTTCTAGAGTATTGACAAGTTATCTTTAGATTTATGTAACATGAATTGCTTATATTGATTCAAATTTCACAGAATCACAGACTTTTCACAATCCTGGGATTCTGCTAGAATTTTCAGAATTATTGTTAATCTTCTGAATCAATAATGCATTCCGTAAACAATAACAGTCAATCTACAAAATGCCATATACATGATTGCTGCATTGCCATCCTGCTTTGTGCTCCTTATTTTTTCTCTTATTTTACAATCAATGACATTGCTTCTATATCTTTCTACATAGTTTTCTTGTTTCGTTAAAAAATAAAAGAACAGAAATAAACCCCCCAAAAAACCTAACACAACCCTACAATGACCTATTAAAGGAATTTTTGATAGCTGGATGTGTTTTTTCATCTGTTTATTCTCCATCTGAAATACTTATCACACATACAAATAACTTTGGAGATTGAAAATAAATATACGTCAGTGTTCCATAGTTGTACTAATTTATTTAATTCCATTTCAATTACTTCTCTAGCTCCTGAAGGCATGATTAAGATAATTTACATTAAAAACATAGAGACTTGTCACTCAACGCTATGGGGACAGAAGTTCTTTCGGGGATCCTTGGCAGAATGATGACAGCACTAAGCTGCAGTTACAGTTAAGTTTTTTTTATAACAGATTTTTCTGATTAGCATAGTATAGAATCTTATGATCAGAACAGAACAGATTTTTATAAACAGAATCAGTGTAGTATAATTTTATAAGTAGTGTAGCAGAGAATTTTACAGCACAACTTACCTTACAGTTCCTAATCACCTGGACCATCCACAGATCAGGTCAAATCTTAATACTTGTCCTGCTGTGTCCGTATAACAATCTTTTAATGGAGACTCCCACCACGAAATAAGACATGAGTCAGTCTTCACAGGAAGCAAAAAATGACTGAGGGGTCCTTGACCACTGGTGGAACCATGTGTTTTGCCATCCAGCAACAGTTCTGATCCAGGTCCCTTTAGGACATGAAACTGCTTGATTTTATGGATCGTGGTCTGTGTGTCATTACATTTCTCTCTCCTGTGATGGGATCCTCACCCCCTGATTGGTCAGATAGTCTGAGCCCTTCAAGGCCAGCTGGAAGGGAAACAGCGGTTCAGCTAGCCCAATATTTTGTCTACAGGAATAGCAATGGGACAGGCCATGAAAAGAAGGCAGAAGAGCTTGGCTGTTTTCTTCAGACCCTTACCATCTGAAATCCACTGTAGTTTTACTAAGGTTCTAGGATCATGCATCCCTTGCTGTTCTCTCTGTTATTTGCTGATATCCTGTTGTTAATTATTCTGTTTAATACCATTTCAAACCTATTGGTATTGTCTCCTAAGACAGCAGTCTCATAGAAATTCATTGCCTGTTTCAGAAAGAGGTATTTCCTTTTATATATTTAAAATGCAGTGTTAATTTATTTGTCACGTTCATGAATTTTTAAAGCTTAACTAACTTCCTAGTCTGTCTCTTCTCTGAAGTGTATTCTAATTGTTTTCATGTTTCATCCTCAAAGCCAATGCTCCATCTCCTATATCATTCCGGTTTTTATTCTCTGTACCTTTTCTTACTCTACTGTATCCTCCCTCAGGCTCAAAGTGCAGAACTGTGCAATTTTTAAGATGTCAACACAACAAGGTTTTATACAGCAGCAAGATGATGACCTCTATTGTATTCATGTTGCCTTTCCTGATGATCTGAAACATTTTGTCAGTTTCTTTTATGGCAGATGTTTTACATTGAGCCAGTGATTTCAGGGGGCTGGCAACAATGACTCTAAGCCCACTTATAAAAGCCCCATTTTTACCTCTCTCTCTCCCTCTCTCTCTCTCTGTTTGTGTATATATATATATATATATATATATAAATATTAAGGTCATCTTTTATAACTTCCAGGGCATATACAGTTACGCTGAACTGAAGAAGTTTTAGAGTGAAAAAAAAAAACCAAAACAAAACAAATTTGTTTGGCTTTATTTTTTTACGAAGGATTGTTGTACACTCTTGAAGTATTCCTGCACAACTGATTTAACACATTAAGGGAAGGAATATTTTTATATTTTTGTAAGTTTTGATTTAGGTTTTTTTGTTTGTTTGTTTGTTTGTTTGTTTTGGTTTTTTTTTCTGGTAATAATGAGAATTATCATCTTTTATTAAACCATTTCACAGTTACTGTCCAGGAAACCTTGTAACATTCTCAAGTGATTGTTCCAAAAGTCGTTCTTTTCCTAGGAAACATACTAAACCAGTCACTTTTCCTTTACTTCTCTATGCCTAAGAAGTCTGTGGTTATTTACTGTCTTCTGTACTTCATGGTACATGTCCTGGAAAACAATTCTCAGTTATGAAATCTGACTGAGATCAGGCAGTTGCTATGCAAGAGATACTGCTGAGAAAGAATATTGAATCTTGCTACTTCTGTAGATTGTAATTTAACCTGGAATTCTGCCAAGATGAAAGGAACAAAATTCAAAAGTTAATCACTTGAATCTAATGGGACTGCTAGCCTTACTTGTCCTTGCAATATTTTTTTTTTATTTTTATCCAATAAACAGGTTACGTAGTGCAGCATCCTTTTATGCATTATGTGTTTTGTTCTATTACTAAAGTCCCATATTTGTTCATCCTTCTTCATTTCTGTATGTACCTATGCAAACACTTGAACCTTTCCATTTATTGGCTTTAATATGCAAACATGTTTTTAACAGCACTTTTTTCCATTCATTGTTTTGTGATTTTTGTTTCAGATTTAAATGTGCTAAACTTTATATATCTCATATACCTGCTACTGTATCCTCAACTTGCAAGAAAGAAGTTTTCTTTGTTAACTAGCAATTTTGCAAACTGGAACACAAAATAGAGGTTTCTATTCTGTGTTTCTCTGCAAAGTTATCACACCTAGATAGTTTTTCAGGAAAGCCTTCTACCAGACTAACTTTAGGAAGTCTAGGGATAGCAAATCACAAAGGTGCTGCACAGGGCACCTAAGTACAATAAATAGAGGTAGCCTCAATGAAACCAGTGACTGCTTCTGTAGGTGGCTATGTATTTCAGCAAATAAGATGAGCAATGAAAGACTTGGAGCCCCTGATATGAAGTGGTAGCAATTTCCTCTTGTTCCTATTGTTAACACTCAGCTCCCTCTGCAGACAGATCTTGAAAGGAGGCAGCTGAAGCAGCCCAAAAGAGAAATGGAGGAAGAGCTAAATATCAAGCTGGTCCAAGACTAACTCATGGAACTCTTGTTTATGCTGTCATTTTTCAAGTTTAAATACTACTATATTCCTGGGTGTAGGCATTCTCTGAGGCAGCACTCACGCTGATGTGAGAAAAGGTGTGGGACTGTACCAGAAGGCAGCATGAGGGTAGCCCTGAAGAAGGAAAGAAAAGGAGTGTGCGTGTGGATGGGAGCTAAATCTAATATCAAGAAATCTAATTTATCTAATATAAAAAAGTCAAGAATCATTGTACAGCAACTTTTCCCTAGCTTGGTTATCTTCTAGTAACAAGTTCAGGAGAATAAAATTTATGAAAAAATACATTATTTATATCAGAGAATATCTTCCTACTTTTTCTAATTACTGCCTGTAAGAAGAATGAGGATTATTTTTCTTCACCTTTGATTTGTTATGTGTCAACACATTCTTAGTTTGGTTGCATACTGAGGTAAGCTTAAACTACCTATGTTCACATCTTTAACTAATTTTAACTTGAAATAATTTCCAGAGGACTTTAAAATCTATTCTAAGAGAAAAAAAGACTGTATGATACAATTTCATATAATATTTATACAAGTATTTTATTAGAACTAGCTCTGGTATTGAAAGTCCCTATTTAAATTGCTAGTAGCTGAGAGCATTGTACGCAAACAACTCATTGTAAGTAATTTTAATTCTTTTTTTATTGCTGGGCTCTAGAACTAAAAATCTGTTTTTGTCTTCTGGTACGGCATTGATGCTGAAGTGCTTATCATGTTTGATTTTACTGTTGAGTTGACTTATGTAAAATCGCATGGGAACTCTGTCATCCTATTTACTCTTTTCAAATCTTTGTAGGTGAAAGACAGAATGAAAGAAAAAAAATGTTTATTAAACTTCTGTTTTAAGAACACTGTTTCTTATACCATATACCATAGTCAAATTTGAACATTAATTTTTACAACACATTTTTCAAGCTCCAGGTTAAGGCATGTATACTCTAATATTGTAAAAGATTTTCTTGGCAGATGAAGGAACACATGAATTCCAACTTCAATTTTAGTATGCCCTACCTTTTGTTCATTAATTTGTTCTACTACTCTTTATGTTAGTATTTTAGTCATCAACGCCATTTCCCTTTTATCTTAGATTTTAGACAGATTTTAGTTTATTGCTTTACTTCTTTAGCCTCAAACCAAAGCTCTTCTTTTGAAAGTTATTTGAACTTGTGGACTCATCTCCCCTTCCTTTACCTTTCTTATACCTAAATGTTAAGTTTACTTTATCCTTTTTTTATCCTTTATTCTTTTGCTATGTAAGGAGAGATTGCTCAGTTTTTATTTCCTTCTCCTATCTGTTAAAAGTTTCAGTAAATCTATCCTCTGTTGAATCTCTTGCTTGATCAAAGGCTTCAGAAATGTAAACTTTTGGAGCGCTAAGTCTTGTTTAAGAGTTTTCTTTCAGCCTCAGAGACATGAGAAAATTTTTTCTGGGATTTTTTTTTTTTTCCTAGTTACTACAATTAGTGTATCTCTTTTCATGTGTATCCAATTAGTGAGTTCTGTTGGTGACATTAAATTCTTGGCAAGTTTTTATTCCTATTATGACTGGGTTTTTTTGTCTTTATTCTTGCTGTATTTTTGTAAACTCTGTGCTTTTCAATTTTTCATGTCATTATGAACTTCTTCACAAAGTCCCTGATTTTTATTTACTTTAGACCAAAGCTTCATCTATTTTGTCTCTATTATCTATGAAGAATTAATCTAGTGTTTGCATACTCACACTGTCTCACTTATCTCTGTCCAGCTTTTAAAGGGAGTATATGCCTTTTTTCTTTCTACACTTAGTGCTGCATTTTATAGTGATGTTTATCTTCTAAGGTATATAGTTTTACTCCTATTTTTTCCCATTAAATATATCTCCAAAAAATAAATTAAATACATAACTTGATGGATGACACAGAACAGCCCAAAGCTGTAGTAATACAAACACATTTATTCTCTAAATCAGGTGGGAAAATTTAAACTGCCTGTTGGGAATGATGACTGAATATGATCGTAATTCTTGGACCAGGCCTAGGAATTTTTGGAGAGGCTGATTGTCATCAAAGGTCCAAAGCATACTTGGATCCATTTTAACAACTAGCAGTGGAGCTGATTGCCTTCCAGTACCTGGGAATATTTTTTTTATGGCGTGGGTTTTTGGTATTTTGCAGTTGTGGGTTTTTTGGTTTTTAAAAAAATTATTATTACTATTAAGATAGGTTAAGAAAAATCTGATTTCTTAGTAACCCCAGTAAATGTAGCTTCTCAATTTGTTTGATTGACTAGTCTGTGAAATGTCAATTTTAGTTATGCCTGTTTAACCTTCACACTACTTGACCTAAATACTGGTAAATTTAGTTCTCTGTTATATCCAGAACTTCAATATGCTCTTCATCTTACATCAGGTGAAAGAGTTCATTTCCTTCTGTATGAGTTCCAAGTTCTGCTTTCATCTTCCTTAGCTATAGGTGGCTAAATGAAATCTAATCTTAAGAGCCTAAAACCCCATAATATCCTACTGATATTGAACTCTAGATGTATGATACTGTAGCAGTGGCTAAGAAATTGAGAGGATTATAGATAAAATTGAAACTTGAATTTTAAGTAAATGTTAGGAATAAACTTGTCTTCGAGATTTTACTTGTAAATCTATTGAAACTCCTGTACAGATCCGTACACAATAAGGGGGAAAAAGAAGCTGACATGTTTAAACTGTAGGCTCTAAAACAGGCCTGTGATATAAGATTTTTTTCTTCAAGAGCTCATCCTTTAAAGCTTTGTGCTTTAAAGCTAGCCTCTGTGGGGTACATTGCCATCCAAGCAAAAAATTAGATCCATGACTATCTTTCTCAATCCATTAGATTATTGTCATTGCTATCAGTTGTCTCACATCTTTAAGAAATTATGTAAATTGTTGCCTTTATCTTGAAAAACAATAAGTCTGATGCGTTTACATGACTCTGCTAGGAAGAAAGAATGGCCCATTTCCTCACATCTGGTCATGTACTGTAAAACTAAAAAAGAATAAGGCAGTGCAAATAGGAGAGGGCCAGTGCAGGAGCTTTATGGTGATGATTGGCAAACTGCTCTGCCCAAAATTCGTCTGGATTCTATACTAAACACTTGGTTTTCACAGAAGAAGAAGAAAAAAAACATATAACTAGGGAGTTGAGTTGTTTTCATTTACTTAATATTCACATAATTTAAAAGAAGTAAGGTGCAACTAATCAAATCATCTGTTACAGATAATATCCTTGGGAATTCAGCAATCAAGACACTTTTAAATTCCTGCTGAAATTATCACTGCTAGTAATTTCATTATACATACCTAATCAATGCTTCATAAAAAGTGTATAAGAATGTTAGGAGAATTCTTAGGTACCTAAGAAAATATCTTGCTGGTGAGAGCATTTGCCATGAAAAGTAGTATTTGTTTAACATGTCAGTATTTCTATATAGTCAACTGAAGCATAAGACACAGCAAAGAAGGAACTAGAAGACACATACAGAATAACTTAAAGTTTCAGTGAAGATAAATAAGTTTTGCTACTTTTATATATATGTATATATATATATATGTATATATATATGCGCATATACACAGTTTGTACTGCATAAATATTCATATGACTTATTTGACGGGTAGAAAAGACTGCCAACTCTATTCCAGCCACACTACCTTCTGGCCGACTGCTTAAAGTAATAACTTAACAGACCATCTGTAGAATGAGTGCACCATGTCCGTCATTTATGCTTAGAAAATGTTAAATTAACTAAAAAAAATAACTGAAACTCAGTTTGCATCCCTAAAAGGGATGCCTATCCCCTTGTTAGATGTGATATTTTTGGATACACCAACAAATATCAGAGAACAACCACAAAATTTAATGGAAAAAAAATTGGACTTACTATTGCATTCCTTTCTTTTTTGCTTAGAAAAAAAAAGTAATATTGTCGCTGTGACGCACAGAGGGAACACAGCAACACACACAACAGGTGATCAGGCAAAGAAGAAGAAAAGAACTCCCCAGTTAATTTTTGGCCTCATATATATAAGTTTCTGGACAGTGATCAGAGATTGGACAGAGAAGTTACCACTTCTCCAACCCCACTGGTCACTTGAGAAGTCCATCATGTGATATCTTCTCACAAAGGAATAAAAACACAATCTTTATTTATCTTACAATTCATGGGAAAGTACATTGCAATTATGAAAACAAATCAGAAGGCTTAGAATCTCAGGGCGACATAACATCATAGCAGCAGTCGATGAAATGTGGTTCAAAAAATATTCTGAAGTCCCTTCTCTGCTAGAAATTAAGTTTTGTAATGGCACTTGCTATAACAAAGGATTACAACAAATAACAATAGCTTTGCTGTGATATTGTTCTGTGAGTATAGAGATGTCAGAAAGCTTGAAAGAGTGAAAACCTTAAAAGTCTTGACACTTTAGTAATTTTTTAAAAAAATGTGGCAGCAACAAGTAAATCTTAGTGTTATGGTTGGTTTGTGTTTGCTGCTAAACACAGCATATCGAGGGGTACAAGGGCACTGTAAATAACATGGAGGAGAACACAAGCTCTCAATCACAGCATCCAGCTACATTTTAAGTATTGTAACTGGCTCTGAAAGACAGAAGTGTGATATCTTAAGGTGACTGTACTCTTACAAATGCTATGGAAGTGGAATAAACAAGAAGAAACAATAGACAAAGAGGTGCTTCCTACCTACTGCTTTATTGATGCCAACAGATTTTCTACAGAGTTTTGGAAATCAAACAAGAATGAAAGTTGAGTTTTAATACTATGTACAGAATTAAATTCTGACAAAAAAGGAAGGAAACTATTTCTATGTATTAATACACATCTAAATGTGTATGTGAATATTTTATTATGAATGTAAACCATGTACTAAATGTATTTTTTAATTTATTACCCTGTATGCCTTTTGTTTGCAGCAGCTTCAACAATGATATATAACGTGGAACTATGACTTTAAATAATATTAAAAAATATAATTGTATCAAATGTACTTTAAGAAGTAAATTATTTTAACTGACTTGTCAGATTTGAGTTAAATGTCACCAGTGTAAGAATCAGGCATAAAAACACCCAATATTTACACACAAATTTGTAAAGATCAATCTAGATTATTAATAGGGAAGAAACTACATTAAAAAAAAAGGCTGGCTTGAAAATGGAACTATTGTCTAATGACTCAATTAACCATCTGAAGTTTGAAAGGTGAGCAAGAGAGATTGTTCACATTCTTTCCTCAATACCTTTAGATGGGGAAGGATTTTGCTTAGAAATCCCTTTGAAATCTTAAAGCAGACCCAAATATATTTTTATATACACAGCTGGAAAAAATATCACTATTAGGAATAGATACTAAACACAGAAAATATGTTGTTATTATTATTATCCATTTTTACACACTGGTAATCTATTAAATTTGCTGCCAAATCACAAGTATCTTTCCAGTCAGAAAGGATTCCAGAGAGAAAACTGCGCCTGCAGTTTCACAGATCTGGACACCCCAGCAAATTCAAGATCTTGAATCTGCGACAAACTGACTGGATGAGAGGAAAGATCACCATGATGCAGAACCCAGAACCAATTATAAAAAAAAAAAAAAAATAGTCTAAAGCAGCAAGTATTACAATTTTGTGGAAAGATTATTATACAAATTAAACCACACAAATAAATTAAAAAAAAAAAAAAAAAAAAAAAAAAAGAAAAGGCAACAAAAATAACAAAATAACCACCAAGATCTTTAAGGTTCGCTTTGTATACTGGTTTATATTTTATAATTTTTGCAAGTACGACACTGTCCAAAGGAATGTCTTGGAACACTTCTTGCTAAGCTATGGGAAAAAAAGGAAAAATATAGCTGTTACCAGGTTTTTTATTAACATTAAACTTTATCATAATCACAGATGACTCGTCAGTTCTTAGAATTTGGCAGGGAGTAGTTAAAAAATAAGCACAAGATATGCCCAACTCACTGGTCTGTCATGTCCTATATATTGCCTCTGGCAACTGAAAGTTCTTGATTCCTCAAAGTAAGAATTAAAAATAAATTAGTATGATGCACCTACACAAAACAGCAACATTTTACCCGCTATTGTCCCCTTGGATGAGTGGTTTTATCTAAGGAATGGGCATTTATTACTGCATTTGAACACACTGTTACTATCAGCTGCCAAATACCAGCAGATTACAGCTCCTTCTTTTGTGTCCTCTGGGAGATCAGCAGGGCTGTTGCACAAATGCAGAGCCAGCAGTAAAGTGGGGATAATCTAGCTCTGCATATGAAACATGCATGACATATTTGTAAAGATCTATGCTTGTCCTGTTGGCTGCATTTTTAAAGTAACAAGCTGGTTATAGCAGATATCTGTAGAACAGTGTGTTAGCTTATTTCTGCTAACTGTTCAGGGATGTGGCTTCTGTGATTTCAGGCAGAAGTGGCTGCTGCACTCACTTTATTCTTTCTCACCACATGGCTCTTACAAGACTAATTCCTTACCATCATGAGGATGCTGCTTGGATCTAGTACATTTCTTGGATTAACAGCATTGAACCAGAAAGGAACATTTCATACCACAGAAAACCTGAGATGCAGCATTAAAATGAATTTTATGATTCCAAATAACAGTTGTTAAAGCTGCAGCAGTTTTGGAATGTATAACTAACTACATCACTTGCAGTCATTGTGGTAATAAGTGATGGTTTCCTGTAGTGTGAATACAAACTGCAGAAAATCATGTGAACCAACAAAATATGGTTCCTGTAGCAGCTGCTGTTTACTGGGAAAAAAGAGAGTATGCCATTAATTTAATCATGCTTTAGTGATAATCACAACAATCTACATATTTTGCTGCCCAGAGAGCTTTTCAATTGCGGAGGGCCAGTACTCCGTTGAATGAATCTAGAATGAGGTTTAGAAATGTTGAGTGGTACTATCTGTTGAAATCATAAAAGGAACTATTTCTAGTGTGCACAAAAATTTGAACTCATAACATGATTTTTGAGAACGACAAATTAAATATTTCACAGAAGTACTCATTTTTAAGTTGTTGATGAATTCAGAGAGCTGGTGACAGCAGCAGGGAAGAGAGCCATATCCCTTCCATGCACAGCCCCTGTTGCCTACTCAGCCTCTGCCCTCACCTCACCAGCTGGAATCCCATGCCCTCAGCAGCAAAGAAGCAGCCCTCAAGCTTCAGAGCAGGGGCTCCAGGCTCTGCATAGGCTGTTCCAGTGTCCTACATGGTGGGACAGCTGCCAATATCAGGTCAGTTCCCAGAGATGGCAGCTGGCCAGGAGCTGGTGTGGCATCCTGAGGGAGTGACCTAGGGTGGCTTCAACATGCACACATTAATAAAAGCTGCTGATTTTCCTACTGTACTAGCCTGAGCCTGGTCCATCTTGGGAGCAAGTGTGATGCAGGCAAGGCACCAGATATTTGAAGCTTGATGACTGCGTGGTCGCTGTCCACCAGCTATCACTTCTCCCATGAGACCCTCTCTGGGAATGAACCACAAACTAGAGTGCGTGTCTTCAATTTGGCTCCCTGGGCATCTGTACTAAAATTTTTCACACCAGATGAATCCAGGTGTTTTAGGATTCTCCTGGATTGTTGTCCTTGAAAATAATCCTTCTGATTTGTTTTAGTGTAATGGAGTCAGTTCTCATGAATTGTAAGATAAACAAGAATCATGTTTGCATTCCTTTGTGAAAAGATATCACATGATGGACTTCTCAAGTGACCAGTGGAGATGGAGAGGGGGTAACTTCTCTGTCCAATCTCTGGTCACTGTCCAGAAACTTATATATACGAGGCCAAAAATTAACTGGGGAGTTCTTTTCTTCTTCTCTGCCTAACACCTGTTGTGTGTATTACTGTGTGTTCCTGCGTCACAGTGACACTGGATCTGTTTGCACCAACTGTGTAGTAACACCTGTCAAGTTGAATTTCCCCACAAGGACAAAGGTGATTTATTCAGAGGCATCCCTTGGTTCCTTAAAGAATAATTCGTTGTAACAAACAACACCCTGGCTGGGTGGCCAACAGCAAACTCCTACAATGACACTCACTTTATACGGTTGTCCCTCTATCTTTGCTCAGAAGCTCTCATCTGTTTCATCACCAACTGCAGCACTGGACATTCCAGATCTTCCACTACATCAACAGTGTCCTGCGCACTCACACACTTCCCTGAAAGCTCACACACCTTGACAATGAACTGCACACTTGCAGCAGTGCCTTTCACACCCTCACAGTGGGACACTGAGGTCTCAAACTGCACAGCTCTGCAGTTCTGCACAGCGGGGCCATGCACATGCATGCTGCAATGGGGCCTTGAATGTTTGCATGCTCCAGTTGTGCCCTCCTTATAAAACACTTATCCTTGACATCACTGAATTGCTCTTTTCTGCCTGGGTTTTGTTTGCTTGTTTCTTTCTTCAGGTTTGGTTGATTTGGATGGTGGGTTTTCAGGGCTTTTTTGTGGGCTTGGACCTTTAGGATTTTGCAAACATTTCATATCAGTGTTTTTCCTCTGGAAATTTTGATCTGTTAAGACTCATGTCCCAAAAGTATTACCTCTCTCTACAATCTATTTTTCACTTTCTTAGCTGACTCTGGTCCACAGACTCTTCCACAACTTATCAAAGTTTTCCTTTCTTCCCCTCCCCTCCCCTCAGGTTGCTCCCCTTTGAGAGTTTCAGAAAACCTGTTATGGAGAATCTTTATAGAAAAGAAGAACCTACTGTCAGTCTAATCACATTGATCACAACAAATCACCATTTTCCCCCACAGTTTCACATAACTCAGAACTGGGATGCAGTCCATGATTTATGTGCTTGTAAAGCAGAAGTATCTAATTAAAAACTGATAGAAGGTAGACTTCAGTTAAACATAATTAGCCTTGCTAGTGCATTTCAGTATTTTCGGAAAATTGAGTTGTATTTTCCAAGATGTTTGATTAACTACTAAGTTGCTGGGGGAAAATTCAGGTTTATATGATGACTGGATTTAAACTTTTTCATATTTTCTCTGAATATATTTGTATTGAATACCAATTTGATCCTTGGGGAGAATCAACACAGAGTGCAGATCCATATAGTGATGTGCTTAAGTAATATTGAAAGTTCTACAAGGCATATAAAGCACTAAGATATGAAAAGTTCCTAAATGTCTGAATGGGGTGGGATAAAGGAAGTATGAAACATAAATTCCGCTGTTTACATTTCATTGCTACTTAGAATAAAAGAAATAACATCCAGAAAAATTGCATTTCATATAAAAACATGACAATGCTTCTCAAATACTGATCAACAGAATTTGTAACACGTGGATATCTGTCCCATAAATATTAAGGAAAAAAACCCCAAACTAATTAAAAGACTTGACTGCTTGGTTAAAAGTACCATATATGACTCTTTCCAAGAGGTGTCCAAAGAAAAATGATAAAAAATAAGTTTTAAATTGATTTCTTTCTCTTTGTTTTTTTTTTTTTTTTTTTTTTTTTTTTTTTTTTTTTTTTTTTTTTTTTGAAATATATCTGTTTTATATGACGATATTTCCCTGCATGTTTTGAAGGGTCAAAACCCCCTGACAAACACTACCTTTAACTTTCATCCATGGAAAATGCTTCCTATGTTTTGGGATGAAACAGAAGTCACAAGAATATAAACTAGATAGTAGTATAGTATGTCATTTATCACAAGGTGAGAAATTTAGATTTTGTGTTTGTTAGTATACTAAGTAAATGGACACAAGATGGAGGATCCTTGTCTTTCTTAGAGTTCTTCCTCCTTCTTCATCTACTTCATTTTCTTCAGTGTTCAGGACAAAGGACAATTGGATGGAATTTGCCGCAGTCTAGAGCCACGTGAATAGAAGTTTAGTTGATTATTGGTAGGAAAGTAGAAATAATGTAATGTACGTTCTTAGTAATAATTGGGTGAATTATCTTTAAAAGAGCCTTAATTCCTCATGTTTGCCCCTTTTTGCTCCTCTTCTCCCACATGCTAAGCTGGTGTAAAGCCTGGTGTGCTGAGATTGCTGATAAGAAAACAAAATAAACAACCTGGAGAACAAGAACAACCAAGAGTTCTGTTTGCCTCCTCTCCTAACAAGGACTTTTGCAAAAAAGGCCTCCCCTTATTGGGGAAGAGACGTGTGGGAGTGGGAAAACTCTCACAATATCTTCAAACAAATACAACCTAGAAATTCCAGATTTTTTTGACTCTTAGAGAAGAATCACATTTCAAATTTTGTGTTTTGTGAAAGAAAGGCAGAGTGCGAAAGAGTAGATCTGTAGATGAGAGGTCAATAGAAAAATTAAAATTACCTTAATGCCACACTCATATTGATAGAGAATTTACTCCCCTACTTGAGATTAAGTAGTAAAACAAAAGGGCTAATATGGGGCTTGAATAAAACCACAGAATTTTTTTGTGGCTGTTTTTTGCTGTTGTGGGTTTTAGTTTATTTGTTTGTTTCTGTAACCCTAATTTTAGAGTCAATTGCAAGTAGTATTAAAAGGATTGTGTGACATCAGAAAAAATGCTATGATGAGAAGATTTATATTTGATAAAGCTGAATTGTAGTACATTTTTTAAAATTCCAAATTGTCATTAGGTCATTGTTCTTGCATAGACTTTATGTAGTATTTGTGTGTAGAAAATCTGGTGGGTTTACTTCACAGTTTTTTTAAGATTATTCTTTTATATAGCCTCCACCCAGGCATGAAATAGGATTAAAAAAACCCAAACCAAACCAAAAACAAAAACAAAAAACCCTTTAATATATACACTTACATTTTAAACAAAATTATGCTGAAAACAATATGATTATTTGTACCAATTTCAGTAGTCTTAGGATCAGACCTTACCCAATACCTTTTCTTAAATGTAATTATGTGTCCTGATTTTTTTCTCCTGAAAGTTTAAAAATGATATTAAAATAATTCTAGTCCGAAGTATATAATAATCCTTCTATTTGAATTCATTAAATTTAATTAAATCATTTTTACCGATTTAGGGCTACCAAGTCTACTGTTGCCATGTTTATTGCAGGGAAAGGTATCTCAAGTCACCTGTTTTAACTTAAATTAGGACAGATGAAGCTTATTCATCTCTCTATCATGACATAAAATTAGCTGGCAAACAATACACCAGGATTACTATCAGCAATACAATACATAAAACACAACCCTAGGCACTTAAAAATGTTAATAAACACTTTTCTGAACACCTTTCAATACTGAATACTTTTCAACAATTACTCTCATAACACTGTACTGTTCCTTTAACCCCTTCCTGCCCCCCCATATTTAGTTGTATCACATGACCCAGAAGTGAAGACACTACTGAAAACAGAGGTCCTGCTCATGCCTCTCACATCTCTGAAGACAGGACACAGCTACTGTTTTAATAGTTCAGGGGTATGGAGAGTTTTGATATAGGCTCATCCTGCAATAGGATTTAACAAAATGACACATTTTTCACGAAATGCAAAATATTTTCCACAAGCGGTAATATTTAACACATCTTGTTTCCTGAACATGCACTTATTGAGTGAATATTCCTAGTTCAGTGATTTATACCTTAGTGTCTTGGGCCATTTGTAGTGTTCTGGGATATCTTGCTCAGCTTTCAGGTGCTGCTTCAAAATAAGAGTATTAAGGTAACTCTGACTCTCTGTCATATCTGCCAATTTCACTCAGATACTCTTTGATAGTTATGGTACTAGATGATTAGATGTGTATGCATGTGTCACTAGACACCCAAAACCATACCAGTTTTTTAGCATTACCCCTGGATTATTTAGCACATATCTGTTCTTCCACCAGTTTTCAGTCACTCTGCTGTTTTTTTTATCATACCATCTACAAGCATCCTATACTTGCTATTTGCAAAGAACACAGATTCTTTATACAGCTCTTTCTGCTGCTTTCCTGTACGGGTGCCCTTTGGATACTGTTTTGATTAGCCTCTATCACAGAGGATTTGAGAATAAGGTACCACTTAAGAGAAATGAGTATCTTCAAAAAGTCATCATCCACTTTATACAATTTCTAAAGGAAAAGAATTGCCACTGTGAAAAGGAAATTACTTGAAAGCTTTTTTTCACTATATCAAGATGGGATCTTTTTGTTTTGAACTTTACCCTGCTTTATTTTTGTCGGTCCTATTAAATGGATTGAAAAAAATAGGAAAACATTGATTGAAAACTCCATTCTGTCTTTTATCACAAATCACAGTTGCTCACATCTGTAAGCCTTCAAATATTGTTGTCTGTGGTATTCTTATTTACTCTGCATATTGCAAATTACCTCTGCCTGGGAAAGTAGCTTTTCTGATCAGAATGGCCAACTTCCATTGAATCTGTTTTTGCGCTTGCTCTAAGAACTGATCTAATTATTTTAGTGCACTGATGTACAGTTGAATGAGATGTAGGGGGCAAGGTTCTGGCAGCAAAGGTGGACTCTCTGAGAAGAGGCAGGGGTTGCCCTGTGTTGGACACAGGCAGCTCCAGTTGGATCCAGCAGACCTACCGCAGTGAATGGCTGAGTCCTGTACTCATGGGAGGAGGAGGAGGTCTAGGTTCTGCAGCTCAATATTGTGCAATAACTACTGAATGCCTAGACAAGAAGGTGTGCTACTTCATGTTCATGAAACACCATTAGATTAAATTGCTTTCTAAATTTCCATACATTTATATTTTTTTATTTTATAAATTATAAATTTAATAGTGTAACAATTACATTCATGAAGACAACAATCTTGTGCTATAATGCTATAACTGAGAATTTCTGGCTGAATTTGAGCTTAACAAGAAAGCAACTCCTAATCAAATAGAAAAATTTGAAAACTGGATGATATGTTATAACTAGAGAGAAATTTGAAATAAAAGTTACACTCAAGCAGAAGCACAGTATAATTTAGAGGGTCATTTTAAGGTCATGTAAATTCTTAAGAACATAACTATAATATGAAGATTCTCAGTACTGAAGAGTCCTGCTGACAGAGAGCTTTGTTGAAGAGGAAAATTAAGAAAAAATTTCCAACATAATATACAGAAAAAGAAATATTTTAAATTATGGGAGTTTATCTTTTCTTAATATTTATTTTCAATTAAGATGCATTTGTTTCATTGTTGCCAAATAGTTTCAGAAACAGATTATATATCATCTCCTTCAAAATCATTAGTGTTTTAGTACTAATTTTTACTTTTGTCTAATAGTCTGAAGGGACTTAGTGATGCCTAGCATGCTATCAGCAAAATTTTTGATAACATGTCTATTAAAATTAATACGTCTATAAATATTTTTAGATTCTGAATTGTGTGAAACCTCACAATGAACAAACTGGTGATTATCTAGCTAAATATATACTGAGGGGTAACCATTGTAATTTTCATGTAATATAATTTTTGAGATAAGTGGACTTTAATGAACAATTATAATTCCCTAATTGTAGCCTCATCTCCTCTCCTGGTTTTTTAGAGCTGCAGTTTTGGCCAAAACCAAATGCATTGAAAATTCGAATACCTGACCTAAAAAATCTAATTCTACAAAACAGGAGCACTGATGTTAACAACAGCTCTCTCTTCTGCTGAGACTGCATGGAGTTTGAGGAACTGAAGCTGAGACCACATTTTTCACCAATGAATTCTTGACAATCTTCAGTCTTAAACTTACGCTGCCATAACTAGCTAAGATGCCAATACAGGAAACAATTTTAACTTTAAAATCACTTTTCTGAAGATGTACAGAAATGTGTTAATTGTTTACTGTATAAGAAAGTAATCATTTTCAGATGAAAGCCAAGAAGATTGTGTCTTCAGCAGAACAGATAATATTTGTCAATTAAATTCCTGTTGGGAGAACGTGATTGAGAGACTTCAGTGTATGTTCAAACAAATGTATGTTTTGCATTCAAAATTAAATTGATGCAATCTGTTTTGTTATTTTGATTGGGAGGGTATTCAAGGTATTTGTTTTGACTTTCTTCTAATACAGAATTTGAAGACTCAGTTATATTGAATGGATTTTAGTTGTTCTTAAAGAAACAAAAAATAAATTTAAAAAATAATTCTCTTTTGTTAATTTATTCCTACCACCAACAACAACCCAGTCCTGAAAAAAAAATCATTTTAATCTTACTGAAGAAATTTTGTTTCCTTCCTCACCCCCACCTAGATTATGGTGTGCAATCTGGGGTGCAGACAAGGGTGCAGAGCTTGATTCGTTGCAGTTTAGGAAGAAAATTCTAGAACTTCAGAAGTACATAGTATGTGTAAAATTTATAAATAAATATATTGAGGGCATACAATCAGAAAGTTTGGGAGACTACTATTTGTGTTGTAATCAGGTTTATATTTCCTAGCCTCAAAAATGAGGGACAAAAGAAAAGGTCAAACAATAATTAGTCCAGTTTCAGCTTTGCAGAAAGATAAACAGATAAGACAAGCACCCACCCAAACTCTTCCTGTGAGGAATTTCTTCCAAATGTCTACCCTAAACCTCCCAGATGCAGCTTAAGGCTGTGTCCTCTTGTCCTCTGGCTGGTTCCCTGGGAGTAGATGCCAACCCTCGTCTGGCCAAAGTTGCCTCCTGATCTTCCTCTTCTTCAGGCTAAACAACCCCAACTCCCTCAGCCGTTCCTTATAAGACTTGTGTTCCAGACCTTTCACCAACCTTGTTACCCTGAACTATTTAACAAAAGACAAGGTTTTCCTGAAAATCTGTCTTAGGAAAAAAGTGAGTTTATTTCATACAGGTTTAGAAAACATTATTTTTCCTGACAAGGATTATACAGTAAAACTGGACTTAGTTCATCCTTCATTCCTTTCTTAGACATTGATTGATGTTAGCATCTGCTGGCCTGTTTACAATAACTGTGTTTCTGAACTTCTGTATCCTGTCAAGGCTACAAATTCTTTGCAACATTCTCCCTACCTATAAATAGAACAGTGTGATTTGGAAACTTTAACACAGCACTCTGACAGTTACATATGAAAACATGTTTTTTTTATGTCCTGTTGATATTATTTTGTTATATTGATTCATTAATGGATCACGATAACCTTGCAATTATAAGTATTTATATTGGCAGAGTGACCTGGATCTCATCAGAGGATGGTTTAGAGATTCAGAAAATTAATCTAATTGAAATGCAAAGATTGGAAGATCCCTGCACGAGATAACCCCTACATCCCTTTTTTCAATACTGATTTTTGTTGGCTTGCATTATATGTATTAAACTATACGTACTTAGGATGAGTACATTTTTACAAGGACAAAGAAAAGAAATGCAGGCTATTTACCACTCAAAAATTAAGTTAATGAGGTAAACAATAAGGATGCTAAGGATTAAAAAAATATTGATTTTGAAAAGAAAATACAGTAAGCAATTACCTGGGGTGATGAGAGGGTTACGGCATTCCAGGCAGAACATCCAGGCAACAGCAATAGGGAAATTGACATTCTTTGAATATATTAATCTTTCCGTATTGCTTATACATGGAACATATATGAGTATCTCAGATGACTTTTCTTATATATCTGGTTTTATACTATTTATTGACAGTCCGCATTAATTTCTCTCTGAACTTTACTCAGTGGTTGCATTAATTTTTATGGGAGAAATTTATAAGACCATATACAGAATTAGGGAAGTGTTGCAATATTCTTAATATAAAATAAATGGTAGTTACAAAAGAATTTATTTCAGTGATATGCAGTGAAGTAGGAGGCAAAAAAAAAAAAAAAAAAAAAGGAGAAGATGGTAAAGGAGTGTGATTAGCATATATCTTCAAATATTTTCAAAACTTTATGGTAATTACAGTAATTTACAATGTACCATCAACCATAAGTTTAAGACTTTATCCCAGAATGATAATAATGATTAATACTAGAAGAAATGTCTGGTAAGAAGGTGAGAAAAAGGTTTCAAAGGTGAAGTAGAATGTGGATTGAAAATCAAGTCAGTTTTATACAGAAAGTAAGAGAAGATGGAAAGAAGATGGAAAGAGTGAAAACACAGATATGGAAAACAGGTGTGTAGAAAATACCAAGAAAAAGGACTTGTGAATACTGAGTTGAGATTTCACCAAAATATAGTCAGGATCATGGTTATAAGGAGCCTGTTGAAAACTTGTTTGCTCTTTTGAACTTGAAAACCATCTGTGAAGGCTTGCTATTGAAGTCTAAGACAAATGATTTGCATAATTAAAATAGCAATTTAGTGAATAGCCCAAAATGAGGAGAAAAAAAATATTAAACAGTGAGCATGCACCTGTCATGACACTGAACATTTTGTTCCATATATCAATCTTTATCAAAATATTTCACTTTAACATATCAAATTATTTGCAGAGAAATAACATTGATTAGAAACATAAACTTTCTTTGATGCTGCTTTTTAAGTTTGTTTTCTTTTTTGTTTGTTGTTTTTCTTTGTTTGGGCAAATGTCATAAATTAGAAATCTGAGCAGCAAGAATCTTTCCTAATATACCTAAAAAACCGAAGATATCCGCAGATCTTAAGCTAAGCACAAATCATTTTACATGTTCCATTCTTAAATAAATCCTTTCATTAATCCTTAAATTATTTCTTTTTATCTACATTGAATAAATAAAGAAATAAGCTAAATTTTAGAACAGGGTTTTAATGTTTTACATTACTACATTTGGATATACAGGTTCACTATTGATGTGTATCCATAAATAGTAAGTCCTTTTGAAAATAGGTGAGTTACATGCAATATGTAGTATTATGAAGACGGTTTTGTTATTATTCCTCATTTTCATCAGTGCAATCATAGAATTAATTTTCCCAGGAAAATCCTCCTTAATTTCTTTAGAAATACTTTAAAATTTAATTATATTCAGTGACACAGTCTTAAATGTTTGCAGAGAATCATTTTTCTGTCTCTGAAGCTTAGAACTTGGAAAACAAATCACTTTTGTAATTGGTAGGTGAGAGAACTAAAGTTGCCATTTATGAATAAGAGAGTTGAAGACAGATAACATATCAAATAACACTTGCAGCAAATGTAAATACAGATATAAAATTTTCAAAGGATTCTTCTTCTCACATTTTTCCTATTTTGAAAAAGCATTTTCTGCTATTCTTGATTTGGCATGTATCTTTATAAATTCTGCTTTAATTATACTCATTATTCCTAAAAGAGAAAACAGTATTTTTTTTATAATTAAAAAATAAATATTATACTTTGAAATATTATTTTTTTATCTCGATTATTTCAATATTACTTAGAACATTTAAACTGTCCTGGAATGATATGACATCCTTATTGGATGTTTTCCATGGGTCCTCACAACATGAATACCACTGCAAATCACAATATATCACAAGGAATACCCCAAAAAATTGTAAAATAAAAATAATGTTTACTTGGATCAAGGCAAAATCCAAAACTTTCTGTTTGCAAAGGTGTGTGTGTTATAATTCCTGGCTTTTTTTCTATCGTTTTACAACTCTTAATAATTTTATTTGTTGATAGGAAGGCAAACTTTTCTCCCTAGTGAATGAATTAGTTCAGCCATCTCTCATTTTCATTTGAATGAATGCAGCAAAAGATGGCAAAGGATTATGCACCTTGGTGCGTAATCTCTTGAGGTGCAACTATGCTAGAAGTGAGATGACTTTAGGGTGTTTATTTAATTAAACAGCAAGGAAATTATTTCCAGGGAATGTACATTAAAAAGAAAATGCTAATAGTCCCCAAAAGTAATATGAATAACTCTGAAGAAAAATCAAGACTAAATACTTCAAAAGATTCCATATTACAGCCAGATCTAGTAATGACATGACTATTTGAAAGTCATTATAAATCAAAAATTAACCAATGTCTGGGTCTAACAATTTCAATGTGATCTTTATTTTTTTTCATTTTTGCATTACGAATTTTTTTCAGCACCAATTTTTTTCTACCAAAAATTTATTCAGAATTGAAAGGTTTTTTAGGGCACTGACATGTTTTTGTAATTTAAACTGATGCTATTCAATCAATACAGTCTAGTAGTAGATCTAAATTTTCCACAAATAAATATCCCACAAAATTTTGGCATGGGGAAACTGAAAGTCAAATACAGAATTGATGATTCTTAAGAGAATTTTTAAACAATACTTCACGTATGAGTTTCTTATTTATTTCAATTGTGATCTCTCTGAGCAAAAAGATGTCAAAAAGCTTAGTATCCAGTAGATCCTAGTGCAGATATAAAGAATTGAATCAGGCACTGAGCTCTCAAAGACAAAGAAATAATTTTATGCAGCCAATGTTATTGTTGTATAGATTTCTGGATGCTAAGGCATTAGAGATTGGCTTTTTTGTGTACTTGTTTTCTTAGTATTTGCTCCTTTTTAATTTCCTATAAAATGTCAGGTCATAATATTTATTATTATTATTAATGGAAGTAGCTTATTTCTCAATTTTATTTTATTAAAATATATAAATTATAAATGTTCAAATACTTTCTTTATGTTTGTTTGCCAGTTGGCAAAGAAATACATTTATCAGGTTATATGATAAAAAAAAAAAAAAAAAAAATTAAACAATTCCCATATCTCACTTCCCAAAATAAAATGGTTTTGATGGTTATAATTGCTACTAAAAATAGTTTAGATTCCAAATAAAATGTCATTGTAGTCTTGGTATATTATTTTAAATAAGTGAAAACCCCCTTATTTTTTCCATTAATTTAATTTGGCAAAAACTATTCAGCTAAGTCTACTGCAATACAATTAATTTCTATCTTCATGTGATTTTTTTGAAGGGGTGTGAGAGAAAGGAATTTGTGTTTCTATTCTAATATTCATATATTTCAAGTTCTATTATGTTCAAGGTTAGATTAAAAGTTATACCTGTCTCTCATGTTGGATAATAGTATTCTACATGATTCTCCTAATTTTTCAAAACTGTTTAATTTCTGCTGTAACACTAGGATAAAAAACAGCCCATGCTAAAATCTGTTTCTAAAAGGAAGAGCAATCAATTGTCCTCTGTGGAATTAGGTATAAAAATAGCATTAGGTATTTCCACTTTACAACATCTCTGAAATAAATTGTCTTAGTTTCTTATGAATTAATGTTTTAACACAATATTTAGGAGTATTAAAGGATGTCCACTTCAAGACAGTAAATAAGTGGAGAATAAGATGTGTAAATCCTTAATTACTTTGTCATTAATCAGTGTATAGAGAGATGAAATAAATACCTTCCTCACAAGCCAGTCATTCTTAAGGAGTTACTTCAAATTTATATTTTTTCTTTTGAGTTTTCACTGCTATTATTGAAGCAATAACTTACTTCTTGGTACTTGCACTAATATATAGAAAACTTTTTCTTTCTTTGTTTTAAAGGAGACATACTGTATGAATAATTTTGGGGGGATGGCATCAAATAAAAGATTTTCATGTAGTATGCAGAAAGAAGAGTTCAAATCTCTGTCAAAATCTATTCTCCTACACAGACATCCCATTAGGTAAGGATTCAGGTGCCCTGGTACTTGACATCTCTTTTCCCAAAGTACAAGGTTCAACAGAATATCACGCAATCCTGTATTTTTTGATCTGATGTCCATGCTGAACCCTCCCTGTTGATGTTGCTTTTCATCATCCTGAAACTGTGCAAGAAATTACTCTGCATCTATTCAAAAAGGCTACTTCCCTCCCCTGCCCTTACCCATTTTAAGAAAGTGCTAGCCAATCTATGTCATTAAGAAAACTGTTTCAATTTTCTTCAGCTATGCCTAGTTATCTCTAGATTACTTTTGCCTCTCTATTACAAGACATCAGTGCATGACTGAATATTGGCTATTTTTTATGATTCCTGTTTTATGGAGAATCAAATGACCTAACAGTGAAGTGATTTTTCATTCTGTAATCTTTTTTTCCCTACCTTTAATGTCCCTGTTTCCTTCTCTGTTCACCACTCCCTTTTGTTCATAAGCAACTAAAAAGGGTTATCAACCTTAGTGAGCTTTCCCTTTTGTATCTATTAACTTGGTCTGGTCAAATCCTCACCTGTGTACCAAACATGAACATTTTAATTGTCATATACAAACATCAAACCCCCTCAAACCCAGACAAATATAACAACATAGGTGGAAGTAATGCCAGTATATGAAACAAAGGAAAAGCTTTAAAATATCAATGAAGAACAACACTGACATGAGTTTTATATTTCAAATAAGTAAAGTGTCACCTGAGATTTAGAAGTATGACTTTAAGCATTGATCTGTATTTGTAGTCAGAACTCCTTTTTACCAAATAGATATTTACTCAGGCAGATGAGAGTGTCAAGAATAGCTGGTTATGACATTAGTCCTATTTTTTTAACTTTTGTTACAGTTAGTTATGGAAAGCATGATTCTTTAACTGCATTTAATGCTATGCTTTAACATCAAAAGACTGTCCACACATTGCTTTTCCCTTCTGAATTTAAACTGCAGAGTAATGAAAGAAATTCTACTGATTCGTACTTAAAATATTATAATTCCCTGGACCTAGTATGGTGTAACAGGCTGTTTGCAAAACTAAGTGGATAAAAGATAATATGGCTCAAAGCTTATGGACAGAAATTAGAGGGGAAAAAGTCAAATTGTAATTAAGGAAAGCAAAGCAAGTTCATGTTGATTAGCTAGCTAAAACAGGGGAAAATTAATAGATGTGAAAGCAGAATTGGAGGAAATTACCATTGGACCAAGTTATCAAGGGTAATAATTAGCTTTTCCACAACTGCACGCTGTGCATTGAGAACAAATGTTTGTTTGTTTTAAAAAATAAATTACACAAAGCATGGGATTTGAAGTGGAAATTAATTAACTTCATCTTATCATCTGTGTTCTACAGGGTATAAGAGTAAATGATCATCACAAAGTCTTCTATCATCAGTCTTTGAAAATGTATCACTATTTTCCCTTCTGGCAATAGGGATTTGTTTGATAACAGGTTATAGGGCACACAACAAGATTTTACAAAACAGGTTATTAGCACTGTCAAGCAGATTAATATCTAGGTGGCTTGAATATATAAACACTAAAGCAAAGCATGGCTAATAGGAATTACTCAGGAGGGAGATAAATATTTATAATAGAATTAAATTTCTTGCACTGAGTTTTCTGTGGTTGTGGCTATCCTAAGGAATCTATGTTTAAAGGAATATTTACTCCACAACACATGAATAGATTTCTTTAGCTGCTAAGAATACAGCACTGCAGCATACTCATGCAATCTTTTCTCCCGTATTTGTTTTCATCTCATTTTTCAAGTCTTTCTCTTACGGTTACAACAAACACCAGTCTCAGAATTCCTCACATGATCTTTTCTTTGGTGGTGGAGGCTGGCAGTGAAACCTTTATTTGTGTATTGTTTGAGAAGACATGTCACATGCTCAAGTTATAATTCACAGTTATTCTCTGAGAATAGGAAAACTGCACCAAAAATCATTCTGAGCGAATACAGGATTTCTTAAGTAGTTCAGATTAGATACTATCATATTTCAGATGACAATCATGAAGCAAAATGAATCTTCTCTAGGTGATGATTCACTGCAAAAATATGATACTTGAAATGCTGAAACTCCATAAGACTTTATATACAACCAGAAGAAATCTGCTCTGAAAGAGGAGACAACTCAGAAAGCAATCTCATATAACCTTTGGGAATTTATTTTTTATTCTAGCCTACTTCTTGGTTAAGGTTATTCATTCCAAGACTAAATACAGCATTGTTAGGAATGAAAGTTGTTAGAAAAGTGGATTCACCCTAAAGCAACATTGTTTAAATTTTATTTTGAGACTGGTGCTATCAGGCATTCATATAATGTTTACAGCAAATATAGTAATAGAAATATTAACTTCTTGGCATTTTGAAGAAATGAATTCATAAAGGATAATTCAATCCATCTTTTAATATTCCAGATTTTCAAACATCACAAATAAGGAAAACCTCCAAGAGAGTCTGCATGAACTCAGAAATCCTGTCATCTATAATCAACTACTTAGTTAATGTCACCAAAAGTTTTGCATTGATCACACCATCTGTTCTGTCCCATTTTTTCTTTGT
This sequence comes from Sitta carolinensis, assembly GCA_032173965.1. Lineage (NCBI taxonomy): Eukaryota > Metazoa > Chordata > Aves > Passeriformes > Sittidae > Sitta > Sitta carolinensis. The sequence continues at coordinate 32,558,666 of CM063283.1, forward strand.
AGACTTTATTTTACCTTTTCTGTGCATATGCCTAACTGGAAGAGAGAACAGAGGTTGAGTGTTCTTCCAGTCATGGACAGTCATTTCACAGATGGATGGACAGAATAAGTGACTGTCCATCCCATAGGATTCCACCTTATTTTTTCTACACCTTGCATAAACTACTGACTAGCGCTGGTGGATTCATTTTTCAAAATTTTAAAGTGGGATGTACTTAACAAACTGCTGCTAGTAAGCAGCAATTATTCTAAATTCTCTCTAGTCAATGTCTCTTCTGAAGAACCACTTGCTTTCTTTATTTTCAAGGAATTACCTAAGATGGATGTAATTACACCCTTGTTTCTTTACTAGTTGTTTGGGGAATGGATACATCACCATAGAGAGGTGGCTATCACAGCAGATTCATCATGAAGGAGTTGTAGCAGCTTGATCTGTTGCTTAAGTTTTGGAAATCTGTCACATGAGATTTGCTAGGATGTTCTGACTGAGATCCAACTGCCTCTGCAGAAGAATGTGAATTTTTTGCAATTTTTTTTTTCTCCTAGTTCCCCCTGGGTATCTCTGCTACACTGCATCCAATCAAATGATATTAAATATATATATACAAGTACATTATTAAATCCATAAATCACTGGAGTAGGTTAGATACCTAGTTATAAGTTAGTTAAAATTAGATAAAATTAATTGACTTTATGTTTGCAGTTGAATTTCAGATTTTTTAAACGTGAGTACAGTCATTTTCATGCAAGCACCTACACGAAGAGTAAGAATCCAGGATGTCTCTGTAGTCAGCCAAAATATAGTCAGCCAAAATATAGTCAGAAATATATATCACCTGAAACAGACACATAGAGTACATTCTCTCAGCATGGCATCCAAGGATAAAAAGAATGTTAGAAGAAAGCTCTCACAGCCTGCAGCAGCTCCTGTAGAAATTCAAAGTTTTCTGTAGGTCTTTTGTCACATAGTAGTACCATGTACACCTCTCAGATACCTTACAGAATCTCAATCTGTATTTTATGTCTCTATGTAGGCAGTTGAATTAATACTCTAGTATCTGTTCAGTTGTTAATGTTCAGCTGCAATCTGGCGCTGAAGCGCACATATTGTTTTGGTAGTGCATGCCTGCTATAAAAGCACTTATTTTTTGGCAGCGTAAGCCAGATATAAATTCACTATTCTTTTTTTCTGTTTATTTCTCTGGTTGCTTTATAAGGTCAAAATCAATTTTTGTTGTTTCACTGATACTGTAATTTCTGAATGGCTATAAAGAAACTTCCAAATTAAGACTGTGCTTGCCTATCTTTGACCTTTGCCTTTCTAATTACTCATTTTCTCTGTGTGATAAGGCTGAGAGTAGAACTGAGTTAGAATTAAGAATCATATCTTGCAAAATACTGTAAAATATTGTAATAACATTTTTATCAGAGTTGGAAAGAACTATATTAAAGATAGTGTTCTTATCAGAAGTGAAACTTGCTAAGCTGGGGAGTTGAAGAGTTTTGGACTATACAACCAGAATAAATTACTCCCTTTATCAACAAGTTAAGACAATAATTTCACGCTTTATAAAAATTTATTCTACTAAGAACAATACATATTTTTTAAAGAGAAAAATCAGCTAATGAAACTGTTTTCCATGTTCTCTGGTTTTTGTCTTCTATGAAATGTATGCATGCAGAATATGTAAAAGGAAGCTTTATAAGTAATACAAATTCTGAAAATAAAGAAAAAAATCATAATACTTTTCCCTTCCCTGAACTTCTCTGAACTTCCCTGAACTTTCTTCAACTTCCCTTCCCTCAATTTCCCTCAACTTCCCTGAACTTCCCTTCATAAACTTCCCTCATCTTTTCTCTTCTCCTCTCTTCTTCTTCTTCTTCTTCTTCTTCTTCTTCTTCTTCTTCTTCGTCTTCTTCTTCTTCTTCTTCTTTGTCTTCTTCTTCTTCTTCTCCTTCTCCCCTTCCCTTCCCTTCCCTTCCCTTCCCTTCCCTTGTCTTCCCTTGTCTTCCCTTCTCCCTTGTCTTCCCTTGTCTTCCCTTGTCTTCCCTTGTCTTCCCTTGTCTTCCCTTGTCTTCCCTTGTCTTTCATTGCTTCTTCTTTTCTCCATTGGAGTTTTAAAAAAGTATTGGGCCAGGAGGGGATATTTGCAATGGTCAATTTGGGGAATAAATTTTATTTAAAACAGTAGCTTCAACAACAGAATAAGTACTGAGAAGATGCAAAAAAGTAGTTGTACAAATAAGTGAAAATAGGAAGACTTGTGAAAAGAAATGCCTGTGTCAAAAATTTTTGGAAGTTAAGTGGACAGCTGTATTTCAAAATACATAGAAAAGAGAACTGGAAGGAATATTGTCTTTGGTAGGAGAAATACAGAAACCCTAAATAAAAGTTAACTAGAAATACTGAAAACTACAAGGAAGACATTTTACAAGAGTGTCATAGAAATTACAGCCCCGATTCTATCCCTTACAGGCATTCGGAATGTAAAGGGTCGGATTTTTGGCTAAGAGACTAAAAGATAACTCAAGTTCTGATGAATAATACAGAGACCAGGACTTTTTCCACTTCCTTTATCGCATCTGCTCCACTCCTGTGTCTTTTTATACTTTTGTGCCTTCAAAAAATATTGCAGCAATAAGAATAAAGGCATATTGAAAATTCAAAATATCGGAAATGATGGAAATTGGTTAAGAGTGTTAGTCTTCTCAGTTTTCTTGCGCTGAATAGAACCATGAATTTTCCTCCTTTTATGCTGTATTTCTGAATTTTATAAATGCCTTGTGCTCCCACCTTTAAGTTTAGGAGGAGAGTAGCCACAAAACAGCTAAATGAATTGTTGCATAAAATAAGAGGAAGCATATCATAAAGGAAAGCAGGCTTTCCAATTAAGATTAGTACACCCCCAGGATTCAGCATGCAGTTAGAAAAGACCACCCATTTATTAAATGAATTTCTCTTTTAATTATTTTAATTAATTACTTTGGGATTTAAATTTAAATTAATTAAATCTTCTGTTCCTGGATAGCTACTCTTATAGTAAGTAAATCTAAAACAAACAAACAAAAATGTGTTCTGCTTTAAATCAGATTTAAAAATTTTGAGATGCACTGATGTTATTGAATCTGCATAAATTTCAAGTTAAGTAACACGTCATCTTGTTCTAAGCAGCTGACACAGAAAGGAAAAAACATGCATGTTTAAAAGAACTTACTTTTCTTACTAAGACTTCAGAAAGATTTTATTCTGTCTGTAGTTAATATAACTTTTGCATCATTTTTTACAGCATCAAGTTTAAATTATTTCAATTTCTTTTTTGAAGTCTTTTCATGCTGTTTCTAATTGACTGAGGCAATCAATTACAGCATATTCCCAGTATTTCAGGAGCCATGAAACTTGTTTGCTGGAGATAAATTATTAAATTAATTACAAGGTTTGAGTTCTGTTCTCGATGTGTCTTTGCACAAAATTATAAACACTCAAGAGTTAGGTAAGGCTTAGAGCCCTAAAGATAAGCATCCAATGCCATTAGGAATGTCCTAAATATCTACACAGACTGAAAGATACCAGTGGGAAACTTCAAGAGAAAACAGATACCTTTATTTCTATTCAAAATGTACAACTGTAGAGCAAAAAGTAATTTTTAATTAGAAAATGGCATCTTGACTTTCATCTATATAGAAAAGCAATATATGAAGAGTTGTTTTGGGGATCTGGACCTAAATCTTCATAACTTCTAGGATTTCTAGGTAATTTTCTGAATTTTGAGGTATATAATGAAGCTGAGCCAAAAAAACTGCAGAAACATTGACATCCATTAAAAAAAAAAAAAAAAAGAAATGGGTAGCTATTCAAACTTCTCCTGTCTGTCATCTTGCAATAATGCTTATTCCTAAATATATTAGTTGATATAAATATAGTTATAGCTTATTTTGTATTGATCTGAAATATCTCAATTTAAGCTTTAAACACTTTTGGTGGAATGCCCTTGAAATTAACATCCTCATTGGTATTCTCTCAAGGAAGAAATTATGTCTTCAATCAGAATAATAAGTGTAAATGAGGTAAATCATGGGCCATGCATATATCTCTAAGAGAAATGTCATGATATTACCGAGGTAGTCTGTGGTAAAGAAAAAATTAGAGTGTTCTTTTGAAGTCAAATTTTTGAAAATATTTTTTTTCTGTTTTCAAAGAAAGCAAAAGCATATGACTGAAACTAATTTCCTGCAATTTTTCTCTTTGTGTTGCATACTTAAAAGCATTTAATACTTCATTTTGAAATCTTCTGTTCTGGTTCCATTGTTTGTTGCTGTCCTCATTTTTCATTCCATTTTTATCAAGCAAGGAATCAAAATATAATGCTCTGACAATTCAGAGAACAACAGATTTTGGTTAGCATCACACTGTTTTGTCATCCTACAAGATTCTGTATTTCAGGATTTTTTTCTTTCATCTATGCAGAAAAACTGCACTGAGGAACAATATCTATTCTCCATTTGAGCATCATATACCTTTAAATATACATTGGCTGAGATGTGAAATGTTCCAAAAGGAGCAAGAAGATGTTTCCTTATCTGGTCGGTAACTGAAATAGTCTTCTGAAATTCAAAGGATGAAAGAAGAAAAAATCACAGAAGAGGGCTGCAGCTCTCGCTTCTTCTTCTAAGAGAAAGAGGGCCCATATCAATGTTTTAATGAAGGATTCAGGTTGTGGCCCTGGACTTCCTGCCCCACACAGTCCCTACAATCCCAACACCCCTAGGTGTTAGAAAATAGTCAGGTCTAAAGAGGTTAAAGGAGAAATTGGGATATTTGGTATAGAAAAAATATTTTGGCAAAACCAAATAACTTCAGTGTCTTGAAAATGCAGTTATGGTGTATATTTTATTTAAGGCTGGAATTTGGATTAAAAAATGAAAAAGAAAAATATATAATTTTTGTCTCTTTTCAAGCAAACCTAGGATAAAGAAAAGAGTTTTGCACACAGGCCACTAAGCTCTGATCTGCTTTGGACCTGTCATTCATCATTCTAAGGGAGTCTCAGTGGCTTTTTGGAAGACAGATAGGACAGAGAGTTGGTAGAAACAGTGAATTACAAATGTGGAATAGGAAAGTGCTTAGTCTACTTGCAGTAGGACATTTCTCAATAACTTCTAAATATAATATATAGCAGGTCATAGGGGTATAATGACAGTATGATATTGAATATGTTTTTGTGTTTTTTTATTTCCTGAAGTCAATCAACTCACAATATTACTTTTATTGTTTTCTGTTTATTTTTCCAGACAGGTATTTGGATTTCAGAGGCACATTTCATTTATCATGTTGAACTCAGATGATATTTTTTACCACCAGTGCCTTTTAGAGCTCATAGAATAATACTATGGCTATAAGTTAGACACTACTATTGACATGAGTTATTTTTATACAGATGTATTTTCTTAGTGGGTCAGAAAACAATTGTTTGTCATATCAATCATACCTGTTACATTTTGTCTCTAAGGTTTGTGATATGGTGAAATTGCCTGAAACCAAAGTTCTATGACTCTATTTATTTATTAGCCCCTAGCATTGCCACTACTTCTGTGGAAAGTTTATCTTACTAGTGAATAATTTACCTTCATGATAAAATTAATTTTATATTTAAACTCTTGTTTACTTATTGAGAAACATATACATGGAAGCTTTTTATGGAAGACACAATGACCATAAAATTAAGCATATATCAAAAATTACACTTTTTTTTTGTTTGTTTTTTGTGGGAACTAAGTATTTCATGTGACATTTAGTGAACACATAGACAAGTATTTAAAGTTTATATTTTTAGCAATCACTGTAAACTCTGTAACCTGTCTATAGAAATAAGAATTTTCAGTGGCCAAGTTCTTCTCCCTAAAAAAGTTAGCCAAAATATTTCATGGAAATATCTGGTTTTTCATTGAAGAAACATGGGTAACTATTTTAAATTATATACCTGCCTTTTAGACGGAACTGCAGTGATGTAATTAATCATTATCTTTATCTCAAGACATATTGAGAGAAAATCTCCATTAAATAATTACAGCTAGACATTCGTGGTTGTCTTGCTTAGGACAGAGAATCTGTCTTGATATTTACAGGACAGAAGTGAAATTCAGTAACTGCCTAGCCTCTACCTGGTTATGTCTATAACTTTATATATACTTTCTGAATGAGTTTAGGTAAGTCTTACAATTCATCTCATTCCTCATGATTTTCTGCAATTTTATGTGATGCTACTTATATGAAGGCATGCTATGCTTATTTTCAAACTCTATCAATAAATCATATATCCAACATACATGTGAGAGTATGAGAGTTAATTTGTATTTTTTAATCTTCTGTGTAAATGCAGTCTTCAAGAGCCATTTCTATATTACTAATGCTGTTATGAAATAATTTTACTTAAATCTGTATTTTTTAGTAAATCATAGCTTCATAACCCCTTTTATTAATGAATGTTCTCAATAAATAAAAAAAAATTCAAGGCATTATTTTATTATAGAGTTGTGCTAAACGCTTATAATGCATAGTTCTTCACTTAGTTTTATCCACAAAAATTTAAATATTACTATAAATAAAACCTTGTTTTATTATATTTCATCATTTATTATGACAACCTATGAAGTGATTCATTTTCATGAGCCTATCAATGTCAAAACTAATTTGTGTAATTTTCTTGTTAATCTAAAGAAACACTGTTGGCTAGTCTCAGAACAATTTATATTCTCAGAGAAATTAAGGTCATCTAATGAACTTAAACAGGACCATTTGTTTAGGAAGCGCTTTCATGTCCCTCTCCTCTTTGCTACAGAGCCAGAAGAACATGTGTTCCTTTGGTGAATGAAGCAAATGATCTGTAAAGCCTAACTGGCCCACAGATAGCTTTTTCTTATGAAGGGAGCTTTGTTGGGAGTCTATAATTCTAGTCCAAATTAGCAAGACAAAACAGCTGATATGCATTAGTGTTCATTAAACAACCACTTTTACAGTTAAACAAACAAACAAACAAACAAACAAATAAATAAATAAAAAAGCCACTTCATACAAGCCTTAAAACAAATTTGGGTAAAGCAAATTTAACGTGGTCCAGTCCTCGTCTTGGCAGAACTAATGTAAAGTCTTTTAACTCTGCTGTTAGCAGTGTTTCAGCCTGATTAGCAGTGATTCAGGCCTAATTGTGATATTATTCTGTCTACTTTTTACCCAGGCATATACTGAAATATGGCACAGCCTCGTAAGAGAAATATAGCAGTATTTATCTTGTAGCTCTAGAAGGGAGTCAAGTGACCAACACCCAGATGCAAACACACACCTGATACTACCCAGATCCCAGAAATTAGAGCCATCTGATTTTTTAACTTATGAGAGCAACAAGTCATTCTTCATGCTAGGCAGATCTTGACCTATGTAAAATTGTTTACAAATACTGGTGATACACACCAGAGTTTGAGTCCCAGAGAAAATAATTTCTTTGCTTTTAGCTTTGTTCAGCCTGGCTTCCCAGAGCATGGCTCTCCTGATCTTGGAAAATAAGAGTCAAACAAAGACTGCAGCTATCAGGACCACAAATCTGTCATGTACTTACTGATTCATTAGTATATGTTCTTAACATTTGCTTCTCAATTGTTAAAGATTACATATTAATTGAATGCAACAAATACATGCTTATTTGGAGACGCAGGTTTTTGCTGGTGTCTCAGTTGCTAAGACTTTTTCTCCCAGTTCCCCTGTATTCACAATTTCAATGACCATAATAACATTTCTTGAGCTACAGGCTTACAATAGCTTTATTCCCAGCTGTGCCTTTCATGAGGGAATATCCAGAAAAAAATAATAAATAGTCATCACAGTTGATGAGAATTAGGCTCTAGGAATAGCTCTTCACTGTAGAAATAGTCTCTTAAGGATCCTACAACAGAGATGCAAAATTTGAATGAACACTGGATCTATAAACATATGTCCCATTAGAGATTTTTTTGTGTGACTTTTCTTTTGCAATTTTAATGATTCTTTGCTCTGCAAAAAAAGCCATGATTCCCCTGCCTGCTACCAGAAAACAAATATCAGCTTTTGCACTTGTGGGCAGGCAGAAGCTTACAAAGACATTTTTGAAGTAGGAAATGGTCTAAAATATTTTCATTTAGAGAAGACCATCTTAATTAGAATCTTCCTTTATATCTTACACAAGCATTTTCCCAAATAGTGACAATATATATATATATATATATATATATATATATATATACATGGAATCAATATGTGCAGTCAATATCAGAGCTAATAACAGACATTGAAAGGCAACAGTGAATTTAAAGGCAAAGGTATCATTCTTTTGTCTTTCTCAAGGTAAATAATACATTATAACATCTTTCCAATATATCACACTCAGCTTCCAAGAAAAAAAGCATCTTTGTAGCAAATATCCCCAGCAGTATATATTTTTCTCATGATTGTATTGCTTTTTTTTCCCCAATTTTAGAGAATAGCAGGTTTTCTGAATCTGAATCTGATGTACTGAGCAAATGGAAAGTTTTTCTCCAGGCAACCAAAATCACAATTGATGGAGGATGGAAATAAGAATTTACTGGGCTTAAGCAATGTGAAGATAACATAAGATTTGAGATGAGATGTCCAGGCATTTTTTATTGTTTCTTTAAATGTGTGTTTACTGTATTTGCAGCATTCATTTTTCTTAGCAGATTTCCTGGTTTTGTAGATATAACAAAGTTTTCCTCTGCTCTCAGACAGGAGACATTATAATAATGGGCCAAAGAATGAGAATCTAAGGTACTTCACTGATAATAACAGCAACATATAATATTAACAGCAAAGATAAATAATGAACAATTATATTAGTAAAATGATATTGTCCAGGGATTTTAATATGAAGTTGACATTGTAGTTTTAGGAACTTTGGTATGGTAGGGAGAGTTCAAGCCTACTAATGGCATAATCTGGTGTTAAATAAATTTGATAACAATTGGATCATTTATCAGTACTCATACTTCATTTCCTGAAGAATTTTCAAGGTTACTTCTAGATTCAAGGGAACTTTAGGAAATGCCATTCAGTGCAAACTCCATTCGACCAAAATTTATAACCCTTAGTATCTGTATTACTATTTTTAATATGCTGATGGCCAGATTGAATTCAGCCTGTTAATGCATCTCACGTAAATTGCGTATTGTGATGCCAAAAAGTCTCTGATGAGAATGTGTTTCTGTTCACTGTCACATTATGCAGTGAGTCTAACCTCAAAGTCTTGTACTCATGAAGTGCCCCTGACTCTCGTGTAAGTAGTATCCTACAGCTATCTCAAATGTGTTTCTGGTGTCAAGAAATAGGTGTGACCTACTATTTTTCCCTAAAGATTATTTCGTATGCTCCTGTCCATATGTGCATAAAGTGTAGGAAACACTTAAGTACTCAGCGCTGTCTATTCAAACATCAAAATCTCATTGCCTAATTTATAATCTGGTGAAGTGTGATTCAAAGGTGAGGAATAGGAGTTTTGTGGCAACTTGAAAAAATACTACATATATCACAGCAAAAATGGCCACGTGTTCTAAAATCTGCTACAGAATGACCACAGGTATAGGTGTGTTTGCTCTGTCTCTGTCCCGGCCAGCCCTGGCTCCGCAGCTGCAGCAGGGGTACAGCTCGGCACAGGCTGCGTTAGCTGATCCCGCGGGACGTGGCTGGTCTGTCAGGCAGCAGGCAACGATGGCAGGAATAGAGTGAGGGACCTCAGCTTGGGGTTAAGGAAAAAGCTTTATTTGTCCCACATTAGTAACAACCTCAGCTCTCACAAAGCCCCAGGCAAAAACCCCCAGAGCACCAGGGTACAGCACCTTTTGAATGGGGGAGGAATCGAGGGGGGGGGTGGGGGTGGTTTTGACCTAGGGCCAATGAGGAACAAACAGGGGATGCTCTCTAACAAATTGACAAACTGGGGAACAAACCAGGAAACAGCGGGAGGGGGGTCCGAGACTCTGTCCAATCACTCCGTGAACTTGCAAGAACTTTCCAGACTGGAGGTGAGGCCACAGAGTGACAGACAGGGGTCTGGGAGTGAACCGGGAAGAATCAAACAAGATAAAAACAGGGGGTTATACAGAACAAACCATTTAACAATACAAAAAATTTAAAACTTGAAAAAGCACACTACTGCAGACAGGCTTTCTTTCTTCCTCCCCCTGCACTGCTGAGAGAGAGAAGAGGGTAAAGGAGTTGGGAATGAAGGATATACCATATATAATACTAGAGATAAAAGATAAAGTTATAACTGGGTGCTTAGTGTAAATTTCTTTTTAACATGCTCTTCCAGCTAACCTGGAACAAGTCTATGAAATGACAGGTCTTTATAAAAAACATCATGTCCACTTTTGACAAGGCAAGAGAAGTTACAAATCTGACCTCATCTGAGTTCTGGAGAAAACCTGTGATACAGTAGTTATCCACATGGCATATAGAAAGACTTTTGCAAAATTTTTGTACCAAACCCCTGGGTGAACTAAATAATCAACATTTTTTTTTTTTTTTTCTAAGAAGAAATAAATCAAAACCAGTAAGAATTTTGTACAGACATGCAGGTCTCAAGTGATTTAATTTCTACTGCATCACAGCTGTTTTAATTGAGTCAAAATAATGTTATGAAATCCTTTGAGTTAAATGATAAACTCTCTGAAATTCCATAATAACATCAGGATTAGAAATTTTATTCTGTACACTGAAAAGTGTGGAACTGTAGTCCATTTACACAACAGATATGAAAGCACACAGTTCTTCCATCAGGACCTTTAACAGAGAATGAACTACTTAGGTCTACCCAAACTTCAGCACAAAGTCTCTGTGCTTCTTGAAAGGCTGAAGAAGACATGAGCATCTTTTATTTTATAACATACTGTCAGATGCAAATAAATAAATTAAAAAAAAATATCTCTCTAAAAAGTAGTCTACTGTGAATAATTAGCTATTTACATGTATGGTCTTCTTTTCCTGTTTTCCAGTGTATCACAGTTAATACTCTTGTCTTCTCCAGAATTACCCCTATATAAATACCCTGTACTGTTCTTGTTTTGTACCATACTTTTGTCTTAGGACTTTGTGTTATATGTGTACATATATGTGAAGATCTGGTGGAGAATTTTCTGCTGAGATATGATTATCTAAAATAATTTGACTTGCCATCAACTGGAATATAATACTGCTGCAAAGCAGAACTGGAATGTGCTCTGGATTTCTTAATTTAAAGTAAGAAGTCATTTACTCTCTGAATTACAACAGTCACAGTGTATCACTCTTAATGTCCTCATCCTAATTAGTATTTAATGGCTTATACCAGGTGACAAAGGTTCAATGGGACACAATGCCTTTTCCTGCCCTTTTCATACAAGACAATTTATAGGGCTCCTTTTGTCAATCTAATTGTGCATTACCTCTTCAGGACTCTAATCTGCCCCACTGGGCCCTAAACTGGATCAAAACAGAGAATCATAGAGAGATGTTAAAAAAAGTACAATAAATGCCTGAAATAGCAGGTCTCTGTTAGAGCATATTCCAATAAAAGGAATAAATGTAACCATAAGCAATGCCAGTTGGTACCAACGTGGACTAATTGCTTCAGTTTTAAGTGAAAAATTAATTAGAGGGAAAAAAGTGGTTTTTTTCTTCAAATGCAAGAACATTCTGCTCCAAAGTTAGTTCTTAGAAAAGTATAAAATCAACTTTTTTTCAACAATTTGCAACTCAAAGAATGATGAATTGCAATGAAGCGTTGCAAGTGTTTAATAGTTGTCCCCAAGAAATTACTGAAAATGCACAATGAAAAGGGGACCCCAGTATTATTGAAATGCATATCTGAAGCACAATGCACAATTTTCCATGAAGATGGTTTACTTTTCCCCATATATTATTCATAGTTTTACCTGTGGCTTTAAAAAGAAAGCAAAAAAAAAAAAAAAAAAAAAAAAAAAATCCAGGTAATTTCAATGCTGGTTTGAGCTTGCTCTTAGCTATGCAATGCTAAATTAGACAGCCATCTGCATTCCAAGTAAATGAAGCAGTCCTGTCCTGCCCGGGATGCCTGGATAATGATCACACACTAAAGGTTATGGAATTACTGGATAGAGGAATAAAAAGTAAATTTCATCTCTGTGCTACACATGTACATCAAATGTCTGCTTATCAGTAATGTAAAAAAAAAAAAAAAAATAATGTGTGTTTCTTACTGAAAGGGCATTAAATACTCATTGGGATGCATTGGGATATAGAAAAGTAAGGAATTGTGTGCAGCTATGCCTTGTTCTTTTAAAACAGTTGTAACTTTTTGATAACTTCAAGAAATAGAATCATAGAATCATGGAATCACAGAATCATAGAATCACAGAATCAATCATAGAATCATAGAATCAAAGAATTATTTGGGTTGGAAGGGATCTTAAAGATCATGCCCACCATGGGCAGGGGCACTTTTCACTAGACTAGATTGCTCATGGCCCCATCCAACCTGTACTTGAACACTTCAGGAATGGGGCATCCACAACTTCATTGTTCCGCTGCCTCACCTACCTCGCAGTAAAGAATTTCGTCTTCATATCTAATCTAAACCTACTCTCAGTTTAAAGTCATTCCTCCTTGTGATATCAATACATATTCTTGGGAAAAGTCTCACTCCAGCCTTCTTATACACCCCTTTCAGATGCTGAAAGTCTGCAATAAAGTCACCCCAGCACCTTCTCCAGGCTGTAAAACTCCAACTCCTACTTTCTTAGCCTTTCCTCATAGGAGAGGTGCTCCAGGCCTGTGATCCACTTGGTGGCCTCCTCTGGACTCACTCCAAGAGGTCTGTGTTCTTGTGCTGAGGACCCCAGAGCTGGATGCAGCACTGCAGGTGGAGTCTCAGAATCCCCTCCCTCCCCTGCTGCCCACACTGCTTTGGATGCAGCCCAGGACACATTCGGCTTTCTGGGTTGCAAATGCACAGCGCTGGTTCTTGTGCAGCCTCACATCCTCCAGCACCCTCAAGTCCTTCTCAGAAGAAAGAAATTAATTATACTGGAAATTATAATTTAAATCACCCTAACCCCAAGAGGCAGAACTATGACCTTTTCTGAAATTCTCAAGCTCTGCATGCCTCTGCAGCTACTGACACAAGAGTAAATTATATTTTGAAAGGCAATACTTGACTTTCCCAACTTTGCAGACACAAGAAAGATGTTTTGCAGGACAGAAAGAACAGAATGCTCTTTGTATGTACATTTTCTGCATTCTTTTTGCAATATTAAAAGCAGCATTATTTCAATTTTCTTTATTCGTTTTAGTCTTGGGCAGCTTTTATAGAGGACTATAAGAGGAAAGACCCAGAAGGAGAACCTCTCTGCGTGACTTTCTTGCAAATACTGGAAAATTACCCGGTTTTATTTAAGATTTGAAGCACAAGATGCAGTTGTTAAGTCTTTTAATGAAGTGTGAACTTCAGCTGTTAAATTGTGTCTCATTAAGAGACAGAAAAAATACTCCATATGAACTTCTTACCTACAAAATTCATCATCAGAGAGCAAAGCCACAATCTTTTCCTCAATATTTGCTTGGATCTCTGAAGATTTAATCTATCATGCATGAAGTGATATATACAATAAAATCAGCATCAAAACTTCCATTTGATTTCAGTGAGAAAAGGGACTTCAGTCCTGTTTTAATACTTGGACTATATGATTCTCCAGTTTCTCTGTAGGGTTTTAAGTTGGAAGATAATTGAAATTCAGAGTCTTTTATAGCTTCCAAACCATCTGACACTGAATGCTATAAAATCATTATCTAATAAAAACTTTACTTAATTATAATCAAAATAATGAATCTAGTAGAAAATTTACTTAATTTTGAAAATATACTTTTATCAATATTTTTTACATGGCTAAAATTCAACTTACATTTTTGTACCTAATGAAATGTAACCCAATGCATGTCTAATTTTTTAGTTGTGAAGAAAAATGAATCATAGACTTTTCAGAATGTTTTCTGCAGTTTTATTTACAGAAAAAAAATTATTTGTGATAACAAATTATTTTTTAACTTTAAATCTTATAAGTTCTTTTTCAAGACACAGAAATTATAGTTTATAGGTGATCTGTTACATTTTTTCTTCTGAAGTGTACATCTAGCTGCTAATTTCATTAGCAAAATTTCCTCTGCAATGTAATAGAATTATAAGTAAAACATAACAAATGGAAAGATTTTAAGCAGACTTTGATCCATTTAGGGGTATAAACATTGCCTGAATCATATAGGCTTGAGGTATGCATCTGTCAGGTTTCTAAAATAAAAAAATGTTTGTTGTTGTTGTTGTTTCACCTGACTTGAATTTGTCTCTGTCTCTCTGCAAGTTTCTCCTTCCCCCAGCCCAGGACCTGAAGAAGAGGTTGTGATCATCTGTTCTCTTGTTTTTTCAAGGACTTGTTTATTCTTTGTTATCTTACATTTGTGGTTCTGGCCTGCTGAGATCCTTTATGCAGACCAGGTTGTGAAAAACTCCCAAACTCCTTCCCCTTTGGGATGGTGTTATCTTTTATACTAAAAATTACATATGCTTTATTTACAATAATTCTCCAATACCTATCAACCACATCAAACAGTGTACCTTTACTCTAAACCAATTAAAATGTGCCACCATCACAGCAGAAGATGAAGAACAAGACACCAAGAAGAAGGACAGGGACACACCCTATTTCCTCCATCTTTACCCCTTAAACTCACATTCTAAAATCCAAAAATTCTACTCTTTCACCCTGTGATATCTTAATTGTCATTCTACCTAAAATCTTGTAACTTATAAATTTTCCAGGACAGTCAGAGTGATGTCCTGGACCCCACATGCATCCAAAAAGGAAACAAGCATAATTAATTACAAGTAGTATTTCATTTGGTGCCCGCAATGAAAATCTGAATGAGATCCAAAGCATTTGGCAGAACATTCAGTACTTGACTTCAGCCACGTTGCAGCAAAGTATGCTTTCCAGATCCATGGAAGGGTGAGATACCTCCTGATAACTTACCTTCAGAGCAATGGTGTATTGTTACTAGACTGGCAGCAAAAAATGTTTTTGTATTCAATAGTTATGTTTGAATAACTGTGCTTGACCTTGTTTTGGGATCCAGAGCACAGGGGTTTATTTCTCTGGAAGACAAACATCTTCCTTTAAGTTTCAGATGAGGAACTTCTACCCACATAAGAGTATGTTGACTTGGGTACTCTGATGGGAGTTGTAGTTTCTTATAAGCCTTCTCTGGCATCTTTAGAGGAAAGGATTATGTTGAAAAATACAGAGTGGGATTTTAAAACCTATACTCACTATTCCACAAACTACTATTTTTCTATTTCTTTCTTTCTTTTTTCTTTCTTTCTCTTTGCCTCTTTTGCTATTAAATAAAATATATCAAATTTTTTGGCATTAACATCTAGCCTTTTTTGTTTTAATCATTTTTTTTTTGTATATTTCAAACTTTTCTGTTTGAAATATTTTTTGAGTATATTTCAAACTTTTCTGTTTGTGATTGTAATATCTCTTATCCACAGATGCTGTTTCCTTTGCTCTTCTGTGTTTAAACTGGTTTGTAACACTCCTGAGTTGCCAGGGCTAAATTTCCAGAGCTCTGGAATCTAAATGATACTTTAGAATTTACAAGAAGCTGAAGAAGTACTTCAGAAACACAACCAATCTCTATTAATAAAAATTATAAAAATTATGGAGAGTTTTGAATATACTGGATATGTGAGATTAATTCTACCAATCTGAAAATGTACTTTATGTTTCATTTGGAATGTAGCTACAGTTTCCACTGATATCTGGATGGCTTCTTTATCTTTTAGTTAAAATATTTTCTCCTAATGTTATCATCTTTGATGTGTCTAGCTATCATGAAAAACCGTTGTGAAAACGCCAAATGGAAAATTACCTCATCAAAAAGAATATCTGCCAGTGTCAAGAAACATCCCAGACCCCATCACTCTGCTTTATTGTAACAGTAGTTGTGTCACCATATAAGGTACTAAGCATGATTAGGGCCGACAGGTTTGGCAAAGTAAAACGTCATCTCTGCTGAAGAATGTTTATTACATAATTAAGGAACAAATACAACACTTCACTGTTAATTGAAAAGGAGAAATGGAAACCACAAGGAGCATGTCAGTCTTTTAATTTTGGTGCTTTTATGTGGTTGATCAAACACTGAGGTAAACAAGATGACAGCTATCTAAAAGCTGTGGGGAAGGAATGGCCACATTAAGGGAAAGCACTCCTCCCAAAAACAGGTTAGAAGTTTGTAATGATAGAGCCCATTGACTCCTGCCTATTGGCAGAGTGTTTGCAGGTAATTCTGGAAACAAGATGGGGCTAATGAGTATAAATGATGATGCAGTCTCTATTAGTAGCACAGGCTCCACTAATAAAACTACAGCATTACAGTTCCTCAGTAATACTGATCAGTACCAGGTGGATTCTAAATAAAGTATTTGCCATCTCTTAGAAGGGTCAACTATTAGGTAGCAGAGCATCTAGTAACTGGAAAGACAGAAATGTATAAATGCTAAATATGGGGCTATTTTTCAGTCCTAAACAAGTTTTTAGTACTTGACTTTTGGACACATTGTTTCTTAATTTTTTTTAATTTTTTGGGTTTGCAGTTGGTGTGATAGAAACCAACTTTAACTTGCATGTTTTATCCATTGCTTTAAATCTTATAAGATACATGTATAAGCACCTACCCAGGTGCTTATTTGGAATCAGTAAACGTTCTCAGAAGAAAAAATATCCAATCAACCTCTGCACCAAAAAGAAAGAACAGTCACAGCAGTGGATGTTATGGAAGGCTCATTACCAAAAAATGTTCTTCAATGTATTTTTGCACCCCTTACCTATCTTGAAAAGGAAAGATGACTTGTGGCGCTTGGGCTAAACCCAAGCCGTTAAAAAAAGCTTGCACAGGATTGACCTTTCTGTTGAACAGGCTGGACGGCTGCGGAGCTAAGATCCATGTTTTTTCCATGATGGATCTGCAGCATAGAAAACAGTAGGTCATCAAACCTTAGTAGAACCCCAAATATTGTTCAGTAGGGTATAGCATCTATTCATCTTTAGTGAAAAATAAAGTAGATCTTCTTTTAAATTTATTGTTATTTTTATATTAATTGTAGTCTTTGCAAGGGGCGTTGTCCTAGTTTGACCAGCCCAGGGAAATGAGCTGGCTGGGTTTGAGATTGGCATTTTATTGGACAAATGAGAAAGCATTTTCTCGTTGTTATTCCCTTTGGAAGCAGCCCGGGCAGGTCTCTTTCCTCCCGGCTGTCAGAGCACACACCTCTGCCCTCTCTGCCCTGGGCTGAGTGGGGGCAGGGGGAGGCCACGGGGGCCAGGCAGGGGCAGCTGATTGGGAACATCTGCGGCACAGAGTCTGCTCTGCTGCTGGCCACAGCTGAACCTGCCTTGGCTGCGGCTGGGGAGAGAGCGGGGAGGCACGATGAGGCAGGCCAGAATACCTGATGAGACTGAGGAGTGGAAAAAAAATTGAGATCTGTTCAACTCTCCCCCTAGCTGCAAGCGGCTGCCTTTGGGCCTGGACCCTCTGAGAGCAGGGCTGTGAAATTTGACACCATGGACTGCTCAGCCTGGCCGAGCTCCTGGCATGGCCAGCCAGGTCAGACACTTTTTACTGTTAACTCTTTCAATGCATTAGTGCACAGATGGGACCTAGAAAGCTTCCATCCTCTCTCTAGTGAGAGAAATTAGAATGTGAATATGTAAAGACCACATGAAGTATCAAAGTTAGTTAAGAAGGAGTGAAAGTCTAAGTGGAAGGAGTGTGGGAAGTTGCTTTTGAGCTGTAAAAGACTCTTGCAAGCTATGGTAGTTGGCTATAACATTGAAATGTTTCCTTTAAACCGTAAAAGAAGTATGGGGGAGATAAAAGAGTTCAAATTGTAGATCTGAGCAAAGAAGTGAAATGTTGAGGAGACTGTTAATTTCATGAGAAGTTGAACAGAGAGATGAAAGGATAAAAGCTTTCTACCCTCAAAGAAGAAGTGAATCTCTGTTCCTTAGAGGTGAAGGTGGTCCCAAAGACAAGGAGAACCTTCGTTTTGAACAATTATTTTTAAAATAAGACCCCATACATCGATGTGGCCCAGAGACACAACTGTGAGCATGGGAAGAATTTCATGAATGCAAAAGGATCCAGGCGGTTGCATGTTCATGAAAAATGGATCTACAAGAGAACTATTTTCTTGTGGGAAAATTGACCATAGATAACGAGAGGTGCTTCCATCCCTAAATGAACTGAAGAAAGGCTGTTTTAGAAGTAAAAAACTGACTAAAATTTCTGAGTGTTGTTTCTTTACACTGTTGGTTAAGAGAAAAAGAAAGTGTGGGGAGAGGAGTGTTTTGAAGGTTCCATCCTCATTCTTGTTGTTTTTCTTTCTTTTGGTATTAGTTAATAAAGTCTTATTACTTTCAAGCTTAAACCTACTTTGCTCTTAATTAGAAACTTTGAATTTGGCAAAATCAAGCCAAAAATAGAAACTGGTGTTTCCACCCAGTTTCGAATTGAAACCACGACAGGCATTTAGGGCATAATTTCAGGTTAATGTTAAGGAAGTGCAACTCTGCTTGCATCAATATTTACTTAAGGTCTGAATTTGGCCTTCTTTGAATAATTCATGAATGAAAATGTATATTCATATCATCTTATTTTCTTTTCTCCCAGGAAGTTTTCCTATAGAGCAGTTTATTTTCTATATGAAATGCAGATTAATGTTTTCCTTATTTAGTCAGTACTTCCAATTAAGGTCTGAAAATAACAGTTCTATATAAACAGACAATTAGTTAGCAGTTGAGTCTTCAGTATCTCAACAAATTTTTAACAGAAAATGGCAGTTGAGGGCATTTCAAATTTATTTGAACTTGTATTAGTGTGCCCGTTAATTTGCCCTTGTCTTTAATTACACACATGGACACGCACAAAATGGTCTACCACTCATCTCCTTTATCCAGGAAAAAGATAAACAAGTTCTTTCAGCTTACTGAAATGTAAAGATTTAAGGAAAATGCACTTTTTAAAAAATAGTCTTTCAACTCCCTTCAGCAAAGAAATTATCTATTAAACTTTATTACTTCAAATTTTGGTTTTGCCTCAACATTGTTACATCGCCATTAAATAATACATTTGCAAAATGCATTTAACTACATGGAATAAGAAAAAGCAATGAAAATTATTTTGCTTTAGTAATTAAATTATTTTTTAATAAATATATTAAGTGTTTAGTAATAATGCAACTATATGAAAATAGAATTATACTTTGTTTTCACAACTTACTGATGAAAATAAGAACCCCTTTATAAATCTTGATAGCACATATTAATGTGCATACTAAAATTGATAGTGGAGCTTTATTAGAATAACTTTTGTCCCAGGAAGAACTTAATTCATACATCAGAATTTTTTTCTTCTGACCATTGTCTAGATAATTTTTTAATTTGTTTTGCTTAAGAATTTTTGTTCATTTGAAACACATCACTTCCACCAGAAAAACAGAATTCAGGAGGGTGTGAAATGTGACTAAATATTCATTCTAAGAGCTATAACAATGTTAAGTTGGAATCAAAGAAGTGGGATTATAGTTTTGTAGAATATGAATTACTATTTCCAGTTGGAACTTTTGAACCTTTTTTTTTTTGACTTCTTGGGTTACAGTTAATCTCATGAGGAAGAAATCAGTGCAATCATTAGCTACAGAAGAGGATTGTTTAGTTTAAGGTGTTAATGAGAAATTAAAATAAAAAAAAATAAAAACATAAAATGAATTTTGCACCTCTGGCTAATTTCTTTAGGAAGAAAATAGCATCCTAAAATATATATCTGAGTAAATAATAGATATCTGAAAAGCTTTTTCATCTCAACTGTGAAATACAATCACTTTGTGAAAACCTAGAGATAGATATTGAAGTTTGACTCCAAGGTATCAGTGAAGGCATTATTTTACTCTGAACTGAGAATTTTAAAGTATTAATTAGCAAGCTGTGGAGTAGGTGTGATATGCTGAATTAATTGATGAATTACTTGTTTGATTAAATTATGATTAAACAGATTTATTTTTATTTCATAAGCCATAAGTGATAAATTACTTTAAAACTAGTTCTGTAATTAAGCTACATATACAGTAAATGAAGAGATTAATGTTTAATTAACTAAAGTCCTAACTATAGCAGTTTAGGCACTATTTATTAAGGAAAAGCTACAGTAACTATAGTGGCCTCACCCTTATTTTCACTGAACTTTAGTAAAATGAAATAATTGTGTATGAAGAATTAATCTCATTAGCAAAAGGGCTGCAGGGCTATCTTTTTCTCAAAGAAGAGACTTGTGGGTGCATATTCTTGCTTTTTGTAAATTATAACCGTATTTGTATTCATGAATATTTACTGATTTCCATCACACAAGATTCTGATGTTAAAGACATTAAATAGGTGATGGGTCAAATTAGCCTCAACCATGACTCCAAAACTGCATTATTATTTTATTGCATCCATCTTTTATTGAGTAAAGCTAAAACAAGGTCAGTTTGGAGATTGTGAAATATGATTTCATACAAGTTCAAAAAAAATTTAACTGAAGATATAAAAATTCCTTCAAAGTTTTTTGAATCCCCTTTCTTGTACGTCAGAGATAAAGGTATAGACAGAAGTCAGTGCTTCATGCAGATCAATACCTGAATAATAACTTCAACTAATGAATTTAGGATGTAGAATACAAAGCAGTGACTTCTGCATATTCATAAAAAACAGAGATGATAATCAAATGCATCACAGTATTGAGGATTGTTCTCCAACCCCTTCCAAAGTCCAACCACCCCAAATGCACATATACTTATTGCTGTAAACCAAGATGTTAAATTCACTTTTGCATTTTAGGAGAAGAGAATATATTGAATCACAGTGAGATAGAAATAAATCTTTAGGCTTTCTAAGGGTTTCTGATGAAAAGCAGCATGTAAGGTGCCTGAGTAGCTATAAAGGGCCCTAGAAATCCAGATAAATTTAGTATTTCATAGACATAATCAAAACACAATACAATATTGTTTTACATTTTTTGATAGAGTAGTCTACAAAACCAGGTAGTAGAAAGGCTAAAAAATAAGTTAAAATATTCAGATAACACCAAAGTCAAAAACATTATAAATTCTGCACGTACATGAGAAAAACAAGTTACGTAAAATCACATTGAAGTGTGTCTTTTAGTAATTTTAATAGGTGTAGAGAATTGGTCAATTTAGAGTTAAAACCTAGCCTTAGAGGGCAGCAGAAGGGAGACAGCAATCCTTATCTATCTAGTTGCTATGCTGCTGCTTCTCTTTGGTTGCAAAAAACTATGGAAGAAGAAAGAAGAAAGAAAAAAAGAAGAAGGAAAAAAGGAAAAAAAGAAGAAATGAAGAAAAGAAGAAAGAAAAAAGATGATTGCACAGTTCCAGCCAGCTACCAGCCCCCTGCCAGCTGCTCGGATTTCCAGGCCCAAAGCCACTGTACCCCAAAAGAGAATCTCTGAGGCTCCGGAGAACTCCTGTAGTTCTCCGGAGCCTCACCCTGAATCTATTCCTGCTGGCTGCCTGAGTTTTGTGGCACTGTGAAGACCCAGAGGCCCCAGCATCTCTCTAGGGCCTCACTCAGAGAGAACGCTTCAGCAAAACAAACTGCTCCTTCAGAACTATTTGATTTGACTGATGCTTTTTAATGAATAACTTTTAATACTATAACTGCACTCTAGTAGCATGACTCCCCTCACAACACTTTAATAACTTATTCACTCAATTTAGGCAACAACAAGGAGGAACTGGAGTTCTGTGACCCGTCTGGGAATTATGATATCATAAGATTCATTAGAAACCCACTTGACTTGAGGACCACAATGAACACTTACAAATCTGAAATGTAGTACCATAAATGAGATACTATGAAAAACATAATCTCTATACCAGGCAAAACCAGTAAGGAGTCTGGAAAAAAATATTGACCCAATTGGTCTAAATAAAGGAATTTAGATGAACTAAATATTAGACAAGTGACCACCTGGAAAAAGTGAAGATGCAGTACCTTTTGTGCGGAATATATGCAGAGTAAATTTAAAATTGTTTTTTACTGACTTTGAGAGGTTTTATTCCTCACAAACTTTAGTATATGATCTTATTCTTAGATTAATAAAGAGAAAAACTATAATCAAAATAAAAAGGTATTTATTTCTATTAAACTGTTTTAATTAATTGTTCCTGTGTAGTAAGCCCCGTAAAATTGCAACATCTAGCTCTTCAGCACTGCACCACTTTGTGCTTCGATGGTACTGTCACAGATGCAGAGTACAGAGTTTGAATTTAACACTGACTGAGTCTTACAATAAGATGTAAGACATGACTTAACATGCCCTTATTTTTACTGCCATTGGAAATAACAAACGTAGTCAAAATAAAGCAAAATCATGTATGCTCTGAGATCCCAGGGCAAATTTAAAATTATCTCTGTCAATGATCCATATGTGATCATGTGCTCAAGGATCCATAAAAAGACTCCAACAATTGTAATTTTACACTTGTTGAAATATTTCTTACTAATGAGTCATTTCTATTCTGAACTCAGACACATTTATTTTTAAAACCATGGCATATGAAATTTACTAGCCCATGGAGAACTACTTTTTTCCCAAGCTGAGTTGGAAAACAAAGATATGATAACAATATTAACCAAACAAAAATTAGTTTTGTCATAAGATTACAAATTGCCATCATAACCTTTCCAAGCTCAGCAACTAAATATATAAAGTTATGTTTTCCTCATCATATTATCATAAACTAAATTGACCATGAGTAGCAGCAACATCATGAAATTGATCATGACAGAGCATCTTTTTATTTTGCTTTAGAATTCTAAAAGAAAAAAAGAAATAAATTTAAGTTGAAGCTGTCAACTATACTTGCTTTGATATTTCAATTTCATCATTTATGTTTCAAATACATAAATATATAATTATACATTTAAACAATTATGAAACTTTCGACTGACTTCAAAACAGAAAAAAACCTTTCCTCTTTGGGAGGATGAAATGAAGAGGAACTCTCGGAATTACTGGGATTCCTGAACTCAGAGCATATTTACAGCAGTTGCAAAATGATTCAGAGAGAGCCTTACTGATGGTGTGGCTTGAATTAATCTTAAATAATTTATTATTTACTATTTGCTGCTATTTTCATTATTGTTTCTTTATAGAAATCTTCATTTAATTCTTTTTCAAGACTACACACCCATATTAAGTTCCTACCTACAAATGGCATCTTTAAGAATATAATAAAAAAAGTAGAAATTCAATACTGAAATCTTATAGTTCTGTTTCTGTGTGCAGTTTCTGACTAGAACAATGTAGATTCTTAGGAAAGAGTAAGAGAACAGGACATGTGTAGTGGTGTTTTCCCAAATGCTTGAAATCTTCCAGTGTACAATGATTTGTGGCTCAAGGTCTTCCTGACTCATATGTGATTTCTGTCTTCTTTATAGACCTCAAAGGACTTTTCTTCAAAAATCTGTCCAAATCTTCTTTTGAACACTCATAAACTTAGAGCACTCAAAATGTCCTCTGGCAAAGAGTTCAATAGCTGAGTATTTCTTTTTATTTGTTCTGAATCTGGCACCCTGGGTCTTTGAGTAGGAAAAAGAGTAAACAACACTCTCCATTACTCTCAGAATATTAGACTTCTATTTTTTTGCCTCTGTAGGTTGCAGATGAAAAAGCCCCGGTATAGACTCACTGTTATTAGTGCTATTAAGTTCTTCATTGCTTTAAATCCACAGTAAATGCATCAAACAAAACCAAAATATTTCCTCTTATTTTCAGCCAGGAACATTTTGTCACAAAGGGGGGAAAATCCAGTTTTAGCCTACTTGCATTTAAATGAATTCTTCTTGCTGTAGTCCACTGATATGGAAATAGGTATATGTGTCTATTAACTTTTACTTTCTCTAGGAAGTCCTACCACATGTTATTAAATGAAAAAAATTTCAAGGATTTCTGGAAGGGAAAATGACAAAAAATATAGCTTTCAAACATGTCTTTGACTAATTTCCTAGTCTTAAATTGCATTGTATCTATTTACATGCATAAAACACTGTTAATCACCTGATTTCTGTATTTGCTTGGCTTTCCTCTTCTCTTTTGCTATTTTTGACTACCATACTCATTTTCTGCTTTTGACTACCATGCTCATTTAATCTTCACACAGAGATTTAACCTCCCTGAAAAAAAATCATAAATGCAACTTTTTAGCCTTCCTTTTCTTGTACATTCCTGATTGCTGAATATGAAAATGAAGTAATATCATGGGTCAGCAAGTAGTTAACAAAACTTATTGAAAAAAAACCACTCCCACTGCATATAAACTTATTTGGTTCACAATCACTATGATTTCTATATAGTTTAATTTTTAATGTCCAAATCTTTGTCTAATTCACAAGAAATATTCTACTGATGATGTTGAAAAAGATGCTTTATAAGAAAGGAAATAATTTTGACATATACTTGGAAGGTGGAGTTTACATGCATTTGCAAAAAGTAAACAAGTAGATTAGATTTTTTATCACATAAGTACTTTGAAACCAGTACAACTGTAGAAATTTATATTTGTTTAATTTTCCTCATGTTTTTCACCATAATTAGATAATAGTAGTGTACATCTACTATATATCTAAAAATATATATAAACCATGTTATGCTGCAACACCATCAATTTGTGAAATATTGTTCTGAAAATATTCTATACTCTGTTGTTCTCTTCATCATGTGAAAGGATGATAGAGGATGCACATGCATGAGCTGTGACAGTTATTTCATTTAGAAATTGTGTTTCTGAACAATGTTCTATCATTAGGTCATTCATGTTTGTAGCTATGTAAAAATGAAAATAATAATAACCTCACCTATGAATTTTCCAGGAAATCCAGAAGTGCTTTGATTGATACTTCCCTAAGTCCTTATTTCTGCAGCTTTCTATAATTCAAGGTAGATGTATTGAGTGTACTGTTACTTCATCTTATGGTGAATAACAACTGTACTGAGTTATATCTGAAAATTCTGAGGTGTTTTTTTGAAAACACAAAACATATTTTTTAGTGTTTTGACTATGCAAAGGACATATGAAATTAGATCAAAAATGGGGTTTGTGTTATTTGAAATCATAAATATTCTCTTCCAAGCTTATGTTCTGGAGTGGACATGATTTTTTTTCCATGGTATTCATACCTTGTGGTTTCTCTTTTCCCATAAAATACCAAGATCTACTCATCTCCACATATAAAAATTATTTAAAAATTTATTAACGAAATATTGAAATTCCCTAGAGCTTTTTTGCACTGTGTAGGTAGAATAATATTTTTCTTGTTCTCTTACCACTGATGAAGGATTTTATACTGACTTTAATATTGAATGAAAATTATTATGCTATCCTCTATAAATGATTAATAGCACCTGTCAAGATATTTCACTCCAACATAATGGTTGTTTCAAGGTTTACATCTTTCGTTTTATTTTCTAATCTGTTTATCCATCTTGTAATAAATTGTACTTCAACTGAGGTTAACATGTAACACTCTGTATTTAGTTGAATCAACTGAATATCTGGATGTCTGATATTTATGAAAGGTGTAATCTGCTAACTTTCTGGTTATCCCTAAAGTTTGCTACCTGAATTAAAGCTTAAATCTAATTCTTGACCTACTGTCTTCTCAAAGCAGAAAAATAGTTAGTGAAAGAATGAGGTTCTATTATAACAGTGATTACATGTGTGTCATTTAAAAAACCTGACTGTTGTATTGCACAAGATAGTTTGTTTGTTATAGATGCACACTTGTGACTAGCAATTGTTTTTATTATACTCACATGGTATATCCTATACCCCCTTTTCCTAACCTCGTGGTTTAGTGTTCCCAGACTGACCCCCTCCCCTCTGGATGTCTTCTGTTTGCTGTATTCCCTGTACCCCAGACCCCCCCATTACCTTAATGTTTAAAACCCCCACACTCACGTGATAGGGTCTCTCTCTTCCTCCCTGGACCAGCAATAAACCACTGGCTCTGGGTCCCGGAGCAAGATTGAGCCTCTTTCCTTTCATCACACACTGGGCCCACTCCTATGGGCAGAGCTAGCCCAAGTTATGAACATTTCAGGACTAGGTCTCAGTGTTAACTGACAACTGAGATATTAAATAAGAGGACAGCCAGATATCTCAAGAAATCACAACAATTAAATCCCGTTGTTCTGCAACACTTATAAACTGCAAGAGTGGGAAATAATAGATATTAATTCCCTTAAAGGAAGCAAACCAAAAAATTAAGTAGGAAACTGAGTAGTTAGGTTAGCTACCTACACTACAAGTGTTGTACCACAAACTTTTCATGAACTTTTCATTTTATAAATCCTACCAACATGAAATAACATCTCACCCAGGAAATATTGCTACATTCCATCCATCTGTAGTTCTTTTTAATGAGTTTTTAAATGCTTTCCTGTCATTTTTCACTATATCCATATACTCAAGTTGAACTTTCTATATAGCTACTTTTAGAAGAGATAGAAGTTTTGCTGTATTTTATAGCTGTAGCCATGTGGTATCAGGTCTAATCACCTTTCCTAGTATCTACATTCTGAATACAATCAGGCAAATACCTAGACTGTATCATAGATAATCTTTATTTAAAGAACTCAGCCTACTGCCCTCCCAACATCTGCAGCTGGAAAATTTGCTGAGATAGATTTTTTGACTTTAGTTACCAATAAGAGTCCTTGTATATGGGTTCTATCAGCCTTCAGTGTTCATAGATCCTCATAGGCCTCGTAAACCCTTAGCATCAGAAGTGTTCTTTGGCTGAAAGTGTCACTCTTTTAGTTGTCTAATGGGTAAAAAATACTCCTTTGCTTGCTGTGAGATTGTTCCCTCAGTTTCATCAGTTTCATCAATGATGTCTCATTAATTTATCCTTTCCACACGCACCTCATTGTGCTGCAACAGTCATAATAGAGGGTTACGGTACATGAAATGGGGTAATAGAGAGCCCATATATATGAAGTAAGTGACAGAGCTATTTAAATTCCTTACTGAACTGTGTGCTGGGTTTGGCTGGGGCAGAGTTAATTTTCATCACAGGGCCTTGTATGGAGCTGTCTTTGGGGTTTTTTTTGCTGAAAACAGCGTGAGAATGTAGAGATGTTTTGGTTATTGCTGAGCAGTTCTTACGTAGAGCCAAGGCCTTTTCTGCTTCTCATGCTGACACTCCAGAGGAGAGGCTGGGGGTGCCTGGGAAGTGGGAAGAAGACACAGCAGGAACAGGAGACCTAAAGTGATCAAAGGAATGTTCCGGACCATACAGCATCATGCTCAGTATATAAAGTTTGGGGAAAGAAGGAAGAAGTGAGGAATGTTTGGAATGATGGAAGAGAATTTGGGGAATGCTTTTTTCCAATTGTTACATTCCTGTCCATAGGAAGCAGGGAATTAAGTCCTGTTTTGCCACACGTGTGTGCACCTTTTGCTGTTCCTATTAAACAAGTTTTCTAGCTTTTACCTTTCCAATTCTGTCTCCAATCCTACTGGTGAGTGAGTGAGTGAGTGAGTGAGTGAGTGAGTGAGTGAGTGAGTGAGTGAGTGAGTGGCTGCTTGTTGCTTGGCTGTTGGTTAGGTTAAAATATGAATTATTGTTAAAAAAATGTAATTAAAATTGGTCTTTTTATATATAATTTTCACCAAAGTGCTCATTTTCTATGCCTATATATACACATATAACAAGAAAAAACCCTCTTGTGCTATTTCTTCTCTTTTTTTTTTCTAACCAATTTATTTCATTATATATATGTACTATAGGCAGAGAGAAAATTAGTTAGATGCATGAAAATTTGTTTTACAAAAATCTCAGGGACAGTTTGGAGGTCTTTTTAAACTCTCTGAACTGATTTTAAGGTTAGTTGAAGAGCAAGAAAAATGAGGTTATAAGATCAGACTGATGCTATCATATCTTATTGCCACCTGGAGGAAAATAAAAATCTTCAATTCTATATTGGAGGACTTGTAAAGCCAACGAATTAGGGACTTTAGTGGAGAAAATATTTTTAAATGAGTAAGAGACATAATAATAGAACAGTTACGCACAGAATGAAAGATAAGAGATAAGAAAAGTCTGGATAAAGATTACAGACAGGGGTGAATCAAATCAATGAAATTCACATGCCATTCATACGAGAGAAATTTCCTTTAACAGAAAAAATTACATTTGGAACTTAAGACTAAAAATAGTAAGCTGTGTGCACCTTCACTGTTCAATGAGCCAGACTTGGTCATTCTGTATAAAGTATCCACATCTGCATAGCAACACACATTGTACTGAAATGCATGCAGTCAAATTTGTCTTTTATTTGCAGTGGCAAAATATCCTGTCCCATAGCCACACACTGGTCGGTGCTAATCTTGTCAGTCCTTAGATATGCACTGTGAAAGGTAAGCTTTCTGATGGACAGCCAATGCAGGATCCATACACTTAGACCATCCATACACTGTTCCTGAGCATCACATTCACTCACTGTAGATAAAGAGTGGACTCTACTGTGAGGATGAAGCATATTTAAGACAGAAAAAATGTGAAAAATAAATTTAAAAATATGATAGAAACCCATGGCATGTTGCAGCATGTGTTGTTGTCTTGTAAAGAAGCACCATGCACCATGCCATAAAGAGATCACACAAGGACTTTGTGAGATCAGACATAAACCTGGCCTGAAATATTTGTAATTTCTTTTGTTCTGGAGCAGAACTGAAAGCATAAAATATTATGGCTGCTCGGTCCTTCCAGCTTCAGATGCCTGAAACTGCATCTAGAATTTTAGGTATCAGCTTTGCAGTCCTGTCAGACCTCTTCTTCAGCACCAGAATCTATACAAGGTGCTGCCAGACCAGAATCAGGTTCTTATTATTTCTCAGTTACACAATCATATTCAAACAGTCTGGTTGATGTTGACAGTTGTTGGGTCAGTGATTTGAAAAGTAAATATTTCTCCTTGTGAGTTTTGAACAAACTTCTTCATTATGCTGTGTTTATCAAGGGTATGCAGTCTGCTTGCATGGTTCCCAAGAATATGTTAATTAAAAAGAACGCTAATTTTAGTAGCTCATTAAGAGCTACTAAAATTAATGTTCTAGCTTTGACTCATCATGGAAGAAGGATGGCAAGCTCCATGATGACATCTATACCTCTAAAGTAATCAGTTTATTAAAAAAATAATAGTTTTACAGAAGTAATATTCTCCTGGTTCATTCATGAAATGATGACAGAAAAGAGATTATCAAATGTGGATCTTGATGAGTGAAATTAAGATGGGAGCTAGGGAAATAAGGGATGGTTTTGAGCTAGTTTTTTTTTTGCTTAACCATCATCTTGTACAATGTTGGTATAATATATCAATGTACTTTTTGCCTCAGTGCTGTTTCTCCAGTTTCATTATATTGTGAAATATTTTAGAAGCTATGCTTCCATAATCCTACATTTCTTTTTTTTGTTTGTTTGTTTTGTTTTGTTTTGTTTTGTTTTGTTTTTTTTTTGTTTGATTGCTTTTTTCCTCTGCTTTAGTACCTGTAGAGGGAAGTGACATAACTCCTTCAGTTACAGAATATATAGGAGGTGAAAAATGGACTGGAAGTAGATAGGATTTTAGCCATTTTTGTGGTTATATAGGATGAAGGAAAGATTGTTAAAGGAGTGGTAAGGTTTGGATCATTTACACAAAAAAAAAAAAAAAAAGAAAAATACATAAATAAGAATAGTTGTAAGAACAAATTATAAGCCAAAAGAAAAGTGAAGAATTGGGAAAAATATATAGAAAAGAATGAAGACAGAAGATAAATAAAGTTTGAATTTATGAAGATAAGCAAAAGGGACAAAACCAAGATTCAAGGGATATGTGAAGATGAATCTGTTCTAAATACCTAGCTGACAGAGAGGAGAAACTATTTACCCAAATCTTTCCTGGAAATTGGACACTAAGTAGAAGAAGAAAAGTTGTTCTTTGCTATACTGAGATAGTAAGCAACTAGGAGAAAATTGAAGTCCAAATTTTCCTGCTTAAATTTATGCACATAATTTTTTCTCAATTTTAATAAACGTAAATTAAATAGCAAAAAGTAGATTCCTATATTTGTACAATAAAGAATAAATACTAATTAAATATTACCAAATAAATTGCCATAAATGTTAATTGGTTAAGTGTAATCACATACAAATATACAAAGGAGAAAAATAATTAGCTTTTTGCAGTTGTTTGAATGAGTAAAGATGATAAACATGTTTTCACTTTAATTTAAATCTTTGTGAGTCAAGTTACTTTATTTCCTAATAGGAATGATCTTATCTTCTGGGTCATTTATCCTTCATGAGCTCATACTTTCAAGGTGAATGGATTTCAGTTAAGGAGAACAAATATATTGCTTCCAGCCACGCTCTATAAATGTTGTCTAGTATCCTGTCAGTGTTTTAAAAGCCAAGTAATAAATAAAATGTCAAAGGTTGTTTTAACTGATGAGAACAAAATGCTTCCACTTTATTATACACCACCAAAATGTAAAGTGTCCTAGAGTGACCAGCCCAGGGAAGTGAGCTGGCTGGTTTTGAGATTGGCATTTTATGGGACCAATAGGAAAGCATTTTCTAGTTCTTATTCCCTTTGAATGAAGCCCAGGAAGGTCTCTTTCCTTCTGGCTGTCAGAGCACACACACTCTGCCCTCTCTCAGCCCTGCTGAGGGTGGAGAGCAGCTGCCGAGCCTCACCGAGGAACCCACCGGGCCCGTCCCGGGAGGGGCAAAGGAGCCGGCAGAGCCTGCAGAGCTTTTGTTCCAGTCGAACACCAAACCACGCTGGCCTGAGGCTGTGTCGCATCGGGAGCGGCTGAGCATGGGGACAGCACCTGTATGGGCACCAAAGGAGCTGAGCATGGGGACAGCACCTGGATGGGCACCAAAGGAGCTGAGCATGGGACAGCACCTGTATGGGCACCAAAGGAGCTGTGCATGGGGACAGCACCTGGATGGCACCAAAGGAGCTGAGCATGGGCACCAGCACCTGGATGGGCACAAAGGAGCTGAGCATGGCACCACACCAGTGGCCCCGTGGTTCGTGCTAAAGGTGTCCCCAAAGCCAGGAGCAGCCCTGAGCCCCATTCCAGACTGAGAGCAGCTGGCACAGCTCACATGGAGTCAGCAAAAGAGCACATGACCAGCAGAAAGAAGCAGAGAGAAAGTTTGTTTCTGATACAGGACTTAGACTAAATTCACTTTTTTTTTTTTTTCAGCGTTACAAGACTTTGTACTTGAAGAACACTACTTTCTCTTAGGCTAAGAAGGAAAAAAAAAAAAGAAAAATAAGGCGAAAATTTGTAAAAACAACCACATGAAGTTGAAGTCGGTAAGGAAAGAGTTAGATTTTAGATTGAAGGGATTATGAAAAGTTTGTCTTAATCTTAGGCTGTAAAATTCTTTTGTGAAGCTATAGTACAGATATACTTGATATATCAGACTTTGGGTTTTCCCCAGTAAGTTCATGGAATGCTTTGGGGGGTTGGTAGCGTTCTAGCCACAATCCTGAGCAGAGGCACCAGTGTTAGAAGTTTGATGAGAAACCTTGGCCCCGGGATAAAAGGGGAAGACCTCTGGTCCCAGGGATGAGTGAAAGGATGCTGGAATGGCTCATCCTTAAAGAAATAGCACCCCAATAAGTTGATATAGACTGAAAGCACAGTTGTGAAGAAAAACTGTGAAAGATGGGAAAGACTTCACAAAGGCAGATCTCGGGTACCTGTGGTTTGTGAGAAATGAAGCCACAAGAGTTCCTTTCTTGTGGGGAGCTTTTCATAGCATTAGCAAAGAATACTTTTCTCTCTAAATGAACTAAACAAAGACTATTTCTAGAGGTGAAAAACTGACTAAAATTTTTTTGAGTTGTTGTTCTGTACATCATTGAAAAGAGAAAAAAGTGTGGGGAAGGGAAGAAAAAGGGTGTTGTAATTTCTGATTCTTCCTTTTTTTTGTTGTTGTCCTGTGTAATAAAGTTCTTCTTTGCATCCTCTCAAGTTTAGGCCTGCTTTGTTGTTTTCTCCTAATCCTATCTCACAGTAGAGAATAGACCCACTACATAAATTGGCAAACCTAAATTCCCTATACATAATTAATGTTTCTGCTTACTTTCAAACTGGAACTATGGCAAGACTTCATGGTTTTTGAGTTTACCAAGTGTTTCGCATTTGATTTTGCATTGTGTAAGTCTCTTAAATATATTACAATATGTAGTAGTCGAATGTGTAGCAGCAATGCAAATGTATTAACATAACTAAATTTATCAACCAGATATGTTGTTTTGAATGAAAGTAATCAATTACTTCAATAGATCCACTTTCTTTAGTCTATTTTTGATTTTTATCTTTTAGAAGACATATTAGCTTCAAGATAGAATTTTTTGAGCTGAAAGCATTACTTAGTCAAATTAATTAATAAGAATGAATAAATTAAAGAAAACAAAGAAATTAAAGGTTCTTCTTAAATATACAATAAAATTTTCTTTTCGTGGTGGTGTTCTTCTGTAACAAGCAGAGAGGTTCAGGAATTTTTTAAGGCATATTTATCCAATTTATGTTAGATGTTAGTGTCCAGCATTGGGGGGAATACATCAAAAAACCCCACCAAACCCCTGTGAAACAACAACAAAAACCCACTAAAGCAAAATTTTTGTTCGATTTTTGTAGGTCTAAAAGTATGTAGAAATTAGTTCTTTTGTGTACTTAGATATTTTTAAGAACAATAAAAAGCATGCATGATTTTTAAATGAATTCCAGTTCACAGCCTGAAGACTAGCAGATATTATATATTCCAAACAGTTGGTGTCTAAGAAGAAACAGAGAAAGCATAGAACAATGTACAGTGCTTTAATGTTTTGTCATTTCTTTTTCACTGCCTACAAGTATTATTCCTATGATTTAAATCCGTGTTAAGACATGGTGGCAAATAAGACAAAAGAAGCAGTAATTCTGTGAGTTCGAAGTATATAAAGTAGATATACAGTCCATGTGATATTAAATGGAAAATAAAGGAGGCAGATATTGACTCTCAGGCAAGTTTATCACTGTGTATTTGATGACATGCTAAATTAAAGTATGTCTATTTTTTTTTAATATAGAAATTATTATATTTTCCTGCAGCAAGAGGAAAATTGTGTAATCTTGAATAATTAACAAGGTATTTTACTATGCCTATATGTATAATTATTAGGAAAAATAATAATTTTATTATCTAATAAATGTTAAAATACTTCCACTACACTGAATTGATATAGCATGAAGATAAATTTAAAATAACAGAAAAAAAACCTCAGGGAATTTAAATGTAGACACACTTTTATTTTAGCCATATTTGCAGGGAAAAATTATTACTGAAACATATTAGAATATAGGGAATTACTTAAAGTCCCCTCTACTTTCCATCTGTAGTTTTGCGTATAACCATTTAGCACAGAGAGCCTTTCATTGTTATTTCTGTAATGTCTTTGAAATCTATATGAGGCCTTGAAGTTAATATCTTCCTGCTTCACAGTTTCCCCAGGAATGATAGCTTTGATTTACTACTACTACTACTACTACTATTATTATTATTATTATTATTATTATTATTAATAATAATAATAATAATAATAATAATAATAATAATAATAATAATAAGTAGTAGTATAAGTAGTAGTATGTAGTAGTAGTAGTAGTAGTAGTAGTAGTAGTAGTAGTAGTAGTATGCATGTCCTGCTACTGTAGTAACACTGCTGTTACTAGTGATTTCTGTAGCTGCTTGTGTCCTAAGAGCAATGCTATAAAGTGTGGAATGCTTTCTACGGTGCTCTGGAGTTATCCACACCTGCTTTTATTGAGCCAAATTTAGCTGTCAATTATTTCAAATGTCAGACTGAAATGGAGAGATTTAAACTTGTGGATGATTCCTCACTGAACTGAGACAGTCTGTTAGAGGCAAAAGTTCCAATCAAATGTTATCGTTGTTTGCATATTGGCTTGGAAATCTCTGCACCAGGTAAAATCTCACTAAGTGAAATATTGCATTAGTTTACTAAAACAATTACAGCTCAAGACTCTCCTCAGAAGTACAATCAATGAAGAATACTTTCCCTGACTCCATTTGTATTCTAACTGGGCTGCACATTCAGATGAAAAATTCAGTAGTTAAGCACTTAATGTAAGGACCCCTGAATACTTTTACCAGTAGAGAACAAAAGCCCCATTATTTAAACAGTTTTTAAGACCTTTAATGGATAAATTATAGATAGATTCTAAAGTACTTTACAATCCAAACAAAATTAAATACAAATTATTAACCAAGGTTAGGAAAACAATATTACTTTATTTAACTCTTGTGAAAATCCAGCCTATAAAAGAAAACTAGAAATGGTGTTGTTAAATACATTCTGGATAGTATGTGAACTGCTAAATGAGATCAAATACCAGCACCACAGTGGGCAAGAGAAAAGTATATCAGGTTTTTTAAATGATACACAATTCCCTATGAGAAACTGACTATGTAAATACCAATTTCTGATAAACTTCTAAATTGATAAAGCTAAATTTGGGTAGCTCAAAACCAGTGCAATAGTTAGATAGAGCATGTTCTATTATTTGGCTACAAGTATTTTTGGACTGCAGACAAAAATTTGAAAGGAGAAAACTAAGTGATTTTTATTTTTTTTGTTTTGTGGTATTTTGTTTGCTTTTCTTTTTTTTTTTTGTTTTGGCTTTGGAAATGGGTTCTTTTTCAATGGCTCTATCTCCATCTTAAATAGTATTTAATCACTTCTGACTGATACCTCATATACGGTACATCGAAAAAATAATGAAAGTTTAAAATCTACTGGTTTGTTACAAGTACTCTATATTGTCAAGTAATAATATACTGCTGCTTCCCTGTGAAATCAGTGGTACAAAGTTATATTAGATACTTTGTTCAATTTAATTCCTCATTAAAGACTGAAGATATAAATATATATATCTTCGGTAAACATTCATGTATTTTTTATGGAAGTAGGATGGGAGGCTTAGTAACTGAGTTTTGTTTTAAGGCACAATTAATCTTTCCTATTTTGGGAGTCTGCTTTAAAATGAGATGAGCCATGCCCTAGAAGTGCCTATTCATCTCTATTGTTTGTAAAGGGAGTTTAGGGAGTTTAGGTGAGATACAGACATCTACTTGTATTCAGAAGAGTATTGCATTGTATAACCATAGAAGCAAAATATGAACCTTTGATACAAGTGTTGACAGATGAAAAGATATTAAAAAAATTACATTTAACAATATTTGTATTTTATTGACGTGGACCTCAATTTTTTCACTTTTCTTTTAAAAAGGGAATAAATATTTTCAGTTAATGCTTTAATTCTCTTGGCATTTTTCTGCCAGTCAAACTACATGTTTAATACCTTTAGAAGTGGAGAATGTTATGCAGACCATTAATGAAGCTTTGAGGTTTTTTCAGGATGTACTTGGGTGGGATTTGTTATTGTAATATTGTCAACCTATGTTCCTATTATATTTTTACATGTGGCTTCCTTTCTCCCTATGGAATTAAGAATCAAATCTTAGTATAACACAAGGATTGAATGCCCTGAGTGTGCATACAAAAACAAAGTACTCATGAATTATTTTACTTTATTTTAAAATTAAATTAACAAATGGTGGAAAAAAAAAATGAAATGCTGAAGACAAGCTTACAGAATTAAACCCTGCAAATATTTTTATCTGATTTCTGCTTCTAAAAAGTAGATGGCTAAAAAGAACTTAGTATTTCAATCAGCTCCTCGTGTTTCTCTTCCAGCAACATATTTCTTCTAAAATCATTTAATTGTTTGTTTCAAGGTCCTACTTTAGTTCATTGTTTTGATTGGATTTGAAGTATTTGGGTATTTTCGGGGCTTTTTTTCTTCAAGAGTCAAAAACCAAAGTCCATCATATAGGTGGAAGTCACATGATTATATAAATAATTATATTCAGTGCAGACATGAATCTATTCCAGTAATTCAATTACACCTTTGTAGTTGAAGAACAGAATATATATTTTAGGGTATTTGCTGTTTGTCTGATATAAAGTGGAAATGTTTTGGACAAATTAATAATTTAGGGGAAATTTCTTTTTACTTTTTTTATTCAATAATAAAAATCAGCACCAAAAAAGTGTAAAAAATCTGGAATGGACGTATTAAAAAAAAATTTTATATTGTATAAAAATTTCATAAGCTATTTGAGAAACCATTTTAGTAAATTTCTAAGACAATATTTCTCTTAAGATTTCTATAATCTTTAAAAACCAGAACATTTTTAAAAAATAATGTTATGAATCATCTTGAAAGGATAAATAAAAGTCTCAGGAATTTATTAAATTTTCTAATTAAAAATGTCATACAAATAATTAAAAAATGAATTAGTATAGAATAATGCATATTCACTGTCATGAATAGAGCAGGAAAAACATCATAGCTCATGAGCTTTGGGCTTGAGCCAATTTACAATCACTTCAGCAGCATCTAGCCCATGAAAAGTCCCTAGATTTCTCAGAATAAGTAACTAAATTATGATACCATTGTGTTTTCCAACAACAGTCGTATTGATGCCTCGGAGGCTGGCCTGGAACAGAGACTAGACAGAGCAAAAGGATAAAGTAGGTATTTATTAAAAGGTCTCAATGGGTACATCTGGGCAGCGCAAGAGCCCAGCCAGGTTACACCCAGATTGAACCCCAAAATGGTCAAAAAATGGATGACCAGTCACGAGGTCTCACACTTTTATAAGTTCTGGTCAATCAGCATATTGGAGCTAAGTTCTGGTTATGAAGCTCCATCCTCCTTGTTTTTTCTTTTCATTTCACCGTTGTTTTTGTTCTTGGGCTTAAAATTTGTACTGGTTGTCCTTGATACCAAGCTAGAAAAAGAATTGTTTTGTCTACCTACTCTGTGAAGAGAGCTTACCAACACTTAATATGAAGCCCAGAACTACAGCACAGAATCTGAAAAATATAAAAGCTAAAAGTTAAGGCATCGATATATTTCCAATATTATTCCATAAGGCTCTAAGGAGTCACTGAAAAGGATTCACTTACACAGAGGGATATAACAGTTGTGTTCTCAGTTATTTTTTCATGTGCAGTGTACGGTTTCAATTTATTACATAAAACATGCTCCTAACACTTTCAATTATAAAAACCCTGTTGTATTCATGGTGAATTGTCATGGGGTGTTTTCAACACCGAAATAATCCTCTGTGGTTATCAGAAGTTTAAATTTGATCATTAAGAACATGCTAAGGAAAGTTTCAGTTTGATGTCAATGTCATAGACTGTGTGAGTGAAAAATATAAAATTCATCTCTTTCTGTTCCCCACCACCCTTACAACAATCAAATGCACTCTTCAGGGGTTTCATTCCTTTTTTATAATACAGTATTTCTTTTACCTTTCCTTTACTCTTAAGGAATATTGTTTTTTCCTTCTGATCTAAGAAAAAAATATATCCTCTTGGTAAAGACCTCTTTTCCAAATGTTTTTGACGTTACTGGGTGAGACATTTCTGACGTTAATGGAAAAAAGTATATGTACTCTTACACCACCATTTTCTAAACTTTAGGTTATGTTTCCTGGCTGTTTGTATCTAAATCTGTAGTTAACTTAAATTTACATCCTCCAAATTTTTTCTAGTCTCTAATTAAGGTGTTGGGAGAAAACAGGATGGCATATAAAAAAGGTGAACTCTGATTGACTAAAAAAAATTGTTATTCTTTGCAGGATGTTAAAAATTTAGTATACAGTTTGGTTTGATATGAAATCAGTAGGACCGTGTGGAGTTTAACATGGAGTTTAACAGCAAGATTCTGGGAGACAGAAAAAGACAGTTGCTAACCTCTTCTACTTTAAAGATGTAACAGCCAGTTTGCTGGGTGACTGCTTTTGTCTGTAAAAAATGGCATAACTAAAGTAACTGAAATCTTCAAGAAACAGGAGCTCTGAGACTGAAGCCTTGTAAAGGATTTAGAACTGAATGTTTTGTTCCTTCTCCTTAAGTCCCTGACAAAATAATTCTGAGAGGTCAGTACATGGAGAATTTAGTTCAATACTGTATTCTAAACCAAGGTGATAATCTTCACTTCACAATCAAATTACAATAGCCTTTATAATTCAGTCTTTTTTTTTCTTTCTCTGAACAGTAGACTAAAAGTAACTAAAGCAAAGACATAAAAATATCTACCACAAAGTATTAAATTCCAGAACTCAAGATGAAAAATTCTCCAATATAACTGTATTAACATATTAAAAGTAATATTTTATATCTTTCAAAATCTACAACACACAGGAGCACCATAATGACAATAATTTCATTCTAAAAATGATAAAATTCTTACTATATGTGTGTATGTCACCATATACCTATTATAATAGTATAATAGCACTCAGTTTTATTCCTTAGAATTTCTAGTCCTTTAGGCAGCAAGTTTTGAAGAATTATTCTTTTAAACTTAAGAAAAAATTTCAAAATTCTTATATTTCAGAACGATTTATCTTTATAGGTTTCTTATGCTCATGACATTATCACAGTGGAATTCCCTGAAAATACACAATATTCTTTAGAAAAGAATGTATAGTTTATTTTTAATTCTGTTTTTAATTTCTGTACTGAATAAATGTGAGAGTTTTTTTCTTTTAAACTCTGTAACTACACAAGAAGAATTATGAAAATAAATCACAAATGCAATTTGGATTTTCAGTGAAATGAACTGAATTTGAAGAATTATCTGAATTTATTTCTTTTTTAAAAATTCAAATACAAGCCATAAATTTCTGGAATCTATTGTGTTCCCTGTTTTGGCAATTTTTATCTGTCACATCTGTATGTTTATTAAGCCAAAAGTATTACCACACTCTGGTAATATAGCTTTAATAATGTGTGTTATAATCACTTCAATTGTCAATATAATTTTTTTCTCATAATGACTTATACCAATGAAGTTTATAAATCATGGGATTCTGTGATTTTGTTAAAAGAATCATTGAATTTCTTATGACAGGGGTAAGACATTTTTGTATTTCAAACAAGTTGGAGATAAATTCTGAGAACTTGTATAGATCGCAGGGTGCAGTGACTGGCTGTTAATCTCCCAACCCTGAGTTCCTCTTTCTGAGAATCTAACTTACATGTGATTGGTCACCTTTATGAATTAATTTTCAGCAAGGTGAAATGTAAAGAACATTTAACTGTGCTGTATAAACTCCAGACAGACTGTAATTTAGAAGTGTTGGGGCTTAGGAAGAGACTTTTCCCTTCCCCTCTGGCATTCAACGTTTCATATCTCCATGCAGGTTCTGAATATGCCTTGTTTCCTTTTAATGAATATATTCTTCTCCAGACTATGTAGTTCCATATGATGAGAGAAAAAAAAAAACAAAAACAAAAACAAACAATCCCCCCTCCAAAACAACCCCAAATCCAAAAAAACCCAAAGAGACCAACACAAAAAACTCCATCCCAAAATAAGTAAACAAACAAGAACCGCAACAAATTCTTAAGATTTTGCCATAATGCTTTGCCTTAAGGCTTTTAGGATCACCTATCTCTACTTGAAAGCCTATTACTGTAAACCTACTGACATGAGAAATTACATATTCAGGAAGTTAGGACACAAAAGAGGTCAAAAGAGTAGAGAATTCTCATAGCTTTCACCTACAATTGAATATATTTATATGAAAAGTTTTTGTTTCCCCACTAGAAGGAAAGTCATTAATATGATAAGATGATTTATTAAAACTTCTAAGATCAGTTGCTTGTTTCTCATTGAAACTAACAACGAAGTATTGCAATGTTTCTATCATGTTTTATGTGGGGGTTTTTATTTTATTTTTTTTGTTTGTTTATCACTCAATTTAATTTGGTTGAAAAATATTTCCCTTTTAGTGTAACTTTTTTTTCTTGGTTTCTTAGCAAGATTTTCCTCATAAGCTGCTCAAAAGTCAGCTATTTTCCAGATGTCCTTTTTTAAATGAAATCCCATTCTGAGAATAGATAAATATTTGTGTAATTTGTTTCTCTTGTGGTGTTTAAAGAAAATTATAACTTTCCATGCAACAGCAGTCTAATTATATATGAAAGACCTCTTAAATAATAGAATAAATTATGCAATACATCAGAAGCAGAATTAAAAAAATTCTGTGACAATATTTTATAATAAAGCATAGAACAAAAAAGGAATTATTTAAAATATATGGCTGTCTACTTACCAAACTCTAAAAAATAGCTGCACAGCAAAGTCGCAAAATATTTAACTCAAATAGTTTTACTGTTATGAAGAAGAAGAATAGGAAGAATAACTTAAAAATTAATGGCAAACTCTTCAGGTTGCTTGCAGAAACAAAACAAACAACACCAGTCAGGTACTCCTGTGTTTTGTTGGTGGGTTTGTTTGTCTGTCTGCCTGCCTGTCTGTTTGTTTGTTTGTTTTCCTGGCTAGTTATTATATAGAAATAAAAACATTGTCTTTATTATGTAAATTTTAGTTTGGTGTAGGGCTTGGAAACAAGAGCATAGCATCAGGCTTCTGGAATTGTTCTTTTACTCGAACAACATATGAAACAATGTAATTGCAACATTTAATCTTTTAGATGTAGAACATGTAATAGAAGAAATATCTTGTAAGAGGCAAAGGATGGCAAGATCTACCAGGCTAAACAGAATTCAGAGGGCAATGCAAAACTGAACATGAGGAGAAAGAAGGTGCCAAACAACTGCTACATGATATTTCTATTGGAAATAAACCAGAGAAACACTCTTAAGCAGACGTGCAACTAATGAAAAGATTTAATACTGATTTACAAATACAGGCAACACAGAAGGCCCTCAGGGAATGGTTCCGACATGGATAACAAGATAATTTGTTTGTTATTTTATTAAATACATAGACAGGTGATACAAACTTGGTGGCAACACAAAAGTATTGTTGGGTTTGGTTTTTTTTTTTGCATACTAATTTATTTAAATCAATTAAAAAAAAAATCTAGTGATATAGCAATGCTTAAAAAAATGAAAGTTTTCCAAAGAAACTACAGTACATTTTAAAATAGTATACCTTCCACAGTTTGGGCACTTACAAATTTCAAAAGAGAGATGCAATCTCAGATTTTCAGAGTGCACTTGAGAAAAAAAAAATTAGGCTGAAAAGATAACTTAAGGTCTCAAGGCTCTTATATTTATACTGATTTATAAGTTGCAGCTATCTGTCAGCCAGGGACTGCTGTTCATGAATTTTACACTAGGGAGCTGTTAGATACAGAACAGAACTAACATATAAACAGGGTATTTAAACTTCAGTACTCCTGTTCCCTTCTGACTTTT
The DNA here is from genome assembly GCA_032173965.1 of Sitta carolinensis. Classification (NCBI taxonomy): domain Eukaryota; kingdom Metazoa; phylum Chordata; class Aves; order Passeriformes; family Sittidae; genus Sitta; species Sitta carolinensis. The sequence goes on from CM063283.1 coordinate 32,600,216, forward strand.
GGAAGCACTGCCAAGAGGACTATTAGTTTTCCTTGCTCTTTTCAGCATCAGAGCTCATGTCCTGGCTTCAGGAAAAATGACCTATAGTATGCAGGATACCTCTCTTGCACATGAAATATATGAATTTTAACAATTGGAGAAGGCCTGGAATTCAGGTATCAGTCTTCCTAGACATGCTCTGACAGTCACTGTCCACCCCACTCCACTGAACACGGAAATTTTGCTCTGTGTCTTCAGTGGAACTAAAAAGGACCATGCAGAGTTCTTAGTCACAACATTTTTTTGCATTCATACTGCTTTAGACAAAATGAAGCTGTCTTGAAGTTCAAATGCCGGTTCTGATGTATCAGGTGGTGATTTGTCAATGCCAAGAAATTTTCTCAGTATCTATGCCTTTCATGATTTATTTCCCCATCAGGTTAGACTCTAGATATTATTTGATTTCTGTATCATTTTTGGAGCTTACCATCTTAAATCCTCTCCAGTCTTCATGCTTGTGAGTTCAAGTATCTTTCTTTTATCTGTAGGAAAATCTGCAGAGTTATGAAATCCCATCACCTCATATCAGGTGGATTGTGTTTCCATCTTCAAGAATATTATTTTCTGAACTTATTCAGGAAGAGTTTCTATCTGTTCTTTATCACACCAACATTTTCCCTATGTCTCTTTACCTTTTCTGATGTTTCTGTCCCAGAGTTATTTATAGAAAGCTCTCATATTCTACCCAAATTTTGTTTTCCATTCAAGTTTTTTTTAGACTAAACAAGAAAATGTTCCTGTAGTCTTCTCCGTAAAAAAGGATTATCTATTTCTCTCATTAGTCTGCTCATTGTCTGTATTTGTTTTATTCTGTTTTCATGTTTCTTGACCACGAAAATGTAAAAAAAAAAGAAATGTTTTAGTGACAGTGTATAAACCATCAAGAAAAATCATATAGAACCTTCCTAATTCAAGTAATAAACCTTTTTTGCAATATATAAGCATGTTATCTTTCCTTCTTGTAGGTATGGATTTAAGTGCTTTACAGTAATTTTCTTGTCTCTTTTCTTTGTCTGTACTTTGCTGATTCTACATAGTAAGGCTTTTGTTAATACGAATTTTTATTTCTTGTCTCTTTTTCATTGACATTCACCTGCACAGACTGCTCTTAAGTTTATCCTCTCATATGTGTTCTTAATAATTTAATTTCATCTCTGTGACACTCTGATTCATACAGAGTCTTTAGTCTGGCTTATTCTGAAATCCTTAAAAATCTAATTATGCATTAATAAATTTTCCAATTGAAGAGATTTGTCATTTTCCCGGGAACATTTATTAACAATCTCTGACAAAATCCAAGCAATGAAATATTGGTTGGGGTTTTGGTTTTTTGTCATCAAAAGAAGTGTAAAAAAGAAAATTATTTTTCTTTCTTTTGTTTTGCTGTTGTTGTTAGTTATATTTTTAAAAATACACTGTCATGATTTTCTGCATAATTTCCAGTTAGATATTTTTACCCTTGTAGATATTCAATATTATCTTTTTTTTTTTTTTTTTTCTTTCCACTTCACCATTTATGTAAAAAAGAAATAAGGAGAAAAAGAGAAATTGGATGTAAGAAAAAAGTTGCATAATCTGAAAGCCTACATTTGAGACAGAAATCAGCATAATTTTAAACTAGAACCCTCTCCAGGCAAATCTGCACTAAACTTAAAACTTCTTTAGCAAAACTACTTTTGGTGGCTCTTTGAAGGTCACAGTACTTTCAGATATTTTTTTCAGCATTTCTATGCAATGTGCTGCTGACATGACAACAAGTCTGTTGCCTGTACTAGAAATATCAGCAGTTTTATTTTTCTACTTTGCTGTAAAAAATAAGATAATAGGAGTGGTATAAGATGGAAAGTTTGCATATTCATTTTTGAACTTCTAAATAAAGAACACTGGACACTACTTACATATAAGCCATGTGTTGGCTTTTCCAGTTTGTCAGGATAACTTTCTATTGCTTGCTACTGTATTGAAATATACAGAACTTCAAAGAACCACAGGTTAAATAAATATGTGTGTCATAATGGATTGTTTAAAAATGTGTCAGAATGAGAGAGAAGAGCTAAAAAGCCAGAAAAGATTATTCAGGATAGCGCCAGCATTTTGATAAATACCATGGATTTTTTTTTTTTTCTATTTTTTGAGCTCATTTAGGTCAAAAATTTCATCAGTTCATAATACTCGTGATAATAATTTCTATATGATTCCATTTACGGGGTTTTTTTGTGGTTTTTTTTGGTTGGTTGGTTGGTTTTTTCCCCCCAGGGATCATCTGCGTCTTATTTTCAGAAATATTTTAACTGAAATTTTTAAGAAATAAGCATTGTTTGGCTAAGTCACAATATGAAACATGAATTCTTTCTATGAAGAAAGAATCTGCATAAATTCTTATAACCTAGATTTCTAATGTTATCAGAACAGTAGGAAGAAAAGAGTATTTATACTTTATAATATTTAACTGTGATCAACACAATTCACAAAGTATGTTTTTCAAGGGTAATTATCACTTAATACTAAACTGGTATCACCTTAAATTGTAGAATATTACATGTGCAGGAACAAATCAATTTAATTCTTTACATCACGTCAGTCCATTATTTGATACAGAATATGCAATATCAAATATTACAAATATTCATTCCAGTAAAAAGTAAGCCATTTCAAGAAAGGTAAAAATGTGTAAAACACATAGTAAGAGAATAATAAGGAAAAAATTACACAAAATATTACTGTATATTATTCATTTTTATATAACATTTTTATTCTTACATAGATGTCTTAGATGCTACATATGAGGAATAGAAATACATTTCTATGATGAATGCAAAAAGCAAGAGGCCTCAAATGCATCTATATTGCTTTTTTTCCTAAATGGGTTTATTTACAAGCATCGTTCTCTTGATGTTCTGTCACTCCCAAACCAATGATGTAACTCCACTGTAAAAGTCAAAGAAGCTTTAGAAACTAAAGACACTTGTCACTTCTTTATTTTTGCCACTGGGTAAAAGTTACAGTTGATTGTCTTTAAGTAGCATATTTTTTACAGTTATGCTGAGAGATTCTTCAGAGTGCTTCAGTACTCATCATAATATAGGCTGTGGATACTTCGACCAGAAGAACAGAGATTGTTCCGTTTTTTTTGACCAATAATGAAGAGCAGTCTTTTGTGATGTTATCTATACAGACAGGACAAATGTGGAAAAAAAAATAAAAAAAAAATAAAAACGAAGACAGATGAAATATTTTTACTCTTTTCTTAATGAGAGAACAGAAAACTTAGAAGACTTAAGTTATTACCAAGGATTTTTCACTGGACTTGAGATGAACATAATACTTTATGATTGGCTTTTAATTGCCTAAAATAAACATGAATTTCTATTTTAAAATAAATTTTAAAAAGGAGGTTGATAAGAGGAAAAAAAAAAAAAAAAGAGAGTAGATACCAATAAAAGGGAATTAGACTCCAAGATAGTTTGATATTCTTGCCTTATACAAGCAAAATATATGTTAACATAGTTATATACAAGCTAATACATCTGCACGTGAGGACACAGGCCCTATTGAATTTACAGGAGATTTTTAAGGACCAGGGTTGCTAGTACAATGCTACAGCCAGAAAAGCTATTGCAATCTCTGCACACAAATAGAGGCAGAGTGAGCAGAAAAGAAATGTCACTGCTGTGTACAGCGTTGGCAAGGGAACGGTTGGAGTTCCGAATGCAGATACCTGCTCTTAATATGGAAGCTGAACAACTGGGAAAGGTAAAAGGACAAAGTACAACATGCACATGGACAAAATGCTTTACACTTTGAAACTTAATGCTTGCCACACAATTGATAGTTCTTCAGCCTAGTTTACTCTGACTCTGTAATGTGGTATCAATTATGTTGTCATGTGGGAAGGCTGAAGCAGAAACATAACACACACTGAGTTTCAGAATTCTAATTTACTTAACCTAATTATGTTGTCATTCATAATGTTTTATGTATGACTGCTGTTTCTTCAGCAGAGAAATGTGATGAGGAGTGAATAAAAAGTAGGTTTTCTCCTTCGCTAGATGGGAGGGATTCACGTTGGCATTTAAGTAATAGCATCAATCACCTGAGGTCCTCAGCCAGTGAGTCGTTGGACTGAACTAGATCTCTGTCTGCAATTTTGTTTCCATTCCTGGACTTCTTGTACTGTTATGTCTTCTTGCTGCCTAATTTATTTGAACCGCTTAAGAAGTTCATATCAGAAACAGAACACATCACTTGATGTTTTTGACAGGCCTGAGCACATGTATTATGTAGGTATTGTTGCTTTCATTATTAATATTACTGTCATCCAGTATGGCATGATGTGAGACATCTCCTTCATATTTTAGAGAAATAGTAAGCAAGTTGCACTAACATGTTCTTAATTAACATTTCCTTTCAGTGAAACATTTTTGTAAATATTTAAACTAATGAGTAAATTACACTGCGAAAAGATTTCTGCAATGACATTATAACATTTCTTGCCTCAAAAAGAAAATATTTTTATTGATATCATAGAGCTTTCGACAAGTTAGCAATCAGAAAACAAATCGAAGCAGGACTGATTCACTAGTAGCTTATAGTAACTGAAGATTTTCATACCTTTGAGCAATAGACCATCAATATGTCAAGAGTGGCAGCTGTGTGGCAGCACTGTGGTGTGTTGGCCTAGCAAAGATTCTGTGCTGTAAGGTAAATTGCACATTTGCATGGTGCTGTAGGTTGTGCAGAGATATATCAACCAGGCAGAGGTAAAGCTAAATATCTGTTTTTGTTGGTGTTGTTTTATAACTCATACTTGATCAAACTCACAATGAAATATAGATGACCCTTCTCTCAATACCTCTATATTACTCTATATGGTAGCATCCAAATGGAAATAGTGCAATGCATGGAAAAGTCTAGAATCAACACAGCTCTAATGATTAGAATGAAGGTACTAAGAAAGAAGTAAAGAACATCACACTGCCTAAATGAAGTACTTCTTTTTTTCTGTTTGTGGCATATAAAGAAGGAGATAAGAGAACATAAAAGAAATGTTGCTTTCTACACTGAAAGCAAAGCTGTCTGGAGAGAAAAACAGATGGATCATGGGGAAGTAAAATCATGTTAGCAATCTCATGATAATTTATTTACCATGAGGCTAATTCCTGTAAATGTGGTCACTGGAATTACACTTCAAGGTTTTTTCCTTTTAGCTGACATTCTAGCAATCAAAGATTTAAAAAAAAAATCAAGTAGAACCATATGTACTTTCTATGTTCTACATGATAAAAATATAAACTACAGATTACATTTACTACTTTTAAACTTCCTTTCTCTCTCTAGTCTTGAAGTTTCTACAAAAGCAAGCATTTGTTTGACAAGCTGAAATCAGCAGGAAAGCAAAGCAAACTCACACAGTTGAAGTATCACCTTCACCTAATGTAAAAGTGAGGGGAATAGGAAAAAGACTGCATGATTTTTGCTTCTGCACCTTGGATGTTATTTTTTTTAATGCAGAAACTTTACAGTTGGAGAAAATTCTCTATGAATTTATCTGCTAAACTGCCATGGATCTTCCGTAAAAAATACTTTTACAGGTATGACCGATCATCATGGCATGACTATTTCTTCCTGTTCTTCCCTGGGCTTCATATATAACCTATCCAAATCACTTAAGCAGTTTAAATACTAGTAAATCACAATAAAATAGGGTTACAAGCTAGGGATGCATGAAACATTAAATAAATAATTTGGTCAGTTGGAAGTTGACAACCTGACTTCAAGTTTAGGGAATGGTAATTATTATACAGCAGAAAGCTAACCAGGTTCTTTGCCAAGTTTTCATGTTAAAACAGAGAAATTAAAATTTATGCTTGTTCTATGTTTTGTAGCAAATTTAACTTGAGTTAAATTTTGAGTTTCAACTTTAAAAAGTTAGTACAAAGCATTATAAAAGTATAAGGTTGTGATCTGTCCACAGAACAAATGGGAATGCAAAACTCAACTCAGTAGCTGAATATGAAAACACAGAAGCAGAGGACTCCTTTCAGTCCTGAAACTGATGATGATAATCCACTTCTGATCTATAGTTTAGTAGGAAATTATTAATATTCTCAAACTTCCTCAAAAAATCTTTGCAATTTCTGCAAAGATGAACATGAATTATGCTTACTTAAAATACTGAAGAATATCAAAATGAGAACAATGTTGGTTCTGAAAGGAAATAATTTAATTTCCTGGTAATGGGAACTGAAAGTGGTTTTAAAAAGGGAAAACCAAATAGATAATAAGCAATGGTAAGTTGTTTCTACAACTGTTTCAGGATCTCAGTGGAATAATTGCTCAGTTTGCTACTTAATATCTGCTACCCATGAACTGTCTTGCCTAGAGGACGTTATTGATGCTACATGAATATTTAAGAAGGAAAGTCATTGCCCCTGGGTATTGAAGGATTTTTTTTACTAAACCTCCATTGACTGTAACCGGAGATGAAATGTCTGGTTACCAAGTAGATACATATGTTTAGAGATCTAAATGTGTTTGCAATTTGCAAGTGAAGTGTGTGAGTCCGAGAGTTCATATCAATTGTAAAACCACAACTCCTGTGCTAATTGATATTATTAGAGGAATCTTATCTAGCATTCAGCTGCTGCCTGAAATGGAAGCTGATCCTCTGCAGCTATGGGTCCCATGGTGTACCTTCCAGATACAGCTTCCATAGAGACATAGAGGTCTCAAACATCCTCAGCATCTTAAATTAAACAAAAGACATATTGCTAAGCAACTAAGCTGAATTGAATCCTTTTTTTTTTTTTTTTTTTTTTTTTAATAAATACCAAAAGTTAGGTAGCATGCAAGCCAATTTTTGAAATCAATACTCAGGAACAAAAGGAAGATGAGGAAACAAGAAAAAGACTTCAAACATTTAAGAAGAGATACTTTTATCATGTTTTGTAGGGATATAATATGTTAGCTTGGTCAGAGCATGATGTTAATAATGCCATGGTCATTGCCCATACAGGCCATTTACTTAAGAGCAGGATTCTATGAACCTTGTAGGTCCCTTCTAACTCAGAATATTCTGTTGTTGGATTTTCTGCATTGCTTTCTGAGGGAAACAAAAAACAAACAAACAAACAAACAAAACAAACCAGACAAAAAAAGGAAAAGAAAAAAAGAGTGCATTAGACTACTTCTTACTAATCAATTATTGAATTGGAATGAGAGGGTGAAAAACTTGTAACTTCAATAAGCACAAAGAAAATATTATATGGGTCTTAATGATTTTCAGCTTGAGTGGAAAGTATATTTCATTGTCAAACCTATACAACATTTTCATCCATCTCCCTGTCGGAAGTGCTGCAACTTAACAATTGTTCCATGAACTTACTGATGATTTAATGTTCAATGTTTTTGTCCCCATTCCCCGATTTTTCCAATACAAGGAAAAGTTCTGGGGAGAATTTGAAACATTTTTCTAACATATATTCCCAAAAGAATAAACTAATGTTAATATTGATTAAAAGTTTCTAAGCAAATGAAGCACAGTTTTAAATTAATACCATATTCTCTCACATTTTTTTAACAAAACTTTTCTTTTCTATGATGTGAAAATTTGCCAATGACTTCTATGTGCAATTTTCAGTTATAAAATATTGGACACTAAGGAACTAGGAAAGAACACTGTGCTGATAGAGAGTCAGTATGCTTCATAGTAACTTTTATTCAACTGTGTTTTGGATTGGTGATGAAAACAATGTTGATAAAACAAAAATACTTTAGTTTCCACTGAGCAATGCTCACAAAGAGTAAAGGCATTTTCTGCTTCTCTTTGATCACCTTGTGGTGTCCCTTTGGACTATCTCTAGCTTTTCTTGTCTCTTTTGTATTGTGTTGAAGTAAGAGGACTCAATAATCCGGGTGCAGCCTAGCAATTGCTCAGTAGATTTGGATGATCATGTCTCTGTCTCTGCTGGTAATGCCCCTTTGGATGCAGCCCTGGATCCCATTTGAGACGAAACATGCTTACATGCTTATGGCTGCTCCTTCACACTACCGTGCTCCAGACAGCCTCAAAACGCTGCCTGATGAGCCTTTCTGACCCTCAGAGACCTCGAGTTGTTGATTTGGCTTTGGCAGCCATCAGCCAGTTTGAGTAACTGCAGAGGCTGTAGCCTAAGACCACAGGTGAGCAAAGCATGCAGCAGCCCGGCAGAGTGGACTGTGCTTCCTGTGTGTCCTGATGACACTCCCTGTTTGTTTTGGGTTTTTTTATTTAATAACATAACTTCTTTCCCTAATCAATGCTGTAACTTTTATTGTCGAACTTCTAGATTTCAGCAGGATAATATTGTTCTAATCATTATGGATACTTAATTGAAGTTTCCTCTATAATTAATCTAAATGTCTTTTAACATGAAAGGTGGAAGTGTGGGAGAGAAGTGGGAGCCCATCTGCATTAATTATATTTATAATCATTAATATTCAGGGAACAGCTACGCTATATCCTTATAGTTCTTCTGCTCCTTACTTATTTGTTAAATTTTTTCCTGACAGCAGGTTGACATACACACAAATACATATAAAAATACTTGCAAGGTGTACAGCTGATGTCATATTTTGACTCTTATTGGTAAAAGTAATTTGGGGTAAAACCAAAACAAAAAAAAAAAGAGAGAGAGAGAGTCAGAGAAAGGGATAAGGAAAGGGAAAGGAAAAAGGAAAGAGAAAGATCTCTGCAGTAAACAGCAAGGAATTAGAGTAGCAGGGGTCTCCCATATGAATGTAGTCCTCTGGAGGGTCTCTCTAGTGGAGCAGGTGGTGGTCTCACAATGCTTTCTGATAGTATTTATGTAGTTTCTGTGGGAAACTTCTCAAAGTCCCTGTCGGTTTTTCCTCATTATGATGCTGTTAGTGCTGACTGGAGAATGCTTTGATCAGATGCAGAAATTGTACTCTCATTTGATGATAAGTTCTGTGCATATATATTACTGATACGCTTACCACATATTTAGCTGACAATAATATAATACTCTTTCATTCATCAAGCCTTGATTTTCCTACTGGAAAAGCTGAGACCTATTAAAAACAAACAAGAAAAAGGAATAGAAAAATTAAGGTCTATGATAAAAATCCTCATTCCATCAACAGTCACTTTCAATAATAATATATAATAAATATAATATAATAATAATAATAATAATAATAATAATAATAATAATAATAATAATAATAATAATAATAATAATAATAATTTGTGCTTACCTTTTGCAAGTGTAATTAAAGAAAAATAACAGAAAAAGAATAAACTGTATGGTGGTAATACCAAAGCGAAAAGAAAAAAAAAAAAAAAAAAAAAAAAGAAATACTGATTGAACAACTTAATTGAAACTTATGCAGTTTAAAATCAAAGGGAGATTGCAGGAGAGAGAGTGAAGGCCTCAGAGTACCCAAGTGAAGCCCCTAGTATACAAAGCTTAAAGAGTTTAAACACAGTGTAGGATAGGAAATGAAAAATAATATTCCAGTTATAGGATTTAATCCCTTCTTTCAATCATAAATCAGTGGAAATACAGTGTATCCTGGATAAATTTTGGAATCACCAAAGAATTCACGGTCATATAGACAATCTAGGTCTTTGAATTTGTTAAGATGCAGAATGGTTTGTTGGGTTTTTTGTGGTGGTTGAAAAAAAAAAAAAAAAGAAAGAAAAAACCACAACAAAAAAAAAAAAAACCTGTTTCTGTCATTGAAAGTATCTTCCCTGAACATCATTTGCAAACATGAGCTCAATGCATAGTTAGCATTGACACCATTTCTGCTCCCAGGTCACTCTATAGCCTTATTTCCATCTTTGCTTAAACAAAATATCCTTTGGATACAGACTTCTTACTGTGACTCATGCCCATTTTATTTAAATTTTAATTCTACAAGCACTTACATTTCAGGACAATTCAGAAATATAAAGAGAGTTCATCAATACAGAACAAGATAGGAAAGAAGGTAAGACATTAAAGAACACAAGATGCTGAGATTTTCTAGAAGCATATTAATTCCATGAATATGTATCTAAAGTTTTCCTTTAAACACTGGTTTTGATTTTATTTAGCTAAGCCTGTTACTGTGTTTAAGAATTTTTAGCTTGTTACAAGCTAGATGGCTAAGTACATAAGATGGTAAAATTGTGTAAGTCAGGAATTAAAATAAAAAAGAAAAAAAAAAGAAAAATGGAGAGTACCCAATTTCTGAGTATGCAACAGAAAATGTTAATTCGATTAGCTTTGGATGAAAAAAAAATCGGGACTATTTTGTTCATTTGTTCAGTTGTTTAATTTGTTTTGAGGAATGGGATTTCTCCGGAGGAGGCAGCAGCTAGCTGCTGGTTTTGTCAGTTGAGTCATTGTACTATAGCTCATTGTAGAAAAATCCCATATGCAATGCAGATCCCTCTTTCTGTTCATTAGAAATTGAAATAATTTAAATATTCCTTCTTATTAGAAGCTCCTCTTGGTTTGTTACAACACGATCTAGTTGCACAGCTGCAAACTATGGTAACAGACCCCATATTAGAAAGAATTCTGATATATGCTTCAGATATATTTTAAAACAGCTGTTTTTAAGTGAAAAATAAAGATAAAACATGATAAAAAATGACAGCTAAACCACAAAAATATTAACTGCCTTGCTTTTCTTAAAGAAATTTTAAATTAAATACACATGCAGCTACTGAGCCAAATCATCATGTTTTAAAAATACATTATGATGCAGTAGGTGGAAAACATCTCATATCAAAAGCTTAATACATCAAGTTGCAAGGCTGGTTTCAGATGAATTACACCTGAAATATTTTAGTCAGCTGCTAGGATTTAAAAGAAACATTTTAATATAGTGATGTATGACCCACTCTAACCACTGCCTTACACAGTACATTAAAAAGCTGAATAGAAACATTAAACAGCTTTTTTATTTTATTTCTCTCTCTTTTTTTTTTTTTTTTTTTTTTTTTTTTTTTTTTTTTTAAGCATACTACCTAGTGCTTTTACTATTCTGTCTTTAAATTCACTAAAAAGTTATAAAGCACACTAGGTTTGTCATTACCATAAAGCCATGTTGTTACCATAAAATCTTGGTTATTTTAGACAAAGTTATAAATTCTTCTCTCTGCAGCTACATAAGAAATACTCTCACTTGCCATTGAACAAGAGTCTGTGTGTCAAAAAGATCAAGTCATAAAACCCTTTAAAGTTAAATGTTGATAAATAGTAGATGAAATAAAATCATGTCCTGTGCTGCACCTTACAGTTTTCCAGAGCTGTTTGCAGAAAACCTTCAAAGGCTGCTTTGAAGGAGTTGAGATATGAACAGAAGGCAAGTGGACAGAGGCAGAGAGAGCACAGGAATTTTCATTCGGGCAACAGTGTAAGCATTCTTGAGACTGGAGAGGTACTGAAAGGACTTGAGGAGCAGTGACAAGGACTCTGCAGATAAGGAGAATCCCCCATTTACACTGGAAGATTACAAAAACATGGAAAAGTTAGGAGGACTGATAAGAAGAAAATGATAAATGGTAAAAAAGCCTCCCTGTAATAGCACTTTGTAATTAGCAGGACCAAGGTCTTCCCAGTGTGGAAGGCTAACTGTTGAACTTAGGGATGATATTAATGAAGTGGAAACAATGATCAGATATGAGGATGGAAAGGTTTGAGGAAGAGAGAATTTTGATGAGATGAGGAAGACAAACGGTATGGGTTAATAAACGACCAGGAAGACATAGTAAGTCAGAACATCTGAGAAGTTAAAAGAACAAGGAGGATTGGTTCTCTAATCAACAGTAGTGATTCTAAATACTCTTTTTGGCTTAGGAAAGAAAATACTTGTAGGCTGTAATTTATCTCTTGCTGATGTTTCATTTGCCTGCACTAATCACATAGACATCTATTGATGTTTGTGACATGGTGGATGATCTGAGATATGCTCAGATACTGGATACCTCATAAAGTGAATATGCTTGGTGGTTAAACCAGGCTTTTGGGAAGCATGGCCCTGTGATACCAGGAAAAGATACACACATGTTGTTAGATGCTTAGAAACCTCAGTTATGCTGCAGTACCCGGTTTTGTCCACAGTTAATAAAGTGAATTTGGGATAAGTGCTCAGATTTTACATAATAGTTATCTAAAGCCAAGTAACATGAACCTTCTCCTGTTACATGCTGCAAAGAAACACCTTGCAACTGTAGCTACTCTCTAGAGACATGAAAGGCATGAAATTAACATATTGCTATTGGGCCTTGGATACAGGGATAGCTATATACAACCAGGGTGAAGTCCAGCTTATTAGAAAAGTAGCACTATGCTTTATCGTTATTGCTACATTTTTTTCTTTCTTCTAATGTTAGGAGCAGGCTTCTTGACCAGGAAAAATGTTTTAACTCCCAGAATAAAGTGTCTGGCCCTCATTCAAAACTTCCATTTGTTTCATCTAACCACTTAACACTTGGTTAGCTTTCAGCAAGTGTTTGAATCCTCAGCTGCCAACAAAAGATAACCCTAAAAGTAAGTGAATACTTCACTAAAATGGAGTAAAGAAGCTCTTTCTAATTCCCACTAAAAGGGAAGTAAAATTCCCAAATTAATTTTAAATTTAATCCTCCTTAGTGGAATATTTGCATACCTTCGGGACAGAACAAAAGACACTATATGATTCATTCTACTTCATTCCCTCAGATGTCTTGCTTGAGAAAAATGCATGGCATATGGCTCAAAATTTAATGCTCTTCCCAACTCTTTATTGATAATCATTGTCCATAGTTATATGTTCACAATCACATGGTTATACACACAGACCTGGTATGTTTTCTTCATCTTTGCTAATGTACAAGTAATAGATTTCAGTTTTTGATGTAGAAAGATGCTAACCCATCCATCCCAAAGTATGTGAAGGAGGACAACATACCATGTAGCAGAATATCATCAAAACCAAAGTTAAGCATTAAAACACTTCCAGTGCTAAATTAGCAGTTTCAGGAAATTCTTCTTAACCCACAGAACAAATGTTAGTTCCTGCAAAGCAATGTGAGTATGTTCACTCTATATAAAACCTATCTTCTGAGTTCCTCGGTGTACCCTAGTGGCTCTTCATGTAGTTGGATGTTACTTCACAAACAATAGTGCTCAGTTAAATATGTGTGATATGTGAGGTGGAGGGAGCATAGAGAAAATTTGAGGATGTGCAGCACACAGACATAACATAGACCATGGAAAAACATGCCACAACAGTATTATTTGCACCCTCTCATAGGTAGTTTTCTCCAGAATAAGATATCTTTAAAACTCTCTATTTTTTGAACCTCGAACATGTGTTTTGCTATCTAGTGACTTACTCAAGGTCCTCCAAAAAGGGTGGAAGAACAAACTGACAATTAAATATAATGGATGACCATGGCCCTACTCCTATTATTTTATTACCATAAATACAGCTAAATGTATCTGAGGAGCCATCTCATTCATCTGCTTTTTTTTTTTTTTTTTTCAATCTCATAGAGACAAGTCTAAGCGTATAACAATTAAACACTTAAAAATACGAATTGAAAAATAGAGTTCTTCTTTGGGAACAGTCTCATCTCAGACATAATTTTTCTTTAGGAACAGCCTCTCCCATTCATCCATACATGAAATTTTTAAAATTTAGAATCAGGTCCTCATTTTAAAATTTATGTGTCTTACTTTAAATTAAAGGACTATTTCAACATTTATACATAGATGTACACTTATGTATGATATATATAAGATATACTAAACATTTAATCTCTAATTAGATTATTTATATACAAATATAATTTTCCAATAAAATCTCCTGAGCTCAAAATGTTCAGTTCAGATCATGGTTATAAGTAATTGTGAATATTTTAAGCTTGTTTGTGAATGCTTCAACCATGCTTGTAGCTTCATTTAAAGATGTGGAATTGCAGATTTTAAACTTTAATGAGACAGCAAGTGCAAGCAGAAGTCCGACATGTGCTTTAATGCCCATATTCCCATATGCTTCAGAAAGCTGAACATATTCTTGGACTACATGGTAATGCAGAAAAAAGAATGTGTCTCAGTGTCTCAAAAAGTATTTCACAGATTAAGCAGTCCTGAGAAGCCTAAATGTTGCAAAAACTGAATAAAATATAAATATAACAAGGGATATAAATATTGGATGGATACTGGGGAAAAAATCACTTCATTCTTTGGAAAATAAGTTCTTAATGGAAATTACAGGAAATTAAGGACAGAGTACACTAAATTGTATTTTTTTATACTCTGCAGCTGTTTTGTCTTTTTATTATTCTAGCTAGAAAATTAAGAGAGTATTCCTCCACACAAACTTATACTTTAAGAAGTTAGAAATTCACAACAGAACTAGCCACTCTAGGCTATATTTATAGTCAAACAGAAATTAAGATTCTAAAGTAAACCATTAAGACTAACTGCAATATTTTTGCAGGTGCATACTTCTATGCACTGACTGTAAAGGAAACCTAAAATAGCTACTTCTAATTGAAATATTTATCTAATTTTTATTTTTAGTTCAGTCTTCTGATCTAGGAAAACAGAAGGAAATATAGAAAGAAAATTGAACAGGATTGGATAAGGATAATGGAGAGGGAAAATCTTTGTGGAGGCAAGCAGAGCAGTGAAGTAGAAAGCCCTGATATAGAGGGGAAAGAGGTTGCTACAAGGACATGACAAGAGAAATACTAGTTTTATATTTTCTTTGCCTTTTTGTGTGTGTATTACACCCTCTCATCTCTCTCATACTGACATTTTTTCTGGTGTTTATATGGAAAGGTGACAAGAAGGTGAAACATTTCATAGTGTTCTATAAGACTCAAAGCTCAAAACGTTCATATCTGTCACAAAGTGTCAAACTCATCAAGATCACCATTTGGGGGAAAAGATCTGAAACATGCTTTCACAAAAACCTCAACTGCACATGGATTTTTTTTTTCTTTTTATTTTAGACATTTTTAAAAGTCAGCTGTACTGTAGCTGTGTGGATTTCTCCTCCCACAGGAAAATGCAAATCCATTCACGGGATTATCTTTGCTTAAGGAATATGGTGTACTTGATGGATAATGCAGAAGAATGGGAGACTCAGTGTGTGCCTCAAAGAGTTTAAACCTTGGAGGGGGGGTAATATTCTGAGGTGTAAATTGTATATTGCAGGAAGTAAAGTAGCAGGAAGACATGAACTGACAAAGACTGAATTTTGAGAGGAGCAAGGAGAGTGCAACAATGACCTGAGCCAGGATGGAGTCAGTGGCCAATGATTGATTGTGCTGTTTCTTCTGTCTTGAGTATCCATCCTGGTAAGATGAAGCCCAAGTCATGGATCTGGAGGGAAAGACGAAGCCCATGAAATGGGAAAATAATATCTATTTGTGAAATGATGGAGTATAGTAGTTAATGAAAATGTATAAATCTGTATGTTGGGTATTAAAATGCTTTAAGGATGCAGTTTAAGTCTTATGAAGTAGTAAGAAGGGATTTCAGTAATAAGTACAGTGGAATAGCTAGAAGATATATAAGTGGTGTGAAATAAAGGGTGGAGATTGTATTGGTCTGGCTGAGATGGAGCTCACTTTCCCATGGCAGCCCTCACAGTGCTGAGCTTTGCACTGGCACCCGGAAAGGTGTTGATAGCACCCCAGTGCTTTAGATGCTGCTGAGCAGGGCTGACACAGCTCAGTACTGGCTCTCAACATTCCTCAAGGGGTGGGCAAGATCCTGGTAGGGGACACAACTGGGCCAGATGAACCAAATTAACCAAAGGGATTTCCCATCCCATTTGATGTCAGCCCGAATATAAAAGATAAGGAAATGAGAAACTGAGGGTGGAACTTTGTTATTTACAATGTCTGTCCCTCTGAGTAATCGCTACATATGCTGAAGCCCTTCTTCCTGGGGAGTGGCTGAACATCTCTTGTCGAAGGGAAATAGAGAACAAACCTATTTATCCCTTCTCTTTGCTTGCGTGTGCACAAACTTGCACTTTACTTTAGTAAGTTGCCTTATCTCCACCTACAAGTGGTTTTCCACTTTATTTTCTTTCCCCTGTCCATCTGGGAAGGGAAGTGATAGAGCAGCTTAGTGGGTACCTGGTGTCCAGACAAGATCATCACAACAAACTTAAATATGCCTAAATTTTGATAACCGCTAAGTCAGTAGTAGTAATATCCACTTCAAGAGATGTGAGATGCTACGTTGATGCTATATTTTGGCAAAGAGGGAAAACCTATTGTATTTCAAAATTAGAAAAGTTTAAGTTCTACATGAGGTAAATATAGAAAAGTTAGTCTTGAAAAATCTACAGGTTCCAGCTGCAGAGACTCTGAAGTTCCATCTTTTTCTGTTATTTCACATAAATTATATAAACACCTGGCATTATGAGAGATCAATTAAACTGAATCTGTGAAATCACAATGAGATTTTCTGCCCCCAAATAACTAAAATTCTATGTTATACAATATGTATTAACTATCTATACCAATGAATCGAAAGGGCAAAATTATATTCTCAATTTATCTTTTAGTAAAAAGAGACTAAATTCTGGCAAACAAAAATGAGACTCAACGGCTTCAAGCTTTTCTCTCCTTTTTCCTTCACTGGCCACTTCAATTAAAGTATCATTGGAATAATGAGTGAAATTATCACTGACTGAAATAATCTTGCTGAAGACTGTAATGACCATATTTTATCAAAATCACAGAATTTTTATCCAGCCCTCATTATCTGTCAACACTTTCACCTGTGCTAGATCAATTCTTCTCTTGTTGGGACTTGAATCATTCTCTCTGAGAGTTTATATCTGTGTGCTCACCTTCAAATAACAAAGATGAAGACTGATGTGAAGAAGAGGTCAAAAAAATCTTCACCAGTGGTTTTCCTGATCATCCCCAGTTAATTTTTTTTCAAGTGCATTTGAACTCAGGCCCTCAGTCATGGTCTTTGACTTAGCTAAGTTGCACACATGCTTTGGCTTATTTGTATGTCTTTCACAGTTTAAAAAGTTTCTCCATAAATCCTTCCCATTGAGCACTGAGATGATAGAAAGCAGACATGATTCCACAATCCATGTCTTATCCACTTTTTTTTTTTTTAAATACATATTTTTCCCATTTCTAGAAAACTCATCAAAATTTAGACCATTTGCTTGGTAAGCTGTTAAGTATAATAATGTAAGTTATATTATGAGTTGTTCACAAAGTTTCTTTGTTTGTCATCATCTTTAAACATGAAGGAAATAATTTTAAACAGGAGGTCCTGTTTGGTGATGAAATGCTTTATATTCCACCATCTATGAGCCATAAAAAATAAAGAAATTTGCAGCTATAACTGAGTGAATATAATTAAAAATAGAAATAAAAACTCAATTCAATAGCTTAGTAGACACTAGTAAATTCAGATGTCGTGTGGTAATCTGATTTGATCTTTTAACTACAATTCCTGAAAGAATTGTCTCCCATGTGTACAGTGCAATGTCTGCCACTCGTAGGTGGATGCTCAGATTATTGAGGACAACTCAAATACCCCTTATGATTAGGTAATTTCATATAGTTCAAGATTTCTGATTTCCCATTATAGACCATTCTATAACTCTGTTTAGTTGTTCACAAGATGTCTGGTGCCATATGAGATACCTTTAATTTCCTTTAACCTGTCATTTGTAAATAGGACACAGGTTTGCCATCTACCATATTGCATCTGCCTTGGATTTACAAAGGCATCTCAAATGGTTGAAATTCTTTGGTCTGGGCATCTCCCTAGACGAGTCTATTGGAAAGTTTAAATCCTAAATTAGGATGCAATATATTGTGTTCAAACACCTAAATCAATGTGCATGCAGCCTGAATGTGAACACTACCCCTAACGTAACATGAAATTTATCTTACCTCCACGTCCACCTAGAATCTAAGGAATAGGATTTTTGTTGTGTAAGCTTGCCCTAATCTTTGACTCATCTTCCCTTCTTTCCAAATCATGTGATACCAGTGGAAACAAAGCTAGTTCAGTTAAAAAAGACTTTTACCCTCTCATGCTTATATTTCTTTCTACATTACTAGAAGAATATGTTTGCTTTAATATATTCCTTATAGTTTAATATTGATCAAGTCAGAGAAGAACTTTAGGCTTCATTGAATCTCAAGTATTCTTCAGAGACAAATTATCATTTATAAAGTAGAGGTTTGACAATGGAAGCTAGTAAGAGTTTTATAGCAACAAGGAAACTGCAACCGTAAATAGGAAGAAAGAACTGAGAATTAATGGTAAAATATGGAATAACTCCTGCATGCAAACAGGAATAGAATGCCATTAGAACATAAAGGCGGAACACTTGACTCTGGGTTTATTTTGAAAAGCTAGTACACAGAAAAAGAGGGACAATCTGTTACCTGGTGATGGATAGAAATAGACGAGCAGATTCAGAAGTTTGATAATCTTCAGAATGATAGTCCAAAATGGCAAGATATTCTTCTGTTGAATTAAGCTGAGATGATAAAAAGCCTTTATGATTAGCTGTCCAGCAAAATGTCCTACAGAAATTAGACCTATCAAGAAAGCACAAAATTGATGATTTAACAATATTTCTCTCATGAAAAAGAGTGTAATACATGAAGCATTTATAGATCAAATCATCTACCACTGGATGTCTGAGATTTCCATGTTAGAACCTATGAGATTTCACTTTATAATGAACTTTAATCCTAAGAATGTGATTGATTGCAAAATATTGGTAGGAAGAAAACATTATTTTAACACTTTCTCAAGAGAGGCTCTTAGAACATTTACACTTTACAGGATTTATAAACAGGCAAATGGTGAAAACTGGATCCTAAGATGTCATAGATATTTCAACATGAGGACTCTGAGGAAATACAATGCTTATATATTTTTTCTTGAAAATAGCATTGTAAAACTGACATGAAATGCCATAAACATATCAAAGCAAAACATCATACTGTTGCATTTATTGATAATAAAATTCAGGAAGAAATGTAGAAGAAAATAATTTATTTCAAGCCTTAAAAAAAGCAATACTTGGATTTCCCAACTAACCTAGAAAAAAATTAAGTTTTTTGAAGAATTTTAACCCAAAAATCAGAAACTGCCATAAAAGCAAAGACTTTTTCATTCAGATTAGAAAATATGAAGTATTTCAAGTACGGTTTGTTTATTCTTTAATCACTGTGCTTTTTGATTTTGATTTGGTAATAAAAATTTCATAGTGTACCTTATTAGCACGCAAAATTAGAATCTATGAACATGACATTTAAGATAATTTTTTAAAATCTGTCTATAATTCTAATTCATATTTTTCTCATTTACTAAAAATCTCTATGATTATCTTAAAATTTTCATGTAATTTTTAGTGCATGTATTAGTTTTTTTTTGACAAAAAAAAAATAATAAACTACCTCTAAAAGCCTCGGATTTCCTTATATTCAAAAGCATCTTAAGTTCTTTTCCAAATTCTTTGAGAAGCCCATTTCTAAAATGAGTTTTCTCTGGCATAATAAATAAATAAGTAAATAGATAAAACAATATTTTCATATTATAGGATTGTACCTAATACTTGCCAACTGAAAATTAGTTGACTTGTTCAAACTGGTTTTTGGGCCTTCTTTATATAATGTGGATAGAAAGTCACATATACAGAGTGTGAGTCATTTAATCCTAGAATTGATTTCTACTACCCAAATTGTGTTGCCTTTTAAAGATGTCACCACTGATCAAAAATCTTATTTGCATAATTAGTTTAGACCAGGCATCTACTTCTAGATGGTTAAGATGAGAGCAATCTCCCTCTGCACTAAAGTGGTCTGAATTAATCTTAGCTAACTTAGATACTGCAACAACTAGAATAAGTTTGAATCGTGCTATCTAAATCAATTAGCTTGCATTTAAATTTAAATGCATTATTTCCCTTAAAAGGAAACGTCAAAATTCTTAATAGGTACAATGGACATACAAGTACCCTTGAAGTGGCACAACTCCACAATTTAACATCTAGTTTTTTGATCAGATCTACAAAAGCATCTACCTTCCTGCACTGAGGATTTATCCAGCTGAAAACACACCAAAGATGCTGCATGGAACTCTAATCTCAAACTATGGTACTGATGTTTTTCACATGTACTGGGTATCTCATAGGTCCACCAAGATGAGTTAAATTTGTTTAATTTGGCTCGTGGGTGTCTAAGACTGAAGCACAAATCAGGCATGTGAATAAGTTGTGCTGGATCTCTTCCTGCATTACAGCCTCTCTGTGTAATATATCAATGTATGTCTTTCTGACACGTTAGGAATGATATTTTTATTATTCTACTGGTTTATTGTTAATGGTTTTAACGTTGATGGTTTGTTTTGGTGTTCCCCCATGTGTACCCCAAAACTGGTTTATCTCTGAAGATTGTATCCTCCCCTAAGCAAACCCTTTATGGCAATCCCCTCCCTTTATTCTCTTCCTTTCCACATCAATCATTGTTACCCTGCCCCTTGTTCTGGTCCCTTCCATGTCACTCCTCCCTTGAGCCAATCCTTCCAGTGTTCCCCTCCTGGCATTCCTGGGGGCTCCCTATCCTCGACACCCCATTGGAACATGTGACCTGTTCTGTCCCCACCTTCTGTCCTTGGCCTCAGGCCAGTGCCCTGACCCTCCTCACCCCACCCCGATGCTTCCCCACTGGTTTAGGATTTGTACCCACCCCCAGAATTGCTGCAGTTTTTAAACCCGTGCCCAGCAGAGCTCAGGGCTCTCCTGTTGTGACCCCTTCAGCTCCAATAAACCTCTCCTGCTGGAACCTCCTACAGAGAGCCTCCTCCTTCTCCTTTACCTGACCCCTGATGTGGCTGGCTGACCCTGCACTGTAGAGCAAGCGGCTCTAAAGGTTCACCTATCGGCAGAAACCCCACACCGCAGCTGTTCTCCACACCTGGCGCAGCTCCGGTGTGATATGAGCCAGCCTGGGCTCTGGTGGGCTGCGTCAGACACACATTAAAATGATTTCAAAATTAAGAAGAGTCTGAAATCTTGGATGATACTATTATTTTCTCACTAGGTTTCTGATAATGTATCTCAAAATTCTTGCCTCCCTTCTCTCCCCAGGAGTGCTTCTGTAGTGCTAGTACATATATTGAGACAGATATATAAGTTTTAAATCCAAAAAAGACTAGCAGGAGTGATAGTTAGCTTTATAAGGCTAACATAAACTGTGCAATTACACTAGTTTATTCCTGCATCTGACTTCTATGTCAGATTGACTTAAGACACCATTTATGGACTAGGCTTGTGACCTATTTGCAACTACCTCACCGGAATATACAGAGAAGAAGAGAGATCTTGGAAGATCATAGTGATATGATGAGAGGCAATAGACAAAGATTAGATCATAGGAAATTTCAATTAGCATTTAGGAAACTAGTTTGATGTGGTCAAACAGTAGAAGAGGTTTCCCAGAGAAACTGGGAAAGCCAGTCTACAAGGCCTACAGCATTACTGAGATTGTGATCTTCTGTCCAGTAACTTCACTAGATTTGTAATTACAGCAAAGAACTTATACTCTCTGTCACTGTCTGGCTTTGTATAAAAGATACATTGTGAAAACTTTTCATTTTGACATATAAATATTTTCTATTTTTCATGTAACAATATCTAATCACTAATATGATTAAATATAGAAATGTTACTTTTATTAGAGTCAACGTTTTGGTGAAAGGAGATTTTAGTCTAAAACTATTTGAAAAAGCTAGTATTTTCAATCTTTAATGTACTTTTGGCCATTCTTCTTAATTATTTCCTCAAGTTTTGGAAGAAAATATTCTGCTATCTAATAGACTCTGGCAGCATAGGCTTTAAGAAAAATCTTAATTAATATGCTTATCATAAGCACTAAATTATTTCATGGGAGATGGAACTAATCAATACAGTGATGACACCACCGCAGAGATATATAGAACAGTTGGTTCTATAAATAAACAGGCAGGGATTCAAAACCATCTAGAACAATGTCCTTATTTAACACAGATAATATCTTTAATCAGAAGATGGGAATCAGTTTGCTTTTATTAATTACTTGTGGTTTTCTTAATTAATTTTCTATTTGCGAACAAAGCTTTGAGTGTTAATGATGTGTGTGGTTGGTATAACACAAAGTAAAATATTACCTATACTTCATGCTTTCATGCCCAGCCACTGTTTACTTTCTGATCTTGTTTGGGTATCCTGTAACACACTCCTGCTCAAAAATGTCCTCCTTTCTGATCCTGACATTGAGACTTTCAGTCAGTCTCTTGTCCCATCCCATATGGGAGCTTCCTATAGACAAGATGTTCCTTCACACTGACAACAAAACCCTCTCCACCACCTTCCTTGCCTGTCATTCCTAACAAGCTTTATTTGCTCACTGCACCGCTCCATTTCCCCCAAGTCTTAATTCATCCAACGACATTGCAGTTGTGAAGCAACATGTGGCATTCTGGTTCCACCCACTTGTTTCCAAGGCTGGGCACACTTTCGTATGCATGCTTTACAAAGGCATTGTTCCACTCTGTTTCTGAGATCTCTTTTGTTCCTGTTGCCATGGATCTTTGGTTTTCCCTGTGTGTCCACCATTCCCACACTCGTCTGTGGCTTGTAATCTTTATTCCGTTTTCTTCCTAGTTTAGAAATCTCTTCACCAAGATGGCAAGCTTGTTGGATCTTGCCTTTGGTCACTTTTATCTTTCTTCAAGTTGCTGGGTGTTCTTTTTTTCTTCATCACTCACTTCAGTGAACTAGTATAACAGTTTGAAGAAAATAAATGGCTTATCTTTTTCTCTCTTATAGCTCTTCAGTCCTTTTGTCATTTCATGCTTAAATCAGTCCCTTTAGAGAACTGCTAGCACTTCTTAAATAACTTCATTGTTAAGGCATTTTTGCAGTGCAGAAATTGGTTATTCTCAGAAGGGACGAGCTTATTTTTTATTGTATTTGCATTTGAATAGAGGCAGCATTTGTTTAAAAAAAACATATACCGTGAGGTCTATGTTACCTTTTGTTGGATTTCAGCTAAATGTTGAGATAGAAAGGCAACAGAGAAATGAGAATCTCAAGTGCTGCTGACAGCATAGCATGTCAGTTAGAAAATGGAAATGGCAACTTGATAGAGAGACACACAGTCTTGTAACCTCAACCACGATTAATAAATTGCGTAGGGAGATTCTTCAGCTTGTCCTGATTATTTTTTCCCCATCAGAAATCTATTTAAAAACTAAAAAAAAAAGATATTCTACTCCTTTTTTTTTTTTTTTTGTATTATGCAAGAGAAGAATAATTATAAGAAGACTTAACTGGATAATCAACTGATATATAAGGAACCCATAAGTCAATAGTACAGTGGTGATCATTGCTGTCTGTGGAACCTTATGAACCACCTACTAGTTTGTACAGGGAAGAATAAAACAAGATCAGTAGCATCTTCCATAATATCTTTTTTTTTTTTCAAAAATCCCCAGTTTTAATTTGAACATAAACAATATCTATAAACTCATTGATCTAAGTTTTAATCAATATTGGATGCAGTATTAGGGAAATTATACTTAAGGGTAAGTCACCACAAATACTTATTTCATCTCTGTTTAGTTTAAAAATTGTTATGGTAGAGCCAGTGGCAGATTTAACTGTAGTAGAAAATCATATGTGAGCATTACATTGAGCAGGATTGAATGTCAACACAAAGCAGATTTAGTTTCCTCAGATGTCTTTGATGCTTGCATTTTTGACATATGGACTCTTACACTCTCCTTCAAAGACTGTTAAGAAACTCCACTGAAATAAAGGTAACAAAAAAAATTAATAAACCCCCCAAAAACAAAACAAAACAAAACAAAAACAAAAAAACAACAAAAGAGGAAAGACGTTTATAATTTAGTGGTTTGTAATGGTCTACATAGAAGTATAGAAAATCATTGAGGGTGCTCTATTAAAACAGGATATTCCATTATTTATAATTTGAAAATAGGTAATTAATAATATCTTACACAGTTTCTGTATTTTCCAGTTGGATAATTCTATCAATTTAAACATCAAAATATTCAAATTAGAGCTGTTTATAGGACAGATGGGAGAGGAAAAATATGAAAAAGAAAGAGAGAGAAAGTCGACAGAAGAAGGCTGAAAGGAAGGCCAAAGAGTTTGGACAAAATCATCAAACTAATGTGATGCTTCTTTCCATGTAGATCTCAAATAAGGAGAGCATATCATAATCTGACATAACAAAGCCAGCCTGAGAGAAAACTTGGTCAAGGACTCAGAAATGCTGGCAGCAAGCATGAATGCAGCCACTAGCGTCCCACAGGACAAGTTCTAGGACCATGTTTCTGTCCTTGCACTTCTGGCAAAATCAGCTTTTCTTTGCACCATGATTAGGGTCATGCTAAACATGGGTACATCCTTAGGAGAGGTATCAGCCACACAGAGTGGCCTTGCCTTGGAAGCTGCCCACGAGGATAAATGTGTGGGATCGTGACTGTTCTGGCATATCTGGATGTCACAAAGTCACAGCAACTGAGGTATTTGCTGTGTGCTATGCAGGAAGGTGTTAAAAACACTGAGAGCCTTGAACTATCTCCGGTACTTCAGTGGCACAGCTGTCCCCATGGCAGCAGGAAACAGTCCATGCACCACTGCTGCTAAAGGAACATTATTAAAAAGCTCTCTATGCAGCTTGAGCATGAATGTTCATGTCAAAAACTGCTCTAATCTGTAACAAAGACAATTCCAAAAGTGAAGCTTCTTGAATTCCAGAAAGGTGAAATATAAGTAATTAAATGCACCTGTTATCAGAACTTCAAAGCTTTAGATAAAATGAGCTGGAAAATTTTGTTTTTCATGAGAAAATAAAGCAGAATATAGGAAATAGCTTTATTTGCTTAACCAGACAGTTTCAAATAAATGTTGGGAATAAATAGTTTTTTGCAGGCAGCATACTATTGTCTTACTTAAATATTTTATGAATATATGCTTTCTCATTAACAAATTATAAAATAAATTCTGAATTTTTTACCAATAAATAGGTGCAAAATTAGCCTTCAAACCTATCGGTATTGGAATAAAAGTGGCTATTAAAAATTATTTCCAAAGAATAGAATATTACACAATTTGAAAAAAATAGTTGTATTCCACTGAAAGGCAAATATACAAGTATATATTAACAAAAGATCACATATATTTTTTAAAAAATATAGTCCTGGAATTAAAGGAAATAAAGTTATAACTTCAGTTTTCTTAGTCAGAACCAAACAAACTGGATAAATTGATTTTATTTACCTCATAAATGTACAGAAAGTTTGGAGTATCCACAGAAATATTTTCTAAGAGCTCAGAAAGTTAATGGTAAGCTCTTATTCTACTGAAAAAAACCAAAAAAATCCAAAACAAAAAAAAACAAAACAAAAAAAACCACCACCAAAAACCCAAGCAAGCAACCAACCAACAACAATAAAAACCCCACATGACCAAACCAACCAAATAACACAACCTCACAAACAAACAAAAAAACCCAACCAACTAATGAGCAGACAAACAAACAAATTAATAAAAAACCAAAAAAAACCAAAAAAACAAACAAACAAACAAAAAAAAAAAAACAGAAAAAAAATCTTAGAAGTTTTGCTTTTAACACATTCTCTTGAGTTTTGGAACAATAAAGGTAACTGATTATAAAACTAAAGGTACTTGTAAACGAGTCATGCTGAACGTGTTTCAGGCAACCTACAAAGCTATTCTGAAAAGACATAAATATTTTATCATACTTTATAAAGAAAAATATAGCAATTTGTGTCCAGTATAATCATGCCAATGAAGTTGGATCTAATTATTACTGATCTACATTAAACTCTTCTTGCTTCTGAAGCTGTTAAGAACCAATGAAGAATGTGAAGAATGGGTATAGGTACTAACTATTAAGATGAACAATGCCAGACGTACAAAGAACTTTTTGCATACCCAGAAGTAATGGGACTATCCATTGTCAAAATAAAGACCTCAGGGTTTTAACCTGTAAAACTACATATTGTTTATTACAAAATCAAAAGCAAAATTAAGGCAAATTAAATTGCCTTAATTGCAGTAAGTTAAATCTTCCTTCTTTCTTTAATTTTACTGCTTTTTTTCTTTCTCTCTTTATAGATTCAGGCAGATTTCTGTTTGCTTGCTTAGGAATCTTGTGCACATATGTGTGTATGTGCATAGCATACCTCTAGGCCTCCTGTGTTAATCCTAAGAGCACTAATTATACAAAATTCTTATCTGGCTAGCACACACTGAGAACATTTGTCTTTTGGATTAGCAGTGCTGTAATACTGATAAACAGAAACTCTTCCAAGAATCATTGACTTCCATATTTTAATAACATTTCACTCTATTGTTTCCCAGCTATGCTAGAGGGATCCTTTCTGAATCAGGAAAAGAATTCAGGAAACTGACACTGACAGAGTTTTAAGGCTGTGCTGAAGATGATCTGAAATTTGTTTGGGGTTTTATGGTGGTTTCTTTGTTTTTGTTTTTAATATATCAACACATTATTAATGATTAGGGGACAGCAAATTGTTTAGACCGAGATTCACTGACTAAAGATTTTGAATGGCTTTGTGAATGTGGATTTTCATGACCACACTCATTGGTATTTATCATATTTCTCAGAACAGGGAGAAATTTAAGAGCTGACCAAGGAAAAAGCTCCAACTAAACTTCATTTGTATTCACCTTTTTCTTATTTACTGGTATATTCTGTTCATGACATTAGGTTTACAATCAATTTCTGTCATCACAAGTGTTCACATACTAAAAAACCTTTATAAATACCATATGTAAACATCTTGATCCAGACATTGCCGCATAAGTATTGGAGGGAAAGAAGATCCCTGAGAGCTATGAGAGCATTTTTTCTTGGGATAAGGGGGAGGAGGAACAGGCTAAAAACAATATACCACCTTTATTCCAAATTCATATATAAGTACATTGTCTAGTCTGAAAAGGTGTCCAAAACAGGAGTTTACCATCCTCACTTTAATTATTGGCAATGCAAAAGTCTTTGTTGAAATAGATATTGCAGAAGGTTAAGCATCTGGAAAAAAAAAGTAGAAAAATAAATGAGTGCTGGCAAGTGTTGTACAGGGAAGCAGATTGGGAAGAATGTATTGTGGTATAAAAATATCCATCAAAACAAAACCTGAAACTTGAAGGCTGATGTCCTTGATTATATATTTCCATTTGGTTTTCTCTTAAAATAAATTAGGGTAAAAGAAACCATAATATCTACAATTTGTTTAAATAATGTTTTCCATGCAGTGCCTGCATGTTATTAGAGAAATAGCTCTTTTTTTCTGTTTTTCTGTTTTGTTTTGGTTTTTGTTTGTTTGGTTGGTTGGTTTGTTTGTTTGTTTTTTTAATATAAATATCTGTAGACTGAACCAAGGTGTTTTGTTCTCTTAATAACTTCAACACTAAGTGTTTTCTACACTTCAAGGAGAAAACACTGCTTTGCTTTGGGGTGGTTTTTGTTTGTTTTTTTCTTTTACTGTTTTTACTCAACTTTATTATACTGTATTATACTTGAGTCCATTTAATCTCAGTGTTTGAATCTGGTTAAGCATAAGAATTGAAGTGGAACATAGTAATTCTCTTGGTGGTGGAGGAGTTTAATTAAAGATAATTGAATCTATTTATATCAGAATCCGGTTTTATCTTTAAAATGTAGTTTATATTATTTTTATCCATTTAGAAACACAAATTGCTTCATTACTGCAGCTGCACAATTGTACTTTAGAGATATATAATGACTTTGAGATATTCTTACTTGAAAAGATACTGCAATTTCAGAGACCATCTCCAGGTTTTTAAAATATTCACTTATTTTTTAAGATAACTTGTCTTTTGCTTATAATAACTTAAACCACATTGTATTTTCCTGTTTTAACTTACTAGTATTTGTTTTTATTTTTCCTAAAAAATCTGGCAAAAATTGTGCCAGGATCTAGACCCACAAATTATCATAATTCATAAAAATGGTTTCAGTAATTAGGATAAGTATGAAATTCTCAATATATAATAAATTATAATTTACATAATATTATAAATTAGTGATTTTTTTGTATTTTTATCCAGAAGTAGATCTACTGTACTTTGGTGGTTTTTTTAATTGCTATTTACTTATTATTTTTTGTTACTTTATAATTCTTTAATTGTAGTAAAATCTGAGACCATATGCTGCAAGCCAAAATAATATTTTGGGTTTGTATATAAAATAACTAATGATGAGTTAAAGTATAATCCATATATCACTAACGTCTTCAATATTCTCTTCCTGATTTAAAATTGTTCTCAATCTGATCATGTGAGGATCTGAGTTCAAATTTCTTGATTATAAAATACACAGGAACATTTTAGAATAACTGTAGCGCAAACACCAGAAAATCTAATCTCAGGTTAAACAGTTTTCTGACTTTTCTAATTCAGTTAATACAATAATATCAGTGGAGGAATTGTTGTTAGTTTTTGTTTCTATATTTGGAGTATATATTATATTCGGAAGTATTTTCCTTCATTGAGACTTTTCCCTGAGTACAATATAATGTACTCTTTAAAGTATCATCCTAAAATATATTAGCCTAAAACTTTTCTCATAAAAGAAGAAATGCTGCAGATGTAGGTGAAGAAAGTTTGAAGATTATTATCAAAGCAAGACAAAATTTACAGGTAGAGGTAATATTCTGTATTCAATCAGAAAAAAAAAAAAAAAAAAACAAAAAAAACAACAAACTAGAAAAATTAAACACTTTTGGTCACAGAAAATTTTCATCAAAGGTGAAAAGATGTCTTGAAGATTTCACATTTGACTGTTTGTTGTCTAATGTTCAGTACTTTTCTGAATGCATGTTTGGCAGGAAGAACATGAGGAGGGCTTTACTCTGGTTTCTGGTATTGTTTTTGCCACTACACACCTTCTGCTATTCTGTGTAAGCTAGCATGAGAGGAACATATTATTTTCTTACTTTATTTTACTGTGGATCTATAAAAGACCAAGACTGCCTTAGGTAGGCACAACTATGGAAACAATTTCTCTTTCTAGCTTCCAGATCTGCTTTTAAAAGTGAGAAATCAGAGTGACCTCAGTTTAGCATAGTGGCATTTAGTACTGTGGCACCTGACAATAGCCATTCTGGGTGCTTCAAAACCACTCCTCTACTGGCAATAATGAGGAGGATGGGGCAGGACAAGAAGATGGGAGGAGACACAGCCAGGACAGCTGACCCCAGGTGACCAAAGGGATACCTCAGACCATATGGTGTTATGGTCAGCAAGGACTTCTGCAAAGCTGGGGGAAGAAAAAGGAAGGGAGAGGATGTTTGCTATAGTGGTGCTTGACTTCCCAAATAACCATTTGACATGATGGAGCCCTGCTTTCTTATGGATGTCTGAACACTTGCCCATTAATGGGAAGTGGTGAATGAATTCCTTGTTTGCCTTGCCTGTATACGCAGGTTTTGCTTTTGCTATTAAAATGCTGTGTCTTAACTGACAATTTTTCTACGTTTACTCTCTCAATTCTCTTCTCCATGTCAACAGGGAGGTAAGCCAGAGGCAGGGGCTTATAGTGGGGCTTAGTTAGAGGTGGGGCTTAAATGACAACAGCTTCTGAGTATGGACCAAGCAAGAGGTAGATTACAATTTAGCACTGACTACTGATTCTTAAGTAAAGCAGAGAACAATTATTCTCTGGGGGAAAACCAAACCAAACCAACCAACCAAACAAAAAAATTCCAAATAAAACAAAAAACAAACAAACAAACAAAAAACAACCAAAGGAACAGAAAATTAGACTGCTGCTTTATCCAAAGCTCCTAGTTTTTTATCTTCTGACAGAAGCCAACTGCAAGATGAGTGTATAATATATCCTGGAATATCTTCCAATCTTCTTAATTTTATTTTACACAAATATTTTCTGAGACAGAACTGGTCTCCAGGTATTACAGCCCTGGGTTCATATTTAGTCTATTAAATTATCTGATCAGTTGCAAAACTCAGCAAAAGATTACAGCAGACATAGCATTTTGTAGCTAAGATTCTATAACTTTCCAAAGTTTTGCTAGTTCTTATGGTGGTTAATTGTACCCTCAGATCTTCATAGAGATTATGAGAACTGGAGTATGTTTGCAAGAAGGAATTTTGTGGTAATGTTTCTACCATGGAAGAAGAAACAAAAAATTGCAAGAAACTAGTAATTTTTTTTTCCCTTCTCCTACTCCTATAATAAAATGCCAGAAGAGAAATTATCATGTCTTTACTTAATTTTTCATTAAAATATTTTCCAATTGAGGACATATTTTCAAAAATGTTAAAATTATTTTAGACAGATGTGCCTGCTATTTTTAGATTTTTTCCTGGTGTTTCTGCAGATGGTGTTGTTACATCCATTCACAGTTTATATGTGATAAGTAGCATAAGATGTGGCTTTTACTTATTTTTATAACTGACATTTTTCTTTTCTTTTTGTCATTCATTCTATCCCAGATATTTCTCAGAAAAAGTGAGGAATTTAGTAAAGCTTTGAGTGATATTTCTATGTATGATTTATTTCTTGAATTGAACAGTATTATGTAGACCTCGGCCTTCTTCCCTAACTGATTCTCCTTCATATCTTTGTATGTGTTCTGGAACCTTCTTCTGAATCTCCTTTTCATGTAAAGTGTATTATGCTGTGCTTTATAAGCATCTCATCTGTAATATATCCATATTGTATAATAAAGAAAAGCTTCAAACAGGGCTCTAGAATATGGAAAAATACTAAGCTTTTTTTTCCTCTCTTTAAAATTGTTTAGTCATTTACAGAATTGCTTCTGACTGGTGAAATACAAAGAATAATTTATCTCACTTCAGACCACCAAGCAATAAAATTTATTTAAGCAGAGAGGTAGGCAAAAGAGCAGCAAGAGGTTCCTTTTTATCTACTAATGCATTTGTTTGTATATGATGCTGCAACTGCACTATTATATAGATGAAATCTTCCTTTGGTTTTGTCTGGGACAAAGCTGGAGACCTTCCATCAGGACCCCGAGTGCATCCTCCTCTCCAGTGCTGGCAGGTGCAGGATGGTGACCATGGATCAAGCTGTTGGGAAGCAACAGTACAATAAAGGACTGGGAGAAGTGCAGCTGAACTCCAGCTTGTTTGGATTCTGATTTTAACCTCAACTACTTGCCCTGGGTCACTTTTTGTTAAAGATTATATTCAGATCGTGCTGAAAGGCGATTGAAAACAGAAAATTCCCTTGGAACTTGGTACAAGGAGTAAAGTTATTCTTAATAAAGGCTTCCAGTACTTTGTTTCCCATTCACATTTCTAATTTAACTCAACTAGTCTTATGCACAGTTACCTCAGTATAGTTTGAGTGTGCCTGTAACTTGGTCTTCAATGTCTATTCCAAGAAATAAATTAAGATCTCACCAAAACAATGTTAAACCCAGATTTAGGATATGGCAAACCCTGGGTTACAGCCACAAAGGTGTATTGGGCAGAGATTGGGGCAGCCATGATCCAGCTATATTTAAATTAGGGTGCAAGTTGTCCATCTAGTCTTAGATTTCAGAAACAGGTATTTTTAATATGCTTTTATTTATGAAGTGTCTTAATTAAGCGTATTATTTATACGCTTTTAACAATTGCTTTAAAGAAGATTTCTCAAAAATCAGTAAGATGAGATAGATATTAATGATAATCTTTTTATTGAACAAATAAAAAGACAAAAGACTGAAGATCAAAAGGACAAAAGAAAGGTGAGATTTTATAGAGTTTTCTGTAAATAGTCTGCAAAATTATTGATTTCTTTGATTTTTCTAGTGTTTAT
Source organism: Sitta carolinensis (assembly GCA_032173965.1). Classification (NCBI taxonomy): domain Eukaryota; kingdom Metazoa; phylum Chordata; class Aves; order Passeriformes; family Sittidae; genus Sitta; species Sitta carolinensis. Next base: position 32,632,179 of record CM063283.1, read on the forward strand.
CTGTTACATTTCATTATGTAAATTTTTCTTATTTGGAAATTGCTTTCTAAAGAAAATTGACAAACTTCAGCAGTTTTATGTGAACCAATTTTTAACAATGAGGACTGAATTCACTTACTTGATGGACCCATTTAGACAATTTTCTCATTCCTGGATTTGAAAGTACATTAGAAAGTAATGTAAGAGGGAAAAAATAAAGTGTCAGCATCACTTTGATACTAGCCTTCATAACCCTTTTTCATCTAAGACACTATTTGAAATTCTACCTTACACAAAATTGACAATCTTTATTGCAGTCTTTCAAGGCATCAACTTTGCACAAATCATTTCAATACTCTGACAGATAAGCTTGCATTCCTAATAAGACAGAGTTGCAGCAAGCTGTTTCACAATAATGAAAACTGCACCCAACAAACTATATTTGTATTTCAATGTGCCTTAATTGTCATTTCCCCATCTGACTCGCTTCCCATAGAGACGCTGGGAAGCACTGAAGACGCTAAAGCTGATGACAAAGAAAATACTGAGAACAAAACACAATCTAGCTGCAAAATTTCCACTGAAGCTTTGCTGCTTCTAACAAAACAAGAACAAAGTGCTGTAGTATTGAATGATTTGATGGCTGTCAAAAGAAGTGATGTTCTTCTATTAGGAACAGATTCAGACTAATGCAAAACTCGATGTCGGAAACAGAAGAAAAAATGGAAACATACAGAAGATCTTAAAAAGATCAAAGGTTGCAGTTACAGTAGCAGGCTTTTCACTTTTCCCTCTATTTCCAGCTTCTAAACCAAATAGAATAATTGATTTAAAATACTTGTTTTCTGAAGTGATACTCTTAACAATTGTCTTTCTTAAGCTTATTATGGTATATTGATATACAATTATGCTTATTTTATGACATGACTCAAGGTCTTTTATTATTCTTCCAACATCATTTGTGCTCAGCAATGTTGTTTGTTTTTTTCCTCCAGATATTTGTCTTTTACTTTCCCTTCCTCAGGGTAAGACTGGTCATTGTTTTCAGGTGCACAGCAAAATTTCCTAATTAAAGTTAATTTTTAATCTATTCCATAGCTTTCATTTAGGCTACCCCCAGATAAAGGTGGGATCTTCACATGAATTCTGAGATCAAAACATGGCATTCTGCTTTTGAAACAAGAGTATCTTAGAGTTGTTCTTACCTAAGCAGCACACCTCCAGGCACTAGCAACTCCCTGGCAAAAATAAATAGCATAAGTCTGTCTTTTTGTTTCCCATGGCAACTATATTTTCTTAGATACCTACTAGTGCTTTTATGAGACAATACATATATAAAATATAGGGTTTGTGAATTTTATATTGTAAGCATAGTTATAGGTACTACTCCAAATTCTATATTTTGCTTTAACCTTCAAGGCACAGGAATAAATAAATTCACATGTTTAATGGGAACCAAGGCAGTGGATTTTTTCTTTATATCTTAATGAATCAATAAGGCTGCAGAAGCTATCTTGTAGAATAGTAACTCATAAAATATTTTAAAAAAATGAAGCATTTTTCTGCAGTTCTTTTAAAACAGTACAGAATGAGGCTGTTTATTTTTTTATTCTCAAAGAAATGCTTTACAAAACAATACAATGTAAAATAGTTCTTTTCTAGTTTAACTGTAGATTTAATTGCTACCTATAAAGAAAACAGAAAAAAAAAAGAAAGAAAATAAAAATACTACTAAAAAAAAATTAAAAAAAAAAAAAAAAGGAGGAATATGCAAAATCTGAGTTAAAAATAACACTGAAGATGAGGAATTGCTGGCATGGTATATCACACCTATGAATTTAATTAAGGCAAACAAGACTTTGTTTTAAGCAGCAACTGGAACTACTTACTTTTCAAGAATGACAGATTATGCACCAGAATATGCCAGGGAATTAACCAAAAAGCTTTGAAGGAAAGGAACTAGGAGTCTGGATGAACACCAAGTTGATTATGGGTGTTGTGGATTGTCATGTGTCCGGCTCTAAGGAGCCAGTTTCTGATACTGACACAGGATTTAACCAATGAAAAGAGTGGATATTCCTGTGCAAACACAGCTGTAAGGACAGGGAGGCGCGGCAGTCGCTCTCTCTGTCTTCGGACCTTTGGGGAAGGCGGCGGCGGGCCGGGCCCGGGCTGGAACCACTCGGCCCGGCCGGGATTCTCCGCTCCTGGAGGGGCGGGAGCAGCTGCCGAGCCCTCCCCGAGGAACCCACCGGGCCCGGCCGGGAGGGGCAAAGGAGCCGGCAGAGCCTGCAGAGCTTTTGTGCCACTCGAACACCAAACCACGCTGGGCTGAGGCTGTGTCGGCATCGGAGCGGCTGAGCATGGGACAGCACCTGGATGGGCACCAAAGGAGCTGAGCATGGGGACAGCACCTGGATGGGCACCAAAGGAGCTGAGCATGGGACAGCACCTGTATGGGCACCAAAGGAGCTGAGCATGGGGACAGCACCTGATGGGCTCCAAAGGAGCTGAGCATGGGGACAGCACCTGGATGGGCACCAAAGCAGCTGAGCATGGGGACAGCACCTGGATGGGCACCAAAGGAGCTGAGCATGGGGACAGCACCTGGATGGGCTCCAAAGGAGCTGTGCATGGGCACCAGCACCAGTGCCCCCCGTGGTTCGTGCTAAAGGCGGCCCCGCAGCCAGGAGCAGCCCTGAGCCCTGTTCCAGACTGGGAGCAGCTGGCACAGCTCACATGGAGTCGGCAAAAGAGCACGTGGCCAGCAGAAAGAAGCAGAGAGAGCTTGTTTCTGATACAGGATTTGGACTAAATTGGCTTTTTTCAGTGTTACAAGACTTTGTACTCGAAGAACACTAATTCTCTCTTGAGCTAAGAAGGAAAAAAAGAAGAGGTGAAACTTTGTAAAAACAACCACATGAAGTTGGTAGGGAAAGAGTTAGATTTTAGATTGAAGGGATTTTGAAAAGTTTGTCTTAAGCTTAGGCTGTAAAAATTCTCTTGTGAAGCTATAGTACAGATATACTTGATATATCAGACTTTGGGTTTTCCCCAGTAAGTTCATGGAATGCTTTGGGGGTTGGTAGCGTTCCAGCCACAATCCTGAGCAGAGGCACCAGTGTTAGAAGTTTGATGAGAAACCTCGGCCCCGGGGATAAAAGGGGAAGACCTCTGGTCCCAGAGATGAGTGAAAGGATGCTAAAACAGTTCAAGCTTAAAATAAGCTAATATAAACCAAAAGCACAGTTGTCAGGAAAAACTGTGAAAGATGGGAAAGACTTCACAAAGGCAGATCTCGGGTACCTGTGCTTTGTGAGAAATGAAGCCATAAGAGTTCTTTTCTTGTGGGGAGCTTTCCACAGCATCAGCAAAGAGTACTTTTCTCTCTAAATGAACTAAAGAAAGAGTATTTGTGGAAGTGAAGAACTGACTAAGGTTTTTCTGAGTTGTTCTGTACGTAGTTGGAAGAAGAAGGTGTGGGGGAGGGAAGAAAAAGGTGTTGTAATTTCTGATTATTCTTTTGTTGTTGTTGTTGTTGTTGTCCTGTGTAATAAAGTTGTTCTTTGTATCCTCTCAAGTTTAGGCCTGCTTTGTTATTTTCTCCTAATCCTATCTCACAGTATAGACCCACTACATATTTTAGAGAGCCAAGCAAGAAGAGTCTAAAATGGCAAACCTAAATTCCTTATACATAATTAGTATTCCTGCTTACTTTCAAACTAGAACTATGACATGGGTTAGTCCCAGTAGGAAGTCAAGCAAGACACAGCTTCTTGCTTGCTCCCCCACACAGTGGAATGGAGGGAGAGAAAATTAGAAGAGTAAAATTGAGAAAACTTGTGGGTTTAGAGGGTGCAATATGTAAGGAAAAAGCCATGCACACAAAGCAGAAGGGCAGCGGATTCATTCACTACCTCCCATTTTCAGGTGTTCATCAAGGAAAGTGGGGCTTCAGCATGCATAATGTTTACTTAGGAAGTCAAATGCCAGTAACATCCCTTCACTTCTTTCTCCAATCTTTTATTTCCGAGCATGACAATATCTGATATGGAATATCTCTTAAATCAGTTTGAGTCACCTGTCCTGACAACATCCCTTCTTGTGCACCCCGTCCTCCTCGCTGGGGGAGTGAAGTTGGAAGTAAAATGTCCTTGACTTTGGGTAAGCACTGTGTAACAATAAGTAAAATATCCCTCTATTACCAGCACTGTTTTGGTGATAAATCTAAAACATAAACCCATACATGCTACTATGAAGAAAAATTACCCACCCTTGCCAGAGCTACTACTATGAGTCAGCAATGTATCTTTGTGGCAAAGAGGGCTAAGTTAAAACTCTTAAAAATTTACTTGAATCTTCAAATGAGCTTAGAAATCCTTTAAGGTTTCTCACATAAACTTTTTTATGTCAGCTAATAATAAGATAGCACCCACTTTTTCTCAAGGACACAATAGCTAACTAATGAAAATACTTGGCCTTGAGAAATCGCATCCTGATCCTGCAGAGGCTTGCACCCAAAAGACAGTCTTAATTTTTAAATGACTGGATATAACATGGAAAACGAAAAGGAGAGAGAAACAGTTGTCTTCCCTTCCTGCTTAATCTGAACTTTCATGGAGCAAGGTTTGTGTTGCTTGAGGTAGAAATCATTTATGCAATTTTTATGCTTCCAGGGGATAAAGATGGTAAAAAAGGGGACACACTGATGAGGATATTTTTCTCGTAGTCAAAATGATTATTTAAGCCTATTAATTTCTACAGAAACTGATCATTTGCTTTGTATTTTTGTAAAACATTTTTAACTAAGACATCTGCAGAGAGTCAGGAAAGCACTTAATTCAAGAATAAGAATTTTGTACGAGCACAAAAGCAGATCTGGAAAATGTCACACTGTTGCTCTGGTTTGCAGACAGTATAAAACTTAAAAATATTTGTAATTAATAATAGGTAGAAGAATCAAGGCTAAAGTAAAACACTGTTTCTAAAAGTCTCTAAGGTAAAAAAAGTGTTGCAAGTATGAACTTGATAATTTCTAGGCAACATTGAGGGTACTCAGACAGTAGACTCAGTAGAATCAGAATGGAGTAAAAATGTTTTAGCAATAATGTTGGAAACTCAAGATTTGGGTATGTTTGTAGAAGACTTTGAGATCAATGAGAAAGAAACAAGTAGGGGAAGAGAAGATAGATCCAAAGTAGTTAAAAAATAAAAATAAGAAAAAGGAAGGCTTGAAGTTAGCTGACAGCATAAGTGAGCAGGATCTTGCAAACAGAGGAGTGAGTGTCTACAGCCAGTAATAAAATTTGCCTTCAGAATCAAGCCGAACAAAACCTTGGGGGAGTCCCCCTCAATAGTCGATGAGACTCCATCATTTGTCTACCTAAAAGACTAGATCTGAGCAGGTGTAGCAAAGAGGAATTTGTTTCCATCCTAATACTGAGTGGTTTGATGAGGGAAGGCTTACAAAACTGTAGTTCCTTAGTATTTCTGCCTCATTTAAGCACTCAGTTTCTTATTTATTTTTGCATTTTGAACATGTGAATCTTTTCAATGTCTCATGTCAAGTTATAAAATAAATTTATTTTTTCAATCAATGATAGAAAAATTTGATGGCTTGAGTGCTGCCTTGGAACATATGGGAAGGCAGTTGAAATATCTTCTTGTTCAAGAGACGCCTAATAAGATGAATCTAATAAGTTAATCAACCCCAAAAGGATAATTTCCTTTAGAAAAAAAAGAAGTCTTTGTCTTTTCTTTCTCATTTCAGTAAATCCAAAAACAGAACTCTGAGTAAATTATTTCTCCAAGGTGCATCTCCCATGCTGACACAAAATTTGTATTTTCCCACAGAGTGCACTTTGTGCCAGAACTGTCTATATCATATCTAACAGCTCTGTGATAACCAAGGTTGGACTCACTTTGAACTCAGCAATATCTATCGCATTCTGTTTGACTTTAGAGATTTTTGGATGTCTCAGTTTCTATGGTGAATCTGGGCATAAAAGCACAGAAATTGTGTATTAGAAAGCCAAAATCAGATTATGTGATATAAATCTTTATTTTTCAGCACTAACATCATTTCCAAACAGTGGAGTACTGGGAAAATTGGGGTGACTCATTGCATTTAAGTACCAGTGTTAAGCAGGAAAAAAGCCAAGTCAAAGCCTATATCGCTTTAGACAAACTTAAGACTAGACTTATGAGAAGCCTGCCCTTGCAGTCCTTATTAAAGGGAAGTCAGAAATAATGTGTTTTTTAGAACATTTGCTATGATTTATGGAATATCTTAAGTAACTCAAGTACAGGAGTATTTTTGCCATAGAGGTATCCCCTAGGGGTTAAATCTTGATCCATTTGTATAAAAGAGCAAAAATGTTTTCCTAGATACCGCTCCAGATAAGTTGCAAGCAAGTGCAGCTGCTCGCCTGCCATCAGATAGGAGAGAAGACTGCATTGTGTTGTCCATGTTGCATGCCATGTGATACTGAGTGCATGACATGGGGGAAGCATTTTATCCTTCTCATCAGTAACCTCAACCAGCCCTGTTAACCAGTTGTGTAAAAAGATTTCAGGTTCTCCTTTCTGTAACATAATTTGTCCTTTATTGTTTTTTTTTTTTTTTTACTTTCACAAAATTCTATCAGCATCTCTGTAATTTAACATACACATCTCTGAGACATTTAGAATTTTAAACAATTCTTAGCCCATATTTCCAGTCAAAGACAACAAAAAGGGAAGAGACAAGTACATGTACATTTATGGCTTATTTCTGTGCTTATGCTTGATTTCATAACAACCAAATACTAAAATCTGCTTGGTGGCTTACTGTCTTCATGGATGCAACAGATCTCTCTACATTAGCTGTATATATCATGGATATATTTTTTTCCCTTGTTCAAACAGCTCAAAAGTACTTAGTTTTACTTCAAAGTGGTTTTGAATTTAGAGGTTTTGCAAAAGTTTAAAAATAAGAATCCAGTGAAGAGCACTTTGTGGGCTATAACATTCATAAACAATGTATTCATTAAATATCCTTGAGATAAATATTTTGATACACCAGAACAAGTCCTGCGAGCAGCTTTAACGTATCTGGCTGGCATAGTTGAGGTACATTAAAATATCAAAACACAGCTCTTCATTATTTATTTTCTTTTCATGCTTCCAAGGATTTTCTTACTTCATAACATGCATCAGATTAAATAATTTTAATAATTGAGAAAGATTTTTTTCTACCGGTGTTTACCAGAATTCCCACACAAAATATATCTAATCAATGATGGTAATTGAATTTTTTCTAGCATACATTTACTTCGGAAGATATGGACCACTCTTTAGTAATATATTAATAAATTATCAAAACTCCTATTGTCTTTTAACTACTTATTGCTAATATAAACTCATTGATTATAGAATTACTCTTCCAACATCAGCTAAAATACTATCCCCAAAAGTATTTCTTTTGTTTTGCTTTCCTTATATGTGTTCACTTGGGAACAATTCCAACAACAATGAAATAAACAGTATTTTTACCCTTGATTTAAGAGTGTAACAACAAAAGATAACTTATTAATTTAAATGGAAATTTGATTAGATCTGAGTTTTGTTTTCTGAGTTAGAGTTTATTGATGATGTCTGGAAGATTGCTATTTTATTCAGTAACCAGGTTTAAATATTAAACATTGAGTGTTAAGGGAATATACAAACTGAGGTTCCTAGAAAAGAAAGCAGAATAACACAATAATTTCTAATGATGAGACCAGAATAACAAGATATTAAAAAAGAAAAAAAAAAAAGATTTCTCCCATCATTAAAGACCAACTCAACAGAAGTATTATGAGACTGCAATGGAAATTAGAAATGCTGCAGATAAAAATTCAAGAATAATCTGTTAACTAAAGATCTCCTAAATTCAGTAACAAATCAACAATCTTATTAATTATAACTACTAAGAATAAGGAGTGGATTTTCTCTGTATAGCTAGATCTCACAACTACAGGTAAAACATAAGCTCTGTGAGAGCCCCATTTGAATGTGGTATTGATTAAAATGGATGGGAATAGAGGAATTTCGTTAATATGAAGCATTTATCACTCTGGTGATGTGGAAAACTATAAAGAAGATCTGGTTAGAAAGAGAAAACTTCCAAATGGGAGAAAAATAACCCAGGATTTTTTAGATGATATAAGAGTCTTATATGTATGTAAGCAATCAAATTTAGCCTCCAACTGGAACAGAAAGTCAGGTATTGTGTTCCCATGTGAACTCTGACATACAGTCATTTGGATCACATGCAGTTGTCTGACTTGAAAGATGTTCTTCAGGCTAACGGTACATAAGGAATCACTGCCTAACAAAATCAAGACCGTAAAGGGATACAAGCAATTTTAAAAATTCTTTGTGAGTATGAGAAAATTTGTGCTTATAACATATAAGCTTTAGGCAGTACATACTGTCATTTACTACATAAACCATCTTTAAGAGAGATTTTTAAGAAACCACTTCCTTGGAGGCAGGAGGTCTCATAACCAAGAGATCTCTAAGGAGATCTCATATTTTTTCTTATATCTTTGTAAGTATCTGCTGTTGCTTATTTGGAGAGTTGGAATATTGAATTATTTTAAATACTAGTAAAATCTGGTGGAACAGTTGCTATGTTACAGTTATCATTTGGTGTCACTTATTATGTCATCATTACAAGTTGTATGCGATAAATTCATTGCCACACTGTAAGTGGTGGAGTGTGACTGCACTTTGTCCCAGGAACATGAATGAAGAAGGGAAGTTCAGGGAAGTTCAGGGAAGTTGAGGGAAGGGAAGTTCAGGGAAGTTGAGGGAGGAAGAAGGGAAGGGAAGGGAAGGGAAGGGAAAGGAAGGGAAGGGAAGTGGAAAGGGAAGGAAGGGAAGGGAGGAAGGGAAGGAAGGGAAGGGAAAGGGAAGGAGGAAGGGAAAGGGAGAATATACAACCATTCTTTACTGCATAAAGAATCTTGGTACATTCAAGTAAGAATGTCTTGCAGTTGTTTGGTTGTTTTGTTTTGTTTTGTTGGTTTTATTTATTTTTTTTTTAATGATTCCTGCTGTTTCACTCATCTGCCTTTAAAAAGAAAGGCAATTAATATAATTATAATGTGCATTAAGAATTCCTTACCGAGAGTATGTGAGAAAAAATTCACCCTGCCATTACCCCCAATTATTTTTTCATGAATGCTGTACAATTAAAAACAGATTGTTAACTAAAATTCTCTTCAAACCTAAAAAATTAAATTATCACATGAACCTCTCCTCTCCTCGGGGAAATAAAAAATTAAAAAAAAAAAAGATTTAGTCAGGTTGCATCTACTAGATTTGCTAACAGATAACTAAAACCAATGGGAAGCAATGAGATATTTGAAGGTGTTAAAATCAATTTGTTTTCAAATGTTTGCATAATAACAAAGCTTCCCTAAAATAATAAATTTCCCCAGGAATAAATTCAATAACTTTAATAATAAAAAGCACCAAAGAATGTCTATGGACATAATATTAATAAAGGTAATATTTTACAGAAGCCTCTTTACACATATTATCATCTCAGATGTTACACATCAAAAAAATAAGGCATGTTTTCTTCTAAATACATCTACAGAGTCCAGGTAAATGATAGTTTTTCTAAGTCAATAAGAAAACATCAATTTTCAGAACAAAATAGGAAATACAATTATGTTGGTGTCATAACTTTACTGACTGAACCACTATTTAAAAAGCATATTGTGTAGGTATTTTGTGTAATTGTCATGTTTGCCTTAGATGTATTAAATGCTACGTACTATGTCAAATGCAGTAATTCTCCAGTAACACAATCAAAAAAACTTTAAAACATGGGATGAAAACCAGTAATTATATAGGTGGCTGCTTAATTTAAAAGAGATTTCTATTAATTGAGAGAAAAGGGAGAGTTTGGAAGAACTACCTGAAAACATAGAAGGAAACACTAACTTAGCTTTTGTTCTCATACTTTATGAGAACTCTAGGTAAATATCTAGATCCATATGCAGCAATCTTTATTGGTAAGTTATATCTATAATGTCAGAAAAGTTCAGAGACCTTGTACTTATTATTTTTCATATAAAATAATGTGGCTAGATTAGGATGGACTGAAATAAATCAACTCCAAAGCAGACAGTCTTCTTCTCAGTGAAAACTCTCAGTCAGGAAGGTACAATTTCAAAATGAACAGAATTTGCTATAAGAGCTTCTAAAACCTTTTATAATACTTCATTGGGGAAGAAATACAAGAAATATTTCTAAGTGAATGATTGGACTAGATGGTCCTTGTGGATCTCTTTTAACTCAGTTTGTCCTGTGATTCTGTGATTTCTTTATGGTCTTCAATACAAATATTTTTTCTGAAAATTTCCATAATGGCAAGACTCTGCTAAAAAGAAAAAAACAAAACAAAACAAACAAAAAAACCCCCAAACAATTATCTGCTTTCAGTCTTTCATGTCAGAGCAGGTAAGCTCTAAACAGGTTGTTAGCTTAGTGGTATATTAATAGATTTTGCATGTCTACTAGGGATGACATGCATTTTGTACGCATGAAAATAGAGAGTGTTCGTGTGGATTATATCCTTGTTATGAAAGAGAATAATGACAAGACACCTTTGTGCACCCCCTAGGATGCAGTCTACATAAAGACTTTCTCCTTCTTTGTCAAAAGAGTGAATTAAAGTGGTCAAGAAAACAGGATTCAGAAGTTCATGAGTGCAACATCGACTGCAATCATATAACAAACTGCTGGAAGAATCCCAGTCTCTGGGTGCTTTCTGTAGGATGACCCAGCAGACAGATTAGAAACTCATGAACAGTGTTGCTACAGTTATAGACTTTCAAAAATTTCACTCATTTCTTAATGCAGTCACAAAATAATATGAGAAACAAAAAAGTGAAAGTATAGTGTAATTTTAGAGGTACATCAAATAAAAGGAATGGTTAGACCTGTGGTGAGCTTAACTTTGAGCTCTACCTTTCTTATTTTTTGATAATATTTTTTCATTTTTTCCTCATAATTCTTCTGCATTCTTATTAACCAGAGACTATTAATAACAGTAAAAGTGAATAGTCAATTGTTGTCAGTATTGGTATTTAATTGAAAAATATCAACAGTAGCAATAAACTGTAACAGTAATATCAGTGTTGTTTAAAGAATCGGAGTCTTGGAGACTGGAAGGAACCTCTGAGGGCTCTCAACAGGTCCAACATGTTCCTAAAAACAGGTCAAAACTAAATCAGGTCTAGCCTTATCCAACCGAGTTCTGCATGTGTCCAAGAATAGAAATAATACAGTCACTCTTGGCAACTCATTTCAGTGTTTCACCACAATGTTTTCTGGAAGAATCAAAAGAAACAATAACTATACATACATATGCTAAAATAAATTTGGGTAGTTTTGACAGTATTCCTTTGCAAAAAATGAGAGATATGGGGAGTTAGAATTTCACAAAGATAAATGAAAAGTGTTTATCAAATATTTTTTGTTCAGTATTACAAACTGAACACCTCAAGGAACTATTTCAATCAGGAGAAGTTACATCACAAAATGAAATGCTTAATGGTAATTTTGCTCTAAGTACTACAATATTGAAATATCATTTGATTAGATGAACAATTACACTGGAACACTTGATTTTTTTTTTCTTGATAATAGTTTGTAAAATATTAATATTTCTTACTGTGACAAAAACCCAAGTGTGTAAAATTGGGCATTTTTACAGTCAGAAAAAAGGAGAAGACAAAATAAACAAGTTCAAGCTACAAGCTTAAAAGAACCTTTAACATGATATTTTGCAATTACATTCATTGCATTTCATGCATTTCTTACAACAAATTTGATTAATACATTATTTGAATTATTTTTACAGTCATCTTCAATGAGGCTGAACAACGTCAAAGAAGGTAACAATAATGACAGAGTATCTTAGTGATTCAAAGCAGGATATTACCCTGTAATCTCAGTTCATTAATCATGCTGATAGTGATGTACAAAGTACAGTATTATCTCTGTCATTTTCCTAGGCCTATCACTTTCCTATTCTATAAGGCCAAGAAGAGTAAATAGCTATCCTATCATTATTGTTCCATTTTAAGACAAAAGTAAAGACAAAAATCTGCCCCAAAAGAGAACAAATTATGCTGGCACATAGAAACATGAAAAACTCCACAGAATTTTGCAAAGAATTTCAGCAAATGTCCTTTTTTTCCTCCTTCTAAATTTTTGCCTTTATTTTCTGTTTACAATTAAGTAATTACATAACCCATCTTTCACATCTGCCAAACAATTCATTATGAAGCCTTCATAAATTATGTAGTACTTTAAACTTTTAAGAATCACTGTAGTATTTCAAGCATGGGAAACGTGCTCTGTTTTATACTGTACTAAGAAACCCATCACAAAAGCCAATATTGTGTCTTCAAGTTCCCAGTCGAAAAATCTCATAACTCAGATGTCCATAGAGAAATTAACAGAATAACCAGCAAAATTCTTGAGTTTCTCAAAAAAAAAAAAAGAAGTAATGTGAGAAAAAAATATTCCTCACAAATATTCTGAGTCAGTAAAACCCATTACTTGTATGCATGTAGACACATCATCATTGAATGATTTGTGATCTGTTCCATTGATTTACCTGACTTTCCTGTAGAACAAATAAACTACAAGATAGTACAGAATAATATACCAGGAAATATAAAGAGGGGTTAGGTATAGATCCTTAACACTTGGCAGGCTATTTCTGCACAAGACATTACGACGTTTTTATACCAAAGTCACATTCAACGTGATGGTCAATCATCTAGTGCTGCTTAAATGAAATCTTGACATCTTTGAACTAAACTAACAAATAATGTTGCTGACACAGAAAGCAGCAATAGACTTAAGATAATGTGTATAGGATTAATTGTAACAATGAAATTAATGCATTAAAATAAATGAAGAAACTGAAAGACAAAAGGGTAATCTGTATGTTGATAAAATATGTGTCTCAATTCCTAATAGTGTAATTGAAAACATTTACAGTGATAATGGTGGAACTCTGAGCTTGAGGTCCTAAAGGCAAAAGAAATTAAAATGTATTTGAAGCCTCACTTTGTGGCAGAAATAAAAGCATTTTAGAGTCTATACAATTCATCCCATTACAGTTACATAGAAAAGAAAATATTTCCAAAGTGATCTAATTAAGAATTTTAAGTATAACTCTTCATTTTGAATGGTGACAGTTGTGTTTGATGGGTAAATAAAAATTCCAAATAAGAGTTAAACCTCCATCCAAAAGAGTAGCTGTCAAGCGATTAGTGTAACAGGTTCTGAGTCAACTGCTGCTCTCATTTGTTTACAACATCTGGTCTGTTTCTGAAACCTGCATGCCAATTAAAAATAATATTTGAGGGTCAAATAATATTCTGATAATGCAAACATATGTTTCAATTACTTACAGACAGGATCTAAGAGCATTGTAATTTGGTGTGTCACAGCAATGCTTTCACCATTCATTTCACACACGCTCATGCACTGAAGACTTGAAAATTAGCACAGTTCTTCTGTCTCTTAGAGTTTTGATTTCATCCTTTGGTAGGGACTACAGGTTCTTTTCCTTCTTGAAGTCCCAGATATTCTCTGTGTAGAAGAGGATTAACTGGTTTTATCCCAGACTTCTTGGGAGGGAATGTTCTACCAAATTTTTCTCAAAAACCAAATTCTTCAGTTCAAAATTTTACAGAAATATATCATAAAAAACTTCTGAGCTGTTTTTTTTTTGTTGTTGTTGTTGGTTTTTTTTGTTTGTTTTGGTTTGTTTTGTTTTTTTTATTCTGTTCATAGTAGAGAAAGAAGCTGCTATGCATAATAAGGACAAATTGATCTACAAATGTTTCCTTTAGAGAGTTAAACCAACACATACCACAAACCTGATTTAAGGCATTGACACTTTGGGTTTTTTTCTTTCTCTTAAGTCTTCTTCTTTTAATATACTTTCTTCCATGCTGGACCATAACAAATGGCATATCATCTAATTATTCTTCTAATTTCCTACTAACAAAAAATGTGAATCTGACTGGTGCATGCAAAAGAAAATATCCAGCATACCTGTCAAATAGTATGTACCTTGAGCTACAGTTGAGTTCTCCAAACTTTGTCACTGCTTCATCCAGATACTTAAAGGTATAGAGAGCTACAAAGGCTGTTAAATATAATGAAGGACCTACAGAGATATGTGCTCATCTAGAAGAGCAATACATTGTTAAATAGCACAACCTGGGGAATATTAAAACACACTAGATGTTTATTGTTAGGCAGATGAGTTCCACCCATAGTATGGAGGAAGCTGAGTTTCCTTCAGCAATTAAACTCATTATTTACTTTACTTTATTCAGTCTTCAAACTGCTGACACAGTCTCTTCAAAGTGCCTAAGAAATAAAAGTGTAAAGCAATAGTTGCAAAATCACTAAGCAGGATACAGCACTGAGGATGAACAGCTTACGTTGTGCAATTAAAGTAGTACTCATAATGATGAACTATAGGTCTTTTTTATTGCTGAAAATATACTGGCCAAATGTTGAAATCATTCATACAGAGCTATTATCTACAACACCACAGGAGTGATAGAAGTTTCATGGAGGTTAGAGTCTAATACATATAAATAAATCTGATAGGAAAAACATGACAAATTAGATTATGCTTTTTTTCTTTCAAATATCTGACAGAAGAGTAAGCTGGAATGAGATCTGTCTCCCAGTCCTTGCCAAAATCTTATTAACAGTAAATAAAATTTATTTTATATAGCAGGTGCCTGCTACCCATTTCATATTGTAAGACTTAAACTCAAGGCTATGAAAATAAAATGAGACAGTTTCAAATTTTAGAGTGGACATTAGACTGACAAGTTTGGTAACAGAATTGCACAAACCATTGCTACCTAAAGCTTTTAGCAGCAGGAATATTTTTATTTGAGATGTTATCGCTACTTTAATAATCAAAGTGCTTCTGGGTACACAATGTTAAATTCTAATAATTATGGCACGTTTATTTTTCTGAAGGCTAGGTTTTGGGAGTTAGGCTGTGAAAGTGAAAATATACTAATCTAGAAAGGGAGATAAATACATGGTTAAAAAAGCAGCAGTGGCAATAGAGTGCTCCTAAAAATTTAAATGTGACCAGAAGGGGTGTTTGGTTAGCAAAAACACAAAAAAAAATTTAGATATGGTGTCAAATGGCACATTGCAAGTTACCAATAAAAGAAAAATATGTTCTGATATGAATACAAGCATCCAAAAATCAACACCAGCTTTGCATGAAGGTAAAAATAAATCTGTTTCATTACAAGGAAGTTACCAGAACTATGTCTACAGCTAACAGCATGTGTTATTTACACAGGAACCTAGTGAAGCCTGGTTTCCCATAGCTCTGCCTCTGAATGACTGGGACCTGCAGGTGATGGTGAGAGTTTGCAGGCTCTTGTTGAAGAACATTCTAAAACCAAGGCATTTTTCCGTCTTAAGGAGATCTCTAGTGTCATTAATGTGTGCATTTACATTACGCTCAGAAACTTAATAACTAGATATATGAGATTTCTACCAAACTCTCAGGAGATGCCATGTGATCGTAGAGCATGTGGAGATATATGTGCCAAAGTTTCTGATTTCTCATAAAAGCAAGAGTTGAGAAAAAAACAAAAAAGAGTGAATTTGTATCCTAGACTGTATTTTGGCCTCAAGTTATATAATGCAAAAACTTGAAAAAGTTCCTTAGCAAAAATAAGTGAATGATCTAATTAAATATTTGCTTCTAATTGGAAAATTAACACCTATTCTGTAATTAAGCAATGATAACTAAAAAGTGCACTTCAGCATGATTACAAGAGGAAATGAGAAATGTCATAAGACCCAAGTTTAACAGGTGAAGATTTTCCTTGGTTTTGATGAGGGTTTTTTGGTACTTGTGTTACTTGTTTATATATGTTACATTTGTGTGTTATGTTTATCACAGAAAAAAAGGAGGCTTTGCCAGAAATTTCTGATTTCCAATTCCAGGAAACAAAAAGAATAAAACTTTTCCTTTTTGCCATCATCTTTGGGAGGCAAATTACTGGGTTGTTTGAAAGTTCCTCTGTTGCCATGTTGCAGTTCAAAATTTGGTTATCCAAACCTCTGGACTCAAACTTCTTTGTTATGGATAATAACTGTCTCTAATACAGAATATGGGTGAAAAACAAC
This sequence comes from Sitta carolinensis, assembly GCA_032173965.1. Taxonomy (NCBI): domain Eukaryota; kingdom Metazoa; phylum Chordata; class Aves; order Passeriformes; family Sittidae; genus Sitta; species Sitta carolinensis. The sequence continues at coordinate 32,648,403 of CM063283.1, forward strand.
AACAAAGTATTAGATATTTCAGTCAGAAAAGCATCAGGAAAAAGGGAAAATAAAGTGTTGATGCTCTGCTTTTGTTTTATAGCCAAACTATTATATAAATTGGGGAAGAGAGATGATTGACTTAGGGATATAAAAACCATAGTAAACTATTGACAAAACAATAAATGACTAAGAACACCATAGAAAGCCAGACCCAAACACACTTCTTGTTACACAACACTATAGTATATTTAGTTAGAATTGACTATACTTAGTTTTCTAACTTTTAAGATCTATCATCTTGTCAAACTGAGGAACAGAATAAGTTGTAAAGTAGAAAAAAAAAAAAGAATGTAAGCATAATCTCAGTGGGGCAAGGATGGGAACACAAAAGAAAAATACAAAGGAGCTAAGAGTGCTTTGTTTTCCCAGGTTTTCCACCCCTTATATGATAGCAGATTGCCATGTCGCACTCCCATCACTCCTAGTTCAAAGGTGTTCTGAACAGTCTAGTCAGTCTATTGGCAAAAGTTTTTTCCATTTGGTCAATTCAATCCTACCTCTTCATAACTCTGTTTTCTTGATCATCAATGAGGGTGCCTTGGTCATAAAAACAAAACCTATTTTATTACTACAACGTGATAACAAAGCATGCAGCTAGTTGTTGACCAGCAGAAACTTCCCATTCTTCCTCTCTGCTCCTCAAGCCCTTCCCCCTCACCTGCAGCATTGATTAGAAAACTGCCTGTGTCCCCTGCTCTTGATCCTCAGCTCCAGTTCCTCATGTTGACACTTGCTGTTCAGCAGGTCTCCTCTGACAGTAAAGCTGATGCTTATGTGCAGGAGCCTCAAGGACAGCGCCTTATCAGTCTGTTCACAGCATTCCAGATCGTAAATCTTTCAAGAAAATAGGCTAGGCCAGCAGATGGCAGCCTCCATTCCCTGGAGTAAGGCATCTCCCACTGTTGTCACTCATTCACTTTCCTCTTGGTGCTGCTATACAGTCCAGATCCAGCCTGCTTGGGTGCATCTTTGAACACAGCTTCCAACCCCTCATGTGCTACCCAGACACTGAAACTCTTCTGTAGTTTCATATATACAGTTGCATAGATTCTCCCACCAGAATTAATTTAGGTGGACTTTTTCATTGTGATAGAAGTAAAAAGCTCCCAGACTTTTCCATTGTGTGAGTCTCCTTTTCCCAGCTCAGAGAACACAGGCTTCCTGTGCCTTCTTCAGTAGCTGAGAATTTAGGCTATTGTAGCTGCAATATTGTAAGGAAGATCCAGACAACCTCCTTCACAATATCTTCAGTGCTGTGCAGTCTGCTGAGCTTCTCCAGCAGCTACTTGGCAATGTAGATTTTCCCCCAGCACACATTCACAAGCAAGGACACCACTTCTCCAATCTCAGCAAGAGGCCTTAGGCACAGCTCTGTGAAAATCACTGCTTTTGTTGACTGGCAGTAACACTGGACTCTCTGCAGCAACTGCTGAAAGGGCACTGCCCTCCTTTGTTTAGGCAGAACAAAAGCTCAAAGAACCATTTCATCTGGAATAAGTGACCGAACTTCTTAGACATTTCTGTAGTTTGCTGGAAGCTGGGAGCCTGCTGCAGCTGTCCTCACCTATTTGCAGCACTGGGCACAGTGATGTTCTTTGACAGTCCTAATTCATAGAATATTTAAGTGCCTAAACAGTGCCTGTAAACTGCCATGCACATTTCTACACCTCTTGCTTCTCTGTTGATGTTTTTAAAATTTCATAACTGTATCATTCTCAATTATGTGAGCAAGAATCATAAAAATTATATTAAATCAACAACCTAAACATAAACCCTCAGATCTGTACAGATTTTGTATACATATATTAATCTTGCCTCATAAGTATACAAACCAAAATTTTCTGAACTCTGTTCATAATCAACCCTGAGGAAAAAAACCAAATTTTTTACTTATTTACAGGGGCCTATGCAATATTTTCCTAAATACACCTGTTATTCTAAATTTTGTATAAAGGATAACTAATTTCAAATATAGATTTCTGTATTCAAGATATAGAAAGCCCAATGAAATTCACCTCAATATTAATGCTTGTAATTCTTTGAATTTACCATCATTTTAAGTAAATTGTTTTCAATTAATTTGAATGATGACTGCATGGACATTGAATTCAGCTGTAAAGACAGCTGAAGCTCTGTAGTCTTGATTTTAGTTTGGGTTTTCTTCAATGATTTAGGGCTTGAGTGGAGACTTGGCCATCAGCAATGAAATCTTGTATTTTCTGATATATCCAAGACATGCATATGAGTCTAACAGGTAAGATTTCTCTGTTGGAGAATTTATAAGCTAATAGAGTGGAAGCTGAGGGCCAGAAGTGATATAATTGCCCAGATATTAAACAAAAAATTAAAACCCTTTTTGTCTCCTGAAAAGCTCACTAAATCTCATTGTATTTACCAGTTTGTAATCAATATCTGTTGATTTTAACGTGATTTAACTAGTTTATAACCTAATTTTTATTTCAAATCTATCTAATGAAGAACCTGGTTTAAGTATCTGAATTTGGATCTGATTACATCTCTGGGTTATCTAAGAATTCAAGTGATGAAAACTATGACTTACTTGCATCAAGAAAAGAATTCTATAATGTGTTCATATGTTTCTTGAAGAAAATAAACAATTCTTAATAGCAAAGTCTCTAAAGGTCACATCCCACAGAACTTGTTTGTCAGTGATAAGAATGCTAGATCTCAAAGCATATGCTTTTAAAGAAAGTATGACTTGTTCTTAAGTCATCTTACTATGTATTGATAAAGGAATGGAAAGGCAGGCCACCATTCAGCTGTTGCCTAAAACCAGTGAAAAGTATAATTATTTGACAGTGTTATCTTTCATTGATGTATGACAATTCTAGTAAAAGCCTTCTACCTGGTTTTCTAAATAAAATTCCTTTCACTATATATAATCTGTTAGAATTATTCTCTGCTAGCTTTTACAAAACTCTGCAAAATTCAGTCTCAGGCTGTCATGGAAAACTGTCTAGGTTGCTTCATAGTGTGTGGTTCACAAATACTCTTGGAGTAAGAAAATATTTTTGCTGTACACTTTGGGCTTGTCTTCAGCAATCAGACATTTTAAAGCTCCTTTAATGAATATACTGGAGAAGTATTTAAGTTCTGAAAACAGCAAACTTGAAAAAAATATGAAATATGACATACTTACTATGAGCCTTCAGCAAATAAGCATGGCTTCTGGCAATCAGTATGCTGTGGATATTATTATTTCTCTCAAATAAACTCTGGAAATAAACCAATGCATTAGAAAAGCCTTTTAAATTTTCTGATTTCCTTCACTAGAGTTTGAGCCATGAGACTATTGTAGAGCTGAGAGAAACTTTTTTTTTTTCACTTATTTACCTTTATTTTTCTTCTCCAGAATTTTATAACTCCTTTTTTTTTTTTTTTTTTTTTGCCAGTAGAGAGTTCTTAAATTGATTTGCAATTAAATAAGGTGTTGCTCAAGCTGAGGAAGAAAAAAAGTGTTCCTCTTTGAGGTTTTTTACTATTAATAAGATTAGTTATAATCTTCTGATTTTTCATTGAGAGAAATATAGCTTACTACTTCAGATACATAATCTATTTCTGCCCCTTCTTGATGGATCTTCTTGAGCTAATAGGATATATTCTAAAATCCTTTTCTGACAAATAGTATTCTCTTTTTTGCTATTATCATTGTCAAAGCAAATTTTCCTTCAGAAATAAACTTGTCACCTTTGCCAGCAAATCAGTAAGTCCTCTGACTTAATGTCTATAGCAAAATGAGGTTAAAATATCATACCAGCTTTACAAGAAAAAATATAGAAAAAAAATGAATCAGTTAGAAATAACAATTTGTTGGCAGATAACTTTTGCAGGAAAATATAAAAAGTAATTTTGATTCCATTATCTCCTAAAAAAAGAAGTGGAAAAACGATTTCAAATTAAAAGCAGGTTACTTTTTTTATTTACATGTAAATGCATGTAATACACATAATCTGTAGTATTGTAACACTGATTGTCTCAGGACATGAACCCCTAAAACTAGGAATCCTATAAACATTGGAACATTTTTATGTTCAGTGTATATTTTGAAGTAAAAGCTGCCTAAAATCTGAATGTTTATTTTTTTTCCTGAAAAAGAAAATTGAAATGATGAACCTGTGAAAGACTAAAAGAGCTGGTACAGCATATTCAGGTAAGTTAATTTTATTGAAGAGGAAGGCTCCTTTATTATGTTTTACTAACGGTATTTCTGAAAAACCTTGGTCATTTTGTCCAGGAAATGACAGAAATCAAGTTTTGAAGTAATGAATGTGAATATGAAAACGGGCACCACTGCTCACAGTGTTGCTTCAATTAGTTGTCTACTGGCAGTGGAGACACTGATCTTTAGAGACAAATTATGCAACAAACAACAAAAAAACTACAAAGAGAACCAACAGTTTTCAAGTTAGTGCAAATAACATTTACTTCATGTCAAAATTGGGAAATAATTTATGTGCATATAAAACCAGAGTTTATTGAATCATGAAGAAAGCTGGAAATGGTTACATGCAGATGTTCTTCATTACTGTAAATCAAGTCAGTATAATTGCTACTTTCATCCTATCAAAGCTCCTCATTTGCTATTGAACTTTGTTAAGTTAGTTCAATAGTATTAATGGGCAAAGTTCTATTACAAATCTCTGATAGGTGTCTGTTAAACTTCCTTCTAAAACTGGACTTCTAAAAAATGAAAGTGATGATAATAATAATAAAGCAATAAACATTTGATTTTTTTTTTCTAACCCTACAAAACAGTAGCCTGAAAAGACAAATACATAAAAATCAAATTAATAATAAATAGTCCTCTGGACCAAGTAAAATCTAACTAAGCCAATTTTAAAGTGATTTCCTTTCTGTTGCATGATTTCAGAGTATTAGCTGAAATTCTTACCAGGTCTGTGGAATTTATAAATCACTACTGTTAATGCGTACTACCTTTAACTCAGTATTTTCTGAGTTTTCTTCTCTCAGCCATTTTGGGTGAAACTCCTAGGAGCTTCGGTTTTGTTAAAGAAATAGAAATGCAAGCACTTTTATGTTTCCAAGTGATATTCAAAATACTTTTTCATATTCCAAGGAATCTCCAGCATGTATTCTTCCATCAAATTAGATGAAGTCACAGTATGGATTAAAAAATTAATAGGCAATATATTCAAGAAAAAAAAATGTTCAGTGAGTGCAGGGTCATCCCAGACAAATCCAGTACAATTCCATTTTCCTTTGCTTCTTCCTTTGTGCAATCACTTACAAAATAAAGGTGTCAACAAGTTAGCCAAAAGTCAGCCTCCCCTTTCTGAAAATGATCATAGCATATCTAATGGAATGTTATGAAATTATACCTAAGACAGTAATTCAATTCGTATATATAATATATATATATTCAATTCATATATATAATAATATATAAAAAGAATCATTATCTTCCAATCATAACTTGTTGCAAGTATGCCATATCTTGCATCTCTGACAGATTGTATAAAAAAATAAAAATTATCAAGATCAAAAGATTTCTGGAACTACCTCTTATCTGATGAACGTATTTTCTGGGAAAAAGTGCAGATGGTTGAAGCCCTTCTTGTATTCATTACCCACATAAAGAAAAACTAGACAGAAACAAGAATTAATGTTCTCTATACATCAGATGGTAAATGAGATAGTTCTGATTCAGCATCTGAAAAACTAGGTTTAACTGATCAAGTTGGTTTTTTAGGTCCAATATAAAATAAGATTTATCCAAAAATTAATGAGATTTTTTTTAGTATTTAAAAAGAAGCAGAATCTATAGTTTACATACATTTTGAAGAGTGAATTAATTTCTCTCTCAAATAATATACTGAGAGGAAGAAGGGCATAATGAAGAGCAGGAAAAAAATCTTTTGGCTGCCTTATGGAAAAATCTCAATATCCTAGTACACTTCACTCTAAAAGTGATATTGGTCTGGGGAAGGTTATATGCTGGAATTCTATAAAAACTTGAGTACAGAATTGTAACTTGAACAAAGTATAAAATCATACACCAGAACTATGGGCCATCAAAAAACCCCTAGGTTCAAAACAGGGAAGTATGAAATGTCTCTTGTGGAAAGGGTAGCAAATGCATGGAAGTTCTTGACAAAGGGCATTGCTGGTACAAAAGGTTAATCTGGATGTTCCCTTGGATTTTTCTTTCTGAAAGCACCAAAGTTACCATGCATAAAGTGTTAGGTATAAATTTCATTGCCTGAAACTTCCCTGCCAATAAGGTGATGATGGAATGGAAGTTCCTGAAGCAAAAATATTATGCTTCTGCCATAGTGGCAGAATATGGAGTGACAGTCTGAACAGAGTGCCAGCTGGTGTGACAGAAACTGTCATTTGGCCTAATCATATGGGGAAGCAGTCCCAAAGGGGAAATGCACCTTTCATACCCTTCTCTCTTCAGGGTATGGCACCAGTGCACTCTGAGGGGTGACTCACACCAGGAGAGGCCAGCCTTGAGAGATGCAAGCCCTGCATATCTCAAGAGCTCTGACCTCCACGGTCAGACAATGGCTGGGTCTTACAGCAAGGAGGAGTTGGAATGCTCACAGTGCACAGACCCACGTGTACCTGCCTGGTCAGAGGGTGCACTTACGGGGATTCCTAAGGGGTTGTTCCCTGGGCAGGGCCATCAAAGAGTATTTGTGTTGCATGTAGGGAGTGAGGGTGGCTGGGAATCATCTCCTTCTTCGCTGAAAACTTTTACTGGTACAAAACCTTTAGACAAGTTAAGATGTGAACTGTCACGTCTCATAACATTCATTATGCTCTCTATAGTAAAGGTTCAGAGGGGGAAACAAGATGACTGGAAGAGTAAACTTTCAAAGACTACTAAAATGGAAAAAAAACCCATAACAGAATTAGGAAATTCTCAGAGCCCAAAACTGCTGGAAATATGAAAAGAATCATAAATGCCTCTTCTGTTAATAATCTTCAGTAAGCATCTGCTCACAACCATTGTGAAGCCCAGTATATTGAGTTATACAGACTCTTGGTGTGCAGACAAATATAGCCTTTCTTATATTTCTCAAATTGAAGAAAAATGTAGCTGATTTTACGTAACACTCATTTTTTAACTACTAAGTACACTTGTTAATAAATCTTGCCTTAAATTAACTGTAAAACCTTTCAATATTTCTACCACAGAAAATTAGAATTTGGAAACTATGGTCATGCAAAAAGTGAAATAGAATGTTCTACACACAGTACTCATTTTATATAAACCAGTGAATCTCATGGAATATTACTGGATTATTGTGAATTATTATATATTATTTATGTACAGTGGGTTTTGTACCACTTTACTTTGAACACCAGTGTTGGCAGTAAAGACAAATAACCAGCCTTTGGCCTGAAATTTAACTAACTGAACCTCTTATGGAAATGTATTGACTTGACATGAAAAAAACTGCTACATGGTACACAGCATAGCAAGAAGCTGAAAAAAGTTACAGATGTCTCCATGAGGGATGGGTGGATCTCAGAGACAGCTAAAGGGGATTTGCACAGAATGGCTAAATGTTACAGACAGAAGAAGGGAGGCATTGACCATCTTTGAAAGACCATCAGTGACTCAGCAACCACACAAGTGATACCATTTAAGGAACATATATGATACAGGTAAAGGTTTTAGACTATAGTAACTCTGGGTATTTTTACTGTGTGGAGACAATGGAAAAAAAAAATAAAAGGAAGAGTCAAGGCTTATATAGAAAGAACCAGCATGGTTTGAAATGGCATTAAAAGGCTGGTTTTGTATAAACCAGCCACTGTTCTGTCTAGACTGAGCCCTGTGCCTGATCACCGCTCCCTGTCCTGTCTTATTCATGGTTATGCTCTGATCTACAAGCAGGAGCAGAAGCAAGCAGATATACAGACATAATTTCTACCAGATTCAACTCTGCGCAGTGATGTGCACATCCATAGTAGTGATCTGGTTTGAAGGGGAAAAATACTGAACAGAATAATGTCTGCTGAAAATACTGATAGAGCAATTGCCTGCCAGCCAAGGGAGCTGTGAGCATGGGAACAGGAGCTGGGAACTGGAAACCTCCCTGAAAAATGCAGCTGGCACCTTTGAAGTACAGTTGGGTACATAGAAACCACATCTATCCTGAGATACCATTACACATAAATGGAATGGCAACTTACCATCTGAGAAATTTGGAACAGTCTGGAGAAACAAAAATCACTAAAAGAAAAAAAAAAACTTCACCCATCCCTGGACTTTTAGAGGTGAAAAATAGACATGAAGAGCATTTATTGGCTTTTCAAAGTGCTGATGCCCCAAGCCCTCTTATTTCTCTATGATATAAAAAGGACTTAATTTTTATTGAAAATGTAGGCCTCTCTCTAAAAACTTTCCATGATTCACACACTTTTCCTTTCCTAGACAGCATTAATTTTCCACACAAACTTTCTGCAAGGGCTTGGACTCTCACTGGATACACCCGTCCAACTCCGGATCCTGTCATGTAGTTCATCCTTGAAGTGAGACTCCTCAATTTTTCTGGTTCCTGTTCTGGGCCCTCCTCTGGGGTGGGGGGGGCAGTTTGTTTTTGCACATCTGCAACGATCAAGGGAAAGGCAAGGATGCAAAAATCTCAATTTTATCTGCATAAAAACCATCCGCGTTTCCCTGAATGCAGTGTTTTTTGCTAGTTCAAGTGTGATTAACACTTTTTTTAGCTGTACCCTCAATTATTTAAGGGCATTTCTGTTGCTTGCACCAACTTGTCAATGGCCAGTGCTCAGGTTTGTAGATAAGAGAAACACCTTAGCTGAAGAGGGAAGTGTATGAACACTCCTGTTTCTTATGGCAATCAATACACGTGTGCATATGCATGGAAAATTGTATTTTGTATGCAGTATTAGGCCAGCAATTAATTATACATTGTATGCAATAATGGGGCAATAGATTTCTCCATCATTGCATTGATTTTCACAGAAAAACAATTCAGCAATTCTGATAACATATACGACTCACACAAAGTCATTACTCCAGTGAGCTTCTCTGCTCCTGAGGGCTTTAGCCAGCCAGTTAAGCACCAGTGCAAACCTGCTGAGCAGCCAGGCACTGGCAGATCTGCAACAGGCACAAGGAAAATGCACAGCCCTTCCTAATGGCTTCTCAACATATCTCCATTCCCATCAGGATGGACAATACATAGTTATAGAACTGCTGCATTGTTCATACCCTTCAAAACAATACATTTGTTTTCCCTAAGAGGAAAAGTGCCGTTCCAGGAGACCAGGAAAAACAAATAGGTGCTCATTATTGTACAAAAAAGAAAAAAAAACAAAAAACCCACAATCAACATAAAAGAAAACCCAACACAATAAAATCCTTCCTTGAACTCTTTGTCCATATTTTTGATAATGTCATAAGCAGCCTGCGCAAGAAAAACTCAAATAATTCCAGGAATAAGACTAGAGAACAAAGAGCCAAACAAAACCCTCAGCACCCCCAAAACATCCTAACAAAAAACGACGATGAAGGAAACAAAACCAAAAAAGTCCCCCTCCAGCCACCCTTCCCCCACACACACACCTGCAAATTTTATCAAAGGCAAGAGAAAAGAAAAAAACTACCCAATATTTTTAACTACTTCCATTTTCTTATTACATCCTTCTGCTTGCTGACTCAGTTGAAAAAGAGTATGACAGCAAGAGAAACACCACAGAAAACCCCTTATAGAGAGATCACATAGATGAAGAATTTTTAATTTTTTTTTCATAAAGATACAGTACCCTGAAATACATTGGTGGACTTGATATGTAATTAATTTTTTTCATCATATTTAATTGCAGTGCAATAATAAATATTATCTAGCTAATATAAAAACCCAAGTTAATAATAGTCTTAAAATTGCTTTCTCTTTGGTGTTATTTTTAACTTCATAACTCTGAGTGAGAGAGTCTGGTTTTTGTCAAGCAAAGGCACACTGAGATTTCAGTGCCTGCTGGGAGGCATGGTGTGCCCATCGTGAGTGTTCTTCCCGTGGCACAAGGGCAGCTGTTTCACTGTGGGGTGATACTGGCTGGCTTTAGGAGGAGCTGAACCTTCTTTGCCAGAATAGCAAAAACTTGTCCACTTTAAAAAACTAAACTAGAGGCATAGCCTCTTTAGATCTTCAGATGAGATGTGTGCTCAGCAAAAGGAGTATCTAAAACAGAGAAATGTTTGGGTAAACAGGAATTTATGATGAAGTTCCAGGTAAGAAAAGGAACTAGTGTAATAAACTTCTGTTTAGTAATATCAAAAAAGCATTTGAATGACCTGGACCATTTTTTTTTGATTGCATTCTGAGAACATTTGTAAAAAATAACTGAAAATTTTCTTTATTCTTACTGTAAAAACATACTCTTGCTCAAATCTCATAGCTGTATGAATTGTAAATATGAAGTTATATTATTATTATTGTCATGACAATCTATTCTTGCACAGACTTGACACCCATTTTACTTTTATGTGATTTCAATGACTTTTTTAAAAATAGAGTTATAAAATAGTCATTAGGTTTTCCGAGAGGAATAATGGTTAATTTTTTCCTGAATACATGTTTAATATTTCTTATGTTTTAATATTATAGGGGAAAACAAGTAAACAGATTTTTCATTTTCTCTTTGGCACATATTATATAGTTCAGTGGAAAGGAAGAATAGTAGAGTATAAGTGGACAAAACCAGGATCTGTTAAATATTTGTTTTCCAAAAGGACAAAAGTCAGAATTATTAAACTAATTTTTCTCACTTTAACAAACAACAACAAAACCTGAATAAGAAAAGCTAAGTTACTATGTCAGGTTGCTTACATGGCACCTTGAATTGCAAAAATCCCTGTATATAAAACTCTGAGAGCCAAAGCCTAAGACTTGGATTCTAGCATAGTTTAAATGTGGAGCCCCTACTACAATCCAAAATTTAATTATGTCTATATTAAATAGTGCAAATTTATAAAATAGTCAGATTCAGTTCCTAAGCCAGACAAGTTTGATTTACATGTGTTTGGTTAAACCATAACTCCTGAAGCAGAAGAGCTTGACATTATATTAGAAAGTATGTTCATTTTTGGAAGACTGTGAGTAGCAACCTAAGTAAAATGGAAAGAAAATAAATTTATCATTAATTAAATTTCAATGCAGACAAAAACAATAACATAGAGACGACCTTTTATATTACTAAAATAGTTATACCAAAGTAATAGCCAAACAACAATGTAGATGCATAAAATTACTCAAACTAATTATTACAGTCTGGCACTTCATTTCATAGGTTCTTAATAAAACAAATATTGTCAATACTGTGAGAATCAAAGTGTCTAAAACCAAGAAATTCTGATTAAAAAAAAAATTCAAATCTGTTGAGATGACAAAATGTCAGAAATACCACACTAAGCCTTACCTGTCTAATTATTTTTCTTTTTTCTTCCTTTCAAAGTCTATTCCTATGTTTAAAACACATTAAAGGCAAATAACTTTAATTTTGCCATGACACTCTTTTATTATAAAAGAGTAGGTTGCTGATTATTTTTATATCTTGTAATTTCCAATGTATTTCCTGATAATCACCATGAGCCCTTCTTTTTTCACCCATTTTGGTTTTTGTGTCTTGAAATATTAGCTGCATTTTCTCCCAACATACATTTTAAATGCTTAAGCCAATATTAAGCAGGCATTTTAAATGTTAAGATCATGTTGTCTAACACTTTTTTTATGTGTTGTTGACATATTTCTCTATCCAGTTAGGAAGAGAAAAGGAAAATATTTTATTTACTTTTTTAGATCTCATGCAGTTTATTCATATGTACAACACAAAAAGTAATAAGCACTCAATGGAATTATATTTTCAAAATAATTTTTGTTATGACAATAAATATAATATTTTAATTATTTTAATGTGTGATTTGCATTTTTAAAGCAAATTGTATGAAATGGGAAAATATTTTGTTAATGAAACTTGCAAACATACAGTAATTCATTATAAGTGGCATATTTATTTTCTAAATGTATGATGGAATATGTTTTTTTCATTAAGCTATGCTAGAAGACAAGCAAACAAATTTTCTTCCTGAAATACTGAATTTTAATCAAAGTACTACAAGATTTAGTTGACCTGTAATAGTGACCCAAACAGATAAAACTAAGGGAAAGGTTTGTTTTTCATTTGCTTGGAATCAATAGTCCCCTATTCATGAAACTGCAATTATTAAATGTGAAATGGACATAGACAGAACAAGATTAATGTCTATGAAATTTTACCTAATTGTCCTGGAAGACAATGGGCATATAAACATAAAAGTGTGAACATTTTAAAAATGCAGTAAATCTGAAAATTTCCAGAATTTCTAACAATTCTCTAATTGATGCTTTTGGTTTTATCTTTACCTGTGTCTATTCTGTTTGTAAGTAGTCCAGATTGCACCCACACTGTTTAATGCTTGTAATGGAACTTTTCCCAGGTGAAGGTAGAGCTTGTTTACTGTGTTTAGAGGTAATATAACCAAGCTCCAAACTCTCTTTAAGGTCCAAGGCACGTCTAGAGCATAATTGCATAATTCACTTTTCTTTAGCAGAAATGTTTAAGAGAGACAGTTTGAATCTCCCTCTGGTGAGGTGTATCTCTCTTCATTAATTATGACTCTGATTAGATATCGAACTAGTAAGGGCCAAAATTAGACAGAATTAATTTCATGTTGTTCACAACCTTACTTTATATACTGATCAATGAGGAAACTAATTAAAAAAAATTAGATAGTGTGGAGAGAAGTACTGAGGATGCAGAAGAAGTGTGAAAGGTAATCCAAGCTTGGGGAGTAAAATGAATAAAGGGTAATAAGAATGCTGCCTATAACTAACTTGAAACATTTGTCACACTGACACTCAAGGTTAATTTAAAAATATTATATTAATCTTTCATAGTTTATTTTAAATAATTATTATTCATTTATTTCAAAATTATTTCTTTATAAAATGGGGGTGAGAAAATTCCTCTATTCACAAAGTTTGAAAATAAATTCTGAAGCATATGCATACTGTCACAGTAACACCACATGTACAAGCAAGAGGAACTTCTCTTTCTGAAGGAGGATGTGAAAAATATGCACTATATAAAGCATGGAGTCATGGATGCAACACTGACAAAAAGCTTTAGAAAGATTATTTGATTGAGTAAGAAATTCAATATAATGATATTTGTATCAAGAACATAAACATGAAATTTACCTAGAGTGTCTGATTTCTGTCTTTCTTAACTCATATACTTGTCCTTGCAACTACTATGAAATTCTAACAAATATATCCTCTGTCAATGTGAACAGTAATTCACTCATGGTTTTGTATGGACTTTATTTCTATTTCATGACCCATTTTTAATTAAATCCTCTTTTATTTTACTTACTTCTGGAATTTCCTGAAAATGTGTTGAAGCTCTGTTAGAAAAGAACAGTGTAAATAACAATGGCCCCACTCTCAAGAACAGATGGAGTAGCTGAGTTCTAAAAACAAGATTCATCTGTTAATTATCTACAAGAAGAGAGGTATTTAATTTCTGGTACTCTATAGGTATGGTAAATGATAAAATGGGCAAAGGAATCCGTTAAAGATATGAATTAGTGGTGTATAGTAATACCTATAGTATATAATGAACTTGAGTTATATCATCCAAATGAAGACAGCTGTATTGTAAATGTCTTCTAAATATTGGACAAATCCATAGAGATTTTAATATCATCCAATCAATAGCAACAAAGAAATTTTGAATGTTCTGAGAAACACAAGATTATATCTTTACCTGTTCTATATACACTACATCAAATTTTCCAAATTCAGTCATGCAAAAAGGTACAAAACTCTAAGCTAAAAAGTCAAGTTTGATCATCTCTTTGGTTGTTATTGTGATAAGTGAGATTTAAGACTGTAGTGTTAGGGTGAGAGTTTTGTCATTCCATGAACCTGATGAAGGGAGAGTGATAATGAAATGCTTTATGGAATCTGACGTATGAATGATGTAAACTAAGATTTAAAGAATGGGTACTACTTTTGACTCCATGAGGAAAGCTTACTGTGATCTTAGACTGAAGAAAGCCGCTCTAAGGAAGCCTAAGGATTTGGGGGGTTTGTGGCATTTTTAGTTTGTTTGTTTTGTTGTTGTTTGGTTCGGGGGGGGGTATTGTTGGATTGTTGGGGTTTTTTTCCATTTCCATTGTGTAAACGACCTGTGAACCATGTGGGACAGTGAGATCGAAGCTGTTGAATATATGAAATCAAAATAGTAAGTTCCCTAGACTATATTTGTCAGTCCTTTGGGGTTAGAACTGCCATTTCTAATTCTCTTATTTGCCTCACACTTTGTTGCACAACATTTTCCTTTTTACTGTAAGTTGAAATAGAGCCACTCCATAACTAGCTCTTACTGGGAAAAAAAAACATACAAAAGCTACCAGGAATTAAAATCCAATATTCTTTGGACCACGTACAGTTATCTTTGTCTAATTTCTCTGCATATACACTTTTATCCAAATGTGTACCTAGAAAAGACTCAAAAAATATCTCAAGTTTAAAGATACCTACAAAGATGTTTGATTCCAACTCCATGCTCCTCACAGGACTAGCTAAATCTAAACCATATTTATCTTGCCCTCAAGCTAGTTTCCCAGAACTCTTTCTACAAGGCTCCTCTTCATCCTCTCATCCTCCATTTTGCATGTGTAACCAGGATTATTCCATCCGAGGTGGTGAATTTGACACTTGATTTGTTAAATTTCATATGGCTGGTGATTTTCCAGCTCTCTAGACATATCTATATCTCACTGTAAGACCTTTCTACCTTTGAAGGAAGTCCACAGCTCCTTCTAATTAAGGATCATTGGCAAATTTAATTAATGTACTTTCAATTTCTGCATCCAGAACATTTGTAAAAATATTAAAGAACATGTATATGTTTATGCTTGCAAGCATTTTTTTTTTTTTTTTTTTGCATGTGTGTATACAAGCATAGCAAACAACTATGTGCCTTGTGGACACAAAATGCAGTACTGAACACAGGGCTTAAAATACTTAATTTCTTAATCAGCCTAAATATTTTCCTTCAAAAAGCAGTGTTAAATGTCATATTGATTAACTGAGCTCCAAAGGGGTGTACTTCATGTGCACATATTCATGTAGATAGGGCTGAACACATGAAGGATATAAATGATTCTGAAGGTGAAAGAAACTGGGCATTTATCTCACTCAACTGTAAGCATTGCTGCTAGATGGTCCAGTCTACCTTTACAGCAAAAGGACAGAAACTTACACAATTTGGCTTGACTCACAAGCCCTTTTTGAAAGCATACTTCTGAATGAGATTCTTTACATATTCTTCTCACTGAACAGTGCCTAGTCTGACAGTTCCTGTATACAGGCCTACACGGTGAGTATCTCAAGTGGGTTTGTGTTATGTAGGGATAAAAGTGGGATACTGTGGAATAAATTTGTGGTGTTATTTAACAGGTTAGTGAAATGAACTGACACGTACCTCATGAAGTTCAACAAAGGGGAATGCAGAGTCCTTAACCTGGGAAGGAAGAAATCTGCATGCCAACTGGAAACTGCTCTTTTCAATTAGAAAGCAACTGCAGGATGTGGAAGTGCTGGTGAACCAAAATTTTATCATTAGGCAGCAAATGTGCTCTTGTGATGACAAAGGTCAAGAGCCTTTGGGTTTCAGCACTCAGGAAGAGCATCAGCAGCAGATTGGGAGAAGTGAATTTTACCCTCTATTCAGTAATGATGAGATCACACCTGGGCTACTGTGGTGTTGGTATTACAGAGGAAGTCCTGGGAAGGGCCAGAAAGGCCAAACACAACATTTCAGGGCTGGGGTGTAGTTTCTGATAAACACTGAAACTACAAAACTGCTATTGATATATTAGATCCTCACAAGGATGCTGAAACCACATGCAAAATCAGGGCAGTTCATATTCTGAGTCTATATTACAGTTTATTCATATTTATAAATCATGCTTCCTTTATCTGAATAGCACACCGGAAGAGTTGTTCATTAATGCAAAATGTAACTGGGTTAATGAAAGATGAACTCAAGTATCTGTTTCACTGAAATACATTTTTAAAAGAAAATAATTTCAAAGTGTTTTTATTAATTATAAAAGCTGATTTTATGAAAACACAGTTATTAATTTCTAAGTTTTTAAAATTAAACACAAATTTATGTGGCTGAGAAAGGAAATAGATTTATTGAAGTTCTAAAACAAATGGTATCAGTGTGGTTTTGTTTTTCTGAGACATCAGAATCTTTGTCAATTAACAGAAACCCCCAGATTTTATTTTTTTTTCCTGCCCCATTAGCAAATATGTAGATTCTGAATTGCTCAAAGTCAAAAGTCAAACAAAATATAGACAGAAACTTCCCAACAGCTTCTTAGCCATCCCTTCAGACAACTTCTTAGCCTTCTTCACACTTTAATTTAAAAGCCAATGAGTTACTCTAAGGTATAACCATAAGTCA
Source organism: Sitta carolinensis (assembly GCA_032173965.1). Taxonomy (NCBI): domain Eukaryota; kingdom Metazoa; phylum Chordata; class Aves; order Passeriformes; family Sittidae; genus Sitta; species Sitta carolinensis. Next base: position 32,664,990 of record CM063283.1, read on the forward strand.
GCCTGAAGGAAATCTTATAGCTGTGTAGATGATGGAATGAAACTGTAACGCACAGATGGCTTCACTGTTACAAAAGTAATCAGGCCCTCAAGTCAGCTATGGAAAAACCGCACATTCTCCAGACGTATATTAATATACTCAGGTTTTTCTGTGTGCATTAAAAAATGCGCAGTGAATTTAAATGAGCTCAGTGAAATATGTGTCATGATCACTAATACATGCACTTCTAAGGTCAAAAAGCTGACTTTTCTTGAAAAGAATGTATTCAATCCCAAATAAGATAGCCCATTTCTTGTCCAAAGAAGAGAATAAAGACAGAGTATTTAAAAACTGAACTGTATAGTGATATTTCATAGTCTTTCATAACTGGAAATAAAGAATAATATATGTCATCATGCATATTATTAAGGCAGTAATTAGTCTGCATCTTGTTGAACACCTTTTAATTTTAAGAGGTAGTCTTGATATTCACAAATCTACTACTCTTCATAATGGGGAATGAGAAAGAAATACTAGCGAACTGCAGTTCACCTTTAATATAACTCTGAATATATAGGCTAATTTTAAGCTTTAGCTTTCTTACTCAAACATACAGGAAGTACTGCTTTTAAAAATAATTTAATCAGAATTTGTGCCTTAAGACAAACATTTCTCTTCAAAAATAAGAAGTTTATAAACTCTTGTCTGTCTTAAAAGTTACTGAAACTATACAAGATTTTGTATTTGAAAAAAAAAATAGATATGGAATGTGCAATGGATTGAATCTATGTACTAAATGAATATTTTAATGTCAGGTATGTTAGTCTTCTATAGGCATGGAATCATAGAATCACAGAATGGTTTAGATTGGAATGGACCCTTAAATATCCTCTAGTCCAAGCCTCCTTCCATGTGAAGTGATGCCATCCATTAGATCATGTTGCTCAAAACCCCATGCAGCCTGACTTGAATACTTCCCAAGGACAGAGCATCCATGATATCCCTGGGCTGCCTCTTCCGGTGTCTTGCCAAACTCAAAGTAAATTTTCTTCCTTATGCCCAATCTAAACCTACGCTTTTTGTGTTTAAAATCTGCCATGTCCTGTCACTACAGCTCCTGGTAAAAAGTGTCTCTCCACCTTTCTTGAAAGTCCTCTTTTGTTACTGTGACACAGATAGAAACACACAGTAACACACAAAACAGGTGTTCAGGCAGAGAAGAAGAAAGGAAGTCTCTAGTTTATTGTTGATCTCGTATATATAAGTTTCTGGACAGTGATCAGAGATTGGACAGAGAAGTTACCACCTCTCCATCTCCACTGGTCACTTGAGAAGTCCATCAGGTGATATCTTTTACAAAGGAATGCAAACATGATTCCTGTTTATCTTACAATTCATGAAAACTGACTCTACTATACTAAAACAAATAAGAAGGCTTATTTTCAGGGACAACACTCCTTAAAGGCTGCAATGATGTCTCCAAGGAGATATTGAACAGTGCAGACCCTTGAGAGACATCACACATTACTGGTTTTTACTTGGACACTGACTGTTCTATTTGGAAAGGGACATTCAGGCAACTGTTTATCCATTCAATAGTCCATCTATCAAAACTGTGTATCTCCAACTGAGGGAGAAGAATGATGGTAATACTAGTAACAAGAAAAGAATTTTATATCTTGGAAACTCCGTGATGGACTGAAGTTCTTATTATGGGTTAATATGATTTAGAAAAATTCAGTAAAATTAGAAGTCTTACACGTTTATGCTTTATTACCCCAATCATGTTTATTTGGGCCATGCCTTAGAACATGCTAATGGTGCAAAATTTGTTCTCTGAAGTACTTTTCAAACAAAAATTAACAGGAAAACTTTTTCTCCAAATGCAGCATAAGCAGTTAATTGTAAAGACAAAGACAGACAATGGAACAATACAATAAGGTGATATAGACGAGAAGAGGGGACATTGCAACAAAAGAATAGGATGTTTCTATAATTTGAGAGGGAATCTTATTCACAACATCTGAATGAAAGGAGATTTTTTTCCTATTGGTATATAATGAAAGAACCAGTAAGAAAATTAATGTTTATAAATAATATGTAGATGCAAATCTATTTTGACTTTAGTAACTGTTTGTGATTGGAGTTTGGAGGATTCACAATTTTTTATTTGTTCTACTATGTTTCTCTTTTAAAAGTTATGTTAAAAATCATGGTGAATAGTAGGTCTTTTATCCTCTAGTAATTTTTAAATATTCCTAGGTAAAGGTCCTTGAAACATCTGAATATATCCAATTATTTGTGTCTCAGTGAGGAGCACATAATACACAAAGGGGTAGCCAGACTTCTACCTGTAAAAGCCTAGAACTAAGGCATTTATGGCTATGACTAATTTGACTCAAAGGATTTATTAGCAAATATAACATTTGGAACTCAAAGTTCTGAATATAGTTTTAGAAAATAGGTAGTTTTAGAACCTTAAAATGTAACAATATGTAACAGAAATCCCAAACAAGAGTCTTTCATTGAGAATTACATTATCTGTTTACTCAAACTTGTGATTCTGCTCAATGGCACATATGTATGCATTACATCTGATAATTAAGCCTTTAATTAATATTGGCAATATTAATTGCAAATAAATACATATGGTATCAGTCTGTAAATACTGTTTTTTACTAACTTTGTTAATATCTAATTTACTTGATTGAATTATCTTGCTAAACACTAATATAATGCTTTAGTACACTTTCCATTGCAGTCTATTAATAGCAGTTCAATTACTTTTATATTGCTTGTGTAATTTAGAAGACCCAAACAGCAACAACATTTACATTTTATCTTTTTACAGCCTAATGTTCTTAAAATATTTAAATGCAAAAATACTAATGAATTGTCTTGTTTGTGGTGTAATCTGTTTGTAGAATATTCATTAATAGGAGTTAAATAGAAAAAGGAATGGTCTTACAAATAAACCAACAAAAAAACCCAACAACAATGTAACATATAATAACAAATAACAATAACCAATACAACAAAAAAAAATAAAAAAAAGGACATCTAGTGTTCAGTTAAATTCTGCAAGGTATTTGATGTTTTTTGTCTCTATCAAAACATTTTAATCAGAGAAACAAATAATGAAATACATAATACACACTCAAATGAAATAATGGCATACACCAGACTTTTCATGCGTGTAGAAAATCTAGATAAATCTCAAGGCCAGAAACTTTTCAGTGAAAAGCATATTTCACTTCTCCATCCATAAAGATGGAAAAGAACTGCAAGAGAAATCCCTTTTGGCACAAGTACTCATAAATACACCTTCTCTAGTGATTCAGAGTTGAATGAGAACCACCATAACCTGAGACCTGAGACCTTGGTCCAACCACTAAAACACTGAGAGCTATTCATGTGGGACAAAGCAAGCAGCCTCTGGCACGCAGCACAAAATACCAAAGTTGGAGAATTTGTTGCAGAGCCATTCAGACACCTGAGCTTGTCCAGAGCATATATTTCTGCTGCACTTGTTTAATAATATTAATTTTCTGTATATTAGTCAGCAGCCTCAAGCAGATGTAGACAAAGATAAAACAACTTCCTGGCTTTTCTTTTCTTGCCATTTCTCAACTGGTTTGTAAATGGAAATTCCATTACTATCCAAGCAAAGTGTGCCTCATGGTTACAAACAAAATTACTTTATATTGTTTTCCATCACTATCTTATCAATCATAGATATAAAGCTTGTAATAATAAGGCATCTATAGCTATAAGGCACTACTCAAACTGCAGTAACACTTAGAAAAGAACAATATATTCACCTCTACTCCATGACAATGTGGCATTCACAACAATCCCTGTATTCAACCCCTGCCTCACAGTTTCTGTTTCTGTAATAGAACAGGCTTGTATTTCTAGTAGCTTTGCAGTGCAGATCTAATTTTTTTTTTAAAACGAATTATTGTTTTCTTAGTTCGTTTAAAAGAAAAAAGAACATCTGATGAGGGAAGTTGGGTTTTGACCATCAGCTAAAAGCTATCATAAGTACATTCCATCCAGACCTTTTTCTTGTACATTTGTTTTGCTGCTTTGATTTTTTCCATGTTTGAGAGAAATTATATTAAATATCTTAGGAGAAGAAAAACTGTCCTGATATACTATGCCATCATAAAAGCTAGTGTGCCCCTTATGGCTGCCAGCTCTTTAAAATATGTTGGGAGCACTTATTTGCAGTGTCTAGTAGTATTGCTAAGAGAAAGGATGGCACAGTAACTCAAAGATACTTCTAACAATGTAGTCAAGGCTTGCTGTGATAGATAAAAGAGTAAATGTGCACATAAATGTTTTGGTCTGGTTGGTTTTTAGTTTGGGTTTTTTGTTTGTTTTATTTTTGTTTGTTTTGGTTTCCTTCTCTTGATCATTTTTCTGAACAAATTAGGATACAGAGATATAGAGAGGATTTTCTGAACTCTGATGAGGTATCTTATTGTACAGCAGATTCACCAGTCCATTCTCAAAGGAACTTCAAAAGGTAGAGGCAATCGTTTATAGTGAATATATATAATAAATATATAATATATATATATATATTTTATATTATTTTGTTATAGGTATTTTAACTACCATTTCCAGGTTGATTTTTTTTTTATTTGTGGGCAATATAAGTCGTTTATCCTCATGCTAAAGCTCTGTCACAGAGAAAATGGGCTTAAAAATATTTAAAAACCCTGTATCACCTGAGCTGGTGATAATCAGATTAAAAATGGACAGTTTTGATTTATTATCCCTGAAAGAGATGTATGTACATATAAACACATACACAGATGTACTTGCTGTGAATTTTTGCATTAATAGTAAAAAATACTTACATAAATCACACACAGACTCTCTACTACATGAAATTTTAGAGTTCTGGTTCTTAACGGACCCCAAACAGATTGAACTAAAAATGGAATATAAAACAATGTATCCTGCTAAAATACATGGCAACTGATTTTCAAACATTACTTTGATTCACGTAGTCAAGCATTGTGGAGCTTCTGTCAAGCATGAAACAGAAGTTGATCTTTGTGACTTGTGTGTACACTGATTTACAGAGAAGGAAAAAATGGATGCTGTGTGTATGGAATATTTCACACATTCACAGCTTTCAAGTCAGCCATTTGCACAAGAAAAATTGAATTCTATTGTTTCACTCTTTATCCACCTGCCAAACATTGGAATTAATGAACTTTATAGAAAAATTACCTACATTAAGTAAGCAAAAACATAGGGTGGGCAGCCACCAATATAGAAAGAAGGTGACTAGATGTCTAGTGTCAGTATTCGCTGACTCTCTGACCATGGTCATTTAAGAAATTACATATATTGGAGGATGTAATGTTAATACCAAATTTGCTTATTTGGACAGCTGATGTTACACGAGAATCCTTTTTTAACAGAGTAATAAAGATTCCACTGAAAACATGAAGCACACGTAAAAAATTGCAATGTAGTACCCAAAAGGAAGTTGTAGGGAGCTGGGGGTCAGTCTCATTTCCCAAATAGAAAGCAATAGGACAAGAAGAAATGGCCATGAGTTTTATGTTTTAGGGTTTTAGGTTTGGATTAGACATCAAGAGAAAGGTCTTCACTGAAAGGGTGTCAAGCCTGGGAACAGGCTGCCCATGGAATGGTTGAGTCACCAACCCTAGCAGGGTGTAAGGGATGGTAGACATGGCACTGAGGGACACCATTTGATAACGGGCTTGGCAGTCCTGGGTTTAAAGTTGGACTTGATGATCTTAAGGTCTTTTCCAACCTAAACATTTCTATGGCTCTGGCACTGAGTGTCCCAAGTCACTATGAATGAGGACATGTGTTGAAGTCAGTTCAAACTCATTGACCTGTCTGAAATAATTTCCTTTATTGTGTAATTTTTTTGTATAATTGTGTACTATATATTGGGTTCAACCACATATTCAAAACCCTCTTGGGTGTGTGCTGACTTTGGAAGAAATAATTGTACCATCCAATGATCCATTCCGCTGTGATATAGTCCATTAATCCACTCAACTGACAAAAGTCTCTGAAGGGATATTCCAAACAGAAAATAGCTAAATGTTTTTACACTATCCCATATAGACCTATTTGAACTTAAAAATGCTATTATTTAATTGGCTTAACTTTCTCATCCTTTAAGATCTTTTGAAATGGTTACAGCAATGGTTACAGGTAATTTTAGTGCTTTTTTCCAAACCTAATTTCCACTTTCTTTGTATAGAATATTTACATTTAGACATATTTTATATTTAGTCTTTTATATTAAGAATAAATTTAAGAGTAAGTGAATAACACACATTTTAAACATTTTGGGCAAGTTGCAGTTTCTTATTAGACTGATTTTGGCCACTTAATTCAATATGCTTCAGTATGCAGCAAGCATTATTTTTCTAGGGTAAGAAAAAGAGCTGTTGTAAAGAAAAATGTATTAGAGCGACAGATTTGGTATTAGTAGTTTGAAGGGATAGTAAAACAAAAAAAATTGAAATCATAAATGCATATTTTTGAAGAACAAATAGCTCAGTCTAATAATTTACGTAAAATTAATGAAGCATTATAATTTCTTCTCTAGTATTTGTTATAATACCTAGTATAAAGATTTTAAGCTGTTATCCTTCCTTGGGAAATTACAGTCATTATCTGGGACTAAAGAAAATCTGATAATAGGGTAATTCATAGTTTTGGGATATCACCGGAATTAGATTCAGCACAGAAATTAGTGCTATTTTTGGGCAAAAAAAGTGCAAGTAAATCCAAAGAAGGGTAAAATACAACTGTTAACTTTAAGCTTTAAGCATTAATATATTTTTTAAAACCCAATAACAACAACAATAAAACATTTTAAGAGGGGAGATACTATTCAGTGGCAACCACTGAGAACTGTTGTCTTTGTGTTATTTTTTTTTCTCTACAGGAAATAATGCATTGTAAAGTGTGTGTTTATTCTTGAGCATAATCTCTGAATAGAATTTAAAAATAAAATATGTAGTTTACATTAATGAATTATTTTGGTTTTATTTTCAAAATGCCTTTTACAGAGCTCATTGATTGGAGAAGGAAGAACATCTGAGCTGAATTTTTAAAATTCTGTTAATATAAGAAATGACTTTTTAGAGAATTATGGTAGAATAATAATCCTGAAGATGTAATCAAGAATGCAAATCAAAACATAAGAATCTAAAAGTGAAAGATTTGGTCCGTCAGTTCCCAAATACTTTAATGCTGTGGTTTCAAACGCACTAAAGGTATATGCATCTTTTCCTGAACAGCCTGAAAGACCTCGAACTAGAAATTGCAAAAAGCAAAAACTTTGCCATTGTTACAATTCAATTCTAGAGAGAAAACTTTCACATCACTTAGTCTAGAATCATGAAATATGTTTATTTTCCTGAAATTTTCTAGCAAAAAATTCTATTTGGTGGAAATATAAAAGAAAATAAAATCAGAATTTGATTTTCTTTGCTTTATATAGGTTACTCATATAACATAGATGCTAAAATAACAACACTACTCTGTGGAATGATGGAAATAATAATAATTTGAATATTTGCTATCTGGCATTAGATTTTAATAGTGAAAAAAAGACCTTATGACCATGATAATGATGAGGAAACTAGTTTTTCCAGATATTAATTTTTCAACTCATCACAAAAAGCAAACAATGTATTAAATCTGTGGGAGGTAAAGTTGATATAGCTTAGATGTATAGGAATGTTAACAAGCAATAAACTGAGAAAGAACCTCATTCTGTAACAAAGAGTACATGCTTTGCATTTAACCCAGCTCACTATTGATGTAAGTAGTGATGGAGGAATTTTGAAGACCACTAAAAAATAGGAAAGTAATATGTAGTGAGGCTCAACTGGCTGCAACAGATGTGATAATGTTCCTCACAGTATTAGGTGTACCTGTCAAAGTTTTGGGGGACAGGAGGGGTGACCTGTGAGAAGAGGCCAGGGGTTTTCTAGAGCAGGTCACAAATGTTTCTGGTTCAGCTTCAAACCTACCACCAGCTAAAGTCGACACAAATAGCCCCTGTGAAAAAATATAGTTAAGGGTAAAAATGCTGAGGAGCTGTGGTAAAAAAAAAGTCTTAGAAACTCCCACAGACATTGTGAGCATGGAAGAAGGAGAAGGAAAAGGAGGTGCCCCAGACACCTGAGCAGAGATTCCCTTGCAAGCCATGTAGAGACCACAGCAAAGCATATCATGGAGAGCACCATGACAGAGCAGATATGCGTGCTGCAGCCCATACTGGAACAAGTGGATATGCCCTGAAGGCAGCTGCAGCCCACAGAGAACTCCTGCTGGAGGAAATGTATCCTGAATTACCACAGCAATGGGAGCAGCCCATATCAAAGGGGAAATGTGAGAAGTAAGGAAACAACAGAGAGCAGCTGTTATGAACTGACCTCAGACCCCCATTTCCCCACCCCTGTGCACTGAGAGGGGTGGAAAGCAGTAGAGGCATTTGAAAATGAAGGAGTGAAGTGTAGCCTAAGAAAAACAGGGGACCAGCATAACCTCAGTAATCAGGGAGGTAAGATGTAATCAAATCTATGAAAAGTGAGTTTAATAAACATTATTTTCTGTAGACGTAGCTGATCTTTCCTGTATTTCTTGACAGATAAGTGATTCATGGTTTAAAGGGACATGGTAAGAGGGAATAACTGTTTGCTGTCGTTGTAGACATTCCTTTCTCTACCAGCAGTAAGTGTACCAGAGGAATTTCCTCCTTTGACTTGCCTAATTGGATAGTGGCAGTGACATTCCATTGGTGTTCTGCAGAATACAAGGCAGCATTAGTTTATCTAATTTTAGGCATTGCATCCCATTGAGGGTATTATATACCACTAAGGAGCAGAATATCTTCAGCAAGAACTGGCAGAAGACACTCTTCCAGGCTTTGTCTCCCTGGAAGAAAGAGCAAATGATTGTTCACACAAGTTATGCATGAAGCCATCCTTGGAACAAGACACTGTTTTTTCTGTTTCTCCAGCAAAATCAGAATACACAGGAATCTTCCATTGAATAATATTGATTTATTCAACTTAAACCTTTTTGCATGAAAGAAACAAGTATACTATTTTTTACCTACTTAAGAGGTTTTTAAAACTTTAAAACTAAAAATATTTTTAAGTATTTAAAGAAGAGAAGCATCTTTTCTTAGAATGAGCTACTATCAGCTAACCAGTATTTAACCAGATGTAACTTTGCTTATTGAGGATTACAGTAATTATTTACAAGGGAAATATTGAAAATAGTTAAGGCTAGAACAAATAAAAGGAAGAGATTTGTACTTGTCCCTCCCCTTCCTCTCATGTGAATGTTGAGCACAATGAGGTCTCCTGTTAGGCTCCTCCAGGCTGAGCAAACAAGTAAGGTAAAGTTGCACATTTGAACCATGTCACCCTAAACACAGGTGACTAAAGTCCAAGGTGGGCCTGGAAATGTAAGAGTACAAAGGGAATTACAAAGGAGAATATTTATAGGGAATTGGAGTCTCTTGATACACTTGGGGCCTACAATTAGACAATTTCAATCTAGAAGGCTTTAGAGTCTGATTAGGCTTCAACTGCAATTTCATCTGTTTATTATGCACTCAAATAATGCTCACAGTTAATTTTTCTACTAATGTCTAACTAAAGTTCTTTTTCTGTTTCTTAATTTCCTTTTAAAGTGCCTCTCAAAGAATTTAAATACCAAATGCCCTAAAAAAGCAAATGTTTCATCATTTATGGGTTGTCATGTTGCATGAGCAATCAGGCTACAATTTTACATTTAATGAATTATAAATTTGCTGCAAGGAAAATGTAATCACCCATGAAAATAAGGTATTTTCAATTGCACCTGAAATACATATACAGAGGATACATAAGACATCATTTTAATATTTTAGCAGCATGTATCATGTCATTGGTCAGTTCTGCCCAGAGTGCATTGGTGGTCCAGGCATCTAAAAGTATAGAGGTAGGACTAACCATTTCCATTTTGTCTGGGTTTAATTGGCAGAGGTGAAAATTTCAAAAGATATTTAAAATGGAAGCTTTCACATTATAAAAATCTCAGTGTTGCATGTATAATTTTCTTTAAAAGCAAAACTTTTTCTTCAAAATTATCTAGGGTTTTTTAAAGCAGCTTCCTAATTAGAATGATGGCTATCAGAGTCCTTTCTAATTATGTTTATATGCTTAATATAGCTGCTGCTAATAAATGATAAGACACAAATTTTGAACTAACTTCAGTAGTTTCAGGCCATAAGGGTTACCACTTGGAATCAGAGCAGACCTTTTATCATGCTGATTTTTACATTTTATGTACTGTAGAGCCAGTCTACATAATTTCTTGTCATAAGGAAATAATTCATTACCTTTATCACACCAACTTAAGTGGGTTTTATCTGACATGAAATCTTGTAGAAAAAAGTGTCAGTACTGCCCCTATCTGCTATGAGATCCTAAACACCTAAGCGCTGTGTTTTAGATTTTTTCACTTACATCCATGTTCTGCAGCAATATTTGGAAAATGGTTTGCTTCTGTCTTTTCCAGTGTGCTGAAGGGTTTATACAAAATCTATCTTTTACTGAAACTCATGTGATACCTTCTGTGTAAATTTCTTTGCTCACCATCACTCTCTTCAAAGCTGATTTTTTTTTTAGCCCCCCGCAGGACTGACTGACACTTTCCAACATCATGAGAATAACCACTTTTGTGTCTCTAATACTTGAAGGACAGGTAGTATTTATGACATAAAATGGATTGTGTTATAAATACTACCTGCATCATCTTCCCACATTGCTTTCTGAGGGTGGGGAAAAAAAAAGCAAGCCACCATATATTTTTCTCTTCAGTTAGATATAGTTTGTGTTCTTACAAAAATTTGTCACCAGACTAGCCAATTTGTCTCCCCTTCTGCAAAGATATATTTTTCTGTCAGCAAACACATCTTACTTGCTTTTAACTCAAAGTAATTTACTAAAAATTGAACTTATCAATAACTTAGAAAAACCTGGTCCTTGCAGTTGGATATCAGAAGTTGAAAAGGTGCACCTCTATGTAAAATTTATGTAAATGGTGCACCTTCATGTAAAAAAATATCCTTTGCCATAAAAATACATTAAAACAGGTATTAATTTAGAAAAAGACAAAAGTAAATACAAAATATGCACAATAAAATTAATACAAAGTGAATATTCAAGTATGAATATGTCTATGTATATTTTGCGTGCACTATATGTAAAATACTGTGATGTCAAATATGAGTGCATTAATATGGTAGCATATTCCAATCTGTATGAAATACAAATTTTAAAAATCTTATCACAAATGGATTTTTGTTTATAAGGTTAAAAGAAGAAAATCACATTTTGCTTTTTTTTTTTTTTCACAAAATAGCCAACCTCTCTGAGTTCTCTTTCACATCTATTTTCTATTCCTGGCATCTGGGAAGCTTACTCTCTGCAAATGGGTTAAGAGAAGACATTTTCTCTTCTCATCCCATGCCAGCTAGTACAAAAGGTCCATCTTGAACTGAGGGAGAAAGAGAAAGTACAGGTAATCATCTCCTCACTCCTAGATAGTGACATGGAACCAGAAAAATAGGCACAGCAAGTTTCACCCCAAAAGATATAGTAATTCATCAAAGTAGTGTATAATTTGGCTAGAAGACCTTCCCTAAGGACACTGAGCTACATGATTGTTTCCAACTTTTATCTGGATTTGCAATGCACATTTACTTGGATGTAATTCACTAAAAATAGAAACCTTTCCTAGTTATGTTATCTAAATAAAAGTTCAAGTTGTCTCTTGGCTTTTGTACCTTTTTCAGTTTCTTTGGTCACTGGTTTTCTATAAATTTATATTTTTTAAACATTTTTACTAAAAACTAATAGGTTTTTAATACTTCTCTATCAAAACTCATTTCTTTTAATTTCTATATCTTCAGTCTAGTGAGTTAGTTTCTCAAAAGACTCTTGGATGTATTTCCCTTGTTTGTTTGCTCCCCTTACCACAAAAACTAGGGGGAGTTACCTGGAAGAGGAACAGATCTGTGTTCAGGAAGGGGTGTCTGGAGTCAGCCAGTGGGTGGTGAGCAATAGCATCGTGCATCACTCGCTTGTTTCCATGTTATTACCGTTATTATTATCATAATAATTTACTATTATTACTATACTATACTTAATTTTCAGTTTTCAATTATTAAACTGTTCTTATCTTGACATACAAGTTTTTCTCTGATTCTCCTCTCCATTCCACTGGGGATGGGGAGGAGAGGTTGCTTGAGCAAGTGGCTTTGTGGTGTTTAATTTTCAGCTGGGCTTAAAACCATGACATGAGGGCCTGTTAATTCTAAGGACATTTGTTTTAGGAATATGAGATAAGAAATATGACAAAGCATAGCTCAAACACACTTGAATAGACTAGCAGTATCATATAAAGGACTATATAACACAAAGGATTTAAAACAATTGTAATGTCACTGGCAAACTAGAAGTGAGCCTTCATCTCTCTCAAGTACATATTTTTAAATTTTTTTAAAGTATTTGGCACATGTTAGGTGTTGGGATATTTGTATGTAAACAAATGAGATAAACTAGTAGAGTTAGAAAAATTTTGGGGCCTTTGTTTTAGTCTATGGACTCATGTTCATTTAATAACTCCCAACAATTATTTTTGAGTTCACAAAAGAATGACATACCAGTTTCTTAACAACTCTAAATGGCCTAGTTACCTCATAATAGTTTCAAGAGGATGTTTAATTCCATTTAAATGCTCTGTCTTCCAACATCAGCATTTGACATTATCTCTAATTTGTTCCTTATATGCGAAGATAACCAACATTTTCTTTAAAGAAATTATACTCAGAAACTTTTAAATACAATGAAGAAGTGAAAAGACTACTTTTTAATATACCTAACAGATCCAGTATTTGAGTCGTCTCCCTGTACCTTTTATATTTCCTCTCACACTTTATTGTTAATAGTTTATCGTACTGATTTAGGATTTTTTTCTTTTTCTTTCTTTTCAGACAGGTGTTTCATTTTCCCAACTGCAAAATCTTGTCATCCCATAAAATCAATTCTTATTGATATATTTTTAAATTTGTTATATGATATGATTCTATCAATAAAGTAACCTGATGTAGCCTACTTTCATAATTTCACTGGCCCATCTTAACAAAAATCTGAAGTGTGATCACCTAAAAGCACTTGGCTGCACAAATATGTATTGCTTTTCTAGGAGACATTACATGGAGTTATTTACACATTTCATCTGCTCTAAATCTGGGTGACATCAGTGGAAATATCTTGTGTGTCCATATGGTTTCATGATATGTTGCCAAAATAAATAATACTAATGGATTTGACTAGGTCAGTCACAGACCACTGAAGCCTGTCTTCACTTTAAAACCCTTCAAAAGAGCAGGCAGTTCACCTGAATTTTGTCTCTTCGTTAGCATGGCAGATTACCTGTGACTGTCAGCAGATTTGACCATGAAAGAGATCCTTAAAGGTAATGCAAAACAAGTTTATACACAGGCAAAGGCATGTTTAAATGGGCGGCATCTTCTATTGCAGTCACATGCACCTATTAATTCATACAGTACATTATTTGTCTGTTCCCCTGTGTTTTACCCTCTGAACTCAATATGGAGTCAGGTTATTTTCTAACACTTGAATGTAGAAGCAAGAAAACATTGTATCACTATGGAGCTTTCAGATGTAATCTCATGTGTCAAGCTTTCTTTCATTCCTGTTTAATTCAATTTGCACATTATACATTTTTCCCTTTAACTTAGGGTTAAACAAACAAAAGCAGGAAAATAATTTTTTAAATTATGCTAAATGAGTTTTAGCTTTTCCTCAAAGAAAAAAATGGAGCAGCACTGTGCTGCTAATTCAGACTTTTCAGTTTTCATCTGTAGATAGGCTCTCTGGAGACATTTACACCACAACATCTCAGTCCACACCCCTAAATGATGAGTTTTAAAAGAGCATGATATCCTTCTCCCTGTAGTGTAGACTTTTGAAACAGATCAGAAGAATTTCTCCCTAGATATGCCTGTTTCATCTCCCTTGAGAATAATGGGAATCTATGATAATTATTTGAAATATAGGTATCTATTTAAGTGTGAAAAATTCCAGAAAAAAAAACAGAATTTTATTTCCCTTTTGTGCATGGGTATGAAATAACAAAACAAAAGTCCTTATAATAACAAAGCAGTTAGCTAAGAGGATACTCCTTTCTACTTATTGAGTTACTTGGTGTTTGTGCTGGAATTCAGTAAACAAAGAAAATAGTTAATGATGTACTATTTCAAAACTAAAACATACACAAGTTGTTGTAGTTTGGAAAAAATGAGTTTTTCTGAACTTCAGTAGTCAAACTAATGAGTGCTCAGGTTTAAAGATTGGCACCTGGTGTGGCTACTGAAGACAAGGATCCGCCTCTGAGAACACAAGGGGTTCAAAGCAGAGGGCTCCCCGGAAAGCTCTCTCTTGGTTCCGGTCCCTGAGGACGGAGGGATCTCCCCTGCCCAGCGGCTGGCTGGGCGGGGCAGGGGAAGCCATGCGGCCTGGGCGAGGTAGGCCTGGAACCTCGGGCACAGAGGGGGAGAGGAAAATCCTACAGGATGGAAGGGTGGAGAAAGTACAAGAACCTCGAGAGGCACCCGGCAGCCTTCTTTTCCCTTCCCCCCCCCCCCCCCCCTCCCCCCGGAGAGAGAAACTGAGAAATCGTGTCTGTGATCTCCGTCACCTTGAAATTTGATATCAACTAAACAGCACGGCCGAAGGAGTATGGGGGGATGGCGCGAGAAGAGTGCCCAGCAGCAAAGATACCGTGAGAGTTCTGGGAAAACAAAACTTAAGATTTTAACTCTTTTTGTAAATGATGGAAATTTTATAAATGCTAATCTTCCTGAATTTGAAGAAGAAAGATAGAAAGAACTGAGCAAAGATTATGAAAGTTTGTGTAAGTAGAAGATTATCAGAGAACTCTGAAAAGAATTCTAGGTGGGAGGAGATGATAGAGTGGCTTTGGCTGGACTCTTTTATATAGCTATGGACAGACTCATTTTTTCTTGTAACATAGAAACTGTATCTGGGGAGAGGCATTGGCTTAGAGCCAAGAGTGGACAGTAGTATGAACAGAGATGAGAGGTGTCCCAAAATTGAGAAACTGTCGTTTCTTGGAACTAACTAAAGCATCTTTAAAAAGAGAAACCCTAGAAACAGTTCTAGTCTATGTACAGTAGTGAGAGCACTGGACATGGAAGAAGAGGCCACGATATAGTGCAAAAAGGACTCCTATCTCTCCTCAACGAACTGAGTACTGATTATCGGAAGGGTGGTAATAGACTAAAGATTAATTATCTAAAAGGTGGTAACGTGATGGAGAATTTTCAGTTTGTTTTGTTAGGTTGAGAACTGGTGGGGAGGGAGGAAGAGTGTTTTTTTTAAAGTTTCCATGTTCTTCTGTATGTGTCTTCTTTACCTATTATAAGTAATAAAGTTTTTTTCCTTTTGCTTTCTAAATTAGAAACTGTTTTGCTCTGTTTTTAGTCACATCTCACAACAGATACCAGGAACAATATATCGTTATAGGGGCACTAGCCTTGTGCCAACGTCAAACCTTTGACACAAGTAAAGATAACAACTACAAAATAAGAGCCTATTTAAGCAGAATGGTTGACATGGAGATATATGTAAAACGTTTCTGACATTAATTGTACCAAGTAACAACCTTCAAGATCAAGTAGACATTGATATTCACAGAGCACATTCACTGCAGCCACAGAGCCTTCACAGAAGCTCATCTAGTAGCAGAAATAGAAATGGAAAATAATGACCTGCCTGAATTAACAAGAGAATGCCTGTGGAATAATTTTCTTTTATATATCAACATATTGACAGTGATATTTAAGCAGAATGATCCATCTCACTTCCTAAAATGACCTACTGATTTTAGAAAAGTTATAAAGAGACAGTTACCATTTTTTGTCTTTGGAGGAGCTCAGATGGCAAGACAGAAGAATCCCCTGTACTTAAGTAGCGAGTGCTCGTTTCTTTCTTTCAGAAGAGAAAGAAAATATATATATGTGCAGTGGGTTTACCTTGTCTAGACACCAGGTGTCCACCAAGGTGTTCTACAACTTCCTTTCCCAGTGAGACAGAAAATAGGGTGGAAAGCAACTTGTAGGTAGAGATAAGGCAGTTTACTAAAAAAAAAAAAAAAAAAAAAAAAAGTGGAAGTTTGCATAAGAAAAAAATTAATTTCTACTTCCCGTCAGTGAATGATGTTTAGCCACTTCCTAGGAAGCAGTGTTTTAGCACACATAGTAGTTTCTCAGGAAGGAAAACATTCTAGAATAAAAAATGCACCCCATTCTTCCTCCCTCCCTTAGATTTTATATCTGAGTTGACATCATAGGATGTGGAATAGCCCCTTGGTTAATTTGGGTCAGCTGGCCTGGTTGTGTCCTGCCCGGGATCTTGCCCATACCCAGCCCTTGATGGGGCTTTTTTTGAGAGGCAGTGCTGACACAGTGCCAGTGCTGCTCAGCAGCACCCAAAGCACTGGGGTGTTGTCAGCACCTTTCCAGGTGCCAGTGCAAAGCTGAGCACTGAGAGGGCTGCTAAAGGAAAATGAGCTCCGTCCCAGCCAGACCAAATACAACATAATATCTTGGTTCACTTGGATACCTGATAATGACTGAGACTCTCTGTGTGAATGTACTTTTAAGGCATGAATCATTCCAAAAGCTATGTCTATCCAATGAGGAAAAACTATAATTGCTAATGTAGAATCATCAGACTCGCAGGGATGCTTGGGTTGAAAAGGAACTTATAAAAGTTGCAAACCCCCTGATGCCCAGGGCCCCAGTATATTCCTTTAAATTCTGTTCTATGTTAATAACAATACAATTTAACATATTTTCTACAAGACACAATACAAAGACCCCTTTCAGTGTCTTTTTTAGCATTACTACTGAAATTAACTAGGAAGGAGTAATACTTATCTATGAACAGCTTTAATTCTTAAATATTTTTCAGCTCGATATATAGGTAAGAAAATCAAGATTAGAAAGAAAAAGATCAACAAGGTAATATATTAGTTCTTAGTCCTATTATAATCATAGTTTTCGACCATACAAGTACACTTGATATTAAAAAACTCTTAACTCACTGCATATACACTTTCTCTTTTGATCTAAAGTTAAAAATATAAAATCATTATTAAATAAAGAAATATATATAAATAGCCTCTTCTATGTTAAAACTGAAATCTTTTTCTAAACTAGTGAGGATTGCTGTCAAGGCCAGGTTGGATCGGGCCCTGATTTAGTGAGTGGCACCCCTGCGCATGGCAGGGGGTAGGTATCAAAACTAGATTTTTGATCTCTTCTAACTCAAACTAATAATCTATGTATATGAAGCTGGAGAAAAAAAAATCTTAGATTTATGAATGAAAGATGTTTAACATTATTTCATTAACAGTTTCAAAAAATTATTTTTGTCTTCCAAGAAGTAATTTATATATGTGTATTAGATTAAAATATTCTGAGTTTGAGTCAGAAACTCAAAAGCTAATTGGCAATAACTGGGAACTCAAAGAAAATTAAATCTACAGTTTTAATCATAGGTTAATATAAAATATTCTTATATCTGTAAATTTAGTATTTTCTGACATTAAAGGTCAGCAAGAAACCAAGCCAGGCTCTTCACACTGATGCATGGTGGGAAGATGAGAGGAAATGAGCAGGGAATAAATACATTATTTCACCTTGAAAGCAGTCAGTCAGTGCAGAAAGCTGGTTATTTTCAAGATCTAGCTGGACAAGACACTGAGCAACTTGCTCTTATCTCAGAGCAGCCCCTGCTTTGAACAGGAGGGTGGACAAGAAACCTCCTGAGGCACCTTCTCAATTGAATTATCCTACGGACTTACAGTGTTCAGGAAAGGAGCCTGGCTTAATTTTCTACCTGAAAAGTTGTTAGATAAGGAAACATTGCTGAGGGATTTCCAGGTTGCTTTTATTGCATAGTAATAACCATCGTATCTGTACAACTAAACAACATACATAAAATCAATGATTTTCAGGGATTTTGTTAATTCTACAAAACATCTTTTGAAGGCTTGATGTGGTAATGTCATTCATGATTTTTTTGTTATTTCAGTATTCATAATGAATTTTAATCTCTACATATATAAGAGTTTCAGAAGTCAAAGCATGGACCTGCTCCTCAAAACATAATTCTGAAAAATTTAGTTTGCTTTATTACATAGAATTTTTCTGAGTATAAACATGTTTTAGTCTTTTATGTTCATTTGTTTGTTTGTTACATAGTCTGAAAAAATGGTTACAAATATTGCTTATCCCTTCAAAGCTTGTTTCAGCTGCCTCTTATTTTTTTGTTGCCATGAATTTTGTGAGACTCTGCTATAATTAGATAAAGACTAGTGGATGGTTCTGAAAAGCTTAATGCTCCAGGCAAGGAAACTGTCTTAAAACAATCAGAAGAGGATACTGCATAAAAATCTGCTTTTACCTATACAAGAGAAAACTGCCACATTCTAACAAGATTTTTCAACTTCTTAAAACTTTCTTTCAACTAAGTTCTCTCAAAAGTTTAAATAACCTTTATTATTAGAAAACAAAAGGACAATATCCTCAATCATTACAGAAACATTTAAGCTACATGCAGAAGTTTGATTTTTAAAACAATCTCAGAGGATAGTTAGATTTTCTTTCTTCAAATATGGTAATTACCTTGAAGCAAATAAGATTGCTCTTTCAGTAATGCTAGATTTATGCTTTAGTAATAGCTGAAATGCCTGCTTCCCATTCTATGGGTTTGGAGGGAAAAAGACAAGATAGCAGTTAAATATTTAGGCAAATTGGTTGTATTGTTTTGTTGTTTTTTTCTCTTCCTAAGTGTGTACAAACTTCTTTGTTTTCAATATAGGTCTGAGTCTCTGCAGGAAGATTGCAATCAAAACAGTCCACAAAATAGGCTCAGATACTGGCCCAGGTCATGCTCCCTGACATGGTTTTTTATGGTCTAACCAGCATCTTTCCTAGCAATGGCAAAGCTTGGTCTAGTGGGAGAGTTCACCATCCATCAGCACAGAGAAAGCAGAGCTGATATTTCATGTTATTTTGACTCTGCGTGTGGCTTTGGCTTAATGTTTCTAAGAAATGTACCAAGGAAGGCTTACTCAAGGAACACCTTCTAGAAAAGGTACCATGGAACATGCACCCTGTGGGGTCTCATCATCTTGTCAGGCTCTCTAGCACAAAACCAGACAGCTAGAATGCTTCCAGGTGTGTAGATGCAGTTTGAACGTAGAGGTAAAATAATTTTTGGTGGAACGGAAGAGTACTAACATTACTTAAAACAACAATCATTAATACTATTCAGTAGTATTGCCAGTAATAATCAACTAAAAAAATAAATCTTCAAAAATAAAGAGTGCCAAAAAATTTCTAAAAATGTCTGTTCAAATGAAGTAAAAAAAGAGGTGGCCAAAAGTTACATTATTAAGGTATTTACAGGGGTAATGATGGCTAGTAAAGGAAAGCATTCAAACAATTTCTTTTATTAATATATTATAAAAATTCTCCTGTTTGCATCATATTTGATGTGAATCTATATTATCAAGTTATTTTTTTATAGAAAAAAATTAGTTTCACTAAATTGTTTTAGTACCTATGGCTTTTCCTTAATTGCCTCTTTAATCTCCATATAGCAAGTGCAAATCTACTCATGAACTGCAAACTATTCTTCTTTTAGCATAAATGGAATTTTACTGAATTGGATAAGATTCTTGAATCTTACTTTTAATGCTTATAATTTTCTGGATGAATTCACTTAGTTATAAGAACCATTAAAGTTTTGTTAAAGGTTTCTGCAGATAAATAAGAATGTGGCTGAGGACAACTCCCAGATAATAGTGATAAATGACTTAATATTTTCAATGAGAAGTGTTCTAATTAAAAAAAAAATAATTAATTGATTATATAAAGATAGCATCTATAATTCCATGCAGGCAAAAGTATCTTCAAACATCCTTTTTGTTTTTAATTCTAAAAAATGGAAAATAAATGTTTAATTTTTAGTATATAAGTAATTAGCAACAGCAATTGAGAATTACAAGTAAAAATCAAACAGATACTCCACTGATCAACATGTACATTGTTTTATCATATTAATTACGTCAAAATACATCTTTACTCCATGTCACTGCTTGCAGAACAATTTCTTTTAAGTCACTTTTTAAAAATCTGAAGTCAAAACTACCATCTGCAAATTTCAGAATGCAATAGTTCTATTTAATACATTGTGTAACAAAGCTTATATAATGCATAAATTATTATGGGGTCATGAAGATTTTCTGGTGATCCTTTTAAAATGTTATTATTATGAGGGGTTGTTTTCTAGTTCTTGAGTATATTATCGTATTTCAAAATATTACGCAACAAAGAATCAAATCAAATTTTAGCTATTCTATCAAATACATGAGTGTGTGTTAGGGCTTTTTATTTATAAATAAAAACTTATATCTGCTTTTGCATTTAGCAGACATAGCTGAGAGACATCTGCACTTTCATTTGATGGTCATTGAAATTACTCTTTTCCTGACTATCTCCATGATTAATTGCTATTTCATGAAAAGTGAAAAGTAGGATGAACATGTGAAGCTGTGCCGAAGTTTGTAGAACTTATTTCTCCAGTAGAAGTCTGATTTTATTCTTAAAGTCTGATATTATTCTTAAAGTGAGACATGTATTCTTGCATTTTTTGTACTTTTTCTGAAGAAAAGGTTTCTGTTGCTTCTTTTACTTTTTATATGTACTAGAAAAATGAAAGCTTAATTCTTTTCAGCTTTGCCTTATGATTATTAAGAAATGCCTCTGTCCAAAATAAGGTGACATCATAGCCTGAAGTCAATAATACAGATTTTATTAAACAGTAAATGAGAGAAGAGAGGAAGAGAGAGAAAAAGAAAAGAGGTGGGGGGCAGGGCAGAGAGACAGAGGGAGAGAGGGAGAGGGAGAGAGTAAGATTAAACAGAAGGCAGTCACCACCACTGGATGGTGGTGCAGATCCTTCTTCACCCTGCTCTTCTTAGTGGTGGGGTCCCAGAGTCACTCCTCTGGAGATACCACCTTAATACAGTCCAAGTTTTGAGTATCCTCAAAGTATAGGTGCCATTGCAATAACTTGTGCTGGAATGTGTATAAGCGGTTTCCTTTCCCACTGATTTCCACACTGGGAATATTTGTTTGGATGCATTAACTAGGAGTATATCCAGGTCTGTCTCAGCAGGCCTGGAATTAGCACCTTTCTGTTGCAAATTTCTCCCTTTTGTGCTTAATGAAAGTGATTTAGCTTATGGTGAGTTCCTTCTGTGACCTTGACAGTGCTGTGAGATAGGCAAGTGCATTCTTTAAGTCCTTTTACCTTTACCATCTTAAAGTTGAGGTGTTTAATATAAATTTTAGTTTGTGAAACATAATTTAAAATATGCTGCAGACAAAAAAAATGTTGGCAGTCTTAGGGGTAACAGGATAACAAACAAAACACAGGCAAAGAAAACAACACTGCACTCCAGAATTCTCAAGACCTGATGTGAAAGGAAAATATTGTATTTAAGAATTGCAATGGTTAGATGAAATAGACTAGATAAAGCACATGGATTGCAATAAATTTAACAAGGTTACAGCTTAGTACAACCACTGACATCAATGTTAACTAACTATTAAAAGCATCTCAGGAATTACTATTTCCTCTGTAAATTATTATTCTTACAAACAGTTTTGTGTACTCAGTTTTTTGTGCAAAAATAGTTTAGCTGTCTAAACTATCTAACCTAGGTTGCAAGTTGAACTACGCCAATTCATCTTAAGGACAGTAAGTATTTATTTATTAAATATAGCCATAAAGTACAGTACTAAACTACTTGTCTGATAATAAAAATTCCTCTTAAATAAGGAACATATATTAAGGAGTCACAATTGGGCTGGACAAATTTTCTCCCTACAGTGTCAAACAGTATCTCTGTAGTCCTCCAACATTGCCTGTCTTTGTTTCCAAAGTGCATACACTTTCTTTTTACACTTAAGTTCCTAGTTTCCACCTAGGTAAATATTCTTCTTTAGACAAGATAACCTTCTGCATTGCTTACTTGAGCTCTGAAACTTTGAAGTTACATTCTCTCATTTGTAGCTCAGCTTGAATTTAAGGCTGAATATTGTTTGCCTAGGGTATTACATAGTCTAATATTTGAAGAACTGTTGTAAAATAAAGAGGAATGAATTCATGCACCCTCTGGTAGAAGGGAACTTTTAGACAAAATTTTATACATCTGGGAACAGTTTTGACAAGCAGGGGAGAAAAAACGTATTAGACTTTATTTGCAAGTATTCTGAAATCTAAAACCCTAGCTGACTGTATAATCAGATGTGACTCATAAAACATACATGCAGTCAGATATTCCCCCAGGCCTTTTTTATTTGGTTTCTCACTAAATGTGTACAAGCATTTAAGCTTTCCACTAAAATGTCTTGTTTTCCCTATTCAATGACTAGAAAAATCCTCACATTCCAAATTGTCCTCAGGAGGCCATCAGCAGTCCCTAACACTATGTGCTCCCTATACAATCAATGCACATATTTTATAGGCACAGGAACATCTAAATTAGGTGACTAAGTTAGTAACCTAGATGTAGAGTTGCACAGAATTAAAGACCTTTTATTTCAGCATAATGCACAAGATTATATATAAAAGATTAAAATAAGAGATATTTTTTTCTCTAATATTTTAATTAAGAAACACTCTAAAAGGAATTGTCTGAGGGATATAACTCCCTTTCCTGGCATCATGGTTTAGGAATGGCATTCCCCAATTTAATGCTCCTGCTAAAACCATATCAGTACTCACTCCCTCTCCTGCTCCAATTGGAAGGGCAAAAGGCAAAGATCACAGGTTAAGATAAGAACAATTTTTTGGAAACAGCAATGAATAAGAAAGCAATCAGTAACAACAGTATTAATAACTCTTCCCCCAGTGTGTGGTGATGCAGGGGGCTGTTGTGACACAAAGGCAGGACCTGTCACTTCACCTGTTGAGCCTCATAGAGTTGGCCTTGGCCCATCCAGTTGTCCAGATCCCACTGCAGAGCCTTCCTACTCTCCAACAGATCCATGCTCCTGCTCAGCCTAGTTTCATCTGCTAAATTACTGAGGGTGCACTCTATCCCCTCATCCAGATCATTGATAAAATTATATAACTGGCTCAAATGCTGAACCCTGTGAAATACCACTTGAGACCATGTGGGGCCAGCCTGTGCCTGCACCTTAGAATTTCCTTCTTGATAAATATCAAATATTCATGGCAAAAATATTCTTGATGAACCGTCTCACAAGGAACCCTTTCCTCCAGTCCCCTATGCCCACCAAAGTCTGCCCACCAGAAGTCAAAGGAAGTTCTGCTGGCACCCCTTCAAGTATTAAAAACTCTGTAATTTCCTAATTTCTATGCCCAAGGAAGGCTTCAGCCATCATAACACTCAAAAGCCCTTCTGAGTTCACAAACAACAGGTCCAGTAGAGCATCTACCCTATGGTTTGTTCAGTCACAAGGTGTGTTAGGAAGTTATCTTCCACACACTCCAGGGATCACCCTGACTTTTCTCTCCTTTGTGTTCTATTTCCAGCAGATATCTTGGAAATTGAAGTTTCCCATAAGAACAAGGGCTAGTGATAATGAGACTTCTCTCAGCAACTTATTGACTGGATCATGGCTCAGAATAAGGAGTGTCAACACAATTTATTGAATTGTAAAACACATTAATGGCACTAAGACTTTTAAGACAGTCAGTTATCATATGATTTACCTATAAGGGTAAAAACACCGTAGGAAGTGGGACATGAATCCAGGATTCCTTATTGTGCATGCATTTTCATTCTAAGGTCATTCTGGTTTGAACCCCTCCAACTAGCTCTGTCTAAACAGATGTGCAAATTGACTGTCCAAATCCCTGGCTTCCACCTGTTTAGCAGCACAAACTTATCTACATTTGGTTTATCTGTAAATGTATCAAACCTAGATTTAAATCTCTTCATGCAAAATTGAGTCACAGACCTTGCTGGGATACATTTGACACTCTTTGTGATGTTTTCATGTGTTTTAAAACTCCACTGGGCTGTAACCCATTGTATAACTCTCTTAATGAACAAATAAGTTAAATGACAATCAAGGTTTAAAATGTTTCATAATGTGCGTTTTTGATGACCTTTTAATAATGCAACAATGTTGATTTAAGTTCAAAATAATGTAGTATTTATTATTTATGCATGATAAACATTAATAATTTATTAATTACACATTCTTTATAACATGCTGTAAACTATCTGAAATGGAAATGAAAAGTTTTCAGAAAATGCTTATTGAATTTCATATAAAGACTTATAGAGACCCCAAACACTGAAAATATTAATATTTAGAAAGATCAAAATTCTCTTCTGTATGATGACTTAGTTATGGCCAAAAAACCACCACGAAGTCATAGGACTCAAATGTTCTGTTCTGTTGAAGCATGAGTTGAGTGTTTAAGCATGTTAATTTTGTCATTTTAGACACAATTATATTTTGCCTGCATACCAGGCAGAGTGTAGGTCTTCTTAAGTTCCTATGTCTGGTCTGCCAGGACAATGGAGCTATCTCAGATACTTCACGGTCCAAATAGAAGTAGATATCTAAATTTAGGCACTTAAATTTCTCCCTTAAAACCCTAACGTGGGAGTGGTTTGGGCTGAACAGAAATCCTTTTAATTAACTTTGTTGCTTTTGTCACTATATCTGTTCACCATGCAGCCCAAACCCTAGCTGATTGGTTGCACATTCTTCAAGGAAAATGTGGTTTTCCACTGCTTAATCTTAGAGTGGCTGTATTAAGTTTTATTTCTTGGGATAAGTGGATTTAGTAGCAATCTGTATAAACATTTACATTTCTTTAGTTTTTAAATAAGAAACTAACTATTATTCCATTTTCTGAAGATGTAATGTTTGTATGTGCCCTGTGTGCTTTGATAGTGGCATAGGCTCTTGGGAGTATTCAAATGACTTTCAGATTAAATAAAGCATGTCTAGGCAGCTACTGGGGTGTGATGCTTGAATTGCTGTATTTTAGTTGTCTAGCTCAGAACTAGACAATTTCAGTTTTAGCTAACAAAAAGTTTTTTCTAAATCTGGCTGAAGTTCTCCATCAAAGAAAAAATGAAGTAGATGGAAATAATATTTTATTTTTGTTTTTAATTGACTGGAAAAATGCTAAAAGAGTTGAAATAATTTCACTTAAATGTATGTACATTTGAAATCAGTTTATTAAAAAATCATTTTTTTAAGACAGTCACAAGAAGCAAAATGTTTTGATCTATACAGAAACTGCATTTAATCCTGCATAATTATGCATTGCAGCAAGTTGGGTATTATAGAAGGCTTATATTAGAAAGTCTGTAACAAAACCACAATAATACCGTTTGATTGATGCATTAAATAACAATTTTTTACAGAAGGTTTAAAATAAGGGCACAGATAGCACTGTTTCCTCTGTAAATTTTATAGTGACTTGCATGAGGCCAGATTAAAAAAAAAAACGTCTTTTTCTTTTCTTCTTTTTTTTCCTTATTCATTCCTTCTTTCTATTTTTTCACCTTATATTGCCTAGAAGCCTAAGGTCTTTGTGTTTATAAATGATGGACAAGCATGTTATAAATGTCTTTTATTTAAGTCACATTCTGTATGGAATGGACTTAAAACTGTTCTCATAGCAAATACAAACCCTTCATATTGTAAATAGACAGAATGCTACTAGTACTGAGATATAGTAAAATTGGCAAAAAGAAAGACTATTTGCCCTATCTTTCAAGTATTTGATAGTGGGCATGATCTTTAATTTATCCTGTGAGAATGAAGCTATCGTGGAGAGTGCAGTTATTCAAAAGTACTCTCAGATTCTTCTTCTCACAGACACATTATTATTTCAGTTGCAGATGTAGCAATCTAATCTATTAAACTGTATATTGTACTGGTTTTGGCTGGGTGAGAGATAATTTTCATCACAGCAGCTCATAAGATTTTTGGTTTATGTTAAAACAGTGTTGATTACAGAAGGGTGTGTTGCCTATTGCTCAGCTGTGCTTACACAAAGCCACAGCCGTTTCTGCTTGTCTGCTTCTCCCCACCAGTGAGGAGGCTGGAGATGCTTGGGACATTGAGAGAAGACACTGCCAGGACAGTTGAACCCAACTGATTTAGGGAGGGCAGCATCTCAAGCTGCACCAAGGGAAATATAAGCTGGATAGTAGGAAGAAGTTTTCATGGAAAGAATAATAAAGTATTGGAATGCTTTACCTGGGGAGGTAGTGGAGTCACCATCCCTGGATGTACTTATAAAAAGACTGGATGTGGCGCTTGGTGCTGTGGTCTAGTTGAGGTGTTAGGGCATGGGTTGGACTTGATGACCTTGGAGGTCTCTTCCAACCTAGTCATTCTGATTCTGTGATTCTGTGATATTCCACAGCACATGGTGTCATGCTCAGCATATAAAGCTGGGGGAAGAGGAAGGAGAAACATTCAGACTTAGGGTGTTTTTCCAAGTCATGTTCCTTTTGGTAGGGCCCTGCCTTCATGGAGATGGTTGAACACCTGCTGCCCATGGGAAGTGGTGAATGAATTGTTTGTTTTGCATTGCTCATGTGCACAGTTCTTATTTTGCCTTTCGAGCTGCCCTTAATTCAACACAAGAGATTTTTCACTTTTACCTTTCCGATTGTCTCCCCCATCCCACTGAGGGGATGCAAAGAAAGCAGCTGTGTGGGTCTTACCTGGGCTAAACCACAGCAGTAGTTAAACCCAACAAGGCACAAATGACAGCCCCCATTGCATACACACAAATCTGCTTCTGGCACAGATATTGGTAGTGATATGAATGGGTAAACTGCTGCAGCTAAATGCAAGATTTCCCTCAGTAATTCCACAGGCAAATTCATGTGTATACGTATGTGTACATAAAACTGTCTTTTATGGCCCTCATAATTTCCTTTAAAATTTTCAATTGCTCTCTAAATATAGATGTATTTTTCTGCCAAAAAGGTCATAATAAGTGTTCTTATTAAAAACAAAACAAAACAAAACAAAACACTACTTGAGAATTACTAACCCAATATGAGATTATTTGCCAAATTAATTTTCATTAAGGGTGCCACATACTTTGGGTATACACTTGTTTCATTTTGAATTTGAAATGTTCAAATGGAGATGCTTGTGAATTGTGTTAAGTGACTAGAGAAACCATCTGCAATATCTGTGAACCTGTAGTGTCCTAGTAGTTCAGTAGAAAAATAAATCTGAAGACTTTCTCTGAATCAATTAGCAGCCACTAGATCAGGTCACCAAGTCTATAATCAGCAGCTATTTTTTCCCCACTTTATTTAACTGAAAATCACATCATCAGTGATTTGATGGTTGATAAGACTAAGGGTATTAATGATGCAAAAAATATAAGGCAAAACTTAATGAAAAGGCTAAATTAGATCAGTTTTGAAAAAGGTTGGTGCTTAATATCACCTGATCTGATGATATTCGCAGTCAGTAATTAGCTTAACATCAGGTATAAAAGCCAAGACCAAACATACAGGTCTAACAATTCTACAGGCAACTTTCTGTAAGAGTTTAAATTGAGAATCTCACATTTAACTAATTGGTTTTCAAGAAATATATACTGACTTTAGTATGAAGTAGGTATTTTGGTATCTTATCTTTGATACCTTACTAATGCTTTTGGGTGCAGCTTGATTTAGTTTGGGCTTAGTGTATGCCTTAAGAATAATTAAATACTGCGTATTGCAGATTTTAAAATTAATACCCACAAACTCCTACACATCTTTTCTGAAGTGCAAAAGATTTTTTTGTCCTGTTTTTGGAAAGTTAATCAAAGCAGAAGAAAAGTTTTTAAATTTATGCTTTATCTTATGCCTTAAAAAAAGCAAAATATATTCAGTCTTAATGTCCCCAGTGATTAGAGCTGTACTATCCAGGGCATTCAGAAGGGAACAGAAAAAGATGAAGAGATAAATTAACTAATCAGGCTATATATTCTAATTTGATGTGCTTTTCCCAACCACTCCATATAGTTCTTTGAGGCAACACAGCTCCCCGCACTACCTATCTTGCAAAAATGGTTTTAGATTATGACTAGTAAGTAAGGTGATAGTTTCAAGTTTCAATTACTAAATTAAATGTTAATGAGTTCAAAACCTCCTGAAGATCTTAATTTTCAGTAATGTTTCATCTCCCTTAATAAGATCACCAAAAACGTTATAGCAAAGAAGAATAGATTTAATAAAATATTTTACAGTAAAACCCCACAACAAACAAAACAAAACCAAAAAAAATGGAAGGCGAGAAGGAGAGATACTAATAGTAAAACAGTGGGGGCCATGATGGATAAAAAAGCCTCACCCCTCTAACAATATAAGTCAGTAAAATTATCTAGCTCTGAAAATATATTGTCATCAATTTTTTATTTTATTTTCTGAATACAGAACTTCCTTCTGATAACACCAACTTTACTCTAGACTGCTCTACCCATAATTTTTATTCCCATACCATCCTTTTTTAAGTAATTTAAAAAGAAAGAAAAACCTTTCACAGAGTTTTATTTCTAACATATCTCAAATAGCTTTGAAATGCACAAACTGAAGCTTTCCTAGGTGCTTTTGTAAATTTTCTTTGTTGATTTTTCCTTCATTTTTTTTGTTTTGTTTTTTGTAATTATTGTCAAACATCTACTGTGAGAGATTACTTTAATTCCCAACTGCAAATGCTTTTGACTCCTGGTCTGCCAGTGAAAAAGCTGGGATTAAAAATTACAGTTTGCTGTAAGTAAAGGAAATGTTCACTCTTGCAGGTTTTGTTTTACATTTTTATCTAATTTTCTGTTCTTCAAACACTTTGCTTTATCCAAAAGCAAAATTTCTCCTATTTTAATACTACATCTGTTCACATTTAAATTCTATCAATACAAATCCAATTATTATTTAGTTTTTAAGAATAAGTAAGGATGGTGATACTCTCTTTTTCACTTATTCCCTCTCTAGAATTTAAAAGCATGCTTGAAAAACTCAAGAATATCGTCAAAATCTCCACCCGCTTCTGGTTTTGTTCAGCCTATAAATAGTCCTTAAATGATTAGTGCAAACTTTATTTTCTAGCCTTCCTTTCCCACATGGTTTGGTCATGGGTGAAGACATGGAGTCAAAGTGAAAGAGAAATCTTTCCTATAAAGGGCTGTGTCTGCTTTCTCAGCTTGGGAGCAAGCCAGTCTTTAATTACATCCATCTGTCTGAGTTCTGATTTAATGTAGGTGCTCAACAATTTATTGCACAGATAAACTGTTTCCGCAATCTTCACTTTACACTTCAGCACCTTTACACACAGGGGGATCAAATTAAATATCCACAGGCAGTATTCACTGTAGTATTCCTACTTCTGAGCACTTGACATTGCAGCCTTGGTAATGTTTTTAAATTATTTAGTTTTGGGATCAACTTGATATTTAAGTAGAAGAGTGTGCGAAATGCAAATAATGTTTCATGTAAGCTCATGCTGATATCCCAATGAATCATGCAATTATAAACCCTTTCCAATCACTGTAACTATCTGCGGTAATAGTATAAGGAAAAAAAAAAAAGCCAAACAAGCAAAAAAAAAACAACCCAATAATTAAGAGAAGAAGAGTCCAGTAAGTGATGGAAGGTTGATAATGGATTTCTTAGATTTCCTAGATTTCCAGAGGTCATGCTAGTCAATAAGTCCCTCTGGAAAACTTCCCTCAGGAACAAGGGAGCACAAAAAAGCTGCCAGAGCTTTGAAGGTATTTTTTAATCCCCTGGTGTAAGAAACCAATAAACAAATGCAAGAGACCATCATGGATGAGTAAAGGCATGTGGGTCAAACTAAAGGACAAGAAAGAAATGCACAGGCAGTGAAAGATACGGGGACAGGTATGGTGAAACACTGGGACAGGTTGCTCAGGGAACTTATGAATGTCCTATTCTTGGAAGGGTTTAGGGTCAGATTGGATGAGGTACTGAGGAAGATGATCTAGTTTAAGATGTCCCCGTTTATTGCAGGGGATTTGGCATAGATGACCTTTAATATTTCCTTCCAACACAAACTATTATTTATTCTATGTATTCTAGCCACTACAAAAATCTGAATTTTGTGTCCCAAGATTCACCAATGTGTCATGCACAGCTTAAAATTCCCCAACAGATATCTCAGGGAATAAAAAACAATGTGGTTACTTTAAAGCACCTGTCTACTTTAGTTTCATAAGTGTATTACTTTAAGCTTCAAATCTTCCAAGATGCGTTTAGGTATGTTAACTCACTTCTGCAGATTGATAGCTTATATATACATTATTTTTAATGATACACAGGTCCACTCCTCACTTTCAGAAAATGCTCTCCTAAAATCCTCATTTTCTTATGGTTTTATTTGTTCCCTTTCTATTTTTCAAGGAACATGGCTCTTGAAGCAACTTTGTCAATCATCTGAGTTTAATCCTCTGCTATTGTGAGCAACTGTACCTTAAAGACCCCATTTAAGGTCAGACATAAATTTACACATGACCAGTTTGTACTCATTTATGCCTATTAGTATTTGAAATTATTGCTTTTATCTTAATATTTTCTCATTGCATTTATGAAGAAAATCATATCTGCTATTAACTTCCATTAAGCTAAGTCAAAATCCCCACATACTTTCTTAGAGTTTGGTGCCACGCCAGCTTAAACCAATCTAATTTGTGATTATCCTTTTTGCCTGTCCCTCTGTCCTCAGTCATGTGTGCTAAGAGTAGTAACTGCCTTTCAAGTTGTTCAACAATAAGCCAGTTTAGAGAACTAATTCAAAAGCAAACAAAATGTAAATAAGGAAAAAACAATATTTTTGTACAATTCTTGGGGATTTTTTCTGTCTCCTGTGAAGTGTTGTTTTCTTAGTTCTGATCCTTGAAATGAATCCTCAGTGGATGCATGTGTATTCATTTCAGTACAAGTCAGAATTTCAGAAATATAGCAATATTATATCAAAGTGTAATAGAATTTAGAAATATAAAAGAAACTGGACTTATGGCTTTATAACTTGTGATCAAAACTGCAAATTCCATAATTGTCACTTTGAGACTGTTGATCCCGAAATATAGCCCACTTGGAATAAGTAAGCAAATGTGCTCCAGCTAGACATATGCATAGATATGTAAGTATAATCACACATATTTACTGTCAGAATTTTCATATACTTAATTTGTACTCATGCAGGCAAGAGACCAGGGAATCCAGTAGAAAGGTCTTGTGGTTTAACCCCATACAGCAACTATGAAAAAAACAGCAGCTTCCTCACTCACCTCCCCAGAAGAATGGGAAAGTGAAACAGAAAAAGGTAAACCCCATGGGTTAAGATAAGAACAGTTTAATTATTGAAATAAAATAAAATATAATGCTAATAATAGTTATTCAAATGAAAAGGGAGACCACAAAAGGAGAAAGAAAAAAATATCCAAGGGAAAAAAAAATGGTGAAGCACAGTACAATTGCTCACCTCCTGCTGACTGATGCAGAACACCACACTAAGCAGCAATCAGTCCATCCTGGCCAGATCCCCCCAGTTTACATACTCTATATAAACTCCTATGATATGGAATATCCCTTTGGTTGTTTTGGGTCAGCTGTCGTGGTTCTGCTTCCTCACAGCTGCTTGTGCACCTGCTCACTGGCAGAGAAAGGGAACCTGAGATGTCGCTGTGGGGCACAGAGGGAACACAAGAGTGTCCAAAGCACTAAAAGAGCCCAAGTTTATTGTTGACCTGGTATATACATATTTCTGGACAGTGACCAGGGATTGGATAGAGAAGCTACCACCTCTCCAATCCCACTGGTCAAACGAGAAGTCCCTCAAGTAATATCTTTTCACAAAGGAATGTAAATACAGTCTTTGTTTATCTTACAATTCATGGGAAAGTACATTATAATTACGAAAACAAATCAGAAGGCTTTGAATCTCAGGGCAACACTGAGAAGTCCCTTATTTAGAGTAATCAAATGTTCTTATCAAATATCAGTGTGTTATTGGCATCATTCTTGTCCTAAATCCACTACATTAGCTAGTTGGGAGAAATTTAACTCGACCACAATTAAACTAGGACAGAAAGATAGATCCAGGGAATTTAAAAGCAACAGAAAGTTTAAAATAATTTTGGAAGACTGAATTGAAGCATCAGAAGACAGTAAGTGTACCTGGTAAGCAGAGCAGAAGAGAGTACTGAACAATGAAGCTTATATAAAACATAGAAAAACTGCAATAAAACATCTCAACAGATGTTCAGAAAACCTATGGAGAATTAAAAAGAAAAAAAACAAACCAAAATAAAACCCCCAAATCTCTTTCAGTACAATTTAACATAGTACTTTTATTTTTTTATTTGCTTGTGACAACTACTCAATATAAAATTCAACAGTTAATATCTTCATGAAAATTATATCAGCTACCACCATAATGAAGGAAGTTTGTAAGAAAAGTAAAAATACTATAGAATAAATTACAAAGAAGATCTTAAACATTTACCAATTATTCTGTTTCTCCCAGTCCATCCAGACCAAGAAAGTTTTAGGGTGTTTTTAGGGCATTTGACTACTGATCAGTAAAAGTGTAAGGTTACAGAAACAAAGCTAGAGTCCTATTGCTCACACCAAAAATGTTATTGAAGCATTTGAATCTTAGACATATTTGGAAGGTGTTTCACATTTTGTTTAATTCTGATGGTCAATAAAATAAATCACTGGAGGACTAATAATAAATTTTCTTCTGTGATGTGGAAGTATGTGGTCTTTTTCCATTGGAAATTTCTTTTTAAAAGTGGTATAAAAAGTAAGCCAGAGACCATCTCCTGAAATAGTGATGAATTTAAGAGCCTTGAATAGGAAATAAGTGTAGGAAAAAAAAAAAAAAAACAACTGAGAAGCTATTGCCAATTTTTGTTCCACTGTTTTTGTGATGGGAAGTTTTTACCCCTCATATCCTATATGGTCTACTTACTTTCTGTTCAAAACATTTGATACAAAGATGCAGATATTTGCAGCTTCAATTGCTATAAGTACCTGTGCTGATTTTTGCTGGGATAAAGTCAGTTTTGTGCATAGTAATTAGTATGAGGTTGTGTTTTGGAAAACAATGTTGATAACACAGAGATGTTTATGTTATTGCTGAACAGATCTTCTGCAGCATCAAGGCCTTTTCTCTCTCTCACTCCACCCCACCAGCAAGGAGGCAAGGGGTGCATAAGGAGTTGGCCAAAAGGGAACACAACACTGTGGTTAGGCAGATGGGAAGTAGTGAATGAATTCCTTGTATTGCTTTGCTTGCATGCATGGCTTTTGCTTGTTGTTTTTTTTTTTTTTCTCAACCCAAGAGTTTTCCCACTCTGTATCTTCTATTTCTCTCCCCCACCCTGCTGTGTGGTGAGTGTACAAGCAGCTGTATTGAGCGTAGTTGCCAGCTTTGACTTAACCACTAGAGTATTATTTTTGACAGTGGATCTGATAAGCTCAATTTACTTAATAATATCACTTTTAAAAAACACTATTACAAATAATTATGGCCATAAAGTACAGTATGAAATAAATTTTTCTATAAAAATAGTCTTTAGACTGGGTCGATATTTTATTCTCTTGGTAATCAGTACACTACCCATACCACTGTAAAATCTGAATAGATTGTCTGCTTGCAATGCACTTTAAAAGAGGTAAAGATGAAAAGAAGGAGTTGTGAAAGAGTTGTTTTTTTTCCAGAATTAAATTCAATTAAACACAAATTTATGAGCACAGCTAAGTGAAATTTGGCTTCATGAGTAAAAAACCTCTGAGCGTTCTGTTGCATGCAATGTTTTGCCCCAGATGCCTGAGGACAATGACAGTAACCTATCACATTGCAACCTTTACAGGCAGTTTTAATTCAAGGAATTGAAAAGTTAAGTAAGCCAGGTTTGTTTTTCAATATAAGCATGTAATTTTATCTGGAGATAACATGACAGTTAGAACATTATGAATATTTACATTTTAATTTTCTATGTGTTTTCTTTCATTTATTCTCTATAATAAATATAACAATTTATGTAACTTTCTAAAAAGTCAAAGATATTCAATAATATTCTTCATAAATGTATATAAATATTTCAAGTAAAGCCCCACTTGACTTGCACTGTATTTACTCCAGTGAAACAAAATCCAAATCAAATTATGACAAATTTCTGATTTGTTGGATACAGCTGATCAGCTATAGTATCAAATTTAATGAAGAAAAGGAAGGCATAATTATTCCCTCCAGCAATACACATTTTATTTAGTCTTCTTAAAACTTTTACCTGAATAATGATTTTCCTCCCAATTTTATACTTTTTTGATTAAATCTTTCACTTTTATTTTAAAGAGGGTATGAATTGATTATCTCTTAGCATATAGCGGTAAAAGCGAGTGTATGACTTGGCAGTAGGTTGACCCTGACCAACATTCAAGCATCCACTGAGCTGGTCACTCACTTCCCTCTCCCATGGGTCGTGGAGAAACTAGGAGG
Organism: Sitta carolinensis; assembly: GCA_032173965.1. Classification (NCBI taxonomy): domain Eukaryota; kingdom Metazoa; phylum Chordata; class Aves; order Passeriformes; family Sittidae; genus Sitta; species Sitta carolinensis. The sequence goes on from CM063283.1 coordinate 32,699,710, forward strand.
ACCAGCAGGTGGGGAAGAAAAGCTGTCCATTCAAGCAAAGCTAAATAAGGAATCCATTCACTACTTCCTTTCAGCATGCAGATGTTCCAGGAAAACATAGTAATAGTTACTTAAGAAGTCAAGCATCATAGTCTTGTTTATTGCCCTCCCTCCTCCTTTTCATGAGCTTGTGTTACTGAGCACATCATATGTTATGGAATAATGCTAGGGTCAGTGCTGGTCAGCTACTCCAGCTGTGTCCATTACCAGCTTCTTGTGTACTTTCAACTAATCACTGAGGGGAAGAGTGGAAGCAGAGTGAGCAAGACAGAACCTTGATGCCATGCAACCACTGTTTGGTAACAGCCAAAACAGAGTGTATTACCAGTATTGAGTTAGTCACCAATCCATACTAGTACAAAGAAAATTAGCTCCATCCCAGACTCATTGCAGAGTAAGTAGGATTTCTCATTTGTTTCAAGCATGGTACACTTCAAAAGTCACTAACAGTTTATCATTATTACTAGTATTAACACACAAGGTTATTGAAATTGAGATTCCTCTAGAAGAAAGTATTGTATAAACGCATATGGAAAAAGAGCATGTCTATAAAAATAACTGAGCTACCTTTCCCGCAGGGTGGTATTCAACCATTCAGCAACTCATTCACAGTGTCTTCTCAGCATTTTGTTAAGTAATACTCATCAAAATCATGAGATAAAAAAAAAAAAAAATCAGGTACAAGTTGCATGAAGAATGAACTTTTATGAAGAATGAGCAGTTCATCATGTGTTAATCTTTTAAATTCCTAATAATTAAACCTACAGCAGAATTCCTAGGGAAAAGAAAGAAACAAACCCCGTAACAGTGTTCTTACTGAGCATTTATATTACTATTTCTATGATAATTTAAATATTACTTTCCTAATAACAGTTTCAAAGCAAATCTCAGAATAGCAGAATTCAAAAGCATTTCTGGGGGCCTGAGAGACAATTTAGATAAATGTCAAAGAGCAGACAGTGAAAAAGAGCTTGGTAGACGAAAACATATAATGAGTATACATGTTTCATCATCCATAAATAGAAGGATGTTGGACAAGTAAATATAGTTCTTAATCATCAATAACTTTTAGAAATTTTTGCAAATGACATTTATTACTTTACATGAGAGTCCTTTAATTGTCTTTTATTTCCAGGAGCCAAATAACCCAAGGTTATCTCAGTAGAAATGGAGGAACTGCAATCAAAACCACTAGGAAAATGGGAGTTTTACTCTAGGAAAGACACATGTGAAAGAGGACTGAGTGATATCATGCTTATAGAATTAGAGAAGGTCAATATCGCAGTAAACCTAGAAAGTGATATAATATTTGATTTACAATTTTGGAAAAGATAGGAGTTGCAGGGAGATGTTGACTTTTCAGCCTCACCAAAGCAAGTGTCAGAATAGCGATGAGGACATAGATTACCTAATTTACAACATTCTGCTCTAGCCATTAAGCTGTTAAAAAGCATTATTTCAACTAATGGAAAACCATTAAATTTTTAGGGTGTCATTTAATGTTAGAAGAGCTGATCACTAAAGAACAATTGAGTTTCTACAGCATATTTTTTATGGCACTTAATTAGGGATATGTCCTCAAGTAAACTTATAAAATCTATGTCTCTCCTGCTTAAAGTTCCTTAGGTCATAGGCTCTTAAAGTGCCAATAAATCTCTGCTAGTTGACATCACCTCCTGACTCTTCAAGTGAAATTTTCTTCATAAGTTATTATATTGCTTTCTTTCCTTCTGCGTTAGGGTCCACCTTGTTAAATTATATTATGTTATCACTGCAAATCCACTGACCTTCAGGATGTTAAAATTTATAAGGTTTTCAGTGATAAGCTATACAACAAAATGCACTTTGAAATAATAATTTGATTGTCACTATGTAGGCTAATATAAATAATAATAATAAATCAATAGTATGATATTTCTACAGCTTAATTGAAATTAAATTAATGTGCAGCTTTTCAATTTAAGTAATTTCACATTGGAAGTACTACTTTAGGAGAATATTAAGAAGGGTTTGTTTTTTTCCAAAACAGAAAAAGTATGTAAATTCACATTTCTCTAGGAGGAATTAACTAATTAATAGTATAGCTGAATTGTACATAACACAAATTTGTAGTTAGAATCTTTCAAAGGAAGAATTTCCTATCTCTACTTCGTTTGAGTTCATTTATCTCAAGAGTTAGAAACATAATGAAAACATCAAGGTAGGAGAGAATGAAGATCAGTCTTTTAGGAAAAATTGAGAATTTCAGCATAGATGCACTCAGTAGTTACTCTAAATAATTATGCATATGTTTAATACATAATCAGTGTTTTAAAATATAAATTTACAGATACAATTGTAAAAGATACAATTTAAAAGATAAATTGTATAAACAAAATAAATACTTTAAATATTTTTAAATAAATACTTTTAAAAAGCAGAGTACTAGAAAATGGATTATTCATATAAGCATCTCTGACTGAAGTAACTTTTAGGCTATAATTAAATATGTCAGTTTTGTGTTATATAGGTGCCAACAGTAGACATTATGAATAGAATTACATTTCTTGGAAGAAAATCCTGTCAGAGCTCAGAGGAGCAAAATAGCTTAAGCCTCCTGAAGTGATCTGCATGTCATACTGCATGTTTATTGGACAGATTTTTGCTGATGCAGAAATTAAAGTCCAGAGCATCAAAAGGATAATAATATTATCTCTACTATCCTCTCTTTCTTCATATGGTCAGCTCTATTAAATTACATTTTAGGAGATATTTTGGCCTGATAATGAATTCTTACTGGCATCATAATGAGCTTTCATCTCTGGTAGATCCTGAATGCCTGAAAATTTCTGTAAGACTAGAATCACAGAGAAGTGCAGCATTAACAATCCACTGGTAAGATCACATCTCAAGAAAAGTGTCAGGAAGCAATGGGAATTCTCCATGTCCCTTCTACGTACTATGGATGTTCTACTATGTCCCTTCTACTTATGGATGTTCTTGAAAGAAAAGGGAGAGTTTATGATAGAGTTGGATGGAAGGCACAGTAGTGGTCTAGTACAGAGAACTAAGGCATTGCAAGCTGAGGGGAACCGAGTTGCTCAGTTTAGCCATTGCCTTCTCACGTTACAGTGTGTGGACCACTGTTCTCATGGCTTATTGAATTAGTCAGCATGGCACGGAGAAGGTGGAGGAGAGGACTATGCTGCCTTGACACCAGATGAGGATAACCGAATGTTTGGACTATCTGGGTAAAGTGGCCAGGCGACCCTTTGCCATAACAGTAATAACATGTTCTAGTGAATAAAGGTGCTTGGCACACTTTATTTAGCCTGTCAAAAGGAAGCCACTAAGTATTAACCTATTCAAGATAAAATAAAGCTTTTACTTTGAACACTTACTTTAATATTTAAAAGTTTGGAAATATTCTCTTTGTCTTCCTACACTTCCTTCTTTCCGTCCCCTTTGTATTCAAAGCTTCTAATCATAGCACATAATAGGAAATTTAACAAGATTTGATTCTCTTAAACAAAAAGGCAAATATTTCAGTTTATACAATCTGAGAAAAAAATTACTCTAGTTATGCTTATTTTTTCCAGTATGAGAAAATTGATTCTTTTACAGAAAATATGACCGTAATTCAGAAAGATGAAATCATTAAGTCTATATACGTGAATGATAATGTATCTGTGATATTTGGCTTCAGCTGGTGAAAATGTCAACTTATTTCTATGAATTTACAGAAATATTTGTTTTAAAGTTATAAAATTAATGAAAATTACAATTATTTTATACAAACAATAGCAAGTTCTTCTCATTATTCCTTTTAAATGGAATCTGCTTTGATAGAGCAAGTTTCCCTGAGGACTTACTCACACATGTAAAATCTTAAATGGTATAGCACCCAGATATAAAAACCTCTATTTAAACCTTGCACCCTAACTGTTTTGACACATTCAAGTATACGAAACTCTCTTAATCCTTTTCTGAAAAACAAGTGTGAGATTTTACATATGCATGCCTTTAACTTGGGAAATTTTTTCTCCCATGTTTTCAACAATAAAGACAATAGAATTACCCTTTTCTATTCTTTTTCACCATCCTCAAAATCTTATAATGAACAACAAAATGCATATTATTTGTAAAACTAAGAATTTATTTTTAGTGTAATATAAGTTTCAACAGTCTATACAAAGAATTATTTTTCCTGTAAACCTAGTTACAGAGATAAAAAAACAAAAAACAAACCACACATAACTGAAAAAAATATTTGTAGTAATTAAAATTGTTATGCACTTTTTTGGTATGTACAAGCTGGTGTTACAATCCTCACTTCATTATTTCTGTTCATCCTAATTCTGAACCCTCACTTTTCCTGATGAAGATAGAGGGGCAGTTGCAAAAATTTGTCAGTGTCCAGCCTTCATCAGGAGGATATACAATGAGCTTTTCTAAAATGTAGATATCTAAATATGATATACTCTCCTTATACAAAATAGAGATAAATCGGTATTTTCAAAGTACATTTCTTATGGAAGAAAACCCTGCTTTTTCATCCTTTCATCAGGTTATCATTCATCTGATACATTACTGTTTGAAGCTGAAATTTTCTCTCAAATTAATAATGAACCCAAAGTGCTCATATCAGACAAGGTTTTAAGTTTAAAAACTCCTGTTCCTCCACCTCTCTTCACAGACCAAGGGTTTTAGCCGTAACAAACCTGTCAGCTTTGCCTTATGCTAGCCAATGCCATTGCCAAGTCCAGGGAGAAGGTGTATGCCTTCATTTCTAAAGGGAGAACTCTGAATTTGTTATTTCTGCATTTCATGAAGTTCCATCTGGTACACTTCTCCTGACAATCAGGATGTCATTACTCGAATGGCACTACTGCCTTCTGGCATATCAACTTGATCCCACTAGTTTGGTGTCATTTGAGAACCTGATGACAGCAAACTGTGTCATCTCCAAGTCATTCATAAAGATGTTAAACGGGACAGGAAAGAAATCCAATGTGCCTATACATTCTATGTATGCATTTTCAGAAAGTATATTTGAAAAGCCATATGAGGTCCCCTGTGAGTGGGAAAAAGAGAAAAAAAAATCACTCCTATTTTTAAAAGGGGAGAAACAAAAACCCATGGCACTGCAGACTGGTGAACCTTACCTATGTGCCTATGAATATCATGGAGCAGATCTTCATGGAAGCAATGTTAAAATGTCAACAACTGAGGTTGCTCAACCAATGGTTAGTCATAGTACTCGAAATTGTCACCAGACATTTCCTCAAAATATAAAGATTTGATGATCAAAAGGTAATAAAAATGTATCTACATAACATGAGATCAAGATGTTCATTATTTCTTGTGAAGAATTCAGCATAAGTTGTCACTAAAATAATAGGGCGTAGGATATAGTGTGACTATTAGTACTCAGCTCAGAAACCTGAAATTGTAACTGCATAACTGCATTACTGAAAAAAATCAAGTGCTTCAAAACACCATGGATTCTCTTGACTTCTCTGTATTTTCATCCATATGTACAAATTGTTAAAATTAACAGTCCCCACACTCTAGTAATTTCAGATTGTTATTGCCAATAAATCATCTTAGAACAAGTGTAATTTTACTTTCAGAAATATGTTCCCATGAGACAATTTGTAATTGGTATGAGATGCCAGGGAAACCAAGGAAACAGCATTTCCTTTAAAAGTTTTGACAAAAATGAAAGTACATTGAACTACAAAATTTGAGATTAGAAGGGACCTTTTGAGATCATCCAGCCCTGTTAAAGCAGTTAGTTACAACAGGTTTCCCAGAAAAGTGTCCAGTCTAGTTTTGACTTTCTTCTCACATGGAGAACCCCTGGGCAGCCTCTTCCTGCGTATGAGAACACTAATTGCAAAAAAGTTCTTTTTAAATTAGATGAATTGTACTTTTATTAGATATATTATACTTTTATTTCTACCATTTTCTGTTATCTCGTTGGTGGGCAGCAGTGGGAAGAATTTAGTTCCCTCATCTTCATTATCTCCCATTTTGTCATATATATTGACAAAACTCTGCTGTGTCCTATCCTCCCTTCCTCCCTGCCCCCATAAAGCCTTCTCTGCTCCAACCCAAACAGAACTAGATGCCTGTCATCCCTCAAGTGAAAGACGTTGCAGTCCCTTCATCATCTTTGCTGCAGTCACTCTACTAAGTTCTGTGTTGTACTAGGGAGCCCAGAACTCAACACATCTTTCTAGATGTAGTCAAGTAAATTACCACCTCCTTCAGTCTGTTTTGCAGCCCGTTTGATTTATTAGGTTATTGTTAAAATTAATATTAGTGGCTTGTTCCAATGTACGCCTGTGTTTTCCCTGAGTTGGTTGGTCCCTAAGTTGTATCCTTCCGCAAGCTGCCCCTCATTGCATTCCCTGCCCTTTGTTCCAGCTCCTTCCCTGCCTGTCAATATAGCCCTGCCCCTTGTTCCTGAACCTTCCTTGTCAGTCCCACCTTGGACCGATCCCTGACTGTACCACCCCTTTGGAATTCCCCTATTCCTCCATGCCCTATTGGACCATGTGACCTACCCTCTCCTCCCACCTGCCCCGACTGATCCCAAGGAAGTGGTGTGATTCCCCTCAGTCCTCCCCTAAGGGTTCCCCATTTGTCGTAGTTTGGAAAAAATGAGTTTTTCTGAACTTCAGTGGTCAAACCAATGAGTGCTCAGGTTTAAAGACTGACACCTAGTGTGGCCACTGAGGACAAGGATCCGCCTCTGAGAACACAAGGGGTTAAAAACAGAGGGCTCCCCGGAAAGCTCTCTCTTGGTTCCGGTCCCTGAGGACGGACGGATCTCCCCTACCCAGCGGCTGGCTGGGCGGGGGAGGGGAAGCCATACGGCCTGAGTGAGGTAGGCCTAGAACCTCGGGCACAGAGGGGGAGAGGAAAATCCTACAGGATAGAAGGGTAGAGAAAGTACAAGAACCTCGAAAGGCACCCGACAGCCTTCTTTTCCCTTCCCCCCCCCCCCCTCCCCCGGAGAGAGAAACTGAGAAACCGTGTCTGTGATCTCCGTCACCTTGAAATTTGATATCAACTAAACAGCACGACCGAAGGAGTATGGCGGGGTGGCGTGAGAAGAGTGCCCAGCAGCAAAGATACCGTGAAAGTTCTGGAGAAACAAAGCCCAAGATTTTAACCCTTTTTGTAAATGATAGAAACTTTATAAATGCTAATCCTCCTGAATTTGAAGAAAAAAGATAGAAAGAACTAAGCAAAAATTATGAAAGTTTGTGTAAGTAAAAGATTGTCAGAGAACACTGAAAAGAATCCTAAGTGGAAAGAGATGATAGAGTGGCTTTGGCTAAACTCTTTTGTATAACCATGAACGGACTCATTTTTTCCTGTAACATAGAAGCTGTATCTGAAGAGAGGCATTAGCTTAGAGCCAAGAGTGAACAGTAGTGTGAACAGAGATGAGAAGTATCCCAAAATTGAGAAACTGTCGTTTCTTAGAACTAACCAAAGCATCTTTAAAAAGAGAAACCCTAGAAGCAGCTCTGGTCCATACACAGTGGTGAGAGCACTGGACATAGAGGAAGAGGCCACGATGTGGTACAAGAAGGACTCCTATCTCTCCTCAACGAACTGAGTACTGATTATCAGAAGGGTAGTAATAAACTAAAGATTAATTATCTAAAAGGTAGTAACGTGATGGAGAATTTTCAGTTTGTTTTATTAAGTTAAGAACTGGTGGGAGGAGAGGAAGAGTGTTTTTTTAAAGTTTCCATATTCTTCTATATGTGTCTTCTTTACCTATTATAAGTAATAAAGTTTTTTTTCCTTTTGCTTTCTAAATTAAAAACTGTTTTACTCTGTTTTTAGTCACATCTCACAACAGATACCAAGGACAGTATATCGTTATAGGGGCACTGGCCTTGTGCCAACGTCAAACCTTTGACACCATTGGATGTTTATTTGTGCCCACCCACCAATTTGTTACTGCATTTAAACCCGTGCACAGCAGTGTTTGGTGCTCTTCTGCTCCTGATTGCTCCAGTCTTAATAAATCTGTTCTTGCTGGAACATCAAGACAGAGAGCCTCCTCCTTCTCCTTTGCCCAATCCCTGACATTGGTAGAAGATCCTACACCATTTGAGCAACTGGCTCAAAAGGTTCTGCCTTCACTAAAACCCAATACTTAAGCAGTTTCCCACACCTGTCACAGTGCTGATGTTCTAATTGAGCTAACCCAGGCTCCGGTGGCCACGTCAAGTCTGATGGAAACAGGTTCTTATTAATACAGTCCAAATGGGAGCTCAGCAGAGAATAACACTGAAGAACAATGGGTAAGTCTTCAGATAAACTTCCCATAATACTCCAAATTGAAATGATGGCATGCAGGAGATCTCTCTAGGTGAGGAGACAGACCAACAGATGAGGATCATTTTTCAAAGCAGGGTCTCTTACCATTGCAACTATAACTTCTAAACCTTTTGGCTCTTGAAGCCTCAGAGACAATCTGCACAGCCTCTGATCTCTTTGATGCTGCAATCCACCGACTTCCCTCAGGAGTTCTTTCACTTGTCAGCATGGCTCCTTAAGAATCACGCAGGCTAGAAGAGGATCTGCCCCAGCTCAGCAACAGACCTGCGGCTTGAGCCTTGCAGAGATGTATCCTCCTTCTGAAGCTATATAAACATCAAAGAATCCAACCACCTAGGAAAGTTGCTCCATCACTACCTGTGGGCAATGCCTTTTAGCAGACTGCTGGAAAGACAAAGTTTATCAGTCCTGCTTTCACATCCGGCTGCCCAAACCAGCTTCAGGGGTGGTGAAATCAAGAGGAGACTATCCTTATCCTTGCCTTCCAATAGCAGGAATATTTAATAGCTAAATTTTAAGCCTTTAATACTTAACCTATAAATTTAGATAAGAAAACTTAGAGACAGCAGGTAATTTGACAATGAATTAGCTAACATTTTGCTGAGCAAGATGTATCTTCAGTTCAGTTTTGGATAACATAGATAAGAAATTAGAAATAAAGAAATGAAATTATTTCCCTTTCTCAGGGCTTTTTATTGGACAGTATTCTAATTCTGGCATTGAAAAAAAAAAGTATAACCAAACAGCCACTGTACTCAGTAAAGAAATACTGTACTCAGGTGTAGTCTAGTTTTCTAAACCTGAGGTTTCTGAGTTTCTGAACTCAGTTTCTTCGTAGTGTTTGAGTTTCAAAAGACCTTGTTCCCACAGACTTAAGATAAACATCCCAAGTGTTATTGTAACGCGAGTGATGTTTTACATTCTTTTCTGTAGGATAGACTTGTCTCTATCCATCAGTTTGAACCAATAGGAAAAAAAATTCTAGCACTCTTCTAACCAATGAGAGTGACCTATTCTGAAGGGTATATAAGGAGGGCAATTATTTTAATAGAGTCAGATACAATTTTTTTTATAACGAAGTCTCACGTTGTTTGTTCATCACCCACAACGACACTCAGGCACATGTTTATTTTGTCAGTTCTGTGACTTTTAAAATACACAACTTGTACTATATCTAGTGCAATTGATGGGCTTTAGCAATATTTCAACTATACAAACAGAATATGAGGCCTATTTAATGTTGGTTTTCAAATATCTGTTATCTAACTCCACTTGTCCATTCACATGATTCTGATGAAGGAACCACTAATCTCATGAAGAATTTTTTGCATCGACTTCAATTGTCTAAGATCTAAACCAAGTTTAAATGTAAAAATTATTTTGGTGATGGATCATTATTGGTAAGAATAATGTTTGATTATCATAAACTTAATTTCAGCCAACTTATATTTTTTCTTTTAAAAAAAAACATATTTCATATCTTTTCATTTGCATAGGTACTTTTAGGTCATGGTTCATTTAATCTGGATACACATGAGATGAATCACTGAAGGGAACCTGGGCCTTTCCAAATTCATGCATTTCCACGTGAACAGGTATATTTGCTTATATAAATCTCATCCATATGTCATGCTTAGTTTTATTTCATTTTCCATTGGGATAATTTTAGATTACAGTAGCTGTTTGAACAGTATAAATGTATTGGTTTAATGGGCACCTCAGGGAAAATACTGGAAGTAGATTAGACAGCAGTACTTTAAGTACAGATAAGCAAAGGCCTAAGTTAAAGAGCAGAGAGCTCTAGAAAATGGAGGGAGACATGGGAATAAGATATGTAAAACACTATCCTATTGAAGAGCATTCTGCATTTTCAGATTACTTGGACTGGTTAATAAAACCTGGTCTGCAAAATGGTCCTTTATATTTTAAAGTAGAAGAGCTCTTCTGGGACAGGAAACGCTTGGAGACACAGGAATGCGTGTTATAGATGTCATCATATATAGTCATTCAGTAAGGAAGTCAATCTCTGACTAGGCTACTGTCTTCCTTCAAAAAACAGCCAGACTCTCAAGTTCTGTTAATGTAATTGATAGAGCTCTGGATTAAAACACAGATTTACAGAGATAAGATGGTGACAAACTAGTAACTTCACCATGCACATAAAAATGTAAGGCTCAATCATGTCAGTATCCTGTACAACTCCATTCTTATGGTGCTGAGACCATTTTGGGGAAATAGCAAACTTTAAGCAATTCTCAATAATACCAAAAAAGTGAATGATGTAAAATTACTTCACTCTTCTGCCCAATTTGCTGTTTCCTTCCAGTTTCCTCTAGTCAGTACTAAATGTGCTTACTTTATCAAGAAGTGTGTCTAATCCATCTTGCTGCCTTTATAAATGGTTTTTACCACAGGGCCTCAGGGAAAAAATAAAAGAAAAAAGGTTTAATATCTGTTATATAAAATAAAAGCCATAACAAAATAAAATCACAATAGGTGGCAGCATATTTATCTATGTATGAGACAGTGTTTACATACACTAGAGGTAAATTGAAGAAAATGCAGTTTGAATGGTATATTGAGGATAACTCTGGTTTCAATATGTGTTTTTATTTTACCTTATATCCTTACTACATATATCCACCTATTTGTTCTGTCACCAAACACATATAGATTAACCCCAAGTAACACACTGATACTGGGGAAAAGAATGACCTTTCTGTGCAACCTTCTATGGTCGATTACTTATTTCAAATATTAGGCATGCAAGAATTAATAATCCAAAACTAAGTGAATACTTTTGGCCTTTCTTCATACCCTGTGCTGCAAAAGAAGCAGTTTTGGAAATTGATTCTGATTGCAAATTTTAAGAACAGGGCCATCCCCTGTAGCTGCTCTGGCCTGAGACCTGTCCTGTGCGGCCAGTACACGCAGCTCACTGCCCAAGCACCTGGTTGTGCCCAGGCTGAGGGAGTGGCTGCTGCTTTCCTGTTTGCAGGTTCAGCCAGCAGCAAAGCTGAGCACATACCCCAGAGAGGCACACAAAGACACAGTCGCACAGAGGACGCAGACACAGCCTGTCACAAAGGCTAGGGGTTGCCTTTAACTGCACCACATTTCCATGACTCACACCAGGCATAAACCCAGACAGACACATCCCTTCCTCTTGGGCTGACAGAGGCAAAGGGTTACCAGTGCAATGCATATGTGAACTTTCCAGGTTCACAAGCACATGCATGTTCCTGGATGTCCCTTGCAACCCTGCCTGGATCCTGTTTCCTCTTACCTGCTCCACACGTTCCTGACTCACCAGCAGGTCCAGCTGGCTGGCAAACACGCAGCTCTAACACACTCATAGGTGTCCACAGGTGTCCTATGACACTATGGTGTCTGCTCATAAGATCTGTCCACCAGCACAAGTCCTGGCCACCTCTCCATCCCTTCACAAACCTGGGCACCCTACTTGATGACTGGTCCAGCTTGGAATTTGCCAGTGAATCCCGCAGCGCATCCCACATGCATCTGGCTTGAGGAAAGCACAAACATCCCCATTATCCAGAAAAAGACACACAGGATATGACCTGTAGTCCACTATAGACATGATTGCTGAGTTCATCACTTGCCTCACTCTCCCTGGATCCTCCAGTGGCTTTTCCTGGCTGTGGATGGAAGAAATTTAATTTTCTCTATTTCAGCAGTGTACCAGATGCTAAGAAGAAAACTAACTCTATCCCAGCCAAAACCAGGATAGTGGTTTTGGCAACAGACATTATTCTTCCTACACCAGTCAACTACAGGAACCCAACTGGCTCCAGTAGCTGATGCCACAGGCAAGGAGCCCAGTCTGACTCCAGGACCTGGTACCCTGTCCACCCATGCCAGTCCCTTCAGTAGCTGGCTCCAAGTACTTGCAGCATTCACACACACATGGTGTGGATACGGATAGTATGTAGACACAGGGTTAAGATTTAATAAGAAAATATGGTAAGACAGGAAAAACTGTTTATCAAGCGCATAGCAGGGTCAGCTAAGTGCACTAGCCAGCTCTGATTAATGTGCCATCGGACTTGTTTTATATACTTTTCTATGTAGTCTTCTTTTGTTTCTCCCTTCTCCCCTTTCCTCTGCACATTGCATGTTCATACCAGCCCCTTCCATCATCCTCAACCCTCAGGTTTGCATCCTTCTGAGTCACAAATTGCCAGTTTGCTGCAGTTTCTTGGTACTTCCTTAACTAGTGTAACTGACTGACCGTTTCTTCTTACTGACTTTATGAATGTTAGCTGGACAAGTTTTAAGACCATGTGGTTTCTCTCTCCCTTTCTTTATCTACTCAACTGAAAAAAAACCAAACCAGATTTTCACACCCCTCATATTCTTCAGGACAGTGGCAAGGTTTATTCTTTTTACAGCCTTTAATTTCTTGGTCAAGTCTGTCTTCACATGTTCTGATTTATGACTCCTTTAACCAAGTGCCCTTAGAGGAGAAGATACTCTCCTTCAACATATCTTTATAGATATATTTGATTTAAGATATTTTACACAGCCTATGATAAATTCCTCTTTAATCACATCTGTTTTTTGAGAAGGCTGTATGAAGTAATAGTTGAGTGCTCTGAAGACAGTAATGGATGTGGAGGATGCTGCAGATCTTCCTCAGATCAGTAGGAGCAATGATATAAGGAGTACCTGAGTCCTGTTACAGAGCAGTACATCAATAAAAGTGAAGAATCACTTCAAACAGTGGAGCCCCATGCTGTTAGCTCACATGCTGCCTCTGTTCTACACTACTCCAAATCTCTCTCTTGAACAAATTTATTACAGAAGGGGGTAGCTGTAAATAGCGTGATTATGAGCCAGCCTGTTCTATTTCATCTTGGAGACAGGCATCAGTCTTTGCCTCTCTTTCATTTAGTGCAAGAGCTGAATTACTATGTCCAGGTAAATAATGCTTTTTGCTGGGCTAAAACTCCTTGTGGGAGGCGAAATGTTGAGTGTACAGAAGGTCAGCACAGCTGAAAGAAATTCTAAAGACAGTTTAGAGCTAAAAGATAGAGGCTTTGCCTTCCAATATGGAAAGGGCAGGACAACAGGAATTCTCCAGATTCAGGAATATCCCAGTATATCAAAATAGCTCTTGAAATAGTTCTGTTCATACACAGAGATCTGCACCTAAAGCATTTCGTAAAAAAAAAAAAAAAAAAAACAAAAAAAAAAAAAAAAAAAAAAAAACAAAAAAACAAACAAACAAAACAAACAAAAAAACATAAGACTGTAAATTGCACACTTTTCAAGAAAATCTGAGCAGGATCTTACTGACAGGTGTCAAATGCCTTCCTCCAATTTCTATGTCTTACTCTCACAGTGACAATAATTACTCTGAATTACATTCCCAGTATCTGGTACTAGTGATGGGAAATATTGATGGTTGGAGTGTTGATCCTTAAAAAAATTATTATAAGATGTTGATTGAAATACAGACCATCTACTGAGCACCATAACCTTTCCTAGAGTTACTAAACTTTTCCAGGTTTTTAGTTCTGCATTATAGATTGCACTTTTTTTTTATCCGTACTGTGATCAATTATTGTATAAGCTTTTTTTATGTCTGAGTGATGAGATGTAAGGAACAAATAAATGTCTCAGGACATAAATAATTGTGAAACAGGTATGATCACTGAGTCATTCATGTATTATATGTAAATTTTGTAAACATTATAGAAATACCACAGCTTAAAAATGTATTATCTGTTAAGAATGCTATGCAATCTTTGATTTGCATTAACTTTTCAGAAAAATGTTTTAATTATAGTGATCGTGATTAATAAGGAAAAAGAAAATATCTACTCTTCCCCATTAGGCTGGTCTGAAACTAAAAATCAGTTTAATTGCAAATTCCCAAGTGTTTTATTTTAAGTCAGCGTGGTAAAAGTGAAAAACAATTTTGACAGTGTTTCAATTCCATTGCTCATTAAAAGTAAGGGAAACCATGTAAAGAATTAATAGAAGGTAAATATGGAAGAAAAACAGACCTTTTTGCTGCAAACAATAAATTTCTAAAAAGTTGAGCTTTGTAACTTGTAAATATATTCTTTTTCTTAACGTGAAAAAAACCCTGTGAACAGTTCTTCACCAGTAAGCCCACTGAAAAAGCAGTTCATACACAAGAAGTACAAAATGTAATCAATTTTAAGAACTGTCTAAGGAAAAGCAATTTTGTTTTATGAATAATGGTGTCGTGCTCTAAACTCTTCTCTCATTTCTTTGTGTAGTCCACTCTAGAGGTGCAAAAAAACTTAACAAGGAGTTCAGACAGGCTGAAAATTAAAGCTTGGCCTTGAAATTCTTGCAAGCATTTCAAATGAGTAAAACATGCATCTGAGAAGTTTCCAACCTTGACTGTATATAATTCTATTTTTTTTTTTTACTTATTTTTAATCTGGAATTTGTTGTTCCTAAAAAGAGATGGACTGATTTCCCTAGAAAGTGAATACTTAAAACTAGTACAGGCAACAAACAAATTTATTTTCTGTTTCCTGGAAGATGTAATATAGTCTTCTATTTAATATTTCTTAAAAAACATATTCCCAAAATTTGATTAAATCCTACAACATAAAATACTATTAATTTACCATATTTCTTGCAAAATGCTGAACAAATTAATGAAATTTTGTTTTATCTAAGAAATCAAGCCATCACTTTCTGTACAACAGTGTTGAAAAAGTTTGCTTGTGTTTATCTTCAAGAGTCAACTTCAAGTTAATGTGTATATGAAATTGCTTCATAAAATATGAATTAAGTATCTGTCAAGAAAAGTGTACATTGAAATTAGGATGATCAAATAGAGCTTATTAGAATAAGAATTCACAAAATTATAAACTAGTGGGTACTTTTACCCAAGGAAGTTAATTGTTAATAAAACAAATAAAATAATAGAAAATTAATCTCTGTGTCCATATACCCATACTTAAAGATGTGTATTATATAGGATATAGACAGATAAATGGATTTTGCCCCTACAAAATCTTATTATGATTGACATATATTTGCATATAGACTGTGACTAGCTTACATGAAAAAACAACGGCCTCTCATACAGTTAGAGGTCAAATATATAGACACAGATTAAAATATTATCTATTTGTTCTGATAGAAGGTACTAAAATAATTGCATCATTATTATGTAATTATAATGACTACAATGTATTTTTTCTTTTCTTTGTATGTTATGCCAGTCAAAGCCAATGAAGGTTATGGAGAGAAAACAAATTTTATGCCTCACTTGAGGAAAGCATTCAGGTATAATGAAGATCCAGTAGTCTATAGAATACTTTGTAGAAATGTATTAGGCTATGAATATGTGAAGAAGGGGAAAAGCATAAGAGATAAAAATAATTCTTTGTGACCTTTCCCTTTTACTCCCTTTATTAGAAAGACCTCAGCTCTGTAAAGAAGCATATGTAGTTTTCTCATATATTAAAGTACATATTTTTCTTACCCTCTGCAGAATTTTTATTACCCTGAACAGAATCTAAACTAGAAATTCCTGCCTATGTGGTGTACAAGATATGGGTTTATAAATTAACATCTTTCTATATTCAGTCGAAAGCCTGAAGCAATGTCTTTAGCTATGAAATAAAAGTATTAATTTTAAAACAGATTTTGAAAGTATACAGGTTTGGGGGGTTTGGTTTTTTGGTTTTTTTAAGACATGAACTTGAGAGATTTTTTTGACCCCTGACCCACTCATGCATCTTTCCTTGGAAACAGCTTTAGAATATGCACAGTTCTAGTATTGTAATATGCCATATTTTGCAGATTCTTGCTGTTCCTCTTTTTACTTCCACAAAAGAAACAGTGAAGAAAATAAAACTGTTTATTATTTCTGTCGCTCACAAAGTATCATTTTCTGAGTGCATCGTTTTGTTGTATATTTTTGTTGAGAATGGAATTTAAATTGAATAGAACTGGTCTATCAAATAGCTGGAAATAATTGGCAGGCATGGTTAAACTCAGAATTGAATTCAGTCTTGGATAGCACTGCAAATGTATTTATCTGAAAAGTTACTTCCACAGTATATTGCCTTTTTTATGGAAACTGCATGAAGCAAGAAGAAAGAAAATGAAACAACAAAAATCCCTGTAATAGCTTTCAACTTCCTAAAGTTCTAACACTATTTGCCTTTGGAATTCTGTTTGATAGTAAACATTTTTAAAAAATTGATTCAAAACAAGCTTTCTTTTCTGAAACAAGGCTGGAAGCAAAATGGAATAATTTAGTAAGAAGTCACATTTAATTATTTTCTCTGTATCTCACAATTATTATGTTTTTGCTCTCTATAATAAATATGGGAAAAATTGTGTGTGTATTTAATTAAATTTGTATTATATAAATACATTTTTATGGCTTTCATGCTTGCTGTTCTCACCAAAATCCAACCAACCAACCAAAAACAACAAACCAAATACCCTCGAAAATGTGACTAAGAATGGAAAATTACAGTACAGTATGCTATTAAATTTAAAATAGGTTGCCATAGAAATAAAGCCACAAAAACTTTTATAATATGACTTTACATAAAAATATAAGTGATTTTCATATATTCTAGATCTATATGCAATAAACATGTATAAATTATATTACCAAAAATTAATACTGTAAGTGAAAAAAATTGAATTTTCTTAGCCATATCCTCTCTAGTAATAGAACAGTAAAAAGATTCTAGTTAATTCCTAATTTTCTTTAATTCTCTTGCATACCATCTCTTTGTCTACATAGTCTTCATTTGGCACAATTAAATTCTGCAATTATGATATAATAAATAATTTTCTTATGATTTTAGTAATGCCTGTAAGTATGTTTCCACTGGATTTAATTCTGTGACAAAAGCACCAAATTTTTAAGAACCATGTTCTGCAATGTGAATGGAATATGAGGACTAAAACATCCTCAGCTATAGAAATTTTTTTTTTTCTTCTTTCTCTAGGGACAAACTGCAACAGATGCAAATGCACAGGGATCTAGAAGAGAGGCAAATGTTGAGGATTCCTAGTTTGTGAATCTGGAAACTATTGGTGTAGCATATGTCTATTAAAAAGTGTTATTTATTAGTATTTGAAAATTAATTAAAATCTTTAAATATTTTTCTTTAAGTTAATATTTTAGAAAAAAATGCACATCAGAAATTTAAAATTGCTTTAAAAAAACCCAAAGCATTACACATATTTCTTCAAA
Organism: Sitta carolinensis; assembly: GCA_032173965.1. NCBI lineage: Eukaryota > Metazoa > Chordata > Aves > Passeriformes > Sittidae > Sitta > Sitta carolinensis. Next base: position 32,717,333 of record CM063283.1, read on the forward strand.
GTCTGTCCTGCCAGCTCTAACATCGATGTGACCATCCCACTGAGAGCCAAAACTGAGGGGAAGCTCCTGGCAGCCTGCCTCAGACATATTAGGGAAATTAGGGAAAATAGTAGTCATGAGGACACACAGAATGAGAAAAGTAGCAGAGGAAACAAAGAAAATGTCATTTTTATGGACACAACTATAGAGGCAGTCTTGGAAGAAGGATCAATATTCAAGAGGATGTGCTTCTGAAGGAAGCCTTTGGTGGGTTAGGGCAGCCCAAGGAAATACTGTCAGTGAGCAACTCATGGCAGGACAGGGAAATTCCTGAGGGACTACAGCTCACCAGTGACCACGCTGTAATAGAAGAAAATGAGTAAAGAACTTGGTGCCCTGGAGGAAAACAAAAGAAGGAAAAGGAGAAAGAAAAGGTTTTGTACTTACCTCACAGTTCTGCTGCCTGTCACCTTGCTGAGGCAACCAGGAGTACAGTCAGCTAGGAGTATTTGCATGAGTTGGCAATGAATTGAAAGACTGTTTTACCAGACGGATGAGAACTCAAAGAACAGGTCAAGCAATAGTCACTTAACCACCAGAAATGGATCGCATTTAAAACATGCTTAGAACCAGCTCAGAACGAAGTTGGTACTTGAAGAGGAAAATAAGGACAGGTAAAAAGTACAGATTAAGCACTCTGTGAGCCAATCCAACCTAGACCACAGGGACTGTATTAAAAATTAGTACAACACAGTGAATATCTGACAAAGAATTTGTCAGTCCAGAGGGCAACATCTATTATTGCATCTATTTTAATCTATTTGGCTTGGTGAAGGAGAATTATTCCTCTTGCCTAAGCCTTACTTTGTACTGTGGATTGAATAAATATTAAACCTAACATCACATTAGATGTGCACTCAGTCTTCATCCTTCAATGTAGTTTCATAAAAAATGAATCCAGCTTACAAACTTCAATGCACCTTTAATAAGGGAAAATGCATTAAATGTAGAAAATTCTGAATTTTCCTTCTTTCTAAAGGGAACTTCTGATTGAAATAAAACTCACATGTAAATAACCTCTGTCTAATAGCCACTGATGAAACTACTAATATATGTCTTTGAATCCTTGCATTATCCCGTATAGCTAAAAGCATTCGTTTACTGCTATGTTAAGAGATTGCATGGTTTAATTATTGATTGAAAAAGCATCTGATTTCTGTTCATTTTATAAGCCTGATGTGTCTGAAAACATCATGTTTTGTTGTTAGAAATATTGAATAACTTTTCTTATTTCCCTTGTTTGAGCCCCATATGCTAAGAGAGATCATTGGTGATCTCTGCATCCCAGCATTTTGTTCCAATGTACATTTTACAACTGCAAGGTTTATCCTCTGCTTACGTTCTATCATTTTCAGCTGTTATGTATTTATAACATCATTACCTGATCTAATTATGATATGCATTTGTGGATTGTCCAGATAGGAGTCCTGGAATGCTTGGGTCTGTGGACTTCTCCACTACCACTAATAGTAAATAAGTGTTGTTTTTCAAAGGTTTTTAACCTCTTTTCAAACTCCCCTTCAACTCACATTTGTTGCATACTTCTAATGTTTTCAAATTTATAATCATCCTTTAATTTTGATTTCTCCATATGTATTAGTTATTTTGTGTCTTTGCTTATATTTTGTTGAATGTTTTCTACTCTTGTGCAGAGTCACAGAATAGTTGAGGCTAGGAGGGACCTCTGGAGGACGTCTGGTCCAACTACCCCTCCTCAAGGAGACCACCTACAGTAAATTGATCAGGAATATGTCCAGAATAATTTTTACTGTCTCTGAGAAGGAAGACTACACAGTCTGCCTGGACAACCTGTACCACTGCTCAGTCAACCTCACAGTGAGAAAAAAAAAAAAAAAAAAAAAATTCTGATATTTAGAGGGTACCCTCTGTGTTTCAGATTGGGCCCATTGCTATTGGTCATGTTACTGGTCTTTCTCTTATTTGTGTTTCCTTCCCAGTTGGGGGAAAAATATTTGCTGCCAATTAATAAGAGTGGGACAACAACAAGTTAAAAGCAAGACCAAAGCCTGAAACTCCCTTTGTCTCACACAGAGGCAAAAATTTGTCTCTTCTCCAAGAAGGGAACCCCCCTCTACTAAAACCCTGCCACATAAAATCAGTACATGTATATGTGAATCCATGTTGGCCCAGTGGGAGTGCAAGGGTCTGTGTGCCTGACACTGTTTTCATTAGTCTTATGCTAACATTGATAGGAAACCAGAGAGTTTCTATTCTCCAACTGCTCAATACACCAATTTACATAAGAATAATGCTGCAATTATAAAGACAAGCAGCCCAATTAAAAATCATCATCAAATCTACTTCACAATACTTAATAAATATTCATTTTGAAAATTCCATTTAACATTTTTAGAACGAAACAACATTACTTTTTTCTTTGCAATATGCAAATTTGACTTCTAATACTAATGTAGTAATTTAATTATACAGTAAGTATAATGAAACTACTTGGGTTAAAGGAACGTAATTTATGGAAAACACTGTAAAGAACTAGTGTTATCTGTGTGAACCACACAGCTCAGATATTTTTGTTCAACAATTTAAATTGCCAGTATTATCCTCTAACACAATTCCTCCACAATTAAAACCTCCTTGGCTTATTAGATGGTTCCTAGCCAATATGATTAGTTCATTTTTCTTATGCTGCTCATACAACGGAGGTACTCTTGTTTTTTTGTTACGCTGTTATTCCCTCTCTTCATGGCTGTGATGGACCTATATTATAGGAGCAAAATTCAGACGAAAATCTGAATATTTAGTTAGGATTTTTTCCTTTTACTCTGCGGCAATCATTCCTTATATTATTGATATATCTCTATCTCTATCATTTATGTCTTCATCTATTATATGTATATAAGAGAATTCAGGCTCATTTGCATGAAGTGATTTAATGCAACAAACAATTTACTATTTTGCCCAATAGTTTTCACTACGGAAGTCTTAAATCAAGGTTATGAATAAATTAGCAACTAAACTACAATTCTGAAGACCTGGAGTCTTTTAACTCTGTTTTCATGAGACTTATCATTGTGCATTTGAACCATACTATACTTTCATATAAATCAATAAAGTATGAAGTTTGATAAAATCTCATGACTTTTGAAACTGAGGCATAAGTAAAACATTTTTCATGGTAGGAGTCATTATAAATCCTGTAATCTAGTGGCAATTTATGTTGTAGAAATATTTTTGTGGATATGGTTTAGAGACGATTATGATGGAGTTAAGTTTATGCTTGTACTAGATTGTCTTGAAGGTATATTCCAGTCTTGATGATTGAGTGATTCTGTGATTTTTTTGTAGTCATAGTAAACAAGTAAACCTGTGTAATTCTTTCCTAAAAAAAAAAAAAAAAAGGTCATTTTGCATATTACAAATTATATTTTTTAAAATAATTAGTGCCTCAAAGATTCCAATCACAGAGTAATTTGAATTATTGTTATGCTAAGTGACCAACAATTCCTTAAAAAATTATTTTTTAAGTTGTTGTTTATAGCAATTTCTGTTCAGAGGACCCTGAACCTATATAGTATATCTCTGTGCTTAATGCTGAAAACAGTTTGCTCTACAGATATGTGATGGTAAATGCTGAATTTTCAGGTCAATAAGTGCCTTTTCATCAGATGGAGAGCACAGATTCTGGTCTAAAAACTGGAAAAAGGCTTTGGAAGCATTAGGAAAAACAGCAGGAAGCAATCTAGAAGCTGTCTTGCTGGCAAGTGGAAGTCAGATGAGAATGCAAGAGACAACAGTAGGTGTGCTGACATTCGTCAGTAGGCTTGCAAAACACCAAGACTTTCTAGTGTGCTCAAAGAATCAGAAGATACTCAGATACTTTAGTAACTTAAGTAGGTAAAGGTAATCCCCAATACCAGTACAGACTGGGTAGCAAATTGATAGGGACGAGACTTGCAGAAAAAACTTGGGAGTTTGTGATGGACAGAATTTATTTGGGTCAGCAATGAATGGCCCAGAAAACCAATCTGGGCCTGATTTTACAGCTCATCCAGGTTTTACAACACAGAAAGACAATCCTAACCTGAGCTACATAAAAAAAGCATGGTGAGTATGTTGAGGGGAGCGTTCCTCTTTCTCTATTCCACTCCCATAAGAAGTGACTGGAAATCTAGATCCAGTCCTGAGTTGTCCAGTACAAGAAAGACATGGAACTGTTAGAAATGGATTCAAAGGACAGCCACTGAAGTGGTCAGAGGGCTGGAACACCCTTTCTGTGAAAAACAAAAAGGTTGAGACACTTGAGGTTTTCTAGTCTAGAGAAGAGAAAGCTCTTGGGGAAACTTACAGCAACCTTCCATCACTAGAGGGGCCTACAAGAAAGTGGGAAAGCGGCTTTCTCACGAGAGCATGAAGTGGTAGGACATGGGATAATGGCTTTAAACTGAAAGAGTATAGGTTTAGACTGGACATAAGGAAGATTTTTTTTAATTTTTTTTACTTTGAAGGTAGTGAAACACTGGGACATTTTGCCCAGAGGGTTGGTAGATGCCCCATCATTGAAAGTTTTCAAGGCCAGCTTGGACAGGGCATTCAAAAACTTGATCTAGTAGAAGGTGTTCCTGCCCATGTCAGGAGGTTGGAACTAGATGTACTTTAAAGATTCCCTCCAGCCCAAACCATTCTGAAATTCTATGAAGTCAACATTTCTATTTTGTATTTAGTGTCTTTTTGCCTCAAAGTTTGCCTCTAAGTCAGGATAGCTGGGAGACATTAATTTCAATGAAGACTAAGGCATAAAGCACCTTCAGTGCATCAAGTCTCCATGGAACAGAATTCTATGAACACATAGTGTGATTGTTTGGCTCACTTTTTCTTTTGTTAGTGATATTCCTGAAGTTCCCTCCTGTTTCCCTTCCCACTGTCAGCCAATATGAACTCTGGATATACTCAGCTCTTCCCAGTTATTTTTCTGAAGACACAGGTCATGGGCTTATAATACGCCTCTGTAGCTTGTCCCTATTTCCACCTCCTGTATACCTACTTCTTGTGTTCAAGTTGAATCAAACACATTCAGCAAAGTTAGAGTTTTCTTGGAGATCACTATGGATTGTTCTGGTGCTTTGAAACATCTGTCTTTAAAAACCGACCAAGTATACTGGGATCATTCACCCATTACGGTAGAGATTTTCCTAAGAAATCTTGCTTACTGCATTCCAGAAATCATAACAGTCTGTTATTCAGAAATCCTTAGTTTATCACTAGTTATTCTCACTGCCCTGAGGAAATACATGAGTGAGTTTTCTTGTAAGTTTTCAGGAAAGTATTAGCTGTTAATATTTTTCTATAGTAGTTTGAACTACTATTATGAGTATTAATATTATTATAACTGGACCCAAAATAACTCTTTGATGTATTTTACACAGATCCTTCAGACTGTAATTAAATTAAAACTAACTTTTGGCGGCTCCCTGTACTTAGCATTTCATTTTGAGTGCAACAAAAAGTTGAATGAAGTAAATGATTTGGAAAGTGATTGTTTCTAAAGGATTGCTGATTGAGCAGGTAATAATTTGAAAAAAAAACCCTGTATTCTGTCCTTCATAATCATTAATGGACACCATTATTTATTTCTTTTGTTAATAATTTCTTCATTCTTGTGGCTGTGCAATCATTGTCTGAATCAATAAAGTGTAAAATGAAATTACAATATCTTATGAATTCTAGACATAGCTTTAAATAGTGCTGTTGAGATTCAAAATCTGGTTAAACTCTTCTCTACCTAGCAAACACCATCCACTGTATGTCAACTTACATACATACATACATACATATATACATATATATACACACATATACGTATATACATATACATATGCATATACATATACATATACACCACACACGCATTGCAAAGATGCATGATGGCACTTTTTTTGCTACCTGAAAAAATGTCACTTCATCTAAGTGTCTTTCATCAAGTGTCGCACATTATAGTATTCAGAGAATTTTTGCCAGCTGCTCTTGTAACAGTGGAAAGCAATATATGATGTCAGCAGAGAAATCTTAATAAAAGTGTAGCTATTCAAAAAATCTGAAGAGAATTTCCAAATTATGTTGAGAAAAAGTATTTAAATATTGCTTACAATGCTGACAACTTGCTAATCAGATGTTCATCCATGAACCTTTCTCATTAAATCTGAAGATGACAAGATTAAGAAGAGATATTTCAAATAATTACTGATAGAGAAAACAAGCTAAAAGAGTAGATGTACTCAGTCCTGAATTTCATAAACCCACAGATTAAAGCCATGTTGTTAGTTGCCCTAGAAATTGAAAACCACAAATGGATTGTATAATTTTCAGTGGTTTGGTGAATGTTTTGTCCACTTCAAGGGAGTGTTTCAACATTTTTTATAAAATTTTGGGATCCAGAATCGAGATTAAGCTTTTCAGTCCCATTCTTATTCTGCAAAACAGGTAAAAGGAGATATGGTGATCTTCTGCCACAAAGTGATTCTCGAGTATGTTATCTTAACCTGCATAAAAAGTCAAACCAAATGTCTACACAGTGCATCAACATGAGATTAAACTATTTGGATCAATGTCAATACAAAGCTTACAGTAACTTTTGTTACTTGAATCAAAGAAAAAATATTTTAAGGTTTTTTTAACTATTATATTTAAGAAAAAAAAGCAAACAGAATTGGAACCTATATTTTAGAGCAAAAAAGTTATTTAAAGTATTTTAATATTTAATATTAAAATATTAAAGGGTCAAAAATTATGAGTTTTCTTACACATCTTGCTTCACATATCAATACTAGAATTCAAGTATTCCTGTAAGAAAACTCTACAAAATATTTTATAAAGTTCATTTCTATTCTTGCAATATTGAGAGTTCCATAGCTGGTTTAATAATCTATAAATGGATGCTGAAACTTTAATTAATTTGTTTAAAGCTTACTGCTCCATGTGTTCTTTGTGTCACTGTGTTTACAAATATGAAAATTTTTCTTTTTAGTGAGTATTCCCATATCCCTTGACAGTTATATTCTGACCAAAAAAAATACTTAGAGGGAGTCAGGTGGGGATTGTTAATCTAGTAAAGATTTTTTATTTATGCTCTGGGGTTTTTTTTTTATTTTTCATGGCAGTAAATGTGCACAGGATATGTTAGCTGTAAGGGTCGAGTCTTTCTACAAATAATACCTTAAGAAATGCTGTCATTTATGGGTTTCAGTGTCTTTTCAGACAGGATTTCTGAATTATGAGGTATTTTTTGAGAGCTACTGCAAATAGATTTTAGTCTAAGTGTTCACAAACTGTACACTTGAGCATTTCCACCATTATTTTCTCTCTTTAGAGGGGTATAAATCACAACCATCATTATAACATAGGAATCACAAAAAATACTATGAATAACCTCCATTTAGTTTCATGGTGCATTTCTTGTTAGTTTTCAAGTCTTTTTGTCATGGTTTGCTTTTAGTTAATTTTACTGGGGTATTTTTTTCATAATCATAGAATCATAGAGTAGTTTGTGTTGGAAGGGTCCTTAAATAAAATACCCATAGGCAGAATTTAAACTTGCAATAAAATTTACCCACTATTAAATTCTGTTTTAGGGGCTCTTCCCTACTACTATCAGCTTTGAAATTAAAGCAATTGAAGACATACATTAAGATCTTTAGCTCCAGGGATGAAAACATGTTCATGATAACTACATGTCACTTCAGCTTTTATTCAAAAATTTTAGCATACCTCCTCCAACATATGATTAGGATAAAAGTAAAGAGATATTTTATTAGAAATAGAAAACAAAAAAAAGTAAGAAAGGAAGCAGTTTTGAGGGTGACATAGAGCTATGCTCCTAGGATAGTTGCATGTAACAGGAAAAGCAGTGGGAGCAGCATGAAAATAAGTGGAATACTGATATTTATATCTATTTTATGGATATGAAAATGATTAAATGCTCACTAGACTATAACTCCATCTCATTGTTTCAACAGCTTTAAAGCATAATGATTCACAAAGTCTGTTATTTATTTCTTTTATAATGGTTATTCATTTTAATCATCAGTCTCTAGTAGCAATGAAGCATGCTTGAATACTTTTCTTTCACTAAAGGATAACTCCTGTATGATTCATGCTTATTCTTGTGCATAATGAAATTTTTAACATCCAGGCAGGCCTTATGTTGCTGAGTCTATTAATTAGCTAGTCAAGTTGTCATTAAATAGGAAGTTCTGGGTGGAGTTCTTTGTTGTTGTCATGAAAGGTAGTGAAAGCTCTAAGTATTATACTGGAGTTCCCAGTACATTCATTGCTCAGCTTGCACCACAGTTAACAGAAACAGCAAGAATCTGAATTAGGAAACCTACTCTTGTGACTTCTAAGTGTTGAAATGAGGTAATGCTGATAGCAGAATACATTTTATTTATCAGCATAGATTGGATTAAACTTCTGGTAGTCGATTTAACACATTTTTTTTCTGATCTTTTAAAGTAACAATCTGTGTGTCTGAGAATTATATCTCTTCTCTTGAACTCACAGAATTTCAAGAATGTGAAGGAAAAATTCCTCATTAAAGGCGTATTTGAAAAAAATACTAAGCAGTTAATCTGTAACGAAGATATTATTTTAAAATACAATCTATTACATTGGCAATAAAGTTACACCTGTATCCTGTAGAAGAGTAACATTCCTTTTCCTTTATTGTATATATTAATACTATTATTGGGTGACAAGAGAATATTCTCCATCCAGCATTCACTTAAATACACACTTAATCTTTCCAACACCTTTTGCAGAGAGTGTAAATGGTAACTTCATTAATCTGTTACTGCTCCCATGAAAGCCAAATCAAAGTATCCTGCAGTTATTTTAAAACTATGTTGCCTTGGCAAACAAAATTCAACCTTGGTTTAATAGAAGTACTTCATTAAAAAAAAAAAAATAAAAAAGCAAACTGAAGATACTTTGTCCTTTGGCGTACTTAAAAGAACAAAGTTCAAAACCATGAGAAATATTTAGCTTAATAACTCCTCATATTGTATCTTTTGGAGATTAAAGGAATGGAATACCCATCATTATGTTTTCTGACACATCCCAGGAGAAAATTTTTCCAACCTGAATGAAAAAATCTTTTAGCTGCCTTCTTAAATTTTCACTATATAGGAAAGAAAGCAAGAGAATGAAAGTTTTCTTATAAGGGAGCTAAGGAACTATTTCCAAAAAGAGAAAATATAAGTTCTTCTCTTTAATCTTATAGTTTATGCATTTTATGTAAAACACCCCTGCATCTTTTAAGGTGGCCCTCTGTCTCTATTATTACAAGTTACTATCTTAACAATTTTTTAATTATTATTTTTTTTTAAGTATTGTCTTTCCCTTAACCCAGTGCATATTTGGTTCTTTATCTAAAGGGGAAAAAATCCAGCAGAGGTAAATAAAGGTTTCTATTTTTCTCATACTCACGTCAAAAAACCTTGCTAATAATAATTCCTCAAGTCCTTTCTTGAAGATGATAGTTAAGTTTCACAGTTCACTCAGTAAAGCATCTCCTAACTCTGTCATCCTAGAAGCAGGTCTTGGCATGTCTGGTAGCACATATTTAGGTGTTTATAGAGATTGACTTGGAGCTGCACTGTAACCAGAGCTGCCATGTTTTAAAATTTTCACATCTACAAAATAGGAGGAATGGCTTATTGCTTCAGGACAAAGGGTCAACTAAGTCAAGGCTTTTTTCTCTAGAAGTTACTGCAACAACAAAATAAACATATAACTCCTAAGTGCTTCTTGGGTGTTTTCATGTCTGTAGCTCTGGGAATTTCTGATATGTGAGGTCAATTTAATTGCTTTTAACTGGTCTTTCTTATAAGTACTTTTATATTTTCCCCTCTTGAAATTGGGCAAAATTTTGCATCTAATTTTGAAACTGGATGGCAACCAAGACATGAGCTATTCCTAAATATATCTGTCTGTTTACTCCAAATTTTTCTCCTCTTTCAATTTTAGGTCCTTATTTCTGGTTATGTTACAGTGAAGAGTTGATCACTGTCCATTTTGTTCGTGTCACTCACTATTTGACTATTTGTCTATGGTATCCATTTCAACATACCTCTTTTCCAAACTGAAAACATTCAGCCTGCTCAGGTATTCATCATATGGAATGTATCTTACCATTTTGCAACAGGACAACCTCACAAAAACAAAATAAAACAAAACCAAAACTAAACTCAAAGTTCAACCAAACAAACCAGCACACTGTAAGGTGGACAAAGTATGGATTTTTCAGGAGAATATTGTATTTATTTATTTATTTATTCATTTATTTTAGAATTTGGTTTTATTCTTTTGCTTATAATTTTTGGCTGTTTGCTTGTTTTTCAATTTCTTCCAAAAGGAGACATTTTTATAAACTATCTATCATAATCCCATTTTCTTAGTCCTATGCAGCAGCCACCAGGTCAGTGTCCATCTTTTTATTTGTGAAATTTTGATTGTATTTAGAAGATATATACTTTTAATTTACACCGAATTTCTTTGGCATTTTTTTTTCCTGGTCACTCAGTCTTATAATGTTCTTCTACAGTTCTTCCACAAGTGTGTTTTTAATTTATTTGTTCACGTCTCTTGTCGATACCTTAAACAGCACAAGTCATTGCACAGACCACATAGAATTCTGTCAGGACTAGTGCTCCATTGCAAAAACTTAAAATTTACTCCTGTCCTGTTGCCTGTCTTATAACTAGTAATTTATCCATCAAAGTACTTGACCTTTTATCCCATGCTTTTATCGCATGCTGTCTTAACTTCCTTAAAAGCTCTAAGTGTTAACCTTGTTAAGAACCTTTGTAAACCATGCATCTCTTGTGAACATATTATCCTTACATGGATTTTTCCCCCTTTTAAAATAATAGCAGTTATGAGTTCAAGTCATTTAATAGGGGAATGCCATTCCATGACTCTGGACCCAAAAACTTCTCCAATGGTTTTAGAGTCACTGGTCTTTTAGAATACTCTACTACAGAGAAACTCACTGTGCTGAAGATATGTAAAAATGTCAATTTTTGCAAAATTTTAATAAAAAAAACGTAATTAAACAGGATTTTTCTCAACAGAATCTCATCTTCAAAACTGACACTTAATACAGATAACCTGTTCCTTGTAAATGCCTCCTTAAAAAAGTCTATTTACAACCAGACTAGGAACTTAAGGAACTCAAACTCAAGGTTTTTTGTGGGATCTGGCAGGCCCGCCGCAGCGCTGCCGTGGAGGGGGGCCCCTGGGATGGGGAGGCAGGCCTCCTGAAGAGATAAGGAGCATTGCACAATAACAAAGTCCAGACCCCCTAGATAAGGAGAACACTTTTTGGTTACGGAGACCCACAATTCTTTGAGGGATTTTATGTAGATATGTTGGAACCCATTGGTTTGTAACCCCCCACACCCACCTATGTACCCTTATAAAAACCTCTGTACTTTTCCCCAGATTTTGGGGATTTCTCATCACTGGCTCCCCTCCGCTGGGTGCTTTGCAATAAAGTTACCCCCTGCGGAATGGCCATACGAGTCCCTCATCTCTCTCTCTCCATGCCGGCTGGGAAGGGGTTGCCTTGCAGGATCACTGAGCTGAATTCACTGAGCTGAACTCACTGAGCTGAATTCACTATAGCCCGCCGTGGCTACTACCCTGCTAAGGCACCCCTAGGCTAGCCGAGGGAAAGCCGCTGGCTCCCTGGAAGGCATTCTCTGAGGAGAGTACCTCTCTGGGGTAGACCCAGCTATCCTGGCCTGATACCTCTCAGGCCCCTTCCCGGCGGAGCCGACGTTAGTTTTTGATTTGGAGTTAATGAAATATCATTCCTTTTATGTTAAATTAGAAGTCTGTTAAACACCAGTTGTGTAAGTCATAGAAACATAGTTTAAACCCATTTGAAAGATGAAGTACCATATCTGGAAGGAGTTCAAGCAACACTCAAATCTTTGATTGATGCCAAATGAGAGTTCATGCCAATCATAAAACAGCAGGAATACTCATCTAGGCTGTCAGGTTTTCAAGACTAACAGGGCTCCCATGCTGCTTGAAGAGATTGAGGAAGTTATGTTAAACAGATTTGTGATCTTCTTCTCTACAAGAGCAACAAAAAATTGCTATTATCCTGTGAAATGACTATGCTTAAGGTTTTTGTATAACTACACAGCAGAGGAATTCTTCATATCAAACGCTGGAATTGTGAGTTACTCAGGTTTAGATATTGACTCATTTTATGTGTCTGTGAGAAGAGGTAGGTGTCCAAATGCATATAAAAATTATTGTTGGATATTATCTTTTTTTAACTTCAAATTTGTAAGAAAATGTTTTTCACTCCCATGTAAAATCAGATAACTGATCTCAACCATAGGGAAAAAAAAAAAAAAAAAGTAATAAAATTGCAATGTCAAGAACACTGTTAGCAAAGTGACTTACCACACAGATATGATGAAAGGACATTATGACTTCCACTATGAGCAATTCTATGAATCTTTAATTTCCTGTTCTATCTCAGGGCCAGTTCTGCAAGTGCTTTATCATGAGAAAAGTCCCAGAGTTCAATGAGATTACTCACAAGGGTAAGGCAAAAGACAAATCTGGTACAACTTATAAGATCAAACTACAAATGCTGAAAAGATTCAGCTTTCAAGTTCTTTTGATCATGTACATACTTTTTTCTTTCCTTTTCAGTCTGAAAAAAAAGTTGAAACTAGAAAAAAATGCAACAAAGTATTCTAATAATTAAAATACTTCTTTAGTTAAAAAAACAAAAAAAACAAAAAGCTACTCCACAAGGAACATAGAAAAAAAATCGCTGATTTCTCCAGAAACTGCAGTGATCAATACAAACTATTTATTTTCAATCAAGAAAGGTTATGAAAGAAAATAAGTAAATTACCATGTGTTTTAGACATTTAAAGAGGTTGCTGAGGAAACAATATGGGGTTTTTTTATCAATTAGCTAATCAAAGTAACTGCTAAAAAAAGGGAACTCTCAATATGGAGTTATTATTCCACACAACTTTAATAAAGACTACTAGCTCATCAGATTTTTTTTTTAAGTAATGGAGGAAACTTAATTCATATTTCTGCCCTTTATGATGCTTCAGCCACAAAAATATAAGTGTCTGAAAATCATGTTATAAGAAATTAATTTTCCAAATATGACTAAATACTTTTTGCAATTTTGGTTGGATCATAAAATATTTAATGTGGTGTTTCTGAAAACTTTAATCTTAATAAAATAATTGTCCCGGTATAAGAAAGAATAATTTCTAATAACAAGAAGCAGTGAACATGCACTGTTTTATTAATACAGCTGTATATGTAACACTCCTTAAGTCATGAAGGCCCTGCAAAACACAGTCGTTTGAAATGTGATAGATAAATCTTTATTGAAATGTTAATCTATATGCAACTATAATGCCTCATAGTAGAAACTTTTAAAAATTTCTGTTAGTAACTAAGTTTATTAGTCTATTATATCAACAGACTCATCACTCGCCTAGTCAGTTCTAAAAAACAGTGTATTTTTATTCTCCCACCAAGTGTTTGCTGTCTCATACAGACTCTAATTTACCTAAACTTATAATACATTCGTTGCAGAAGAGGCGAAAAGGGGATTGATTTACTCTACCCAGTGATTCAGAATTAATTAGTTAAATTTGCACGAATTGCAAATGAATCAGGATTATATGTTAATTTGAACATTTCTGACAAGCATGAAAGAAAATTTAATGGAAACATATGATAATGTAGTGTTAAATTTAATTGTTTTCTTGCTTGTTTGTTTGTTTGTTTTTAATCTCAGGAAAAGAAACTTTGCTTTTATAAATAACTTTAATTGCTATTATGGACTAAGATATTTTCATTTTTAGCTTTATCTCAAAATGTGAAATTAGGAGTAGAATTTGATTGACTCTTTCTTGAAAAAGATATTATTATCCACAATGCACTTTATCCCACTCCTTCATGACCAACAGTGTTTAATACACTGCAATTATTCATTATATTATATTGCTAAGGAATTTGCCTGAGAATATTTAGTCTTACACTGATGAGACACTGTAGGATGTGCAATTAATATACCTGAATGAATGCTGGTCACAATCAGCATCAGCTTCTTATCTGAAATTTGCCATCCAGTTTGGAAACTGATTTCACATCAAAGCAATTTCAAACGAATCAGGGTTATGTCACAGGCAGTCAGCTGCTTTTTCTTTCATGTCTGGAGTCTATCAACTATTTCTGTTTAGTGCAATTGGAGAGCTGACTGTTGAATACAGGCTCGTGTGCAGAGCTTGTTCTCACAAAGATTTCAAACTTTCTTCTTTTGGCTGTAGCGGGTAAAACCTTATTTAAAAATACAAGCTTATAACTAAGTAAGTAGAGACTGTGATCCAAATTTTAGCTAAAGAATTGTCTGCCCTGTCATCCATGATAGGGCTATGTCCTTATTTCACATATATATATTCCAGGAGTCTAAGTCACTATCTTTCTTTGGAGAATCTCATTATCTCAGTATCTCATCAATACTTGAAGATATTAACTCATTCTCATTAGAGAAACAAGGTATCTGTTTCAGAATATTTTTAAGAATTGAGGTGTGGTAATTAAGTATCAAATTCCTGTCAATACAGAATGATTGCAAATAGACACAATTCCTCTGCATATAGTGAAAAAGGAAGCAGTAATTCCTTCCTGCTCTGGGTAATTCCTGCTCTCTGGGCAAGGTTTTAAAGTAGAGACTTGTCTTTTATAAAGCCAAACTGAATGAAATATTACTGTAGAAAACATGAATTTTTATTAAATGTATTGCCTGAAGATAAAGGAGGAGAAGAAAGGTAACTGCTTTATGGGGAGATGAGCTATTTTAGCTTTAAAAGAATATTGCCTTGGAAGGAAATGAGCATGAATACACCATAAATGAAATTTAGGTAAGAAGAACTGATATCAAGAACTCAATTTCTTGAACAACCTTGAAAAACTAATGGAGGCAAAAATACCTCTTTTTTAAAATACAGCTAAATAATAATCATGTGATATCACAATGACAGAAAGAGTCTGGTCATGATCCAAAGTCTTCCTTCAAATCCTGTATTCTGTGTTCCTCTACACGACTATAGAAATTATAACAAGATGTGGAAAAGATAGGGGATGTATGTTATATAGCTCACAGTGTATGAGGTGTCCAATCTATATTAGAGTGTGTACTTTATGCCACTTGTCATAGGCAACAATATCACTCATAGACCAACTCATATTTCCAACTCATACACCAAGCCTACCCACTTTGCTTATTTTTTTATATTTTAATTAGTTTGCATTCTGTTGATGGATTTCTCCAGATGTAAGAGGCTTGCTGAGTTTTTCTGATTATTTGGTTTATTTTTTCTCTTGTAACAGCTGAAACATAAAACAACCAAAGGTCAAGAAACTCCCTTGCTACCTCCTGCTTTTTGCTCTTCCACTTTTATTGGGGCATCTCAAAGTCAGTACTTACTTAATTTGTAAATCCATCTTTTGAAGTGTTCATAAATGTACTAGGATGACATTAATTTGCTGGAAGCAAAGGCTTTTTTTTTTTTTTTTTTTTTTTTGCTATTAAGAACCTCTCTGGGAGTATTCCCCAAGAAGTTTATTATGCTGAAAGGCTTCAAGAAAGACATTTTCATGTTGAGTTTTGGAACACTTGGTGACAACTCGCTGTCGGGATGATTTGTTTTGTTGATTGGTATCAGTTCTGAAAGAACCTACTATTGTGGGTTGTTTTTCAGATTGCTTAAATGCCTGCTGACGATAGTTTTGTTATGTTGTTTTGGTTAATTTAAAGGGAGATGGGTTATCTTTTTTCTACTCTAACACTGCTGATTATTCATTACCAGTTTAACACTTGGTTTTCATGTATGTTTATTTCTTTTCCTTTAAGATGAGCATTAATGGATAGGCAGTACTTTCTCTATTTTGAATATTGAGGACAATCCAGACATGAACAATTGATGTCTGTCTGTACATTCACTATTTTCCCTTCTTTCTTCCATGGGTCAATGTTTGAATTACTAAACCTCATGTTTGTTATGGATTTTTTTTAGGGGAAATTATAGTCCAGGGACAAAGGCAGAGAAAGAGAGAAGCAAAGAGCAGACAACCTAATTACGGCTAACTAAAGTTTTAAGTGTTACCTAAAAATCTATATATAATCATTAAAAACATGAAGCATCAATTAGGATGTATTAGCATATGAATATAAAGCACTAGGTACAGCAAGTCTGGGGTAATGTAAGTGCAAGAAGGTTTCTGGACACCAAGATGAATTCTGGGCCAAGTTCTGTTATTCATGATTACACTGATCTTCATTGTATTGTAGTTCAAATGTTACCACCTGAATTTAGATTTCTTTAAATATGGATGATGTTGTCCAAGGACCATTTCTGCTAGGCTAAATATGTGATTTAAGTGGATTATATGGTTTAAAATATTAAAGAATGACTCTTATTAACATTTTTATGAATTACCTAATCTCTCAAATTCCTCTATAAGAAAGAAGCATTTCAGATTTGGTCTCCTGATTATTGGCTGGGTCAGTAATCTTTGACTGCTGCCTACTAGACCTATGACTCCCAAACTCACAGTAGTGAAACTTCAGAAGATAGATTAAAGGGGCTCATTCTCAAGCTGTCTTATAAAAAACACCAGTCCAATACTGTTTGACAGTGAGATCAGACAGAACCATGCAAAAGATTTTACTAACTGGCTCTAATATGTATCATAGACTTCTCTTTACACCCAGGAGCTGCATATTTTTTTTCCTTCTGATGTTTCTTCTGAACTTTTTGATGTTACATTTAATGACAAAGTTTCAATTACTTCCAGTGTATAATGTCACTTAATTACCTTTAATTTTGAGGGTTTTATCTTTATCTTTTTAAGGTATTCCACTTTGGTAAAGTGTGCTAATGTTATACTCACAAGAAAAAATGACCTGGCTCACATAGTGAAATCTAAAAGAGGTTCTGAATATAAACCCCAAAGAGAGGATAATGTCCAGCCTCCCCCCAGCAGTACTGTGAATCCCCACTGTTTTCCTAGACAGGTTCTCTACTGTGGTTTCAATTCATAGGAACTAGACACTGCCTGTAAACTTACAGGATGTCTGGATACTCAAAGCAAGATTTCAATAGGCTGAAAAATTATTTTC
This sequence comes from Sitta carolinensis, assembly GCA_032173965.1. NCBI lineage: Eukaryota > Metazoa > Chordata > Aves > Passeriformes > Sittidae > Sitta > Sitta carolinensis. Next base: position 32,734,584 of record CM063283.1, read on the forward strand.
AGATAACAACTGCAAAACATAAGCCTACTTTCAGGATCTAAATTTTATTCTGTGCTTGGCCTACTCAGTCTCTTTGAATGTAAAGAAATCTGATGATGTCTGATGTTATGGATATTTTCTCATTAAAATTAAAGTTCAGTAAGTGGCAATCTCAATTTCATTGATGTTCTTTTAAAACTTCGGAGTTAAAGATATAAGCATATCTTCCATCATAGACAATATATTTTGCAAGCCAATTTCTTACCAAAATTTGAGTGCAGGGATAATGATGTTAGGAGCTTAGTTATTTGTATGCACAGCTCACTCAAAATAATTGAAATTATTTTGGCCACAGTGAAGGCTGTAACCATACATACATTGATCAGATATACCACTTGTCATCAAAGGGAGGTTTGACATGTATAATTTCCAGCTTTCAATTTTTTTCAGATATATTGAAATTTAAATAATAATACATATTAATAATAGGCTAGAGCAACTTTATTTGCTTTATTTGCTTTCCTGCACATTGCCTTTGCTTAGCTTCTTTCATTTTATGACACATTTAAAAATCTTAAACAACATATTCTTTCAAGGCCAAGATAGTTTCTAACTCTGCTGTTAATAATTTCTTTTTTTTTCAAGTATTTTCACTTCCCCTGTAACATTCTACAGGGATCTGAAAAAAACCTTCTTTTAGCTTTTATTTTCTATAATAAAGTGAAAATTACTATTTGTAGCTTGCTTTGTTCATTTAGGTTTTTCTTCTAATAGAGTGACATCAGCAATAAGATTTCCTCTGAAATTTGTAGTATAGGTTAGCAAATCAAATTTCTATGCCATTCTGTCTTGATAATCTCAGTCTTATGCTACAGAAATTCCATTCCAAACAGTAAAACTAGTATTTGCAGCCCCTTGCCATTTGAGATCTTAAGATCAATTATGTGATTTTTTTCTATATCTATATCTAACCTATATCATCTATATCTATATAGATCTATATCATCTATGTATCCATGCATCTTCTCACATTAATAAGCCTGTGTCAAACCAAACTTGCAGCCCTTCCAGCAAAACAGTTCTTGTATTCAATAACCAGGCATACTATTTACTTGAACATACTTGCACTATGGTATTTGATTATTTGTTTATTTAAAGCTTTTTAGTTGTGTGGTTTGGGTGGGGTTTTTTTGTTTGTTTAGATCTTGTGGGATTTTGTTCTGTTTTGTTTGGGTTTTGTTTGTGCATTACTTTGGGTTTTTTAATCATTACCTATCCTTCTGAACTCACTAGATAGCATACTGTTGAGCTAAGTTTTGTTTGGATCTGTAATTGGTGTTTTGACATGAATGTATTTTGTATTCTAGCTATTCTTCTGTCAGCTCACAGTTCTTTAATCAATTTTTTGTTATGAATAAGAGATATTTATCTATTATGGTACACTATTCTTTGTTTCTACATTATATTTGTACCAGGGTTTCTCTTTAAAGAACACTCTTTAAGAAAAGGAAATTACATAATACTGTACTTTTATTAACCGATTTTCTTTCAGATATTAATTTTACTCTCCATAATTCTTCTTATCTTTCATTTTGTGCCTATCCTGATATTTGTGTCTTCCTGCTCAACTTCTTTCTGTCTTTTTCATATTCAGTTATATATCTAGTACATAAATCTTTCAAGGTTGAAGCATTGCTTTATTTATATTTGTCTGTATTTCTGCTTCTTTTTACTTCTGTGGTGCTTAATCAATATTCTCATGTGATATTAAACACAGAGTTAAGAAAAGGGTTTTAATTTTTTCTAAGTTAGTGAGTTTATTTAAAAAAGAATGAAAAAGAAAAGCAAAATATTTTTCCTAAGGCTGGTCTGGAGGCCAGTGAGATCAAGATAGTGCTTTGATTGATCAGTGTGCAACAAATCTAATCAGCCTGTCACTGTTGGCTAAATTACTGACTTTTTTTATTACTCAAAGGGAACATCAATGGAAATTGCAGCAATGTTTCTAGCAGTTGGAAGTTAAAAAATAAGACTAATCTAAAGGAAGAGCTGTTATGCACACCAGGAGCAAAAAACTCAGAATACTTCCTATGCTTTACTCTGTACAAAGAATATGAAATTATGACCAATTATAATCCTGCTTCGACTGAGCTTTTTCATTACAGCTAAGGAGGATAGGAATAATAGACAACTACTAGACAAGATGATGAGTTTTTATTTATTGGAAGATAGCGAGGCCTGTCAATACCTATTTTAGCTTCTTTCACAGGAAGGAGTAAGAAGGGTGAGGGAATTAAGTGTGTAATCTACTTGTCTTCCCAAAAAGATGACTGAGAAATAGATGGAAGAGGACTGCAGAGCTATGGGTCTGTATCAAGGAAGTAATGTTATGTTCCACAAAAAATTTGCCAAGAATAAAGGAGGGTGGACAGGAATGTTAAATTTTCTGTGAATACCACCATGCTACAGCCTCATGCACAGAGCTTATTGATACAGTCATAATATATCTTCAAATTTTAGTACAATTCTTGTGGATGGCAAACCTAGGCTCCTGGCCAGCTCAAACAAAAAAACAGCTATCCGCAGGCAGAATGGAGCAGCTCCCTGCATGGAGTCCTTATCCAATATGACATTTTCCACCAGGTGTGGTTGACATGACAAAGATGTTGTCTTCTGAGGGCATCTTCCTGCCATTCACAGACTGAGTTAGGGCTCTGGATAGTCTGATAAAACTCATCAGGATCCTGTGTTATGGTATTTTTCATTCCTAAACAGGTTACAAATGCTCCTGGCTTATTTGTCAACCACCCTGCAAGTCTAAGCCTTGTGTCATGACCTTGTATTATCTCTGACAACAGCTGGACAACTGTTTTCTCCCAAAGCATGTTGGGGAAGTCATTACCCAGGTTGTATAGGGGAAAAATATTATTTTATTTTACTTATTATTTTGTTTCCTTTTTATTTTATCATTATTATTGAAATAACTTCAGTGTAGCTGACAAAACCAACATGCATACAGAAATAACATAGAAAGAAACACCTGATACTTCTCACATGTAAAGCTGAATACTCTCTACTACTGTCAGGACTTTGTGCAATGTCATGTTCCTACTAACCAATTAAAGACACACTTGGCCGGGAATATTATCTCTGTGTGCCAGAGGCTAGTTTCTGATAAATCGGAATAACAGATTTTGAAGCATACTGAGAATACACTCTAAAATACCCAAGTAAAAGAATCACAGAATCATAGAAAGGATTGGATTGGAAGAGACCTTAAATATCATCTAGTTCCAAATCTCTTGACCTGGGCAGGGATGCCATCCAACTAGAAGCCACATCCAGACTGGCCTTGAACACTTCCAGAAGTAAAATTTTTTTATAGTGGACACTTCTGGATCTTTGGAAGTGACTTCAGCAACTAAAATTTAAATTATTGTGGTCCATGAGGAACAGTAAATAGTAGTATATGGAGTTTGTGCTTACATAGACTTATATTCACTTTTTATAATCTCATGGAGAATTTACATCCCACTTAAACCCTTAGAATAGTCAATGTCACCTAAAGTATTCATGAAGCCTGGAAGTTTATTCCTACTATTTATTGTATATGTTCCATTAGAGTTTAGAAAGATCAATGTGCCAAGAAACAGACATTTTCCTTCAACAATACATAATTCATATTAGTGACTATTGTCTTGAGAACATGTTCTTTTTTAATTATTTTTATGGAATAAGTAAGTAAAATTAAATAATAATAAGTAAATATTGTGAATATTGTTGCAAATTTTAAGTATTGTGGAGCTCTATTTCCTGTAATGCTGCTCAAATGATAAGCAACAATGGCTATCTAATGGATGCATGTGGTTACTGAAAGTGGATTTTGGGGAGATACATAAAAACAGACTAGCCAAAGGCTAATTAGAGCAAAACATCCAGCTAACCACAGTGCTGATCAATGTCCATCTCATGTCAGGTGTGTAAGAAAGCAGCATTTGTAATCAGTATGCAAATATGAATCAATTATATTTCTCCATCAATAGTGGACAGCCCAGAGCCCGTTGAGCTCTCCTGCACATCACAGACTGAATGCCAGGATCTCCCCTTGAGTCAGGATGCCTCTGAAGATCTGTCCTCGAGACCAAGAAATTCCTTGCAACAAAAGATCTTCAGTGATTAAAATGTTAAACTTTGAAAGCTGAGATAAAGAATTGATTGTGCATATGTACTCCTTTAGGCAGAAATCCTTGACTAAATCTGTGTCCAACTCCCTTCTGAGAAGCTTATAAACCAAACTGTGTCCTTTCTAAATGTCTTGAATAAAAAAAGTCTCCTTGACAGCTTTGTCTGACACTGTCCTCTATGTATCTATGTCCTCTATATAATCAAGTGTACATTGACTTTAACCTTGTGAAACTGCTGTCACATATACTATTAAAGTTGTTAAATCTGTTTTATATCAATAAAAAGTAACTACTTCCCCCTTTCAAGTGAAGCATTTAACTTCGGTGCTTTTACTAAATTAAACTGTGCATTATTTCCCTGTGTCATAAGCAATGACAATATATGTCTAATGTAAACTCTTCAAAATACTTGGAAAGTCTCAGTTTTCAAGACAGTATCTATTGGTGTATTTAATTCAACTAAAGATTGCCAAAGTTTATGTCATTTGCAGCCCCTAATTTGCTATCACTACCCTTGTGTTTTTTTTTCTTTATTCAAGGTATATGGCAAACAATAAATTAAATCATATCCCAAAATTTCGTGGTGTGAGAAGATAAGGTTTTAGAGTTCTTCAGCAACCACCTGTGTAGAGATTCTTGATTACAAATGAATCTATAAAACAAGAGACAAAATTTATTGCATTTTTCCATAGAGTGCACAGTGACAACGAATGTACTAAAGGCATTTGATTGCACATTATAGCAAGCCTTCTAGTAACTTCTTCCTGCCACTGTCTTAGGCAAAATAAATTAAATAAAAATGACTGAATCAAACTGAATTATTAAAAAAAAAACACAAACCAACCAAAAACCCTTTTGATTATTTATTTGAATCTAACTTTTGCTTTAGAATTTTTTTTATGTATTTTTCACTTTCCACTTCAAGATGAAGACTTTTTCATTCTTCAGTTACTTAGAAGGTCAAGAATGTCATTATTTTCTATAATAAATTACAGGTTTTGTTAATTTTCACACAGTTTTATGTATGCAACAGTTTTATGTATTTCCCATTTGGTAAAAGGCTGAGAGAAGAGAGGAATTCTGCCTGATTGCTCTGTGTTGGCTGCCACATGTGGCTCCCACAAAACCTTAAATGGGTGTGTTATCCCTCTAGCTATTGAGAACAACACTGGGGAAAACACTTTACTGGAGTTGAGTGGAGAAAGAAGAGAGATAAAAGTAAGCAATGAAAATGAAAAAGGAAGTCACAAGGCTAGAAAAGAGCAGGAGACTGGAAAGAAAGAATTAGGAGAGAGCAAGATTTAAAAGCCCCAGCAGAGTAGAAACAAAATTCTTTTGGAAGGTACACAAAAGAGACTGAACAGAGTTTGCTGCCATCTGTGGATTGGCAGCAAGACTAGGGAGATGGAAAAATTGGACACGGTATCAGGACAGAATTTCTTTACAGGCCCTTGCCTGCATTTGGTATTCCGGTTCACCCAAAAGAGCTTATGTCTTTCTATTTATAAATATTTATTCTTCTTATTTATTATGTCTGTTTTCCAATACCTAGCTGCAGAGATTAAAACCTTTCTCTAGCATACTTAAGCTGTTTTGTTTAAAGAAGTGAGGCAGACTACTTCACCTCAAAGATGTAGCAGACATTAATTTCCATGCATTATGAATATAGCTACAATTCAAGTACTGAAGTTATGATAATCGTGGAAGGCATTTTTTTACCATAATATGAAATGAGAAAATAGGCAATATCACTCTTTCTTCACTTACATCCTTTTAAAAATATAGATAGTTTTATTTTGAGCTGAATAATTCCTTTGGAACATGCTAACTAATTTATTTGAATAAAGACACCGTCTATGAAGTGATATACCCAACAATACTTTTTTGCTGTTTGGTTTCAATTCGCAAGGTGGTACTTGATCTAAAAATTGGAATTTGTTGTTGATCAAGCTGGTCCACAGCTTTAATGAATTCCGGTTCACAAGACATTTACATGATTAAAAAAGATAATTCCTTTAAAAAAAATCAATTTAAAGCTCGAAGGAGTTGAATATTGCTTCTTTGAAGTCACTAGAGGGCCTTAAATTATTTTTCACTCATCAACAACAAATAATAAAATTGAGCAATGGTAATTTGTTTCACTGTTTACTTATAAACCATTTAAAATATCTAGAAAACAGCCTTTCTCTCAAACTGTCTCCAACTTTACAGTTTTCTCATTCAGAAACTCAGAGAAATGTAAGAACATAGTTCAAGCTGACTCATTTGTCTCACTCACAAGCAGTAAACAAATTCTTTATTTGTTTTGGTTTTTTTGGACCAGTTCTATTTAGCATAACTATTCCATTCAATATACTTGTTGGGGAAAAAAAATCACCCTCTTAAGCCTTTAAAAAATCCAACCAAGTAAAAATATAATCTCAAGCCACAACAAGTTGTTGTATCTAGGAGAAAAATGCAATAGAAAACCAGAGTATGAATGCTTTAGAGTACTCATCCTGGTAAATAAGAGTTTGGTTAACCAAACACTGTTTGTTAAACAAAAAAAACAAGAAATGAAATCATGTCTAGTGAATTTCTCAAATCATTGAAAAGAAAAAACCCAGCAACACAAAATAACACCTTGCACCACTCATTTAGGCTACTTATGGCATCTTAACTTGTGATATGCTAAGAAGGTAGTAGTACATATTTAATCATTTAATTAAAATTTATTATTAATAATTGTTACTTTGCAGTACTAAAGGTTCATCTTGTTAGCCATAATGGATAAAATGTGTTTCTGGGCAAGTTTTGACATAGCTGGAATTGAAACAGATTTTTTTTTCTTGCATATTTTGTTATATTCTCCTCACAGCTGTAAAAAAATAGAACAACAGTCTGTGATTCTTCTAACTTCTGCTGCTTTCTGTGACTGGATAATGTCACATGAAGTAAAACATGGCTTGAAATACATTCTGTTAAAGTGAGGATTACCATGGTTTGCTTCATTGAAATCATCTTGCTCTGCAGGAAGTAAAGCTTTCTGACAGCTGTCTGTTTCTCAGGAGCTAATAGCCAAAGCCACTTTCTTGTTTCCAGTTTTTTGCTGAAAGTCATGCAGTTTAGCAGCATAAAAAGGCACAGAAGCATATGTCCCTTGACAACTCGTTGTTGATATCAAACCAAACTGTAAACTATGATTCCCCGGGGAAATCTCAAAGACCTGCAACTGCAACTGTCTCCTCAGAAAGATGTGCATTATGACAAAATCACTCAGTTACAGGACAATCTGTCAAAGACATATTAAAGATTTTTTTTATTTTTCTTAATCTTTTATAACTTTGTGGCTGTCATTTTGGCCTCAAGATTTTCCATGAAACTTCTTTAGGATGAAGTTTCTTAATTTTTGTTATTTGGTTTATATACCTATTCATTTCTTAAAGCAAATAATGGAAGGGCACAGCTACCATTGCCTTAGGCACAGTGCTTCCTTACATTTCACAGAAATAAATTTTGCACTGAAAAAAATTATTTCTTTCTACTTTTGTTTTTTTCTTAGTATGAAATAAAAGTCTGCAAAGAAGATGTAATTAGAATGCATAGGTAAACAAACAAACAAATAACAACAGACTAATCCCGTTGCCATTTTATAACCAGTTAATAAAAAATTGTGATTGGTACAAAAGTAGAGGCTGGCCAAAATGCTTAAATACATTAGTCAAATGGCTTACTTTGGAGAAATAGAGAATAAAATTAAAAATCTTTACTGAAAGTTTCAAAATAAGCCATATTCCATTCATTTTTTAGTCAAGAATTTTTTTTCATTGCTGATTACAGAATTTTGTGCAACATTTTTAAAAGTCTTTTCATTTCATCAATTGAATTTCTTAGAAGAAACTTGTCATTTTAAATTGACAAGATGTTTTAACTTATTGTGAGAGACTTGTCAATATTTCCCTTTCTGACTATAAAATCTTTACTAGACTTAATCTCCTAGAGAATGCATTGGAAGCATATTTTTTTCTCCATGTGTTACACACACACACAAGAAACCCTCCCCTCCCACGTTTAAATGAGTCTTCCAGAATCGACCAGCTAAATACATCTCTATAGCTGTAAATTGCCACATAGATTGCAAAGCAACACATTTCACTAGAAACCCCACTGACATCAAGACAAGAAGTACAGCAGATTTGATTAATATTGTTTGAAAGGAGATGATCTGACAAGCCGTGACTTTGGGCTTTTTGGTTTTTTTTCCAGAATATAAGGAAAGCTGGTTTTATTTTTTCTATCATAAAAACTAAGAACCAGTTTTAGAATATGCACATTTGCAGATTTCTTATAACTGTGCTGACCTCCCTCCTTATTACATTATAATTGAGTTCTGTAACTCTTGTTAAAGTTCTCCAAAGAATCCTCTGGTACAAGTCAATTGATTTTCAAGGAAAAGAAAATTCTCTGAAGTACTTAACTCCTTTAAAACTTGAACTGAAACTGGGAAACATACACTGCCTACTGACCAACAATTCTTTTTGTTTGTTATCCAGGCTCCTCTTGCTGCTAAAGATCCCTTTAGGAGAATCTAAGTAGTGTTAAGGCAAGACTGCAAGAAAGGCAATTAAATATGTTTTTTTCAGCAGTAAAATCATGCAAAAAAGGATCAAAGCAAACATTATACATAAAAATGCATAATTATATACATACTAATCCATACTTTAAACAGCCTGATATTTTCAGTGAATATGGGTACTGTGCAGAAAAAAATAAGATTTACCTGAAAGGTAGCACAAGCAAGGAGTTAATCTGAACACACTGGAGCTGATGATCACTCTGACCTGAAGGAAATAATCAGTTGCTTAATGCATAAATATAGTCAATCCACTGGCAAAGAAGAGTGGGATGAAAACCAATGCTGCCAAGGAAGTGACAAGTGGCAGGAAGAAGATGAAGTGGAGGGTATATTCCACATGGAGAGGAAATTATTCTTCTGGTACATCAAATTGTTATATCAGTTTGATGAAAGTGCAAAGTAATTGATTTTAATGATACTGAGAGATATAAAAGTAGTTTGGTTACATACTTTGACTCAAAAGCTGCACAGCACTGCCATTTTTAAATTTTTCTAAGACTGGTTTATATCCATTTATATTCCAATGAATTTTTCCACAACTTTGTATGAAACAGTATCATGATGCTTACTAAGGAACATAGGTTGAACTGTCAAGGAGATTTTACAAAATAAGCACTGTGGCATTAATTAGGCAGGATCAGTTTTAAGAAACAAAACAATTTATGAAAATTATTTTTCCCTTAATCATTGAGGACATTATTATCAATATTATAAAGATATGGAGGGAATGTAGCTTCTGATTTTTAATTTGACAGATTTTATTTTGTTTATGCACTTTCAGAAAGAATTAATTTTAAGAGAGTGAAATGTATGAATTGGGCATGCAGGAACAGCATTATCTTTGTGCTAGGACTTCAAAGGAAATAAATATTTCTCGGAATTATCAGAATATTTAAAAAAAATACAAAAGATTTTCCAAACTCATGTGCTATCAAAATATCTCTTTTCTCAAAAAAATACTTAATAGAAGTTTGACTTCTTTTACACAGTGCTGCCTTTCATTCAATAATTTTAAAGTACTTTTCATTTGTATGATTTGATATTAAGATTTGGAGTTTAGCTTATCTTAAAAGAAATGTTCAGAAGAAGCAGAAAGTTAAATTCAAGGTCTATCTTTATAAAGTAAATCCAGAAGACAGTTCTGTTTCACACAGCTTATTATGATAGATTCCTTACATTTTTAAAGATTACATAACCATTTAATGTGCCAATATCCTCGAAGCTTTAGAAACAGGCACTGCTACTGATGTTGTTGTTGTTATACTACAAAATCATAGATCATTCAGCATATAAAAATGGAGATGAATCATTACGTCCAAAATAGGTCAGATAAGGAAGGAAATATTTAAGCTTTCTTCATTTTAAAAGGCTCAAAGAGACTGGATGTGCCTATTGTATTTTAGGGGGGGGGGGGATGGTTTGTTTGGTTTATTTTTGGTTTTTTGGGTTTTTTCTGGAACAGTTTTTTGAAATGCAAAAGTATGTAAAACTTTACAATTTGTCTTTTCAATGTAGTGAAAAAAAAACCCAAAGAATTAAAAAAACATTAAAAAAAATAATACAAGTAGTTAAATACATGTATGTTTAACATATAGTTAAATACAGTTACTTTTATTTTATCAAGACTGTAGGTTGGGCATGGAAATGCAGTTATTGATTTTCATATGTGATGAGTTCTACACGCTGGTCACATGGCATTTGTATACTTCACAAAATAAAATCATTCTTATTTTTATTCTTACTACTAAATTATTAGCTTGTTTTCTAATGCTGCATCAAAGTAGAAAAACCCAACAAAATAAAAGGATGGGACCTAGAATAGAACTACTTCTGAATCTTTTTTATGGATATTTATAATATGTACAAATTGAGATATATTTCTTTTGTGTCTTAGACTTTAGACATAGACACCATACAACCAAAGCTAATTACTGTAATGCATTTCCTCATATTTTTATTGCACCATCAAAATAATCTAAATTGAGTAATTCTGGTTTCAAAGCACATCTCAAATATCTGATAAATGACTGCTGCTTGAAAAGCAGAAATCCTAAACAGACCTCTGAGAGGGTCTATGAAAATAGAGCACTTGGGTATTTACTTCCAGCTGAACATATTATTATTCTCTGGTAGAAGAGGGCACAAATTGACTACACTGGGGTTCTTTACAGGCTTAACATCCTGTTGAAAGGGATGTCTCCTCCCTCCACAAGTTTTTGGAGGTCGCACAAATATATGAAATCTGAAAAAAAACAGCTATTTACCATTACACTATCTCACTAGTTTACTAGAATGTGTTCAATCAACAATTATGGACCAAAAAGTGTTAAAGGATTTATGAAGTTAAGACAAGAGATGAATAAAAAGGTAGGGAAAAATTGCCCTATTTCCAATTTGAACACTGGAAAACCATATAACAATGTTCTATTTAGCAGTGATAAAATTACACTGAGAAGCAATTTTTAAGTAAAAATCATGAATGACAGAGATTTTAGCAATGAGGAGCAGAACAATGTAACTGATAGCGTATCTTCCCTTCTGCAAGCAAACAAGACCTCTTTGTAGTGTGAATTACTTCTTCGGTATTGCACCAGTTTTGAACGCAGCAAGGTGTTTTAGAGGTCCAAAATTTTGTGAAAAAAAGGTGAAGAAAGTGTGAATTAAGTAAAAGAAGCTAAGAATGATTTCTTTTCAGATACAGAATGTGATAGTTCTTTTCTCCTACATGTCTCTCCCCTGATTAGTGGAGGCTTTTTTGCAGAAGTTATTTTTAGGAAAGAAGGCAGACTGGACTCTTGGTTGTTCCCGTTCTTCAGGTTGTTTATTATTTTCTTATCAGCAATTTCAGCACACCAGGCTTTACACCAACCAAGTGTGAAGGAGAACAGATGCCAAAAAGGCCCCCCGAATACATGGGATCAATACATGGGATCTTAAAGATAATTTACCCAATTATCACTAAGAATGTATATTATTACTATTTTTCTACCAATAACTAACTAAACTTCTATTCACTGTGGCACATTGTGACCAATCGTTCTGTGTCCCAAACCCTGCAGAAAATGGAGTAGATGAAGAAGGAGAAGGAAACCTAAAACCAACAAGGATGCTCCATCTTGTGTCATCTACTTACCATACTAACAAACCCAAAAACCTAAATTTCTGACCCTATAGTAAATGACATACTATGCTACTATCTAATTTACATTCTTGAGAATTCTGTTTCACCCCAAAGCCTAGGAAGAAATTTCCATGGATGAAAGTTAAAAATAGTGTCTGTCAGGGGGTTCAGATCCTTCAAAACATGCAGGGAAATAGTCTCTACATTCTGGATTCCAACACAGAAGGAATGATTTGAAATATTGGAATGAAACTGCTGCCCAAACCATTCAATACAGAGTTGGGTCAGAATAAGGAATGAAACAAATGTTAGAAAATGAGTGGACACTGAAAGAGATGGTCTCAGATCAGACATCAATTAAGAGTGGGTTCAATGAACTGCCTGTGCTGCAATTAACCATAGTTATATACTCTTAGTGTGCCAAATTCCTATGAGAATTACAGTAGCATTCATTGAACTTGTATGGATACGAAATACAAATTATCCTGAGAAAAGAATCATGACAAACATCCTCTTTTTGGACTGAAACTGGATCTGGAGGACTGGAATTCTATGACAATTTGTATACAGTAAGAATAGTATTAATAGTGAGTGATCTGAAAGGTACACATTACCTTGGATTACATATTTTTTTGTATTAACTTATTAGACTGCTGTGGAGGGAAGGCTAAAAATCTGTGAGCATTTTAGAAAATAAGAAAATATCTTTTTTTTCCTTTTGGTGAAACAATTTATTCAGTAGAAGGAGAACCCCAAAAATATGTCTGATACACAATTTTTAATAAAATAATTTTTGATACCTTCAGCTCAAAAGTATTTTGAGACTGTTCTCTGTGACCAAATTATCAGTCTTGGACCAATTATGAAAAATTGGTCAAGATATGACTACAGTTAAATTTTTCTTTGAAATAAAACTTTTTGCCTTTTCAAAAGTTCAGAAGTGAAAGTGAGTCACTGAAAAGATTAATAGCTAGCATTGGTATATGCACTAGATTCTACTGGGTCTGAAACATACAAAATGGTCTGAATGAGTGTATTTCCCTGTATACAGGAATTTATTGTAATTTTTTAAATCTTCTATTTTGTAATATTTTTCAAAGCAATAATTTATTTTTAGGTGTAATTTCACAAGGAAACTAAATCCATGAAAAACTTTTTACTTTTTCACTTTTAAATGATATTGCAGGTTAGCATAAATAAATTTTTACACACAGATCTCAAACCTGAGTGTGGTTTGTATGAACATAAATAGACATAAAATTCAATATAATAACATATGGAAGTCTCTTAACATCAGAGACAAAAGACAAGATTAACTACTCCAAAATAAATACAAGACATAACTGAGAAAAATCATGTTAAATAGTAGGAATGACCAAGAATTCACATTTGATCCTTTAATCTGAATATTAATGTTCCAATAGTTAATGCCTACTTCTACTTGGATAATCACTGGAAACATTTCTGGTTTTATCTTTTCACTGTGACCTGTACAAGAGGATACTCCCTATCTTAAAGCTTTTTGTTATTATGACCATAAAAGTAAGCAATAACTATCAAATGAAGAATTATATCCTGCCACCTTTACTCCTGCTTAACAATAACTACAGTGCATTTTATTATTTGAGACATAGATGAAGAGAAACAGATTAGCCATATGTAATTCTTCACTGCCAAATTACCTCAGGATTAATTTCCTATTTTTAAAATATACTTTGCAATGGTTTGCTTGTAAAAAGCACTGCATAAAATATAGTTTTATTTATCATTAGATAGTGAAACCTTGACATTACAGGAACACTTGAGAAAATGGAGATGAAACATGAGAATTGTAAAGCTAAAGCACATTATGCCATTCTGTGGAGCCTGTCATTCAAGCAATGTTGTCATGGTTCAACACAGGTTGATCTCCTTAGAGAAAGCATTGAGTTACAGGAAACTGAGATCACTTTATTTCTGAATGACAGTTTCCAATCAGGGGCACTAATGTACTTATCTTCTCTACTTAAGCCAAATGGTCTTAACTTTTCTGAACATTTCTGTTTAGAACTACCTTAAGGGATTTACAGAAAAGCCTTAAGAACTATTGCAAGCATCATAGAACTCAAAAGAAAAGAACTCAAGTGTTTGTTTGAAAGGTTCTAGTGGTTTTCTCTAGTGTTTTGTTTGTTCATTTGTTTGGGGGGTGTTTTTGTTTGTTTGCTTAGGGGTTTTTTTTTTTTTTTGGGGGGGGGGTGGGTGTTTGGGGTTTTTTTGGTGGGTTGGATTTTATTTAAAAACTTGCCTTAGAAATTGAAATGTCAGTTTGCAGTAATTCCAAATAGGATGTGAATATTATTTCCTACTCTTAAAATTCAGAGATTGATTCAGTTTGGTGTTACTAGGTAATTAATATACAACTTTGTTAAGTGTCCCAGCAAATGTATCCAACATGGGCACTTAATCACAGTATCTCAGAATCAAAGAACAGTCTGGGTTGAAAGGAGACCTCAAGGGTCATCTAGTCCAACCTCTTATGGCAAAAGCAGTAGAAAAGATGGCACAACACCCTCTCCAGCTGAATCTGTAAAGTGTCAAGTGCTGGGGAATGAACTCTTCCCAGGGGATATTATTCCAATGGCTAATTTCTCTTTTGAAGAATTATCCTCTTGTGTCTAATCAGAATATACACAGGACTAATTTGTATCCATTGCCTCTCATCTTTTCCGTGTGACTCCTTGTAAAAAAGGGAGACTTCTTCCCCTTTGCAGCCAGCCTTTAAATACTAGAGATCATGACAAAGTCTTACCTTAGCCTTCTTTTATCTTTTATCAGAGTGGAAAAAACCCTATTCTCTTAGCCTTTCTTATGTCAGGCTTCCAAGTCTTTAAACAGTCTTTGTAGATGTTCTCTGATCCTTGCCCTCCTCCCCACATCTTTATTTAGTACCATGGAACCATGGAATCATACATTTTGTTAAGTAGGAAGGGATCTTAAAGATATTTAATTCTGCCTCTCCACACTATGGGCTGGGACCCGTTCCACTAGACCAGGTTGCACCACCTAGCCTGGTGTTAAACTGTTTCAAGGATGGTGCATCCATTACTTCTCTGGCCAACCTGTTCCAGTGCCTCATCACCTTCCCAGCATAGGATTTCTCCCTAGTATTCAATTTAGACCTACTGTCTTTCAGTGCAAAGCTATGTGTCCCTGGTCCTGTCACTACACATTCACATTCTTGTCCAAAGTCCTTCTCAGCTCTCTTGTACCTTTAGGTACTGGGAGGTTGCTAGAAGGTCTTCCTGATCCCTCTCTTCTGCAGACTGAACAACCCCAACTTCTCAACCTGTCTCACCCTAAACAGGTCCATGTCCTTCTTATATTGAGGATCTCAGAACTGGATGTAGCATTCCAGGCAGTTGTCTCACCAGAGAACTGCATTTTGGAGTTTTATTTCAGCTGAAACCCATGGTGAGCTTTGCTGGCAGATTCTACTATCATTTTAGGTTTTGTACAATGTGCAGAAGAAATATGAATGGCACCATAGATATCACAGTCATAGTCTATCACACATAGATCACAGTCTTTTCTGGCCAACTTTTTGTCAGGTTGTGAAGAAGATGTCCAGCCCCCGTTCCTGACTTTGTTTCCACACAGTCTTATTCTTTTCTGTGTTGGCATTCTCCTTGAACCCTGCAGAAACAAACAATCCTGACTGGACACTCCTATTTCTATTTGCAATTTAGCTTTTCTCACTTGGTACAGTTCACCCTTCTAAACCTTTTCACCATTCATTTTCACAACTTCACAGTCTCCTCAGAAGTCTGACTCAAGGTGACCAGACAGTTCCATACCAGGGCTATGGCCTTGGATGACAGGCAGATGAACCCCTTGGAATGGGAGGAAGCTAATGGAAGGCTTTACAGAGTGAGAGAGGTTCAAGATGCAGAAATATCTAAAGCAAATTATGCATTCTGCTGTCTGATTTTTTTACTCTCATTTGTAACATTTGCTGCTTCTCTTGTTTGTTTTCTTTGGCTACTAAGGTTCTAAATGGGAAATTTGAGAAAAATACAGAATGTATTTCATGTTTTCAGTCTCTGAAACACCATTAAAATGACAATTCTCAGTTAACCAAATGCCATTTTTCACTTCCAGTGCAGCAAAAGAAATTCAAAGTACAGTACTAGCATCAGTGAGAATAGAAATCTGACCAATACATTACAGTTTACATGAAATCCTTGATTAATTCATATAAATTTTTGTTTTTATAAAAACCTGGCAGGTTCTGTCTAAATCAAAAGGGAAATATTGATCTTGTTTTCATGATTTTATAGCTGAAAAAAAATTGCAACAAAGTAAGGGAAAAGTGAGGTTTTTGATCAAGTTTGCATCTCACCTGAATGGATTATCTTTTAATGGTGAGAATTGAATTCACAAAAAAATCAAATGAGAGAGCATTTTATGTTTTCTTCCTGCATGTCAATGGGAAAATGAGTACCAACTATAATGTAATTATTTGTTAGTTTTTTATTACTTCTATCGGCAAATTACCTTAAATTTTCATTCTCTTGCAGATCAGGAAAAGAGTGGGGGCAGAAAATTTTTTTATGTAGGAATTTTTTTTATGAAATAGTGTATTAAGAATATACTTTTATCAATTATTTTTTTTCCTGTGTTTAATTTTTTGTATAAAATTGTATCAAGTTAGACGATTATTATCTAAATGAATAAAATTCATACTGTAAAATAAAATTTAAAAATCTGGATGAACTCAAGATTTCCAAGTACTCATCCTTAAAATTTCTAGTGTAGTTTTTGTAGTGCTGTGGTTTAAACCCAGCCAGCAACTAAGTACCATGCTCCACATATTTACTCTACCATTCCCCACCCCTCATGGTTGGATGGGGAAGAGGACAGGAAAAGGTCAAATGCATGGGTTGAGATAAGAACAGTTTAGCAATCATCAACATTATTTTCATCGTCAATCCAAAACACAACACTGCTTGTACCAGCTAATAGAAAGAAAACTAGCTCTATCCCAAGCTCTATCTGTCCAGCCAAAACAAGGACATATGGGTTTTATGTTTTTAATTGAATAATTCCAAGAAAAAAATCTTTAAAGAAAGAATACATATATGAAGAAATAATACCTATATCAATTTAGTTCCATTTATTTCTATTGATTTAGATACAGACACATTTTTAAAGATTACTTGCTATTCACATTTATTAATAACTTGGAAATCTATCACACCTTACCACTGCATAAAATTAAATGTCTACATGTCTGTATTTTTTTCCTCTCTGAAGTGAAACTTACCACGGTAAGCTGGAATAGCTGGAATAGTAAAAAAATAAAACAAGAGTCTGATGGCTGGGAAAGAAGACGATGGTTTGAATAAGCAAACTTTACAGCTTTTAATTTTTTTTTTCTCTTTTGATCCAAGTAGTCTTCTGTATCTGTCTCCTTTCACAGTTAATGACTGTTTCCAGAACTAATGCTTTCTAGTTCACTCACATAAAAACATCTTCCTTAGCTTCCATAGCATTTCATGCCTCTTCTCAAAGCACTGTTTTTTTCCCTTCTGCTAAGATTCACAAAGTCAAAATCCTACTGATTCTGCTTGACAGATCTGTGAATCAGTAATTAAAAAAATCAAAACAAAAACAAAGACAAGAACCCAAAACAAATTAAAACAGGACAAAATCAAAACAAAACAAGAAAATACAACAACATAAACCAAACAAAAAACAAATGAACAAATGAAAAAAACGAACCCAAACCAAACCAAACTTATTAATATCCAGTTTAAGGTCTGTTAGACCTAGTATATTTCACATTGAATAAGTCATCATTTATTTATGATATTCTGGGACAAATAGTTTCATTTGTTCAAAATACTTAATGCCACTTTGTTGCTTCAGTTAGGAACAGCCCACAAAGTATATCTGGATTTTTCTTTTTTCTTGCAGAGGTCAATTCAAGACTTGATTTTCTTGGACACTTTGGTGATCTGAAATCACAGTCAAGATAAGTCTATATTCTCATATATATTAATTGCATATTAATGTAGGGTTTCACACACACAGTGGGATCTGAGTGTTTTTTACTCAATCTTCCCATTTTTCTCTGAATTTGCAGCACAGGTAACACTGTCATGCAGGAGCCAAGCTCATTCTTTCTCTTTAGCCTTAAGCAAACTGTCAAACCAACCAACCAATAAAATGATCAACCCCCATTTGTCTACCCTTGTCATAGAAGCTTGGGAAAGATTAGGATTTTTTTTCCTAACATATTTTTCATAATATATTGTAACTTTTTTTTTTTCTTCAATATCATGATTTATTCTATTCTATTAAAATATAGTCTTGGAGATTTTTTGTTCCTATTATTACTTCACTTTTTCTAAGCTCGAAACACTTCTATTTAGGTTTATTGTGATTGACAGGCAATCAGTTGCTCCAAGATCATTCACATTGTTTTTAGCTTCTCAGGCTATGAAAGAAAGGAGGAAAAAAAATATTTTCCAGATAATTTGTATCTGAAGATAAGGTCCAAAGATAAGGTCCAAAGATGAGGGTAATTTTTTTCAAAAATATTTTTTAAAAATTATTGTATTTTAATTTCTATGTCAACAGATTGATGAATTGAAAAATTATAGCCAGGTAATAAGATTGTTTTAAACAAAAGGCAGTTCTGTAAGTGTATTGTGTTAGATTCTTTTATACCTGCATTGCCTTATTCATTCAGCTTTTACTGTGTACTCGAGGGGAGAAGGTTAAACTATAGCAGCAAGATCAGTAAAATATGTTTATTTCAAATAGCTGCAGATGAACCTTTCTGAATGATTAGTTGACCTCATAGACAAAAACTCCAAAATAAGATAAGACAGGGATCTTTGTTTGTTAAGGAGGTTGTAAAAAAATAGTAATTAAAATATTGCAAAATATTGTACTACATAATTAAACTGTATTTTCCATGTGCTGCAGGCTTCTATAGTAAAAGCTTTTCAATTTTCAGACTGCCAACAAGTAATTTAATTTTGGGCAGAAATGCTCTTTTACATTGATGTATTGTAAAACTGAGAGAAGATGGTATTTAAATTATAGTCAGTTGCAAATTAGTGTAGTCAGATGTAAAATAGATTCCATTTAAGAAAAAGGTGCATTTCTTAAACATTAAGAAAGACACTTAATAGCTTTGGGTACACATACCTTGTGCTGATGCTTTACAGACTACAACAGTCAATACTTGCTTCTTTTCTTTTTCAGAAGGCAACAGACTGGAAATATATCAAGTAATTTGATTTTTTTGCCTTAAAGGGTATGTGAAGTCATTCTTTCTTCCTTGGCAATTAAAGAGATAAAGTGAGAAGAAAAAATAAAATTAATAATAATAAAAAATAGAAAAAAATATTTTAAAGAAGCATTTTGGACATTCTCTCTTTGACCCATATCATTACCTAGGCATTGTGTAGAAAGTATAAACTTATAGTTATTCCAGTTTATTACAGTGAGACATTAGGAGAAATAATGTTTTAGTATAAAAGAAGCAGGGACTTCTAAATTCTGAGAAAAAGCATAAACAATTTAGGATACAGTTCAGTTTCAGGAGAGTTCTGGAAGTCTGACTTTGAAAGCCACAAGTGTATTTAAAATTATGCAGGAAGGAAGACTGCACATCTAAGAGTTTTGGGAAGACTACAGCATTAGTTTATATGTTCCTATAAGCAAAGATCTTAGACTTCAACTCTGTCTTTGACCAGAGTACCAGAGGAAAATCCAACTTCAAGCAGAAGTGAGGTATTATCACATTAAGTGAACTTGAGGCCATGTAGAGGAATTTGGATAAACTCTGAGAGTAAAGTTCTGTATAATTACATTGTTCATGCTTGCTTATAGCTGTACCCAAGGATGTCAGTGATTGAGTGAAAAAGTAGGAAACAAGTAATTTGTTATTTAAATACATGCATGTAAGTTTATATATACAAATGCTTAGAACTAGACTAAGATATATGTTTTCTTTCTTTCCTCAGCATTTGGTTAAACACTATTATTCTGAAAAGTAATGTTGTTAATCTTCACCTTGTCATCAAAGAAATATATAGAAGTGTTTTTTTCACTAGCATTTCATTCTTGCTTTTTTGAAACCCCTGGCTAGCCTTTAAGTGAGGGTGTTCAAAATGATTCAGCAGATTCTTCATGCTGCATGGCTCTTAACCTGTTTGTTTTAAACATGAACTATCTATAGTTTTTAATATTCCTGGCACATTTCCTTTTCTCTCAGCATGAAGTTCATTATCCTATGCAAGACAAATTAGCATAAAGACAGCCAATTTTAACTGAGCATCAGCCTGAAAAAACTGAGGGACTGAACTATCAGTTTCGCACATGAGTCTGTGTCATGGCATGAGTCAAATAAGCTTCAGATGAGGATCAGCAGACCAGCACTGATACTGTTCTTAGCAGTTCAGCAGCCAGGTTCAGTGATTTTTAAAAGACTGGGTCCTCACAAACAACTCTTCAGTGTAGCATTGTGCAACAAATCTTCCCAGAGCTTCTTGTTGTATTTTGCCCTAGCTTACAACTTGTTTCTCTCTCAAATCTAACAGGTATATCAGGTATATGAAAGAAAAAAAAAAAAAATTAAAATTTCAATAATAAATATAAAAATGTTGTTTTTATTTAATTGAATTTCATTCCTTCACAACACCAAATGAATGCCTTAGACAAGCAATTAGTCTCTCAGTTAAAGGCTTGAATATGGCAAAAAATTACTTGCTGGGAAAAACCAGGATTCCAGATATCTGAAAAAGTTTGTATATGAAACCATACAAATTGTAAGGTTATAATAGTTGTGCAAAAGTATGCATTCTCTGTCTCCATGGAAATCCCTCCTATCTCCATCTGAGAGGGAAGGAACAGCTGGCAAAATCAAAGCCAGCATTATCCTTTCAAAATCAAGAACAATACACTATGCACGGTCAACTTTCCTGGAAAGAAAAATGCTTGTTTGCTCAAAAGCTAATGAAGTGCACATGCCTCAAAATAACAACTGGGAAGTCAGAAAGTGCCCTAAACTCTGCCAGCTCTGCTGTGTCATAACACAGGGCTCTCCCTTGACAGTAACTGTGAATACTAGATAGACTGAACTATGCAAATCAAAAATGATTGATGCTTATTCAGAATCCTCACAAAAGGCTGTCCTTGATATGGACAGCTTAAGGTATTCAACTAATAAACTCACAGTGCCTTAGTTTAGCAAACTGAGAGCCAGAAGATGCTCCCCAAGTACCTGAAGGTATAATTGAACTTTGGCAAGACATTTACTTCAAGTAAATAACTTCCCACTGGTCTACCCTCAGTGTTATCTGGAGGTACCTTGTGTATTGGCAGCTGTCCAGCAATCTGGAATTACTGAAATTTTGGCAAAAGAATTGTTCAAGCTTCTATGGTGGATGAGCAAATTAGAGGTGCTGAGCCAACACCCTCCACAGTTTGACTTCTGTTGGGTGCTGGCATAATAAAAACATAGACAATTTGGTTTTCATTATATCCTTTGGAAACTGGGATCATGTCTTATGTTTTCCTTTTCTATTTCAAGTACAAACTGCTAGAATGATACACAAGTTAAAATAAACAAAAACTCCAGAAAGTGCCATAGAAACAGAATTTCTAATAGTCTGACCATATAATTTATCCTTGTGTGCTCAGGCTTCCATAGCTGCAGAACTGTTTATGTGGACAGATAACATATCTTGAAATGAGAAGTAAGTTTCAGTTTTCCCCTTCTAATGTTAGGTCTGGGCAAATCCCTGACATTAAATTCTACATCTTGGCACTATTTTATGAGGGACTGTTCAAGTCCTCCCTTACTGTGAAAATGGTAAGTGAAAGGGCTTGAAGAAAGGGAGGAGACTTTCAAAGCATATACTCCTTCAAATTCTCACCACAGGCACAATGAGATTGAAGGATTAATGGGCTGAGAGAGTTATAGAACTCTGGAGCCACAGAATCAGTCAGGTGGAAAGAGACTTCAGGAAGTCTATACTCCAAGATCCTGCTAAAGCAGAAGCAGCTCTGAGGTCAGAAACAGTGGCTCAGACCTGCATTGAGCCTGATTTTAAAAACCTCCAAGAACGGAGTTGGAAAAATCTCTAGGAGTGACCTGCTCCAACTGTAGTTTTCATGTAAATAATGATGAAGGACTGGAGAAAGAGGTGAGCAAGAGAAAATGTAAATTTTAAAGGATCATCTGATTTTTTACATCTTGACTGTATTGTCTAATTAAGGCGTTTGGTTTTCTTTGTGTTTGGGTTTGGACTTTTTTTGCTTTTTCTTTGTTCTTCATTGAATTGTTGGGGGTTGGTTCTGTAACAAAGATGACATTCTTTAATAGTGTAAGCAAAAGTCTTTTTGTCAAAATAAATAAAAATTCTATTGATATAAACTTTAATTCAGGATAAGAAACAAAGAAATCTTTATAAAGACAGTGTTATCTTGCAGTTCAATGCAAGAAAAAAGAATGCATTTTAATTTAAGTATTCATAAATTGTGTCTATTAAAGAACTTCATTTTTTATGTGATATAATAAAACTGTATTGCTATAAACACCGTGTTGCCACAACAATGCCATCTGAGAAACTTAAATCTGTAAATCTTGACTGTTTCATGTTGTCTGGCATGTCTATAAACATTTTGTGCACTTTAACTTTTACAGGCTGTATTTAACAGATTATTGAAGTCAAAACAAGTTTGTATGGAGGCAGCTGAGAACCTTATGTGTATTTTTGCAGATTTTTTTGAGTTAAATATGGAGTAGAAGTCAAGGCAATGTAAGAAAACATAATGGATTCTTGAAAACAGCTGAACAGGTGAATTAAAAGTCACAGGTTCTATGGATTTATTTTGTAGAATATAAATTGAATACAGGACTATAGTGCTGATACAAAATGTTAAACTCTTAAGTTAATTGAGTCAAATAGTAGACCTTGAGACAGATGATAAAATTCCAATTTTCATGCAGTTTATCACGTACAGCTTTATGAATTTGGAAGACTTCATTAAGGACCACAGTTGCATATATCTGCAAGACTGTCTTGCTGGTTTAGCCTATTACTCTATGATGTGGTCATCCAGAATTGTGACACTGTTTTTTACATCCTTTTCGCAGTTTCTGTATATAATTGCATTGATTACCAAACATTACAGTAGCCATGCTTTCATTGGGGACTCAGATTTTATGATTCCTCTGCCCATATGTGAAACTATAATATAAATAATAGAAGTCTGTGAAGGAATTACCAGTGACTTATGCTTCCCATGTGCTGCAGTCCCACATCAGTCTCCAGTGTTCAGATAATTTCTTCATTTGTAACTTATGTTACATTTAAAAGTCGAGACAATATTGAACTGAAAATAAATTAAAATTATCATGATAATGATAATGTAAAATTGTCATTATATAAAGATGATAATTATTCTTGCAATATTGAAATGAGGGGCAGAGAAGCCTGTTTCAAAGATTTTTACATCAGCAGCTAAACTGTGTCTAAAATGGATAGCATAGCAATGGTGCTATAACACAGGGGAAAGTCCAAACTGAAAGTGTCAAAAATATCTATAAATTGAAAGGAGAATGAAAAGAGATAAGGAAGAAGCAGGAGAAATTTCAGGCTTTTGAAAATGATGATGTGTTCTAGTTTGTTCAACAAATGTCCCCAAAATACACACCTAAACAAAGTGTGTGAAAATGCGGTAACTTATGCATTTTCAGAATATAATGGACAATTGCTTAGGAGGCAGTTTTACAAATAAAGAATATGTTTTCCCCAGGAAAAGGGTATTGCTTCTACAATAAATGCAGTCTATATAAATAAAAATGTATCATAATATCCATATGAATACATAAACAATATATTTACAATATATTAACACCAAATAATAATACTATTTTTTAATTAAGTTATCAAAAGTTTCTGTACATACTTCTTTTTTTAAGAATTGATGTGACCAAACTAGTGAGTGGATTAACTCCTAGGTTGTGGCTACACTGTCTTCTGGCTTCCCCAGAATGGTACAAAAATGTTTTCCACCTTTACTCCACTTATTATAAACACTAATATTAGAATGATAGGATATTTAGTCCCTTACATGCTTTCACTGTCTAATCTATAACCAATTGCTGTATGGAAGTAAATAGATAAATGAGAAATTATCTAGTAGTAGGGTAAAAAAATACTTTAAAAACTATCTAGTAGTTCAGTAATTAGATATTTCTTAGGAAAGCAGAAGAATATGTCTATCTTCCTGCAGACTCCTCTGATCCTTGGAATATGTTTGGTGGATTAAATAGTTGTCTGCAATGTTGTTCCAACGATGGCTGAAGACAGACACATTTGGTTTCTCATTTCATGCCATAATAAAATTCAAACCTAACATTGCCTGTAGTTTAATAATACACCACAGGTTATTAATCTAAATATCCTGTGCTCTTCACACAGGCACATCTTTTTTCTGAGATTATTGCCAGTAACTGAATTTGATAAGGGCAAATAAAACTACTTTTTTCTGACAGGATGATTGTCTTTAAAAATGAACAAACATTAAAACATTATGGTGAAATTCTATCTAGGACAAAGTCTTCTCCTCATGCAATAATTTTAAAGCAATTCTTCTTCCATCTGGTTAATGGAATTCATAGTCTTTGGATTCAAACTGTTTTAATGAAAGAGCAATTTTCTAGGCAAATTCACTCATAAAAAGTTCCATTTTCACTGAAAGCAGGCTAGTTGAGATTTTGCAGTTCAACAGAATCCTCTTATCTGAAATTAGCTCAGTTATTTGCATACATACAGGCCACAGATGGAAAGAAAATTCAAAAACAAAATCACCATCTGCATTTGTCTTTAATGACAAGTTATATGGAAGTCTGATTTTCTCATTTTCAATAACTATGTTGCAAATTTCTTCACGAGATCTTCACAGTCCTCTTCTGGTTTGACCTGTGAAAAAATTACTATAAACCTATCTATGTCTAAAATAATCAGAAGTCCTTATGAATCTCTTGTTATTAGGGATGCAACAAAATTTTCATCAATAAACAATTTGGAATATGCTAGCATGTAAACTCTGTAATGTATCCACACAATTTATTTTTTTCGTTAGTGGTTATACTCCTAAATATGAATGACATAAAATTTTCCCTAATTTCAGTCAGTGACTGTGATGATCAGTTGCATGGGTCCATAACCTTGCCAGGGAGAAAATATAAGAGACAATAGTAATATTTGTTACTGAAGGCACAGTAAGCCCCCAAAATCATTGGATAAGACTCTGAGAAGGGCTTACAGTTTTCATGTACTCTGAGTCAGATGCACAGGAGAAATATACAGACAGGATATTCTCAAGAGGTCAAAACAACAAAAAAATTAACGACAACTTCAGAAAATGGAAGACCTTTTGCAAAAGGTTTGGAGCAGCATTCAATCTACATAAAGCGCTTCTCAAAGCACTAACCAGCTCATTCAACTTAGCAAATTCTAAGCCTGTCTCATTTTAAGTTACTAAAAACATTTCCCAAAACTCTGAGAAGTGAAATAAAAGAAGAAAAAGATAGAAAATATATAGAAAAGAACAAATATATATACCATTCCTGTTTACAGTGGTGTTCAGTTGATAGAAATTCGAAGAGGAAACAGGGTCCTTCCTTCCTGCCTGCCTTCCTGCCTGCCTGCCTCTTCACTTTTTTGAGGTGGTGTCTGTGCCATCAGGTAACGAAATGAGCATTCCAGGAAGTCAAAATAGAGTACAGATGGCAAGTGAAAGAATACAAACATTATTTCTGCCCATTTGCTACTATACTTCTGTCCATTTACTTACTTATATATCTGAAGTAGTGATTAATTTCTACATACACACCTCTATTAGAAAGTATTTAAGTATTAATAAATATCTGAGTACTAATTTTAATTTCAATCAGTTCCATGTGGATGACAAAACCAAAAAACAATTAAAGTTTTGGATTACAGTGAAAATTTTCATAGAGATAATTGTGTGAAAGAAAACACATTTCAGTCCTTATGCATTCTCTAACATTGACTGTTCCAAGTGCTAAATGCTGAGAATAGAATCCAAAATGAAAATCACAGAATCACAGAATAAGCTGAGTTGGGAAGGACCCACAAGTATCATCCAGTGAAAATAAACAAAAAAAAAAAAGACACATTTAAGGATAAACAATTGAAGAAATCTGTGAAGAAATACAAATAATTATCTTAACCCATTGTTACAGTATTCATTTAAATCCCAAGGATATCACCAGTGTTTGCAGAGAGATGCATGTGCAGTGGACTGCTAAGCACACTGGGCAGCAGCTGCAAGGATTTAAAACACTTAACGAATTCAGGTATTAACCTAATCATGCAGCGTGACTGGCAGATAGCATATCTAAAAACTTGATTAGCATGGTATTGAACCAGAACAAAGGAAGGAACTGCTTCAGTTAGATATGCAGTTAAACTGCCAGTGTGAGCAACAGAATTCACTCTGTATATAAAGACATGACTATTGAATTAAGCACTAGAAAGGTTGATCTGAGTGATACAGCTCAGCCAATAAAGCGCACATAAATTAAATGAACAAATTATAGAACTACATCTTGAATATGCACCCTGGCAAGGCTTGTTATGCTTATAACATTGTCTGGAAAAATACTGAAAGATAAAGCTTGAAAAGAAAGATCAAACTAGGGGAGGGGGTGAAATGTGCAGCAAAAAAAAAAAGAATGTGAGGAAAAAATTAGAAATGCATTTCTAAGTAGATATCTTTGTGTATTATTGTGCTAAACATATGTGTATATGTTCCTCTTTGTTTAATATATATATATACTTTTAAAATTTATCTAAAATTGGGGCGAGGGGGGAAAAATTGGGGTTTTTTTCTGTGCCAAAACAAAGATGTTTTTTATATGAGGAAAAGGACAGTGAGTCGGAGGAAATCTTACTCAACTGCATTCAAGATACACTGTTAGTCCATGCAGCAAAATAAGGCAAGCATACCTTAAGTGGCCAAAGAAGACACATGGACATGGTATGGGGAGTCCTTGTCCTCCCACAAAACCCAAACAAATTAAAACCAAACCAAACCAAACAGGAAAAAAATAAAAGGAGTATAACAGAAGCAAACAGACATTAAATACCACAAAACCCAAGGACAATTTCTTCTGAAGAATAAAAAGTATCTGTCATGTTCCCTCTATGGAAACTGGAATTTATTTCTGCAGGACAAAATGTTGGCATAACTGACATATCTCCTGTGCTCCATTCAGCACAGCACACAGGAAAGGCTTCAAAGATGTTTTCTAGAATTCATCAAAGATGGATGATTATTGCTGGAGAATCTATAAAAAGAAGAATGAAAACCATGTTCAGGAAGTACCAGTCGGACACCTACAGTATTTACTGTCCTTTTGGACCAGAGAGACAGACTGTAACTATATTTTTGTGAGGCTTGTAAAGTCAGCTGATACTGATCTACTATTGATGGCCCACATTGACCCAAATCCATTAATGTTATCTGAAAATATGGCCTTAAAGTGTTTGAGGGAGAAGCTATGTCTCCATCTCATAGAACCTTTATTTTCAATATGAAAAAAAAATAAAACAAGCATAAAGATTTGGGTTAAAAATTATTATTTTTTTAAAGCATAAATAATGTACATTGGCAGATGAAGGGAAAAAAATCTATTTGCATGGAGCATGTCTCCACAAGTAAGCAAACTTGTGTGAGCAGAAACTTTAGAAAATAAATTGTTCTTCACATGTGCACATATGTTTCTGAATTACCAGCACACTGTTAATCAGCATGAAGATTATTGTAAGCAGTACAATGTGGTTAAAAACAGTCAAAGGATAGCAACCATATCAGAAGAGGCCCTTATGATCAAATCTATATTAACGTGAGCATGTTCAGCTTGTTCAGAAGATGTGAACACATGTTGGATACAGAGGAAGAATTATTACTCTGAACCTTCTGGCTAAAGTCTTGACAATACAGTCCAGCCTTACAAAGGCATAAACAGAAAGTCTCTGCCAATTACACTCTCATAAATGTCCTTACAAAGGGTCAAAAAAGCTTCACAGGTACACCACATAATAATTAGGCCTACTAATGGTATATTGGGAACATAATTTTAATTTATTTCTCATTAATACATATTCCAAAAGTATGCTAAATAATGCTGCAATTTACTAGTATAATATTTACTTTAGTTACTAACTTTAGATCATCTGTTCTAAGGCAAGTAACCTGCCTGCAAACCAAGGTCTCCAGAAAGATCAATAGATAATATTATTCAGAGGGAATTTAATGCCTAATGGTTCACAGGATCAAAATTCAAAGCAGAACATTAAATATCTCCAAAAATTATTAATTTTTAATTAAAAATTCACAACTTTTCTGTGATCATTGACATCTATAATCAATAAAACCAATTAATTGAAGAATTATCAGATGTGGACAGCCAGGTCCTTTGTTAATTTGTATAATAGACCTAGGAAAGATGCATTTTCAGTGAAAACTTCCCCTATCACATTGCCTCAGTAGCTTAACTTGGCAGAAAATGCATGAAATCAGCAAAAGCAAAAAGAACATTGTAGCATTTGGGAATGTAGAAAATGCTGCTTAACCAGCACCATTGCTGTGGCTGCCTGCAGGCCAGTTTAATTAGGCTACAATTCATATGCAAGAAACTAGTTTTGTAATTACTGTCAAATGACCAAATCAATGTATAAAACCTAAGGAGGATTATGCATCCCCTGTAATGAACCATACTGAAGTTTACTGGGATTTGTTAGCTGAGACACCTACTTGTCAAAACTTCACAGTAGAATGTGTAAGAAAATATATATATGTATGCTCAGACTTTATAAAGTTTTAAAGAATGCACCTCAGTTTGCTGAATTTAACTACAAATTTTTTATTAGATGAATAGATATTTTTCTCCCTTACCAAACCATGCAGACATATTTGTATGGATGGGAAAGCACAGTTACCAATTTCCATTTTAAAAATCATATGTTATTTTAACAGAAATGTTCTCAGAATTTTAATATTAAGGGTTGGGCTTAAAGCTGCCAGAATTAATGATGCAATTTTTGCTTATCTGCTTTAGTAACACCATTAGATATTTTTAAGACACTCAAATTGACCCCTTTTCTTTTTTTTTTTTTGCTTGACTAAAATCTAGGCAACAAGAAGGTTTATTTTGCCTATACTTTAAATCAGCATGTTGCTAAAATAAAGTTATTTCATTAAATTAACAACCAAAGACCAGAGGATATAGTTATTTTTCTGAATGTGGCTTTTTGCAACAGTGTCTGCATCTGAAATATTAGCCTAATATTTCTCATTACCATATACTTAATTTATCAGGAAAAAAATTCTAAAAAGCATGGATTATACATAAAATTAAATTCCATAAGAAGTCTTCCACTGATTGTATTAAAGAAGAATATGAATCCTACTTACTCCTTAAAAACAAGAAATGAAGTAGTTCTGAAGAACATGAAAATGAAGCCCTGAGGAGGGCACTTAGGTTTCCTTAAAGCAACTATATTTCTTGATCTCTAAGCTTTTTTTCCACTAAGCATGTTTTTTCTCTGTCCCTGATCTCAGACATCTGACTTGCAAATAATTGGATATATGAGCAGTGTTTCTCTTAGAATCTATGCTATTTTTTATTACATTTATATGGAGAATTTCCCAGATATTTCAATGATATGCTAAGGTAGAAGAGGAATTTGGAAGAACACTTAAAACACTTCTAGTTCAAAAGCAAGATTTTATTCCATTCTGTAAGATATAAGAGCAAATTTATTAATTCTAAATAGTGCATATAAACAGATATAATAATCTCACACATATACATATACTTAATATGTATAGTTATCCTTTCATACTTAGAAAACTAAACATTCTCAATACAAAGCTCAAGGTGCTGAAAACTTCAATATACAGGACTTAATTTACTCATCTTTTAATTGATGATATGTATGTTTCGCTTCTGTTTACAATGTGATGCTTAGTCACATTTATTCTCTATGTTTAAAAACTCAGAGAGGTTTTGATTTTTCTTTTGACTGATTGGTGGGAGGGTTTTGTTTGTTTAGTTGATCTTTTTTTCCAATTGACTATGTATGGTAAAATTGTAAATGTTCATCCCTTCATCTTCTACTCAGACAGGAAAGACACAACACACAAAAATGCATATAATATACTGAAATTTGATGTTCAGTAAATGCAGAAGGAAAGAAAAGAAGACAGAAAAAAAAAACCCTGATTATATAAGTTTGAAAACTTCTGAGAAAAGTCAAAATATTTCCTGATTAATTAAAATAAAGCTTTTAAAAATTTTAGTCACGAAATGAAATTCCAAGGTGAATCATCCACCTTTTAATCTATTAATAGTGTTTGCTTGTTCTGTTTACTACTGAAAGTTAAATGACATCCTAATTTTCATCTAATTTTAATTCTCATAAATTTCTAAGCTGCTTTTCAAGCTAGTTAAGTAACAAAGAAGTGTGCTTCTTCAGTGAAATTAAATAGATCACCATGCTCTGAACATGTTATATGTCTTAGAAGGTTTTAAACGTTGTAAACCATAGATACTGTTCTTAGCTAGGGAGAAAACACAAGGTTTTTTTACTCCTTTCAGAATTGGGAGCTGTGTGGGAAATGACTTGCATCTTTGGCTGAAGACACTTAGTACCCTACTTTGCTGCTCTTCAGCCTGAGGACAGTGGTGAAGCAAAATGTTTTGGCAAGCAAGTCTACTTTCTACTCAGATTTCTCAACCATGAACTTCTCAGGTCTTTACATTAACAGTTTCTTCATTGTTATGGATAAATAATTGACAGATAGCCTGAAGTGCCCTACCCCATGAAGCATATTTTTACAGTGCAAAGTTATTCCAATTACTATGATGCATTTTCTCCTGATTTGTACCAATTAATTAAGCTTTGTTATTTTAAATAGTGTTATGGCAGCCTTCCCAGAGCAGATGTCTGTCAGCAGGAGCAAAATCTACATTGGAAATTCTGAAGGGAAAAAAACCCCAACCGAACAGTTAGCAAAAGCCAATTAACAGTTAGGACAAAAAAAAAAAAAAAAAAAAATGGATAAAACCTAGCATTTACTTAATCTTATTTATACAATTCTATGTCCTATAATCCTTCAGAAAATCTATCACAGTATTTGAAATGGTGTAATGGTGTCTTCTCTCATGCTAACAATTTTGGACTACATTTGAAAATAATATAGCTGTATTAAAAAACTTGAAGAAATAAACCATATGCAATAAATATTAAAATACTTTGAGAAATGTTCAGGGTTTTATTAGCTTTTTTTCTAGAGTTTCTGTCTATAACCACAATGAAAACCTATTTTCGTGAGCAGTGTTTTCTTACATATTTTAAATCACATTTCTTTAATTAAGGACAATGTAGAGATATTTTATGCCCTTTAAGTGATAATTATTAAAGTGGAATGAGAAAAAAAAAATCTAATTTCAAATATTTGATGAAGAAGCATGCTTCTGAGGTTATATAAGCCCATGAACCTTGAAAATCTGGACAAAATAAAAATTCAGGGAACATACTTAGATAATTTCCTCAAATTCATAATTTCGAATGTAACCATACTAAACCACAAAAAACCCAACTCCCTGTCATATTTGAACTTATATAAAACATTACACTAAATGTCAATCTGAGAAAATAATTACATTAATACATATTGCAAATCTAAAAAAAAACTTTCCTCAGAAGATAATATATAGCAAGTACTTCTGTCATGGTTTAGCCCCAGCCAGCAGCTGAGTATGATATAGATGCTTGTTTATAACCCCATCCATTCCATGAGATGGGGAGAAGAATAGGAAAAAGGTTAACCCCATGGACTTGCATAAAAAGAGCTTCAAAGTTGAAGTAAAATATAATAGCAACAAAACCAAGAATAATAACAAGAACAACAATAACAGTAGTTGTAATGAAAAGGGAAAAGAGAGAGATTAATAAAACCCAAGGAAAGTGTTGCAAAATACAATTTTTCACCAATTTCTGACTCATGCCCAGCCCTATCCAGCCCTGAGTAGGGATGGTCAGCTTATATACACAGAACATGATAATCTATGTATGGAATATCTCTTTGGAAGTTCAGGTCAGTTGCCATGGCTGTGCTCCCTTCCACCTTGTCAACCTGCTCACTGACTGAGCATGGGAAACTGAAAAGTTCTTGTATTTGGGTAAACTCTACTCAGCAACAACTAGAACATCACAGAATCACAAAATATACTGAATTGGACACAAGTGACACACAAATGTCATCAAGCATAACTCCTGGTCGTGCACAGGACCAACCCCAAGAGTCACTTCATGTGCCTGAGAGCATTGTCCAAACTCTCCTTGACCTCTGTCAGCTTAGTGCTGTGACCACTTCCCTGAGGAGCCTATTCCAATATCCAACCACCCTCTGGTAAAAAATCTTTTTCTAATATCCAGCCTAAACCTCCTCTGACACTTCAGGTCACTTCCTCAGGTCCTGTCACTGGTCACCAAACAGAGGAGACCGGTGTCTGCCCCTCCACTTCCCCTCATGAGGAAGTTGTGACTGCAGAGAGGTCTCCCCTCAGTCTCTGCTTTCCCAGGTGAACAGACCAAGTGACCTCAGCTGCTTCTCATGTGGCTTCCCTCAAGGCCCTTTGTCATCTCTTTTGCCCTCCTTTGGATTCTCCCTAAAAGTTTCATTTATTGTGAAAATAGTATCGTGGCACCCAAAGCTGCCCCCAGCACTTAAGGTAAGGTCACCCCAGTGCAGAGCTGAGCAGGGCAATGCCCTCCCATGCCCAGCTGGCCATGCTGTGCCTGATGCCTCCCAGGACAAACTTGGCCCTCTGGCTGCCAGGGCACTGCTGACTCATGTTCAATTTTCTGTCGACCAGGATACACAAGTGTCTTTCCGTGGCACTGCTTTCCAACATCTCATTCCCCAGTCTTTCTGTATACCCAGGATTGCCCCATCCCAAGTGTAGAATCCAACGTTTTCCTTGTTGAATTTCATATGGTTGGTGATTACCCAATCCACTAATTTATCCAGGGCCAGACATTATCAAAACTTTTGAAATCCAAGAAGATCAGCAAGATATCAACATCATTCTTATCCTCAGTCCAAGCCACAGAACTGTATCAGCTACTAGGAAGAAAATTAACTCTATCAGGACAGTATCCACTCTTTATTCTATACCACTTACACCTTGTTTTCTGCCTTTTGATAAACACACACAAGTTATCATTCCCTTAAGCCCCATATGGACCATCTCTATGCAATATCTGTTAAGTTCATTTAGTCCAGAATTTGGGCTCCATCTGTCATAACTATCTTTCAGAACAGGAAAGATGGTGTGAGGTGTTGGATTACTGCCTGTTGAAGCCAGTTCTAATTCCATCACTTCTGTACTTGTCTGGTTCATCAAAGCTCATTCTTCATTAATCTGGAAGATTTTTACAAAAGGGTATCAGTTACAGATTCCCAAATCTCAAGAGGCGGAGACAGGTGTCACCAGGTGTCACAGGGTGTCCAGTGCAGTGATGGGCATATAAAAGTGATAATACACAGTTATATAGAAATTAATATAATTGGACATTCAAATCATTGGCTACTCTCACCCCAAATCCCTTGAGATTCCCCATCCTCCAACATTACCCACAGAGTTCATACAGATCTTTGAGGAAAAACAATCCCAAGAATGGGTTTTTGTTTTTTTTAAGGCAAGAAAAACCTGACTGTTTTCCCCAGCAAGTTTTTAATTTGTATTACAGGAACTTTATGCCGTTCTACAGTACATAAAATCTTTTATTGTACAGGGTCAGTCTGCTCAGCAGGTTGTCTCTTGCTGACTAACCACAACTTACCAAATGATTATGCCAATGACTGAAGGTTCCCCCTTTGCCCTCAATGTAGTCTTTAACAGTACATTACACTGTTCTGTTTTTCTGGAGGTTGGTACACGATAAGGAATGTGGTCTTTCTACCCAATGCCACGCTCTTTGGCCAACATGTCTCTGAGATTGCTGTGGAAATTAGTTTCATTTTCTGATTCAGTTCTTTCTGGAGTACCGTGCCACTATAAGACTTGCTTTTCAGGGCCCAGGGTAGTGTTCTGGGTGGTGACAAGGGACACAGTGTATGTTTCTAGGCTTCCAGTAGTTGGTTTCACCGCTGAAAACATATGGCACTTGGAGGTTTGTGGAAGTGCAATGCAGTCAATCTGACAGACTTACTCATATTTGTATTTCAGCTGTTGTCCTCCGCACCTGAGAGGCTTTAACAGTTGGTTAATTGTAGCATGTGTTTCACATTCACATATAATGGGGATTGTGGCCTGGTCAAGTCCACCCTTCTATAACAAGCCCATCATTGTGTCGCATCTCTTTCTTGATAGCCTGAGATGTCATGGGTCAAGTGATCTAGAAATAATTTACCATTATATTACCAGTCTAGATGCACCTGAGACACTTGAATCTTGGCAGCCTGACCTCCTGTTAGTTCTTCTGGGGATCTTCAGGGGCCATATTCAGGTACATGAACATCCTCATGGCACACCTTCACAGCCAGGTTCTCCACCCAGGAGAATGGCTTGGCCCCTGGGCAATGCCTTGTCACAGTGTGGCAGCCCAGATGGGTTTGTATCTGCCCTGTCAGTAGGTCTGATTCCATTGCTGCAGCCAGCCCTACATTTGACACCACCCATGGATCAGTACAAAGTATTGGCTACTTTACTTGCTCAGCAATGTTTAGAGCCAGCTGGAGAGCTTTACTGTGAAATTGCTATGTGAGTACATAAAAACCTCCCATCTATCACTGGTTTAAAGCAGAGCAAAATTCTAAATATGTTCTCTCAGCTTTGAGATGTTTTGTGCACTCTGTCTCCAAGTGATTATCATCACAATCTGTGCTTTGTGACAGCACAGTTATTTCCGTTCTAGTCCTAATGATGGGCTCTACCTTAACAGGTTTAGTCCGTGAAATTACTGTTTCTAAAAGATTGATACAATTTCATCCCATCATTGCAGGACATTGTGGGGACAAGTACTAGAAAGCAAAACAATTTTTTTCTCCTTTCCAAATACAAGAAGAAATCATGCAGAGATTGTGTTCTTTTCAAAATACAGCAGGATGATGCATTTTAAGGCCTACATTATGGTATAAGTTGTAATATTTTATATATTAGCCTTGCTAAAATGGAATCCAGATACACAGTATGCTTAGTTTAAAAGTTCAAGTGGGATTACATAGCTTTGTGCAGAAATAAATAAATAAAGTTGCAGCTTTCTGATTAAAGTATGTACAGGCCACTTGACAAGTAGTTAGTCTCCTTGAGTTCTCTCCTTATTATTCCTGTAGATTTCAATCTCAAGGAAAGTAGGTTTTCTGCAGCACTCCAGATAAAGGTCTGTAAACTGAGTGGATGGGAAAATAAGATACTTTTCTTAGACCACTGAATCAGTTCAGTGATTTTTATCTTTCATAACCTTTTTATTACCTCCCCTTTCATTTCATCTCTTCTGCTGTTTTTCTCACAGACACTAATATCAATTCTACCTTAAAAATCTTCATGTCAACCTCTTGACCTTTCTTTCTCTAAAAAACATGGAGGACTCATTTCCTGTTGTAAATTCCCTTTTCTCTTTTAAGGGTATCTAATTAGGACAGACACCAATTACAACCAATATGTACTAGAACACCTTTTAATTAAGCTCTTGCTTTTAAGAGCAGATAATTGTGTGTACAATTATCACATGCCCCTTCCCATTAGCACACGTCTGCATGCACAGATGCGTAATCACTCATTAATTGCCACTGTCTTGAGCAACAGCTGACAGGCCAGCCATAGCTGTTAACAGAAGCAGTCACAGGGTGGCTGCTAGATTGTTTTTCTCATAGTCCTTCAAGAAGATTTTCTTTCATCAAGTGTTTACATAATTCTGAAGTACTTGTCTGCATAAAACACCCACCACCTTCTTGGATGTTCTCTGAGCTACACAAACACATTTTTCATGTTGGTGTTTACTGATGGCCCTGGGTACAGGCAGCAAAATATGGATGTTCTGAATTCACCTGAACTTGTGGAACTCAGCAGGGCTGCAAGTTTCCAGAGCTTATCAGGTATTGGACACATATACAAGATACCTCTTCGCATCTATTTTTCGCTCTTCAGCCTGCTAGTTTCTCACAGATATTTTTTCAGCCATCTCTACTGGCATTTGTAGAACCTGTTCACCAAAATTCTTACAGAAGGAAATTTTATGATGTCCACCCCCAGGCCACAGAAACTAATGTTTTTCAGAAGCTTTCAGTTGTAAAACACAAGTGTTTCCATTACACTGAACATTGCCATATGGGAAATATCTCTGTTCTACCCTGTAGCACTACATAAGCTCCATTCTTAATAGTACTCTGTAAGTTCACCTCACCATCAGCCTTTATTTATCACTCTTTTAACTGTCTCTTTCCTTTGGCAACTGTTTTTCACAAAGTTATGGACTTAAATTCTTCGGGTTTTTTGCAGTTCCTCATAGAAAAACAAACAAAAAACAAACTCCAACAACCCCCCCCTCCCTCCCCAACAACAAAAAAAAACACAACCAAACAAGAAAACCTCCAAATACGCTACTTTTTCCTGCTTTGTGCAAAAGCTGTTAATAGCTGCAGTTTTCCTTGTCAGGGAAGACAAAGAGAGGGAAAAAGTTTGCCACCAAACATTTCTACTTCATTATTATTTGACTATAGCACTGGCAAAAAAGACATTCATATTAGTTATGAAAATTTTTGAGCATGTGACGATATTCCAAGCATCAATGTTGAACTTTGCTTACCACATGGGACAGTAGTTCCTAAATAAGTGATGAACTGTTTTGGCTTTTGTAGCAGCATTTAAAACACCAGCCTGTCATTGGGGCAACCTGTTTTGGAGGCTGTATAATAAATACAGACTTCCTAGGGATCATATAAGAATGAAATACTTGGAGATAGTGTTCAAGGTATATAGTTATTTCTTGCCATATACTCACAGTGGAAAGTATCTTTTCTATCTGTATTTTCACCCATGGTTTACTCATCTTATGCCCCCAGTTACTATGTATAAAGCAGGATCCCCAGCTACTACTCATTGCCCAATGTACACTGAAGTATTTTCACTCCCTTAATTTGCTGACAATATCAATGAACAAAAAAGACTATCTACAAACTGATTCAATGTCATCATGCATCTAGGACAGCATTAGCATGGACACAATGCACCATATCAGAGACTGAATGTTTGCTTTAAAAGTCTCCCTGCCAACTTATTAAGTCCCCTGAATGATGTTAAGAGTTGTTCCTCAGGGAGGTATCCAGTTTATTACAGGGATTTTTCATTAGTTTTTCATGTTGATTCTGCTTTCATGAAAAACTATAATAATTAAAAAAAAAAAACCCTCAGAATTTTGTCAGGATTGTATGAACCACTTCACCTTCCACTTGAAAACTGAATCCATAATTTTCCTTTGCTAGGAACTCTATAAATATGTTGAGGACAAGCACCCCTAGTCTTTTATAGGTTTGCATCAGGAAGATATTTGTCTTGGTTATTTTCATATTCAGTAAATAATCTAAGTGCAATGAAAAATGCAAATAAGAAATGTACTATATGTTCTAGAAACACACATATTTCATGTTTCTAGTATTGCTTACATGCTGCAAACCTCTCATTTCTATTATTATATGGCTACAGAGGTGGTAAAATAAAATTTTTACATTCATAGATTTTAGCTGTCTCCAAGACTGATCTTTCTCCTAGATAAATTCAGTTTTACTTCAGTCATCAGCATTATTTATGTCTGAAATAGACAATTTTCTTAATTCAGCACTCAGCAGTACTGTGGAAATATTGATCTGCAATCAACTGCTGACACTGTTATCTTTGCTTAAGCTGCATGTTTACTGAACTGCAAACACAGCAGTATTACAGGCATATATAAGAATGATGTCTACCACAAAGAAAAAAAATCATAGAAAGCACTTCATCTAAATGGCCTTGTCCGTGTTTTATTTTAACACTTTTATCAAAGGTACTTTTAGGGTAAACCATTCATATTTTCTCTTTTCTCCCATAATTTTTGTTTGGGGTTTTTATTTGTTGGTTGTCTGGTTGGTTTTGAGAGTTTCTTTTATATGTAATAGTGAATATAATGCTAAGAGAAATTTTCCTGCAGTAATCTTATTTTAATTTTCCTTTAAACAAGGTAAGCTGTCAATAAAATTGAAATGACTCTGAAGAGCTATTTCCATTGTCTTCACAGGTGCTCTTTTGTTTGGGAATCCCAAGTTGCAGGACTTCTAAATTATTTCTGGCAGTTCAGGTGTGAGTAAACAGCCAAGTCCCTTGTCATCAATACCATCTGCTTGATTTTGACAGATTACACTATTAAAAACCATATTTATATTTAATACATACGGCTCCACAGAAAATTAGTGGAAGGTGTTCCTGTGTATTCCAGAGATTAATTAAATTTGATCACAAGTGGAGGTGCATAGAATGGGGAAAATTCTTTGTAATTTATAAGGGATACAAACCAAAACAGGTCTGTTGAAATGGTACCAAAGTGGACAGTCTTTTTAGCCTGTAGTCTTTATAATCCCATTCCAACATAGAAATATAGAGTGCAAATTTTGGAATAATATTTATTGGCAGTGGCAGTGATGGCTAAATAAATTTCAAAACTTGTCATCAAAGTAGATAACCTTATTATGTAATTTAGCTGAGAATAAAAAAAATTGACTAGCCAAACACACAATAAAACGGCTGACTTTAAAAGATGGAACTAATAACTGAATACCTTAATCCCCAAAGTCAACTTTTCAAATTAAAATTGCAATTAACTGTGAAGGGTTTAATATATAAGTGTGTCTGTGTATTTGCAGAGAATAATTAGCCACTGTAATGATTACAACTCACTTTGAAATTATGAATATTGCAGAAAACTTATTAAAAACCATTTATATTCACTTTCTAGGATATTAATGCATACTGAACATCATAAATACATGATTATTCAATAATTGAGTGTAGCATTTCTAATTGTCCTTGTCATCTTAGTTAGTTATATTTTCATTAGTATAACAAAAGTAACAATAGTCAGTAATATCAGTCCAATAAGAGGAAAATGCAAGCATTTTAACAAATACACAAACATGTATGACTCTCTTAAGTAGCACCCATCCCTCCAAAAAGTCTAAAAATCTTTACTGTATAAATTACAACTTAAGTAGAATTTTAGTACCTAAATCCAAGGTTGTGATTTCAGAAAATGACTGCTAAGGAATGTAAGGAATTGTAGAAAATTTTCTTTAAATTCATACTCTAGATTTTGTAGTTTTTCAGGGCCATGTATACCACAAAGCTGACAGATCCAAGCTTTCAAGCCTTTTAGAAACCTCAGGCTGTTTGGACTTTTTCAAATCAGACAGACACTGTGCTGACAGGCCCAAGCTGATCTGATTATTCAAAGACATCTGACATGCACATATCATACATACAAAAACCCACAGCAAGCCAAGGCCATTCTCATGCAAAATGATGGACAGAGAGAGGTGGCTCACATTAAATAACAGCCTGAAGTAAATTGGAAACTGAAGATCAGTTCTAACCTTGGCCAGAAAAGTTTGAATTTGACATCTTCTGAGGGGAGGCTTGAGCCCTCAGGTTGGAGTACAAAAGCTACATAGCCAAGGAAGAAGCATGGAAACAAAGAGGGGAGAATATAAATGTACAACATGAGAATATAAATGTCTGTTTTCTAAGTTTTAAACTTTTACCAACCAGTTGGAATCACAGTCCAAGGTAACTAGATATCACCATACATTTTCTAAATGAACAATGAAAACCCATCATATTAATGTATTTGTATCTGGGAAATCACTTAAAATTCAATATTTTTCCAGATTTACATTACCTTTTCTATACAGAACAATCTCATTAGGACTAACTTAAAATAAAAAAAAATAAAAAAAAAAAAAAAAACCAAAAAACAATAACAACCAAAAAAAACCCCCAGCAAAACAAACCAGAATCAATCGCATTCCTAAAAAGGAAAGAATGCATCTGGCTTTGATACCAAAACTCTTTGTTTTAAATAGATAAATCTCTGGCAAAGCTATATTCCATGCTCTCATACAATTGCAAAGCAAACATAACTTATTTGTTTTAAAGTAAAAGACACAAAGTGACAAATCTTGGAATATGGGTGCAGTGATTAATACCACCTTAGGCAGGCTGTATAAAGCTGACAGTATTCATGATTTTGCCCCTGGAACAGAAGAAAAAATGCTTCTGAAGATGCACATAAATATTTTATATCAGTATTATGACTAGGCATGCATAAAATGAACAGAAGATATATAACGGTACCTAAATCATCCATTTGTCTTCAGATTAAAACCTTTTATTCTCATCATAATGTGAATTAACTTAGGCATAGTAACTCTCAAGATGGTAGAAAGCAGTACTGACAAATGCACACAATTTTCTAATTGTTTGTCTATACCATCGTTATGTCACTTCCAACATGAAATTACATATACTGGATTAAATGAAACTAAGGGATACCCACGCAAAAAATCAAAACCGAGTTTTTCAGCTAAGAAATTTTTGGATAAAAGGTTCCTAATTCCTCTTTAAAATGAATGTCCATTAAAAAACCCCAAAATAAATCATTCTGCATGCTTATGTATTCATGAGTGATACAGATCCCTTCTTCAACTTTTGATAAAATTCTTCCTGCCTTGTTATCTGTATGCTGTTGCACTTCATTCCACTTTAGAGTATATAAATCTAGAGGTATAAAAAGCAATATATATATATATAAGCAATACAGATATATCTATAGAAATGCAATATTTCTTTTCAGAAAAATAAGACCTTAATTTAAATCTTAACATAAACCATTGTTTGCTTTAAAAATGCCAATTTAACCCCATACTGGTATACCAAAGATAATTCATCCCAAAAAATCTGTAAGTTTTCAAAAATATGTAACTTGCAGACTGTTTCAGACTACCATTTCATACATCCAGAGTACCGTGAGATTTGTCCTGAAGGTATTTTCTGTGCAATAACACCTTTCCACAAGATATGTCATTATTTGTTTATTTATTTATTAGCCTCCTAACTTGAAAAAAACCCAAAAGACATTTGCCTTAGAAAGGAAAAATAATCTATAAACTTTCTGAACATCTCCAGTGAGGCCTGACACTACTCGTTTCTGTAACAGCCTATATTTTTTTTATTTCCTCATGTATATTTTAAAATTTTAAGTCCTGCTTTATTCAATATCAAATTAAGAAAAAAAAAATTCTACCTTACTATTCTTGTGACTGCAACTAATTAATGAAAATCATAAGTCACATGAAAAATTCAAATGTTCACTATGAACTTTTTTTTTTACTTTGGGATGATTATTTAGAAAAATGAAAATATATCAAAATATATTTAAATTGTAAAATTTCTCTTAACAACATACAGTTTTCCTTTGACCTTCTGGCAAGTTCTGATCTAGTACATACTTGCTCATATGCTCCATTTAAACTCCTGACCAATGTTAAAAGATATGATGTTCATAAATTAGCTTGTGCTTAAGCAATTCTGTCTTCACCAAAGCAGATGTAATATACAGAATATATTTTATGTTCTGAATTTCTAGCTTAGGTGTGATTTTTTATCTTTTGATGATTAATCTGTTTTAGGCAGCAATCAAAGTCACCTATTTTAGCACATCTGAGCTTTAATCTATCAACACTTTGCTAATGCAACCAAAAACAATTTGTCCAGGATAAAATTACTTTCGTTTTAGGACTATGTTGTCAATGTTGTGACATACAGCACACACTGTATGTATATTCCTTTTAAAATCTTTTTTTAGTATTCCAAACACATAGGAGTGGTCATAATCTTTTCAGATATGTGAAAGCAAATAGCAACATAATTTATCAAAGCATAGTAACTTTGACACACAGTTCTGACACACAAACAGAGAAACCTGCTCTTAAGAAAGTCTTATTTATTCATTTATATAAAGAACTACTGAAGCCAAAGAAGGGTTCAAATGGCCATGTCCATCAATTATTAAAAAACCCAAAGCAACACATGAAGATCTGTACATAACCACTCAAGGGAGCTTTCCACCAGGTTTTAACTTCTTGGTTGTAAAACAAAGAGGCAAGGCTCTTTTTTTCCAGACGGTAGGATGTCTTGTGAGAAAATAGTCAGGTTTATACTG
This sequence comes from Sitta carolinensis, assembly GCA_032173965.1. Taxonomy (NCBI): domain Eukaryota; kingdom Metazoa; phylum Chordata; class Aves; order Passeriformes; family Sittidae; genus Sitta; species Sitta carolinensis. The sequence goes on from CM063283.1 coordinate 32,776,836, forward strand.
ACATGTTAGTTAAAGCAAGGATTGACTACCTTTTATTCTCTATCTTCCTGTTAATATATAATCTTTTTTGTAACATGATGCAGGTAACTATGTAATCCTACAGAGAAAATTCACCTCCATTACATGGATAATAAAATTGTACTGATTCTAATTTTTCATTTCCAGTGGGAGTTAGTTTTTTATTCATCTATGTTTTCAATTTCCTACTAAAATAGTTGTATGCAATGCTAAAAGGAAATTATAATAATTAGCTGAAAATATTCTGCTAAACTTCACTCTCAAATTATTTTACATTCTGGAGGGAATCATTAAAACCTATGCTGACGGGCAATACCTCATAGAGTAGTAGTAGAGGTGACATAAAAGGTGTCAAATGGATGCCTTAAAGAGAAACAAAGACAGCAAGATGTTCAAGGCGTGAATATACCTGCCTTAGTATAGGGAGGGCTTTATTTCCAATTGTTGAGCCATCCTGAACCTGTAGTAAAGAGACTGTGCAAGGCTGACATGCCGTCCTGGTTACCCTAGGGTCTTCATACCATTCAGCAAATCAAATATTTTCTGAAAACAACAAACAAACAAACAAACAAACAAACAAACAAACAAAAACCACACAAAAAAACCAAACAAAAAAAAAAAAAAAACACCAAAACCAAACAAACAAACAAAACCCAAACAACAAAAAAACCAAAGCAAAACCCAAACCTATGTGTTTTGGTTTGTATTTGGATTCTCAGTTTAGTTGCCTCTTGAATATTTAAACTAATTGAACAGAGATTACCCAAATTAATATTCTAAAGGTTTTTCATGAATCACAGCAAGCTACTTTCATCTTAGCTCACAATCAAGTAAGAAAAACTATCGTGAAAATTTTAGAAATCAAAATTTTAATTTAGTTAAAATTCAGTCCTATCTAAATTAGGTTATTTTCTATCAAGATCATAGGACAAATGATCTTTACTTTTTCAAACAGTTGAAATTATTAAGAATTCTTCAAGTTAAAATAGTGACAGGATTTCAGATTGTGATCTTTATAAATGAACACAGCTTTAGATGACAGGGAACAACTAACTGGTATGAACATCCTAAAAGGAAAACAGAACAAATGGAAGAAAAGTCAAATTTAATCTGAAAAGTAAAGTATCTTCCATTAGGAGCAGGAAAGAGCACTAATGTTGAAAACACTTAGTAATGAAATGACCAGCAATGTAAACATACTTGCACACTGTTCTCCAGAAGAAAAGTGTGAATGTCAAGAAAAGAAGATACCACATCTTGATCAGAATACTTACAAGTGTAGACAATATGTGTGTCTCAACACTTTGATGCTTGATGTGTTCTAGCTTGCTCTAGAATTAGCTAGCATATTGTATATTTTTAGTAAGCTACAAATCTTGGATTGATAGTTCAAATTCAAGAGAATCCAGATGTTTTCTGATACCTTCATCTTCAAAACTGGTTTTGTAGTGAAAAATCTTGATTCTGTTGTGTGCTTCCATGTAAGCCCCAAAAGGGAAGGTTTATATGGGACCAAATGTCAGTCCCATATAAACCTTCCTTTAGCCCTGTGTGTATCAAGTCTTCCTTCTTTATCACAAAATTTCAACAGTGATTTAGAAGAAATCTGCTCTAACGGAAGAATACAAAAATATACACTAATACTTCCGGCCACAGAAGCCAGAGAACATTATCTATCCTTTTCCTAGATTTGTGAGGCTTATCAGCAAACCTTGCTCCATTTGTTACTTGATTTCAAGCTGATCAGGAGACGAAATTTACATCTGTCTAAGGGTAAAGCTGAATTCATACCAGAAATTATGTATTTTTAACTAACTTGCTAGATCCTGGATAATGTTGTCTGTTACAAACACAGCTATGATCTACAGGGCTACAGGGAGCTGTTTCATAGTGCAGAGACCAGATGACTTAAAATTGCCTTTATCCATGCTATTCAACTCTCCTGCCTTTCCAAAACTGTGATTTTCATAAAAAAACTCATTGAAAATGCCATTTCCTTATGCTAGCTCCTAAATTTTGCTTAAAAATTATTTGGGAGCTGCTATTTGACCTGGGATAAAATGCGCAACCATCCTGCTAATGGTAATAAAAATAAAGATCTTTGAGATTAAGCACTTTAGGAATGAAAATTTGGCACACTTTTCTGTTCTACTGCAACTAAATTTCTGGTCCTTGCTACAGATAACAGAGGAGTGTTCATATTCACATGCATATTCACTCGTGAAGGCTTAGCTACAACACTACTTTTTTTATGCCCTTAAGATAGTGGTGCAGAAAGCATATCTTAAAAATCCTTTCATTTCTGAAAGCAGAATACTAAAGTACTTGTCAAGGCATTTATTTGAGGAACTGTCACTGAAAATTACACTTGGAGCAAACCTATTTTAGGACAAAAATAGGACACAGTTTTCCTACAGAAACCAAGAGAAAGTTCCATGAAAACCAATTCAGAAAACAGTACAAAAAAAAAAATAGAATCAGGCATTCATGCATCTACATACATGTACAAGAAAATTTATGTATTTAGACTAGTAAGTTTCTTATACTATTTCATTCTGTTTTGAAACTGTCAAAGGTCTCATGTAAACACAGGACAGGATACAGGGGTTTTGACATTGCTTTCACATTTCAAAATGTTTATTTTGGTATTTTTCCACATGTACCACATGCAAAAGTTTCCAGTGTTTCTGTTCATATGAAGATTTGAAAACATTACTTTGGGTATGATCATTCTCAAATTTAATGAATTGTTAAAACATGTCATATCTAATACCTCTAAATCATGTCATATCTAATACCTAGAAATTTGCAGTCATGTATTTAATTTTATTAAAAGATTTCTCATGAAGTAAACTCAATATTATTACATTTTTCTAATTACCTAGAATGCGTACAAAGAAGGTTAATTATAGAAAAACCGTCTATATAGAAGATATAAAAAAAATCTCAGTATGTAGTATTTTCTACATCTTGATTCAGTTCAAATATTACTTAATATGTTTGGTAACAAACAGAAATGTATTAATCTTCATTAAAAATACCCTCAAAAATTATTTCAATTTCAGTTTTCCACTTCTAGTAAAGAAAGAATAAAATGTCAGGAAAATTACAATTGGTAAGTAACCAACTCCAAATTCCTACTCAAAACATGGGCATTGAATTCAGGCCCTCTTTCCCACAATATTTGCTCATTCAAGTCTTTGGACTTAATTATCCTCATGGCGATTTCCCCCTGCCACTCCTTCTATCAAGCCCCAGATTATCTCATGCTTTTTTTAAAGAATATTATTCAAACAGTATTCTAAATTACTCTTCAGTTTGAGTACTCTGGATACACTTAAGAAGTATGTAAAATCCTAGAGTCTAATGATATCATATAAGCCAAACAGTGAAACAATATTACTCCATTTTTCTCTTAGGCAATATTTAACTTATTTATGTATTTATAAAAAAAAACCCTAGAACATGCTTGCATAGGTCAAACATATCAGGCAATAAAAATTAATTACCAGCATTTCCTCCAACACATTGCCTGCAAATATTTTCATTCTCAGCAAAGTCATCACATAAGGAACTAATCATTTTAAGTATGAAGTAACACAGTGAGTAAGACTGAATTTTAAGTCATCCACTTTTGATCTGAGAATTAATTCTTTTTTTCAAATACCTCAATGCATTGAGTCTGACTAAAGCCGTCAGAGATAGGGAGTTCCATACAAGGTGTTGTAAAGTGTCTCAGTGTTTTAAGCACTCTGAAAATGCTGTGCCGGATTTTGTGTTGAATGGCACAAATATCTTTTTTAGACCATTTTCAGCCTTTTAGCTGTCATACTTTACTCATGATTGTCAGGCAAATTTCTTATTTTCTGAAATTAAGTCATTCAATGTATCTTTTGTCTTTTGACTGAAAAGATTGAACTCCTGAAGTCTTTCTCATAAGTCTGTAATACGTCTGAACTTTCATATTATTAAGTTTTTCCATCATTATTTCCTTGTGAAATATAGAAGTGGATTTGGAGATAGGATAGAGTTTTAAGTTAAAGAACCTACAAGTTATGTTTGATATGTTTGTTTCTTTGTGGGTTTCTCTTTCGTGTATTTGAAAATCACATTGTCTCTCCATTCAATTTTTTTAGCAGAACTCATATTACTATATTATTTATTACAATCTCTTAGCCAATTTATCTCCATTCTTGAGTGCAACTTTATTTTGATACATGGCACTCTAGAGTGGAAAACTTTACAACCTCCCAGATTACTCTTTCTCAGAATTACTCATTTCTCTAATTCTTGTATACTACTTTGTCTACTTGTTTATTTGTTTACTGCAATAGACTCTTATCATTCTGCAAATAAAACATACATAGGCTATAGTTAAATATGGAATTTGTTTAAACATCTAGAAATTTCATTATGTAAATAATGTGTAGGCCTCTGCTTAATCTAAAAGATAAGTTTAAAACACTCCAATTGATTTAATGGGTAGTAAGAAATAAATGATATGCTGTGTTTTACATACCTTAATTTAATAATATCAAGGGCTTTTTGCATGCAACTCTGGAGTCTCTTTAGTCCTCACTATTCAGAAAGCTGTTATGTCTGTTTTCCAGTATGTGGCAGTATTTTTTTTCATTATGTTCACACATTGATGCCTTCATGCAGCTTTTTTTCACTGACTTGAACCCAAAAGCCACAGTATTGTTTGTTGTGATGATTTTTTCAATACAGAAAGTGACTGCCGCCAGCATGAGGATCAACCATTCTCTCTGATATTTTTCTGCCCTTTGGTTGTAGATATTTGTCAATATTAGAGGATCTAATAACAAAATTTTAAGCAGGAATAACTATAGCAAGTATGAGCACTTTCTGATGAAATCTACCTGGTAACTACTATGTGAAGTATCTTATACAGGAACAGCTTCTCCACAGGAGAGAACATCAGTAGGAGATACTTGCCTGGGGAGTGAAACTGGTCAAGGGGCAATGTTTTCTTTTTCTCTTTCTCTCTCTCTCCTCTTTTATTTTTCCACAGAAGTAACTTATACCATTAAAGTGGATGTCTGCCCTCAGCCACAGACTCTGTAAATCCTTGTGTATGTAAACTGGTCTTAACAGCCATTGTGCAAAAGAAAAACTTTCCAAAATGAAGAACAAGCAAATAATCCTAGCAGAACAGAAGCTAGAGCAAATATGATGAAACCAAATTAATGTTTCAAATTTGTTCTCATTCAAATAAACATGAAAAGAAATTAATGAAATGGAAAAAAAAAAAAGCAGAAAACAAGTAACTTTTGTTGTGGCAAAAGTGAGCAAGTTGGATGAAATTTTTTATTGCACTGGAGTACCAAAGATCAGAGAAAAATGAATAGTGTTTCTGTTGTTAATCCTCTGTGCAAAGGAGATGCATTTTTACGTTCAAATTACAAGTGTAATTTATACAGTGAGGACATCACCAATCTCAAGAACATGAGGTTGTGGGTTTTCTTGTGCCCACACTGCTAGCCACATGCTAGCACAAGGAGTACTTGACCTTGTTTCTCCTTTAAGATTACATATTTTTCTATACTTACTAAGACAAAGATGTTATTTTTCATTAAGTATTTCATTAGGTACTGAAAAAAAATTAAAACAGGAAAAGAGTATTTTATAACGCACCCAAGTGTCATTTCTTTATCATAATGCTGACGGTACATATTGCCAGTCCTGAAGTGCAACAGAATACTGGCTGTTTCCAGATTTCCATGGTTTTGTGGGAATAATCAGTTAAAACGTAGCTCAGTTTCAGACACTCTACATTTTAGTAGTACTTCATTAAACAAGATATTCCTTCAACTATGCGCACAAGACCATAAGGACATCTATTTGGAAAAGTCCATGCAGAATGAGGCAGGAAAGCTAATAATGAAAGATAGGCAAAGTCAGAATTTTTATATCTGAGCTTGCTCTGTGACAAAAGTTTTTTTAGCAGTACAGAAAATCTCATAAATTCTTATCTAGAAAGCCACAGGAAATAGAAGTAGGTCACACAAAACAAATGGGAAAGAAAGATGCTGACAGAAGATGTGCTTTTCCAAATATAAAAGAGAAGATGAGGGTAAAAAAAGGTAGGGAAGCAATAACGTGTCAAAAGTTGGCAAGAGCTCTGTAAATCCACATTCCATGATATGAGGAGAAAGCACTGGTATGGCCAATCCTATTGGAAAAGAATGAAAATCCTATGCCATCTCAGAGTATCTTTGCTGTATTTGGTGTCTCGTGGAAGACATGTTTGAGTTAGTGATCTTGAACAAGGCCTGAAAGTCATCTTAGCCCACTGCTAGGGCCTGAGACAGCCATTGTAAACAAAGGGAAATTTTGGATATACTCCCTAGATACTAGCTAGATCTGCTCTGATGGGAATTAAGAAGGAGATAGCTTTCCTGTCTGCAAACCCCACTCCCCCAAAACAAACAAACAAAAACTCAAAAAAACCCACAACAGCAAACCAGCAAAACACCAACCAACCAAGAGAAAAAAAGCAAACAAAAACATAGTTTTCAGGTAAAAAACAAAGGTAGTTTTGCAAAGGGCAAGGAGGATGATCCAGGATGGGACCTGCACAGCATGAAGTCCACCAAAGGAACTAAGTTTTTTTTTTCCAAGACAAACGATTACAGAAGACTGAATTGTCATTTGTATTTCTTCAAACACTATTGTTGAGCTCATTTTAGCAGTTCATACAATCCAGTTTGTGAGAAGAAATAAACTCAGGGACCAAAATAAGGCACAAGTTTGACCAGAATATTTGGAAAAGGAAATAAAATTGTGAGCTGATTTCTTGAGAAGAAGGTAAACTAGGCAAGAATAATGGATTTCAAACAACATAATCTGCTGTTTGTATTTGAGTAAATTTCAAAACTTGCAGATAGAATATCCAAGCCCTCAGATAAGGTCTGCTGAAGTCAAATATACATCCTTAAGATCAAAGATTAGTGATCATTAATGAAGTAGGTTATGTGAGCATGATTCTAAAAGAATAGAGATAGTGCTGCAGACAATCTCATCCCTGATAAATTGCAGCTGTATTAAGACAGCATTGAAGAAAAAGAAGTGTGGAATGCTGATGTGTAGTGACCAATCACAAAAAAGTAAAAGTGCACACAGGTGTTATGCATATGAGAAACAGGGTATAAAAGGGAATAATAAAGTACTGATGCTTGAAACCATTCTTGGTATTAGTTATGTGTCCTCTGTCAAAATGTGTGAAGCAGCCTGGGAAGTTTTTAGAGAAAAGGTATGCAGGTTTTTACTATAGGGTAATAAACTGACAATGTCTTAGACTACTGTCCAGGAGTGCCAAGCACTGACACTGTCAGTAGGTCTTTAAGCACAGTTTGGCAGAAGAACTTGACATTGATAACAGAAATATACTGAACTTGACTCACTGCTTCTTTGCAGCTGTCTTGTTGTTTACACTTATCTAAGTGATACTAGGTATCACAAGTATTTAATGATACAGTCTGGAGTTCAAGATGGTAGACTAGTGTAACAGATGAGTTCTGAATCACATAAAATTGCGAATTCCATTGCCATAAAGCTGACTGATGGCATAATCTGTATGATAAAATCAATATATGTTATTCAATATGTAAGAATATTATTCAATAGGTGAGAAATAGTAATTCTTCATACAATAGGCTATGTTATCTAATAGTTATTTATGGTGTTTTTCTGTCCCCAGAAATTTGATGTTCTCAGTTGTGTTATTTGAAGCTGCATTTACAAACCTAACAAGATTATAGGGTCTACTTGTAACATAAAAGACATTGTACCTTCTGACCTGGAAACTATTTTAGACTTTCTTTTCAGAAAAAAGTGCTTTTTCTAAAACAAATTATGTGTGCTTTTCAATTTTGAGCTTAGAACATCCATTAAGCGGGCATAAGAGACAAAATTATTGTAATGAAATATGAATATTTTTTTTTGGAGGACACTGAAGCATTTTTCATAGGTTTTTTTTTTAGCTTTTCATTTACTGTCATGGTATTGAATTTTTTTAGACAATAATGCATATTAAAATAATGCTACTCTAAATTATATATTATATATTATATATTATATATTGCTGCTTCTTGGTATACTCAAGTATATTTTGTTTTAGAATTAAATTTATTTCTTTAAAGAAACAAAGACAAAGTAAATGTAAAAAATTAATCTAAAAATACATTTATTTCTTTAAAGAAAAGCAAATGTTATATTTGATACATTGAAACCTTTGTGTCTAGAGTAGACATCCAGTATAAAAAAAGAAATATCTTAATAAATGAGGCATCCAGTGAAACCTATTGTGGGTTTACAACAGCGAATAAGATGCTTTTACGTCATATACTTGGATGTGCATTTGTCATGTGCCAAGGCATTGCTCATCATAAAGCAAGACATACGTGATTTCATTATAATTAAATATAAATGCTCACGTTCATGGAGTCTTCACCAACAAGGACAGCAATGTGCCTATTTTGCTGGTTTCTTCTCTGTCCATAATTCATAATTTGTTCTCCATTAATTTAATATTGTGAACTGGGTTTTAGAAGAAATCTAATCTCAGGTTGGTTTTTACTGTTTGCATAGTATTCAACAAACTGTTAATCTATTTGTAGCTAACTCATTCATCTGTAAAATGTGTTCGATAGTGACCTACACTCATGAGAGCTAAAAAAAGTTAAATTTTTAGGTAATTGCAGGTTTTAGGGACTGAAAGACTTCATTTCTATCATCATGAAATGACAATAAGAATTTTATAAAACTGAAGTGTCCTCCACTAATACAGCATTATTTTCCCCTCAGTGTCTTTCAGAAAGTATGAAGGTGGAAGGATATGCATTCAGCATCTTCTCAAAAACTATCATTAATTTTTAGAAAATCCCAAACAAACCAAATCCATAAAATTGTAATTAAAAAAGAATATAGGAAAATTCGCTTTTACTGAAATATAAATTGTCTGTGTGTGAACTAGAAGCAAAATTTTACTTACTGCAGGACCACAAAAGACAGCTAGAGAGAAGGCATTTTGTTTAGTTTCTAAGGAGCTGTCTTTTTAAAACACTGAGATGAAAGGTCACAGACATCTTTAAGTTACTTACAAGTGTAGTAACAAAGGCAGTGTAAAATATATAAATGATGGCTTTGCACGAATTTGGAAAATTTCACTACACTATTTCTTTCACTGAAACAAATATACAGAATGAATTGGTAAATAAAATAATGAAGTTACTGAATTACTTTCTTGTTTGCTTTGGTTTGATTTCCATTTTTTCAAAGCAAACAAAAAACTCAATATCAAATCTTGAAAACATTCTATGCATAAAAAAATTCATTGTGCTTTGCAACTTCTAGCTTCTTAAAAGAAAGATAAACTATATGGTAGCTTGTTTGCTCTATGAAGTTTAAAATTAATACTATAGGCAAAGTTCTCTTCATTTGTCATTCATACATGCAAAGCTTAAATTTAATTTCTTCTATAATGGACTTCATATTCTGTTGAAAGAATTTCAGTGTGTCCTAATAACACCCTGAAGATATAACAATTTTTTCCTTGTTAGTACAGAAAAACTCTGTGAATGCTTTGATTTGCTATATTCATTGTTGCCCTAGGTACAGTAGGGGTCTTTTTTCCTCTAATATATAAAATATCCCTTTCATTTTCTTTAAAAGCAAGACACTAGAAAATTTTCCTTTTGAAAGTACTTTCCTGCAAAAAAGCAGCCTATATTTGTCACCATCACTAGGGAATTATATTGTAAACTACTTTTTAAATTGCAAGTGCTTGATAAGATTTCAAAAGTATGGCTATTAAAATGCAATATCTATTTTAACATAAAGCTGAGTAATGCAAAATTTGAAAACTGGTTAGGTTTTTTTTCCCCCTAAATAATGGTGGTAATTCAGTATTATTGTTAGTATTATTGAAGAAAAGTGTTTGGTTTGGGGCAGGGTTGTTTGTTCTTTTTAGGTTTGGGGTTTGTTTTTTTTCCACCAAAATCTAGTGTATGTTTTTAAAATATATTAATTTAAAAAATACCTTGAAGAAAAAAACTTTAGCAACAATTAAGAAAGAGCTTAAATCCTTGATCTTGTCATCACTCCTATGACATATCGATTGAGACTCATGGACAAAACCTTTCCAGTCAAGAATATTTATTATTGTTTATTACAGTTCAGCAGCTATAACATTTTCTGTCAACCTAAAAAGTTATTTAGTTAAGATTTTAGGTCAGATTCTCTTAATACCTCCATGCACCACTATGTCAAGAGTAAAGCTGAAGTTTTAGCAAATCGTAAACCGACCAACTAAACCAACGCAAAACCATATCAGAAAGTAGAGAAATATAAGGCCTTCCCTGAGCATCTTTCTCCAAGAGAAACGACCCACTCAGCTCTCTCTGCAGATTCACATAAGATGTGAGCTCCAGCCCCTCCACCAACTTTGCTGCTCTTCTCTGGACCCACAACAGCAGTGCCTCAATGTCTTCCTCAGAGCTGCAGGCCTCATCATGGTCTAGGCTTCCTCACAAGGGGAGGCAGAGGGACAGACACCGATCCATTCTCTCTGGTGACCAGTGATGGGACCTGTGGGAATGGCAAGAAACTGTGTCAGGGAACATTTAGGTTCAATGTTAGAAGAGAGTGACTTAATTAGAAAGTGGTTATTCAATGAAGTGTATATTAATACAATCAAGTGAAAGTTCTGTCCAAGAAGACCATGTCAACTATCCTATATGAAAACAAAGGCACCTAAAAGTTCAAAGGTTAACTCCTCAAGAAAACACAAGTTATGATTACTATATCTAAGGTTACACCTATAAACTCCTGAACAGATAAAATATACATGATAAGAGCTAAAAGAAATATTGTACCTTTATAAACTGTATTTATGTGAACCATTATTTGTTAAGTAGGAATCTTCCATTTTAATCCATCTTTTTATGCATACAAGCAATGCACTTTCAATCAACTCTATTTTCAATTGACTGTAATTCAAAGATTGATTTGCTAATTATATGTTCTACCTGTCCCCGAAACAGCTAAATTTGCAATTGAAAGACTATAAAGAAGTGGCCAATAGAAGAGGTTATCTTCTAAGTAGAAAAGAAAATCACAGAATAAATTATCTGGAAAAGATGTCTGAGACCATCAGATCCAGCCTATGATTGAACCCCCCCATGCCAACTAGACTGTGGCACTGGGTGCTGCATCCAGGCTTTTCTTAAACACCACCAGGGACAGTGACTCCACCACCTCCCTGTGGAGCTCATTCCAAATAATAAACCTTTCTGAAGGGTTATTTCTTCCTAATGTCCAACCTAAGCCTCCTCTGGCACAGATTAAGACTAGGTCCTCTAGTTCTATCACATGTTACCTGGGAGAAAAGGGTGACCCCCCAGCTGGCTACAACCTCGTTTCAGGTAGTTGAGGAGACTGATAAGGTCTTCCCTGAGCCTATTTTTCTCCAGTCTAAACACCCCCAGCTGCCTCAGCCTCTCCTCATGGACTTGCACTCTAGACCCTTCACCAGCTTTGTTGCCCTTCTCTGGACTTGCTCCAGCACCTCAATGTCCCTCCTGAATTGAGGGGCTCAAAACTGAATATGGCACTCATGGAGCAGACTCCCCAGTGCTGAGTACAGGGGAAGAATGTCTTCCCAGGTGTTCTGGTCAAATTATTCTTGATACAGGCCAGGATACCTTTGGACTTCTTGGCTACCTGGACACAGTCTTGTCTCATGTCCAGCTGGCTATCCACTAGCATCCCCCAGGTCAGTTTCTGCAGGGCCACTTTCCAGCTTCACTGCCCACATTCTGTGGCACTGCCTAGGGTTGTTGTGGTCAAAGTGTAGGACACAGCACTCGGTCTTATCGAAATTCCTGCTGTTTTACCTTGGTCAATTGATCCAGCCTGTCCAGGTCCCACTTCAGAGCATCCCTACCCTCCAGCAGCTCAAGACCCTGACCCAACTTACTGTCATCCATGAATTTGTTAATGTTAGACTTGATCCCCTCATTCAGACCATCAATAAACAGGGAAGGGCCCAACACTGATCCCTGGGGGTTTACCACTACTGATTGGCTGCCAACTGGATGTGGCACCATTCACCCACACTCTCTGGGCCCAGCCATCCAGCCAGCTCTTATCTCAGCAAAGATTGCTCCTGTCCAAGCTACAGGCTGACAGCTTTTCCAGGAGAATGATGCAGGAGATGGTGCCAAAGGTTTTTCTGAAGTACAGGTAGGCAACATCTGCAACTTTTCCCTTATCTACTAGTCAGGTCACCCAGTCATAAAGGGAGATAAGATTGGTCAGGCATGACAAACCCTTACTAAACCTTTTCTGGCCAGGCATGATCCCTTGGTTGTCCTGTATGTTCCCTGTGATCATGCTCAAGATGTTCTGTTCCATAATCTTTAGAGGCACACTGTCCATGCTGACAAGCTTGTGGTTCCCCAAGTCCTCCTTCTGGCTCTTCTCATGGGTGACCAACCTTCAGTCATCTGGGACCTCACCATTTAGCCAGGACTGATGATAAATGATGAAGAGTATCTTAATACATCCACCAATTTCCCTGTCACTCTAGGATGAATCACATCTGGTCTTATACACTTGTGAGCATTAAAGTGGCTCAGCAGGTCACTAATTGATTCCTCCTGGATTTCAGGGGATCCATTCTGCTCTCCACCCCTGTCTATCAGCTCAGGAAGCTAGCTGTCTCAAGGATAACTAGTCCTACAATTGGAGACTGGGACCAAGAAAGTGTTAAGTACCTCAGCCTTTTCCTCATCATATGTGACTGTAACTATCCTTTACAGAAGTGGCCAGATTAAATTATAATTGAGCTTTCACCTCTAATTTTCTTCCCACATGACCTAATGACATCCTTAAATACTTTCTGATTGCCTGCTTCATTTTTCAGAAGTGACATAACCTCTCTTTTCCCCTGAGTTCCTGTGAAATCTCCCTGCTCAGCCAGGACAATTTTTCAACACATCAGGATGACCTGCTCCTGTGCCTTCAAGATTTCTTTCGTGAAATATATCCAGCCTTCTTGGCCCTCTTTATTTTTAAAGCTGATTCCCAAGGGACTTTCTGAGTCAATGTCCTGAATAGGCCAAAGTCTGTCCTCTGAAAGCCCAGGGTAGAGGTTTTGTTAATGTCTCTCCTTACTTCACTGAGTATTGAAAACAGTAATTTCATGGTTTCTGTGCCCAAGAAATACACTTTGTAGGAGGAAATAATTTTGGGGTTTATTTTGTCACAATGTTTAACTGAGTTATGTTGACAAATCTGATATTTTTTGCCTCTCTGGACAAATAAACATTTCAACAATCTGATTGTAAGTTACAGATTTCAAATTAAATAATGTTTAGCAGCAGATGCAGCTGATAAATTTGCCAGACAAAAAAATTCTTCTGGCCTAGAAGTCAAACTGCTTTTGGAAGAAAAGGATGAGCCAACAGCAATTCACCTGTTTCTTTTACATTCATACTTTGCCTTCATCAAGAATATCAACAAATGGAGACTTACTATCAAGGTGTTTACAGAACTCTGCTTTTCCTTGATCCTGGTAATGGTTTTGCGTGGAAGAATATTGTATTTTAGGAGTTAGTGATTCCCAATAGAGTAAACGTGAGCAGGCCCAAGCCTGTGCTGTATTGAATGTACAATTTGGGCTTCAATTCTGTGTTGAGCAGCATAAATCCTGTTTCTGCACAATAACCTCAGCCAGCTAACAAAGCAGCTAACAGACAGCTCCCACTTGTTACTGGTGATTGTCACCTGCATGGCCTTATCTTTATCTAAGTGTGCAGAAAGTTCTCAAGAGAACATAATTTGTCTTTCAACTGTAGAGAGGACACAAGTGTTTTTTCCTTGCAAGAAAATCCTATTGTAACTTGAATGACTGAAAGGGGAGTAGCTCTGTTATGGACGGAGTCGGCATGATGTACTGCACAAGGAGTCCTGTTTGATGCTACACTGCCCAGGGACACAAGACATTCTGTAATACTGCAGAGTGTTAGCTCTAACAAATAGCATTATCAATGATTACTTTAAAAGTCTAAGTGGTTTTCTGCTGGGATCATAATGAATAATGCCATTTTTCTAAGACATTATTTAACATAACCCATATTACAGAAGCATAACTATCCCTGCAGTGCAAGTCTGACAAATTCCTATGAACTTGGAAATCCATGGATGTAAAACCAAGTTCATGTAACAGCACAGGTTCTATGTCTTAGCTCACAGGTAACATTAGATAATTAAAGTTTGCTTACACATCTTAGAGAATTTTATTTTGTTCTTGCCTGTGTGTTGCTCTCTACTTCCCTTTTATCTTTTCCTCTGAAGCATCTAATTATTCTCAATTTAATCATACCTATGTGTATATAAACCTTTTCATAAACTTTGTTGCACGGAGAGACTACTTGTTTTTAATGATGCTTAGGCTTGTTTTATGTCAGATCTGATCCTATTTCTGAAAAGGCAGATTGGAGCCATATAATCCTCTCATTTTGAAACCACTGTGCTTGTGTGTATCTTGTATCCTCTGACAAAGAAAATGTTCGTGTGTGATGTTTTTTATGAAATGGTTAGGTCAGAGCAGTCCTCAAACCAAGGACAAGGAAGTGAACTTGAAAGCCTACAGTCAGGACAAAAACATCGGAATTGTACTAGCGAGAAAAAAGAAATTCAGGATTCCAAATTTGTATTTAGCTACTGGGCTAAGGTACATCTGTGTAGTGGAATAACAGAGTAGATGTGCTGGGTATGCCCATATGATATGTTAAAGTCCCACTTGAAGGTGCTGTAAGCGCAGTAGGACAGATTCTACCCTCTAGAACACTTTGTGTCACATGTCATGCAGGTGTAATAAAGAAAATACAATGCTTTCAGTGTTTTCTTGGGCAAAATGGTTTAAAATGCACAGCCATTAGAGTTTAAATAACAACAACAACAAAGAAAAGAAAGATTGCAAGCAGTTTAAAACAAAATGGATAATATTCTGAAGCTGATAATATACTCAACTCTGAATTTTCTTTACACAGGAGACATTACTATGTTAATGTTAAACTATATGTTTTCTGCCTGTGAAGAACCTTTAGCAAAATATGTTTTGGAGACAGTCATAAAACATTTGGAAGAACAAAGAAAAGTTACTTAAATACGTACAGTCAGCCTCTTCACAGTGCTTTTCTTAGAACTTTTGATGACCTAGAAGTAATGAAGAAAATGTGATTTGGGAGATTAATTTCAAATCCAGCTCTTGTAATTTCTCATTCCATCGACAGAATTTATATTCTCAGGCCTGAATAGAACTTAATTTTTTTTGTTTTCTAGCATTTATTTTATGTCCTTTCCTTCATATATGTAATTATCAAGTTTTTTGCTTTATCAAAATCACACAGAGCATAGCTAGTTAAAAACAGGAAGAGAGAAAGAGAAACATGGAGAATATTTCTCTTTCTCTCCTTTTTAATATATTTTAGTATCTAAAGAATATCTTTCAATACTAAAGCTAAAATGAAGGAGTTATGATTTTGGAAAATAAAAAGAAAAAACACTGGGTTTGTAAATTCTGAATTCCTATAATATATTTTTTCATTAATTTATACACACTGTATGGCATGCTGGTTTCATTTTCACCCTGAGGCTGTCTTCTGCCCTAGAGTTCAAACACAAGGCAAGTCCTTTCAAGTGAAACAAATTTATATACTGCAAGGTTGTTTTGGTTTTTTGGTTATCTCCTCAAAAATATTTTAAAGAACAACAGACATCTTTACGTTCTATAATTTTTCTCCCTCTCCATCTGCTTGTGAAATTTATGGCTGCTAGGTTTTCAAGGGAATGTCAGTATGTTTTTGCATCAAATAAAGACAAAATATGGCTGAAAGAACCAAAAAAGTCTCTGTAGATTTTTTTTTTTCTAATTCCCTCTTATGATTGTAACCCATTGGTTTATAATGGGTTAATGGTAGGATTCTGTCTTCACTATGTTGCACATAAAATATTAAATACCTATGTCATAAAAACCTGAGGTGCACTCAAAGTAAAAGGAATGTATTTGGAGTTTGGAGAACAGTGGTTTCATCAAATTCTGCACCTCCGGACCAGCACATTGTTTTCCCTCACTGTATGTTTCCACAGCTGATCAGGCAATCTGTTTGTACATTTTTCCTCAAGGTTTCTTTCTTCTCAAGCAAACATCAAAATAACCACGATGCTGAGAAAAGGGAATATATGTTTATAAGACGAATTTAGAAGTGACAAATGTACAGTCCAGTGCAGAATTTAACAAAATTTCTGCTAGACTGCATTACTTGCTCACAATAAAAATAATATTTTTTTAATGTGTATTTACACAATTATTTTCAGTTTGGTTTAGAAATCTGTGAAACAAATGTGGTTCAAAAAAACACAAGTATCTAATTTTATTTAGTTTTAACTGGTTTGTTGGTTTCTTTTTCAATCCTTTAAAATTCTTTTTAATTTTTAATTTTTAAGTTTGTCCATCTGACAAGTGCCAGCATTTCTCAAAAACAACCTTACAAACAAGACTGAAGAACTAGCAGTACATTTTTTTTTTTTCCCCATTTCAGTTCACTTATCAGTGGTGAGCCCAAAACTTTTTCCTGAGCTCCAAAAGACACTGGTAGCCATTACTTTGATATTTACACAGACAGTGAGTATTTGCTGATGCACTGGGTGCAGGTTCCCAGGCACTGGCAGCAGGAGCTGCAGGGGCCTCGGTGAGCAGCAGCCAGGTCTTACCTGTCCCAGTCATGGATGGCTTCAGCTGGCTCCAACCAACACCACAGAGGACAAGACTCAGACCAGCAACCAAGGTGACGGTGTCTCAGGTAATATGTGTTTAATAAAGGGAAAAAAAAAAATGAATAGGCAATAGAAGAGGTGACACAAAAAATAGAATAAAAGGGTAGGTGGGGGAAACAGTGGAGAAAGCACCAAGGTCAGAAGAGAAGGTGATCCTCCACAGTGGAGCAGGTATCCACAATAGGGTTTATTGAGGACTCCGTGTCTGAGCAGACAGATATTCCTCAATGTACTTCAGCTTTAAAAAGGCCTGCACTGGAACAGAAGATGAGAATGAAAGGAGCAGACAAGAAAAATTGCTAAGTACTAACCATACCCTTCCCAAAATAAACACTACCAAGAGCTGTCTCTCTAAAGGGATAAACAAGGCAGTGGGGAGGAAAGGAGTAGGCAGTGATAGAGCAAAGTTGGTCATAAACCCTGATTCTCATGAAAAGCTTTTTCACCCCAGCATTTCCTGGAAAGAAATCTAAGCAATCCTGAAGATTTCTATAGGATGTTAAAGACAATCATTTGACACTGATGATTAACAAGTCTATTAAATGAATTAGAAAAAGCAATATTGGAGATATTAAAGTTTATGACAGACTCGACTGCAGCAATTAAAAAATGGTGTTGCTTTAGGTATTCAGAGAAGCCAGTTAAATAGTTCGGACTTGCAAACTTGGACTTGAAGAAAACAGGTTTCATTTTGTGAATGAATGAAAGAACGAATGAAAGAATGAATGTATGAATCTGTTTACACATCCTATGTGAAACTGACCTGAAGAGTAAAGATGTCAAGGAGAGAGATTCTTCACAAAGTTCTTCAGGCACAAGAATGATCCAAATCACTATTCAGAAGGTCAAACTAGCCAACATGATTCCCAGTTGGTTGAATAATGTGCACCTGACTGAACTCAAATTAAAGAAGTAATAAAAAAGATAATATACAGGAAGCGTAAATGAAGACAGGATGTCCAGAAGGAATACTGAAACATTGCCTGAATATGAGAGATGGAAATAGGAAAAGCAAAGCCCAAGTAGAATTGAAAGTAATAATCAAAGCAAGAAGCTTTCTTTCTGCTATGTATGCAACAACAAAAAAAAAAGCTAGGAAAACTTGTGGCCTTCTGTGAATTAATCATATTCATTTGAAAGAAGAGTTTGAAACTTCTTTTTGATTGTTATATCTGCATTTAAACATTTGAAAAAGTAAGGACAAAGATAATATTATATAAACGCAAATATTCATAATTTCTGAATTAAGCATAGGGATAGATTAATGGTTTATTATATGATTTACAGAATTAGAAATATTATTCAAAGGGTGATTTATGTTTTTAAATTTGTTGATACACTGTCTTGTCTGCAACTCTGTTAATTTATACTTCTGCTACCTGTAAACATTGATTAAATATATAAATCCCAAAGCTATTAGTTAGATTGAAGCATTTAAAAAAATTAAATAAAAAAATCTCTCAATACATCTATTTTGAGAATTTGATTTTTAATGTAAATCTTGAGATAAAATTTAAAATTCTATTTCCTTCAAACTTTAAAACTAGGTCTTTTGGCGTCAAATTTTATATCTTTAAACTCTAAATTTTATAATACTTTGCAAAAATAATCACTGTCATTAAAAAATAGTTTTAGAACCAACAATTATTATAATAATGAATGTAAATTGAACCAGTCTTTTCTGAATTTTCTCAAGTAACACATACTCTTTCAAGAAACAATACTGACATATTTCTGTCTCAAACTTTATATGGTGAATTCATTTCCAGTTCATTCAAACTTCATTAATTTGCTGTGCTCATGAACAAAGATTGTTCTGTGTTGCTTTTTCATAATTTGTTCTCTCTTTTCCTCATTTTTTTTTCCTGCCTGCAATGCATCTATTGTTTTAGGCTTGTTCTGACATTCAGCTTTATCTAGCAACAAGAATAACATCTGCGGAGGTAGATTCTCTGCATCTCTCCTAAGGCCTCTTTTTATTTGAAACATAACAGTCAAGAATGTCTTCCAAGAATGCAACACGTTATTTCTCCTCATCCCACAATTCATCATGCTGTTTCTCTTCATCCCCAGTTGATTTGGGGAATTTTCTTAGCCTACTGTCAATATAGCCTTGAAAGGTCTTCACAGGGAAAGTTTTTATCTTGAAACTCCAAGGTGCTGTTTTGTTGTCCTCTAAAGTGTGTTTCTACCTCCTTTAATAGCTGTAATCTGAGTGCTACCAAAAGATGCTTGAGACTTCATTCCCTATACTGTATTTCTCCACTTCAGGGTGTCTTTTGACATGTGCTTCATCTGTTGTTTGCCATTTTCTCTCTTTTTACTGACAGGAGGCTATTTCACAAATAATCTCATAAAGGGAAAATAGGCAGCTACAGCTGGATAAGTGTAAACAAGTAATTTTGTACTACTCAAAAGTCCTTTTACTGGTGAAAACTGATAAATAGATACAAAAGAAAGCAATCTCTCCTACACAGAGGACAAGTATTATAATCAGATGAGAAAGATAGTCAGGAAAATGAGGGAAAGTAGACTAATATAAGTTTAAAACATTAAGTATGGTAACATTGCATATTGGTCTCCAACATTATTGGCTCTTAAAAGACAAAGCTTCTGTAATGAGCTAATAAAGAATTAACACACACACACACACACACACACACACACAGCAATATGCTTTGGTGCCTTTTTCAAAGGCTTTTCTCTCAATCTAGGATATTCCACCTTCATGCAGAGAGAACTACAAGGTTTGTAAAATTAAATAGTGAGAATGTGGCCCTAACCATTTTATGATGCAAACCATTTTATGATGCAATCTGTTTAACTGAAATGGAATGAAACAAATCCAAATCCTTTGGTAGGGTAAGGGAAGGTCTCTCCTAAACAAATATTCCAAGTTTTTGAAGTTTGAGCTTCACTTTATTTCAGCATCATTGTGATAGAAAATATGTATAAATATTTATATTTGGTTTTATATACACATACAAAAAAACATGTATAACTTAGGGATTTAGAGATCATCGTCATGGGACAGTTCAGAATACTGGAAAATAGGCATGTTTACTCCAAATAACTTTATAGCTATCCAAAACCTGTATGAAGAATCTTATTTTTTCTGTTACCCAGAATTTACCTCTGTTTGCCTCTTGCCTAATAATAATAACTTTTTTTTTTTTTTTTTTTTAAATTCTTGTCCCTTTTCTTTAATTTTTGCCTTTTCAGCTCAGATCTTCAGCTGAATTCTTATGCTTGTTTGCTTATAAATTCTTTCTGTGCTTTTACAGAACATACTTTGGAAAGCTGGCTTCAACCTCTTTGTCAAACAGATCTTCCCCTGCTCCAGCAGTCTCTGAAGCTTGTGCTTCTCCACTAAGACTGGGTTTTTTTTGGTTTAATTTTGGGAGTTTTCACCATTCTAACTCTCATACTTCCTAGAAAATGCCTGTAACTTACACTTCTTTTAACAAAATCATAATACCAAAGAATAATAATAATGAGATACAAGGAGGGGCAATACTGTGAAATGGAGGTATGAAGTCTTCTACATTACAAAATAATTTTATTTTACCTGGTAGTTTTTTTTATAGAACTGAAACATTGAACTGAAGATAAGACATAACCTTGGAAAAGGAGTTTGAATGCCTGCAGCTATGAATCTAGAGCCATTACATCACAGTGCTGCTTCAGTGAGCAATATGACTGAAGCAGTAAAAGAAACCAGCTAATTTAACCTAATAGTCTAGTTATTACCATAGAAAGTACCTATCCACTAATAATAATAATAAATAATTTTTGCCATAATAAAGCAAAAAAAAATAAACAAACAAAAACAAAAAACCAAAAAAACCCCACACAAACCCCAAAGCCAGAACAAAACCAAAACAACAACAAAAATAACCAAACAAAAAACCACCCCCAAAACCAAAAGAAAAGCCACAACAAAACCAAAACAAAATTTATAAAACCCCAAAAACCAACCAAGCAAAACCAAGAGAACCCTTTGCAAAATATATAATTTATAAAGGTATCATCAAATTTATATGAAAATAGAATATGGACTAAACACCTGCAGAATGCTCATTTATTACCCGGTGCAATTTTACAGCTCAACACACAAATGAGGGAAGCAAACCATAGACAGATAAGCGTAAGGAAATGAAGACCTGCATCATATGTCTGATGAAATAAATGAAAGTTTTGATCAGATTAATAACTCTTGCCTTGGGTTGCAATGGGAACTATGATATTCAGATAACTTCTGCTGCCACTCTTGCTACTCTGGCAATATGGGACAACTGATAGATGTGTCCTATACAATGTCTTATTTTGACAGTGTTTCAGAAAGGGAAACTCTATTTTTATGCATCTTACATATTGATCTGCATTGACAAGATATGTACATCTCTAAGGTACAATAGAGGTAAAATAAGGTACAATAAGGTAAAATAAGGTACAATACAAGGTACAACGTAAAATAGAGCTTTAAATTTAATATATACTCACTTACACCTATATTAATTAAGAATAACCTTAAGAATGTTCTTAAGAATGGTCTCACACAATCTTGTATTCTCTTCATGTGTGGTTTTAAAATCTAATTGGAATAAATGTAGAGCCATAACAAAACTTTTTTTTTTTTTTTTTCTGTGCTTGCATTAGTTCAAAGGGACATAATGTAACCGGTTTTTTTCTTATTTATTAATTTTATTTAACTTTTATTAGTTGGGACAAAACAACAGGCTAGCTAACAAAAAATACAGTTGTAATCTTGGGCTAAAAATTACTTTGAGCCAAAAATTTTACTCATTTTGCCAACCTATATTTTGAGAAATTATTAATCATAAGTTTTTGAATTTAATTGAATCTTGTCCCCTTTGAGTTCAACAAATAAAAAGACTTAGCATGTCATTGAGCAAAAAATGTGAATCTCTCAAACTCTGAATGTAACCACTCAGATTTTGCATCACAATAGGATGTCTTTAAAACAGTATAAATGCAGATTACACAAAACTAGATCCTCATTTATGCAAGTGATTAAACATAATGGAATGAGAATTAATTTTTATAAGTTGGTTCAATACCAAATGTATCTAGCTTTGGAAAACATCCCAGGCAAGGTAGTCCACATTCTATCTAGACAAACTGACATAAAGAGGACCTGTGCCCGCTTCGTTAATATTTAAAGTGCTCACCTCAAGGTATAGAATTTCTTCATTCTTAGTAGTTCCAAGAGAAATGTGTTAGTGGTAGTTTATTGAGTGTCTGAACTCACTTTCACCAGAACTTACCCTTTTCTTACCAGAATTTACTCTTTTCCCTCTGGTGTTAGCGGAAGATGCTGTTTAGATCAATGTGAACTATAAAGAAGAAGCAAGCAATTGGGATTTGTCTGGCTTTTTTTCAACTTTTATTGTTGTTAGCATGCAAAAGTTCATAATCAGCTAAAGTGATATAAAGCCCACATCAATTTGTGAATTTCAGTTTTATGTGCTGTGGCATTAATTTCTTGGCAGGATCCATTGATGGAAGAGGAGATGTGCGCAACTCTGGTTACTCTTGTTTTTTGAGCAAGTGACTGAGGAACACTGTCACTTGCTCAAACAACACCCATCAAAGATGTAGAAGTCATCTTCAAATTCCACCCAGGGATTCTATATAAATACTTATTTTTATAGCAGTTAAAAATTATTTTTAGAGAAGCTCACATAGAATGTCAAGATATTTGTGCTGACAAATCAGTAACACAAGATGATGGGTAATCATCTGAATATTCACTAAGCTATATATATATGGTATTAGAAATCACAATTTTGTACTAGTGTACAAAACCAAAACGAAGCAGATAAAAACAAGCCAAACCAAACAAGGAAAGGAAGGAAAGAGAAAGGAAAGGAAAGGGAAAGGGAAAGGGAAAGGGAAAGGGAAAGGGAAAGGGAAAGGGAAAGAGGGAAAGGGAAAGGGAAAGGGAAAGGGAAAGGGAAAGGGAAAGGGAAAGGGAAAGGGAAAGGGAAAGGGAAAGGGAAAGGGAAAGGGAAAGGGAAAGGGAAAGGGAAAGGGAAAGGGAAAGGGAAAGGGAAAGGGAAAGGGAAAGGGAAAGGGAAAGGGAAAGGGAAAGGGAAAGGGAAAGGGAAAGGGAAAGGGAAAGGGAAGGGAAAGGGAAAGGGAAGGGAAGGGAAAGGGAAGGGAAGGGAAGGAAGGGAAGGGAAGGGAAGGGAAGGGAAGGGAAGGGAAGGGAAGGGAAGGGAAGGGAAGGAAGGGAAGGAGGAAGGGAAGGGAAGGGAAGGAAGGAAGGAAAGGAAAGGAAAGGAAAGGAAAGGAAAGGAAAGGAAAGGAAAGGAAAGGAAAGGAAAGGAAAGGAAAGGAAAGGAAAGGAAAGGAAAGGAAAGGAAAGGAAAGGAAAGGAAAGGAAAGGAAAGGAAAGGAAAGGAAAGGAAAGGAAAGGAAAGGAAAGGAAAGGAAGGAAAGGAAAGGAAAGGAAAGGAAAGGAAAGGAAAGGAAAGAAAAGAAAGGAAAAGAAAGGAAAAGAAAGGAAAGGAAGAGGAGAGGAAAGGAAGAGGAGAGGAAAGGAAAGATAAATAAAACAGACCAAGGGGGAATTTTGACAGAGGAACTTAATAAATAGTACAGGCAGTACAAGCTCTGTTATTTTCTAGAAATCATTAGCTATGTCTACAGTTTTGAAGACATGGATTGCAGCCCAGATATTTCGCTTCCTGCAAGTAATGAAAAAAGACATTAAGCTAGCAGTTTAGTTTTTTTAATAAATCCAACTTTGGTCTGTGGAATTTTAATACTATTAGAGTATAGGGCACTTGAAAGTTAAGCATGTTTCTATCTCTTTTGTTACGGTAGTGTGCTTAAAGTGGGCATAAGTTGTATTAAATTTATTTGCATTTGCAGAACGCTTTTTTATACAAGGCTGAATGAGCACTTCATCTAGGTTTGCAGTGAAGAAAGAGTGGTGAGATGGCTGTTCTATCTGTACCTGAAGTTAAAGAACAAAGCTGTCAGCATTCAGTGTTTTTTCAGTTGAGGAAACAACTAATAATAATTTACAGAATTGCACACAAACACAAATAAACATGCAAGGCATTAGAGAAGTTCTCAGTGCTGCCCTATGCCAGTCTGGAGTGACTGGGTCTAGAATAGTGTAGGCAGTTAGCAAATATGCTCTGCACAATATGGAAATGAGTGTTTATGAGCTGAACTCAATATGCATAGTTAAACAAGCTCACATAGACTCAAAATGAAAAAAGATGTGGAAGGTTAAGATCTGTACAGGGCTTGTAGTTTCACATAACACTTCAAAGGAAAACCCATTAACAATTGTATCAAATTTTTAGACATGTTTTAGGATACCTGTCAAACACAGGACACAACATAAACTTCGCAATGCTTAAAGCTGGTTTTAGCAACAAATAGGTATTAAAATTAACTGTTTTCCAAAATGCATAGAAATAAAGAAAAAGGGAATTTTGAGTGTAAATGGGTAGCAAACACAAAAAAAGTGACCTCATAGAATATGTCTTCCTTTTACTGTTTTCTTCTCCTTTACAGAAATTGAGACTTTGAAAGACTGGGATGAATTTTCTCCTGCAAAAAATAATTCCCTTCTCAGCCAAGTTAGAAGTTTCAGAGTTTGTATCACTGTAAAAATGAACTCACTATCTTATATTAATGAAGTTAAACTTAATCCTATTGACACAGCAGACCTGCATATAAACACTTCCTTTACATATTTGCAATTACTTGAGCACCCTGATCACTGTTTCAAGAAATAATGACAGTAACTATGATGATGATGACAAAGTAGGAACTGCCCTTTGAAAAACTTACTAGTTGCCTATGATACAACTGCTCTTGACAGTTCCTTTTAGGTCCCTTTTACTTGTTTTTCTCCCAGGTGTTTCTTGTAAAAATTTGCTTTCACTGAGAAATATCAAGGCCTTCTTAAAAACAATATTTCTAAGATTTTAACTTACATATTTTCTGATGTGTGCTTTTTACTGCTCTCCTATGTTTGGATAATATAACATTGCCCTCAGAAGACAGCCATATGAAAATTTAAATTATGAAATTCATAGCGTAACTTAAACTGTATCTTAAACTCTTAAAAATTTTCTAACAGGATATGTTTTGAATTTCAGTAAATCTGGCAAAATAAAATCTAAATATATATGCGTATTTAGTAATGATTTTGTAATCAATAAGAGAAATATTGTAATTCCAATAGAATGGAATTATTAGAACACTGTGCTTTTGTTTATCAGAAGTAATTTTTTTTAATTTAAATTATTTTAAATTTAAATTTAAAAAATTAATTGAACTTTTTTTAAAAATTTAAATTAATTCAGGTTTGATTTTATTATTTGATCTTATTGAATGTGCCACTCATTTTGAAGTGGTTATCTGGTTTATTGGGTCTGATAAAGCATCCCACAGATTTTGAGTGAAGAACACTATGTGAATGAGAAATTCTGGCAGAAAAGAACAATTCATTGCCTATTTATAATGGAAATTCTTGATAAGTACCATGGTTTAGCCAAAAAAATAATCCTTGAGAAACACAATATTATTTAAGCCTTCTCATCTTTATTTGGAAATGTTTAATACTTAGATGTCAATAGTATGGCTCAGCTAACTGATGGCAAGAAACACAATCAGAAGTATCAGATTTACAACCTTAAGTTATGATTTTGTGCCAATGCATTTTTTCTTTAAACATTATTTACCATTTTTAAATTTTAATTTTTTTTTTTTTTTAGTTCAGACTGGAGAGGTAAAGTTTATGTCTAGTGTTTGCATTTTTTATGTAAAACCAGATCAAGAAAAAATATTGTGTTTTCTATTGAATTTGGTTTCATTGCTGTAAGCACAGGCATGGAAGATTATGGGAAAAAAAAAAAAAAAAAAAGAAAAACCATGCTTTTACACACCTCCTAATATTTAAACAAATGTTGTATGGCTCAAGCTACAATACACATCCTAAAGTGATAAAATCTCCAGAACAACCCCAGAAACCATAAGCTCTTCTACCACTGACACTCAAGTATTTAACCTTCTCTTGCTCTCTTCAGCCTCTTATTTGAATAATGGTTCTTCCAGGAACAGGATGGCAAAAACTATCTGCACTTCTTTCTGCACGCAAATTAGGATGTGAAAATCAATGGGTCTGTCCTCAAGAAGCTGCATTCTGGCCTTCTGACCTCACATAGTTTCCAGCTAGCTACCCAGTCTACTGGCCTACCTTGTTATCTCAGCGCAATCCACATGCACATCTTATTTCTTTCAGGTGCATTTCAGTCCTGTATTTGCCATTTAATTTTCTACCTATTACTTAACTGCTTAATCCTTGATTTTCCACTAAGCTGAAGCATAAATTTGCTCCAAGAATTTATTCTCATAAAAGAGATACTGCAAAAAAGAAACATTATTTATTGTGTGCCCTTTGAAGTGTCATTTTATCCTAAGCATTCAGTGTTCAAGAACACAGTTAACTCTCAGTGAAGCATTTTATCTGCTGAGGAGAAAAATATTCTATTCTAAACCAGAAGCCTGTAGCACATATTAATGAATGGAGTCAAGCTTGGAATATCCTGGGAGGGTTTTTATTTAGTATTTTTTGTGAATTTATCCTCAGTGAAAGCAAATGTGAAACAAACAAAAAAAAAAAATTGCCTATGCAATGATGAATAAATCTGCACTGGAAACTTCCTACAAATGAATGAGAAATGTAGAAGTAAAATGGTCCAGCCACAGGTTCAATAGGTAATATAGCCACTCTAAACCCACAAAATAATATCAGGCAAATTATTTTCAGAAAGTTCCTGAAAACAAATCCAGTCAACAAGCACAGAAACTTTATTTGAATCAAATAACATTTAATCTGTTGCTGCAGGCAGCTTCTAGTCAGAGAAATTTGGCTTATAATACATAGTAGAAGGAATATGAGCTTCAGGTCTCTGAAGAGGTACACAGTGGAACACGAGAGCAGCAAAGATCAGAGTACCTGGTTTCTGTTTGTTGTGGGAGGTGAAAGTGTGGTGTTAGGAGTGGTACAAACCAACTCGTGTATTGGGATCAAAGCTTGGCAAAGGATTTCAGAATCCATTCAGAGACTTTAAACTTTTTTAACCCTCTCCCACACCTACTCTCCAACAAGTCTGAAGTTTGAAATGCATTCTTCTCTGTAGTATTAGTAACAGAAGTGAAGGAAAAAGGATTCAGAACACTGATCAATCTGCCAGCCATTGATCACTCATTATTTCAGTAAAATGAAGCAACAAAAAAATGAAAAAACATGAGAATTGGCATACAAAATGTCTAAACTCATAAAGCATCTCTCTATAAAGGTTACATTAAATGTTTTCTTGTTTACATTTACTAAATACCCTAGAATGAATGTTCTGCTGAGTTTATACTTTCAAAGACTCTAGACCAAAATGAACAAAATATTTTGAAGAGAGGATAGGTAACAGTTACTTGCATAAAAGGTAATACAACTCTTTCATCTTCCTTCCTCACAGCATGCAGTAAAAGCTGGCATCAAAATACAACTACTCCCAAAATAAACTGATAGCAAATATATACACATCGCTGCATCCTCATTAAAATTTCTTAAAAGTATCTGTGTCTACAGAGAGGAGCTGCCTTTTTCCTGAAGGCAATATAGTTTCTGCATTTTTCTGACTTTTTCTTTGTCTTTCAATTTCATTTGTAAGTGCATTCATCTGTAATACGAAAGAAAAAAAAAAAAATCATAGTCCAGGATTGAAAAAGAAAAGATAAAATACATAGTTAAAACAGATGAAAGAATTTTATAATTAGTTTTTCAAATACTTAGTGATTAATTCCTACTTCAATAATTAAAATAAATCATTACTATTTAATTATTGATATACTAAATGAAAAGCATTATACTACTGGACAGGTCTCTGGATCTGCAATGAAGAGCAACAGAGCATAACCTCATGATGGACAACGAAAGGCTCCTGTACCTGTTGCACCCCACTTAAGGACCATGCACTTGTAATTTGGAAACCTACTCTTCATTCATTTGGCACCTCCCGATCTCTCATCTCCACATCCTAAGGCTGCTGTACAGTGACACTGACATGGTGCCCTGAGGACTCTTGACCCTCGACCCAGCACTGACAGAGTGGGAATCGTTGTCATGCTGGATTTCTTACAGAAAATAGTGGATTCCCTGAGAAGGAGACTTGTCTGCCCTGCCCATTGCTCTTCATTGCAGGCCGCTGGCCAGAATGTTTCTATTGATTTCCCTTCCCTTTATTTACCCTTTTATTTACATGTTTGTTTGGTGGAGGGAGTGATTTGCTCAGTCTTGGTAATTGAAATTGGTGAATTCTATTAGCTGTAGGCCCCACAAAAGAGTTTCTGCACCTGCAAGCCTCTCACAGTGTTTTTGCTCCATGCCATAAGGAACAGTTGTTTTGAGTTGGCTTGGGGTGTTGTTGTTGTTGTGGTTTTTCTTTTGTTTTGTTGGGGGTTTGTGTTGGTTTTTGTTTTGTATTTTTGGTTTTTTGGGGGGTTTTTTGTGCAAAGATAAATAGAGGATAGAATAAGAAAAATAATATAACAATTCTCTAAAAATCATTTGCAGTTAAAAGTGTTTTAACCCTGACTGCAATCAGGAGTGAGAGGATGAGTAAAGAAATAATGTTTGATTTGAAGATAAGTTTAGAAAAATAAGCATAAGAATTTATTAAAAGAAATTCAGTTCTGGTCTGAGTTTAAAACAGGCTTTTACATTTTTTGCTAAAATAAAGTGGACATAAATTCAGTTTGAATTTCTAGAATAATTTTAACAGAATAAATAAAACCTAAACAAACACCCTCAAAAACACTCAGTCCACATTTCAATCTTTCACAGAATATTTGAGTCACTTTTTTTTTGTTTTAATCAATAACCATATTAATAATATATGCTTCTTGTACAAACACCTGTGGGAAATAAAACTGCAGCTAAAAGGAGAAAACATTTAATAATGGAAATAATTATATCTTGAAAAAATGAAGAAGCCAACATGATGAACAGGTAAAATGTCCACAGAGTAATAGTATGAAGAAATAATCTCATATCACAATGTAACAAGGACAGTTTTTGATTATAATAAAAATGAGTTTGAAAAATGCAATATAGAGTTACTAACAAATCAAGAATGTGATCTAAAGGCATATATTCTATCAATGAAGTAAAAAATTGGGGGTGTTTTGAGACTTGAATCATAAAAGAAAAGCTGATTGGTAAATCATAGGACTTATCCAAGAACCTATCAGTATTCATAACTATTTAATTGTAAGAAGCAAAATTTTCAGCCTTACTTAACAGTCAATTTTGTATCTGAAGTAAAAAACAATAATTTGTAAAATAAAGAAAAATGAGTTGCAAAATAAAGATTATTTTTCCAACTAAGGTAAATTAAGCAAGGTACAAATTCAACAATCCTCACATAAAAATTCGAAATACAAAATTCTGTGTTTTGTTGCAATGACCCCTTTCATGTGCCAACACTACTGTTATTGGTCAGGGTGGATTTATTGTCACTTGCTATGCTCTCTTATTTTTAGAACTAGCCAAGGAGGAATCCCAAGCCTTTTGTCATATAAAAATAGAAATGTCATTCCGCTTCAAGACCTGCCATGGATCATGTTTGCCTCCAGTCCAGATGATGCTGAAGGTTACTTGATGCACAAAATAAGAACAGTGTTCTATTATTCTGTGTTAGCTACCTTTTTTTTTCCCCATTATTAATTATATCATCAAATAAAGCATTTAGCTACTAATAATTAATATTCCTAATTATCACAATTTATCTAGGTATAATTGTGTGGTATAACCAACGTTTTACATAGATATTAGTAGTTGCAAGCAAGTAGCTATTCTAAGTATATTGAAATATGCCATAAATATTTAGTGTAGAGGAAGACTGTTTCTGAAAGTAGGTGTACCAAATACAGGTATAATATAATAACAAAGACAGCACATGGTATACAGGAGACCTAAGGCTAGATAGAAAAAAAAAAAAAATCACCAAATATGAATTACTGATATTGAAAGAAATTCAAGCTTGCAGTTCATGTAAGTCACTGAACATATGATAAACTCAGATGTGGTAAGAATCACAGAAGACAAAAGCAAGGCATAGATTTTACTAGCAAACATAGACTAAAGACAATCACATCCTAGATTAAGGAAAAAGAAAGCATAAGCATAAATTACATACTCATTTCTTGGCAAAGAAGAAGAGACCCTCATCAATATTACATTTCTCTCAGCAAAGAACTTGGGACAGCTCTAAATCACCTCCCAAATTGAATCCAAATACCTCTGAATATGAAAAAACATAGTATAACAACAAAGAAATTGATGGTAGAAAGCTTGTATCAGTTTAACCAATATATAATTTGAACAATTGTTACTATTGCTATAAATAAACTAATAATTAGTCTTTGTTAAGATTTAATTCTAACTAAAATTTTAATTAGATCAGTAGGACATTCTAGATTTGACAAAAAAGGTGCAGTCCTCCTGGCCCACAGCAAATTTTTGAGCATAACAGCTGACAGATATGACACAGGATTTATGAAATGTCCTGTTCCTTGAGCACCTGGTGGTGTCCCACATTGTACAAAACACCTATGCATAAGTAATTGGATACTTTCTTATTCATAAAGCCTTTTGTTGTCAACTACTATTCATCAGCCCCAGAATTACCAGGAGCCATTCATTGAATTTGAATTTCCAATTTAATTTCTTCAGTTTTAAATGAATTTATAATTGCCATTTGACATTGTAGTATTCTGGTTCTTACTTGTTGTTTATTCTCAAAGCTGACACCATGTCATAGCCATATTCTTATAAACAAACCTTTGCCATTTCCCACTTGGAAGACATTATGTGACTTTGAAGGTTCTATGAAACTACTGTTTGCACAGAAAAATACAGCATGTGATATTACCTATCTTTAGACTTCTAATATACAATTAATGTTAAGTTCCCTATAACTACAAAAGAGAATAACTGCATCAGGTGATAACTGATTTGGTTACCTGGGTTAAATATTTATATTAGGATGAGATGGAGTTTTCTAGAATTCCCCCTTTCTGCCTTTAAAGGCAGCATAGATGGCTAATTGATGCCTCTTTTAGTCAAACAAATTATGCGCTTAACTACTATCTCTAGGTTTGAGTGTAGTCTTAGTATGTTTTAACTGATTTTGTACAAGAAACAGCATAATTTCTATGTCTTTCATTCATTGTGGGGTTTTATTTTTTATTCTTTTTTTTTTTGCTAGCATCAATGATGCAGAGTAAAATCAATACTTTCACCAGGACAGTAGCTGAAGGACATTGAAACCTGATATTTAAAGAAGATAATGACTCACAGCTTCTAGGCATTATTTCTGGTTTTAAGACAGATTGGCAATAATGTTAAGCAAGTACATTAGCGCCAGACTGCAATGTTATGGACAAAGCTGCTGTACAACTCTGAATAAGAATCAAAATTAGGAAAAAATATATGTGAAAATGAATGGACAAGAAAATATCTTCTGAGACCGGAGCAGCAAACTCCAATACTGTTCTGGAATCAGGCAGCTATTTGCTTCTGCATCTTTTCCTTTTTTTTTTTTTTTTTTACATGTTCATAACTCATAAAACCATGCTTAATCTTTATTGTTCATTTGTCTTCAGTTTTAAAAGAATCTATAAAAGATTGAATTACATTTCAGATGAGGCCAAATTAAGAACTGGTTTGTTCTCAGCTCATTTCTGTTAGGATAAAGTATGTAAGCAGTAATGTCTCATTTTATTTTACATTTAAATTAATTGCTTGTTCTGGTTTCAAGTTTTTTTTTCTTTGCCCAGCTCACTGTTTCTGTCACAAAGAGATACCTCTTCATTCACAATTGTTTTCATGAGCACTGTCTTTGGCCAAATCTTTGCTTGGTACTTTTACCTGAGGACCATATATAGTGGAAGAATATTTCATGAAAATAGTCCTTTCATTCACCCCCAAAGCTGCCATTAAATGACTCATCAACTTGATCATCTCGTTTGACACTCTCCGTTAGGCATTCCATTTCAGCTGTTTATAATGAGATGTAAAGGACAATATTAGACAAAATATTTGGAGAAAATGGTACATGTCAGTGATTAGACGCATAATTTGTTTTTTCTTATTAATAACTGATTTTGTTTTCTACCTCACTAAGTAGGAACTCAAATAAACTTAATTAAGATACTCTGTCCGTGGACGTATCTTTACTTCATCAATGATCAAAGTGGCTTCTGCTGCCCTTCCTGTCACTGTTCAATGCATATATACCACCAAAAGATTTGTCAACTAATCTTACATAGATTTCTAGTCAAAATAATGCCTGAAATTTCTGTCTTATGTTTATTTTCTGGAGTGCATTCTAAACTTTTTTGCTATTTCATTCTGTATTTAGAGCACTTCTACCAATGTCTGTTCAGAACTACCAATCTTCATATTGTCTAGAGGTTTCAGCAACTGTGTAAAAAACCTCTTATAAGTGTTCCAGGAAGTAGTTTTGTTAATCCAGTATTTGGCAATTTATTCTGAGTCAATACTCAAATATTTTTTAGTGTGGTACTCCAGCTTTTTAACGTTGTAATTATTGTAACTGTCAAGTGAAAACAAGCTGCAGAGAAGTAACAGCCATTAATTTTCCAATAACGCATTTTGCTATGACTTAGTCTTTTTGACTTAATAGATATAAATTAAATTGCTTCAGTTGTTTGTCTTGATTTGCATTTTTTTTACGCAACAGCTTTGTATAGCTTCAAGATGAAAAATTTACTTTCAGTTCTAAATTTCTGGGACTGACTGCTTTGAAAGGAATATTAACGTCTTCAAGCAACTAGTAATTTGCTTTCTACCTGACTGGATATAGGCCTTTATCTTGCTAACAAACTACTCTTACTGCAACACTTGAAATATAAACTATAAAGAATTATGAAATCAAACCTGTAAAGCTGTTCCAAAATTCTGAAGTCAAATATATATTTATGGTAGCCATTATCATGGCCAGGTTGGATAAGGCTTTGAGCAACCTTGTCTAGGGAAAGGCGTCCCTACCCAGGACAGGGGGCCTGGAACTTAACAATTTTAAAGCTCCTCTAAACAAAAACTGCTATGATTCTGTGATTCTATGGTATATAGTGACAATCCCTTCCCTGCTCAAATAGGCAAATAAAGTCTCAGTTCACAAGCATTTGTGCTCATGCCCCAAAATATCATGGGCAGATGCACACAAAACTTTATTCTGTTTCAAGCCCAGTTGTCATAACCAATATGACATTAGTACAGCATAACAGATAAGAGTCACATATTTGGATGCATATTGCATGAAGTTAGGCACAAGCAATAAAAAATGTTTGGGGAGGTATATAAAGTTTTCTAGAATGAAAAGTCAGATTAAGTTAGTTTATCTTCAGATACCATAACTGGAAGACGGTACCACATAGTGTTAACTCATTTTGAGATCAGCCAAAGGTATGACTATGTCTATCTGTAAAACTAAAATGTAAAAGAAACTAGGAGATCTTTAACAATGAAATTTATTATACATTTTTGGAATTACCTATCCTGAAATCATGTTTCCTCAGTTGCATTCTGATCCTAACTCACAGGTCAATTCACTCAGAACATGCTTGTCATAGATGACAAACATAATCTTGATTTTACTCATTTCAAGGATGTTTATAAATGGATCACCAACTAAAACAGCTATTGAACAATTTTTGAAGACACTATAAATCAAGGTGAAGGAACAGTGACAAAAATTCTGAGATATTTAGTCAGATCAAATTGAGATCAATTTTTTCCTTATTCTTCCATTTACCTCCCAGCTATCATATCAGTTTTTGGCATATTCCTTAGAAGTTGCTATATCAGCAATTTCCATTTATTTATTCAGACATCATTCTTAGACTGTGGTTCTTGCAATGTCAAAAAATAAAATATTTCTCTATGTTTTTCTCCACAGAGTTTAAAAGCAAACTGGTGTTGAATAGTAAGGTATTACAAAAAATCCAACTAAACATCATTGTCTTTCCTCTTCTGCAATCACAGGGATAATTTCTTAAAAGCAACTTTCTCCATCTTTACTGCAAACCTGAAATCACACTGCAGCATTGTTGTTTACATTTGGCATAGAGCAATTTGAAAGACTCATCGTTTTAAATGTCACACGGTGACAGAAAGGAATAGCCGAAGACTGATAGCCTCAGGAACCAGTTCCAAAAGTAAATCCATCTTCTCTGTATCCTTTTCTTTCTTTGCTTAACTGTTAGCAGCACATCTGCATTCTTGTCAAATTTCAAGATCTCTAATTATTCTTTGTTTACATGAATGAAAAGATGTAAAACAAGTTATAGATATTGTCCCCACTCAGCATGAACAATAAAGCTTAAAGATCTGTGAGATTTGACTGCCTTAATTTCTTGTTTCTTATATTTTATAAATGTAAAATCAGAGAATATAAAGAAAGAGAAAATGTACTATTTTCAAGTAAAGAAAGCCAGAAATAGGTGCATATAACTGGTTGGGTTATAACATGGTTCCACATGGCTGATTTAAGGAAAAATGTGAAAGTGAAAACAATTCAGCCTAATTTTTTATCCACTATCGAATGGAGTGCATCTGCTGAAACCCCATGCACAATAATAGCAATGCAGATTAAACACAACAACTATAACTAGTAACTGTTTTCAGAATAAATTCCAGACTGAAATAGTTTTAAAGAATTTGAAATAGAAAATGAAGATTAGAACAGCACTATCCTGTAATTCTGAATTTTATACTCTGTATAATCACTTAACATTTAATAAAACATCAGCATTTCTACATGCTGTGCAGTCCAGTTTTATATCTGTCAAATCCCTGCATGTATTCATGAACTCTTTAAGATTAGTGAGCTATGAAAATGCAAATTTTAGAAGCAATACTTTCTGTAGGGCAGAACAAGAACTGGCAAAGCACATTTTGGAAATGAGTTCAGTATTAGAAGCCCAAGATCTCTTACCATCAGTGTGGTGCGGAAAAAAACCCGAACAAACCAAACCAAAACTGGAGATAAAATGGAAGAAAAAATAAAAGGTGTAAAATTGGGGTACAAAAATTGTGTAAAGGGTTAGATCAAGTTCCCCTTGAACTCAAGATTAAAATACTAAATGGAACTTGAATTTCAGGGATAGACTGAAAGCATACTTCCAGCATCTCTCGTAGTGTGATTATTGCATTTTAATATTTCTTAAAATTTAGTTTGGGTGTAATAGCCAATGGAAGCAGCAGAATCTAAGGTGATATGCATTTTTATGCATTGTGTGTTGGCTTCTTATACCTGACAATTTTCTTTTCTTCATATTTTTAAGTAGAATAAATTAAAACCACAAAACAAAACGTCTCCCAGCAAAACCCCTTAGGTATTTCCTGCATGGACTGAGAAAAATACTCTATGGTGCTTTCTCAGTTTGAAATTCAAGACTTTTTGAAGCAGTGAAGTCTGGGTACCAGGGCAGGAATGTCACTGGTGACTAGGGTCAGCTGAATACCCAGCAATCACCAGGTAAATCCATAGCAGACCTGAAGACAAGCTGGGAATTCATCATGGCAGTGCTGAGATCAGCAAGAAATAAGGCTTAAACACAGCACAACTCTGATGTAGCTCAGGCAAGGACTGAGCCTAAATGCAACGTGTAGATCAATAGGCAGAATTTGCACGCACAGAGGCCCAGGTGAAGCTTTTGACAGCCCTCTGGCAGTATATGAATTTCTAATTCTCACTTCTCTTTCTGGAAATTTTTCTGTATTTATAGATGTGTGGTACAAGGTCACATGACTGCGCTACGTCACGGTTGGTTTTTGAAACAAGCTGCTCAACCTTGGAGAAAAAAGTTACAAAGAATTGTGGAAAAATACAGTTATAGGCTGATCAGGTCAGCTAAAGCCTCTAGATGCACTCAGGTCTCTGACAGAAAAATGTTTTTTTTTATCCAAAACCCAGGGGTTTTGTGTTTTTTCTCATTGTTTTAAGTGGTTCCTTAGCCAAATATGAAAGAAAAATCTACTGATGTTTTTATTTAATAAGTTACTTCAGAAAGTTATAGACTTAAAAAACTAATTCAAATTTGATTCTAGGATTCCTCATTTGCCTAGTTTCTCTATGGTTGCCATTATTGTGGTAGCAGAACTTTCAGCACCAGTACATTTATCCAGGAAGAAGATTTTTCCATATCTTTCACCTGATTCTCAGGTTACCTCATTATTCCCATCTTGATCTCTACAACTCCATCTCTGGGATCATCATTACCAAGGCTCACAAGTACACTCTCTTCTGTCTTGAGTCTCTCATTCACAGCCCAACCCATACACAATGTGCTTACACTAGAAAAGTTAATTCCTGTATTATTGAGGCAATCTCACTTAGCTTTCAGCAGACTTATGGAGAAGTCCTATCCCATTTCTAGAAGGACTCGCTTGTTACTGTAAAGAGATGCAGCAAATACATATACATGCTTATCTTTTGTTTACTTTTTTTTTTCCCTAACTCATCTCTTTCATTTAATCATGACTGAAAAGTTCTGGGGGCAATAAATCTGTTTTCTCAGGAATCTCTCTAAAAAAACAAGTTCTGTTAAATGGTCATTTACAGTACTCTGTATCCCTATCAAAGAGTTCTTCAAGTACTGAACTTCCTGAGCGTGTACACATAGACAAATATTTACCCTAAACGTACAATATCCCCTGTCTTTTAATAGCATGATATTCACACACACTGCATACTTCATGCAAGGAGATGATGGAAAGAAAAATAAATAATAAAATGATCCATTTTCTGTTTAAAAAAACAGTTACAAAATATGTGTGAATAAAATGTGACTGAATAAATAAAGTCTGAGTAATTAAAATGCCTACTGACCATGGGTAATTATATATATTCAATGTACTAGTAACACAAAATAAATGAACCGTATGCTAAAAGAAGCCATCTGTGTTAGTAAATACTCCAATATAAGATGTTAAATATAATTAGAAAATTTATCCTGTCCTTTTTATTAGCAAAGAAAATTTGGAGAAGTAAATGATGGTATTTGGAAATTTAAAAGTCAAATATTGGAAATACAGCTGGTAGACTTTAATGAAGGAATGAAAAAACTTCATTACTATCTACAGCTGTTGAAAAATCAGAAGAATTGTTATGCAGAGAGGTTTAATCTGCTGGGAGTTGCATCTCCTAAATTTTACTTTGAGATTCAGATGTGAACAGAAATCTCAGAATAAAATTAATTCAAGACCAGTGAGCTTGAATGCATGAATTTTTGCATAGGTAAAACTGTTTAAAACTTAGAAGTTACAAAGCATTTCTGCACTGTGTAGTAGTTATGTGAAAGCATACAACTTTAGTGTTGTGTTGGATCTTAAGGTATCCCCAAAGTAAGAATAATGGATCCACATTTGGACAAATTCAGAAGAAGGCTACTGGGATGCTTGGGACAATCGCACTTGCTGTGTTAAGGGAGCTTCAGGGAACAGGACTTGGTTAGCCTGGAGAAGAGACAAATTTTGGAGGAACCTAACAGTAGGAAGGCCTTGCAGAGACAGAGGCAGGTCCTTCACAGCAGTGTGTGGTTGGAGGATGAGAGATAATGGCCCTAAGCAGACACACAACAGAATTGGATCTGAAAGCTTTCTTCACCTGAGGAGTGCCAAGGGGTGGAAGATGATGCCTTAAGAAGTTATGCTGTCTTTGTCTGATGCAGCCCACCAGAGCCTGGGCTAGCTCAGAGGATACTGGTGCTGTGCCAGGTTTGGGAACAGCTGTGGTTTGGGGTTTTACCAATGGCTGAACCTTTAGAGCCGCTTGCTCTACAGTGGAGTATCTTCCAGCCACATCAGTGGTCAGGTAAAGGAGAAGGAGGAGGCTCTGTAGGAGGTTCCAGCAGGAGAGGTTTATTGGAGCTGAAGGAGTCACAACAGGAGAGCCCTGAGCTCTGCTGGGCACGGGTTTAAAAACTGCAGCAATTCTGGGGGTGGGTACAAATCCTAAACCCCTGGGGAAGCATCAGGGGTGGGGTGAGGAGGGTCAGGGCACTGGCCTGAGGCCAAGGACAGAAGGTGGGGGCAGAACAGGTCACATGTCCCAATGGGGTGTCGAGGATAGGGAGCCCCCAGGAATGCCAGGAGGGGAACACTGGAAGGATTGGCTCAAGGGAGGAGTGACATGGAAGGGACCAGAACAAGGGGCAGGGTAACAATGATTGATGGGGAAGGGACTGGAACAAAGGGAAGGGATTGCCCTAAAGGGTTGCTTAGGGGAGGATACAGCTTTCAGGGATAAACCAATTTGGGGGTACACACGGGGAACAGCAGAAAAAAAACCACATTAATATTAAAGCCATTAATAATAAACCAACAGAATAAAAAAATATGAGCCGTAACATTTGTCATTGGAGGTTTTCATCACCTGACTGTATAAAGCCCTGAACAACCTCATCTGTCTAGAGCAGAGTTAGAAAAGTTCTGAGGTTTCTTACTACCTAAACTATTCTACAGTCCTATGGCTTCAAAGCACTGCAGTTTCTCAGCAAATTCCTGTGAAGACAGAAAGATTTTACATGTCTTTTGTCAGTACCTGATTTGGGTGGAGAATGATGTAATCTTTGGCAGGTAAACTAGCAGCCTGGACAGGATCAGACTGTGCATTTTAGCATGCTTCTATTTCAACTTTTCAGGTCACTACATTAGGGATAAACTGAATTGAATAAAAGCAATCATGCCTGTTTATTTCCAACAACCTTAGAGAGAGAGAGAGAGAGACTGGGAGAACTAATTTGGATATATTTACATTTAAGCAACATGTCAGTAAGGCCCCTCCCTAGTAAACATGTTAATATTCAAAGGAAAGTTGATGGACTTACAGGGGCCTCTAATATACAGTGCTATATATTTAATGCAAGTGTAGGTCCAGGTAGAGAACAGATAGCATCACTGATGGATTTATTCTGTCAAGTGTGTGCCTTCAGTCATCAAATCTCTCACTACTACAAGATATTTTCTTCAGGCTGATAACATCACTTCTCAATATAACCCTGATAATTCAATCATTTCAAGAACACTAATCCAAAAGAAACTCGGCATTGTCAGTCGTGACATTCATGGAATGACTTCTCTGCCAGAACCTAGCCTTAATTTCATGCTCAGAAGAGACTCTTCCCAAAAAATGAAATTGCTGTCAAGTTTCTAGGAGCTGAGGACATGATGATATTTTCTGAAAGTTTCCTGAAAAAAACCCAAAACCAAACCTACAGAAAATGAAGTTATTCAGTAAGTTAAATGAGAGAAAGCAAACGTAAAAATAAATCAACCCAGTATATTTTTGTGGTATAAGCAACAGAAAGCTGCAATAAAGAGCTGAATTTTATCCATATTTCTACCAAGGATACTTCTGTAATTTCCTGTGTTTAAAATTACTTTGTACAAAAGTGGAACACACTTGATTAAGAAAGGCAAAATTTATTATTAAAATTTTAGTAGTTGAATTGTTCAAATTATTAGTTTGTTAATAACAAAGTTAAAACTCTTCTATAGGATAATATCTTCATGCCATATACCCTTTCCTGGTGTTATGCTTGAATTTCCAGCTTTCCTCGAGGTTATAAGGCTGTTGATTTCAGTCAGAGGGATAAAGTCAGTCATTAGAATCCTGTGGTTTTTGACAGGTGGTGTTCATTATAGGAAATTCTGCCTCTGTATCAGAGAGGGATATTACTTTCTTTCTCCTCAGTTTTGAGACTGCAAGGGTTATTTACATGTTATCTGAGAACATTACACATAATTTCATAGTTTCCAAATAATTTTATTTTTAAACACTCATTTCTAAATCTGATTTTACCCAAACAACACCAAGTTGCACTTCTTTAGCCTGGGATGTCTGATACTTTCCCTGTATTTCCATTCTGCCATGCCACATTTTATTCTGGAGTCATGGGCAGCTCAACTGACAGAAAATAACTACTTTTTTTTTTTTTTTTCATGAACTAAAATTAAACTAAAACAAATTTAAAAATACTTACCTGACTGCTAAAAATTTGTAATTATAGCTAAACAAGCTCAAACCAGCTCATATCAGGGTACATCCAGACAATCTCTCCCCTGTACGGTAAAGTGAGTGCAAGCACTGTGTCCTTCTACTATGGACTATCTGCCCAGTAATTCTAAGCACATAGCTAATCCCACTATGATTGGAGGAAACCATAAAATGAGTAGATGCCATTTTTCAAACAATAAAATAAATACATGATTTTCAGTAGTATTTGTACCCTTAACCAAGATTAAATATGCCTCTCCTCTTCAACCAAAAAACAGATACCTAAATTCAAATATTTTGAAATGTTAGTCATCTACAGTTGAGCACACATTATTGACAGCAGGCACTTTCTACTGGGTCCAAGTGAGATTAAATTAATTTCTCTATAGGAGCTGATACAGGAGTGTGTTTTGGATGTGTGACTTAAAACAGGGTTCATGCACCAGTGTTACTGTGACTGAGCAGTGCTCACACAGCATCAAAGTCTTCTTCTTCCCCACTCTGCCCACCATGGGTAGGCTGGAGACACACAGGGAGTTAGGTGGAAATAGAGCTGGAACAGCAGACCCCAACTAACTGATGAGATGCTCCATACCACATGACATCATGCTGAGCAGTAAAAATGGGTGTATAATGGGTGTTGAGATCCAAGCTAGCTGTTGCTGGGAGACTGGCTGGGCATCGATCTACTGGTGGGAGGTGGTGAGGTTTTGTTTAATCTTTGAATGACTCGATGTTTCTTCTATCTTTTCCCTTTACTTATTAAATGTGTTTATCTCAAAACCAAAGTATTCCCATTATTTTCCTGATTCTGTCTCCCATTCCACTGAGGAGAGTGAGCAACTGGGTGGTGTTATCTTCCACATAGGGACAACTCAGCATTGAATATTTTGTTTTGGTTTTTTAATACAGTTTGGTGTGTGAGAGTCAATGTGTGTTTCTGTGTGCATTTAGATAATTACAGAACTATAAATCACCAAACATTATTGACACTAAATTGCAGGGCTTGACATTGATATGTTATCCCGTTGATTAAGTGACTCAATTTAATAGGTCTCCACAATGTATTGTCTGAAGAGAAAAAAAAAAAAAACGGTGATTTCACTCCCTCATCCTTGTTCATTGGTTTGTTTACTAAAAAAATCCATTTTATTTACAAGAAGTAGACTTGATTTAATCACACTGAAAACTAATCTTGTGAGTAATTCCATTGCAGTGTCTGTTAGTTGGAACTATATTTACATGGTATCATACTAATTTCCTCTGAAATGTGTAATAGACATACACCAGTATAATCTAGCTTGACCAAAGTACTACAAATGTATTCATCTTCTAAGACTCTCCTCAAGGGGAGTTTTCCATTTTGCCATTGTTAAGATCCAGTTATTAAATTTATTAGAATGATGCTTCTGCCCAAAGATGCAAACAAGACCATAAGCCAAAGTCTATAGCACAGAGTTTTACCTAACAGCAAACGTGAGATAGAAAGAAATAGAAAGAAATAGGAAAAAAGCCCAGAAGGAATAAGAGCAGAATAAGACCCATTGGATCTCATGACAAGACTTGTTTTTTTGCAATTGCAGCACCTGTTGATGAAAATTATGAATCTATCAAAGGTGGCAGAAATCCACAAAACATAAATTCTATGTTCTATATGCTCTCATTTCCAGGTGGGAACACCCAGGTAACTCTCCTGGGGCAGGGAGTTTCACACTGAATGATGTAATTATGTAGATGACATAGCTGCTTCTCATCTCAGTACAGCTGAGTCAACTCTGCCCCATCAGAAGGGTGAATGCCTTCAGACCACTTGTGAATGTCCCAGTACTTTTCTGGAGCTCAGTTTTCACAGTTGAACCATTATGTAAGGGAAGACATTGGCAGGATAAAAGAAGTCCCAGAATTTGCCTCTTATAAGCCTCTTCCCTCATCTTGTTCAACACCCAGCTTTAGCCTCCTATGATGGGTGTGCACACCCTCTGCACCTGGGCACTTAAGTAGATTGTTTGAGTCATTAATCAGTCCAGTCTCTCACTGCCATGTAAAATTATTTTTCCTGTCATGCAACATAAAATTGTGTGGCACCAATAACACTACTATTCTAAACAAAAAGAAATAGGTAAAGAGTTCAAACATTTTCCCTTTCAGGAAAAGAGTCAAACTGATCTCACTCTTTCTGTATTATGAGATGCACTGATAGGCTTAAGCAACTCCATTCTGAACACAAATTACACTTCCACTTTATAAAATTATCCAGTACTAAAAACAACATACAAAGAATATTTAAGAGGGCTGTGATACACTTACATTAGGATTCAAAATAAACAATATCCTCAAGGTTTGCTGAGAAATTAGTCTGTATAATGTATATAAGACAAAACAAATATTTTTATTGATTAATTTGCTTCTTTATGTGCTTCAGAGAGATGCATTAGAAGTAAGGATACATGCTCAGTCTATAAGTCTCAGGAATAAAACTCTGTAATGTAATAGATAGGCACATGACAAGACTTCTTCTGATGAAGTAAGAGGGGAAAATTTTAGATATAACTAATTTTAGAAATGTGGCTAATTTATTTATTTCTAAACATAATTTTTATTACAGAATTTTTGCAACTCTTGAGGTCCAGTGAAAATAGAAAATATCCCATAGATGTAAAAAGAAGGAACATCACATCATTAGAGATTCTTTTCTGCATTTGTGACTATTTTATTTTGGCAGCTGTTATCAATTTTCTGCTCTATGACACTGAAAAGTATCTTTACCTACAATTTAAAACAGTTTTTTCCTTCACTCTTGTAGTGCAGATTACTTTGGTAAAACTTGCAAT
Organism: Sitta carolinensis; assembly: GCA_032173965.1. Classification (NCBI taxonomy): domain Eukaryota; kingdom Metazoa; phylum Chordata; class Aves; order Passeriformes; family Sittidae; genus Sitta; species Sitta carolinensis. The sequence continues at coordinate 32,819,683 of CM063283.1, forward strand.
AAACCTTGCTATGTTTCTTTGTTGTGATTTCTTTTAATTTTCTATTTCGTTAGATGGCGAAACATTTTAAGAAGGTCTATAGAGACAGCACAAGGGTCAACAGTTTTATACCAAGAGAGAGTAAGTTTATATTAGATATTAGGAAGAAATTCTTCCTTATGATGGTGGTGAGGTCCTTGGAAATGTTGCTCTAAGAAGTTTTAGATGCCCCATCACCGGAATTTTTAAAGGTCAGGTTGGATGGATCTTTGAGCATCATGACCTACTTGAAGAGGTGTCTGCTCATCACTGGGGAAAATGGACTAGATAGCATCTAAATAGTGTGGGCATTTAGTTAGAATAACTCCTTTTTTCAATGAAATAGTCCAAATTATATAAAAATAAGGAGATACACTTTACTATTATAGTTACAACTTAAAATTACTATAATATACAAGTTCCAGCCATCATGTTTACTATTACTCCAGCAACTCTCAGAAAGTGCTGTCAGATCTGTCAACAACGCTCACTCAGTAGAGCAAGAATGTATAAATATAAACATATGTTCCCGAAGGCTTCGACTTTCCATTTGTTGATTGTAAGCATTATTTAAAAAAGTGTGATTTCCCAAGATTGATAAGGAATTCTGTTTTTGGAGCAGACACCAAACAGTCTAAGGAGGTGAAAATGAACGCTTGTTATGATTACATATACTGTGATATACATATGAAAGAGACAAGTCCATCAAAGTTTTTCTGATAGAAAAAACACTTTGGGCAATCATCTCTTTCATCCATGTAAACCAGGCTGCAGCCCACAGATAAGACTGACAAAAAATAATGCTATCTACAGTCATAGATGGATGCACAGGTAGGCATCAAAATAAAAGCACTGTATCTTGTCACCGCAAGGGTAAAAGTGTGGATGAGAATGGAACAAAAAAAATCTTATCCTGGAAAACACCAGAAGAGCTGAGTATTTCAGGCAAGGTGAGCATGGGTCTAGTATATGAATCATTCTTCCCAAAACTTGCAATGCAGAGCAACAGAAGAAACAAAAAAAACCCAGTAAATAAATGACCAGTTTTTCAGTTTACTTCTGTGACACTACTAATTTGTGCAGTGGATGTGCAGTAAACTTTTAGTAGTCTGCCTGGATTTTTACAAAGAAATGTGGGAAGAGGCAAAAAGGGGAGAAGTACTGGTGGTGGGAATAAAGCAGTCATAGACTAGGTAGAGCCATAACCATGTGAGATATATCTTGCAAACCTTATTCACATTGAACATTTACAGTCATTAAGGTTGGCCAAATTTGGCCCAGAAAAATGTTAACAGGTTATGTTAACGTTTCATTGTTTCTATGTATTTGTAAATCCAAGGTGCACAAAATAAATGCTTTAGCAAGGATTTTTTGATAATTTTTACTAAGTCCGTGCTCTCATTTTTGGAGATCATGTTCTATGATAATTCCTTAAATTGATGCTTGCCAAGGAAATTAAAAACAAACAAACAAACAAGGGAGTGTTCATTAAAAGATCAGAAGATAAGTTCAGGAAGCAAGGAAGGCAGTAGAGCATAGTATTCATGAGTCCAAGTAACTCGTTGATAATTCTAAAATAACTGAATTTCTACCCTATTTTTTTAAAGTCCTTTCAGGAAAAAATGAAAATTCTCCAAGAATTATTAATTAATGAACACAAGGTCAATATAACTGTTGATAAAAGTAGATAAGAAAGTATCAGGAAACTGTTTCCATATATGAGTCTACAGGTCAGTATGGTATGAATGACATTATATTACGGGAGTTAGGTAATGACTTGCTGAACCACTTGCAATCATATAACATTCTTGATGAACCTACAAGAAAATATAAAAGGATTTTAGTAGTCAAAGAGGCATAGCAGTGAAATCTTTAATTAGACCTTTATTCAGTATCCTAGAAGAAATAAAAGTCTCTGTCTATTAAATTTAAATCTCAGTTAGAGAGAAACTTAAATTTAGATTGAAAGAAAAGTATGTCGGCATTAATGAGGTTGTGGAAAAAACTTTATTTTTATTTCATTAAGCTTGTAGTCAAGCCCACCTTGCAAACACGCTGTTATATTTTAGAATAGATGGAGAGGGGGAGAATTTCTGAGACTAGAGTGGCTCTTGTTCAGTTGTTTAATGACTCTCAAAACAAAAAGGAGAAATGCAGAAATATGTCAACTCTCTAGCTATCCTCTGACAGGTGTAGAACAAGGAGAGAAAGAAACATGTCAAATGTTCCTCCCCATGTCAGGGGACTGGGGTGGAGTTAAATGGTCTTGAAGGTTCATTCCAAGCCAAACTATTGTATGATTCTATGTTTACTAGGATTAATAGTCAAACCCTCAGTCATTGACAAGAACAGTATAAGTATTTTAAAGCTCATTCATAATGAAGATTATTATAGGACCTGGAGTTACCAATTTCATCTCTATTAAACTACTATTGATTGTCTTTTTCTGAGGAAATTTAATGGAAATTACTTGATTATAGTTGGATTTCTACAAGCCTCAGGTTCATTATGAATTCCAAGATTTAGATTTGCCATTCCAGAAAAGCAAACGTGGCAAAAGTTAGTAGAAACATGATTTAATGAGCTATGTACTTCTCACCTCTCTGAGAGACATACAAAATTCCTCAAATAGATGCTGAGGTGTTTCTGACTCTTGTGCTGTGTCTCTGACAATGAAGGCTGTTGAAAATGTTAATTTTAATCCTTTTCACAGAAAGGGAATATCTTTTATTAACAAAAAACATTAGAACAAAATTTTTGTTTAGGACCAGTTGACTGTTTCTCTATTTGGAGAAATTAGTCTGATAGGAGAGGAAGAAACTTTTCAGTTGGAATAGGCAAAAGTTTCTAGGTAATTGCACTTGAAATAGCAGAAAAATAAGAAAAAGCCCATGAAGTAGTATTACATAGAAACAACAGAAATGCAAAACTGGAATACAGATATTTAACAGAAAATCTTAGGATGACAAAATCATGCTTTGAGAATCATTGTATGAAACATGTCAGTACAGAAAAAGAAAAGGGAATACTGTAGAAAAAATAAAAAACCTGCTTATAAGATATGTGCTTAATAATTTAAAATGTTGCTTTATCTATGGAACAATGGTGATTTGATCAGAGGTTTTTTTACATTTCTTAAGAAATTCATAATTATTTAATAAGTCCATTTTAAAAGGCACACTAGAATTTTTTTTCTTCTGTTTTTTTTTCCAGGAAAACAGAGTGAGAAATCTGCTACTGCGTTTTTTCCAGCATTTGTCTGTATCCTCAGAGTATTATTTCCACTCCAGAAGAGTACATAAAGAAATTTCCCTCAGTCTCTCATATGTCAACCTTATTTCATCCTCTAGACCTCTTAGTACACAAACTAATTGAAAACCATGTTCCAGTTATTCATCAGAAAAATGGGGATAATGCTTTCCCACTTGAATTACTTGGGTTTGGTGGTTTTTTGATTCCTTCCTCCCTCACCCCTTTCCCCAATCTTCAGCTTTAAGGGAAAGGATTATCTCTTATGATTACAGATAGTTGAATTAAGGAGTTTAATCTTTTCTAACAGGTGTTTACAGTAGGAAAAATATTTTGCTTTGGATAGAAAAAAAGACTTTCACTCCTTAATCCTCAAAAAAAAAAAAAAAATAAATTGCATAAAAATGAAAACTATAAAACCATTTTTTTGGGAATACATATTTTGGGAAAACTGGGCTATCAGTTTTCCATGGCTGTTCTAAGTGAAACATTTTTAGGTAAATACATTCAGACATTATAATATATAGTATTCAATCACTAATTACTTCTGTTGTTTAAGTATCTATGATGAAAGTTATCTAGCAAATATGTCTCTATAGCTGTTGCTTGTTTATGTAACATCAAAATATTTTTAAAGAAAATAGAAGAACATTTAAAATAACTTGCAGTTGTACTGCTTATTTTTAAAAATTTATAAGTGTGCACACATCATCATAGATACATAAACATTCTAAGTTTTGGTCATCAATGGAATTTCAAAATACAGCTTGAAACCAGTGGAATTTACTGAAATCGTAGTCAGACATTATGGGAAAGGTTGGCCCTAGAAGGTGAGAGGATATTTTCCCACACTGAGAAAAATTTCAAGGGTAGGATTTTAATTACCATGTGCCCTCTGTGAATGTTCAAGTTCACAACAGAGTGGGTGTCCACAGGGCAGAAAACAAACCCCCATAGCCCTAGAAATATCAGAGAATATTTCATTAGAAATAAATGCCAATGCTTTCATTACATTTTTCTGGAAAAATAGCTTGGGACAGAAACAGGAGAAGTTGAGTTTTGCTGTTTACTTAACATTTCCTACTCTTATAGACAAAAGCAAAAAGACACAAATCAAAGGATAGCTGCCAGACTTAAAAAAAGTAATTAGGCCATTTTTTTTTGGGCAGCTGGAGAAATAACAATGTTGAGAGTTAACAGGTTCAGCTATGACAACACCATCTTTTGGTTTAAGCAAGTATATAAAAGAAGTTTAGTTTTGTATCCGAATTTAAAGTTTGATCCAGAAGCCAGAGTAAAATACTTTCTTAAGTGCTATAGAAAAACAAAACTATCGAGACATATATAAAAAATGCATACCTGTGTCAATAAATACTAAGGAAAAAACCTACATGTGGTGTTCGTGTTGTTTTGTTGTTTTTTTTTTTTTACAAGAAAGAAACAGCAAAAGCTGGGTTTCTTTAAAAGAAATAGAGCAGAAGCAAACGATATTAGGCTATGCTCAGAATCCCCCAGAAGACCAATTTTCAAATTGTTTACCTGCAAAATCACACAATTATTTCTTATTAAATGTTTGTTGATAAGCTAATTACTTTGAAGTTAATATATGGGTATGCTTTATAGCTCATATTTACAAACAAAACACCAAATAACCAAGCATAAACAACCAGCAATGACCAAATAGATCGTTTATGTGAAATTAAACCATAATCTATGAATAATTGCCATTAACTTTTAACAGGAAGAGGGTGGCTTGGAAGTTGGAGCCATACCCAACATAACTTTTATTGACTATTCAGGGGGTTGGCACTGATTAATTACTAGTGAAAAAGAAATATCCACTAGCAATCAAATAACCTGTGTTGGTCTATTACTATAAAGCTTGAAAATATTAAATATTACAGAAATTATGTCTGGAGAACTTCCAAGTAGCTGTAACTCCTACAAAAGCTATTGTTTGGAATGATTGAAAGATTAAAGCTTGGTAGAGCAAGAACATATAGAAAACATCAAACATAAAAAACAGCTCTCTAAGAGTCAATGAAATAAGACTCCTTATTTATATAAAACATCCTGCTGTTTGACAGCTTGTAATGCAAAGGAGTGATAAAATTTCATTGCAATATAAGGTATGAAAATACAGGAGAAAAAAGATAATATTATTTTCAAGTATATTGTTATTTAAGAACTAATTTCTAAGTTACTTATACATTGTATATAAAAATATACAAAAATATAAATTCAACATGTTAAAACCAAAATTACATTTCCACTGAAAAAACTTTAATAGGAAAATTGCTATGTGAAATATTAATTACAATACTAAATTTCTCTTTATTCTGATTATCTTATTTGAGTAAATTTATTGCATATTTAAAGGTTAAGTAGGTAAAGGCTGATTCTGGATTATGTTCAAATTGATTTTAAAGGACTGGTTATAAGAACTCCATCAGATACTAATGTCAGGCTGTATTTTCCTTCTCTTTATAAAAGAATTACTTGCAGGCACCTCACCTTAATATTTCATAAAAGTGACATACTAGTATTTTCAGAATGACCATAATAACTAAACAGCTTTAAAATCTTGATTATTCAATATTAATTAACTACTCTTAATGAAATAAAAATGTGTTTAGAATACAAAATCCAGCTGTTACTTTCATTTGTTTTGTCTAGTAAAATCTAATGGTCTGTGCTCCCTCTACTGGCAGTGAAAAATCAATTCTGCAGAAAAAGAACTGTCAGCTAAAGATAACTGAGGCACACAAAATAATCAACAAAGAATTCACCTTTGCACAGGTACATCAAATTACATTCACAACACAGAAAAGTGTCTAGTTACAAAATAAAAATATTAGCCTGGAGATACATATGACTTCTTTCCAAATATTCTCAGGTGAGAATTAAAAGGTATTTTCTTAAAATCAAGGAATTTTGAATTCCTTTCAGTTCACCTTGCAACCTTAAAACCCTTTCTCCCTGTATTCTCAAATACTACATACATTTTGTGTAATATATTGTAGTTCCTACCTGTCTAAACATAAATGTCTCTCCATAGGGGAGAGACATTTAAGTGATTTTTAACCAAACATGATATGTAAAAAGATTTATTAAAGATTGAAGAATATCTTTAAATATAGCTTTTACTCGACTGACAAGCATCAGTTAAAATGATCTCTGGTGCCACTGGCTCAGAACTTGATAATTTAAGACCCTTTGGTAATATTACAGTGAACAAAGATATTAAACTATATTACCCCTGATCACTGGTAGGTCACAGAGGCAAGAAGACAGCAAAGGGAGGGGGAAGAAAGGACTACTTGTAGGACATTTTGACTATCCATTTAATGCACAGATACAGAAAACAAGTATTCTCTGAAAAATTCAAGTAATCTTAAATCTGCTTCTTACTGACAATTTGGAATCAATATCCTTTAATTTGTTAATCTGAAAGTACGGTTACAACTGACTGGCAAGCATAAATAACTAACTCCTGGATGAGTGGACAGCTAAGAAACTGGGATATCTAGAAGACATCTACAGGAACAAAACAATCAGTTTCTATGCTGCTGAAACACACAACAAAACCCCTGTCACAAACAATCCAAGCCAGTCATAGTTACAGCCATAAATCAGTGGCTATTCTCACGCTATAGCCAAGCAGAACTGTCAGAAATTGGATGTTTTTGCACAAGTTACCATACTCCAAAATTACATTTACAATTAGAATACAGGTTTTTGAAGTTCAAGGCTTTTGCTTTAAAAAAGATGAGATGAGACAGTAAAAATCATCTCTTTGCAGGCAGAATTGATGTTAGGTAAGGATGCAAAAAATCATCAGCTCTGACTCTGAAAGGCTCATTTCAGGGTAGCAATTTACTGTGAACTCTATAGTCAACACAGATGTGAGAAATGATAATTATCCTCTAACCACCTGTCTCACTAGGTATATAAACTCTCCTCAGAAATCTATACTCTGCAATAAAACATAGCTGGTAAGAGCTTTTCCTGGAACAATACCCATCAGCATCTAAAAACTGTAACAGATACTAATGCCAGTAAAAAGCATGAACAGAGATGTCTTTCATTGCTATATTTTTAAATTTTCCATACTCTGATTTTCTGATTAGCTCAGTTTTCAGGATTAGTGAGAAAAGATACCATGCTAATAAAAGCATGAGTTATGCCCGCTGTTCCTGATTGAGTTCCACAGGTGTTTAATGCTGCAGAGAGAGGGGAGGAGCTTTCTGCTACTAGAACAGCATTTTGAGAAATAATATTTGCTCACTTCTCTTCCTTCCTGAAAATTAATATTTAAATTATATTTATGAGTAATTTATTTGATCCAGAGTTTTGCAGATGTGTAGTTTTATTTAATTTCATCCTTCTCTTATAAAGTCTCAACTCACTCTTTTTTATATATTCAGTCAGCTCAAGTCATTACTATTCTATGCATAGAATTTCCTTTTATTCTGCATAAAGATCAAATATAGACTATAGCTATTAAGATGCAGTAATGAAACTTACAAATTTTGGTATACTTAGTTAAAATTCTATTTATAATCTAATAGCATGAAAGACTTAAGACAGGAATTAAGCTGATTCTCACCTTAGATAAACTGGTGACCTGCTAGGCTAATTTTGTTTTCTTAATCATTGATTAGCATTAGCCTAATGATTTATTTTACTGACATTTTAATAAATTCAAATGAGCAAAAGAGCATGATCTTAAATATACTATGGATTTCATATGATTTTTTGCTTATACAGTTAAACTACTTCATGATTTATTTGCAAAGTTTTAGTATTAAAAGAGTAGAGTAGACATGGTTACCTTTAGACCTTTATGTTCATTAACTCACCTCTGATATTAGTTCCTCTTTTTATAAGTAATGAAGTCCTTTCTCAGCTACCACAGGCATTTGTGGCTCCCTTTAACTTCTGTCGAAACCCAGAACGTTCCTCTGACTGACCTGAGTGATCAGGGACCATGGCAGGGGTCTCAGAGACCCTGGCATGGAGTCAAAAACACCTGTGCATTTGACTTGAGCCCATGGAAAAAATTGCCAACTTTGTATGAAGAAATACAAACCACTGGAGTTTGAGTAGAGTGATAGTTATCACAGGGTGAAAATGTAGAATTTTAGGGGGTTTATAATGGAGGTTTAAGGGACAAAGATGGAGGATTCTGTGTGTGTCCCTGGGCTTCTTCTTTTTCTTTTAGCCTCCATCTTCTGCAGTGATCATGGCACATTTTCATAGGTTTAGAGTAAAGGTACACTGTCTAACACAGCTAATAGGTATTGGGAAATTATTGTAAATAACCAATACATAGATTTTAGTATAAAAGATAACACCACCCAGAGGGTGTCAGTCTGCTTCATTTTGGCTTGCAAGTTGGACCTCTGCAAGCCAGAGCCACAAGGTACTAGATAGCAAACAATAAACAAGTCCTTGAACACAAGAACGAAGAGGTCTTGAGCTGTTCTTCTGTGACAGGCTGGGAAAAACAGAGACTTTGATCAATTCTCGGGTCACAGCAACAACACAAAACCCAAGAAACTTCAATCACTATAATTTATCTATGTATTACAATTGAATAGAATACCAGTTGGGGAAAAAAAATAATCATAAAGTGAAACAAGAGAAGTTCTGACCTGATATTAGTAAAAAATATCCACACAAAAATTAGCTGAGCCATGGAACAGGTTGCCTTGAGGAGTTGTAATTCTCCTGGGAAGATAAGAACTCCCAAAAACATTAAACTGGGCAATATGAACTTAATAGTTGGTGCTGCTTTGAGCAGAATGTTGTATTATGGAAACTCTAAGGTCCTTTTCAAAATGTAGTATTTATTCAATCAGTGATATTTTAATAAAGACAATTTTGAATAAAATACATTAATTAAGATGAATGACACAAGATCATGTACTGAAAGCAGAGATAGTTATTTTTTATTTACCACACAAATATCACAAATTTGTATGAATGATGTAACATATTCTTCAATGAGAATACATAATAAATCTGTTATGGTTCTAGTTCCTAATTATGTATTAATATCTGTTCTTAAAATACAGCACTTCAGCCACTTTCATCTAAGAATTAGAATAAATTCTGAGACATCATTCCCCCCCTCAGAATCTTCAAATTGCTTTTTATTTTTTCTTTATTTTTTTTCTTGTGGTTTATCTAACCATATCTGAACTTTTGAGATCCTTCAAACATAACTTTTTTGCTGTCACTGCAAATATGTAAGTTTAATTTGTTGCAACAGAGTTTTCAGCCTTGGAAATATATGATTCTAAAGGTATGAGTTTTCAAAACACAGGTTACAGAAATATAAATTTAGCAAGAGTTTGTTTCAGTTTTGAGGGCAAAATAGGTCTCCTGGATGTACATCAAAGCAAAGCTTTTATAATTTGATATTACTATGTCTTTCTCAGTACTTCTATACCATATACAAGTAGCAGGATTTGGGCTATGCACAGTCATGCACTGCTGCATTGCATGGGTTGGTTGTGACCAAGCGCAGGACCCAGCACTTCACCTTCCTGAACATTCTGCCACAGATTTCAGCCCATTGATCCATCCTGCCCAGATCTCTCTAGAGAGAGTCTTCCTTTCCTCAAATAGGTCAGCACTCCCAATCAAATTGGTGTCATCTGCAAACTGATTGAGAGTGCACAAACCCTTTTGTCCAAATCATTGATAAAGATACTACAGGACTGACCCCAATACTGAGTCCTGGGGAGCACTTGTGACTGGCCACCAGCTGGATGTAAGTCCATTCACCATAACTAGCTCAGCTTGGCTATCCAGCCATTTCTTTTTTTGTGCCAAGGGCACATCTTCTCAGTAGCCAGTTTCTCCAGGAGGATGCCATGGTAAATGGTGTTGAAGACTACAAAATTTCAGGTTAGCCACATTCACATCCTTTCCCTCATTCAGAAAACAGGTCAATTTTTCATAGAAGGAGATCAGGTTGTTCGAGCAGAACCTGCCCTTTATAAATCTAACTGGGCTCAATTCTCTGTTTGTACTGCAAGTGCTGCATGATGGCACAAAAAATGATCTTTGAACTTTCTAGCGCCAAGGTCAGGGTGACAGCTCAGTAGTTCCCTATATCTTCCTTGGTGGTGTTAATGAGCACCACATTTACTAACTTCTAGTCACTTAGACCTTCCCATTTAGCTAAGACTGCTAGTGGATGCTTGAAAGCATTTACTCTGGAAGTGTGGACTGGCTGAGTGGCCAGTGAGGTGGATTGAGCTGGCTGAACAGCAGATTCTAGAGGGTCATAGTCACAGGGACGATTTCAAGTCTTGTCACTAGTAGGATCACTAAGACTTCAATACAGGATGTAGCATTGATTAACTTAGTTATCAATGTCTTGGATGTAGGTTTTAAATGCCTCCTCAATAAGCTCACTGACAACACCAAGCTGGGAGCAGTGGCCAATACCCCATAGGGCTGGACAACCTTTCAGAGGGACTCCATCAGTTTGGAAAGATGAACAGATAATAGTCTGAAGTTCAGCAAAGGCAAATGCTGGGTCCTGAACCTGGAGAAGAATAATCCCATGTATCAGCACAGGATGGGGATTGACCTGTGAAGGAATTAGTGTCCTTCTAAAAAGCTGTCTGTGTCTTTGGGGCCAACAAGGTCAAAAGGACCCTGAGCTGCACTAGGAAGAACATTGCCAGCAGGTTGAGGGAGGTGATCCTGCCCCTCTACTTATGCCTGGTAAGACAACATCTGAAGGGCTGGGTCCAGTTCTAGGCTCCTCAGTATCAGAGAGATGCAGAGCTTCTGAAGCAGCTCCAGCAGAGTGCTACAAAGATGATTAGGGGACAGGAGCACCTCTCCTACTGAGAGGAGGTGAGCTGTTCAGATGAAGAGGTGACTGAGAGGGGACCTCATCCATGTATAGAAGGTTCTGAAGGGAGGGTGCCTCTCATGTTTAGTGTTGCTGTGGCCAGAGAATTGCCTCAAGTCCCTGTTTTTCCTAGCCCAGTGCAGAAAAACAGCCTGAGATCTCTCCGTTCTCGTGTTCAAGAACTTGTTTATTGTTCGTTATCTAGTACATTGTGGCTTTGGCCTGCGAAGGTCCATCTTGCAGGTCGAAACGAAGCAGACTGACTGCACCTTGGGTGGTGTTATCTTTTATATTAAAATCTATGTATTTGTTATTTACAATAATTTTCCAATACCTATCAGCTGTGTTAGACAGTGTACCTCTATTCTAAATCAATCAAAAAGTGCCACCATCACAGTAGAAGATGGAGGCTGAAAGAAAAAGAAGAAGGGCAGGGACATGCCCAAAATCCTCCATCTTTGTCCCTTAAACCCCTATTATAAACCCCCTAAAATTCTACATTTTCACCCTGTGTTAAGTTAACTATCACTCTACTCAAACTCTTGTGTCTTGTAATTCTTCATACAAAGTTGGCAATTTTTTCCATGGGCTCAAGTCAAATGCACAGGTGTTTTTGACTCCATGCCAGGGTCTCTGAGACCCCTGCCATGGTCCCTGATCACTCAGGTCAGTCAGAGGAATGTTCTGGGTTCTGACATGTGCCAAGAAGATGGAACCAGGCTCTTCTTGCTGGTGCTAAGCAATAGGACAAGAGGCAATGGGCAGAGTCTGAGGCACAAGAAGTTCCATCTAACATGAGGAAGAACATCTTTACTGTGTGAGTGACCACCCACTGTCCAAAGAGGCTGTGGAGTCTCACTCTCTGGAGAGATTCAAGAGCTGTCTGAATGCAATCCTGTACCCTGTGCTCTGGGATGGTCCGGTTAGACCAAGCAGGTCAGACGATACAATCCACTATGGTACCTTCCAACCAGACCCATTTTACTCTGCTCAAACGGCTCCATGAGCCCTTCTACCTGCTCCCTCAGTACACACAGGTGGACAGTCCCATAGCCTTGTATGCCCCGAAGTGGTACAAAGGATTATCAACCATTTCTTCTTGGACTACAGGGGCTTCATTCTGCTTCCAGTCCTTGTCTTCCAGCTCAGGGGAGTGGGTACTCAGGGGATAACTGATCTTACTATTAAAGACTGAGATAAAGAAAGCATTTAGCACCTCAGCCTTTTCCTCATTTTTTATTACTATATCCCCATTGCATCCAATAATGGATTTTGTTGCTTATGTATTTATAAAGACTTTTTAAATTCTCTTTTACAGAATTAGCAAGATAATAGTAATTTATGATCATTATAGAATAGTGATAATGAAAAATAACTCAATAAATTTAATATTTATTACTTCTAAGATAGGTCAATTTAAGCCATCATCTGCAGCCAAATAATACAACCTAGGTCTATTAGCTGACTTGAAAACAGATAGGATAGTAAACAGATTTGAAATACTGAAATACTGGGTTTCAAGAAAGAAAAATAGAAAATCTATTCAAAATTAGGGAAATAGTGAGGATATAAACATACAAAACCAACCAAACAAACCACCCCTAAAAAGAACCAAATCTGAGCAAGTCATACGAAACAAAGAGCTTTCTCCTCTTCCTCAAACACTTGAGGAAAAACTGAATCAAACATACCATTGCCTAAATCTTGATATAACATAGGATTTTGTGATTGGGAATGGTACTTAATTTCTTTGCATCTTTTGGTTCATAAATTGCTTCAGAATCTAAAGAACTGAAGTGTGAGGAGTATGGGGAACCCAAGATACACCAAGAGGAAAGTATCTGACTGACAGACTGGCAGGTCAATGAGTGGGAAAAAAAGAAAATAACTTCAAGTGGTGCAGATTTGTTTTTATTCTGTAATGCTCAACCCAATTTCTCTAGTTCATGATAACTCTATCTAAATGCAATGTTGTGGTATAGACATGTAGACTATTTACATTTCAATAAGTAACAGTGGTCTTAAAAATATGATTTCCCATTGTTTAGACCCCTTGTGTGATAAGGTGATTTTGTTAAATGAAGAAAAACACAGGAGCTGTTTTATGACTAAGAAATCATTAATTGCCAGTTCCAACATCTTGTCTGGAATAGTGAAGGAAGACTAAAGAGAACTAATCTTAGGTAGCATATCTTCTATCAGTTTTCATGTTTTTGAACCTGCAGTTACTCACCTTATCTCCGTTAACATTTTCCAGCAAAACACAAAAATAAAATCCTCAAAACAACAATAAAAAACAACCAAAAAACCAAAAGAAAATAAAAAAGCAAAACCCCAAACCAAACTCATGAACAAAAAAACCCTAAGTTTATCCCAAGAAACGTTAGGGTGAAACAGAAAAAAAAAAAAATCATCATTATTTTATCATAGTACACTGTATTTCTGTAATGCTGTAAGTACATTTTAATTTTATTTTCTGAGAAGCTGCTAACATGGTTAACCCAAGGGAGCATAATCCTAGCTAAAACAGAGTTTTATGTATATTTGTAAATAATATCTGTCTTCTCTCTTTTTGTTTTTTTTTTTTTTTTTTTGTCTTTTTGGGTTTTTTATACAAACATACAAACAGAAGCTGCAGATGTATTCTCAGTAATGAATGGATTAAAGGGCTGTAGCTCTTGATCTGTGAAGAGAAAGTGGGGGATCAGGGCCTGTTCTGCCTGGAAAAGAGAACTTGATTTTACAGAAAGGATGGCACATTGCATCTTTGTTAGTAAATAAAGCTTTGTTTGTCAAGATTCAAGTTTGATCACTGGCTCACAACTGCCCTTACTATTCATTTATTAATGTGAACCTTGTGGTTTCAGCTTGCACCAGCTAGTATTCTCCTAAAAAAAACCCAAATACTGTTCAGGAAATAGCAGAGGACAGAACCTGGTACACGACATGTATTTCACCATTCTAGTTGATGGAAGAGAGTTTTGCTGTAAGGACATGAGCCATCCAACATCAGCAGTCCTCAGATAAAGAAGCCCCATTTCTGTATAAAGTTTTTTTGCAGGGACGTACCCATAAATCTATTTTCCTCCTTCATGAGCTTTTTCCTCTAATTTTTGATACCTCACTGTATTGAACAACCCTAAATAAAACTGTCTTATAACAGCAGTGTGTATTTAATAAATATGTTCTCCTTGAAACTTAAACTGGGTTTTGAAAGAGATTGAAACTCTTTCAATAGATCAAAGAATAATCTCATATGTTTATGAGTATTTTATTTCTCATCATAACCATGTAACTGAAATATAAGGCGTTCAGGGACCCATGTACTAGAAAATTATGAAATAGCCTGTCAAAACAGAAAACTTTTCCTCTGTCAATTGCTTTTGCTGCATCCATTAGTTAGTTTTTGTTCCAATTAACTTAGCTGTAGAAGACTTATTTGCATAAAGTTCTTAAATATTTTCAATCTTGTCTCTTTTTTCTTGTTGGATGGGTTCTGTGGGCTGACTGTGGTTTGTGTATCTCTGTATGGGCTCTTTGCCCTATCTGTTAAGTATCTCTGGTCCCCTTGTTCATTCTTTGATCTACTGAAAGAGTTGAAATCTCTTTCAAATCCAATCTATGTTTCAAGGAGGACGCTAACCTTTACATGAGCAAGTTCTTTAACCGATTCCAAGCAGCGAATATCAATTTGAATGTCTCTACTTCTGTATAGAGGAAACTCAGGAAAATAACAGGGATTCAGAATATGTGTCACTTTAGCAAATTAACCATTTCAAAAATAATAACAATAGAGTTACTATTCATTTAAGAGTTCTAAAGACACTTGGTTATTGTTGTGACTTCTACCTACCAGCACAACCTGTGATACACTGCTGCTCGGGTTGGCCAGCTACCAGACCCCACTTACCTGCTCTCTCACTCCCCCTCCCTGACAAGACACAGGGGAGAAAATAAGATGTAAATGTTCGTGGGTTGAGATAAAGACAAGGAGACCACTTACCAACTGTCAGAGGCAAAAGAGACTGGATTTGGAGATTTATTTTTTTTTTTATTGCCAATTAAAATAGATAAAGATGATGAGAAACACAGACGAAATACTGCCACCCCACCCTCCCTTTTTCTCAGGCTCAACTTTACTCCTTCATTCCTAGCTACTCCTCTTTCCCTCTTCCCAGGCAGCCAATGGAAATGAAGACTTGGGGGTGGGAGCTTTGGTCAAGCATCCCATCCAACTATCCCTCTTTGCAGCTCCTTCCTCCACATGTGCTGCAGTGCTCCCCAGGAAAATCTGCTCCAGCATGCATTCTCTGCAGGACAGTCTCTTCAGGAAATATTTACTTGCTCCATGATGGGAAACTGCACAGTCTGCAAAGTGTTTGCCTGCTCTGGTATTGTCTTCCCTAAGGCTACAAGGGAATGGCATAGGCATAAGCAGCGGTAGAGGTGCATAACAGGAACAGAGACATTCAGCATCTGTGCCAGGCAAAACGATCTGGGGCTTTGCTTATATTCTATAAAGCTTTATTAAATGTGGTGACTTAGTAGATACTGGGGAGGGGGGATGAACTTGGGGTGGTGGTTGGATTTCCTCTTCAAGCTACAGAAAATATTTATGAAAATCTCCTTATTCATAAATATTTATGAAAATCTCTACACTGATTAAGATTCTTACTAGTATATAACCAAAGATAGATGGGAAGGCAGTTTCCTTAGAAGCTAGAAAAGGATGTGATGGCTTATTTTCATCTCTATGTGACAGAGAGTGAATGAGGATGCTGCAGCATAGGGAAAACGGACTAGCAATATAACATATCAAGAATGAAGCCTACTGCTTAGAACTAGAGAGAAAATACATCAAAGTACTTGAATAAATGTTATTTTATTACTATGGAACTATTTGTGTTTATTCTCTGCAGCAGTTCTTTTATCCAATTGAGTTATTTTACCAAATTTTAGCAAAATGTTTTATGCATTACTAAAAATATACACAGAAAGGCTTGGGTTGGAAAGGATCATGAAAATCACCTTCTTCCAAGCCCCCTGCCATGGGCAGGGATGTTACAACTATCACAAGTTACTCAGGGCCCTGTGCAACATGAGTTTGTTCTCCAGGCTGAAAAACCACAGCTCTCTGTCTCTGCAGGAGAGGTGCTACAGCCTACATATCATCTTTGTGGTCCTCCTCTGCAACTTTTTGAAGAGGTTCACGTTTTTCTCATGCTGAGGACTCCAGATCTGGATGCAGCATTGCAGGTGGGGTCTCACAAGGGCAAAATAGAGAGGGAGAATCACTTATATTGACCTGATGGTCTCCCCTCTTTTGATGTAGCCCAGGATCCACTCAGCTTTCTGGGCTCACACCCAGATTTCTATACCTGAGGACATCCAAGTCCTTCACTCCCAATGAGCTCTTCCTGCAGTCTGTACTCATGTCTGGGATTGCCTCCACCCAGGTGCAGCACCTTGCACTTGGATTTGTTGAACTTCATGAAGTAGTCATGCACACAATTCTTGAGCTTGTCCAGGTTCTTCTGAATGGCTTCTCTCCCTTCTGTTATGTCAGCTGCACCCATCAGCCTGGTCTTATCTGCAAAACTGATGAAGGTGCACCTCTTTTCTGATCTATGTATACATAGAATCTTGTCTTGTTATTTTTCACATCCCGTAGAAAGTCCCATTAACCCCATCCCTTAAATTCCATGACCTCATCCCTACAAATACAAACAGTATCTCTGTACTCCTCCCAAGTTCCTTGCCTGTGCTTCCACTGGCTGTGCATTTCCTTCTGTGCTGGTTTTGGCCGGGGTAGAGTTTATTTTCATCACAGGGGCTGGTATTGGGCTGTGTTTTGGATTTGTGCTGAGTATAGGTTGATAATATAGAGATGTTTTTGTCATTGCTGAGTGGGGCTTACACAGAGCCAAGGCCTTTTCTGCTTGTACTTCTGTTTCAAAGAAGCTGGAGCTCATGGGGAATTGGGAGGAGACACATCCAGAACAGGTGACTCAAACTGACCAAAGGGGTATTTCAGACCATATGATATCATGCTCAGTATATGAAGTGGGGGGGAAGAAGGGAAAAGTGGAGGATGTTTGGAGTGTTAGTGTTTGTCTTCCTAAGTAATTGTAACATGTTTTGGCTCCCTGCTCTCCTGAAGATGGCTGAACACTTGCCTACCCCTGGAAGACAGTGAATTGATGATTTCTTGTTGTGTTTTACATTTGTGCATGCCTTTTGCTTTCCCTATTAAACTGCCATCCCAACCCATGTGTCCTGTACTATGTACCCTTCAAATTCTCTTGCTGATCCTGCTGGTGTGGAATGAGTGGTTGTGTGGTACTTGGTTGCTGTCCGGTTAGGAAGATTTCAGATTAGAATGGAAAGTAGTATCAAGACAACTTAGAGATGTTCACATTTCTGAATATTCAAGACATATGGAGGGAAAGGGGGCTCAAACCAGAGTTCTCTGTGTCAGCAGGGCAAACTACAGTCAGCCTTTCTCACTGACCACTCACCTTCACCTCTGTCCTTGCTCCAACAAGCAGTGGGAGGGAGTTGCATGAAGAGGAGATTCTGTCAGCAAATAACTTCAGCAGCTAAGGTCGTGCCTTGCAATATTTATGAAATATTTTACTAATAATTATAGATCCTTGCCATTGATTTTATGAGTGTAAAAAAGTCTTAAGTTTCAAGCTGAACTGAGATATGGAACTGGGACGTCAAGAGATGGAAAATCATATTGTAAATGAACAACTGTCTCAAGTGAAGAGAATGCAGTGTCCTTGGTGCAGTCTTTGTTATACGGAGGTAAGAAACCAATTGAATCCATGGCCTGGTCACAGAAAAGCTCATTGGCAAGGTTAAATTATAAATTCTAAAAACCTTTGTTAATGAGTAAAACTACAGCATGGACATATTAATGTGATGTATATGTGTACATTGTCATAAACCTTTTGAAACTGTAGACCTTTTCAGGATGATATTAGTGTAATTTAGGAGAATCAACACAATTATTTTGGATTAGATAATGGAAATTGGCAAGATAAATAAATGTTAGAAAGCTCTTGGGGATATGAAACTGCATTATTAAATTAGAACTTCAGCTAAAATGATAAGGTCTGGTGATTACATTTTCATTAGTTGTACCTTCTGCAGTGTCACATAATAGCTTTGTTGATTGTGCATAATTTACAATGCTTTCAAAATGCAACACAATTACATGTCTATTTAAAATAATATTGTTGTGCTGGAAGATAAATTGATGGGGATAAGCATAAGTTAAAAGACATCTGCAACTATAAGCATAAGTCTTGTATTTTTTGAACCTGAAGCATTTAGGGGAATACAGTTGTATTTTCTCTGTAGAGAATATAGTTTTGCAGTGAGTGAAATAATACTTGACTTGATCAAAAATTTAAAAATAAAAAAATACACATCTCAGGTGAACTAAACCATATAGATGCTACAGAAAATTGTTTGTATCTTTCTTTTTTTTAATGAAAGCAGTTTGGTTTTATTTATTTTTTTTTAAGATGAATGGAAAGAGCAACATGAAATCACCAGCATATGCTGGTACAAACATAAGGCACTTCCATAAGCTTAATTCTTTAAAAATTATTACTACACAGAGTTTGTTATTAAATATTGATTTAATATTACATATATATTGTAAACTATATTTTATAACTGGTACATTACTATGACCAAAGCACCGGCTTTATTAAATATATTTAATATTTTTTGACATTTATTCATAAATTCCCTTTTTACAATGAATTTAAATTAAATACTGAGAAATAACTTTTCTAACTACCTGATTCATCCCAGAGTATATGATTCTGTCACTCTAGTCAACCTCAAGATATGTGTCTATACTGACTTTTATTTTTCTTTGAATCTTTTGCTTCACATACTTCTGTTTTTGTGATCACCTAAACTTATTTAAGAAAATTGGGGAAAAAAAATTGCACCAGACAGCAGTTGTGGTTTAAACACTGCTATTATATCCTTATTTTTTATTTGGCCCAGATGAGTGACAGGCTGTGATTGTGTCCCCCAAAGTTCGTAGTTGCTTATAAACCATAAAAAATCCTGACCAGAATAGACCAGTGGGGGTCTGTGGCTCCATGGGACTATGGTGCTGGGAAACAGAGGATATTGCATTGGACTTACTGGGACAGAAGGAGCAGGCAGGACTCATCACACTCTCTCAGACAGAAGCAGGGGCACTAGGCACACCAGGACACACAGCCCGGGCACTGAGCACCTTCCTGAGGATGGGCAAGGGCCAAGGCTAGGAACAAGTTGAGTGTAGGAGGGTAGCAGGGTCAAACACAGTCCCAGGATCACTGGGATGAGCCAAGAGGACAGCACCCAGTGAGTCCAGACACATGGATCAGATGAGATCTGCAGTATGCGGTAACTAGAGCATGGTCCAGGGAGTGGGGAAGAAGCCTTGACCCATAGGAATGGCATAGCTAAAATCCTTTGAAATATTCAAAATACAACCAAGCCTTTAAGGGCAACCTATCAGACTAAATACAAAGAGCAAAATATATATTTTTTCTTTAATGATAAGAAATAGCTAGCTTTATATCAATACAGAAAAACAGAGTGGTTGATTTTGCATACTGGATTGTGAAGAAAAGAGCTTCAACATCTCAGTTATGTTAGTTTTATGCACATCATATGCAAGTAAGCCACTTGATGTATTTTCCCTGTGGTTAAATTTTGTGATTTTTATATAATGGTTAATTTGTTTTCCCACTGAAGATTTGTTTTCGTGGGGTTATTCAGCTTGTTAACACATCCGTTCTGTGAATCATCATCAAAATACACTTTCTTAGACTGGACCCCTATGGCAGCATAGCTCATTATCTTTAAAGTAACATTAGGATGCAGTATCTTAAAGAAAACTGAAGAATGTTTTTCTTCTTGTGGTTCAAGATAATCTTAACACGTTCTTTGTTTTGGCATATTGCTGCTTCTCAGAGCTCCCAGAAATCTGAGTCATAGTGAAAGATTCATGTGTGAATGTGAATATGTTTAATCAATAATCTTACAGGTCTTTTCCAACCAAAATGATTCCATACTTTTTGTGTTTATATGTACAAACAATACATACCTACATGAATCTATTGTACCTTCCTAATCCCTTGTTACTGTCCTGTCAATTATGAAACTGTTATTGAAATGCAGGAAAAACTCATAAGATTCTTAAACTGAATATAACTTAGGGCTACTGATAAACCCTGTCCAAATGCTGTGCTCTGAGCTGGTCTATCAAAACAAAACTCAGCAACTTCAGGCCCCCTGCTCTTAGAATTTCTTACCATTAAATAATATCTTATGATAGTGCAAGGAAGTCAACTCTGACTTGATTATAATGGTGATAAGTGCTAGCCCCCACACCTGGTTTGCTGTCCTTCCTGATGCTGCCAGCAGTTCCACTTTAAACCAGAATTACTGCATGCACTTGAAAAAGTCTTGAGATCTAACCCTGATTCACAGATGGCAACAGATGCTGATGACATTTGGACTGGAGTCAATGGATGGTTCCCAGAAGGGCTGTAGCAGAACCCAGAAGGACATTCTCATTTATACTCTAAGTTTTGGGTTGATTTGTTTTGTTTTTTTTCCTGTGCAAACTTACATATGGAAGGGGAAAAATATATACAATGACAATTCATTAGACCTTGCTAAGTTCGGAAGTTCATAATTTTCAATTTCCCCTTCCCTTCCCTTCCCTTCCCTTCCCTTCCCTTCCCTTCCCTTCCCTTCCCTTCCCTTCCCTTCCCTTCCCTGATTCCCTTCCTACTTCCCTGCTTCCCTTCCCTTCCCTGACTTCCCTTCCCTGAACCTTCCCTTCCCTGAACTTCCCTGAACTTCCCTTCCCTGAACTTCCCTTCCCTGAACTTCCCTTCCCTGAACTTCCCTTCCCTGAATTCCCTTCCTTCCCTGAACTTCCCTTCCCTTCCCTTCCCTGAACTTCCCTTCCCTGAACTTCCCTTCCCTGAACTTCCCTTCCCTGAACTTCCCTGAACTTCCCTTCCCTGAACTTCCCTTCCCTGAACTTCTCTTCCCTGAACTTCCCTTCCCTGAACTTCCCTGAACTTCCCTTCCCTGAACTTCCCTTCTCTGAACTTCCCTGAACTTCCCTTCCCTGAACTTCCCTTCCCTTCCCTGAACTTCCCTTCCCTGAACTTCCCTGAACTTCCCTTCCCTGAATTTCCCTGAACTTCCCTTCCCTGAACTTCCCTTCACGGTTTGTTTAAATACTGAACATTCTGAATATAAAGACTTTTAAAAGCTTTAATGCAATCTAGAGAGGTAGTGAAACATTTACCTTCATGCCTGAATTTCAGATTTTCTCCAGTAAGCACTTATTTACAGGATGTTAATTGGTGAATATTGAAATATTAGTACCCCTCAGCCCCCATACACCCCATGTTGGTTCAATATTTTCAGCCAGTGCCCATAAGAGAAAAATTCTACCGGATAACTGAATTTACATAATCAAAAGGAATGGCGCTGAACATTATCAGTGTTACATTTAAGGAATGGCTGCAGTGAACAATTATCATGAAGGCTTTTACATTTACACCACCCTATGGAATTTTAATAATTTTCCAATAATTTTCAATTAAAAAAAGATATTTATAAACATCAAAGAAAAGACAGTCAAGAGCATGTTATCTCATTCCAATGAAAGCAGGATTGTTTTCTACAATGATACCAAAAGGGTTAAATCCATTTTTACTGTGCCTGGGAAACTTTTAGCAGAGAAACAAGGCACACAGACACTGATCCTCCAGCAAAAGAAGTGGGAAGATAAGAAGACATCTGTTTCAAGAAAGCCATGATACACAAAACAAGGGACTGAATCTCTGGGAACTTGGGGTGGGATTTATGGTACCAGGTAAACTGTAGAGTGTTCAGAGCAGTTCTATATAGGCAACTCACTTGTAGAATCATGCATCTGCATAAGGATAGTAGTATCCCCTGTGGGACCTCAGGCCTGAATAAATTATTCACTCTTTAACAAAATTTGAGTGTTAAGGAGCCTTATTTTGATGTTTTGTGGTGGTAAATCTTTCTGACTTCTGAGAATAAATTAAAAAAATTTTAAAAGCAGATGCTGAAGGAAGCCTCCCGATAAGGAGAATAAGGAGAAGAGATTCATAAGAATCAGAGGAAATAAACATTTAAATTTTCAGTCTAGCTGTTACAGGAATAAACTAAAATCACGAAGCAGAACTACCGATTTCCTCCATACCTGTAAATTTAGTGTTTGTGGTCTACATTTATAGAAAAGGTGATAAAAACTACCCCTGGTCCTTTTGCATCAGCTTTCTTCATTTGGTCAGGAACACACAGTGCATATTGGTGTTCAAAATTGTTCATACAGGGAATATTATATTGCTGGTTTGGGTCCAGTTCTCCAGTTTTCCATTGTCTTACTTGTGAGAAAAAAAAGTTTGTGTAAACAGTAATATTTTCATGTTTGGTTTATTTTACTGCTGAATTTTGAGGTTTTGTTAAGTGTACTGAACTTCTTATTAGTAGAACAGAATGGATTTATGTCCATAGCTCAAAATAAACCAAGGAAGACAAACCCAGTTCTGTTCATCATACTAATATTGCTTCATTAACAACTTTTTATTTCTATTAAGTATGGACTTTTTTGTAATAAATATAGTTTTTAAAAAGGAAATTGTAAAATAAAAACAGCTAAAGCTTACTGTATCTAATTTTCTATTATTGTATTCTGAAGCACTGAGATTTTAATATATATTAAAAAAATAAATAATGTGCAAAGAAAAAGAATTATGTATATTGCCAGTACTCCAACCTGTCCCCTTCTGCAAAGCATTCAAATACACTTGGTACCCATTTATTTTTAATAGCTTTAAAACATGTTTAAATGCAATGGACATAAAGGTTTAAAAGAATCAGTGGATTTAAAGTAATTTTATCAGCTGCATCTACTCTTGCCAGACAGACTCCTGAGCCATTCCTATAACAACAACGAGTGCCAAAAGCACTTAAAGGAAGATGTCAGCTTTGTGAGTTCCTGTGAGATCTTCTAAATCTAAGGTGAGAAGCCTTTTGTTCTAGCTTCTTGCAATAAAATTAAGCTTTTGGGTGTGACCCAAATAAATGTTTTTAGACCCAAGAAATACATATGGTATTAGTCTGAATTAAATTTATGATATGGCTAAGGGAATTGCATTTATTTGTGAGGCACATAAGACTAAATGATCAAAATAGAAGCCATAAAAATCTAAAACTATTGGGATGTCAGGCTGAAATTTGATATAAAAAGTCAATCTTTAATTTATTTTTTTCTTCGATATCAATAGGTCACATGAAAAAAAATCTGCTTTCAAGCTTAACTGAGGTTAGAAAAAAGTATTATTAAAGTTTTAAAATTGTTTGGGTTTTTTTGTTGGTTTGTTTGTTTGTTTTCAAGCAGGATGCAAGGGAGAGAGGATATTAAAAATTTCCTTTTAACCAAGTATAATTTGCTGGAATGGATAGTTCTGATTCCACTCTTGGCTAGACCAGTCTTGAAAATTTCATCTCTTTGTAGCACTGAAGAGAACTCAGTAACAATTACACAAAAAATAGACAGTATGACACTCAGGACTGAGAAAATGCTGGTGCAACCAGAACAGATAGAAGTGTGAGCAAACAGAGAGACTCAGGGAAAGAAGATTACAAATCTTTACTTGTGTAAGATCATAGTAGTAGTGGCGAGATTTTTAATTTGTTTGTTTGCTTTAATTTCATCACCTGATTGTATCAGGAAAAAAATGTAATTTTCAGATTTTCATGCAATCTGGAAACTGAACTATTGAAACAAGCTTTATGATACATTTTCTGTCTCCTTGCAATGTTCCTAGGATATAAAGCTCCAGTTCTAGCCAGCACGTTTGCCTACAGCCATTCATTAATCTTTCTGTCTTGAAACTTTGTCCTCTACTGTCCTGATTTGTTGATGATGTTTCCCTAAAGGGAAAGCTAAGACACTGTTTTCACAGGAAAGAAAAATCCTTTAAGAAGCCTTTCTAAAAGTATGTTAAATTTCCAAATCTCTAAACAAACTCTGAGTTAGTAAAGTTTGTGCAATTTGAAATTTCACTGTACTCATTCTTCCATTCCTAAATTTTTCTGCCAAAGACTGAATTTGCCATCTAATTATTTTCTGAATTTTTACTAATGAAATCTCTCTCCAGAATTATTTGCTTTAATCTATTTGGAAACAGATAAATTAAGACACATTAATCAAAGTGAATGTAGTGTAATTGAATATTTAGAACAAAACCATAATTTATGATAATTGAAAATATTTTAATTAAAGAATTACTGTGCTATTTATTCAACATATTATTATCGTCAAAGATAAGTAAATGAACTTTTTAATCTACTGATGAAATATTAGCTGTATAAGAAATGGGAAAAGTGAATACTGTTCATTTAATTTGATTTGTTAAAAATGTCCAATTAAAAATACAAATAAATATGAAACATATGACAAAAAAAGAGCAAGTGGAGTTCACTCCATATAACTTAAACTAAGTGTGCTGGTATTGTGCATATTTATATGCAAAGTCAAATAATAAATGCAATGGAACTGAGTGAAATAAAAATAAAAACTAGTAAAGGGAGTATAAAATGCAGGAGATTCTTTAGTCTAATCTCCATGGATTGGAGAATAAATTGCATTACACTACTCTGTAGTGCTACAAATTGCTACTGTGAAAAAGGAAATATTAAATGAATTGGGGTTTGGGGTTTTTTTGTTTTTTTTTAAAAACCAAATTATTGCATTGTAATATGGCTTTGTTTTAATGATTAGTTGAAAGAAAACAACAAATGCTTATAAGACACTAGCTACAAGTTAGTAGTTGGTAGAATATTTTTGTTTCTTTAGTTGGGCTTTATTTTACACTAAGGTAGAGATGAATTAATTCCTCAGAAAAAGTCAGTATTGATATAAATTATATTTATACAGGACTGATTTTTTAAACTCAAGTTAATTTTGAATTTTACTGGTCAATTGCCATTAGATCTTTAGTTAAGATAATGAACGCTCATTTTTTATCAAAAATGTGGACATCTTAAAGAACTTTTGTTTTTTTAAAGGAATATAAAAGTTTCTGTGCTAGTAAGTTTATTCTTACATCAGTTACTTATTTTTAACTTAGACAGTTTCATTTCAATTTATATTTGGATTCAAAATTTTTCATTTAAGAAAGATTACAGCCTTTCTCTCAGCCTTGTCTTCTCCTCATGATATAACTCATGAAGTTATATAAAAAAAAAAATTAAAAAATTAAAAACTTCCCCAAAACACTAAAAAAAAAACCTGCAAACTCTCAACAATAGTTGTGGGATCAGTCCTCATTCCATGACAAGACACAGTGAAGTTTCACTGATTTTTGTAGGTCTGCAATAGACACACACCCCACCTACTCTGAAACTCCATGTCAGTTTTCAACACAAGTCAACAACACATTTATAACCTAGGCCTAGCAGTTATAACGAATTCCAAAATAGAAACAGCTGTAGCAAACTTATTTTCAAGAGAAAGCAGAATGTATAATTTCAGTTAATATTGACAAATTTCATAAAGTTATAGGGATGATTTATAGGAGGATGTAAATAGCAGTTTCGTGGGATTTGTTCACAGCTCTGTGTTGATGGCACAACAGATCTAGATCCTAACCCACAAATTTTGCAGGACAGATTTATGTACCCGGATAAATGTACAGTAATTAAGTCATGTTCTCTTTGATGATTTGAAGTCTTAAAAATATTTTCAGCAAGATTATTTCTTTCAAGAGAGACATATTCCCATTGTTTTGGGGTTTTTTAATATTTTTTTTTTTTTTAAACTCAGGCTTGTCAATGCTTTTGTTTAAAAGTACACTGCTTAAAAGAATCATGCACTTGGCCCCTACACAAGAATGATGTTATCATATATTCCTCTTTGCTGTCCTAGCAATATTGTCAGTAATTCCGTTGTCTGCTGGCTGTTGAAATAAAGGTCAGCTTAATCTTCCACATATAGTGCAGCCAATGGAAAGCAAACCTACCTCATGCTTTTGTGGTTCAGATTTTGATACCCTTCACTCATTTTAAAGAGACACCAGAGAACAATACTGTTATTTTAATACCAGCACATCTTTGCAAGAGTTGATAAATACCAGAAGCGCTTATACTGCTGACACTGCCTTTTTCCAATATTGCTTTCAATCTTCATTTCCCTCAGTAATTTTACTAAGCAATTTTTTAAAATGTACTCCAAGCAAACATCATGCTTAACTTGCTAAAAGAGGAATGAAAATATAATTAACATACTCCTGCAATATTGGGAAAGTATGGCTTGATCATTACTTTTTACAAAGGAAGTAAATGAAAGTAGGGGAAAAAATCATTTATTTCTTGCCATAATGTTTCAAAATTATAAGTAGTTTTAAGTGGTTCTCTGGCTTAGAAATTTGGTTTTAGAAATATTCCTGAAGGACCTGTAGGGTTATTCTAGATTCCTGTAAATTCTTAGGAAATTGTTAAATTCTGAGAGAATGCATTTTATTCACATTATGCAAGACAAAAAAAAAACAAAAAAACAAAACAAAACAAATCTGGTAAAAGTAAAATTATTGAATTAAAAATTCAAGGTTTAAATTAAAAACAAAACCAAAACCCAAAACAAAAACAGGACACTGAAGTGAAAATGCAAAAATGCACAGAATTCTAATGGAAGAGGGAATTCTTTCAGAGCAACAGCAGCAGCAGCAGAGATTGTCTCCATTTCAAGAAGACACTCAATTTCTACACCTGAGCAGTGACTGCCAAGCTGGGAAAGGTTCGTTGGGTGCCACACTGGGAATGAGGAACATATTAAAGCTTAGCATAGTAAAACTTTATTCTCAATTATCTTTGCATGCATCAGCACATAAGAAATTACTTTGTACTTCAAAGCTGTGTTTATCCTGCCTGAAGAATGTCTTTGTGGATGGTAAAAGTTGCCCAAACTGTTACACACAGAAGGAGGGTTATAGTGGGAAAAGTGGAGAAGGCTAATGTAGCATCCACAAAGAAATAGGCAAGAGAATTTTGGATAGAGGCTTGCTGAAATTGGTGCCTCTGGTAAGCAGGGTGAAGTGGAGGCACAGATTATATTACTTTCATGTTCCCAATAGGTCTCTGTATTTTGATACATTGAAACTCCTCTTTCAGCAGTGGCAATCAGAGCAAGCTCTGTCACTGAATCCCGAGCAAAAAGAGGTAGCAGTAGAAGGTTTATTGAATTCATCATAGAACATCTCATACACGTTTTGCTTATATTTACTATTAATTGCACATAGAGATAGATTTATAGTATCTTAGGGTGTTTGCAAGATCACAGTCTATGTCAGCAATAAATAATTAAATTTTGTGGAAATAGTTGTTTATTAGTCTTTCTGTAAGAATGAAGAGTTTGGTTGATTTTGCTGTTAAAAGAATTGGATATGTATTCCACACAAAGGATTTATCATTGGCTTAATGGAGTAGTTTCATTTCTAGATCCAGAATGAAATGTGGAAAGATAAGAGGCGATGCCTTTTAACATTACCTGGAGTTTATCTCTCTCAAGTTTAACAAGGAAAAGATTACTATCAGAAAAGAGAACAGCTTATGTAATAGAATATCTGTATGGCAAAGTGTCAAGGAAAAAGAAAAGGAAAACCTCTGAGGAATCTGTACACAATCAGTTTTATGGAAAACAGAAACAAAACAACCAACTAAACATTGGAATTGAAGTAATAATTGTCTTTTTTTTCCCCTTTTTTCTAATAATGTTCCCATTAATTTTTTAAATTAATTTTAAAATATTTTCATTAAAAAATAAGGAGCTTTTAGCAGTCAATAATCTGAAAAATGTTTATGGTGTATCATATTAAATAACCATATTATCTTTGAAAAAAGGTATTTTTGTATAGAAATGGCTCAATTGTTTGCTTTCAAGCTTTTGTACTATGTGCACTAACAGATATATTTCCCTCAACAAAGTTTCATTGACATAAACTCTATATAAATATAAATAAATTAATTTTTACTACTCTAGAGGGGCTATTTTGTGATTTAAAATAAGAACATTAAAAGACATATGTGTCAAGACTGAAAAAGTCAGAGGCGGTGTGTTGTATTCATGCTATGTAATTAAGAGGGATTCAAAGATGAGACATTCCAGTCTAAACATGCTGCAGAGAGATGTCAGCTGGGCTACTGAACCATGAGTGAATATTAGCATAGTGTCAGACTTAAGCTAGTGAGTCCTGTCCAGAGTTGTCTCGAGTACTGAAAACATTCTTGCTTCTACATGTAACATGAGCAATTCCCCACACTATTTCGCTAAGGAGTAGAGACATTTGCTAAGTTGCTTAAATGTCTTAGTGTTTACAAGGTCAGGGCCAAACATGCATTAAAACTTTTCTTTCCTTTATTATGTGTGCACTTGGCACTAGAACTTGATCTTCATGAAGTGTTTTTATCTATCTAGTACTAGATTGATTTCACTGGGATATATTCGCATTACAGATGAGTCAATATACTGCATGCAGTACTTTATTGGAAGAATCAGTAGCATTTTAGTAAGAACAGCATGTAAAATGCTATTTTTATGGTAAAACTCTGTATGCTTGGTACTAGAGTAGCCTTTTTCCAAATGGCAACATAAAACTTCACTTTTGCAATTGGCAGTGTTCCTTTGTGGCTTCAATTAAAAAAAAAAAAAAATTGGATTTTTGATGCAAATATTTCTATCAGTATAAATTCGAATTAAAGTACATTGCACAAAAAACAATGAACACAAGCCTCATCTGTAGATAATCTAAACTGATAGACAAACATATTTATAGCCAGAAGTTACCCTGAAGATATATAGATGATGGCTGTACAGTTCTCTGTGAGGATGAGTATTCTCTCCACTTTATATGATAGTTCAGCTACGCTGTCTCATAAAATCAGAAACAATTGATGTCTTGTAGTAACTTGTGTTGCTGATCTTAAAACTCGAAAAAAAAAAAAAAAAGAAAAGAAAACTTAATTAATTAGGTCAAATAGGAAGAGGTTTCATGCTAAGATCCTAACTTAGGTGCCTATAACAGTGTGTTGTGAAGTTGAGGCTAAAGAAGCTGAATCCTAAATAACACGTATGGACATATTTGGGTATGTTTATGTTAGGTAGTTTCAGATTAAAAAAGAAGGCATCACCTAAAGAATATGTAAACTTTCTTGCAGGATCTCAGTAGCAGTAAACGTTAAATCTACAATTACTGAGGTATAAGAAATTTTGTACAGGAAAAACTTATCATAATTATGAGTAGATTTCTTTATATATATTTTTAATCTATGAAGAACAGTCTGCCCTTTAATTATAGTAGCTATTTATATTCTTTTACATAAAAATTTATTGATATAAATTTTTGTCGACTTTTTTTTTTTAAATTTAAATGTTCTATGAATGAAGTAATTTTCCTCATATATAACACTATAATTTTTTATTGATTTTTTTCTTTTCTGTGTGATACCATTTGTGCAGGAATTAAATTATGTGTAACATTCAAAAAAT
The DNA here is from genome assembly GCA_032173965.1 of Sitta carolinensis. NCBI lineage: Eukaryota > Metazoa > Chordata > Aves > Passeriformes > Sittidae > Sitta > Sitta carolinensis. The sequence continues at coordinate 32,849,454 of CM063283.1, forward strand.
AACTTTAAATTCCACTTTTAACTGATTTTTAATAATAGACTTGGCCTTATATGCTTAATTATTAATCATTCATCTCTTAATCTGATTCTTTATATTTAGTAATAGGCTGAGGAGGATCTACATTTCATCATTCCCTTTCCTAAACTTGTTCTTGAAAAGAAGCTTGGAAGGTGACTGAGACTTCTGTTTCTTAACACCAAACCATTAAAGTTTGCATAACATGAATACTCTTCAGTACACCTTTCAGATTTATTTAAAGGCAACCTGAAAGCTGATTCAAAGTTTATTCATAGCACAACATTAGCATAACATCCAGTAATCTTTACAAGTAGCACACACCTCCTGGCAGCAAGTCAAAAGTGGCCACTGTCCCTGAAGTGGTTAAGGCATGGAACCAATATGAATGTTAGGCATAGGCTGTTCCTGGAAACTTCAAACTATTTTACAAGAGTAGTTTGAAAATGGTATTTAAGGAGGCAGCAGCAAATACAGTTATATTTAGATGCAAGATATTAAAAGGTTGCTAAAAAAGTCCTGGTGTATCAACATCAAAAGATCAAAGAGTATCGGGATATACAAACGTTTAAATCATATTTTGCCTGTTATTTTTTTGTGAGTTTGGACTCAAAGTTCAGGTGACACAACTCACCTCACCTGATGTTAGATAACATTTGATCTAAACTAACCATTTAGGATCTTGCAAGATTAAATGGACAATTATTTCCAGGGAAGATTCACCCTACTTCCCTTCAATATATTTTACTATTAGAATCGACCAGTTCTTAGAAATGCATTACACTGACTATTAAGAAAGCTAATATAATAATATAATATAATTATATATAATATAATTATATATAATATATTAAGTTTATGTTACATGCCCAGCTTTGAGATACATAATTCCATTTATGGCAGCTGACTCCATTTTCCATTATGTAAAATAAATACCAATTTTGTTAAAAATACCTTTGATTTTCTTTTGTTTTTAAAGTATATTTAGTGTACTTTTTCTTTTTTAATTTAAGGTAAGCAAACTGGGCATCTTAAGTCAAATATTGCCCTTTGGGTGAATAAGTAACTGTACTAAAATTTTAGGATTTTCTATATAAAAATATTCATTAAAAAAACAAGAAAAGTAAAAGGGAAAACTTTGAAACCATTAATCTCTATTCTTCTTAGAATTGTAACCCGACTGCTAATTAATGAGTTTGGTAGAGAGTCCCTTTTCATAGTTGTGGGTGCTATTGCAATACAGAAATGTAAAGAGAAGCAGCTGGGCAGAATTCTCCATCTTTGACTCAAAGGAGATTTGCTCAAGTGTAATGTAACACTTGATGCAGTTTCCACTCAGGCCATGAGTTCAAAAGGCTTATTCATGCTTGAAAGCTTTGGACTATCTGCTAGAGACACCTGCATGCAGTCTTCTTATTTTTGAGAGGAATCCTTTTCATGCTGTCACCACAACCAACCTCAGGTTCAGGAGGATTTTCAAAATGCAGTCATTGCCTGAAAAGGGGCTGACTTCAGCAGTGGTCAGTGTCTTTTAGCAATGAATGCTTATAAAAGCAGACAACTGCTAGAATTACTGCTGTCTTTCCAATTCTACCTCCTGCACACCTAAAGAGATAGAATATGAAAGAAGAAACCAGCCCATTTTAGTAGCACTAAATACATGCACAGCTAAATTTGGATGCATTTTCTGAAGGTTTTGATGACTGTAGAACTCTTCTCTGAAAAGCTTCTTACTACAAAAGTCTCTTAAGGATGCCTCGGTATTTGGTTTTTTTCAATTCTCAGCTATTTTTCTCCTTGCACAGTGCAGTTAATACATATACCCTCTAAAAATACCTTCAGAACTTTTCAAAACCAGGTGTTGGAACTTTGTAACTGCACAAAGAATCATGACTCATCTGTTGATTTTACCTGAAAAGAAACAAAGATCATATATGGTTGCTTATAGCCTGCAACTAGTGCTCAGAAGATATACAGCTCTAGAAAATCACTAGAAGTGTATAAATATATCTAGGATTAAAGGAAAGTGCTACTATGTTTTTGGTAAAGAGTGTAACAACTTAGAATCAGTAGAGAGCTCACAGCTCAATTAAGAGATCTTTTCTGAGAGTGACAGAGCTCTCAATCCTCCCGTGCAAGAAATCAGGCAACAGAGGCCAGAGACAAGCATGACTGTGGGTGCTGGTTTGGGCTAGGATAGAGTTATTTTAATTCGTAGTTACTAATATACGGCTATATTTGGGATTTGTACTGAAAAAAGGGCTGATAACACACCGATCTTACTAAAGAGTATTTAAACAGAGCTAAGGCCTTCTCTGCTTTTCACCTCATACCACCAGTGCAGAGGCTGGGGCTACACTGGGAGCTGAGAAGGGACACAGCCAGAACAGGCGACCCCAGCTGACCAAAGGGATATTCCATACCGTATGCCATCATGCTCAGCACATAAAGTTGGGGAAACAAAAGAGGGGAAATTTCAGAGTGATGACATTTTAACTGCTGACGATGACAGAGCCCTGGTCTCCTGGAGATGGCTAAACACCCGCCTGCCAATGGGAAACAGTGAATGAATTCTTTAATTTGCTTTGGTTGCCTCTGCTGCTTTTGCTTTACCTGTCAAACTGTCTTTACCACGACCCACGAGTTTTCTCACTTTTACTCTTCCAATTCTCTCTCCTGTTCCACTTGGAGGGAGTGAGTGAGGATCTGTGTGGTGCTTAATAGCCATTTGGAGTTAACTCAAAAGTCTGACAGGGTATCATTGCATCAACACAAGCTTACTCATGACAGGTTATGATACCTAGTGAAGCTTCTATTTTGAGAGAAAGCAAGGAACATATTGTGTTTGCAGTTACATTTACTACCATTTTATTATTTTTGTAGGCAGAGTCTACCCTTTTTTTAAGGTATAGTGAAATTGCCACCTCCTTCTGGTCAAAATAAAGTGTGGGAAGGAAGTGCACAGACAGTGCAACTAGGGTCTTATATGCTGAGAAGATTAGAGAAATTCTGTGCAACCACAGGATGAGAAATGCTAAGGTATAGCTGAAGATGAATTTAACAAGTGTGAAGAAGAGCAAGAGAGGCTTCTACAGATACATGCATCATAAAGGAAGATAAAATAAAAATATTTCTCTGAGAAATAAGATAGCCTGGAGAATATAAGGCTCCAGAGTGAACTCCCAGGGCCTTCAGTACTTGAAGGGGCTTATATATAAGAGGGAAAGTAAAATTTTACATGGGCAGACAGCAGTAGGATGAGTGGGAAAGATTTAAACCTAAAAGAGGAGAGATTTCGATCAGATTCTAGGAAGATATTATTTACTCAGTAGGTAGTGACGCCCTGGAACAGGTTACCCAGAGAAGTTGTTGATGCCCTATCCCTGGAAGTCCAAAGTCAGGTTGGATGGGGCCCTGTGCAGCCTGATCAAGTGGGTGGAATCCCTTCCTGTGTTATCACTGCCCATTACAGAGTGCTGGAACTAGATGATCCTTATGGTTCCTTCCACCCAACCCTTTCTGATTAAGTCTCCCATGTGGAAGACTTTTCAAGCTTGGCTACTTCACTCCGGGCAACTAAAATTTTCCAGGACATGAGCTATAAGCACCAATTTACATCCATCACCTCCATTACACTGTATGTTCATGGTCATGGAGTATAGAAATTCTAAGGGCTAACAACTTTAAATAAACAATGATCATGACTGATAATAATTAAGAACTACTAATATAAAGTACATTGTCAATAAATGTGATAGTAGTAAAATTTTTTTTAAGTTTAAAAAAGGCTTGATTCATGTCATTTAAACACTTCCATCATGCTGATCGCTAATTGTCTCTAATCTCTCTAATTCTCATAGATGTATTTATCTGTTATGTGACAAGATGAACTAAACCACTTGGATGCACCTTGGATACCAATAAATGCCAATGAATGTGCATCTTATTCATTCTTTATTTGCTGGATTCAATAGTCTCCACTTATTTTTTGGTGATGTTCATGTATGCTTATGTGTAGATGCCCTTATTGAAGTTTCAGAATCCAGAGCTGGGTCACACTTGGACTGTGAATCATCTTCCTAAATCACAGGTGTGCAGTGCTCACTGAGATGTCAGGAAATCATAAAAGTACCTAACTCCTTTGTCATATTTGTCATTCATATATGACCTTTTATGCTATTTGAGGCAGTCTCAAATGGCACAAATCAGCTGTGTACAGACATCTCAGTCATGGACTGTATGTCCACTGAGCTTGTCACTCTTGTGTCTCTAAAAACAGGGAAAAAAATCAACACCTCTACAGAGCAATTTACACAAGAAGAATATAAATTATGTACTTTCTCTCTGGAAGTACCTGTTTTTCTCCATGGTCTATACTCTCCTGTAATTATTGATATGTATTTAGGCAAACAAATCTCATTCTGTGAAATCAATTTTTTTTTTTTTTAATTCAGTAGAAGTGCTATCAAAGATACTTTGAATCACCATGTTCTGACAGAATACTTTATATTCTCTTTTTCTTGTTGAGAGTCATAATGTTGGAAAGCTTTCAGAAATTTTCTGTGTCCTTATTGTTTGCCTTTGGAAAGGCAAGATTTTTACATATATGTAAATAGAATAGCAACATAACTGAATTGTAAGCTATGGTTCTACACATATGATGCAGAGACCTCGTAAGTAATTAATTTAAATTTTTGAGAAAAAGATGCCAAAACTGGATGAGGAAAAACATCCTTTCCTGTGTTACATTTGAAAAAGTATGACAATAAATGCAAGCGACAAATAAAAATATTCTATGACAATAGTTTTCTTTTTGTAGAGAATGTGTCTGTTTCACTGTGCCTTTAAAAAAGGGTAGACCCTTCCTACAAAAACTGTTGAACCTTTTTAACTCTAACTGCAAATGCCACATGATCCTTGTTTTCCCTCAAAACAGAGGTTTCATTAGGTAGTATAACCTGCCATGAGCAAGCTTACATTAAGATAATGACACCCTGTCAGTCCTTTGGCTACCCAAACACACTGATTGTATCACTATGGTTGCTGTGGGTTAACCCCAGGTAGAAACTAAGCACCACACAACTGCTCACTCTCCCTCCCTGGGTGCAACGCGGGAGAGAATTAGAAGAGTAAAAGTGAGAAAACTCATGGGTTGAGATAAAAATAGTTCAAAAGAAAAAGCAAAAGCATCAGAGACAAGCAAAGCAAATTAAGGAATTTGTTTACCGCTTCCCATTAGCGTGCAGGTGTTCAGACACATCAAGAAGAGCAGAGTTCCATCAGGTGTGACAGTGACCTGGGAGACAAAAGGTATCACTCTGAAAATTCTGCTTCTCTGTTCCTTGCCCAGCTTTATGTGTTAAGCATGATGCTGTACTGTGTGAGATATCCTTTGGCCAGCTGGAGCCACCTGTCCCAGATGGGTCATCTCCCATGAACATGTGCACACCCAGCCACCTTGCTGAGAGGCTGCAGTGAGAAACAAGAAACTCCTCAATTCTGTATAAGCTTTGCTCAGAAAAACCATAACATTGGTGTGTTATTTTTGCCGTTTTCATCACAAATCCAAAACATTTCACCATGCAAGCTGCTAACGAAAACTAATTCCATTCATGCAAATAGAATGCAAGAGTATATGGGATTGGAAAGAAACTTGTGATTCTTTTCACTAGTGACTATCAAAAAATATAGTTATGGTGTGGTAGAACATCAGACTTTGAAATGGAATTTAGTTCAATTTCAATACACTTGCATTTAGATGTCAATATTGGTGATTAGTCCAAGTTCTTGTTATAGTCAGTGAAAATCTGGGCTCAATTATAATGTAGGAATATTATACCATTCTTTCTTTCTAAAGTTCTTGAGATACCAATAATCCCAGCTCATAGATCTAGACTATGAAGAATGTACAATTTATAGAATTCAAAGATTGTTCATATGATATGAAGGAAATAACATTGTAAGCAAAGTTAACTTATGGTTCATGAACCTAATAATTGTATCTCAATAATTATTTTCTTAATGCCTATCATTTTTATTAGCTATATAAGATTTTTCTATCTTCATGTACGCCATTAAAAATCTACCATGATTTTTATTTGTTATTTGAAATTATTGCAGGGAAAAATTATCATGCAATTGGCACTGAAAATATGCCATATCTTAATATAAACAGCAAAACCTTGAATTAATACAAATATTCTGTAAAAAAAAAAAAAAAAAAAAAAAAAAAAGACAGCACCACCCCCCATTGCCTCCACACCACAGGATTTAATCCATAGTGCATTACCACTGACCCATTTAGTGTAGAGAAGACACAATAAATCAATGTTTGTTAACATATGCTTAAGTAGAAAAGCAATTTCACGGGTCGGGCAACATAGTCATGAAATATCTGTGAAGCAGTGGTGCATTGACTGTTGAGAAGGACAGAGGCAAAATGAAAAAAAAAATCTTTGACTTTTGTGTGCACTCTGGTTTCCTTTTTTGTTATTATTTTGATGAAACACTTCTCTGTCAATAGCAGTGATTAGCAACATATCCATGAAACCTCAGATTCCTGTTTCAAACATTTAAAGTAATATTTAAAGTAATATTGTTTTTTAAGTGATTGGGGTGGGGAAGAAAAGAAACACAATCAGAAGCATAAAATAAAATGCAGTGCTCAGAAACTGTAATTCCATGCCTGGATTTGATCCTTCACTAGTTCCAAAAGTTAGTTTTCTTTCAAAGTCAGAGGAGATAAGGAAAGAGAAAGTTACCATTATGCCAAATTTGAGATCAACATTCAGATGGTGAAATATATGGCAGAGACTGAAACACCATACATATTCACATTAGTACCACTAAATGTGTCCACAAGATATATGCATTCCTAAAGGAAAGAATCGATTATAAAATGTGAACCATCTCCTGTGAACCAGGAATTACACAAGAAATATATCTGAGTCTTTAAAAGAGTCTGTTCCCTAATATCTTAACTTTATTCAAGTCCAAAGTCTCTTTGAAATTTTTCCAGTGCTGTTTCTAATAAGGCTCAGCTGACTGCCTAATGCATAATAAAACTTTCTTCAACTAAAAATATTAAAACTTTTATCCACCTACCTTGACCTCCAAATTAGCATGTAAGGAATATGACAGTAAAAATAGATGTTGAATTTCTATTATATACGCTAGTATTTTCAGTTCTGTTAACTTAGGGTGAAACAAAAGTGTCAAGAAGTTGCCCTTTTTGTATTTTTGTATAGAAAGAATCATTTATATATTATTAAAATACAGCATATCCTGGCAGAATTTTGAAAAAGAGAAAAAATCCTAGGTGTGCATGCTCTTTAATGATCTACCATTTAAAAAAAAGCAGTTTCATTACCCTTCTAGTAGAAAAAGCTAGCTGGGTTTTCCTTTATGAATAGAGCTTACTTAGTTTTGTCTCAGAGGTTTTGAAAACATTTAAATGGATATTTTAAATTATAATGCATAAGGATTGATGTCTTCAATTCTCATTCATATAAAATTGTTATCAAGTTAATTTTTTCAAGTTAATAACACAGAATCTTGGCCAAATTTTAGTTTTGACTTTAAATATTAACTAATACATCAATTAGTCTCTTCATAATATATATATATATATATATATATATTTACTGTTAAAGCACATTTGTATTTGAATGGTATTTTTAAATAAACATTCAATTTTTGTGTATTTCTATAGCACTGTTCATAGAAAAGTACCTTACTGTTGTGAAACTGATCTTCAATATATAAATATTAGTTAAGCAGCAAACCTGTCTATTAAGATAATTTTTAATGTCTCCATCAACATTGTGTCCAAATGATTTATAGTTATGCGTGCACTGGAGGGAAGGGATGCCGTCCAGAGGGACTTCAACAAGCTTGAGAGGTGGGGCTGTGTCAACATCACAGTGTTCAACAAACCCAAGTTTAAGGTCCTGCACTGGGTTAGGGCAATCATCCCAAGCACAAATACAGGGTGGGAAGAGAATGGATTGAGCAGCTCTGCAGAGAAGGGCTTGGGATTGTTGGTGGATGAGAACCTAGACACGAACTAGCAATGTGCATTGCAACCCAGAAAGCCAATTATATCTCAGGCTGTGTCAAAAGAAGAGTGGACAGCAGGGTGAGGGAGGTGATTCTCCCCCTTTCTTTCACTCTTGTGACATCCTGCCTGGAGTGCTACACTCAGCTCTGGGGTCCGTAGCATAAGAAGGACATGGACCTGCTGAAGCGAGTTCAAAGGAGGGTCACCAGGATGATCAGAGAGCTGCAGCAGGGGCCAGACCACCTCTCCTGTGAAGACAGGATGATGGAGTCGGAATCCTCAGCCTGGAGAAGACTCAGAGGAGACCTTATAAGGGATCATCAAGAAAGATGTGCAGGGACTTTTTACAGTATGGTGTGGGTTGGACTTCCAGATAATGGGTTATAAATTCCACTAACTTCTGTAGAAATATCATTAGGTTTGCATTTATTGCAGTTTAGTTCCTAGCAATCCAGAAAGTAGGAATGTAAGTGTGCTCAAGGGAATGCATTAACTTAATTATGGAATATTTGCTAAAGTCAGAAAATATATCAGCTGAACTGCAAAATTCCTAAAAGAAAAAGAAAGTATTCTACGCTCTTATTAGGTATAGTTTTATTTTTTAAATATGTTATGTAACAAAAATATTGAGAGATGGTAATGAATAAATGGTTTCTGAGATGGTTTCTCAATCTTATCACTTACACAGTTATTTAGTGGAAACAATTGATGTGTTTGACCAATACATAGGTTTTCAAGAGACCTTTTTAAGAGCATCATGTTTTATGAATTTTACTTTTCACTGTTTGAAGAATCTCTTTTGTTCACTGATCATTTGTCCACTGTTTCTATAGCATGTTCTATTAAAGAATTCGCTAGGTCATAGTGAGAAAGGCTTGTCTCCTCTCTGGTCAAAATCAGGTAGAAACATCTGGAATGAGAAAGACAGCAAATTCTGAGAGTACTTGAATAGCCCAGTTGTTAAACAGGCATTCAGTTTTCCAGAGGCATGGCAGAAATCAGGCTTCATACTAGGTACACATGCTGTTCAAGATTGTGGGTCCCCTTCTCCAGATATCTTAAAAATTGCTAGTTTAAAAAAAACAAGAGGGGTCATATTTCAAGGTCCAGTAGAATTTTTAGCAAGCCCTTCATACTACAGTCTATCTTGACTACATCTAATTTACAGCATTAAAAGAGAATTCAAAAGACCTTAGGATGTTTTATCTCTGTGAAAGAGGGGGATTTTTTAATTTAATTTTCTTATAAATCACAATATTAGAAGCCATTTCACCTTATGTGCTTAAGAGAGGGGAGTGGGCATATCCAGGGGAAATATCTGGATGAATTTCAGCCCCACCACAAAACTTGTTTATCTGTGATTAACATCTGTGGAAAAGTTAGCACTATGGTTTAAGTAGATATCGTGATTGTAGGAGCACATGTGGTGTGTTCAAGTCATAACAAAAATGGCTTGAAGCAGCATGCAGAAAAAAAGCTGAATTGAATAGTTATGGAAATTTTAAACTGTGTAAACTCTGTAGCAACTGTATTTATGCAGGCCCAAAATTTTATATAAGCAAGATTTTGTTATTTTGCAGTTTCTAAATTTTGCAAAGCATTTATGGAATCTGGAAGCCAAATCAGAGACTACAAAAAAAGAACCTTGGGTGTTTTGATAATTACAAAGCATTCATGGCCAGCTGGAAGTCAGAGCAATGTGTACTTAACTGCTTTGAATAGTCTGTGTTTTGCATGTAGTAATCTGTGTACATTTGCTCTGATTGCTCAAGGGGAAATAATTACTGTTTATGAAAGATTGTCCATTATTCCCCAATTAGAGAGAAAAAACATTCTATAACAGGGAAAATCTGGCTATTCTGTAGACTTTGTGAGAAACCCTTCCTTACTGATGCAGTACTCCAGTAAAAAATCACAGGTGTTAGTCAGCCAGGGTGCTACATAAGCAAGGGGTCAAAATCCCACTCATTTTTAAATACATCTTGAATTCTTAAGAATTTACTATAACATTTTAATTGAACATGAGAAGGCATATGAAATGTAAGAATTCATGTTCAGTTGTGAAAAAAAGGAAAAAAATGTACAAGAAAAAATGCAGTTTACTTCTCAGTATCTGACCCAGAAGCAGAGTAGACAAGGTTTCAACTTCTCCCATCGATTTTTTATCTTGGAGGGAATATGTGGAACAGTGTCCATGTTGCACATCCCTATGGGACTAATGTCTGCAGGGGTCTAGCTGTACTGCTATTTCCAGTCCCAATAAGCCAAAGAGCCAATTTCTTCTCTTCATACTTTAATTGGTTAATTTTAAGGTTTCTATTAAAACTTAGTTTAGATGGTAGCATACATAGATTTGGAGTAAGGGAATCAGTAATATATAAAATCTCTTGCTCCAAGGAAGATCTAACAGAAAACATTTCTTAGTGAAAATAAAAAGATTGATAAACAATCAAGATTTCTATACCATCATCAAGAGGCAATGCTGCAAAAGCCTATTCCGAGATGCATTTAAAGATGAAAGATGCCCCCTTGTTTCTATTATGGATGTGTCCTAAAAGGAATAGTATTTCTAGGTCTGACAGTGGTATTGATTTTTTTCCTAATGTTTGTCCTTCATTATTTTATAATAATATTCTAATTCAAAGTTTAACTCTGTGATTCTGTCTGTGCTGTTCACACTGAAGTTGTATGTGCAGTCTACGTAGACAGGAATAATTTTCCCTTGACAAAACAGCAGGAACACTATTCCAAGTATCAGTTGGTACTTGTACATTTTCAACCATTTTTCTGTTCTGATGAGAAACATTATCTGGGTTTACCCAATTTCATGATTTTTTTGTTTGACTAAAACTATGACCTAACTGAGAGAGCCAAAGTTGCTTCTCATTGCCCTTCACTAACTTCATACTTGCTTCAGATTTGGAGACACAAATGGGCCAAGATCTATACCCTAATTTGTACTGAAAAGGAGCTGGTGTATAAAAGTATGTAAATTAAATCAATCTCAGAGTGCTGAAACCAGCCAGCTGGAAGCCTTCATATGTACTGACAAGTCTATTTAGTAATAGTCTGAAAGCCTTCAGTAAGTAAAAACCCAACCCATTAAAAAAAAAAAAAAAAAATCCAACTTATTTTCAAGAAAGATATTGGGATGAACTTAAACTAGTAGAGGTCTCCTGTCAGTTGAATAGCTGTGGGGACAACCAATTGCCTGCAAGAACATACAATCAAATAAATTTCCATTAAGTTATCTCATGGAAAAAACAAAGTGCAAATAGTGCAATAGGAAGAACAAAGTGCATAAGTGCAAATGTTTGAAGGAGTGAGGAGTTGATTTCAAACAACAAGAATAAAAATACAACGCCCCCCCCCAAACAAACAAACAAACATCAGATACAAGTCTGGTGATAATCTGTTGTGTATTGATCTAGTTACATACAGATTCTCAAGGGAAGAGAAGATATAGGTGTTAGCCTCAGGTTCCTCAGGCTTGTGAAGTTGTATCTCTCTATATCTAAATTAACTTTTACAAGAATTAGTATGCTTTTTTTTTTTTTTTTTTTTTTTACATAAAAGATATGCAAGCCAGATATGCAACTGAAGAAGGAAAACAACAGTAATTTTTTTCTGTTTATAACTGTATTCAGCTTATCTGAAGAGTGTAACATGTATTATCCTCACCTATCTTCAGGCTATTTTACTATTCAGAAATAATTATTTAGGGGACCTTTCTGTCTTGTCCTGTAAAGTTTTTAGGATTTATCAAGTTGTATTTTTATATCAGACACCAATTGTCTAAGGCTTTTTAATGTATCTGTGAAAATCATCTGCATATGATTCCCAAAGAGGCAGGCATGTCATGCAACTATTTATACAGCGTTATCTTCATAAAAAAAAATTAAGTATTCCTGGGGTATTATGCCACTGTATTATAATTTTTACCTCCAGTGCACCTCCACATGCAATGTGGTGTTTTACTGTGCTGTCAGTGAAAGAAAATCCTAACTTAAAAATAAAATCCAATTCATAATAATAGACATACTTGATCATGTGCATATGCAAAAATTTGCAGAATTAAATTCCTCAGAGTCAATATTCTACATTTCTGTCTGTGAGTTAGTAGATCCTCATAAAAAAGAAGAGCGCTTAAGTTTAAAAAAAAAAAAAAATTTTGATTGCTGAGAAAAAAAAGTAAAGCTGTATGGCAATGATAAAAAAAATCAAATAAAAAGGATGAAGGAAGAACAGAGGATAGTTCAGATACAGATCTGAACTATTCAGGGTCACAAATTCTATGATCTTTGGCTGAAAGCACAGCAAATTACTTCGGTATTGTCTCTCAGTCTATTAAAAATCCAACTGAAAAAAGGTCAAATGAGTGCTGACAAAATTACTTAGATGTTCCATTTGATGTTGCAGTTGTTTCTTTAGTTCGACTATTATTTTTATCACATTGGTTTCGTTACAATTATTTTGAAAACAGTGATAGAAAATAATATGTATATCATAATATTAGGATAGTTTTGCAAACTCAATGTAGACTGAGTCTGCTGCATTATTATAAAGATTTTTTTTTTAATAATTTACCTGATTTTTTAAAAAATAGTTTAATTCAGGGAATCTCAGTTCCCTGATTTTCAGGTGCCTGATGACTGCTGAAATGGCTAAAAGAAGAGCTCAAGCAGTCCTGGACATGCATTTTTGTTAAGAACATGGACTCTGTATCATTCCCCTCCTCCTCTAATACCTGTAGTATTCACACTGCATCCAACCCTTCTCTAGTTACACATTCTCTGAGTTTCTTCAGGCCATAAAGTATGCAGGTTGGAGCCTTCCTTATTTGTAGCTTCACAAAAGATAAGTCTACAAATACCTCTTCTGGGTTCTCTCAAGACATGAGCCAGCTTCCTGAGGCAGTCTGACCCAGATTCCATCAAAAAATATACAGCATGTCAATTTTAGAAAAGACAAGAGATTCTAGTTGCAGTAACATTTTGGATCCCTTGCTACACAGAGATAAAGACAGTTGTGTTGGGGGTCAAAGGAAATTTTTTTTCTGTTTTTCTCATGTTTCTTTGTTTGGAAAGGAAATATATAACCATGTCATGGTTTTTTGAAAATGAATTGTTGCATTACCATTTTATGATTATGCTATTATGAGGTTACTCTTCCTATACAGTGTTTTTATCCCTAAGCTAAAGCAGCTAGATTTTGATTAACAAAATCCTAATCAAAAATAACTGGAAACAGACAATATTATGAAAGCCACATTGCTTATTCTCTTGCACTTCCCCTCAGAATCTACTATAATTTAAATGAGCTAGATTTTCTTCCCAGGCTGTCTGGCACCTGGCCCTGCAAACATGCTGAGTTTCTCAAGTGTCACTCTGACCCCAGATCTGTGGCCCAGGTCACTTCAGATCTAGGAGCTGCATAGCTCTTGCAACCCTAGTGCTCAGACATGGACATGGACTAGAGCAGGTGGTTGAAACTTCAAGTTTGAACATTCTTTCTTCTGACACAGTGTTATTTTAGTGTCTCAGATATTCTGGTATTCCTTTTCTCACTTCTGAAGCCATCTTCGTGGATCCAAGAAGAAAACTGACATGAATTCTATAATCCTGTAAGTGACAAGTAAAAAAAATTACCAAAACCATAAACCAATTATTTTGGAAAAAAAGATGTGATTCAAGTGTTACCAAGACATGTCTCCAGGGAAAGTACATTTTGTTCTTTGAGGTGCTAGGTCCCTTCCTCATGGTAGGAGTCTGAGGAGTACTTTGGAGAAGTGTTACTGGCTGAAGCTATTTTTTTCAGGATCATCAAACATTTTAATTGTCTGCACGTTAAACATCATGTCTATTGATCAGACAGGACAATCTCTAGAGGAAATATGTATTGAGTTGAATCAACTCCTTGGAGATGTCTCTTTTTGTTAGATAAGTAGTGAGTTATGGATCCTAATGGGTTATTAGGTCTTTAATTTCACCTCCCCTGTTTCTCTTCCCCATGCCCTGTGTTGTCATGGCCATGGCAGGGGAAAGGAAGGTCTCTCTCAGGGGGAGAGACCCTTGAGAAAAGTACTGAAAAGGTTAAGGTTGGTCTTGACAAGCTGGAGTCAGTTTTCTCTGACCCTACTGTCTTGTGGTTGTTGCTGTCGTGGGTTAATGTACACATAGGTGAGAAAAGAGAAGCTGGTGAAATCTGAATGCTGAATAGCAGATGGAATCAGAACACCAGTAAACAAAACTGTTAAAGAAACTCCTCCTCTTATGCATTAAAAAAGGATAAGGAAGTAAAAACAATTGCATAAACAGAGAGATAAGAATGAATTCTTCATTCTAAGTCTGTTACTAAAATTAAGGAGCAAACATTAAGTAATTTCCTTCAGAAAACAAGGTAAGAAATCACCACTATTTCATGAACTTTAAAGACAGATTCTTCTATGAAAGCAACCTGAGCACTTGTCTGTTCCAGTTCTCCCCTACTCAGTCTTTCTTACACTTCTGAGAAGTAGGGAAAAATAAAGAGGAAAGGAAAGGAAAATGAAATAGGAAGGGAAAGGGAAAGGGAAAGGGAAAGGGAAAGGGAAAGGGAAAGGGAAAGGGAAAGGGAAAGGGAAAGATCCGAGTAATAAAAAGGATTTGCTCTAGTAATTTGATGAATGTTCATTTTATGGAAGCTGGCTGTCTCTTAAGGTTATCAGAGAACTATTCACTGAAAACCCCAAATCTGTACTGCAGGGCACATAACCACATCATAAGAAGCTGCTCTAGCTGTTCTTCTGCTAGACTTATATTGTAGAATCCTTTTGCTGACAGGCACTTTGATGGTTTGTCTCACAAGAAAGATAGAGTAGGATAAAAGTCTTCACTCCTTATGCACCCATGTGAGACTGTAATTTCCAACTCATATGGCAAAAGTAGTTTTATAACTCATAGGTCTATTGCAACATAAACCATAATTCCACACAGTAAAGAGAATTTTTAATTTTATCACTTCAAAGGTGCCAGTTTTGGTTGTGCTTTGTTTAGGTCATCATCCTTCTACCATACTTCTGTACCAGTTTCAATATAAAAACCAAAAGCTTCATTAATAACCAGAGGATAAAATCAGTTATGCATTTCTTCTTGTGCAATGTTGTTATGAAAATGTAGTCAGACCTTTTTGATATAAAGTCAAAAATACCTACATGGTTGACAGGACATTTTACAAAAAGGTTGAAAGACCTTAACCATCCTTTCAGACTTCTACAACAGCTGATCTATAGAATCAATCAGAAGCTCAGTGCTCATTTGTCTGAAACATTTTGGAGTTTCCTTTCTCCTCTTCAAAATTAAAATATGGTTGGGTTGTTTTTTGGTTTCTTTTGTTTTATAAGCAAAAAAGATTTTATAATCTTTTTCAAAATATCCTTCCTACTAGGACATAAACCTAATGTTCACAGTCCATTAAAATATTAACTAGGTTTACATTGAAAATTATTTTAGGGGTAATATGCTCTTTTGCAAAATGTTAGCATGACATAAATACTTTTATTTAAAGGTACCACTAATGTTCTCTTGCTCAGTCTTTCTTCAAAGTAATTGCTTATCTTTAGACTACCAAAGAGCCTCTTCCATAGTATCAGATAGGTATCTTCTAGAATCAATTTAAACAATAAATGAAAAGATAGTTATTTTCCAAGGAATTTTGAAAATTACTTGTTTTGTACTGTGATGCTCTTATTGCAGTAAGAATTCTTTAGTCCTCCTGTACTGGATAACAACACTGTTATTTACCCATATGAAAAAGTTTGAGTGGCAACAGAAAGGTGACATGATTCCTCTTTCACATTCATTGTTTTGCTCTCATTAACTTGCTGAGAAAGTGTGTTGGAAGTTTTTATACACTGAGAAACTAAATTTTACAGTCTGAGATATTTACACAACTTTTTGTTACAATTAAAATAATTTCTGAAATTCAACTTATATCAAATGAAGAACCACTTATACAGTAAAATCTTTTATAAGAACAAGCTAATCCAGTAAGAAATTGTGCCTTTGTGTATCTTTGTTTTCAACATTTTGGAAGTGCAACTAACTATATCAAGTGACACACTGCATTCTACTTATGTTCTACACCTCTTCAGACTGGCAAATATAACCACTTTATATTAAAAGAGTATTGCTCTGCTTCCTGGATACAACATCATTCTAACAAATCCTATTCTTCTCCAGCCCATTGTTTATTTTTCTCTTTTGACTTCGTCAAATAAAGACTGAATAGAAAATCAGTGCGCGATATGTTGTATATAGCATTATGATTGAATTATTTTGAATATGTCCCTGCAGAAAAATGATCTTACTGGGAAATTTTTTAAGTATTGATGCAACTATGCTGCAATACAATTTCTCGAGATTGCAACTGTATCTTAGAAAGGAAATAATTTTGTTCTTCCTGTGTACCAACCAGCTATAATTAATTTTTAAATAGGAAGGAGTAATTTTTTTAAGTATTTAAAAGTGTTCCCGCTTTACTTTCTTACAGCTGAGGAGTTATGGTCTATTATTTTTCCTCATGAAAGTAAGTCAGAATCTGATGTTTGAATATCAATCTGAGTGTTAATGCAAGAACCACACAAAACCAGAGCATAGGCTCTTACATTGCCTCATGGTATGAGACACAGATACATTTCACTCAGCACTTTAGCCTGGTAAAACCTTATTCTAATTTACTTTTATTTATTTGACCACAAATTGGAGAAAGTTGAGTCTAGATGTCAGCAAAGTCAGTGCTATCCTCCTTACCTTTGTTTCCTCTAATTTGCACAGCCAGGAAGAGTGATAGAGTGAGATGTAAATAGGCAGGTGGAGTCCTTTGTGTTTGGTACCCCCAGCAAGCCCTCATTTAGCCCTGCAGCCTGGAGAGAGAGACTGGAAGTGTGAGAGGTCATTTGCATCAAACTTCTGTGGTAGGGACCTGTAGTCTCGTTTCAGGCCTGAGGCTTCTGGTTTTCTAAAGTTCTGTTTTTCTGATGTTTTGGTTTTCTGAAATTCTCTTCCCAGGGAAAATGGGAAAAACATCGTGACTGCTTTTGTTGCAATGTCTGTGTACATTCCTTCTGGGAGGAGGATCTCTCTTGACTGACCAGTGTGGGTGAAGAGGTTTGTCTTTCTTTCACCAATCACATTGGTCTGTGGAAAATGGTATATAAGGGGAGATGATTTCTAAATCATCTTTCTAAATCTAAAAAGGGACTTTTTACGCAGCCTTGAAAAAATCACAAAAGGAGTCCGTGTTGTGTGTTAACCCACAGCGACAGGGACCCACAACTATTCCCGTGAACAATGATGTAGAAAAGCACCAGGGTCTCTGGGACTTACAAAATGAGATTGGTAATTCTGCTGAAAACCAGAATTGTCTGTTCATGCTGTCTTCACTAGCCACAAGTAAAAGTGATTCTACCTATGATTCCCTATGAAATGAAATATTAAGAAACTCAATAAAATGTGAATGCAAACAAAATTAAATAGGTGTAGATGCCATCTGACACATTCAAGTATACAAATCACATTTAATTCTGACCCTAATTTTTTTTGTGGATATATAATGTCTCTCTTTGTTTTGCTATTTTTTCAGGTAAAAAATGTGCCTAATAGGAACCTCTTCCTGTGTAAGACATTCCAAAACAAATTAAAATAAAAATAGCTACAACATAGCTGTCAGCAGCATCCTTGGTCAGCAAACTGAATAGCAAGCCAGTTATGTTTATCTGGAATTTAGATTTAGTATTGGAGAAACATGAAAGTAGACAGCTACATTTTAAGGGGCAATTGTTATTGGGCCATAACAGTGATACAGTGAGGCACATTCAGTACTGTATAAGATTTTTAATAAATATTGCAGAACAAAGTAAAGACTTTGAAATTTTATAGAAAATGAAGTGAAAAAACAAAGATTAATCATATTTGATTTTGATAATAACTTCCCCAGAGAAAGGAACTGCAAAAGACCATTCATTAGAAAAAGCCAATAACTAGTGGAGATAGCACTATGTAATCATTAGCTGATGGAAAAGGAAAAAAAAAAAAAAAAAAAAAAAAAAAAAGGGAAAAAATGTGGAAAAAACCAATAAAGTGTGATTCACTATGATGCACAGAGAAACATGACTTGTATAAAAATGAGTGTTTAAAACACAGGAATGATGTGAGTAGGACAGATTTTTAATTTTTTTTTTTTTTTTTATCAAGGGGGGGATCTTCACAAAGAGCATAGGTTTTTTACTCTTTAGACCATGGTTTGGGCAATAATTAAATACTGGAGGAAATCTTATTCTGTCATTCTTGTTAAACTCTTGGATAGTTTAGCTGCTGCTACTCAGATGTGCCTGGAATATCCAAAACCCTCTCTAGTCTTCTTCCTCAACATTTACAGACTTTCTGAGTTCTGATTTATTCATATCTTTTTAGGGGAAAACAACAGCTTCTTTACTTAATAATCCCAGAACAGTATTTACATATTCCAAACTGCCTATAACCTAGGAGTGAAATGGGATACAGAGCTGGGTCATGTAACTCTCTTAAAGTGATTCTAAGCCAACTAGATCTTATGTAAAGATTCCACTGAGGAGATGTAGGGACAGAAAGGAGACAACAAAATGTTTTGACCTTACTAACTATACAAGAATGAGTAGACTTTGCCCTACTATGTTTGTAATATAGATTATGGACTTTTTCACCTCTATTTTGATTAAATATTTGTTCAGTGGGGATAGGAAGAGGCCAATTTGGCAATTCTTTTTCAATTACATAGTTTCTCTCAGCAGACATTTCTACTTTTCCAGGTCATTCTTTAAGTGCAGTGGATTCTATACCTTTTCAGATAGATGTGTTTTGTTTCTAATACTTGTTCTCTTTCATTTTTATGTGTGGATAAATTTAATTTTATAGTCTTCCCTAAAATCTCATCATCCACGAATATTATGACACTGATAAAATTTGTTGTAAAGTTCATGTCTTAAAAGATATATAATTTTCTGATTTTATATACTTAGGATCGATTTCTTATTTTTCTCACTCTCTTCTTTTTTCTTTCTTCTTAGCCTAACATCTGTTATTAGATGTCTATTTGACATTATTTTTTTCTGTAGCTATAAAAGCCTTAGCATTCATCATTCCAAATACTTCTGATTTGCTCAGATTTCTTCCCTTTTAACTTTTTGCCCTATAAAATTTCTTTTTAAAAATATTATATTAATGTTCATATTTCTTGATATGAGAAGTGTGAGATAAATCCACTTAGAGAATGAAAAAAGTTAGCTATCCTAGTTGAAATAAATTATTGCTAACTTGTCCATTTGAATAGCAAATATAGGAAAATCATATTAAAAAAATCATCACTTCAGCAATGATTGCATATAAACCAGAAATATAATGCACCAGTCAGTTGCTTAAAAATGTATTAACAGTCCTAATAATCATGTTTATTCCAAAGTGTTGCAATCAGTTCAGGCAGGAAAACAGGCCCACACGAATCAAAGAAACAAAATATACTTAAGGATTGTGTATAATTAATTGATAATTTTCTTCTTGAATATAATTAATTTGAATTTGTTGATAAATCTGGCCCATAAGTTCTCAGAAATGAATATCTGAATTTTTTCCCAAGATTTAGTCTTGGATTTCACTGGAAGAATTTGGGAGGTTTTCACTCTCTTATTTTTCTTGATTCTAATTCACTTAATGATAGCTATACCTTTTTTTTTTTTTTTTTTTTTTAACAGCCTGCTTTTCCATCTCTGAAATCAAGGTTATTTATTGTTTAACTATTGGAAACTTAAGCTTTGAATTTTTCAATCTGAGGGGTTTTGCATGAACATTTATTGTCCTTAAAAATAAAAAGAAAAAAACCCAATCGACCAAATAAAAAAAAAAGCAAACAAAAAACTTCCTAAATTAAACATTTCAAGAATAGTAAAATTAAAATTAAGGAAAAAAAAACAATTTAATAATATGGTTATTAATGATTTTCTAAGTATCAAAAAAAGAGTGAAGTTTATATTTTCCTACCAAAGTCTTTTTCTTTTCCAGGTATTTGATCCCCATTTTCTTCTCCAAATATTTAATGCCCACCAAACCATTTTGTTATTGAATCAGAAAATAAACATCTTTTTGCGCCATTATATGGAATGATTCTGTTTTAATCTCACATTGAATATGTGAGTCTGCATGAGTGCAAAGTTTATTTTACAATATATTTGTTGCTACTATTTTCCAACACTTTAACAGAATAAATTTTTAAAAGAGGCAGTCATTGACCTAATATCACTGACATTGTTAATTTCAATTGAAAGTCAATATAAAGAGCTCAACAATGAGATTAAATATTCCTTAGCACATCAGAGCCATCATTTAAACCTGCATTCTTCCTACTGACTAGTTCCTGCAAATCTAGACAGAAATTTTATTAGAAAAATAATGATTTCAAATAATTTTCACTATTACTTGGTCTTTTCTTTTTTAATGATGGGCAATATTGATCTCATAGTACCTCTACTCATTGACTGAATATTATTGACATAGGAATTTCTGTTAAGATGTGTATATTCCACTGCCGTATATTAAAGTTAAAGGATTTATTTTATTGATAGATACTACCGAGTTAATTCTCACCACCTTTATCACATGTAAAATCATATTTCTTAGGAAGCTCAAATATAAGATACAGTTTGCAATGTCTCCTAGTTAAATTGAGTCAGAAATGAAGAGGACAAGCTCAGTGTTCATTGTGTGTTATCTTTGGTGGCATTCAAATTATTTCTGCACCATTAAGCATATTTCTAATTTCAATTGCTTTTCATTATTTAGGAAAAAGATAAAGAAAAAAAAAAAAAAAAAAAGAGCTAGAGTTTATGTCCAAATGTTCTTCCATTTCACTTAAATTATCATTTTACTTTTTCTTATCCATGATGCATTGGCATCTCAAGCATGAAATTATGAAACCAATGTGCAGAAAACTTACTTTATGTTGGATATATGTCCCCCCAGCATAAATTTCCCTTTTTATACTTCTTTTTGTTTGGTTACTTGGTATAAAATTTTGACAGTCTTTATACAGCAGAATGAATAGGTCACCAACTGTACACTGACTTCTCCAAAGTTCTGTGGATTCTCACAAGACCAAATCTAGTCACATTTTGGATTAACCAATCTGATTACATCAGGAAGCTATTATTTTTTCACACTATTGTCACTTTGGAAAGACAACTTGATTTACTTACCCAGTGAGCACTTGCTACAGAAGTCCTTTATAAATCTGTTAAAAAAGATATTCCTGTGAAGAAGTAGGTAACCTTAATTAAATTATTTAAATGTTACAACTTCCCTATACCTTTCAAATACTCTACATCTTATTCAGTTACATTTCATTTCATCTTTTCTCAAATTTCTGAGTTGGTTTAATCTATTTTATCCTTTACTATCTTAAAATGCATAAACAAAAAAAAGTCTGACTCAATTGATGTGATTTTCTTCTGTCACTGAGTACTCCAGAGAGCCCTTTGTGTTTGAGTAACAATACTATGATTTTATTTCAGAACCTTCTTCTATATTTGGAGTTTCACTTTTTCTTTTATATACATAATTCTTTTAAACAATAGTGTTACAAAGTGTCACTGCTGTACTATTACACAGATATCCTAGACTTCTGCAAAGTGGATGCCCTGATTTGCATCTAGCTGCTTTTGAAGTCTGGGATTGAAATCAATTATCCATCTATCTATCTGTCCATTTTTCCATCTCATTTTTATCTTCAGTTATTTTGAACTAAGTAAGACTTAAGAATAAATGGATAACACCACGCCATTTCCCCCTTACAGTTTTGGGGAAGTACCCATGGAAGTGGGACTGAAATACTATCATGACTGAGTTTATTATTTGCCTGAGGCCTTATCATTGTCTGCTGGTAACAGATTTAAACTCTCATTTCAGCTACATAATGATACATTACCTCGAACACAAGAAGCCAGGTATCATTTTGCATTTTTTTCTTATTGCTTGCTTTTGTTTTTCTTCCATGGAGACTCTTACTGAGACAGAAGGTTCTCTGTTACCCCTAAAATATCAAAGTTCCACAAAAAAAATATACAATGGGTTGAAATCCAATTGACAAGACAAAATCAAACTAAAAAAAACAAATATCCTGCTACTGTATTTGAAGGCATGCACATGAAATTAAGTCTAAAGGAGCATTTGATCATCAGTTAAGTATAAATTTAATTTTTAGAAAAGATAAATCATATTTTAGAGAAAAAGAAGCTTTTCATCTGGGTATATGACACCTATCATCAGATCTCTTACTTATACATCCATAAGAAAAAGTAGACCCTCTGCTCGAATGATGAAAAACTGAATGGATGGTTATTATTACCTAAAGAAGACAGACATAAAATCGAAGCTGTACTAAAGTTTAATCTGTCTAGTGTTATCCATAATTTGCTTTGACCAGGTTTCTGGACAACAATAGCTAAGTACATGAAAAACCCTTTGGTTACATTGCAAATGTTCTTCATGACAGTTTGCACAACAGTTGTGAAATAGCTATCACTTTGCAGCATGTGAAAATATTTCTGTGGGACAAACCAGATTTGTTCTCTCTAAAAGTCAAACTCAGTGGAGAATGAACATAAACATAATCATGCACAGGAAACCAAACAGGTCCATTAAGGTCAGCCCTGTAACTTCCTCCCAAAACTCATGTCTAAGCATAGGCCTAAAGTTGTGGTTAGAACTATGGAAAAAAAACCCTGGGTGAATTTTGTCTCCTCAACACAAGGCTGTTGCTCCCAGGTGTTTCATCTTGCCCTAACACTCTTGGTTATGGACTGCGTTGGTTCTCTTGAGGATGATAGATTTGAGAAGCTGGGTCAAGACAAGTCACATGGATGGTGCTACTTTCAGCACCAGCAAGAAAAAAAATGTGGCCAAGGATAAGGACTGATTGATCTGTAGGCTTTCTAGGGGTGTAGCTGAGGAGGAGAATCAGCAGATGCCTTGAAGTGTGTTGACAGCTGTAGCCTGGTTAAGTTCTTTGACAAAAGACCAAGACAATTTGTGGTGAAAGGCTCTAAATTATGGCAAAACAGAAACTTAAACTGGAGACAAAGGCAGTTGAGAAAGGCTGAGACATCTGAGGGTAATCACAAAGGACCAACAATACCATGGACCAAATAATTTTAGTTATGAGAATATGTTTCAATCTTTGAAAAAGTAGAAATTTTAGATGTTAGAAAAAAGTTTTTCACTGAAAGAGTGATTGCATGCTGGAATCGTCTGTCCTGGGAGGTGGTGGAGTCACTGTCCCTGGACGTGTTTAAAAAAGGACTGGTCATGGCACTCAGTCCCGTGGTTTAGTTGATGAGGAGGTCCTAGGTCATAGGTTGGACGAGATGATCTTAAAGCTCTTTTCCAACCTAGTTAATTCTTTGGTTCTGTGATAATTTCAGGAGAAGAAGGGTAAATTGAAACCCTCAGTACTGGTTGAGGGCAGTGGAGGATGTTGGTCCTGGGACCAAAATGAGGTAACTTGTATGACCCAAATCTTTCTTCTTTACACAGTTTCTTTGCAAGTAGCGCTGGAGTTGAGAGTCTTCACAGCTCCAGTAGCTCTTTTTAAACAAAACAACCACATGAACTAATGATGATGGATTTGAACTAGTCTAAGCAGCTATGTCTGGTATCAATAGGCCTTCTGTATGGAAGAAGCATGGTAAACAAGAAAAGGCACCATTTCAAGGTCAAAGCAAAGACCAAAACCTTAGCTCGGCTACCAAGGTAGATATTGAAGAGAGAACTGCAATGAATTGCACTAGAAGGTCTCATGGGGGAATTTTTCATAGCCAAGAGAAACAAGAATATGATTTGGAACAAGTTGAAATACTGATGAGAAAATGTGGATGTCTGGAATTGTTGTTAAAAAGCCTGAGTTTGAAAGTAAACTCATGCTCATTTTTGAATCATCATTTTAATACTGGGAAAAAGATTCTACATGTCTGAATTTTTTCACAAATTTAGGTGCTTTCTGGATTAAAGTGACACCTAAAATTATGAAAGGTCACTATTAATGTTCTGAAAATTTATTTTTTGCTTAGGCATAATTATGATTAGCAATAGACCTTTAAAATAGATTGTATAATGTACATAGTTTTTTCTTTGAGAAACACTGGTATTCCTACAGACCTAAAGTAGGACTGTGTTGCCAAAAACATATATATAATTTCATTCTGCTTTCTACATATTAGAGATCTGTCTGTAATTAAAATTAAGGTGGAAATTCCTGTTTCTGTTATGGTTATATCCTCATAAAAGATGAACTCCATAATTAATTTTAATGTATAACATTCACATGACCTAGAAACTAAGGTGCATGAAGACGTGTCCAAAAGTTCATGGATTTATTGACAACTGCTACATGTTAAATACATCTGGCTGTAATTAGTGCCAGGGTTTGTGCTATAAAGGCAAAACTGAAGAAAACAGTTTATTAAGTCTGTGCCAGACTCCAGGGCTAAATTGGAGACATTGCTTTTAAAGACCAGCAATTTATATTGATCTGCACTTCGGTCAGAAGGCACTTGGTGACTGTAAAATGCTAGAGTTAGGAACACTGCTAGGCCTTACAAAAAAGACAGAATTTTTTGAGCATGAACACAATTGCAGTAATGTTTTTTATTTAATTTAGGCTTCACTTTGCTTAAGTAGAAAGGGTGCATGATGAATTATTTCTTCTTTCCTTTTCTAGGAAGAAAATATCAATATCCAGAGCTGCAAATTTAATCAAACCAATATTTACCATGCTATACAGAAAATCTTATTATGTGCAAAAAAAAATAAAAGGAACACACTAGACTTCTGGAAAACTATAGCTGGAATATATTACTCTTACATGAGTCTCCTTCCTTTGTCAGAGATTTGGTTCTCTTTAGTACGAAATGCAGAATCACACAGGAACAAACTGTGGTCAGTTGTTTCAGTAAAAAGTTGTATAGGAAGAAACTACCACAACCTATGGAATAAAAAACTATAAATAATTGCCTCCTGAGAAAGATATCTAGCACTTCGTGGGATTGGAAGCACATAAGATCAGGAACAATAAGTTAAAAAGAATTGCAATCAAAACTGAAATGCAATTCAGTGAAGTGGAACTGAAGTTCTGCAGGAAAAGGGTGGTTGTGAGGTCTCTGAGTACTTTTTTATTCTACAATGCTCCTTAGAATTGCTATGCCTGTTGCTTTAACTCTAACTCCTGTGTCACATTTTACCATGGATTTATTAATCATTTTCTGTACTTCAAGTTCAGTCAAAAGATTACACAATTTTCTGCCTCATTTTTTATTAATGCAATTCATACCATAGCTTTGATAAAAGTGTTTTCACATCACAAAGTTCTGACATGACAATCATGGAAAAAATAATCTGTGGGCATGAATAAACACTCTAAGTGGCCACTGTTTATTTTAAAAAATTGTGTTCCTCTTTAAAATACATTTTCTGGTTTTGCTCCTGCACATATCAAAATTCAGATGAAAGCTAAATAAAAAATCTGCAGTTTGTTTTGTTAATCATCAGTATTTATGTGGCAAGTATTCAAATGAAAAATCTGCATTTTTACAGTAACTGTGGTTTAAAAGGCTAATACTTCAGTTCTCTTCAACTTCAGTTAATATGAATAAAACAAATACTGGATTCAATAAGGTGAGATTCATTCAAGCAAAATGAAGCTTAATTGTTTTCATTTTGAATGTATAGAGCATAATACCCATGGTCCATGCCCTCTCACAATAATCAAATTAATTAATCAGTAAATAATGTAGGAGACTGCAACACTCAAATCATTCTGAGACTGTGGAATGAATTATTAGATATGCACCCACACTGGTGGGTTTATCTGGAGTGACCTCACTTACAAGATTTTAAAAGACAATAGCCTATTTATAAGCAAATTCTATAGTTCCCTGCTAAACATTAAATGGAAGTATTTAGCAGATATTTATGTGAGTAACATCTTTGTTCGAGGCAGTATTTTTCTTTGACACATAATTTCAAGAAGGAAGCAAAGACTGAATATTTCTGATAACAAATTAGCTATATAAAGAGCTACTTAATTTTGGTTTTCAGTTGTTTATGAAGGTCTGTCTGGACCTTCAATGCTATAAACCATTTTGAAGAAATAATAATTTATCTTATACCTGTGATTATATAGAAAAACATTTTTATAGCCTTGGAGGGAATTAGAAGAGATTTGTCTCCTTTTCTATTTCTACTCTATGATTTCTACTTTGTTCTTTCTATTCTTCAGAATTATCTAAAGAGAATTCTTTGTCATATAGTCTTCTTGATTTGCCCCCGCATCTTGCTCTTTTAGTGATCTTGCATGTCATTGTCTACATCTGAACTAGAGGAACTTCCTGACAGAGGAACTGTTTTCCTTTCTTCCATACTGATATATTCACCCTACCTGCACTAGTGCAAATGGGTCCTCCTTAAATTATAATAATTAAGATTTTAGAGAAGAGGACTCACAGGCCTGTCCTCTAAGGAAAATCAACCCGTTAGAATGTCAAACTTAACATTGTTCTTTCTCCATAAATTAATTAATTCTGAATTATTTTGTCTATGCAGGACTACAACTTCTTTAAGGTAAATGGAAAATGTATACTTCCTAACTTGACCTACCTTCTAAGGATGAAGGAAAAAAACATGATGTCCAATGACTCTCAAGACAAAAACACTCAGTTACTGGTCTGGTTACATTTTGACACCTTACCTAGGCAGTACTTCCCTGAACCAAACACAAATTAACATATGAATGCTTTTAATCTATACACCTGTTTGAAATGGGTCAGCACACCTCTGAAAGAAAGGGTATTATTAGATATATAGTCAATGTAGTGGTCATGTGACAGGCTAAAGCAGATCTGCCACACATAGATCAATCGTCAATGACTTGTCTGAGGGAAGTGGTCCTTGTGAGCTAGTCTGGTCAGAAACACCTTTAGAAATTCTGAGTGAAGGTTATCTCATGTCAGGATCCAGCGGGTATATTTTAGTAAAATTTGTCATATGTGTCTTGAGCGTATTCTTTCACCCTTGAATAATGATCAGATGAACAAATCATAATTAATACATACTGGCATTTATCAAGATGACATATTAATGAAAATGTTTAGAGAAGATAGAACATTTCTATCTTTCTCTACTTTTCTAGATCTACAAATTTTTCATTCCTAAAACAAAGCCAATATCCTCATTTATTTTGCTAAATTGGCTATGGTAATAAAATTACTGTCATCTGAATATTTTTAGATACACATATGATATAAAATTAATTTTTATCCGTAAGTTGCAAAGAAGCCTATGTCTTTTATGCTCGACAGCTGTTCTGTCACTTCCTCTCCTAGCATTATAGAAATATTATTAGTTTTGTCGGTAACCTAGCACAGTTGACAAGGACAAAAAAGGACCATTTCTTCCTGTCACATAAAACACGATCATTTTATTAGCTGTCAACAGCTTCTCAAGTTCACATCGAACACTACTGGCACAACAGATGCACTTCTTTACCGAGAGGGTGGCCAGACACAGGAACAGGCTTCCTAGAGAGGTGGTCGATGCCCCAAACCTGTCGATATTTAAGGTGTATTTTGACACTGGTCTGAACAACATGCTTTGAGTTTTGGTTGGCCCTGAAGAGGGCAGCCGGACTAGATAATAGTTTTATGTTCCTCCTTACTGAAATAGTCTGTTCTATTGATCCTAACAACTTAAAGGATTTTCTTTCCATCAAATGCAGTATTTGTAACATATTACAGAGAATTCGTGATTTTTTTTTTAATAATTCACTTTCTCCAAAGAAATAGGTTTTCCCTTGATATTTAATTCATGTTAGAAAAATATTACCCTATTTTATGCTGCTTTTATTATTATTGTTACTGTATTGTGGGAATTAATGGAGTATTTTGTTTTCCATTATTATATTATTTTGACTGCTTTAAGTATGTAATGAAAATAATTTTTAATGAGTGAGAACAAGAAACAGCCCTTAACATCATGATACGTTAAAAGCAGGCAAGGAAAGTATTGAGGTCACAATATATATCAAACAAGCACTTTACATATTTTACTGGTCAATATTATTATAGGTTAGTTTTGAATTAGTAACTGCGAGATGAAAGGCTCCCAACATTATGAAATTCCTCTACCATTCATCTATTATTCAGAGTGGTCTTTACATCTTCAAAAGGAAGATGCTGCAGCTGCTCAGTTTTCAGAATCCTTAAAATTCCTTGGTTTTGCTGCTTTTTTCAAAATTAAAACATTAATAAAACATTTGAATTCCTTCATATAAATTTTTCTAGACTCTATACAGTTAGGACTCCATAGGTTATTCATGTTCATTATTCCAACTACAATGAGAAGAATAAATGGCTGCCAAAATATTATTTTAAAAGAAATTCCCACAAAGGGGAGGAGAAATCATTGGGCTTCAACTGAAGAGGCTCTCAATTTCTACAGTGCAGTGAAAGAAATTCAAGAGGAACTGTGTGGATGTGGAACAATTGCCACATTCAAAATAAGCTTCAAAGCAGCTGAAAAACAATAGCTGAAATAAGTAATTATTTGAAGTATATGCTACATCTAAAAGATACAAAGACAATGCTGTTGGAGGAGGTATTCAGAAAATTTTTCATTCAAAATAGTGTATTCTAGCTGTTTCTGAAGAGTTCTACTGGTTATAAGATTAAGGCATTTCTTTCCCTATATATGTTTGGCTTCAGTTTATGGAAAAAAATTAGGTTCAGAACTTAAATCTGATAAAGAAACAACACCCCCAAACCATGTATTAAGAAATATCTCTCTGCCTTGGAAAGTGATATCCCCATTATAACTCATTAAAAGTTGTAACACATTAAAAGACAAATTGCTATACTTATTTACAAAATGCAGGAAGCTGTGAAGACTTACTTAGGAGAGCTTTCAAGGGCAATTCTATTTGGAAATGTCAGACTTTTTTAAAAAAATTGAAGCACCTGGCTCATACATAAAGAGCTAGAGCTGTTTTACTTTGTGGAAGTCCTTATGGTTATTCATTGGGAAAACAGCTAGAAAATCTTTAATTTACAAGGTAATTCTAATAGTTATATGTCAGAATTATGCTCATATCTTTTCCTATCCTTTCCCCTCAGAATAATAATATTTTAAATAATTGTTAGCTGAAATACAAAAAGAAACATCTGAGTAGAAATCTTGCAGTCAGGGGTCCTTCCTTTTCTGAGGTACTTTGTAATTATTAAGTAGACATATTTTCTTTCACTTGCTCTATTCCCAGGTTTTTGAAATTTTGTGTTCTTTTTCTGCATAACACCTGGCCTTTATCAGGATAATGGAAAAAAAATATTTTGTCGACCATGAATATAAGCTTTTTATAAAAGTGTTTTAAATGAAAAACAATACAGGCTTGCTGTCTACACATAAAGACAAAATAGCAAGAAACAAACACCAAAGTGTAACACCCTCTCACCAAATTCTTTTAGACATTCCTCACATAGAGGATTTAATGGTTGATACCAAATTTACTTACTTGAAATAACTGAGGTTACATAGCATTTTTATTCAGCAGAGCAATACAACAATGAACATAAGTCACAATACAAGTGCAAACTGTGTGTGGCAGAGCATATTAACTGCAATACATATTTAGTTTACCATATAAATGTGATTTTCTTTGCTATTCTCTATAATGTACTCACTATAAACATGCTGGGTATCCCCAAAATCTGGAAAGAAATATAAGTACTTAAACCACCTCAAGTCCTTTAATATTTGTTGATTATTTTTTTCCTATGCAGCACATTGAACTATAAATAATTTATACAATAACCTCCCCCCATAATAGTCTAACTAACTCAGGAAGACATTTGTCATCTTTTGGTTAAATCAAGGACAAACAGTAACAGCTGGCTGATTCACTGAGCTGCTATAACTGCTTGATTAGGTCAGCTAATATAACCGGTTGATCCAGTCAGTGGTTGTAGCCACTTAGCTAAAATAAAAGCCGCCTCTGGTTGCCTTTATGCAGGCATAATTTCAGCTTTATTTCCAACAGCTGTGGTCAGCCCTTCCCCACAATTTCCCCTGAGATTAAAGAGCATATTGTCCTTGTCTATATTTCTTCCACTGTAGTGATTTATTGATCAGTCACACAAAGAAAGCCCATTTTATTGAGCCCTGCTAACTTGGCTGAAACTCATGAAACAAGAAGTTGTCCATTTGAGGTCAGCTATTCTAACAGATAATTCCTCCTGTTTTTAAAGCAAAGAACTTATAAATATTTTTACTTTTCATTGCCATCATATTGCTTTCCTGGCATTTACTTGAAATATCTCAAAACGTTTCCTTTTCGTTTTCTTAGAAAGAAACCAGGGAAATCCAGGCCTAAATACCTCCAAAATGACGTATGATTCCTGGTGAGGTTACATAATTTATTTCTTTTGTCGACATTTATTTCAGATATGGGTGTAAAAGCATAGATAGTACTTTTAGTTCTGCCTAACACTGCCTTTCCAACTTACTATTTCCAGTTTTACAAGCATGTCAAGAATTCTTAGCAGCTTCATAAAGAAGAAGTGAACTAAGTCACATTGCCTAAAATTTACATCAAGGAAAATGGTTTGCTCTATAGCTTTTGATGTTATGATTTTTTCACAGTTATTTTAGTATTCTAGAACCCCAGGCATAGAAAGAATTTATGTGCCAAATAATTACATTTTGACAGTGCCAAATCTGTTTTTCAATAGACTTCACCATCTTTGCAAATTACATTTCTGAAGCCCTTGTTTTTAAACTGTAGTTGAGCTAACAACGAGCAGTTGAAATCCAATATTCTCAATACCAAGGCATGTGTAAATGATTTTGAACATCACTGGTAGTTTAATATTAAGGTTTCTTCATTATTACTATTAGTAAACCCAGGTTTCCCTATTTTAAGTAAATGAAACAGTACTGGGGGTATCAACTCATATTAATTGATTCAACAGCTGAAAACTTGGAAATAAAAACTTCAGATAATAAATCACTGAGAATGTGACATCTTGGAAAAAAAAACAGTTCTTCATAAAATGTCATAGTACTGTACCTAGAGGCAACATTTGCTCTGTGTTATAGAAAAGATCTATTCCTATTTATTCTCTGACAGGACATTTAAGGTAAGCAATCAGCCAAGCATAACATGTATTCCCTCTGAAGGAGAGGTATTTTAGGTGGGTAACACAGTTTCGATACCTTCTTACATCACATGTTATTTGGAAAAGACTTGTGCACCAAAGACTCATCCCCACACTTGTTTATATATAGGAGAGTACACACAGGCAAAAATATTTTTTCTAGAGTTCATTTATGCAAAAAAAAAAATCCATATCAAGCAAAATCAAAATCAGACAAAAAATCTAAAAACTAAATTTTCTCGTCTCCACAAGATACTTACAGGATAACTGACTAAGAAAGTGAATCCATTCGACAAAGAGGGCGGCAAGATCTGACACAGCCACTTGCTTGGTCTCCCCCAGTGGGATCTGGGGAGAGAGTCAGAAAGGCAAAATAAGAAAACTCAGGAACTGAGATTAAAAAAAAAAATGCTGGGTCTTCAGGACCATCAGTAAAGATTCTTCTGGGCCAGTCTGGTCTGACCTGCTGCATTGCTCAGGAGCTGGAGAGGTGCGGGAGGGGGTGGCCTGACTGGCTATGGTGATGCTGGCCAGCTCTGACCACGTGCTGGAGGCTGGCAGAAAGGTCAGCACTACTGTCCCACACACACTGGGCAAGAGAGACCAGAACGGTGCCCCCAGTCCTCCAACGGGCAGATACTGTGTCCAAGATCCAGGTCCCCCGTAGTGGCTGCGTGGGGAAGGCAGCTCTGTGGTTATTTTCCACAAGATTCCTTCCTTGGCAGTGGACACGTGGCTCACCACAAGAGCCAAGTCCGGGGTCCGGGCGGCAGCGATAGACCCTGGAAACTGTAGCACCGGCTGGAGCAGGGAGATCCCTGTAAGGCTTGCAGAGAAGCTAGACGATCAGTGGAGAAAGAAACCGATTCTGCTGTGGTTCGGTGAAAGGTTTTATTGGCCCCGGCAGGAGCCTCCGAACCTGGTAACCAGCACGAGCAGAATCCCGACCATGCGGCACTCCGCTGGTTTTACCCGGGAGGAGGGGGCTGACCCAGAGCGACCCCGGGCAATCCCAGAGGGCGGGGGAGTGACCCGGGACAGAAGGACAAGGCAGGGGTCCAGTCCCCTTTGGGGAGGGGGGGCTGCTTCGGTTTGCCCAATCACTCGGCAGCCCTCTCCTGGGGTGACAGGGAGACTCCTTATATTGAAATCCAGACCCTCAGGATTGACAGGGGTGGCTCTGGTGGTCGGCGGGAGGGGGAGAGGAGATTGCTCAACCACACGATGCAACAGGCAGAGAGACTGTCAAATACTCTCTGAGCACCCATCACCAGGCTTTTTTTGCCTGGCCACCAGCTTCAGCTTGAGGGGCTCTGGGTGGAGCCAGGTCTCCTCTTACTGGTGCACAGTATTCACACTCCTGCATGGTGGTGGTATGCCTCAAGGCAGAACCCCAGTGGGGTGCCTTGGCATTACAGGAAAAACAAAGAAGGAGGTGCTTTAGCCTGGAGAGGCAAACAGGTGAGTGTCCACAATAGCTGAAGTTGACAATGACACCAAAGAAGCTAACTGAGGGAAAATGGACTTAAGCAAGAGAGAGTCTAATAGACAGTGCACATGAACACACAGGAGCAAAACATGAGTGAGATAAAGATAAAAACATCCTATGTTGCTAATATTTACAGGACCAGGTCAACAAGATCTTAGCACAGTGCTACCTACAATTGCTCAAGACAACCAGTTCTGAAACAGAGGGAGGCACTAAATCCTGATGACTCAAAGAATTATGGCAGGATAGAGATCAATCACTGTCAGCTCCTAAAGAGTAGAAGGAGACATTTAAAACCAACATGCCCTTAGGAGGAACCAAGAAGCATGGAGAGGGGCTTCAAAATTAACACACTTAATAATCCATGCAAAGAACCCTGTGCAAACTACCTCTATACTGTTATCTTAGTGCTTGGACATTCACAATTTGTTAATACATGTCTTGGGGCTTGTAGGCAAGAGAGTGTGAGAGACTGAAATCAGTTGAAGTTTAAAATATGTTCATCTTTCCTTTCTGTGAGGTTTTACACTGAGCTACATTCCTGTTACAGTGTCGGAACACTTCAGGGCAGTCTAGAAATATTTATGTTTTCCACGATCTGCAAAAGATCTGTATACTGCTGTAAGTAATGTCACATTAGCCAGTGTAATTACAACCTCTGAGATTAAATGCTCTGTTTGTCAAAACATGTGGTCATCTTTAGTGCTAAAATGCAAAAGAAAGCCAGCATTTTAGCACTGGGTTCATTTCATTCTGACATCCCTCATAGTTAAAAAAAGAAGTCCAGATTAAATGAAACCTCCAGAGGACAACAGTAGATGAATACCTCCTGGTGTTTCTCAGTATCTGATTATATGGAATTAAATTCAGAGGCATAAATATAGCAAAGCAATTAAAATGCCAAAACATATGCTTAGAGCAATTTTTGATGCCCTCGAATACTTGAGATTTGTGCATAGACCTGCTATTACTGACATAGGATGGGTATCCTTCCTGGTTTCAAGATGCAACTTCATAGATCTCCCATCAAACAATGTCCACTGTCTTGTGGGAGTTCACGGGCATATGGGACATCCAGAAAGACCAGGAATATACTGTCCACCTGAAAATTACATTGGCCATTGCAACATAGGCTTCTGTCACCCTTCAGCCATCAACTGATCACTCTGTTTGAGAACGCTGGTATCCTGTGCAAAAATCCCTGACAATCACCTTTTTTAACAAGTACTCTGCCCTTCAGTATCTGTGTATCTAATCCATATTTTTCTGGTTTCCTTTTCTTGAAAATAGCCTGGTTGTTATCTGAAATCCTTAGTTTTAGTACATCTTTTCCAGTACACAGCATTCAAAAATCTTATTCTTACAGTTACGGTAAACAGTGATTTGGCAGGATCTATGAGAATGTCCTAATGTCCTCTACCTATGACATGTATTCATGTGTGACAGGCCAGCTGATAGCTAGCATGAACCCACTCTATTTTATATTAAAAACCTTCTGGCATATCCCAGTTATTCAGGATTTACACAGTCCATAAAATGTATGAGAAGTTTTGTTGCAAAGAGAGAAAACCTCATAGCTGTGCATTTTAAATTAATGAAATTACATACTTATCTATAAGTATAGTGAGTACACACAAGGCAAACAATTTATTAAAATTAAACATATTTAACGCTGAGGCCTAAGCAACTGTTCTCTCCAAAGTCTTAACAGAGTTCATGCTATTCAAAGATGTCACTGTGCTTGTCAAAATATACTGTATTCTTGCCACTACCAGGAGTAAATACTCTGGTTGTTTCTACACTTCACAGGAGTCATAAGTCTCTCCAATTGCTGTTTCATCCTCCTTCTTCCATATAAAGGTTCAACCAGAAAGTGCACCTCATTGAAAGATTTTGTCTTTACCCTGACAAAAAATTAATTTACTGGAGTGATATGGGAGAGACTTAGAAATGAGCAACTGTACTGAAAATGTCAAAGATTTTTAAAATCCTTTAAAAATCAGAAATTTAGATTAGTTTGCTACAAATACACCAAAATCTTATGCTGAGTTGAATCATTACTACCCTCTAGGTATGAGAATTCAATGATATTAAGATATTAACATCCCACTCATACTTTCTCCTAGTGAAAAAAAAAAAAAAAAAAAAAAAAAAAAAAAAAAAAAAAAAAAGAGAGAGGGATAGGAACTGAATCATCCAATCAAGCATTAATTGTAATTAGTGAACATTTCAGAGCAGTGGATGTATAGGCACTTAAGATAAGCATAGTGGCAGAAAAGATCTCTTCACATATCTACACAAGAAACACCATACTGAGTTTGCAGGTCAAGGTTTTGGGTGTGGGGGAGCTGCAAGGGTGGCTTATGTGATAAACTGGTAGAAGATTCCACACTGTCCAACAGAGTCAATCCCAGCCAGCTCCAAGATGGACCTGCCCTTGGACAAGAATGGGCCCATCAGCAGTAATAGTGATGTCAATATATGATAACATATTTAAGAAGGGGAAAAAAGTTATTGCAGAGCAGTAGATGTAGCCTGAGAAGATAGGAGAGAGTATATGTGAGAGAATCAGCCCTGCAGACATAAAGGTCATAAAATATCCCAGGTACCAGAGCAGAGATTTCCCTCGGCCCATGGCACAGACCATGGAAAAGCAGCTGGGCCCCAGAAGCCCATGGAGGTCTGTGGTGGAGCAGAAATCCACCTGCACCCTGTGAAGGACCTCCAGGCTCCTAAACATCATAATTATCATCATCATCATCATCATCATCATCATCATCATCATCATCATCATCACCATTATGACTACTACTACTGCTGCTACTGCTAATTATTAATAATAATATTAATATTAATAATGTTATTAATATTATTTCCCCTATCATCCTTTTAGCTAATTTCTTTGTGTTCTGACTCTTAAAGTTTATGATTTAAGTGTTAGTGAAGCTTAACCTCAAAAATATGCTGACTGTAGACTCTTGAGTGTATTAAAGACTGTTTTGTGACTTCAGCCTTTCAAACTCATATTTTCTGCCTGTATAAATTTAACAACATATTCTTTTTGTAAAGGAAAATAGTTGTTTCATTTTTCTTCTAATCATGATTGTTTAGCAATCTATGAAATAGTTAGAGATATCTTCTAAATCTTGTGAGCTATCCCATCTCAGATAATCTATTCGAATTTGAACCAGCCTAGGGTTAAGATCACCATTCTTTTAAGATGTGGTTCCAAGACTTTTCAAAGTCCCTGGAAACATTAATTATTTAACAACTATATATAAATACACATATACATGAATATACTCACACGTATATCTATTTACATGCATTTGTGCATATGTGTTTATTTACACACACATTCACAAGTATATCCATGTATTTTTCCAAACTGCTATTTATTAATAATTTCGTACATATCTAATTATTACAAAGCTGATGGCAGTAAGGTAATTTGTTTACTTAAATCTGTTTCTATTTAGACTCTACCATGACTCTTATCATCAGCAGTTTCAATGTCCTTTTTGAGAAGTTGGAACTTCAGATATATAGATTGCCTTGAAAAATTCCTGAGGTGCTGAGTCATACAGAATTCAAATTATATGTCTAGAAATGACAAAATGGTGCAGCAGTCCAAAGAAGATCAAGAAACAGTTGTAGAGTCTGAGCACTTTTAAACTGAAGCTAAGATCACAGAACATTTTAACATTCTGAGGTAGCTATCCAAATGGAATATTACTAAACCTAAAAAATAATTTTAATTAGAAATCTGAATATAATCAGTATATTTAGTGGAAGAAATGTAACATAAAGGTTACAGATGAAGATTGAATAATTTATAAATATTGCTTCTCAAGGTAAACACTAATCCAAAAAATTGTATTTATTAAAAAAATATTGTACAATATCTCCCTGGAAAAATAAGAAAACATTGTTTGAAAATACTAAAAATAATAATTAATCATTAGAAAAATATTGCACCTATATGCTTGACATTTACATAGCACTCTGACAGTGCTCTTTGTAATACTTAAATTGCACGGATTAGCAAAGATATTTATTTCCTGTCTGGAAGCCCTTGCTGTTCCCCAAAGATTCAACGATCACACCCTGAAAAGTAATGGGTGCATTAAAGAATACCTTTATGTGACTATGTGAGCTAGTTATATGCATCAGATGATGCCTCTGGATGGTTTCATCCTTCTGCTTCAACTCATGATTTAAAAATCTTTTAGAGTTTATGTGCATATATTCCAGTTGGAATTTACAGCAAAATTTGAACTGATTTAGTTTTAGGAATAACTGAGTCCTAATCAAAATCCGAGCTTTCAGATACAAGTTTAGTAATAATAGAAAAAGAGTATCAGCTCTTTTCTGAGCAATAAAGTCTAATCCCATGAGTGGTACTTAGATGAAGTGAATTGCTGTGGAGTTCCAAAATGCATTCTAAAACTGTGTGGCATCAATTTACTTTTTGAGCTCTTGAAATCTGCACTTTATTTTCAAGCATATTAGGCAAAGATTGCCACAGCAAAAAGCATTACTTTAATTCTTTACTCTTCCTAACATATTAGTGTACTCAAATTTATTAATATTAATATTCATAAGATATTTTAATACTGAACTGTAAAATCGCATTTATTTTTTTATCCTGTTATAAATTAGCAAAGAAATACTGGGGAAAAAAGAGCTGATAATGTGATAAAGTAGGCAATACGAAAAGTTGATCTCAGATTCGCATATAACAAAACCCCATTTTATGGTTGAACACTTATATTTATATTATGGTTCTATTTTAAGCCTACCATTAAAGGTAATTTTTCCAGACATTGCACTTAAACAGAAAAAGAGAGCATATCTTTTTTCAAAATAAAATGTGCAAGTCAAATAGAGAAGATAAAAAAAATGTGGGTAAAGGTAAATTACTTTTGTAATAGACCTAGATGAAGAAATGTTACTACTATTTTCAAATTCCAGATGAGAAAAGTGTGGTAGACCTAAAATGAATCTGAGTTCACTTAACTTTATCAGAAAGAAATAATTGCTCTGCAGCTGTCTTTGAGCTATTTAAAGATATGCATATGCATGCTTAATATCAGTCTGTAAAAGGCTTTAACAATTAGTTAAATTTTTCATGGTGACTCAAAAAGCCCCTTGCAAGCTTTCCATACCCAGTATTTAAAGATATGATAAGAACTTTTGTTAGCAGCATGTTTCGTGAAAATATTAACTGCTTCAGTGAGACGTGGAAATGCAAACAACTATTTTTGGGGGTGAATAAATGTGTTTGCACCTAATTTTCATGTCAGCATACAGCAGCATTTAAGTACTTTGCCAAAGACAGATAATGCATCCACGCATGCAGATATTAGGTCACAAAATCTGAATGTGTCATTAGAACACAAAAAGATGGTACCAGAACTCCAACGACAAAGTTCCTTTGCCTCAGATTTACTTCACTATATCTGCTATGAACTTTTTTAAACTTCAGTGCATATCTTGTAATAGGAAACATTTAGTGACATAGGTTGTAGTTACCATCAATTTCCCTCTTTCAGGACAGAGAATTCCATGATTGAGTGCACATTTAAAGGTCATAAGCAAAAGCTGAATAATTCTTTCTATCCCAGCTGCCAGTCTCAGCTGAGCTAACCTGGAATGTTCTAACCAACACTCTAGTGAAAAAAAAAAAGTTGCTGTATACCTGAAACTAACCATCTAAGAAAGTTATTTGCTCACTTCCATGAGTTTAGTACCTGGAAATATTGAACACTATACTTCAGTAATTTAACGTTCAGCAATTTGTTGATACTTCCAAGTAATGATATCTGAATAAGTTTGGAACCAAAACCAAAAACTGATTAATTTTGTTGACTTCAGTATATTTTCACTTTGGGGGGAAAATTCAGATACATAATATTCTTTGTTTTGGTTGGGAAAGGGTTAATTTTCTTCCAAGTAGCCAGCAAGAGGCTATATTTTGTATTATTACTGGAAACTGTATTGCTAATCTAGAGATGGGGCAGGGAGTTATTGCTGAGAAGTGCTTACACAGCATAAAGGACTTGTTTGGTTCTCATTTCATCTTGACAGCAAGTGGCCTGGGGGTGCTGCAAGAAGCGAGGAGGAGACATGGCTGGAACAGTTAAAGACATCTAACCAAAGGTATATTCCATGCCATATGGAATCAGAATCTTGGTGTCCTAGGGTGATGTTTGTATCCCCATTTGTGTGTTCTGCTATGTTGGATGTTATGTTCTGTGCCTTTAAGACTGTCTCTGAAGGACAAATGTTTTGTTTTGGTTCTGTTATCAGCCTGCTCCCCCCATGACTGGCGGGACACAGAGACGGGCAGTACATAGTGAGGCTTTTGTTTTTTGCTGGTCTCTTTTTGCTTGGCTCTAGCTCTGGCTTTTGATTTTGCTCCTGCTCCTGCTTTGCTTTGCTCTTGCTTTGTTTTTGTTTTTGGGTTTTTTTTGTTTGTTTGTTTGTTTGTTTGTTTTTTCCCCTTTTTCCTTTCTTGTAACTACTTGAACCTGCTCCGGACTGGGACCTGAGCACACCTTGCATCTTGCAGCAGCCATCCCCAGCGCCGGAGGGAGTGACAGCAGAGCGACCACCCCCAAGAGAGACTTGCTGAATTTGTCATTTTTTTCA
Organism: Sitta carolinensis; assembly: GCA_032173965.1. Classification (NCBI taxonomy): domain Eukaryota; kingdom Metazoa; phylum Chordata; class Aves; order Passeriformes; family Sittidae; genus Sitta; species Sitta carolinensis. The sequence goes on from CM063283.1 coordinate 32,888,931, forward strand.
GAATGGTAAAAAAGTGTTGTCATCTGGTATTGTTCATGTTGTGTACTGGGGGGTGCTGTGCCTGTTAAATAAACAGGTTCTTTTCACTTCTCTTCGAGGAATCATTCCCAAACCAGCTGGGGGGAGAGGCCGTGTGGGTTTGCTCTCTGGAGGGATCCCCTTTGGAAGTTTTCTCCCGGATTTGCCTTAAACTAGGACACTTGGAAATTAATCATACTACATTCCCTAAACAGCAGGTATGTGTCCTAAAAATGAATGTTTCCTTCCAAGAGAAAAATAGTCTAGAGTCAAAAGATAAAAATCTTCTAAAGTACCTATAATTTTTTTCCCCAAATATGGCCTATTCTGCTGCATGTAGAATAATACAGTATTATCACATGAAGAGTGTGAATTGATTTCAACAGGTCTGCAAAATTAAGTCTTCATGAGGAAGTAATGGTAAATTCAACTTATGTCCTGAAAGTGATACACTTTCATATCCTTGTCAAAAAGATGGGTGGATGGGTGAAAAATTAAGAAATAGGCAAATTGCTCCTCTTTCTGCTCATAGAGTAAGACTTTTAAAATTATGTTTGTACTATAAAAATTATGTATCCTGAAATAAAACATATCTTCTTATATATATTGTTCCATGTCTGGCCTAAAATCAACTCTCATGGTGGTTTTCACGCTGTTTTTTTTAAGAAAAATGCTGTTCCTAAAATAATCTGTCTTGAATATTTTTCTGACTTCCATTGTTTAAGTGTACTTCCTGGTATGGATTTGCTGTTAGAATCAGTTTTAAAATTCCTTAGCTCGGTATTTTAATTCTTATCCTCTTCCTGGTCCCCACACATCTCTAATTCTCCCTCAAAGCTGCAAAAGTTGCTACTCCTCTGTCTTCCTTCTAGCCTTGTCACTACATCCCACACAGCTCTGTGTTCTCAGCCATATTCCAACAATTAAATACAAAGGACCAGGGTCGCCTTTATAACCATAACATCGAGACATATGGTGTGGCTTGGCCCCTATACTTAGATTATTTTTTTCTAAAAAATCAAAGTGATTTTATCAATAATTTTCCATCCATTTTATCCCCTGAAGTGTGATGCGTTGCTGTGTAGGATTACTGCAATTCTGAAGCAATGATTAGTGATCAGCATGAGAAGGCAAACTAGCAGGTAATAGACTCACCAGTACTTAGAGCTGTGTCTTGCCTATGTTAGTTTTGTCAGGGTAATCATAGTCTGAAGCTGTAAAACTATTACATGTCGGAGAACAGCGGGAGACAGACACCATTCTATAATAATGAATCAGTCTCAGTTTATTAAGATCAGAAGGCTACATTTATATCGTTGTTAATTAGCTCATACACAGTGCAAAAGGGAAGCTCACCATTGGTCACTCATATCACCACCAACTCCTCCTAAGTTTTCATTCTTGCGGTCAGAGCAAGCATTTTAGTCATTCTTTACCTATTACAATGTTTTGTTGTTTTTCTAACGATCATTCACAAGGGCACAGTGCCCTTGTCAACCTCAGGATTAGGCTGAGTCCCAAATTTAGCTAATTCCACATCTGAAGGCTGCCACAAATCAACATGTCCCCTGTTCTTCAACCATTCTTCCACAATATTCTCCACAATTACGGAGTGGTGCAGATTCTAAATGATGTGTGCCTGTCATTCTTGTTAAGGACTGTCTTCCTCTGAGACAGATCTGTCTGGTAGAGAGTAAGCTGGACTGGTCTGGAAACAGTCAATTTGTTAATTCTTAATTCCAATTATGGAAAATCAGTGATCCACTGCTTAAGTGGACTCTGGGCTCCCTCTTTAATTTAGTAATTCCATTTGGATGCTCTTATCTAGGAATATACGATACATTAAATATATAAATCATACACTCCCCTTTATGGGTTAGCAGTAGAAACAAATTGATATCAATGAATGTTAAGCATTGTTTTCTAGAAATACTCAGAAATCTAAAGAGTGAAAGAATGCAACAAATAAAATTTGTTTTTCACACATTTTCTGAAAATGCTAATGGCTTTTAAGCTATGAAATCAGAAGAGACTGAAGAAAAGTAGGACTCCAGAGATAAGACTTTCCTCTACAGCAATGTATATAGCAGGAAACAGAGTTAATTCCAGTTACAGAATTTAATGTTTGAGAGAAGGAAAAATCATAATGCTCAAACTGCAATTTAAACAGATGATTACCCTTAATATCTGTCATGTTATGAAAAGGAGCAGAAACTTGGTTTTAACTATGTCTTATTAGACAAAACTTAATGATATATTTGTCTTTATTTTTATTCTCATCCACTTAGATTTTAAGATTTCTAAGTAGAAAGAGACATTGAGTTTAGTGTTCTTTTATTTACCTCAGTTTTAACCCATTTAAATGTAATTGCATACAGATAGAAGGGTATAAAATAATCACTGAGATGGTATGTCTTTCCCCATTGTCATTTTTAAAAGTAACTTTAAAATTTGTAAAGGCTTTCTGAGAGACAAAGAAATGTAAAAAGAAGACATGCATTACATTATTTCAATTCACTCAAATTCTAGAAGATTTCTGGTTGTTCAGTAAACTATTTGACAGAAATTGAGCGTGATGGTTAAACAATTCCAAAAATATATTTCCATGCAGTCGGAACACTATATTAGAATGAAGAAGTTATAACACAAAAGAATCTGCATGTTTTTAAAGTCTTAAGAAAATAATAGTAATGACAGACACAGATCTGCTTCGAAGATAAGATTAATTTCCTGGATGTGACAAGACCCCTGAAATAAAGTGCTTCTTTTCTAGTTACAGAACCTGATGCCAAGGATGAAAAATTTCAAAGAAAATAATTTTGCAATTTAGCCAAACTCCTAAGTATGAAGCAGGAGCTCCAAGAAGTTTAACATTTTTCTTTTCTGATTTTGATGATAACTACCTGAACTCTAACGACATCAAATATTATTAGAATATCCATCTGTTATCACAGCCCTCTTTTGCTCACATGATCAGAAGGCAATCATTCATGCTGCTTTTTTCTTAATAAACAGGATTTCAGCAATCAATTCTTCCAGATGTTAGTTCTTCCAAAGGGAACTAAAGGCTAGAGAAGAGAAGCATCATGTATCTTAAGGCATTACTTTGATAAAAATCTCAAGCTATGAATACCAAAGGATGTTCAGTTGAATGATTTCTCTATTCTGAGTGCTGTGAAATAACTGTATAAAAAGGAAGTGCATCCCTGGCACCTGAATATGTCACCTTAATGTATTTTACACAAAATATGTGTATCTACTCAAAATTTTGCTGTCTAATATTGATTATTGAGAAAACTATTCAGATTTTTATCAGCCTTATTCCTTCCTTTCCAAAGCCAAAATATACAGCATTTTTGAATAATGCTACTTTGGTTAAAGTTTGAAACAAGTTTTTAAAAATAATTAAGAATCTCCATAATTTAGAGCTTTGGAAGATTTTTCCTAAGAATTTTAATTTTACTAATTTTCAGGTAAATATTCTTCTCTGGGACTACATTAGTGTAATTAATCCAAGACAAGAAACCACTGAATTTTAAGAGCCCAAATTTTATTTGACTTGATACAGAATCAGAGAATCAATCAAGTTGGAAAAGACCTTTGAGTCCAACCTATGACTGAACAACCCCATATCAAACAGACCATGACACTTAGTGCTATATCCAGTCTTTCCTTAAACACCTCCAAGCATGGTGACTCCACCACCTCCCTGGGCAGCCCATTTCTGTGTTTAATCTCCCCTTCTGTGAAGAAATGGCTGCTAATGTCCAGCTGAATCTCCACTGGCACAGCTTGAGGCTATGTCCTCCACACAGGTTTAATAACAGAGACAGAAATTTAATCTGAACCAAGAGGAGCTCTAGATAGTATAAGGAAGGGATCAACCTCTGTCTGTGGCTTTGAACAAGACATAAGATAGCAATTCCCTACACAGTTCTCCTAAATACAAATCAGTGTGGGCAACAGTGATGACTGATACTTTGACACAGGTGAGGGTCTCAACAGGAAGATAGACAGACATGTTTACTTCATTTCCAATATGTTGGAATTCCAGTATTGGTGCCATGAGAATGGTGACACTCAGAATGGACTGCACGTGCAGTTCATGCTTAGTACAAGAGGGAAATAAGATTTGGGAAATTTTTTTTCTTTAAGATGGGCATGGGAAGGGTTGCCTGTAAATCTGCCATTTGCAGATCCCTGGCACAGCAACAAAGCTGCTACTGTAGCTGCAGTTCTAGCTGAGGGAAGACAGTATTTAGCCTGGAAATTTTGGATGAACCCATCCAAACTTTTTGCTTAACAGACAAAGTGCTGCAGCACTTTGTTCCTTGCGGAAATTGCTTTTCCTGAGCAGATATGCAGTAGCAACTGGGAAAGAAGCCAGGGCATAAGGTGTCCTGCAGTGTTCTTGGATTAGAGTGAGTAGGAAGTTTTACTAGATAAATATGACTGTAGGTGCACTGAGACTAAAAGCTAAAGTCCTGGCAGACTTCTTCTTTTGGCAGTGATGTTTAATAACACTCTAGCTCTGACTCTCAGTGGTGTACTTTGCCTGCAATGTAAAACACGAGTAACAGCACAGGTGTTTGTCACATACCTAATAAGCAGCATCAATAAAACAATGTATTCTAATTTTTTATGGTGAAAAAACTATTCAGAATAGTTGTGGGTTTGTGACTTTCTTTTCCCCCCCACTGGCACACTTGCATGTGCGGTCTTCCCTCTTTAACACAACATATGATGTTTGTTATGGAATCATCACTGAACAGAATGTCTTCAGTCTTGAGATGCAATTAGAAAACTTCTTTTTTTTTCCTACGTATTTTTGATACCTAATTAATTGCAGAGAAACAATGTGCCAAGCATTACCTGTCTTGCATAAGAGAACATGGTTCCCAAAGAAAGGCACAGTGGCTTGATTTTAGACTGTACACACTAGCATAAGAGTAGAGGTAAAAAGACTGAATTAACTTCTAGTGAAGCTACTAATTTGAGACTTCACCAAGGTCACACTTTACAAAGTAGATGTCAGCATTTTCTAGAACAATTTCAGTGTCTCTAACCTACTGCTGCATTCTATCATCAAGAAACGGCCTTATAAATCTAAATATACCTGGCTTTCAGATGTTTTATCAAAGTGATATTTTACAAAAATTCTTCCCTAAATTATCTATGCCATTATTCAGTTCTAAGTTTTTCAACAAAAAGTAACATAACTTACGTATGATTTCTTTACCATTGCAGACTACATATATAACCACTGGATTCCAGGGCTTCAAGTATGGAGCAACTATTCACCATGATTTATAAGGCCAAGTCCTGTGACAACAGTAAAAAAAAAAAACAAAACAAACAAACAAACAAAAAAACCCCAACAAAACCCATGATTCAATATATCTCAAACATAAATTCAACAGAGATGAGCTGAGTTTAATCCCCTCTTGTACCCTTTCAATACCAAGTAGTTCTCCACTGTTCCTTTCCCGTCCTTAGAAATTACTGGAGGATATCTAAAAACTGTTTGGTTTTCTGCGATTTCTACTGAAGTTTATGTGACATTTTAGGACTTGCTTGCAGCCACAGAAGCTATTAATCATTTATCTAAAATTTATCATCAGAAGATAAACAGGTCCTCTATCAATTTGCAAGAATCTGTCCCAGCAGCCTAGGAGCACTTCTTTTGAAGGCACGTGCATGCCTTTCTTTACCGAGATTTAATACCTCTTCTAGAGTAGATGCACTGTGGATTCAACGGTTTTTAGTTTAATTTTTCCCCTGTAGCACAGAACTGTACAGAAAAGATTTATTATTCAGTGGTTAAAGGCAGACATCTTGCTACAAAGTTGAAACAAGAGGTCAGGCTTTTTGCTGTGCAAGCAAAAACACAAACAATGAAAATAGAAGTCTGGATCCTAATGTATTTTCCTCACTGCTTACACTTTTAGTGTTACTTACCTAGTATCTCTATGTATCTCAGAAATTGTATTCCTTCACATCTGTTCTGTACTTCCCACAGCACTCACTGAGTACCATGGATTTTTAAAGCAGTCTCAGCACAAAGGGTTGGTAACACATCCTTTGGTATCTGGATCTCATCCTACTCTGCCTGTGACTCTTGTACCAAAGCTTTGAAGCCTGGTGCCTCATTGTCAACACTATAATCCCAGGAGCATCTCTTGTCCCAGTGCATTTTCCTCTCTCATTTCTCTCCAGTTGATTTTTTTGTCTTATTAACTGGCAGAAATACAGATAACTCTGTCAGACATAAATTTGGGTTATCACCCATGATATTTAAATTCCTTTTTACCAACTTTCACCCTAGGTGGCGTATATACAGCAAACTAGAGGTCCTTCAGACTTATAAATAATGAAGAAAACTTAAAGTAACTTATTTATCTCTTGAGAAAGTTCTTGATACTTTTTGCTTTTTGAAGGCACAATATCTTATCAAGGCAGGTGACAGATACTGTGATGAAGCCATACATCAAACTTGTTTCTCCATAAGGTGGTGGTAGTTATGAGGGCCCTGCTGCCACAGAATTACATCTAAAATGTAGGATCACAAACTCGGCAACACTGGGAATTTTAAGAGGAGTTAATTAATTTTTTTTTCTTTCTAGGTTTTAGCATGAGAAATAGAGATCTCTATCCACACATCTCTTGTTGCTCACATTCATAACTGTTAACATAGCACACCAGAGAATTAAATCTGAAGTCTACTAATAGCATTATGTCAATAAAGGATTAAGCTTAGAGAAATGCTTCTTACAATATCATTTTAGCTACATTTGCTCTTTCTGCTGTATGGTGGTAGGAATTGTAACATTTGCTTGTGAATAATTCTTTTCCATACAGTCTGTCTAATAGATGTATAGTCATAGGATCTTAGAAAAATGGAGTATGGATTGTTTTATTTTCCTTAGAAAGCAGCTATCTGCTCTGTCTGAGCACCAGATATTTGTTCTCTTGATGATAAGTTATTTTTTATTAAAGTAGGTACTGAAGATGGCATTGAGAGCACCTGAGGTCTTTGTAGAAGTAACTGGAACTGTGGCCATTACAAACTACTTTCTTTTATTGTTTGTATATATATTCTCAGGTATTTTAACTGCAATTTATAGTAACAGCTAAGCCTAAAAACGTCTTAGAAACATATCATCAATCAAGCTGAAAATAGTTGTCTTTCATTTTAAAGTTGCTAAACTTCTAAGCAGCTATCTTTAAACTGGTCCAGATCTATATAGATAGTATTCATGTTCATGACTTTACATAATCATTAATTTTCTTTAATTTTCTATTCTAAGCAGCATCTTTTTGACCTTTAAAATGTCAAGACTTTTTATTAGAATTCATTCTCTAATAGTGTCTACCACAAGGTCAGTCATAAGTTGTTTTTGTGTCATTTACTCTGAATATTTAAAGAACAAACATGAAAGACAAAAGAAATCATAGTTATTCTCATTACTTATAAGAAGATCTTAACAAAGATTCTGCAAAGAAGTCTAAACTGATGTTAAAAAATAGCTTTGAAGAAGTTACAGAGGATGAAATAGGAAAGGAGAAAAACCAAATGAAGTGCATTATTTCACTCCAAGTCCACAATGTGTCTGCAGGTTAAATATGATATTCAGTTATTGTTCTCAAATAGCATTTAACAGACAGAGAAAGTTGCTGAGAGGTACAAGAAGGATAAAGAATTGTTTCTATTCAAGTACAAATTAATAGATTTTTTTCTTCAATCAGGAAAACAAGACCAATGACTAAAAGATGATAGAAAGTTTCTCAGTTGAGAGTTACTTGGTGATACTGGCTGAGGAAAGTTTGTTTATTGTTTGCAGTACAAGAATATGTATGAATCTGGGGGTGATGGATTAGAACAAAATAGAAAAGGCATTCCTTTACATAACGGTCCACAGATACCTGCTTCCTACAGGGAATAGCTTTCCAGAAGTTGCTTTGGATACAAAAATTTTACCTGGGTTCAAAAGTTTACTGAATGAAATCACATAGGAAAATTCAATATTTGGCTTCTGCACTCTGAGCCACAGAATGCTGTTCTAAATCTGGCAGGGTGAGCAGGTATGGAAATCACTAGAAACCTGCCTAGACCTGATGCTCCTCAGGTATCACTGCTAATCCAACTCAGAAATGGGACATGGCCCTTGATTTTTTACATTGATTTGGTAAAAAAACTTTTATATTTATATGTAATGTGTAATAGGAACATATAGAAGGCATTGTACTGTTTCTTTGCTAACAGCATGATCGAAATCTAGGGTTGTTATATATAAAAACTTCTTCTTCCCTCATATAAGAACTGTATAAAAACATTAAACTTATTTACTTGAATGTATTGGATCCTACTCTTTCAGGTCTCATTTTTAGACAGGTAATATAAAACACACATTTTTCCCTCATTTCTTTTGTCTCTGTAATTTGCATTGATTTGTCAATGACATAAACTGCATGTTAATGTCATTTTACAATGTTAGCTGCTTCACTATTCCACACTTTTTTCAATTAAATTGTGTTATTCCCTGGAGATAAGTAAAAATAAATCAGTGAAACTCTTTAATTAAGAAAATACAATTTATTTTATTTTCTTCACGTGTATAGTTCTGTGAGTAGTTCATACCCAGATAGTCATAGAGAAAACCCGAAAATAACCTGTCTCTAAAAACGCTAGAATACCATGGATCAAAACAGTTAGGATTTCTGATTCAGAAAGAAAAAAAAAACAAAAAACAAACAAACAAACAAAAAAAAACCAAAAAAAAAAAACAACAAAAAAAAAACCAACAAAAACCCAACCAAACAAACAAAAACAAACAAACAAAAAAAAAAAACCCTTCTTGTAAGTTAATGTTCAGTTTTGCCAATATTTATGGTCTGAAGTACTTATACAAGAGAAAGGATTTAAGCCTTTGCATAACCAGAATTATAGTATATCCTACTCCATAAGCATCTTTTAAATGGCTAAGAAAAATAAAACTTTTTTAAAAATTGCAGGAAAGGAAACAATCTTCCATTTATATATGAACATCCATATATCCAAACATTACAAGAAATGAATGTGACCAAAAACCCCTGGATAATTATTACAGAGTGACATAAGACATCATTATGCAAAATCATTCACTTTCCAGTCCTTATTGATGCTTTTCTGAATACACAAAAGCAAATTCTAAAAAGAAGCAAAATATTTGGTAAAAAGGCAATAAATAAGAGTATTCTCTTCTTTGTTCTGTTGTGGAATGCGGGAATGCTGGAATTGTTTGATAAGTTTTAGTGATAAGTATAGTATAGTTATATTCGTTATTTTAGTGTAGTTTTTTCTAGTCTCTGTAAAGGGGGCCCCCTGCTTTAGGAAACATCTGGTCAGACTCCTGATAAGAGTTCCCAAGACAACCCCGGCCTCTGCCCAGAGACCACTTCCCATCGGTTTTCCCCGAGATAAGCTTCTGTCCACCCTAGCAATGTAGCTTCCTCCCTCGGTCCATCAATCATCTTCAAGGTCCAGTGCAGCCCAAGACTTTCAGAGGTTGATGGATCCCCCAGAGACCCCTCCCCAACTTACTTTAAGTTGTCTTATTGGTTTGTAATCTGTATCCACCCCACCCCCATCTCCCTTTGGATAAAAACCCCCTTGTAACCCAGGTTCGGGGTCTCTCTTGCCTGAGGCACCGGGCCTGGGGTCAGGGGCTTCCCCTGTAACCCCCGAATAAAACCTATGTTCCCGGATGTCTCTGAGAGTCCCCTCTTTGAAACCACAGCCGTGACAGCATAGGCAAAGGTGCTGCAGAGCCAAGTACCCACACACGATACTGTCAAGGCGTATGAGAGCGAGTGGGCGGTCAAGCCGAATGCCAGGCTGACCAGAGATACGCACGACGACAGTGGAACAAATAGTGCTGTTGAATCTATGTGATCCTTCCCAAACATATTTGAATCTTTTCAAATATGTATAGTGAATGTATAGTTGCATCAGATAATAACACAGTTTTTTTCATACTCATCAATTCTATAAAGTTATATTCCTGGCTTCTGCAGAAGAGGATTCATTTAGTTGCAAATTTTTCTAGTGGTTAGATTTATTTTAATTCTTTTTATGTATCTTTTTTAACCAAGAACAGAATCAATGCATCAATGAAATTGCCAGTTTAAATCACAAGTGTTGGCAGAGTTGAAAATTTTGTGGAGAAGAAAATACTCTAAAAACAGAAGACGTGGAGAGCAGGGTAGGAAAGCCATGGGCCTTTATAAAAAACACCTTTATAAACTTTGTTGTTCCTTGGCTATATTCGAATTATTCCTTGACTGATCCTTATATTAGTAACTATGAATCCTTTTCTGCTAGACAGATCTGTGCATTTGGTATTCTACAGGTGAAAAGGTACTTTTTAGCATCTGTTCTTCATTGTTTTTCTTTCATTTCCACTTGCACTTACTGAGATTGTCATCTGAAATCATCTGGAAATAGGTGTTTTTTGCAGTTATTAACCACTCCATTTAACAATGTGAGCACTTTAACAGGGTCTTATTCTTTTCAAGTCATCTTTTCATTTCTTTTGGTATGAACAGGAAACGACTTCTAAAATCTCTGCAATCACTATTTTCAGGAGGGCAATATTACTGTGAAATTTTAATCTTTTCTACAAAAGCACGATGCTGTAGCTTCTTCTCAAATATATAAAGGTACAAAAGTGCTGTGATGACGAATCACTCTGATTAATCAAAGATAATTAACTTACTTTCATATATTAAAGTATTCATCATTAGTAGGTAATCTAATCAATGAAACAAGGATGTTCTTTTTTCCTGATTAATTAGAATTATTTCCCCCATATTGTTAGTATGCAAATTAATGATTGAATTAATAATAGTTTCAATTATTGGGATAAATAATTCTGAAGAAAAAATATTTAATTCAAAGACTGAGAAATGCTTAAAACATTTAAAACATTTATTTTTTTCTATTTATGGTTGGAGGGTACACAATATTATTTGAATGTAAAGGAATAAATTATTAAAAGACCAGACTTCTGCTTATAAACCTTAAGGGAAGAAAAAGTAAAATCAGAGGAAATTTAAACCAAAAATTAATCGCAGAAAAGGTAAGGCTGTAAGGAATCAGTGGGACCAATGTTTCCTAGTAAAGCACATTCACCTGGAGCAGACTGCACAGGTTTGCATCCTGGAGGATTTTGAAGGAGAAAGAGACTCTGCAACAGCTTTGGCCAGCCTGTTCCAATGCTGTCACCCTCAAAGTAAAACGATTTTAACTCACATTCATATGGAATTTCCTGTGTTACTCTTTCTGCCAGTTGCCCCCTGTCCTGTCACTGCGCACGTCTGAAAAAGTCTGGTCCCATCCTCTTGACACCTGCCCTTACGTTATTTGTATTCTTCGACAGTGTCTCTCTTCTCGAGGCCGAAGAGGCCCAGCTCCCTCAGCCTCTCCTCATGAGTTGCTACAGTCCCCTCCACATCTTCGTTCCCCGGCGCTGGACCTGCTCCAGATGCTCCGCGTCTCTCTGGTACCGGGGAGTCCAGAACGGGACCCAGCGCTGCAGATGTGCCCGCACCAGGACTGAGCAGAGGGGCCGTGTCCGGTCCCGCTGGAAAATGGGAGTTGGGGAGGCTCCTTTTTGATAGATTTCTCAGACGAAAATAAAGCGCCAACGCGGCAATATTACATCTGAGAACTGTTGATAAAGAAAGATAGGGGTTCCTACCGAAAGAGGGACAGAAAAGGGAGCGAAGAGGAGAAAAGAGAGACAGAGCGAAACAGAAGACATGGACAGCACTACCGCTGTAGCCCGGGCGCCCCGTTGGCATCAGCTCGGCAGACGGAGCGTGTGCTGCGAGCTGCGAGCCGTCTGCGCGGCTCCCGGGCGCGGTTTCCCGGCAGCAGCCGGCGGCGTGTTCCTGCCATGGGTGAAGGACGGGCTGCCGGGACACGGCCCTGCTGCCGGGGCAGCCGCGGCTCCCAGCGCCGGGGAAACAGCGGGACAGAGCTTGTCGTGGCTATGGGCTGCCTCGGGGAAGCGGCAAAGCAGGGCAAAGACAGGCGCAGGCAGGGAAAGCAGCCGAGGAAGAAGCAGGGAGAAAAAAAGCGAGGAGGAGAAGGGGGGGCCAAACTGACCCTTCAGGAGAACCCCCGCTCCATCCAAGAAACACAAGGAAAAGCGGCCCCAGCTGTATCGCAGTTAACTGCTTTTGTGTGCTGAAGCTCATCCAACAGCCCAATTTCCCTGGCGGTTTTTCTCGGGCAGGCAGGGATCTACCCCACTGGCCAGTGTGGGGTCGCTGTGAAGCTCGATTGTGGAAGTTTCTCTGCCCTAATCGCTGTCAGAGGACATGGACATGTACAGCCCTTATAGTAGTTTTTCACCTTATGTATAACATATGCTGAGGCATAAATAAAAATCAGATTGGTTCCTCTCAGGCCGGATCGCCTGCCCCGACCTGCTGGCAATGCCTTTCCTGATGCAGCCCAGGATGCCATTGTCCTTGGTCTCCAGGGCACTGCTGGCGCATGGACAGCTCGTTGTCCAGCAGCGCCCCCAGCTCCTTCTCCGCCGGGCTGCTTTCCAGGTCGGCCCCGAGCCTGTGCTGCTGCCTGGGGTTATTCTTTTCCAGGTGCAGGACCTTACTTTTGCTACTTTTAATTTACTTGTGTTCTTTTCTGCCTAACTTCCCATCTTGTCCGGGTCTCTCTGATGACAGCACAGCTTTCTGCTGTGTCAGCCACCCCTCCCAGATTTGTGTCACCAACAAACCGAAAAAAGGGTAGGCTCTGGTGCAACTGTCTGCTCAGTGCCGCCAGCTGCTCTTCCTTTTCTGAGGAATAATTATGAAGAGATGAATTATGAGCAGGATAGAGAGAACAATTTGGCTATTGTGAGTGGGTTGTTGTGGGTATGGGGAATCTCAAAGGTGGGTGTAAAATTACTACTCCTATCAACAAAACAAAAATCGTAGGTGGTATTTCATGTGAATTGGGATACCTGAAGATTAAATAAGAAGGTTTGTAACTAGGAGAAGGAGAGGAGTGAAAAAAAACCCACAATCCTTATGGAAAATATTTAATTAATTTGTATAAAAAGTTAGTGTCTTCTCAGCTTGGTGGAAGGATATGGTTTACCATAACTGCTAAAACTAAAAGCAAAATATATTTTGTGGGAACCAGGACAACCTTCTGACTGTACTGGGAAGATTTATAAGTCACGAGAATTTAGATAGAATGATAATTAGTATGTCACAGGGTGAAAAAGTAGAATTTTGGGATTTTAGAATGTGGGATCAGGTGACAAAGATGGAAAAAATGAGGTGTGTCCCTGAGCTTCTTCTTCATCCTCTTGTTCTCCATCTTCTGTCGTTGTGTGGCACATTTTGGTTGGTCTAGAACAAAAGTAAGCTGTACAACATCGTGGAGAATTGTTATAAATAAAGCATATGTAATTTCCAGTATAAAAGATAGTGCCCTCCCAAGGGTGGAGGGGGAGTGCACAGCCCAAGGAGAGAACACCACAACCTGGCCTGAGGAGAGAGCACAGTGAGGAGCTCAGCACAGCCTGGCCTGCAGAGAAGACCGTGGTGGGCCAGGGAACGAATATGAGATAAGCAAAGAATAAACCAATTCCTGAACATGAGAAAACAGACGACTCGACCTCTTCTTCAGACACAGGGCTGGGGGAAAACAGAAAGCCTTCACAGAGACAGAGACAAGTTACATTAGGTGAAAGCCAAGCTCACAGAGCTCTCAGAAACCCCAGGAAGGCCCAGACAAGAAAAACAAAACAGCAAGAAAGAAAACATATATTTTTATATTTTAAAAAACCTAACAATATTTCTGTCAGACAGTCCAAAACTTCTGATAAAATTTTCAAATTAAAAAATTAAATTTTAGTTTCTGGACACGCCATACTACATGCTATATGAAGCATCAGTTTACTTCACACATTTGGCAAGAGTACCATAATGAATGTCCAAACATTTGACTTTTAATGTTTTAAAAGTCACTAGAACTAAGAATACAGTCGCAATTCTTGTATTTGGTTTTTAATTGTGATGACTGTAAAATTTAAATGTAAATTAGGACTAATTAAAAAAATTGTAATTACTTTCAAAATATGAAAAAAATCCACACAGAAATCTATTAGCATTGCCTGCAATTCCTTTTCAGGGAGTGAAAGGGGAAAGTGAAGAAGGCAAAGGGGAAGCAATATTTAATAAAACTGGAAAGCCATATAATTTCTGTTTTGCTTAATTCATCTCATATCGAAGCAAAATTTTCTAAGTATTTCTTTTCTGTTTTTTAAATGTTAGAGGGTAAATGTAGTTTTAATGATTCAATCTCTCTTATGCCTTGGGTTATGCTAGCTTATGGGTTTCATACTTAATGGTTATTGCCTGCATAGCCTCATTTGGCAGGCAATACCAAAATGTTCAATGGAAAAATTTTGTAACTGATTACTGAAATCATTATAATTTAGCATTTTCAACTATAATACATTTTATACATAATCTTATTTTGCATCATTTAATTGTATTTTTATTCATGTTTTATTAATATTGGACTTAAGAGTTAATATGTATTTACTAACAATTTAAGGATTCCTTTTCAAAAATCAATAACATACTTGTCTCATTCCAATCTGTTTACTAGCTAATTCATGTTCATTTATTTATTCAATCACTAGAAAGATTTTCAGGCTGTGTGTCTCTTCAGACAAGGAACCTTACTGTTTATATAGTTATAAAAAGCTGTTGATAAAAATATGTAATGGTTGTATTAAATATTCTTCTTAAAAGAGAAATAATTAAGCAAAGGTGGAAGGGAAAAAGAGGAAGAAAATCTTGGCAAAAGTAGGAGGAACAAATAGGCAAAATATTGGAAGGAAGTTAGTGTCATAGCTGTTCAGACCACAGGATTAGTCACAGAGTTAAATCCTTGGCTTATATTAGAAAGTGTGAAGAGGTTGGTCCATATATAATACTACACCATGGACAGTTTTTTTTATAGTTCATTTAGACAGAAGCACTATTGCTCAGAGTTGGTTTACTTGTTAATAAGAACTTCGAAAAATCTAATATATTAGGTATGTATGCATCTCACCCATGATATGGAATATGCAAGTAAAAATTCTTTTTTTCAGTTCTTCTACCTGAAAATATAGAAAGGAAGAAACTTAAGCCTCCTTAAACTGAGTAATAAAATACCTTATTGAACAAAAATATTAATTATATTGATATAATCTATTTTTGCTAAAATTTGGTAGCCTAGATTATAACTTTTTAATTTTCCAAAGTTTTGGGATCTATTTGTTTGTTTATGTTTGTCATTGTAGTGGTCAGGATTGCAGCACTTCCCTGAAGTGCATGTACAGATATGTTTTCCCTGCATCCTGAGGAGTAGCAAAGAGAGAAAAGAACAGTAAAAATGATGAAGCTTAAATAAATTTTAACAACAGAAAAATATTATTGTGAGATCCTAACCTGTCTTTGTTGAAATTTGTCATTACATTGTGAGTTCAGTTAAATCTTGGAGTAATCCAGGTGGATTGCAATTAAACTACATCTGGAGTAATTCCTACTCAGCATAAACAAGGCTGAAGGCAACAAGCAAGAGCTGTTCTACATTGCAGCTTTCTACTAATGTTACTGCATTTTTAGGAACATTATAAATGAACAGTTTATACATAGTCTTACCATATAAATTTGTACTACTACTACTACCCTGAGCAAAGCTTAGCAAAGGGGTCTAGCTTAAAGTAATACTAAGTAATACTCTCTTATTTGAACACTATTAAACTCCAGTATTCTTATTTTTAATCTTTTGGCATCTTATTTCCCTGGAAAACTCAGGTTCTTTTATACTCAGAATTCTTCTCTACATGTGTACAGTAAGCTACTGACTGAAAGAAACTAAATTTCTTTATCACTGAGGAGGAGGTGTCTTAAATCATCTAGGCATAATGTGCAACTCTAATCTAAGGTAAAGTAATAGAAAGAAAATTTGAAACTTACTTTATATGATTAAAGTCACGATTCATGGAAAGTGACTGAAAGCCATGGATTGTTCTGATTGTAATATTTATGCAAAATCTGTAGTGAAATGAATTTGTTTTCTTTTTTCTTTTTTTTTTTTTTTTTTCCTTTTTAAAAAAGACATTCTAGCATCTTCTGTAACTGAAATGTTTGGTAAAAGATGGATTATATTGCACTGGGTAGCTGAAGAGGGTTCCAAAATTGAAAAGTGTTAAAATGATTGGAAGGAGTACATATGCCTGATAACTGAAATATGATGTTGTCTTTACTGTACATCTGTGAAGATGAGGTCTAACTTGGGGTTTAACAAGTATCCTTTGTCATTTCCAGATGTTTGTCCATTGCCTTTCAAGGCATTTATGACTGATTACCTGTTTATCACAGAAACTGGCCTAATCTATAATTATGACATGAACAGACAAGAACACTTCTTATGTGACATTACTGTGCCAAGGAGAGAACATAGATTTTCCAAAGAGTTGCTGGAATCACTTCTTTTAGTGGATCAATACAACAGCAAATTAATTGCTTTGGATAAAAACAGGAGGTTGAACTACTTACAATATATTGTTTGAAGATTGCTGGAGTTTATGACATGAAATATGGTTGGTAAAAATGCTCCAAGTGTTAGCATATTTTAAGGAGGGTGGACAGCTCTTAGACACAAACCTTTGAAGATTCCTCAGCATCTGTAATAGAATATGTGTTGCAGACTCATCATAATCTGTACCAAATAAAAAAATGTAGAATGGAAGTGGAGGATTATAATTTAACAGGCTTCATCATAAACAATTTGGAAACAGATGTGTTGTGGAGAAGCTTAAGTTGTACAATTCAAAACAGTTTTTTTTCAGGCACTGAGAAAGGTTATACCCCACTTCACTTGGACTTACATAGTACAGATGTCTGAGTATGAGGCAGTTAAGCCTCTTCATAACTGTTGCTGGATAGGGATGGCTTTTAGATTCAATGTGTCTTATGTATTTTAGTATTTACTTTACAGAACAATAAATGTTTAATTATGCTAATTATTTTTAATTATATTATTGACTATGAAAAGAGCTTACAAATATGTAAGTGCTTAGATAGATAAATGAGTCACATATATCTCAACAAGAGATTGTTTTTTTTTGCCTTTTGCTACCCAAGAACTTAGAAGCACACCCTCATCCTGCAGCAGCCTATTCTAGCAGGAACAAAATGAGTGAGGGAGTTATACTGAGCGGGAAACAAAGTAGTGCAAAGACCATCACATCTATTTGAAACAAAACAAAACAAACAAAAAACCCCAAACAACAACAAAAACAACCAAAGAAACAAACAAAACCAAACCAAAAGCACAACCCCCCAAAAATTGGACAGAAATGAAATTTGAATGGCTGCTACATCTTACAGTGTCAGGAGCACCACCATAAAACTGAAGAGATAGGGCCAGCTGCTATTTACAACAGATCCAACCACTGCACTGCAGAGAGAGCTAATATTAGCACTGTTGGCATGAGTATGACCCTGACATATCATCTATGGAAAATTAATTACTTTTGAGGCTCCTTTTATTGACTAGCAAAGACTGCCACGCAGGCATTTTCTAGGATGCAGCCAATATAACCCTGATGGATTTTCCCCTGTATATGAAAAAGAAAATCAAAAAAATCCATGAATGAATGAACCTGAAGCAGGAAAAGGTCCAGAGTTCAGCACACAAAGCTTGACTTCACATGGGAAAAAAGAAGAAGGAATAAAGGAGGGGAGGAATGACACTTCACAAAGGTTTTTACATATAAGATGAAGTCTTAGTGGGTTGACCTTGGGTGAATGCCAGGTGCCCACCAAATTGTTCAATCACTACTTTTACCAGTGGGACAGAGACAAAATAAGATAGAAAACAACTCATAGGTTGAGTTAAGGCAGTTTACTAAAGCAAAAAGAGGGAGTTTGCATATACATAATTAAAAAGAAAAAATATGCTTATTCTACACTTCCCATCAGTGAGTGCCCTTTAGCTGCTTCCTGGCAAGCCTGAGCATGTGTCACAGTTTCCCAGGAAGGCAAACACTGTAAATAACAAATGCCCCACCCTGATCCTCCTCCTTTCCTTAGCTTTTATACCCCAACTGACATCATATAGTATGGAGTACCTCTGTGTTTAAACTGAGTCAGCTGGTCTAGTTGTGTCCCCTCTCAGCACCTTGCCCATCCCCAACCCCTTGATGAGGGATGGAAGGAAATGTTAGAGAGGTGGCACTGATGCTGTGCCAGTGCTGCTCAGCAACACCCAAAGCACTGGGGTGCTATCAGCACCTTTCCAGCTGCCAGTGCAAAGCACTGTGAGGGGCACGATGGGTAAATGAGCTCCAACTCAGCCAGACTCAACAAAGAAGTAAAAGAAACTATTTGGCATATATAAAGAATATTTTAGGTTGAATATTAGTTCAACAGCATGGGAAGCATTACAGTGAAAAATATACAGACATAAGATGATAGCAAGTTATTTACAGTTTTTCTTAAGGAACAGTGGACATGGCTTCAGAATAAAATCGATTATTGCTTGACAAAACTGCTGGAGACTCCCATCCCCAAAGCCCCAAAAAAGCAGCCAATTCAGTGTCCTCAGTTCACTGAGCAAGTCACTGGGTTTGCTCTACCTGTTATTGCCTCTCTGACTCTGACCAGGTCTTTGTTTAATGTAATTATCATGTTATCAGGTAACCTGACAAAGGTTATAGAACACTTATTCAACACAAGTGGACACAATCATGCAAACTAAGGTGGTGACAAAATCAGCAGGGTTAATAAATACTGCTAACAAGAGGCACACAAGTTGATTGCAGAGCTGGTAGCTATGATTTTTGCTGTTACAGAGAAAGAGAGGAAAGAAAAATCACAGGCAGGAGGAAAAGGATGAGGACATAAAAATTGTATAAAAAACTGAAAATACACTAAAAATTGAACATCTATGATAATAATGTGCAGTGATGTCATCTTGAGCTAGATAACAAAATTAAAAAAATAAATTCTGAAATATACTAAGGAACAAAAGAACAGTACATAGAATTTAAAGATTTTTGGGGCACTTCACAGGGCTGATGATACTAATGGCAATAAGGTTCATGGTATTTAGAGTGTTCCCCTCTTCCTATAGCAGGAGGTAAAGAGCAGCTAATGTTTAGGTGAACCATTCCAGTATATATTCTCTGATTAATGAGGGAGAAGAGAAGAGAGAAACACATTTTTTCTTGCATGTACTTTCAGAAAACCCAAACAAACAGGTAAGTATTTGATAAACTTTGCATGTGACAAATTTCAAAGCGAAAGAATATAAACTGGGAGGTAATATGTGTATTACTATGGTGCTGATTCTGTTTTCTTTATTTTCCCCCCTCACATGATGGACTGTACTTATATAGAGACCAATAGGTTATTTTGATAATGACGGAAGTTACAAATAAAATTATATATGTGGTCTTGGGCTCTTAGAACACACTAAAATAGAACTGGTGACTGTGAATATCACAAATGTTATTATTATCTCTTTTTTTTTCCATTTTATTTTTGTCTTCCTTTCCTTCTTTTCTATCCTGTAAAATAAGTACTTTTAAGTGAAGCATAAAGAATTATGAATATCATATTAAGAATCCATGTAACCATGTTAGAATTTATGACCTTTACTGAGGGAATTCCAGCAAAAGTGATTTATAGTATCTTAAGGAGAGGAACTGTGTATATGTGAAATGTCAAAAATATTTTAGCACAAAAAAAAATTCAGGTAACAGGATGTTAATGCTAGTTCAAAAATATGATTCTGGTATTTTCTGGGTTTTATAGAAATTATATCTCTCTATATCTTCAGAAATGTTCACCTAATGAAAAAGTTTATGCAAAAGAAAAGCACTTTCTGTATGAAGTATAGGACATGTAAGCAAAAAAATCAATAATCTGCTTAGAAAAAGGCTTTTTTTTTATGAGCCATACAAAATGATTTAAAATAAAAGAAAGGCTCTCTGCTGCAGCAAATTACTTCTAATAAGCATTACATTACATGAAACACAAGAAAACTAATAACATTTTTACTAGTTCTACTAAGAAAAAATGTTGAAGATAAGACCGTAAATAGCACAATAATGAGCATAAGAAAAATTAATTATTTTTGTTTGCTCAATGTCTTGATTGCTAATAAGGTTTAATGCTCAAAAACCTGTTAAACAAACAAAAAAGAAAGAAATCATGCACAGGCATTATTTCCTACTGTAGGTGCAGAAAATTACTCTAATGATTAGAAATTGAATTTTCAGAGTAATGTCTTATGTACACTGTTGTAAATTTCTGCAGATATCTTCTAAATTTGTGATTGTTAAATTGCAAATAATTTTATACATTGAAAATTAAAAATAATACAAAAATGCTATATTTTAATGTGTTAACCAAATACTGGGACGAGAGGTGCACACATCTTCCATAATCATACTTACTGTGGTCTCTAAATTTGTGTTGGCAGGAAGTGTTGCTGTGCCAGGAAACCCATAAATTTGCTGCATCTCTCTGAGATACAGTAGTTTGACTCTTGATTTTGACTAAACTCTTGATTTTTCTTTGGCCAGAAGTTAGAAGAGTAAAGAAAGACTGATTCAGAAAGTATCTTTCAGTGGAAATAATGCTAAAATCATATGAAAAAAGACTTTACACTATCATACCAAACATGTTCTGGTGATTTTTCAGTGACATTCTTATTCTGCAGATTTCAGCATCAAAGATGTTTTGAAAACTCACTAAAAACTGAATATGATTGTTATTCCAAGGTAGTGAAAGCTCTCAGTCAAATGAGCATGGATTACTTGGACTATTACATCATAACAGCCTTGCAGCACAGAACCAGCAACTTCACAGAAGCCCATGTCAAAGTATCACCCTAGGGAAGAGCAGTAAAACCAGGTATTCTGTAGCATACCACAACTAGAAATAATAAACCTTTATCACAATAAGATAAAGACAGAAGACAGGATTT
Source organism: Sitta carolinensis (assembly GCA_032173965.1). Taxonomy (NCBI): domain Eukaryota; kingdom Metazoa; phylum Chordata; class Aves; order Passeriformes; family Sittidae; genus Sitta; species Sitta carolinensis. The sequence continues at coordinate 32,910,007 of CM063283.1, forward strand.
TCTGCCTGCCAAGCATCTTGAAGTCATTAATAGAGAAAATGTAGTAAGACAACAGATGCCTATAGATTTGATAGTATCTAATCAATTTCAGACATGATGGTTGTTCATGGGGATGCAAAAAGTACAGAAAAAAGTGTCTGATCTTCTCACATAGACCTTCTCAATGTTGATTTTATTAATAGTGTTAGCCCTCATTCCAGACACCAGGGTTAAATCATACACCTTTCTTGAAACTGTCATTGAAGTCATGGATCTGTGAATTCCTTTGCACCATCCATTCTCAAGTCACTTTGCTGTCCTTCATTTTCTCATAATTTTTTTGCTTTTTCTTCTACTGGTCAGGATATTCACAGAGGAACTCTTTAATCTTTATTATTTTGAGTACTTTCACATTTGCTGTGATTTTTATCCAGTCGGTTGAAAAACTTAATTTGTGCAAAATGAAGGATGTACTATGGATTATTTTACTGCTTCTGTTAGGAGCCTTTTTTATGTATATTTCATGTTCTCATGTTTGATTTTTTTTTTTGACCATGCTTCTTTTCTCTATATCCATCTTGTTAATATTTTTTGAACACCAACCTGCATTCATATAGCCTTTTCCTACTTTTGACATAACTCTTAAATCCAGCAAGTTGGTTTTTTTCCATTTTTTTTTTCCTGGTTTTAGAACATCTTGCTAACCATTTCCTTTGAATTTTTCCAAAAATTAGCCTCCACTAAACACCTATCCTTCTCATTTCCCAAAACTCACCACTTAAATTCTTTTTTTATTTTTTTTTTCCATTTCATATTTGTAGCTGTGTGTCTGGGGACTGTCTTCATTATTTAGGGATATATTTTGTTTTTAAGCAAAAAAAAAAAAAAAACCCTCTATAAATATTGGCTTTACCATGAAATCAGATGTATATGCTCTTTTCTGATGCTTACTGGTTTTCCCTGCATGCTTTTTTTGAATATATGAAGATATTTTATATATTCCTCAAGGAATCTGGTTCCACAGGACTCACCAAAGGCATTTCCCTGAGACAAAAGAGTTTTAATAAATGTACAGATCTGGAGAGACTTTCCAGCTGTGGGATTCATGATTGTATCATGAGAGCAAAACTTATGTGAACCCTTTCCTACCTTAGAAAGAGAAGGGAAGGGGAATAATAGAAGCATTAAGATTTGAAAAGACCCCATACTTAAGGTGCAGTTTCACCAGTGCAAAATACAGGGGAATGATCACTATGCTGGTCCTGCTGGCCACACTGCTGCTGATACAGGCCAGGTGCCATTGACCTTCTTGGCCACACGGGCACACTGATGGCTCGTTTTCAGCTGGCTGTAAATCAGAACCCCCAGGTCCTGAAATCTGCTGGGCAGATCTCCAAGCACTCTTCCTGCAGCTTGTAGTGCTGCCTGGAATTGTTTTGACACAAATGCTGCCTTGGTAATTTGCCTTACTGAACCTCACTCCCTTGGTCTCAGCCCACTCATCCAGCCTGTCCAGATTTCTCTGCAGAGTCTTCCTGCCTTTCAGCAGAATGACACTCCCACCCAGCCTGGTGTCTTCTGTGAGATTATTGAGGGTGCACTCAATCCCCTCATCCAGATCATTCATAAAGGTGTTAAACAGGACTGGCCCTAATACTGAATCTTGGGGAATCTCAGCAGTGACCCTCACCAACTGGATGTAGAAAAATTCACCACAATTCTCTCTGGCTGTACAGCCAGTTTCTGAACCAGTGAAGAGAGCACTTGGCCAAGCCATGGGCTGACATCTTTTCCAGGAGAATTCCATGGGAGTCAGTGTCAAAGGCTTTGCTGAAATCTAGGTAGACAACTGCAGCTTTTCCCTCACCCACTAAGGGAGGTCATCTGGTCCTAGAAGGAGACCAGGCTGGTCAGCAGGATCTGCCTTTGCTAAACCCATGCTGGCTGGGCCTGCTACCCTGGTTGTCCTGCATGTGCCACAGGATTGTACTCAAGGTGATCTGTTCCATAGTCCTCATACCATCAAATCCAGGCTGATAAACCTGCAGTTCCTCATATCCTCCTTCTAGCCCTTCTTGTGGATGGTGTCACATTATCCAGCTTCAGTCGTCTTCCCAGCTAACCAGGACTGATAATGGTTTGGTGAGCTCTTCTGCTGACCCCCCTCAGTATCCTCAGGTGAATTCTAACCAGCCCCATAGATCATTCCAACCCTCTGAGTATCTAAGTGGCACAGCAGGCCACTCACTGCTTCCTCCTCTTTTACAAGGAGTCTCTTCTGCTCCATGTCCCTGTCTATCAGATCAGGGGGTTGCTTGACCTAAGGTTAACTGGAATTTCTCTTTAAGATTAAGTCAAAGAAGTCTCAGAAGTACCTCAGGCCTTTCCTCAGCCTTGGTAACAATATTCCTCTCGTTGTCCAATAAAAGAAAAGTGTAAGATGATGTGTCTCTTGGCTCTCATGTCTCATCCTCTTCAGAGTTATCACTAATCAAGTTCTTCACCACATCATCATCTCTCCTTTGATTTTCCTCCTGGCACACTAATTATCATCTATTACAAATGTAAATCAAGCTGGTAGCACTGAAGTATACTTAACATGTTGCATATACATGAATTGCAATATTTTATCAAGGATGCTCAGTCCTAAAAATAATTAGCATGTAACATTTAAAACCTGCTCTTGGCATTTTTAGGACTCTTCTTCAGTAAGCTCTGCAAAACCCAGGGAGAAAATGGAACAACTAAGGGGAAAAATAAGCCCCTCTCATTCTTTTTTAATGAGGCTATGCAGGATATTGTCATTTCTCTTCCTTGCAAGATGCCATGCTGAGAGCTAGAATAGAGAGCTGTTGTCTAAAAATGTTGTGTTTCTTTACAGGAAGTTTTAAAAAACCCTGTTGGCTTTTTCAAACCTTTAATAAAAGAGCAATTAGATCAAGCCTTTATAGTCACAAGTGCTAAGTATTCTATATCATGGATGAAAAAGAATTTTCTCTACTCAATGCATTTCAGGGGCTGTAAAATACATCCTTTGCCATTACTGCAGAGGTTCTACAATTTTGTCTACTGATTTCAAAGTTAGAAAGAGCATATTTAAAAATAGGGATGTGTAATTAGGAACAAGTTGCTTAATTCACCATTTCAAGTGTCATTTAATTGACTTGAAAAAATTCAGTGTCCATGAAAATACTAAGTAATGAACACCTTAAAGAAGCATGAAATTACATTAAATTACTCTGTAATACAGGTTTATATATTTTTATATTAATAGCTCATGTTTTGTTTTCTTTGGGATTTTTAGGGTATTTTGTAGTTGAACAGACCCATTTACTATGGTTTACTGAGAAATTCTTCTTTCACAACTAAAAAATAATTGAAATTTTTCTGCTCAAAAGATGACAGGATCTTACCCTTTCGACATATAATTCACTTACAGGGATTATTTTTTGTCAAAAATTAAAGATGGTCCTAAGATTTGGGGTTTTTTTAACATGACCTGTCCCAGAGTTCCTGTTTGGCCTTGGACAAATCCTGGTGAACTACATGGTAGTGCCCAATAAGCTTTGGTTTTGCTAAACCTGAATTAATAGCTGTTATTTGAAAAAGAAGTTTTCATGTCTCAGGAGAGTTCCTTCATGATTATACAGACCATGCTTTGATTTTTCTCACATCATGTAGCCAGCAAATCACACTGACTTAGGTGAAGATTCCACTAGCCTATCAGACCAGTATTCAGAGAAACATAAAACCTTCTGTAGTGCCAGATGAAAGGTTAGGTAATTCACTGGCTAGTGGATCCACTGCTTGGATAGGAATTTAGGAAATCTGGCTGATTCTAAGTAGTCTTATGGCTTCTTTCTTAAGCTCAAGACTACCTGAAACTTCAGGATGTCATGCTTCTCTATCCTCACTTGTGTAAACTACTGCTTTGAAGTCTCACAAATCGGGGACCTAGGAATTTGGTCATTCTTTCAAAGCCACAGGACTGGCTTTTTGAGAGAATACCATATTTGTTTGGCTGAGAGGGAATTCAGACCAGAGGGATGCCCCAGTTACCCTGTTGAGGCGCCTGTTACAAGACTCACTTGGCCAGGCATAGGAAGACAGATTTTTTTCTGCATTACATGGAAAGGGAGATACATGGTGGAGGTTTTCACGTGCCTTCTCATATGCATTTGCACTCTTGCATTTTACCTGTACATTTTATAAAATAAAATGCACAATAAAAATAAACAGAGGATTAAGAGTGGTGGTGTTCTCTTTGATGAGATATTTTATCCTTGATATAGGAAATTAAAAATTCAAACGTCTTTATACAGTCCATCATTGGTAAACCTGAATTTCAGACTGAGGGTTTTTTCTTTGAGGAGAGAGTTATGGCTGTGAGGAGACTCTTCCTGAAATACTCACTACATATCATGTGGGTGCAAGTTTTGAAGAGAATAGTCAGCTCTATTAATTAAAATTCAGTACTGGGGATATGCTTAATTTAAAATCTCATAGAAAATTATGCAGAGTTGGTTCATGTCCACAGATTTCTAAGAACTTTGTTACACAGCTGCTGCAATTTTTTATTTCTAGTCAATGATTTCTTTCGTAATAAACTCAAGCTTTTAAAGCAATTTGGTAAAACTGTAAAATGTAAAAGGACTGTAGTCCTCATAAAAAAGCAGCAATAAGACAGAAAATTGCTGTGAATGATGTTCTGTCACGTAGGTGATAAAAAGGAATTAGAAGCAAGTGTTTCATCGATTGCTAATATAATCACAGAAGCACCACTCTGCACTCTGGAAAGTAAGCAGCTGACAGTCTGGTTAAATCATTATCATTATACAATTAGTATTTTTGCAGCTTTAAATGTGAAGCAAACACAACTCTAATTTAAGGCATCGAGAAGTGAAACCAAAGACTTCTCTAGGAAGGGTCCTAGAGAAAAACTTGAGATCCTGCATCAAAAACGGCTGTTTGGTCTTGTAGGGGTTTTCCCTTTGACATATTAACCACTCAGTACCCTTCGGCATTTATGAGTCTTGGGGTGTCTTCTGAAATGAGCCTGACATGTCTGTGGTGACAATCCTGGAAGAGCTTCAAGCCTCTGAGTCCTGATGGGTGCCCTGTCTTGACTTTGTGTCACCGTGACAGCCAGGCATGCTGCAGCCCTGCCTCCCAGGACTGGTGTCCCAGGATGGGAATTGCAAAGGGCAGGCCACAGCAGCCTTGGGGATTCCTGCAGCAGGGTCTAGGATAGAGCCACAGAAGTTCAGAACTTTGTGCCTGCAGTGGACTTTTTGGTTGATCAGCAGTTTTCTTGCCTCCTGTCTTATTTTCTTGCCAGAGTAGTATAAGCTTCCCAGGATCCTGTGAAATATTTTATGGTGAGAAATGGAAACTTTTGCATGTGACTTAAAGTCGCTTTATAAAAATTGTTGGAAAACATATCATAGATAGTACAAGATAAGAACTTTGCATTTACATGAGATTGCTCTAATCATTATAACAGGTGTTTCCTATCTCTTACCTCCAGGATCCTGAGAGATGGGATTAATATGAGTAGAATTTTTGCTTCCCAAACTGTACAAATACCTGAATTGTACCATATTCTTTACTAAAACTATACCTTCACCTAGAGAGAATAATTAGATGCCATTATATTCCAAGTATTTGATCCTTTGTTTTTTTCCTATTTCATGAGGGAACTTACTCAATTTTTTATGTACAGAAAGAATTTTGCAAACCTTCCTTCCAGAACATCCATGGTAATCTACTCAATATTGTTAATAAGGATGCTATTGCTTAGAGATGCATTCCTTTAAGATTTAAAGAATCTGAAAATATAATATAATATTTTAAAAATACAGCACAGCTTGGGGTTTCTTAATACCTTTTTTTTACAACTGATCACTGAAATAACCACTCAGTTTTCACTGTCATTTGTCTCCTATCAAATAAATTGTGATCATCAAAACAGCTTTCATTACACTGAGATGAAACCACATATACTGTATTTTTAGCTATTGAAGTGTGTATTTTACTGGAAAGACATATGTAATGCAAGTCAGAATCTCTTTAGCTATGGGCTTACCAAAATTGCTGCCTTATAGGCTTCTACTCTTCTAAAATGAAGGGGATTTTTTACTACACATTTTATTCCAGTTTTTTAATTTAAATTGCATTAAAAAGAAATGTAATTCGTGCTCCCACTTAATTTGCCTTGCAAATGACATAACAAAGCAAAAAGACTTACATAAGGTTAAGGTAATGGTCATTATTGATATCAATTTGTGCAAATCTCACTGTTTCTTAAGTGTGCGACGTGTCTCCGAAGTGGTCATATTAGGAGGCAGTAAGACAAACGGTCAACATTCTAAAAGGAAATGGACTAGTAATACCTTGTCAAACTTCTGGCATTCCTGTCTTTTCTACCACAATACAAGCCTGGAAAGGAAATTGCTGAAAAAATTAGCAAAACCATTACAAATCCTTACACTGACTGTGATTGTTTGACAGGAAAGTGAGAATACAATGAAATTTCATAATCTTAGAAATAAAACTGTTCTGATTTTGAAAGACAGAACATTTTCAAAATAGGTCAAATAGCTTCACAGTGAATTTTGTAAATATAATGAGTTGTGCAGAAGTGGAGAAGAATAACTTATAACACCTACTACCTTAGAATCACTCCTTATAACCCTATGATGACTAGACAATCAGTGACATAAAAGAGACAAGTTTGAGTTTACATTAAAATGATAAAAGAATGCAGACAATAAAACCCCATAATTTCTTTTAAAAAGGAATTAATTCAACATGAAAAATGAATTACAGACTGGAATTTTAATTGAATTTTGACTCTACAAACCAAGCTTTAAAAGCAAAACTGGCTGTTTCCTTCCATTACAATAAACAGCTCAGTAGGAGACAGGAAAAAGAACACTTTGTTACTTCTTCTCTCTGATTTTCATGTTTTGTTGATATGAACTGCTTACAATATGAATTCCTTCTTGAATATATTACTGTACTCACCTTGCCTTTGACAAGACGAAGTAAGGTCCTTTCCTTCGTTTAAGCATTCTGGATAGAAATAAATATGGTGTTGACCTCAAATGTCTCTAAGTAGAAGGTTATTCTAAAAACAAATCTGGGAGTATACTTTGATATCAGGAGGTTAAGTTGTTCTTCATGCTCTCTGGAGAAGTTTTATTATGAATGTCATTTGTTTTAGACCCATTTTGGGATGTATATTGATGAAAACTTATTAACTCTTCACGACCTCTTAAGATGTCTGTGACAGCAGTTACCAGTAAAAGCCCATTTTATAACAGCAGGATATTCACACCCTACTAACCACTAATTGAACACTTGTGGACAGTCTGAACAAACACAGTGACCGCATTTCCTCCCCATCATTGTCTTTATCCTAGGCCTAAAGCACAGACACAGGTAATGTTAATTGCCTAAAGCCCCTGCAGCGTATCTACAGTTTTTACACTTTTGATACAAATAATTGGTAGCAGAGTGGTGGAAAAAGTGGAAGGTGTCTTTTGGAGATATTAAAATTTACTTTACAAAGACAACCATTAATGAATTATATTTGCACTTCACTGTTTTTTCAGCAAGATATAGCTGTTTTAATGATAGATTTACAACAGTTTAAGCACTTTTTTTTTGTGTGTGATAACCTTCTTGAGGGACTCATTGCCATATATCAGTGAGGAAGTCAAAGCTCTACTAGGGCATTAAATACCACCACCAGAAGTCTAGTTCTCTGATTCCCAAGACCAAAATTGAAATTCTTAGAGTGTAACCTAGGGGTGTGACTTATGCTTTTGTGTTTGCTTTTCGATTGCTTGGGGTCTTTTCCTAGGGGTATGGTGGTGTTTCCTTCTGACTATTACAGTTCTTAGTGTACTGGAAGGTCTTTTTCTGAGTGAATGACTGAGTACTCACAGCGTAAAAAACTTGTGTTTGTAATCTTCAAATTAATATGTCCTTGTCACATGTCTACTACAAATTCATTACTGCTAAGACATTTAATTTTTCATGAAAACTAAAAAATCTTTATAGTAAGAAAGTATCATGTTCCCCTTATCACCACTAAACAAGGAGATAGGGCTTTGCTGATCAAGTCAGTCTTCATCACATTTATTTCTGATTATGGAAAACTATGTTACAAAAAATTGCATCACATTAAAGATTTTCCAGTTCTGAGCAGTATACGTACCTCCTGTCTCTATGCCTAGAGCATCTCTTAATAGGAATATTATCAACTCCAGCTTCCTAAAGGCAGATTGTAAGGAATGCATTTGCAAAGTAATCTGGTGCATAAAATGTGTAGAATTTTCTGTGCTGCATTAAATCATATTTCTTCAGTGTCATTTCAAATTAATTTACCAATCCCTACACATAATGCAACAGTCTGAGTGTATGATCTTAGAGAGTCAAGAAATAATACTGGCAATAGAAATGTACTAACTATCTTAAATACTTTAGTTTTTGTTTTTGTTTTTTTTTTCCCTAAAAATTCCCATTTTGTAAACAAGACTATTAAGATTAAAAAAAAGTTTGATTTATTTTTATGAAGATGACAATTAATTTGTCTGGGGATGGAACCAGCCAGTACAATGGGGATCATGCAGATGATGCCATTCAGAGGGACATTGTCAGACTGGAGAAATGGGCTGAGAGAAACTTCATGATGTTCAGCCTGGAAAAATCCTGAGCCCTGCAACATGTAGGGAAGACCCCCCTGACAGTGTTAGACTGGACAGTGATAGACTAAGGAGCAGCTCTGGCAAAAAGATCCTGAAGGCCCTGGGGGACACTGGGCTGAGCATGAGCCAGCAGTGTGCCCTGACAGCAAAGACAGCCAGCAGCTTTAGTGGAAGCACAGTCAGTAGGTCCAGGGAAGTGATTATTCATACCTTTGCTCAGAGCTGATTACATAGATTCTAATTTCTGTGTCCTGTACAGGAAAGAGATCAATAAGCCATCAGGGCAGTTGGGATTGGATCCCTTGCCTTATGAGTTGAAGCTTAGAGACCAGGGCTTGTTCATCTTTGAGTAAAGATGTCTGTGGGACTCTTAACAAAAGCTTATATTTGCCTGTGGGGAAGTCAGAAAGGAGACAGGGCCAGGTCTTTCAATACAGAATCATGGAGTCATGTAGGTTAGAAAAACAACTTTAATACTAATAAATTCAGAAATTATTTTAAGCACTGCTGAGTCCACCACTATGCCATTCAACAGAGTGAGTGAGTGAGTCAGTGGGCATAATTTGAAACAGGGCAGTTTTTGGGTGCGAGAAGAAACTTTTTTCCAATGAGAACACCCAGTCAACAGAACAAGTTGCTCAGACAGATTCCTCTGTCTCTGTCTCTGGAAACATTCAGGCCACTGGGACAAAGCACTGAAAAAGTTGTCTTGACCTCAGAGCAGCCCCTGCTTTGACCAAAAGGTTCAACTGCAGGGCTTGGTGAAGAATCTTCACACATGGATTGCCCTTTGATCCTATAAATATAGGCTGCAGTGCTACATTTACAAAGGTGTCTTGCTCGTATATCCAGTTGAGAGCATTTGTAAGACTATTTGACTAGTGTCATTTGGCTACTCTATATAGCATATTTCTGTGATGCATTCCTGGTAAATCCCAGACTTGTAATAAATTTTCAAAATTTTGAACAGTTTTTTTTTTAATCATTAAATAGTTATTTTATTTTTTTAGCATATTATATCAAAATCAGAATGAATCTAAAGGGTTTATATGCTAATTTTTTATATTAACAATATTATGATTTTATTCCTTAATTTCAGTATTAACAGAGACAGTGATGGACACAATTAGTACTACCAGCAACATAGGCATAAGCCAGTTAAACCACATAATATAGGTGATCTGATCAGTTTTATATAAGTAATAAAACAAGGCATCTTCTTTATTATGTTGTAGTGATAACAGAACTGCACAGAATAAACTGCTTTCCTCTCCTGACATGAACACAGCTGTGTGTATTCAAGACCTTCTAGAAAAGAAAACCAGAAAGTCTTGATGCAAAATGAAGTCTGGAACAACTGGTATATATCCCTTCAAGATTTATCCAAGGGGAAATTTATTCAGAAAATCTGGTTTGCACATCATGTCTCTTCTAATAATATCAGAGATGCAATTAATGGCTTAGATAAAATGCACAGACAGGATTAGTCATGACATAGACACTAAGAATTGCATTTTATAGCACACCGAATGGCTTCAATAACCTTCTAAATGGTATTGCGTACTTTTAAAAATGAAGTTACAGAACTGTGATCCCTAAGAATGAATGGAAAAAAGCCAAAGCAAAAAAACCCAGGAATCTCTCAAGACCTTCCCCTGTACAAGCCCTGGACATCAACAAATATCAAGTATTTCACCAAATTCCTCTAGGTTCACTCCAGCAGGTCCACATCTTTCCTAGAGGGAGGGGACACAGCTGGGACAGCTGATCTGAACTAACCAAAAGTAATATTCTTCATATGAATAAAAGTAATATTCTTTATATTATTCATATGTCTTCACATTCAGCAGTGAAAATTGGGGTGAACATGTCATTCTCAGCAGTAAAATCTGGGGTGAAGGAGGAAGGAGGTATGTCTGGAGTTGCAGCATTTGTCTTCCCAATATCTCTGCTATGGCTACTTGAAGGCCTGCTTTCCCATATATGGCTAAATACTTGCCTGCACATGGAGAATACTGAACAAATTCCTTATTTTTCTTTGCTTGTACACAGTTTTTGTTCTTCCTATAAAACTGTTTATATCTCTACTCATTAGTTTTCTTGCTTTTTACCTTTTTGATTCTGTATTCCAATGAGCAAAGGGCTGTGTGGGGCTTATGTGTATTCAAGGATTAAACCACAGCAACTGCTTGCAACACTACTTTCCCCAAAGGAAAAAAGAAATCCTGGAGAGCTTTTAGGTCTTTTCTGAATTGTGGAAGCATTTGAAGGTATAGAAGATCTGAAACCTGCAAGAGAGATATGTGAGAAAGACAATGAGATGCAGCAATTTCAATCAAGGATTATCCATTCTGAAGAAGAGAAAAACAAGAAAAATACATCAATCAATTCTTTTTGACTTCTACTAATCTGGTTTTTGCTCTTTCTAAATTTAGTGCCTCCTAGATGAACTAAAGAAAGTTGTTAAGGGCATTGTCCAAACCCCTCTTAAACACTGACAGGCTTGGGGTATTGAATATATCTCTAGAAATCACTTTTGGTTTGTTGGTAAAGAAATGCTTCCTAATGCCAACTCTGAACCTCTCTTGATGCAGCTTTGAACTATTCCCATCTTATCAGTGCATACCAAGGAGAACAGATCGAAATGTCCCCCTTCACTTTTGGAAGGATCCTTTGGAAGAATTATAAAACTACTTCTCTCATAAGTTAAAAATTAAATTATTACTACAGCGTTGTGTTGTGGAAGTTTAAAATCTTTGTTATTTATCAGTTCTGATCTTCAACTTTGATATTAGATCACAGACTAAACATCTTAAAACGTTGTGGTTTTGTTTTTTTTTTTTTTTTTCCAGTTTTAAAGGCAGTATTTTGCATGATCTTGAATGTCAGGGAATGATGAGATCAAGCAGGAAGCTGGGAGCTACGAGTGACAGTGGCTGGCAGAGGAGAAACTCATCAAGAGGCACAGTCCCACAGTATCTAACCAAGAGAGAGGGTCTGGGACAGGGATTGTGAACAAGGTGTCTAATGGTCAGACAAGACTTCAGAGACAAGGAAAACCCAAGTCTATGGGGGAAGTTTGTGCCCACGGGCTAAGGCCAGGATCAGGGCCAAGATGGCAACCTAACTCCAGCTATGTTAGTTTCAAAGAGCCCGCACAGAAATTCTGCTCCCACATGAAGAAAGGAAGGTGACAGATAGGTTTGCTTCATCTCCATCTCATCTACAGCTCTTCTCAATCACCTGATACTGATTGTGCAGCTACACTGCACCCAGCCTTGAGCAGAGACTAACTAGCACTTGGGGAACATGATGTTTTCAATAGCCAAAACTTGGAATTTGCTGTGAGCATTGTCTAGTTTTTGAAAGAAGGCAAGATTTAATGTAAACACATTTCTTTGCTATATTACATTGTAAAGAATAATATGATGTGGCACAGCTACATGACAAGATGCCAGTTCCCTGCCAAAACACATTTGACAAAAAGCTTTTTGCAGCTTAGGAAAGCTTCCATCAATTCATACATTCAAACTGAAGGTATCATGGGAGACTCATTGGTATACAAATGCCTTGCACCTGTTCTTTTAACAGATACAGATGAGAACAGTGGGATGCTGGCTCTCAATGCAGAGCAGAAGGTATTTACCTTACCTGGCACAAATAAAAGGTTATAGGATTTGTTGTAAGATTTAATGTACAATTTAAGATAAAAAACAAACAAGCAAAATCTTAACAGTACCATAAAATACTTCCTTTAAGTAGAACATATGTTTTAAGTCAGTGAACATACTTCCATTTCCCCACCTTCCAGAAAGCACAGTAAATCACTTGTCACACAATGATAATAATGAGTGATGTACTGAAAGGTACCACTCACTAAAGAGAACACAGGAACCAGTGACAGATATAAGTGAGAAAAAAGAAACTATGTACAAGAGCAGTAAACTATATGACAGCCATAAAGATGAGTACAGGATAGTTGTTTCCCTGGTTATATTGCTATATATAATTTACATTTAAGTACTTATACTTTCTTTATTTTTTGCCATCTTGGGTAGCAGGTATTCTTCATTACATCTACTTTTCACAAATAAGTAATTCTTTATAACCTCTCTATTTTATTTTGTAGAGTTTTACAGAAATCATTGATGAGTCTTTAACCTCTGTTAAATGGGAGCTTTTCTTGGTACAAGAGAGACATGGAGAGACCAGGTCTAGCAGAGGAGAACAAAGATGATTAAGGGATTTGAGCATCTCTCTTGCAAGGAAAGGCTGAGAGAGCTGGCCTCAAGAAGAAACAACTGAGAGAAAACCTCATCAATAATATATAAAAAATAATAAGTGTCCGAAGGGAGGGTATCAAGATGCACTCAGGATCTTCTCAGAAGTGCTGAGCAATAGAACAAGGAGGTAACAGGCAGAAACTGATGCACAGGAAGTTCCACCTGAAACTGCAGGAGAACTTTATTTTGCAGGTAACAACACTCTTGAAAAGGAGGAGTTGTGGAGTCTCCCTCACTTCCCTCAATTCAAAAACTATATGGATGCAATCTTGTTCAATATGCTCTAGGATGACCCTGCTTAAGCAGGGAGGTTGAATCAAGTGACCCACTGTGATCCCTTCCAACCTGACCCTTTCTGTGATTCAGTTTGGAAAATCAGAGGGTTCCTCACTTGGACTCAGATGCCTTCAGTGATCACAATTATCTCACTCCCATGGATCCATGGTGCAGGTCCAACTTGGACCAGAGAGACTGGAGGAGTACAGGACGTGAGGCAAGGAGTGTTTTTCAAAGTGAGAGGCTTGTGTTTATGTGTTGGAATTGAAATCTAAAACTAAAAATCATTCTCTACTCTCCACCCACCCAGCTTATTTACTAATTTTAGATTAAATACCACAGTTCTTGTAGACCTCCGACAATTTCCTTGTGATATGAGGAATGCATTTTGGGGATGGTTAAATAGGGAGCTTTCAGGTGACAAATAGTACATAATAGAGTTGGACACTATGTCCTAGTAGTGGAGAAGCATTACAAGAGGATAATATCCCATTAAACTCTTTCCTTTTATCCTTTACCATAAATATTACAGGCACAGAACCTATTGATCAGGCAATTTCTACCACCTACAGAATTAAATGAGATTTTCTGAGGTGAAAAAAAAAAAAAAATGAAGTCAACCAAACTCCTTGATGTTTAAAGGAATAGGTTGAAACTAATGGAAAGAATAAATGAATGAAGATAGGAAAATTGTCTGATGAGGTCAAAATACCATCATCTATAGCACTGGGACAATATCAACCACATCATAAGGAATTTTAAGGGAAGAAAGGTAATAATAACAAAACTATTTTTAATTTGGAAAGAGAAATTAAGGTCTGACAAAAAAAAAAAAATCACAGAATTTAATTAACACTTCCTGGAGCTTAATAAAGGATGTCTGAATGCTCATTAGCTCTATGTATGGGAAGCTCTATTTTTCACATGGTTTTCTCTATAAATTGAAGGAAAGTAAGAGATTGTGTTACAAATTTAATTTTTTAATTCATGATAGAAGAGACTGATGATAAATTAATAACATTAATCTAGCCAAAAATATGGGAACACCTAGAAAGAGGAATAAATTAGAGCAAATAAATATCTAAATAGGAAATGGTAATTTGAAAGATGCTCTCCTTAAAGTACTACAATTTGGATTTTTTTGGTGAAAAACAACATTCAATATGTGTTCTTCCTGGCTACTCTATGTTTTTTCTCTCTTGATATTTTAATAACAATTTTCTATTGACATAAACAGATTTTATGTGTAAAAAAGTTCACAATTTGTCCATTTGAGAAAGTTTCTCTTAAAGGTATATATTTAATACATGCAACAGAGAAAGTATTATGAAACACAGAGTCTTGTTTTGAAGCTCCCTAAACAAAATAATTTGAATTCAGTTTGGTTTTCAATGATTATGCATCTATTTCTTCATTAAAGGTGAAAGCAAATAAATAACAGATTTTCCTTACAAACCTGTTACAGAGTAAAATGTTGATTCATGATAGTGATGGACAAGACACACTGAAAACTTTGACAGGGGCCTGTTCTGGCAGAAGGTTTCTCAGCAGGGAAATACGGGCATATTGGAAGAAGAAAGTCTGCTCCAGCTGGTCAGGATCCAGATTTGTGTCATTCCAGCCTAACAAGAGTTGTCCCTGGCTCCCCTGAGGTAGGGGACCAATTACAGCTGGCCATTTCTTCAGCTGCATAGTGATCTTTTGGTAAACATAGTTAATTAATAGGCTGACTCAGTAAATATCTGCTCCTTGGCATTATAGACAAATAAAATTTTTTCTGTTTTTGTTCAATAAAATTTAAATTGCATCTTTTTACTTGAAACATTTTGTTACGATTACCATTTTCCTGGTAGCCCTTGTCAGGGGAACCACTTAATTGCTACTTCAAAGATCTTAAAACCTTTTCAAACAGACAGCTTTAAGGTAATTAGCTACCACAAATCCAAGCTTTATTGTATCAAAAATATAAAAAATTACTTTTCCAGCTATAAGATGAGATGAGGAACTCTCTTCAGACTTGTCTTCTGGAGGTTTTGGGTTGTTTTCTTTATTTTGATCTGTGTTTTTGTTTTGTGTTTCTTTGCTTTTTTGTTGTTGCAGCTCCAAATGAGCTAATTCAGGCCAACAGTGAGACACACCTGTAACAAGCCCTAGAACATACCTCCTGCACCATAAGTTATGTCCTGAGTAGAAAAACAGAAAAACATAACTCTAGCAAATAGACCTTTTTTCCACTTGCCAGGGGATTTTAAATTTCTTAATGTTGACTTAAAGAGTTATTTCTTTGGCTTTCTGTCTCCTAGGTCATATGAATGTATATTATCAAGAAGGTTCTTTGCTGCTGTCCACCATATTTAAAGTTTAGCTCATTGCTCACATTGGCTCTCACTGCCCTGTCTCCTTAATGTCTTCTCATCTGTCCCCAGACTGTCCCCAAGGTGAGTTCTAAAGTTTAAAATGATTAGTTAACACATGACAAAAGGTATTTATTTTTGCAAGGATTTAATTTTTTATTGAAAGATGGGTGCAAGCCCAACATTTTTCTGCATTTATGAGTTAATGGATTTGAACCTTTCTTTTAATAATGTCTTGTACCTACGTTTTACTTACTTTTGTGGTCTTAGTCTATATTTGGTACAATTCTATATAAAAGTATTTAAAAAAATATAATGATATAATTTAAACAAAAATGCAAGTGCAATATTGAAATAGCAGTCATGAGTTAAAAAAAATGCATGTCCAGAGGACTATATTTAAAAGTACATATTTATTGTAAATAATAAGACATGATACTTATTCTATGCCTAAATTTCTATCCACAACATTCCTCAAAAGAATGCCTCTGAACATACTAAATGTTGTAAAAATGAGCAGTTTAATTAGCTGGCACCTAAACGGAATTGAGATCCAAAAGCTCGATTTTTCTTTCACATGTGACAATCATTTCTTTTTCTAAACTCTCCCACCCCCTAAAGCAATAATTTTGGTAAACTATGGTATAAAAAAATTATGCCCCTCTTGAGGATAAGAAGGCAGGCAGGCAAAATAAGATGAATATGAGCTAGTATTTGGGAGCAAGGGAAGAGTTAGTGTGGGATTTACCGACTCTTTTGTAGAGTTAATTGAAATGTTTCAGAATACTTTGTGAGTAAAATATGCATAAAGAATATATTACTACACTACAAAAATATTGAAATGTCTTAGATATTCAGTACTAAGTTGCATTGGAACTTCCCACAATATTAAAAGGAAGGCGTTCATCTTGGTGAAGAGGTCAGTTTATCTGACTAAAATGCATTGATACAATTTCCTGTTGTAGTCAAATTTTGTTCACAGCGCTTGCACTAATTCCTAGACAAGACTTAATCTTGTGTAATGAATGTGACAAATGAAGAACAGCTTGTAGTGGTATCATACTATACCAAAAAATGGACACCTAATATTGTTCAGGAGAATGCTGAAAACAATTCTTTAAATAAAGAAATTTATGTTCATTATTAAATTTCAATTGTTTTACACATAAATCTTTGCACAGTAGTGTATAAAGACAGTTATGAAATATGCCTTGAACATATATTTTTTTTGAACTTCTAATGTAATGAAACCTACTTGAACTAGTGGATGTATACATAACTGAGAAAAAAACAAATTATTTAAACCTCTACTTTTTTACAAGCCTATGATTGTCTATCTGGTTTGAAAGAAGTACCATATAAATATGAGTTTATTTTAGTGTTGGGGTCAGTTAAAACAATGAGGGAAGCTTCAATCTGAAGCTATGGGAGAACCCTATATGAGTCAGGCAGAATCTATTGCCCAGGGTTCTCCACTTCTGTCAATTAAAAATGGTTACTGGAAAGTTCCACGTTCTCTGTACTCCCGTTGGATAGTTTATACCGCTGTAACTGTAATATTTCAAATCACCCATTCTTATTTGATCCATTGTTCAAACCCCACCGTATCCCCTCCCCTCCCTGGAATTTGTATATAACCCTGTAGACCCCGGACCCGGGGCTTTTTCTGGTTTGTTCCTATACGGTGTATTCAGTTTAGTTTGTTGTTTTATTATTGCATTGCACTTGTTTTTCAGGACAACCGGATCAAGTCGTCTCTCTCATCAAAGTCGTCACACTTGGTTCCCGGGGAAGCCTCTGGCATCCCGTCTGGGCTAAAACCAAGTGGCTTCATTTTAGTATTATTGATCTCATTATATAACAGAAAAATATGCAGACATATGAAGCAATTTCCTTTGAGCAGTGCTGGTGATTCAAAACTCTCTGACTTCACACTCAAGGGCCACTGTACCATTATACCATCTGAACCTTGCTATATGAGAAGGATTGTATACCTATTAAAAAGAAGTGATTGGATAACAAGATTAGATGTTTTGAGATGCCCTAGAGTGCTGTATGCAGTAGCTATTACAGTTAATTTTTATTCTTTTTTTTTTTCTGTAGCTTAAAATAGAATGACTTTTGTAACACAAAGTTTTCAATAAACAAAGGAAAGTCGGGGTTGCTTCAGTGATGATCATGCTAAATCTTATATTTGCTGGGAGAAAAATTCTCCAGTAACCACTTCTAGGTATAAAAATGCTCAGATTCTGATAGAAAAATCACATTTTCTTTCAGATATCTGCTGTACAAATGTATAATCCAACTGTTAAAACAGCATGGATGTAATGGAGAAATTCCTCAATTGATAGGGGATGGGGAAAATCGGCCAGGAGGGTCCCACCCACAGAAAATGTACAGGATTCTTGAAACAAGTTCAATGACTTAGTCAAAAGGAAAGATAATTTTCCCTTTGATCTTCCAGTCTGTATTTTTTATTATGCTTGCTATGAAATTGTAATCAACTAAACATGCCAAGAGCTCCTCTTCTGTGAGTATGATTAATCTAATGGCTCTTTGTCATTTCAGTTTCATACAAAAAAAAGGAAACTTCCCTGATATGTAGAAGGAAATAAGGAAGTGTCTGAGAATCCAACCTTGTCTGAGTATGAGTGATTATACTATTTTTCTTTGGAAATTAGCATGAACAGAGTTTATTATAGTGGTCACTTCTTATGAAGGGCTTACATGTCAAAGTGTTGAAACACTAATTGCTTTTTGTTTTCAACTATATTTGGTATGTGTAAAGCAGTTTCTCTTATTTACATATGATTTCTGGATATAGTTCTTTTCTCCCCCTTTAGATATGAAAACCCTGCTAGATCAAAATCGTTTAAAAGTTTCTGCTATATGTGCTAATTTTTATTGTAAGAAAATATTCTATTTTTGATGTATAGAAGTCTTACGACAAGCATATTGTTTTAGAATATAATTCTACATATATTTATTGTATAATTTTAAACTTCACTATAATTTTTGAAATATAAAATTATTTTTTACATTCAATCTTGCCTAAGAAGAATTTATCATTGCCTTCTATGGACAAATCTTTCTGTAGAAATAATGATATTAAGGAAAATCTTTAGCCGGATGAAGACTTTAAGAAAAAGGTTTCTAGTAAACTCTGTATTCTACTAGGATGTATAAGACAAAACACAGAGACAAACATAAGATTTGAATAATCATTGCATTCATTTCAATGACTCCAGGAAGTCACTATGATTTCTAGTTGGCACTTTTTCTAAATTCCATTATGTGGATTGGGTTTCCATTAAATCTTCCAAATCAAAATAAAAATATGAATAAGCTAATTGTTTAAGCTTACTTAAGCATACTAAACTAATAAAAAATAAATGTGAACCTTTAATTGCCTTAAAACTTGTCTTCAATGTGTAATTTTTGTTTGCCAAATATCTACCTTACAATTTTACAGTGCCTGTTTTATCTGCCTTGGTGGGTGGGTTTTATCAATCACCTCTATTGTGCAGCAGTAGAGGATAATTATGCAAAGCAGAAGTATTTTTTAAAGTGCTTTATTTCCTTCATGATTTTTCACAGTGACTTTCCAGTGTCACCATGCCTGAATACAAACAGCAAAAACTGATAGTGACATATAGAAATTCACTTTAATAAAGCATTTTTCTAGTTAATCACTTAGATTCCACATCGGTGACACATAAAGAGGATTTTGTACAAGAGGAAGAGAGACAAAGAGAGCTGATATGTTTTGGAGGAGTATTTATAAAAATTAACTGGGTTAAATAATGATTTTTTTGTGTTAAGAAAATTAAAAAAAAAAAAATGAGGGGGTGACACACATAGAACTTTTCAGAATAGTTTCTCCTGATACTAGAAATGTATAATAGGAATTATTTTGATTTAAGGGTGGGGTTTTTTACATTTTACAAATATGTATATGGAAGAATGTAACTACTGAAGAATTAAATCATAGTAATTTTACTTGATGCAAAAGTTAAGAGTTAAGTATAAAAGGCATTTCTAAAGTTTTCAAGGGAAAGGTAGATTTTTGTAAGTAAAAGGATTTTTGATTATAAAAATGTTTCTTCATTTTGATAAATAAAGAAATAATTCAGTCTTCTAACACCAAGAAGTTGTGAAATGAAATAACATTAGTGTAAACAGAAAACAATGTTAATGCAATTCAATATAGTGTTCTCACACTGCTTCATGGTCACTGGAGACATCACTGATCAAACGTTCCAACTTGGCTCTTTCTTTTTTCAGATTATGTTCATTTCCAAAAATACGTTTTAGTAGTAAGCAGTGCATTTAATTAATCCATTGATGTGATATCATGATGAATGCCATATACATGTCATTTTAGCACATGTGCAGGGATGCCAGCTGCAAAGTTTGGTAGCTCCAGGAATAAAAGCTTTCAGAATTTTTTTGATTTTTATGAAGTCTAGTAGAAAACTGATTAGGTAGACATATTCCTTTTTATGAGATATTACCTTTCTTTTACAAGCCATTACAAGATAGTTTACTACGAGATAGCAACCTCATTAAGCAAGTTTTTCTGATAACAGAAGGTATATTTTCAAAATAATTCTATTAATATTTTATAAATATACAGGTTATTTCTTTAAATATATTATTTAACTATATTTAAGGACTTTCTTCTGAAGTTTATTTATCATACATTATTAGAATTATGTATATATTGTTACATTTCAAACCATGATATGTAACACAAATGACATAGTAGTTCAGTTCATAAAAGACCAGCCTTACATTTTGGATCTACATGACTTCTTTTTTTTTCCTCAGATGCAGGAGAGTATTTCGTGTTGAATTTAAAAGAATACTTCATTATATAAACTTATGGTATTTTTCTTCCTTTAGGGGATCGTTCTCATAATAATTTTATTCCAAAAAAACATATGTCTGCTTCACATCCAATAACAAATTATATATTTATTGACATCTTTGCAAAAAGGTTAGTAGGCCTGGTCCTGAGCCTGACACTGGCCCAAGAAAAGCTGTAATGTAAACAGAGCTTTGCAGAAGTACACAGAGACTTGAACTACCTGGGAAATCATTTGTTATAGTAAACCCTCTCCATCCCTGCTGTGCTCACGCATTTACAAATGAGTAAACATATCCATCTGACGTTGTCAGCCAAGAATACTTAGAAATACAGGGCAGATATTCTTCCAACCTTGATTTCCCCTGTTTCTACTAACAAAATTCAAAGACAAGCAGACATTTAGATACACTATGAGTATTCTGACAAGTTCAGAATAAACTGTCAAGGTCTTTATAAGTTCATAAAAATGTATAATAATTTAGATTGGAAGGCACCTCTGGAGGTCCCATCATATTCAGGTGTACAATTCAGTAACAGGGACATATGATGCCATTTGATTTGATCTAGACATGAGACTTGTCTCCACCTGCAAGAAGAACATGGGTCCCTCACAGGTCTCATAGTGTACTCCAGCCCTGTGTAGATGGACTGACTAGCACAGGGGTGAGTTCCACTCTAGTCAGTGTCAAGAAGTCATTGCATTCAGCCTAATTTACCATTTTAGGACTGAAGTATTTAGAGCAAGATGTCTAAGGAACTAAAGCATTAAGTTCACAACAAAGTTTTTCTTCTTTTCTTGAATACCTGTGTCAGGATGGGTAAATCATTCCTTCATTAATAGGAGTGATCTTATTATGCTGCTGAACTCTCAGGTGGCTGGGGCAGGTAAACTAAAGCCCATCTTGTATGACCTACATATGTCAGGAGCATTAGCTTAACTCCAACACATTGGCATTGAAAAATCTTCTTGCAAAATGACATTAGAATATCATTCAATTTGCGTTATGGATGTATTTATATGGACAATTTTTGCCTCAATCTAAAAAGGTGACCAAGATTTATTTATTGACTGATTGATGAAGATAACACACAGAGACTCTCTAATAAGCTTTGTTGTTTTAATTATTATTATGTACAAACAATAATCTTCCTTAGAAATGTCATACAGAAACTTGTAATAGAATATGTGAGTATTTGCTCTCATTGCATGCTTTATGAGCTGAATATGCATCTCATTGTATGCAGGTTTTGTGAATTTATGAGATTTTTATTTAATGGGAGATGCAAATTATTTCTG
The DNA here is from genome assembly GCA_032173965.1 of Sitta carolinensis. Classification (NCBI taxonomy): domain Eukaryota; kingdom Metazoa; phylum Chordata; class Aves; order Passeriformes; family Sittidae; genus Sitta; species Sitta carolinensis. The sequence goes on from CM063283.1 coordinate 32,931,780, forward strand.
CTTTAATTTTTGGTTTTGGCTTTTGTCATTCTTGTCCCTTTTTTCACACAGTTATATATATTTAAAAGCCACTTATACATCTTGGATATACCATTCTGACTAAGTGGGGTACTTGAAAATATTTTAAGCATTGGGGAATTCAATTTTAATAATGCAAGGAGCAAAGGTGTGCTTTTTAGGAGTAAAGGTTTAGCTTTAGGATCTATTAGATCTATTAGAAATGTGACAAAGTTCAAGAGCTCCCTCTTCTGACACCAAACACTATCAGAACATATAGTCTAAAAGAAAATTTCCTAATCAGGAGGGTATTTAATGGCTCTGTGACTCTCAAAATTTACATTACAAGTTTGTTACTTTAAATAATGCAAATGCTGACCTTGATGACTTGTACTCACTTATTTCTAGTAAATCATACATTTCTTAATGGGGAAATTTTTTTCCGAAGTAGTAGTATCAGTTTACCATTTTATGATATACATCATTAAACTAGACAATAAAATAATAAGTATTTTATAATATGGTGGGACAGGACCACTGAAGTATAGTGGAGAACAATCACAAACTTTAAGCATCAATCACAAACATCCCTTTATTTGGTGAGATTTTCAACTCTGTGTACAAATTTAGCTCCCTAGGAGATGATAGAATAATATAGATGTTAAGCTATGTATAAATATGCAAGTAATGATGAATTCTACAGTATTGTTTTCCCCAGGATAGAATCCGTAGTCCAGTATTAGAACTTAGATTTCTGTTACAAAGCACATGGGGACACAGACTTCAAAATGGCAACCAGGATGAACAGGACAATCAGCAACAGCTGCCAACATCCAGCATTCTTGTTGAGGGTCCATTCAAAGATAGAAACTGGGGAAGTATGGAGAAATTTTCCTTCAAGTCTCCATGTTTTATTTACTTGGAGATTCTCCACTTGAAATACAGTGCTCAAAAAAACTGCTACCAGCTCTAAATCAAGCAAAAGTAGGGGGCCCTTCTTCCCTCTGGAAATTATCTTATTTTCTTGTTCTCAAGTTTAGTTTTCAATGCAATGAATTAAATACTTCTCTAGTATGTAAGCAAGCAAGGGGCCATTCTTCCCTTCAGTAAGTCCTGAGTGGGGAAAAATAAAGAGAAGTTATTCATACCCTATATGGCTTAAGTACTAAATCCAGGAAGGAGTTCCAGCCCCTGAAATCTGACCATAAATAAGGCATTTGATGCTTGGAGTGATTTCAAATGTCTCTTTCTCCCCCTTCAGCTGTTTTAACATTCCTTCTTTGAAGTATCTGAAGCTGGAGGCCTGATTGGATATTTCATCATTCTCTGTATGCCAAATTAAGTTTTAAACTTGGAAACAGACCTGCATTAAGTACATTGGAACTTAATGGTGAGAAGTAGAAGTAGACAGGCTCTGAGAATAATTTTTTTCATGGTAGCATCTGCATAGCTGAAAAGAAATAGGTGGACACCTTTTCAGTTTCTGGGGCAGGGGTGGAAGTCTACCACACTGAATCCATTCAGTCAAAATAATTACCAAAATATTTACTTCTGAATGTGCAAACATCATGCGTGTGTCACAATATTCAGCCACACCAGGATCAATACATTTTCCATTTGTCCAAAAGTAACTCCCTCATGAAACTATGGATTTAAATAATGAAAACTAGAGACCTATCAGATACACAAATTCAAGATGAACTACATTTAAAAAAAAAAAAAAAAAAAAAAAGTTATAGTTTTAGATTCTAAATTTAGCTTGAAACACTGATTTTTTTGAAAGAATTAGCTTAACTCATGTTGTTCATTTGACAGGTGAGAGCAAGAATTTGTATTACCTTGTTAACACAGTGTAATCGAGTGTTACATCAGGAAACAAACTGTGTAATAAGTAATTTGAACTGTAGAAAGATTTACAAGTTCTTCTGTAGGCAGAATCATAGTCTTAAAGAATTTGTAGATACATATATAAGCATGTTTTCTTACAGAGTAATATTCTTCCTAAGTATTTTCTACTCTTTAATATTCCTGAATGTTTCTTGTCTGATCCTTGGCCTAGAGCCTCTATTATTTCTTTTATCTCCAAATATTCTGACAACTTTTTGTTATATATATATATATATATATATATATAAAATAAGCATATGTTTTATCGGAATTTTTGCTATTGTAGGATAAAGACTCTTGAAGTCTTTATCTTTGGTGTGCTATTAGTTTCCTCAGTTCTAAAGATAACTTTTCTAACTTAAACCTTATACCTTAAATTTTAATGAGTTCAAATATCTGTCAAGCTAAAAGGCAGAGCTATTAATTCCAGCCTTAACACAGAGTTTTGAGACCTAGTTTCATCATCACCCTATTATTAGGGTCTTGCTCATCTCTTGAAATATCCTGGTTTTGAAAAACCTGAGAGAATGTCAAAGGAGTGACAGCCCATCTCAGTGAGCCTGAACTCCTTTTGACACACACTGCTCATTCAGAGCCTTACAGAAACTTCAGCAAATAGCAGATAAAAGGCAACAAAGGTCAGCTTTTAATCCACCTTTTGTTGTAATTTTCTGTCTCAGATGCCCTCCATACCAATGCACACACAAATTTATTTACACTGTTACCACCTTCCTGAGAATTAATCCTAGACATCTTGCGTGAAACAGAAGGAAGTGAAAGAAAAAAATATAAATAGGCAGTAAAAAGCAACATTGTTGAGCTATTAAAAAAAAAAAACAAACAAAACACACAAGCATGAATTAAATATTTATATTCATATTTAAAGATTAATTGAGAAAAAAAAAAAAAAGTCTTACTAGCTTAAAATAAGTATTGCTATCCATTGAATGATCAGTATTACAACTTGAGCTTGCTGGTTTTGTGACCTCACACCAAAACCTCTTTATCTAGATAAGAAAATTAATGAGTTTGGAGTCTGAAGCCATAAAGTTTCAAAAGAATGATTTTATAGGAATGCTTTTATTAAGAATAAATGATTATTGACAACAGGTATTTTACAGAGAGAACTGTTCATGACTAAGAAAGCCATTTACTTCATCGTGTTACTGATTATGTTCTGCTTTATAGTGTTTTCAGCAAAAGAAACCACTTTTATAAAATGTTGCCTCAAGGAATTTCATTTTGTAAGGTGTCTTAGGAAGGTTTGGTACTTTTCTTGAAGTGACAATGACTCCTTTGAGGCACTGCATAAATTTATTATGAAACACTGTAATGAATAATAAAATTATATTATTGGACTAAAAATTATTAGGGAACATTCATCACCTTCTTCTGCCCAAAATCATATAGAAAATTTCAGCAATGGTGCAAAATCTTGTGAATGCAGGATACTTTGGATTAGAATGCATCACTCTGACATTTATTCCATTTATAATGGAAAACATAAAGAAGATAGTGGTCTTTGTGATTGCATCTCCTAGCAAATTCCGAAGTACACAGCAATTTCATCTTTAAGAAATGCCCTTTCTCAGTCTTTTACAGCATTCTAGTTTTACATAAAATCCTTGCACTAGTGAAGACACATGATAGATACCTTAAATCTGTTCTGGAAAAATCTATTCTGGTTTTGCAGGTGACAAATGCACATTGACAGATTGAGTTGATAATAGCACAAAGATCTCTTATTGAACCTCCTCCATATTACTCTAACTGTAATGTTGAAGTTTCACCACAATCAATTAGAAAACTGATACAAGGAAAACTCCTGTGAGATTTCCCTCTTCTCCCAGTTTAAATTTAGCAATTCTGATAATCTTGTGGTTTAGGGCAGTGTAGCACAATCTCTCTGCCAAGCCTGATTGTTTCATGTCACAAAGAAACTACTGCCTGCCACTAGCAGAATATTTTTCCTCAATGGCAAATAAATTAGTTATTGCAGCCTTGTAATATAAAGAACCCATTCCCCAGTAGAGTGGTATATTTCCTCTGGTCTCATCCTTACCAAACTGCCCAATAAATTACAACAACCTCCTGAAAGGAAACCTTTTCTAGTCATAAAGCAAGTTTGTACCCCATTTAAGAATTTCCCAAGTCCATGTCAAGGAATAAAAAATTAAGTGCTTAGAAACACTGGTCCCAGAGATACGTCTAAACCAATATACTTTGAAGCATGCATTGTGTCCCAGGCATAGGTAGAGAAAATATATGTTGTAACCAGGATCAGCCAAAACCCAGGAGGATCTGTGCCCTATATAGCAGCTCCACATATTGGCTCATACCATGGAAACCCAAGAACTTTAGGGCTCTCTGGACAAGCTTTTTTATATGAACAATGGATTACACTACATGCTAAGGAGCACATTCACCTCCTGGTATTGGAGATCATAATTTATAGTAGACTAACCAATTAAATAACTTCATGCCAAAAACATCTTCTTGCTCCTGGGTCTTTCTTCCTGGCCATCTTAAGAAGCCAGCTTCTTGTAACTGTAACACAGGGTGCCATAAAAATGTTAAAACGAGTGTTGTATTGCCTTTCTCTTAGTATCTTTGTTGTTGACCTTCTTCTCATATGCTTGGCATTTTCATCCATCTGCCTTTGGCAGTAGTACTTGCACAGTGGTGAGTCATAAAAATGTTCTAAAGCAGCCCACCTGCCAATCTGGTAGGTAAGAATATGTTGTCTTTCTATGTTTGCCATTTCTTCTACTTTATTTCATTTTGACAAAAAAAACCAAAAAAAAAAAACCTCTTCCATTGGCACTGTATCCTTCTTATTCTTCTACCTTAATGAACATGTGTTTTGATATTCTATTCATCAAAACCATATTTCTTTGATGTCATTACCGTATATATATCACACATTTTTTAAAAAATTCCAACCCCCATTCATATAGAACAAAACCCAGATTTGATATTCAGAAATTTCACTTAATACAGAGTTTATGAGTTTTAAAGAACTTTATACTGCGTGATAAAGTTAAAAATGTAATTTCATTAATAACTGGAGAGGTTGGCAAATCTCACTTTTTCTGTTGAAGAAAAGAATATAAAATAATTTTTCACTTTGTTTAACAAAGAAAGCAAATAAATGGTACAGGATTTTCACCAGGATTGTGGTTTTTCCAGAAAACTTGGATATCACATGGATACTGTTTTGTACTGTGCATCATAGTATGGTGCTAAGCTGGGATTGTTTCTCAGTCAAATGTAAGCTTGGTTTCCGTAGAGGAGACAGGGAGGGAGCAATCAATGAAAGTGTGTATTTCTTGAGAAACAACAAAATAAATGCACGGAATTAGCTAGAGGAAGGAGAATCAAGTAAAACCTGGAAGTCTGTCATCCCTCTGGCTCTTGTCTAGGTAATACCTGGTTCCAGTGTGCCGTTATATATTCAAGCCTAAATCTCTTTAGGGAGGTACCTAGGTTTACCTTAACTTCTCGCACAGTCCAATCTGTAGGTATGGAAAGAAACATCAGATGTCATAAGAGCAATTCATAATATGGGAAATAAGTAGATGTTCTGAAACAACAGTAAAATGTAAGAAAACATCAGTAGAAATGAAGGCTGTGTCTAAGATCCTATGCTGTGTTCATGCAGTAAGCATCTTCATGACATCGTTACTCTGGCTCTTCTGACGCAAATCCTTATTCTTTTCCCCAAAGCCTAAAGGAGACAGGAATGACTTCACGCTTTGCAAGAGTCCTGTTGAGGTTTTTTGTACTCTGTGTTTGATACACTTTCTGCAATGTTGCAAAGCATATCTGACTTGCCCAAAATCAAAAGTGCAGTGAGAATCTCAAGTGGCATGCAATTTCTGTCAGATTTCCAAAGCAAGAGGTTCAGATAAGCTGTGACCAAGCATGTGAAGTTTGATTAAATATCTGAACTTCATAGATAAACTCAGAATAATTCAGACAAAATGCAGAATGAGGACTCAAGAGAAAAAATAAGTCTCTGCATGTCTCATCCTTTCAAAGAGAGCTAGACCCTTTTTAGTTACCTAGTTATTTAGTTAGACATCTGCACATTTGTCAGAATTGTACTGAAGCTTATTTTCCTCCAGAGTGGTACAGATATAAAGACTTGTTTTTTAATTGCAGTACTACAATACACATTTGGCCAGCATTAGGTAAGAAAACTTAAACAATAAGCATTTTGAAATAGATTATTTTTCACTGATCTTTGAGTTAGAAATGAGATAAATATTATAGCAAATAATGTTTGACAATGATATAGCAGGAAGGAAGAACTATTCGCCTATTCACTGGAGAAAAAAAAAAACAAAAAAACAAACCAACAAAACCAACAAAAAAACCTTAAACCACCACACAAAAACTATAGGCTGTTAAGGAGAAGAAATTATTACTTTTCCAGCTTTAAGTATGAAACTGGGAAGCTCCAGAGGAGCTGAAAAAGTATATTAAAGTGAAATGTTGAAAGCAAGGTACTGTGGGTGTTACAACAGTGAGAAGACATATTCCTTCTGGGGTAAAGTTTTTATATTAGCATGTCAAGGAGATTGCAGAAAGTAGCTGAGGAGGAGTTAATGGAAGAAAAGACAATATTTTGATCAGAAAAAAAATCTTATGTAGACATGATATTATAAATAAGTGCATTTTTGAAGAGGGACATTCATAAATTCCTCTGATTTTAAGATAACATTTTGTAATCTTTAATCTTGATTTTAACCAAAATGCCATAACAAAAATTAAAAAAAAAAAAAAAAAAAAAAAAAAAAAAAAAGAACAGAAGAAACCTTTCACCTCAAAATCCACCTTTGTTATAATCAGAAGGGAAAAGCCTTTTTTTTTCTGCTAATTTCACTTTGAGCAAAATATGTTAATCAAGTACTCACTCATCATTAACATAAATTGCAATAAAAGGAAACATTTAGCTTAAGGTGGTGGTGTGTTGTGTACAGTTCCATTAATTTTATATTTGAGGTTTCCCTGTTTAATATAGTTTTTCTGTTTAACATAGTTTCTGTTTAATATAGTATTTTTTCCAGGTTAACTAACTCAAAGGCAAAACCAAACAATTAAAGATACAAGTGAATATAACTAAGAAATGGGAAGTCAAGTAGAATGAATATCCATATCAAAAAAATTGCCAATATGCATGTTAGTAGGTACATTTGTTAAACACAAATTTAATCTTTGATAACCTAAAATGATAGGTTTCGATTAAGATATAACAAATATTTAAATTATTTTGGAAGAAAATACTGTCTCTTATTGTTTAAAAAAAAAAAAAAAATTCTCAGAACACATGTCTTAAGTGGACCTGTATGGAAGGTCTGCCTGAATAAATTGCCTTTTTTTTCAAGGGTCACAAAATCCCTTATTACATTTTGGAAGTTTAAAACAATCTGTCAACATAAACAAGGAAATCACTAGTTACAAAATTACCACTCTTGCACCCAGAGTCTGTACCACCATTGTACACCTGCCATTTTCATTTCCCTAAAATGAAATTTTCTTACCTGGCCTTCCAGTAGTAATTGTAGCAATATTCATCTACCTTCTTGTCTAGCCTGTCATAGTCAGCTGTTACTCCACTACAAATAGAAAAAGACTTTTTCAAAGAAAAGATTGAAGCAATCAGTAGACAAAGAGAAATCAGGGGCAGGAAGATCATTTTACTGCCAGATTGATATCAAAGTGACATCCTGACACCATGTGCAGCATTAGCACAACGAAAGCAATGTCAGACAGGCATTCAGCAGAGTGGCTACTGCAAACGCTGCCCCCACACTTGGGAAGAAGAGGCGCACATTAATAGAGGAATAGTGATTTACTCAGTAGGTCACTATTTACATTGCTATTCACAGCCCAAAATGCCCTTTTTTGCACTTGTGAAACAAATGTGAACAGCATGTCTAGAATGTTGATGATGGTCAGCTGAAGGCACTGAACACTAAAAGCTGTCCTGGCAGAATTTACCCAAATCACACACTGAATTAAAACTATCCTGTTAGGGTGCCAAGTCAGCAATATAATTCTGTATAGGAAGCATTGCAATTAACCAATTAATTAATTTCCTATAACTAACACATGCTTATACTGAATTAACTTATGTAGAGATGGGGTTCTTACATTATGAATCCCATTTTGATTATTTCAATTTATTTAACTTGTTTGTTTGTTTGTTTGTTTGGTTTTGTTTTAGTCAAAATATGTATACTGCTCTAGAGTTCTGGGAGCAAGTAATGCCACAGAATAGGAACGGGTATTCTGATCCCTTCATCAGGTTGTATTCTTCAGGTCAAGGGTTTCCATACCTTCACACACTGGACTGTGTGCTCTGTGTATCTGTGCTCCATTTACCTTATATGTATCACAGGCAATTATTTCTTTAAGTAGAATTGAAAATGTGGGTTTGGGTATTTTTTGGGTTTCTTTCAAAAACAATATAGAAAAGAACAGAATTAGGAAATAAGTATAATTTTAAGTTCCTGACTGACATAGTTATTTATTAGGGTATAATTATTTTTGCTAGTGAAAAAAACAATACTGACTGTCACGCTATGGACTGTCAGATTTTTACCTGGCAAAGCTGGTACTCTACACGGTAGTTTTGTAGGCATTTATAGTAAGTGATATGTCCTCATTTTGATGCTCTGACAATTTCTAGCAGTTGATAACAGAGTAGTCAATTCTAGTTCATCTTTGATAAAACCCACTACACATTAAAAAATAATAAATAAAATATTGCTCAATAATTTTCCTTATTGTCACACCTTCCCCCTGTGATTACATGGTTAGTTTCATCCCAAAGTATTTTGCTGATAGTTTTCCACTGACTTTTAAATTTACATTAATTGTTAATAATTACCAGGAAAATGCAGTCTCTCATCTAATTTGCCAGTTGTTAGACAGCATAGGATGCAGCTTTTTAAATAACATTATACAGGTAATATAGTGAAAGAGAGGTAAAGAACAAGCTATCTATCGTCTAATATCCTGAAATAACACAGGAAATAATCTCATGTAGTTAATTTGGCTGGTTTGTAGTAAATAAGTTGAGGTCTGACCTAATCTCTCTACTAGTCTGAGAAAGATTCTGTATTTTGTATATATCACTTACTTTTACAAAGTCAGCATTTCTTTGCTTTGCTGTGGGTTCAGTTCTGCATTCTCTTGCTACCTTCTTTAGTGAGCCATGACTATTATTACTTTTTATACTCTAATAGCTTACTGCTGCCCAGCAGCCCCTGACCTCTCCAATTCCCTGTGCTTTCCAAGGCACAAGATTGGAAGCTGACTTTGCTGCAACTTTCACAAGCTCAATGAACCTGAAAGGCTAAGAAAACCTTGTTAAATGCCTCAGAAGCAGACAAATATATATATAAATATATATAAAACTCAGAAATGTAGCACAGAATCCTTGATCGAGCAATGCCTTAAGACACTAATCAAACCAGAACTATGAAAGAAAATTAACAGTAACATAGTGCAAAAGTTATTACACTATTTTTTTATGCATGAAAAGCGAAGGCTAACAATAGTCCAAAAGTAGTGAAGGGAGAAAAATCCTGAATATCTTGAAATTTCCATTTAATATATCATCCTCAGATAGTTACATAATTTCTATATTTGGGAAAGAAAGCCATAAAAATAATTATAGATATGATTTCTTTGGTCCAATTACATAAACTGTTGTTACATTAATGGTTGAATTTCATCCCGTAGCTACATTGATTTTTTAGCAAAAAGGCAACAAACATTTTTTAATGATTTTTTTATCAGTTTAAAGTGAAGCACTAAGCTGGGACCCTTCATATATATATATATATATAGAACCTGTCATGAAAGACTTACTGGTAGTGGTTTTGGCTTCATCTGGGGACAAAGACTGAAACAGATTCAGGACTCTCTAAGCCAGTCTCTAGAGTACATTACAGATTGAAATTCTCTTTATAGACAGTAAAGGACAAATGGCTATTGAGATGGACAGTTTTCTATACCCCATTGACTTGGTCATGGTATTCATATATAACATTCCTAAAGTTGTTGCGAGAAATATTTGAATACAAAACTTTCACAAGGTCCTATGGAATTATTTAATAATTTGTATTTATTCAGTATTTTATGCCTGTCTCTGTGCACAAAATAAAGTCCAGAGATTACTTGAAACTACAGTTTGCCTTCTGTTTTATTGTTGCCTGTCAGAGTGCGCTTATATCCGTAGTGAATGGAAAGAATTCAAATAATTTCCTCTTATTAATTTGTTAATTTTTTAATGTTATTAAAAAAAATAAAATATTTTAAATGCCAAAAAAAAATTAATCATTAAAGCCTCACAAATCTTTGGATTTGTTCCACAGAGCTGAAGTCATTATGTCCAAATTTCCAAGGAGAGTTGTCATAATACTCTTTATATAATAAATCACATCTTAGAATAAAGTGAACACTGATTTGAACATTTTTGCCATGAATCAAATTTCCTGATTTACAGAAATGTCCATTAGACTGATTAGAATAAAAACTTAGAGTACTCCTGTAATGTCCCACACCCATTTTTGATATGAGAAATCTCAAGCATGTCTTCTCACAAGAACAGTAAAACATGACCTTTGCATTCATATGAAATCCTGAGGATAATGCTAGTAAGTGTTTATGCTGTGTTCGCAGGTTTTAATATATCTATTTAAGCAAATTTCCCAAAATTTTGGTAGTCAGAAAAACCTCAAGACTGTTGATGAAAAACTGTAGAAGTTGAAGAGGACTTCTTTGCCTTTTGTAGACCATATTTGCAATTTGTAGACCATATTCCAATACCAGGCAGAGTTCTTTCAAAACTCTTCAGGAATCTAAAATTCCAATCTATTGCAACTTATTTTCTTCAGTATTAACAAGAAAAGGACATTTTGGCCTTTTGAGATTTGTTTTAGTTTATTTAACGTGAAAACCATTACTCAAAAATATCAGAGGGAAATTCACCTTTTTTTTAAGAAACAGGAAATTATGTATAAACACTTATTCTATGTCTATTAAGTATCCAGAATATTGGGAATATATTATTTTAATTCCAAGATTTGTTTTAGATTGGAAATTCTAAAGAGAATTATTTTAAAAACATTTTATTTTGTGTTCAAGGATTTTTTAAAGAAAATATCTTACATATTAGTAAAACTTCTCTTGTCTTCACCTTTTGCTAGACATTTACATGTATTGTAATGTATGATATTGACTTGCTACCTGCATGGATGCTTAAATTAAATTCATTAAACAAAGAAAAGGAATTTTCTCCTTAGGAAAAAAAAATGCTACTGGAAAAAAACCTCACTACCACTGAACAAGAATTTAAAGTTTGTCACAAATTAGCATGAGACTAAGCAGTAAGAAAACAAACAAACAAACAAACAAACAAAAAATACCCCCAAAGTCGCAGAATTTATCACATACTTGTGGGAATCTTTCAAGTAATTTAAGCAATGTGGTCTTGCCTTAGTTCATAGTCATTATGTGCAAGACTCCTGTGTTGATTTTGTTTAATTAAAAAGATGAACTTGAAAAGTAATCGTGTGCTTTGCTTTATTTTTCACAGCTATAATTTCCTCATTGAAATTTAAGCAGGTACTTGTGCTTAGACCATTTACATTTTAGCACATTTTAGTTTTCACACATACTTGATTGCTTATTTAAATATATTTATTGCTGTTACCTTTTGCTTTGTATTCCTCTAATGATGTCAACATATACGCTTATCACGCACTTTTAGGCTTTTATTTTTTTGTTATTGTTTCTTAGTAAACAATATCAGAACAGGAGAAGTAGGCACACATCATCTTAGTCAACCAGAGTCAGTTGAAATCTTAACAACCTTAAGCTGTAGCATATTTGTGTGCATCTCTTTCAGAACTTGGTTTTATTCCTTAGGAAACTGTATTTCATTTTTTTTTCTTAACAAATTATAACTAACAGCCTTGATTTCAGACACCAATAAAAAGAATGAGGGAGAATAAAATAAGGAAGGTGATGTTTCAAGAAAAAAAAATTCTCATATGACATTAACAGTTTATAGTTGAAACTGAAAATTTCTTTTGAAAAGTAGTAAGAATTCAAACATACTATTAGACAAATGTCTATATAATCCAATATATTTGTATGACACATATCTTATTGAACATAACAGGTGATTTTTCCTCACAGTAGACTGAATATATGTATTCATTATGCAATTTTCTTTCTTTTTGCCTCGTAGTCAAACCTTCTAGGAAGAAAACACACAAACAAACAAAAAAACAAATGAACAAAAAACTAAGCAAACAACTCATGTCTTGATATCCTGAAGATAGCCTGTAAAAGTTTATAATGCTCAGAAAAATTCCTGGCACATAATTTCAAAGTTGTTTGTCTTAGTGTTGCTTGCCTTGCCTAAGCAATATACACAGTTATCTAAATTGATAATGGATTTGATAACTTCATTGTAAATTAAATGAACATTTTAATTTCTGCACTTTTTATTTTGTTACGTATAAAGTCATTGGTTACTTTTTTTTAAAAAAAACCCAGTTGTCCTGGGTTGATGCTGAATTGTATCCCCATTCATCTGTTTAAATCAAAAATAAGTTCTGCACCTTTAAAACTGGATCTGAGAGTGAAGGAGAAGCAGTGGAATGTCTGAGGCGGGTGTTTTCAAAACATCAAGATCAGAGTTTTCAGCTTTCCTGGACACACAGGGAGTGTTGTCTGCACTGTGGACGGCGGGAGAGACCTCTCCTTTGCTTTCTGTTAGTTTGTGGCTAGCTGAAGCACAGAAGTTCTCTGGACTGTGAGGTTTTTTTCCTTTTTCCTTGGCACTGTTCGAACCTGCTCTGGACTAACCCCCAGCAGAGCACCCGGAGCTCACCCCTGTGTCCCCAGGCCTGGCCTGTGCCCGGCATTTCCCAGTGCCAGGGACTGGCACGGACTGAGGGAGCCGAGCTGCACCCCCGGCACAGCCTGGCTGGATTGGGCATCTCTGCGGAGCGCCGGGAGTTTTTGTTCTTTGCTATTCATTTGTTGTGCTTTGCCTGTTAAATAAACACATTTTTTCCACTTTCTTCTAAGGAAAAATCTTTCCTGAACCAGTTGGGGGAGAGGCAGTTTGGATTTGCTTTCTGGAGGGACCCATGCAGAGGTTTCTTCCCAAATTTGCCTTAAACGAGAACAATAACCAAGACTACTCTTTGAACTAGCACAGGAAGCACAAAGTCTACAAATATTAAAAATATATTGAAGGTGCATTTAGATATACTTATCTAAATAAATATTATTTAAGTATCTTCTCTTTTTGTAAATAATTCATAATGTAGATAGACCATAGTAAAACCCAACATAGCTTGTGAAATTATATTATTTTATCTTTTTTGGGGGGAAGGGTGTCTTTACTGTGCAGCCATCAGTCTCAACTCCATGACTACTATTTTTTGTATTTTTTTCTCATGCCTCTTTTGAAGGCAAGATAGCTGTGCATCCTATAGTTCTTAACTTGCTTTTCAAGCAGCAAATAAATCCTGAAACCTGAAGAAAAGACCAAGTGCAACTCACATGAAGTTGTATTTTTGTGATAGAATGTTTCTTCTTACAATTTCTAATTCAGCATACTCTTCAGACTACCTTGCTACTGGCTATCCAATTCTTACAATAGTTGACACAAAACATGTGTTTATATGTAGCAAACACGTCAGATTATGTGGAATTTACTAGTCTGAGGTACATAGACTAACAATTGTTAATTAATGGCCATTCTCCTTTGGAATGTAAGTGAATTGCAAATGTTTTTAAAAGGCAGAAATAGTTGTATTGACTGAATTAATTACTGCTCTGAAAGTTTTGCTTGTTGAGACATATTAAATGAGCACTTGTGTTACAAGCCTGCAGACATATTTCAGTATGTATTTCTTATCTACAGTATTTTATATTTCTTATCTACCAAACAGCTAGGAATCAAGAGATAGAAATTAGCTACAAAATTCTGAAAAATATTCAGGAAATATTAGCTGTGTTAAGATGGCACCTAGCATGGTAAGTTAGCTTCCCACACCCATAAGGTCCCCCTGCTCAGCCTATATACATTTTTAAATTTAGATTATCATGGTCTCAAATGGTAAACACAGAATTAATAGGTCATATTATATAGCTGCTCCAGAGAGAAGGCAGGCAGGTTTCTTGGCAAAAGACCTACATGTCAGTCTATCAAGTATACTTTGTGCCTGTGTACCACACCCAGACACAGAGAGTTGAATAGACTTGCCTGTTACACTCCTGAATCTGATCACAGCTCATATGCCCAGTTTGATATTCATTGTCTGCCTGCCAGGTATTTTTTCTCACCTTATCATCTTCCTTATAGCATTAAGACACTGTCCCCTTTCCATAATAGGTTGCAGTTTTCCAGTGGGTTTGGTATCTACTGATCAATTATTAAAAAAAAAAAAAAAAAAAAACAAAAAAAAACCAAAAAAAAACCAGTCAGGAGTCACATGCTGCAAGGCATAGTCTTCACCAGTGCTCCAGAAACTACCAGTTTGTAATCCCACACATTTGTTCTGAAAATCTTCAAACACATGACATGTGATCAGATAATGCCCCAAACCATGACCTTTATGAAATGAGATGAATTAGAGACAGCTTTATACATTTGCAGTTCGGGGAGAGGAATCAGAAAAAGCAAATATCCAGGGCATAAGGTTTCAGGCAGGTAATGCAGGCAGGCATTATAGATGGATCTGGGCTCACAGCATGAACTAGTTTGTGGCAGACATTTATTTATGTATGAGAGAGGTAAAAGTCTTGAGAATATGAGGAAACTCCTGTGGTGTGAAAGAAGATAACAGGCAACCTTGCCCCTGATAAGTCACAGTTGTACTAATTACCTAAGAGGATCAGCCTTGCTTTTGGTGGCTTGCAGCTGTGACTAATAAAGATAGATGTGATAAAAGGGGTGGGTTGGCTAGTAAAAAAAGCCTTTTGAGCTTGGTACTCTTTTGATGAAGAGGACCTGGATGAAGAGCCTTGAGAAGGTAAAAGAACCTGAGGAAGAGGAAGAATCTGTCCAGGGAGCAGAAGGAAGAATAAAACAAGGAAGAGAGTTACTAGTAGCAAAAAGATCAGCTATGAGGTCAGTCTGGGTCTGATGGTGTTAGAGCCTGCTGGTGGAGCCTGCATAGTCCAGCAGGAGATAACAGCTGTCAGAGTCTGCAATCGGACCCTACAGCAGGAGCTTGCTGCAGAGTCAGGATGGCAAAGCTATAAGGAAGAATGAACTGGGACCCTTTTCATGTTGTTCAATTTCTAACCCTAATGAGAGGCCTACTGTGACAAAGTCCCCAAATTATATTCATGGCACCAAGTAGAGACAAAATATTACTATACCATTTTTGCCCTTAGAATTATGTTTTAAATCCTTTCCTCCTACTTATCTGAGCTGAATTAGTCACAAAAGTTCTCAGTGAACTTTTCTCAAAGAAGACTTGCATAGAACTAAAGGGAAGATTTAGAACTTTGTAATCTAACACCTGAAGTATAGAATTTTTCAAAAAGTGAAAATATGTGGATTATGTTTCAAAGGAGCAGGTAAGGATAGATAAGATAAAAACCCTGATGGATAGAAGGGGAAACAGAAAGGAAATAACTGGTTGTTCAATCTCAGCAGAACACACACTACCACCCCTAGGCAGGGTGCCAACAGTCATCTGCTCTCGATGACATGGCAACTCCCCACTCTTGCTGGTTTTCTGCAAGCAATGTGGATTTCCCATGCTTGTGCTGCAGCAAGCTATCTCTGATCATAATATTGGCAGATGGTTACTGCAGCTGGGGTCATAAAGATTTCTGACAATAACTCTCAAGCAAGTTCAAAAAACCCAGTGTTGTCCAGAACACCATTTTTAATGAAATTCCTGCACTATGATCCTGTTCAAAATAATCTGTCAGCAGACAGATCTTCATTGTAACGTGTTATATTTATCAAAATATCAATTTACATTTTTTGTCTCACATTTTTTTTCTCATATGGTTTCTTTACTAAGTACAAAGCCCACTGTACTCTTTTGATACTTAATTTCACCAGAATAAACACAAAGGGAATGTGTGTTTTATTGATTTTTTTTTTTTTTTTTTTTAGTTCGCCATATTATATACCTATAATAATTATGGTATTATAGGTAGGCAGTAGTGAAAAGCACTAAAGCACTTGTGTAAGGCACTGAGGAAGAATCATACAGCACTGCTTAAGAGCTAATTATTCAGATAGCCATTTTTTTTTTAATTAAAAGACAGGTTAATTCAGTAGTGGTATTCCCCATGAGTTCTATACTTACTGAATTGAACTAAACTGAGCACAAAGATAAATTTTCAGTACAGTATCTAAATTTTGCTGTCCAAATTTTACTATTGACAAGAGAATTTGCACCATTAATCTCTTCACCCCACTAATCTTTTCAATTACCTGATTAAGAATACCATAAGCTTTATGCCAAAAGATTATGTTAGTTACAGTTCTTAAAAAAAGATCTGTAGGGACAAAAAATGTTCATTTGAAAATTATCATTCTAGACTTTCTTTAATAAATCTATCATTCAATAGTTATATATTTACAGTCACAACATGTTTTCAGTCAGTTGCAACTTGCCAAATGAAACTGCTCAAAATAAAAACCACTTTAAAACATATCTGCATTTTTCTTCAATTTTTGATGGCTATTTGTTTATCCAAGTTAAGAAAAAGTAAATAATTTTGTTTTTTTGCAAAGGTCTGCAGGTGTCAGAGCTATCAGAATAAGCAAAAGCAAGTATGAGCCATTTTCTTTGTGTGAACTAATAAAAGCAAGATAAGACACAAAATAAAACATTGACTTAAATTTTAATCAACAAGTTTGATCATTTAACCTTTCGGAAATCAATAGAACAATGAAAAAAAGAAACGAGAAACCCTATTCTGACACTCTTTTATGACCCAGATTCTAAGAAAATTTTAAATATTATGTGTGAAAATTACACTATGTTGAAGAAATGCATTCAAGCGTCATTACAGGAAGTCCTAAGTGCCATTTTCCTCAGCTATGAACAAATGAAATCTGAGTCTGAATGTGCCATGGTCAGCTAGCGAAGTGTCTCTTCCTGTGATACACAACCTCCTTCCTCCCCTCTCTGAGAACCAGCCCTCTGTCCCCAGACCTGAAGGGATGGGCTGGGCTTATGGTACTGCAGGCAGACAAGTCCTCAGGAGCATGCATATACTTTTTCCCCCTGCTTGAGGGTACCACTTGACAATCTCATCCCATAATCTGCCAAGGCACAAGGGTCAGGAACTACTCAGAGAGGCAGGCTGATAATTTTAGAAGGACCGTATCTCTGGCTTCCAGAATAGCCTAGGAAAAATGAAGTTTAGGAACTTATTTGCCACTATCTCTCTTAAAGAACACAAGTGACTTTGATACAGTCAGAGTGTGACTTGTCCTCTTAATTTTGAATTAACAGATGACCAGTTTATGAGTTTGTTTAGCATCGGTTTTCCTAGATCAAAGGGAATTGCTCCTACGGGCCCTAAGATCACTGGTTTGGAAGGTCTACTGACAGAGGCTCCTTAAAAACAAATTCACATTCTTTGGTATGCTTGCATAATAAAATAAACGAATAAAAATGTTGTCATATTTTACTCCTGGCTCTGTTTTTGAAATGTTTAATTTTAGTCTTTGCTGTATTCAGCAGAAAAGTATCTGTAGCTTTAATGCAGAAAGAATTTGCCCTGGTCTTAATAAGGGCTAAAGAAAATTTCTATTGCTCTGCAAAGTTATACGTTAATTTATAAGCTTACACTTTAAATTGTGTTGTTCATTCTTTAGCAGAATTAGTGGGGTTTTTGACTTGTAACATTATTTTATTAAATAAATGCCCAAATTTGAATGGTAAAACATTCATAAATTTAGATGAATATGGCAGATGTACAGTCAGCAGTTCTATTGATTATTCCTTTTTTACTTTAAGATTACGAATTTTTGCACTTGCCTTGTTTTATAATTAATGATCTTATTAAAACAAAACTGCAGGTAGCCAGCAGCTGATACATTCAGTTTACAGGATAGCACATTTTTCCAAAACAAATGATTCAGTACTAATGTAAATCTCATTTTGCTATTACTGAAATTATAACATGCCTGGAACTAAATATTACTCTTGAAAAAAGTTGCATTTGAATTATTTAAAATTGCAAGCCTCTTGTTAAAACTCTCCTTTTTAGTTGCAGTTTAATTTCACAAGTAGCACTGCTTCCATGAGCCAAATAATTTGGGCATTGTTAAGAGATGTTCTTTGCCCAAGGTAATTGCTATTTGGCTAATGATCTACTTGGAAGCAGTAAGTTGAGCAAAAAGTAATTGGCACAATGAAGAAAATAATTTTCTTGCAAATCAGACATCACAAATGGTAGCCTGGGGCCCTAGACCTGAAAACTCTCATTTATGTATGTGCTTAATTTACACATGAGTAATCCAGCTCCAAAGGCATGCCTATCTGATTGTTTGTGTTTTTCTTTTTCTGCTACTCAATACTTGCTCCTCCTATGTAATAAATACTGGTGACTTCCAGGTCCTTAGTGGATTTTCAAGATGAGGGTGTACTCTGTTTTCAGAAAATATTTGTGTGCTAGAGTCATGGTCAAGCTGTGGGTTTGGATTTTTGTCTTTTTTTCTAAAGCCATAAATAAATTGATCTGCAGTTTTGAACATTGGGGGGAAATCAGTAGTCTGTGACTGTTGCTCTGGTTAGAATGAAACAACTTATTGAAATCAGGAAGGTTTTAGTGTTTCCCAGAGGTAGTCAAAGCCTACTATACTTTAATCTCCTCTGAAAATGATTTCTGAAGGTCGACCTTCTAGCTGATATTTTAAAAAATTACTCCCATTGTAATTCTCATATTACATAATCCTAATATGTGCACTTTATACACACTGGCATGTACTCACAGACAAACAGGCACAAACATGTCCAAGCTATCAGATATACAATAATTAAATGTCTGTGTGAATAAAACATATTGATTGAAGAATTAATGAATATCAGGCATTAAATACTGCTGCCAAGATTAGCAGTGAAAGAGTATAATGAATTTAATTTTGAAGATGAACAGTGATTACATGGAAAGAAAAAAAGGATTTAAGTGTTTCTCAAAAGTCAGGAAGCTTGATTAAAATCTATATGGGTTTCTGTTTCAAGTGCCCATGAGTGGATACTTGCAACAACCTACAATCTGTATATTTTAGGAATAAAAATATTTAAAATATTTATTCCTGACTATGATCAAGATTCCTTTTAATGTCTTTGGACATTTACCCTTTTCTTAAATCAGTTGTTTTTGCTAGAAGCTATATGAATAGAACTGCTTTTAAGATTTGGCAATATTTCCTGTAACATACATTTTTGTGAAGAAATAAATTACTTTGCTTGCTTAAAGTCATTGAACACAGAACAAAAAAATACTTTTCTGAAAATTGCAAAACATAAACACTTGCATTTTAAAAATTTTTGAACTTAGAGTATTGAAGAAAATAAAAAGAGGCCAAAAACTTCATAGCGTTTTAAAGAATTTAATGAGAAAATGAAACAATTGCTATTCAAAGCACAAGTTTGAGAAACTATCTGTAGACAAGTAGCTGTCTAGATAAAAGCAATCCTAGAAAATAGCAGAGTCTGTTTTCCTTTTATTTTAATAAATATTTAAGAAAAATAAATTATGAGTGAAACTTTTTTTTCTTATCCTAGAGAAACTTCTGTACATGGACAGTGTAAGTGCAGTGGTGACATGGGCTTGGCTGGTTTTGGAGCCCATTTGCTCCATGCAATACACCTCCTCTTCTGTCCTGAGAGACCACCAAAACAGATGGAGCCCAGGGGCATGGGCTGAGTGAGCACTCAAGATATTTTGTAGAGTTAGTCTGCAGACTAAAGGAATGCTATCTCTGTAAATATATAAAGGACAAGAAGGGGGTGGTGCCTAATGGGGGTGTTTTAGATAGTGTGGGACTTGAGCATGGAAAAATCAGTATTAAATAAAGGGTGAAGATTGTACCAGTTTGGGATGTCACAGAGTTAAACTTTTTCATAGCAACTTTTGTGGTGCTGTGCTTTGAGTTTGTGCTGGAATCAGTGTTGAAAACAGATATATTCAAGATTGCTGAGCAGTGCTTACACAGAATCAAGGCCTTCTTTTCTCCTTACCTCTCCCCAGCAGCAAGAAGGCTGGAGTACCGCAAGCTGGAAGGGGACACAGGTGGAACAGGTGACCCAAACTGACCAAAGGGATATCCCAGACCATATTGTGTCATAACCAGGAACAAAATCCAAGGGGAAAAAGAAGGAAAGAGCTGCAGAGGGAAGACAGACTATTTTACAAGCATACTTACTAGACCCACCATGTAAAAGTAACCAAAGCCGGACAAAAAAATTGCAGGTGAGAAACAAGGTAATAATGTTTCCTTTCTGGCTACAAAGATAGTCTGTCATTTAAAGCTAGTATCTTCTTTTACAAAACAAAGTAAAAAATCCAGTACACTATAATGTTCATAGATACTCTAAATAGTTACAAATCTGTGCAATAAAACTCTTTCCTATTTACTTTCATGCAAATGAATGTGTAGAAGTGGCTGTATGGTGCATAGCCTGAACTATTACAAGTGCCTTATGTATTGATAAAAACACTTTCTTTAAAAAAATCTGTCTATATTTATAAGAATCATGAACATGGAGGATTTTAAACAAGAAAAAATATTTGGTGTTCAGCTTGATATAATGGCACAATACTGACTATCATTATCTATCTATCTATCTATCTATCTATCTATCTATCTATCTATCTATCTACTTATCTATTTATCTATCTATTGACTATATTCATAAATATTAGCTATTTTCTGCATGTTATCTGTTGCCTAGTAAGAGGCAAGATATTTGTTAAAGGGTGAAAACCTTAGCGAAAATACCATCAGGAGATAGTATTTGGACATTAAAGATCTAGTCCATTGTGAATTCCAAAGCAGAGCAGGGAAAGCAGTGGTGCATTATTAAATAAAGCATTTTAATATGATCAGTGTCAGATGTTCACATGCAGTTTCATCTCCCCCTAGTGGAAGGAGCTCTCTGGGATGAAACACCTGATTTTCTCCATATTCCCTTATTTCTGCATAACACTGTGAAAATGAATTAGGGATTCTATAAAAAAGAAGTTCAGGCTCATTGGATCAGATATAATTTCTCACAGTAGTGTATACCATTATCTTTCCCTCAGTGAAAACTTTACTGAATAGTAATAACTTTTTTTTTTTCTTTTTCCAGATAATTAGCAGTTTAAGTGACTGCAGGAAAGGAGGAAATTCTCTCATCTAGAGGCAGTTTATTTGTATGATTTCAAACTACTTTTTTAACATTATTTCTAATTATCTGTCTTTCAAAATAATGGGGCAGCATGCATTTTTTTACATTATTAAAATATTAAAAGGCACTTAATGCCTAATTCTATTCTTTACAAGATCACTCTTTCTCTTTCTTTCTTTTCACTCCAAAAGAAAAAATCTTTGAGAAGTCAACTTGAAATTCTCCCATAAATTATTAAATAGTCAATATAAGGGATTAAGATGCAAAGATTAACTTCTAGAATCAGAGTAGTTGGGTTAAGTCGAAAAAGCTTTAAACTTTTTTACTGTAAATTTTAGAAAACTTCTGAATGATTCTTACATAGACTAAGTGAAGAACAACTGAACATTAGACTGAGCAAACTAGATATACTACAGTGACAATTCACTAAAAATAGGATCCAAGAATAAGTTCCTTCACAAAACTAACTGTCTGAAAAGTTGTTTAATCACACAGTTGGAAGAAAGAATTTTTGCAGGACTACATTTCAAGTGTTTTAAGCATAAATTAATTAGGTCAATTGTTGAAAAAGTTATTGAGTGGAGAGTTTGTTATTGCTAATCAACAACATAGGAATTTTCAGGCAATATCATGAGCCAGTTTTTACATATATTTTGAAAGGTTGTACAAGTTTATTCTGTTACCTTTCTCATAACTAGATCTCCCCAGTTTATATACTGAGCATGACTTTCTGTTGCATGGAATATCCCTTTGGCCAGTTTGGGTTAGCTGTCCAGGCTGTGCTCCTTCCCATCTTCCTGTGTAACTCCTCACTTCCAGAGCTTGGGAGACAGAAAAGTCCCTAACTTAGGACAAGAACTGCTCAGTAATAACTAAAACATTGTATTATCAACATTATTCTTATACTACATCCAAAACCACATCCCTGTATCAGCAACAAAGAAAATTAACTCTGTCTGAGATAAAATCAGATTTCCTTTCCTAGTTCTCCCTTCTGAGACAGGAATCGCAAATCAGATTTCTTATTTATTCGTTTCTATATTTAAGTTCAGCTAGAAGATGAACTGAATAAATACAGACCAGAAAACATGGAGAGGTAGAGGTTAGTTTGTCCTGGAAAAGAGGAAATAAGGAGTATGAAATTTAAGGAGAAAGCTGCTTTCTTCCTTCAAGGGCTCCAATGTCTGGCAATACAGAAAATGGAGTTAGATTTTTACAGCGGTAGAGAGCAAAAGAACAGAAGGCAGTGGTGTCTAACTTGGTGCTGCTGTTTTGGAAGTCAAAAGAAAATGGTTCTGGACCTGCCTCCATTTTTGATGATTGGCTTTTATAGTTTGGCTGTCCATTTCCTATATTCAAGGTTCATTCTGTCATTCATTACTAGAGGCTGGTCATCTACTGACTACTTATAGAAACATCTATTTAATGTTATGGGCTTATGGTAACAGTTATGTTAACCAGGTCTAATTTATCCTAACTACCATGACAATTAGAAAGCTAAATTACTATAAAAGGTAGCTGCTCAGGAGTGTTCTCTAAATGTGCTCTAAACTCTCTGTGTCCATATAAGGTGAAAATGTCTTCAAATTCCTCATGGATTAATTATTTCAACAGTTAATTGTTGAAGGTCTACAATCTCTCATCTGAATTGCAAATTACTTGAATTATACTAATATATGGATGATTCTATTTGTACTTTTGTGACCTATTAGATACATTAATTTGGGGAATTAAATATGGCTATTCACCTAAACCTCCTAAAAAAAACCAAAAGGGGAAACACACAAAGAGTAGCCCATTTATTTTTCTGTGTTTTACAAAATTATGAAATTAAACTAGTATCTATAGACTGTGAATTGCTCAGGAAGAGAGTTTAGCCAGGAGACAAGTTCTCCTGACACGTATTTGCCTGCTTGTGCTCTTCTCTGTGTCCTCTCCACCTGGCTGTGCTGGACAGATGTCTTGGTGGGGCTGAATTGTAAGTTAACAAACCACCTCACAAACTGAAGTGTGAGAAATCTTGTTATGTAGGTTATTTTCCATCTTTTTCTGAGCTCAGCATTCCATATTATACTGCATATAAAAATATATAGTGGCTATGCTTCTATTGCAAAATTATATATGAACAGAGAAAGTACCTTGGCACTGGAATTCAATCTATACTGTTAAATTTGTTCAATGATCTTTTGAACAATTTAGCCTGCAATAGCTGGTTTTCTCTCAGAAAATTCCAAATTGTTAGTTGAGCATTAACATAGTAGAGAAGTAAATAATTCTAGATATTTACATGTTTTGAAAAAGAAGATAAGTCTAGAAACACTTCTTTTTTCTCTCTTTTGGGGGTTTCGTGAGTTTTATCATTTTGTGTCTGCTTACCTCATGACCAAACTCAATTACTTTATTAGTAGTGTTGTAATCCATGAGGATGAGACATTGAGACATGAAAAAATGTGGCAGCATGATGACATGTAATTATCCAATATACATTATGGAGTAAAAGGCTATACCTATGAGGTGAGGATGCATCCTTCATTTCTGGCACAAAGTGTATTTTGCTTCAGCCTCAGCTCCATGTTGTAGGAAACTGTGCTAGCTCACCACTCCACTGCATGTGCAAATTTCCTTCCAGAGGGAGGAAATAAAAAAATATGTTCTAGCAGGTCTCTTCATGGAGATAATTGAAGCATACTTTCCTTGCAAATGAAATGAGGCCAGCAAGTCCAATATGCCTAGAGCAGGATGTACTGAAATGCAGATCCAGCCGCAGGGTGTGCTGGAGATTTCTGGATGTTACACTGTGAAAAATAATTGAAGGATTTTTATGAGGTGTATAAAAGCCTTAAAGCACCCATATTTCTTCACTAAGATTTATATAATGAAAAATTAAAGAGAAATATTCAAATTAGTTAGCAGAAAGGATGGGAAGGAAAATACAGGAATGCATTTGTATAAATCATTCAGAGAGAAGAAAAATATAACAAACAGCATTCAAATGGCTCCAGTTTTTTTGCTGACAAAAAGAGAGACAGAAACCCCATGAATACTGTGATTACCTCAGAATTCCTGGGTCAAGACTTTAAATAATTTAAAGCTAGAGAATATTTGCATAATACCTCAAGTAACTATTTGAGTCTGTTCACAAACATGACACAGTTACCAATCATTACTGGCTGAGACACAAGTACTGAATAGAAGTGATCTTGTAGATCAGAAATGAAGTATGGTAGCAAAGCTGTGCTATGTGAAAATATACCAATATATTCTACATAATCATTAATTTTTGCCAGAGTTATTAATCTCATACTTCCAGAAACATTTACATTTGTTCTCAGCTATTATATATTTCATTATATTCCTGTTTAATAGCCTTTTGAAAAAAACATAAAATTTTCCATAATTAATGAAGTACATATACTGAGAACTTCATTATCTTTACCAAGTATAAAAGCCTTGCTCAGGTTAGTTATTTTAGGAAATAATTTTTTTGAGAATTTCTTTGAGATCATAGGCTGTTCCAAACTTCTTTCAAGGCATTAAAATTATCATATTCAGCATTCCCTTGTTATGAAAGTTAGGGATAATTTCAATAAAGTTGAACTAGATTAAACAGTTTAACACTGAAATATTGAGATTAATGTATATAAATGTGTTTGGATTCTTTCTGATATGAAGAAAAACGTGAGAATATCAGCATTTATATGCATATTGTTTTATCAAATGGTGGAAGCTGATGAAATTTTAACATTTATCTGACCTCTTAAATACAGTTAAGCATAGTTTATGAGCTAGACACCCACATGTGCATTTGCTTTCCCTGGGCCTTGAAACTATTCAGAACAGAACTAATCCATCTCTATTATGCAAAAGAACAGAATTTCAATAGTTTGTTTATGAGAAGCACTCTTTCTGTATTTGTGTAGCATATGTTCAGAAAATATTTGCTACAGAAAAGAGAATTAAAAAATTCATAAATTTATTTTTTCCAACTTAATTCTCAATTTATATGGAGATTACTCAAAACATTAAGTGGGATTATAGAATTTAACTGCTCAGTGTTTTTAAAGAAAAGATTGTCTTTCTGTCCTTTAGTAGCTTCCTTACTGCATTTTTTTTTTTAACATCAATCAATAGGAAAGAAAAGAATACAGGTATTATGCAGGTTTATTTTTGCTGCAATGTTGCTTAAATTTTCATTGTTCAGAACAGTAAAAAACTAAAACTTCTTCACTGGCAATTATTGATACAAATGCTCCATGCTCCAGAATTCTTTCATATTTTTAGTACATTAATAAAATCAAACAGTTTTTTAAGGTGGTAGAGCAATGTTCAATATTATTTTGCTACCAAGTCACAGAATAAATGGCTAGCAATTTTACTTTAGGTCACCTCAAATTCCAGTTAATAAAACTAATGCATCATGTATTTGAGCTAAAAGTGAAATCTTAATAATTTACAAATAAATAAAAGAAGTGACCTAATCTCAGGAGTTTCTTGAAAAAAATGTATTCTGATAAGATAAAATAATTCTAATTTTAAAATATATAACATAGTGCATAATTTATACTATATGCATAATGAAGACTACAGTGGGAATTGTGTTGCTGTAATATAATGTATATTAGTATAGAGTTTATGAGTGAAGATAATCGTTATTTGATATCATAGTAAGTCAGGTTAGCACTAGAAGAACATAGATAAAATTAGCATTTTTTAATGAGATATTGGGGGGGGGGTGGTTGTACAATTCATTCTAAAGAGAATATATTGTTCTGTTGGGAAATTTTGTTTAGCTGTGTTTTGCTATATTCATATTACAGATCTAAATTTTTTAAATGCCTTGTCAAAATTTACTGTCCCAAATAAAGCATAGAAATTCTGAAAGGTTATTCAGGACACCTGAAATGTAGTTACATTAACATTCTATATGTTCTTACCAGTACTGATATTATCATATTGCATTAAAGTCAACTTTTTTGACAGTAGTTCCTGTGACACCATACTAATTTAAAAAGAAGAAAACTCATTATGCAAACAAGTAATCACACAGTAAGAGAGAAAACTATCAAGGGTAGTTAATGCTTCAGGGCAAATCTGTTGCAAAAATTATGCTGGGAAAGAAAAACACAGACAGAAGCCAAATACATGATATGAATTAAACTAAATACTAAAATGGATACATGAGAAGTGGATTCATTTTCCCTGAAGAATATTTTCTGCTGGCCTTTGGGTTGATGGAGATTTCTCTTCCTATCTCTTGAATGCGCTGAAATGGCTCTTTCTGACTCAAATCCAACAAAATGGATTTGAGAAACACTGCTATAAGTTTTATAAATTTATTTTAAAATAAATATACAATAAAATTTAGTACTCCATTTATACATTTGTACATCTGTGTGGTCTTACAGTCATTCCACAATCTGCCTACTATTTAGATCTTTCAATAATTCTGCTTTTAGAAAACTGCATTTTAAGAAGAATGCTCTTTTCTATTTAATGGAGACAGGTGTGATTTGGGTTTTATCCCAGTAAGTAAGGACCTTATACATGACATAACAGGACTGTTTAGGGTATCTTCAGGATCAGATTGTATGAAAATTCTGCATTCATCATTTGATGTTTCATATAAATGAAACCTAAGTTTACAAGACTACATAGGTACTTTAAATAAAATAAAGTTTTAGAAGTCATTAAAAGCTTATCGCCACCATACAAACTTTTGTCATGCTGCATTTTCTGCACAACATACAGGAAAAAACACAATTGAAGTACACATTGTTCTATGTGAAAAGGATTTGTTTCTTGGGGGATTATAATTTTATTTTTTAAAAAATTACCTAAAAATATTTGCTATCTGTATTCTCAGCCTTAATATATTTTGGTAATATCTCTTTTTGTAAATAAACTTTGATTGTTTTATTTCCATTTTTCTTGACCACTAGAAAAATCAAAATTATAGAATTTAATTGCATCTTCTGTTCAAATTAGCTGGAAAGGGGAACTTTTGTCTTTCAGTATTGTAGGCTGTAATGCTACTTCTGAGTTTCCAGCCATGTGTCTATGTAACTCAGTGGTGAAATAAATGAGGAAGTGTGTATGCTATGCAGTGTGTTCAGCCTTATAAAAAGTTTAAGTCATAAAAATGTAAGTCACATTATTTATTGAACTTTGTGGTCTGAATCTTTCACATAAGAAACTTATTTTCTCACCATTTGCTAAGAGATAGATAGATTCATAGAATGGTTTGCATTGGAAAGGACCTTAAATATCATCAAGTACCAACCTCCTTGCAGTTGCCAGGGACACCTCCCAGTGTCCATTATATTATTTTTATAATATAAAGTTCCATTTACAAAAATAATTGGTGATCATTTATGGGAAAACATGCACATTTTCACCTTTAACTGTTGTGATGATAAGAAATTCAGTTTAAACCTATTAAAACATTTTCAAAACACATTGTTGTCATTTTTCCCTAATTCTCCTGATTTTATGCTAGAAAATATATGTGTCTTCAGTAGGTATGCATAAGAAAAGCATAGATTCTCTTATCAACCTGTCTTTCCATGGCTGTACTTGACAATGTACAGACATTTTGTCTGACTTACTTGAATTTTAAATCAATTGAATTGTTTAATAACCACAAATGAACAAATTAGAACAATGGGGTTTTAATAAAATGGTTTCCCATTAAAACATGATCTTAAAAAAGTACAACATCAGCTTATTAAGACTACACTTAAAAAAGAATGAGCACTGGTAATCAGCTGAGGGTGCTTAATTTTTCACTAAAAATTTTAGTAGAAATCAATGTACAGAAATGACTGAATCTAAAAAATGTGGAATATTTATATGTTGTTTCTTAAAAAGCATCTATAACTATGTCTGGTGGGTTTTTTTTAGGAATTGAAAGCATTAAAAAGCATATAATATAAGTATTATCTATATCCTTAAAGAAAAAATAAGTTATGTATACATCAGCCACATAAACCACAAATTAACCAAACTGAAAAAGATAAAACATAAATGAGTCAGAAATTACACTTCATAGTGGATTTGGCTTCCCAGGGAGGGGGTGAAGCCTCCGTCCCTGGAGGGGTCTAAGAAAAGAGTGGATGTTATATTTAGTGTCATGGCCTAGTTGACAAGGAGGTGATAGGTTGAACTCAGTGATGTCAGAGGTCTTTTCCAACCTAATTGATCCTGTGATTCTGTGATATAGGGAAGGAATACTGTAGAAGTTTATATCTAGGGAACTGAATGAGAATTGTTATTCTCCTATTAGATGTCAAATCTCCTGCAGAATTTTATAGCACTTCTATCCTCTATTAAATTTTACAGGAAGCTAAAAAAAGCCTTCTAGAACAGGTAGTAAGTTATAAAACACTTTTCTCATAGAGGTTAGTAAGTCCCAGAGGCCTTCTTAAAGGCACTGAAGCAAAACACATGATGCTGATTTGATGAAAATCACAAATTTTACACAGACAACTTCTGACTCAAGAATCAGTATGTGCTTGATTCCCTAGCTGGTGGGAATTGCATTAGTCAGTGTTTGCCTCCAAGAAGACATTTGCCTAGTGGTACTACGATGTTATCAGTTATTTATATTTGTTGCCTAAATTCTGTTCTTTATCAGCTAAAGTCAAGATTTCTGGAGATCTAGCTGCAAGGTCAAGAACTGTTAGATCACTGTGTGCATATATGCCAACAGAAAAATTATGGCTTTAAATCTAGGGCCGGAATTAATTTCTGATTCATGTATGTATTGTATACCGAGTACAACTTGAGAACAAAAGTAAACAGCACTCTGCAGAGTCATACTTTCTCGTGGCAGGCGTGGGTGGTAGAGTGCCACAGCCTTCCTGGAAAAATGTCTTTGGACAGACACCCCCAGCTGCACAGGCACGACTTGTCTTTGCCAGAGTGGTTTTAACTCTCCTGTGACTCAAGCTTTGGGCAATGCTGAAGAAGGGACAGCAGTCCATATGGGGTTCCACCAAGAGAATCTTTATTCTTCTATCTGTGAAGGGGTCCAGGGATAGAGAATGCCAGGGAAGGTCTGAGGGAGCAGGGATTATATGGGAAAAGCAGGGGGTGGGGTAGAGCATCAGGGTGAATTGGCTGAGGGTTCAGGGGTGGAGCAAGGGGGAAGGACCAGTGGGGTACAGCAAATTTATGTATGGCAGAAAACCATCATGGAAGGGATCAAAACTCTCTGTAACAACAAAGGATGACACCTAAAGGCTCTCTTTCCAGGGGAGTATTGTGGACCCTCTCCCAGCTGGCCCACTGGCCTACACAATACTTGAGTATATTTGAGCTACTGTCTATTTATAGAATCATAAAATCATAGAGTGGTATGGTTTGAAGAAGATTGTAAAGACCATCTAGTACTAACCCTCCATGCCATGGGCAGGGGCACATTCCATTAGACAAAGTTGATCAGGTCCCTGTCCAGCTTAGCCTGGAACACTTTGAGGAATAAGACATCCACCACTGCTCTGGGAAACCTGTTCTAGTGCCTCACTTCCTTCACTGTTACAAGTTTAGAGTCTCATACACAGCACTAAACTGGGTGACATCCATCAGCTTGATGCAGGTGCACTCAATACAAGCAATCTTTGTATAATTTGTATAATTGTTGGTGCCTAATATTTAGAAATTCTGTTCTATGAAAAGAGTCTTTACAATCAATTAAAAATAGCCAAGATGATAGCAGATTTGAGTTTGATAAATAAATTATATGGTAATTAATTAAAAATAATGATGGGATTCCACTGAATATGTCTAAGTATACTAAGTATATGAAAGTCAAAGGCAATCAGGGACCCTGAGGTATACTGATACAGCTTCTCATGTCTCCAAGGCTTTCAGATAGTTCCTTCTAAAGCAGATTTGTCTGGGAAAGCACTAATTGACTTGGACTTAGCTAATGCGCTGGCTTCTGACAATGTTATAAGAAAATGTTATCTGCTTGTTAGGGTTTGAATTTGTGACACTTGAAAGAGGCAGATCAAAAACTCCCACTTGTAATCTATACTCTTGAGAAAATCTAAATATTTTAAGTCTTTCATAGTCTTTATTAATTTTTCTGAAGCAATCTTTATTTGGATGCCCATGAAAATTTATCTTAAATAAAAAATTTTCTTATGTCAGTTCTGCTGGACGCCAGGTCAGAACTCCTGACTAGTCTTTTTAGATAAGTCATCATGAGTGTGACAGTCATTCTCTTTAAAATATACCCTGTAGGGTAGAACAGTATAGTAATTGTCACTTACTTGTGGCTGAAAGGAAAGATTTAAATAAGTCTTCTTTTCCTTGTCCCTAAAAAGAAATAAAGGGGTATGAAGACCACAGGACCGTATTCCAGGCATGGGATTAGATACGCCATCACATAGAAGGTCTGCTATGGACATAACTCTACCCATTAGAATTAACTCATTAGCTGTGTTTTTTAACACTGATGCAGTGACAGAGTGTGGACATCTTGCTGCTACAGCTAGATTCACTACAAAATGCTACATATAACTAGTTACATAATCCAAAATTTATGTACATACATGTGTATTTATATAGCTATACCTGTATACACATGAAAGATAATTCTGTATAATGAAAGGAGATTTAACTTGATAGTTAGGCACAAACGCAGCTAAAATTGCACTCATCTGTTTGAAGTGTAATGTTCAAACTGGATACTTGGGATTCTAGAGATTGCAAAATAGTCTTAAAAATACTTTGTTTCTTTATGTATGTCACATTGTTTTGTCATGGCCTGTTACAGTAGTACCATTCAAGACAGTTTGTGACATGACACAATGTGACATATTCTGACCAAAAAACAACATTACTTCATACAGAATGTCAGAAATTTGCATTAAACACAGGATTTGTTTTGAACTACCAATATGAATTTCAACTACTAAGTATGACTCCTGTTTGCATAAAAGCTAAAAAATTCCAACACGGTGTAGCTATACTGGGGAATTTAGAATACCTTAATTGATCAAAAGATTACAGAGAAGTTTAGCAAGGAGTTATAAATGAAAGTTCATTTAAATCATATCTACAGATCCATCCACAATTTACTGAAAAAAATAATTACAAGATTAAAAAAAAAAAAAACAGGCATAGTCTCACTTAATGAAAAATCATTACTTTCAACTTTCCTCATAGCCTCCAAAAACATTTAAAAACTCGCATTAGTTGTTAGTCCTTTTATATTCTGTTAATGGATTTTTAGCTGTCAATGTTGTCTTCAGAGGACATCATCCTTAATTACTTTCACTTCTCATTTCAACAAAGACTTTAGGGAGTGGTTTATTAATCACCAAACAATTAACAATTTTACTATCATTTCTGTCATAATTTAAGGAAAAAAAAAAAAAAAAGCATTATGAACAATGTTTTTGCTGGGTATATTTTGCCCACTCTCATAATGTGTATTTTTATAACATTGCTGGCTTATGGCTACTTTATTAAAATTTCATTTATAAGAAAAAGTTATAGGATGAAAGCATACTTTCAGAGAAAATTTCTTAGAAACTGATGTAGAAAAGTAAAGAAAATTATTTTATACAATGAAACTTCAGATTCGAGCTATTTCATAGTTCTTAATAAGAAGAAGCCTTCAGCCTAAGATGGAAATATTTTCTGTCCCATAAAATGTTTGTGTCATTAAGTAAAGCTAAATCTTAAAGAATTTTGACAGTTTCCTATAAATCAAAGAGTCTAGAAGAAAAATATTTTATACAATCCTCACAAATCCTTGTCTTTAAAATAGACATTTGACAGCCTTTGTGGTTAAAGCCCAGTTGTAAATTAAGCTCCATGCTACCACTCACTCAATCTCCCTGTCTCCCTCTCTACTCTGTCTCCCTCTCCACCCTCTCTCTTTCCTGGGAGAATGGAGAGGAGAATAAAAGTAAAACTTTTATGTTGGCATATGAAGAGTTTAATAATTGAAAATAAAGTAAAATACAGTAATAATGGTAAAAAATAATAATGATACTAATAATGATACCAAAAAGGGAAAAACAAGTGATTCACAAACCAATTTCTCACTATCCACTGACTGATGCTAGACTCTCTTTCCCACCATGTAATCCATGACTCTGGCTTTTCTCCCCCGTAAGAGTCTTTCAAGCTGGAACAATGGTATGAGGTACTGGATTGTTGCATGCTGCACATTTGAATCAGTTCTGATTTTGTAATTGCTACTCTTGTTTAGTTTTATCCAAGTTCTTTCTTCACTGGTGTGAGTGTGACAGCTAGAGGAAAGACAGGTTAAGAACCCCAGAATGCCACAATCAATGTCTCAATCAATGTCTGAATCTCAATTAATTGGGGTGGTTTACATTTGTTTGGTTGGTTGGTTGGTTTTTAATTCTACCTTTGTGATCCATCATTTCTATTAATCTGCTACTTGTGGGTTAGATGACTGGATAAATATCTTCTCTCTCTGAATTGAAGATTATTGTTCTTGTTTAAAAAAAAAAAAACCACCTTTGTTTTATCATATTTCTGGTTTGAACTAAGGATATTGCATTTTAGTTATAACTCAGACAAAACATTAAAGAATACTTTCAATTTGAACTAAGTAATGTCAGTTTTAAATTATTTCACATTTTTGGAAATAGAAAATTAATTCAAGGAAGATTTTAAATATATTTCATGCATAGGAGTTAGGTTCATACTTTCAGGTCTATCAAAGTTGTCTCAAACAAAATGTGTGATATGAATTCTTTATAGTTTTGTTCTGCTTTACCTTTCTCAAAGCTGAAATGGGAATATTCATTTTTGATTGATCTACACATGAAACAACACTTTATTCAACCCAGATATAATTCTCTCAAAAAGTAACTAGGAGAGCAACCCAGCAACTCCCATCAGCAACTCATGGTACTTGTCTTATTGAAGTGCACTGCAGTATAAAAGAAAGAGTAGGATGGAATTTTGAGAAGCAAAATATTACTCATTAAATTTCATCTTCTTCATACTCCCTAGCCCCTCACCTTCCAGTCCTGAAATATTAATGTGCAAAACCCAAAACTTGACTAGTATTTCCAGAATATAAAAAATACTTTGAACATTTGGTCAGATAAAGCTTTAACAATTTAAAAATTACTTTTAGAAGACGCCTAACTACCATCCAGGGTATATTAACATAGTTTTTGGATTGCTTTTCATCAGAAAACATTATAATAGCAAGA
The DNA here is from genome assembly GCA_032173965.1 of Sitta carolinensis. Lineage (NCBI taxonomy): Eukaryota > Metazoa > Chordata > Aves > Passeriformes > Sittidae > Sitta > Sitta carolinensis. The sequence continues at coordinate 32,965,291 of CM063283.1, forward strand.
TGATCCCTAAAAATATCATCAGTTCTTACCTTGTTCTGTATCATCATTATTAGTAGCAACATTATTAATAATATTGTCATTAGTTTCACACACTACCTGTCTTGGCACATTATGAATTGGCATGAGCTTCATTTTGTGGATATTTTTTTTTGTTTGTTTGGTTTTTTTCCTTAATAGATTACCTCTCTTTTTATCCTTTCCATTCAGAGGAGTACAGATATGGAACTCAGAATGCTTTCTTACCTTCTTCATATAGTGGTTGTCCAAAGAGTAATAAGGAATTGACAGTATTGTAATGATCTGTGGAGACTTTACTTCAGAATTCAGTTGAGATTTTATAAAATTTGTGCCCAAATATATTTCTAAATATTCTTTCTAAAAATCTTGATCATTTCAACAGTTCAGTCTTATGATGCACAAAACCATAAAATACTCAATAGTCTCTGAAAAGAAATCAAAAACATAAGACTGGTAAAAATCTGTGTAGAGATGAGCACTGAAGTAGGATTGTAATGTGAGAAAACTACTGATTTTTTTTACCCACACATGCAAATTGTTTCATGCTGATTATGTTGAGAGAGAGAGAGACAGAGAGACAGAGAGAGAAAGAAAGGAAGGGAGGGAGGAGGGAGGGAGGAAGGAAGGAGGGAGGGGGGAGGGAGGAAAGGAAGGGAAGAAGGAAGAAAGGAAAGAAAGGAAGAAAGAGAGAAAGGGAAGAGGAAGGAGAAAGAAAGAAAGAAAGGAAAAGAAAGAAAGAAAGAAAGAGAGAGAAGAAAGAAGAAGAAAGAAAGAAAGAAAGAAAGAAAGAAAGAAAGAAAGAAAAAAAAGAAGAAAGAAAGAAAGAAAGAAAGAAAGAAAGAAAGAAAGAGAAAGAAAGAAAGAAAGAAGAAAGAAAGAAAGAAAGAAAGAAAGAAAGAAGAAAGAAAGAAAGAAAGAAAGAAGAAAGAAAAGAAAGAAGAAAGAAGAAGAAGAAAGAAAGAAAGAAAGAAAAGAGAAAGAAAGAAAGAAAGAAAGAAAGAGAAGAAGAAAAGAAAGAAAGAAAGAAATAGATTGATATGGTTAGTCATTTAGCATCAATCCCAGGAGACAAAGGATTGCTATGTTAATATTTCATCCTAAATCATAGATCACCTTGGATTCACTCTTATAAGCTTGCTAATCTGCTCTACACCTTCTTCTTAACTACTCTCTCATACCATCTTGCATTCTAATTTACTAAGTACCAGACCTTTTGCATGCTTTGGAAAACTGGGGTTTAATCCCTTTATGACTTTAACACAGGAGCCAAACAGCTGCCAAGGTTATACTACTTCAATGAACACGAAATAACTACATCTAAATTCTTATAGTCTTGAGGCCCATGTTTTCATTGTTTTCAAGACCCTTGCTGTCGTATCAGGTGTATATTCTGCTACACTTTATTCTGATTCTGAAGTCATAGATGGCTCACTTAATGAAAAAGAACTGATCAGAAGTGAATTAATTCCTTATTTTATTTTGCCTGAACAAGCAACTTTTGCTCTCCTTATAAAACTGCCTTCATCTCAGCCCATGGGTTTTTCACTTTTACTCTTCCAATTCTCTCCCCCCAGTCACTGTAGGGAATTACAGAGTGACTTAAGAAAGGCAAATAAAATTCTAGGAAGATTGTGAAAGATCCTGAGCTCTGTTATATCTGTTTTGTTATCTGTGGTCTTTTACAAAAATCCATGACTCCATGTTTGCTATGGTAGAGTCCCATGCCCCATAACACATTTCTTCAAACTGTGTTGCAATGTGAGGAACTTGAACCAGATGCTAAACTGTAAGTTATACAGACAGTAATAATAAAAGGGATCTCAGCACTTTAAAGTAATAAGAACAGCTTGATTTATTGCCAAGATGAATGAGTCATAAAGTAATATCCCATATATGAAAGTCAAAAGTTCATGTTCACATGCTTAAATGAGAAGTTGTGCACCTGAAATATGAGGGGGATCCTTGTATCTTGCTTAGTCACCCTTCTTTTTCTGCCTTTGTTGTGTTCATCCTATGAAGCCATGTCTTAGTTCGGAAGACAGGTATTTGGTACAGAAAACCAGGCCCCTCTCTTGGAATGGAGAAAGCAAACCTTGTCTCTTCAAATTGTTAGAATTTTGAAATTAAGGGGTGACACAGTGGTGGAGTCTGGCTAGCTCTCCCAGCGCTGAGCCGAGAGTGGCCACCCTCTGACTATGAATAGCCTGAGTGGGGGCAGTGCAGGGCTGCACTCTGCAGCACACCGATGTCCCTACACATTGAGACAAGAACGAGGGAGAGGTCTCTTGTATGGGTTCCAAAGGAGCTTATTCTTTGAAGGGTCCAGGGAAAAAAGACAGTTGGACAGGGATGTGCAGGGGTTTTTACACAGGGGCGCTCTCAGGGGCCGATACAAATGATCAACCAGGGAGGCAGGGAGGAGGGAGGAGCACAAGGCAGGGCTGACAGGACATTCCACCAGTGAGGAGCACACGGGAGGGACATGGGGCACGTGGGCCAATGGGGCATCGAGGATTAGGGGGATTCCAAAGGGGAGGAACCACCAGGGATTGGCCCAAGGAGGGATTGACAAGGAAGGTACTGTGTCTTAGTTTGGAAGACAGGTATCACTAAGGACAAATAGGATCCTCTCCTGAAATGGAGAATGAAAAAAACCCTCCTCTATCAGATTTGTTATAATTTTGGAATTAAGGGGCTCTCAGGCAAAGATGTGAGGATATGGATAACAGTTCTTTACTTGTGTTTAGCAAGGCAAAACAGAACAACAATAACTATGAGATGAACAACAGACAGAACCAGGGAAACAGTCACAGTTTTCTCTGCCGCTGGCACCCTTTCCCCGTTGGTGCAGTTCCCAACACAGGCAGCTGTGGTGCAGAGTCCCGGGATGCTGGAGATGGATCAGGAGCTCCCGGCGGTGGCTGGAGCTGCAGCACGAGTCCCGGCAGGCAGGGGGTGCGGGCTGAGGCGTGGAGAACACTCGGAGCAGGAGCGAAGGAACAGCGAGGGGGGCAGGAACTGCAGCGGCTCCGGCCAGGCAGACAGGGGCAGGGTCAGGATTGCCGGGACACACACGGAGAGACTGTGGCAGGAAACCCCGAACTCCGCTCCAGTGGTGCCAGTGAAAGAAAAATCTCCCCCTGCCAAGTTTGAAAGCCACAGCCTGCTGTGTCTTCTCCCCACAAGTACAACCCCAGCAAAAAAAGTGAAGTCCACGTGTTCCTCCCCTCCCTCCACCCAGGCCACTTCTTTTGTCTCTCTTAACTATCCTTAAGTACCCAGAGATCAGTTCCCTGGCAACTTATGGGAAAAAAATTCTACAAGAGAACCCAACCCCCAACATACTGGATCAATGGGCAGGGATATCATGAAAGACTGGGAAAGGGGCAGGAGTAAAGGGCAGGGAATACCATAAAAGGCAACTCGGGGGTGGATACAACACAGGGACAAACCAACTGGGGAAGAATATAAGGATACATAGGAACATACCAAATAACAATGAAACTGTCAATAACAAAATAATACAAGGAACAAGGGGCTCTCAGGCAAAGATATGTGGAGAGGAATAACAATTCTTTACATGTGTTTAGCAAGGCAAACAGAACAACAATAACTATGGCATTAACAACAAACAGAACCAGGGAAACAGTCACAGTTTCCTCTGCTGCTAGCACCCTTCTACTTTGGCGCAGTTACTGTCTCAGGCAGACAGAGTGAGGAGGAGTCCTGGGATGCTGGAGATGCATCAGGAGCTCAGCAACGGCAACTGGAGCTGCAGCAAATGTCCCAGCTAGCCAGGGGGTGTGGGCTTCAGAATGGAGAACACCCAGAGCAGGAGCAACGGAACAGTGGGTGCAGAAAGTGCGAAGCAGAGAGGGGTGAGGTTCAGAATTCCCACGGTACACACGAAGAGACGGTGGCAGGCCGCCCCAAACTGAGCTCCAGTGGTGCTGGTGAAAAATATCCCGAAATCAGAAACCCACAGCCTCACTGTTCCCTTTCCGAGCCAAGAATTCTCCAGAGAGAATTGATGTCCAGGTGTCCACCCTCTCCCCCAACTTCAGCACTTCTTTTTTCTTTCTTAAGGACCCATAAGTGCCCAGAAATTAGTTCCCTAACAACTTATGGGAAAAAATTCTATAAGAAAGAAACCCAACCCCCAACGAATCAATACTGATGTCTTTAGCCCAAGTTTCTGAGGTCGCGGCAGCAAAATTTCAGAGCAGTTTGAAGAGGGAAGTTGGGATCCAGTGGTCCCCTGCTTTCACTCCTGATTGTCCCTAACTATCAGCATGATTTCTGTTCCTCATTTCTCTCCTCAAAATAGGGGTGGTGATCTCATATGGCCTGACATATTTGATGTTTTTATGGGGAGCAGGACTTATCCTGGTTTCACTAGGCAACTTGCCAGTTCTGGTTCTGACAGCCATTTCTCCTGGCTCTTCTACAACCTTCTCTCTGCTCTGACAGATCTTACTACTTGCACATTTTTCTGTATTCCTATTTGTACAGCCATATCACAAATCACCATTTGCACCTTTGTAACTATGCATTATATTTCTCTCTCTCTCTGCTTAACCTTCTCATAAAATATTAATATACTCTTGAGTAATAATTATTAGTATTGTTAGCATGTTACAAAATGATTGTGCTCTGCCTCCATTACATTATTTCAATATGTTTGTGCCTGGGTTTAAAGTAAATTGACGTGGTTTGCCCCATCACAGGCCAAGAGTGGGCTGCTCTCAGTAACCAGCGCAAACCAAGATGCAGCTAGCTGTAGGGCATATGCTCTGTGGCTCAAGCTCTTCAGCACTGAAGGCAGGATCAAGGACAAGGGAGAGGTCTTCTGTTTGAGTTCCAAACAAGTTTATTCCAGGAGGGTTCAGTGACAAAAGATTCCAAACACAGGTGTACAGAGGTTTTTATATAGGGGAAGTCTTAGGGGCAGATACAAATCTTCAACCAATAGGGTAGGGAAAGAGGAGGAGCAACAGGCGGAGTTTACAATATATCAACCAAAGTGAAAACACCGGGGGGGACACAGGTCACATGGGCCAATGGGGCATCCAGGGTTGGAGGATTTCCAAAGGGGAGGTACAACCAGAGATTGGCCCAATGTGGGATTCACAAGGAAGGTTCAGGAGCAAGGGACAGAGTTACAATGACAGGCAGGGAAGGTGCTGGAGCAAAGGGCGGGGAAAAAAATGAAGGGCGCTTTAGGGAGGATACAACTCAGGGATAAAACAACTCAGGGAAAATATAGGGGTACATTGGAATGAACCACTGTCAATAATAAACTATTAAACACGCACCGCAACAGTAAATATTTTTACAACTTATTTAATATTTGCACATGACTTTGTAGTTGCACCAGGGTTCTGCTTTGGCTAGTTCATAAATTAAAAAATAATAACTGTTATAGAGAAGAACTACACCCATAAAGATAGTGAGAAAAGATGATGTAATTGAAAACTTGCCCTAACTTTATGGGGAAAAGATTTCAGTGAACAGGAAATAGTTACCAAGAGTAGGTAGTAAATAAAACAAAATAGTAAATAAATATAATACAGAGAGGATCAAAATGTCATTAAGAAGCAAAAAGTTCAACATCCACAAGACAGAAGGACACTACTGTCTTTTCAGTAGACCTTTTTAAAGATATGTATTTTTGATTATCAGAATCAAATTAACCTTCCAAATTATCATGGGTTTTTTGTTGTTTTTTTTTTTTTTTTTCTGTTTTCATCCTTTCTGCATGTATTTTTATGTAATACAATCAATATTGTCTATATAGGTATTGACTATAACATTACTTACTGATAAATTTGAAATTGTCACAGTTAATGGTTTTCAGGTACAAAACTGCAATAATGTATTATAATGTTTATAGTTTGCAGTTAAAGAGAAGAATATATTGATACTTCAAATATGGGTTATACTGATTACCTACATGTTCAATCTCTTTAATCCATTGAACAGTATAAATCACTAAAAGATTTAACAAGGAAATATGTTTGAGTATCTAGTTTTACTGTATTAAATCACTTCATCTTGCATAAATGTTTGGATTATCATTTTATATATTTTACTATACGAAACACAAATGAAAAATTTTCTGCTATGATAAGACCTAACACAGTAAATTAAACTTTTTTTTCTTTCATATTGAAACCAGTCATCTGCCAAAAGAGTGAAATTATGTTAAGTAATAAATCTTCTGTATAGTAATTTATGTGGGAGATCATAAACTATCTTATATAATTTACAGTCTGCTAACATTTTGTTAGGAACTGACACTGACAAAAACTCCTCTCTAATAGAAGAAGTGATCTTATGAAGTCCTATCGTAGTGGGAAAGAGGTTCTGTTGTGATACATTGGGGGCATTAAAAGACAGTCTGGTTGCTCTTCTAAACAAGCCCTTTAATGAAAATGTTTATTTAATCAGAATATTATTGTTTCTATAGACCTAACCCTGTGTTCTGTCAGATTTATCACTTTCTGAGAAAATATGACCCTGAAGTCTGATGTTTTGATTGGTACAAAGTCATTTTGTTTTGTTTTGATTGTGGTTATTTTTTACACCTTCACTGAAAAAAAAATGAGCTAAGATTGTTTCTCTGTGCATTTACACATGAATTTCAATAAATTTGAAAGGACATAAAAATACCACCAATTCTCTAATCATTAGCAGAAGCAAAACCACTTCTAGTGTAATAATTATCTAAGCCAAATATTTATTAATAATGTGACCAATCTAATTACAGCTTTATTGTCTCTCAGTTATATTAACTCTCATGTCTTTTCCAGCAGATATCTTAAATGAATAATTAATTACTTACAGGAAGTGTACAAACTCCAAAACCAAGCAGTTACACAACTGTGACTAGTGATTAATCAGTGTTCAGGAAAGTAAAAGATCATTTTGGATATTCTTTTTTTTCATTATGAATGCTCAACTCATGTCCTTTTGATGAGAATTACTCTATAATGGAAAAAAATAAAGGGCAGATTTCTCATTTCTTTTTGTAGGCCAAGAGCTAAAGTGAGCCATAAGTACTCTAGAGAGAGATTGTAGATAATTTGTGGGATTTGTTAAGCTTTTCATTCTGTTATGAATGGGCAGACTTAGTAGTAAAATATAGGTTTCTGAGTGACCACTCTCCAGGGAAGTGGTCACAACATTAAGCCTGCCTGAGCTCAAGTATTTGGACAATGCTCTCAGGCACATGGTGTGATTCTTGGCATGCCCTGCATAGGGCTAGGAGTTGGACTTGATACTGATGCGTCCTTTCTAGCTTAGATGTTCTATGGTTCTAGGAGAGTTTCCCCAGACAGATCCCTTGGCACTGCCAAATGCTGGGGATTTGCCATAGCTATGAGACAGCTAACCAAGGATATGTAGCAATGCACCTTACCCAAAGTGCAATCTGAAACTCACAAAGCTCACAAAAACACACAAAATCTTTCAGCATTTATTATTTCACGCAGAAATCTCTCCCTGTATTTTATTTATCGCCAAAGTGTTGTAATTTCATGATAGTAGTTACACACAGTTGACAATGTAGTTGCCACCAGAATTGCTAAAGCATTGAGACTCTCTGCTCTTATGATCTGCTGGAACCTTTTAAGTCAAAGAAGCTAAGTACTATTTAAGAAGAATTAGCAGATATATGTCCTAAAGAAGCATATTGGCCCAAGTTGTTTTTTTTTAAATCATCATCAAAATATTCACAGAAAGAGAAAAGAAACAGACTTTTGACTTCCAGCAGCACATGGAATCTATGACAGATGTAAGTCATGAGTATGCAGATACTCCAGTGTTTCAGTAGGTACCTGGAATAAGAAAAATAGAATGAATATAAAATAAGAAAGAAAGCAGCTACTAACACTAAGGTGAAAGTCTACATATCAGTCGTTGCCACTGTGTCTGCTAATCTGGAGTAACTGCAAAAAATAGTCTTAAAATGTTTTTTTCTTTAATGATGCTAGAAATAGTTTTATTCTTCTATTTGAAAGAAGGGAGCTATTTACAATTTATTTGTTCTTTTGTTAATGGTGTTTTAAATTTGCCTCTTGTATTGGTCAGAAAATTAATTATTTCAATAGAAAATTATTTCTCTATATCTCACAGTGAAATGATTGTAATTGTTTCTTAGAAACCTGCATTATTGTCTTCGTGATTCTTATATTAATCCTTACTGGCACTACTGAAATATTTTTATCCATATTTTCTCCCACGAATAATACAAGCTTAACAGAACACTCCTTATTTACAATGTCACGAAATCAAGGAAGGAAGAGCCTGATGCAGCTCTCTTTTAAATGCTTTGATTTGATTGTTGAAATTCTGGGAGAAAACTATCTTAAGAACTAAGATAATGATATCTTAATGATATCTTAAGGATAAGCTAGAGCAAAATTTGGAATGAAGGTGTTTCCATCTTCTTGTGAAACTCAAGAAATTTGCAGGTTAAAGAGACAAACAGAGCCTGTCTTGTATGACGACATTAGTTCATGCAGAGAAAGATGATTGTGAAACTACAAACATTAGTTTGCATCTTACATTTTTTCTATTTTCTAAGCCTTCATAAAAAGGTGAAAAAAAATCTCTATATATTATATCTATATCTATCTATGTATATATCTCTCACATTTGTATGAAATCAACAGTACCAACACTAACATTCTTCCTCTATCTCAGATCCATTTTCACTTTTTGGAACTTGAAACTAGAAACTACAGGGTTTCTTTAAAGTGTTCTTTTAAAGTGTTTTGTGGAAAAATAAAAAGGAACGAAAAGCAGAATATATTTGTATTGGGTTCCTGTGGCAAGTTATTGCTATTGAGGAGACTGCCATAATTTATGACCATCCAGAAATGATCATAAATTTCTTAAAGTTCTATCTATTTTGTAAACAAAATTTATCAGTACCTGCTGATACTTTAAACTGTCAAATTAACTTTCATTGTTTGTATATAACAATACAAAAAAGAGATTTGAGAAGCAATTTTTTCATATCAAGAGAGTATTTATATTTATGGACATTTAACAATACTGCAAGCAGGAAAGGCAGAACAATGTTGAAATTATGGCATAGCTTGTCAATAGCCAAGATGTAATTAATGAGGACATCCTTTGCCCCACTGCTGAAATTATTGCCAGTGAAATATTTCAAAAGCTGTAGAGGGCTTAAGTGGTTATGCACCACATCTGATTTACTGCTCTCTGGATATCTCCCGTCTGTTTGCACAGTCTGTGCAAAGAGCATCATTTATATGTTTTTTGGTTTGGTTTTCTTTAAGGTGTTTTTGAAGACTATCTTACACCAGCATTTTTTGTAGAAAGTAAAGCTCATATGGATTTACAGGTGGGCTTTCATTGTCTATACCCAGGCATCTGTTTTCATTTAAGATGGCAGGCATTATCTGAGACAAACCTTGTAGGTACCAAGCAGGACCTACCAGGCATTATGTGCTGATTTTTAACAGAGTTTGAAGCACAGGCAGGTTAACCAGGGGTATTTAAACACACAGTATATGTTTTTGTACAGGCAACTGAAATGAATGCTGAATACCCTCAAAATGTTTAAAAAAAAATAATAAGAGTTGCAGTTCAGCCCCTCACTCTTGCTTTTTAATTTATTATCTTTAATAGTAGGAGTAACAATAATAACTTAAAAATAAATTTAAAATAATGTGGGAATAGAAGGAAATACATAAAAATTGAAGCAAAGATAAATATGGAGAATAGCTCTTTAGATCTTTGTTTAACTAGAAAGATAAACCATAGCCATGGTCAAAATTATTGCTGAAGCAAATCGTGTCATAGGCAGCTTGCCTATAGCAATCTTGTGCAATGTTTGGTCAGATTCAAATAAACACTGTTCTCTATGACATAGTTCTTTTGAAAATTTAAGAGAACTTTGAAATCTTTAGCTGTTTCAATAGGTTTTGATTATGTCTAAAGAGTCAAAAAGATACCTTTAAATGCTTAAAATGAGAAAGAGATATTCAAAATGTTTATAATAAGACCCTGATAGGTCTGAATAGAGCTTCACCAGTTAGCTATTTCCATTGTTTTCCTTTACTTTTTTTTTCAATCAATCAATTTCCAGTTATTTATTATGATTATGTTACTGAAAGAGTAAAATAATTAAAAGTTTAATCTGTCTTTTAAACCTTTCTGATTTGTGTTACTGACTGTTCCATTAGCAGGAACCTAAAACATAAAAATAGGTAAAAAAATATCATAAAACTAAAAGTATCATTGAGAAAGTAATTTTGAGTACTTTTTTTTGTATGTTGTCCTCAATATTCTGTTCGGTTTTATGAAAACAAGTGAAAAGAAAAGAAATAGTCTTATTCCCCATTGAATTTTCTTCCTTATTCCTTGGGCAAACTTCAGCATGACAGTTTAATATATCTTTTCTCATTGTGATTTGTCAAGGTTGTCAAAATCACCAGAAGTATAGACACTTTATTTTCAAGGTTTTCCCTGTCTTCTTTTTTTTTTTTTCTTTTTGCTTGTTTGTTTGTTTTTGCTTATAATTATTTTCAATAGTACCCAGAGTGAAAAAAAAATAAAGATCAACATCATAATAAATGAAAATACATCAAGCAGTCATGGCACTATTGTATATAAGATAGCTTTTCTTCGCAGCCATAAAATAAAGAATATAGCCAAGTTAAAACGTATATTCTTTATGTGGAAATACATGACTGATTATGATTTGCTATTTATCTTTGTGATTGAGAGGCACTTCAATTTACAAGTGGCACTATTATCAAGAAATTATTAGTCCTTCACTATGAATGACAATAGGCTAGGCCTGTCATTGAATCACCATGGGTGAAATTCAGTCTGCTACAGAGAGCCAAAAGACTTTCCTGTATATCATTCAAGCTCCACTTCAGTCGTATTTTAAGGGTTTTACTGGAGGATAAATGGAGCATGGGTTTTGTTTTGCATTTCTGAATGGGATTGCACTCCATTTGAGGATATCCCAACTGCATTCTCTGCAAGGTTTTATATGGCACTCATCGCTTCTGCATCTGAGCAGCAGTGCATTAAAGGCAGGAATAACATCTGTGGACCGCAAGTTCTGTCATTTTCTTCTCAAATATGTTTGAGATGCAGTTGTTTTGAGCTATTATTTTCAGAATTTTATAGGCAGACATGAACTGTCATCTGTTCATTGTTGTACATAATGCAGATGCAATGAAAATTGCGGAGACAAAGTCAAAGGTAGAAAATTCAAACACATTGCAGGAAGTGGTGTTATTTTGCATGTTTCACCATTTCTCTGAGAAAATTCTCTCCAAAAAAGCTTCACACATAACAAAAGCTGTTTTCTAGGAAACTAGACATAGCACTGAGTTCTTAGCTTTTTATTTTCAAAGTACTCTTTTCTCAGGATCTGGGACAAACTTTTTTCTCCAGCATTTTGCTGGACTTGATTAAAATGGCAGCTATTCCCAGTAACAGTAGCAGTTCCTCTGTTTATTCAGAATAGCCCCTCTACTTCTACTTCTATCAACTGATAATAGTCCCTGACACTTCTGCAGTGCCCCATATGTACTGCCACATTCTGTTGACACATTTCAGCTTCTGATAATTCTTACTGCTTCACTGACCTACTTCCAACTCGATCCAAAAATCACCTTGACCCTTGCTGAAATAAAAACAACATTCAAAACTGGACTGTTGCTAAAAAAAAAAATGCACATATTGATGACAGATCTTAGTGAACTCTGGAGATGGAAAGTCCTGATATGCTTTTATTCAGCACCTGAAAGATAAAATCACTTTGACCAAGTAAGCCCATGAAGGCTCAAAGTTTACAGTCACAGAGAGGACTGTGAATCACCTGGTGATCTAGAAGAAATGGTTGTAGAGAAAGAGCTCATGCTCCTTCTCCAAACTGCAGCAGCAGTTCAGGATTGCCACAAGAAAAACACCTCCTGAAGATCAAAAAAGGATATCTATGTAAACCAGTGTTTTGCTAGGCCTAGGTACTAAATGAAACTCAAATTCAGCAGAAAGAGAAGCTGTGAGAGTTTCAACAAAAAGAAGCCTGCCTCTCAGAATGTTTTTTCAGCTTGTAAGAATAATTGACAGAAGCATAAGCATATCTTTGGTTGAATTTTCTCAATCAATACTCTTTTTTCTTGTATTCCCATCAAAACACTGACTCTCTAATACGGAAGTGCTTGTAAGTATGGGCTCTAATGTATGAGGAAATAATGTAGTTATTCTAGGTGTTTGAAAGTGGTTTCAGACAACTCAAGTTTGGTAATTTTAAAAGAGCAATATTAGAATAGAGATTTTGTTCCTGCAAGAGTGAACACATGAAGAGAACGAGTTCTTGTTCTGTATCTAGGTATAGGAAAACTGACACAAATAACAATGCTGCTATAAAAAATAACAATGGTTTACACTACACCAGTGTCTTCTCTTTAGATCCCAAGTAAGAAATTACAAAAATTCAGGCCTCTTTCATTTTGCAAAACTCAGCAAATGAATCTACACATGATGTGTATTAATGAAATTAACTTTATCTAGATTTACACAGGATTAGTAACAGTATGTTATACAGGACTAAGTACAAAACTCCCTTGGATCTGGCTTAGATGTCAAGAAACATCTCCTTTTAAAAACTGAGAAAACACAAAATATTTGTTTTATATCCCCTTTTTGAACAAATGGAAATATATGATATGAATGGTTTGAAGATATGCCTGTCCCAGCCTAGGTAGGTGCTGCCAGGCCATCTCGCTGCTGCCTGTTTGGTAATAAGCTGAGATACAACTACTTTTTCACTGCATGAATAGAAAATCTTGGTGTTCAGCTACAGTGGCATAAAATTTGTAGGAATTCCATATTGTTTAGACTTGTAGCCCTCTCATGAAATTTACCTGTAAGTAGCTGTTGTATTCACATAGTCAGAGGACATTTAGCTTAGAGGAAACTGTGCCCTGAGAAGTCTATAGAAAGGCTCTACTTATTCTAAATGGGCTGAAAGCCTTTGTGGGTGGTAAAATGATGGAAGTCTTCCTCCTACACTTAAAAGTTTTTTTCATTTGCACTAAAAGCGCCATCAAATGTCTTCTACCCCCGGGTATTAATCCCAAAAATCACAGGAGAAAAGAAAAATCTGATAAGATTCTTATTTTGACCCTGGATAACTGAAGTATAAAGATTGATAGATCATCTTGTTCTGGCAAGCAGTAAGATTTCCTGTGCCTCTCCCAGCAGCAACTGGGCACATTTTGCATGCTGCTATTAAATCATCACAAAATTACATTAACATATTGTGTATTTATTTATTTTTTGAATGTGCTGTTCATAATGGCCATAATGGGAGCAGCACTGTTGTGAGTAATCTGACTAAGAAGTCCAGCTGCAAACTGTAAAGCAATACTTGATTTATCTGGCCACAGCAGGCACTGACTTCATTACATTACACAGCAGCCAGCAGAACTCAGCCATTACAATTATTCTGATGCTTTTCTGTGTTGCTGCTATTCATCAGAGTAAGCTTCACTTGTCATTTTCTTTGCAGTGGAAAATTCCCAGTAAAGCTAAATTTTAAGCATTTGCACAGTGCTATTATTGCTGATTAAAGTCAACTTTCAAGGAGGGCTCATGGTGTAAAAGGCTCCACAATCACACACAATAAAATTGCTTAGTCCCTGCTCTGAAAAGCTTACAATCTAAAAGGCACTTATCTTTAGAGGTAAGAGAAAGGTTTCATTAAAGGAATTGTAAATGCATTCAAATGCATTATTTGGCAAGTTGGAGTAGAATAAGCCAAGTAATCAAAGTAATGGCAGACAAACGTTCTTTAGTAAAATGTTTTGGGTAATACAAAAATTTTACATACTACTGGCAAACATTTGACTATAAAATGGTATACGTCTTCCCACCTTGCCCAGTTCCTACAAGGATGATGATTGCTAATCATCCCTTATATCTACCACATCCCATAAAATTTGCCTGGTTCAATCCACCTTGGCGGGAACTGCAGCTGAGAGTGTAGCTCCTCACAGAAGCCAGGAGGCACAATTACTGCTCAGACCACACAGTCCCTATGGGGTTGCAGTATGGACTTGAATCTGGGCATCTGTTTCCCCACAGTGGCACAAAACTCTCCCTTTTCAAATCCCATATGGCCTTTGAAATAACCAGCTGTGTCAGATGGACAACTCAGACTGCAGGGAAGGAGCAGTGCTGCTGCTTGAGCAAAGTGAGAGTTGTCTGTTCTGTGACAGGAGCACAAAAGGAAAGCATTAGTGGATAGATACACAGGTTCTTTGATTTCACAGAAATCTAGAAACAAGCTGAGTTTTCGGAACTGAAGAATGTAATATGAAGTCACTTTTGTGAAGTAATTAAAAGCTTACAAAGAAAGTTTAAAATCATAAATATAAAAACCCCAAAACTGTCTGTAAAATAAATGTGCTCATAAAAGAACTCCCTTGAAACCAGTGTTTAATAGGATCCTGATTTCTCCCTTGGCATTTTCTACTATTATGAAGGATACATCTTAAAACATTCAAGGCACTTTGCTTACCATAACTATCTCAAAACAAAGAGTGCAACTATTTGGAAAGCTGTTTGTCATGGAGGTTCGAGATGTGTACAACACATTTTTCAGTGACTAATTTGAGTTCCATCTCTCACAACTATAATGAAATAAAAATAATAAAATGGCATATAATATGTCCAGTATTTTCTACCCTGAAACTTCCAGCCATATTTTTTCATTGGTACCTTTAAAATGAAGTCTGTTATACATTTACACAGCAAAAAACATGTGCTACTTTGTGCAATTTCATTTGTCTCATCTCATTTTAAATAGCATTCTTATTAATGGCAGTGTTTAAATGGCAAAACACTGGCCAAGACTTAGCTAAGTAACTCAGAAGTTTATCACAAAAATATTGAAAAATTACATTTTCACATATTCTCATGATGGCAAAAAAAGAAAAGCAATACAAGTTACAGTGGGTATGCTTCCTTTTGCCTTTTTATTTTTTTTTTTTTTCCTCTGGAAGGAATAGGCTTCAAAATCCCTCATATTAAATGATGGAATGATTCATCATCATCAGTCCTATTTTGCATTTGAGACTGGATACACCTAATGCAGGAAATAAGGCCTTGGGTTCATTCGAGTAGCTTGATTCAGATTAAATTAGGGTTTTCTAATCATCTGAGAAATAATTCTGACATAGCTAAGCTGGCTATATTTGTCTGCTTCTCTCTGTAGTCTAGAGGGAAATGTTCAGTCTTTTGAAAACTCAGTTTCACACTGAACCTTGATCTTCTCAAGTGGACACTCCATTTTCACTTGCTATATCAAAAAATAAATAAAGCATGTTTGTACAGAAAATACTGTATTTTCCCTTACATCTGTCAAAGCTTCTTGGTTGACTAGAAAAATAAAGAATAGGCAGAAAAGCTGGAAATGAGTATAGAACTAATGTATTCACAGTTCCAGAGGATGACTTGACATAATGTGCTTATTAAGATGACATTGAAGAAAAAAATAACATAGGTTGGTTTTGGAGAACAATTGCTTTGTGTCTCATAGCAGGCATCAGATCAAGAACATGTTAGTTACATTTCAAAAGGTAATAACAATGTCCATTTTAAATTGAAATATCTTTCACATTTAAGATTGCTATTTCAGTGAGGTCATGGTAAAACAGTTTGGTTTCTAAAAGTGAAAAAAAGAAATAGGAAAGACACTAGAGATATTTAAGAACTGTAATAAAATACTTTAAGAAAAAAGATTAGGTATTTTTTCATCCAATTTTCACTCAAGAAGAAACTAAATTATTTTAATTAGGAATTAGTGGATACAAATTTAAGGCCATGATTATCAGAAAAAATATTTTCTAGTCAAACCCATTCATAAAAATCTATGGCTATGTTTTCTCAAGTCTGCTTTGTAACTGGAAATATGTATAAAACACAGTTCTTTGGTTTACATTTTAAAATGTTAGTTGTAACTTAGGCAAAAATATACTCACTGCTAATTTATAGAATTTCTTATATAGACATAACAACTATGTAACTATAAAGACTCTCCTGGAGATATCCATGACATTTAAGGTAGGTTTCATAGGAGAATTGCCTAAAGACAGGTATTTAGTGCTCTCAGAGATTCCCTATCAGGCATGCAGTTTTGTTTTCAAAAAGGTTTGAGTGTTTGTAGATCTTACCTGTGAGGCCTAGGCTGACATCATGAATACTGTACAAATTACCAGCTTCAGTAGACATCCACTTTTAACCCACTTGGTAGTTACATATTCTTCAATGAGCACAAACAGGAGGACTCAGCTTGGCTGACTCTGCATGCATTACATTTAATTATCACTTTACACAGGAGCCTTAAGTCACACAACCTTCAATGATGTCACTCTGTGATCCTTCCAATATGATGATATCAATGTCTTTATTTCCCTCTTACTTATATTACATTTACATTTACATTTGTATAACTAACAAATATGTTATCTAGTCACTATAAATTATCAAAATTTAGCTTCTGAATGATGAATAGTCAAGTATAAAGAATTCTATATCAGTACTCTTCTCCATATTTTGGACTTGTGTCTGACTGAGTGAATAAACTTAAGAATTTATTTCAAGCTAATATTCTCACTTTTGAAGTCTGTTGGCTTCAAAGAGAAGTGTGATTTTAAATGGCTTAGAATATAAGGCAACAATTTAGGCATGTGAGTTGGATGGAACAAACTATCGAAACGCTGCAGGAGCTAAACTGATAAATCAAGAAGACAAATTAATATGCTAATATTTGTATCAAATTTTTTTAATGATAATGAATTTACCTCAGTATTTTGAAAGTTTTGCTTGTTTAGATATAATAGATTACTAATTATTTAAAAGACTGTGTATTGAGAAGAAGTATAACATCTGTAGTCAAGCTGTGTTTGTGCAAGGACATCCGGTGCTTTTGGAAATGTTACACTGTATTAGACTTCCTGGGTTCAACGAACTATTTTATACACTGAAAAGTTGGTATTAGCAGCCTGATACATGTAACCATTATGTTTCCACACATCATCTTTCATTTTATATTACCAAAACATTTGATCTTGCACTAAAGGTATATCATAGCACTGATTTCTTGCTCATTGCCACCTATGAATGCTACATATTGAAAGTGGAGATGAAAATGCTGGAATAAAATGTTTCTAACGTTTAGGTATTGTTTTTACAGAAAACTTCAGGAGATTTTGAAATAATGCTTTCTTCTTCAAATACTGAGTGAAACGGATGGGAAAGAACACAGAAGAACTGCGCTTGTTGCAGAAGGTTTAATAAATTCAAGCAACAGCCGGTAGAGTTAATAGCTATTCAATTTGTAAGTTATGTAACACGTGTTTATTTATTACCGTCTTAATTAATTTATTTCTAACAATTCCTACTCCTGCTCCAGCAGGACACAAGACATGACTACATTAAAATTTTCATTGATTTCTTAAGCTGAGGTGGGATTCATCTCACCTAGCCTTAGACAAGTATAATGTAGATGTCTATATCTGACTAATCAAATATTATTTGTAGTCATTGCAAAACAAGTAAGTGTTTCTGAACCACTTGTTATGTAAGATTACTTTAAAAGTAGATATAATATATAATTATAAATCTTCCCACTGTTTTCAAAGGGAGCCTAAAGTGACCAATTTACTAAGAGAAGTATGTAGCTGAGCAAAGAAATCTAAACTCAAGTATCTGGTGTAAACGAATTTTTAAAAAATTTAAAGAGTAAAAATGCCTTTTAAAAACACTTGCAAACTCAGAAGTGCAATCTTACAGATCAAACTATAACATTTAGTAGCTTAAGACCCTTATTTTCTATGTGAAAATAATGAAGCATTTCATAGAGAATTTTTCAATTGTTCTACATTTGTAATCCAAAACCCTCTCAATGATTTAGGAGTGTTGTGTAGAACTAATCTACTTAGACATTTTGCAGGTCTCTGATATAGCCTTAATGTTGATGCCTATGTTGCTTTCTGTCAACACTATATGTTCATTGACTACATCAACAAAAATATGTTAAGATATTCAAGAATAATTTACAGATGCTGAAGCATCAGATTTAAATAAATGAAATCTACCAAGCAGTGTATAGTTTCTATCTGGAAAAAAAAAAAAAAAAAAAAAAAAAAAAAAAAAACCTTTCAAAGATTTATTATGATTTAGTGGTTCAATACTAGCGCCAATCCATGCAGTGACATGTAATTAAATAGCTGAGGACTTCATGCTGTCACAGTTGCAGAAATCTAGAGGGTAGTAAGTAGGAGGAAAACAAGTTAATTCGTGGATTAAACTGCAGAATTATTTTATTCATGTCTTGTTTCCTTCATTGTTTTTTGGTTCAAAATTTTCCTTTCACCAGCACATTGATATTAAAGTTGAGACTTTAAAACAGATGTGTAATATGTAAAGAATATTTACAAATGATCCAAAATGTTTTTCCAGATTTTCATTTCAAAAAGTATGGCTTTAATGCTGACTTGTCTGAGTAGTGCATCATTACATTCTGAACATCTCTTAGGAATGCTTAGCATGCTTTTCATAATTTTCTTAGTTTGAATTAAGCTACTTATGTTTTCGTGCTCCAAATCAAAATGTTATGATTCATTAAATTATATTAGGGATTTTCCATTAAAACATGTACATATTTATAAATTTCATACATCACTGTGCACAA
Organism: Sitta carolinensis; assembly: GCA_032173965.1. Taxonomy (NCBI): domain Eukaryota; kingdom Metazoa; phylum Chordata; class Aves; order Passeriformes; family Sittidae; genus Sitta; species Sitta carolinensis. The sequence goes on from CM063283.1 coordinate 32,984,063, forward strand.
AAGTAGACTACTTTACATTAAAAAAATTCCATCTATTTTCAAAATATTTTAGAATACTAACACTCAACTCTAGCAGTGTTTTGGGAAACATCAATGTATCCTGTTCAAAATCTTTGTCAAGTATCTGGTGAAGAAACAGTTCACTTCTCATGAAGCTTTCTTTTGACTGTATAGAGAAATGACTAGGCAATGTGAGGCTGGGGCCCCTGTCAGCCACAGAAATTGTGACAGACTATAGGAATAGGCCAACAGGAACATCAGGAAATTCAACAGTGGTACAGACAACCTGGGGAACAGCTTTGGGAAAAAGTCCCTGAGGAGAGTGAGCTGGAGTCAACAATGTGTCCTGGCAACAGAAATAGCAACAGCACACAGAATTGTGTTAACAGCAGAACAGAGTCCAAGGAAATTATTATCATCCCCTTTAGCCCACACTTATTAGGTCACATCAATATTACTGCATCCAGTTTGGTGTTCATCTGGATAGGACAGACATCAGTAAAGTGGAGTGAGTTCAGCAGAAGGCCACCAGAGCAGAGCAGAGCACTGTGAGGGACAATTGAGAGACCAGGGCTTGAGGTCTTGAAGACCACTGTACAGTGTAGGTTTCCCAGAGAGATTGTGCCTTGGGAGTTTCAAGACCCAACTGGACAGAAATGTCTTTGGAACCCACAGATGCTCTGTATCAAGAAAGAAGACAGACTAGAGTCTTCGTATATCCTCTTCCCACTTGAGTTCACCTATGCAGTGACATGGAGAAAAAGGAAATTTTTTCAAATTCAATGGTGAAGACACTCTTCTGGGATGGGAGAGCTTTTGAGATTAAGTGCCAAAAGAGGCCCTACAGATAAATGACTTTCTAAGATGTATTTAGCCTCTAATTATATTATAGTGATATTGCCAGTTCAGTTTTATGTCTCTGAACAAGCAGTGGATTACAGGCAGGTTAAATTAAGTTACATTCTAATAGGCACTGCTAAACAATGTCTTTATGTAGGGTTCAAGGCTAATGGCACCTTTTCGACTCTGAAAATCAGGCTACATTAAGTTTCACAGAAAGGGATCAAAACACTGTTGAGACACATTTAGGGATCTGCTAACATCTGGAGTCACTGTCTGCAAAATTCTCATACAGATCAGTCATGAATAAAGAGTCACATTTCTCTCAAGTTTGTGAAAACATTTAACATGAATGTAAATACATAGCAAAATATTCTGACACAGTAAGTTCTTGTTAGTTCAGTACTTAGGGCAGGCTTCATCTGAAGACTATAATTACTACTTTAAAATGCTTAAATAAAAATGCCTACTTCTGACCTACAGGCTTGACAAATGGTACGGTCAAATACATATGACCATTTGTGATGGCCAGTGTCACCCAGTATGGCTTCTAGTTTTTCATCCAGAAAAGTTAGGTTGCCCCAGAGATCCCTAGGTCTTGTGCCTTAACTCTTTTAATTCAACTAGGTGGTTGAATTAAGCTCAGGGGTTTTATATCCCAGCTGTAGTCAATGAATATCCAGAATCAAATTCAGTTTCAGAAACTTTAGGTGCATTTTAACATCTCACCTAACATCCAAGTGTATGTTGACAAGTTTTAAATTATCCATTCAAAAGTGTTGGCAGGAAAAGATGCTTGAATGAGTATTGTAGATGTAAACATTAATGAAATTCCACAGGATTTCTGTATAAAAGTTGTGCCATGAAGTTCACATTTGCTTTCTCTTCTTATTCTTTGATGAATGCCAATATGGACTTGAAGAGTTGGTAAAGGATACCACATGATTGCTTTCCTGCACACCTGCTTTCCATATGCTAATGGCGAGACTTGAAGCATATTTTATACAGACCAATCCTTGTCAGCAAAGCTAGCCAGGAGGAAACACTCACATATTTATCTTCATGAAGTGGAGGGAATCACATGGTAGGATGTCAGTTTCGGTTGAGTTTGAAGTTTAGCTGCATGGAGCTGTTTACCAGTTATAGATGTAGATATAATCTGATAATTTCTGAAGCATTTTTCAGCTGTATGGTATTTGAGCCTTGAATATATTGATATTTCTGGTAAAATGTTAGGAAATTAGGAGAATTCTAGAGACCCTTTAACCAATATTTTAACATAATAGGAATTTTACAGGACTCACTACCTAAAATCATATGTTTGTTTGTCTATGACAAATCTATGACATCCTTTGTTTACAGATACACTTTGCTGAATACTCAGTTTTCCATTTAATTCTTTGGGAGGTTTACAAGAATTAGCATGCAAGATTTTATTTTTTACTCTTTTCCCTTTTATACTGTTGTTTATTATAAAGATGGAAACCTACAGTTATATCTCAAGCTGTAAGACAATAGAAAAAAAAGGAAAAAGATAGAGATCAAGGCTCTGTGCAAATTTCAGCTGAATTAAAACATAAGTAAATAAATAAGTAAATCTGCATTATAACAGGATGAACTGTGTAACTACTCTTTTGTGGATCTCCAGAGAAGGCTGGAGTATATTCTGCTTGACTTGAAATTGAGTTCATTCAAAATACAAAAGAAATTTGAAAGAGAGATAAAAAACCAAGAGAAGTGAAACTCAATTTCAGTTTTTGACTTTAATTTCAGTCAATATTGTCCTGTGATATTACCAATACTTTTCTTCCAGAATTTTTTACTTTTTAGTAACTTCTTAGCATTCCTTGTTCCCTCTAATAGTCTTTAAACAAAAATGCTGCATAATGAAAATAGAAACAATTTCCAGTTTTCATTTACTGTGCATTTACCTAAGACTTCTCATCATGTAACAGTGAAATATATGAATATTTTTGTCCCTCAGAGATGTAAGTTTCATCATAAAAACTTCCCTTTATTTTTTAGGTGCTTAACTTTTTTATCTATTATGTACTACAGGAAAAAATAATTAGCTATGGAAGTGAATGCATACATGTACATCATATATTTTTGTAACGATAAGAAAATACTTCCTCCTTGATTTTTTATGAGATTAAACTTTCCATTTCTCAAAGTGAGGTAGTGGTCGCTTGTGTTGACCTAAGTATCTCAAAAATTGAAGAGCTTGCTGAAGTAATATTAGGGAATTTTTTTAGTAACCCCAAACATATACAGCTGATATGAAGTGTCTAGTCTGTGTATTAAAAATGCTGCCCTTCATAGAATGGACAGCTCTGAATATATAGAATTAGAAACTGCAAGTTATAGCTACTGCTCCTCTTAGCAAGTATAATAAACTATCAATCACAATTACGAACACAAACTGTAATCAGATTCCTGGCAGGTGAAAAAAAAGACAAAGAAAGAACTCCTAAATGAAAGAGCTTAATGAGCAACACAGCAAGATGTAAAGAAAATTGTCTACAAAATTCTAAATCAGAATGATATTTCTACAAGCAATTTGTCAGAATCCAGAACATTCCTCTGACTGACCTGGGTGATCAGATACCCTGGCAGGGGTCTCAGAGACCCTGGAACAGAGTCAAAAAAACCTGTGCATTTGACTTGAGCCCATAGAAAAAATTACCAACCTTGTATGAAGAATTAGAAGACACAAGAGTTTGAGTAGAGTGATAGTTAACTTGTCACAGGGTGAAAATGTAGATTTTAGGGGTTTTATAATAGGGGTTTAAGGGTCAAAGATGGAGGATTTGGGGCATGTCCCTCCCCTTTTTCTTGGTCTTTTAGCCTCCAACTTCTGCTGTGGTGGTGGCACATTTTGATTGGTTTAGAATAAAGGTACACTGTCTATATAGGTGATAGGTATTGGAAAATTATTGTAAATAACAAATACGTAGATTTTAATATAAAAGATAAACACCAACCAGAGGGCAGCCAGTCTGCTCCAACTCGACCTGCAAGATGGACCTTCGCAGGCCAGAGCCACAATGTTCTAGATAACAAACAATAAACAATCCTTGAACAGGAGAACAGAGAGATCTTGAGCTGTTCTTCTGCGCCAGGCTGGGAGAAACAGAGACTTTGGACAATTCTTGGGTCCCAGCAACATCATAAAACCTGAGAGTGATTCCTTATTATCTTTACTGCACTATCAGGCTTCCAGTGCACCCTATTCTGAGTTAGAAATATCTATATGACTTAAAGACTGATAACTAAAAAGATAGTGAAACAATAGTCCTGGAATTAATGACAGCCATTGAAATTATGAAAGTATTTTCCAAAATAAAACAGCTTAGGATGAAAAAAGAAGGAAAAGATAAAGGTAAAAAAAACCCGCCAAAAACAGACAAACACAAACAATGAAGAGATAAATAAATCTCTTCATATCAAAATTCAATTAACTAAAATAATCAGCATCTAAGTTTCTCTCCTTTTATAGTATTCTACTGTAGGAGTAACCTTAAAAAGTTTAGTCATAAGAAGTTGAACAGGAGGCCTGGAAAGCAGGAAGTAATAACAGGATTGAAAAAAAGGACTCAGAGAATTTGAGGATACTTTGGACCATAAGCAGATGGTGACAGTAAGCCATTTGAGAAGATAACAAAATGAATGGGTTAGAATATTTTTGGTGAAAAATTCCCTGAACTTAGAAGAATTTTGTCAAAATGTGGAGATGAAGAAAAGTTATTTATGTATTTTCTATGTAATTTATGAAACTGGGATTATGTCCTTTACATGAAATGCATCCAAAAGTAGATAATAATATTGATATAAGGACTAAATGTAGAAAATGGGACTCTGTCCAGATGCTAGGAGTTGAACTATAAATTATTCTAGCAGGTTGGATAGAGATTAATATAAAATATTACACAGTTGGCAGTATTGTGCACTGACTAATCTTTTAAAATAATGGACTATGTGAAAGAGACAAATACGACTGGTATGCACCAGATAAAATAATAAAAAGAAAGACTATAAAGTATTACTCGATTTTACTACCTTTGCTTCCATTAATTATATGTGGGGTGATCAGGAATGGTAGGTATAAAATAAAGAGCTAATTGAGGGAGAGTGTTTCACCACGGAATTTCTTCTTCTGTTTTGCAGAACTGACAATGAAAATGACATAAAAATTGAAAAAAAAAATTTACTCAGGCCTTAAATTGAATGGCATGAAGGAAAAATATTACTAAAAACTTGTGTGTGAAGACACAAAACGAACATCATGTAACCTGGATATTTGGTCCATCTAATAAAAAAGGCCCTTAGAAAGTAACTTTAAGGAGCACCAAACCTATTTTTTTAATATGAGTAGTGTTTGGTAGAAGAGTAAGATAAAAAGCCATTTATTCTTAGAAACTCAAGCAAACAACAGCTGAACCGCTAACCTAATGAAAATGTATTTTAGCAAGAAGTAAATCCATAGGTTTTCTCCTGGTTTGTTTGGGGTTTTATTGGCTAGAGTTTTTTTAACCCATTCTTCTTTCTTTTAATAGGCGTACATTTTCTCAAGCTAGTTTTTACAAACATACAAAAGCTGTATGTTTATTTATAATATTTATTAATATTATGCATCTAAACCGTGCTTTTGGATTTGGTGTAGATCATGACATCTTCATAACTAATCACTGGCTTTTGGCCATGTGAATCTGTTGATGCATAAGAATTCATGTTTATGCCCATGCAGTCAATCTTGATCATAAAAACACCCCCAAGTTCTCTCTGAAACCGATGTACCTCTGATTTACCCAAGATGTGCAACATTCTTCTTTGCAAACTTTTTATGTTCTACTCAAATGGGTTAATTTCACTTAGGAAGAGAAGCCAACAACAAAGAAAATTGAGATTGCTTTGTTGCTATTGAAATAAATAGAAATTTTTCCTCTGGCAGCAAAAGAATCTATATCTGGTCATGTATGCCTATCCCAGTTAATGTAATTAAATACAAATGAAAGGAAAATATCACATCCCACCTCAAATCCACACCAAAAATGAATTTAAATTTATTATTATTATTATTGTTATTAAGCGGATCTTTGATTAATTTATAAAATAGTCTTCCTTTTTAAAAAATATGTCATGCTCTGTTTTCCAACTATTGCCATATTGTGACACAAGTAGTCATACTAACAGGTAAGATTCAGTGACCTTTAGTCAGAATAAATTATTTTTTAGCAAAAACTGGAAAAAGAAAAAGAAAATTACTTTTTCTCCAAAGCTTTATGCATATGTTCTCAAACAGTTATGTATGAATACTGTACAAATGTCAGGGAGATAAGCTAGCTAAGCAGATGCACTTCACACCTGTGTAAAGAGCTAGTACTGGACTAATACCCTGATACAGATATTAATTTACTGAAAATTCCTCTTGTGCTAGGATGAATAATAATTTTTACCAGACATTTTGAGTTTTGCCTTGTAGGAATAACTTACAGTTCAATAAAAATATTTTTAAATCCTGCTAACTTCTCCCTTCATGCTTATATGAAGATCTATGATCTTTTAACTTAATATCCTAAGGATGGAGAAGACTAGAAAATGCATAAGCTACAAGGAGATTGGAGTATATAATGATAGTAAAAGAAAGAGGATCTTTTAAAGATAGAAGATAAAAGAGAATTTTATAATGAAAACAGTAAATCAGTAATCACTTGCCCTAATTTCATACAAGAGTATGAATAAGGTTTTAACCGTTATAATACTAACAAAGTTGTAGGTATATTCCTGCCCCATCTCACCTGCTCACCAACCTTTCTTCCTATCTTCATACCTGCACTGCTCTATATGGCTTTAAGATTGTCAGTTCCTAAATACCCCTTTTATTCATACAAATAGTGGCTTTCAAACAAGCAAGCCTAGCTGAAAAAAAGAAACCCTAGCTTCTGCCACATAACTGTGAGCTCATCTAAATAGTCTATAAACGGAGGGAGAAAAAAAAAAACCTGTGAAGGCTTCTGGTCCTGAGCTTTGGAAAGTAGAACTACTTACATAGTCAAAAAGAGCTGAAAGCTATTTTCAGAATTTGCTCATCGCCACCTGTTAGTCATCAACTTTGTGGCATGTCAGCCAGAACTGACATGCTTTTGACAAGCTTACTGTTCTTGAATTCTGTAAATTTTAAGAAAATTTAGCTTATTAACCAACATGTTGAAATTAATTTAGGATCAAAACTCACCTCTTTTACCATAAGAGAGCATATTTATTCTGGTTAGATTAATTTCATTCTGTCTAGTACTCTATCTCAGGAGCATGGTCTTCTGATCAGTGATTTTTAATACGAACAGCTTTTACATTTCTGTTTGTGTCAGTCTCAGGCCATACCCCATCTGCCTTATGTTGACTTTCATTTCAATTCATTTTTCATTTAGTGGTCTTGGCAGTGTTGGGCTTATGGTTGAACTCACTGATCTTAAGGGTCTTTCCCAATCCAAATGATTCTACAGTTTGAAATTGTTCATATCAATGATAGGCATGGCATTAACATAACTACGGAAGGCTGGATTGTGCAAGCAAAACCCCTCATTTTGACATCAGGGGATAGTAGACATTTGTTTCATCAAGTTGGGATACTTCTAAATTTTTCAAGAGTACCTTTGCTTAGTCATTCAAGAAAATATTAACTCCATACATACACAGTAACTAAACAGTCAGCATTCCACAGAATAACATCACTGACTCAATACAGACACTGCTTTTAGTAATCACCCTAGCAATATGCATATCAGTTTAACTCTACCAATGATACTTAAATCTGATTCTGCATCATCTCTAGAAAAACATCTTTGCAGACAGAATGAGGAAGTGTATGTTGACTGTTCAGCTACTCTGGTTTCTCCAGCACCCATAAATAGCATCATGCTGGCCTCACTGGGCAGAATCCAAACGGCTTAATGTTCCCTACATACCTGATTTTCGTATTTTGTCATTTGAACTTTGCTCTGAATTTCATGTGTGCCTTTCAGTTACTATACCTGTTTCTGTAATTCAATTTATCCACTTATGGTCAAATTTATAAGCAATAGGGATCCAATCTCACTGTGGAATAATTATCACAAAACCATGTTTTAAAGGATGTGCCTGCCTGCAGCTAATTGTGCTCACACACAACCAGTCTGGTTCATATCACTAAGTGCTAAGGAGGTAAAGATAACAATAATAAATCTGTTAATTTAGAAGCAATTTCAGGAGATTTATATTCTTATTATTGTTTTCTTTTGTGTTCCTTCTTGGATTTTAACTTCCCAGCACTCCACACATTTCAACATTACTGCACATGTTTGAACTTGAAGATAATCTGGGCAATAAGGTTTCCTGTAGATAAAGAAAACAAGCAAATCTGTTAGGAAAAACAGTATTTATTTCCAATACAAAGAAAAGAAACCAGCAGTGGGGGAAGTAATTAGCAAAAGCTTTTTTTCTGTTACTCTTATGAGAAATGTACATTAGCAAATATGCATATTTGAATCTGTTCTAATTGCCTCGAGATAAATGCTGTTATATTAATTTTGCTGTTCTGAACTTACAGTTGCAAACCCATTTTCCGTAGAAAACAAAGTGGAGAATATTGCCCTCAGAAGTGTATTTCAAAAATGTTGTTTGTCAGTTAGCAAGATCAGCACAAAATTTCCAAAAGCAGCAACATATGCTCAACGGGCAGAAAATGCTAAAATAACTTTTGCCTGCTCAACAAAGAAGCATGGGAGGTTTATTGACTTGCAAGCTTAATCATTACTGATAGACCATTGTTATCTTCTTTTTCAACTGCTTTTATTTTTTTGCTGTTCATCTCATGGTTTGGCCCCAACTAGAGCAACATATTTCATTGTATACTGTTAATAAACCATTTGAATAATTGAAGCCTAGACTAAATTTCTTGAAAAATACATCAGTCAGTACTTTGCTGAAGTAATACAGACCACAGCTGTTATCTAAATACTTGCTTTAGTGTATGGTTCAGCTACCATAGAATCATGGAATATCTTGGAAATTAGCTCATAAACTCTTAAAAACCCTAATAAGATTTGTTCTTATGAATTATTGTAATTTCCCATAATAAAATATTCAAGCATTAAAATATAGCAGTTGAAGAACATGTAAATTATAGAAAAATGCTTTTGAAACATGGTGAACTGATCTAAAACCAATTCTTGAATTGTTGAGATGGATGAATATCATGGTGTATCTTGTGACCATCTGGGTTATCAAAATACTTTGCAGTCCCTTCTAGCCCATATATAGAAATTTTCCTTTTCCAGGAAACCATTATGTTAGGATAACAATGCCATTTCGATATCCCCTTCACAGCTGCTGTGACATGGTTAATAATTTCACAGTGCTATGGGAGCTAGATTGCATTTCTGTGTCTCACACCTGATGAAGTTATATCACTTCTCATAGTTAGTATCTCATTAGACAAGAGGAAGGTTTTCTGTTGTGGTGGTCTTGGTACAGTTTTGAACCATTACTAGCCTGACACTGATTCAGTCTACCCATATGCATTGAGGGCAAAACTATTTTTACACAAAGTCATAAATTCTATGTGCAAGAATACACACTTTTACAGTAATCCTTGGGACTGTTCCTTTTACATTATTTTGGATGGTCTCTGTCTTCGCTTTGAAGAGGTTATACTATATTAACATAATGGATTCTTCCAGGCAGAAAATATGGAATTTTCTACCTCAAATATCCAGAGGAAACAAGTCAAGGCTTCAGTGTGCCACAGAAAAATGAAACAAGACCATAGATAAAATTGGCCCATAGATAATTATTTTTAGATTATCATTTCCTATTGTTATGTTTTTTCCTATACCTTTGTTGACTCTGTATCCTAGGAAATTGTAGGTGAGAGGAGAAAAAATATTTAACATTTTGTTGAATAGAGGAGACTCTGATTAGGAGATGCACATTTCTTTCTGCGTTGCTCCAGAACAGCATCATAGCTATAAAGAATTTAAAGTATTGAGCGTTTTGTTGGCTAATGTACATGTATGCAATGTAGATGAAATTTCTTTCAGACACAAATTAAATTTCTGTCTTGTTTCTTTAAAATCAGCAATCTAATGTTTATCTCGCCCACAGGTAAAAGATTAAAAAAATTATCAGCCAATATGAAATTAAAAGACAAAAGAATATGAAGAAGCCACATTATTTCAATGACTTTTTGTACTAAATATTTACATAGAATACATTATTTTCTATTTTTGCTGGACAATCAGCTTTGTTATTATAAAATTTTGCTTGAAGTGCACAGTCAGCTGCCACCTGAGGTAATTTTAACACAGACTAAGCTTTCACCATCTGTCTTGGCCTCTAATTAAAATGCAATACCTCCATAATTCACAACTGCATACTGAAAATTCAATAATAGGTAATTAAAATGCATGCGTATGTTTGTCATTATTGCTACATTCACCTGTTACATATTGGACAACTAAATGGCAGGAAGAGTTTTATTGCTTTTTTCTTCTCTCAGACCTTCTTTTCTGCTGGTTCAATACAACAATTTTCTTGGTGCACTCAATGGACTTAAAACACTTTGTGTCAACTGTCTACCTAACTTACAACATGGATTCTGGTGCATTTATTTTTTAATGTTAACATATTTTTTTTGTAAATAAGTTAGGTCTTCCATTTTAGAAATATAACATATATAACATCAAGAAATGTTTTCTTTTATTTTTAATAAAATTATTATTCATTTTAACCAATCCTGTTGCTATGAAGACAGTCTGGTAATATTTTGACAAACAGTCCCATCTGAACATGTGCATACTGCAGAGCAGAAATCTCTTCCGTTATCTTTCAGTTTAAATAACCAACTGTTTGATATTACAACAGTTGTGCATTGCTTTCTATTATTTACTCAGCACTAAAAACTAAAATAGTTGTCTGATTTGTTGTCATATTTGTCTTTCTTTTTATCAGGTGCATAATGAATAATTTGAATTTCAAGGCTAAGAGTAAAGATAATTAAATTATTTTGCCAGAAGACAAGTAAATGAATCCTATGTCTTGCTTCTCAAAGTATATGTATTTGGTTAGAAAAACATTTATTCTTCCCTTTTATGGCCTTTTCTCTGTCTGCCTCACTGTGAAATTGCTTGTTTCCTAATAATTCACTATAGTAATATCTTGCTAGAGACAGGTCTTTGTATTATAATACTGTACAGGTGTAGACAGTGAAAATTACAGAAATAAAATATACCTCCAGTATATCAAAGATATTAAGACTGATATGGTTATATCATGTTAGCTCAGTTCATTTAGATTTGAGAAAAAAATTTACAATCTAGTGTCTTATATTCTACTCTCAGAAAGCAAACGATGGAGAATTTTTGTAATAATCTCCATAACCTAAATTAAATAAAACATATTTTATTATTTAGAATTATACTTAATTAATTTTATCATACAAATTATATATAAAATATAAAATTAAATTGATTATTGTTGTTATTAATTATTGATAGTCTTGAAAATAATTTTTTTAATATCATCAGCAGGAAATTCCACCACAAGCTATGTCTGAGGACTGGACATGAAAATAAAAATTTGTTAATATTTTAACTGAAATTAATAATTTCAAGAGACATGAAATATATTTGTACTGTGATTTTAATATGCCATGGATGTTAATGGAAACTTCTCTACTGACAGTCTGCTCAGCTATTTCAAAACAGAAAATTGGCCTGTAGATAAAGATAGAAAAAGGAGATATTCTCTTTTCCCTTTATCCTAGGATGTGGTGATCCGTCCACCCAGACTTATCTGAAAACAATAATTTAAAAAAATTTAATTAATGTGTGTAATCCTAAAGGCTAAGAAGAAAGTAAATCTGCCTTTATGAACAGAATAAAAAAGGCCATTGTCTGTCCTAAGAGACCTCTAATTGTCCCAGCACCTAATTGCAGAATGCAGTGTCAGTGAGGCAAATTAAAATATAACATATGGAATAAGTCTGCCAGTCTACAGAGATATCTACAGACAGTACTGGTTCTCAGCAGTCAAGCTATCATCTCTGAACATCCCTCCAGACAGATGACATTCTTAACTTTTTTCTTCATTCCTTGAGAGTGGTAAAACTGCTCTGCCTGCAGATACTTTTAAATTATTCACTTTCTGTTCTCCTGTAATGAGTAAATTAGAAGTTAAAAGTACATAAGGTGACATTTCTAACAATTTCTGCAGTAGGCCGTACAGAAATCCTAGTTCTGCCAATTCAAATAACTACAACTGTCCAATTTCTAACTAGAAAAAAAATTACAAAAACTTAGTAAATTACTTAGTTTTTCACAACATGAACTCCCAAACTGTAGTTCGATCATCATGCTGTCCCAGTTTGACCAGCCCAGGGAAATGAGCTGGCTGGGTTTGAGGTTGACATTTTATTGGACCAATGGGAAAGCATTTTCTAGTTGTTATTCCCTTTGGAAGCAGCCCGGGCAGGTCTCTTTCCCCCCGGCTGTCAGAGCACACACCTCTGCCCTCTCTGCCCTGGGCTGAGTGGGGGCAGGGGGAGGCCACGGGGGCCAGGCAGGGACAGCTGATTGGGAACATCTGCGGCACAGAGTCTGCTCTGCTGCTGGCCACAGCTGAACCTGCCTTGGCTGCGGCTGGGGAGAGAGGGGGGAGGCACGATGAGGGAGGCCGGATCACCTGATGAGACCAAGGGGTGGAAAAGGAATTTTGGGAATCTGTCCCACTTTCCCCCCTGGCTGCAGGTGACCATCGAGTGGTTGCCTTTGGGCCTGGACCTTCTGAGAGCTGCTCCCTCCCCCAGCACGCCTTTGAAATCTGACACCATGGACTGCCCGGCCAGACACTGTCTCTTGTTAACTCTTTCAGTGCATCAGTTCACAGATGGGACTTGGAAAGCCTCCATCCTCTCTTCAGTGAGAGAAAATTAGAATGAAGATGTGTAAAGACCACATGAAGTATCAAAGTCAATCAAGAAAGAGTGAAAGTCCAAGTGGAAGGAGTGTGGGAAGTTGCTTTTAGTTGTAACATATTGAAATGTTTCCTTTAAACCATAAAGAAATATGGGGAGATAAAAGAGTTCAAATTGTAGACCTGAGCAAAAGAGTGAAATGTTAAGGAGACTGTTGAACAGAGATATGAAGTAGCAAAGACTCTTTGCTCTTGAAGAAGTGAATCTCTGTTCCTTAGAGGTGAAGGTGGTCCCAAAAACAATGAGAACCTTTGTTATGAACATGTTTATCTTTAAACTAAGACCCCATACATCGATGTGGCTCAGAGACACAACTGTGAACATGGGATGAGTTTCATGAACACAAAAGGATCTAGGCAGTTGCTGTTCATAAAGAATAGATCTACAAGAGATCTGTTTTCTTGTGGGAAATTGACCATAGTGAACTAGAGGTGTTTCCTTCCCTAAGTGAACTGAAAAAAAGACTGTTTTAGAAGTGAAAAACTGACTAAGATTTCTAAGTGTTGTTTTCTTTACGTTGTTGGTTAAGAGAAAAGAAGGTGTGGGGAGGGAGGAAGAGTGTTTTGAAGGTTTCATCATCATTCTTGTTGTTTTTCTTTCTTTTTGTGTTTGTTAATAAAGTCTTATTACTTTTAAGCTTAAGCCTGCTTTGCTCTTGATTAGAAACTTTGAAATTGGCAAAATCAAACCAAAACAAAAATTAGTGTTTCTGCCCGGTTTCGAATTGAAACCGCGACACATGCTTGCAAATAGCACTGATCCAAATCTTTAAAAAATAGGAGACCCTATATTATGATTTATTTCTGACCTACAGTTTGTCCCTTTTTAAGTACCTCTGGAAAAATATGTGAGGGCTTTCATTAGTCTTAACTATTACTTGGTTTTCCTTGTCTTTCAAGAAGGTCTACAAAATGGAATATGGAAATCTCTGTCTTTAAAAGTTAGTATATTTCTTATTCTCAAAGTAAAGAGTTTTTCCAGGACTTGAAAACTTTGAAACAAAATAAGACCACACACCAGAAAAATGTCTTAATATGGTAAGCATGCCATAAACCCTAAAAAATGGGTCCAGGAACAAACCCTAAGAAAATAATGCATAACTTAAGCAGACATAAAAGAGAAGTAAACGTTAATTACGGAATGACTGAGATTCAGAATGACTCAATAATGTAATTGATTAAAAACTTCAGATATGAAGTTGGCTTCCAAAAAGAACTCCTAGAATATCAAAAGCAATGAGGATAATGATCGTATAGAACTAGAACTGCATCATGGATACAAGTAGTTGTCATGGTTTCAGTTAGAAACCAGGCAGAAACACCAATTATGTATAATGGTTTAGGCTGGCCAATTTGAGATTTCCCAGCCAACGCACAAAATAATGTGGTAGGTCTATTTTCTGCTGTGAGATAGGATTAGGAGAAAAAAACAAAGCAGGCCCAAACTTGAAAGGGTATTCCCAGGGCCTTTTTGGTCTTAAAATGTGTGTTGGCAAAGGCGTATCCACTCTTTCTATTGGTTCAATCATGTGTCAATATCTAAAATTGGCTATTGATTGGTCCTCTGTTACGTCCACAGGAAGTTAACAAGGCCCAAACAGAGAACTATTCCATACCAAAAAATGAATCAATGTTAAACCAGGACAGTAGTCTAATTTTTTGTGGTAAACTGTTATCAAAAGGGAATTATTTTAGAGCGTTGTCTTGAGGTGAGGAGCTTTCAGAGCATGCTGAACAATTGTGTAGGACAGAGGAAACTGGTGCAGTCATATTCAGATTGCATTTTGAGAGTAATTCTTGTAGAGTTCTTTACCCAAAACTTCATAAAGGTATTACTCCAAAGAAAAATAAGTGTAAGTAGATAAATACTCAGAAAAAAACTTAAAAATCAAATATTCTAAGGGTAGTAAATAATAATGTATTGAAAGATCATCTTGATTTTAATAATAGTTATTGACAATAAATTAAAAATCAGATGGATTCATTTTGTTTCAGCATAATGAGAAACACATTTTGGTGGTATTTCATCACCAACAGATGAGAAATAAATCTTTTATACATACCTAACTATATCTTTGTCAAAGCTATATTCAGAAATGTGATCTTCATTTTTGTGTTACCATGAAAAATGAAGATGTTCTATAAAATTTCTGATACATCATCTCCACAACAAATTACACTTGTTCCTGGTGGCATATTTGTCTAGTGATTATGTTGAGAAAAAAGAAACTGTAGATAAGAAACTAAATATCTCAGTTTAACTAATGTTGATAAATATATATGGAATTCCAGAATTTTATCATCTACCAATATTAAAAATTAAAATATTGAATTTTCTGTTGGTTTTTTGGGTTTTTTTTAGTGGCGTAACAGAATGTTAAATTCCTTCAGTGATAAAAACTTTTAAGAAGTCTAAGCTTGATTTATGTCTCTGTCACAAACTGCTTGCATCAGCAGACATTTGGATTTGGCCATATTTTTGAAAGTGGTATCTGATTTTAGTACACTATCTTTCCATCATACTACATCACAATATTTATACACTTTCTTCTAGATTACTCTAGTCAAGCAGGAATGAAAAAGCTTGGACTTTTGAAGATGTGAAACCAGTACAAAGAATACAATTTTGGATTCTTCTGTTCAAGTCAGCTTTTTTTTAGCATCCAAGTTTTCCTTTACGTCTGTTATGTTTTATGCCTTTCTGATGTACAGTCATGCTGATCAGTAAAAACCTTTCATTAAGAGAATTGCCTATAAACTGCAAATGAACTACTAAATTAATTTTGAAGTTCAGCTTTGCCAACTGTAATTCTTCCCTGGCCTTCCATGAAGACATTTAACAGATACACTGGACTCTGTTCAAATGCCTCAGTGGAGCTGTCCAGGAAGATGAGTGATACCATAGCAAATACTGGCTGTCCTCGAGCTGCCATTCAGAAGTGATGTTGGTCTCTTGAGAGTCATATCTACCACCTCTGTGTGGAACTCTAACAAATCCTGGTGCCTCTCAAAAGGTATTATGAGTTATGTCTGGACAGCTGATGGACTTGGCCCTCACATGGCATTTGTTCTGTGGAGTCCATTGATCTCTGCTGATGATAATGGAAGCTGACACCTAAATTTAAATGTCACCAGCTTGAAATTAATTTCAGTCCTGTCAGCCAAAGAACTCTTGAATATACTAATAACTCCTGAGTCTGTGTTTTAATTAATGAGATTTAGATCTTTCAAAGATATTTTGTATTGTCACTGCAATGTAGGAAGCACTATTTCATTCATGTATTTCATAATATTGAAGAGATAATGCCAGTGAAGAAGATGGAAAATCAGGAATGCCGTTCTGTGATTCCATTATTGGTAAAAAAATCTCCCTCCATCTTTTTTACAAGACTTCTGTAAGTATTCAAAAACCACAATAAAGTCTCCTGAGAGCTTTGTCTTGTGAACAGACACTACTCCCAAAACCTTTCTTCATAGGCGAGGTGTTCCAGGCATTTGATCTTCTTTGTGACCCACCTCTGGGTCCACTCTAACATATCAATTCTTTTCTATATTGGATGCCCCAGAATTGGATGCAGTACTGAAGGTGTAGTCTAACAAGAGTGGAGCAGAGGGTGAGAATCACATTCTTGGATCTACTGGACACTCTTCTTTTGAAGTCCAGAATATGGCTGGCTTTGTCAGAAGTGAGTGTGCACTGATGGGTCACATCCAGCTTGTCATCCACCAGCACCCCCAAGTCCTTCTTGACAAGGCTTCTCCAATCCATTCATCCCCCAGTCCTTATTGATACTGAATATTGCTTGGGCTCAGGACCTTGTACTTGACCTTATTGAGCTTCATGGGATTTGCATGGGCTCACTCTTCAAGTCTGTCAAGGTCCCACTGGATAACATCTTGTCCTCCTCTCAGTTTGGAGTTATCTGCAAACTTTTTGATGGAGTTCTCAATCTCACTGTCCATGTCAGTGATGGAGATCTCAAATAATATTGGTCCTGGTATAAAGTATTGAGGTACACCACTCATTAATGTTTGCTCTCTAGTTCTCACAAAAAAAAATAAAATTAAATTACAGGAACTGTTTACTCTCTAAAATACTAAAATAACATTATGGAATTATAGGATGGTTTGTGTTGGAAGTGTTCTTAAAGATGATTTAGTTCCAACAACACTGTCATGGGCCCCTTCCACTAGTCCAGGTTGCTCAAAACCCTTTCCAGCCTGGCCGTCATATTAGAGTATTTCTCTGCGTCCTTCGGTAGTATAACACTAATTTCCTTCTGTCTTAATTGTAGATTAAGAGCCAGCTAAACATAGCAAAAGCTGTCATTATTTTAATTAGCATTGAGGTTCAAATTGCAGTTTAGTACAGAAAAGTACGAGAGTTTTGATAAAGCCTTTGTCATAAAACAGATCAAAATACAACTTCGGTTGTAAATACAAGGTCTATATCACCAAATATTTGCCATTATCACACTTCCTTTTGTAGGTGCTTTAAGTGCTGCTTTGCTTTATGGGGAAGTTGAACTTAAACACAGTTACCTTTGCCCAGCTCCAGAATGCTAACAGGTCTGTGATGGGCTATGCTTTGCTAAACTAAAAAGTGGACAATAAGCCAAAATAAAATCCTGTAAAGTAAATATTATGGATTTATGGGCATCACTTATTATCAACTTAACAATTTTATCTAGTAATTAATTTAAAAATTTATGTGTTTTATTTCTGAAAACTGTCATGGGTTTAGAGAACTTTTTCTATGAAAGGACAGATTCTTTTCCATATCTCCTTGTAAACCCTTCTGATGAAAATCAATAAACCACAAAGAAAGTTGTTATTAATTTGGAGCCAGAGGCAGAAGGAACAGTGCTTGAAAGAAAAGAAAAGGAAAAGAGAAAAAGAAATTACTATTTCTCTTTTTTGCCTTCAAAAAAATAACTCTTCCAATAACACCAGTAGAATTGTAGA
Organism: Sitta carolinensis; assembly: GCA_032173965.1. Lineage (NCBI taxonomy): Eukaryota > Metazoa > Chordata > Aves > Passeriformes > Sittidae > Sitta > Sitta carolinensis. The sequence goes on from CM063283.1 coordinate 33,001,877, forward strand.
ACAGTGATCCAGACATTCCTGAGTTTTTAAAATTATATTCTATTTCTTGCATCTTAGTCCTTTTTGTCTGAATTTACATGTGTACAAAAGCTGAAATAACAACAAAAAAATGAAGTGGAAAAAGTTGTTAAATAAAAAATTAAAAAGAACTATTCTATGTAACTAAATAACATTCCCAAGGACAGTTTCCCCTTTCAGTTTTCTTCCTTCCATTTTCTTTATTCATCCCCTCCATGCTGCCACTTCTCATTGTGTCTTCTATCTCATTTAGACTTTAAGCTTCCCTGAGAAGGGCCATTACTTCCAGTTTTATTTGTAAAGTGCCACTTGCTCCTATTGAGTTATACAAAGAAAGAGACGATTTTAGTAACAATGATATGATGTAATTGATAACAGACATAATGTAAACTCAACAATTAGTTAATGTTGATTGAAAGAAGGAATTTTCTAGTTTAAGCAGCAATTGTGAAAAGGAATAGTCTATGAAGTAAATAGGGGAGATTTTTAATAAAATATATAGGTTATAATAATGCAAATTTTAATTTAAGTAAAGAAGGTGATTTTTCAAAACCCTTCTTTACTGTATGAACATAATCAAATTGAGGTCACCATTGATTAAATCATATTTTCAACCCGCAATCCAGCTATGAAAAGATGTTCCATATAATTGGGTAATCTTATTCTCCTTAATTTCTAATCCCTTCCAAATCTGTGATAATTAGATTTCTATACCTTGCCTGCCTCTAGTCTTTTGGTTTCTGGTTATAGAAAGGAACACCTCTTGTTTACATTATGGCCTCATCAATCTGCTTATTAAGTATGACCTTGGCTATGTTCTACCTTAGTAGTGAAATTAATAGTCCAGAGCATCAGACCATTAATGACTCTTCATTTTGTGGGGAAGATCATTCCCTAGTTTACACTGAGGAGCCAAATCTACCTACATTTGTGTAATGACAGTGGCCACAAAACTAAACCTTTCAACTCATCACTATACATTTTAAGGTCTGATAACATACCTCATTTTAGAATGCGAAGCAATATTTCCAGAATGTAACCTAGAATTTACCACATGTCTGGGTTTTGCAGTTGTTGATTTTCTCTTGCTGCAGGAGTATTATCTCTGTGTAGTAGAATAACAGAGCTTTCCTCTTTATGTTGATGGAAAAGGAACTGGAGACAAAAGTGATAGAGTTCATTGAGATATTCATATGCTTCTGTAGAAATATTATGGAAAACACAAACAAATAGATGCATAAATAGATGTAAAGCAAACACCTACAAAAATTAAATCTCAATATTATAAATATCTGGTGCTGAGCTTGGTGGAAGTAAGCTTATTTTAGGGCTGTGACAGATAATTTTGTGAATTACTGACAAAATTCAAAAAAGAAATACCAAAAATATATGCTTATTAGTAAAAGAACAGAATGTAATCCATTGTTGTTGAAACCCAGAATGCAGAGAATATTTATCTGCATGTTTTCAAGGGTCCAAATACCCTGACAAATACTACTTTTAACCTTTGTCCATGCAAGTCTTCCTAGGCTTTGGGATGAAGCAGAATTTTCAAGAATGTAAATTAGATAGTAGCATAATTTGTAATTTATCACAGGTTGAGAAATTTAGATTTTTGGGCTTGTTAGTATGGTAAGTAAAGGAAGGCAAGATGGAGGCTTCTTGTAGTTTTTAGGCTTCCTTCTCCTTCTTCATCTACTCCATATTCTTCAGTGTTTGGGACACAGGACGATTGGTCAAAATTTGCCACAGTGTAGAGTTACGTGAATAGAAATTTAGTTAGCTGTTGGTAGAAAAACAGAAATAATGTACATTCTTGGTGATAATTGATTAAATTATCCTTAAGAGAACCTTGATTCAGTGGGTTTCGTGCTTTTGATGTCTTTTCTCCTGCACGCTAAGCTGGCGTAAAGCCTGGCGTGCAGAAATTGCTGATAAGAAAATAATAAACAACCTGGAGAACGAGAACCAAGAGTCCCATTTGCATTTTTTCCTAGCAAGGACTTTTGCAAAAGGTCTCCCTTATCAGGGAGAGACGTGGGAGTTGAAGAGCTGCCACACATTGTGTGTGATGACCCATGAGTACTTCTCAAAATAAGAAAGAGATGGAGTAGGTATAAAGAAGTCATAAAGAATGACCTTTGAACCATAATGGTTTCATATAAGTAGAAACAGCTTTAGACTAGGATAGTTCAGCATGGAAGGCAGATGACTTAAGTGGGATAAAACAGGGATTCTAAATCCTGTGTCCCTGTCACACTTTTGGACTAAATTGGTAGTGTGATTACTACAATGCTCAGTTATCAAACACTACCAATTTAGTTTCTGATGTTCCGTAGTTGTCACAGGTAAGTTCAATGTTCAGGAGAGACTCTGTCCTTCAGGGTTGACAACATGATCAGGTAGGTCAGCACAAGGCTACCACACATGGGCCTGGGGCCAGGTGTAGAGACCCTTCTGTTCTCTCTACAGGCTCTCTCAGGGTCTCTTCCAGATTTCTCCCTATCATCTACCCTTAACAGCCACCCTGTTGCTGAAATCAGGTCCAACTCAAGAGAGCTGCACAGTGCCACAGGGAAAATTCTCTAGAACTTGTTCAGTTCTCTAGCACCAGGAGCAGAGTGAACCAGATGATACAGACTGATTGCTGCTTCAAAACAGACAACAGACAGGACTTTTTCATTCAATATGGAGTTGGGCTTGCTGTGGTATCTGTGGATGCTGAAAACTAAAACCACTTGAAAAAGGGTTTGAACAACCTTACAGAGAAAACTATATGGTGGCATTGAATATGACGCTGAGAAAATCATAGAGCTACAAAATATCAGATGATGTGGGTTATTTTGACAATACTCATTTTTTTTTCTCTTTCCTATGGTATCCATAGTGAAATGGAAGGATTTTAGGTATTTTTAAGTATTTACTAGTAAAGGCCACAGCCTGAGACAATCCAAGCCAGGGACCTCACTATTTAATTAATAACTTGACTCACAGTGTGATTTTGACTGCCATGTTACTTTCCTAGACCATGTCAAAAAACTGGTACAGCATGGATGAGTATCTGCCAAGGATAGGGAATTTTGACAAGACTATTCTATTTTCACAGTAAGGATGTAAATCACACAACTGCACTGGGACATTTACCAATGCACATGTTTAGTCCTCTTGTCACCCTCTCTTCTGAAAGACTGTTTTTACAAACTTGTTTCAAATGTTTTAGTCAGTCCTTTGGGAGTGTAGAGACATATGGAGAAGTTTGTCACAAACCACTATGGGAGTACCCAGAGTTCTCAAGTGATCTAGAGTGCAAGCAAATCTATTTTCAGACCTATGTAATATTACATAATGTCAGTTCTGATTGATGTCTTCTTGTTAATGGTGAATTAAGTATGCATTATTAATCTTCTGAAGCAATTTCACTGTTATGTACTGCTCACCTCAGTCTTGGAGCAATAACATCAGAAGTGGGAGGCACTTGAGACATGCTGACCTTTTTTTTTGTTTTGTTTTGTTTTTATAAAAGGTTCCAGTGTGCAATAGAGGTTTTTCCCTTCATAAGTGCTCTCCTAAATTTTTATGTTAGGTTCTGTTCCATCATTCCTTCTGTTTAGTATCCTGGAAACTTATAAGACAGTTGGAGGAGTTATAGATTGGTATTGAATAATATTCATATCTATAGCAATCATTTTTGACACATGCAGTAGCAATTCACATGAACTTCCACTGAGATAAAATTTTGCTATCAACTGGTTCATGTTTTTCCAGACTTGGAAAGCTTTGACAAATGATAGCCTAAAGTTTTGGTGAGGACCAAGAATATTCAAGTAGTGAAATAAACTGACTTTAAAGCTAATGGAATACAGAATGTCATCAATGAAATCATAAAAGTAGTCTCTCAGTGGAAGTCTTGATGGATAACTAATGTTATAGATCAGTGCTGGTGATCAATTGTCAGCTGTGTTTCGGACTGCTGCCCAATAAAAATGAGAATGTGATTGAAAACACACCATACCCATCCCAAGAAAATTCTTTTCAAGAACATTTTGCTTGGTTATTTTATTGGTAATAGCCTCTTACTGTTAATAAGATCCTTTAAAAAGGAAATTAATGTTACAGTTAAATCCTCTTTGAAGTGCATATGCATCTGCACTGCAGAAAATAGGATAAAAAAAAAATAACTCAAGCTTTGATATGCTTTACTATAATCATGATTTTAATGATTGAAAAAATAATTTAATAGAAAGATATTGTTTGAAAAAAGGGGATTATGACAATGAAGAATATAAATTTTAGAGTTCAGTATTTTTTTTTTTAAAAATTAATACATATAACTTTCACTATCACTCTGTTTTTACACTCTTATTTTGTGTGCTAGCACTGCAAGAAAAGTACTATTATAAGGTGCTTAAACAAGAGAAAATATCCCAGAAAACTGTAATACAGAGCAGCAAAGTCTCTTTTTTCCTGAAAAATATTTTAAAGGGTTATTTAATCAAAATATAAAGACAATTCTTCAAGTCTTATTAGAATTGGGTTTTTTAGTGTAGGCTATGAATAGCAAAAAACAAAAAAAAATTTACTTGTACAAGGCTGTAAGGTTTTTTCAAGAGCATTGAGACAGTGTGTGCACAAATTTACCATGCCCAGATGCATTACTTGTCCAACATACTGTTCATTGTAGAGAGGCATACCAACAGCCCCTCTAGGTATTAGTCAAATCTTTTGCATTTCACAGTCATCTTTCTTGAGTCTTTTCATCATATATTTGTGTCAGGAAAGAAATCGAGTAAGAAAAAAACTTAAACACCCTAAAAGTCCAGTCTGTTCACAGACGTCTTATATTCATTTTAGTATGTAGCAAGTTCAATATGTCCAGTGAGCAACTGCACAGAAATATGTTGTCAGATTTAATGCTTAGTATCTTCTACCTAAAAATTACTTTTAAACCCCACCATTAACTTTCCTAGCCTTTACAAAATGGTGTGTGAGGCTTATCATGGGTTTCTAAAATGTGTATCAAAAAGTCAGGTAAGCTCAAATGATAAACTGAAAAATTTGTGAAGTTATACAGTACTTAGAAGCTAATACAGTCTCAGCTGAGCACCAGCCTCATATGAAGAGACAGCTGGAGAGATACTGTCAGATTTGCAGGCAGTTACTTAACTGTGATAACATTTTAAACTAAAATATATTGAAAATTAGTAATTTACATTGCAATTTTATTCATAGAAACTCATTTCATTGCAGTATTAAATCCTCTAGAGATCAGATAATCTCCGTGTACAGAAAAACCTGACCTACAACTATTGTTTGTACATTTTATATAATATGTACATATATATGTATATTGGCCAAATTTTTTTCAGTTTTAAAGAAAATCTGCACCTGCTACTCAAGATGTTTTATACTAATATGATGACATATATCTCCTGTCATTTACCATTTCTTTCCACTACCTTTGCTTCTTTTCAAACTGTAATTTTAAGTATTTTACTTCTGTCTCACTCCGTAATTTTACTATTATTGTGGATTGTTAAACAATGTGAAAGGATGAAAAAGTGCTTAAACCAAGTACATATATTCACAGTTTTAGAGCAACAACAAGTTTAAATTGTCACTTTAAATTGCATAAGTGCTGGAAAGTATGCCAGAAAAAAATTCTCCTTTCTTTCAGGATTAAAATGAAATGCACAATCATTGACATATGCATGATCAATAAAATAAGTGATAATAGTTTCAGAAATGCTTGTTTCTGGGTTTTGGGGGTTTTTAACAGTTCAATAAAATGCATTATAGTAAAAAGATTAATACATGAAATAAAATTTGAAGTTCTAGTTTGTTACTACTTACACTAAATTCAGAACACATCTGAACATTCCTAAATTAGCTCTTAGATAATGAAGAGGGATTTTTCTTATAAAATCTAAAGTTCAGAGGACCAGTGAAAAAGTGAACCATAGAAGATCATGCCCTCCTGTATAGTCTAGAATTACAAAGGACATCTCCCAGACCTTCTTGTCTCACTGACTGGAGAGGATACTGACATTGTTTAATAAAACAGTTCCAAAATGAAGTAAATTTGAGTGTCAGTTTATTTTCTCCTTAAGATTCATCTGCAATTTAATTTCTCATAGACACAGTTATCTTCTCCAAGCTGGAAAATCACAAAACATTCTTTACTAGTTTCACTCTCTCATCCCCTTTGCAGCAGATATCAATAGACAAAGGCTGTTGCTTATAACCTCTTGGCCAGGTAAATCCAGACCTCTGGGTTCACATTGCTCTGCTGTGGGAATTTGGGAAGAATCAGAGAGACAGCTTTTTAAAAAGACAGATAACTTCCTGATGTGAAGCACAATACAGTACCTTCTTACAGTGCTTTTGGGATCTTTCAAATCTAGCTTGTTTAGTGGCTCATGCTAGAATATGTGAGTTGCAATCCTGTAGGTGCAATCAGTAAAGGCCAATTTCCAGTTTGTGAAGCATTATTTGTATTGTATCAGGAATAAACTGAACAGTGTAGCTCATGCCCTTAGTGGAAATACAAATGCTGAAATCATCCTGGCAGAAACACAGGAACATTCAAGGTTGACTGGTGGTCTCAGTTGCCATAAAGAAACAGTTTGAACCTAAATTCTTTCTCAGATTTTAGCCTTAAATTAAGACTTGCTGTCAGCTTTTCTCTCTTGCATTCTTTCTCTCAGATCACACTTTTCTCTGGCTCATTATCTTTCCACCTTCCCTCAGGCAGCAATCTATCAAAATAAAGCTTTAGTCTGAAAATGCTGCAGAGCCTCCAAATATCAATAGTTTTCTGGGAGGGCCTCAGAAGAGAAATTTAGTTTGTTAAAATACATGTGGAGATATTAAAATCTATGAGATATTATATCTTTGTTAAATTGTTCTGTGCCTGAAAGATGCAGCTATTGCAGGCATAAAATCTTGGTTTATAAAACCTTTGTTCCTTACAAAACTGCCATCTTACTGAACAAAAAAATCCATGGTCCTTGAAGCAAAACAACAGGCACTATGACACACATGAATTTTCAGGGATTATAACCCCTTTTCCAATACCAAGAATACCAAATGGTTTTGCCCCTACATGTTTCACTGCTCTCAGCCTCCATATCACTTATATTAGGCAGCATTTCTGGACATCAGCAGCAAAATAATTATGGTCAGATTATTAAAATGTGTGCTCCTTCTTTTAACAGTTTTGTTAACCTGACTACCTCAGAGAAGCTAGAAGCCATCTCCAGAGAAAGAATATTGAGATATGGGCTGTCAGATGGAGGCAATAAAAACCAGGTTCAGAACAAATAAACTTTTACTGACCTGCTGAGCAGGTAGTATATCTGCACAAATCAGTTGAGGTGAAACTAGCTTAAATCTGGAATGTTCCTAGGAGGTGTATTCCTGGGAGAGGTGTTTGCCCTGCTCTTCATCTTTCATGGCATCTATTTATTGTCACTGTTAGACACTAATTCAGGCCATTAATGTATCTGAAAGAGTATTCCATTCTTATGTTCTACCTTACTGTACTGTAGCTTTATACTTCTGTGATTTTACATTTCAATATTAATACTTACCACTTTTATTGTTGTTAATGTTGCAAATTTATAGAAATATTAAAAGGAAAATTCTTATTTTACATATTATTTGTTTTCTTGAACATAAAATTTTTTCAGTAATGCAAGGATTTTTTTTTTAAATACAGTTTTATAAGCATCTGTTAATATATTTCTTCTTCACTTTTTAAGTAGAATTTGTAATACTCTGATTATAACTGGATTCTTTGTTTACTACAATTTGATTCAATATTTCTTTCTTTATAAAATCAACAATGAGTATTTTTATGCCTTTTCTCCTCCTTAATAATTTGTTAGTTTGACTCAGACTGATTTTACAGTAGAAAATGTTCATGGAAAAAGTTGGGTTCTAAACCTAGCCTTTGAAAAAGGCACACAAATGGAGGCAGCAAGTGAAAGCTCCTATCATTGGGTAGCACAGCCTAAGAAGATGCTCTTTGTTCACTGCAGAAATTGTGGAAAAGATTTGGGAATTTATTAGTAGTTGAGAGTAACAGAATTCATCTCAAATGGTTTCAGCCATCTACAATGTGAGCTTCCACTTCTCAGTGGTCACATTACATATTCTTTGTAGTTTAAAGAGGAATTAAATATGTCTTGATGGTTAAGATTTAATTCACCTATTTTAAACACACATTTTAGAATAAGCCTAAAAGCACCTATTTCTTTCCATTGTCTCCAAAGACCACTTAGAATGACTAATTCAGCTATAGATGTCACCACTCTAAAATTCTGTGTGAGAATCTTTTCTTACTGATTTTTTATATGCTATTCCCTGACACCACATCAATCTGTCCACTGGGTTTTGGGTTTATAAAGACTAAATTTACTCAAGAGAGGAATTCCTTTGAGAATCCAAGAATCTAGTTAATATATATACACCATAAAACTTAATGCACAGAGACTATTTACTATATACATTTAGGCTGAAACAATAAAATTGAAACCTCTCTCTACTTTTACAAACTTCCAAGCCTTCAAATTAAAAAAACTACACGCAAACTGCCACTGGCTGTCTGTAATGATACAATATTTATGACCATTATTCCTTTTACATGTTCACAGTGCACATACACTGGTTAAGTCAACCCTCATCATCGTTATTGTCTGCAATGCCAAAATACTTGGCAGTTTTGTTTGGTTGCATTTTTTATGCAATATATGTTAATAAAAAGTAGACATTTTCCAGGTACAATATAACTGATCAGTTTAAGATATGAGATGGATCACAGATTAGATACTCCTCCTTCTTCCTACTGATTAAAAAAATTGCTTAGGTAAAAAACTTGAAAGTAAATATGCACACTGAGGGTACAGACAGAAATTAAATTCTAAGGGCTTTTTAAAGTTCTTTGTGGTTATTCTGAAGGCATAATGCATAAGCAAAAGGTGACCAAGAGAATCACAGAATGCATAAGGTTGGGAAGTACCACAGTGGGACATCTGGTCCACCCCCTTGCTCAAGCAAGGTTATCCTGCTTGAGTATATTACGCAAGACTGAGAACAGATGAGTCTTGAATTGCCTTCAGTGGGGGAAAACCCACAGCCTCAATGAGCAATCTGTTCAGTGCACTTCCATGCTTAGAGTAAAGTTCTTTCTCATATTCAGATGGAAATTCCTATGTATAAGTTTCTCCCCATTACCCTTGACCTATTGCTTGGTAGTACCAGGAAGAGCCTGGCCCCACCCTTTTGGCAATCTCCCTTCAGATAGTTATAGATACTGACAAGGTTCCTTTTCAATTTTCTCAAGGCTGAGCTCTCATAAGAGTGATGGCCCCCCACTGTCTCCCCTAAACATCTTTGCCCCTAAACATTTGGACCTCAGCTGGACTCATTCCAGGAGTATTGCAAATACTTTTGTTTAATGTTTTTAAGAGTTTTGGAAAATTATTCATTTTTCTAAATTTTGTTTCAGCAAAAATACAATGTTTTGTAGAAAAGGAACTGCCAGTTTTCTAATGAATGGAATTGTTGATCAGAATGGGAAAAATTGTATTTATTCCTGTATCTGTTTTTGTTCTTATCCTTTAAGTACCCCTCTAGTTTCAGTGCATCTAAGACTGATGATTGTACTCTTCATCAGCAAGAAGGAAGGCTAGGGTGAGTCATCACCTTTTGGAGTTCTTCACCAAGATAATGATGGTGATAGCAATGGTGAGGCTTTCTTTGTCATCCTATGACATTTTTAGAATAATCTTTCATACTTTTCAGCATCCACTACACTTTTTTAATTCACTGGCCTTCAGTTCCATGTTATACCAGAATTTTCATGCTGTGTTTTATGTCTGTTTCTTGTTAATTTTTTCTTTGTCCTTCGTAAAAGGACTAAATTTTCCCAAGTTCTGAATTTGTATTCCTTTAAAAAAATAATTGACTCTTGGTGATTAGTTAATAGCCCTAAAATATGTGTTTTCACCCCTACCCCATTCTTGTGAATAACCTCTGCAGTTATTCTGTGATTGCACTCTTCTACATTACATAATTATCCTGGGGTCACTCTTTGGACTACAAAGAGCTGTGTTTCACTATCAATAAATTACATAATTATATCAAAAGTATTTAACATTGTGCTACATCACACAGTAATTCAAATCTAAGAAAAACTAAAACAATTTAGATCAAAAGCCTTAGTCTTCTGTAAGATATTGGTCTTAAAGATAAGTAAAAAAAAAATAAAAAGAACACCAGGCTTTTTCACAAATTAGGCTAATCACGGTGATAATTTTTTTTCAGAACCTGCAGCTAAATACAAACCTCTGATCTGCAACATAATAATAAATTATGTTAATAAATTAATAAATAATAAAATTAATAGCAACATACATTTACCAGTCTGCAGAGATTAAACAACTTCCTATAGTTTTATTCAAAGATATTTTTCCTAGAAAATTGAAATACAAAAGAAATGCCTCTGTTTCTATCTCCACCATTCTCCCCCCGGCCACAAAATCAGCACTAAAGTAATGTAAAATGTATTTTTCAGCTCTAGACATAGAAGAGAGGACCTAAAAAATTGCTTGTACCTTTTCTCTCTTTCTTTCTGGTTTGCTTTTTTTTTGCCTCTTGATATTCTCTGTTTTACTGCTACAAACTGAGTCTTCATTTATACCTATGGTATTACTATACATTCTCTGAGCATACTAAGATGGCTTGTGAAAGAGGTTTTGGAAGTCAGATACCTTGCTTCCTTCATCCCTCCATAGAGGATCAATGATTTCAGGATTTTTTTTTTATTGTGTTATATTTGACACTCAACCAGAAGTTATAAAAACTCTAAGGTTTTTATGCCTTTCTCAATCCAGAAAAGAAAGCCTTGAAAAAAAATTTGTGTATATACAATTGTGAAATAAAACAGGAAAAGAAGATAAATTGTGGCATTTTGAAAGTGTTTCCTGGGATTTAGTGATTGTTTTGGCAGTTAATGAAAACTTGCAAAGTAAGCTGTTTCCTTTTGTTTTTCTGACAGATTTAATCTTCTGAAACAGCTGTTGTAATCACTTATAAATTGTCTCCTCTAGTTTAGTATTCCAAACCAGACCAACATGTAGCACAGGATTAAACCTAACACCATTCTTTGGCTTTTGGGCCCAGAAACCAGCTAATGCTGGTAATACATAATGCTGGGCTTAGTCCAAGTTGTGGTAGCAGTTTCAGCATACTGATGTAAGTCAGTGGAGTTTATTCAACAGAATTGAAGACACCTCCGTGCAAATAGCTTCTCTTTCACCACTTATGCTCTCCTGGATAAGAGGAGGCTACTGAAGAGGCTCCTGCTTTTGGCTTTCTTCATTTCAGATCACCTCTAAGTAACCTGGACCATAACAGGAAAAGATAATTTGCAAAACTTCCACATAATCTGATTTTGCATTAGCCTTTCAGTACATATCCTCACACATCTCTGAACTGATGAGGTGATGGCAGTAACAAAAACATGGCATGAATTTCCTTTGACTTTCAAATGTTTCCCTAGTAAGGCTAAATTTTCCATGTCCATCTGAAATGGATTTACACCTCTTTGACACTCAGCATAGTTCAATAAAACATAAGAGAGTATAATAAAAACTTAACCTTGGTCTTCTTTTCATCATCATAGTACCATTGAATTGAACAATGCAAGGAAACACAAGGAACAATGTTTGTGAGAACAATGCAAGGAAACAGCTCTGCGTACATTGCAGTTCTCTTCATAATTATTTAAATTTGAAAATATTTTGCCCACAGTGAAGTTTTGAGAATTAAAAGTATTTGTAATGATTAGAGGTTTGTATATAAATGTCTCATCATGTTAAGAAAAAGTTTAATAAAGGAAAAACTAATGGTCTCTGTTTCAAGGGTAAAAATATCAGTTCAATTATATCAACAATGTTCATTTATAAGTGTCTTTGGGCAGAGAGGTTTTTTTTGGTTTTTTTTTGTTTTTTTGGTTTTTTCCCAGAAGTTGCTAAAATAACATTCTCCAAACCAAAAACATTTTACAGTTTGATTTCTCTTCTGGTCAAAGGTTATTCCCAGGGAACCTTGTGTATTCAAATGCGCTGCATATTTTCTATATATATGAAATAGAAATGTGTGTGCTTCCATTATAAGTGAAAATCAACATTCCACTCTCACTGAAGGTACAGACGAAAAATATTCATTTTACCAAGAAATAGTCAATTTATTTCTTATAAATCCAGTTTACTTCAGTCAAGAACAGCATTATTCATCTTAATTTTATTAATCACATCAAGAGAACCATAAAACATTCCTTTCTGAATGGCCATTTCTATGAGTTGTACCAGTTGCCAAAATATTCAAGAACACAACAAAAATTGTAATTTTTTATGTATGTATTTCTATGTGTATATACTTTTACATTTTTTCATTTTCATGTAAGCTAAAAGATGTCTTTTCTACTATGGTTTTTCAAAGATTGCTGCTCAGTGTAAATAAATGGAATATAAACTTTTAATTTGTCAGTGTGTGATATATAGGTATTTATACTTGAGCAAACATCCAAAAGGCAAAAAAAAATATTTGAGTATTCAAAGAACAGAGTTTAATGATCTTGAAAGTGTACTGAAACCAAAGAAAAACCAAAACAAATGGGTTTTGGAGCCTCAACTATTTTGAGGTTTCTGTGTTGAAAATCCTGAACAACCAGTCTTAGGAGCACTTGGAAAGAAACCAAGATATAACTAGCTTTTCACTAATTATTTTTTTCTTTCTGCAAAATCTTCTTGGTACTTCCTTGTTCACTTGGGATAGCCCGGAATGCACCATTAAGTTAATGCTGTATATACAAGAGGTTTCTGTTCCCTGGAAAGACAAATTATAGGATATCATAAGTGAACCCAAAATATATGTATTTCACATATACTTTGTAAAATTTCCTCCCATATGAATATTACTATCTCACTAAATAACAGCTAGTAGCAAATGATTAATGTATTACTCTAAGATTAACATAGTTTTATTTCAGTTTTGTCTTCTTTTGTGCTTGTTCAGCAATATTTTACAATTCACTGGCAATTTTTGATACTTGTGAATTTTACTACATCTGAATTCTTCCATTTTTATTTTTATTTGTGCTAAAATAAGTGAGCTTTCACAGTCTGCCTTGGCAGATAACAGATATAAATTCCTACTTCTACTCAGAATGGACTATATAGGCGTTTGTGATTTGTTGCTTGTTTTTGTGTTTGAGTTTGGGGGGTTTTTTGTTTTGGTTTTGTTGGCTTGTTTTGGGATTTGCAGTTTTTTTCCACATGACATGCAGATTAAAATGTGAATTACTATACAATGTTGATAAATTTTATATTAACTATGTACATTGAATGGCAGAGCTAATTGGAAAAATGTCATAAAATTATGCAGTTAAAGAGATTATCATAATGAGTATGTACAGCAAGTCTCCATTTCAGCTTTTCCAGTCTTTTAAGCCTTTGATTTTGAAAACTAGATTACACTCTTTTAAGTAGGAGAAAGTCAATAGTGTGGAGAAAGGAAGACAAGAGCAACACCAAGTTTATACACTGAGTCCTTTCTTCAGTGGTGTGATTTTTATGCTTCTTTCAAAGCTTTTTCACAGAAATATTTTTCATAGAAAGTTATTTAAATTTAAAATATTAATTGTTCTCCAGAAATAATTAACACTCTTTTGTGAACATACAAAAATGTAAAAGAGCTTAGCTCATTATTTAAATACATCAACTGGTGTTCAATTAATGCAGGAGGAATGTACACTGGGTTTATTTGTTTTACTCCTTCTAGCATGGGTTATTTCTTTTTGATTTCTTTTCACTGAACATTCTGTCTGATTTTCACAAAGGACATTTTCTCTTTGATTTACTGAGGAATGATCTCATGATCTCGTTACACTGTACTTTCCAGCTTGTACAGTTCTCACATTGCATTAGCTGTCCATTGTTGAAAAAGGGTTTGAGAAAAAAAGTCAGGAGAAAGTGGAACTCTAAAGTACTTTCAGCTGATGGATCAACTTCTTAAGGATTGATCCAAAACTGCAGCATTGCACATTGCTCCCTCTTTCATGTTATTTTATAGTTTTCAGATGACTTTGAAAATTATTTTCTTTTTCTGTCCCTAATTATCTTTCTAGTGAAAAGTGATGTTCAAAATATTTCTTTGTAGAACTAAATGAACGCTATGTAGTTCTGATTCAATTATAGCTTCTGAAATAGTCTACAACCCCAAAATTCTTTCACCAATGGTAACAGCCAGCATATAATTTTATGTTCAAAACTACTGATCATACACCTATAGTAGGATTATACACTGAGTTTACTGTATAAATCCTTCAGCTTATAACAAAAATACAATCAAACCATATGACTTCCATTTTTTATAACATCCGGAATGATTAACAGATATGTAAATGTCATAGGTTTGACGTTGGTACAAGGCCAGTGCCCCTATGAGGATATACTGTTTCTGGTATTTGCTGTGAGATGTGACTAAAAACAGAGTAAAACAGTTTCTAATTTAGAAAGTTAAAGAAAAGAACTTTATTACTTATAATATGCAAAGAAGACACATACAGAAGAACATGAAAACTTTAAAAAACACTCTTCATCCCCCCCACTACTAGTTCTCAACACAATAAAACAAACTAAAAATTCTCAATCACGTTACCACTCTTTAGATAATTAATCTTTAATCTATTACCACCCTTTTGATAATCAGTATTTAGTTCATCAAGGAGAGATAGGAGTCTTCCTTGCACTACATTGTGGCCTCTTCCTCCATGTCCAGTGCTCTCACCACTGTGCATGGACCAGAGCTGTTTCTAGGGTTTTTCTTTTTAAAGATGCTTTGGTTAGTTCTAAGAAACGACAGCTTCTCAAATTTTGGGACACTAGTCCCCCCCAATATTACCCCTGGGGCCGAGGGGCCTTGAGAACAGAGCTCTTCCTCTCATCTCTGTTCACACTACTGTCCACTCTTGGCTCTAAGCCAATGCCTCTCCCCAGATGCCGTTTCTGTGTTACAGAAAAGAAATGAGTCCATCCATGGCTATAAGAACAGTTCAGCCAAAGGCCACTCCATCATCTCCTCCCACCTAAGATTCTTTTCAGCATTCTTTGACAATCTTCTACTTGCACAAACTTTCATCATCTTTGCTTAGTTCTCTCTATCTTTCTTCTTCAAATTCAGGAGGATTAGCATTTATAAAGTTTCCATCATCTACGAAAAAAGTTAAAATCTTGGGCTTTGTTTCCTCAGAACTCTCACAGTATCTTTGCTCCTGGGCACTCTTCTCGCGCCATCCCCCCATACTCCTTCGGCCGTGCTGCCCAGTTGTTAATATCAAATTTCAAGGTTTCAAGGTGACACAGATCACAGACACGGTTTCTCAGTCCTCTCTCTCTCTCTCTCTCCGGGGGGGGGGGGGGGGGGGGGGGGTGGGGGTGGGGGGGTGGGGGTGGGGAAAGAAGGCTGCTTGATGCCTCTCAAGGTTCTTGTACTCTCTCCACCCTTCCATCCTGCAGGATTTTTCCTCTCCCCCTTTGTGCCCAAGGCTCCAGCCTACCTCACCCAGGCTGCATGGCTTCCCCTCCCCCGCCCAGCCAGCCGCTGGGCAGGGGAGATCCCTCCGTCCTCAGGGACCGGAACCAAGAGAGAGCTTTCCGGGGAGCCCTCTGCTTTTAACCCTTTGTGTTCTCAGAGGCAGATCCTTGTCCTCAGTGGCCACACCAGGTGCCAGTCTTTAAACCTGAGCACTCATTAGTTTGACCACTGAAGTTCAAAAAACTCATTTTTTTTCAAACTACGACAGTAAATAAACAGATAAGGCAGGAAGGCAAGAAAGCAAACAAGAAAGCAAAAGAGAAAGAGAGAAAGCAAGAGAGAAAGAGAGAAAGAGAGAAAGAGAGAGAAAGAGAGAAAGAGAGAGAAAGAGAGAAAGAGTCAGGAACTCTTTCCTACTTCTTGTAAATAATTTCTCTGTGGATATATTTTTCAGACTGTAATGGATTGACTTTGGCCATCTGCCACACACACACATACATGCACTCACACACATACTTTGTACACAGATTCTCTCTCACTTTCCCATCTCAACAGGTGAGGAAATGGCTATGAATCAACATTTATGAGTCAAGACAGATAGGGAGTTCATTTACCAAATACTAACATGAGCAAAACAGACAGAATTTGAGAAAAATATATTTAATTTATCATCAGTCAAAGTACACTAGGATGGTGAGAAACAATGACCCTGTTCTTCTCCCTCTAAGACACCTTCTTCCCTACTTCATTCCTCATTTTCCCAGATTGAATTCCATATTGCCATTCCTGACTCCTCTACCTTCCCCACCTGGGAAGTGAAGGGGAGGACTGGAGGATGGGGGCTGTCTCCATAACATCTCCAGTCTGCTTCTCCTTCCTTCTCACACTGTTCCCCTGCTTGAGCATCAATTCTTTCCACAGCCTGCAGTCCTCCAGGATAAGCCTGTGCCTGGATGGTTTTCCACAGGCTGCAGTTTCTTCAGACATATCTCCCTGCTTTTGTGTCTGAGTCTTGAACGAATTTCCCAACTTGTCCAGGAAAATATAATCAATAAGGGTTTAATTCAACCTAGATACATGTCACAGATTCTCTCTCATCAGAAAACAAAAGGAGGAATGTTGATGTAATCGTCATTTCATCCAAGGGTGAGGAAATCTTCCTTTCAAAACTGTCTTTACTTCCTTAAATCTAAGTTAAGATTTTTTCAAAGTGAAAACAGTATAATTGATATGACATATCAAGATATTGTGCATGTATATATACTCTTATATGTGTATGTATATATATATATATAGCTATATAAAAACACACAGCTTTTAAGTAAACTCCTCTACATTCAAAAAATCTCTAAAAAACATTTTGTCAAGAACAACCAGGTAGTATATCATATTGGTTTTATGTTATTAATTAAGTCAAATAGGAAAATAAATGTCTTTGAAGCTGAAATGCAATTTACCATACTAGTCAAATGTGGAATTTCTTCTGTATGAAATTTTTTATGAATTTTAATCTTAGTTTTCTGTCAGCATGAAACTCAGCTTATTCAAACTTGTTTTTTCAACTAATGTAAACTTTGAAGCAGTTTCACAGGTCATTAAACATTGCTAATTTATGTAAAGTAAAATGCAAACTATGTTTTATACTTTCCTGTTTTCATATTCTTAATAAGGATCTTGAATATTATTGTGGACAGACTGAATAGATTTCATATGTGTATACCTATTAAGTGTTTCTTCCAAAAAGAGGATTAATCTCAAGCATGGCTTTGTTACTTAGTTAGTTTTATTCAAAGCAGATTCCCTGGGGCATTTTAATGAGAGCAAAATATGCAAGAAGTCACATACTCAAGCTGACGCACAAACATTTTGAATTTAGATGCAATTAGGCACTTAGGTTTCTTCAATATAATGCAAAAGAGAAGTCAGAAAACATACTATTTAAGAATCCATATCCATAGAAAATCTTCATCAGATGACCTTAACTAGTCAAAATAACTGCTAGTTAAATAACTGGAAAAGACATTAAGTCTTGAGTAAATCATATTTGCAAAGTAATTTTAAAAATAAAATTAAATGCTTCTGATCAATATAAATCTTTCTTCAGCTGTGTTTCTATTTTCATCAGACAAAGGAGGTTGAGTTGAACTATATTCCTGATTTTCCAAGGCCCTTTTCAATCAACCTAACTGTTGTCCCTAACTGGTGTTAAATAGCTCAATCCAAGAGATCAATAAGAATTTTCATACTGTTGGCATCCATAAGATATTTAGCAAACCAGAGAATGGACAGTGAGTTAGATTGCAAACAATCAGAACTACTAGGCTACGAGGGTTGTGATCAGCAACATCAATCCCAGATGGACAGCAGTCACCAGCAATATGTCCCAGCAATCAGCAATTCAGCACTGTTTAACCTGAGTGATGGGAGAAATAGTGCACCCTCAGCAAGACTGCAGGCTCTACAAAACTTAGTGTAGGTATGCCAGATGGGTATGTTGTCATTTAGAAGGACTTGAACAGGCTGGAGAAATGGGCTAACAAGATTGTCATGAAGTTCAGCAACAGGAAATTCCAGGTACTGCCTTTGGAAAGGAACAAATTATAGGCACACATATTACTCAAAGATGTAACACACTCACATCCAGTCAGAATTTGTTATATGTAAAATCAGATTATTTATATAATTTATGACCAATCTGTTGAAATCATCTAATGAAATTACACAGCTGAAGAATGTGAAAGTGTGATTGCAGTCTTAGAATCATACGATCATAGGAGGTTTGCATTGGAAGGAACCTTAAATATCATCTGTTTCAACCCCCTTTGCAGTAACGTCTTCCAAATGATCAGTTTACTCAACACCACATCCAACCTGACCTAGATCACTAACAGTGATGGGGCATCCACAACTTTTCTGGGTGATCTGTCTCAGTGTCTCACCGCCTCCATTTAAAAAAAAAAAAAAAAAAAAAAAAAAAAAAAAAAAAAAAAGAGGAAAAGTCTGTCTCCATCTTTCTTTAACCCTCTTTTAAGTACTGAAAGGCCACCACAAGTTCTCCCTGCAGTCTTTTCTTCTCCAGGCTAAACAAATGAAATGCACACACTGCATGCACATATTGTTTCTAGCAATCATAGAAATTTTTCAAGAGAAAATAATCTGCTTGAATTAAATAAACAAACATGGATTCTAATCCAAAGTAATTAACTTAATTTCAAAAGCATCAAATATGTCAGTTACTGTCCACTGGGAATAGCACTAAGAAAAGCATAAGTAAAAGATTTAATTGAAAGCACTTTTCAGTCCAGTGTTTTTATAATACTTTGGAAATAAAATAACACTGTAACAGAATGTGATACACGTAGCTTAACAAAATTCCTATGTTTTTGACAGAGGTAATTTCATATATATATTCAACATTCTTTTTCTCTTTTTCAGTTGTCATTCAAAGAAGAAATTAATCTGGCCTGATGACAATGTTAGTGAAACAATAGAAATAGATTAGGCATTTTAGAATCGGCATTGGGAAAAATCAGTTATGGTAATGTGATCATGAAGTTGTCAGTATTTTATAACATTGAAAAAAAATGTGAATGCAGTGTAACATATGCAGGTGAATTACATATTCATTCATTCATAGGTAGATAACCAAGTGGTACTAGTGGGTTTGGTTTTTTTCTTTAATTCAGTGAAGCTGTAATCAATTGTGTGAGCTGAACCCCACAACTTCTGTTTACAGATTATGATCTGCCCTTGGGTGAGTTAATTTTGAATGTAAATCACTCTGCCTTTAAAATATATCTGTATTTCCAGTTTCAGTTCATGTGTTTTAATGCAAAACCATCAGATTTTTCTTCACTACATAAAAAAAATCTTGTTGTTTTGTGTTAGTGTATTTTCTCAAAAGCACTTTGTATATATGTGTCGAGGTTTCAATTTGAAACTGGGCAGAAATGCCAATTTTTGTTTTGGTTTAATTTTGCCAATTTTAAAGGTTCTAATCAAGAGCAAAGCAGGCTTAAGCTTAAAAGTAATAAGACTTTATTAACTAACACTAAAAGAAAGAAAAAAAAAAACGAGAATGAGGATGGAATTTTCAAAACACTCTTCCTTCCCACAACCCTTTTTCCTCTTAACTAACAATATAAAGATAACAACACTCAGAAATCTCAGTCAGTTTTTCACCTCTAAAAATAGTCTTTCTTTGGTTCATTTAGACAGGAAAAGTATTCTTTGCTAATGCTATGGAAAGTTTTTTACAAGAAAAGAATCCTTGTGACTTCATTTTTCTCACAAACCCAAGTGCCCGAGATCTGCCTTTGTGAAGTCTTTCCCATCTTTCACAGTTTTTCCTCACGACTGTGCTTTCAGTCTATATCAACTTAAGGGGGTGCTATTTTTTAAGGATGAGCCGTTCTAACATCCTTTCACCCATCTCTGGGACAGAGGTCTTCCCCTTTTATCCCCAGAGCCGAGGTTTCTCATCAAACTTCTAACACTGGTGCCTCTGCTCAGGATTGTGGCTGAAACGCTACCAACCCCCCAAAGCATTCCATGAACTTACTGGGGAAAACCCAAAGTCTGATATATCAAGTATATCTGTACCATAACTTCACAAAAGAATTTTACAGCCTAAGCTTAAGACAAACTTAAAACTTTTCAAAATCCCTTCAATTTAAAATCTAAGTCTTTTCTTACCGACTTCAATTTCGTGTAGTTGTTCTTACAAAGTTCTACCTTCTTTTTTTCTTAGCCTAAGAGAGAATTAGTGTTCTTCCAGTACAAAGTTTTGTAATGCTGAGAAGAAGAAAAAGTCAATTTCGTCCAGGTCTTGTATTAGAAACAAGCTTTGCGTCTTTCTGCTGGCCATGTGCTCTTTTGCCGATCCATGTGAGCTGTGCCAGCTGCTCTCAGTCTGGAACGGGGTCAGGGCTGCTCCTGGCTTTGGGGCTGCCTTTAGTACGAACCACGGGGGGCCACTGCTGCTGGTGCCCATGCACAGCTCCTTTGGTGCCCATCCAGGTGCTGTCCCCATGCTCAGCTCCTTTGGTGCCCATCCAGGTGCTGTCCCCATGCTCAGCTCCTTTGGTGCCCATCTCAGGTGCTGTCCCCATGCTCAGCTCCTTTGGTGCCCATCCAGGTGCTGTCCCCATGCTCAGTCTTTGTCCATCGGCTCCATGCCGCCGCTCCCGATGCCGACACAGCCTCAGCCCAGCGTGGTTTGGTGTTCGACTGGAACAAAAGCTCTGCAGGCTCTGCCGGCTCCTTTGCCCCTCCCGGCCGGGCCCGGTGGGTTCCTCAGTGAGGGCTCGGCAGCCGCTCCCGCCCCTCCAGGAGCGGAGAATCCCGGCCGGGCTGAGCGAGCCCAGCCCGCACCCGGCCCGCCGCCACCTCCCCCTCCCCACCTCACTTGGCCCAGGCCGAGAGAGGGCAGAGGTGTGTGCTCTCCAACCGCTGGAAAGAAAGAGACCTTCCTGGGCTTCATTCACAGGTAATAAGAACTAGAAAATGCTTTCCCATTGGTCCAATAAAATGGCAATCTCAAACCTAGCCAGCTCACTTTCCTGGGTTGGTCAAACTAGGACAATATGCAAAATCACTGAAATTTAATGTTTATTTTTTCAGTTTCTGCAACAGAAAAAAAATAGAAAAAGAAAAATTGAAAGAGAAATTTAATTTACCTCAAGAAGCTAAATTGGCTGAAATGATACAAAATTTCAAACAAGATTTAAAAATCTGAATTATTGTAAAGAGTGTAAATTTAATTTTGTTTGTTTTGTTCTACTGTTACTATCACCTTGTTTGATTCCAGAACAACTTACTTCAAGCCATACCTTCAAGACATCCATACCAATATACTTGTGAATTCAGAAGTCACCCTTTCTAAAGACAGGACAAATTTCAAACAATTTAGCTGAGAATAATGGACCATTACTCCCTCATAAATGTGCTAATTACAAAAGGACTGAGATCTATAGCTACCATACATGATGTACTGTCAAAACGATGGATTTGACTTTGCTAACATCTCATAGAAGTCAGAAACTTTATGTCCATCTATTTAAATTATTACTCAGTTGGCATATTTCTTTTTCTAAAATGTAACTATTTCTAGCCTTGGGGAAGGCAATGCACTGTCCAGCACTTAAATTTTTTATTTTACTTCCATCAGCCCAAATGCACAGCATGAACAGACACATTTGAAGCAATATAATCTCATTATCTCTGATTTTTCATAGAAACCAAGTTTTTGCATCTGTGTTTCCAAGTCTGTTGGTGTATCTGCTTGTCACCTGAAATCTAGATATGTGAAATTTTAAATATAAGAAAAGCGTAGTTTCAAGGTTTGGTTTGAACATTAAAATATCTTTGATTCCTTCCCATACTTTCTTACCCAGGAAAGCCCTTTGCTGCCTAATATGAAAAAATACATTCTTTATACATGTCAGAACAGATATAGTTAAAGAACAAGTATTATCTTTTTTGTTAAAAATCAAGTTGTTTCATATAGTTACAATAAACTTCCTTCTGAGTTCTATGAAATGCAGTTATTTTCATACTTGTATCAGGAATGTATGAGACAATTCTTTTAAAAAATAAGTCAGTACACACGTTAAGGAAAATGCATATAAAGGGAATTGGAATGTTGAATATGTCACTGCAGAGATTTTGTGACTCATGGTCATTGTTATGCACTGCAATATCTTTATGGTTTGGAACCAGAAAGATGGTATCCTCTCTCCTCTCACAATAGATGGGATGAATGATACTGACTGTTGCCCTGGTAAGTCTCCCCCCAAGAGACAACCTGAGCACTCTTCTGACTCTACTCTTTGGCAGTCAGTTTTGACAGCGACATACTCCATTCTGACATGGAAACTGTTCTAGGAAATAAGGGATTCATACTTCTCAATGAAACGTAAACTTTCTGTATATTTTCAAGTATCATGAACTTCTGAGTAATGGATATGTTATGGAAAATCTTAGCTGATCTCTGTACTCCACATCTAGTCTTTTCAAAACACATGTAATGTGGAATGAAAGAAAAAATGAGAGAAAAGGGATATTCGCACATCCTCATCCTGAAGGAAGAAAGAATACAGAAATTGTACATAGGGTCTATAGAGAGACAGCTTGTGAAATTAAGGAAAATACCTCCCCCCACATAATCACTGAGTAGACTGTATGTTTAGCTCCTGCCTCTATCCCTCACTGCAGCATAGAAACATCCTTGTAATATTAACACTGTTTTCAGTACAGAACAAAAACTGTGCAATGCACAACCTACTCTAAAAAAGATTAACTCTATTCCAGACAGACCCACTACAAGTGAAGGATATTTTCAGAGAAAGATGTCATTTAGAATATGATTTAGTGTGAAATTCATACAGTTATGGCAGTAGAATAAATGATGAAGCTCTTTTTTCAGCATCTGCAACAAAATAAAAATAGTGTTACTGGGGAAAAGAGAGGATATATTTTCAAAAATGTTTTTCTTTTAATTTCAGAAAACATTGTGGACTTCATTAGAAGGCCTTTAGGCTAGGCTGGCAGGGTAGAAGATTACAGCTAGCAGTGATGCAAGAAAGTGGTGGACAGGTCTGCTGAGGAAAGAGCATGAGGTGGCATGAAGGAAAGGGATCAAAAACTCAAAACAACTGAGACTGGGGTAACATCCAGCACCCACATGTCGGCAAGGAAGTGCCTACAGGGCACCGTGGTGGACAAATACCCCAGATTATGTCTGGGAACATGTTGAAATGACGAGGTGCTGTACTGAGGTCAGATTTGCCAAGGGGGAGGAGGATATGTTTGTTTTTGTGGTGTCAAACCCTCTGGTCTGCACAAGACCAGCCCAGGTGCAAAGAGGGCAAGCAGCACTGCTGAAGGATGACCAGGACAAACTGACCCACTTTGTTTAGCAAAAGCTTTTTTTTTTGAGCCATATGGGGCAGAAGGCTGATAAGAAACAAATCCTGCAGTAAGTCAGATAAATGCACAATCATACAGAAAGATAAAATTATCTAAGGTTGCAATAAAGGCACTGAAGTGCAGCACCTCCTCACAGTTATGCTGGAAAAATGACATATGGATCATTTATGTTTTAAATGCATCCTGCAGAAGAGCTGTGCTGCCTCTATTCCAAAAATCAATGAGGTCATGTTGGATTTTTGCAGTCCTCCACAGTGAGTCAGTAATAAAACATTAATTTTTATTTTAATAAGATCCATAAAAATGTTCGTATAATAATATATGTGCTGCTTGTAGTTTCTAAACAAAAGTCAAGAGGTAAGAGTTTTGGAGGGTTTTATTTTGCAAATATTTATTTTAAATTATATATCATAGAATGCCTCTAAGTACTGGAAATATAAACATGTTGTTTGTTACTTAAAACCATCTATGATGAAATATTTTAAAATTATATTACATAAATATTATATAGTAGACACAATACAGATTATAGTCATACGCATTGCAAGGTTTTGTTCTGATGAAGTGAGACAATGATCTGTTTGATTGGCTTGTGCAGTTCTAAAGAGTGTCTCTTCTCTTTTAGAAGTACAAATAGCTCAGCTCTAAGGCATGGATTAGCTCCTTCCTTTCATTATTATCTTTTTGTCTTAATGGAACAGAAAATGTCTTTCTTTTAGAAAACTGCTGATTGAGAAACAAATTTTCAGAAAATATTCAGTAAAGTTATAGGGTTTGAAATATAGTGTTTGTCTTGACCCATCCCTGCCCAGGGAGATATCTCCTGCTAATGGGCCACTGAGTCTCATTTCATGACTGATAAATTAACATCATCCCACTGGGAGATGCTCCATCCAGAGGGAGGATCCAAGCATTCCTATCTGGATAAAAATCTGACATTCGGAACACCAAGGTCAGCCTTTCTCCTCTAGACACCCAGAGGAAATCCAGGCCCATTTACAGCACCACTCGATCTTTGAAGGAAATCTCCACCTTTCTTCAGGATCATTGCTTCAACAGAACCACATCTGCCACTCCAGAGGCACTGCAGCCACTGTTTAATCGGACTGCTATCAACACCCTGACCTACAGGGTGTATTGTGATTTTGTTAGGAGGATTTGGGGTTTTGTATTACTGCATTTTAATTTTGATTATCCTAATGAAGAACTGTTATTCCTATCCCCATATCTTTGCCTGAGAGCCCCTTAATTTCAAATTATAATAATTTGGAGGGAGGGGGTTTACATTCTCCATTCCAAGGGAGGATCTTGCCTTCCTTAGCAGACACCTGTCATTCAAACCGAGACATTTTTATGTTTGTTCTTTTTCTTTCTTCCTGGTGATGCATGAAAGCCATTTGGAAGTATTCTGCTGAACTCCAGCTTTCTCTTCAGAAAGGTAAAGCACTCCAGTAGGAAGTGCCTTTTAACAGCCCTGGGTTACAGTTTGTTCAGTCTGAAAGATGTACTTTTAGGTGTTTTTACAGTAGAAATGCCCAGAAAAGATCAAGATCTAAGAGCTTGTAGTAATAAAGTTTGAGGATTCAATTAATTTGCTACATTTAAGTGTCTACCTAGGCCATTTGAGATGATCTAGGTACTTAAGAGGGCCATGCGAGCCTGACAAACTAGGACCTACAGGAGATGCTTGACCTTGTAAATGGACAACTGGAAGCCAGATATAATAGGAAATCAAGATGAGATTCCATATTTTTTCTTATATAAAAAAATTTAGTATAAATCACACAGTCAGGGGCCCCAAGAGGTTATACCCTGATCAAAACTCAGTTCTCCATATGCAGACTTCTAAAGGTTTAGTGTAGCTGGCTAGTCAGGCTTTTTAAAAATCATCGTAGTCAAAAGTTTGGTAGATTTACAGTTCTGTTCTTTGTTTGGGTTTGGTGTTTTTTGTGTTTTTTTTTTTTTTTTTTTTTTTTTTCTTTGTAAGACTCTTATTCCTTCTTTTTGCAGGGAAAATACATTTCAAGTGAAGTTTGCTCACCCTGACTTCCCTTTCAAACATTGCAGAGACACAGATAATCTATAGAAATTATACTGTGAAGTGTATTCCCCAATTTGAAATGTAGCTAGCTAACTAAAAACCCAAGAAATTAGTCTTTGCCTCAACTTGGGAATTTTGAAGAATTTTCTTAGATTTTATGCTTACTTACTCTCTGACTTCTGTAAATATTTTATGGAATTTTGATAGTCATATTATTGGGGAGTACTAAAAATAAAATGAGAGCTAAATATTTAGGAAAGGAAATTATGACCTGTAATAAATCATCAGTAATGATTAAATGAAATATAAATGAAGATTAATATCCTTCTGTTATGAAATTCTGGAAGGGTAGGCTGAACTTTGTTTAATATATATATAATCTTCAAACAGAATATATTCATGGTTGTGGTTTTTGTTTTCTGTTTTTGTTTATTGGAATCCTTTAATACATATTTCTTAATGCAAAAGGTCTTCTGCTCCTGAAGAGTGCTACTTGCAGAAAATAAAGAAAGCTAATCAAATGCAATTTTTTCCTAGTTCCCAAATACAAAAAGAAAGTTTTGTTTTCCTTAGGTGGCATCTATCTGTTCAAACAAGTACAACCTATTTTGAAAGGATAAAAGTATTCTTATGTTCCTCACTACAGTGAAAAGTAGTTCCAGAAGCACTGTTGTGTCCTATTCACATCTTACATGTTTATTTCACTGTAATTCAATGACTTCGTGACACTTACTACAAATTTATCTTGAGAGGAATATCCAGACTATTAATCATCTCCTTGAGCATGATACTCTATCAAAGCAACAATGCAAGCCAAAAATTTTCTCAAAGACCTGTTGCAAAGTGAACTGAAGTGTACTTCTTCAAATCTTGAATCACTAATAAATGGGTGAAGCTTTTCTGAGTGAGTATCGGACAATGACTAATTCACTTGAAATTACTTCCACTTTCTCATAAGCTAACTCTGACTGCTGCTAGCAGAGGTCCAACAGTTCTGCTTTTTTTGTAATAAGCAAGTCTCTAATATGAAAATATCCATGATTTGAACAGTCTCTGAGACATATTTTTCTTTAAATTTTGTCTTATTTTGAGCAACTGGAACATTTAAAATTAAAATTTTCATGAAAAATGTAATGAACTATAATTAGCACTCAGAGCTAAATAGTATGCATGTATCTCACTTTAATCAGTTGTGAAGGAGCAGGAATCTGGCAATAATCTGGCAAACACTTGGTTGTGCAAAGCCACACAGGAAAAGTCAAACAACTCTATTAGACATCTGAACACTAGAAGAGAAAATTGCATAATGATATATTAAATAATGAGAGATGAAATTGGCTGTATGTCTGCTTTTGTTTCTTATGAGATAGAGTGGGCAGATTTTAGATTATTTTCTTTTAAATTTAGTACAACCAAAGCTATTGATGGAGAAAGGCTATAAAGGGCTAGGATAGATAAAAATAATTTTATAAGTGTTCCTTATTATTTATTGCAGCTGTTCACAAAACTCTAAGTACTGTTATGCAAAAAACATATTTTATTCTCAAGATATGCACATATAGCCACACACACACATACATACACACACACAGAGACAAGTATATATATTTATATATATATATTTTATATATATTTATATATTTACATATATGTATACACACACTTGCATGTATGATTTCTCCACCTGCCTTGTCAAATGAAAACCTGGTTTTGTTTTTAATGTTCTATTTATGGCATAGCAAACAATAGAATTATTTCTTAATCTGAAGTTCTTCAATGTACTCAGAAGAATGAAGGTAAGGCTGAAAGTTTTGACTGAGTATCTGTTAAAATCTAAAGGCTTTTTCTGTTAATAATTAGATAATTAGAACACAATATATTACATTATATAAGGTAACGAGCCTTGGAGCAGATTGCAAATTTCAGAAATCAACCTCGTTGGAGAGGTGTTGTGATCAGAGCCAAGAAACTGTAGGCTTCTTCCTTCCTACTGAGATAACTTTCATATGCCCTTCCATAAAATGCAGGCTCCCTTTTAGCAGGAGATGGTGAAGTTTTGGAGTCAGAGAGGAAATCAAAATGTTTGCCTAAGCGCAAGGAAATTATTTGGGAGGGAAAAAGCCCAAAGCTAAATTTCATTACCTGCCTTCACTTATAGGGTCTCACATAAATTACAAATGGCTAGCATTTCTTCAAAAAACTCATGGCACAGCTAGAGAAAGGACTCAAGACTTCAATCAGGACTCTGTGTTTCTTATTTCAATGTATGCAGTGCACTGTTTGACTTAGAGACCACTCAGATAGCTAAGTTTTGCTTGTTATATGAGGGCTCCAGGTTTCATTCAAAGTTGCTACACCTCTATGTACCCCATAAAGAAACAATTTTTTCCTGTAAACTATATCAAATTATCACTTTAAAGTGAATTGTTGCAGAAGTGGAATCCAAAACTACGTATGGTGCCCAAGTCTTTCCTACAGTATGTGTAAGAATGTTTTTTTTTAGAGAAAAGATTAAAAAAACCCTGAGTTTCTGAGGAGGAAACTTGCCTTGACTAATCATAAAACACTAAGTACTAAGATCTTTAAAATTATATGCCCAAGGCTATAGTTCCCATCCACTTGAGATGCAGGGAAAAGTCTCTCTTAAGGATAATCAACAGACTCAAGAGTGTGATCAAGAACAACTTAACTTGTAAATTAAAGCTAAGAGCATCCTCAGAGGTCATACCTGCCCTATTTGGATGTCCTAGAAGCTAAAATACTGTTAAAAAATTCAGGTGGTTTCTTAAGACTCTCTACCTTAGATCTATTCAAATTCCTTTGGGCCCATCCCCCAGTACTTTTTCATGTCCTCTAGATAACCCACTGTGCAGAAAAAATGGAGGTCCAAAAGCAATGTCTGCATTGTGAGAGTAGGTGACCTTGGAGTGTGTATGCCCTGAAGATTTTCAGTTTCTGGCTGTACGCTGACCTTTATGCTGACTGTGAAGCTACTTTCAGCTCAGGGAGTGACAGAATTGCAATGGCTCAGTGACTGTTCAAGTAAAGCAAAAATATTACTTGATATGAAGTATCTGAGAAAAATCTCTCATTTTTTTTTTTTTTTAGGACAGAATTGCAGAACTTCAGGGCAATATCTTCACTTAGTATTTGCTCAAAGTGAACTAGTCTTTATCAGCTCTAGCCCCATTTTGAATTTTTTTCCCTTTGCCAGCAATGGAAATTATTACATATTTAATATTTTGGAAGAGAAGGTCACCAAAAGGTTATACACATGAACGTTTTTTAGGCAGTCAAATGCAGGCATCCTGATTCTGTCAAAATTCAGCATACAATATCAGTCACTTTTGAAGCTTCTGGTGTAGGAACTCTATTTTCTAACATTATTTTTCATAAACTTAGTACTTCACATTTCTCTTTAGACTATGGATTCATTCATTCAGAAGTTAAAAAAAACCCTCCACATTACCAATTAATTAGTCCAAAGACTTGATTATTAAAATTAAATAATTACAACTTCCACAGACCTATAAAAAATAGATTCCTTTACAACTGTGAAAAAAAACCCACTCAGATTTGTAGTTTGTTATTTAGATAGCACCTGACCCTGATCCTCAGTACAACTTTACTAGTTTTATATGTGCAACCAGATAGGCCCTTGATTTGCATCATTTATCTGTGACAATAGAACCAGTTCAAATAAGCTCAATTACTAGAAAATGCATTATTTCCATCACTCTTTCTGTAACCTGAAACAATAATTCAGGTCATAGAGTAACTATTAACTACATAGGAAGGCACTTCTTCCTCTATAGTCCCCTTCAGCACTGCTAGATCTAGATAAATTGCCATAATAAAAGCTGCTAGTGAGTGAGGAAATATAGCAGTGGAAGGGAGAGGGAGAGAAAGAGAGAGAAAGAAGAGCTCATCTAGTCCTCTGTTAGATTAATCAGACCCACTAAACAGATTTTAAATGCCTGTGACATGTTTTTTTATTCTCAGCACAATAAAATTCCATCATGCAACTGGAAGAAAACATCACTCACACAGTTGACAATAAGGCACCTTCCACAAAATCATACATGAGATATTTACAGTTAACTCATATGCTTTTTCCTATAAGCTAGCCAATGAATAAGTAAAATGAACCTTAACAGGAGCAGCACAGATTTCCATATAAAGCTTATGTAGGAAAAATCAATAAAACAACCATAACTTAACGCCTAAAGTGGGTGTCTATAGAAGAAAAATATCTCCCTTTCAAATACAAAAGAGGGGGAAGAAAAGAAAAAGATAAACAAAGGAAACTAAAAGAAGTAATCTCTCTGATGGCTCTTTTTACATTTTTATTGTGAGCAGACTCAGTTTAATGAATGCTTTTGTAGTGAACTCATTCTAATTGCAGTGTGCCCAGGGAGAAAACATCCTGTTACTTGAAATGTTACTACACTTGTGATGATGAACTGGCTACACATTATTCTAGTAAATTTGTTTTACTGCATCTGAATTTGTTGTTTTACTGCATCTGAATTTGTTCTGCTGATGTTTCAGGGATTTTGCAGGCTTTCCATTAAAACCCCTGGTTTTAGTCATTTATATTGGCGATGCTAAGGGTAAAAATACAGCTACAATTGACTGACACTTCAGTTCCTTTGCTGCTAAATGAGATTCTTGAAATTACTTTATAAAAACCAGTATGTGCTGACAAATTAATTTATGGTGAGAAATACTCCACATTTGCAGATCAATTTAATTTTGTGAGTTGTTTGCCTCCTCAAACTTCTCCTCTGCTTTATGGTGAGACTGAGCTACTAAACTTGGAGCTAGGTCTCAGCTGCCATAAATAGACTTCGTTCTATTGAAGTCAATAGGAGTCTATTGACTGACATCAGCTGGATTTTTTTTTTTTTTTAGTTCTTTTAGCTATGTATGTATGTACTTCAACAGTGTTTTAGCCAAGGACATAGTTTATCACATCATTTCTAATATTCTTAGTGCTAAGGACTACTATTTTATTTCAGGCAAACTACTATACCTCCACTTCAAGGGCTTGGAAGATTTTTTTGATATGAGGAAAGGAAGAAAGAATTTAGTTTATTGCATCTGCAAAAGTCTCTGAGGACAGAGGGAATGATGATATTACGTATTTAAATATCTAATGAGGAAAGGTGTCAGAGAGATGTCATATATATTCAAAACCAAACCGCATATGTATTGACACTGCTCTGAGCAGTGAGGTTATGCCAGATATTTTAGAGATTACCTCTGACCACAATTATTTCATTAAGTAGAGTAAATATAATTTTTCCATTTTTATGTCAAATATTTTTTTCTTACCGTTTTAGCTGCTAATAAGTCCTAAAATTGTTTCCTTTCCTTTGTCACTCTGGAAATTAATTACATTTTTTAAATCTTCAGAAAATAAACAAAAGATGCTGCAATAAGTTTTTTTATAATCATCTGTCTACAAGAATCTGATGGAATATAAGACATTCTATATGATAAATTTAAATGTAGGTGCAATTCAGATTTGGAAAAAATAGTCAATTTATTGTCCTTACCTCAAAGGAATCCCTTTCATTCTAAACCATTAGCTACTGCATTTTTTCATTTAAAAGACATAATGAAAACTTATGTTGCAATAGAACTAATTATTTTGCTTGTTGGTTTGGTTTAAGTTAAAATATGTGTGCTAGTTTTTCAAAAGTATTACAAGAATGCACAAGCTAGTTATCAATTTCAGTGAAAGTTATTTTAATGACCACAATAATTAAAGAGCTGATTAAAAAAAATCAATGGTATTACAAAAAAAAAATTATACTTTCCAACAGTAACAATATCAAGGATATTAAGGCAACATAAGAAATGTAAGATAGGTATTTTAACTTGCCATTTGGTGCAGTGCAGCCTTATCCAACAGGCAAAATATTTAATCTTCCAAGGTAATTGTATTAAAACTCTAGAAATAATTTATCTCTGAAAGAGATGGTCTCACATTCTGCATGAACCTGCAATTTGCATCAGAAGATGGAAAATCACTCCAAGCTTCCACTTAATTTGGTGATGGAATTTTAACAAGAGTTTCCCAGGTTTCCTCTAGGGCACATCATTGCTGTGGGGTTTTTTATATTTTGAAGGACATTGGGAGATGTCTGCTGCTGAAGTATGGGGCAGTATACTATAAGAGGACATTTCATTTGTAGCACAGCAAGACAGAATTTCCCGGAGGCCCTTCAGGGGATGTGTCATAGAAGAAATACATGCCCACATGCAAGCACTGCAGCAAACTGTTTGTTCTCCTTTCGTACCTAGATGATTAAAACTGTCAATTTAATGTTTAATTTCTGCATTTAATTTATTATGCCTAATAGCTAGATATTTAAAGCAAAATAAATGAGACTTGCAATATCTTTTGGGCTTGTAATATTACAGGTGCATGAGAGGCCCCGTGATATACAGTTGAAAGATATCAGTGAGATTTAAAAAGGAAAACAATAAAAAACCTCTGTTCACTGGACATCACTAATATTTATTTTAAATATTAATTTTGAAACAAGCATTTTCTAAACAGACCTGCATCATGTGCTTCTTGTAAACATTGGTGTTGTAATTGCCCTGTTTAGTGAACAACATAAAGCTAAATACTCTGTAAATAAACAAAGAAAACAAATTAGTGTACTTCCTCCTTCCCAGGAAAGTTCAAGAAAGTACCAACAATTTGGAAATTATAGCCATGAAAAATTTTAGCCATGAGAAGGTGACATTTTCTGTCTTTTGATGCTCTTCAAATGCTGTTGTGTTTGATTTGCAAAGGCCATTTTTTCCTAAGGAATAGGTTAATTGAAGAAAAAAAATCAATTTCTGCTTGAACTTCCTTTAATTGAAGATTTAATTTCAATTTTTCTCATTGCAATGTCAAACACAGGCAATCACAATTAAACAAACACACACAAAAATTGCACTGACATGAAAAATGATCAGTATGGTGGTGTAAAGATGTGGTTTAATTGTCTTCATCCCCCTCTTCCTGTGAAAATCATTTGCAATTTTTTAATTATGGCTTCTCAAAGGGGTTTTCAAACCCCAAAATATGCACAAGCTTAGTCATTAATGTTAATGAAAAACTGAAGTCAGACTTGAAGCAGTGCAGATAATTTCGTCTGAATGAACCAGGAGAAATCATAGCCTGCAGAATACAAGGAGATGGGTAAGTGCTCATGCCCTCGAACACTGTGCACACACTCAGGGCAGAGCTGTGATCAGTAGGGAAGAAACATCTTTCGTTAGCTGCACTAATAAGTTTCACTTATACAAGCAGAATGAAGTTGTGGGCAGGTGATCTAGATTCTGCCTGCATCTATTCATGTAGATACATGCTTGTTTTAGAGGATGTATCTACATGAGTAGATGTATTAAGGAGCAAGAAATTAAGATAAAGATGACAGGTTGGCCTTGCTGTATTTTCCCATGCTTTCTCTTCAAAGTAAAAAAAGAAACAAGAGAATCTTCTCAGTGTTATGGTGGAAGAAAGGAGGAGGAAGAGGAGGAGAAGTTTAGAGATACATCTGCCTCTAGACATTTCTGAAAAGTTTCAAAGGCAATAGAAGACAAATGAAACTCCAGGGTTCATATTCTCCAATACGTCTTTGAAATATTGTTCAATATTTTCAGTAAACTGACGAAATATATATTGAATAGTTGTCAGTTTGATCAGTTGATACCTACATATAGGATCAAAGTACTCAACCAATCAGGTTTCCCACCCCTAGTGCCAAAGTCACTTCAGATATGTATTAGACACTTCAAAAGAAATTAGACATGAAAAATGTGAAGATAGGAATGCATAAATTTGTCTGCTGTAGGTTAAATCCAGTCAGTTGGGTTTCTCTTATCTCGCACAGATGAATCCCCTTCCCCACTCCCCGGCCCCTAGCTGAATAGTCAGCTTTCAAAGTCAATGCCATTAATGCAGAAAATACAGTGTGGATTTAATTGGAAACCCTTCATACAGATAGTGCAATTAATGACTTGGCTTTATTAACACAAGCAGTTGACAGACTGGACTTAAGCCCCAGCAGCCATGGCTGAACTTCAAAGATTTTGGTACTTGAATTATCATAAAGTTCTCAAACTTCAGTGCTTATATAAACATTTTATGAATTATCCAGATTTCCTCGTTACACAAGAAAGCAGCCGTAAAGAAAGCAGGCTCTGGATAGTTATGACTTTTTTTCTGCTTGATAACACCATGAAAACGTTTGGGCACTGTCACTTCTGGAGATAACCAGGGTCAGGAAATGCAGAAGCAGTTAGCACTGTCTGCCAGGCCTCTGTGACCTGAACAGACATTACTTATTCCTGCTATTACAGTGACTCAGAAGCAGAAATTGGAATCCTGGCTATAGTGCTTTAAGCAATGTACAAGCACTTAGAGAGTTTCTTGCTAAGTCAAAATGTTAATCTCTAACAATTCTTATGAGGCTATAGTGACCATTAATAAAGGTCTTGAATGACCTTATAGATTTCTTTGTGGTAGGTGCTGCAGCAAAGCCCTCAAACAAAACACAGAAAAAGCAAGAGAAAAATGAATGCCCATGTACTGAAAACATTTATTGGTAACAGTTTGAATTAGTTTTAATCAAAATGAAACAGAAATTCCTGGGTGCAATTTGCTTATGCTTAAGCTTAATGCTACAAAAAAGAGAATTAATTTTTGTTCCATTGTTAGAATAGAAATATATGCAATTGAAATATGAAGAATGAACTTATATTGGAAATAGACCCAGGTTTAGACAAATGAATAGAGATGAAGTCATAATCTTCAAAATAAATTTTACCCCCATCCCAACTCCAAGATGCCATTGAACCTGTAAGCAGTCTGCAATTGGGAATGACATTAGCTGCTCTTTGGCACAGTTGCATCCATTTTGGGGAAATATATTGATATGGTTAGACTAGACCACATTTAAAGAAAAAAAGAGATATAAAGAAAAATGCTTACAGTAAAACTCCACATAGCTAATGGAAAGAGGAAGATTTTTGCAAGGGCCTCACTTTCAGTCATGTAAATAAATTTTTCTATTTCAGCTGCAAGGCAAATAACCAAGCCAAAGAACCTAGGCTTATTTGGTCCAATTACTGGACAATCACCAATTTAGCAAGACTCAGTATTTTTTAGCTAAAACACTCATGCAGTACAATAATGAAACAGATTTGAAATTTTAATGATCATCCTATTAAAAAAACATAAACTTTTCACATATAGCATTTGTCTCAGAATCTCAGATTCAGATGCAGCCTTAATTAAACAGCTTCATTCTGAGGTATCTTTTTCCAAATACATCATTCACAAACATTGAAGGCAGCCATCCTATGATCTCTAAATATTGATTGTTTCTCTAATGCCATTGTTTTGGGAGGGGAGGGGTTGTGGGAGTGGAAGCCTCTAAAATTCTGAAAGTGAATTAAACACAGCATTGATTTAGCAATATTAAAGGTTTATTTTTTAAACTGCCTTTTACAACATTTTCAAATTATCAGTAGTCACATAGGATTTGAAAATCTAAAACTGTCCTTCTCCTTTGCTTATATATAGATGGCTATCTATATAAAAAATTAAAAGGGGAACTAGAAAACTGTATTGCTGGTAAGGAAAACAGAACAAGATCTTAGCCTTGTACTACAGAATTCCATAAGAGGTTAAGTGACAACTGGAGCCTTTTTTGGTTCATGAGTGAAGCTAGGGTCATATACTCCCCATGTGTCATTGTGGGTAGGCAAGTTTTTATTTATCTAGTCACAGAAAAACAATATTCTGAAAACTAGTTAGGCTTTGTATTTCTCATCTTACCCTCTTTTAAAATTAGCCTTCTGTACTGAGAATGTTTCATAATGGAATATAGAATCTTGCACATCTAAGGGATGGTTCCATGAGATGGTATTAGGTCATGATGTGATTGTGATATGGAAAGCTGGTATCTTTTTATTGTAGAAACAACTGGTATACTCCCTGATTAAGTCAGAAATGAATATAAGACTAAGGGAGAACTTTCTCTGCAGAGATAAACTTCTATTTGACTGTTGCTATAAAAGGTCAGTTTCTTGTTCTCACGTGCTTTAACCCTTTTTCTATCTTTTAAAGTAATGAAAAATATACACTAAGACATGAAAGATTATTTCCTTATTAAGTTAGGAGGTCGTATATTTTTTTCCTTCCCTTCTACATTACATTTTTATGGGTAAAAAAAACTTAAAAAGAAATAAGTTATTTATTTGTTGAAGGCTACTTTTTTTTTTTTTTTTAATGGAATAATATGATTTAAAAATAATTCTATTTTTAGCCAGACTTTATGACCTTATAAGAACAGAGAAATCATCTTCTGTAATTTGGTGAAAATACTGACTATTATATCTTATGCGGATAAAACCAGTATGTCTGTGAGGACTGAGGACTTTACATAAGGAGAAAACCTGACAATATCAAGATTATAGTAATCTGTGAGGAAGAAAGTGCCCACATATTATATCTATTTTTTCAAAATAGGATCATAAGGAGACCAGCTTTTCTAGAAATATGTATGTCATATAAAAATATGGTGGTTGAAAAAAACAGCATATAATTTTCATGCATCAGCCTCTTGCCTGATACCGAGAGGTACCAAGGAAAGCTGATGTCTCCTCTCTCACTGGAGACATTTCTGTGCTACTTTGTCTTCAAAATAAAATATGGAGAAATCATGTGTGTAGTGTGTTAGTCTACATGTCTCTAATATGAAGACTATTTCTTTGATTTTAGTCATATTTTATTTAATCAATTGTTTTTATCTCCTCTTTTTCATGGGTGGTGTCCTAGTTTGACCAGCCCATGGAAATGAGCTGGCTGGGTTTGAGATTGGCATTTTATTGGACCAATGGGGAAACATTTTCTAGTTCTTGTTCCCTTTGGAAGCAGCCCGGGCAGGTCTCTTCCTCCCGCCTGTCAGAGCACACACCTCTGCCCTCTCTGCCCTGGGCTGAGTGGGGGCAGGGGGAGGCCACGGGGGCCAGGCAGGGGCAGCTGATTTGGGAACATCTGCGGCACAGAGTCTGCTCTGCTGCTGGCCCCAGCTGAACCTGCCTTGGCTGAGCCTGGGGAGAGAGGGGGGGAGGTGTGATAAGGCAAGATGGAACACCTGATGAGACCGAGGGGTGGAGAAGAATTTCAGAAATCTGTTCAACTTTCCCGTGACTGTTTTCTAGGCCTGAACCCTCTGAGAGTCCCCCCCAGCATGGCTTTGAAACATGACACCATAGACTACCGTGGCCAGATGCTGTTTCATGTTAACTCTTTCAGTGCATCAGTGCACAGATGGAACTTGGAAAGCCTCCATCTTCCCTCCAGTGAGAGAAATTAGAATGTAAATGTGTAAAGACCACATGAGGTATCAAAGTCAGTCAAGAAGGAGTGCAAGTCCAGGTGGAAGGAGTGTGGAAGTTGCTTTTGGGCTATAAAAACTCTTGTAAGCTATGGTAGTTGGTTATAACATATTGAAATGTTTCCTTTAAACCATAAAGAAGTATGGGGGAGATAAAAGAGTTCAAGTTGTAAATCTGAGCAAAGAAGTGAAATGTTGAAGGGACTGTTGATTTCATGAGAGGTTGAACGGAGTGATGAAGTGATAAAGACTCTTTGTCCTTGAAAAAAGAAGTGAATCTCAGTTCCTTGAAGGTGAAAGTGGTCCCAAAGACAAAGAAAACCTTTGTTTGGAACATGTTTATCTGTAAACTAGACCCTATACATCGATATGGCCCAGAAACACGATTGTGAACATGGGAGGAATTTCATGAACACAAAAGGATCTGGGCAGTTGCTGTTCATGAAGGATAGATTTACAAGAGAACTGTTTTCTTGTGGGGAAATCGACCATAGTGAACAAGATGTGCTTCCCTCCCTAAATGAACTGAAAAAAGACTGTTTTAAAAGCAGAAAACTGACTGAGATTTCTGAGTGTTGTTATCTTTACATTGTTGGTTAAGAGAAAAGAAGGTGTGGGGAGGGAGGAAGAGTGTTTTGAAGGTTTCATCGTAATTCTTGTTGTTTTTCTTTCTTTTAGTAATAAAGTCTTATTACTTTTAAGCTCAAGCCTGCTTTGCTCTTGATTAAAAACTTTGAAATTGGCAAAAAATCAAACCAGAACAGAAATTGGTGTTTCTGCCCGGTTTCGAATTGAAACCACAACAGGTGGACCGGATGTACTGGTAAAGCAAGCAAAAGATTTTGGCTGGAAGAAAGATGAGTGAATTTCACTCTGAATTGTGTTTGATTCTAAAAGTCATCTCACAGTCATAATCTCACCAATGTCATTAGTAATTTAAAGAGGAAAAACAAAATAATAAAGTCTTAGATAACCATGAAAACTTTGGTAAATATGAACAGCATTTTCCAATAAGTGTGTTTCTTAAATCACTATTCAGCTTGGTGATGTCAGCAAAACAATATTGAGATCCACAGAAAAAAATTATTTCTCGTTTCTAAAGCAAAGAATGTTTTTCATTTGTTGCTTTTTAAAGTTATTTCTATGTTTATTTTAAACTAAGTGAATATTTTCTTCATTTTGCAGACATTTACCATTTAAAATATAGGAAAGTACCTTAAGAAATGGAATTATTGAATTATTTCATGAAAGATGTGAATACTTTTCATTAATATATTGTTGTTTTTATTAGTATTTATTTCATAGTTTCTTCCAACAGTAAAGAGCAAAAAATGTCATTATTTAACTTTGTCACAATTTAAGGAAGTATAAAGAGTAATGGATAGTAACTACACAGTTGAAAGATGTCTAGTTTTTGTGCTTTAAAATAGGAAATTGCTCAGAACTTCTTTGTGAGTAGTATTCTTATTGAACTGGGTGCAGTGAAGCAAGAAGTTTGAATGCCTGCATATCAAAGTCTGGTGTGACTATTTGCATTATTAATGTCACCACAAATTCCTAACAAGGAGTTGCATGAGTTAAGATGAATACTGCTTGCAATAAATTAAAAAAAGCTGTTACTGCTGAAATAAAATTCATGTACGACATTTCCAACTCCTCTGTTAACATACTATTAATTTAATGCACAGGAGTTTATATTTTTAAAAGTTTTTTAGACTGATTTAAGAAACAAGAATCATTCACTGTTCTTCAGGTTTAGGAAATAAACCAGAGGTAAATACCAGTAACACAGAGTTTTAGAATATTACCCTGTGTGAAGTTGCCTGAGCATCATTTAGATAGATTTAGATTTATTATTCTGTTTTCTATTGTTCTATTGTTCTTGATATCTTCTCCATGTCAAGGTATGAAATGAATTATATAACTCAGCTTTTCTTCTATGATATTACATTATATATGTGAATGAATATGAGAACAAGGAAATTTTGGCTTAGACATTTCTCTTCCCTTCAATAAAGGCAAAATCTGTCTTCCGATTTAATTATTCTTTTCTCCTTGAATGAATGGCTTGTTTTGTCGGAATTCTTTCTCTAAAAGAGGTAGCTCTTACCTTGCCAATCTAGTCTTTGTTCAGGCAAGAGCATGTTTCCTGTGCTGTAGTTAATGCACAGACACATACAGTACTTTGTACCTTAAACTGATTTAATAGATGATCAATTTGCCAAAGACTTACCTGCAAAGGATTTGTTTGAATTATTGTGAAGTTTTACTTTATGCTTTGGAATACTAGATGATGACATTGAGGTAGCCCATGAATAAGCAAAGAAGTAGAAAACTAGTAGAAGGTGAAAATAAATCAGGGAGAAGATGATAAGAAATTCCATCAGTGCTGAGAAAGTAAGGTGAGAGGGCTTTGTCTCAAGGATCATATATAAGGAGACGGACTTGGAAAAAAACAGATCTCAGTGCAGGTGTTCATTTCAGAAAGATACAAAGTCAGATTCTTCTCAGAGAAGCACAGTAAAAGGAGAAGAGACAATGGTCACAGTTGTCACAATTGAAATTGTGATACACATGTAACTAAAACAAAAGAATAAATAAATATTAAGAGAAGTTTACCTACAGACTTTCAGAATTAAACAAGGCATGGCTTTAAGCAACCTTGTGTAACTCAAACATATCCACACTCCAAGAAGGATTTTGGTCTAGATGGTTTACAGAGGCCTCTTCCAGTATCAGGGGTTTTTGTAAGATGTGGTAGATGGTAAATAAACTTTCTCTCTGTGATGTTATTTTGCTTATTTTGTTAAATTTATGGCTAGTGTTAAAACACAGAACAGTTTACTGTTGCTAGGAGAAGTATAATTCTACAACTGATTCTTTAAAAAAATGAAAGGCCTAATCTATAAATATTTTATGTATTATATATTTAAGACTTGCAGCTAGAAGTGTGTTCAGGAAAGGGACACTTCGTCTACATTAATTATATAATCATAGACATAAAATGCAAAAGTTCTATTAATAGGAAAATTTCCTTTGATATTGACTGTCAACATCTGTAAAATTATGCACAACTAGTGGGGGATTTTATCAGTATTGACCTCGTTGACAATTCTGTGTTTCAGTTTGCTTAAAAATAATTGCTGTGGGATTCCTTAAGTCTTTTATCTCTAGATAACCATAAATCCTGTTTCCCAGGTTGCTCAGTAACTTTTTGTCCTCAGCTAGCTTTTGCATTTCTATGGAAAAAGGTCAAATATTTTTAGCCACAATATCTCTCGCATTTTATTCCCTCTAATCTTTCCTTAATTGCTCCTTAATAAAAGTCCAGTAAGGGTTCAGAGTACAGCTAATAGACATTACATATTTAGCATAAATTCCCTGTATTTAATCATGAAGTCCCGGCAATGACAGATTATACCCTTTAGAATTTTTTTAATTAACATGTATATTTAGAAAAAAATACATAAACACAAGGAGAAAAAAAGAGAGCTCCTTTCTGATGACTGACTGATTTTCCTGCTATAGTTTCTTTTTCAGTAGATAAAGCAAAAACAGAAAGCCACTTATTTATTTCACAATATGCAACAGGGTACTCCAATATAGGAATGTGTCATGTGCTGTATTTTCCAAAAGATTCTTTATTAATTCACCCAAAAATTATTTTCACAAATGCATATTAAAATTGTATCTGAAAGACAATGGCTGTGAGCCCTCTTTCTACAGGCCTTATCTTTTTCTCTTTTGTAGGGAAAAAGAAATACAGATTAATTTTAAAAGAAAATTGAGCAGATATATATATATATATATATATATATATATATATAATGCTAATTTCCCTAAAATCCAATCCTATGTCAGTTCTAAAGTGAAGGCAGCAATTAAAAATATAAATGCAATAGAAAGAAATGAGATGCTAAGAGGCAAATTAAATATCAATTTAGAATGATGGCAAATGGACTTTGTATGAAAAAAAATTATATGAAGAGGAAACCAGGGCTGGCATAACTAAATATAAGAAGATTTTCTAAAGTCTTCTATGAGGAAAATTAATATCAGCAAAGAGAAGATCAGGAGGCAGGCAGGTAGGAAGGAAGGAAGTGTCGGAAGGAAAGAAGGAAGGGAGGGAGGGAGGGAGGGAGGGAGGGAAACTAAGACAAACATACAAGGCAAGATAAAAGCATGAAGAAATAATTCTGTAAGTATTTTTATTCAAGGCTTGCAAATAAGCAATGTGTATTCATGTCAATTCAATTCATTCTGAAACTGATAATAATTGAGGAATATGTTAAGTAAAATCTCACAAAAAATACCAAAACCATGCATAATAAGAATGTTACTCATTCAGACTGCAGAAATCTGTTGAAAACATCCTTTTTAGGAGAGTCACTGCTGATTTTGAAGTGTTGATATTCTTGCTGATGCAATACACTCAGCCAAATATTTCAAGACAAACAAAAAAGAATCAGAGCTTCATTAGTCATATGCT
Organism: Sitta carolinensis; assembly: GCA_032173965.1. Classification (NCBI taxonomy): domain Eukaryota; kingdom Metazoa; phylum Chordata; class Aves; order Passeriformes; family Sittidae; genus Sitta; species Sitta carolinensis. The sequence goes on from CM063283.1 coordinate 33,043,368, forward strand.
ACAAACAGCAATGATAACAAAATTACTAAAAGAAATACTGGTGTCTCCTTTTCCTTCTGCTTTCAAAAAAGAAAATAGTATTTTCAACAGTAAAGCCCCTGTATAAAAAATTTTCCTTTATGTAGATGAAACTAGCAATAAAGTATTCCTCCTGAAGATACTTACATGATGTAATAAAAACGTCTGTGAATCTAAAAAATGATTAGTCTGTTACACACGACACCAGACAGACCTAATGTCAGCAGATATATAAAACACCAAAGCTGTGGTATAGTACTGCAGAATACAAAATAGAAGCTTTTTACTGATGCAGTATTTTTGAGACTGCTCTCTCAGCTACTGCTATTTTACTTTTGCATTGTATAAAAATCTAATATAAATTCCCTTTGTGTCAGGTTTTCAATGGCCTTTTATACTTTTCTACTTATAGATTAGATTATTGCAATGGAAGGTGAGTGTACCAGACAGATGCTAGGTTGGCAGGTCAGCAAGGAACATTAACACACAAATTGATTAAGCCGGGAAGAGAAAACATCACACTTTGATAAGCACACAGGCTGTTCCTGCTAGTTCATTAAGAACCCAGAGCATGCTACAAGTTCAATTTTTCCCTCATGTCCCCACTGAGCTTTACAATGAGTCACAGCAACCTATACAGGATCACTTTCCAGAAGTCAGGTAGAAAGCATATGCTCTTAGCAGAGAGGAATGAAGTAATGTTTCTCTTAATGCCTGCTGAAAATTGTGCAGAGCACTGCATAGATGAAAGACACATGATCTGTGACCACTGTGAAGTTCTTATGAATTTTAATAGCTGCCATGTGTTCTCTGAAGTATATGACACTTTAACAGCTAATTTGTCAGCTACTTTTCAGATGAGAAAGTTACAGCTGATACTTGCAGAAAGTGTAGAGTTTAAATTAAAGTTGTTCATAACAAAGAAAGAAAAGCATTATGGAGAAAACACATTCTCATCCAGAACTACCTATCTTTTATAAGTTTCAACTTTTGGAGTTATAATTAGTCTATCATTTTGGGGTAAATAACTTGTTTTGCAAGTTGCAGCACCTGTGAAAGAGTAGGTAGTAGCATAAAAGGCAGCCTGAACACTGGAAGTGCAGAGAGAATGACAAAGTAGGCACAAATTCATAAAGAATTGCTTCCTTAATCATCTTGAAATACTGCATAAAGGTGTCTGGATGTATCTGTATAAGAAAGCCCTTAAGAAATGTCTCAATAAACTCTTAATATCAAAAGAGGCGATGACAGATGGAGTTTTACTTTAGCCCTTAGAAAGTTACTTATTGTGTTGAAACAAATATTTCATACACTTCACAAGGAACATCTAAGGCAGAGAAAAAAATAAAAAGAAATATTTATGTATCTTATCCTGTGATATTCAGAGAATACTCAACAAAATTTCATATTCTATAGAACAATCTAGGGATTTACAGTCCTCTCAAGTTGAAGCAAATCAAACTAAGTTGAGAATGTAGAATTGCATAGTAAAACTGTTGCTATTGAAAGCAACATCAGGTCTTTGGTCCAGTGAATAAATCACTTATGTATGTGATTACTCTGGTTTTCTTCAGAAGGAATAAGCTGATTACTTGATATATTTGAAGCAATGCAAACTGAAAATTTTATTTCCCAAGTCACTGTACATCTGTCATCTAGGATTTCTGAAATGTCCATCACTTTATTATTTGTACATCAAGGGATCCAAAAACTGAGATTCAAGAAGCAGACATATTTTTCAGTGATGAATTTAGGTTTCTACCTTCATCTGGTTTCTTAAGTGAGGTAGCATTTGATAAGAATTGAGAGTTTTATGAAGTAAACTTTGAATCCATGAGAAATATTTAGAACTTGTACATAAGAGTGAAATCCAGATACTACACAGAATTATAGGATCATTTAGGTTGGAAAAGACTTCTAAGATCATTGAGTCCAACCATTAACCCAGAACTATCTTGACCACTAAAGCATATCCACACACCTTTTGAACATTTCCAGAGATAGTGATACACCACTCCTGGAATGCCTGACTATGCCCCTGTTCCAATTTTTGACAACCCTTTCCATGAAGAAATTTTTCCAACTATGCAATCTAAACCTCCCCTGATGCAACATAAGGCCATTTCCTCTGATCCTGTAACTGGTTATGTGGGAGAAGAGGCCAACATACATGTGGCTACAACCTCCTTTCAGGTAGTTGTAGAGAGCAAGAAGATCCTCCCCGAGTCTCCTTTTCTCTAGGATAAACACCTCCAGCTCCCTCAGCAGCTCCTCACAGGCCTTCACCTCAATGTCCTTCTCACACTGTGGGACCCAGAACTGAGCCAAGGATTCAAGATGTGGCCTCACCAGTGCCAGGGCATTGATCCCTGCCTTGGCCCTAATGGCCACACTCTTCCTGATACAGGCCAGGATGTCTTTGGCTTTCTCAGCCATCTGGACACTATGCTGGCTAATGTATAGTGACTGTCAACCAACAACCCCAGATCCTTTTCTGGACATCTAGCCTGCTTTTCACCCAGTGAAGAATACCTAAGTCACAAGAAGACACTTTTTCTAGGAAAAAATGTGGCAAAGGGAGTAAAAAACTTTACTAAAGTCCAGGCAGACAACATCCACAACCTTTCCCTCAGCCACTAAGTAGGTAAACCTCTCATAGAAGAAGATCAGTTTAGTCAAGCTGGATGAGCCTTTCAGGAACTCATGCTGGCTGGGCCTGAGCCTCTGATTGCCATGTGGTGGCACTCAAGATCATCTGCTCCATGATCTTTCCTGGCACGGGGGTCAGGCTAGTAGGTCAGATCAAACCTCCTTCTAATTCTTGTAGTCAGGTCTAACATTTGCTAACTTCCAGTCAACTGGGACCTCTCCAGTTAACCAGGAATGCTGCTAAATGATGGAGGTGGCTGGGTAATCATTTTTGCAGCTCCCCCAGTACTTCTGGGTGGATCCCATTTGACCCCATGGACTTTTCTGTGTCTAAATGGTCTAGCATGGCCCTTTGGATTACAGGAGCTTCATCCTGTTCCTCTTACAGCTCATGAGGCTGGGTACCATGAGAACAACTAACCTTGCTCTAAAAGACTGAGGCAAAGAAGGCATTAACTTTCTTAGACTTTTCCTCGTCTTTTATCCCTGTTTCCCCAAGCAGACAGTAAATTACGAAGATACTCCTTAGATGTGGTTTTGTTGCTAATGTATTTGTAAAAGCATTTTTCATTGTCTTTTATGACAATGGCCAGAGCAAATTCTAGCTGGGCTTTGGGCCTTCTAAGTTTATCCCTGCATAAATTCAAGACATCTTTATAGTCTTCCCAAGTTTCCTGTCCTTTGTCCAAAGGTGATACACTCTTTTTTCTCCTGATTTCAAGCCAAAGTTCTTTGTTTAGTCAGACTGGCCTTCTTCCCCTGCAGAACCCACACTGGCACTGGGGAAAAGTAGGAAGGATAATGACTGCCAGATATGAACCACTATGGACTGACTGCAACTCTAAGTTCCCCATCACCTTTGTTCCTCTTGGAGGAAGGAAAAGGCAAAGTAGTGAAGAACAAAGTTATAACTGATCCTGAATAAAGTGTTTGGGGAAGAAAGATGCTGTTTTAATTTTTGTCCTTATTTCTCACTATCCAATCTATTTTAATTGACAATAAACTAAATACATTTTTATGAAGACAGTTTCTTCTTTTATGAAGTCAATTTCTTTTTGTCCCAAGTGATAATAAATGATCTCCCTGTCTTTATCTCCTCCCCAAATCTTTTTCATATTATTTTCTTCCTTTTTTTCTGATGAGAATGGGAAGTGAGAAAGCAGCCAGGTGGATGTCTGCAGACAGCTGAGGTCAACACACCACAGCATTCATTCAGGATTTTGTTCTCCTAGCCCCTTTTCCTGAGGAACTGTCTATAATAGGCTTGCAAAAAGTACGCCAACACTTACTAACTTGGAGTTCAGTATGATACAAAACAGTCATAAACATATTTTCTCATGGACAGTTAAAAAATTTTTACACAAAACTTACAGCTAGCTAACATTGATTGCAGAAAGCATGAATTTCATGTTGAAAACATTTATCAAATGGAAAAACTAGAATACTGCTCACAAAGACAATATCCTACTGCAAGGGGCTTAAAGGGATAAGAATACAGAAAAAAGGAGAGAAGGAAGGGAAAGAAAAGTGATATAGTTCTGTAACTGGAAATGCTAGGTTTCTTCTCCCTGATTTGTTATGTGCTTTATCCAAATGTTATTGAAAGAAAATATATAAGGAATGTGTAAAATCCCTAAGGGCTTAATAGAAGAGTCAGCTTGCACTTACGTTTGTCTTTTTCACAGTACTTTTTCTTCTGTTGCACATGTTAAATGCTGCCCCTGAGACCCTTAAGAGCTTGAGAGACAAATTAAGATCTAGTTGATTATAAGGGTGTACACCCCAGACTTTTACATGGTTTATTTGGAATGCATTTCTTGCAAGATTTATTATCTTATGGTATCAGCTTATATTGCACCAAAAGGAAAGCCTTCTCCCTTCAATGTAAGCTGCTACTTCAAATTTTTCTTGTAATTTATATTCACACTCCAAAATACATTTATTGTATTGTTCAGTTAAACACTAAGTCTGAAGTCTCATCTCCCACCATTTTGTTAGAAGCATCTGCTCTGACAGCAAAAACAGACTACAGGGTGTTTTATGGAAAGACATTATTATCTTGCCTTAGAGATTTTTCAAACTAATATGGACAAAAGCAGGCTTGATCTCACTGGAAAGCCATGCAATTTTATCTCCTGGCTCAGACATTCATGCTGCCTTGACTAATAGTAATAGCTGAAAGAACTAACCAAGACCTCTAAAGAACTTACATCTAAAATAAGATTCAAAGTATAAAAGAGGAAGGATGAGAATCAGCTGCCTGAATATATTTATCTGGAGTAGCTTTAGGCACCATGGGGAAGTCTTTTAGATTTCAAGTTGCTGCTCAGAAAGACATGAGTCTCTTCTAAGTCTTCTCTTCTGAGCTCTTGGTGAATATTTTACATACCTAAAGGGTCTCAGATGACATTGGGTGCCTATTTTAGGCAAAAAATAATGTCCAAAAGCATGACTGATGGCAATAAAATGGTAGAGAACAAGAAGTTTGAGTACATAACTTTCCAATGTACTGTAATTCTAACAATTTTTTCCAAAATCTTCCTTATCCTTATGGGAGATTACAACTTCCCAGATATATCAGCAGTATATGCATATGGAATTATGTGCATACTACTTGTTATTGAACCTGGCACATCAAAAAGTAGGATATTTGTGTACACATGGTATTACTTTATGTAAGACAGACATGCTTTCAGAATATTTGTAGTAATTATAGATGCCAAGAGCAACCCACTGAAAGAGTTTTAAGAATGCAGCTCAGTAATATGTAGAACTGTGATCTTCACAAGCAACTCATTAAATGAATCATAAAGTTAAACCAAAGTATCCTATGCCCCACTGAGTCACTTACAGTACATAAATATGTTGTTTCATTACGGCAGAGACAAGTTTCTGCTCACAGAAACAGTTAGCATTTATTTTTGATAAAGCTTCATTGTCCTGGTAGTTCTAAAACCCCACCTCTGAAGGCTTCTCACCATCTTCACTCGGATCTCTCTTTCTAATAGAAGAAATATTTCTTTTTTCCCACCATCCCAAGTTTTCACATGCCAAACCAGCAAATGCAACTTCCCTCTCAAACTCAGAATGCACCTCCAAAAGACTACTAGTTTAAACCTCTTATAGAAAGAGTTATAACGTCATATAGTTAAAGAACATTGTTTAGGACCTTTTCTAGTCAAATTTTGAATGTGTCCAAAGGATGGATATTCCACAATATCTGCAGATAATGCAGCATGATTTCTGATTGCTGTTAAAGTGACCCCTCTGATTTTTTGTTTTACTGAGAATTTTCCATGTTCCAACCTGCGTCTGTTGCCTCCCATTCTTCTGCAGAGGGATTCTGAGAAAAGTTTAACTCTCTCTTCTTCACACTCTTTCCTTAGGGGTTTAAAGACAATAATAAGATTCCCTTGGCCATCTTTCCCTTTGGAAAGTTGAACAAACCAAATTTTATCTTCTGCTTCATGTGCTCCAGCTCCTGAAATTGGTTGACTCTGCTTGTACTCCCTTCCAGTATGCTAAAGTCTTTCCTGGAGGGGAAGCCCAAAGGCAGATTCATCAGTCCAATGCAATCTCACAAGTGCTAGAAGAGAATAATGACATGCTTTGACCTATTAGGCTCATTCTTGCTAGTTGCTAGTTCTTCCCATGGTGTATTCGATCTTTACTAGAAGGGCACGTTCCTGACTCCTTCAATTTACCATTGAGTCTGGGTCTTTTTCAGAAATGTGGCTTTCCAGTGAACCAGTCCCCATCCTACACTGTTGCAGGGTTTCCTTTCTTGCCCTGGTGCAGGGCTTTGCATTTACATTTGATGATATTCAGAAACTTTCTATTGTCTCACTTCTTCAGGTTGTTCAGGTCACCCGGGGTATCAACCCTATTGTCCAGTGTCAGCAGCCTCCCCCAGCTTGGTATCTTCCACAAGCTCATTGAGGGAGAAGCCTATCTCTTATAAAAGTTGTTGAATGCTACTGATCCTGTTATTGAACCCTATGAGGCATCACTACAAAGTGTGAGCCAGTTACTCAGTTGACCTTCCAAATTCATTCCGCCATCTGCTTTACTATCCACTTCTGTCCTACACCCAGCCCATACTGTCTTTCATCAAAGAATACCCCTTAAAACTGAATTGTTTTTGTAAGCAGGCAGCCTGGATACTCTGGTATCCACAAGAAAAAATAATTAATCACAACATACTGTATCTTGTTCCTGTAAGTCTTGTAACAACCTAACAAGTCACAACGGCTTCAATACGCTATTACAATGAATTTTTCTGTCTAAAGTGAAGACAGTATATTTCCCAAATGATGGATGAATACAGTGGCAGACAGGTGGAGAGACGTATTTTCTACTGCTAAGTTACCTGCCTTAACAAGGGCATTCAACACAAAGAACTGTGTATATAAAAGACTGACAGTTGGATTACATGAAGTTATCACAGGACGTTATTGCAGCAAGTGCTTTTGTGTTTAATAAAAAGGTTTTATAATTTTCTCAGAAAGACTAATAAAACTTCAAATATTTTCTCTTTGATAAAATTATTATATAACATTCCATACTATTGATACCTGAAACTTCATTTAAAAAAATCAGTTTTCTTGATAATGAGTTGTTTTACTATTTTGAAATAATGAAGAATACTGATATTAATTACCTGATTTGGAATGCTACATGAAAATCACTTCTCCATAGCCTTTTTGTGCTTGCAGTTGTCTTTTTCCTTCTTTATTTTCCTTCATTGCCAAAGACCAAAGTGAGTTGTCACATTGGAGTTACCTGTCTTTTACTTTTTTGGTTTTCAAAAGTATTGATATTACTTGAACTGAAGGTTATTATTTATTTTGTTCTTTTCAGACACTATTAACTTGTTGCATCATTTTGTCACTAGCTGCAAAGTTCTGATATTAAAGAGAACTAAATTAGCATTATAAACTCCTCTTTCCCAAGCAAGATATTACTATATTATAATATTGCCATACAAAACCTGCAATGGAGAGGATGATTCTAAATATCTCCATACCAAATTACTAGCAGAATACACATCAGCCTTCTGAATTTGGGCTTAAACAGAGAAGCTGTTAAGCTCGTGTTTATCTGATTACATTCTGCATTAATAAGGTGGAATAAATTTTGATACGTGATTATTTTTTACTCATATAAACTTAATGAGGTAGACTCTGATCTGCTGACCTTCACAATTCCAACCAATCTCAAGCTGTGTTTATAAATTCAGGAGAGGCATTAGTTAGATTTGGACACTTTCTTAGAGACTCAGGCTACAGACATTCTGATGGTGTAAAACAGATTCGAAAAACAAACATGCAAACAAAAAATAATAAATAAGTAAATAAAACCCCAACATTTTCCTACAAAGTTTTAATACTATGATAGCATTTCATGCCTCCTTTTCAGCCTGGCATCAACAGTTTTGCAAAAATAAACTATACATATTTACCATTCTTCTCTTTGAAATGTTGTCTATGTCAACCTTCATGCTGGTCGAGAAACAAAGTTAATATTTTATTCTACTAATCAAGAAAATGGATAGAGCTTTCCACAGCCTACCGATCACTTCAAAAGGAAAATAAAAAAACAAAGCCCAAAAGACCCCAAACAAAAAAATAAAAGGAAAAACCACAAAGTATTAGATTACAGGTTGTGCAATACTGCTTATACTTGCAATCAATAAAACACAGTTTTTTAGTAGAAGTCTATTGTATATTCTTTGGCACTTGATCAGCAAGGTTTATTTGCTTTTTGTTGTGTTTTTTTTAAGGAATGCTCTGTTTAATGAGAAAGTGGCAAATAGAATAAAGAAACACAAACCATGCACAAATGTTAGAATACAAAGCTGTCAGTAAAATACATTTATTTTTCAAAGACTTAAAGCAAATGATTCTTCTACAGCCAAGGCATGCACAGAACACTGAGGCTTATGTGAATGTCCTTGGCGAAAGGACAACATTATCTGCCTTTATAGGAGATGTATTTTAAGCTGATGACGTCAGAAGTAACCGGACCCCAGTGAAACAACACTACGACGAACAATCCATATATATTTGTGTTTACCCCAGAGTAAAAAGCAATTGCAGTTTGATCAACTGATTGCAGTCCTCACCTGGGAAATCTGAAATCAACACCTGTTGTTTTCTTTCTATGCCAGTATGACACACTTCAGCTGATTTCAGCAGAATATAAAACAGCACTGTAGCCCAGGGAGGGGTTGGGGAAGGATGCTTATTCACTTGTACATCTGCATTTGAACTGTGGCATTTGAGTTTTTAAAGGAAGCATCGAACAGCAAAGACAGGTACTCAGAAGCCCTGTAGAGATTCCTAATATTGAAAAAGTACTAGAAGAATTCTTATTCTGTCACCATCTCTTATTACATTTTTATATATATATTTGTGTGTGTGTGTGCGTGTGTTTTTCATGAGACCTTCTCTCCAAGCTGATTCTTTTCTATCTTGTACCCCACATCAACCTCTGTAGTTTTAACTGAATATAATAAATATTTTTTATTCTATTGGATATGTTAGTATTTTTTTTAATGTTACAGAATGTTATTTAGGTATTATTGTGTGAAAATACAACACAGCACCACATGCAGCAAGATGTTTTGGGATTATGTTTTTGTTTTGTTTTGCATATTTGCAATACTGAATGAGAAGCAGAAAACTAACAGACATTTCTTTCATGGGGAAAGGGCTGTTAAATAATCAAACATCACAGAACTGCTACAGAAGTACACAGATTGCACAAATAGAGCCAAATAAAGAAATATAGGATGGATTTCAATTTATATAAACTAAGCACTTCAAATCTGTAAGACTGCACAAACCTAAATGTACATTTCTAAATAACTTTTTTTCATTATTGAATGAAATGCAAACAAAATTTGCATAATTTTCCATTTTTTCCTTTTATTTGAAATACACATATACAGTTCCTGTTGTCAAGTGTATGTTAGAAGAATGTTTGAATTGTTAACTTTCCAAAGCGAACATCCTTCATACATTCTGTCTTTTTGAAAGAGAAAATGAGACCAGAGAATAAAGCTGTACAAAATGGATTCTGCAGCGCGATACAGCATTTATTTCACAATTGTGGTGCTATTTCAGCTTATAGCACAGACACACAGTAGTAAAAGTCTTGGAATAAAGACAAGTGAGTTAAGACAGTTCTTCTTCAACTACAGTCTATTAGCTGCATACTTTCCTTTCTAAATAATAGAATGACAATTTAAACATTTACTGAGCCAAACTTTAAAATTACAGCTTCACAGTCAAGGTGACAGATGGACTGTCTGTTCACATAGCAGAGATAAGAATAAACCAATTTCATCCAAAGCTCAGTTTAAAATAAAAAAAAAATAATCTAAAATACAATAGCAAAAATTTAAGCCGATTACATATATAATTTTTATAAGCTTTATCCTGTATCTGAGGCAATCAAGTACATCTAACCACTGTAATCTAGTGGTGAATAAAGATTGATTGTAGCAAAGCAAGGTCTTTGTCGGCTTGTATGTGTGGAATTTGCTGTATGTATGATTAATGCGCTAAAGGTCTGAGTGGAGTCTCCAGGCCTCTTGCTAGCTCTTACTGCCATCTATTGACCAAACCCATCTTCCTCCTTGCTTTCTTTATTTATTTTGGGGTTTTTCTATTTGATTGTTTTTCTAACCTCCTCCAGAGATGTAAGGCTCAACAGTAACAATCAACATCAGGTTAAAAACAATAAGCACTGTTACAAATTAGCTACCATTAGCTGCCTAAAGCCAGGACTAGATGGGAATGTACTTTTTTTAAATTGAGAAAACCATGTCTTGTGAGTTTGTTCAGACTAGATAGTTTCTTCTGAAACATCAATCAGGTTAAATGTGATATTATTAAAATCTATATTACATGTTTAAAAGCAGTCTGCACACTAAGCAAATTAACATTAAAGGAATCTTTCTTATAAGAGGAATAGATACATAAATCACAGCCCTATGTACTATGATTAGAAATTAAAAGTGTTTTTATATGTACAAAAGCAGCATTGAGTTAAAACACTAAACCTTGATGATTATGTCACTAACAAGAAATATGGTTAGACATCTTCAAAGGCTATGGAGGATATAATTCCACATACAATTACAGTGGGACAGAAGGCAGTATCAAAAAGTAAAGCAAGCAGCAGCTATTTTTGAAGACTTGATAAGGTATCATGGGAGAAAAACTTAAAAAACAAATCTTACAAGTTTTATATTCTCCAAGGCGTAACTGTGCCCTTTAGCTCTTCAGGTGTTTCACCTGCAACACATACAAGAACTTGGCATTAAAAACCTCACAGCATCTGCAAAACTTTTCTGAGGATATCTAATGAGATCATCAAGTCTACAAATTAAAACTTCTTATATGATCATGCTGATTTCAATAGATTGGAATAATTTGAATGTTTACATACAACAGCACTTCAAGTGACATGGTCATACCAAGTGGACAAAACTGACTGTGCATTAAGAAGAAACAAGGGGCATTTCAAAAAATGGGTTTCACTCAGGTTTTGCAAAGGCCAGATATGCCCACTATGGGTCTTCTCTTTTTGTCCTAGTATTTACTTCATGCAAAGCTTACTTGAAGTGTTTGTTGCTCTTTTGGAACACTGTATGCACGATTTTTGTATAATCATTGACTTTACAGGGACCAAAAAAAAAACCCACAACAAAACTAAAACAGTCAAGATAAAACTAAGAAACTGTGATGTAGTCGATGTATTTTTTTCAATGACAGAGGTAGTACCTGACCAATTATAATTCATCCATTGCAAAGCATTCCTGCTTTGTTTCTCAACAGTTATGATCAAGTTCTCCTAAGAACACCATTTATCCTGCTGCAGAACCTGGATGAAAGAAAGTGAGAATTAAAAAAAAATGGGCCTTAACATCTAATACAGAAGTCATATCACTGAGCTTTAGATGACTTCAGAAGAACCTTCAGTGTTTAAGAAGGTCCCTACACTGGTTAAAGTATTTCTAATTCCCAGCTCATTTTTAAAGAAATAGACCAGGGTGAACCCTGCTTGCCAGATGACCGTTCACTCTTTATTCTGGACTTTTTTTCCTCTTTTGGTTCCAGTCTTTCAGAAAGATGGATGAAAATGCTGAAAACATCTCACTCTCAGCAACAATCCAGGAATTCTTTAAATGTTTATTTCAGGCAAGTGCACAGTTCGGAAGAAATCAGTAAGGCTCTTTACTAGTATACAAATAAATCAACATTTAAGTGTTTTGGGTGTTTCTTTTAAAGTCTTGGAATTGTATTGTATGTTTTCTCCTTCTTAATGAACACACCATGATAATCTGGAAACAAGAAATATCCTCTCCTTCCTGTGACTTCACTCTTGTCCTCTGAGTAAACGCAGTCTTATCACTCATTGTTTGACAAATAGCAGTACTCATTGCAGTGTATGTTCTAGAAATACATCCCAAAACCATAGTATCCTGGCATATAACTGCATTGTATTTAAACAAACACTACATTTCAAGAAACATTTAGAAATCTTTTAAAATTGTCCGGTTAAAACTGCATGTCTAGATTCTTTATTAAAGCCCCTAGAGGAAAATGTAAAATTTTACCATATGCTCCCTTCAGCCTGAAAGAGGCATTAAGCATAATAATTTCTTTAAAATACAGTAAGACTACTTTATTTTCTCTCACTGAGTTAAAATCCCTTAACTTATTAATAATGGAAATGGTAACACCATCTAACATATAGTAGCATGAACACGCTGCTCTAAAAATTATGATCCTGCTAACTTGTTAAACTCAATATATTTGTCTATGTTGTAAACTGGTTTTAATCTTTGATATTTAAGCACACGGGCAACAATATTAATAAGGTATTATTCTTACAGGTTAAAGTCAAGTTATTTGCATTTTGTACGCACAAGTAGTAAAATAAAACAGACCAAATTATATTCATGTCTCTGACAGACCAAAGGCAGAATAGATTTTAAATTTATTACTTCAACTGCATCAAAACTAGAACGTAGAAATAATTTCTTTAGGTACTATTGGTGGTGGGTTTATTCATCACAATGCATATACTTGCCGAAGACTAAAAGTAGGACATAAAAGGGAGAGGGGAAAAAAAATGAGTAGAAGTGCCTTTCAAATTTCTAAATGTAGACAGAATTTTCTGAGGGAAAATTCCCCAGATTTTCTCCATTATATATCAAATGCTCATCCAGCTGCTTGCTCACACCTACCCCTGACGCTGTGTCCAATTTTAACAGCCCGGGCTAGCTCCAGACACAGCTGTCATGGAGGGGCTCCCCTAGGAAGCAGCACAACCCAGGGTGCAGCTGTCAAGCACTCTGGCTTCACTACAGGGCTGGTGTGGCGTCCAGGAGTGAAGCAAGAATCAGAGAGGAGGCTCCTGTTTGTATTCCCAGAGGGCTTTACTCCGGGAGGGGACGGGGCAGAAGACCGCCGAACAGGTGTGTGCACAGGTTTCTAAAGGAGGGAGGTCTTAGGGGTGGACACAAGTTGACAACCAATGGGGTAGAGAAAGGGGAGGAGTAACAGACAGGGTTTGCAATAGACAGTCCAATGGGGAACACTTGGGAGGGACAGGGGTCTCAGGAGCCAATGGGGTACCAAAGATTAGGGGATAGACAGGGAAGGTGCAGGAATAAAGGTGGGGATTACAATGAAGGGCAATTTAGGGGAGGTTACAATTTAGGGACAAACCAACTAAAGAGAAACGTAGGGGGTACATTGGAATGAGCCATTAACAATAGAACCGTTAACAATGAACTAATACAATAAAACAATAAATTAGAATAAAAACACACCGCAACATTCCCCGAGATTGACAGCAGGAGAAAATAAGAAAAAAAGGAAAAGGTCATGGATTGAAAGATGGGGAGATTACTGTTTTGACACTGCAGGCAAAATAGACTCTACTAGGGGAATATGAATAAAATATAGTAGCGATTAAAAAATACAATTAATGATTTGAATCATGGAGAATCAAAAAAAGACAGTATTTTTCCTTCACTCTTTTCTAATCTTGTTTCATTTCTTCACTCCTGATTCTTCTACCCTCAATCTTGATTGCTGCAGGGAATAAGAAATGGGGGTTGTAGTCAGTCCACAACAGCCCTTCTATGTTTCTCCTTTCTCCTCACACTTTTCCCCTCCTTCAGGGCGGGTTCTCCATGAGCTGCAGTCCTTCAGGAAAAAAGTATCTGCTCCATAGTGGGTTCTCACACATGCTACAGATCCTGTTGGGAAAAATTCTGCTCTAGTTCAGGCTCTCCATTGTCTGCAGTATCTCCTGTGTCATGGAACACCTTCTCTTTCTTGGCCTCTGATCTTCATGTTCCCTCTGCCACATCTGCAGACTGAAGTCCTTCCATTTACACCAATACAAGTAGTAAATAATTACTGCCTATTACTGTCTAGTTTAGAAAAAATGGCAATGACACCATATCTCACTCAAATACATGCTCTGCTCATGCCAAAACCTTTCATTCCAGCACATAAACTAATGTGTCATCTCTCAGAAACCTAGAGGAAAATATGAATTAAAAATGTTTTAGGTTACAGATCTTGTCATTGCTGTCTAATATTCACGCTCCTATCTGTTGATTTGATTTTTTTTATTATTTTTTTTATTTATTAATTATCGAGAAGACAAGCTATGTTGATTACTGGGATGGTGATTAAATAAATTACTGTCCCTGACTGTCAGGCCTAAACAGTTTCCTCAATCTACTATTTACAGTGACAGTATAATTTACAAATTACATAAGCATGCACCTCAGTCCCAAAAGGTCATGCTTCAGATTTGTATTTGTAGGTGATGGAGTAAATTCTACAAAACACCAAAATAAAATATATGATGGAGGTATTATGATTCCTTTTGTGTTACCCCTGATGTGTGGGTAGTAACACTAAGATTTGGTCATATTTGTACAGGTCATTTTACAGCAACTATCTTGCAATAATAAATTAAAAAACTAACTGACATCTAAATATTTCATACAAATAAAACCCTAGGTCATCAATGTCTTGCAGGTTTCCAGAAATAGCACTATGAAAAATTGCCACAACCTTCTTAAATAGTTGTCTTATTAGTACCTTGTCAACATCTAAATGCTCATATGATTTATATAATATAACTCTTAGATTGTTCTGTTTTCCACTGGAATAGACTTGAATTTCTTTTTAGTAGCTCCTATATTTTGGATTTAATATGAGAATGATGCACAAACATAGAGTGTCCATTTATTACTTAGATAAAAAGTGCTGTATGCAGTCTAATAGCATAGCTTGCAAGTCAAAATAAGGTTTGAGAATATGATCAGAAATTCTGAAGTCTAAACAAACCTTCAGAAACTTCTTTAAGAAGAAGACAACTTTATCCCTCTTTGAAGAACTGGTCTCTCTATGTGGGCTATGACAGGAGACTGTGATCACAAGCATAGGATAATGAGTGTGTAAAGCTGGCTAAGATGTATCTGTGACTATGTGACTTTGCTTGAATTTCTCAGAAAGCCTGTGACTGAACTTGGATTTTGTTTAGTATGTAATACACTAGCTAATTAATAATTAAATCATATTTCTACAGAGTTGGTGACATCAGAGCATCACCAAAAGCTGCACTTGGTTTTTTTTTTGTCAGTAAACTTTGCTTCCCCCTTGCATAAGAAAACTTCTAAAAAAAAAGAGATGTAACTGTAAGTACAATCAAACTTAATGAAGCGTAAACAGAAATATACTGTTTTCTGCTAGTTTTGTGTCTTAAAATCAAAGAAAAAAGAAGTCACAAAAAAAAAAAAGAAAGAAAGAGACAGTATGGCTAAAAATATTAGACTTGTTTTCTGAAATGTTTGGGGTTTAAACTGAAAATGTTAGACAAAGCTATAGTGAAACCATCTGCTCAGTAGATTAGAAGGTTGGAGCACAGAAGCAGTGATTTGGTTAACTTTGCCACTAACATGAAACAACCAGGATAACCGTCAAGAAAAAAAGTGGGACATGACAGTATCAAGGTATATGATTGCTGTTGGGGAATAAAGCAATGAAAGGGGACCAATATAAAATACCAAAGTAAGCAAATGGCAATTCTAGAAAGGACTGTGCACTAAATTTCGCAATGATATTGACTGAAAGCCCTGTTGGCATCTGTCATTTTTCTCACAACAGATTTCCCTTGTCAATCATTGTATTTAAAGGTTCTTAATTATAGGACTTAATCAGACTAGCAACAGCAATGTTGTGAAAAGTTTCCTGCTTACATAATATGATAATAAATTCATCATCCTTATGAATAAATGACACTAAGAGGTATTTCATAAGACTGTTCTAAACAACATATATTCAAAAATTTAGCAGTAGTAGACATCCTTTTTAAATAACAAGGAATTATTATTACATTAAAATCAATTAGAATCATTAATTATACTTATTTCAATGCATGTTAGAAAAAGGCTGTATCTAGACAGTGCATTTGTTTTACTGGCAAATATAGAAACCATTATATACTAAAAATAGTTCACAAATGGTATTAAATATTAGAAAAAGAAGTAATTTAAAATGTCTGAGTGGAAAGATTTGTCTTTGGAAAATAATAATTGGATTAACATACTGGTTTGCAAGAACATCCCTATTTTGTCAAATGTGCCTATAATCAATTACTCAGCTAATTTTCTTTGTAACAACAAACTTTCTTACTCTATTTTTTCCTTTTTTTTTCTTTTTTATTAATATCAAACTATCAAAATTAAGCATTTCAACAATTTTTTTTCCAAAAGATTCTGTGGTGTTCTGAGCAAAATATGAAATATACCTTTCTGAGCAAAATCCTAAGCCTTCCTCCCTCCCTCCTTCCTTCCTTACGTACCTCCCTCCTTCCCTTCCCTCCCTCCCTCTGAACTTCCCTGAACTTCCTCTTTGTTTCAACGAGAAACTATCAGAACATGAATAGAAAGAAAATCTCACAAAACACAGAAATGAGCTCCTGACTCTCTGTATTACCCTCCATGATAAAGCTTTATCAAAGAAGAGAAGACATGCCTTATTAGAAAAACAACAAACAAACTCAGCACAAAATACCAAACAATACAAAAAACTTTTGTTTGGAATACTAATAATCTGAAATACTTTTGTACTACACAGGCAAATGATAATTAAATTAGCAAATATATCAGGCCGGGTTCATGAATATTGCAAGATTTCTACTGACTTTTACATAATAATATTCTTAACAAAAGTTAATTTTTCATGTTTTTGAATAGAAAAATGGAAATGCACACCTTTTGCGAGTCTACAGCAGTATGAATGGATGGCTGGTTTAACATATATCTATGTTTGTAATTTACCTTATTTCTCAGTGAAATTTTAAGCTACTGTATATCAGATAAGGATTTTGTGATAGTAGTTTGCTTGTTTGTTGGAAAAATGGACTAGTAAAACCAAGAAGTGACACAATTTTTCTCAAGCATATGAATTTTTAGAAAGTTAGGTGGAGATTAACTTCCCATAGCAGAATTTCCAAGTGCCTGAGTTCCAGACCATTCGCAATGAAACAACTACAAAAGCAAAACTGTTGATTGTCATTGGAAGAGGACTATGGTCTGTACCAGAATTTAAATATACGTTCATGAATCTATTTATCTAGAGCAGAGGAACAAGATCAAGACCCTCTAAGTCAAATAATTACAAAAACAAATTATAAGAAAATATGCAGGCATTGGATTTATATTTTGCTTTACGTATGTGCTGATTTTGGCTAGTGTAGGCCTAATTTTCTTTATGGGTTTTATATTTTGTGCTTTTGCTCAAAATAAAAGAATGTCAGTAATAAAGAGATGAGTTGGTTATTGCTGAGCAGTGCTTAGCACATAAGAGTCAAGGCCCTTTCTGCTTTTCATATCAGCCTGCCAGCAAGGCTGAGAGTGCACAAGGAGCTGGGAGGAGACACAGTCAGGACAGCTGACCACAGATGACCAAAGGGATATTCCATACCATATGGCATCATGGTCATCATATAAAGCTGAGAGAGTAAGTACAAAAAAGGGATGCTCGGAATGATGCCATTTGTTTCCCCAAGTCACAATTACACATGATGGGGCCCTGTTCTCCAGGAGGTGGCTGATCACCTGCCTGCCCAGGGGAAGTAGTAAATTAATTCCTTGCTTTATTGCTTTATTTTGCTTGTGTGTGTGTGTGTGCCTTTTGCTTTACTTGTTAAACTATCTTTTTCTCAACCCACAGGTTTTCTCACTTTTATCCTTCTGGTTCTCTCTGCCATCCTGCTCAGGGTGGGGAAGGTGAGTGAGTGGCTGGTGGTGGTTGGTTGCCAGCTGGGGTTAAACCACCATGTTAGAGAGAGGGAGAAAGAGAGAGAAAGAAAACAGAATTAGCTGCACCAGGGGTCTCTCAGATCCATCTGTTTTACCAGATTGAATGCAGTGTATTCTAAATTTGAATGTTCATGGTTAGAGAGGAAATGCATAAAACAGTGGCTAGTACAGAAAATACCAAGAGAAATTTTTCAATAAGCGTGTTAGTTGATACCACTATAATAAATCAACAGAACAGTTCACTCAACACTTCATTTGTTGAGATGGAGAATCAAGCACAAACTTTTCTTCTTCCTGTCAAGGAGAATAAATATCCCATTTATTTCTTGGGCATTTCAAGAAATGCCAGACACCTGTACAGTTTAGATGCAACATTAATCATTTTACCACCTGTGTGTCTTCTCATTTACAGCATCTTCCTCCTTTCAATTCCAATCACTACTATCATTTCCTACAACAATAGGGAGCAAGCAGTGGCTGACAATATTCTGTTTCTCATTTCATTAGCATAATATTTGGATTTTTAAATTATTTTTAATTTACACCTTGGTCTATTCTTCTCACATCTTTGCCAGTTTGCTGTTTTCACTAGAAGCCTTTTTTTTGCTAATATTTTAATAATAAAAAAAATCTTACAAATAAATAGAATGGAAAAAAAAAAAGCTTTTTTTTTTTTTTTTTTTTTTTTTTTTTTTTTTTTTTTTCCCATACAAAGTAATTGTAACCTTTCTGCAAATACTTGTTTGGCGGCAAGCAAGACAATATTCATGTAATTTGGGTAGCTGGTAAAGCGCTAGTTCAGGACTCCACCCGAGGACATCCACCAAGACGATTAAACTACGCATTGTGAAGATTGGTTTTCTTCTACTGCAAACTGAAGTCAGTTATTTAAGCAAACAATATTTCATGAAGGAGACAAAGAAAATACTTAAAAGTAGAGACAAAGTAACAGAACATATTTAATTCCTAAGACATAATGAACAGTCTTCTCCTTTGGTGAGGCAATTCTGCTACCAGCTGGTTGCTTGCTTTCTCCTGCACTGACACTTGACTTGAGTATTGTGGTTGTGAAGTTTGGCTACAATAACATGAATTTCTTGAGCTGTTCTCCCTTTCCTACCATTCCCACGCTACAGTCCTGCCAGCAGCTGCTGCCTCTTGCTCTTAGGCAGACTGCACAAAGCACAGAGAGCAGGCAATTTCACAGAACAGGAATTCTTAAACACCTTCTCATGCTGCAGTATCCTCACAGTATATTAATGATTTATGTCAATGTCTTCTGAGTTTCTTCAGATTATAACTTTTACAGTAGCTCTAGAAGTTATTGTCCAGGATTGAGAGACTGCTCACCCAAGGCACAGATAGAAACAGTCTCTTAAAACAGACTGCTACTGTCTCTGATCTTCATCAAAATATTTTTATGAGATTTTTGTTTCTCAAATATAATTAAACTATGAAACTCTCAATTCCCACATGTCAATTATCTTGCATTTCTCTACCAGTTGTCAGAAGTGGGACTATTGTCTGTCTTTTCATGCTTCCTATCTTTTTTGTAAAGGAAGTACCATTTGATCTTTCCTTCAATCCTTCACTAATGGGATTGCATAAGGCTGCAACTTAATCCAAATATCATACCTAAACCCTAAGCATAGCACTGAGATGGCAGCCCTGACCAGTATACTCCATGATGAGCTGTAGAAGAGTTCAAGACTTGCCAGGAACATAGGGTCAGTAGGAAAAATTTATTCTATTCTGCACAAAATTAAATGACAGCTGGAAGTAACACAGTATTTGAAATGGTGGAGTACTTTTGTTCTTCTGAATATTACTGATTCATCATTTGAGCTTACTGTAACTATAAGCTTTCTCAAATAGCTTACACAGTAGAGGTTTACCTTGCTAATTCCTGTAACCTATTGTATAAACACTGAGAAAATTTAGGGGGAGGTCTAACATTAAAAAATTTAGGGGAAGTCTAAGGTTAGAAATAACCCTAAACTAGCTAAACACTGATTTAGATTTTGGTTTATGTGTGGAAGGACAGAACATGAAATTTTGTTAGTGTCTTGCTTTCACATAGAAATAAAGGATGTATTTCATTGTGTTGTAATTATGAAGACTTAATCTGCACCAGAGGACTATGCACAAAAAAAGGGGAATTTTTTAAATATCCCAAGTAAATATAATGATATGGGTTAATGAGAAAGCTGCAAAAAAAAGACAACACAGGCAGCAGACTTGGGAATGAATCTCAGTGTCTCAGAATAGAAGCAGAGTTAGAAGCAGCCATGAATATCGATTCAAAATCATAATATCTATTAATTCTATCTCTAGCTTCTCTATCTAGATTGCTCTTAACAAAAGTACAAAGAGTATAACTCTGAAAGTTAACGGATGAAAAGTTAGATCTACATTGGATAAAATAATAAGACCTTCTCTTTCTCATGAATTTGAGAATTCTCTAAAAAGGAAAAACTGAAGATGGGAAAATTTCAGAAGGATTGAAAAGATGTCTTGGTTTACTTGGGACCCTCTTTATGCATCACTAAGCTTACTGTTACGTATTGACCTTGGCTGATGAGTAGGAACAACTTGAAGCTACTCATCTATTCATAAGAATAAGCCTAAGAAATGGTGAGTTCTACTGTTGCTTTCTCTTATAGAGTATATATCATATAAGAGAAAAGGGACATTTTTCATCTCTCTCTTTTTCACCAGCTTGTGATTCTTTACTGGGGGGAAAAAAAAAAAAAAAAAAAGAGAGAGAATTAAAGACCCAACACAGTTTTTGCTCAGACTCAGAAAAAGTTCAGCCATATCATAACACATATGGGAGAAATGAGCCAGAGACTGTCTGATGAACTACCTGTCAGACAAAGTGCTCTCAGCAGCACTTGCACTAATCAGTGATACCTTGCTCATTCATATAACCTTATCACCAATTTCTCTTTTAGTTTTGTTTACGTCTATGTGTATTCATTAAAAATGAGAAAAAAGGTGACTACAGAGATAATTATTTTATTCCTAATATGTATAATTATATATATTTTCTGTATTTTCTGACATGTAGGCTTTAATAAAAAACTTTAACTTCAGCATGACCTTCTATCCTACTTCCTCTTCCTCTTCTTCCCCTTCCTCTGTCTCTCTCCCCTCACTTCCCCTCTCCTCCCTACCATCTCACAGATTAAACAAATGCCATTCTAATTAATTCATTGTCTCAAAGGCTCTTATTTCAATGATTTTCTTCATTTTTTTATAATTTATAAATAAAAAATATTATTTTAAAAACTATTCATTTTTAAATATATTTCTTTTTAAATCTAACATTCCTTGATTCATATATAGTAATTTCATTATTAGATTTCAGTAAAATTACCAAAATACTCCCCCCCAAAAAATTTAAAGTATCAATTCTGCTAGGATGAAGTAAATGTCATATTCCTCATAAAAGTAATCCTTTTTGAAGTTTAGCTTTTGCTCGGCAAGCAGTGCTTCTGCTGATGAAGTTTTGTAAAATAACCACTATAAGCATCTACAAGAACTTACAGCTGCTTTCAACAGTAGCAAAGATCTTAGATCTTCCTGCATTAAGCTGTCAGTCATGATCCATTTTCAGAGTTCTTATTTACTTTCCTGATGTTCCTGATAGAACTATGGGTGTAAGAAATGATGTTTCTCTGACTGCAACTGAAGCAAGATAGAACATGGCTCTTGCTGTCCCATAGTGCCTGATTTTCACTCCTTTTTGAAAATGGCTATCTCCACTTACACAATTTAAAGTCTTCTACTAGGTATTGTTTTTAATACCTCGTTCTGTAAAAAAACTCATCTATTGAAAGCATTATATTTAGTATTTAATATAGCAGATCTCACAACATAGTGACTAAAAACTGAGTGCAAGCATAAGGCAATACTATATTATTCTCACACAATAGAAGCCAGAGCACCACCGATTGCAGTGTAAATTTAAGCCAAGGAAAAGATTAATATTTCTTGTTCATTTGTTGGTTGGATTTTTTTTGTGGGTTTTTATTCAACCGAGGAATACAAAAGGGAGGTTAAGCAACAGGAGTCTGAAGCCTCAAAGGTTGCCTTATAAAACACCTGAATTGTCCATATAAGATCACTTGAACAATACCAGTGAAGTCATGGGATGCTCTTGTAAAGCACTGAAGTAGTTTTGTCTGGGGCAGTGTTAGTTTTCTTCACAGCGGCTATAATAAGGATAATATGGGTCTTTGTTTTGTGCTGAATACAGTGATGATTATAGAGATGTTTTTGTTATATTGTGTTTACACAGGGCCAAGGCCTTTTCATTGCAGTGAAATCCTCCAAAATCTTTAACTCAGCTTGCTGCTGTCCTACTTATTCATATGACTCTCTAAATGGTTAATTTCTGTTTCATTTGGCTTGAATGGCAAGGTTTTGGTAGCAGCAGGGTTTCAAGGGTGTTTTCTGTGAGAAGCACATGTGAGAAAGTGAGCCTCCTTCAGAATCTTCATAAAGAGCAGGCAAGGATAAATTTTTCTTTGCACAAAAATAAATTTTTCATATATTTCATTAATTTCCTTCCATTTGTAGCAGCACAGTTTCTTTGGGAGACCTGAAAAAAGCAATGTCATCCATACAGAATTAGGGGCAAAAATCAAATTCAGCTCAATTCCTATTTAAGACAAAAAAAACCCCACTCTTGCATTGAAAAATCCCTTTCTTGGAGTTGGTGAAAGAAATGATGTACAAATTCACTTTGTCTTTTAGCAGCCATTATATTTAATTTGTTCAAAATAAACATTTCAGATGCAATTTATGTCTGTCTGCTACATTATGTTTTCAAATTTTATAATTGTGGATTTTCATCCAGAAATTTATATAATGATGTAAAACCCTCCAACTTATTTCCTCCTGCTTGAGGCTGATAAGTAAATTTGCTCTTTCTCCTCCTTTAAACTTAGCAGTAAATGGTTGAACTTGTTCATAGTTCAGAAATAATGGCATAAAGCCAAAGAATTTAGCTTCTTTATCTTTCCTATAATTAGTCTTAACTCAGTATTATAAAACAAATTGAGAGCTCCTTTCCAAAAGCTGTGTATTTCCCATGAAAACAAATCTTAAAACTACAGAAGACTATGGTAAATCACAACTGTAAAGAATCAGGTGTCCAACCCTTTGGGCTGCTAGCAAGATGATAATTCTAATTGGTTGCGATTTAAAAAAAAAGAAATTATTAGGGGAAAAATTCTTACTCTAGACCAAACAGGACTTGATGTTATAGCATAACTCTAAGATAAAATAGATACGAATTTGTACAGGTTTCTTCTTGCTTTCAAAACAAATAAACAGACCAACAAACATCACCAAAAACTGGGTATATGAAAAGCTTCCTCTATTCAAAGATTATAGAGTTTTCAAAATATAAAGTAGGAACCAGTTTTGCAGCTATCCCAGAAAAAACAGTTTGGCATTTAACATGATAAAACTATGACTGACACATGATTAAAACACCACACTGGCACTTTTGGCCCACCATAACTCTCATCTAAACTGCAGACAAGATTTTTAAAAGCATTGGTGGAGCTCATACTGAATGACTTGATCAGAACCTGTTCTTCCTAATAACCTGGGGAGAGAGAGAGGTAAGTTTATTGGGTTTTGTTGGATTGTTTGTGGCTTTATTATATGGTTTCATTTCTTTCTTAAATAAATAATAATCAAGATCTTTTTGGTTTTCATTTAAAAGGATGATAAACTTTAACTGAAACTGAGTTTTTTTGCCTTATGTATGAAAAGTTGTCTTGAGATGAAGTATTAGATTTTTTTTCCAATGAGTAGATTTTAATCTAAAATACAAATTTATCAAATTGGAAGGTTCTTCAATAATAGCTAGTATTAGAAACTTCTTCATATACAATATGGACAATATGGACAATATTTCTATTAAAAAAAAAAAAAAAAAAAAAAAAAAAAAGGAAAGGGTATCCTTAGCACTTCAAATAGATTGTATGGGATTAAAAAAGTCAACTTTAAATAATATGCCTGCTTGGTTGAGACTGATGGGCATGAGCAGAATTTTCTCCCAGGCAAGTGCCTTGACTTGTCTGATGGCTCTGTTTTTCCAAAGAAAACTTTGAAAGCTGTGGCATCCATCTTGATGTACAGTAGGGATTTGCTGTACATTGGAAATAATAATCCAAACATTTTGTTTCTCAAGTCTATTTGTACCCTTTTGGAAAAAAACAGGCTTATTTCAGTGTACAGGAAGACAAAATTTTTTAAACTCAGATTCTTTTACAGTATTCTGGTCTGAAAATCCCAAAGCAGGAGTCAAGCTCAGACAAAATAGAAGTTTGAAAACATGAAAATGTTATGACATTTCCAAACATCAATAGGACTTTAGTTCAAGGAATAAACAAATAATAGGTTACCTCTTTATTTATCCAAGTGGATGCACTCATTTTAGTTAAAATACCCACACATATAAAAATGCTATTTTGCCTCACAGTCACTTTAAAATACAGGAAAAAAAAAAAAAGAACTTTTATAGTGCTTGTTCTGAATTTAACATAAAATCAGAACGGCAAAATCTTTAATGTTTGATGGAATCATAGAATATCAGGTCAGAAGGGATCATGTGGCTCAACATTTCTTGTGAAAAGCATGGTCTAGACAATATGTCCCAAAATCCTGGCCAGCTGAATCTTACAAGTGTCCAACATTGCCACTGCTGGGGATATTATAATGGCTAATTGTTCTTGTGAAAAATTTTCTTCTTGTGTCCAATTAGAATCTCCCCAGGAATAATTTGCACCATTACCCCTTACCTTTTCCAAGTGGCTCCTTTTTTAAGAGGACTTTTCTTCTTTCAGAAGGGGCCATAGTAGGGACCCTTTTAAAAGTGGAACATGGTGGTAAGATCTTGCCCAAGCCTTCTTTCCTCAATGCAGAACAAATGCATTTCTCTCAGTGTTTCCTTGCATTGCAGGCTTCTCATTTCTTTGATCAGCTTTTTGGTCCATCTCTGCTCTCTCTCCAGATGGTCCACATCCTTGCAGAGCCAGCGCTGATGTGGTGCTCGAGCGGGTTTCCCAGCTAGCGCTGGTCTCAGACTGTGCCTAGAGTGGTCTCTCCTGGTCCAGATAGACCCTGGTAGAGATAAGGCAGTGGCTGCTGGATCCCCTGGCAGCAAGACTGCTCTCTGTAGAACCAAGGTGGGAAAGGCGTCGAGGATTAGAGCAAAAACCAGAGAGGAAACCTTCATATGATTCCCAAAGGTTCATTTCCTTGGAGATGATCAAGGACAAAAACACAAAGAACTGGAGTGTGCAGGGGGTTTATTATGGGAGGATCTTAGGGGCAGACACAAACTTTCAACCAATAATGTAGGGAGAGGGGAGGAGTACAAGGTGGGATTGACAACATCCTGAACTAATGAGGGAGGACTGGGGTCACGTGGGCCAATGGGGCATCGAGGTTTGGGTGACACCCCAAGGGGAGGAACCGTGCAGGGATAGGCTGGAGGGAGGATTGACATGGAAGAGTCTGGAACAGGGGATGGGACAACTGTGATGGATGGGAAGAAGCTGGGCAGGGAAACACTGACTGACAGGGAAGGAGCTGGAACATAGGGTGGGGTTTACCATTTAAGGAAACTTTGGGGTGGATGCAACAGTAGGGATAGACCAACTTGGAAAAAAAACATGAGGGTACATTGGAAAGTGCCAAACAACAATTGAACTGTAAATAACAGAACAATATAAAAACTAGGGAACTGAAACAAACACACCACAACACAGGCCAAAACTAAACACAGTATTCCAGATGTGGCCTGGTAGGCACTGAGCAACAAAATGAGATATTTTTACTGGTGATGTCCTTGTTAATGAAATCAAGATTTCTGTTGGATTTCTCTGCCGTGGCAGCACACTGTTCATCCACCAGGACTCTCAGGGTCCCTTTCCACAGAGCTGCTCCCCATGGATGCAGCATGATGGTAATGCATCAGTTCCTTTAGTAGACAGCTTGGGAAAGCATATGGAAAACCTCGGAGAAATCCAAGTACACAGAGTTCCCCCACTCACCCTACATCAACTAAGCAGGTACTTTATCACAGGAGATGTACAAGTTTGTCAAACACAATATTTCTTTGGTGAATCCATGCTGACTTGTCCCAGCCATTAATGCCTTATCAGACATCGAACAGCCCACATAAGCATGCAATCCAGAATCTTCCCAGGAACTGAAGTAAGACTGACAGGTGCGGCTATGATTTCATGTATCCTCCTTTATGCCCTTCTTGTAGATTGGGATGACATTCTTCAAGTCTTCTGGGACCTTGCCTGATCTCCAGACATCACAGGAGCGTCCTATAGAACCGTTAGTTTTAATTATTATAGTTTTATGGCAGGGACGTGACGCCCTCCCCTGCAGGGCTCTGAACCTGAAAGCAGGGTGCACAGCCCTCCTCACACACCCTTTTGTGTGTACTGCTGCACAAGCTGCACTGGCCTCTCAGTCCCTGTTTGCCCACCCTGCTTGCCATGCTCCCAGCTGCTGCTGCTTCGTGGGGCCCTTTAAGTCTCCCACAAGTGCTTCTGGCAGCACCCAACTCATATCAGCCTCTCTTGTGTTTTCCCTTTGTTCAAGACGATAAAATAATGAGTACACCTTTGTTTATGTACAAGGTTGGTAATAACACCTTATGGCATACAGTAAATAATACCCATCATATCTTTCTACCTCATTATAATCTTCTCCTTGAAGTTTTATAGTTCCCTGGTGCTAATGATGTGATGTTAATGCTGGGTCTAGCTATTAATCTTTAAGAGTACGCTTCTCAGTATCTATAGCCCTTAAAAATAGTCTAAGAAATAAACACATACAGATAAAATGTAGCATATCTGTATCTCTATTAAGGAAATTTAAGTTACATGGCACTCCTTAAGGTGCTACTAAGGAACCTTTAAATCAATTCTATTATTATTAGGTTTAGAGCTTTCATTATGATACCACACTAGAGCTCACATCATTGATGCTCTTGTGTGCTGGGTACTGTGTCATGAATCAATGGAGGCAGTGAAAACACAGTAAAAATGAAATGTGGGGTTTTGAAATATCACTGGTCTGCATACATAGTACATAATATGTAGTGAAAGGAACTTTTTTCACTTGTTATCTGCTGCTGAATCGGAGATTTTCCAGGGAAGCCATTATAGTGAGGTAACAAAATAGAGCAAAAAAACAAAACCAACCACAAAAACCCGCAAAAGATATGGACACTTTTAAGATGTGTCTTCTGAACTGGGGAACCTTGAAGTATCAGGTCAAGATATATTTCCTAGCTGAAGTTTCAAGCAGAAATCTAAAGGGAAAGCTGCCCAGCGTTCCTTTTCTCTTCCACTATGCATAAAATTATTTTCAGTATAAGAGAGTAATGAAAATCGATAAAAGATTTTAGGGGGATCATGATGTCATCTGAAAATATTCACAAATGGAGAACTACAGAATAGGATACTGTTTAATTCCATGTAAAATTTTTGTTGGGATCCAGACCAGGGAGGGTTAGCTACTTTTAAAAATCCGATAAGCACAGAATAAAGATGCAGTGTAATTAAATTATAAAGGAAAATTTATCATGATGTATCAAATAACCTAATAGACAATAGTCTGACACCATTTCATGCCCCCGAGAAGGATATTTTATAAGATTGAATGTAAGACTACATTCCTTACAGTAATTTTTTTTTTTTGGTTGGTTTTATTGTCTTTATTTTGTGTTTGGGAACAGATTAAACACAGAAAAAAGAAGTAGTAAAAGAATGAGTACTTCTATTAAACTAGTGTTTGCTCTTTAAATATATTTTTGCTATCCTCTGTCATATACTGCTGAAAATGAAAATTTGAAAACCAAGATTATGAACATAAACTAACTTTTACAAGGAAGAAATATTAAATTTTGTAAGGGTCAACAGATCCTTAAGACATTGTCTTATTTTGGAATAAGGAGCATTAAGATGACAACCAGGGTATCAGTACAAGTCAGGTTAGATTTCCATTAGTAATGGAATCATCTGTACATAATAATTTTTCCTGTGAGAGTTCAAGACAACTAATACCCATTTCATTTATTTGTGAAAAAACTGAACTGCTAAATTTATCTCACAGCATGCAGTAACATTTGGGCTTTTTTACAGTGATTTCAACATCAAAGTCAATAAATTTGACAAATTAAAAAACTCCAGAAAAATAATGATGTAAGAAAGAAGCAACTTGCTTTAAAGTCGGTGAACTGCATATATATGAAATGCAAATTTTAACCTAGTATTGCAACTGTCTTTTAATTCATATGATGAATGAGGAAAGAAAAAAATTACCCAAAAGTCCAACTGATATTTTTCTAAAAAAACATGCCTACTTTCTGATCTTGGACTCCAGTGTTTTGTGGTTGCTACTGACAAGACAGTCACTGACCAGTGCTTCCTTTTTACTGAATAACAGACCCTGTGTTGCAAGGTTCTCACTGATAACTTTCTGTCAGAAGGAAATGGAATATCCATCCTTGGAGATAATCAAAAGTCCTGGCCAACTTGATCTAGTGCAGTGATACAGAAACGTCTTCAAATTGTTTAAGAAAATTTCATTCAATTCTTTGCTTTGATCAGCCTGTCTGCAGAAAAATTCCATCACAATTTAATTCCTGCTAGTTTTTACCCTATTTCTGATTCCTGCAGGAGCAGTAAGAATTATCTTCTCCTTTCCTTGCTGTTACATATGAATGTTATTTCCAGAATTTCTAAAAAGTATGTCACTGAAATAACTTCACCCACTACTGTACATAGGAGGTATACATGGTATTTATGTGTACTTGTTCTGTGATGGAGGAAAGTCATAAATGGACATTTTCACATGCACACAATTTTTTATCAGCTCCTTGCACTTGAAAAACACCCACTTCCTGTCTTCCTCCCAAGTAACTGGTTTAGAAGCTACCCATAGGAAAGCTCTAAAAAGTCTTGCAAATGAGTGGATTAGAGAAGTGAGTTAATGTTATGAAATGGGCTACTGTGAAAATATGTAGATGGAAGAAGAAGCCTTTTTCAAATATCAGACAACTGTCTGAGGTAGGTCACTATTTGTTCTGGCTTTTTTCCTAAAATACAGTAGTGTCCAAATCATTATTTGGAGTTAATATTTGATACTGTCCCTCTTAGTCCAAGACAATTTAAGGTTTTGTATGTGCTGCTTATAAATTCTATCCTTCCAAACATTTTTTCTATAAACTCATCAATATTACTTTATTCACAAAGAAATTATGTTATCCAATAAGTACTTAGAAGAAACAAACAAATGTATAAACCCACAAATTGGTGTATTCATTAAGTCTGGTTCCTTTTAATATTCCCAGCTAGGTTTTCAAGTGTTTTAACAATGGTTACCAGCTGCTGCCTTCATGAATTGCACAAATGTTTGTAGAATAAACAACAGTTTCTTTAAAAAAAATTTGCATAGCAGTTATCATTATTTACATTGTCAAACCTGGGAAGCTGGGTGCTATTTCTGTCACTATTCTTGCAGTTTTCATCTGCTGAGTTGGCTCCATTTCAGTTAATCCTTTTGTTTTAGTCAGGTTCTACAGGGGTGCATTTTGAAAAACAAGAAGGTAAACAGAGATGAACATGCTTTTCTGGCTAAAAAAGTCTTTCAGCTGATCCAATTTAGGAAACTGAGTGTGAAATTATACACAACTTCAAAAAGCAGTAGAACAGATAATGGAGACCACAACCAAGCTCTTTATAGCAATAAAAGTATTACTGTGAGTCAAGGAAATATTGCATCCCAAATCAAATATGTAGTACACAGTATTTTTCTGAGCTGATTTAATGTAGTTTCCATCTTCTTTTTAATAATTAGCATGATTTTTTTCTTCTGAATCTGGCAAGGTAAATTTAGATAGTATATTAATGTATATATTTAAGTTACTTATTTTGTAATTTTTTTTGCCTTGATTTTTGTCGTGTTTGGTTTAAAGTCTGCTTATCTAACTGTTACCGGTATGAGTAATACCGTTTTCTGTATTGATCTACATCTGCAAGTTATTTTTGATCTTTGGGACAGTTTCAATTACATTTTGGAAAGAACTGGAAGTCTTAAATGTAATTAAGATCCTAAAACTTCTGTGACAAATGCCACCATGGTATTCAGAGAAATCCCAGTCTATGCCTTCACAGAAGGAAAAAGAAACAGAAATTTTGTACAAACTATTTAC
Source organism: Sitta carolinensis (assembly GCA_032173965.1). Taxonomy (NCBI): domain Eukaryota; kingdom Metazoa; phylum Chordata; class Aves; order Passeriformes; family Sittidae; genus Sitta; species Sitta carolinensis. The sequence continues at coordinate 33,073,664 of CM063283.1, forward strand.
AAATAGGCTGGCCTGTCTGCATGTAGATAGCATTTACTGCATGGTGGCTAGTCTCTTGTCCAAAAGTGTCAAAGGAAGCATGTTTAAAGAAGTATTATTTCAGTAGAACTTGTGGGAATCAAAGGTAAGTGTGCAGAGGTTGACAGACTTCATTATTATGCTATTTGTGTAGCAATATTTTTTACAATACAATTCTCTAATCACTTGATATATTGTAATTAGGTTCATACTTAAGGCTTACCAGCATGTGAAAACAAGCTGTACTTTTTGTTATTTAAATACATTAGGGTCTTGAGGGAATTGATTGATAGAGTCATTAAGTTACTGCTGTCATATTTGAAAAGGCATGACGGGCAGAAAAGGCTCCTGATGGCTGGAGTAAAGGGAATTCTGTACACATTTTAAAAAAAGAGGAGTCTAGGAACTACTGACCAGTCATCTTCAACTCTGTGAGAGCATGGAACATACCCTCCCGAAGGGCACATCAAAACATATGGAAGGCTGGTGATTAGAGGGCAAACCATACCTGACTAACCCAGCAGCCTCCTAGAACTGAGGCACTTCTTCAGTGGAAAGGGGAAGAACTACTGATTGCATCTACCTGGACTTTTGTAAGGCTTTTGCTACTGTTCCAATACTGCATAATATCCTTTCTGCTAAATTGGAGAAATATGAATTGATGTATGAACTGCTAAATGGCTAGGAAATTGGCTGCATAGCTTCTTCCAAGAGTTACAATTAACTTCTCAATATCTGACTAGAAACCAAGAATGAGAAGTGTCTCACCAGGGGCCATACTGGGACCAAAATTCATAAATAATACACACAGTGGAATCAAATGCACCCTCACCAAGTGCATTTCTAATGTAGGAAGAACAGCATTCCCCAGCCTGAAGTTGTTTCCCCTTAATTGAGAAGAAAAACAAAAAATGTTTGATTAGCTTTACCAGAGGAAACAAAGCTTTTGGTGTGATTGATTTTTCTTTGTTTTTTTTTTTTTTTTTTCTGTTTCTAGGTAATGATTATGTAACATAGAAAGATAAAAGAGTTCAGGCTTCAGAGACTACATTCAAGCCTCCCTGTACCACCTCCCTCTGCCTTTCATTAGGACTTTAGCAATCTTACATGCACAGTAATTCAGGAATAGTAGAATTAGTGAAGAAACATCTTTCGATGTATTACATACATCTGGTCTGGACCTTAAGACATTTCCATGAGACATGGATTCAAGTCTACCAAAATGAAATAGCAAATCCAAATCTCCCACATTCTGATTCTATATTTTAATCATCAAGACATTTTTCAAATTCTTGATTATCTATAATATAATAACAGATTGGGTTTTCTTCAACATTGTTTTTCCCTTCACAGATTAGAAACTAATAGTCAATACTTCTTTTGCAATTCTAATTAAATCATCCAATCCCTCATGATTTTCCAGAGAAAAATCTTCTATACAAGTGTTCACTAGCTTCTTAGAATTCTCAATGTTTTTCTCAGTCCCACAACCAAGATAAAAAGTTTTTATTGATTGTTATTTCATTCCAATTATCCTTAAATCCGACTTTCTCATAGTACAAGAAGTGATAAATAGTCAATTCTGATGAAATACCATCAGCTGCATATTTACATATACACTTAATTTGAAAAATATTATAATATAAAATAACGACAATGACAATATATCTGAAACATTGCATATGAGCATGGACATACATATTTTAAAGATGGTATTTGAATAAATCTAAAGTAAAACATTCTGTAGGGTGTTCTAAGCCATATTTCCCCTTTTGAAAAGTTGCCAAACCTTTAAATGAATATTCAAACTAGTTTCAAAAATATGATTTTTAACGTGATTTAAGACATATCTCAGATAAGATATTGGTGATTCAAGTTTTGTATCTGGATTCTTAGATAACATTCCAAATTCTATATGTGCTTTTATAATTACTCAGTCTTATTCAAAAAGAAAATATGTATATGATGACTTTTCTGTTTAGCAATATAGCTGTCAAAAAACAAACAAACAAACCAAAAACCAAACCAAATGATCTCTAATACTCTTGCTGTAATAATACTGACAGAATAAAGCCAGCATTTCATTCAGTCAGAAAAGCATCAAGGAAGGTTTTTTGTTTTGTTTTGTTTTTTTTTCTCTAAAACTCTCTGCAAATCTCTGATTTTTTATTTAAATAAAAAAGATCCTGTGACTTCTACTGATATTTTTATTAGGCTTATTTCTCCCATGAATGACAAAATTAGTATGAAGAGCCAGATAGTTGGATAAGCATAGAAAAATTAAATGTATTTTCCTCCAAAGGAAGTAAAAGACAGACTATGCCTTTGTTACAAGAAAGATTGTTCAATTTTAGTATTCAGATAAAATTTGGAAGATATTGCATGTTATGGAGAGACAATTTTTCAAATAACTTTAGTTCCTTAATGTTTTTAGGAGTTACAACCACTAACATTCCATTCAATACAGCTAAAGAGTAACTTGATTAACTGTAGTTGTGTGGAATAGATTTGTCTAAATGTATTCCACACAATAGATCTCACAGTTTGCTGTCAACCTGTCTGCCATCTCCATAAATTATGTGTGCAGTTGTGCAAGAGCAAATAGCACTTATGTTGATTTTCCAGGATGAGTTCCATCATTTCATTAGATTATTATAAAAAGTCATTTTCCATGACTAACAACTTGCATAAAATTGCCAGAGCTACCCATATCAGAACATTTAGTTATGTAATTATGCTATTTAGATATTCATGTCCGCTCAGTTACTCAATCAATAACTGAAGGACCCACACCTTTTGCACCTTAAGCACTCTACTATCCCACAATAAACAATCTTATCCTGAATATGATATTAGTAAAATTCTGAACCATACTATCTGGGTTTATTTATAAGACAATGTTATGCTACAACAGCTTCAGATGACATGCACTGGTGTCACTCATATCCTTCATATGGGAAAATGAATATGTGAAGAATTTCAAGGTAAGATTGATTTATGATTGCTGTTCTGTTGTAAATGTAAGTGGTTCTGAATAAAATGTACCTCCTCCATCTGCTATTAGTATTTGGAATCACTCTGAGAATTCCAGAAACAGCTAAAGGATATAACTCTAACTCTTCCATCTAAGTTAAACTGGTCTATGTCACAATCATAACACTACTGTTATCCAAATACTTTTCAGATCTTTAGAAGATACTAAAGGATCTGGCAGTGGCTGAAGTTGGAGAAAATGAGGAAAAATCATATAATCTGTATGTACATAAACAATCCATGTATGTGTATGTTGAGAAGAGTCTACTTTCCTGTTTTTAATGACTTCTATTGATGTCTCAGACTTCAATGCCAGATGATGCATCTCACTCAATGTCTCTAGCCTTAGACTGGTGCAGGTGTTACCGCATGTGGTGCCATATTTGGATTGCAGTTCTGGAAAGGTGTAACTGTGATTCAGATCACAGTTCTGGAAAGGTGTACTGCATATCTGACATTTCAGTCTCATCCTCTCACGCCTGGTATGTTTTTCTTTTTACCTCTGGCAGTGCCAACAGTGAAGTTCAGCTATCTCTGTTCCTAAACTATTTTCTTTCTTACAAGATGTGCATATGACTAACATTTTATATTCTAAAAATGACATTTCAGAATTCATTGTACTTAAAATGAAGTCCTGAAAATTCCAAAAACCCTAGAGGAGGGGAATCGAACAAGTAGCACTCCTGTAATTCGTGGAACTGTCTAAAATTGGGGATTTTAATTTTTAATTTGTATTCCTCTTCCTTCACATTTCCATTCTTCCTTCCTTCCTTTCCCTCTTCCTTTCCTTTCCTTTCCTTTCCTTTCCTTCTTTCCTTTCCTTTCCTTTCCTTTCCTTTCCTTTCCTTTCCTTTCCTTTCCTTTCCTTTCCTTTCCTTTCCTTTCCTTTCCTTTCCTTTCCTTTCCTTTCCTTTCCTTTCCTTTCCTTTCCTTTCCTTCCTTCCTTCCTTTCCTTTCCTTTCCTTTCCTTTCCTTCTTTCCTCTTTCCTTTCCTTTCCTCTCTTTCTTCCTCTCCTCTCCTCTCCTCTCCTCTCCTCTCCTCTCCTCTCCTCTCCTCTCCTCTCCTCTCTCCTCTCCTCTCCTCTCCTCTCCTCTCCTCTCCTCTCCTCTCCTCTCCTCTCCTCTCCTCTCCTCTCCTCTCCTCCCTCTCCTCTCCTCTCCTCTCCTCTCCTCTCCTCTCCTCTCCTCTCCTCTCCTCTCCTCTCCTCTCCTCTCCTCTCCTCCTCTCCTCTCCTCTCCTCTTCTTCTCTTCTCTTTCTCTCACTTCTCCTGTCTCTTATCCCAGAAATGTGAAGAAAATTAAGACTAGGATTACTTTTCTTCACAATATTCTGGCATCTCTTGTTATTTTAGGTCCTATTTCAAGTATTTTTGATTCTATACTTTGGAGTGTAGGCTCACATGAGCCAGTAGCTGCAATGTGCTATACACATCCTTGTGCTCTTACTAATTATTTCTCTTTTCCATAGAGTTTAGAGATAATTGTTCTTGTCCAAAAGGTTAAAATGGAGGTAGCTACATCTGTTGCATTCAGTCCTCTGAACATCTTGATAATAATCCCGTCTGTGAGAGTCACTTCTGCCAGGTAAAAATTAAACTAGATGGAAGCAACTTTTTCTCTTGCTAAATTCAGAAGAAGCACTCTAAACAAAATGAATCTACACAAAGCAGTTTGTGAGCGGGGAAAGTAAGATGATTCATACATTTTTTAAATATCTTTGAAGAAGCATCTTTGTCAGACCTGTCTGTAAATATTGTATGTCCTAACTCATTAGACTTATATTTCTATTTTCAAATAGTATATATGCTTAAACAATCATCAAATGCCATCTTCACTGATACTGCTTCACTGTTTTATTGAACATTACATCACCATTGATATTTACCTCTTCAAACCAAATGTGTCATGTTTCTTATAACTCAGTCCTGTATTAAATCTAACTGGGAAACCAGTCTGTATACATTCCATCAAAATAAACAGCGATGTCTAAATAGATTATGTTTTCAGTTAATACCAGGTCATCCTGTTTCCATTTCTGGCAAATCCACATCAGACTTTCCACAAAAAAGCAATATATTACATTTATCATCTTACCAATACTGCATTTCTTTACAGAATAAAATAAATAATAATAAAAAAAAAAACTGCTAATTTATTAGACACCTCTAAGATCTCTTTCTCTTTTATTTACATTATTATTTTACTGATACCTTAGAATACTTATCAGAGTAAATCACGATATAACATATACAAAAAAGTCAGATCTAGCCTATCAACATTTGTTTTGTCTAGGACAGCAACAACACTTTTTAAAACATGAAGAGATTTTAAGTAAAATAAGAGAGAAAAAATACATTTAAAATATTGTTATATCAACCAACACCAATATGAAAGACTTTAGACAAGCAGGTTAGTCGAAGAGCGTTACATATCTCCACACTCTTGTCCAACATACGGTCATGGAACACAAGAATTAGATTGCAGTTTGTTTCTCAACATAAATCTCTAAGATTTTGTTTCTTTGTTATCATTCCTTTGACAGGACACTCAAGTTTTTCCACATAAAATTAGAAGATACATTACTTGGAGTTTCTCCAGATTAAGAAATATTGTTTTTCTTGTCTTAAAACATGACTTAAAGATGACCCAGGACTTGAATTCTAAGGAAAAACAAAATTATCTGTAAACAACCTCAGTAGCAGCAGTTTCCTGAGGTTTTATAAATCTTTCACTGAATTAAGCTTATTTGAAATACTAATTATGTAAGCAAAATTAAAAGCAAAAGTTTGGATTCACAGGATAACCCAAAATATTTTTTTCTGGGTTGTGCACAAAAAACATCACACATAATGCTTTTAATAACTGCATCACATTCATTACTACATCAGATAATCTGAATACACGAGAATGAAACATAAAACTTTTACTTCATTCTCATCACTACTCACACACTGATTTCTAAAATAAAACTCAACACTGAAAAAAAGTAGAAAAATCTATGTTAGAATTTTCATAGTTGTCTTTTTTAATTAAATTTTATTTTTAACAGACTCTACAGATATCTTGAAGCAGATCACACACGGCTGTCTTGAAAATAATTTTTGTATAAAAATAGATAAAGACTATAAAAACCCTTATGAACAAAAAATAATTTTCAGTCTTTTGATGATACACTGAGAAAACTACCTCCTTATAGGTACGATAACAAAACATCCTGAAGCAAAGGTTTTAATTACCAAGTTTTGTCATGAACAATGATTGGACATGTCATTGCTGTATTGCACAAATATGAAACTACAATTGCTTGTGATTGCAGAACGTGTACTCTTATGTGTTCCTTCTGAAGAGAAAATTAGCATCCTACGCTTCATTATTTAGTATATTTCAATCAAATAGTTAACCCATGTCCCTGTCAATCTGTAAAATCAGTGTCTGAAACTTTTGGATTTTTTGTGTTTTACAAACCATATTCAAGCCATTTTAACAACACAGATTAAATTTCTAATTATGAAACCTTTAAATAATTCTGCTTTTCTATCTTGCTGCATCTTTGAGTGTTATACATCTAACAATGTCTTTAAATATGTGAGCACTAAAAATTCCTAGTCTGATAAGAGTCATAGGCAGAAGCCACAACTAATCAAAACCATCAACAGTTGACATCAGTGAGAGAAGTTTAGACTAACGGTCTCAGAAAATTTGAAAAGAACCTATTACTCATCTCTGTGTTCACAATGTTCATGCCACTTTTTATTAATATTTTGCTGGGGCCTAAGAAACCAAGGTTATCGATAAAAGCAATTTCTTAATGAGTGCTCTACACAGAGAAATGACAAGTGTGTATATCCAGAGATACTGTTCCCATGGAAACCATAATTCAGCCAGTTTGTGCACATATATTAAGGAATATGTTTATACAAAGAAGATGAGATATGGTTTCTTTGGGGACCATAACATTGACTTTTCTGACTTTGTTTGTGCTAAATGTCAACCATTATTTTGCATTAATATATCTTGTACATTCTTTATTGTATTGTATTTGCTGAATAGCATACTGCATGCTTCTATAATGAAAGGATGTTTTGTGGTATTTTCATGCAGAAGATAAAATTGACATCAAGTGGTAACGAGAGCTGAAATTATAAGTGTTCACTCTCAGGTTATTCTTTCAGTTGTCAAGCTTGGAGCTGAAAGAACATTTCTCCTTACAGATCTGCACAGCTGCAGAGAGAGCCATGATCTCTTTGTTTAAGGGAATTACACTAGTAAAAACATTACCCAATAGAATTTACCTTAGAGTGTTACACTGTAAGCTTTCATCTTTGATAAAAACAGAAGCTATAGATGCAGAAGTCTAGAAAGGAACTTGTCAATATTCTTAGGCTAGTGAGAGTTTATCTTTCTTGTTAGACAATGAATAATTTCAAATTTACATAAGGCTCAACAATAGCTAAAGAAGACCTGCAAGGCCGGAATATTTAGCAAGTTTTGCCTATAAAGACAGTCTAAAAATACATCAGACACTTATCTTGCAGGCCCAGTTGCATTGTAAATGAAGTCGAAAGCTGACAAAACAATAAAAAACAATAAAAACATTTTGTTTTCTGATGACTAAAGCATACTTCATTACAAGATTTCAGAATAAGAAGCTAAGAAGAACTATCAGTTTAAATCCCAACCAAATAATGTATGTGTGTAAATAGAATGACCAGAATTCAACATTGTTTCCTTTTTCTTACTTAAGTTTCACATTCATGCTCTACTGGGAGCAAGAATAAACTAGGAAAAGACTGGAAAAATTCCTAGTTGTGGTCACTTGGCCCTGGCTAGGAGCAAAGTTCCCACACAACCACTTGCTCAGTCACTTCCCCTCTCCCTAGAAGGAATTGGGGAAGATGGAAAGAACATTAATGAGAAAACTTGTGGATTTAAAAGAAAATAGGAAAAATACCACCAGTTAATACTGAGGGCAAAATAGACTTGGGGAACTTAATGTATTGACAAGTAGCATAACCTAAACATATTATTACTGGTTGCAGTATTGGAAAGCAAATTTTGTTCTGTTTTTTGTTGGGATAATTTTCCTTATAGTAAACTGCATGCACTCTCTTTTGGATTTGTGACCAAGCAATATTAATAACATGGCAATGTTTTAGCTGTTGCTAAACAGTTCTTAAAAAGTGCAGAGGCTTCCTTTGTTTCTTATGCTGCTTTGACAACAAGTAGGCTGGGAATTGGAAAGAGATTGTAACGGGACGCTGACCACATTTCATATTTTAACCCCAGGTTGCAACTAAGTTCAGTGCTGTGTTAATGTATTTCATGCATTTACATATCTTCCTATACTGTATCAAGCAGGCATTAACTTGGACTAAGCTTTAGTGGAGATACCTATTTTGGAAATGGGTTTACAAAAACCTGGGCTCACAAAAAACACTGAAGAACATAATACAGGCTGTTATTTGACTTTAAATTTGCAGTAGATGCTTACAAAAATGACCTCATTCTTCTATCAAACATTATCACAAACAGTCCTGCTAAAGTCAAGGAGATCTTTCACGGAGAAAGATACTACACATTTTGTTCTGAGTTATCAGGATCTATCCCATAATTATTACAGTGAACCATTAAAGTCTTGACATTTATCACACTATGGTATTTGCTGTTATTGAGGCATTTGCAGTCCCCCTAAGCTTGAACGGGGAGTACAGCAAATACCATGTGAAGTTTAACTACCATCAGCAGTAAATGTCAAGATTTTAATGCTTCTTGCTCTACATGTAATATGAATTTAGAAGGAAAACGTTCAAAAAGGTCTGAGTTCTGAACTGAGTTTGTTTTTTTGCATCCTATATTGCATCCTGTTATTTTACTAATTTAAGTTATACTTGAGATGTATTTCAGGTTTATGGAAACTCTTCTGTTAATAATTTAACAGAAGTGTCACTTTCTTAGAAGCTTGCATCATGCATAGCAACACTTTACACTAGTGTTGCCAGTAAGCACAGACATTCTTAATCATTTACATAAAAGTTAGTAGTGTGTTTTATAATAATATAATACAATTAGTTTTGTACATCATTCCTCATTACCTAGGATGTATAATCCAAACTATAAAGTAACATTACTGTAAGATGCTACCTAGAATAAATGTGAATAATATTAGAAATGTTGGTATTATTCTTTGAGAGTCAAGAGAAAATATGTGCAGGTACAAATGGCGTGCATGAACACACACATTTGAGATCAGACCATTTTCATTACCACATTTTGTAAGGCTTCAAGTTCTACGTTGGATACAATCCTTGTGGACATGTTTTACTCCCTGCACATTGCAGGGGAAACTAAAATTGCTAAAACTCAGTAAGTGATAACATTTCATTAAACATGAACAATTTTAAGCCCCAGGAAACCTCTGATATTTGAGGAATCATTTCAGAAGGAAGAGGGAAAGAAAGAGTTAATAAAAATCGAAGCAAACTAACAGAATTAAAGAAGCAACACAATCTCACAACCTCTTCCTACACTTCTCTGCTGGCTCATAGTGCATCAGGGAGCTGCTCACTCTGTAATTCACATCAGGTACCCATGAAAAGTGGTGCAATTTCCAGTGATATGTAGAAGTCCTGAGGGGTGATTTCAGCTATATCAGCTATATATTTAAAATTGAATCCATGTATTGAATTAAATATTCACCGTCATGCACTGCAAAAGATTTTGGTTGTGAAAAAACAGTGTCTTTCACATTGTTCAAAGGGTAAAAGAGGTGGTTTTTTGGGTTTTTTTGTTTTGTTTTTTTAAACTTGTTTCTGGCTTATCTATAGCTTTGTATGAGGCACAAACCAATTCCAATTCATTACCTAGATCTCTATTAATGCCTTTAATAAATCTTCTGTCACATTAGGAGAACAGATGACCCTTCCACCACTCATAGATATTATTTTGGAAAAAAGTTATACAGCATGTAGGCTATATACAGTGCCTGATATTTTACTTACAGAAAACAATAATGCTGTTAATACTGATGAGTGTGTATATTAATTTACTCTCAATTATGTTTTTCAAATGAAACTGAGCAGTTTGGCTGGATTTCATTCAGACCATGAAAGGAGCAAATCTCAAGTAATGAAATAATTTTATTTCACAATTCATACAGCATATATCCCTGTCTGTGGATATGCATATGATAAATATGATCATATTTAAGGTACAAAGACAAAGTATATTTAGAAATAATTTCAACTCAGTAATGTTTACAGCCTGTAATCTAGTGTTTCACAAATTTGGGTTTTTAATGAATAAAAGCATTTCATGTGCACAACATGTGTAATATTTTTAATTACTAGCCCGGTAACACTACAGATTAAGCATATAAGTATACTCTTACTTATATAAAACCTATCTTTCTCAGGATTTACAAGAAAAAAAAAAAAAAAAGCCACAGATAGGAACATTTTCTTTTTTTTCTATATGGAAAACAACAATGACCAGTCTCGGAATTTTTATATGCTTGGTACAGGTAAGAAGAAAAAAATCTATTAGACAGTTTTCTCTCTAGCCTCATTTTCTTAACTAGAATAGTTCATAGTAGTCATGTGTTTTCAATCAAATTTATCACTTCAAAGAAAGAAAAAATATAAAAGGACCAATTATTTACCTCATGATAAACCTGTAGTGAAATGTTAAGCATTAGTTATTGATAATCATTCATGTAATTTTCTGACTCTATTACAAAATGCTTTGAAAAACACAGAAAAAACTTACATTGCTTCTATAAAAACATACTTCTATTTTTAAATAAAAAACTTGCTGTTACTCATAAAAGACCCCCAAAACCTTAGACTTGTAAATAACCATGAACACGTGCCTGAGTACTAAATATTGTTTAATGCACTAGGCAGGTAGAATTCTGCTGTTAAATATCAATCTTCTTATACCATCTATTTTGAAAAAAATGTGCTCAAGGCCATGTTAAAGGTTTAATTAATGAAGAAATAACCACTAGGAATTGTTGCAGTACATTATCTTATAATGTCAGTCATCACAGTCATCACTCTTTTCTGAATTGCTCTAAATAATTTTGGAGAGATTTTCCCTAGTTCCTTCTTCATTTGTCCTGGTTTCAAAATAGATATCAAACAAATAAACAAACAAACAAAAAAAAAAAAACAACAAAACCAAACCAAAAAAACAAAAAAACAAAACAACAAAAAACCAAACCAAACCAAACAAAACAAAACAAAAAAAAAAAAAAGAAACCAGCAGTTTGCACAGAATTTTAAGAAACTTCCAGCAACTTTATATGGTTTAAAAAACAATTTTAATTTGATACTAATACAGCCACATCTGTTTCAATCTAATGTCATTTTACATGATAATACTTTACTATGTGAACGTATAATAAAACACAAACTTGGAAAACAGTTATGTATAATCAGATGTAGAATTATGAAATCAGAAAACAATCAATTAGAACATTTCTTCATGCTGCTGAGATAGGATTCAGCTTAAGATTCCTAAAAATGCAGTATATAACTGTAGGTCTCCAAGACTCAGCAGATGTTATCTACTTAGTTAACTTTGATTTATTCTTGTATTTGGACATTTGTACAGCTTTCCATTCTATACTGAACTGTCTAAACAGACGCTCATGCAACTAACTTGGAAAATTTAAATAATTATATTATTCCCAAGCTTCAGCTGCTCATACAAAAGAGTTAGCTCACCTCACTCCCAGTTTTGTGTGAATTTGTAGCTGTCAGACCTGTGTGAATATTTCAGATACCATTAGCGCACCAGAAAGTTCTGTTGCAGTTGAGAGCTGATTCTCATCTCCAAGTTTCCCTGACTGATTGGACCGTATCACCATTGATGACGGTGGGAACACAGAAACATAGGTCAGACGTATATCTCTAAATTTTGGTATTTGAGTAAAATTTTGAGGGTTTAAAATCTATTGCAATGGTGCACAGCTCCTCACTGTGGACTGTGAAGAAGGTGGACTTGATAGGTCTGCCTCCCTTTCCTCCCAAAAGGAGCTGTACTGCTGGGACTGGCTGAGTTCCAGCCTCTGCTGTGTCACAGCCAGACCCACATCTACAGGGAGCTGCCCTCAGTCTTGCCCTATCCCGAGAGAAATTTCTGATGTCCAGGTCTGAGCCTCTCTCAGTTTTCCCCAGCTGCCCTTTTCTCTAGCTGGGTTAGTGAAACAGGTCCTGGCTGCCCTGCCCTGATGTTCCCTAGGAGACTTCTGGTTTCTTCCAGGCAGCCACATGCTGCACCTTCACAGATTTATGAGCAGTCAGCAAGCACCCATCACCATCCATCTGGCTGCTGGAAAATGGGTAAAACCAGACTATTAAATTTCTTGCTTCTTCTGTTAGACGTGTTCCAAACTTATTCCAGAAAAGCTCCATACTGGCAGGGATCACCCAGGCAAAACTAATTTAAAAGTTAGCAGTTAAAAAAAAAAAAAATATCCATTGAAGATATTTGGAAAGAGCAAATGTAGGTATTGTGGCTTAAGAAAGAAAACTACAGAGCTGGAAAAATATCTATAAACAAAATAATCTCCATGGAGTTATAATTTCCACTGATTAGGCCTTTGCCTACATACCGGTAGGAATTTGTGCGATCTATGATGTGCAACACATTGCAGATAAGCAAACAAAATAAGGTCAGGTGGGAGTTGCCTTCCTGAGGAATTTCTGGTAAAGGTGTGTGGAGCTTCTGGCTGTTGGCAACATCCAAAGTCATGATAAATCAACAGATTGTAAATAGAAACTTCTGCAGAAGAGAAAAGCAGTTTTCTTGAGAGGATTGCTTAAGTTTAGGATGTGTGAATGGAATGTTCTGCAGATGGAACAGGCTGGTGGGCACTTCTCATAACTGAAAAACTCTCTTGATCAACCATCAGGAAAAGAAGTGTATCTTCTCAGGTATGATGGAAGAACATGACCCAACATCTGAGATATTCAAACTGATTTACAAAAAGCAATCATAAGGATGTGTAATGCTAAGTGCCTAAAGTTATTTTTTTTGGAAAATTAGCATCCTTATCTGTCAGAAAGATATGCTTTCAGAAATGTGCTGCCTGCCTCCTATATGCAGGCTCCTGAATATAAATACTATGGATTGATGAGAAATTCCTGTCTTTCTGACTGGAATAAAATGACACCTGCATAGTACAAAGATATGAAATTTTAGTATTCTATAAAATCCTCACATGTAAGAGTAAAGGGATGAAACACTTGTCCTGGAGCCAAAAGTTCACTTATTGGTGAACTCTCAAAGATGTCTATATGTTGTGCAGATATTTAGGATTTGGACTTTCAACCATCTTTGGACTTGTAAGTAGACAGGCAAACATGATAAAAGACAATTAAGACATTGAGACAATTAAACAAAAATAAATAGTGTTCAAATTCAAGGAGTGCATAGGGTATTACAGCAAGTAAGAAACAATCATCTACACAAAACCAAACAAATCTGATAGGAAAAGCAGGAGGAAGCTTATGCTTGCCAAGCTTAATGAAAGTAAATGTTTTTGTTAGATAGGCTAAGGGGGAATTTTGGCTTGCTTTGTCTTTAGCTCATGTCTCAGGTTCAGTCTTAGAAATCTGAAATCTTCTCCATGCTAAACTCTCAAAAATATTAATGAGACAAGACACGAAGGTAAAGACAGGCAAATCTAAGAAACACAACTGTTCTAGGCTCCATAATCCATGGAAGAAAAATCTGAAAGACAAGTACTCAAACACTTGAGAGACACCTGCAAAGTAGAAAAGAACATTGCTGAAAATATTTGAATTGGACAAGAATTAGCGATCTTAAGCCAGACTGATCATCTCTGCACAGTGTTGTCAGAAGTTTAAACATGTCCTAGTTAAACATTGGAATAGATCATATTAACTATTCTGTAGAAAACAGATCTAGAGTCTGCATTCCCTTTTGGCAATATTTGTCTAGCATTCTTTTTGAATAATAAACTTCACTGTAGTTTTTCAGCTGAACTTTCTAACTTCAATTTTTTTACAGACTTGAGGGTTTTTTTTGAATTCTCAGAGGTAAACCCTGAAAAAGGCTACTATTCTCTCTTTTTAAATTATTTAATAATGTATAACTTAAAAACATATATTTCTTGATTTGATCATCTGCTCTCTCTGTCTCTGAGACAAATTCATGTGTTTAACTTTAGATTTTATAAACTGCCACACATAAAATATTAATCTCAAAATAACAGTCTTCACTCTGAAAGTTACATACTGCTTCAGCAGGGTGATTGGTTATAGTAATTAGAGCTTAATTGTCCACCATTAAAAATATTATTGTTCTAATATTCTTGACTAAGATCAAAGTACAAATCTATTCTTGTAAACAAAGCTGCTGTTCATGATTTGCAAAATCCTTTTGTCTCTAATACTTCTCAGTTTTCAGTTTGCCCTTCAAGTAAAAGCTCCACCCCAGATTTTTTCAGGCAAAATAGAATTAAGTCCAAATTTCCATGCAGGTAAAGTGAAAAGGAAAATTCATTGAGGGATGCCAAATGGGAACACAGATAAAAATATTCTTTTAAAAAAAGAAAAGATCCATGAAGAAAAAAACTACGTTGTCAAAGTGGACACAAAATTGACAGTTTTCTTTTATGAAAATAGAAGATAAATTTCAGTTGGCTTCATATAGATGCTCTTAAAAAAATGAAGTGAAAACTCTGGAACACTTTTTCCTGTTCTTGGACACACCATTATGAGCGAAAACATGTTTTAAGAGCAAATCTTCTCAGCATCAGACTGTGCATAGTTGTGTTAAATAATAAATAAGTAACAACATAAGGGAATTAACACTACAATAGAAATAGAAATAAAATAAATTAGTCTCTAGATAATAAAGAGGAAAATACAAATGCATTTCAAGATTACAGATTTCCTGACATTTATATGTACTAAGGAAAATATTATGTGATTAATATCTCATCTCATAGCAAATTTTCTTCTCATTACAGAAAATATTACAAAACAAAGCTGCATGTGAACTTTTTTTTATGCTTGCAAAAGTCAACAGTGGGCAACACAGAGAATCTACTAAGTTAACTTTTCCAGATTGAATTTTAACAGCTATTTTATATATATGATGTTGAGGTGCATTGACCCTGACTTCGTCAATTAGATGGATGAGACAAAATGTAGCAGAAGGCTCATGGCTCTGTTTTGGAGCCAGCTGGTCTTTACACCATCATCTGAATGACAGAAGATGCTTCTGGCAGCTTCTCACAGAAGTCACTCCAGTAGCCCCACTGCTACCATTAAGAACAAGTCCAAAATATTTGCACGTGCTCAAAAGATTTTCCCTTACTGTGAAGAGTAACAGCTCTTTCCAATACATCAACAAAACCTTTTGGAAATCTTTGCTGCAGTTTATAAAGCTGTAGTTTTATGTTAGTAATACCAAAGTTATTGCTATTTTTAACCAAACCAGATTTAAAGAAGCTTCTTAGCAGTTTCTCATTTGTTTTCAAATGTTCTAAGTTGCATTGAAATGTGCTAGTTTATTACACATCAAGAGGACTATCCTGTAACTAGCACCTAATATGATAGGAAGTAGATTCTCTTCAGTAGCAAATCCACAATTTCTTCTTGTAGACTGGATCAAAATTCATTAAAATTATCCCACAGAGAATCTCTAAGAAGTTTGGACTTGACATACAAAAAATCATAATCAAAATAAAATTTAAATAATTTTCTCTTTGTCCCTAAAATTAAATATACTGTGTAGTTTAGAAACATGCAACATACTATGTTTACACATCCAAAGAAAGAAATTGATACACCTGTAATCAAAAGTGACTGTGATCAGCTGCCTATCCAGGCAACTTGACTTGTTTTCCTGAATGCCTGAATTTTTGTTAACTTTGCTCCTTGATCCCACAGAAGGAATTTCCCGGATAGGTATTTTTCTGTTGTGTTGTGAGAGACTGAAAGGACTGCTAGCTTGAAACATTTCAGGAGCATGTGTGACGGGGAAAGGGGCAAATCTTATCCTGGTGAGACAATGTCCTACTAAGCACACTTTACCCCCTAGGGCCTGTATTCTAGCCCCACAGTAGCCACAAATCTCTGACACACTGGAGACAATGCTCCACAACTTCCCCTGGAGCTGCTATCCCAGGTCCTAAGCAGCCACCAGACCAGAAATCCCACCTGGGCGAAGGGCCCAGGAAAATCAAAGTGTACTTAAGGCAGAGCACAAGGTGAGCACATCTTGATCCTGTTTCTTGGTTTTTATATGAGCTAGAACACCAATGGAGGAGTGTCAGCTCTGTTTGTTCTTTTTTTCTCTTCTATCTTTCTTTTTCTTCATCTAATTCCTTCTCCTCGAAGTTTGAGTATCTTAATATCCGATAAATTGGAGTTTACTAAACTGAGTGGATTTAGAATTTGCTAGATTAATTCTTTGTGAAATTCTTTACATCGATTGAATGTTGCTTTAAACTTTTCCATAGTTCCCTGATTTTCTGAAGTTTGCCAGTAAAATTGTTGTTGTTTTGACCTCTTGAAAAATATCTTGTTGATATTCTCGTTGAATATATTAAGTGCTTTTGACTTAGGGTGCATAAAAGAATCTTAAGTCCTTTTAAGAGACTCATTTAGTAAAATCTGGGGCCTTGCACTTATGTCACTCAAAGTATTTGTTCTAGGAACTGTTAAAAGACCAATTGCATGATTAGGGCCTTTCTTTTTAGTAAGTATTTTAATTCATGGAAGATGATACCCAAAAAATGTTATGAACTTTATAACTCTTTCAAAAATTCTCTCTTTTCCTAAGAAACATTGGTCCTGAGCAAATTTCAAAAAGAACACAACCAACCAACTAACCAAGCAAAACAACCCCCCAAAAAACCCCAGAAACAAAACCAACAAACTCCAATAAAATAGAACACCACATTGTGTCAAAAGAAAATTTGTGATTACCATCAATCTTAATGCATTTCTTCCAAACTTAATCAGTCCTTTGAATATTCAGATAAATTACCTGGCTCACATCCATATCAGTATACTTATGAAGGTACCTATTCCAAATATCTTACACATTATCAGGTTTTTAATTAGTTCTTTTCCTTGACCATGACCATTTGCTTTAACTGCAAAGTTTCAACGCTTTTCAAAATGTACCTTGCCTGCATTAATTATTTCCTGTCTCTGAATTTTCATCTAGGCTCATGGGTTAGGCAAACTTTGGAATTTCTAAACAAAATGTACTGAGAAATAAGTAAGCTATTTAGCCATTTTATATTAATTTCTTAAACAAATCTTTTATATACATACATACATACATATATATATATATATATATATATACACACACACATATATATATATAATATATATATATATATAATATATATATAATTCTAAAACAACTGAAGGTCACATTGTTATGGTAAGGCAGTTTGCAAAAATCTATTATATTTTTAAGACTTCCTAGATACTTGACTGTCATTCTTTCAATATATTTGATTTCATTATAATCAGCTTGCAGGATGAATCCATATAGTCTGCAGCATAGTGCAGAATGAAATAATCAAATCTTTTATGATTTTTGATGAGTAATGGCATCTGCTAAAGGCAAAAAAAAAAATAAAAATGCAAAAGAAGCATTTTAGCTCACATAGTCCATTCCAGATGGTCTGCTGAACTCAGTAATTCCTTGTCTGCTAGGTAATTCTAATTACTGATTTAAAAGATGTAATTTAGATAATTTATTAATGGTTTCATCTGACATAGCACTAAAAACATAAGTAAAATTAAGAAAAATGAAAATATTTATGTGAGAGGTACAATTTCATCATTTAGGTTTCATGTGCAAATCTATGATACAACACTGATTATTGTGCATCTCTACACAAACAAAATCTCTTGATTATGTTGTACTGGAAATTGTTGTACTGTACCACATCCTGTTCTTACATTCCTTTGCTTTTTTCCAATCTTATGTATTATTTGCCTCTGTGTTAACTTTTCATTTTACATTGAATTCCATATGGACACCATGGAACAAAACTGCAAATTTAGCCACTTTATTAAAAAGAGATTTAAAAGAAGACAGATTTCACACCCAAAAGGATAAAAACTTGACAGCATTTTATGGAAGGGTACCATAAAGTTCTGAAGCAATTTCAGAGGAAATAAAATTATTTTGAAGGGATAATAAAACTTTTAAAGCACGGTTTGTATACTTCATGATTTGTTACATCCTGTCAGCTAAAAAGAACATTCACACTAATTAAATCTCCTGTGTCAGTAGCCATCAGTGTTTGGTATTACAGAAATACTACATTTGATGTAATAGTCTCTGCAAATCAATGTAATATCTTTGTGCATATTGCACAGAGCTCTTCCCTACATGCATATTGTGCAGTCATGTAGGCTTGCATATTATAATCAGGATGAATTTATTTTATCCTTTTACACTGTCATGACTAGACCAAAGAAAGGAATTTTGTCTCAGATGCACATTTAAGAATCTCTATCTAAAGGAAATCTAATTCTACTTGTTCATAGACACCTAAATTTCCAAGAGTATTTCTAAACCAGACTGGAATTTGAAAGCTAAGCAACTGACTACTGAGAGTAAAAATAAAAGAGATTGGAATGTTCATATATTTATCTTGCAATTTTATGCACCAAAAAAGTTTAAAGGTATTAAATGACAAGTGTTTCTGTGAAACTAAAACATATTTCCTCTGTAAAAGATTTAACTTAAGCCACATGGGTTTTGCTTTAGTTTTTTGGGTTTATGTCTTTAAAGATCCCATAGGACAGTAAATGTTACTAGAACATCATTCGGGATAGGAAAAAGAGATTGATCTGAAAAAAAAATATTAATGTCTAGAGTGATGTAACTCCTTAGGGCATGTCTACGTTATTTTAAAGATACCTCCTTCTACCCTCACCCCCCTCCACCCAAAAAAATTAAAACCAGCAAATGATGCATGCATGAATTAACAAAAAGCCTCATGCTGAATGAGATTGAGTAATTTTTTTTCACTCACAGTGTCTAATAATGTCAGTCTTGGGTTTTAGTTCTTATAGGATCTTTCTTGTTTCAAAACACCCTAACTGGCTCTTTGTCAGATGAAGCCTATTAAAGTTTCTAGCAATAAGTAACTTCTAGGATTGTTTCCCAAAAATAGCATGGATGATTTTTTTTTCCTTATTGATGAAAGACCCCTCATCTTCATCAAGAAAGGATATCTAATAAGGCAATCTGTTAGACATACTTCATAACCTTATCTATCTTGCTCGACTCAGTTGACTGGAAGTTAGACAATGTGTCTGACTACAAGAAGGCCAGGAGAAGGATCTGGGGAGCTACAGGCCTATCAGCCTTGCCTTAGTATCAGGAAAGGTAATAGAGTAACTCATCTTGAGTTTCATCAGACACAGGACAACCAGGTGATGAGGGCCAGCTAACATGGGTCTAGGAAAGGCAGGTATATACATCCAGGATATCACTCTCTATACTGTCACATGGTGGCACTCCTTGTCATGCTTTGGGCCCATTTCAACTATCATTTTCCCATAAAACATACAGACAATAGGCAAAATGATGCATTTCATAGGCAGGAAAAAAAAAATGAAGACATTTTGCCTTTGATAAAGACCTCCAGTATTGTCTCTGCAAGCCAATCTATTCATGCCTTATCCTGACAAAAGCCAAGAAACCTGTGTGGGGTAGTCATATTTTTCATAGACTGTCTCTATGGATTGTGGCAGCTTCAGAGGGCAAAGCTGCAGGACCAGTGAGTATATCTGAATAGCAATGAATTATCTCACTGAGCAGTATGCCACCTTCAGAACACATGTAGGAGAGAAGTGGTAAACATGACAACAAGTATTTTTGCACAGAACTGATACTGTACACAGCTATGCATGCATAAGACCTGACGAGATTTCTCCTCATCAAGAAAGGATTTTTCTTAAACATGCCACAGTTCAGCAAGGAGTGACAAAGACAGCTCATATGAGAAGCATATGATCCCTGTTTTTTTTTTCCAGTTTGGCACTACTTCCACTTTTTGGGTAAGGTGCAAGGTGCCAGTTGGTAAAATTCTATGACAAAATTAGAGAAATTTGCTCTAGTTAGATGATGTTCTTATAAGTTTGTGTTCTGGATGTGGAATGAAACCTTATGGATCATGACAGCTGGAGTGACTTACCTGTTCAAGGGGTAGACTTTGGTGATGATCCACCTGGACACTGATGACACAATAACCCAGCCTTGTACTTCCAGGTTTGCCACCTCCCAGTAAATTGCCTGAGGGCAGTCACAGGAGGCAGCTGAAAGCCGGATAAGGAACGATTGCATCTTTGCTGTTGTGTTAATGAGTTTTGGCTGAAAGCAGACAGAAAAACTTATGGGAAACACTGCTTCCCAAGGCCTGTGGTAAGTGACCATCCTCTTTTAAGAATTTGTTTGTGTACGTCACACATGCCATGTACTTTACTTCAGGCTGTAGGATGGTCCACTGACTTGGTAGTTGTCACAGACTTTTGTTGCACACATTCTCAAAGAGGTTTTTAACTGAGTCAGGAAAATGAGCTTTCTGATGTGTTATTATAGATAAACAAATGGATATTTACATATGGACTGTCTGGTAATAGCACACAAAAGAGAAGTTTCTGATTTGAATGAATGATAGACAAGTTTCCAGATGAATCTCAGCTAATATAGAGTCTTGGAAGTTGTTGCCAAAATAAAATAGATTGTCTTCCTGAACTGATTAATCTATAATATATTTCCACCTGGTTAAAAGATCACTAAGTCAAGAGAGAGAGAGCCTCTTAGATTTTATTAATTTGCTTGAGAATGAATTCTTGCTGTAGTAATAGAGTGCAAGGTACTGGCAGATAACTATGCATTCTGTTTGCTATGCTGTTTCACAGCTGGAAGTGTTGGCTCCATAAAACACGAGGAGGGGAAAGGCAGGACTGCAATTCATCGCAGACAGACAATAATAGGAAGCATGTTACATGCATAAACATACGTAAAAAGGAAGGCAGTTTCATCCTAAGCCTGCATTTACTGGATTTTTTATTTATTTATTAATCCTTTCATTAATTGTGGAGAAACACTGAAAAATAGTCTTCATGAGTTTGTGTTCTCTCTTAAGCTACATGAATGATACTTTTCTCTCTCCTTCTTATGAAAAGCTTAGACCACCGGGTTCTAGTCCAAAAGCAGAAATAAAAGATGTTTAAAAGTTAATGTTTCATTAAAACTGTTTTATTGAATAATTGTGATTTAAAGATAATTTAAGGAAAAAATAGCAAGAAATCATAAATCTGTTTTATAATCAGTTATTTTGAGATGCATATGAAGAAAGTAAAAGTGGCACCTTTTTTGATGCCACTTTTGTTTTCTTTATATGCATCTCAGAAGGTGCCATTCAGTTACTTTGGTTAGCAGATGAAGAATGAAGATCTAAATCTTGAGTTCTTAGGAGGATAGAGAGAAAGAGTAGTGGAAATGCATTGATGGATACCTTGGGACTGATGCTGAACTTGTTCAGAGTTTATGGGTCAGGATTATAGAGCAGACCAATGATGGCAGTGTTGTGGTGTCTGCTGTAGATTGCCTGATCAGGAAAAAGTGAATGAGATCCTCTTCAGGAAACTGGAAGAGTCATCACACTTGCAGCTATTCATGAGAAATTTGAAAGAAGTTTCAGCATAGAAGAATAAAGATAGCAAACAGTTAAGTTGGTCAGACACAACTTCATGGGACCTGACAGGAAAGAAAAAAAGGCAAAGGACATAAATTGTATTTAAATGTTAAAAAAAATATTTTTACTCTGGTGATTGGGAAATGATGGAAAAGGCTACTCAGAGACATGGAACATTCATCCTTGTAGATAATCAGAAGCAGATGCCAAACAACCTGCACTAGTTAATCTTGGTCTGAGCAAGCATACTGGATTAGGAGATGTCCAATGATTCTGAGAAAGCTAACATATCCTTAATAGGTGTCAGGGTAAGCAAAAGTTCAGTGAAAAAAAAAAAATCAAAAACAGCCTTATCTTTCAACTCAGAATACTTTCAAGTATTGAAATAATTCTACACAGAAGAAAGGTAAGAATATTGATGTGCAAATAATTCAATTAGAGAAAGTTGGTTACTTACAAATAAATTTACTGAACCACACCATGTTTATTCAAATTGTTCTCCTTCAATTTAAAAGAAAGTAATATTTTGCATAGGAGAAAAGGAATCCACCCTTTTCCCTGTGGCTTTTAGAAGGTATACTTTTTAGAATACTGGAAAATGACAGAGTTTTAAGACTGTAAAATACCAGTGCCAGCTGTGATCCAGTCTGCTGAACTTAGAAATCTGTTATGCTAAAATTTTGATGTGAGAGAATTAGCATCATAAAATTCCCAGTGGAATATATAAAGAGAGTCAGATGCCCTTGAAGGTCTGTAAAACAATTGTCATTTGTATAGGAAAGCTTTTTCTGTATTTGGAAGAGACATAAGACAGCTTTTTCCTGATGAAATAAAAGCATCAGTCATGGCATATACTGTTTTTGAATGTTCATTTTTAAGTCAAAACTCAACTTTAACCATGGGTAGATAATTTCAGTTTGCCAGAGCTCTGTTTAAATACTCGGATATATGAAATTGTATCCACCTTTTTTCTTTTATTTTCCCTTGCAAAGAAAGCTAAATCTTGTAGATTTATCCCTAAAAAATGTCAAAATTTTGAGACACTCAAGCACAGATTTAAAATTTGTCTAGTTATTTTTCATAATTAGCATGTTTCTTTCTAACATTTTTCAATAGAAATTTCTGCTCTTTGACTTCACAATTATTTGTTAAAAGAATGAGACAGTAAAAGGATACAGTGAAAAGAATACAGTGTCCTGGAAGTTACTTCATGTGTTTATAATTTTTCTGTCTTTGAAATGGACTAGGACCCCATAAAATTAGTTTTATTTTAAATTCTATAACTCTTTCTTTTTTCTTGCTATCAAAATGATATTAAAATCAATAGCTAGGAAGCATTTGACATCAAAGATACTTTAAAAGGATTAAAGCATTTAGTATACCTCTACAATATGACCAAGTGTAATTTCTACAGTGTGTCTAATTTATATATTGTGTATTTATATTGTGCAAATCATAATCTTAAGAGTACACATATTCAGGAGGAAGAAGAGAATTTAAGAAACAACAGCAGAAAATCCTAAACAGGAAAACAGTAGTCATGAAATATAGAAGCATATAGAGGATGTTCAGGGGAAAGATATATGAAGTGCCATGATCAAGGTGAAAAGCAATTCCAGAGGAGCAGGAAAGCCCTTGGTTTAAGAAAGAGACCTGTTGAGCAGTGGAGTTTCAATTTCCTTGGCAATTCAACCAAGGATATCCATTCTGCAATCACCAGAGCAGCATTTGTGCACTTCAAGGTGCAATAAGACTCCTTTACTGTTCAATGAACAACAGGATCAGTGGCAAATGGAGAAATCATCTTAGGAAATGGACTCAGTGTAATATAATACTAGGAGATGGTGAACATTTAAGGTCTGCTGGTCTCATAAAGTCTAAAATACTCTGGAGACTATGGTGCATATAAAAAGATGGCGTTTCCTAAGTATACTGGACTCCATAAAGCAGTCTAAAGAAAATGCAGCTTTACTATTAAATGGTTAAATTAGAATCCATTACTATCAATCGAATGTAGACAATTTTATTACCTAAGAAATAGTTGAAGGAGATTGTAGTCAGTGTTTGCAATAAAAATCTATTCTGGCTGGAATGCTGAATGAATACAGATTTCAAGAGACTTGAGTAGAAGATCAGACAGAGATTTTAAAATATATAAATTTTTGTGGTTTAATGGTTTTTTTCCCCCATGAGCACATTCAGTGCAAACTATTCCATGTGTGCTGAAAACGGGACATTTGGTTCTAAATAGTCTTAATATGTTTTTTATTGCTTTCTTGAAAGAAGAACCTTTTTGAAACTGTTATATTATGTGATTAAAGGTTCAGGAAGAATCCACAAAAAACAAGGACCACAGAAGAAAAATAGCAATTATTCTAGTCAAAGAGGCAAATCACTCTGCTCACAGATGTTCTAGGAGAGCCTCAGCCTCATGGTCTGGAAAGAAAACTTATCACCATGAGTCAGCAGGAGTGGCTCTCCAGATGGTTTGCAGGCTGGATGGTATTACTGCCCAGTGTTACAGGGTTAATACTGGGGTGCAGGAGAGCAGCATTTTGAATTTCACTACACTTCGTTAGGGTAAATAGAATGTTAGGGTAAAAATCAAAGAAGAGAAAGGGAGGTATGATCAAGGTAGTTTGGAGAGAAATAAACAAAAGAAAATAG
Source organism: Sitta carolinensis (assembly GCA_032173965.1). NCBI lineage: Eukaryota > Metazoa > Chordata > Aves > Passeriformes > Sittidae > Sitta > Sitta carolinensis. The sequence goes on from CM063283.1 coordinate 33,098,104, forward strand.
AGGAGTAAGTGGGGTCAGTCATGCTGACAGGTGCTGACAAATGCTGACCAGCTGCTTGTAAGGCTGTGCCTTGAGCCTGATCCCTGCACTGGGCCACACTGTACCCTATGTGTATTTTCTGACTGCTCTGCAGAGCTGGTGAGCTCTGGTGGAGTCGATTGAGAAACCTGTTTGCACACTTGTCTGTGTGCATGAACATGTCTGTGTATGAGGTAACTGAAAAGTAGAGTGAAAAGCCAGCTACAGGGTAGGCTAAGTGTCTGGGACTAGTTGCTGGCCTTTGCCAGGATCAGCCAGAGAGACAAAGATGATGAGGACATCGGTGTCATTCCTGAAGGACATTCATGTTTGTGTAAGCACTGTGTCTTCTGCCTGTGTTGATCCTCGTGGCTGGGTGTGTGAATATGTATATATGTATTCTATATAGTGTGACTCTTGGGGGTGCCCTGTGCAGGGCCAGGGATTGGACTTTGATGATCCACTTGGGTCCCTTCCTAATCAGGATATTCTATGATTCTATGATTTTATGAAGCTTTATGCATGTTTGCATGTGTGCCTATTGGGAAGGTGAGTTCAGCTTCACTTTTAGTTGGACCTAGGAAGTGGGAGATGCAGCAGTGCCTCCATCAAGCTACTGAACTCAGCAACTCCTCACAAAAACAAAAACCAAAATACAAGTATCGCAAACATCAAGATATTGTGGTGTTATTTATGGGAAAATTAAACCCCATGTTCTGGAATACCTGTATATGAATAACTACCTGGCTGTGCAGAAAGAAGGGGGGCTTTGTATTTCAAAACAAGATATGTCCCCTAAATATAAATCATAAACAGCAAAAAATATGATCAAAAGAAAAGCAGTTGTATGTCTCTAAAGCACATGCAGTATCAAGTAATTAATATTTCAACCTGTCTATTTGAGTATCATTCAGAACCTATATTTTTATCTACACAAGCTTAAGGATGACTTCTATAGATTTACAAATTATTTTAAAGTCTAGTTACTTTTGTCTAGATTTGTGTCCTGGTTTCTGAACTAAACAGACAAACGGGGATACAATTCAGCATCAACCCAGAACAATCGGGCTTAGAACCATATTCATTTAATTCTCACCTTCACAATCAAACTTCTATAAATGTTGATTTCAATGCAATCTTTGTGAAGTTACTGAAGCCAGTGGAAATAAAATGAGAGCATGGTTTTGACAGGCTTTCAAGTACACATTTTTGACTGGCAGTACAGAGAAAAGAAAAAACTTCCAAAGAGCCGCAAGTTTTCGTTGCATTTGTAAGGCCAGATTTTGGTTTTGTTGTTCCAGAGTACCAATTATGTTTTATGCCGAAATCCATGTGTTGAGTAGTGGGGTGTTTTTTGGAGGTGGGCAGGGAGGGGTGTGTTTTTAAAAAATTTTAAGAAGATAATGTTTAAAACAGTCTAATTTAAAGAATATCCTCTGAACAGAGAAGACCTCATATGTTATATATTTTGTATATCCCTTGAATTTACCTTTTCCATGAGTGAAATTGAACTAAAATATGTTGGCATTATATGTATTACCATAACAACAAAAAAATGAAATAGAAAAGTAAAGGCGTGGCTTTTAAGAACGTCAGGATAAGCTCCCAGTCTGGGATGACCTCCTAAGTTGTGAGGAACCTTGAAGGAGGCATAGCTTCATCTCAAGCTACGCTAAGAAAAGATGGTTTTTCAACTTCTAAATTAAAAAGAAAAGACCATAAAAGATGGTTTTTCGACTTCTAAATTAAATTTTTATTTTTCATTCCTTAGGCATCCTCCTTTTAAGTTCCCTATAGGTCATCCTATATGAAGGGCTAATGAGAGCTTCCATTTGTTACAGGCAATATGTATTACCTGTAATACATATTGAACCTGACTGCAGAGTAACAACTCAGGAATGATCTCAGATATTTTGCGGCAATGATATAACTACATGATTAAAGTGGCGAACTCTTAAAGATAGTAATTTTGGTTCCAAAGTTATAAGAAAACAAATTTTTGCATTTAGATGTACTAGGAAAGCAAGTTTTCCTCTCAATTTAACTAACAGCTTAAAAACAATTTAGTAGCTCTTAATTTTGTATCATAGACTAAAAAAATATTGGGACATAATTTGAGGAATTCAGAAATGAAGTAATGAAAGCATGTTCAACATAGCTTGATTAGAAGGATTTCATGTTTGTTGTTTTTAGATGCAATTTTCACTTAATGATAAATTAATGATGTCTAAACTGGCCAGTGTAAGAATTTTACTAAGAAACTTTTGGAATTAATGCAGCATGAGATTGGTATAATTGTTCCCTTACTGAGTGCAGTGACACTTTCTCAGTACTAAAGTGGTAGTTGCAATCGTTCTGCATCTGTGTATCTGTAGAAATTTAAGCAATAGTGACAGCTCCATAGTTTTTACACCTGATTAATTAATGGCTCTTTATAGTATGTGTGTCTATCTTTTTTCTGATTCTCTAAATCTTTAAAATGTAGGGTATTTATCAAAAAAGTTATTAAAATGTTGTTATATAAACAGCATAAAAATTGTCTATTTTGAAGCACAGCGTGCCATCTAGTGGCCTTACCTTGCAAGCAACATAGCAGAACTTAAAAAACTGGTGAAAAAACCTCATCACTTCTGAGCTGAGCTGTAGTGTCCCACTATCCATTTGTGTTTTGATTACAGAACACCTGATATATTTGTGAATATGTGCTTCTAACTAAATTTAGCTAAATTATAGAGGTGGCATTTGAGTAATTGATACAATTTATTAAAATAAATGGAAATTTAGCACAATTATTTTGAATGCTGTGCATGAAATATTAGGGTCTCTTTAATGAACTCAACAGCAGAAGCCCAAAAACTTAATTAACTAGTCACTGAATCACTGTAGAGTAACTTATTCTTCACAAATCATTCCTGTAGCTTCAGGGGCTTTGTTTTCTTCTCACTGGTACATGCAACAAAATATATCAGGGATGGAGACTCTACAACCTGTTTGGGCAATCTGTGCCAGTAATTGATCACTCTCAGAGAGAAAAGATACTTTCTATCAGTCAGATGAAATTGTTTGCATTTTCGTCTGTGCTCACTGTCTCTTGTCCCGCCACTGGGAACAACTTAGAAGAGCCTCACTCTGCCTTCTTTATATTCTTCGTCCAGGTACTACTATATATTGAGAAAAGCCCCCTGAGCCTTTTTCTCTATAATTTAATAGTCACAGGTCTTTTAGCCTCTCCTCTCAGGAAGGTTTCGTCATCTCTGTAGCCCTTCATTGGACTCTTTCCGTTGGGGCCGTACCTCTCTCTTCTGGGGAACCCAGAACTGGGCGCTAGACTTCAGGTGTGGCCTTACCAGTGCTGAGTTAACCCTGAGGGGGAGGACCATCTCCCTTGACCTACTGGCAGTCCTCTGCTTAATCCAGCCCTGCATACCACTGGCCTTCTTTGCCATAAGGGTACAATGCTGTTTTGTTTTCAACTTGGTTTCCAATAGGACTCCCTTTTCTGCTTTTCAGCATAGTGTCCCAAGTATATACACTGGTACCTCCATTTCAAAAAGTAGAAATATATTGGCCTTTCTAGCCCATTTTCTGGTGCTATAATGCATTATGATATGTATAAAAAGGAATTAATTTACCGGAGCTTTTTGTTACCCCAAATCCATACCATTAGGTTTCACCACCCTTTGAATGCACACATCATCATATACATGATTTAATATATTAAACACAAAACAAATTAAATCTGAAGAGCGTATCTGTTAACTAAGTGGACATTCTCTGATATTTCATGTGAAGACTAAGTTGTGACCTTCTCCTCTATCAGCTAGTAGTATTTCATCTTCAGAAATCTTCCTGCTGAAGTGAGTGCATCAGCCGTCCTCACACTGCTGAGTCAATACATGAGCATTAATCTACACAGGTGTGATAGCATGCAGCTTTCTCTCTTACCAGTGCCTAATAGGAAGGTAGAAGGAGAGAGCGTTGCATTCAGCATTTCTTGCCCTTGCTCCCAAAAGACACACAGGAGCAGGGCAGAATTATCTCTCGCTGCATCAGTGTGATTTAAAAGGACTGAAGCTAATTGTGAAATTGCACTCCAGAGGCAAGCTGGCTGATAAGCAGTACTATTCCTCTCAGATGTTCCCACTGATGTCTCCCACTGCATTGTGAATCCAGGGACCTCAAGTTTCATGAGTATTACACGCTCAATGAAGAAGGAAAGTCTTTTGAGTTTGCAAAATCTCACCTTGGTTCCCAGCTACTCTTAATATTCAAGATTATCCAAAAGTTATGCAAAATATTCAAATGAGTTGTGGAGATGTTCCCCACCTCCCATTTTTAACACTGATGATTGTACACTAATAACTGAATCACTTCAAACTCCTAAATATAATGAAATTCACCTGGATGAAGTAAGCATTTTTCAAAGGAATGTCAAATATTGACTGCTGACTTTGAGAACTCTTGAAGGGATGGTTGGATTTTCCCAAAACAGGAGAGGAAGAACAAACATAAAGACAGAAAGTCACAGACTTACAGAGACACAGAGAAAAATAGACAGACAGAAAGAGGGAAGAAGCCTCTTGATCATGTAGTCCAATCTTAGTTCCCAGAGTGTACTGGGAAAGAAAATCATCAACTGATTGATCTAAAGCCTTTGGAAAAATCAAAGATAGTGTAAATAACAAATCACTTTGGAGCAATGCAATTTGGAAAAGCAAAAAAGCAGGTTTCAAGGAGTATAACTCACTCTCTCTTTCTAACTTTAACATTGGCTCATATGACCTTACAATAACACTTGGGACACATGGCAAAAAAAACAAAAAAGGTAATGGAGTAGGAGCCAAGCTTGCTAGAAAACTGTACACACTGGCAAAATCAGAGGTTAACCATCATAATGACAGACAGTTTTGATCAGGGTTCTTAGTGTGTCTTTGACACTTTCTAATCTGAACATAAATAAGTTGTCCATGTGCAGCAGAAAAGGGAACAAGTGCTGAGATGTATAAACAGGAGTGTTGCTTGTAAATCTGAAAGGAAAATAAAATTGAATTCTGCTTTGCTCATAAACCAGAAAACATGTAACAATAAGGTGTAGAAGTACAGGAAACATGACTGACAAAGAATGACCATAGGTATGAGCACTCTTTAGCCTGCAGAAGACTAAGATCACAGTCTTTGTATGACTGAGGGTTGTTGTTACAAAGAAGAAAGCAATAATTTTTTTCTTGGTGTCCACAGGGGAGAAAAAAACCAACAAAAAACCCCTCATTTCCATTTCAGGAGGTTCTTAAGGACAGATTTGACAAATATTTCACAGGAACAGTTTGAACAGAATTAATTTGAAAGTAAAGGAATCAGTTACATGACTCTCAAGGTTAATTCTGGTTATAATTTCTCTGACTGTAAATAGCAGATATATTGACAAAACTATGAAGAGTATTTCCTGTGCCCAGGACTAAAATTCCTAAAGGTCTCTGGTAAAAATTAAAATCTTTTCTGTTCCTGTTGGATTTGTTGGAAATTTCAGGAAGAAATCAAGATCATTTCTTTTTTTTTTTTTTTTTTTTTTTTTTTCTTAAGAGGACATACCGAGAAAAAAAAAAAAAAAAAAAGAAACGTCTTAACTATCTTAACTATATAATGACTCTCTCTTTATATTTTACTTGAAGTTAAAAACATTTATTTGAAGTTAAGAACAAAGAACATATAATATTTTTCTAAATATTTTATAAATATTTCTAACTCTTAGACTCTCAGTGTAAATTATGAACAAATAATATCTTTAATGTAATTTTGGAATAATTGTTTTGCAATAAAGTAACCATCTTTTTATGTCCAGAGCTTGGATATGAAAAAGACTTTCGTAAAATGTTAAAGAATGTTACTGTATGGACCACCCAAATGAAGAAATCCCACGAGGGTTAATTTATTTCTGCTGTCTTATCCTCTCACTCTTCTACGGACTAGGAGGAAAGTTGCAGCTTCATTCAAAGCAGGACTTAGCAAGTCTATGCAAACCTTGTCAAATGCTGAATGACCTCAGGGTAGATTTCTCTTCTTTTCTAATGTCTCTCTCAAAAGACAAATTCAACAAACAGAGGAGTCTTCCAGCATCTCTGAGGGTCATTAAATTGAAATTAATTTGTACAGGAGTGAGGAAAAAATTCTAGAGAGAAACATCCTTATGAGCTGTAACAATTTCCTTTTTTGCTTGCTTCTCTCTGGTGGCCTATTGATTCTCTGGTTCATACATTGGCTGCTAATGCATATTTTTGTTTTCCATCTCTCTGTGTTTCCCAGGGAACCTTTGTAATTGGGAAAACTTTCATGTGCAAATAGTGTTTTAGCTGATAAAGCTAACAGAAAGTTAACAAAGCAAATTGCCACAAGCAATCACAGTTGAGCATGTAAGTAAAAGTTTCATGATGTACCTTGCAGGCTTAGCACAGTTAAAGCTGTAGCTTCTGCTATTTGAATGGCGGGCAAATAGAGGAAGATTTTTTTTTTGAAAATTACTCTAATTTAAATTCTTTGAATATATTCTTTATTTAAAGATAGCTTTAGGAGGCTTCCAGTAATTAAATAATTTGAAAAGGTGGTAGGAGATGAAGGAGAGGAAAGTAGAAGAACTGTAGAACTGGCAGTACCATTAACATCATGTTATAGTTAAAAATTATATACTCACATTATCCTTATGGGCCCTAAACCAGTGGGGTAAGCACAGCTGCAAATTTCTGAATAAAATGACTATAACCAGGAGAAAATGTCAACATCCAAAGGGTATATTCTTACAAGCAACTTGACATATCCTATCATTCACCATGACTCCATTTATATATACATATTTGTATGCCCTTTTTTAAGCATGTCAGTATTTTTTATTCACTGACTGGAATGAGGGTAGAATGAGGAAAGAGAAGAGACTAATCAAAGTAAAAAATATAGCTTTTTAAATAAATTACAAAGTTAGGTTATTTTTTCATTTTCATCTTTGTTTTTCATTCAATCTTCATCTCTTTTCCATCCCATATACATATTTCTTATCCTTGTATTAATTTAGAGTAGCTATTCACCAGTGGCTGAATCTATTTCAATAACTAGAGATTCACTCCTCTTTATGCAATCACTTTTGACACCAATTCACCTTCATATGAATTGCCTGCAGGCTGCACACTTGTACTGCATTTATTACGAAACTTATGATGACTTTTCCAGGCTTCAGCTGAAATGCATCTCATGCTTATGGAGGTCAAAAGAGCCAGAAAACTGTGGGTTTGCTTATTTTCTGCAAGTCCATATATTTTTCTTCAGAACAAAATTTTAGCAGGTGTTATCCATTGTAAAAACAAAAGGAAATAAAAAATAAAAGAAAAATTTAACCTTTTCTGGTGGAACAAATATTGTAGCAGTGCAGTCATACAGCTGGGTAGACAGCCTGTGACGTAGCTGAAAAGATTTGTGAATTTAAAAAGTGCGTATGTTTCAGAATAAAGATAAATTTTCAGGTGAAGGTGAATAGAAGTGTGCACATCTGTCTTTCTAACATAGAAGGAATAAGATATTTAAACATTACAGAAGTATAAAAGAAAAATAAAAACTTCCAGTAAGCAGGTCTCTTAACTTCCACTTAACTACTTTTTTATATATATGGGAAGAAAAGCAACTTCTTAACAGCTTCTCCTGTTCTTTTTTTTTTTTTGCAATCTCGTTCTGAGCCAAGATGTCCAATAGCTTTTGTCTGAATAAACAGGCGAGCAGAATGAGGTGAGTTCATGAGGTGAGGAATGTGACAGAGAGAAGCACATTGTTCCCTGCTCTGCGATCGGCTGTTTGGTAAACCACCACATCACTATGTCTCACTAGGACTGTGCTGAAAGGCAAGTTTGAAAATTACTTTACAATTTTCTTGTCAAAAAAAGTGGTGTAAAAAGAAAAATTTGACAAGTCTGAGAATTTAAAAAAAAAAATGACATTCAGCAGAAATGGATTATACATTTTCACTGATAGGTGAAGGATGAGCTGCTTTTGCTTCTCAACCAATTTTTTCTGCATATTATATCTTGTTTAAAATACAGTATCTATCACCACTTTTAATGTATCAGGCAAAAACTAAATGCTTTTAATTTCAATATGTTTGCAATAATAGCAGTTCTAAACTGTTAAACTGACAAAAATACAATTTCTCTGTCTGCACTAGACCAAAAAAATTACTTTCAAATTTTGTCATAAAGCTTCACCCAATACAAATCAAGTTTCTATAGAAAGTGTTTCTTTGGTTTCTGGTTGGTCTGCCTAAGGGCTGGGAGTGCTTAAATGTGCTTTTTATTACCTTGGGTCACACCTTCCATCTAGATCCAGCAATTCCAGACTCTGATTTAGGGGTAATAAAAATGCCAGGTTTTATATTCCATTATTATTCAATAAAGAAACTGCAGGATTCTGTGGTCTAAAGAAATTTTCCTGAGCAAAACTCTCATTATAAGCCCCACCCAGAGAAAGAAGATTATTTAAGCATACTCTTAATTTCCTACTTTTCATTTTCTACTTTTGAAACAACTACTCAGCTTCACTTATCTCATGACTGTAAGGTTTCCTTAAAGTAATGCAGTGAGGGATTTTGTCAAAAACATTCTGAATTCAGTTATATCAGTATCTTTCTAAGGAACTTCCAATTTTCTAAAGACTCTATCAAGATGAAGAAAAATCTTGGCAAGGAAGCACAATAATCAAATGCACCAGATGCAGTTCCTACAGTGAAAAAGCTTAAAAGACAAAACTGAAAAGTTTCGGGTTATTTTTCCTGTCCAACAGTTACCTAAACTCAGTAGAAGTCTGAGATTTATTCATTTTGGACATGCAACTCCCTCAGATGAAGGCTGCCCCTAACCATGACTCTATTCTGTGCAAGTAATGCCTAGTGACAGTAATTTAATAAATCACTATGCACTACCCTTCTGGGCCTAACCTAAATGCAGGGGATGATGCTGGCTGCATGTTGGGCACCCACCAAAGCCTCTCTGACACTCCCCTTTGCTGCTGGACAGGGGAGGGGAAATAGTTTGATGCTGCATCATATATTTATATCTTTCAATTCTTTTAATTATTTCAATTCTTTAAGGATCTTGTGTGATCACCTTTATGGCTATGAAGTAAATGGAAAGTTTGGAACAAATCCTCAAACTGTATAAAGAGACTAGATTAGAATAGCACAGAACATAATAGAACAGAACAAATTATTTCAGTTGCAATGAACCTGCAATTGTCATCTCTGCCAACTGCCTGACCGTTTCAGGGTTGTCTGAAATGGAAAATATATTATTAAGGACATTGTCCAAAGGCATTTTAAACACCAGTAGACATGGAGCATTGACCACATCTCTGGGAGATTTTTTCTAATGGTTGACCACCCTCCCAGTACAGAAATGTTTCCTAATGCCAAGTTGAATCTCCCCTGATGTATCTTTGAGTCATCGTTATGTATCCCATTACTGGATGCCAGGAGATCTGGGCTTCCCATCTACTCTCCCTTCTCTGGTAGCTGTGGAAAGCATTGAGGCTACCCCTTAGTCTGCTTCTCTTCAAACTAGACAAATTAGTTGCATCCTAACTAATAATTATTAGTTGCATCCTCAACTAATAATTACAGAAATGCCTTCTAGCTCACCAGCTTTGTTACATTCTTCTGTATATATTCCATGCCTTCACATGCTTTTTAAATTGGGTCTATAAGATATCGTTGCAAGTGTATGTGGATTACTAGCACAGGGCACTGATCTTGAGACCTCATATGCTACATCTGTAGAGTCTGGGATTTGTGGGTTTTGTTTATGTTCAAACGTTCTATAAAATGGTCATCTGGGTCTAGATTAAGTATAAATATAAAATTCTGACAGCATCTAAGAGAAATAGCTCTTCATTGTCTTCATTTCTTCTGTCTTGAAGTTTGGAAAAATACATTAAGCTTTTGAAAATTCTCAATGTTTTGAAACAGAATGTTATATGCACAAAATTTTCATTTATTTTATAAAACAATCCTGCTAATCCCACAGTATCCACAATATGGGCCAAGTGACACCAAACTTCTGATAAACACAGACACATCTAGCTAAGGCACCTGGACATCACATAATGATCTGTATGCTCACATAACATTTATTTTAAATACCTCATCTTTAATTGTGGCCTGTTTCAGTGATTTCACATATATCCTTCAGGTGCATTTCACTTTCCAGTTATTTTGTTTGATTTAAAAACTTTTCCCTTTTGGTGAAAAGAAAACCTCAGTTAAAATTCAAAAGGTCATCCTAATCTTTCTTACATCTAGCCTCATGCATTAGTTCTGCTCAGTAGCAGCTCCACAAGCATGGTATTTTCTCCTGATGGATTGTGCCCTGAGGTAAATGTTCAAACATATTTTGCATTTCTTTGAAGAATTCTGAGTGTTCTATACACTCAGACGTCAAAGATTTTCCCCAAAACATCTCACTCAGTAAGCCCTTTCTGGATCTTCATGGGTTTTTTGATTTTTGTAATTACAGGTTGCATACTCATCCTGTTCCCAGTTTTCCTAATTACTCTATTGCCCAAGGCATAATTCCTAGTAATTTTCTTCCCAGACTCATCTGAACCCCTGACAAATGGAAAGGAAGCACACCAACAAGGTTCTCATCCCTTTAGAAAGTTTCTAGCTATTTTACAGTCAGCTGTCAGTGTTTCCCCTTGCCCAGTCTTTGGTCTCTTTTTCCTCTCAAAGCAGTAGCTTCCTTTTTTTTTTTTTTTTTTTTTTTTTTTTCTTAATTTACAGCAAGCATCTCCAAACAATTTATCCTCAGAAATTGCTTCTTCCAGATTCCTTAGCATTAAATAAGCCAAGGGAGTTTTATTGGAGCTACTCTTAAAGAAACAGACTCTGGTATTATGCCTTGAAACACAAGATTGTAAGTCCAATAATTCTTTGAATTCATTTTATGAATGTCTAATGTACAAAGACTGACAATGCCAAGGTTATTGAACAAACAGATATTAGATATGTAATAGGAGAATGAAGTGTGAGTAAAATATGGCACAACATAAAGTGGAAAGAAATGAAATACAGCTTACTGAACATTGCCTAGCACAAATGGATAAGGTGGTAACAGAAAAAAGGATATTTTCATGTAAAGCAGCAATCAATACAGGAATAACACAAGAAAGTTTCTCCAAAAGCTGCTGAGTTGCTAATGGAAAAATTAGTAAGAAAATAAAAATCCACAAAGAATATAATAAATCAGGGCTCCAAGGTCCTAAAGTACTTCTCATGCACAGAATGTAATGACATTTCATTTCCTACTTTTCTGCCAGGAATGCCAGGCCAAAAAAATGATATAGAGTCTTATAAGCCTTTCTGCTTCATTTCTGTACCAGATATTTAGCAATATGTATTCAAATAGACTAAGAACACAGTAGAAATTAATGTGTCCTTATTTAATATCCCTATTTTCTCTTCATAAATACTTCAAGACTTTTTATAGTGATGTGCCATTTTCTACAAAAAATTAACTAAGGGCTGTATTTGTTTTTCTTATTATTTAAAAGCTGAACAGTGTATTTGCTTCCAAATCGATACATAGAGTGAATTTGCATGTCATAATGCAGTTAGAGATCTAGACACTAGATATTTTGGACAGCACAATGCAAAATTATAAAGACATCATTTGTATGAAAGCATGTTTTATAGACTGTTAGGCAACCTCTAGTAGTAGTGTCTGAAGCCTGGGGCTGCACACTGTTTTTCTAGCACGTTGCTTGTTTTGGATCTGTTTCTGAGGTATCTAGTTTCCACTTGATGTTATAAAAGCAGCTTATGCACCTAATTTAAAATACGGATGTGGCTGTGGGACAGGAACCAGAAAGTTAGGTTTTGCAATATTCAGTATTGTTTAACAACTTCCTTTCTTGATTTAGATGTCTGTCTAATGTATAAGGGAAATCTGTCTGAGAACTTGATACCAGTTTTCTCCAAAATCAATCTATTTTGAACTATGACCACAGCAAAGTCATTCCACCTAGACCAGTTTACAGCTTTTTAGATTTCTGTACATGCCCCAATTAATTCTTTGACAAAACCTGATTTTTTTTCTAAATCTGAAGTATAAAAAATTAATTACAGTAACACCAAACCATAAATAAACAGTTTAAATGTTAAATCACAAAATGCAGTCACTAGTTCTGGTACCTGGACTTTTGTTTCATTCAGGATATTTTCAGTGGGTGAGCCAATACTAACAACTCAGGAAATTCTATTTAAAGGCAGCTATAAAAAGAATTTACAATGACAGTCCTATTTTATATAGTATTTGGTTTAGAGATATATAGATATATTGATATATAGAGATATATTGGTTTTACTGAAATTAAAATCAAGTATGAAAAGATATTAAAATAATGTTTCATTTAAAGCCTCCAGTGAAAAATTTATGTAGTTTTATTTTATTTTACAAAAAGAGCTAATAATTTATTCAAAATATAAGGGAAAGTCCCTCTTCAGCACCTAGACACCTGACAGTTAAGATATTACTACCTCACTCCAGTGATGTTATGAAAAAATAGGTCCTATACAGTGCATTGACTTGGACTGAACTAAAAGCAAGGGACTACCTTTAGGCATTTGGGTTCATTTATTTTCTGGAACTCCTCTGTTACTTATCACCAGAAACATTATCACATTATTATATATGTCTTTCTTGGTTCATTTATTTTAGCCTATATAAGCTAGTTAATATAAAGTGGGCAAAGATTTGATTGGGATCACCCCACTTTCCCAATCAAATGCAATTTCATTCAGTAACGTTTGAAAGAAATGCAGAGCAAATAAAAAGCGTATGAAATTTCTTCTGTGTGTGTGTAAATTTAAAATAAGCTGGGATACGTCACCACAGAAAAGACACAGCTTGGGAAAAGAGTGAGTGTGGTATAAGAGAGAGGAGGCACAGGAGCTGACAGTTCTTAAGCTCTTCCAGTGAAAGAAGAAAGACGACTGGCAAAAACAAGGAGGGTACAAGTCTGGAGCAAAGAAAGACAAGTATTTTTTTTTTTTTTATTCAATGGGCAGCAGGCCTGTGGACTCCTTGCCAATGGACATTGTGGTTGTAAAGATCTAAAGTTCATGAGAAACTTTGATGGCCACGTGGAAAAGTGTGCACTGGGGTGATTAAAAAGAGGTCAGCTGGGACTCCAGAAACCCCTGAGCTGAAATCGGTTGGAATTTGAGAGTATAATATGAAGCCATAAGCCTGCTCTGTCCATACTCTTCCTTGAGTACCTGCAAATGATTGGTCAAAGCCTTCTGGAGACAGACTTTGGATCTAATTGGATAAATGAATGGAAACAGTATTTCTATTCTTTTGTCTCAATCCCATAAATTTCAGGAAAGTGTTTGTTATTCTCTAAAAAGAGAGAGATGCTTATACACATCTCCACTCTCATTTTCTTATCCATCATTGCCTCACCAAACTTGATTCTTTCCAGTAGACACCTGGGAATGGATTTCCTGCTGGGCTAATTACTCTAAAAGCTGACAAACCTGTCGACTGCTCTCACCACAGCAGCTGTTCAGACGTTCCATTATATATAACCCGTGTAATTCTCCCCTGTTAACTTGCCAAACAGCATGCAGTTGGCTGAGAAAACAAGTCATGGCAATTGTTCCTTTATGACTTGCATGCATCACCTCCTCAATAACTTAGATCACAAAAATAGCATGTGTTTCTTAGCTAAATTTCCTGTGCACTCTTGCCCACATCAATAGAGATAATGGTACAGTTTTCTGTTAGTGGAACAGATAATTACACAGCTCCCACAAATATTCTAATATTACTCATTAATTCATTCAACAAAATATGTTAAAGTTTGTTATTCTGACCTATTTTTGATAATTTCATGTGCTTGTATTTCTCTCTGCAAATAGATTGTGTACATTGTCAAGATAACCACTAAATGACTGCTGCAGACAAAGACTACACCAAGTTGGAGTCAAGTTTAGGATTAAATAAATACACTGGCATTGCACCTCTTAGAAAAAGAGTTAAAAGAAATTTATATATACATAGGCATCAAAATAATCGTTAAGGACATTCAAACAACCCTAATTCTACCAAAAAACAATGCCATAAAATATTTACATTTTTAAAATACAATATTTTTGTATATTTTCAAAACCTGAATTACCTCTGAAGAGAATTTTTTTTTTAATACATTTGAGATTCTTCTGGCTAAAGTACTTTTAAAAGTGCATTCTCACTTCCATCCATACTTCCATTGCATGTCTCTTCATACTACATAGGTCCTGATATTTTGCATTCATCTCTAGAAACAATACTCACATGAAATTGCTAAAATTCATTTGAGGCTGACATCAGCACAGGCCTTCAATATTCATATGCAGTTTTCAAAGAATCTCATTCCTCCACCCAGTTTAACACAATCTGGCAAGATTAATCCCTTTTATCTTAGACAATTATTTCAATGAAAAAGAGGCCAACAACTTAAGCACCAAATGAAAATATTTACATACAGAGTCTTGGAAGGTGTTAGCATTTGCATGTATTTCTGTAGTCACGTGTCAAGGGCAATGATATTCTAACTAATGCTTCTATAACATTAAATAAACCTAGTCCATAGAATGATATAACGGTGGCATGATAAAAAGTCTAAGAATATCCCTAATAGGCACAAACTTCAAAGTATGAATTCACTTACTTCTGTATATCCATTGCTACCATGTAGTTGTTTTTCCCCTGATATTGTATCGATGAAGAGTTCTGTTACTGCAAGACTTCTTATTGCCTCAGCCTGTGAAAATATTTTTATTTCTTTGAGAAAAAATGTCACAACCTATCTATTAAAATTAACCACTAGCATGTGAACTGCAAGTTGTTTGGCAGCACAATGTTTGAGCTAGTAAAGACCATTCCTCCCTCCCAACTGCCTAAACAGAGAAGTGAGCCATTGTAAGCCTGAGTTCCTTACTAGAAATATTTTCCCTATTTACAACTGTCCCTGAGGGTCATTCAGAAGTCAACCTGCCTGAACTTCACCTTCACTTAAAACTACTCATTATAACACTCATCAACCTTAGATGGAACAAGGCAGAAGAGAAAGCTATTAGGTAAGAACAAAAGCTACAACAAAAGTAGAGTTTACATCAGCATTCTTGGTAGAAGGATATTTTTTCACTTTTTCAAAAAAGTAAAAGCAGACATGACCAAGAAAAAGAATAATTAGCAAAAAATAAAAACATCATAGTGGAAACAGTGCTAAATACAGATAGGAAATAAGCTATAAAAGTGCCTTGGGCAGAAACAGAAAGGACGTAATTATTTTATGACTCCATTTCCTCCATTTTAGTTACTGAGATTATAACTACATTTTATTGCACTGGCCGAGCAGTCACAGAAGTCAAGATGTCTGTTTGTGCTTGTACTAGCATAGCCAGGACAGTATTTGTCCTGGCAAGCAATTCTTTAAACTCTGACTAATGACATCTAGCAGGTCTTATTTCCTAAGGGAAAGATTAATTTCTCATTAATAATTGTAAAGATGATATCACAATTCATTACCCAGCTCACTACCCAGGAAAAAACTTAAGGAGGCTGGTGTTCTGCCTCAGCATTGATTCTTTTTTCTATTTTCTTTCTTTTTTTTTTTTTTAATTGATTAAGTTATGTAAACTTAGAATTCTTGTACTGTTGAGTCAATAAAAGTAGCTGTATGAAAATCCACTCTTACAACAGAACATATGCAAATGCCTACTTTTAACTCAAAGACTCCAAATCCCTTGTCTTGTCTCAAAGAGAACTTTGTCAATTGCAATGAGAATCAAAACAGAAATCCTTCTGCCAGAAGCTCATTCAACTGCATGGAATAGATTCCTTTTCACAGTCCCCACATACACATTACAGAAGGAACTCTGAGAAGAATTTACCTTTACAACTTTTGTCATATAAGTCTTCTTTTTGGCAATTCCAAGCAATCTATTTGATCCAGACCCTTGGATATACCATCTTTTACACCAAAGACTAATACTCTTACTTAAGAATGAGCATCTGTCTGGCAAAATAAAGCAAGGCTACTTGTCAGTTTAGGACAGGAAATACAGACAGTTACCATATGCAACTTTAAAAAAATGGGGCAATATTCAAACTGGAATGTGGCCAAGACACTAGATTTAACAACTCTATTCCCACAGGCTCTGAGACATTTATTTCTTAATCCCCAAATCTACTTTAATTGTTTGTAAGGAAATGTCTGTGTTCAAAGAAAATAACAGGGGTTACAGTAGTTCTTTTACAGCTCTTTGTCTGCATATATCACTGAAATTAATTTTCCTCACAACTATTAATCTTTCAAATTACTGATTTTTTTTCTAATATGTTCTTGTCTCCTAACATTTTAACATTTCTTACTCCGCTTCTCTTGACTGTACATCATTAAGTTACTGCAGGCTCTTTCTGCTGCTCACCATTCTAACCCTTTAACTGGTACCTTTTGAAGTTAAGGGACCAGAGATAAGGATTCCTGTTACGGTGTCTGCCTCGGCCAGCCCTGGCACCGCAGCAGCGCGGGCACGGCTCAGCAGCGATACGGACTCTGTCGAACCCGTGGGTCTCGGCTTGTCTGCAGGTGAGCGAGCGGCGATGGCAGGACAGAAAGAGGGAGACTCTGCTTGGAATTAAACCATTGGTTTTATTCGTCCCGCAGCGGGGACCCCCAGGCACGGGTGGCAGCCCAGGCGAAACCTCCCTGCGCCCCTGAGTACAGCAGCTGATAACGGGGGAGGAACTGGGGTAGGGTCTGACCTGGGACCATTAGGGATAGGCGGGGGATGGCTCTCTAACTTAGTGACATGGAGGGGAACAAACCCGAATACGGGGGGGGGGGGGGGGGGGGGGGGGGGGGGGGGGGGGAAAGCGGGAATTCCGTCCAATCACTCTGTGATCCTGTCAGAACTTTCTAGGCTGAAGGTGAGGTCTCAGAGTGACAGACAGGGTCTGGGGGTTACATAACTCAAGACTGACAGACAACAGTAACTGGGGGGAAGAATCAATTAGGAAAAGCGCATAGGGGGTACATAGAACAAACCATATAACAATATAAAATTCCAAAAACTTAAAAAGCACACTGCTACAGATTCCTTTTGCCAGTTAGTTAATAAAAAAGTGTAATAGATAGATGTGACTTAGCAGCAGTCTTGTCCTACCACGTAATTTATTATTTTTTACAGCATTTATCCTTACAGCTTTTGCAGTTTCACATAGGTACATAATTTGAGCATCAAATCAGTTCTTCGTTGAATAATTGACAGACAGCATGCTTTTTAGGGACCCCTGAAACATACATTTTTGAACACCAAAGGATTCCTTTCTTTGAGAAAACATCTTTCAGATGTTACATTTCTCAGCACTTCTATCAACAATGCAAACAATCATCCTATTTCTGGGAATCATGAGAGATCATGTATATTTAAGATTTACTTGTATCAGTTTTCGTTCTCTTTCCAAAGCATCATTTGAAGATGTAGCCTCTGACATTTTATTCAGAGATGTCTGGTGCTATGCATGAAGAGATTCATACTTACTTTGCCAAGTACTGTATACACCATAAATTAAATCCACAGATTGAAAGGTTTAGATATACAATCTGTACACATTTTTTTCGGAAGTGCTCATTATTTAGAATCTCATTTACACTCCACATTCTTAAAGTCTCAACTATTTAGAATATTTTAGAAAAAAATTTGCTGTGACCTCCACTTTGATAGCCATGTATCAACATTTTAGAGAAGTTTATATGAAACACATTGACACAAGTTACCATTCTGCAGTGTCCATATAAATTACGTTTGCACAACACTGAAGTGTGGGGTGGAGTTCTGATTTCACTTCTGGCAATGGTGCCTGCTTCAAAGGCTGTGGAGCATAATGTCAATTCAACACCATATGACTGCTTCTGAAGAGGAAGTAACTCTTTAGAATAGGGTGTAGTCTACACAGATGTTTAGCCTGGAGGCTATGAGAGTCACTGGAAAAAAAAATCAGTTATAGCTAGATGGGTCCTAATTCTGTGTTTGCAAGTGTACTGCTTGGAAATAAAGCAAGAAGCTCAAAATACTTTATGAGTTAACCCTAAAACAAAACTCTTGAATTACATGGTAAACCGAAATATATGGCACCAAAAGATAGTTTTTCATTAAAAAAACCCGAAACCTGAAACAAAAATTAACTCCAAGCAACCAGATAATAAGAAACTTCATGCATATTTTATAAAAAAAATATTTTTTCCATTTTAATCCAATGTGGAATTTTAATCCAAATACAGTTCCTCATTTTGTTTTATAAAAAGGGTAAGTGAAAGTCTCTTAAGCTAAATTTTCAAAGGAAAAAATGCTGTGAATTACCAATCTCATTCTCTGACTCAAAGTTCTTCATGTGACTGAAGCATTTGTTTAGGGAAAGTGAACACAACTTGATCCGATGAGATGAAGTTTGACTAGATTCACCTGCCTCCCACCTTTCATGTATTCACTCTTCTTCTAAAGAATGGGTAGTCTACAGCAAGATATACTTCCAACATCTTATTCCATTTTACCTTGTTCCCATTCAACAGGAGTGATGACTCTGCAGCAAAACCAAGCAAACATAGAAAACAGGGCATTTCACAAAAGTATACAAACTGCAGGTAACAATTTTCTATGTCAATTTCAGTTACTATCTCTTTCTTTAATATTTGTGAGAGACTGAGAAATTGATTTCAGAGATTTCCTAAGGCTTTACCTGTCACAGAGGCACCCAGCTTCTGTTATATGAGCACTTGTAACATGACTTAGATGACAACTTGACTTTAGTATCTCTGACAGCCTGAACCTTGTTTCTAATGCAGTGTCCTCATCTTTCTAAGAATTCATTAAAAAATAAGGTATTGAACAAAGAGTTAAATTTTTATAGCAGCACGTGGGTACTCAACACTTAAAATATTTCATCCTGCTTTATCTTTTTTTTAATCTTACATTTTAAAAGGCATAATTAGAATTTAAATAGATGTTACTTTTTATTAATGTTTTATAAAATTCAGAAATGTAGAAAGATAAATAATTTTAAATCATAACTGTAATTTGATGAGAACTTTATTACTTCCATTCTTCAAAAAGAGGAAGGAACAAAAATTACTTGCTTACAAATTTTACCTTTCAAGTCAGGCTTTTGATATATATATATATATATAATATATATATATATATATAATGTGTGTGTGTGTGTGTGTGTGTGTGTGTGTGTGTGTGTGTGTGTCACAAATCCAATAGTTTTTGATCAGACAGTCACCTTCCAGTTAATGTAGAGATAGTACAGACAAAATGTTCATACTTCTGGCATAGATTTCTGTGATTTCTGGTAGATATCTGTTTCCACTTAAAGATCTGGTCATTCAGGTAATATTTGATCACAGGGTATCTAGGCTTAAGTTCTTAAGTCAAGATTTTCAAGAGTTTGTACTCAGTATAGCATTAGAAAATTAGTTTACAAGTGTGTGGGCACAAAAAGAATTAATGAGTTTAACTGAAGGGTCCACTTTTGAAATTATTCCCATGGTGCTTTGGCTTTACAGGTTCAATTAGACTGATCTCCTTCAGTTCTCTCTTCATTAAATAATTCTAAAATAATGAAATAACTGCAAGCATGAGTTACTGGGAATATAGTGACATTTTCCCTGCCAAGTTTTATGGTGCCATTAAATGTTTTTGTAATAGCTCATTAAACAGGCAATAAAATATAATCTCAGAGCCATTTTCCGCTCCCCTCAATGGAAATATCATCATAAGGCAATTGAAATAAACATTTATTTAGTTTAAGTTTCAGACTTTATTAGATAATTTCATTATTTTGAAGGTCTCTAGTTTATGAACCATCATCATTCTAGCATAACATTCATGAAAGATGGGCTAATTCTAATTCCAAAGCCACCTGAGTCATGTTTTTTGTATTGTTGTTTTTTGGGTTTCTTTTACTGAGAGCTAGTAAGGTGTGTGTGAAACATCAATTCACATAAATATATGGAGAAAATTTATTCATGAAATATTTTTAAGATTAAGAATTATTTAAAGAAACTCAAACTTGACAATATGAAAGTTCTATTATACCAGGAACCAAAATCTCTCCTTGCCTTTCTCTTTCATCCCTCAACGATTATATGCTCCTAATTTTAACACTGTTCTCTGGAGTGATATTCCAGAATATCCTTAATTCATTTAAACATTAGCATGGAAGGTCTCCATTTAGAAAACACCTACTCAGCATTACATTTGGCTCTCATTGTTTAGCTCCTGAACTTAAACATCATTTAAATTTTGATTACTTGCACATAAAACTGAGGTGTCTAAATTTTTTCTGCTAAACAGTTCATCCCTTCAGCCCCAAACATTGTCTTTAATCATAAGTAGTACTTAGTTTTTTGTCATTTATTCTATTCTTCTGGAAGTGGCTGTGTTGCCTTCCCTCCTCTTACCATCAAAATTCTTTTCTCTACTAGGAGAAGTTTCAGGATTAGTAATGCACTTGAAATGGAAGAAGTTCCATGGAAAATCTCTTGGTTTTCCTTGTTTCTTCAACACTGATGAAACTTTCATTTTAATTTTCACGAGATTTTCTTATAATAGTAAGTTCTAAATGTGTTACTATAACTGATGAATTACTTTTGTAACAACTATGAAAATTGAAGAGCCTGTGGTTATTTTAGTCTTGCAAATGACATTAAACATGAGGTTCTGATTCAACACTGAGTTTTGGAGTTTAAAATTTTGTTAAATTTCATTTGTGTACTTACATCCAGGCAAGTAGTTTGCAAACTTACTGCCAAGAGTTACCTACCTGCCTGACCTGTCTAAACATGGAATGCTATTGACAAATACTTCCCAGAAATTTACAGTTCTGAATAGCCAAAAAAGGCCTCTGCCTTTGCTCAGTTAAATGTCCTGGCTCACTGTGATTGATGACTCAAATGGAAATATCAGGGAAGTGCACATTGTTTCATAGTTCAGTAGATAGACTACTTAGTCTAAGGCAAATTTTAGGCCATACTATACCTGAGGTCATTTTTACCTACAGCTCTCCTAGTCCAAGAAAGTTCCTTTATCCCTAGTGAATGCAGCTGTGTGAGCAACAGCCTTCCCACAATAGACCGTGATCTTTTATGCAGCCAGGAAAACAAGTTCGTACACAGAATTCCAGACATAAACCATCCAGGCAAAGTAGTGTTTCTACTTAGTCTTCCAAACTAAGACACCATCCCAAATCAAAAACACATCCCCATGTACACTCTCTTAGGAAGAAAATTAACCTTATGTCATCCAAAAGAAACAGAACAGGGAGTCCTACTCATTCAGGACTTCAAGACTCTGAATAAGCAATTTGATAGATATGATGCTATGATACACGCATGGTGTACTGTCATGCTCGGAATAAAACTTAGATGTCGTGTCTCTATAGTGTTTGTATTTGGTGACTGTCAACATTTTATAGTTTGGCAATAAGTACTTTTTATCAAAAAAATCATCTGAATTTAATTTACTGGTAAATTAAATACCTAGAAGATAGCAACAAATTTTATTAGCTATTTTGCAAAGAAAAAAAATGGGAGAAATTATAAAATCATAATCCATTTTATTGTATGAAAACAGCCTAATCAATATATTCCCATTTGTGCATGAGTAAAAGTGTAGAAGAAATTTTTTACTGTGTAATTCATACACTACAAAAATGTGTGAAAATACTTTTTGTTGTGCTCTTTTACATTGTTTGTTCTGTATGTAATTCAACTGAGGGGTTTTTTTAAGAAGCAAAGGTGGAAAAATATTCTTGCTTTGCTAACAGGTAAGGATATCCATCTGTCTATATGCATACACCCTTACACAGCTCTTCAGCAGCTATCTGCTATCCACTGAATTCAGTGGTGTACATTTAGGTATGTGTATATGCATACATGTGCACACGTAATCTATTCTCATGTCATTACATACCAAGATTCCATTATAGTTTGTTTGGGGTTTTTTTATGTACAGATATGTTACTAAAATCCTAGTAATTTTCAGCTTCATCTTTTCTTTATCTTCTTCCAGAAGAAGCAAAGCAGATTCTTCCAAGGTTGGAAATATTGGAGGGTTGTTTATTTTCTCTGTGTTAAGAGTCTGGAAGACAAAATCAGTCAATAGTCTCAGGAGGTTTGCAGATGTTCATTTAAAAGCATTATTAAGAAAAGCAGCAGATGTATTCTCTGGCAAATAGACTAAGTTGCTGTGACCCTCTGTTTGTACCCCAGAAAGCTAATTTATTAAACAATGAGGTGAATAAGACCTGTTATGTTCCTCTGTGGAAGAAGGTTACCACAATAAGTACATTGTCCAGATGTAATGAAAAACAAAGCAAAATATTTTCCCTGTAAGGCCATATCCTATATGGAACTAAACTACAATCCCCTAGGCTTTCTTAGCAAAGATAATAGCTGTCCCACAGTGTCAATCATTTGACATACGAAGGAGAAAATAACAGTTTATTTCAGGCCAGATGGGCCTGTGGTAGCTGGTATTGGTACTAGTGGTTTTATGGGTGGCATAAATCTTTACCATGACAAACAAGACAGCAGGGAAAGAGGAAGACACAAGTTCCTTTGGGAGCAATATTATGGTGCTAGATGGCAATATGTCATAAAATGTAAATTTATATATAATCTAAGATGACTACTTCTGGCTCTATTTTTAGTGGAGAATGAACAGGCCTTTTTTGGATAGTCATCTTGAACATTTACATTTCACCAATGTATTTTGGAAGTGAAAGTGTCAATTTGTATTTAATGACTATAAAGAAGGTGGAAAATCCAGCTCAAACATAGAAATTGGCAGCCTAGGCAACAGAGGCCTGATTTGATTAACTAAACGTAGGCATCTATTGCAATTGAGATATTGAAGGTAGTTTGAGATGTGTGCATGAGGATGACACAACTCTCTATATATCATAGGCTCTCAAGGAGATTTAGGCCTTTCTGAAATGGCAGCTTGAAACCAGGCAGATTCACAAAGGAGTTCTAAATGCCTATGACTTGATAAATTAACCAAGTCCCTGAATTTCTGTGGTGTTAATATCACCCTCTCTGGTTACTAAACACTGATTTATATTGAAAATACATGCCAATAATGTCTAAAACTCTTCAATATTGTGAGTACTCAGGCACTGTCAGAGCAGGAGAGTCTGTTGCTATGAAGTAGCCATTACTTTGCGCCTTTAGTAATTAGTCCATTTTGTAGTCCATAATGAACATAAACAGAGCACTGTGCAAGTGATTGTTCATATGTGCTTGTTCATGCAAAATTAATTTTGCATTTTGAAAGATAGAATTTCAGCTGGTTTATATAAATATAAATTTGCTGGAGTTAATGGAGTTTCAAAGTTTACACCAATTGGGACTTGACACAGAATGAGGTTATGCAACACATTTTAGCAGTACAGCTTGATGCTTTTGGTATGAGCACTTAATTTGGTCAAGTGAGCACAGCGAAAGTCAGTTTTTCCAATACTAATGAGGTTTTTATTTTCTTTGGACTGTGGTTACAAAATGACTTATGAGGTTCAGTGTTCTGCACCTGTCTTTCCTTCTTGTTGGGCTAGGAGTGCTAAGATCCCTCAGTCAAGCTTTCCCAAAAGAATTTGTTAACTCATGGCTTCTGGCTGGATGCTCAGGCTTTCCTCTAAGTTTTTCAGCTTCCTGGCTGTCCTTCTTCACCACTAGATTGTCCTGGCTGTTGGCCATTGGCTGTTTTGTTCTCTATTTCACCTCTCCTCTTTGCTATACTATGTTTTGTTTTTTTTTCTCTAACTGCTCATGGACAGGAGACTTATTTCTAAAACTTCCTCTTAGTTCTATTTCCCAAAATGATGATTAAGCATAAAAATTTATTTCAGGTTCTTTTAGTTCATCCCTTGACAGGGAGCTTCCAAAGGGTGGAGTGAATGTAACGAGAGAAGGGTATGTCGTTCTCAGCTGTCCCAATACTAAAATGTGGCAGAAGTAATATTTGCTCCCAGTCTTCCTGGACTTTGAGAAGTTTGAGGACAGAATAGGCTAACTGGCAGAAGCCTGTTAACCCGAGTTTACGAATGACATAAAAGTCAAAATAATGAGGTAGGTTGTGGAATAGACTGTATCACCACAACATTTCAAATGTCCTTTTAGCAATGTGGGGAGCAAATAGAAATGCAGCTACACTCTTGGAAAACAGAATTGATTAAGTTCTTTTTGGTTTTGCCATGTGATTAAAACACAGAAGATAATTTAGATCTCACAAACCTTGAGAGTCAGAGATAACTTCATTAAAGTCAGTAAAAATGGAGTGAAAAGGTAATACAAAGTAGTCTAAAACAATCACAGAATCAGAATAGCCTGAGTTGTAAGGGACCCATCAGGGTTATGAAGTTCAGCTCCTGATCCTGCACAGGGCAACCCCAAGAGTCACAGAACATGCCTGAAAGTACTGTCCAAACACTTCTTGAACTCTCTCAGACTGGTGCTGTGACCACTTCCCTGAGGAGCCTCTTCCATTTTCCAACCACCCTCTGGGTGGTTGTTTTCTAGCATCCAAACTAAACCTCCCTGGACACAGCTTCAGGCCATTCCCTCAGGCCTTGGCACTGAGCACCACAGAGAAGAGATCAGTGTCTGTTCCTCCTCTTCCCCTCAGAAGGAATTTGCAGACTGCAATAAGATCTCCCCTCAGTCTCCTCTTCTCCAGGCTGAACAAGTCGATGACCTCAGACACTCCTCATAAAGCTTGCCCTAGAGGCTCTTCTCCACAAAAGAATCTTTAAATAAGATACCAGAATCTTTAGTGCTGGAATGTAGTGTTCTCTTTGACAGCTGTCCATATTGAATGCAAAATGAGAATACATAGCTGCCAAACAGGAAATCTCCACTCATTTGTGAGGGCATACTTGTGTTGGATCATTTAAACAAGCTATTAGGTAAAAGGTGTTGGTACATCAATACTACTTCTATAGTTGAATATTTATCAGAAAGAAGACCAGGCCAAAGCAGAAAAGTATTACTAAAGCCATCAAAGAGCATGAAGACTGAAGGAAACATTTGAAATATGAACATTCTAGAGTGCAAAGTTAAGGGTTCACAGAGTACTCACACAGGAAAAAGTACTAAAATCGTGACTTCTAGATATGATTAATATGAAATATTTTCAAGGGAACAAAAGTTGTCATGATCCACTAGCTCTTGCATCATGAGTGGATCCAATAACTACTGTCTTTAAACTTTATGACAACTTCTAATAGATAGTAAAATCAAAAACATTGTATTGTTGATTCACAAGGGCAGATAGAATTAATCACCATTAATTTTTTAATCTTGATATTTTGAGTTTGTCCCAAATCTAACATATGTTCAAAGTATTTAATTTCTTTATAAACAAAATCTAGCTTGAATGCCAGCTTGTACACCTTTTATGGATACTGCTTCAGGTAATCTCCATGTTTAATTCTTACTTCATGCACTAGGGGGTTCCCTTTCCCTTCTATTATGTAGACATTCCTAAATAGTTTTAACATATATGTTTAAGCTAACGAGAAAACATAAAGTGCGTTTCGATTTGCTGCTATTTTAGGTAAGGGTATTTATTTATCACCATTAATTTTCACTATATGAAGATTTTGAGCAAGAATTCTGTCTCAGATAGAAGGATATGTAGCATTATCCTGTATTTTTATTCTGCTCATTTACATATAGATATGTTTCAAATTTCTTGAGCTGCATGTAATTGAAAGTTACTAAAATAAATAATATTTTTATACACTCACTGCTTACTTGTGGATATAATCCTTTTTTAAGAAAAAAAACCCAAACAAAAACACCAAGAAGACATAATTATAAAATTTTAATAAAGTTATAGAAAAGTAAAAAAAAAAAAAAAAAAAGGATAAATAAATATGGCAGAGCAAATGTGACCTCTTGTTTTATGAATTAAAAGCAACCACCTGTAGATTTCAAAGCAGTATGACATTGTGTTTTCTTTTTTAAATTTGGAAAAACTTAATCACTTAAACCGTATGTGCTATAGTATTATATTTATCAACAATTATTATGCAATACAGAAGAGATTGTGTGAGTTTGGGTGAGTGGGTGGATGGCAATCTCATCAGTGTTTTGAGATGTCTGTAAGGATTAAGACTAATTTCTGTTCCATGGTAGACTTTAACCTGGTAGAAATTTCTGTCCTGCATTCAAAATATGGCAGTAAAGGGAATGTTTTTCAGGGCTTTGGGAAAGGGTAAAACTCTGAAGGAATGCAACGTTGGTCCAGTAGTTTACAATATTCTAATAACTACAACATTTCCATTAAAATCTTTTGTTATGACCAAGTATAATTTGGTTCTGAATTAATCATGCATTATTTATAGTAGAAAGGTTATAGTATAATGATCCATTAATTAAACACACTTTTGTTTTTTATTTTTTCTGTCTTTTCCCATGCACCCAAGTCTAGGATAATCTAAATAGGATTCAGTGACAGACTGAAGGCATCTGTTATATAGCATGTTTATGTATCAACTTAATAGACACCTAACTAATACAGTAGTTTAGAGGCAGATAGATTTCCAGTTTAAAAAATCTAGATGTCTTTGTTAGGATGGGCCAAATATTTCTCCAGCCTCTAATGGCTTCTTTAGTTACATTTGTATTTTGCTCACTGTGTAAACTAGACATCCCAGATTACACAGGCAAAGATAGTACAGTATCTACACTTAGAACCTGAATCATCTTCCTAAAGTGTTTAAAGAAAAAATACTGTCTAATTTCAGATAGGAAAAATATAATTTCTTTAATTCAGTTGCTTGCACATAACACATTCAGTGCCACTTACAGAGGTCTAGGTATCTATGCTGTTTTTTTGCTGGGATAGTACGGATAATATCCAAGACTTTTGCACATATCTTGAAGATATGGCAAAGGACATACAGAGACCCACCCCTCTCTAAAGTGGAAGCTGGACCACATATGCTAGAGTCTCTCAAAAAGTAGTATTTGTCTAAAGAGCAACTGAGTAAAGCACTAAGTTTCTTGTAAGTGCTAAAAGAAAATTAATTTAATTCGATGAAAGAAGGAGTAGTTGCATCTAAATTAACCTCTTGGGATGTGATACAGTGTGCTCTGCAGTGAGTGTCTTTCATCTATCCTCTGTTGGAATACATAAATCCTGACACTAGAGAATATGAGAAAGGTCCTTTTTCCATACAAACAATAATGCACTACAGGTTGTTTGTTGCCCTCAATGCCTTCTTTCTAATAAAGGTTCTAATGGTGTTATCCCCAGGCCTGGAACTGATGAGTTTGTCTGAGTAGTCTAAAATAATCTTAGCCAAAATAGTTCTGATGTCATCATAAATATAAAAGATAACTTCTCTTTATTATTTGTATATGGAAAAAGAAATCAGAAATCATTTTAGTAGAAACAAGTTTTCTTAAAGATGATGTATATCTATAGCACAGCACAGTTATTCTTCATATCTGTAATTACAGAGTAAAAACTGGCAGTGTAACACAACATATTCTATGTTTGAATAACTTGCTTTTGCATTTGCAATTGCTCCAGCTACAATGGCATAGTAATTTGCTAAGCTAATACCAAATGCTTGTGCTGGTTGGTTCTACTTTTAACAATTAAGTCTTTGTTGGTTCAGTTTCTGGCTAACTTCTTAATTCCTATTTTATTACTTTAAGTATATGCTCACATGATTGCAATCATTATATTTCTTTGCAGTCTAACATGTTACCATTTGTCAATTAACCAGCTTACTCATGACTTGTAACCTTAATAAATGGTTAATGTACTTAGCATGACTTAAAAATAAGTATCTGATTTCGTTTGTAGGGCGATAATAAGTTAGAGAAAGGAAGGTACACATGCGTAAATTAACCCTGTCTCAATTAACAAGACAATTTGATAAACAGCAGTAACTTGATCAGCTGAAGTAGTCTGAATATCTTTAGAAACCCTGTTGACATAAACACAAATATTTCTGTGAATGTGGTTTATGGAATAAATGTCCCCAGCTTATTGGTCCCTCTTCTGAAGATGACTACCATGAGAGTAGAGCCAGTTATATGTATGTTTTCTGTTCTTCTCTTTTGCCTCAGTACAAAGTCAAGTGACCTTTTTTGTACCAATATTTGCATCTTTGAATTTTCTCATGGGTTTTACTTGGTATTTTATTTAAAAAGTGAGAAAATTTGCTTCAGAAAGTCTATGTAGTACTGGTGATGAATAAGTCATATGAAGAAGTGTGTTTTCAAAAGCAATGAGAAACATGTAGAAATTTGTTAAAACAAGAATAAAGAAAAGACAGCTATGTACTAATCAGGACATCATCTAGAGAATGTGATTCTCTGCATACCTAATATTGCACTGCTGACAAAGTAGTTTATTAGAGATTTTAATTTGATCTAAAAATACTTACCAGAGCCTGAGGAATCACATTTGATGAGATAGACAACTGAATGTCAAAGTAAAAGATAGCTTGATTTCTCATTTGCTGATACAAACAAGATGCTGTCAAATTTCAGGCATTACATAACGAGTCAGAATCTAGGTTGTCATTCTACCCATGGATGGATAGCTCTGCACACACCTGCATGCCAGGTTTACAGTGACGGCATACATATTATTAATCTGTTTATTTGTGCATGTGAGTACGTGCATAACAATATCAATGAATCCTCCGATATCCATGCATATATACTGATTTTCCATCGTATGAAATTCATATTATTAATTAATATGTTTAATCATTACCCTTGTCCCATTCAACTAGCATTCACCTGACATGTACCAACAGAATACCATTCAAAACAGCACCGGAAGGAATGTGTTTCCATTAAATTTGCATATTTATACAGCAGGCATCATTTCATTACAAATTTCATTAAGATTTTTTTTACAGGAAGCACATAAAATAAACATTTCATGCACTATACAGGAGAACAAATTCCTCTGAGCAGAATGAAAGAATTTTAAAAATTGTTTTATTGAATTCCATTGCCATCTATGATTAAACTTATTTTGCTGCAGTAGATACTTTTCAATGTTTTAAATTAATATGTGGGAAAGGGAAGGAAATTAGGACAAAGATAATCTTTTTGTTATGCCAAAATTTATAAAGGTGTACTTACAAAGCATGTTCTGTTTCTCTAACTGTAAAAAACTGTTTACTTTCAATAATACTGATGTTCAAGTTGAAGTGCCCTAAATTAATCCATTTTGAAGTCATAAAGTTTCTTAGTACAGCAGTTTAACAGTAAAATACCTGAGAATTATTAAAGGTCTTCACATATTTTAAATGTGCTTCAAATTAGAATCAATAAAGCTAGCCAACCTCTTCCTCCTCCAACATATTTTTAAGTGTCACTTTTTTAAAAGGCAGCATAATCTTACCCTGCAATGCCTGTTATACAATTATGTGTTTGACTGTTTATGTGGGCCCATCCTTTATTTGACAGTCAAATGTAACATTTTTAGCATACATTATAATTGATTGCTATTATAATCACAATAATCTAAATTCTCAGCTGGTTTAAACTGATTTTTTCTCCTGGAGCCAGTGAACAAATATTAACTTCAATGGTGCTATTTTGATTTAAATTTTCAGAAATCTTATCCCACTATATGGAAATAAATTTTATTACAACAAATTGTTTTACCACTTCATTTGGCCCCAAGAACCCTTTGTTGACCATAGTAAATATTTTCTCATTGATATCCCTTCCTAAATTTTAATCAGTTTAATCAAACACTTCTTTGTACATTAGAAGTCTATAGTAACTGAAGAGGTGTACATGAGGATATGTTCCTTTCAATGACCTCATTTAAAATGTTGTCAGTTTCTTAGTCTTAAGAAACATTTTATTTATATCTTCAAGTTTGTACACTATAACACACCACCATCAATATCGCACCTTAGATATAAAAGATTACATCTAACTAATTATTTTCTAAAATTGAGTGAATCACATGAAATTTTCCTTAAGCAAATATTCACTTATGCAGTATCATTTGACTTGAGCTCTGTATCAGATCTAGAATAATTCAAAAAACTTTGCATTTCATTATTCAGAAAGTTTTGGCATAGGGAAACAATGTCCTATGAGCTCTCTAAGCGATACATCAAAGTACCTAGACAATAAAAAGGTATTTCAGAGAAGGGTAAAGGCAGATGTGGCAATGATTCACAGGAAAGACAGACTCTTCCTGATATTCTGATATATCCTCCTCCAAGAGGAGGACTTTGTTCTAAAACTTCATTCTTTTGAAAATGAATGCTCATCTGAAATTCCCAAATGCAGATGTAATCAGATAATTTGTTCTGGAAATATACCCTCAAAAGTCTGAGGAATGCCTATTTTGAACACTCTGGATACCAGTTAGTATTGCATTGGACTCTGCAACTTAGAAATTTCTGGTTATGTAATTGTTCCAAAATTGCTAAAGCAGGCAATTTTAAAGGCACAGAGCAGGTACAAAACAAAACAGAAAGCAAATAGAGCTGCTCTAGGAACTCTTTCAATTAAATGCATCTAAGGGTGAGTGCAGAGGAAAAGCATGAGAGCTGAAGAATAAACTAAAAAAAGGATTATACCAAAAGTAAGTTACAAACAGTGATTAAGTAAGTAAGTAAATAGTAGAATCATAGAATGGTTTGGGTTGGAAGGGACCTTAAAGGTCATCTGATCCTAACCCCCCTGCCATAATAACTCACAGACTATTTGGCAGCTTGGTTTATTGTCGGTCGATAATAGCTGACAGATCCATCCTCTCGCACTAAAGAATCCATGAAACACAACCACCAGATACTGATGTTTTTTGGATCCTAAGGAATAAATGTTAATGTTTAAAGAGTCAGACCAATTCAAGAACCCACAGAAACACTGGAATGAATTAATGAAGAATAAATTAGTAACATCTCAGTAATAATAAGGTATCCAAAAATGGACATCATAGAGACTAATCAACAACTGTGTCTAATTTCCTTTCTGTATGCTCTATCAGGTCAATGTACATGGGTGATTTAGCTGACCTGTTATATCTAACAAAACTTAGGATTCCATATCAGATGAAACAATATTGGATTTGTACCTATTTGAAAAAGTACATGTAATACTATCATTAACAATTGAATAATGAAAATAACTCAATGAAACTCTGAGGGTTACCCTTCAGAGTATTGTGTTATGCAAGGTTTTTATTAACACTTTGTCCAACAGATCAAGAAGATCTATAATAATATCTCAAGAGTAGTTGTAATAATTTTTAAAACAACTCAGAATTATTTAATTCAGAAATATTTTGATAACCCTCCAGTTTCTGCTCAATTTCAGAATACTATAGTTTAAAAAAAATTTTGTACAATATCTTCTTAAGGAGTGGTGTTGTGTTATTTTAGTGACATAATGTGCCACAATGGCTTCTTTTTTGTCTGATGCTTTACTGTCTCTTATTGAAAGAGTAAGGAGGAAGGGACACAGAATTGAAATTAATTTAGGTTCAGTCCATGTTTGGCTAGATGTTATCTTCAGTTTTCCAATAAATTGACTAAGATTCTGAGTGAAATTGAGACAATTTTCTTTTTCTACTACTACTTTCACATCCACAGAATAATCTACTTCTTAGTAAAAGGCTTGTTGAAGTGCAGTTCTCAGATCAATGTTATACAGTTTATATATGCATCTGGCCCTGAAATCCTACTGTTTTCATTGATGTTGCAGTAAATGGAAGTAGCTTCAAGAGGGCAGGAACATCTTTACATGAATTGAAACCTGTAAATTGTGGACATAATTGAATGTCTTTTTCATTTGGTAGACTTTGTACTATGGAAGGTGTTGGCTGAAGAAAACCAAATCATGCTTTGCTAACAGTAGGTTCTGTATGATTTCCCTGGTGAGGAGTTTCAATGTTCATTGGCAAGGTATGAACTACTCCATGTGAAAATACTTCCTATGAGATTCCTGGTGGGGTAAGTTCATAACTGTGGCTCTGCAGATTAACAAGTAGCTTCAAGAATGGAAGAAAAACATACTTGAAGAATATCTGCTGTTAACTCCTGTATTGGATTGAACACATTAGGAACTATTTGATAGTGAAAAAGCTAATTGAAATATTTCTGTACAGCATTCACAGGCATTTCATAGATCCCAATAGGTCAAAGATTTCAGTATCTGTATTTGCACTGAGGGTGTGGAATTTTAATTATTTTAATGTATCAGATGACACTGAGAAAGATTAAAATACATTGCGTGGGATATTTCTGTTAACTTATTTTTGTTGCCTTGAAAATGCCCAGTTATCATTAATAACAAAACCCCCAATGATCTTAAATACTGATCTAGAAAAACAAAACATAGACAAGGAAGGATGTTGATGGCTTTTTTCCATGCCAAACCCCATGTCAAGAGCAAAATAGTTTACTGGTTTTGACTGATAATCTGTACACCATCTGTTGGAGGTTGGGTTCTCTTGTAGAATTTTTTTCCCATAAGTTGCCAGGGAACTGATCTCTGGGTACTTATGGATAGTTAAGAAAGACAAAAGAAGTGGCCTGGGGTGGAGGGAGGGGAGGAACACGTGGACTTCACTTTTTTGCTGGGGGGTGGGCTTGTGAGGAGAAAACACAGCAGGCTGTGGCTTTCAAACTTCGTGGGGAGAGACTTTTTCTTTCACTGGCACCACTGGAGCGCAGTTCGGGGTTTCCTGCCACAGTCTCTCCGTGTGTGCCCCAGCAATCCTGACCCTGCCCCTGTCTGCCTGGCCGGGAGCCGCTGCAGTTCCTGCCCCCCTCGCTGTTCCTTTGCTCCTGCTCCGAGTGTTCTCCACGCCTCAGCCCGCACCCCCTGCCTGCCGGGACTCGTGCTGCAGCTCCAGCCACTGCCGGGGAGCTCCTGATCCATCTCCAGCATCCCGGGACTCTGCACCACAGCTGCCTGTGTCGGGAACTGCACCAACGGGGAAAGGGTGCCAGCGGCAGAGAAAACTGGGACTGTTTCCCTGGTTCTGTCTGTTGTTCATCTCATAGTTATTGTTGTTCTGTTTTGCCTTGCTAAACACAAGTAAAGAACTGTTATCCATATCCACACATCTTTGCCTGAGAGCCTCTTAATTCTAAAATTATAACAATTCAGATAGAGGAGTTTTTTTCATTCTCCATTTCAGGAGAGGATCCTGTTTGTCCTTAGCGATACCTGTCTTCCAAACTAAGACACCATCCACTCAAATGGAAAAAAAAAAAAAAAAATCGAAAAAGAAACAAAAGAGTAGGTGAATACTAAGGGCAGAACCCCCACATTTATGACACCCTGTCAATTATTTGAGTCCTCTAGAATGACTTTCAAACTGTGGATGCCTTTTCAGAAGGCACTAAATGATCTAAACCACGTTTTGCGAATTTAAAACATCATCACATATTCAGATGACTTCATTCATTTCCATAAAAATCGGAAGAACATCTGGCAAGAGCAGAAAAGCTTCTAAAGGAAGCTTTTTAAGGAGTAATGGTTTAAACTTGGAAAAAACAAATGTCAGTTACTGAGGGATCATATTACCTTTTAAGGATATGCATGTTCTGAAGAACACCAGAAGCCTCAGTCACAGAAACTGGATATTGGGCAATATTGAGAGAGTTCCTGGAAAAATGGGTGCCAAATCTTAAGCAGATTCTTGATGACACAAAAAATTTTCCTAAATAACAAACAGAAAGCAACTTTTTCATGATACAAAAACATGAGATAACTTTTTATTTCTTGGACAGTTCTAAGCCTTTTTTTTTTTTCTTTCAGTTCCTATTACTATACTAAACTATAGTAGCAGCTTCTAGAAACTGGTGATTTTCCAGCATTAATTGTTAGAGTGTTAGGTGACTAAATCTCTAAGATGCTGAATACCATATTTATAACCCTCAAAAGGATACTCAATAAGAATTATATAAATCAGGTATGTGAGCTATAATTCCTTGTGGTCTCTACTTAAAATCCCCAGTCTTGTGGAATGGCACACAAACCATGTAAAAGAGTTGCAATGATGAATTATCTTGGAAAACACAAAGACGCAGTTTCCTGTTGACTGAAGACAATGAGATTAGAGGCATCAGGTTCAGTGATGGTATTAAAGTAGGCTTTGTGAGTAAAATTGCAAGATTATGCCAGTACTAATTTGCATAGAATGTGACATTGTTGCTGTTCTCAGTGGAGTACACAGAAGAGATCTGGAATGTCCTCAGAGTCTATAATGAATGTAGGATTAGAGGCACTGGAGTGAGTTGACCCTGGTACCCACCAAAGCCTCCCTGTGTCTACAACTGGACAGGGGAGAGAAAATACAGCAAAAGATTCATGATTTAAGGGCCAGGAGACATCACTCACTATTCACTGTTATGGGCAAAACAGACTGAACTTGAGGATATTAATTGATTTTATTACTGAAAATCATAGCAGGATAATGAGTGTCCTAGGAACTTGCCTGTACATTCTACATACCTTGCAACTATCCAGCCTTGTGGGAGATCTCTGTGTGGTATTCTTAAATGGATTAACCCTAAACAAGACCTGAAACCCTTTCAGAAGACTTAGCAACAGGACCATGCTGGTTTGAGCATCCAGATCTTCAAAATTTTCAAGAGCAGTTGTTAGCCTGGAGGAGAAGATGGAGATGGAAGGAAGTGTCTCCCCCTTAGGTTGGCTTGGAGGAGGCATAATTATTAATAGCTTCCAACAGATGGCTCCCAAAGTACAGGGTTGACAGCAATGCTGATTATAAATACCAGATCAGTTTCATGACCTGTAATTCCATCAGAATATAAGACAGTGTGTCAAAGGTTTGACGTTGGCACAAGGCCAGTGCCCCTATGACGATATACTGTCCCTGGTATCTGCTGTGAGATGTGACCAAAAACAGAGCAAAACAGTTTCTAATTTAGAAAGCAAAAGAAAAAAACTTTATTACTTATAATAGGCAAAGAAGACACATACAGAAGAACATGGAAACTTTAAAAAAAACACTCTTCCTCCCCCCGCACCAGTTCTCAACCTAACAAAACAAACTGAAAATTCCCCATCACGTTACCACCTTTTAGATAATTAATCTTTAGTCTATTACCACCCTTCCGATAATCAGTACTCAGTTCATTGAGGAGAGATAGGAGTCCTTCTTGCACCACATCGTGGCCTCTTCCTCCATGTCCAGTGCTCTCACCACTGTGCATGGACCAGAGCTGCTTCTAGGGTTTTTTCTTTTTGAAGATGCTTTGGTTAGTTCCAAGAAACGACAGCTTCTCAAATTTTGGGACACCAGTCCCCCCCAATATTACCCCTGGGGCCGAGGGGCCTTGAGAACAGAGCTCTTCCTCTCATCTCTGTTCACACTACTGTCCACTCTTGGCTCCAAGCCAATGCCTCTCCCCAGATACAGCTTCTATGTTACAGGAAAAAAATGAGTCCGTCCATGGCTATACAAAAGAGTCCAGCCAAAGCCACTCCATCATCTCCTCCCACCTAGGATTCTTTTCAGCATTCTCTGACAATCTTCTACTTGCACAAACTTTCATCATCTTTGCTTAATTCTTTCTATCTTTCTTCTTCAAATTCAGGAGGATTAGCATTTATAAAGTTTCCATCATTTACGAAAAGGGTTAAAATCTTGGGCTTTGTTTCCCCAGAACTCTCACGGTATCTTTGCTGTTGAGCACTCTTCTCGCGCCACCCCCCCCATACTCCTTCGGCCGTGCTGTCTAGTTGTTGATATCAAATTTCAAGGTGACGGAGATCACAGACACGGTTTCTCAGTTTCTCTCTCCGGGGAAAAGGGGGGGGGGGGGGAAGGGAAAAGAAGGCTGTCTGATGCCTCTCAAGGTTCTTGTACTCTCTCCACCCTTCCATCCTGTAGGATTTTCCTCTCCCCCTCTGTGCCCGAGGTTCCAGCCTACCTCACCCAGGCCGCATGGCTTCCCCTCCCCCGCCCAGCCAGCTGCTGGGCAGGGGAGATCCTCCGTCCTCAGGGACCGGAACCAAGAGAGAGCTTTCCGGAGAGCCCTCTGCTTTTAACCCCTTGTGTTCTCAGAGGCGGATCCTTGTCCTCAGTGGCCACACCAGGTGCCAGTCTTTAAACCTGAGCACTCATTGGTTTGACCACTGAAGTTCAGAAAAACTCATTTTTTTCCAAACTACGACACAGTGTTACAAAGCACAACAACACGATGGTCTTAGCTCTGTTCCCATGAGTGATAAACAGCACAACAGGGATCATACACTGCAAACTACTTAAAGCAATTTTAAGAACACGCATACTGACTTCATGAGAAAATAAATCAACACTGTGACAAGCAACTATTAGATGAATGTACAGTATATTTATAAATTTTTTCTAATTCTTTCCACTCAGATTTTTTGATAGCTCAACCTGTCATGCTCCACCTTGAGGACAGAAAGTTTTGTCATGGTTTAACTCCAGATGGCAAATAAGTATCATGCAGCCCTTGCTCACACTCACCCTACAGTGGAAAGGGAAAGACAATCAGAAATTAAAATGGAAAAACTTGCGGTTTGGGATAAGAACAGTTTAAATTTTGAAATAAAGTAAAATGTAATCATCATCATGATTATCATCATCATAATAATTATCATAATCATCCTAAAGTAACGGAAAGAATAAGTGACCCGAGATTAAGTGTTGCACAATAAATTTCTCATGATCCACCTACCAATGCCCAGCCCATTCCAGAGTAGTGATTGTCCCCTTACAGCCAACTCCTCCCCACTTTATATACTGAACAATATGTTCTGATGTATGGAATATCCTATTGGCTAGTTCAGCTCAGCTACACACCCTCACAGCTTTTTGTGCACTTCTTCATTGTTAAAGCAAGAGAAATTGAAAAGTCCTTTTCTTAGGGCAAATACTGCTTAGCAATAACTAAAACATCAGTGTGTTATCAACATTATTCTCATAATAAAGCAAGAAACTACTGCATTATATCAGCTATTAGAAAGAAAATCAGCCCTATCCCAGCTAAAACCAGAACATCAATAAAAAATAGTGGCAGAACAACAGAGAAAATCATGTTAACCTGTACATGAAGGACATGCTCAACAAAATCAGCAATTTTTTTTGTTGTTTTGAAATTCTATTTTAAAACAAACAAACAAAAAAACAAACCAGAATATAGGGAGAATAGACATTTAATAAATATTGGTACTATCTGGAGTCCGACACAGATTTCACATGAACCAGTTATCCTAAACAACTCTTATAACCACTGGAAAGAAGAAGACATTTTCTGAGGCCTAGATGTCTAACACAGGAAAGATGCCTCATATCTTTAAAGAACTTACCTCTAAAATTGTCTCAGAGAAAGGTAAGTCCTGTCCCTGTTACTTGCAGTACTCTTCCATTATCTAGTCTTGCCTGTAGAACTGCAAAATCAAAAGTACAAATACTAAACAACAGGCTAGACATTCTAACGCAAAAAAATCTGGAAAGTTCTTTTTTGTTAATGAATGCCAAACAAACAAACCCTAATATCAATGTAAAATAAAACAATCACTTTGGGTTTGTAAATGAGCTTTATTGTCTCAGAAAATTGAAAAAAAAAATTAAAAAAGATATTCTGTTCAATGGAAAATTTACTGAAAATGGCTTCTCAATGTGTAATAGTATTTAAAATATCAATACAACATTATGAGTTTAGAGGAACAAAATAAAGGGCATTATGATCATAAAATATTATACTCGTTATTTAAACCAGGGCTTCCTCTTCACAACAAATACTTCACAACAAATACTGTGTTCTTTGCTGTCTCAATATGTGCAAGGTTACAAACACAGAAACTATCATGATAGTAATCATGACGTTGGAAAAAAATTTCATGACAACGAACTCTAAAAAAGACTGAGATATTTTCCATCAAACATGAATGAATAATATAAACACCTACTTTATAAACACCTACATGATAGGTGTTAAAGGACAAGAAAAAAAAAAAACCCAAAAGATATTTGGGTTGATATAGTTCCTAATTATTAAACATAAGAACAGCAAAAATTGGAGGATATGGTGTAACAATAGTTACTCTCACACAAGTTGTGGAATTGTATCTGCAAACAAGATATCCAGATATTCAGAACTTAAAAAGAACTCGGAAAAAATTGATCAGAGTTGCTTGAGAATCAAGAGTACTCAGGAAATAATAAAAGTCATTCTTTAAATACATAATAGTGTATGAAAAGAGACTTCAGAGTCTAAGATGGTCTTTGATTTTTGTAGAGGAAGTAGACTTTTTTGACAATTCTCAAGTATTTGGAACTGTTCACAATGGCAAGGAAAGTAGATTTTTTTTAAAGGATAGTTTTAAACCAATCTGCTAATTACACTGATGCAAGAAAAGCAAGACATGCATGAACTACTCCACATTCCATTGTAGAAGGTAGTCTGCCTGAGCATAGAGACACTAGAATTATGTGTACTAACATATGTATGTGGAATAAAATCACAAGAGAGTGGGAACTCCATATGCATTATTTCTGTCCTCCACGAGATGTGGAGCATTCTATTCATTCATCAAGCCTGTGAATAAGCAAACTCTATTCTTTATCAGCATTCTTAATTCAGAGCTGTTCTAACACTGTCCAAGATAATTTTACTCCTTTAAGCAATGCTGTAGTATAACAGAAATGGAATACTACTAGAATACACAACACACACACACACACACACACACACACATATTTTTATTAATTATTATATTTATATATATTATATATATATATATATATATTATATATATATATATATATATATATATGTAGGATGCCACATGTAAGTAGCTGAAACTTGTCAGATCATTCCAAGGATCATTCCAAGATCACTTCAGGAGCAACAAACCGTGATTACACAGCAACACCCAGCTGTTCCAGAAAGAAGAGTCAAAAGAAGTAGGAGATACTCCACAGGAAGACTCATGTACAAGTACTATCTTTCCCAGTAGGGCTGTCAGTCATCACAACTCAATTCAGATTTCTATTATGCTTAGTTACTCTTACCAAGGTTATGGGCAGCGTCCACACACAACTTTCAAAAGTTTTAACAGAACCTAAACCCAAACTGTAGTTTCTTAATCTTAAGTCTCTTGTTCATGGCCCTGAGTTACCACTTTATAAATATAAGTTGGTTTAAGTGATGATGGAATTTTTTCCCCACCCGAGAAACAATGATTGTAATAAAAAATTGGATACTGCTAAAATAGAATGTTTTCTTTGCAAATGAATTGTCTTTACATTGCAAACCCGATTCCTTCAAATAGCAGACACAAAAGAGGAGACCCTAGATTAGAGATGACACTGTTATTCTCCTTAGACAATGATAAAGGAATAATAGAGGAAAAAGAATGAGTATAAACTGGCAATTACTAACTATTGTCTGAAAATGAGAGCAAAACTAACTATGTGGAGACAAGTAATATAGCTGTTTTGAAGGGAGGTAGATATATCCATTTGTATTTATTTAGTATTAGAAAATGTCTTCCTTTACTCCAGTGTCCCAAAGAACTATTAGAGTACTAAAAAGTAAGACAGAGTTCAGAGACAACTGGAAAATGCAAGGGGGAGTTGGTGGATGAAATTGTCAATACATGGTATATCCTAGCTTTTATTATACTTTCAGGACAGTAAAAAAGAAATCAACATAATCAATTTGAAAAGCGAAAAAAAAAGTGATATTCCTCATTATGTTGTTGGGTTTTTAAAGTATTTTTAATTGGACTTTTTTTTGTCAGACAATTTGAGTTCTTTATTTTATATAATATGGGTATTTATTTATTTATGGTGAGTGAAAAGCATATGTAAAGAAAAATAAATAATTTTTAAATTCCATGTTTCCTGACCCAGAGTCTTCAAAAATATTTTTCAAGTGTTAAATATCTGATTTATACATAACTGGTATAAGTATTTATATTATTTGATGGTAAAAGTGAAGTTACCTTATTTTTATCTACAATCTTCGATATTCTGGGACTGTAACTATTCTCTTTATTCTTTCTGCTATGACTAAAATCAAGTCAGCTACTCTGTTACTTCTAATACAAATTAATTTGTAGGTGTGACTCCGACTATGGAGATCGTCATGCAAAACCATCTATAACTTATTTGTGGCACTGGTAATGATCTTCTTCTTTGTCCTTCCTGTATCTGTTTTATTCTGCCTGAATGAGCATTGTTTTCTGTGTCGTACACACTTGACTTAAGTTAAAGGCTAGAGTTCAGTCCTACATCTAGTTTACTGACAATCTTAAATTTAAATTAAATAAAATTGTAGAGAAGATCAACCACTGCAGTACCTTTCACAAACATTTGTTCCATTCCTGTAACTTCAAAGAGACATATGCAGCTTGCAAAAATCAATGGACCACAAAAACTAAATCTCATGTAAAGTTCAGGAAGTTCCTGCATTCCCCAAGTACATCACATAATACTACCAAGCAGTATGCAAGAACTGTTGCAGCTGAAAGTAAAATCATTCAGTTTGTGAAACAAGAATACTTGTCTTCTTTGTAATGCAGAGTATTCAGGGCCTCCATTCTCCACCTGATACCCACAATTACAAAAGAGAAATCAAATCTTGAGGGCTGAGGGAATGTTGAACCTATGGTAGGTGTTGTTAAGCTGCCCATATGATTTCCCATAATTATTGTCAGCATTAATTAATAGAGAGCCCTAATGCCCTCAAAGAGGAATCTAAAACATCATCTGCCTTTTGGTTCAAAAAGTTTATGGAACTCGCTTTCAAGCAGCAGACTGAGGGCAGCTGATGGATGCACAGGGATATGGTAAAACATGGTGTTTGGGGCGAAATTCCCAATGGAGTCCTTAGCATCCTTAGCCATTGTGATGTCCTAGTATTTTTTGAAAATTCAAGGAACAGCCAGTCATTCCTTTTTCCCCATGGCCAACAGTGATAAATTGGATAGCATTTGCACCAGTTTTATGAAATATCATGATCTTCCTGGCATGGATATTCTCTGTTGTTGCCTATGACACCTTTAGAATCATATTTCAATGCCTTCATAGGATCTGCATCACAGTAGAGGACTGAAGACTCCTGTCTGAAATCTATTCAATACACTAAGATGCCATTGTTTGGAACAGCATGGAACTCTAAATATCTGTCTTATCTGTGCATGCCAGCTGAAAAAAAGGAAAAAAACAAACCACATACTAGGACTGAGAAACCCTGGACACAAAAATTAATCCCAGAATTAAACTGATTTTCTCCCTAACTATGCATTTGTAGAATACATTAATTTTCATTGCAGTCTTCTGCCGAAAACAACCCAGCCACTAACAAGTGCTGAGGCAAAATACAGCTTAAGAGGATCCTGCAAATACTTAAACTCTAAATGTGCCTTAAGCAGAAACAACCCAATATCCTGTATTTAAAATGAAAATATATTACTCCTTTGTGAATTGTTAGCTGGAGCCAAGAACACATCTGTTATGAGGATTCTATCTCGTTTTTATGCTCTGCATTCTTGAGAACAAAAGGTTAAAAAAAATCATTTACAAATGTATATCTGCAAAGAACTTTGTATTATTTATTTGCTATTCTATTTAAAGTATTCTGTACATCTGCTGTTTATCATTAAGTCCACTAACATAAAACTGAATCTACCCTGAGGTGATAATCTAAAAAAGGGGCATTAGTGAGACAAAATGTTATGGGAATGACAGAAGAATGCAGCTATATATTTTGATGAACAGTGAGTGTTCAGTGACCCAAGACAGAGGAAGTTATAAATGATTCATAACTTTGAGAAATTCTGTAGTTTCAGTAATTTAAGACATAGAGATCTGATTAATTAAAAGTAAGTACAGTATCTATTCTAGTCTTAGCTCTTTTATTGGGTCCTGGCTTCAATAAAATTATTTTCATGTGATGCGCATTGCTATATTAAGGACCTCTGTATGGTGAATTCATTGATTTATTATTATCTGATTTGCACATTGAAAACTATTGCTCTCAGGAGAATTACAATGGGATTTGATTCAGATGTAAATAAATAACAGAAGAGCCCTGAGATCTCAGCACAGTTTGCTTCTTTTTGTAGAGCTTTCCAGATTTCCCAGCTTGCCAGAAAATCTTTTCAAACCCAAAGGCATAAATCTGAAATTTGCTTCTCACATTTTTTTGCTGTTGTTTTTTTTAACAGATACATTATTTACACAATTAACAGCTGCCTTTGACTTCAGGAGTATGGCTGTTCTTGCAGTCATTTTAAAGGCAAACTAGATAAATGTTTCCAATGCTCTCAGTTGATATCTGGAAATAATACTTTTTTGCTATTTGTTATAGAAATGCTCTGCTTCTGCAAATATGTGCACACACAAATGTATTTAAAACATTTTGAAACTGTTTAAAGCTAAACATACAGAAAAACCTCAGAAGTCTGAAAACCTGCCACTTGTAATTTATAGACACTTGGCATTCTGAAGGGTACCCAAAATCTGGAGGCAGATTCATTACAGAGGTAATCAAGAAAACTTCTAACTGCTGGCCAGGGAACTGCAGAGCTACGTGGAAAGAAACCTGAAATCCTGAACTTCCCTAGGAGGTAGGAAACTCAATGGGACTGCCAGTGTGTTCTTCTGACTGTCAGAAATGGATAACTGCGTGCAGAAAAAAGTTACCTAGAAAAGTATCCTTGAAAAAATACCACAAAACCCAAACAACAGACATCACAAAAAGAACCCAAATCAAACCAAAACCCAGCCAACCAAACAAAAATACCCCCCAAAAAAACAAAATAAAAAAACTACCTAAAAATCAAACAGTATTTGGGGATATTGTTTAGTCAAAAAATGGCAGTTCAAAGGAAATTACTGTAACAGAATTTAGAAGTCTGTAACTTGAGGAGCAATAACTTTTTTAATGCCTTGAGACTGATAAAGTAAGGTGGAATTTGATCTGCTGGAGTGTAGGAAGGCTCTGCAGAGGGATTTGGACAGGTTGGTTCATAAGTCGAAGTGAGTTCTATGAGTTTCAACGAGGTGAGGTGCTGGGTTCTGCATTTGGGTCAAA
This sequence comes from Sitta carolinensis, assembly GCA_032173965.1. NCBI lineage: Eukaryota > Metazoa > Chordata > Aves > Passeriformes > Sittidae > Sitta > Sitta carolinensis. Next base: position 33,141,309 of record CM063283.1, read on the forward strand.
ACAGCCCCAGGCAACGCTGCAGGCTGGGAGCAGAGGTGCTGGAAAGTGGCCCAGCAGAAAAGGACCTGGGGGATTCTGGTTGATAGCCAGCTGAATATGAGCCAGTGTGTGCCCAGGTGGCCAAGAAAGCCAATGACATCCTGGCCACTATCAGCAGCAGTGTGGCCAGCAGAACCAGGTCAGTGATTTTCCCCCTGCACTCAGCACTGGTGAGGCTGCACCTCGAATCCTGTGTTCCGGTTTTGGCCCCTCACTACATGAAAGTCATTGAGGGGCTGGAAGGTGTCCAGAGAAGGGGAGTGAATCTGATGAAGGGGCTGGAGCACAAGTCTGATGAGGAGCAGCTGAGGGAGCTGGAATTGTTTAGCCTGGAGTAAAGGAGGATTGGGGTGGAGGGTGACCTTATTGGTCTCTACAACTGCCTGAAAGGAGGGTGTAGCCTGGTGAGGGTTAGTCTCTTCTCTCTGTTAACAAGTAACAGGAGAAGAAGAAGTCTCAGGCTGATCCAGGAGAGGTTGAGATTGAATTTTAAGAAGAATTTCTGCGCAGAAAGCTTGTCCAACATTGGATCAGGCTGCCCAGGGAAGTGGTGGAATCATCATTACATTTTTAAACATGTAGTTGGTGGAACCTGGGGACATGATTTAGTGGTGGACTTGGCAGTGCTGGGTTAATGGTTGGACTTGATGTGCCTAAAGGTACCTTCAGACGAAAATGATTCTGTGATTCTATTAGAACAAGGCATGTTTATGTGTATAATTAATGATCTTATGTTTGCTTACATCCCTGTATAAAATTTTATTTCTTTACCTTAGGTGTAAACATTTTTCCACATCTTTACTGATTCAGCCCTATTGGTGACATTTGAGTGACAGTTTCTTGAGGGGGTGGAGAGAGACTAGATCTCTGAAATGCTGCAAGTTGCAAAAACAGTTCATCAATGATAATTTCCTCATATTGGTACCTCCTCTGATTGCAGATATCCTCTTGACTTCTCCAAGCAAGTCCTTGATAGTTCTCTCATTTTTTTCTTTCCCATGCCTCTTGAAGCTAATACTAGGGTAGCTTTATTAAAGTTAAGAGATCCTGAAGGAGTAGATATGAAGAAGATTTTAGATAACATTGCTAATAATATGATTTTTGGAGAAGTCCTTCTGTAGCTGACAATTTTTGGTGTGAGTGCCAGCACATGTTGCAGTTGTGGTCTCTGACAGGCAGCATCTCACAGAGGCTGAGTGGAATGGCCCAAGATTGTGGCCAGTGACAGGGACCACTGAGAGCCCCCAGAACCTCTGGGGACCACTGAGACAAGACTAGACCCCAGCTTGGATGTCCCATCACAAGCATTTGGATGTGAGTAGCAAAAGGTGGGTGGGGAAAGAAATAATGAGCTGGGAAAGATAGAATATAAGTTAGAAAGATTGACCCAGAGTTTAAGGTAGTTTACGGCTTTATGTATCACCCAAAAATCAATACACATTTAGAAGTCATATACTTTGTGGTACTGAAGGTATATTTTATCCCAGAAGGGTTGTCTTGGTGTCCTGAAAAACTTCTATTAATGGAATGGTTTCAACCTTAGAGACTTCACAACTCACCTTCAAACATTTGCTCTATGAGATGTACAATTAAGCCTTCCAACTAGCAGCCTGACTTTGGGAGAGGACATGGGTGAACCATCATTTACCAGTGCTTGGGTGGGAGGTCCAGGCAATAGATCTTCAGACATGAGGGAGAGGATTAACTTCTTCATCTCCATGCTTTTTTACTAGCCCTGCTTTGAAAGCACCATTGGCACTATTCCTAGAATTAAATAGACAATATGAGAATCCCTCTGCAGCTCAGGTATGGGTCAGAGGATTTGAGGAATATTCTAAGAGCTGAATCATTGTATACATAAGGCCACTAGGAGAAATGTAGTTTCCAATGGACTTTGAATGCTTCCTGGTTTGTTAGGGGATACTGAACAAAGGATTCTGAAAATGTTCAGAAGTCCATAAATTTCTAATACTGTTTTAGCATGATTAATAAGTATCAAAATCCATTCATGAATTTAATTCCCTGTTCCTTTAACTCCTTTTTGGCAACCTCTTAAGATATCATGATTATGACTTTGGGGTTTCTTTAGACTGTAAACTCTCTGCTTCTTTCTCAGTATACAAAATAGATCTCAGGTGTCATCTGACACTTACGAAGAACCTTGAAATAACTCTTACAGTAAACCAAGGTTTTGTTTAGGGTCCTTAGGTCACTAGAAGACAAATAATTTAGTCTGAAAGCTTTATTACGGATTAAGCAGAAAGAAGATGAGGGAGCAATTAAAATATTTTGCATTCTTTAAGTTTCAGATTCTCCAAATCTTTCAAGGTCAGTAAAGAGATGACTGAGATTAATTCCAGTTGTCTTCAGTTTAGTAACTGTAAAAGGGTTACGAATACTCTTTTAAACATGACTCTCATAAGAGAATAAAAGAGTGAATTCTGATTCTAACAGAGGTTGAGGAATAAATATACAAAAGATAAATATTACAATATTAACAGCTGTATAGTTGTAGAAGAGTTATCTAGCTGGCATTAGGTATATTTTAAGGTGTAATTATCCTGCACAGTACAGTCCCATGCAGCAATTGAGCAATTATGAGAATGACAACATAATTGTACTGTGTAATTTTTTAAATGCTGATCTTTCCTATAGATATAATTGTTTTAAAGTGCCAAATATCTTGTACCTTGTAAAATAATGAATTCCTTTTAAAGTAAATCTGTCCTGGCTCACTGACAGTCAGAGCACAATAAAGACTGAATATTTCGGCATTTACATATAATTGAAACTACTAAGTTTGAATAGTACTCTGTGAATTAGTAGTGGTCAGCTTTGCTGGGTAGAATATGAAATAATGCCTAATATGTCTACACACAGGTCTTGATGGTTTTGGATTAATGTTTACAGACATTCTCTTAAAGATTCCTACATTTTATGGGAAAAAATGGGGCCTGAATTAGTTTTCCCTCAAACATCTCAATTTTTGCAAAATAACTATTTTAAACTTTGCTTATGGATACTGCATTAGGTTCTCATGAATGAGATCATTCATCTGAAAGGGGTAGTAAGCCTGGAAGAAAATATAGTGATAACAAAAAAACTTACTATGAAAATCTGTTACCAGAATTTGAATCAACTCCCATCAGGCCTCTTACATGTCATGTTGAAAATAAAATTTGTTCAAGTATTAAATAACTCACCTGTTCTTAAAGATAAACATAAATGAGAGGAAGAAACTGACTGGCACCTCCTAAGTTTGCATCACTGGTTTAAACTGCCCAGCAAAAATTATTCAGAGCACCCAGAGGTAATACTGCAACAAGCCAACAATTAGGAGACCCAGTGAGGGGAAAATTAAGTCAAATGGAAGACAATGACTAAATTCTTAACTCTAGAAAGATGAAATAATTTCAAACATGATATTTAGATATTTTTTAATGCTTTTGTTTTCTTCAGAAAATGTTAGCCTTCAATAATATCATGAATATTAGGAAAATAGTAAAAGCATTTTTGTCTAATCTGTTTTGGATGGAAATGTCAGAGCTAAATTGGGTAAGCATATAATTGGCTAAAAGTTATAAATCTTAATTTATGTTCATGTTGGTTAGTTCAGACATATTTTAACATACAGAAGAGCTCTAATAAAAAATTATCTGCACAGCTGTCATTAAATGATCAGTTTCAATGATACCTATATATTTTTTCCTAAAAATAAACATTTTACTTTATTATTTCAATCTACAAAATGAATCAACATGCTAGATAACAGCAATAAAATAAGAAGATTGTGATTTGAACATTTGTGGAAATTTAGATCTATGTAAGAACACTGTGTTTTGGCCAAAAATTTCTTTACTCATCTATAAGTATCCTTCTTGTGACTAGAAACACTTCTATAGTCTTAAAAGTCTATATAGAATCAATCTTGCAGGAGTAAGTGTGTATCTGGGTTGTGGATTACAGACTAAGATGTTAGCAATTAGCTTTGTCACTGTTTGAGTATCTAATAACTCCAGCAGAGCTCTAGGAGGATGCAGGGATGTGCCTACAGAACCCTCTGCATATCCACACCTTTTTTTTTTTCCACTTTTTTTGAGATATTTTTCTACATCTCAACACAGCTTTCAACAAATTAACCTTCCTGAAAATAAATTTCATAATTCTCTTCAGAATCAGAGGAAAAAAGTAATGTTATAAAAAAATTGAATTTGTCCATAAAACTTGTGCCACTTAAACTGTGAATTAATAAAATCTCATTAGAAAATATATGAGATTTATTTTAAATGCATGCTAATCTATGACTGCAGAAAAATGCAGGACCAGATGATATATGGTTTATATATACTCTATGCATTTCTTTTCATCATTCAAAGAACTTGGAGGTTTTGTTAGTTTTAGAGTGTCAAACTCAATAAAAGCCCAGAAATTTTATACAACTGTGCTCTAGCAGAAATTGTCTCTCCAAGTCATCTACGAAATTAAAAACATTTTGTTTTCATTATAGCACTATACTCTCTATTCTTCCCTTTCAAAACCACCTAGCTTGTAGAATCTTAATTGTGATGCTTTTTGATAATATATGAATAACACTATATGGGAAATGGTGTAATTAAGTGTGACTATATCAAGATATTTAAAAAAAAATATTTATCTCCTGCTAGTACAGAAACATCAGATCTGTTGCAGTGATCCTGGATACAAAAGGCATGATCCTATTTATTTTCAAAAGAGAAATGTTAAACCTGGAGCAATGTTACAATAAAAGTCTTTTCTGCATTATACTTACACTATTTATGATCTGTTACATTTGGAAAATTGTAGGAAAAGATATAATTCTCTGTGTGCAAAGGTAAAACAATACGATTGTTAATGTATTAAATAAAAAGTCTATTTGAACTATTCTCCTCTCTCACTATGCTGATGATGAAAAGTGAAATTAACTGTGTGTAAAGTATTAAAGATTTGACAAAACTTAAGGCAACAGGGTACTCTAGATTGTTCATAAGATAATAACTAAGTAGCAAAAAGAACAAAATCAAATCCCACCCATCACATTCTTATCTTTTCAACAAATGAATTGTCATGATTAAATCAATGGATCTCCTTCCCTGCCTAAAGCACATAAGTACAATGATCTGAAAACTCTTAGAAACAAATGCCCATGTCGTTTTCTCTGTTTTCACTGTTCAAGCAATCTTATCATTGACACCACATTCATGTTTTACATAAACCACACAGCACTAACAATTGCCTTTCCATATCATCTCAATAGGTTTATTACTGAAGGAAGAGTGGCTGCATCAGAATGAAAAACTGTCAGTGAGCTCACACCCTGCTGGACAGCTCCAAATTAATCATATAGTTCATTACAAAAACAGTATTTCCCTTCTTTTCCAGATGACAGTGATTATAGCCAGCCATGGAAAAGTTTCTCCAGATGAGGTGCCTGAAGGAGAGCACTAATCTGACTCTTCTGAGAGAGCTATGCTTTCCTATCCCTAAGGCTGCAAAACACCATAAAAGAATGCTCTCCTTGGCTTCCCCCATCCTTTCCCCTCAACATATACTTCTCAATTTATTGAACAGCTTCAGAGCCTGAACTGTAGAATTTAACTCCTGCATATCTGAGATAAAGGGGATTCAACCTTATTAGCTTGACTTTCCTTCAAGTCCCATTGTTCTTTTCCATCTTACATTGAAAAAGAAAAGAAAGGAGCTGAAATGGGGGGAAAGCACACAAGCAGCCATGAACGGATAATCTACTCCTTTAAAATATCCCATTTTCTAAGGCAATTAACCCATGAAGTGACACAGAGTAAGACAAGACAGAAAGACTTTTCATGAGGGATAACGTACAATGTGGTTAATGAAGGCCAAGAGATTCTGCTAAGCTTACTGCTGGTCTCTTAGTTATGAATTACAGCAAAATGGGATAAATACTTGGGATAAATCCACAAAATAGTCATGTGCTTGCTTTTCAAGAGCCACTATGCTTTCTCTTGATCAAAAGGGAGGGGAGTGGACGGGGGAAACAAAGAAAGAACCAAACAAAATAAATTTATAGGGTACTCCCAACACATAAATATTAATTTCCTCTAGGGAAAGGAGGAGAGGATCTCACACCTGTGGAGCATAAAGGTACCTCGAGTACCTTTTCAGAGCAGTTTCTCACTTGAGATTCACAAGTCACAAAAGAGGCAAAGATTAAATTGTATGGCACTTTATCACTTGGTTTGGTAATGTTTGCTGTTCTCTCAAAGGATGTGGAAATATTCCTCAAAAATAGTATTAGCTCGGGATGCACTAGGTGTTTTGACAAGAATGTCAGCAAGAGAAAATCTTGAATCAATGGCTTTGGCATAGAGACAGTCCCAACATTAATGGTTGAAACTTTTGTCAAAATGGCAGCTCTTATGAGTATCTTTAGAGACCCACAGCTGTCTGCTCAATAAGATGGCAAACCTCATCCCAACATGATACAATTCTAAAGATCATGAAGGTTTTCTCCTTTTCAGGCTTTATTATATTAATGGATTTTTTACAAAATGGAGACTATTCTCCAAAAAAAAAAAAATCTCCAAAAATATAAATTGAAGGAGCTCTTTGTCTTTTATTTTGAGGTTTGTAATGTATCTTCCTATTTCCTATTTCTGGTATCTAAATCTCTGCTTTACTTCTCATTACAAACTACAGGAACAATCTTATTCTATATCATTATTTGATAAACAAATCAATGCGAGAGACATATGTTATTCCTCAAAAACAGCAAAAATGTAAACATCTGCTCTAAATCCCCAAATGAAACACATTTTCCTTCAGGACATTTAAGTTTTCATTTCCTGATATATCATCTTTCGTGTCTCAGCCATCTTATGGGAAATCCTGAAGCCATTACTCTGGATAAGAATAAATAAATGTAAGAACTCCAAAGCAATTAGGGAAAAAACCCAATCCAAAGCAAACCAAGCCAAAACATCCCTGATTAAATTGTTTACATTATATACAGGCCATATGATCACAGCTAGATAAAACAGTTAAAAAGATTGACAAGAATTTTTCATCTTTTTTCCTCCAAATACATGTTAAGAGGTCTTTGTGCTTTATCTTTGTATTTGGTGTATTAGTGAAGGTAAGAAAGGACTGGATAAAACATGTTTCTGCTGCTTCAAACATAGACTTGAATATATTGATGTGAATTTATGTAATGGAACTATTATACAGGGTTTGGGCCTAGTACAATTTGAATCAAAAATTAAGGATCAGAGGGCAATAAGAATGTTCTTTTTGATCAGCAAATACTGGTGTGGAAGTGTTAAAGGATTGCTTTCAGAATGTTGGGAAAAACTGATCTGAAAAACTATTTTGTGCCTTTTCCCAAATAAATGACTTTGATAATGCAAACTTTAAATATATGGCTGAAATCACTTTTGTTGGAAACCTACTTAAGGACTGAAAAGGAAAAAAACTGAAGACACTGGCCAGTGCTCTCACTGTGATGTCAGTACAAGCTGATCTGAATAAGCAAATTTCTCAGAAATATTTGACCTGGAATGAAAAGTACTAATTATTTTAGTTTTGTGACTCATGCCATTGACAATTTACCTTTATGCAACTCAGTATTTTTGCAAGATGCAAAGAGATTCCACAGTGCAATCAATACTGTTCAAAATATGCATAAAGCTATGAGACAAAAATAACATGGGATAAAATCCTGATATTAAAGACAGTGGGAAATTTTTCAAATTATTTCAATGTACCTAAAATGGGCTGAGAATCTTTATTGATTTCTGACATAAAATAATCGCTAACATATTAAGTTTCTAAAAGAGCAGGTTTTAACAGTACTTCCTCCTGGAACACTAAAGTATATAGAGTTTATATATTTAAAATTTGAACTAAACTGAGTACTGCAGAAAGAGGGTTGAATACCAGTCAGTCGATTTAGATAAGCCTGAAATTAAAGCAGCTGGAGATGTTGACAGTGTTTGTCTATATCTACAACCATGAGATTACATTGATCATTTATTATGTTGTGTTTCAATACTGGATCCTGACCTGGTTTGCAGCTCTAAAAGAGGGAGTGTCTTTCTATGTTAGTGAAAGTAATATTATGACGTCTTTTTTGCTGGTACCTTCACTCACGTTTTTCAAGTTTAAAATTAAATATAAAATTCATTAACATTCTCTCTAGAAACGGGATTTAGCTGCTTATACTTTATCTTTTTCCAAGCAACCTGTTTACAGACATTAAATCTGTGAGTGGATTGTAAAGTATTGGCATTAAATATTACATTTCAATTAATTAGACAAACCTTACTCTTAGGATAGAAAAGTGAAAGTAGAGATTCTATATATGCTTGTATTTTAAGAATACTAACAGCTGTATTTTTTGTGGCCTATGTAACACATTGAAGGATTTTAAAATTTTTGTTCATTTTTCATTCACATTGTTTGTTTAAAATACTACTAGAATACTAAGGATATCTTTCTTGATCCATCTGAGATTGGTGTAATTAAAACTGTAGATCTGTAAGTAGCCAACTGCTGCTTAAATTAGAATCTGCACGCTACACTGAATTTTAAGCATGAATTCTGTAAAGGCTTTGTTCCAGCTTCCTTGAACTAACAGGGTCAAATTCTGCTAGAGATGTACATCTGGCCCCAGTTCCTGAAACAGGACATACTGTATTTTACAAAGAGCACTAAAGATCAGCCAAGTGACATTTTATATATCTTACAAATGAAATTGCACAGTGTGCAGCTGCTGTGGTATTCTTCCAAGGTGTTTCCCTTATTTGTCCCTCTGCTTCTCCCAGTGTTGCAAACTGAAATTATTCCGTTACTAATTACAGATTATATTAATAAATCTCAGTTGTTAAGTAGGAAAGCAAGAATGTCTGGAAGTAACATCAGCAGCTCAGTGTCCAGAAAATAAAGCAAAAAAAAAAAATCTCAAAATGTTTCCATTTTTTTTTCTTCCAAAATAAGTTTTAATTCTGTGATTCACCAAAAGAAAACAAAACCAAACTTGAATACATGCTGTTTGACATCATTTGTCTTTCTACTCTAATGTAAAGAGTAATGTACCCCAGAACCTGAAATAGCACAAGTTCCCTAAAATTCAAAACAGAAGAACAATTTTTTCAAGCATACATCCAGTGATTATATGCATCTAGAAAGGAAAATAACGCTATAAACAATAAATTAAATTAAATGTGAAAAATTATTATGCAATGATTTTTCCTTCAGTTTGTAGCAAAATTATTTCATTTTGTTACACTTTTAATTTGACTGATATGCAGTTAATAAATTTCTATGTAATTATTTAAGATATAATGAGTGTAAATATATTTATGATACCAAATACAATATTAATACTATAACTGTAAGAAATTATGGTATTTAATGGAGACTTTTCTTCTCTTGAAAACTCATACCATTGGCCACAGCAGTTCTTCATTGATTCCTACCTCTTTGAATCCTGGTTTCTACTTGGAAGCTTTGTTTTTGTACATCGGAATCTATTGAATTCCCTAAAACATATAGAACAAATACCTCTATGTTTTTTATGTAATTGAGTATATATATTAACATGCATACCCACACACACATATGTGTCTGATTGGGAAAAAAAGGATTGGAAAAAAAAGATAAAAAATAGAAGTACATTGTTAGAATGTTAAGGTTAAGAACTAAGAAGAAAAGAAACAAAACACCACCATTAATGGAAGAGGTTAAAGGGATTCAAAGATATATGGCTAAAAAGAATGTGATAAAAAACCTAGCTGTTGTACAAAAATCATGTTAACTTGATAAATGGAGTATAAAGAACTGGCAATCATGTAAACTTGACACTGCAGAACAGATTTGTGAATGTTTTTATGACATATTAAAGTCATATGAATCATTAAGTCATCTTAGTTATTTGGGTTTTTAAAAAGTTTAAAGTGGGTTAGGATGTTTTTTAACTGTAAAATTTCTGGAAATCAGTGATACCATAGATTGTAATGCAGTTTGATTTGCTAGATTTTTTTGGGAGGTCCCATCAGTACTAAATTTTCATTTGCCTGTTCAATGAGATTTACACTCTAATTAAGCCAGTATAAATATTAGTTAAAAAAGGGAGAAACTCTTCATTATGTCAGATGTTCCTTCATATGCTTTTTTGATTACAACACAAACCCTTAGTTTTCCAATCAAATGAACAGAATTTAGACATACATTTGTTAAATTAGATCATAACAACCTGTGCAACAGAAGTGAGGAAACACTATGTAAAGAGTATCTTTTCCATTCTCTGTGACACAGTGCTCCAAGGTGACTATGCCAATATTTAGCTGGGCTGAAGGAGCTGGGGTTTAACTGAAAGTCAACATTTCCCTATTTTCTCTTGTGTTCTTCTCAAAATCCAAGCCTTGTAGCCACAGAACTTCAGAGAAACTGAATTGCTGGAAGGCCAGTTGTCTAAGATGTCCTGAGGACCTGATGTAACAGAATAGCTCAGTTAACTGATGCATTGGTGAGGCATTCGTTTCCACCCAGCTAAGGTAAATATAGTCTTCAGATATGATACCAGATGTGATACCAGAGATTTCTGACAAACCAGAATTTCAGAGAAATCAGAGTCAGATACATTAGTCCATATGTCAGATCTGAGCCAAGGGGCAAAAGAGAGTTCATTATATTTTCAAGACTGAGCCACAACAAATCAAATGACCCTATTTTACCTCACCAAAGCATTTATAAAAAGTCCCTTCTGTTGTCATCAGAAGAATACCATAGCTGTTACACTATTAAGAAGATAGGGAGAGTGACTTAAAATTCAAAGGAGGTGTGGGTCAGGAGGTTTGGAAAATGCAGGGTACATTGGTCAAAACTGACAGATAACCCCTAAAGGTATAAGCTAAGAAAAATAAATAATTGTAGTATTTATTCCATCAGGAGAGAACAGTCAGGCAGGCAAAAAAAAAAAAAAAAAAGTCCCTACTTTCCAAATAAAATAATAAAGAAAAATAAATAATTATTAATAATAGTTTAATGTCATTCCATTGAACAAAAACATGCCTCAAGTATTGATAACTACTTCAAACAGGCAAACCTTTGTCCCTTTTGAGATGCATGGGCTGTCAGTGCAGATCTTTTTGTTGCAAATGATTCTGAATCTTTAGGCAATTACGGCTTACTGGGACTTTCTATCTGTTAAGAAATCAGGGCCAGATATCTGCTGTCAATGAGGTTCACTGCAGCCCCAGGAGCTGCATTTTATCAGAATGAAGTTGCAAATTAACAACCAATAATCAATCATTCCTATGTTAATCACAGACTGTATATACACATGAAAACTCACAGAAGATTTAAACCACTTGTTTTTCAAACTGTTAAATTCTTTGAACTCGTAGAGGTTTCTTCACTATTGTAACAAATGTGCTTAACTGTTTCAGAAAGTATCAGGGACATGAAGAGGTGTTTCCCAAGTAACAGGGGTAAACTGATGGTCAAAAATAAGCATAAACACAATAAAAATAGGTAATGTTCATTCATCTTTTTTCTTCCTGGTTTCAAACTGTTCTGAGAGATCTAATTTCAGAACAGGAAAGGATTCTCTTTGGACTAAATGAATCCCTTTTGGCATTTGAATTCAGCAGCTTAAGCACTTCCTATAATTAAGTCCAAAGAAATACTTATTTTAGGCTTAAATAAATCCCCTTGGAGCTGTCAATGAATACTAACTTCCCTGGGCTCCAGAGAGATGTAGGGGTCCAGGGATTTCTCTTAAGTGCCTCATTACCCATTAGCTTGAAAAACACATTTATTCTCAATACCTGTAATATGATATTGAGTTTTAAGAGAGTTAAAAAAAAAAAAAAATCAAGAATCCAGCAGGAATATCCCCTTATGAAATTTAATATGGAACTAATTTCAATCCCAGCTTTTTTTCTTGATGGAGTAAGCTAACATGAAACACCATACGGGAAGCTCTTTTCTTTCTGCTCTTTAGGCTCTCAATCCCCACCCCCATCTTTGAAAACAATGTACAAAAAGGGACTCTTCTGCTGCCTGCAAAAGGTGTCTAATTACTGGCTGGAAACTTCATTCATTGCCCAGGTGTTAGAAAACACAGCCCTCTAATAGCAGGCCATTCACTCCAGTGAACTTGCCCTGCAGGGGATTGGGCTGTTCAAGGCCAAGCTTAGGGTAACCTGTTCAAAACTATATGGACAAGGTCTATAGTTCTGTTTATAACAGTTCTCCCCTAATTCCTGTTCTTCCTCCACTATCCCCACAGATATTTAAGAAAAAAAAAAAAAATCATTGCAGGAAGAAGCAGACACCTACAACCACCTGTACGGCAGTTCTTTAATGCATAGAAAACAATTCTTTTATACATTGTTGGCTCTCTTGTGCAAAACGAAAAACAACGTATGCATGCATGAGCAGTTATGAAGCATTAATGTAGCAAAGAAAGAGAATTAAAAAATAAAACCACAAAGTGGTCACATAAAGAAGTATAAAAAGAAATTGAAAGGTGACTTGAAGAAATTAAAAAGCTGTTTGAGGCAGAGCTGCAAGTTATTGATTATATTTTCACATCTAAAGATCAAATCTAATTCCTTTCCTTTCCTTTCCTTTCCTTTCCTTTCCTTTCCTTTCCTTTCCTTTCCTTTCCTTTCCTTTCCTTTCCTTTCCTTTCCTTTCCTTTCCTTTCCTTTCCTTTCCTTTCCTTTCCTTTCCTTTCCTTTCCTTTCCTTTCCTTTCCTTTCCTTTCCTTTCCTTTCCTTTCCTTTCCTTTCCTTTCCTTTCCTTTCCTTTCCTTTCCTTTCCTATCTTACTTATTTGGGACTGGAGACTGATGGCTTAAACAGACACACTGTCTTGTGCACTTAAATAGCTGAAGCATCTGTGCACAATAGTCATATAAACCCTCATGTTTTTCTTACTGACATTTCAATTTAATTTTACAGCCATTCTTAGAGCACTAGCAGAAACAAACACATCCCTTTCACACAATTGGCCAGAGCTTCAATCTTGCAAGAGTTCAATTTTAGCTAGTTTTAAATACTCTACTACTCAAATTCCACAATGTGTATGCCAAGAGACCTATCCCTGTTGGTGCAAAATACACTGGGTGTAACTATAATTGAGTTTTAAGTCAGATCAGGAATGCACTTTTGAAACAAAATCTCCTGATCATTGTGGAGCCACTCTCCTCACAATGAAGTCTGAAAGAGTGACTGCTAAATGGATATGTAAAATGCAAAGTAAAATGCAAGATGTACAAGGAACAATTTTTATGAGACATTTTATGTCTCATAAATGGAGTAATGGATGTTTAGCCCATGGGACGACCCCAGATTTTGTGAAATGTCCTAAAAACCATATAGTGTTGACACACCAGGCCCTCAACACCAGCTGGGTCCTGTAGCGTGACTTGTGTTGCAGAACTTAGTGATGCTGACATGACATGTGAGCATCTGCTGAGCAACAGATATTTATCAGACCAACAATGTCTGGATAGTTTTTCTACCTCTTGTCTGGCTCTGAAGTGATAGATAAATAGCCTTTCTGTATCAATTGTTTATGAGCCACTCACAAAATCGCAGAATCAATGAGGTTGGAAAAGACCTCTGAGATCATTGAGTCCAAACTTTGACCAAAAACAACCATGTCAACTAGACCATGGCACTAAGTTCTACATCCAGACTTTTATTAAATATCACCAGGGATGGTGACTCCACCACCTTCTGGGTAGCCCATTCCAATGCTTGACAATCTTTTCTATGAGAAATTCCTCCTTATGTCCAGCCTGAACCTCCCCTCATACAGCTTAATGTCATGTCCTCTTGTCCTCTCACTGGTTGTCTGGGAGAAGAAACCCATTTCTGGCTATAACCTCCTTTCAGGTAGTTGTAGAGGGCAATAAGGTCTTACCTGAGCCTCCTTTACTCCAGGCTAAACTACAGCTCCCCCAGATGTTCCTCATCAGACTTGTGCTCCAGCCCCTTCATCAGATTCACTCCCCTTCTCTGGACACATTCTAGCATCTCAATGACTTTCACGTAGTGAAGGGACAAAACCTGAACACGGGATTTAAGGTGCAGCCTCACCAGTGCTGAGTGCAGGGGGAAAATCACTGACCTGGTCCTGCTGGCCACTCTCTTGCTGATACTGGCCAGGATGTCATTGGCTTTCTTGACTACCTTGTCCTGTAATGTCACCATGTGCAATGCGATCACACTCAAGATGAACTGTTCCATAATCTCCCTATAGCTGCCTTGATCCCCCTTCCAGCCCCTCTTGTGGATGAAATCCTACTGGTCAACCTCTTGTCATCTGGGATATCCTCAATCAGCCATGACTGATGAAAAATGATGGAGAGAGTCTTGGTGAGCTCTTCTGACAGCTCCCTCAGTACGTTCAAGTGAATCCTATCCAGGCCCACAGACATGAATGTCTGTCTAAGTGGCACAGCAGGTCACTAACTACTTCCCCCTGGAAGGGGGATCTATTCTGCTTCCTGCCACTGTCTACCAGCTCAGGGCACCAGATGCTCTGATGATCACTGTTATTTCTGTTGAAGACTGATGAAAGAACAGCATTAAGTACCTCAGTCTTGGTGACAATTTCTCCCCCTGCTCCCATGCAATAAAGATGGAGATAAAGAATTAAAAAAGTATGAATAAGGAAACAGTATCACAAAGCAATTTCTTTTATATATGAATAACAAAGTGTTGGCAAACTCACAAATAACTGGTAGAAAACCAGTGAAGTTCTGTATGTTGAAGTAAACTCAAAACCTGTGCTTGTGGTATAGAGATATATTTACTACATCCTATATAGGCATCCCTACAGAATGAGATTCTTCAGGAATCACAGAAAGTGCTTGCACTGAAACACTTATCTTAGGATGAGATATACCTGCTGATATGTCCCTGAATGTATCTCTACACACACATACATTACACACATATATAGCATTACATTATACACATATGAAGTTAAATGAATAGTATATTAGTGTATATTTGTTGGGGTGAATAATAAACATTATGCTCCTCACCTCTATACCTGGAGAACAGCCTGATGCTTACACAGAGTGTTATCTGAGTTAAAAGACATGGTATCTTTTCCCTGTTCTGTAACCTGGGCTAAAGACCGGCAACTCCACTCAACAAACTGTGTAGCTATTTTTGGCTGGTGCTGTTTCTAAGCAAGCCTGACTCCTAGGAAAGATCAGATATGTCTGAATGAATGACAGCAACATGGCTATATCTTTTGTGGCATTGTTCCATGCTGATGTCACTCAGTGGTATCCAGAATAAATGGTCTCTGTCCTGACTGTTCAAACACAGCCTTGAGAAGCAGGTGCCCATCTTCATCCACCCTTACTGAAATTCCCAGTGCTTTTATTTCCTGACAGGGCTCTAAGTACTCTGGGAAGTGCTGTCACTTTGAGGTATTATAGTACCACCCTGGGTTAAGAGCTCAGAAAATAATATGCACAAGAATACTAATACAGGAAAGGTGTGTCTTCGTGTCCTCTCTTATAATTATTTACATTAATTGGAAGTGCTCCTAATCTAAATAGGGTTTTATTACAGGCAGACTGAGACACTGGAGGAAACAAAAGATTGGTCCTGCTTTTCAGAGTACGTATTTCCAAAGACGAACTAAGTTCAGTTCCTGCACTTGGAAGCATACTGAACATTTCCTGGGTCTCAAGTTTATGAAAATTGTGATATTCTTGTCCTTAAATTTGTCTATACACCCAATTCTTGAAATATCACAACCACCTCAGAGGCATCCATTTTTTAAATTTCCATTTCTATCTAAAAAAATTTTGCACCCTGCTCCAGGCTTTCCTCTAGTTAATAAATATTTCCAAAAGTATTACAGACTTTCTTATCATGAGAATTTGATATTTATTCTAAAAATGCTTATATTCAATATGATTTTTTTTCTACTATTTTTACAAAAATTATTTCTGAATACAAAGTTTCTACAGAAGTCTAATTATAAAAATCTTCCAAACTATTCTTCTTACAAGAAAAAATAATGAATAAACTTGTATGTTTTTATTCTTTTCCCAGTAACTGCACCCTCAGTTTGCTGATATTACATGCTTTTTTTCACCAACTTTCCCAAGCCTCTACTTCCTCTGCAATGAGAGGCCTTTCCAACCGCATTATCTCCAAACTCCCGTGTTGACAAAGAATTATTCTTTCAGTTCCTTTGGAAGGACAATATCCCTTTGAACCATCTGCTGAGGAGATATGCTATTATAATTTTCATTTCTTTTTCTTCCTCTTTCCTCCCTCAAGGAATAAAATGTGTGTACCTCAATCAAAAGCTGAATGAATAGCTATTTCTCTCAGATCTTCATCTGTGTTCTTTACATTTTACCCATTCCAGAAAAGGAAGCTGAATGGAACTTTCTGCATCAACTAAGATAAATAATTTATGCTTGAAACATCAAGTGATCTTCTGCAGAACACTGCTTATAGTCTCTCTCTAATCTTGCATTTTACCAAAAGGAAAGGTAAAAAACATCAGGAAGAACAGTAGGAAGTCTTAGACAGTTTTCTGCAAGATATCTTCACATTTCAAGATTTTAAAAGTATATGTAGAAATATGTAAGCCTAAAAGCTTGCCTCAAAATAATCTTCTCAGTGTATTTTTGAGCTTTGTAGCAGTCCTATGTAAACATTACAATAGACAACTGCTTGTTCTACTTACTTATTGTCATAGGAAAATCTGTTTAGTCTCTTTGTCAAATTATTCATACTTTTGGATTCAATGCTATCCTGTAGTCTGAGCTCCATTACTTTTTTTTTTTTTTTTTTTTTTTTAATATAACACATTACTGAACATCACTAGATTTTATAAGAACCATAAGAAAATAACAATGACATTAATTTAGAAATCACAGTGTCTGTCTAATTTTCTGCCAGCATGATCATCTATATCTATTTCTGACAGTATTTGAGTGAAACAGACTAGACAATATATGCTGAATATGTTCTGGTTTTTACCTCCTTACCTTTCATTATTTTTTTCTTTATCAAACATGTTCAATTTATTAAAAAGGAGCTCAAACCAAACAACAGTAATTTATTACTGGTCCTATCTGCCACAGCTATGGAAAACAGATTATTCTTTTGATTTTGGAAAAATCTTTTATATATTTGATGAGTGTTATCATGAGCTCTCTAAATCTTCTGTTCCTTAAGGTAAGAAGCACCACAATTTTCATTATTTTCTCATACATTACTCATATATTCCATACTTGTCAATGTTTTCCTTGCTTCCATAAAGACTCAATTTTGGCTACATAATGAAGTATTTGAACATTAATTCCAGCTGATATTTTAATGTAGCTCAGTAGAGAAGATAAACAATTTACTTGTCTTGTCTTAATTTCTTAATTCCTATTTAAACATCTTTATTTGATTGTTTTCTTCATAAAAATACGCTATAGTGAAATTCTGGTTCCAAGTAATCTCAGAGCATTTTCTTAAGAACTGCTGTAAAATAATTTTTCTCACCTTGTATTTCTCCAACTTAAATAATTTTATGATTCTCTGTGATTATTCTTATTTTACAGTGTGCCTTTTAAAATATCTCTTTCATTTTCTTCTCAGTCAATTTCACTTAGAGGTCAAGATCTTTTTGAACTCCTGCCCTATGCTTTAGTTTGACAGCCCCAGATGATCATGTGTGAGTCCCTTTTGAATTTTAGACCTTTGTTGCATATCACTCATATTTGTCTCTTGCTGAAAATTCCTCATCTCTCTACAGAGTCTTCATGGGAGTCATTCCATATCACTGGTTAGTCTGTTAATTTTCAGTGTACTTTTTCTACTTCTGCTGGTCAGTGGAATGATAAGGTGTCAAAAGTCTACTATAAAAAGTGTTTTTAAATGCAGTTTATTGAATAGCAAATTTAGTTCTGTTAACTTATGGAGAAAAGTTTGTAAAATAAGTACAAATATCAGCATCAAGCTGCTGAAAAAATTAGCACATCAGTGAAAACTCGAAATCTTTCTATACTGCACAGTTTCATTTTGGTAAGTTTTATGCCACACCTCAAATTTGGAAAGTAGACAGATGCATTCTGTTACTGAGAAGCCTTTTACACACCTGTCCTCATCTGGTCTCCTGGTTTAATGTGCAATTCTACAAGGCTTTTTGTTGGTGAAGAATGTTGACACACTTTTTAAAGATATGATAGTGGGAAGTTATTTAATTGTTCATGAAATTGTCAGTTTGAGTCTCACAATATAAAAACCTGTCAATTCATGCATTTCTACTTGTTTTCACCTTATTGTGAGTTTCCTCCAGAATTCAGTGAAACCACAAGCTTCATTTAACAAAATTTCCTCTGTTTTTCAGTGCCTTGTGGTGAAGCTTCAACTCTGATGGTTGGTTGTTCTGGTTTTGTTGAATCAGTTTTGGTTTTGCTTCTTGAACCACAGATGGTGGACTCCATGGACTGGAACTGTCTTAGCAGCAAAGATGTGGCCTTCACCATTAAACACTACAGTAGTCTGTGGTAATTTAGTCATTATTCTATCCATCATATGCTATTTTTGGTATGTTGGCAGACATGAACATTGATGAAATTCCAAATGACAGGAAGTCATTTCAATTGAGCTCAAGATATTTTCTCTTTTAATTGAAAAATGGCACTGGCAACAAAACACTAGGCTTTCAAAATATGATTAATGATATGATTAATTAAGCAAGATATTTATAGTGCAACATTTTAGCATACAAAAAAAAAAAAAAAAACCAACACAGAACAAAAATGCTCATGACTTGAGAATTGCTTGAGAATTGTGTGTGATTCTGCCATTTTTCAATGTCAGGGGTGCATAAAAGAGGGTGTGCTTTTTAAATGGAAAATGAATGCATTAAGAAAGCAGTAGAAGGAAACATTTTCATAAGTTGAATATACAAGGTTTTATAAAATTCCTTACTACGAATGCCTGAATGACTTAACATTCTTAGTTGCAGTATTACTGCAAAATTAGAGCTAGAGATAGGCAGAGATACATTTTTTTTTTCACCAAGAGATATAAAAACACTAAAAGTTCAAAGTCCAGGGAGAGGACTCACCTCACCTAGCTTCAAATATCTAAAACTGATCATCCACATGCATTACAATTGCCTTGTGCTCACTGTACCACCAGCAGAGGAATATGAAATCTTCAGGATCACAATTTGTCTCATCTTCAGATCTAAAATCTCAGCTCAGGTCAGCTCCCTTTTCTTTTCCATTGACTATAAGGAAATCTGTTATGATCAGCTCAGATTGAAACATTTAAATCTTACAAGCCTAAATTAAGTGATAAATGCTCAAAATTTTGAGAAATGGAAGTTTTGAAGATATTAATGATTTCTTTAAGTCAGTGACAAATCAATAAACATGACAAAGGCTTTTATGAATAATCTGGTAAGTTTTTTGAGCAATGTCTTGACCATAAGCATGCTGACAGGTCCAGTAAGCTCAATTGTAATATAAATTTAATGGAATGACTCAGATAATCGAGGTTCGGATTAACTACTAATTACATGAGATCCAGGGATTCTATCATCTTGTCTGTCTGTCGAATTTCATAAATTATATGGGCTCTGTACACTAAACTTGGTATGCATTGTCACCTAAGCCTATTTAAATTCATTTTGAAGACTTTTGTCATTTCAATTCTGAAAGATACTGGAAAAAGAAGTACTGATTTGTTTGTAAGGTATTTGTAGTTTCAAAGGAGGTAGAGTACAGTGAATTTTTATACTAACCACTTGTCACAAGGTTTACCAGTCTTCCATTGCTTAATTAAGCCAAACGTTTTTAATAGCTGTGAAACTGACTAAACATCAAACTGTCTTAATCCAAAGTCTGCACCTCTGAAGTCTATTCATTATAATTTAAAACTTAATTGAACCGACTTTCCTCAAGTTAACACCTGACAAAATTTTGATAAAATAGTTTTAATTGTGATATAAAATATGTATTTTCTTTAAATAAAGAGTACTATTATTTAGTGACTAGTGACCTTAACACTGTAATGTAGACAAATTTAATAGAGAAATATAATCAGTTTGTCTCAAAGAAAATCTGTGCCATATTATTGATGCTAAGCTGTTAACAAGATTTTCCTAGTGTTAGAAACTGCAAATGGGAATTAAAAACACATCAAAAAAGATGTGAGGTGTCTGTGGATGTAATATTCTGCATCAATGTTATACAACTCAAACATTTTCAAAACACTTTTATTCACATATAGTGGTCACTATAAATTCATGGCAATTGATCTTTCTTTGACAATACAGATCCATAAAGAAAGGTCATTATACATATTGCAGTCATAAAATTCACAAATAGTACTGTAAAAGGTCTTTTGTGGAGCACAAGAAGTAAAAGAGCTTGAGCCTGTGGTGT
The DNA here is from genome assembly GCA_032173965.1 of Sitta carolinensis. Classification (NCBI taxonomy): domain Eukaryota; kingdom Metazoa; phylum Chordata; class Aves; order Passeriformes; family Sittidae; genus Sitta; species Sitta carolinensis. Next base: position 33,161,791 of record CM063283.1, read on the forward strand.
AATGTGGCTGAGGAGAGAGAATCTATTGTTGCCAGTGGTGGTAAATCAGCTGGCATTCCCTAAGGATTTTAGTCTACACCCACAAATATCCCTCTGCAAAAACAAGCTGATTTCCTTTCCAATCCCACATGCTGCTCACCCTGATGCCAGAGCAGTGAGGATATTATTGACTAGGAAAATAGAAAAAGTAAATGCTATTAAGAGCTTCTTTTCTTACAGTTAAATTGATTTTATAGTTAAAATAAACCTGAACTTCCTTTGGAAAACACACACAACTACTTCATGCTTAACAATTCAGCAGTTTATAGCTAACTATCCTGTTCTCAGCTCAGTACTCCAGCAAGTGAAATTATTGTCTTTGTACAAAGATATTTTCCTCAAAATATGTCTTCTTTTTCTTCTCTCTTGACAACAAGGTTTTAGAATTTAATAACATTTCATTTCTCTTTAACACAACATTATGGTTCAGATTATTTTGAATAATCTGAATTTCTTATTGAATTTCTGTTGGGAATATATTTCTAAAAAATTTCGTTAGAATGGGATAGAAATAACAATTTTCTTGCCGGTTTCTAATATGCTTAAAAACTGGGATGCAAAAGACTGGCGACAGCAAAAAACTTCAAATATACCTCAGCATTCTAGAACCTACACACATTTTTCTGTTACCCTCCTTTGTTAGAAATGTGAAGAAGGGAACCATGGAACAAATTGATTAAAAATAGCAGTTAGAAAGTCAAAGAACCAGTCAGAAGAGGTACTAACATACGAAATGCAAACTTTTTTCCTTTGTTATTATTGTTTCACAGATCACTTTTAACTTTATAACTATTGATGACATATTTTTAATACCTTTGGTCTATTCTTTCATCTATTTCACCTAAGCATATGAATAGATATACGTACTTGTGCAGGGTATAACCATGGCTTTTTGACATTGATTAAAATAAACAGTTTTTACTTATTTTTTTGTCAAAGAAAAATTCTCATTACACAAAAATCTCTGAGGCTGAGTAATTCTGATTTAAGAAAAAGAAAAAAAAAGAAAAAAGAAAAAAAAGAAAAGTACATTTTTATCGTTGTATAGCAAACCCAGGCTGCAAAAGCAATTTTATGGAGATATTTTCTTCTTTGATGAGTCCATCTTGACTCGTTCTAGTTAGTTATACAAAAAATTACAGGTTTACCTTTTTTCAAATATATACTATAAATTGAGATACTGTAACTACATTATTCTGCTCATGATCAAAACATAGTTCACCACATTCAACATTTTCCAATATATTTTCATGCAGTTTTACTAAAAGTATAATTTCATATATTGCATGGGAAATCTAAGAAGAAAAGCTCTACATAAAAGTAAGTACAGCTTATATCTTACTATTTAGAGTCGAAATTTCATCTCTGCATAAAATGGAAGCCAGCTTCTGTTGCCTGTAAGAGTCCTGAATAGGAATGTAACCTTTTTTCACTCTTAGAAAAGCAGAAACCTAGCACTAACATAACACTGCTCCTACCACCAATGTTTTCTGATAGTAACTGCATTCATGTTATTATCTAATTTACCCCTTGAACTGTCTTTGTAACATTTAAAAGTCACCATTCTCTCCCGTATATATTCTGCTGTATGGTAGCAATTAAATAGCAAATTGTAACACCTGTTTTATTCACTTCACAGTTTCCAGATGTCATGGAACAGGTGATACAGCAACACAAAAAGTCTATTTTACAACAGAGAAACACTTCAGTGTGCATACCAGTGTGTCTCATCTCACTGCAGCTACACCTCCACAAAAAGGAAGAAAAAAACTCCTACAAGAGTTTGAAGTTTACAACAGCAAAAGTAGACCACAGACAACTGAAAAAGAGTATCCCATTCCTTTAAAGAAGAGCAGAGAAAAGAGAAAGTTCCTGCCTCTCGACCTACCCTGAGAGTGAGTCACACAGCTAAAACACTTAGCGGAAGATCATGGCCAGCAATTCCAAACCCTATTGTCATCTCTTCTCTCCTTTCTGGAAAGACACAGATATGCATCTCTTTTCTTATATATATCTACTAAAGACAGTTAGTTAAGATATTTATTTTTCTTAGTGTTAAATCATTCAGCACACTCGTTTTGCTTTGTTTTATGCTTTAACTAAGGAAGTCTAGGCCATATTTATTATGAAAACAATGGCCACACTGCCATCAGACACATTAGTATGGCACAATGGAATGTGTTGACTCTCAAACCCATTAAGATCTCTAAAAATTACTTAAATTGGCTTTTACCCATCCATCTATCTATACGTACATTTAAACATAACATATACAAAAGCACACTATTTTATGCCTTTTTTTTTTTTTTTTTTTTCTGTCTCAGTTATGAAACTTAGTGTATTTTGTTTTGGAATCTGAAGGCACCCGTTCCCAAAAGCTCTTGTTTTACCACTAGAGGGCCAGTAGATACTAAAATTCTTTAACTTTCCCATTATATAGCTAATGGAGGAAGAATCTAGAGCAGGAGCAAATGTTATTTCTGGCAGTTTGTCATTGCTTTGTTTTCTTTGTTTGCCAGTGGATACTCCTCACAGAATCTGTTTTAGTTGTTATGCCATATAAAAGTATTTGAAAAAACAATTACTTTAGGATATTTACGTATTTTTACTTTTAGGTAAGGCTGTTTTGCAACAATTAGGATAGAATAAATTAAAACTCTTGATGAGGACCATTAAAAATTGATTCAATGCAGAAAGATATCTGATGGAACTTCATGAATCTACCTCAGCAATATATGCTGGAATGATTTTCTAGCACCGGCTAAAGTGCAATTCTGTGTATTTCCACTCAAGCCATCTGCCAATCTTAATACTTATTCCTGAGGGAGGAAATCTTCTAGTGCTGTTTTTCATTTGATTTGCAAGGACATCCTGTTTAGGTACTTATCAAAAGAACAGAAGAATAGATGCCAAATTCCACAAGTGTTGGTTCAGGAAACTAAATGTGTGAGACTAAAGTAACAAGCTGTATTTAAAAGGAGCTGCAGCATTGTTCCTTTATATTTGAAAAATATATGTTGCTGTTTACAGGCCAGATATATTTATGCATGTCTCCACAGTAACTGCTCTGTTTCCTAAACATTAAAGGATTTTGCAAAAAGTTGCTAAACTCCACTGGTTTGATGATTTAGGATAAAATCCAAAAGAACGACTAAACAAGTGAGCTTAGCAAGAAGAAATCATGACTGACTTAAGGCACCAGTTAGCTCAGTTTCCTAAGCAATCATTGACACACAGAGTTCAAAGCCGGAGTGTTTACATACTCAAGATGACTAGAGTTCTGCTACTGTACTTGTTTGGAGATGCTGCCACTGTGTCTGAGCCAAGGTCTTGGTGCTTATCTCATGCTTCAGGCTGTTCAGATCAAGGCAAAGACTGCCTAACTCTCACAAAATGCATATGTTGGAGGGAAAGGTGGAGGGAGGAGGGAGGAAGAGACCACACCTAAAAGCACTCTCGAAGCATTTAGCACAACACAACCACACAGCTATATCCCATGGACTGCCACTTCCAAAACACTGACAGAGAGAAGCTGCAGGTTTTCCCTGAATTATTGGTGTTCATTTCTTCTTCCAAAAAGAGACTGCCTAATTAGCAGTCTGTGCTCAAAGCTGAAATTGTGGTGGGAAGATTGTTGCATTAAATGTTGGGCTACTCTGCAAAACTAGGTCAGTGAGACATACATGAGGGCCTATGCATTGCCCAGTAGTTAATACAGCTGCACTCCCTGGCAGGGAAAGGGGTTCTTTAAATTCCATTTCTTGATTCAAAGACCTTATACTTTCTGCCTTAAAGAGTCATCGGAAAAAATGCCCTAACTTTAATGGAAAGAATTAAAATGCAGGGAGAAAAGGGAGAAACAGGCAAGCAGGGACCTGTCTCAGTGAAAACTGCTGTTTTCTGTGCACCTAGAGTTCCCATTGGCTTCACAGTACAAAATTCACATCCTAGGAAAAAATTTCAACCAACTATTGTGAAGGTTTTATGATCCATATGATTAGGTGACTCTGCCAGCTCTGCTCTCTTTCAGGACCTCTTTCATCAGTAAAGCTCTTATTGATACTGAGGGTAGAAGTTATTTCCCTAAAATGTAAACTGATCCATCTTAGCAACTCACTCTAGGGATCTTTTATAGGCAAAGATCAGGGGTTTGAGAAACAATCCATCTTACCTGGAGTTAGCTACCTATGCTAAGTTAAATAACCTATGCTAAGTTGAATAACCATAAAGGGGTCTGTTTCCTTCTGTTGAATGGAAAGGAGTTAAAGTAGCCTCTCAGAGGAAAAGTTATATCATATGGATACCCAAAATCAAGTGAGCAATAGCACTTAAAATTTCACTGGGAGGTTTGCTTGTATAAGAGTAGCCAGTCTAAATCTCAGACCTCCATTTTTGTTAAATAGCAAAACAATCTGTGAAGTTCTGACCAAAATATTATTTTCTAATAAAATATTTTCTAATGTAAAAAAACCCTAGAGAACAAATCCTGAATTTTTATTCATAGCAAATAAAACTCAGTTGAAGGCACAGATACAAATTTGGAATCTTTTCCTGCTAACAGAGAGAAAAAAGTTTGATTAAAGGTGACCTAATTTACTGTAATTAGCAAGCCATGGATATCTACTGCTTTGAGAAGTACACATCGTAATCATTAATGTAAATCTATGACTAGGAGCTTTCAAATAAACTGTTGAAAAAGGGGACAATAAAGTCTATTCCCAGGTATCCATCAAATATTAGCACCTGAACTTACTTTGTATGCTTCTGTGATACCTCTGTACAGAGAAGCAGGGTGCAAATGTTTTTCTAGTATTAGATTATCTAGTCCTGCATCACTCTTGGTCTACATGTGCTTTTCTAATGCCTTTCTGCTCCTTTGTATGCATCTTGCATAATGCTGGGCTTTGCTTCCTGCTGGAGTTGTTAACCCTGTATGCTTCTCCTTCTTTTCTCTTGATCCAAAGCAACAAAATATTAAATTGCTGGCCAAAAGCCCATGTGTGGCTAAAAAGAATTTAGTGGGGCTTGCCTATTAATGAAGAAAAGACTGTTTTAAACCTGAAAAAGAATGTATTTGAAAATGAAAACAAAACTCACAAACAAACAAAAAAAGCACCACCAACAAAGAAACAGTGAAACAAACAAAAACTAAACACAACACACACACACACACACACACACACACACACACACACACACACACACACACAAAACCAAAATCCAAGTTAGGGGATTCATATGGAAGGGAAATCAAAAAGTGAACACTGTTAAAGTTGTGGCTCAGATGAATGACTGCCAGGAAATTGAGAGTTAAGGATGACAGCTCCATTACAAGCTCATGCTGTTGTTCCTGTCTGTGAGTTCTCACAGACACTGGAGAAAACTTTATAATCTGAACTGTTTTGAGTTTGTTCACTGGAGTTCCTGATGCAACCATTTATGTGGCTTTCCTCTGTATGAACATACTCCATTCATGAACTCCAGGCTTACAGTGACCCATTTTGAAATGCTACATTAGCTGTTGGAAGAACTAGTTCATCACAAAAACTGATCATGAACCCCAGAACAGCTCCTCAGTCATATCTTGCAGCACGAAAATAACTTTTTTTTATTTTCTAACGTGAGTCTTTTTTCATGTTCATTTTTAAAAAGGAAGATTGACTGCAAGAGTATTTTACTAAGAAATTCTGTCTGATTTGGTGATGTAAACTCAGTCAGGAGGGACATTTTCCAACAAAGCAGTGCTTATTTGCTCAAACGCCTAAGCTGTCATAAAGATGTTTTAAAAATTACTGACTGAATTTCAACAAGAAAGTAAATTTGGCAGGGCTATCAGTTCATAGGCATGAAAGATCAACACATCCATCTAGTCTATCACTTGATGCTTTGGAGGCAGAAAAACAGGTTTATCTATCCTTTGACAAGGAAACAAATCAGCCCAGCATTAGAGCCAAATGAGCTTTAGCTAAGCAGTTTATAGGACTTTTCCAGAAACTTACTTGCGTGAGTAGATACATAGGAAATGAAGGCCAGAAAGGATTAAATCCAAGACAACACTAGTAAAAAATCACTGCAACCATCCTGGGGAAACCAGGAAAAGATATCAATATACCACACTCTCACTTATATCAACATCAATTTCCTTTTTTCTTTCTTTTTCTTTTTCTTTCTTCTTCCCACTCTCTCATTCTCTTAAGACTATTAAAATTCAAAGAATTAATTTATAACCGTGCCGGCATTCCTGTGCATCCTGACGCTGGTTGCTATCAATTGGCCCTTTATGGCTCTCAGTGGAGGCCGGATGTTTGCAGTTGCTGGCAGCTGTTGTTGGAGGCCCCAGAACAGCTGATGGGCTGGCAGCCGGCACACAGGAGCAGCCCGGAGCCTGGGAAAGCGCCCGGCGCTCCATGCGCTCGCCTCTGATGGGTAATTAGCTTAGTACATGTGAGATTAGAGCACTAGCACGGGAGATAGGGCATCTGACCCGCTTTCCAAAAGTCATCAGAAATTAGAAATGGTAGTTCTTTCACAAGAAATGTTAAGAATTTTATGAATGGAATTGGTTGGCTTTTTTTACCAAAGAAACCCTGCTAGAAGCTGATCTCCTTTTAGTGTTTATTTAAACAAATGGTTATTGCGTTATGCTTTCTTTCTGCAATGAAATGTTTTATTTTAAATATTGTTTAAAAATAAATTTATGTGTGCTTGTCTCTGAAATTTGTGGGTGCTACAAATTTTCAGGCGTAACTTGTTGTACCAGCTAATCATCTGTGATTTTTTTATTTGTTTGGTTCTTTTTTCTTTCTTCCTTTGTTTGTTTGTTTTGATTTGCTCTTGTTTTCTTTTGTTTTGTTTTTGGAAGAGGGAGTAATTTTCAAGTGGTTAACTCCCATTTCTTAATGATTTGATCTAAAAAAAAAAAGCCAGAGCAAAAAAAGTTCTTTATAAAAGTAGAATTTAGGCTTCCTTTTTTTTTACTTTCATTCATCATATTGACAAGATCAGACCCAAAGCCAGATGAGATCAAATTAAGTCCTCTGTGACCTAAGGGGATCTGTTGTAATATTCAAGATGTATCTGTATGCATGGGGGTGGGTATTTGTGTGTGTGTGTGTGTTAGAGCATACCACATCCTTTTTCATATCCTGCATTTAGACTCGAGTTCTTTAAGGATCATGAAGTTCTTGGAAATTCTGATCTAAGCATGGCAATAAAACAGTCTCATCCAGCTGTGACACTAACTCCCTCTATGCTCTGGCGATGTTTTCATGGCTTTCTGCAAAAATCATGAAAATTATTATCTACTTCACAGAATTTTTGATGGAAAAATAAAATTATGTTTTGAACATGCTTAGAAGAAAAAATATTTTCATAACTCCAAATCCAGTGTCACTGTTCTTACCAGAAGTTTGCATTCTAAACCAATTTGGATTTCATAAGTCACAGTTTAAAAATCTTGGCAGATGCAACCCCTAGAGGCAGTGCTCTACTTGTGTTTGGACTTGAGAATTGCTACCTGTGGTGTATGTTATCCCTAATATCTGCACCTGCAGAAACCGCAAGTTTTTCTTTTGAGTGAAAAGATGCAAAAATGTATTTTAACAGATATAAGACTCCACAGAGGATATGGATGAGCATTCTCCTCTTCTGTTTTAGCTCACTGTATTTTCAATTAACAGTGACATTTGATGTTGGGGCACCCCTTGAGAGAATAAAATAGAAATGTAAAAGAAGAAACCCAGGCTTAGAAAAAAAAAAAATCACAGGAAAGAGAAAGGATATATATTGTAGTTAATTTTTACTATTTACTTCCCCTGGGAATTTGCAACTTGCAAAGGAGAAACTCTTGGCTTCCTCTGTGCTTGAAAGTCAGCTACACACACCTGTGGTAGAGAAATACATAGGAAACTAAATTTTAAAGAAAGACGTCTGAAACATTGCATTCATAAAGAGGTTTAGGGGATGGGCAGCACTCAGGTTCCTAGTAGTTTCTGTTCATTTCCAGTCAAAACCAGCTGAGAAGAGCAAGTTAAACTCAGGACAACTATGGAAGTGAGCAAGTTAGTCTCTTGGTCTGGTCTCCTCAAGATGAATTCTTGGGCCTGAGATTACTGCTTCCATACGAGAAAGAGGAGGAGGGGATATGATGAACAGAGACACGGGGACAGACAAGGGGACAAGGGATGGGAGACAGAAAAAGTGAAGCAGAGCACTATATATTTTGGTAGTGACTAGCATTCATTTTCATTAATTTCTGAATATTATCATCATGCTGAACTGTTAAAAAAACAAAAAAACAAACAAACAAAAAAAAAACCCCAAACCAAAACAAACACACAGTTCCAAAGGGATTTATCATCTTAGAGTATCAAAAACTGATGAGACTTCATGCTGTGTCTCTAAAGCCAGTTTAAAATATATGGCCGTTCATAAGTATAAAAAGCCATGAGGGAAAAATAAAAAGAGGTGACAAGAGAAATTAGCTTCTTTTCTATTCGTTGTCTCAGTGCAGGAGAGTTACAAGACAAAATGTCCATGATTTAACTTGCTCACAGTTTAACTAGTCTGCTTAACTAATCTGACAGTAAAGACCATCCTGTTCCTGCAAGTACGCTGATTTCAGAATAGCCCCCATTGTCATCCCAGATGTGTTGCAGTGATCTTGTGACCTTTTCACAAGGTAAAAGAAGGAAGTGAAGAAGAGTTTATTTTCTAAACCACAAATTGGACACACAGTTAACTGAATGTAACTTCAAGTACCTGAAGCAGGATGATATATGTGAGTTTTATGCTATCTCCAAAGGGGGCTTGTGTGAGCCAATTTATCTTATCCTGAAGCAAGAGTGCTTTGTAGAATAACGTCCCATTTTACCCATTTCTCTCAATTGGATGTAAGTAGAGGTGTAGGCATATGCACCAGAGATGCCTTAAGTTAAGGGAATGAAATCATTCCCTGAACTGCCCCCCCCAACATCTTTCCTGTCACTCTTCCTGAAAGTTATTCCATGACCTTCACTACAACTTCAGACCAACAGTGACCAAAACACTCCATTACACGAGCTATGCTAAATTACAAGAACTTTACAATTCACTCCACCCATCCTGTTTACAGGCCTCAGTATGGAAAGTGATGAAAAATATTGTCATGAGCTTAATGTGACAGGAAAGGGAAGAAATATTTGCTGCTTCTTGTCACTGCTGAAGGGAATGTGCCCACATCAGTGCTTGGGCTGGTGAGATACCGTTTCTAATTTTTCATTCAATTGCTCACAGATGCAATTCCTCTGCCAGGAGGAACAGTTTATAAAAAGAAGGGGTTTATGCTATTTCTTTCCAGTTCAACCAATACTTCCAAGAATCCCATTCCTTATCAATTGTCAGAGCAGGCTGAATACTCAGATGAAAGGTAGAGAGGAAATATTAAATATGCTTATGATTGATTATAAAAAATATTCAATACACCAAGGTAGATAATTCCACTGGTCAACTAAGAGAACCCTCATACATCTAGGGCAAAATTGGGGCATTGCAAGAAATGATTTTTAAATGATAAATGAGTCTCAGCAAAAACACACATGCTATCTTATTTGGAAAACAATGAAATATTTATGGGTTTTTTGTTGAAAATTTCAACATTTTCTGGTGTCATTTTTATTCTCTCATATTGATAAAACAGATTCCCCCCCCCCAAGTTGATTACTATTTGTCTCTCAACAACATATGTTTAAAATGAGAAATTCTTCTCCCATGTCCTTTAAAATATTCTTTTAAACTGAAGTAAGAAACAAAAAGTCCTTAAATGAATGCTACAAAACACCACTAATATAAATCAGAGAACAGCAAGGACAATGTTGATTGATAGGAAGAGCACTGATTCACCTGTGAGTATATGTACAGGGGTGGATGTGTGTTCACAAAAGTATGGAAAGAATTTATTCAGTAAAGGATAGAAAGCCATTTACAATGGCTTTTCTGTCAAATTCCTTAAAAATTTACTGTGAATTGTGTAAATGGAAGTGAGATTTTTGGACTGTTTAGCAATGCTTACACAGTAGGTGTTTTTCCTTAAGAGTTACCAAATATTAAATAGAATAAATTTGTAAAAGAATCCTCTATAATAAATATAGTACTTCTTCAGTGTACCAAAAAAGGGCAAGGGAATATACCAATCAAAATAAGCTCAGTATTTGCAATATATATTTTTGTAGGGTTTTTTTTTTTAATTAAATTTCAAGCACTTGACAAATTTGCAATAAATTCTGTATGGATTATTTCAATTTTTTTGCAATTACCTAGAACCTGTACAAGTTACCTGAATTAAACAGGAATAAGGAGACTTAGAAACATCCAGAATAAAATAATAAAAATCTATCTCATCAACAGAATAGATATAGAAGAACATGACATGACAATTTAAGGAAACAAAAAACAACAGGAGTTGGTTTAAAATAAGGTCTTTGGATATCATGATGGAATTTAAATTTACATTTCTGGTTCCTAACTCCTAATATTTTGATTCCAGGCCACAACTACCTTTTGAAGTGTGGAAAGTCATGATTTCCACTGAAAGGTATCAAAAGGATATTAACTATCAAGTTAACTATCAAGAGGATAGTTTACGAAGTTATAGGAAAAATGTCTAAAACCTAATCTAACCTTGACTCAACAATAAACTTCACTTTGCCTTGAGACCAAGCCTCTCCTAGACACAAAAACTACCACAGTGGGTCACTTAGTTATATCAAATAGTACAGTTTAAGGTGATAAAGCAGGAATTCATTATTACTGCTTAAATTTTCATTAGAATGAGTAGCAAGGAACTCTAAAAGTATCAGCTTCTCTCATTGGTGGAACAAGTAATTCAACTTACATTGATATTTTCCTGAATTAAGAATTATAAGCCTCCTACTTCAGTTATTTTATTCTTTATGAATTTTTATTATTTGAGCTCAAATTTTCTAAAATTGATTTTCTCTGGGGTTGATTATGCTAAGAAAATTTCAACAATAATGGTTCTCTTCAAGATATTAACATTTGTCTTTATAAGTTCAACATCTTTTTTTTTGTACAAAAACTTGCTTATATATATATATAAAATTACTAAATTAGTAATGCTCAGTCGCTAACACTACAAAGTAGGCTTTTTAGCCACTTGAGGTGGACCAAACATATTTGCGCTGTCAGTGGCTTAATACAAATAATCAAATAGGGATATAAATGAGAATTAATCTAATTTTTATATCATGTTCATTATCATAACGTGTGTTTTGAATTACTCTGCAGGACTACTAAATCTTTTTATTAAAAGTTGAATTTCTAGGCAAGGAATTTAATCTCATTTATCTATTCTCAATGTTCGAAGATTTCATGCTTACATTAATCCTTCCCAGTAGAATATGTTACAATGAGGTAATCATTGAGAAGTTTCTATCTAAGACACCAGTGCACTGGGTCTCTCAATTTTTATTAGTACACAAAACCCCTATCAAAGTAATTTTATCGGGAAGACTGTAAAGTGTCTCTGAGTAGAAATTTAAATGTGAGGGCTGGATCAAATAGAGCTCAGTGGCAAAATGAGTTCTATTAGAAACTTTGGAGTTGACAAAAAAGTAAATTTTGGGGGAAAAGGAAGAGAACAAAACCAGAGTATTTAGACTATCTGATTTTTCTTACTAGTAAAAAAATTTTTTTTTGGAAGATAGCTGTAGTACTTACATTCAATACTGGAATTGCATTAAGTTTTAACTTTTCTTATGTTCCCTATTTTTTTTATTCTATTGGTATATTATTAATTATTTATTATTTAATATTGATGTTTTGTTTTGCTGTTCCCCATGTGTACCCCCAAATTTTTTATGTAATATATTTTAATTTAAAACTTCTTTGTCTTTTATTTTACATTTTATATAAAAACTTTCACTGTCAAACATTCCTTAATTTTAGGTGATATATTCTGAAGTATTAAAATTCCATTCTTCAAGAACTGATTATACATGAAACTTTAAAGATTGACATCAAATCGCAAGTGATTTCTGAATATTCCTATTTTCAGTAGCTAAAAATTCTGGTCTCCAGACAACACTGTGAAAGACTCTCCAGTTAAATGGTGTGCTACTGAGTGCTGACAGCTAATTTTTATATGCCTAAATTGAGGTGACTATGATCACTTCAAACATGATTTTCAGAAACTTAAACTGATCTGAAAATGGAAATTCTTTTGGTTGGGAGAATCTCCAAAACATTTATATATTTAGTTCTCATAATTTCATCACGTGATTTCAAAGCTGTATTACTTGTAATTTTAAACCATATGTATAGATATATAGACATCTGTAAGACCTGTAAGTTTTCACAGATATAACTTGGTTTCTAACTTCTTCCTCTTCAAAACAAAGGTGGATATACACTTAAGTATATCCATTTTAAAAACAAGATTTTTTTTTTCCTACATGAAACCATAATGAGATGAAGGCTAGGAATTGTTATTTTTAAGTAGATAAAATATAACAATTAAATATACAAAATATAGTAAAAAAATAACAATTACAAATACATTTGGGGTTGGCCCATAGCAAACTAAAATGTCTGGTATAATAGAGGGAGGGAAATCCATTGCTTCATTTCCCACTAGTTTGAAAACTGTCAGCTGGTTGATAGCCCTGTTTAAAAAATAGCTGACATGAAACACACTGCAGCCTCCGAAAATGTTTTTACACTGTTCACAACTGTAAGCACAATCTCCCTCTCAACATATAAGCCTTCATGCAGAACAAAGCTGCTGTGGCTGCTGCTTTTACACAATTCAAATGTTTGATGTGACAGACTTGGCATAAGCCTATGTCTCATTAACATCAAAGGCCCTCAAATAAAACACCATTAGTGTTGTTTGGGATTTTCATGAGCTGTGCATATAAATACACATCTCTTACACTGTCATAGCTGTATTATCCTACAACATTAATGATGACTCTGGGACACAGAACTCTGATTCAGAGCTAGGTTTTGAATCTCCCACATTCAACCCACGGATTCTGGAAAGTGGGTTGGTGCCCAGTGTTTTATTTAGAAGCATTTAAAAAAGAAAAGAAACGTAAGATTTGCAACTGGGTTTTGCAGACTGTACTAACATCTTCCATATGTGACTACCTTGCTATCTCCCTCTATCAGTGCCTTCCAGGCCTCATATCTGACTGTAACACATCTAATTTCCCAGTTTAGATGTGCATCCATTCAAACACTCTGAGTGAAACCATTACTTGGAGAGAAATGGTTCAGAATGGACTTTAAAGCTTTCAATTTTATATAATAAAGCTGTTTAAAGAGAAAAATTCAAATGTATTTACTTTGTTTGAACCTGCTTCTAAATCTATCAAATACTCATACGTTTCTAAAATTATTCTTTTTATTTTTTTTTTTTTGCTGTTTGATTAAATGAAGCAACTAACTAGTTCAGAATTTCTTGAAGATGTGATAATATTGAAGCTTGCCTGTAGTACATGCCCTAAAAACTTATAAATCAGCTTATGAAAATTGTGGCAATGTTTTGAAAAAAAGTGAGCCAATGTTTTGAAAAAAAGTGAGCCAACATATTAAATAGGTTTTTTAGTTTAAATTTATTTCATTTTAATTTCTATCGCTTGTTGCCAGTTCTAATTTTCTTTAGGAAAACTCAGGACAGAGGAGATGCCATAAACTTAGCAAGTTATCAGCTCACTATAATTCACTGAAGCTTCCCATTCTTCTGGAAGGACTAATCACTTTTGTGCTGTTGTCCTAGTGAATGCAGATTGTTTAAAGCACATAGTTGTTGCCAACAGAATTCACAGTTAATATCATTAAAAACAAATTGAATGAGCATGTACAGTAAAAAGAATACAAAATAACCATTGGGGAAGTGAAAACAGACACATGGCCTTGAAGAGATCTCTCTTACTTCCAGCTGACTGAGGCAGAGGTTTTGACTTTAATAATTACATTTTTTTTCCTCTATGATAAATTTACCCTGTATGATGAACTGCTTTTGGCTAAAGTTTAATGTGTTATATTACATATGGGCCTATAAAAATTTCAGGCACATTACATTGGAACAAATATATCAAGTAAGCTTGTGTATATATATATATATATATATATATATATCCCATACATACATACACATACACATACACATACACATATACATACATATACATAATACTATATAACATAATACATATTATATAGTATATATAGTTTTGTGTATTATATATATATATATATATATATATATATATATATATATATATAAAATATATATATATATATATATACCTGGAATTCTAAAAGCTCATATATATATATGAGCTTTTAGAATTCCAGGTAAGAAATTTTTTACCATGACATCATTGTTCGATTTTAATCGAGATTATGTATTTATCACGAAACTGTAAATTAGGTTTCAAAAAGATGAGTTACCTAATATTTTAAGTACTTTTGCTTCCAATAGTGATTTTCATTTAAAGTTATATAAGAAAGTTTAAACAAACAACAGGCCTGCAGTTAGAAATAGTTACACACAAAAACACCTTGTAAATACTGCTTGTGATATTCCCTTTAACACATTCTTGAATCTCCTCATTCCCACTGGAATTTGAGAGTGTTTGCCATGGACATGTCCTTAGTAGGTTCTATATGAGAGACAGAGGAAAAAAGTTGTATGCAAATGGCTTGTTCTTAAATGTATATGATGCTGGCATTCCCATGTGTATGCAAAAGAAAATATGTTTGCTCTTTCTCAATTTATACTTTTTTCAAAATCATAAATTGCTGATTTTGCAAATAAAGTTTGCAAGAGTGCTTTTTGATACAAAGTAATTTCTTTGCAATATATCTAAATAAATGTGACTTTCGACAAAACTATTTCATTGAGAAATAATTCTTGAGAGCAATATGTAGTCAAGCAAAGCAGCTTAAAATTATTAACAAGTCAATGATCCAGTTGAATAAACTGATAGACATACTCTAGCAAACTAACTTACTCAATTATAAAACTGCATGCACAAAATATCTTTAAAGACTTCCTAAAGTTCTTTACTTAGATATTAAATAACATTTTCTACAATGTTTTCTCATTGGTGCTATAAGGTGCAGTTTTACCCTGTCCCTTCCTAATATCAAGCCCACCACAGGTCTCAATTCCTTCAGTAATTTTAACATGTAAAGCAATCAGCACTTTCCCAGATTGCTAACATGATACAGAACATCATAGGTACTACTAAGATTCAGACACTGGCCTTGCAATTGTTATTTTGTTGTAACTCAGCTGCTGCTTATAACCTCAGAATTGGCACAGTCATATTTGATGGTGATTATTTGTCATAGCCTAATGAGATACTGGGTGATATTTCCTGTCAAAGTAGAGAATATTTCTGAATTCCACAAAAGTGTTAACTTGTGTTATTCAAAATGGCATATTGTAATAATTATAAACTAAGAGTATTGCTGCTACAAGTCAATTCCCAAATCAAATGAAAAACATTGAAGCAGAATAGAATATTCTGAGAAACAAATATGGTAATGCAGTGTCTTTGTCAATCATCTGAACCAGATGATGGTAGCTCCAGTTATGACTGTTGCTGAACTGTATGTCTATTCTAAGTAGAGTGCAGATAAAAACCCCAGAAAACTGGCAAACAAATTAGCTGCTTTTTATGCTGCTAAACAGGAAACACTAGTTATAAGTCATAAAAAGTGATGAGAAGGAGAAAAGCTTTTATTAGTAGGGAAAATTTTAGAAAGTTCTGTAAGACATTAAAAAAAACCCAACTTTATCCACCACCATACTCTACGCCACTCTGCAACAAATATGGTCAAGTCCTTTTGTCTAATCAAAAGGAAACACTGGAGCTTTTGGCAGTTTGCCAACATATTCTTCTTTACGCAACATGGAATGAAACTTTGCCCATCTAAAAGCATCTAGTGGTAACTGTAAAAGGTGTTATTAAGGCTCTTAACAGCTGTTGCAAAGCAAGGCAGGACCCACTAAGGTCTCTCCAGATGAAATCATAGGCATCATCTCCTAAATCAGAATATCCATGCAGACTTTTTCTGTAAAGTGGGATACAGAAAAAGTCATGCAACCATCGTACACCTTTACAAGGAGAAGGTTGCTCCATGACAGCATACATCATTTGTTTTAGGTGTGGGATAAATTACTGTTTGGCTAATACAGCAAAAATGCTTTTAAAAAATCCTTCAAGAAAGTCAAAGCTGTTTGTGATTTCTAGAGCCAATAGTACATGTAAGTCTATGCCAACTGTTTGTCTTTCTAGCCAAACTAAAGTATTTACCAAAGTTATCTTTAGATACTCCTGAAAAGATCTGCTGTCCACACAAATTTGTAAGTATTCTTGATATTTTTTTCATTATGGCAAGATGGTAGGGGCTTCAATGTATATGGAATGGCATAATCTTTCAAGATACTTCTGCCAACTGTTATGCCTTAATTGAACACACACAATATGATGTCCAGCACATGGCTGACTCTTATGATTGCAGTACCAAGCACTTCAGATTGAACATGACTCATAAAAACCTCAGAAATCCTTCTCCAACCTTATTACAATGAAAAGAATTTGAGGAAAAAACATGTGCAGCGTCAATGAAACTTTGAAAGTCATGAAAAAGTTTTGCATCATAATGTTTCTGTCTATCATGACTAATGATACATAACTTAGATATACAAACCCACAATCATCTTTTGAGAGACCAAAACACCAGCCCTAGGCAGAAAGAGACACCTAACTGGAATGATTTCTTCACAATTAAATGGAAAATGGTAGAATAAATCAATAGGACTTGCCATGATTATTGTTTATAGCAATAGAAATGACATTTTTACCAAATATGTTTTATAACTGCTTTGAAAAAAAAATAAACAAGTACAATGACAAGCAAACAAGCAAATGGGTCAAAAAAGGCTGCCTGCCTTTTAACTCATGGGGATATCCAAAAGTATTGTCCTAATATTACTGGCTATGGTAAATTAAAAACTTTTATGTACTCCTTTCAGGAGGTTCTGGAAAATTTCCCCTCCATATTTCCCTGGATTTGTTTTGAATTTTGCTGCATATCCATTAAGCAATTCCTTCTTCAAATACTCAATGTGGGTAAAAACTTTCATTTCATTCACTGTAGGAGTATATTCTGTGGAAAACCATTTTATTTGAAATATCTTCTATAAGAACATGTAAAATTGCTGGTGAATTGGTAGAAAATAAAGTATTTAGGAAAATAAGAAAGTACTGTTTTAATTATTAGGAAAATAAGAAAGTACTATATTTTAAACAGATTAAATTATTTCCTTGTGAGAAAAAGAATTAATCTTTTCAAAAAGATTCTGGAGATAGACTGAAGCTTTTTTCTTTATTTTTTTTTAATCTTATCTTTATATAGTTCATAAACATTAAATGCAAACCCAATTTTCAAAGAGTTCTTAAATTAATGCTAAAGTATAGATACACTGCAAAAACAATTAAAAAAACATTCAAGCCCCAAAGAAAATATTTGCCTTTGGTAAGTCAGTACAAAAGCATTGCTTGTGTAAAAGAAATCTTGAAACTTAGATGGTGGAATATGGATGTTTCAAGAGAACAAAGTGCTGTCTTACTGAATTCATGCTAGAGTCAGGCAAAGAATGACAAAGAAATATTATGACAGATTATGCCATGAGCTGTTCATTTCCTGTTACCAAGGAAGAGGCAGTAGCCAAAATATTTCAGCCTTCTGGCCTTTATTGTACATCTGCTGTTATATTGTTGTTTAGCACGCCAAGTTCTCATTGACCAGACACTTAGCATAGTTGTTCCTCCAAAAATCATAGTTGGTAAGAGATGTTTTAAAATGCACATTATGTTATTTTGAGGTTGGGTTTTTTTAGATAACTTAAGAGCAATCAGGTGCAGACTATAGATATACAGCCATAAGATAATGTACATTTCTTCTGAGAATAGGCAAATTTGACTGCAATGAGAAAAATTATTTGCTTAACTTGTACAATTTATATTAGAGATATATTTCTCCAATTTTCATTACGTGATTCAGTTTTCATAAAACAAATGTATTTGTGCCAAGACAGAGATGAATTTTCTTTGCAGCTAATGTGAGCTCTTGCCCAACACACTACAGAATTCAGAAAACATTAAATACGTTTCAGAGTTATTGCATAAAACCCCAGATATGACACAATACAGAGATACTAAGGAGGAACATATTTATTAGATTACTGTTTAAAAGAATATGGGTTTTACATCACTTTTTAAAAATATACTAAAAGACAGGGTAAATAGGAAATACACACAAAACTACAGCCTCTTTTATAATAAAATCTTTCCAATTTCTATAACTCTGCACTTCTTTCTCATTTGATATAATAATACTGTTCATTTCATTTCTTGAGGGCTTTAGTGGTATTTTTTGTAGCTAAGGGGTTGTTTTCAATGGATTAAAAATTGGAGATGTTTTTGAAATGAAAGAATGGGCTTTGTTCCCTTTGGTGACACAAAGTAATCCATGAAATGAGTAAACAAATACAATTTTAAAGGTTCTTCCCTATTGCTTCCAAAATTTCTGAAAATAAGTACTTACACTATCCTGCCAATGGAAAAAAGAACAAAAAAGTAAAAAGAAACTAAAAGAACAATACACTAAACATTCATCTAATTAAAGAGAGCTATCTATTTCAAAGCTGAAATAAGAATATGATCATTTGAATATTTAACTTAAATTTATTTCATTGAAGTCTGAACTTTTTTTTCCAAAATAAGATATACAGATCTTGTAAATAATAGGAAGCAACATAGACAAAGGTATGCATGAGATTTTTTTCCTAGGAAGAAAGAAGGACAGAATGGTAAAGCAAACAAAGGCCATAAATCAGATGATAAAAAATGCACAGTGTTAAAGAATGATTTCCTGTTTGGGAAGGAAGAATAACTAAAATAACATGCCCTCAGCTTTCACTACCTGTAGCAGGAACGAGTTCAAAGAAATAGCTAAGCAATCAAAGGTTAAAAGGAAGCACCCGATCTCATCTGTCAGAATCTTTTTTAACTTTTTTGATGGAGATATGCCACATTTACATTTCTCTTTAATTCCAGAAGAAAAGGGAACAATTAGAAGGTTCTTCATTTTCTGTTTGTTGACACTGAAATAAGCTAATAAATCTTTCTTTAATCTCTGTAATGCTAATAACTTTTGTCACAGTTCTATAGAGAGTGCTTAGAATGAAAAAAAAAAAAAATGCTTAAATATCCCTCAAAACCCCAACCAAAGAAAAATATCTCCAAACCCAAGCCCTTTATCTTTGCCAGTAACATTTTCTCTTCCAAGGAAAATAACAAACTTAATTGGGCTGCTGTTTAAAATGTATGCACAAATATATACTAGAATGGTAAAGCTCTCTTTACATAGCATGCAAAGGAATCTTTGCTTAGCTTATTGTTTTTCGCATTTCTCTCAGATACCTGGAATCACCAGACATTTCTGGCATGTCTGTTTTCATGACTACTAACATATTCTATTTCATTGCTGTTGTCTCTATTGAGATCACTTGTTTTACATCCTGTTCAGCTGTACACATCGTTCAGATTAACAACCTGTTTTGGGGAAATTCAGACATCACCATTCCCAAGTAATCATAATATACCCTTTTGCTAAATTATGTAATCTTCTCAACTTCATTGTCTTAAATACTAGAGACAAAGGAACTCTTTCTTTCACATTAGAAAAGTGTTTTGTGTTCCTCTCTGCATGTATTTTTATATTTGTGTGTGTACTTTAATTCAAAACAGAGAACATCTGTTGAAAAAAATTGTGTTCTCCTAGCTTTTCAAATGGACTTTTGCTGTTACTAAACACTTTAAAATATATAACTAGTCACTGTTGAAATTGTACATTGGAAGTATTAAGAGCCATAGCTTGATCTGAGACAAATGAAACTATTTTATTATATTTATCTGTAATTTCTTTCCTCAGAAAGAACCAGATACTCCTCTGCAGAATCTGTGAACACTTGAGGACTAAAAGGAGACAGGGAACACATATATTTTGAATTTTCCTAAAAGCCCAATCTTAAATCTGATCCAATCTAACTGAAAAGACAGTTTCTTTTGATGTGTTGAGATATCTGTGATCTCTCTTGGTTGCCTATCATTTAGTGAACTGTATCTGACTTCACCAGATTAAGGTAAATTCAATTCTGCTTTTAATAGAGATTTTATAATGAAAAGTCCCTGGAATCTTCCAACTTTTCCAGTATTATTTACTGCAACATCCATGCATAAAAATGCATCTCTTCCAAAGGCAGCCTGCAGAAACTGTGAAAACTTGATCAATAGAAATAAAGTGTTGTGGAGGAAAAATGTGGAACTGCCCCTCTGTGTAGGTAATTATCACATCCTTTTAATGCATCTCAAGAAGATGCTGCGTTTCCCAGTCCTGCTGAGTGTGCTGTAAGGTGTGCCCTGACAGAATGATCCCCAAGAGCATCCCTTGCCAGGAAGTCACTGCTTTCTGAGCACGCAGGCAGCGAGTGGCCTCATGACTTGGAAAGTGCATGAAGAAAAGAGAGGTGAAGACCAGGCTGCTCTTGCTGCCAGCACTGTTTTATCTGGCTCATGAGATCCCCCCAGCAGGGTGCATGGAACCTCTGAAGCGGACCAGAGGCTATATGAATCTCTTGTATAGGACAGCTATGCCTCCCTCACGTGTCACCTATTGAAGGTACATATACAGAAACAAGGTGTACTTTGTCTCATGCATGTTAAAGAGGAAGATTACAGAGAGGGAATATGTCTTTTACAGGGGTTTTGTAAACTGTTCTTTATCACTCCAAATGCCTTTTGTCAGAATAATGCTATCTAAGGCCCCCTACACATTTGATGAAGAGGCAGCCTCCAGAGAGACTTTGACTGTATGAAGACTGAATCCTTCCTTCTGTTTCCTCCTGAGCAGCTGAAGATTTAGTGAAACTACAAAATCGATTTCAGTATTAAGAGAAAGTTCTCAGAACTAGGAAAATTCTGACTCTGCACTTATTCCAAATTTTATGGAACTATATGCTGCAGAGGGAAGCTAAATCATGTAAAGTGAATTATGAAAATTCTGATACTTTAGCAGTGATCTTCATAAACAAATGGAAACATAAATGAATCCACAAAATACAACACCCAAATATTTTTAAAATATTTTCTGAATAGTAGTAGTACTTAATCACTAATTTTCTGGATCACAAAATCACAGAATCACAGAATGAATAAGCTTGGAAAGGAGCAGCTTTTGCACTGATTGTAAAAATAGAATATTTTGAATTCAAGCCTTAAACATTTAAAGAAAAGACAAGAAGTGACTAATAATTTTTTGAAGTAGTTCTTTAAAACTCCATTTCCAAACAGGGACACACTAGTCAGCAGCACTATACCCTGCCAGAAGAAGTCTGAAAGAAAGTGAGACATAGCCATTTGGAGATGTGCCCCAAATGTGCCCATACACCTTATTTTCAGCACTGTCTATTTTCAATTCAGGGCACAGAGTAGCCTTTTGGAGCATTTAGGTTAGTTGTGTTAGATTACATTTTGGAGCATTTAGATTATTTTTGGTCATTTGTTCTTACCCAAGTAAGCACAACTGCAAAAAGTGCTAATTACAATGTCTTATTTCCATTTAAAAATAATTACACCCGAAACTGAAAATGTATACAACTACTTAGGAGCCGTCAAATCTCATAGAGATAGTATTTATGGTTTGTTTGAATACTTAAGAAAGCAGCAATAAACTGCAAGAAGAACATTTAAAGCCCCCAAACCAACACATCAACCGAACACACAACATTCCTGTGCAAAGCAAATTGGTCTTTTCTCATTTTTGTTTACAATCAGCTCTTCATAGACTAAACTCCAGTAATTGTGCAGTTTCTGATGTCCTCTCTTTATATACAAATAGTGCATTCACTATAAACACAATGAGGGAGGTAAGAAATAGAACCTCACAATCAGACCCTGAAAAACTGACCTCTTACATTAAGAGCTGGTTGATAAGGAAAACTGGTGGGGTGACAAAAGGTAAGAGTAGCTTACAACACTAATGATTTAAGCAAAAAAATATCAGCTTACTCTCTCTGATTTCTGCAATACTGAGGCTTACAAAGATTTCGTTTTCAGCCAGAGACAGAAGCTCATTTAGAGGGAAGTTTTGCAAGAAACATTTTCTGTTTGCATATGTAATTGATAAGTACCCTACAGTACTAAACAGGATCACTTCGGCTTTAACTTAGGTTTCAGTGTTTACAAAGCTTCCAGAGTGCTTCCTATGAACTACAAAAGCTGTTTTTATTCCATAACTTTCTACTACACAAGTTTTTTAAGAGTTGAGTACACAGAAACATGACTTTAAATCTTCCCATAATTTAGTAATATGCAAATAGATTAGTAATATTATTTAAGCTTAATTTCCCAATATTCAAGCAAATAAAAACAGAAACTTTTGAAAATGGATCACCAAATATCTACTGCCTCTTAGGAAGATACATGTCAGATATGCAGTAACATTGGCATGTTTTATTTTCAGGTTTAGGACTTAGGTGGTCATTTGAGGCCATTGTCAAAGCAGAAGAAATAAATAAACACAGTGTTACCAAAACCTTGCAAAGTAATCAAAATTTCAGCACTGTTATGGTGCTCACAAAAAGGTAGCAGTCACTGTGACAATAGCAGTATTTAATTCAAAAGAATATGGCATTTTTAGGTTAGAAACTAAGGGGAAAAAATGAAA
The DNA here is from genome assembly GCA_032173965.1 of Sitta carolinensis. Lineage (NCBI taxonomy): Eukaryota > Metazoa > Chordata > Aves > Passeriformes > Sittidae > Sitta > Sitta carolinensis. The sequence continues at coordinate 33,184,636 of CM063283.1, forward strand.
GAACCTTAGACGGAAGTTAAGATATGAAGAAAAGAAAAAAAGAAAGGAATGCAAGAGAGGAAAAGAAGAAAGGAAAGCAAAAAAAGAAAGCAAGGAAAGAAAGAAAAGAAGAAGAAAGTAAGTAAGGAAGTAAGAAAGCAAGGAAGGAAGTGTGAAGAAAGAAAGAAAGAAAGAAGAAGAAAGAAAGAAGAAGAAGAAAGAAAGAAAGAAAGAAAGAAAGAAAGAAAGAAAAGAAAGAAAGAAAGAAAGAAAGAAAGAAAGAAAGAAAGAAAGAAAGAAGAAGAAAGAAAGAAGAAAGAAAGAAAGAAAGAAGAAAGAAAGAAAGAAGAAAGAAGAAGAGAAGAAAGAAAAGAAAGAAAGAAAGAAAAGAAAAGGAAAGAAAGAAAGAAAGAAAGAAAGGGCCAATGTTTTCATCCTTCAAAGCATTGACTGCAAAGAAGTCAGTGTCCTCTTCTCAGAAATCCTGTTGCATTGTGAGTTCATTGGACATATTCTGTTTTGCATACAGTGATGCAGATATGTTATCCCAACTATTCCATCTTTTCACACAACACACACTATGATACCACTCCTCAGAGATGTTTTCTGAGTTGAGATGAAGTTAATAACAATAAGGTAGACAAACATCTGCAACTTTTATTTAATGTTTCTGAGGATGTCACTGTAGTACCTAAAGTTGATTTGGAATTTCAAGTTAAAGGACAGTATCTATAAGCTGACACATTTGACTGAAATCCCTCCAGCTCCCCATGATGTGATTTCCCTATTTCAGATTGTTAATACATAAATATCCTGAACAGAGATAATTCCTATTTCCTCTTATGTATTAAGGTACTTAAATTTCAAACTCAGAAAATTAGATTAGTGGACAGCATTTTCGTATAATTATGTGCAAGTCAAATTTCAGACAATAATGTTTTTTATGATTTCTCTACAGAAGCAAAGCCTAAAAGGAATAGTGGCATCATGCCCTGTCTTCTCTTAAAGAAACAGTGGTGAGTTTTGAACCAGATCAGACTGAGGAACAGTGATCTTAAAGGTATGAAATTCTTACAGATTTCCTGTATATAAATTTGTTCTGAAGGAAAGAAATTTAATCAGTGGAGTAAGGGATAAAAAGCTGAAGAATTATCTACTATTTGACAGCAGAGAATCTAGAAACATTATAAAAAATTCATTTACATATTCTGCTATGATCGTTACTTTGCACCTTCCATAATAGTATAGGGATATAAGAGAATCTACCAAAAATATGATTTCATTTCACTGATTGTTGTTCATTTATTCACCAAAAGCAATTGTCTAGATATGATCTAGATACTTAATGTATTTCTGACTGATTAGAAGGGACATATCACCAAAAAAATATATAATCAAATTTATTTAATCTCCATAAGTAGCCTTGTACAATTTGATGTTTGTGGTTTTATTATTTCCCTAGAATTGCATCTAAGATTTTTGATGCATAGGAAGGAAACAGGCATTTCGTATTTCTCAGGGAGATATTTAGACCTTGATTTGGCAAGTGAGGCAAGCAATCTGATCATGACCCCTATGTTATTTATATTACAAGATGTTAATCTAATCTTCTGTGCTTCGTGGAAGAATAAGCATATTTTCCCTATTTTTGTCTAGAATGCACAAAATTTTTCCTATTTTTATGTACTCAAAAAGCCATCCAGGCAAATGATGGCTGTGATGATCAGTGCCTGGCACCGCTTTCACCAAAAGGTCACTCATTTCCTTGAACTACAGTAATGGTTTCCTTTCCTTTTGAGAATATTCATTTAGTTTCCAGTGAAGTGTATTGAGGTGACTAATTTCATTTTAAGAAGACTAAATTAATAATCACAGATTTTTCTGCTTTTCTCAAAAACTGCTTTGAATTACTAGGAAAATAGAGTAACCATGTTTATGAAGGGTACTTGTGTGTTTTCATCTTTTGAAGTTAGGGTAAGTTAACCTGAGCATGCAGAGTAGTCCATACGTGCGCTGGATTCATCACAATAATAATTACATTGGTTATAATTTAGAAAACTGGATTACTCTGGAAACTCTGGATACTGTTTCTTTCACAACATTATCAAAGACTACGTGTGTTTCTTAACAGCCATTCCTTCAGTTGATTTGTATCCCCCTTTTCAGACTTCTCCATGGTTTTATCCATATCACAAAATCTGGCTTGAAAACTTGATCTATACCACCTACTCATTAAATTTCTCCTGGGTTTTATTTTGCTCCTGGAAATGTTTTTACTGCTCCCATTCTCCTTGTGGTTGTTTTGTCTTACCTTTTCTCTTTTATTGCACAAGTAAGATGCAGGTGTGAGAAGATTGTTGTGCTGACAGATTACATTAAATACAGAATAGTCAAGAAATTTCCTACAAATCCCTTCTACTAATGATATTTTCCTGTGTGGCCCAAAAACATCCAATTAATTCCTGCATTAGAACCTGAAGAAAGTCAATGAAATATTTACAGAGAAATGTACATGCAGTCTCCCTTTTAATGAAGTTCTTTGATATCTTAATCAAATCAAAGTAAAGGAAAAGCAAAAAATGAAGAAATATGGAGTAGTAATTAGTAGAGAATATAGTCCATTTTCAACACAGAAAGACATTAACAGACAAACTGGAAACTTTATCCACGAAATTACTCAAGACAAATATTTTTATTTGGTCCTGATTACTGAGAGTTTCTTTATATAGTATTTTAGTAAGAATCAGGAATGCATTTTAAAAACAAATATCTTGACCATCAGAACAATCCCAGGGTACTACCTGTTTTGATTGATAGAACAGACCAGTGTTGAAGTACGTAAGCTATTTTCATTTTGAATTAAATTACTGGAAGATGTGATTCAGAGCTTCGCCTAATATGCTCTCTCTCCTCACAGAATCCAGTTCATAGGATTGAACTAGAAACAGTCTGAAGTAAGCAGTCTACCCTGTAAATTGCTGTGCTGCAGACAACGAGGCTTCAACAGCAACTGTTTCATTCTACTCCTATTGGTCTTCATCGCTAAATGACTTAACCATAATTTAATTGTAAAATAATATAAAAACAGGAGCAAGTGGTAGTGTTGTTTAAAATGAAAAACTTAGGTAAATGAGCAATCTCAAATTTAAAATATAAAGTTTAAGTCTGGGTTTTATTTTGGTTTGTTTGTTTTTCCCAAAGGATATACTTTTGTAATATTTTTGGATACTTTGAGGGATAAGTCAGCCAGAAAGTGACATATCAACCTATAGAATTTTTTTCATCCCATTTGCTACATAGGTGAGCTGATTCCTTTTACTAGTGACTTACTTTATATACTCTGTATTTGATTGAGAAAGAAATGTCCCTATCTTCATGAGTTTATTCATTCCTTGGTTCACTCTCGGAGAACAGAAGAAGGACTCCTCTGAAACCAGTGAAAATAAAATTTGTGAAAATACACAGAGTAGAAGAATAATCAAGGTCCAAGTTAGGAGAACCATTGTGGTATAAATATGGAAAAGAAGTAGCTGATTCTTTTTGGAGACAGTTATCATCCATAAAACTGAATTTGTTTTCTTTTTCTGATTTCAGTAGTTCTTCTGTACATTTATTATTTTAACAGGATGCAAATATTAGCTTAATATATTTAAATGGTAGACTCTTACCATAAAGAGAATTTAGGCACTTAATCTTATCTACTCTAGCAAAATATATTTCTACAGAGGCATATGAACATTGGAACCCATTGCCAGAAGTTGGTGCAGAAACCAGAAGCAAAAGCAGCTCCAGAAACTAATTACAGAAGTGCACAGAGTATGAACTCATTTGGGTTACAAAGAGTATCTCCAAGTTTCAGTTCAGGAAGCTCCTGGCATGCAAATTTCTGGAAGCTGAAACAGTACACTTCAAATGTGGTGTCATTTTGTCTTTTCTCTCTTTCAGGCCTGGGTATACTTTACCTCTGAATAAAAAATATGACTTGACCCACTAAAGTTTTCCTTATATTAAAGTAACTTATTTTTGAAAATTAGTGCATTATAAGAATTCTCTACACATAAGACTGCTGTATTTCCTGTTTCTCAGTCTAATTAATTTTTAATTTTTTTTTTTTTTTAAATAATGAGGAAGTAATGTATTCATGAGATGGGAACCTCATGAAATTCAACAAGGCAAGTTCAAGGTGCTGCACTTGGGTCAGAGCAATCTCAGGCATGAGTACAGATATGAGAAGAATTCACTGACAACAGCCCTGTGTGTGAAGAAGGGATTGGAGGTTCTTGTGCCTGAAAAGCTGGACATCAGCCAGAAGTGTACACTTGCAGCATAGGAGGACAACTACATCCTGGCTGCATCTGAAGAGAAGTGGCCAGCAGGGGAGGGAGGGGATTCTGCCCCTCTGCTCTGCTCTGGTGAGAGAGACCCCACCTGCAGTGCTGCACCCAGCTGTGGGGTCCCAGCACAGGAAGGGCATGGACCTGTTGGAGAGAGTCCAGGGGAGGGACACCAAAATGATCAGAGGGCTGGAGAACTTCCCCTGTGAGGAAAGTCTGAGAAAGCTGGGGTTGTTCAGTCCAGGAAAGGTGCCAGGGACACCTCATTGAAGCCTTCTGGTACCCCAAATGGTACCTTATAAATGCCTTAAAGGAAGGAGGGAGAGGACATTTTACACAGTAAGTAACAGGAAAAGGGACAATTGTTTTAAACTTAAAGAGGGTAGATTTAGATTAAAGGTTAGGAAATTTTTTTTTACTCAGAGGGTAATGAAGAACTGGCACAGGTTGCCTAGAGAAGTTGATGTCTAATCCCTGTAAATGTTCAAAGGGGGTTTGGATAGAGGCTTGAACAACCTGATCTATGTAGAGACATTCCTGCCCATGGGTTGAACTGGATGATGTTTAAGGTCCCTTCAAACCCAGGAATTCTGTTATGCTGTGATTGTGTGACATTCCAGCTACCAGGGATTAAACAGTTCCTTTTCTGGTAGCTAAATCTCATTTTGTATAATTACATATGCATCTTCTGACATCACCAGATATGAGAAATTTAACATGTTTGCACCTGGAAAAGAGAATCATAGAATATATGATTTCATCATTACTAGATGTGGAATAATGTACTTCTGAATAGGAAGTAGTCTCCACTGCTGCGTGAAACTTCATGTTCTACAGATGATAAATAGTGACAGAAATAAAACAGTTAGGAGATTTTTGCCAAGTAGTACTATTTGTAAGCCCTCATAGGTCAAGCTCAAAAGATTAATTCCATATTTTTTCCTAGAATTCCTTGTTTCACTTACTATGTGTATGCCAACATATACTGTCAACTGTAAAGGAAATACTATAAAAAATTAGGTTAATTTCCTAGTGTAAAATATATTAAAGCATGATGTGGCTAGCTTCTTGTGTCATTCAAGTACTAGGTTGTCATTGGAGTTGTAGGCAGAAAAAATATTGGCAGCTATGAACAACATATTTGATTTCTGTGATACATATTTTTAAATTATAACCAGAAACTTGAAATTGACATTCTTCCAGCCACAGACTTTGTTAGCAGTTTCTTTACATAAATTTAAACATTTTACTTAGCATTACCACAAAAATATCAAAGCAAAACTACAACAGAAATCGCTGCTGTTCCAAAGTAGATGACACATAGTCATATCCTCTTAAGTTAAATATCTGCTTGTAAGCGTAGCCTTCAACTGTGTTACTCTCTAGTCCTTTAAATGGGATAGACATTCCCGTATTTTTCTGTAATTTAGCAGTTATGAAATATACCACAACAGCAATTCTGTGCAGTGCAATTAAAAAAAAAAAAAAAACAATAAATTAGAGAAAAGGCATTTCAAAATTAAAAATATTTGGAATACTACCAATTATGGTTTTAGCCTATGGTGGTGGTGATCGAAATATGTTACTATCTTCTAACTGTTTCTCATCCTGCATTAAAGCCCTGGTCTCAATCAATATCTAGTTTAACAAAACCACAGTCACATTTGGTATCCATTGCTACCTTGTTTACAATGTCAGAATGGAGACTAAGCAGTAAGTTAAGCTAGGGTTGGAACTAAACCCTAAACTCTTGTAGATGAGCTGTCAGATTGGGCTCCATAAAACTGGCAGGAGGAGTGTGAGGCCTCAGCAATAGTTACATAATGAAAACTGAGAAACTCAGCCTGTCAAAAATTGAACATTCAGTTTTATTTCCTTCTTCCAAATATCAACAACAAAAATTAAGGTTTCTGATTTTTCAATCTAAATAGAGCATAGGCACAAGCTGTCATTATACAGTATACTTCTCAGAATTATCAGGCTCACCAAGAAATGCCAAGACAGGCCAGAGAGTGGTTTCAGTCATACTAATCTAATCTCCAGGTGGTAGAAGTTTTGCAGTCTTCATAGGCAATGTATTCCAATATTCCCTTGGCCTTCCTGTTTGAACTATTTTTTGTTATATCTAACCCAGATCTTCTTTGTTGTAATTTAAATCCATTATTTTTCTTCTTAACTGCTATGGGTATGTAAACAATTATCCTTTCCTCTCTGTAAGACCCTTTTAAACAACTTTCTGTTGGTATTGATATTGAGTTCCACTCCACGCTGAAGATATTTCCGATGTGTTGTGTCAGTTCATTTCTAAATATAGAAACTTTTTCTTTTCTCCATGATTCTCCATGATATACTTCAAGAAAAATTTCTCAACTTTTGCCTTCCTTATGGTGAACTAATTAACCGCTCTTTGGTATGCCGCTAACCTCTATCATACACTGTAATTTTTTTAAAAGTATACTCTATTACATTGTCACTGAGAAGCAGTTAAAACACAACTGTGAAGATTTAAGTTTATACACCGTCCAGTTTAACAATGAGTCATTGATAACTACCTACTGGCTTTCAGCCAGTTTTGAGTCACCTTATAGTAATATGTGTCTCTAATCTACTTACAAGAACTCCATATGACACTGTATCATTAATTTTAATTGAGTCAAAACATAATCTATTATAGAAAAAGTTAATGCAGTCTGTAATCATTTGCCTTTGCAATACCTTTTTTATGCCATATTCTGTAAGATTTCTCACAAGTTTGGATTACCAGTTTTCACATTGTCTGATGACTGAAGCTACACTGATAAGTATTTAAAAACCTAAAGGTTAGACAAAAGACCAGATTTGCATAAGATACATTACATGCTTTACACTTAGAAAAGAAAACAGCACATTCTGTGAAAATGTTCAATTCTAAAGAAGGACTACTGTGAAAGTGGTTAAAAGAAGCAGCATGAACTCCTTCTACAGCCAAGCAATTTGAATTCAAACAAGTAGCAAGAAAGCAAAAACAGTCTGACCTTTCTTCTATACCTAAGGCACGAAGACAGACAAATCGAGGAGCAAAGTAAAAGTTCTGGAGATATTTCTTCTAGAGAACAAAATAAGAGTAAATTAATATTTTTAATTTAAAGCATTTATCAGATTGCATAAGCAGCTATTAAGACACGCACAAACCTTTTACAAGGGAAAAAAATGAAGGTTAACATGAACAATGTCAAATATGTACTACAATGGAATAGAAATATTTGCCTAAGGTGTGGAGAAGTAACGTGCTTCCTGCAGAAAGACAGGCTTATAGACAGTGTGTGCTGAAAAAACTGCATAAAATAACCTTTTGTTGATTTTCTCCATTAATGGCATTAAATTTCCATAAATAATTTGTAATAAGAAGTTATTTGATCTTAGTGTATATTCTTTCGTATGCAACCAAATAAGTACACATTTTCAAGGCAATAAAGATTTTTTAAGAAGCATCATGTAAATATTATAAAGTCCTCTAAACATTGTTTGCAATAGACCACGTGATGTTTAGCAAACCTCTGGCACTTACTTAAACACTTAGGATAAACGAATGAAGAAATATAGGACTGGGGTGGGAGCAGGATTGGGAAAAAAGAAGAAAGGGAGAAAAAAAAGATTAAAAAAAAAAAGAAAGAAAAACCAATTTTACATTGATTTGAAGTTAGAATAACCTGTCATTGTCAGTGCATGGCTCTACAAAAAACTGAGAATGTTTGCATTGTAAAACATGTTCATTCTAAAGGAACAATATTAAAAAATCAGCAGAAATAGATTGCAGAATCTGCTATAGTGCTATATTCCTTATTCTTTTGTAGAATTTCTACATTATTAAAAATATGTGGAAAAATCTGTAACCAGTCTACTGGCTAAAGATGCTTTTTTACAGATGGATTGGAGAGGTTGAGTAATTTTAGGAATAATTTTAGAGCACATTCTTTAAAAACTATGTATCAATTGCATAAAATCACTAAATATGTTGAACTGTGAAATGAGTTGTTACAGAAATCGTTTACCAACTTTCCAATAATTTAGATTTTATTAACATAAAATGTTATACTGGTCGTTCTGGCTGTGAAATAAAATTACACAAACACTGGATTTGTATATAGAACCATATTTTAAAATATTAAGAAAAAAATATTACATTTCTAAACAGATAATTTGAGGAGATTATTAAGAGTCTGTTTTCAAAATTTGCTTGGACTCAGGATATAAAGGACCAGCAAATACTAATCCAGTAATTCTTCATCCATTTCCTTTCCATGGCAGAGTGAAAGCTCTTTCAGGGGATATTTGGTCTTTGTATGGCTGTGATTACCTATTTCCCAGCACACCGTGTTAATCAGCTTGTCAGTAAGGTACTGGGATTTATTTGCTGCTAGATTATGAAAGTTTCTAACCAGCAATAATCACACGCAAGGAAAACTTCATCATATTGTTTCTCTTACCTGAGTAAGAAGTCCTTTAAGGAATATCAAGTTTTGACAAAAAAAACCTTGTTGTATTCATGCAGAATACAGTAACTACAGTAAGGTAACAGTGATCTTCCCAAAACTCAATGTATTGTAGAATTCAAGTACAAAATTTGGGACTAGGTTATAAATTGTGGGGTTTGGTCCTCATCACTAAATTTGTACACAATCCTTTATCATTTTGTTTGTGGCTTTATATCTCCTTTACTTGTTCTGCTTCCATCTCAACCACTATTTCTCTTTTGCCACCTTGTCGTAGTTTGGAAAAAAATGAGTTTTTCTGAACTTCAGTGGTCAAACCAATGAGTGCTCAGGTTTAAAGACTGACACCTGGTGTGGCCACTGAGGACAAGGATCTGTCTCTGAGAACACAAGGGGTTAAAAGCAGAGGGCTCCCCGGAAAGCTCTCTCTTGGTTCCGGTCCCTGAGGACAGAGGGATCTCCCCTGCCCAGCGGCTGGCTGGGCAGGGGAGGGGAAGCCATGCGGCCTGGGTGAGGTAGGGCCAGAACCTCAGGCACAGAGGGGGAGAGGAAAATCCTACAAGATGGAAGGGTGGAGAAAGTACAAGAACCTCAAGAAGCACCCGGCAGCCTTCTTTTCCCTTCCCCCCCCCCCCTTTTCCCCGGAGAGAGAAACTGAGAAATCGTGTCTGTGATCTCCGTCACCTTGAAATTTGATATCAACCACTAGACAGCACGGCCGAAGGAGTATGGGGGGGTGGCGCGAGAAGAGTGCCCAGCAGCAAAGATACCGTGAGAGTTCTGGGGAAACAAAGCCCAAGATTTTAACCCTTTTTGTAAATGATGGAAACTTTATAAATGCTAATCCTCCTGAATTTAAAGAAGAAAGATAGAAAGAACTAAGCAAAGATTATGAAAGTTTGTGTAAGTAGAAGATTGTCAGAGAACACTGAAAAGAATCCTAAGTGGGAGGAGATGATAGAGTAGCTTTGGCTGGACTCTTTTGTATAACCATAAACGGACTCATTTTTTCCTGTAACATAGAAACTGTATCTGGGGAGAGGCATTGGCTTAGAGCCAAGAGTGGACAGTAGTGTGAACAGAGATGAGAAGTGTCCCAAAATTGAGAAACTGTCATTTCTTGGAACTAACCAAAGCATCTTTAAAAAGAGAAACCCTAGAAACAGCTCTGGTCCATGCACAGTAGTGAGAGCACTGGACATGGAGGAAGAGGCCACGATGTGGTGCAAGAAGGACTCCTATCTCTCCTCAACGAACTGAGTACTGATTATCAGAAGGGTGGTAATAGACTAAAAATTAATTATCTAAAAGGTGGTAACGTGATGGGGAATTTTCAATTTGTTTTGTTAGGTTGAGAACTGGTGGGGGGGGAGGAAGAGTTTTTTTTTTAAAGTTTCCATGTTCTTCTGTATGTGTCTTCTTTACCTATTATAAGTAATAAAGTTTTTTTCCTTTTACTTTCTAAATTAGAAACTGTTTTACTCTGTTTTTGGTCACATCTCACAACAGATACCAGAAACAGTATATCGTTATAGGGACACTGACCTTGTACCAACGTCAAACCTTTGACACCACTCTTGCCCTTGACATCAAGGAGCATATACATGAGGAAAGACAAAAGTCTCTTTATGTGAATTAATTTAGAAAGATTATGAAAAGTACACCTAACAACAAAATTTAATTATTTGCTTACCTTTCACTGTATTTGAAATAACTTGCTCATTGTTTAAATAGAGGGAGTAGCTTCCCTTCAAGTTTACCTGAACATTCTTGTAGGCACTAAGAACATTTTGGATGCATGGGAAACAGCGATCATTACACTAGAACCAGTGTAGCAGTTTATGTTCCAAAGAGCACTATGATTGCTCCTGAACTTCAGGCACAACAGAAGAAAGAAGTCCTCTTTGGATAGACACCACTGTCATAAATCACAATAAGAATCATCACTTCCACTTCTCCCAGTCCTATTTTCCTACTCAGAAGAAATTTCTAAATGGTTGTTTACTCTGTCTCCCTTCCTATCTTTCTCTCTCCCAGATAGCAATAGGTATATTGATCTTGTCTTTCATAGTCCTTCCTAACAGAATACTTGCTCAGAAACTGCAGAATTTCAGTAATCTATATAATTTAAGAGATTGAAAAAGAGGTTGTCCATTCCCTTTACAGTTCTAAAGTGACTTGTTGTGATATAGAGGGCATAATTAAAGCATGTATTTCAAACTGCTTGGTGACCAAGATCATTTAAGCAGCCTAGAGACCTTCAGTCACTTCCAGGGAGCCAACTCCTTCTTCCACTTGCATCATCATTGATTTGTTCTATCTTTATTGAAGTAGTAACTTCTTACTTTGATGTTGTCCTTCACAGCCTCTGGATTCTGCACTTAACATCCTTTAGAACAGTTCATTGTTTCTTTCCATGCACTTAAACTTCTCTTCAGCCTTGATGTGTACAAAAGACAGTAATATAATTAAAATTCTGACTTCCTGGAACCACAGTTTGCTAAGCACTATGAACAGTTCTTATGTATTTTCTTCTCTACATCTTGGTTTGTGTTTTTAATTAGTACGATATTTAATATCCTGATAACAGAGTGACTTCAAATAGCTTCTTAACAAAACAAAACAAAAAAATTAAAAAAAAAAGAATCGAGGTGCATTTGTAAAACCAATTAACTTTTAGTTTCAAAACTTTTATAATAGTACTAGTTTAAATCTTGCATTAATACCAATGTTTACATTCATTGCCCTAGAACTGTTTTTCTTGGATTCAGATATTTATCTTCTCTCTTTTTTATCTTTTCTTTTGTTATTGTTGTCCTGCTAATTTTTAATTATTCTTCCTTCTTCTTCTTAATGTATTCTTTTAGTTTTTCTTCATTTCACCATTACACGTGTAATGAAAGTAATAGAGACCATTTAGACAGAACAAATAAAGAAATCTTGTCTGTGTCATGCAGGGGTCAGGACATCCATGTACATTTTATACATTTTATAATTATATTTTATATATATATAATATATAATTTTATATTAATATATAAATATATATTGATATAATATAAAATTTATACATAATTTTAAAATAAATTATATAAATTTATAAATTTACATTTAAGTTTATAAGTACAATTTATAAGTTTTATATATGTACTCATTTAGGATAAAAGGTACTTAAAAGATTAAAAAATATTCCTTAACCAAAACATAAGTAAAAATGAGATTCAATTGAGATTTATGGTATTTACATAATGTGGTCTACTGTTTAATATGATCTAAGAGTATAGACTATTCTTATATCCTTATTTCTCCTACGGGATTAGAGGTCTAAACCACTGAGACTTTCACAAAAAAGTTTACTGAGTTGAATATATACAGTTCTTATTCTATGTAAACAAACAAGCTATGACTTGAAGCTACACAAAGGCTTTAATTGTACAAACCATGTATTGCTAAAATCAATCAAAGTCATAACTGTGGTAAGAAACTTAGTCTTGAGCAATCTGTCAGTAAACTAATTAATTATACCAATATGGAGAGAGGAAGAGCTCCTCTATTTTTGGGCAGCACCCAGGAATAGCTGGGTTCTATCTATGCCAGATCTAACCAAATAAGTAAATAAGTAAATCCTTTTTTGGTTAAAAGTTTCTCTAAACCTTTCAGGAAGTGAGCAAGATGCAAGGGGTCTTTTTATTTGACTTTCTATTCAAGACAATTTGAAAGCATGCAAACCTGTAAGGACTGGGATTTCAATTCATCTCTTAATCCTGCAAACACTCCTTAAATGATCCAATACACATTTTATTCAATCCTGACTACACACACATTATGGCAATAAATCCACTGATTTGAAAAGGTCTAGGATTTTCCTCTTTTGCATCCATAGAAATCATAGAACCATAAAAACTTTTAAGGAAGGAACTTAAAGATCATCTAGTTCTAATCCCATCTTGCCATGGGCAGGGATTCCACTCACTAGACTGGTTTCTCAAAGCCCCATCCAGCCTGGCCTTGAACACTTACAGGAGCAAAATATCCACAACTTCTCTGGTACCTCCTGGGTAAGTGAGGGTCACAAGACCAAGATTTTAAAAAAGAATATTGCTCACTTTTGATGTATGATTTATCTAACTTCAGTAACAAATACTGTTATTCTTTATTTTTTTAAACCAAATACATGATGACACACTGCACAGAGAAACAGGCATGCTAATAAAAAGAAGGGGCTTGGAGACCTGTGTATACTTACTGTTCAGACACTTTGATCTGTGATATGGTCTGGATGAATAACACCTGTCACATGCACACTTCATTGAGATATGTGCAATAGATCCCTTCAAATGAACAAATTTCTAATGAATGTCAGAATGAACAAGTTTCTCTGAGGAGAGCATGCCTAAATGCTGCAGGGCTGCCAGTACTCTGTATTACAGGGCAAACAGATTCTGACTAATGAGGAAGTCCTAATCAAAAGGATAGCCTGCAGAACATCTAGAATTTCCCATATTCCACCTCCTCCTCGTGAGCCCACAGCTGCATAGACTGTCTCTACATAAAATCAGTTTCAGGGCTGGATGTCCAGCAGCAAACAACAAATATCACCATTTTACACACTAAAATAGAAATTAATTTTTAAGTTATTTACCCATTCAAAGTCCATATTAAGTTCCTAGAATAACCCCTATTTTTTAATCCAAACACTACAGGTAGACCACTCCAGATCTTTGTATTGGCACTTAGGGTTGTACTACGTGACCTAGAGTGAGCATGGAGATAGATATTGTCATCTCTTTTTCAGAGATTCTTACCTTTCTATACACTCTGTGAGAGTGTCAGCAATATCTTCAGCAGACTAGGATAACACCAAGTTGACACCTTGAATGTCATAGTAATGGCTATCTATGAAGTGTGAACTAAAAGTAGGAAATATGGTGAAACCGTGCATTACAGCTCAGCACTAACCTTGTCTGTGTAAAAGCCTTACCATGCCTGTTACAAAGCCTGATCAACTCCAGTTAGCAAGAAGAACAAAACATAACTATAGCAGTGGATCATTTAAATCTATTTTCTCTGTTAGACAAAGCATGATCTATAGTGAATTAAAATCCAATATTGCTTTTCATGTCTGTCAAAACACCTGCACCAACACAGCCTGTGTTACAGAAAAGCTTCAGCATTGCAGTTGAAAGAGGCTATGTCACCACACTTGTCAACAAAGAATAGAGTACAGTCTTTACCCCAAAAAGTTTACAAATAGATAAAACAAATAAAGGGTTAAGACTCAAGAAATATAACATAAAAGAAATTTCATTAATATTTTGCATCTCTCTTATTAGTTCCCTTAATTTTCCTGGCTTTTCTTTACTGACTGATGATATTGAAGATGAGGCAGGGGCAAAGCAACTGGTGGAAGCAGTGGAAGAAGTGTAAGACATGAGGAAGGGATATATGGGTGGCAGCTAAAGTGAGGTTGAAGTGAAGCAACTGTAAAGGAAGGGGCAGAGGGGATTTGTAGCAAACATCTAAGATGAGCTATAAATAAGAATGCAGCACTTTATATCTTCAAAGCCCAGGAAAAGTACATCTGATGTCAAGTCAGGCATTTCTTCTCTTTCAAAGTATTTAGTCTTCTGAAATGTGTTTATAATGGGAAAATATAAGTAAACCCTTGACAGCAAAGGCAGTGAGAAGAGAGTCTCCAACTGCCATGTCTTTGTCGTGAGACAGTTTTGTGTTTGACCATCATGCAATACTTCGAAAATGTAGAGCACCATGAGTACCCTACTACATTTCATTGAAAAAAAGTTAAACTCCTACCAACCAGGTATCATTATCTCAAGCAAAAAAAATGTTACTGTTTTTTCTGTGTTTCAAAGTAATCATCTGCAATTAGTTAATCTTTTACATGATTTAAAGACTCTCATTAAAACTATGAAATTCTGGAACAATGTTATATTATGCACTATTTTTCTACATAGATGAAATCCATGGTTTGCAAATCCATGGTATGCCCACAACTCATGCTCATGTAGGTCCATTTAGCTTAATTTTTCAGTGTAAGAAACTCCCAAATACAGAAAAAATGGAAGAAATGTTAAAGAAATTAACATATAAACTGACTTCTGAGCAAGTTGTCAGAATGCTTTGATAGAGAGATAAAATTAAAGGGATAATCTGTGATTCAAAATTTTTCAACTTGAGAATAATCTTGAATATTCTCCAGAAGAATAAAACAAAAAAGTGGTCAAAAGATGTGAGGAAAGTGGGACAAGTTTTTAATTTTTATAGAAAGAATTACTAATTTCTTCCATGTTGTTCTAACTTTTTTGTCAAATCGTTCCTGTAGAATAGTGGTGTCTGTTTTCTGCTAGGTCTATTATTCCTTCAACAATCTCAAAGCACCTATAAAATTGAGACTATGTAACAGTGTGTGCTGAAGGCACAAAAGTCATTCTGAAGTCTGAAATGTCTTGCAGGAAACTCTAAAGAGGGTCACTGCTGTCAAATTGGAACAGGGAGCATGACGAGAACAAATTTACTAGGGATAACCAGGTGCAGAAGAAGCACTGGAGTTTACTCAAATATTTAGAAATCTTAACAGAGAATTTTTTTTTTTTTTAAATCAGTACAGCAGACAAGAAAACACACATAACCAAGTAACAGTACCACAATTTGAGTTCTGTAAACTGAAATAAGATTGCTAGTGTCTGGGGTCAAATGCAGGACCTTGATGAAGGTGAGGATGCTGCATCTCCATAACCCTAGCTCCAACCCACAGCAAGGCTGGCAGTGTACTCTTTCTAAGTATATTCACACAAAGAAGACATACACACATACACACCATGTAAATACATGGCTGGCCAAACAGATTGCAGGCGTATTCAGGACCTGATGAGTCTCAGCATGAAGAGCCTCATCTACCCTCCACTCAGATGTACCAGGATGAATGTCCACTAGTGAGAAAATCTCTGTCTTCCTCTCTCTCTTTTCATATATATACATATATATACATATATATGCATACATATACATATACATATACACATATATATATACACACATACACACACACACACACATGCACACAGAGCTAACTGGGACTCACACATTCATGAAAAGCCAGCTCTTTCTGTTCGCAACCTTTGAGGTTATCACATCCCAGCTCCCAAGCCACTTCTATTCTTTAGCTTGTCCATCTTGATCTTCACTAGTCATTATGCACTCAGATGCCCAGACTTATTCCAGTTCCTGTAGGCTCAGGGACAAGGGGCCCCGGTCACTCATGGTCCCACCTCTCTCACTGTCATTTGGTTTAATTAAGTCCCATCTTTCCAGTCCCTAAACCTATGCAAGTGAACCCTCCAACCCATGATGTGACTAATTTCTGTACCCAAATCCCTCATACATGTGTTCCTCACCCATGAAAAGAGTTAAAAAGAGATCAAATAACAAGGTGGGACAGACTACGTTCATCAGGCACAGGGAATGACCAGACAAATATACCTACCAGTAACCATTTATGTAAGACTGGAATCTCTTGGCTCTTTACCCTTCAATTTCCCCACATTTTATTATTTATTATTTTATTATTTTATTTATTCCCCTCCCCAAATCAACTCACACCATCCATTTTCCCATCTTTGGTTCATCCATTAAAAATCCCATAGAAAGTCCTGTGTGATACAAAATACTTTCTCCCTGCATGCCATAATATGTCCCATCCCCAGCAGCCATCTCCTCAGCCCAGAAGATGATCTGACATTGACCCATCCTGAACAGTTTCCTAGCAGATCATGGGGGCTGAGGGTCCCATGGGACAGCTCTGGGAGGTACCCAGACATTGTGTCACTTCCCTGAGCCTTTAATTTGTGTTCCCAGATGACTTCAGGCCTTTGTACTCCTCTAGGTTTGTGGAGATGGACCTCTGTGGTCTGCTGGCCCTGAGGATTGGCCTCGGCTCCCCCAGCTGAAATTGTTTGTCCATGCCCCTTTCTGGTGTGAAGATGAGCTTTTTGCACAGAGTCCTAAATATGTTGTTTAAAATATGTTCTACATCGTATCTTATAAGAAAAAAATGCAAAATAAGTGATCATAAGATCATAAACAATGGAGCTGGAGAGGATCACAAGGCATTATGCAATTCATTTCTGGTCTCAAAAATATAGTGCACCTAAATTATTCCACAAAGCGTTTTTATTATTTTCTTCCACAAAAGGAGGCATTGATTAAGATTCTCCTTTCAAAGGCTATTACAGAGCTCAAATAGCTTTGCTGCTAGAAAACTTTTAATAATGTTTAGACTTCAGTGAATTCTGTTTTTCTTTCCTGTTATTCATGCTGGCTATGGAAAACTGCTTATTCCTATCTCCTCTTTTTACCTTTCTACATCCTGCTGTCATAGATGCCTTCAGTCTCCTCAGCTCTAGACTAAACAAACCTAATTCTTTCAATTTTTCTTCAGAAGTTGTTTTCTAGACCTGTAACCATTCTTGTTATTTTCTTTTGGACCCGATCCAACTGGTTTGTATCATTCTTGAATCCTGAAGACCAAAACTGGTCATAATATTGCATCTGAGGCCTGACCAAAGCTAAACAGAATTTAACTACTTCATATGTCACTTAAACAATGCATACAATGTTTACGTGTTTCATTATGATGTTTGTCTTTTGTGTATATAATCTCTAGAGTAAACTAATTTTGTTGATCATTTCCATCTTGCGATTTCTTATAACTTAGAGAGATCCTTTCTAGCAACATGACTGTACTTTCTCTTATTCTCTAACCTCTATGCAGCTATACTTCCAAATATTTGATAAAGCATTTCCACGTTTCAAGAAGTAATCATAATCTGCAGTAGTCACTTGATGTTCCTCTTCTTTCTTGGTATTACCTTGGAAATATTACCAAAAAAATGAAATTGCAAACAATAATTACCAAAAACTAACATCAAAATAAGTTTAGTAAAATGCTTCAATTTTTTCTCAGTAGACTAGAGTTTAGGAGAAGGACAAAAAAAATTGTTTAAGAATGTACATAATCTACATTGGATTATATATCACTTTCAGCTTTTAAAGTTTTATTGTCTTTGAGGTAATATCACAGTTCTACTTTTGTTCATCTTGCTCAGGTAAAGAGGTATTCACTCTCTACTGCTGTAAAGGAAATGAGAGAACATAACCAAGCAAGAAAAACTCTACAGGCTGGATTAATTTTTCAAGACTCTTCTCATGGCTGGAGAGAGAGAGACTTCTGCCCAACATAAAACATCTAAATTTAGTTTCCTAAGTTTTGAGGTTTGCACCTCTACCCTGCTCTGCTCTTGTGAAACTGAATTTGAAATATTCCAACCAGCTCTGAGACCCAGAGCATAAAAAAGACATAGAGCTGCTCAAGCAGGTCCAGAGAAAGCCCACAAAGATAATTACATGATTACAGGGCTGGAACATCTCTTCTACCTGAGGACACACTGAAGATGTAGGGGTGTTTTAGTGGTTAGGAAGATTTATTTTAACAAAGAAAGACATCCCATGCAATTTTCACTTTATGCAATAGTAGTCTAGGTTTCAATAGTCACGAGCAGAGTGGGAGCTTAAGACAAAGATTAATAAAGAAGCCTTCTTATTGAGTCACAAGGTACAGAAAGGATGCCCTTGTTCTCTAAACTCTTTCTCAGAGAGGAGGCTGGGTGTGGCTGGATCTAATCCTGGCCCCTGATTTTGTTTATGGTTTATGTCTAGAGGATTATATAGGTGTAATTGAATTGTTATACAACTTTGTCCTTCATGATCAAGGATGGCAAATCAAATAAATTTATATAAATAATATGAATTATATATTTTAATTATTACAATAATGACAATAAGTAGGAAATAAATTCAGCTTAATCAGAAATATTTACTATACCATATGAATATCTATAACTTCATTTATGGCAAACTATTTTTGAAGTAATATTGAATCAATTATGTTTAAACAATTATATTAAAACTAGGAAAACAATTAGTAAGTAGAGATGAATATTTCTCACCCATACAGTAACTGTAGTCATATCTCTTTCACTGTAAATTTGAGGGAATGATCTTCACACATCTTAGGGAGTTACTCTACAAGTCCTTGCAGTGCAAAAGTAGGAAAAGTGGGACCAGCTTTTTATAGTATAAAATGTCAGTTACATGCATTTTTTAGATTATGTGTTGTCAGGCTTACTCAGCAAAATGTGTTTTGCAAATTACACTTCAGCTTTGTGCTGAAAAAAGTGTTACCAGCTCTTTGGTTGGTTCTGCTCAGCACCTCTGACTCTCCCTTCTGTACCTGCACAGCTTTGCTGCTTCTGACCTCAGGGAGGATCTGTCTTGCATGTCAGCTTGTCTCAGCGTTCTTCAGCACAGGAAGAGAAGACTGCTCTTGCTCAATCTTATCATTAATAATGTGTAAATGGGGCAAATTTTGAGGTCCTGTATCCCTGCTTAGGCAGACAGTTCTGCTACAGTCATTTGTCATTTTTCTGCTATTTTTTTTGCATCATAAGCTTTTAGTTACATCTCCTAAGTCCACACGTGAAGAGCCTGTCACATTAACGACACTGATTGTTTTTTACATAAAATTCAGCAGATGAAGTCTGGTGGGCAACAATTTTTGAATCTAAGAAAGAAGAATTGATCTTGTTGAAATATGGACATTAACACTCCACAGATGAAGATAGTGTGAACAAAGTTATCTCTTCGTAAGAGATCAGAGGTTACTCCCTGTTCTTCATTAGAATAATCTTGTAATAGTTTTCCAGGTAATAGTAAATTGATTATAAAACACCTGTAGCTAGGAGCATTCTTGAGAAGAATAAATTCATAGAGGGTAAATTACCCCATGCTGTAGTAATCCAGAGTAGAGCAATTCTGTTAATGTGGGTTTTTTTAAGACTACGTATTTTCTTAAAGTGTAGAGAATTAAAATTAATTTGAATGTCCTCTAAAATTACTCAAATATTTAGAAAATATTAAGTATAATAGAGCTTAATTCCATGTTGGATGTCATTTCACCACATCTACAAAATCAGTAGAGCACTCCAATCTCCAGGCATTTCTCCCACAAATACCTCTTACACTTTGGTTCGTTTTAAGCACGATGCACATAGCAGTAGGTGTGTCCATATTCTTAATGCTGGGAATACATTTTTGAAAGGAGTGAGGTGTCTTTCATAATGCTATATTTACAAAAGGTAAGAAAATTATGTTTCTTTCAAGAATTCAGACAATAGAAGGAAGCAGACCTTTAATTAAAGTGTGACAGTGCCAATATATCAAATTTATTATGTTGTGTTTAAATACAAACAGCAGTGTGATATATAATAGGTCACTATGTTCTAACAATCTTGAAAAATAGAAAGCAAATAATAAACTAAAATAGTCATATAAGTATCAGAACTTCATTTACTTTGTTTGTTAGATGGTCATTAAACCTCAAGTTTTGTCCTGTGTAGAGTGATACAGATTAGTGTTTTTCATCATTAGTGCACATTTTCTTCTCATCAGTTGCTGCCCTTAATGAAAGAACACTCCCCTCTAGCATAGAGATTGAATCATTTTCAGTCGCAGCATAAATAAATGCCTAGAAGATGTCAGCTGAAAATCTTAGTTATTTCCTAAAGGTGCAGGTGCTAGAAGTGGTGTAATGAAGTAGAGACAGCTGCAGCCACAGGCTCTAGCCAACTGGAATATGTCTTCAGAGTGACATTCAGCATAACAAGACCTCACTATATTTGCTTCCAAGAATGTTATCACTGTGGTTTTAAAAAACAGCATAAATCAGGAGACATGGTCACAAAGTATAGCTGAAGTCACATTATCTTTATTATACCCCTATATATTTTCCTCATTACAACCTGAAATATGTTGACATAGCCACTCATGCTCATCTATAATGTAACTAATAATTACTGCCAGAAAGATAAATGAGAACAAAAGGTGTTACAAGGCTGGAATTAATCAAACAACTGACCCATCG
Organism: Sitta carolinensis; assembly: GCA_032173965.1. NCBI lineage: Eukaryota > Metazoa > Chordata > Aves > Passeriformes > Sittidae > Sitta > Sitta carolinensis. The sequence goes on from CM063283.1 coordinate 33,205,419, forward strand.
AGTTATGACCAAGTAGATTCACTAAAACTTTAAAACCTCAGGTACAGGTGAATTTTAATAAGCCTTTTAGAAACTGGCAGGGAATAGTAGATGAGTAACTGTCACTAACAAATATTTTCTTCAAAAATATTTACAGGTTGAACCATTTTTATTTTGTGCCTGTGAGTGACAAAATAATTTATTCAGACTGCCAAGTAGGAGAAGGAAAAGATCAGCACAACAGATACTGAGTATTTAATGTTCTACTCTCTTTTACAGGGACTTCATGAAAGATACACTTTTAATTTTATTAGAAAAAACAAAACCAGTTTGTGACATATACGATCACTTCAGCAAATATAGTTAGTTGGAAACCAGCAATTTTTTGAAAGATAAAATACCTTCACAAAAATTTGTCATCTTCAATATTTTTTTCAGCTATATTGTAATTGCTATCCATTATGAAACACTTCTGCAGTCACTGTTCTGGGCTCAGTTCTCTTGTGTGAAGATGGGGACTGGATCCCAGAGATGCCAAGTGTTTACCTTAACACTTCTGGCTATTCTAATGGTTAAGATCTCAAATGGTTAAAGCATTAACATTTAAACTTAACATTTACTTGGTATTTACCTAAATCTAGTTGTCAAGGAACAAATTTCAGTTTTTCACCATGAGATTTCAACATTTTTTTTCTCCTGCCAGATAAGAGACTGGTAAAATCCATTCAGGGGCTTATTTTTTCTAGGGAGATAAAGCTAATGTTCTTAAACTCACGTTCACAACATATCAGCCCATGAAAGCAGACACTTTTATTCTACACATTTACAGATAAATGCTTAGGTGAATGTAATGTAACAGTTAAGAGAGTGGGTAGCCCCTCCCTACTCAGCTGACACAGACAATTTTATAGATTTATTCCTTTAGAGTATTTCATAGGAGGAATTTATATTCCACTATCCTGGCATTGATTGTATATTTAGAATTTTGACTTCAATGAGGAATGGAGGAGAAGGGAAATATAGAGCTCCCAAATTAGTAGATGTGTTCTCTAAAATAGAACCAGCAATAGGGCAGAATCAAATTAAAACTCTTGAAACTTCAGTTCCAGAGTAGAATGTATCACTATGCAAATGTCCTGGAAACCAAATGCAAATCTGCTGTGATTTTGCACCAGAACAAATTAATTTGAAATTCTGCTTTTCATCAAGGTTTCTTCATGGTTATGTATATTAAAAATGAGCTTCATTCATGACCAGAAAAAAATAATTAATAGAAATGTGCAAAGCCACATGTAGATTTTCTACCTCTTACTAATACTCAGATTTTAGGCACTGCCAGCAGTGACATTAAGCAAATCCTTAAAGTAACCAGCAAACCTTGGCCAAACAACAGTGGTTGCATAAAAAATGGAACCATAATAAATGATTCTACAAAGAATTATAATTGTCCTTTTAGGCAGACAGATGTTAAACAAGATTTAAAAAGGAGAGCTTGCACTGATGATCCTCCTAAAATTTTATAAATATCCCTTTTCAGCAGTTCAGGATTTCAGAATTCACCAATCTGCATTTCACAGGACTAACAGAGATAAATGGTTACCTATTTCCAACATATGTTTTTGTGAGATAAAGAAAAGTGTTAAAAATTACTACCACAGGTTTTCATAGCACAATGAGTCAGTTCCAGCCCCATATTTTAAATCAAGAAGTGCATGGCTTGTCCCCTTCCCCTTCTCTTATATACAGAATATTTCAATATCAAGAGACTTTTTTAGATTATTATTCCATATTACAATTCTCAGCATATGAGCTCAGTATCATAATATTATGTTAAACATTTAAAAAGCCCAAACAGACAAAAGCAACAAAACAAACAACAAACACATAATTCTGACTGATTTCAGCAGTGAAGAACTGCTAGATATTGTCAGAGTACAAACAGTTTCTTGTATCGGAAAATATCTGTCTTCTTTAACTGCTCCAGAAAAGACATGACATCTTTTGTTGTATTTCTAATGGCAAAACTCACATTTTTAAAGAATATAATCTGATCTCCTTCAGTTTCACCCTACTCAGTGGTCCTGTCCTAAACTTCTTCTGCTGTGTCTCTTTCCTTCTGTACTCAGCAGTTCCTATGTCCTGTTGGTACAAATTCAAGAAGCAGAGGAATTTCACATCTCCTTTTCAAAGAATTTTCACTTTGACTTCTAAATGCAATACCCAGCTGTCTTCAGTGCTTCTCTAAGATATCCTGTCCAGAAGAATTATCCTACATCTAAACAAAAAATGGCAATTTAAGTCAGTCAGAGACCCAGACCCATATTTTTGAAATCTTCATGTGCTAATCACATACATAAAATAACTATAAATTCTTTTTTAAAAGCAATAAATGATTAGAAATAAGGACCACAATTACTGGAATTTCCCTGGAGACTACTGGTTCCCTGAAAGGAGTTGAAGGCTTGATTTAGTTTAATATACTTTTCTGGGCATTGTTTTTTGTTCCCATTTTATGTGTATATTTTCACTAAGCTAATCATCTTATGGTACATCTGGAATTTTGAGGCAATTAACTCAGCATATCAGATGAGAGTCAATTGCATCTTTGTTAAAATCTGAGGCCTCAGGACTAGGAGTTGCAAAAGCCCCACCTACTGTAATTTTCACTGTGTTTACTCATACAGTCACATACAAAACAAAACAATTAATGTTGAAATCATGAAAAATATATCTGTGCCTATCCGAGGATCAGAAGGATGTCACTAGATTTGGGTTTGCTTCCTTGGAGGAACAGGAAAAGTATATTCCTGTGCACATTGCATTTTGCAAAATAATTATCATTCCAAATGCAGAGAGCTGACAGCTGGTCCTTGTAGTAGGTGCAGTGGCAACATTTTCCAAATGTTAATGCTGAAATTTTTGTTAAATGCCTGTATATTCATATATTATATTCAGGACATTTATTAGGCAGCACTTGGTAAAGAGATTTGGTCGTTTTACATCAAATGCTTGAATTTTTAATTGTTTTGGTTTTTAACCAACTATAAGAAAGACATCCTGCCAATTAGAGAAGTGGAAATGTAAAGTACTCACCAGCACACTCTTTAAGCATAAATCTGCCTCATAAAGCCAGTAATGTGACAGGCTACCTAGCCCACAGATGTCAGGGTCTCCAGGTCAGAAGGCAGCGGTGGCTGCCCCATGCAGTGGGTCACAAGGCTCCTAATGCCAGAGAGACCTCTAAGGCCCATCCCTGCCGATCCAAAACCCCCTGCCAAGCCACCAGGCACTGATCCTACAGCTTAAAAAATAACTTGAGACATTTCTTGCAGTGGACACATCCCAGGAAATCAGGGTTCCCTGTAGTTTAACTCATCAACCTCTCTCAGCTGGTCTTTGTGCCTTATTTTAATGGATGAGGGGTAAGAAGTTATTTTTGTATCAGCTTTTCTGGGCAAGTAACATTTTATCCAGGCGCAGAAACCCATAGAATTTTATTGTGTATATTAGATAAACGCATGAAAAATGGACAGAATAATGCCAACTGAGAGTGTCTGATTCCAGTAATGAGTACGCAATATAAGCAGTACCAATCTTTAATCAAAGTGATTCTTTCTTCTTTGAAGATGCTTGTGTTTAGTAGATAATTTCGATGCAGTCATGCTCGTCAACATACATGTGGAATACACTTCGCTCAATTTAGTTTTTTAATCAGAGAAACATAAGTCTTCATATAACTTGACCTACAACTGGAATAGTATATATTTTTATTCATTAAAATAATGTAATTTCATAAACTTCTTGGCCAGTTTTTCTTTACTCTTCACTGAATTTCCATACAGAAACCCCCTTTTAGGAAACCAAAACACAAAACAGTCCTGAAGGAAGCAATGTAGGTGAGTAATCCGCCCTTGAGCTACATTGGTTGTAACACGTCTCCTGCTTGGAAAAAACTCATTTCCTCTTCTGATTGCCACTTTATCCAGCTATTCTGTGTCACATTCTTAGGACTGTTGTATGGTATGTTCTGTTATATGCATTTGATTTGCCATTAAATATTATAAGCATTAAAAAAATGCTGTAGAAAAACTGGTTAAATTGTGTGTGTGTGTGTGTGTGTGTGTCTGTGTCTGTGTGTCTGTGTCTGTGTCTCTGTCTGTGCGTGTATACATATTTGTATCAAAGTTGTTCCTTTGAAGAGAACTGAAGTGTGTATACATGACAACCACATGCATGTAACAACTGGAAGGATTTTCATCATTAATTACACCTCTAAATTCAGAGATGCCTGGGGGACAGGAATTAGATGAAATAGATGAAAAGAATAAAGGAAAACAGCAGAGAGAAAGAGCTCTTTGTAATCCTCTCTCACTCATTTTCTATGTATTATAGCTATAATTACTTCCCTGATGATAAAAAGAGGGCATGAAGGAGAAAAGAAGATATGCACAGAGTAGGAGAAGAGGGTCTTGAGGTCTATGTAAATGTAGTCATAATCAGTCCCTCTGTGGAGCAGGCTGAGCAGTGCAATCAGTCTGCAGGAGCAGCGCTGTCCTGCTTGAACATGGGGGGACACTTCTTGCAAACGGCTGTAGCTGGGCTGCTGAGGACTGCCTCCTGCCCTACACTGATTCACGGCCCTATGGAAGAGCAGAACAGGTCCAGAGCAGTGTCAGAACATAAGCTACAAACAAACATCACAATCCAGCATTCAAACTTCTCTCCCCTACTGCTTAGCAGCATGGAGACACCAGGGTGGCTCAAGGCACAACAAATAGATCTATCAGACAAGTATGGAAAGGATGGCGGCGAAGATTAAAACAGTTCTTGGATGAACGGGAAGAGCTACAATTTTATAGTGAATAAACTGCAGTCACATATATGAACTAGCCATTCAGACAGTACTTGAATAGTGGAAGGCATCAAAGAATGGAGATAAATGTAGCAACACCAGAAGCCAAATTCAAAAGGAGGCATAGAATGAGTGACAAGTGCTGGGCATAAACTTCCCAGAGAAAGCAATTGTTCCTGAATGTTAAAAGGAGAGTAGGCCTGGGAATTCTAGTAATGAGATGCACCACCCACCAAAAAGAAAAATCACATCTAAAAACAATTTTACAAGCAGAAGCAGCCACAAGGTATGTTAACACCTTCCAAATCTCTGTTTTCAGAGAAAGATTAATCATAGCAATATTTTTGGTCAGTGGGCCTTTTCTTTCATTTTGTTTTTGGGCCAGGGTATAGCTGAAAGGGAAACCACAATTTGCAGAATGATAAATAAACAATTTTTTTTTTTTTTTTTTTTTTATGAGAGAATACAATATTCACACTCATTGTAAAAATTTTTTTGACAGTTGTAATGCTAATATGGTTGATACTACTCCTCTAATCTGTCAATAATTTGTATGCCTTTAAAAATAAAAACAGAAAAACCACCTTCTGGATTTCCTTTAGCCAACTCTGGTTTCCACCAGTTGCACCAGATTCTTCTTTCTAGCTCATCCTTAATAGTGCTTACATATACATTGTCCACATATTATTTTTAAGAATATTTTGGGGTTTAAGTATAAATTTTCCTTCAGATAGAGAGAAATTACTCAATAAAATCTTCTCATTAGACTGTACTTTCATTATTCTTTTTATTCTCTCACAATAATAAAAACAATCCGTCTGACAAGCAGAAGTTTCCTTCTAGGTTATATAGAAATGTATTTTCAGTTGAGAATAACACTAACATGTTCATCAGTACAGTGTCTCTGCGCAACTGGAAGACATTTTTCTCCCCATCTTCTAAATTCCAGGAGAGTTAAACACATCTTGGTCATTACTGCTACAAAGCTGGATTTTTCTCCATCTTCTCTAGTTATTCACTTTTGGATTGAATCATTGATGGAAGTGTTTGCTGGTTGCTTTCATGTTTGTACAATTTTCTACTGGGGGGGAGCAGCCCTTCTTCTTGTGAGTGGTTTCACACTGCAGCTGCTGTTTGCTGGTGGTCTCTGTTGCTACTTCTCCCTCATTTGCTTCTGGTTTTTGGAGCTTTCCCAGCAAAGAGGGGGGGAAATTAAATTATTACCTCTTTGTGGGAGGAAGGGGGAACATTTTCTTTGTTTTTATTCTTTTAGTCACTGTTCAAATTGGGTACCTTATGATGAGTGGGAAGGACCACTAACATGTGTGCATCACGTAGCATTTCCAACGCATGGCTTTGGGGATATTTTATTTTTGCAATTTTTTTGCAAAAAAAATTATCAGCAACTAGCTATAATCTCATGTTTTCAAAAATTAAAAATAATTATTTTTATGATTACTTTTATGATCAGGTAAAATAAGGAAGTCAGACTCAAGCCTACATTAATTTGGGTATGGTTTAGAGCTTGGGTTTGAGGCAAAATTAAAGTTGGGTTGCAAGTTTGTCTTTATACTTAACAGTGGCAAACTTACATACAATTTCTTCCTTCTTGAAACAAAATCTGATGAAAAAGGAACTGGTTGTATCCAAATTGGAGCTATAAAAACATTCTAATGTTGTATTTGACTCAGGGTCAAAGCCACAGTGGTAGGTTAGAACATAATGTTAACATTTGATCTGTTCTCTCTGATATTGGAAATATTTGGATGTGTAGTTCTGCATTTGGTCATATCTATCTAGAAATAATAGTGAACTTTGCCAGTGGTAAGGCAGGTCTTCCTAAGATTTAAACAGAACATATCCAGTAAATTAAAACACTAAGGAATAGGAAATACTTTTAAGTGAAGAAATAATAGTCATGGAAACATCTTATGCTGGATCTTCAGCTTTCAGAAAGGGTCATTTTGCCATTTATGTCATCATTTACAGAAAACATAAGGGCAGTTTCACCACCACCCGAGTCTGTGGTCAAAACTTTGTCACATCAAATTCTCAGACTCAAAGACCATTGAAAATGGCAGCCTCTGAATGAGATGTGGATGCAGAAACTCACTTCTCAAGTGAGGTGGCAAAGACACCTTTAAGGAGTCTCTTTATGTGTAGATACAACAAACACAAATACTTCTGCTTTTCTTTTTAGTGAAGAGTTTGTAATTCTTATGTTCTAAACTGTTCACCTGCTTGTTACTTTCAATGAAAGAGTTTTTTTTCTTATCAATTAACATCATAACTGTCTTGATATTTGTTTCAAGCAATTAAGGGAAATACAGTTTTACAGGAAAATATTCTATAACTGAAGTACTAAGTCCAGTTTCTGGTTCTACCTGAGATTTACCTGCTTCATAACCTATAGCAAAATGTTTAGTTTGTCTGTTGCTGAAAGTTTATATATTGTTAGCCTTAATTTATTTTCTTTTAAACTCACTTTAAAATTCCCCTCAGAGATACATGTTTTCTAGGACAAGCAAATATTGTCAGTGAATCCTTCTTGTGGTAGTTGGAGACTGGAATGGAATTTCTTCTTGAACCCAGGAGTTTCCTGCTGCTCAACCACATTCTTTGACTGGTTGGAATAAGGTGGAAATTTCTACATATTTAGGAATTTCGGTCTTGGTCTACCCAATAGTGAGGTAATATTGTATTCAATGGGATACTTAGAGTCCTCCACAAACCTCTGCAGAGTTGGATGGTCCCCACTGTGTTTTCCCCTCTGCACTGCCTCTTTGAAACCAGCTCAAACCTCCCACTTTGGTCTCTCTTCACCTCTATTGATCTTCCTAGTGGCAGAGTGTCTTGCTTTCCTTTCATGAGAACTACAACCGTCTTCCATGTGGGAACTATCTACCCACTTCCTATTGTTCTTTCATGTTCTGTGCTTCTGAATACAGATGACTCACCCAAACTCTTTCCATCTCCATTTTCCAGCTTATCTTGATTTCATTGGATCAATATGCTTGGAGAGGGGCAGTCTTCCTCTGAGCAATCATTTAATTTCATTTTATTGCTTATGGATATGTAGTTTTTCTCCCTGTGTCTCTCTGGAATAGACAGCCTGACACTTCCTTTGTTCACTGTTTTGGTCCTTTGTCTCATGTTCTTTCCATCTTGTACTGGCCTCAGAGACCCATTGTAGTACTGAGGGGCTCTTGTCCCAGCTGTGTATGAAGAAAACAGATTTTCCTTCCGTACAATATCAACACAAGAAAGACAGTTTTTCCTATCATGTCATATGCCACTCCATGAAAATTTAGGAAACTCTTGCTCATCCCCAGGGTGAATGACAGATATTTTAAAAATATTAAAATCACAAAGCTAAAGTTAATTCAGTTCCAATTTAGGCATCTAGATTTAGTAAGCTAGTTCTCTGACAGTTTTGCCACGAAGTTCCATCACAGTCTAAAACAGATGATCATCTTACCCAGTGATAGATTCTATTCACCAATCACAAAGATCCAAGAATATTGCATAGCAAGTACCATAATTTTCGAATTACTATGCTTATTTTGATATTGGTGGTGTGAGTGGTGTAAGAGGAGAAAAGTTTATCAGAGAAAAGTTTATCAGAAGAACAGATAGTTTATCCCAATGTTATTCTTAGAAATAAATGGAGGTGGGTTTGTTGCTTTGTTGTTTTTATTTTTCACTTCATAAAAATTACCTTAGATAAGAATTTTTACTTACAAGTGTTGAAACTAGAAAAAGAATTCTCTAAAAGCAGACATTTCTGGTGGAAAGTTAGAAACAAACCCAGTAATAAGTAGTGATAGCAAATTTGTCTAGAAAATATTTGTTGTTGTATAACATACTAAGCTATAGCTCAGTGAAACATATACAGAAATGTGGAGGGATTAGCTTGATTTTTGCAACCTCCCCTAGCTTATAAATTCCCCAGCATGTAAGGACAGCAGGAAAGTTTTTATGATGAACTGTCAACAAAAGTTCTAGACAAGAAAATAAATCTGGACAACACTTTTATTCACAAAGGATGTACTGGGTCACCAGAGCAATTTTTATTTCCAGGTGAAAGACCATATACGTGTGAAGGTGCACAAAGTGCATGAGTTTTGGAGGAAAAAAAAAAGAAACCAACTTATAATTTGTTGTTAATGTATCCTTAGAATTTTTCAATGTATAATAGGGCTTTGCTTAAGGGTAAAATTTTAACAAAATTAATTTCATTAGTCATTTCTGCCACCATGTTAACTTCCAAAATTTAATTATTACTGAAGTTTTTACAATTCTGATACTAAATTTTGTCATTGACTTAAGTTTTCATGGGCTTGATCCTGAAATCTCTGTCTCAAAATTGTTTTGGGATTACATTGATTAAGATAATTTCTGAAGTCTCAATTACAAGATTGTGCTCATTTTTCCTGCCTGGATAAAGATGATTTTGTGCACATTAGTTAGAAAAATCATGTTTCACATTTTAGTGCCTATGGGTTAGTGTTAAAATAAAGAAATATTTTAAAGCACAAATACATTGCTATCTGCTCCTGCTCTGCTTTTCAATTTGTAAAAAAATATGCTTGTTACCTAATCACTATTTATCATATGTAATATCCAGATAGTCAAATCTGTTGAGATGAGATCATCATCCCAGCCCTTCACAATAAGTCATTCATATAAATGCACCTGTATTGCAGGTGGCAGGCTTGTGGAGAAGAGGGGGAAAGAAAAACACAAGTTTTGGCTAATCCTGGGTGGTCTCTTTACCCATGTTAGATTAAATATGTTTTTTTCACAACAGGTGATTTTTTAATTGTTTTCTTATGGCAACTCATTTATTCTAGAGGTTTTTGTTTGGCTTGTGTTAGTTTTCTAAGTTAATGACTGCGTGACAACATGCTGAGTACAGGTGGCAAAAGGCAAGATGAAGAATGTGGATATTGCTTCACGTGCATGAGACTACTGATGTAGAGCAAATCCTGCTTGCCTTTATCATGTGAGTCTCCCTTGTGGTCGTACTTTGGAAAATAGGAAGCCTTTACCTCTCCAAAGCCTGGAAGCATCTTCAGAAAAAGCAAGAACAAAACAGGCAAATTCAGAACACTCTGAATCTGATGTTCAGTATGGGTTTCACAAAGCATAATTTTTGTTTTCTGGAATGCCATATTTCCTTGATGTACACATTAACTACACCAAAGTTTTCATCTGGTTCACTAGATTTTCTTCACTAAGCAGGCCAAGGGAAATGCTAGTGATGAATTGTGAAATTCTTCCTTATCACTCCAATTGGATGCATACAAGTTATGTCTTTCCTATCATCATCCTGGCTTCTCTGTTGTTTTCATGTTCCAAATCATCCTTCCTAACAAAGGAAACAGCAGGAAAATGCCAAGAACTGCCTGGCAGGATTTGGTCGAAAAAAAACTATTCTCACTTTCAGATATAAAAAGCTGAATCCCCGTATCACGGCTTACAAATCACTGCTGACAATAAACAAAATAACAGGGCAGAAGCAACAACAAAATAATTAAAACCAGGCAGCACAGGCTATACTAAACTGCAGGACAAAAGCTACACACAGAGTATCAGCTGTGGAAGAACCAATTAACCTGGCTAATGGGTCTGATACTTACATACCTCCCTTTCGTCACAAAAAGCATATGGTTGCAATTAGCTGGCGTAAAGGAAATACCATCTGAAGCCCCTGTTTTCCGATTGGGATGACCTCTGGCCTGGTATGAAGACAGTTGGAGGTATTTGCTTGGTGTTGGTTAGCTTCATATGTAGTGGGCGGGGGCAATTTGAAGACAGGCAAGAGTTTGCCAAATGTGTTTAAGTTTCAAAACTATGCATTACCATATAACAAACAGAGCATTTGAAGCAAGCTGGAAGTCAAGCAAACCTCCTGCTACTGCTAGTTCCAGAGTTGTTACCAAAAAATCACTGGCCAGCAAACCAAACAAAATTCACAGAAGGTTACTACTTTATTCTCGTCTGGAAGTACTAGTGGCACAACAGGTTCTCAGTGGTGTGAGTGTAAAATGTTGGGAAGGCCACAGTTTTCCATGTGTTAGACACACTCAGACCCTTGTCACAGAATATACCTTAAAAGGCAGGACCATTACAACTTTTATTCAGGTCAAATGGGTTGTCATCTGCTCTGTCTCGCTTCCTGCTTCTTTCTCTGCTCTGTCTCAGATGGTTCTGTAGGATGAACATAAGACTTATCTTCTTGGATTTTCAAGTGGTTGTCATCTATCCAGCATGTAATTTTCCTGAATCATCTTTTTATGAGAAAAAAAAAATATATCTCATGTAGAAAAATGTATTTTCTTGAAATAACTGCAACATTTTTTTGCATCTTTAAAACTATTACATGCAATAAAAGTGATATGTTTGTCTTTCAAAGTCTAGATATCTGTTTAAAGGTTTTGAAAAGCTGCTAAGTTTTAAACTTCTAAGGAAAAAAATCAGGTACTCTTATTTCATTATTTGAAGACAAGGTGGATTAGTTTTACTAAGTTCAGTAAGATTTTTCTATTTTTTTGTTTGCAAATGTACATATAGAATGACCAAATTAACTCAAAATATATGTTTAACAGATATGAAAAACAAAGTCTGTGGGAGTTTTGCAGTCAGATCTGCTCCTGGTTTTATACAGTTTTTATACATTTTTTTTAAAAAAAACATCACATCTATTATGTATGTATTTCTTTACTACATTTTAGATATGACATGAAAAAATCTAGGAATCCATACTTCTAATAGACTACTTCTATGGGAACATACGTTTATCATATTAAAACCCTCAGATTTTGTGCCAATAGGTGATTATTGGGTTTTTAGGTTTGTCAGTAGAACATAGAATGATTGTTTAGTCATATTGTGTAAACAAATGTAAAATTCTTATGCAGTTCAGTCTTATTACTGTTATAGCAGAAGATCGTGGTTACCTACCCAATACCCCTCCACAGCTTCAGTATTTCCATTCATATGGATACACTGGAGTTATCCAAAAAGAAACAACAGTGGAACATGTTTTAGCTTTTCTTTCTTTCAGTGAGGAGGAGGACATTAGTCTGGAAGGATGCCCAGGTACTGATAATCATCAGTCCTTCTGGGGCTGTTTTATAACTTTGCAGCTGTATTGTTGGCTACAATTTGCAGTCCCAGAGATATTGCTTTTTCTGTTTTTGTTTTCCTGTTGGATTGGATGAGGCACTATTTCTCGGGAAAAAAAAAAAAAAAAAAAAAAAGCAACTTTTTAAGGAGAAGGGGAACTAACTGTTGCATCCTTCAGTCAGTGTAATGTCAACACCATTTAGGACAAATTTCAAGCATTCACCATTCTTAGACTCTTCCAGCTGCCTGTAGTGTTAGTTGTTAAAAGACCAGAGCATGAGCCATAAAATGAAATGTGTCTGAGGGTGTTAGTTAACAATATGCAGGTGCATATCATTCTAGTAAAGCTTTCAAATTATATGCAATTTATAAGCTATGTTTGAAGCTTGTAATTGTTGTGTCTGAGCAAATTAGCATCTTTTCTGGCTTCAGTTTTTGAGAGTTCCATCAAATTTGTGGGGTAGGGGACAAAAAGTACTGGTTGTTTCAAAAATACAAAAGTCAGAAAAACAGTTTATTGCATTCAGTTTCTGTTAAATGTAGTGGGGGAATACTGCAGCTGGAAGAGGAGAGGCAAGCAGTACTTCCCTGACTAAAAAATTAAATTAGGGGTCAGTAATGATTTGGGTAAAACAAGGAGCATGCTACAAATTTTCCCCTATTATGAACCCATCCTTTGATGACATTTGCATTATTATTACTTTTCTCATGTTTTGCTGGAATTCAATCCTTAAAATTTTGGTTCAAGTATAGAAATGAGAACCAGCAGTTGTCACTTTTAAAACTGTAATGGAATATTTAACATGCTAAATGTTTGCAGTTTTTCTTTAACCATTTAACCTGCTTCTTTCTTTCTGTGAGATTTCTACATCCTGGCTTTTGCCAGGTAGCTGCCAGTTGTACAGTTGATGGTCTCATGTAGTAAAGAAAATTTGACAAAATAGAGCTCCAGAATCTTGCTTTTTTGATCTCAAAGTGTGCCAAAACAACAAAGCTGCAAAGTCCTTAAGTGTAACGTTGAGTGACCTTAATACTATAGGAAAAAAAATTTATAAATGCTGATACATTCTCTTCATTTAGCTATATATGGACAGTAACAGCACAGATGTACCCAAATGTACCGAAATGTACCCAAAATACAGTCAATCATTGTATGTATGATGTACTTAAGTGTGAAGCAATGTACCACTGTATGAAGTATTAACAAGAGGGAAAAAAGAGCTCTTTAAACTCATACTTAAGGGAATAGACTGGTTATTTTCTAGGCTTTGAAGTGGAATTCATTGGCAATTATGTGTGTTCAGGAAGTATGAAACTCTGGCAGTTTGTACTGGAAAAAAAATTGAGTTCCTAAACAAGTGAAATCCTTTTGATTTTATTTATATATACTTATACCATCTACATCTATCTATATCTACCACACACACAGATATATATATAAATCTAAACATATATATTTCAGTGACTAAATATGTATAAAAAGAGTCTTCATTTGGCAACACATCAGCATGAAAATGGTACAAATTACATCCAGTTTAATCTCATAGAGTTTTAGGATGACTAGAATTATTTTAAAGAATTGTAATTAAATTGTTCAGTGCTGTTAGCTATGTGATTGCAATGGCTTGCCACCATTCTTTTCAGCCTGGTAGTTCAGTAGTAAAGAAAGGGCTGCATACCAAAGATAGACACGTGTGTGTATGTTGACACAGAATCAGAGCCTGCAGAATTGCAATGCTGTACTGCAAGAGCAGGTCCTTAACAGAAGAATGCCGTGCTGTGTTTAAAGATGCTTCAAGCATCCTTGGTGATAACAGCAAAAGTTCAATTATCTCCAAAAAGATTACTCCTGAGATAAATGCCATCAAAGATAGCAGCATGTAAACAATGTAATCACCTCTGGCTTGGGAATACATGCTGAATGGCTGCTGTCATGTAGAAATTGAGCTGTGAGAAAAACTAATACAATGCAGAAAAAAGAGATAGGAGTGGAGGAAGAACAATTTCTGTGGAAGATACATTTTTACAGAATAATTGAAAAAATCCTTTTTCTTATAGGAGAAATAGGAAAACCAAACACAACAAACACAAGATTTTTTTTTTTTTTTCAAAACTGCATGGTTGATCTTGTCTTTGAAAATCTTCCATCAGACAGTTGGGCTTAATTAATAATCAAGTTCTATATAGCCATAAAAACATTGTTACATTAAAATAATTCCACTTCAATAAAGAAAAAAAGGAAATTATTTGAGAAAATTATTTTTATGGAGTTATGCTAATAATATTTTTTTAATTCTAAAATTTAGACTACTTCTTAAAATAAGTGCTAAGGTTTTTACTTCATCACATCTTTAGATTAGCAAACTGAGTAGTAGTTTAGTAGGAGGTTTGGTATTTCTCAAGTGGTGCTAGAACTACACTTTAATTTTAATTTTAAATTCCTATAAGAAAAGAAAAAGGGGGGGGAGTGGAACATTCTTAGGCTTAAGATATATCACTATAAAATCTAAATTACTTGAATTCTTTTTTTTTTTAATTTCTCTGAAAATTTGCCATAAGAATACTTTGATATTCCATGCTATATGAAACAACCTATACTGTCCTGGTTGCACTGTAGTATTTTCAGGCATTATTGACTAGCGAGATTATTAATTTTTTAAAAAGCCAAGAAATTGTAATAATAACTGGAAACAGATTTTTCCTTCTGCTTCATGTATAAGATTTCATCTTGAGACATAAATAATGAAATTATATGAAAAATAAAGATGGTATTAGGAAAATAACTGAAAAAGTGCAGCAAAGTGTCTTTTTTTTTTTTTTCTCAAACACCATGTTTTTTTCCTGTGCCTGATTATTTTAATTTTATTTTATTTCTGCTGCATTAAAATATTTAATCCCAGAATTCTGCTGAGAAATAGCCTTTCCACTTCTGACAGGGCCTGGGGGCATGCAATGGAACAACACTAGGCAACCTTTCCTACAAACAACCACGCAACAGATTGCAAACACAAATAACACGTGGGAAACAGCTACGTGTAGGTTTTCAGCTCATTCTGCAAGACTGAAATGTAGCATAGTTAACCTCAGTGCATTCCTCGTAGAGGGAAGCCACTCAGGATTTCTTGTCTCTGTAAAGGACTTTATAGAGTGTATGAAAAAAAAAGGCAAGTGCAGAGCATTAGTCTATTACTATAGAAAGTCATAAGAAAGTTTTAGGACTGTGTGTCTTAATAAATGTTTTCATTTGGAAGACAGGTATCTGCTAAGGACAAACAGGATCCTCTCCTGAAATGGAGAATGAAAAACTCCTCTCTCTGAATTGTTATAATTTTAGAATTAAGAGGCTCTCAGGCCCTTAATATGTGAGGATATGGATAACAGTTCTTTACTTGTGTTTAGCAAGGCAAAACAGAACAACAATAACTATGAGATGAACAACAGACAGAACCAGGGAAACAGTCCCAGTTTTCTCTGCTGCTGGCACCCTTTCACCGTTGGTGCAGTTCCCGACACAGGCAGCTGTGGTGCAGAGTCCCGGGATGCTGGAGATGGATCAGGAGCTCCCCGGCGGTGGCTGGAGCTGCAGCACGAGTCCCGGCAGGCAGGGGGTGCGGGCTGAGGCGTGGAGAACACTCGGAGCAGGAGCGAAGGAACAGCGAGGGGGGCAGGAACTGCAGTGGCTCCCGGCCAGGCAGACAGGGGCAGGGTCAGGATTGCTGGGGCACACACGGAGAGACTGTGGCAGGAAACCCTGAACACCGCTCCAGTGGGGCCAGTGAAAGAAAAAATAGCCTGATGTTTCCTTCTCCTGACAAGCACACCCCCCAAAAAAAGAAGTGAAGTCCAGGTGCTCCTCCTCTCTCTCCACCTCAGCCACTTCTTTTGTCTTTCTTAACTATCCATAAGTGCCCAGTGATCAGTTCCCTGGCAACTTATGGGAAAAAAATTCTACAAGAGGACCCAACCCCGAACACTAAAAAAGCAAAATAATGAAAGAAAAAATCTGATTTGGATGTGTTTTTCGTTTGTTTATTTGGGGGTTTTGGGGTTTGGTTTTGCTTTGGGGTTTTGGGGTGGGGATTTTTGTTGTTTATTTTGTTTGACTAGTCATTTCATCAGTTTTGATTGTTTGGGTTTTCTTATTTTATTTTATATTTTTAAAGGATTATCATTTTATGGTTTCTTCTGGAAGTGTTATATACTGAAAATCTAGCTTTAGACTGTAGACTTCAGGTCTCAAGGTTTTTACTACAATCTTGTTTCTCTGAGATTTGTTGGAATTTTAGCATTTCTATGACCTAAATAGTTCAAACATCTAACAATCCTTCTTCAGCTGCAATAAATATGCAATCACCTCAGGATTTATACAGTTGATATTCTTAAAATTTAATCTTTCCCTTCAAGTAAAAATATACTGATAAATAAAAAGTCGCAGACCTCTGCTATTGATAACTGAGACATATGAACTGGTTAGAAGACAGTGAAATAGGTTTTTGACAGGAAGTATAGTTCTGTCAAGATAAATCATCTTCTATAACAGAAGGTTGTAGAATCCTAACTTTCCTCCTCCAAATTAGAAGACAAATCCCAACATGATTTCAACTGGAAGTATCTGTTTTCTGTGTCTCTACTCTATTCCAAAGAAACAATATAGGTCTTTCAGAAATCTTCAGATGATCCCACTGAACCCACGCATATAAATTCTTGATCAAAAATTTGCTTTCATATTCAACAGGTTTGTAGTGTTGGTTCAACATACATTTTTATGGGGAAAGAGAAATGCTGCAATCCTTGCTTCCATTAAGTGGCGATTATTCATCCTTTCAGAGGTCAGTTTTTTCCTTAACTCTGATCCCTCATATTAAAACCTTAAAATTTACATAAAAGGATGTGTTTTATTTAAAAGGGAAAGTTGAATATAAACTTGACAGATACAAATATTCCAGGTTCAATATCTGCTGGCAGAAAAGGGTGAGAGTGTTGAAATATTTAAGTGTGTGGCAAGCTGTGTTACAAATAAGAGGATTAAAAGTATTTTCTGAACCCTCTAGAACTTGTTTTCAAATGTTTTGATGTCAGGAAACTTGTTCTGTTTTAGAAAACATTATTTTCCATCATTTAAAGCATTGTTTTTCAAGTAAGACATAATTATTAAAACCTGGAGAGTTTAAATTACTGGATGATTTAGCCAAGCCATCAATATTTTTTTTGTGTGTGTGAAAATGAGTCTTGCTTTATTACTGAAACTACTGAAGGATGTTCTCTAGACATTTGTAGAGAAAGCCAGACACCTTCTATTTTGCCAGAGACAAATTTAACTACAACCTCAGAAGTTTCATAATTATGTTGTAATTTATAACACACATTCTCAATTTTCTCACATTTTGTTACCATATGTATGTGAAGGGAAGATGAGGAAATAAATATTGTCTGACTATAAAATAGAGAGTTGGGCCCCTTTGGATGACAGGGTTCAGATGGGCAGAAAGATCCAATCCCATTGCAACTGATTAGGTTATTTTGTTTACTACCACTGAGATTGAAAATTATGAAACTGATGGTAGCTACATGCTAGTAGTAGTTATATCTGTCTCCTGAATTTCTGAAGAATATACAAATGTTTTATTAATGTACATTTAGACAATTATGTTATACATGTTTTTAGAGAAATTGGGGTTTTCTTAAGTTCATTTGTTGATTCCTGAATATTGGTGGCATTTACGTTAGGGAACTCTAACATGTTCCTGAGGACACAAAGTCAGAGCAAGGTAAGAGTACGTATTATCTACTTTGTTTCAGAGATTGGATAAACAGAATCCCTATTCATTGGAGACCGACCAATTCACAGCGAGCTTTTCATAATACTTCCTACAGTGATTTTTACAAATAAACTTGGAATGTAGCAGACCTTGAGATCTCTGCTGTGTTTTCTTTGTTCTCACTGATAAATGAAACAGTGATTTCAGACTTCTTCTGGGCAACATGAGAAGCAATTTACACATAATCAAAACCATTAATTATTCACTCTCTTTTTCAGACTGTTTGGTTTCGGGGTTTTTGTTTTTTGTTATGTTTGTGGGTTTTTTTTTCTGTTGGACTCTACATTGCTGTTTACAATGTTAAAACACTAAAAAAAAATTGCACAAGCATAAATTGGTAGAATAAATTGCTAGAAGCAGTAGAATCTTATTCCTAATATGTAAAATTCATAATGGATTGAAACTTACAACCTGATATTGAAAGTATTTATCACTAGCTGCGTATGGAAGAGGGTAAAATCAAATTAATGGAAAGAGGAGAATCTTATTTTTCATGAAAGACTATCTATTAGAATAAATAGGATTACCCCTGAATAATAACTACCTTCAGAAAAGCTGATAAAAGATAACACAGTTCTACTCAGATCTACATTGCATTGACAAGCTGCAGAAGTAAGAAAAGAAAGCTTCAAAAGAAGAGTAAATAATACAGACATTTAAAAAAAAGGAAAAAAATTATCCCAAACAATTGCCACCTAACTTCAAACAATTTCCATTTAACTTCAAAGTGCAATTTCTTCTGTTAAAAAAATAATATTAAATTCTAGGATACAATCTGGTTGATCCTCAATCCACTGAAGTCACTGCAAGATGTTTCACTATCTTTAGTGATATAAGGAAAAGATTACATAGAAGAGGAAATAAAAGTTATTCCTATTTTTAAGATAGGACAGTTGACTTCTTGTGTGGTATCAAGGAACTTCTAAGTAATTCAGGTTTTGCCTGAATTCTGAAGGCTTTATCTCTTTCCTCTTATGGTCTTCCAACACTTTGCAGTAGATCAAGCTTAAAATGTTTTCCTGGATTTCTGCATTAGAATAGCATGGACTAATTCAGTTGGAAGGGAACCAAAATTATCATCTAGTCCAACTGTTTAAGCAATTCAGGGATGACCAACGCTTAAATCATGTTATTAAAGTCACTGTCCAAAAGTCTCTTTAACTTTGGCAGGCATCGGGAATCAACCATCTCTCTAAGAAGCCTGTTACAGTGTTTGACCACTGTCACAGTAAAAAAAAAGATTCTTCATATCAAGTCTGAACCTTGTCTAATGCAGTTTTGAATACTCAAACACATTCTATCCATGAATACTGGAGAAGAGCACCTCCTTCTCCACCTACTGTCTTCCAGAAGCCGAAGAGAGAATGAAGTCTCCCCTTAGTTTCCTTTTCTTCAAACTAGACAAATCCATGGTCCTTAGTGGCTCCTTGTGGGACATTCTTTCCAGCAATCTCACCAATTTTGTTGCCCTGCTCTGGACACATTTAAGTACTGTCACATCTCAGACTGTGGTAGCCAGACCCATACAAATTACTCCAGGTGAGACCACAACAGTGCTTAATACAACAGAATAATCACCTCTTTTGACTTGAATCAGAAAACACAAAATACATTTTTAATTCTGGGGTTAAAAACTGTTCTTGTTTGAAAGGCTTTTTTGTTGGAGGCTTCTTACTATTTTAAAATTGATTGAAAATCAATTTAAAAATTTGTTTTTACTTTGGTTTGCATCACTGCATTTATCATGATAGGAATAAATATTTGAGGAGTATTCGCAAGGATGCTCATTTAAAATTCCCTAATCTAGAAAAATTATGAGAGGGACATTAGGTATTTTTATAAGAATGTGAACGTTTTTGATTCTTTTGCTCAGCTTAATATGTGAGGGACACATGCTTCCTGGGAGTGGGCTGACAAAGCATTATTTGGGCTCCCCCTCCTTCCATGGTCTCTGTGAGTGTGTAGATGAGTTTTGTAACATAACCTAATGTCCTACTTTGACCAGCCCAGGGAAGTGAGCTGGCTAGGTTTGAGATTGGCATTTTATTGGACCAATGGGAAAGCATTTTCTAGTTCTTATTACCTTTGAATGAAGCCCGGGAAACTCTTTCCTTCTGGCTGTTGGAAAGCACGCACCTCTGCCCTCTCTCGGCCTGGGCCGAGTGGGAGGGAAGGGAAGGCGGCGGTGGGCCGGGCCCGGGCTGGGACCGCTCAGCCCGGCCGGGATTCTCCGCTCCTGGAGGGACAGGAGCGGCTGTCGAGCCCTCACCGAGGAACCCACCGGGCCCGTCCCGGGAGGGGCAAAGGAGCCGGCAGAGCCTGCAGAGCTTTTGTTCCAGTCGAACACCAAACCACGCTGGCCTGAGGCTGTGTCGGCATCGGGAGCAGCTGAGCATGGGGACAGCACCTGGATGGGCACCAAAGGAGCTGAGCATGGGGACAGCACCTGGATGGGCACCAAAGGAGCTGAGCATGGGGACAGCACCTGGATGGGCACCAAAGGAGCTGAGCATGGGGACAGCACCTGTATGGGCACCAAAGGAGCTGAGCATGGGGACAGCACCTGTACGGGCACCAAAGGAGCTGAGCATGGGGACAGCACCTGGATGGGCACCAAAGGAGCTGAGCATGGGGACAGCACCTGGATGGGCACCAAAGGAGCTGTGCATGGGCACGAGCACCAGTGGCCCCGTGGTTCATGCTAAAGGCGGTCCCGAAGCCAGGAGCAGCCCTGAGCCCCGTTCCAGACTGAGAGTAGCTGGCACAGCTCACATGGAGTCAGCAAAAGATCACATGGCCAGCAGAAAGAAGCAGAGAGAGAGCTTGTTTCTGATACAAGACTTGGATGAAATTGACTTTTTTTTCAGTGTTACAAGACTTTGTACTTGAAGAACACTAATTCTCTCTTAGGCTAAGAAAGTAAAAGGGGAGGTGAAACTTTGTAAGAACAACCACATAAAATTGAAGTCAGTAAGAAAAGAGTTAGATTTTAGATTGAAGGGATTTTGAGAAGTTTGTCTTCAACTTAGGCTGTAAAATTCTTTTGTGAAGCTATGGTACAGATATACTTGATATATCAGATTTTGGGTTTTCCCCAGTAAGTTCATGGAATGCTTTGGGGGGGTGGTAGTGTTCCAGCCACAGTCATGAGCAGAGGCACCAGTGTTAGAAGTTTGATGAGAAACCTCAGCCCTGGGGATAAAAGGGGAAGACCTCTGTTCCCAGAGATGGGTGAAAGGATGCTAGAACAGCTCATCCTTAAAAATAGCACCCCAATAAGCTGATATGGACCAAGAGCACAGTTGTGAGGAAAAACTGTGAAAGATGGGAAAGACTTCACAAAGGCAGATCTCAGGCACTTGCGGTTTGTGAGAAAATGAAGCCCCAAGAGTTCCTTTCTTGTAGGGAGCTTTTCATAGCATTAGCAAAGAATACTTTTCTGTCTAAATGAACCAAAGAAAGACTATTTTTAGAGGTGAAAAACTGATTGAGATTTCTGAGTGTTGTTGTCTTTACATTGTTGGTTAAGGGAAAAAAAAGGGTTGTGGGGAGGGGGAAGAGTGTTTTGAAGGTTCCGTCCTCATTCTTGTTGTTTTTCTTTCTTTTAGTGTTAGTTAATAAAGTCTTATTTCTTTTAAGCTTAAGCCTGCTTTGCTCTTGATTAGAAACTTTGAAATTGGCAAAATTAAACCAGAACATAAATTGGTGTTTCTGCCCGGATTTGAATTGAAACCACGACACCTAACCTCAACCTTACAAGTTAAGTAAGCACTGGTCCAAATCTCTGACGGCTTTTGTAAATAGGTCCAAATGTCACTTGCCCATACCCTGGGCTGTTTAGCAGCACAATGGCTGGGGCAGCACACCACATGAGATTGAGGTCCTTGTCCAGCCAGAAAAAAGGCTGAAGCACAGAAGAATGGTTCCACTGCACTCACAGTATAGACATGACTTGACTTAATTGAACACTGTCATCTAAATATTTAGCCATTTAAAAGGCACGTATGAAAAACAGATGCCATAAAACCTGACTAGCTCATTTGCTAAAGTCTTGTGAAACTGATAATCAATGAATTAACAAATTAATGTTATTTTAATAAATTACCGATATTTCTCCAGATAGAAAAGTTTGAAAGCAAATACTTTCTGGTTTTTCTGCTTTATTTTCATTCCAGCTTGCTATGGTCCTGCTCTTTTAGGAACAAAAGCAGGAGCATGAGTAGTGACCAGTAGCTGAGAAATCAAGGATCTCAGCCTTAAAGAGAGGCAAGTTACAGCTCTGTCTTGAAAAGAATCTGGTATCTGTTTGTGAAATCCTTTTAAATTTTGTCTCTTTTTTATCCCTTGCTATTCATTTCCTATTGTCGTCACATTGCCATTGAGGGAGTTTAAAGGCCTGTATTCATTCTGCTTAGTTTAAAAACTCAATTACCACACTAAATTGAGGCAAACCAGCACATAAAGAAATAAACAGCTTGCTGGAGATAGCAGTTTAATTCTATTGACTTCCTAAAGAGACCTGAATGAGGACCTACATCCTGCAACCCAGGAAAAAGTGAATTGCTATTGCTGGTAGTATGCTACTGTTTTTGTAGTGATTCTGCAAGGCCAGAAAATTTGAAATTTGTTAACTTTCTTTTTTGTGAACTTTTCTAATCTTACCTGGAACTCTTGTGTCCGTTTGGTTTAGCTTTAACTGCAATTTTTCCTATTGTCGAGCTGGCTAGAGTTAATTTGGAGTTTTCACTTATCAAATGGTATAAGCAAAACTTTCTATAGGTAATAGTAAATAGTAAATTTTCTGTGTAAGAAAAATTTTATTACACTAACAAAAATATATATGAAGAAATACAGGCCTGGTATGAAAGCAGATGCCTTGGGAAGTGGGGACACAAAGTAGGGGAGTGCAGGCACAGGATGTATGGAGCCAAGGTACAGACTGATGCTGGGGACCCCATAGCCTTAAACACACTGCCAGTGCTTACTTAATAAAATGCAGGTCTGGACCTCAAAGAAACCAACCAAAGTAGCAACACAGAACAAAAAACAAGTATCTGCTTATGTCAAATGTACCACATAGAGTAAAGTTTGTTTCACCATGATCTTGCAAGCAAATAACAATAGAGAAAGTCGTAAAGCAATGTTAGCAGATATAAAGAGGGAATCTTAGGGTAAGAAAGATAAAAATGTTTTCAGTTTTGTTTATAAAAGTCTTTTGAGCAACAGTGCTCTCCAGGATTCTGGTGGGGACAAATAAATCAGAATGTCATGGGATTGCTTTCTGGGGTGCTTGGGTGACAGATGAGAAGTGGTAAGGTCCATGGAGTGGAAACATCCTTTAACAGGTAAGAGTAGTTGCCTGTCTTCCTAAGACTAGAAAGTATTGTCTTCTTAAGATCTGAAGAGCTGATTACTTGTCTGTTACAGGGTTAATGCAGCCATATACAGACATGGAAAATAAAGCAACAGGTTAATCCCTATTGAGTCCCTAAAAGACTGCTGCAGTTATAATGCAGTGGGGAATGAGCTTCACTGACCGAATGGACAAGTTCATTAGATGATCTTTAGAAAGGCAAATTCCTCAATGCTGCTTACACATGAACTGTAAAGAAATCCAATCTATACCAATGCTCTTTAGCTATTCAATCACATTAAAATCCCCTTCTCTTGGTACAGCCTGTTACCTCTTTGCTATGCAGTTAGTGAATGCATTTTAATAGCTCATTGTGAAGTTCACATACCTTAATAGTATCTTGAGTATAATTTTTTATGCTTTCCATCTCATTTCATTTCTTTCCTTCTGAAACTACTAAAAGGTCTGCCAAGAGTACACTGGTAAATGGAAAGTACTTAAACAATGAACATTTCATCCAATGTTTAAAGCATAATTAGGGGATTACATGTCTTCAAGAGTAATTCCCCCTTTCATTAGTCATAAATTGTTCATTTCCATGGATTTTTATTACCTCACGTCAGTATTATTTTTTAATACTTTAAAAGCACATAAATATTTCCAATTTTGAATGTTCAGAGCTCTAAAATTAGTGTAAAACAACCTTTCATCAGTCCTAAAATTTATCTCTTGTCATTCATGATCAACATGTTAGATCAATTAATACAGGTATGTCTGATAGTCGGCTGGCTGTTGCTATATCTTGATTTGCAAGCTATTTCAGTAGAAATAAGAACAGAGTTAACAGGAGATACATGAAGTGGCTTACTTGTTAGAAGGTTCTCAGCTTCCTGACAGAGGCAGGAATCTGTTCAAGTTTCTGTGACTTAGCACCACCTTCTACCATTTTACTCAGTCTTTCAGGAATTACAGAACAATTTACTGTGTTTGGTTATCTAACTCATGAATTTTTTTTTATTTGTTTTCTTGATATTGTTCTGCCTCATTGATGAGGGCAAGAAAAACAAAACAGCAATCTCTCTCCCCCTAAGATATAACACCTGGAATTTAATGATCACCTTGGACAAAATTTAGACTTGCTTTTTTAATGAGTATGATTTTATTTTTTGGCAGGATTAAATTAAACCAATTAAGTCATTGTGTACATGAAATAACTACCACACAAAAGGTCCAGTTTTCTCTCTATCCCTCAGCAAAATTTCAGTCTTCCTTGTGTGGATCCTCAGTTGTCAATCTACATAAGAATGCCCATGAAGTCCCACTGATATATGGAAATGGACCAGTTTTGGTATACAAGTTCACCAAACCATTGTAGGAAGTGTAAGAAGTGCCCATTTAGTCTATGAAACAGACATCATACACACCTTTATAAAAAGTATTTGACAGGATCAAAGTAAGTGATACAACTTTCTGGGCTTGTGCATTTTTTGGTGCCACAGAAAGGATAGACTGATGTATTTTTGTCAGCTTCAAATTCAGAAGTCATTATGGATTATTTATTATAAAAATTTGGGTTTAATAAGTTCTTTGCCAACTGGAATTGTGCTTTCAGGATGACAAGCAGAGAAGAAAAGGAAAGTAAAAATTATGGGGAGGAATGCAGTGAAAATATCAAGTAGGCAAAGTCAAATGTCAGTAACGTAAGCAGAGAAATTAACACCGAGGAATGACAATAGCTCTTTCTACTTGGAGCTCCTTTTTGACTTGTAACATTTAGTACTGAAACTTTATTCGCCTCCCTGGAGTAAAGACTGAGGAATAGCTCTTCCCACAAAGGCAAATAATGTACCTTTCCACTTTACTGTGCTTCAGATCCTAATCCTCATTATACCAACAATTTACTTCCTGGTCTCCTTTTTAGTATATGCCAATTAGTTTTCTCCAGGATGAAACCTAGGGGCTTTTTCTTGTTTTGGGAAAGATCTTTTCCACATGCTACAGTATGCCCTGTAAGTCACCCAACATCACCAAGAGTTAAGCAGGTCTTTCACACTCCAGCATCCCCAGATACCCTCATATAATTCTCTGCAACATGAAACACATGCTCTGATTAATTAGAGAATATTATTCTGGGGAAACCTGGTGTAATTTCAGATACTAAAAAAAAAAAAAAAAAAAAAAAAAAAAAAACCCCCAAAAACAACAATCAGTCTGTACTACAGAGGCCTGGCACTGAGCAGTGTGGATGCAAACTCATCTGACCTTTCTGGAACAGGATCCAGAGTTTGTTCTCCGAGTGGATACCTTTCATAATGTAGATCTACTAAAGGGCTCTCAGAGAAGAGACAGAATCACAAAATATGCTGAGCTGGAAGGGACTGACAGAGATCAGTGAGTACAACTCCCAGCCCTACACAGGACCATTCCTAAGAATAAAGTCCAAGAGCCCTGTTCAAACACTTCTTGAACTCTTCAGGCTGGTGCTGTGACCGCTTCCCTGGGGAGCCTGTTCCAGTACCCAACTACCCTCTGAGTGAAGAACTTATTCTAATATTGAATTTAACCCTCTCCTGACACAACTTCAGGCCATTCCCTCAGGTCCTGTCACTGGTCACCAGGGAGAAGAGATAGGTGCCTGCCCCTCCTCTTCCCCTCAGAAGGAATTCGCAGACTGCAATGATGTCTCCACTCAGTCTCCTTCCCAGGCTGAACACACCAAGTGACTTCAGCCACCCCTCATACATCTTCCCCTTCAAGGCCCTTCAGCATCTTCATTGCTCTCCTTTGGATGCTCTCTAATAGCTGAAATTCTTTCTCAATTGTGGCACTCAGAAGTGCACACAGTACTCAAGGTGAGGCTGCACCAGTGCAGAGCAGAGCAGACAATCCCCTCCTTCCATTTATTTCTCTTTAACAAGACAGAAAACTAAAGAAACTTGGAGCCTTTTTTAAATGAGTACATAAGGTTTTCATAACCAACTTTACTTTATGCAATGGAAAAAAGAAACACCAAAGTCAACACTACCTAATTTCGCTAGTTTAATCTTTTGTCTACATGCAAATAGTTTGACAAATCTGTGGTGTAAGAAAGAATATACATCTGGCTTATATGGAAATAAGTTTGCCTAGAAATTCATGTAAATTTTATTCAGATGGTCTTTCCTAGGCTCAAAAAATCCTCAAGATGTTTCACTGCAGTCAAATTTCTCCAACTAAACTGGGTTTATAGAAATTGTAACCTGTAGAAACCTTCTTTATTAATAATGACAAAGTTTTGTGTGCATAAAAAAATTTAGGCAATTCTTTTATGTTCTGATATTAATGCAACTTTTTATAGATATGAGAGTATTTTTAATGTATTACCACTGAGAACTGAATTTAGAGCAGAAGAATATGAGTCACTATATAAAGAAAAATGTGATGAAGAAGGAAAAGGATACTATTAAAATATTTTTAAATATTTTTAAATATTTTTAAAATATATCAACCTTTTAAAGAAGTATATCCATATAGGAACAACATATGTTGTTCTTATATCAATAAGAGCTTCCTGATTCTCAGTTATTCCTCATAGCCTGTAAGGAACCAAGATGCAGGTCTTGTTCTCAATAGACTGACACAAAGGGAAATGAAGTGTCTAGGAATTCCACTGTCTATTTTATGGACAAAATCTCCCCAGTAAGGAGCAAAGAGAAGAAAACAGAAAAATCTTGTGGTGCAAGGCATTTACCCTTGCAAGAGGACTTTGCAATTCATCCAGCTTAGTGTCTGCCATTTAATGGTCTTTCTGTTCAATAAGTGTTCGTGTCACAAAGATAGTGAATATAAAATTCAGGTACCTAAAAATTAGAAATTTAAGCCTGAATATGTTTATATAAGCTCTGTGTAATAGGCAATCTGAAAGGAAATTCAGCTTCAACTAAAATACAGACTTAGAGTTATAAGAACAACTTCTGCTTATTTTTCTCCACTAACTACACAAGAAATTCAAGGAGATGAGCTCAGATTTCAATGTTTAGATATCTAAATTTGGAAGATAGAAATCCCACTCTAAATTACAAGCTTCTACAACCATGTACTTACTTTCATATATGGGCTAATTCCCTTGCTTAGCCCCTGCTATAAATGTAAGATTTCTCTAGCAGAGTTACACATACCCTTTCATTCTTTCCTTAAATCACAAAATATGAGATAAAAAGGCCTAGGAGGCACAAATCAATCTCATAACTGCATGACAGCTGCTACTTACAATTCTACCAATGCAACATAGTAATAAACTTAGCTTTAGAGGTTAGCTAAGCTGGATATATGGCTATTTTGAATCCAGAGTAGAACTAAACATCTAGAAGTTACCACTATGTCTAGTTGTCAGACGTAGGAGCAGAACTGGTGTGGTAACTCATCTGGTTTATTGTCCAGCTTCCCTCTCTAACATTGGCATGTGACTAACAACTTATTTCAGTCCTTTATTCTAATTCTTTTCAGGGGTTTGCTGGTTCAGGGTATTTGATTATGTTTTTTTTACATAATTCAAGTATGTTTTAGCTAAGTTGCACTTCATCAGATAGCTAGAAATGCGGTCTTTCTGAGCAAGAAGTGCCACAACTTTTCTAGTACTGGAGAGTTTATTACTGTTAGTTACGTCATGCCAAATCAATTACATATGGAAGTCAATTCATTAGATTGCAATATTGTAATAAAATACACATACAAAGAATCACAG
Source organism: Sitta carolinensis (assembly GCA_032173965.1). Classification (NCBI taxonomy): domain Eukaryota; kingdom Metazoa; phylum Chordata; class Aves; order Passeriformes; family Sittidae; genus Sitta; species Sitta carolinensis. The sequence goes on from CM063283.1 coordinate 33,233,276, forward strand.
ACTATGTTTAGTATCAAGATATAAATCTTTATCAGAACTACTGGGACTGTATCGGTAGAGTGTGGACAAGGAAGTATCATGAGGGAGTTAGAAGTCTTTGAAAAATGAATCTTTTCAACTTCTCACAGCCTTTTGCTTGGCAAAGTTGATTAATTTTAGTGCTAAAGGAACATGACTAAGAAAAAGCTGCAGACTAATATAGTATAGCATATGTATGCATTTTTCCCTTCTCAAACCAAGATGATGTATTAGCTTTCAGCCCAATCAAAATCAAGGAGTCCAATAAGGAAAAGAGGCCTATTGAGATATCTATATCTATATTTATATATTTATAAAACATATATATATATATAATAAACACAACACACACACATATATATATATGTATGTATGTATATGTATGTATATGTATATGTATATGTGTATATGTATATGTATATGTGTATATGTATATGTATATGTGTATGTATGTATGTATGTATGTATGTATGTATGTATATGTATGTATGTATGTATGTGTGTATATATATATATATATATATATATATATGTTTTATAAAAGTAAGTATTTGAACTAGCAGCCTTCTGGGAAATACCACAACAATTTTTTCAACCATCTAATTAACTTATGTTGAACCATTTTCTTTTCTGTCCCTTTGAAGGGTTTTGAAGAAGCTCAAGAAAAATCAAAACTTCTGTGCTCTTGAATAATGAATGAACTGTTCTTCACTTCAGTAAACACTGCATTTTTGTAAAGAAAGAGAACAGCTGATGCATGAAATCAAGCTTTTAAAATCACACGTTTCAAGAAAAATTCTCTCCAGATACAACTTTCGATAAACATCAGTCTGAAATCCTTTTCTGCATGAAAATGAAACCTATTAAACAGAAAAGGTAAGAATATTGTGTTTGTGTGTGTGAGGTGTGTTCGCCCTAGCAGAAAGGCTGCTTATTCCTCTGGGCTCCCACAGTCTTGTGGAATAAAAGTGGTTTGTGCATCAGTGGTTTTCTGTGGGCTCCCAGACCATGTCAAACAGCCTATGACGTGCTCTTTATTCAGTATATGGGAAATATTACTTTGCAACCTGGTGCCAGGAAGGGCCTGTAGGTGGGGGAGGGGGATATGGGGGCCTAAAGATGCTGACAGTAAATGTACTTTCCAGAGAGTGGGTAATGGTCAAGAAAATCAGGGGTTCACTGAGGCAAGACAGAGAGGAATGTCCAACTTGTTCTTTTGATTGATGGTCAATAGAATGCCAAGGATCAAGAGAAAATAAGCACAAAAATATATTTCAGTAGGGAAAACAAGGCATTAATAGTGAATATCATGCCTAGCATTAATGATGATTTATAGTCTGGCTTGCAGACAAAACCACCAATCTGGTACTGCTAACAACATGAGAGACATGGAAAACTCCAAGGCCTTTTAAAAAAATGATAGAGTACGCAACAGCCACAAGGTTTCTTTTGGAGGTTTGTTTCCCTATCATAATCTCCTGTAATCATTCAATTTGCATCAACTCAGAAAAAATTCTAAGGTGCCAGTTTAAGACTAAAACTGAAAATATTTCTGGTCAAGAAATACCATCTTAGCTTCTTGCTGAGGCAGAGTAAATCTAACTTCATGATGTGAAGTAATTAGGTATGAGGCACTTACACCTGTGGAAAAACATTTATGTGACAGGTTTATGTTCTGACAGTAAATATATGACAAAACCTGTTTTTTTCAGGGAGCACATGGTTTACATATGATAATTTATTTTTCTGAAATAAATGAGCTTTAATATCTTTATTTTTTCCTTAACTGTGATAAAATGAGCACTATGAAATATTTTGCTTGTCAGCTCAGTTCTTCCTTTGCCTAAGGAGGTTTGAATAACAATCTTTCAGCTTGAAAATATTCCAACTGTCAGGTAAAAGAGTCATTCTACTATATGTTATCTCAATCTGTATTTAGGCAATTTATAAAAAGTTACTCCAGGCAGAGCGATTGAGGGAGACATTTGAAAATGCTTGATGATTAGGCAATTTACCTGAAAGGTTATTTATGCTGTTTCAGTCCCCATTCTGAATTGGACAAAGGTGTGAACTGTAAGTCTACAAGATATTCTTAGGACACTTCTTTCAACCTTTCCTGTTGACTTTGTTCCACTTCAGATAAAATGCTCAAAATGTGATTGAGATGGAGAACAAGATTAGCTCTCCAGTCCTCTAGCTAGGACACTTGCTCAGGAGATGGGAACACATGACCACCTCTCTCCAGTAAATATTTAATTGAGTATATGCAATGGAATAGTGTCAATAGGAGACATTGAAAGAGCCCTTTCATGTTTGTTTAAGTTAAGGGCAAGCATTCATCGAAACAATTCATGAAGAGAGGTGATCTGAATCTTGGTTTTTCACATCCTGCCTTTTACTGCTTGAGTCCCTGAGCATATGAGAACTTCCACTTCTTCTAGGTACTTGAGATTGGATTTTTTTTTAAATATTATAAATAGTCATTATTTTTTTCATGGATTTATTAATCAGAGGCAATATCGCCTCTTCCACTGTTACCACAAACTATCTTCCACAATGGAAAGTGGTATTTAGCTTGTATTTGCAGCCCCTGATTTCCTGGAAAAGAGCAGAAATATATTGTCACTAAAAAGATAACGCAATCATTAGTTTGTCAAACTAAACCAAAATTATTTCATTGATTTTTCAGAGTATTCACAGCTATCACATTTCAAGAGAAGAACCTGATATGATGGAGTGCAGAGCTTATTCAGAGAGAATTTGCAGGTTGCAGAATCAGACTAACAGGAGCCTGATAAAATTTAATAAAAGGAAATGCAGGATCCTCTGTCTGGGAAGGCAGAACACTGCTCAACACCAGCTGAACACAAGATATCAAAGCGTTTTGCTGCAGAGAGGGTTAAATCAAGTCGGTAGGAGCAAGAGTGCCAACAAAGAATTAAGGGAAGTGTTTGTTTCTCTGTATTCAATATATATGTATCTTTATTCTCAGTAATGTGTCTGGTTTTGGGATCCTGCTTTTAGGAAAGACATACTGGAGTGGAGTGGGACACCTATGTAACCAGAAACAGGTTGTAGAAGGACAGAGAGAAGTGGACCTATTCAGCCTGGAGAAGACAAAGGTCAAGGGAGACCTTATATCTGTCTGCAACTGCCATAGTAGGGTACAGAGAGAGGATGGAAACCAATTAGTCTCAGAATTTCACAGAAACAGAAGAGGAGGAAATGAACACAGGCTGGAACAAGAGAAATTCTGATTAAATATAAGGAAGTTTTCTAATTCATAGAAAGTATTTTTAAAGAAGTTGTCTGAAAAATTTTGGAATATCTGTCACTGAAGGCATTTAGAACTTGACAGTACATCGTCCAGGATAACCTGGTCTAAGTAAGTCCAGCTCCTAGGAGAAGGCGGGATACACTGACTTTCAGTCAACCTTCAGGAAACTTTCAGTAAACTGAGTTTCATTCAATTTATGTCTTGACCATTTTATTTTGCAATATAAATTATAGACAATGATATTGTCAGTATTTACATTTACTTACTACTCCTGAAGAATGTAATGGCTAATTTTTAAAATTACTCTTCAATATAAATATACAATATATATCTTTATATACAATAGATGTCTTTATATACATATAAAGAAATATGTCTTTATATATACATATATTCATATATCTTTATATATACATATATCTTTATATACAATAGATGTCTTTATTCATCTCCCTATTCATCTTCTATAATCTCCATCAAATACTCTGAGTATTCTGTTTTTTCTTATATATATCTAGTATCTTCACAGTATTTAGGGTAACAACCAGTATAGAATACTGTACATGCTATTCCTTGCTTTCTTCTTCCATCCATCATCCAACAAACCACTTTAAAATTATTAGTGTTCAAAAAAATTAAATGTATTCTTACTGGGCTATAAAGAAAGAATCTTGGTCCAGCTTTTGTAGAATTCTGTATTCAAGATATTTAGCTTATATAATTTTGAAATAGATTTTTTTGTTTGTTTTAATCTGAGAAAGTCTATGTGTGTTTAAGAGAAAGAAAAATTTGTGATTTACCACCAGCTGACTGAAACGCACAGTTCTCAAGCTATGGGGGGATAAATTTGTTTCACTATCATTCAAATATTAGTACAAAAATATATTATCTCTACTTTCAGATATGCACAAATACATATATATTCATATATGCATATATATTCAAGCAGACAAGTGTAAGTACAAATAAAAATTTTAGAAGAAAAAGAAAATCTCAAACTGAGAAGTAAATGTAAACACTATTGATTTATTTGGGGTTTATATTAATAATTTTCTCTTTGACTTTTATATCAGAGAAAAAATGTGTTTATATTGGCAATACTTCTTTCCATGTGAGCTGCACACACTCCTTAAGAGTGAGACTCTTTAAAAAGGACACATTTGAAAGACTTTTTCTCTTACATTCAGAGTTTCAAAGGGAGTGCATTGAATTCTACCATAACCTTTCATAACTCTTTATCTTAGGAAGTATCACCTGTTCTATATTTAGAGAATATCCCAGAATTGTAATTGTGATCTTTTTTTCATATTTTTTTGCAATTCCGTATCCAAGAGAGACCACAGCCTTTAATGTCTGGGAGTGGTCTTGTCCCTTGGATTTCTCTTTTTCAGCCTAGCATGAAACTTTTTTGACTTGAATTATGTATGAGTGATCATTATTGCTGCTTGAAGAATCACATAGCATGTTATTATATTATGTTATTTATATTCACTTTGAGATCTTTTTCTGTATTTAAATTGCTTTGAATCTTGGTGTATTAGAATTTGTTATATCGTGTCAACTCACAAGAGATAAAAACTAGCAAAAAGAGTGAGGAAAATCGGAGCTATAGATTTATCAAGATTAAACTTAATAAATCAAGTTTTAGATTAAACTGAGTGTGGGAGGGTTTTCGTTTGCAATATAATTTTTGGAAGTTACTTTTGGGGTGAAACAATCATCTAGCAGAAGGTTTGCCTCACATGTATGTATCTTTCAAATCCTTCACACACAGGTGTCTTAAAATTCTATTACATAGAATACGTCTACTTTACCCAGCTACGGCATTTCCACAAGTTTTTAGGAGAATTTTTAAAATACTCTTTGCTTTAGATCCATGGCCCATCTGGGTTGCTATCCTGTCTCCAGGACTGTCCAAAGGTCCTGCTGCCTGGGGAAAGGAGATAAACCTGGTTGCAGACCGGCTACTCAGGAAAAGCAAACCTGGAAGGAGGGAGGGCTAGAGAGGCTGAACTAAAACATGAACCAGAACACTTACAAACTTCTGAGTTCAAATGGCCCCTGTAACTGCATCTTACATGTCCCATCTTCATACTGGAGAGAGTTCAAGGTACATATCACAGCTTATCTCACCCCTTTCAATAAAAAGAAAACTCAAGGAAGCATGCCAAGAGACAGATGTAGCATGCTTTCACCACATCTGCACCACAAGCAATGAGGAGAACAGGGCTTTGCAACAGCAAAAGCCATGGAACAGCTGGTCAGCCTAGATGTTGCATGTGATTACCCAGAATTTTCAGTTTGTTAAAAGGTGTTATTCTGCTGTCAAATGTAAAGGTGATTTTTAGTTCACTTAGGCAGAAGGCTACTTAGCTAAGCCAAGCAGAACAGCTGCTAGGAACAGCTCTCTGAGACTAGGTCTGGTGTCAGAAGGCACATACTGCCTTCTGAGGGGCTGTATGTGACCTATGCATAGCATAAAAGTTGTGGGAACAGGGAGAGACACCTGTGAAACCTCACTTCTTTCACAACTGAACTCAAGGCCCAGACTCTCAGTGAGTCAGTCATTCCATGTCAGTCCCTGAAACAAAGCCACAAATGTACCTGAAAACAAGAATAAATGTCCCAGTTTTGCACTCCTTTTGTCAAAAGATTTGCACTCAAATGTAATATAATCTACTCATCTACCCAGTCCAGAAGTCCAACTCTTATACACATGCACACGCAAAATCACGGGAAGGAACAGAACGTATTTTTTTTCCAAATAAAGCTACAACATAACCCTAAAAAGAGGGCCTCAGTAAGAGAGAAACCTTCAGTTCCTTTGTGATCTGTTTAATTATTTTGAAATTTCACGTAGTTTATGCACATAAAAGGCATATATATATATTATATATATATATATATTAAGCTGCAGCAAGCAACAACCCACAGTCATCAACACATCAACTCTTTTTTCATCACTTTAGCTCTGTATTACTTAAAGAAACATATTTGTCTGAGACCACTCCCTTATGTACAATTTGCCTGAAATAGTTACAATGTGCTTGATTTAAGGATGAAAGAACAGAATGAAATGGATCGAGAGAATAAAATAATAGAGAGTAAGTATGACCTTGTAAACATTTTTTCCTTAGGAAAAGAAACTAAAATCTTCAATAACAGAATTAAAGTATTCCATAGCCATAATCAAGCATGGTCTCAAATCACACTTTTTCTGTACTATAATCTAATGCTGTCCAATCCTGATCCCATGCCCAGTTACCTAAATAAATCTTCAGGGACAGAGAGCAAATGAAAAACTTACTTTGAGAAACATTTTTAAAATAAGGACCATAGATTCAGAAGAAGTAAAACAGAGTGGATTCTTGACAAGATAATTCTAATAGTCATTTATGCAGAAAAAATCATCAAGCAAAATAAATGTCTTTTACCTTGAGAAATTGCCAAAAGGAAGAAAGACCTAACGTAGGCAAACACAGAATCTCAGTCACTGTAATAACACTTAGAAAACTTCTTCTGAAATGATACTTTGCCACAGTACAGATCTACATAAGGATCAATACTTGCACAATAAGTTTATATACAGTTCAATCGTTTTACCTTACATGCCAGACTGATGACTACTGGAAACGAGGATGAATACATTTCAGTATTGACGAGAAATAATTTGAAAAATATTCCTACAGATCTGTGGTCTATGACATCTCACAACTTCTTGACCTTTCAATCTCCATATTATTTGTACTTATTTCCATTGCAATGAAAAGCAGAAATAGCACTAAATAGACTTTTATTCAAGAAAGTTATTCAAGAGCCAAATATGTATATAGGAGGTAATACAATTACAATCTTCTTTGATAAAGATATCTAAGTAAGGATACTAATCTGCAAATTTCTAATACTTTTTGAGATTTAATTAATCCATTTTGAGATCCTTTTAAAATCCTTTACCAGTGTGTTAATTTGCCATTACCAAATTATTTTAGCATGTGTTTTCCAAAATCCAACATAATTCAGGAGTGTGCATGTGTACTGAGAGCATACATGTGCTATATAGGCTAGTTGACCCTGATCTCTCACAATAAGGACACTGAATGAAGTTTTATTTCTTATGAGTACTCTTATTTGCATGGCTTATTTGCTAACCATGGGAGTTGGGCATTTAATCTGTCAAACATTTGTAAAACACCAAAAGAAGTGCAACCTTTGACCTGGTTCACTAAAATTGCACCCATTTCTTATGATTTTTCTGTTCACCCAGCCTGTTTCATGTATTTGTCCCATGCCTTATGAAGCATGCAGACAGGGTACGATCTTTGACATTCAGCCACCTGTGTCCCATACTTTTTGTGTGAAAGAAATAAATGACAGGCATGGAGATTAAAAACAGGCCTCCCTTTCCCTGTCTGTCTCTCTTTTTTAGTGTCTTTTTCTTTCCTACTTTTTTTTCTTAGTTCAGGTGTCTTGCCAGATGACCTGCAAGAACTATCTGTGCTTTAAGTTATAAAAGTTTCTTTCTACTTTTTCCACTGAAATTTTGCTAAGTATATGTTACGTTGCTTTAAATGACCAACTATCTTTATATTTTGTGCAATATAATTGAGCCTGCTGACTCTTGCCTACATTAATATAGGGTCATTATTAATTTTAGTTATACTTTGGATCAAAACATATTTCTAAGTGGGAAAAAAAAGGTGCTAAATATATCTTTTTAGCTCAGTAGCATTTTCATATGCCTATTACCATTATGTTAAGTCAATTAAAATAAGAACAATCTTGCTTAGCTTCAGATGTTTTGAAATTGTCCATCCTGGCCAAGGAACTCCTTCTGGTTCCACTCAGTGCAGGGAAGCAGGATCATCTTTGTCTCAGACAAATCATTCAGTGAAGATGAGCCTGCCTTCACCAGGACAGGGAAATTAATTTGGGTTGCTTCAGTCATAAGTATCTAGAGTTGTTACAGGCACTCTAGGATATACTGTTGGGCCATCATCTGCTCTTCTGGAAGGGCAAAGATAGTTCTCTTTCCCATATTTTTGTTGGCCAAGTGTGGCTGTCTCAATAACATCAATGCTGTGTCTCAAATGGGACAAATCCTATTTAGGAAACTCAACATTTTTTGTAATGGTAATTCATTGAAATTAATCCTACACACACTCTTCCAATACCACAACTAATTTCAGTAGGAACACTTGTAGGTTAGACAGAATATTTTGTTAGCTGATCCTCCATGAACAGAGTAGACTTCGGGAGCTGTTATTAGTTTAGATTAACACTAAATCAGTGGAATTCTGTTGAATGCAATGTTTTAGAGGATTAAGTAAAAGCAAAATCTGAGCCTCATTTCTTTGACCAGCAGCTGAATACCACTCTACTTATCCTACTTGGTCTACTGCTTGTTGAAATCATTCAGTAAATGAATGCAATCAAGGTAATACAGAAGTACATTTTAGTAATGAAATTTCTCTGTTTATGATATACAGAAGTAACAAACATTTTAATTACTCATCTTAAAGATAATTCTCTTTAAATATTTAGTTCATATTCAACTTATTCTGGTCTATATTTTAGATTTCAATAGATGTCCACAATTAAGTTGAAAACTACATCCAATAAAATAGTCATATACAAGAGAATAGTGTCATTCCCTGCATACAATTTGATGCAACCAGATATGAAATGAGGTTATAAATATTAAAAAATCAATAATAGTGTGATTTCATAATTAATGATTTTGTACTTCCTTTATCATGTTGTAAGGAGATAAGAAGCCAAAGATAAGAAAGCCACAACTGCAATAGTAACTTAAATGAAGTGGTTAACAAAGTTGAGAGGTAACCATTAAAAAATAGAACAGCAATATCTCCTCATACTAATTCTGCCAGATGGTTTCAATCCTTCCATTCTTCAACTTCTGGTTAGATGATCCAAAATTAAGAAATATACCAGATGCACTTTTTTGGACTATGTCCCATTTTATATCCTCCTAATCAAGACTGGGTTAAGGATGAGGGAGAATAATTCAGATTTATACAGTAACATGTACCTTTTTTCAAGAGAAAAAACCAATTTTTTTAAATTTAAAAAAAAATAAGCATGCAAGAAGAAAATGGAAGTAGAAAAACTAGCCACAGAAAACATAGAAAAAATTGCATATTTCAGCAGAAGACTAGAAAAGGAGGTAGGAAAGAAGAAATATCCAGGCATGATCCAGAAGTAGAAAGGGAATAAGAGTTCTATTTGTGGCAGAGAAATAGAAATATATAGACCACCATACCCATGCTGTTACTAATTTCTGTAGATGGGGATAATACTGTCAATAGTGACAGAACAAGGAGTAGTGCTTCTCATTGAAAGAAGGTAGGTTTATATTGGACATAAGGAAGAAATATTTGATGATGAGGGTGATAAGATGTTGGATAAGTTGTGGGGGCATCATTGGAATTGTTCAAGACCAGATTGCATAAGGCTTTAAGTAATCTGATCTAGTAAAAGATATCCTTGTCCTTAGCAGTTGGATTGGTCTAGATAGTCTTTAAAGGTCCCTTCCAACCCAAATGGTTTCCAACCCAAACTATTCTATGATTCTATGAAGAAAGAGTGAGTCATGCCTTCTAAAATACAGCTTATCTCAAATAAAATAAAGCTAGCTCTCCATTATCCAAAATGCTGATAAACTTGAATTATGTGTCTTTCCAATAATGCAGGTGATATAACATTCCCTGGACAACATGGACCAGAAACAACAATTCAGCTTGGATCCAGCCAGATTTACTGAATCCAGTTCAGTGTTAGCTATGCCAAATCTAAGGAGGTTTTGGGGAAAAAATATCAGCAAATTCTCCTATTTTTTTTTTGTGGTTTTTGGGGTTTTTTTTTTTTGTTTGTTTTGTTTTTTGGTTTTTTTTTTTTTAATGGAGTTTTACCATTTCAGGTGTGATTGTTGTATACCACTTTGAGGAGACTGAAAGTTTAATTAAAGAAATTTTAAAAAAGTTAATGTCAGAATTTTTGCATGATGGATTATGTTTTCATATAAGTCACAGCATATGTTTTCAGGGTAAGAGATGAAAATATGGATTTATAGTTGTTTTCTTCATCTATCTAACTATTACAAAACCCCCCCAAAAAACACTGTTGAGAGGCAAATCTCTCTTTAAAATATGCTCCATAAATAAAAATGGAATTGGGTAATGATTCTTAATTTTTATTTTTTCTACCCTTAATTTCTTAAGATTTCTGAAAGAGCATATCTAATTTTGACTACTTATTACTGGAAGAGAATAAGAACAAGCTCAGAATGTTCTGCAAATTTGACCACACAGTCTCATTCCATTTATTGCTGAGAATACCAAAATAATTTGATTTCTTCTTTTCAAAACTACTAAAAATTACAAAACTGAAGGCTTTTTTGAAATATGAGTCTGTTGTTAGTGGAGTCTGTTAAAAGTATTCTAGATGATGCCAGTGAAGTTACAAGCTAAGAGGGTATTCAATCAACTCTCATGGCTGTGGAGTTAGGCCAATCTTAAATGGTTTGGAAATCTCAAAACACATATTTTTCAAATAAGCCTGATTTTTTTTTTCCTGCTCCAATTCTATGTGTCATCTCAAAGTCAGTGATTTTTTTCAGCAGTCATAAAATGATTTTTAATGGGTTCTTGTACTTCTTGCATTACCAAAGGATTAAAATTTTATTTTCTTGGTATCTCATTTTGCAGTATACCCTGAATGATATGTGTTTAAATTGGAAAAGGCAGTTCACAGACTGCAGTGACAAGTACAGTAGCCCTTTTGTGCCTGTGGGAACTCATGTTAAACTTTGGGATAACCACCTTTTACTCCATAGTATATCTCTTTCATAGATAGCTTCTTTGTGTCCTAGCCCTCTTTCTAAAATCACAGCCCCACGCCATAAAACCCTTTGAAGAGAAGACAGATGTTATGTTCAACTCATCATGCTGAGGAAAGTTGAGCCATGCCAGGGAAGGCAGACTTGATGTGGTCATGAGAACTCAATGTAGCAACACAATGTCCTACTTAGCAATCTGGAGATGCAGTAAATGTTTCAGTATGCTCATCAGTTTTGAAACAACATAATATATTTCTGTTTTGTTGAATAAAATGGACATTTATTTTAAAGTCAAATACCTCAGAAAGAAGTCACCAGGATTTCAAGCTGATTTAGCATAGTTATGAAAGATGTGATTTGCAACTGGTTGGCAGCTGCTTTTGTTTAGAATGTTTTTAATCTCTGCAGCATAGAAATGTGCTTCCCATAGTTAATGGATGTATTATTGGCAAAGGATAATTAAATACATTCCAGATTCTATTCATCTTCCACAGTGATGTTCTTTACCAAAAAAATGATTACTTCACTTGTTTCATTGTGGTCAGGATAAAAATCAAGGCCTCATTTGACCCTATTCTACAGACAAGTAGAGTGTTCTCCTCTAATGGAAATGATTTCTTATTTTCTACCTTTGAAGCTTGTAAGTCAATCAACCATATGAAGAAACAAAGTCAGAAGTTACCTTCAACCACGTCTTGTATTTTTTGCTCCATAATAATTTCCACAGGACAACAAAGCTTTTGTTTTTCTATGCAAGACATTACCAGCTTTCATGAGTCTGGGTGAAAGTTGTACAGAAATTTTATTATATAGCCCTGCTAAATAGGGCCAGATCCCCAGAGCGGAAAAAGTTTGGTACACTTCACCAAGGCTATCTGGGATGTGCAGATTAACATAAACAAAAACCAGAGATAAATCCTGGCTTAGGATATAACTGCAAATTTAGCAACTTTTAAAAGACCTTTTAAAAGGTTGTGCAGGTCAGACACACCTAAATGAGAGATATTGAAAACTTCTATAAGTGACAAAATGAGAATTAAGAGAAAGTTCTTGGTTCTTCAAGTGGAGATATAATTATTCTTTGCCTGGGTTTCTATACTGCAACACTACTGGATATTTTGTGCTGCTAAATTGGCCATTTCCTTTAACATTTTATTAATTTGAAATTATCATTAGCATCATAACTGCTTTAACTCTTACAGAAAGGAGTTAATTATAAAAGAGCATTGTAAAATGAAGAAATATGCCTATGTCAATTATTAATTTAGTGTTATAATTTCATTCTGATATTTAAAAACTCAAATGAAATCTCTTGAGAACAGAAAATTTTAGAATTGTCTGTGAGCAATTGTGACTTAATTCTTACATACTTGTTATTGTTAGCTATCTATTATCCACTTCTTTTGAGTTTTCTTATCTCAAAGATTGCTAAAAATTCTGATTTTGTCTTTCAGTGTAAGTACTCACTAGGTCTCTTATTTCTGCATATTTCATAACAAAAGAAATGAAAAGGTACATTCTTTGCCTCCTTCTTGTTTATTTTCTTATTCAAGTAACTAAAAAATATTAGTGGAAGATGGGATTTGAAACCAAGACTCTAAGGCTATTAGGAATGAACATTTTGGATAGTAAGAAAAGAAAAATGCTTTGAGACAAACAGTGCAATTACATGGTCTCTGAGTGTCAGATATTTCTAAACTTAATTGTGGAAGTGTGTGAAAGATTTTTTTTTCCCTGAAAATATTTATAGTATTTTCATTACATTACATTGCATGAATATCCATTATAATAATTATAATTATACTTACCATAGTGTTTAACTATTGCACACATATCTCAAAAAAGCAGATGACTTATGCCATGAATCCTGATTTATTCAGTTCTGAAAAAAACATCTGAGTCCAGGTGAAAATTTGTTTCAAACACACTTTTCTTTAGTGCCTCCTGCTGTTTACCTCAGATTTTGTCCCTCAGCAGGCTGGCTATCCCAAATCCCACACTGATGTTCCTGGCCCTTTGTTTTCCTTTGAAGGCCATTTTATAACTAAGCATTGTAAATTCTTAGAAACAACACCCAAAATTTTATATGTTTAGGTTCCTCTCTATGTAGCCTTCCTTTTGAGGTCCTTGCAGGAACTAAGGAAAAGAAAATTATATGCCAAGTCATGTAGTCCATGTCTTTGTTTGAGTCAATTCTTACCCACAGCATGGTTCAGACATAGCTCCTTAGACAAGGTGATTCATATCAGATAGAAAGACATCTGCCTGCATCAGCCTTTTTCTGCTCTGATTTACTCCATATGAATATTTTCCATTGATCACTGTGGATTGCAAGAGTTCTTTGTACTTTCTGGGAGTTCTGCTGAAAGTATTTAAAATTATATTTGGCAAATTATAGGGGGAAATTTGCTTTAGAAGTCAGCTGCGAACTAATTATTATTTTGCTGTCAAAACTCAATACCCTAACTAAAGATGATAGGAGTTTGGGCAACAAGAGAATGTTGCTAGGATGTACAAATGATTTTCTTTCTCATTCTGTAAATGAAACCTAGCTTATTTTTATGCTCCTTCTGTGAACTAAAGCAATTTGCTCCCTATTGTTTATATATTTTGTTCTATTTCCTTCTCAGATGCTGTCATCACTGTTCTCACAAGTAACAACACTTAAAAAACCTTCCAATGTCTTTACTGTAGCCATTACTCTCAGAGAGTCACATAAAGATAGTTTCATGCAGCTGCAACCAGTTTCACATGGATAAACTGATATTACAAAAATATGAGAGTTTTCCCCTGCTTTCCTCATTGTTAGGTGTATTATAGGTAATTCAGGATTTCTCAGCATGAATATCTAGTAGATATGCTATGGACTTCAACCAGCTTGTTCTTCCTGCAGAGCTGAGAAGCAGAGTAGGGTTTCAGAAAATTCAGAATGAAGAATATATTCTTAATGCTGGAGAAGTATGAAGCCTTGACTGAACAGCTCTGTTGCTTTCCCTTTTAGCATAAATACTTAAGAATGGTAAATATAACATCCTATAATAAAAAATATTTGCTTAGGTTTCATGTGTTTTTCATATGAACAAGAAAATAATCTCAACTATAATGTAGCAAGTAAACATAGGAGACAAGAATTTTTTTAAAAATTTAATTCAATATCTTTCCTACTTTTTCTATGAATGAATGAATGAATGAAATGAATGAATGAATGAATGAATGAATGAATGATGAAGATGAAAAAAGCACACGGATGCATAAATCCACCACAAAAACGTGGTCATACTTTTACTGGAGATGGAGAGAGATGTCCTCCTAGATGCAAAATATCTTGGCCAGTGCACCAGTTTGGTGTTACCTGTCAAAGTACCTTTTATTACATTATTGAAGACAGCATGAAATTTGCAGGAATAGCATCACAATCCTGAGAAATGTTTCACCTAGCTTGAAATCAAATTTGGCAATGGTTTCACTCCAGAAAAAATGCTTTTGCTGTGCAGTTCCTGGAAGTCCAACCCCTAAGGAATCTCTGAAAATGGCAGCTGAGTTGATGACATCCACATGCTAAAAGAGGGTTTGGGTCATGCAGGAGTTAATATGTTGATTGTCTTAACAAAAAATTGTCATTATCAAAGATCCTGATGGCCAGGGTCCAGGTTATTTTAAGGCATTCACTGGGAAAATGACACACGATGAAAATTAAGTGGGTTTTTTTATTATTTTGAACACAAAGGAAAGTGACTATCAATTGATTTTTGGGAGTTTTCATTGTCTCATGCAAACATGGTAGTATAATTATTTTTTTCAAACTATGACCTCCTCTAACTAGGTCTAAGCTAGACATTGGCAAAAACTCACCTAAAGTCTCCAGTCCAACAAAATCACAATAATTTATTAATAATTTTCCTGTTAGCTATGTTTTTATTCCTCTTTCCCTACTTTTTTTCTTCTTTTTTTTCCTTTTGTGCTCATCCTGTAAGCCATGTGCTTCACATCTGTTCCTATACTGAGTGAAAATGATTAGAGAAAATTGTAATTTAGCTTCTAAATGCTTTTCTTTTTCTTTCCACCTGCTATTTTTCCAGGAACATCTGACTTCCTGTTATTATAAATTCCTCAGGTCTACTTTGATATTCTTTCAAAACAAAGCATACTAGGACACCCTGCTGCCCCCCAACAGCAACTGAATACAATTTAGATCTATGCACTGCGTGATAGGGGAACCTTGTACTGCACCAAATTGATTTTTTTTTTTTAAATGGTCCCTGTAATTTCAATAAATCAAAACTGCTTTGAGCAACCTGGTTTAGTAGAAGGTGTCCCTGAAACACAATCAGTATTTGCCAGTACAAAACCACAGGAGAAATCTTCATAGTTACAAAGAAATTTAACAGAGCAGTTTTTCTCATCTTTTGATGCCATATAATATAGTATCACTGATATTTTAAATTCCTGGTTTTAAGCTGAGTTCTTACCACTGTTTGAGTATCCAGGACACAGTCTCATCCTCAAAATATTTTTTTCTTTTAGTTACTTTATTCCTTTAAAGACGTAAGATTTGAGAGGTTCTATAACAAAAACATACCTCAAAACGTAAAACAAAGTCCATCCATATATATCTTTAATGTCTTAATTTTAGATTCTCCTATTACTCATAAGGTTCCTGGGTGTTCTTAGAAACATAATCTACCTTTATAATGAGCAGTGCTTTTATCAGGTCACAGCTGGATGTTAGCACATGAGGCTTTCACCCTAGATTCTTCACAAACACTGATTTGCAGGGGTTATGCCAGCAATTTTGGACTAGATTTATTTTTTTTTTATCTATTACTGGAAACACAGAATAGGCAACACAGGACTTGTCACTGTTCAGGAAGATTGTCAAACCTTTCCTTGACATTTCTGTTGGCAGAAAAAAAAAGACTGACTCAACATAGCAAAGACATACAAGTTAAGGAAGGGGTGGCACTGAAAGTTTAAAAAAGAAAGTTTTACAAAGTCCTTTCATTTTATTTAACTTCTGAATTACACTGGGAAAATCTCTCTTCTTCACCCAGTAAAATTAAATATTTGTAAAGTCAATTTAGTTCAGACTTCACAAAATTGAAACTGCTTTCCCAATTTTACTGTGTCATACAAAAATCAGCTTGTTTCTCATCCCTGAGCACCTTGAATTTTAGCTTTAACACTGTTTGCTGCCACTGGGGAAAACTGCCTGTGAGAAGATTGCTTTATAGCGTGTACTAACGTACATTAAGCACAGGTATCAGTGACAAAGACTTTCCGACTGCAAATACGATAAGAATCCAAATGACCCACAGAAGAACACACAGTCATTTGCCGCTCCTAATTGCTGTAAACGCTGCAATTGGGATTACAAAGTCTCTTGAATTAATTTTTTTTAATCATTGTACCTTAGGAAAGAGCTAGAGCTGAGTGATATGATCCTTTAAGCGGAAATTATGACAGGGCTGTATTTCCCTGGCCACAGGAAGTTTTGTATACAGAGAAGTGGAAAGTAATAAGTCAGTCTTGCGAAGAATAAACTGTTGCGGGAATATAATAAGCTCCACATACCCAGCTGGTCTCTGTGAGCACCTTTTCCTTCCTGTTGGAGCAAGTAACATCTGTTTCTTGAGTGAAAGAGTGTGAAGAGAATGAGCACACACAGCTACGACAGAGACATGCAGGTGAAGGAAGTGATTAATTATATTTCGAATAGATTGCTTCTACTGCAAAAACAAAAGCAAGGTCTGCATGCGCTTCTATAAAATGATTTATGCTTGATTTTTTTTTCTCTCTTTTTTCTCTTTTTTTTAATGAATTGAGGTGTAGCCTGTAGCAATTTTATTAAAGCACAATACGAAAATGCAGAGTACTGAAACATCTAATCAGTACAGTGAATGAAAACAGACCTTATAAAAAGTCATTAAGATAGGAGAGCCATTTCTGAATATACTACCCTTTCAACTTCAAGAATTATTTTTTCCAAAAACATTTCTACCTTTTATAAAGGACTAGATGTTGGATTATTTAGATACATAGAGGTTGAGGAATTGGCATGTGTTCAATGGGAAAAAAAGTTCAATGGGAAATCTAGGAGTGACAAACTAGTTGTACTGAAATTTTCTGTGAAGGCCTACATCCAAGACACCATTTCTAAAATTCTGTATTCAGATACCTGTCTCATATCATGAAATGTAATTGCTGGTTAAAAGCACTGATTGAAGTTTTAGATATTTTCATTTATAAATTGTGTTTGTGTCAGCAAAGTTGCAACATGACAACAGTACATCTTAATATGAATAAAACAAAATAAATCCAGCTGTGTCATTTTCCCTGAGCTAAAAAGAAGTAAGGTGTTAAGAAAAGGAAGTCTCATAAACTTCAAGACAATGAGTAACAAAATAAAATATTGAAATTATTCTCTGAAAATTATTTGAAATTGAATGATCGACTAAAAAATTAAGCAAAAAAATCAAGTCAAGTACAAGAATCAGGCAGAATTAAGTTGAAATAACTGAAGACAGGTAATAAAATATTTTAAAGAATTCAGACTAAAATTCAATTAACTATTTTAGAAATTAAAAATAGAAACTGTTAAACTGCCAAATGTAATGCAGCAGGAGTATTCAGCATCTGAACTTGAGGAAGCCATTTGACACTACATCAACTAAGTAGTTTAGACAATGCAATATTGACAGAAGTCCTCAGATGATTGAAAATCTTTTACAAACTGAAGCCATATGAAAAACATTCCTCCATAAAGTATCAAGAAGCTGATAGATGAAATGTTAAAAAACTGCTAGCATTAAATCCCCCCTTTCTTATAAAATAAACCACTGATGTGATGGGAATGTGTAAAAAGGTGTTCAGAATATCATCTGACATTAACCAAGTATGCACAGGTAAAGTGTATTAATCTGGACAGTCTCCAAAAGGTTTGCAACAGGTAAAAGTTGTATTAATCCCAGTGGAATCATTTCTAGGTTTGGGATAACTCCTCCATAAGTCAGACTCAGATTTTCTGTTTCAAATCAGCCATTGGAGGAACCAGATCAGGAGTATTTGTGTGCCCCAGGCCCTGGTCTAGGATGACAATATGGCATGATAGTAGTTGTCTCCATTCTACCTTCAGTCTGGAGCACTGAACACACCCTTGAGGAAAATTTCATCGCCACAAAAAAATTTTTTGATGAATCAACATTTTAAAATGCTTTGCTAAAAATTTCAAAACTAAAAATCCAAATTACTAATGGATTATATGCATGCTTAAAGTTGAACATGAGTCTTGTTAACAATTGAATCTTGAATATGAAATAAATTGTCATACGTTACAAGCACATATTTCCATAAAATCCAACAGTACAAACTCAAGGAAAAAACAAAAATCACTAACCAAAGATAAGTCACTTCAATTCCAGTTTTCATATTTAGAAAAAATCAATAACTTCTCTAAAACAGTTTTTTGTCAATTACACTTCGAAATTCTCGTCTGAAATTTCTCATGATTTTCTTTAGCCAAGGAGCAAAATTGGTATTTTGTCATCTCGTTAACCCATCATCTTGAAAAGAGTTAGTTATATTTTTATTGATATTTTGGGCATTCTATAATTCATTAAGTTGTTAATTCTTCTATTCTAGTTATGTTCAGCATGTTCTTTCATTTTTATCACACTGAAGTCAAAGAACTACTTACTGTCTTCAGGCAAACTTAACCACAGACGCAAAATACCTGTATTGGAACAAGTAATTTATCTACCTGTTTTTTTCCACTTTTGTTAGACTGAAATGATGGTCTGGTTTTCTAATAAAATTTTCTCCACTGGCTTAAAAAGAAAAAAAAAAAACCAAAAACACTATCATTTAGTCTGCTCCATAAACACATAATCTCATCAGCATATTCATCATGAGTCTTTCCTCAGGTTCAATGCCTGGCATTTGTCTCAGAAATACTGTTCTCATGACAAGCTCTCACCATCGCTACCAGAACAGACATTTCTTCATCTCTATAAAATATAATCATGCTCCACTCTCTTTCTTCACTCTCTCTCTCTCATCAAGAGTGAAGATCTTTTCTTGTCTTTGCTCCTCAGCCCTATTTAAATTTACACTGTGATTTAGTAACAGGAAGTATAGTTTTACTATCTATATAATTCCAAAGCTTTTCACCTTTTCAATAGCTGTAAGAAAAATTATTATTGCACTCATCCCTCTCCATATTTTTTCTTCAGGCATAGCAAGAATACTGTCTAGCAATACCTAAATTATCTTAATCCCTCTTTAAAACACTTTTTTTTTTCCCCTAAGGACACTAATTTTTTTCAATTCTACATAGCTGGTTTATCAACACCATTGTCTGTTTGAATATTAAGTCATGTTCCTCAGTCTGCATCAACAGGTTAACTTCTATCTATATTTTAAGTTGCATTAATGAGGACTCTACTGTTGTGTGTGTTAAAGACCTTGGGAGTCCAAGTCATTGCTTATTATTTTTATCCACTGTGGCAATATGCTATATACTATACCTATATTTTGCCATTGAGTAGAAGGAGCTGACTCCCGACCCTCAGGCCAAGTGACACCAATGGTTTTATATACACACAGCCAAAAGCTACTCCCCACTAGATAAGAGCAGGGGGAAGAGTTTACTTGTTTTAAATAAAACAAGGAGAGAATAATTTAAGTAAGGTCAGGAACCAGACAGGTGTTTAAGATTATTTCCCAGCTCTGTTTTTTTCTTAAAAATGCAGATGTAGCCTCTAATGTGTTAGAATTAAAAATTATAGTAACATGAAAGGTGGATTTAAGGGAATTGTTCACTTCCATTTTTAAGAGAAGAATTATTTCTTCTGCTTTGACCCTTGTAGAGTGGAAGCTAGGAAATTGCCCTTTAAAAAGTTGTACTACTTCGTAGATTTATCTCAACGTTTTTCTTTTTTCCCCTAACATGATTCCATGATTTCTGAGTTTAAAAGTATATATAGGAAATTTAGTAATACCACTCGTTGCAAACTTGTATCTATTAACAGATGAACATATATATTATATATATATATATATGTGTGTGTGTGTGTGTGTGTGTGTGTGTGTGTGTGTGTATAGGTGTTATATATATATAGATATATATAGAATATATATATATATAGGTATATAACCAATTTCTAAAGAAGTATTAAACAGGATGGTCATTTCACAAGGAAAGAAATACTTTTTAAAATTTCAGCAAAGATTAACATAATTTAAAATATTCTGGTGAAACACACAGATGGACAGAGGTTAACCACATGGGTAAGGGCTTAAACAGCTAAACATTGAGAGAAACATATCCTGCATTTAGAAGATTGTGAGTTTAAGTGCCATTTATTCTTCTAGGGGCCATTATGGGCTTAGTTCGGTTTTAAATGACTTCCCAGAAAGCAGCTAAGAATGAGCAAGAAGCAAGATTGGAGCACTGAACAAAGAAATTGTTCATATATCCCTCTGTCTATTATAATTTAAGAGTACTGCAATTTAATGGATATAAAGAAAATAACCACAGAATTCAATAGTGATACCTTCCTGTTAAGAATTCCTGTAAAGTCTCTGAACCATTAACATAGAGAGGCCATTCAAGTCAAACATGTTAAATATGTATTACACAAAAAAAAAAAAAAAAAGGATCAAGGGAAAAATGTTGTACTGAGTCCACCCCTAATCCCACTTATTTTGCAAAATACAGTGCAATAAAACAAGGTCATGTTCTGAATTATTTCTTCAGCAGTTTGCAGACCCCTACAAAACAATATTTTTTTAAAAAAAAATCCATTCTTCCTAGGTATTTTAATCTTATTGGAACTGTTTGTTTCATTTGAATTTGAAAATAAATTCTGAAAAACTCTACATGTAGTATTGCATACCATTCCTGAATGCTTTCAAGGGGGTAATGGAAACTTCAACAAGGGGAGTTAGACAGGAGTCATACAGAGCTACACAGGATCTACTTATTAGATTAACCTACAATCAGATGACTACAAATAATCCACACTCCAGCAATTAAGCCCAAAGGAACAACTGGAAGAAAGTAACACAAAGACAGGATACCTACTCTCTCTAAAAGCAATAATTGACTGATCAGTTGATATTTTATGTGTCCTCTTGGGAAGGTCTATACAAGTGTGCTTTGGGGAAAATTTGTATTTGGTTCATGTTTATGTGTGTACCTGGTGTTTTTAATGGATAGGGTGGGGGGCAGAGGGTATGGAAGTTTGAATGTCACAGCTTTTCCTCTTAGATTCTATGATGACCTTGCGTGTAAGTAAAAAACAAATTTTACCCTCAAAAAAATTATGCAGAATAATTCAAAATCCTCACAGCCCTGATGTAAGGATGTCTATCAGAAATATGTCAATACTGACCTTGACTAACTGACATATTCTAGCCATCTGTGTGATTATACAAGCACAGATTTTTTGATCTAATAGAATATATAACTATTTATGATGACAAAAGGCTATTGTGATGTTCTAAAACTAGCTAAAAGAAGATTTAAAGAAGAAAGTTTTATTTTTTAAGTTAGGCTGACTTGAGAAGAGCAAAGTAGAGACTTGGAAGTGCAGATCAGAGTTTTCTGGTTAGCACACTCTGACAACAAGGTTTTCAGTTTAATGATCAGCTCAGGTCTCTTCACCACTGGCAACTCCCTCTACTGCACAAAGACCAGAAGTGAGTCAAAACTTCTGCTTTGTCTTAGTTAAAGCATCGACTTATCATCCAATATTTAAAGAAAGGAACACTGCAAACAAACTTAAAAGCATCTATGAGACAGCTCATGTAGTTAAGTGATGCTAAATGTATTGCTGAATGAGTCTAACTCCTGTTTTTATATTCCAGGAGATCATGAGCAATAACTAAAAGCTTTAAGTAACATGCAAGGAAGATTTTCCTCCTTTCTCCTACTTCAAACGCTAGTCTCCAAGCTGTCTCTGAGCACACATGAGCTTTTCAGCTTTACAAATTATTCCGGCTATTGCTCTGTGATAATGAGTGTGCCCCATGTACCATAAAAGGTCAGAAGAAGTACTTCAAGCTCTGAACATGCAGCAGTACACTCTTCCACTCTAAATGTACTGAAAGCAGCTTTCAATATTTTGTTTCCTTTGACCATCATTGCTTCAGTAAGTTTTCTTCCTACAGGGATCAGGAACAAGCTACAATCCCTCTTCAGTAATATGCACTCTAGATCTAAATCATCTATTTATATAGACATTTCCTTTTAGCAAATAAATGTAGAGTGAAACAGAATAAATATTCATTTAAAACCCAAATGTTTATGTTTTGGAAAATGCCTGTTTACCAAAAATTCTTCAAACAGAATGATGTTCTCCAGCTGCAGGGAAGGTTTCCATTAAAATGCTTTTATATCCATTGGGTTCACTATGTATTACCATCTGTTGGGTAATAACTGAGTTAGGGTTTTGGGTTGCACCAAATCCTTCCTTCTATCTGTAACAGGAAGGCTGTGGTAGTGTAAATTAGCTGGTTAGCTGATGAAAGGGCATGATAACACCGCAAGAAATGCAAAACCTCTAGATGCATATATACAATGATGGATGCTTCTTTCAGAAAAAAACTTTCTTTCTAAGAAACAAAAAGTTGTAAAGGATGCATAAGATTACAGCAGCATGTGAGATAAGAAGTGTGCTTCCAAACTCCTTTCCACTGTTTTCCGTGATGGTATCCTAGGCACAGGTCCACAGGTTAGCCTGGGCTGACCATTCACTTGACATTATTTTCATCTAGTGCCTTTCTGAAGAGGTTGCCTTGCCCGATAGCTGAATCACTGCCTCCTGCTTTACAACTACCTCCACCACCCTGAAGGAGGCTAATATGCAAAAAGCGTCTGGTACATCACTGATCACTATTGCTCAGCAAATTTGGAGAAGGAGACTAAAACTTAGCCATAGATCATGTGGAATACACTTGCTGTCTCTCCTGTATGGGCCTACCTGAGGCTCTGACTGCCTCCTCCAACTTCTTGATCCTTCTCTAAACTTAGCAGAGAGGTAATGTCTCCTTTTGCCACCCATCACTTAATGTTTTAGTATCTTCTGAACACCCCAACATGCAAAGTTTCTTCTTGGCTGAGTGGTCTCCAGGACTGATACTTTACCTCCTTATCAGAGGACCAACACAGTCTGTGTATGCCAGGCTCACAGTGACTTGGGATGACACCAAAATCTGGAATCTCCTCGATGACTTAAATTATTTCTTGATGATAAAATATTTAACAGGTCTCATATATAATATTTGACATATTTCCTGGAATGATTATGGGTGCATTCTTAAAGTCTGTAAATTACTAATGATAGGTTTTAAAGCATTGATTAGTGAACCCTTCACATGCTTAATGCTTTCACAGGAAGTCAGCTTTTTGGATTCAAACCAAGATTAGTAACATGTAGAAAACTATTAATAATAAATACAGGTCTTCTTCCTCTGGCACAAGCAAGACAAACACTTTTTCAAGCCAAATAATGAGGAATTTATAGGTATTGTGCTAACTCATTTACGCATTGAGTAGTGATAAACTGACTTTTTTGAGTATGAGTGAAGGAGAAAATCACACAATAGAGTAAAAAGGTAGAAATGAAAATAACTTTGTGAAATATTGTAGGTTACTTGATGCTATTAAGAAGAAAAACACTAAGCTACAAAACATATGAGCCATGTGCAACTATCAGAAACTTACCACTGGTTAGCAGCACGTTAATCCTAATGAAACCATTAAGGACAATATTCAAGGAAACAATTAATACTAGGTAGCTCTCATTGTAAAATATTATTTTTCACTTAACATAAAAATTATAAAATAAATTCCTCAAGCAATATTCTAAGGTCTGATTTACTTCAATTTTACTTTAGTTACTTTATCTCAAGCTTATTTATATTCATTCACCTCCTTTGTATTACAAGATGTGATTCAATGCCTAAAGCCCAGCACTCTTCTGACTAACCTTAGACCATTCTAATGCGTGAACCATTCCTTTTTATAAATCCCTCTACTCTGTTATCCATAATGTCATTTTGTTAGTCTGTTTTGTGAGACAGGGCAGTGCAATGCATTTGTTAGCGTTGTTTACAAGATTTCTAGCTAAATACATTTGATTTAAAAAATTCTTATGTCGTGGATTATGACTTTATTAAAAAATGCTAGAGTTGCCATAAAAAATATGAAGGTGGTTCTTTATTCAGTTCATCCCAAAACTGCCAATCTAGACTTAATTCGTATGTAAAAATCTGAGTTCAAAGTGGTTTCCCTCCTTTTCTTTGTCCAATCTCCAGAGATACAATCAATTAGGGCTCCTGAAGGATCAGGACAGATGCAAAAAGTAAGGACTCATCAGATGCTGTTCTTACATAGGCATGGAACAGGGGAGGAATCAGAAATATCCATTGTTTGAGCATAGCTTTGGTCAGTCCTCCCATCTCATGCTTTTTCAAGAACATCCTTAAGAGGCATCATCTCACTGACAAAGCCAGAGCTATCAGAAAAGTCAGTTAGAAATACCAAAAGTCTGACAATTAGGGTGAAAGAGCTAAAGACAGTAAGTCTGTAGATTTACTCCTCATAGGGTGCTCTTTCTTCTGCTGGCTGTTTTTTCCTTCTACAGATTAACCCTCTTCTGTCAAAAGAGGACTAGTTCCAAATTCTCCTCCTAAACTCAACTGTGAGTAGAGCCATAGCACGAGCTGAGTGTCAGGGCAAGGTGGACAGGGTAGGGGATAGGTTTTAGGCTTCATCTAAGAGAGCTTAGATAGTTCCTGAAAAGGGAAGGAAGAACCACATGGATTACTAGTGGGGAGTTGCTGCCCAGTGAGCAGCAGAGGGTAAAAAATCTCCCAAGGTGTAAGCAGCTATTGCACAAGTGGGTTTGTTTTCTTTGCTTGATTTGTTTATTTTTCTACAGTCCCCTCTGTCTTGACCTCCTTGTTACAGAGCTACATGGTCTGTCTTTATGGCAATTCTAGTCACATCAAGAGCCCTGTTTTAAGTGACCACCCAGGAGACCAACAAACAAATTCCCCTTTAAGAACTTTATATAAAGACACAAAAAAAAGTCCTTGGAAACCATGATATGTCTCTTTAAAATAAACATCTAATAAGAAGCAAATTTCTTATTTCAGTCAACATTTAATTGAATTTTGTGGATGTATAACTAAAAGCTGAAAAAAGATCTTTGAAAGGGGGCTACTTGAATGATTTTTCCAGGAAATGTTGTTTCCTAATAACTAAACTCTTTCTTATGGAATAACAAGGCAGATACCCTCAAACCAGAGTCACTCAAAAGCTGCAGGCAATTGCAGAAATGTTCAGTCAACACAAATGATGACTATACTTACCAGGAAAACTTTTTAATCAAGCATGTCAACTGCTGGACACTGAAGTCTAGCAAAGGTAGGAATTCTATTGGCAGTTCCATTCTATATTTAAAATATTCTATTTTGATCCATGCTATTTGTTTACCAGCAACAGTGGAGCAGTTCTGCTTCCTCTTAAGAAAATGTGGCTATATTTTGTGTCCTGTGTGAAAGAAAATAAAACCTTCATGTCTTAAATCCTCAGATCTGAAAGGTTAATAATTTAACAGTACAGAACATAAAGAAGACACAGTTGTGTTGCTGTTTTAGGTAAATGCTACCTGCTGGGAATTAATACTAACCAGTTTATTATTTCCTTTTGAGGAATCATTCATTCTTCCAAAAAGAATTTGTGGTATTAAAAAACGTATCACACTTCTAAAATATAATTGCTTCTATGGCCCCCCCTTAAAGAAAATATTTTCTGATTAGTGAGCATTCATTAGATCTAAACTTTTGCTATTCACAAGAGTGCTTCCTCCATGTGTGGCTGGTCTTTTTGGGACACCTGAAGTCCTGTGGTTTTGGTTTTTTCACTATCTTCTATGGTATTTTTCTCTTCTAATTGATAGAGTACTTGCTGGAGAGCATCCCTCAAATTTTGCTTTACTATGTCCTTTTCATTCTTCTTTTACACATTACAAACTGACATTCCAGGAGGGCTCCTTCCTGATCTCTATTTCATGAGAGAGGCAGAGGTTGCAATCAAATAAGTGCAAATAACTTCAGCTGCCTGGCTAGACTCTGAGGCTATCAGCTCTAAATGATCACTTTTGTGTGGCTTGTGCTCCCAGCAATGGGTAAAATGCATTTGTTTCTTTTACCAGCAATTCTTGAAATTAAGAAGGTAGCCATTGGAGCTATGCCTGACAATATCAAGCAAATTCTTTGTGATTATGTCTCCAACCTTATTTATAAGGACCCAGAACAATCAGAAAATCTCTGGTGCCCACTATTCCTGGATAATCTGGGTTAAAGGAGTGGGGCGAAAAATGAAATAAAAGAAAATATCACATGCCTCTTTTTCACTGCTAATTTTTAATGCAGTGCCTTCGAATTCTTCTAGCTTGTATCCATCCTCTTGCTGTTAGACTTAATCATAAATTATGAGGTCCAGTTGCTGTCAGAAAGGTTTTCTTAGGCTGAGATCAATAACTCCCTTTGCATACTACACATTTACTGTAAGTGCTTTTCAGCCTAGACCCCAGAGAAGACCAGCTCAGTTACTGTGGAGACCTAAATGCATTCAGGAAAGGGATTAGGTGCTGATTGGTACAGACAGTCAATTAGTACTTCAAAGGGAAGCTGACTCCTTGTTTTATACACACAGAACATGGGATAAAAAATAGTAGTTTGATGTCTTGTAATCTCTGTTGTTTCAGCATTGACCAGGACAGCATGATATTGGAAGCTTTCTCGGAAGTTAAAAGAGTCCCGCATTGGTTCCTAATGGAATGGAAGCACTAAAAGAAACATTGGCATTGTGTGATCTGTAACACACTAGCTTTCCTAAAGTATTCCAGGCTGCAGTGACTCTCTGGGACACTGTCTGTTCAAGTCAAAAGTATTTTTAACCTCTGTGATGTGCTGATCAAACCTTGAACTGTCAGGTCAAATTATTTCCACAACACTAGTTCTATTTATGATTAATTAAAATTTCTTCTTGATTGCATACAGTCCTTTTTAATGTATAATCCCTTCATTGTGTAGTGATTTGGAGTTAGGGTCCAATCCCCAAAATAAAAAAGCAAATTATTTCAGAGCATGTTATGCCTTTGCTGCAATGCAGTAAGTCCCCCCATTTGATAAAGGAAACAAAAGGCAGAAAACTAAGCTGATAACAAGTAAACCAATATACTGTAAAGGAAGAGTTTGATTCATGGTGACTATATAACTACAAAGCCATTATGTTCATTGGATTAAAACTTTTGCCCTTTCACTGTATGAAAGCTTTGTAATGCACTGATGACTGTGATTATGTTTTCTAGTTCTGGTCTTCATTCTTCTCAAAGTAGCAAAACATCAGATCAGTATGCAACTGCAAACAACAATATTCAAGAAATTATTTAGTCTTTTACATACAGTATGTACTTTATTTTTATTAAAATGAGGAATATAAACAATCACTAGAATTATTTGAGTATATGACAACTAAAATGTATATATTGTTCATTTTTTATTAATAAATTATTTTACTCTTTCTATTTTATTTTCTTCTTTCTTCTTCTGCTTCTGCTTCTTATTCTTCTTCTATGAATGAAAAAGAGAGAGCACAATCTAGGATGTGTCTTTAGAGACATCCAAATTCAATTCAAGTTCAATTGCAGTATCCAGGTAGGGAGGACAGGAGTGCTAGATTTATCTCACCTAACTTAAGACAACTAAAATTTACTGCGTGTAAACCAGTCATTGCATATGAAAAAATTTACAGGCAGTGAAAGAACTACACACTCTTTGGGAATTATTTTGCTGAACTATTTTAGATATGTGCATTGGAATTAAAGGAATTGATCTCTGAATTGTTGTAATCTCTTTTTTATCAGATACATTCTATCAGAATCTGATTATCATTCAGTTCATAGATGATACATGAAGCTCAGTAAATTACACACAAGCATAATTAAATTTATCGAATCTTTTAACTGCTTTTAGCACAGAATAGTCTCTGTCTGAGTTTCTTGTAAGAGAAAACTATAACAATAAACGTTTCTGTTTGCCCTTGTTTCCTATTTTGTGTACAGAACACGAGATTTTTCAGTAACTGCAGATATATTGATAATTATATATAAGAACTGATTGCAGATTGCTCACAGGATGTTTCAAAAGTATAATTAAACAAAAATCTGTATTAGGAGAATGTATTTACTTACTTATCCATTTGGTGTCCATTAGCCTAGAAAAATAAGAGAAAAATATATTTCCCATTCAATTTGCAAACTAGATGTTAAATTTACATAGTCTTGACACTGTTTTGCTCTGAGCATACTAAACTTTGTTGATACTGCTCTGCTGTGCTGTCTCTGTATTCCTATCAACATTTCCAGCTCACTTATTCAGGTTTTCTTCCTTTGAAACAATGTGAAACGTTTCTTCCTTTTTAGTTCATAGTTCACCAACACGACATCTTAGCAGTTTCCGTGTCTTCACATGCATATTTTTCCAGCCTATCCCAGGGGAAACTATTCCTCAGTGTAATAGCCAGCATGATACTACAGCCAAGATAATGTTGTAAGAATTATACCCCGAACAGCCAGAAGTGGAATAGAGGTTTTGATGCTTTCTGGTTTTCAGTTACAACGTCACACTGTGGGTACTTTATGTTTCTGGGTTTTGTTTCTGTCACTATGTAACAGTATAACTTGGAATTTTAATTGCTCCCAAATCCTACTGTTACCTATATCCAGTGCCAGCACTGTGATAGCACTATGATAACATGTTCTAAAGGGCAGAAACAAATAAGCATCTTTTCACTGATGAAAAGCTAAAATGTACATCAACACATCTCTTGTGATACTGAGCTCAACTGACAGAGAATTTTACCTAAAAGATAGGACTCACTAAACAACTTAGAAACAATTCTTCAAGTACGCCACGCAACCAGTTCTCAGAATGACTATGGAAGCTAAAGAGCTATCTAACTTTCAGTATATTCATTTCCACTTGTGACAAATGTGATTTTGTTCCTCTTTCATCCTCATTTGTTTAGTATAGATTCAGGTCTACTGAAAGAAAAGAGCAAAAAAGGATACCCAAAAGTTATAAACTAGCAGTTTTGTCTGTGACTTTAGAAGCAAAGATCATATCGAAAAATTCAAAAACAATTACTGAGGTATTAACAAAAAAAAAAAAAAAAAAAAAAAAAAAAAAGAGGGGAAAAAGTAGAAAGCCATTCTTCATCTAATCTTCATCTAATTTGGTTGAAGGTCAAAATAGGAATATAAAGTGATGTAACTATATCTGACACATGAAAAAGAATGGACATTTTTAAAGACAACATTTAGATTTAAAAATAATTCTATAAACCTTAAAAAAACCCCAAACCTAAAGGACTTCATAGGACTGTGAAACTGCTGACACTTTCACATTTAATCCAGCAACAATATTTTTGGTTACATATGAAGTCTGCTAAGATTTGTGCCCGAATTTCACATATTGGACTGATAAACCTAGATAAATCTGTTTCCCACAGCTCTTATAGGAGCTGTGGCAGAGATTATAAATGTAGCAATATCACACACAATAGTAACTGTAGGGCTACACCATCATGGAGAATACTAACAAGCACCTATGTGCTATTGTAGAACCAGCATCATCTTTCATCCTTCCTGAATGTACACAGGCCAATCAGACCCTCTTCTTTGCTGCCAATCCCTGAAAAGAATGTCTATGCTGCCAAAATACCACAGAGCCCAGGGAAAAAATATGGCTAATTATTCAAACTGCCACACCAGAGTCCTCTCTCCCATCCCCACCTTAGACTGTTTACTTCCAAAAGCAATAAGGACAAGACTGCGTGAAAATTAATTAAGCTCAATTAGCAAGTTAGTATCTAAATGTGTTTACATTTACTGACTTATGCTTTTTTTTTTTTTTTTTTTTTTTTTTTTTTTCTGATTCTGGTTCTCTTTTCAGGGCACATACTGAAATGCATCTTTATTAAATTGTCTTGTACTTCTTATATTTTTAATATCTCTGGAGGTATTCAAAAGTCATCTGGATGCGATCCTGAGTAATGGTGTTCTTGGAGATCCTGCATGAGCAGGGAGGTGGACTAGATAACCTCCAGTGGTCCTCTCCAATTTTACCTGTTCTGTGATTCTGTGGTTCCACAACACATAGACAAAAAGTGCCCAAATCTCACCTCACAATGAAACTGGGACCTGACTGGTGTGTGTGCATGTCCAACCACTCTTTCTAAGCAGGAAATCGTAGGTGATTTAGTAATTAAACAAGAGGATTGCAGTCCTGGCAAGCTTCTTCCCAAGCATGAAGCAGATTTAAGAAGTAGTTTTCATCTGAGAAATAAATGATGCTGAGATGTTAAGTATGATTTCAGAACAATGATCACTGCTTCTTCATACCAGCTTTTTTAAGTGTTACTCTCATGATAGGGTTTCATTCTGGATAGATTTTTGGGAGAAATTATTTCAATGTCTATTCTGCCTGTATAATATGCCAAGTTCAGTAAGTGGTTCTGAAAAGGCTCTTTCCTCCTTAGCTTGATGAGCCTTCTGAACAGAATCAAAAATGCAGTTTCATATTGTCATTAACTCATAAATAACAATGGTTGAGGGGCCATTTGCTCTTCTGCCACAGATCTCTATGCTCAGCAACATTTACCTCATCCAACCAATGGTGCACCAATTTCATGGCAGTAAGAATCAGCTGGATAGTTTAAGTTTTTCACTTCTCATAGAAAGGCCCTACATGAAAAGGGGGATGTCTCAGAGTCAGACAAGCATTTATCTTCTCATAGGTTCCCTTTTTCAAAACTGTATAAAAAATTCTGCAGCATCCTGAGCTTAGTGTGACCCTAGTGTGCATAACTAGGAATTCTACTCTCTCACAAATTATAATCCCACATCAATATTCATGAGTTCTTAATTGCCCTGCAACTTGTACCTATGCTCTTGATATCCACTAGAGTTTCTAGGGAGACTAACAGCAGTAAATTAATTAACTATATGATTAGAAAAAATCATGTTTATCCCCCCCCCCAACAAAGAAATAACCAACACAGTTTTATGGAAAAGATGCTAGGCTGTTTCATGAAACAGATACAAAGATCATCATGAAAAATAGATTTGATTTTTTAATCCAGTTAGCTTGAAAAATGGAGTTGTGCTGAAAGCACAAGCAGGCAGACTGGGAGGTCCAGTTTACTTTCTGAATTATTCACAGTATTTCTTTGTGTTCCATGTTTTTTGTTGCAAAGTTCTAGCTCTGCATAGGCTAGCAGTGGAAACTAGGGAAATGCACATTGCAGTGACATCTCTTCTGGCTCTGAGTAAGAATTTAGGTTTGAAAGCACCATGACTGCATTTATGTACTGTTAACTGCCTGAGTCTGAATTAATTTGAGGGTATCAAAACTGCACTACATTCTGTGGTGGACATGACCTTAAAAATGTAAATACATTTCTATATTTTTAAGCCTAACATTAAGTTGTCCTGTTATTCAAGATATCCCTGGTTAGACCACTAAGCACTTGAATTCCCATTTTCTTCCTAGTGGCCAGATCTTTACCCATCTGAACTGCTGAACTGTTCAAAACCAAATCCCAGCAGGCTTAACAAAACAGACATTTCTGTGAATTGCACAATTTTAGAAATGAATCAGTGAGCATATGTCCAATACAAAAAAACCACTAGAGACTGCTCAAGAAACAGACTATCAAATTTAAATCCCCAGACAATGTGAAGAATTTCTTCCACTTGGAACTGAGTCTAGAAATGTTAGCATGGAGTACTTGTCTGTTGAAATTTGCTGAGCAGTCAAAAGTAAAAATTTTTTCCATACGATGGCTCCCTGTGACCCCATAACACACAGGCAGGGGTCCAACATGTGCTTCAGCTGATCTCCTGTGTTTGCATGTCCAGTTGTTCCTACTTCCTCAGCATGTATCTTTGCAGACTTAAACTCTTGCATATCTTGTATCAGAGTTAAGGTTCCCTGTATGCTGACATTAGATGGCAGTGGCATATTCCTTCAGTGCATTCCAGGACATCAGAGCCTCCAGCTAAGCAACTAAGGGAGGTGGAACCTGTGATGTTTGTGAGCAACAGAATCACATAACCTGATCAATAGAATCTCACAGGAAACATACTCCAGTGTATTGCACAAATGATCTGTTTAGCCTAACCTGTTTCTCTTTACAGGCACACAGTAGTGGGGCCTTCTTTCCATGTAGATTAAATGATCTCTGTCTCCAAAAGGGAAGAAGACTGACTTTTTGACAGAGTAATTTTTTTTTTTCCCTCCATGTACCTTGATTACACTGTCTATTGGGGTGTGTATGTGACCACAGTGAGGATTCCTGCCTTGCTTGATGCTGAGTTTAGTTGTCTTTAATCCCAGCTTCAGCTCTTCCGGCTAGTGCCCTAACCTCCACATTTTAAGCTAAAAGGCAAGCCCCAAGTGCCCTTTTACACATAGCGTGTGAAGTTTTGGATGAAATGCACTCAGCAAACATCCCCAGAGTGAATATATTCTCCTGGCACTTCCTTCTGCTTTCCAACACCGAACAAAGCAATAGAGATTTAAATTAAATAGGATGAATAGTAAAATTCAGTCTTCAGACCTTTATCAGCCCAGTTACCATAGTGTCATTACCGTTAATATACTTTATTATTCTTATGCAAGAGGAGGGTCACAGATTTTGAGATACTACTGAGTTTCTGAGATGAGATGGTTTCTGGGAGTTTGGGTTTTTTTTTGTTTTGGGGAGGGTTTTTTGGAATTGGTTTTGCTTTGGGGGTTTGGGGAGGCTTGTTATATTTTGGGTTTTGCTAAGTCACATCTTTGTTACTAAAACCCAAGGGTTTTTATTCTTCTGTACTTGGAACATTGCTGTGCTCATGATGCACAATGAGTGTTTCCAAAGGACTGAACTCAAATTTAACTACACAGGTCTCATTTGATTCAATAGAAAGTGTGCAGCATAATCCTATGCAGTCCATTTAACATTAAGAACATGTTTTTCACCCAGTTAGCACTTCAGTGAAGCAGATTTGGGAACGATTTTGTGACAATCTCTGTAAATCCTAGGAACAAATTCTTAGCTAAGCAGATACCTTCTAAATAAGGCCTTTAAAACGTTTATATACTTCTTGAGATTTTCATATTTTTTAAAACTGAGAAATGCTGGTGTGCATTTCTCACCTACTTAACATTAATTTCTGATTCATAATCCCTCGACAAACAACAGGTTTATTGATTAAAAAACCTCCTACAAGCCATTTTTGCCAGTGTATTTTCTATGAAAATGTGGAAAAAATCAAACAAATACCAAAAAGTGTTGACTTGGAAATTAGCCACCTTCATTTTAAGGGTTTTTTGCAGTTGACATGTTGTCCCAGCAACCTGGGTTCTTACTGTCTGGCAGAAGAGAGATCTCTTTGGTTCCATCATGTTACAAAGCCGAAAAAAGGAAAAGAGAGACAAGCAATGAAAATTCACCTTTTCATTATTCAAATATGTGAATTACCATGAGCTGCAGCCAAGCCATGGGGCTAACCCACAGTATTATTCAACACCTATTCAAACCCTAGGTGCTGCAATACTTTATTTCCATTAATTAAATATTTACACCAAACTCTCTGTGAAGTAAGTGTTCAACTGAATTCAGGCATTCCAAAATAGTAATTCAGTAAAGCTTAAGCTTATATTATTATGCCATGAATTGACAAAGATCTTGATTATCTCCCTTAGCACAGGTATTTAAAGCACCTCTTAATAAAACAAAAAAAAAAAAAAAAAAAAACAAACAAACAAACAAAAAAAAAAACAAATAGGAACAAAAAACCAACCCCAAATGTGAAAACTAACTCCAAAATTGTAATTGATGATGTTTCACATAATGAAAAAATAGGAGTTAGTGTCCAAAAATCTTAGTTCTTTATTTAATAGCAAAGTTTTTATTAAAATCTGATACAGTTAATACATCGTAAAGATTAAGTCTTATAAAGTTTAAAACATTATTGTCCTTCCTTATATAGCATGAATCCCATCATTATTTGTGGAGGAAGGTGGTGCTTGAGCAAATTTACGTAATAAGATTACATTTCAGCCCTTTTTTTTATGGTCCACCTTTGGTACCTATGATCAAAAAACACTTTGCTCTCTGTCAGTCACAGGAGTCAGAAAAAAAAAAAAGCAATGATGGCTGAGAGAAACAGCAGTGTAAACCAGCTCCTTAAATGACCAGTTGAAAGGAATTGACAGGATAGGGAGAAACAAATCTGAAAATATATACAGAGGGATGTAAGAGAAGATATATATGTCTTGCAATACAGTAAGTGATGACAATAAAGGGAGTGGTCTGTGTGATGTGCAGGATTTGAGGTATATTCTTTGGTCCCTAATGCTCTTATACATCTAGAAATATGACAAATATAGGGCAGCCAAAATGCCTTTGTGCAGATGAAAAATCAGAGATGGAGGATGTCAGACAGTAGAGGTCACAGTGGCATAGCTTACAAAACATACAGACAGAGCAGCTTGTATACTAACCCACACCTCCAACGCCAACTCTGAAAACTGTGTCTGGCTGGAGAAGAGTTTGATTCACTTACTATAGCATTTCATTTTATCCACCAATTTTTTTTCTACTAGATGTTTCTAAGATCAAATGGAGATTTTGATAGAAATGGAGGACAGGAAAACCTAAAATGGGACCATGGTTTATATTTATAGGCAGTTTGGTAAATTTAAACATGCCTAGGGAACTAGGAAGTGATATACACTGTGACACTAGCTGTGATACTGGTGTACTAGATGTGAACACCAATCTCTGGAATACAAAGTTTTGCACCTCTTATCATAATCCGAATTACAAACACTCCTCTTTATGCAAAATACACCAAGTTTTTCACAGAAATGTATTCTTCTAACAGAGATTTTGCTTTCATCTCTGTCAAACTGTAAAATGCAAAATCTAGGGGAACATAATGCAAAAAACACGGGCCAGAAAAAGAGGAAGAAACTATTAATGATGATAGGAGAGATGTAAGAGACACAGATTTCCCTCTGTCATGCTAACCATGAGTAATTTGAAAATCCTTTTATACTAAGAGAAATCTGGAGGTTTGAGCATATATCTAATAAACTATTGTGAAAAAATAAAGCAGTGACAGAAGAGTGATGACACAAGGTTGGTAAAACCTGTAAGTACTGAAAGAGAAATTATTGAATGGAATGAAAGTTTAAATTATATACTGAGGACATCAGTTATTTCAGAGAGTACTGTGAAATAAAGTACCCAGAAGTATGTTGTAAGCATACATCTTTTGTCATGGGTCCCTTCCCTTCCCTTCCCTTCCCTTCCCTCCTTCCCTTCCCTTCCCTTCCCTTCCCTTCCCTTCCCTTCCCTCCCTTCCCTTCCCTTCCCTTCCCTTCCCTTCCCTTCCCTTTCCCTTCCCTTCCCTTCCCTTCCTTCCTTCCCTAAACTTCCCTTAAACTTCCCTAACCCTTCCCTTCCCTTCCCTTCCCTTCCCTTCCCTTCCCTTCCCTTCCCTTCCCTTCCCTTCCCTTCCCTTCCCTTCCCTTCCCTTCCCTTCCCTTCCCTTCCCTTCCCTTCCCTTCCCTTCCCTTCCCTTCCCTTCCCTTCCCTTCCTCCCTTCCCTTCCCTTCCCTTCCTTCCCTTCCCTTCCCTCCTATAATTTTTTTTAACCTGTTTATTTCTTAGTACCTTAAAGAGTATCTTAGCTATTGTCTCTCTTCATTTCTAGGTAGGGCAAAACCGAGGGCCTGCCTTGCACACCTGGATAAATACAATGCATTTGAGTTGGATTTTCTTAGGCAATGCATTGCAGGATTTCGGCTTCCTGAGTAGGTTTGATTAAGTCGTTGCAATGAAATGACAAAAAGCTTTTTCACTCTTATTGCTCTGGGCTTCCTGATAAACACTCCGTTTCACTGGATAATGTTGTTTCTTATTCAAAAGAATTGTATAGGGCTATTGTACTCTTTAAAACAGTTTTCCTCTCAGGGAATGATGCATTTCCAAAATGAGTAGAGTGACCCGCTGACAATTATTGCTGGTATTTAAACTCAGTAGAAATCAGATTTCTGATCAGCAGGTAACTGAAGCTTGTATATGTGTATTACTGTTGTACATTTGCTGCAGATGATGTAGACGTGGTTGTGGGCTGTATTAATAAACTATTTCCTGTAAAGACAGAGAAACAAAGATGCCAAGAGCCTGTAAGGACACTGCTGTGTAAAGTTTCATTCACCTATCTAAAAGATGATTTTAAATCAGAAGAGGTTCAAAGAAGGATAGATGGCATGATTAGGGAAGCCTTTTTTACAAGACTAGATAACAATAATACAGGGTTTTTTTGATCTAGCAGAATAAAAGTTGGGTAGAGGCATTATTACCCTG
Organism: Sitta carolinensis; assembly: GCA_032173965.1. Taxonomy (NCBI): domain Eukaryota; kingdom Metazoa; phylum Chordata; class Aves; order Passeriformes; family Sittidae; genus Sitta; species Sitta carolinensis. The sequence continues at coordinate 33,269,924 of CM063283.1, forward strand.
TATAAACCCATTGATGAATAAATATCCATGTGACAGAAAGGTTATTTAAATTAAAGGATAATGCTGTAAGTAGAAAAAAATATGTGTATGAATCTTCCAGGATACATTCTCAGAACTAAGATTTCTGTCATAGAATCATCAGCTCATAAAAGTTGGAAAAGATCTCCAAGATCATGCCAGCCATGTCAACCATGCCAACCAAACTATAACACTAAGTGCCACATCCTGTCCACATCTTGTCATTTCTTAAACACTTCCAGAGATGGTGACTCCAACACTTTCCTGGGCAGTATTTTCCAAAGCTTAATGACCCTTCCAGTTAAGAAATTCTTCATTATGTTCAGCCTGAACTTTCCCTGGCACAGTTTGAGGCCATTTCCTCTTGTTCTGTCACTAGCTGCCTGGTAGAAGAGGCTCCTTGTGACACCCTCTTTCCAGGAAGCTGTAGAGAATGACAAGGTCGCCCCAAGCCTCCTTTTCTCCAGGCTGAATATCTCAGCTCTCTCAGCCTCTTATCATGAGACTTGTGCTCCAGATTCTTCACCAGCTTTGTTTCCCTTTTCTGGACTCACTCCAGCACCTTTCCTGAATTGAGGGACCAGGAACTAGAGAAAGTACTGGAGGTGTGGCCTCCCCAGTTTTGAGGATGGAGGGACAATCACTTCCCTGGTCCTACTGGCCACATTATTGCTGATACAGGCCAGTTGACCTTCTTGGCCACCTGGGCATATACTGGCTCATATTCACCACTGTCAGACACCCCCAGGTCCTTTTCTGACAGGCAGTTTTCCACTCTTCCCTAAGCCTGTAGCAGTGCTCAGGCAGTTGTGACCCCAGTGCAGGACCTGGCATTTCACCTTATTGAACTTCATACCATTAACCTTGACCCATGCATCCAGCTTGTCCAGATTCCTCTACAGAGCCTTCCTATCCTATAGCAGATCATCACTCCCACACAACTTGGTGTTGTCTGAAAACTTACTGAAGGTCTGCTTGATTTCCTTATTCAGACCGCCAATAAAGGCACTAAACAGAACTGGCCCTAGTGCAGATCCTTAAGGAACCCCACCAGTGACCAGCAGGATGCAGCACCGTTCATCACCACTCTCTGGGCCCGGCCATCCAGCCAGTTCCTAACCCAGCAGAGAATGCTACGAGATGGGCTGACAGCTTTTCCAGGAGAATACCGTGGGACACAGTGTCAAAGGCTTTGCTGAAGTCCTGATAGACAGCATGCACAGCCTTTTCCTCATCTGCTAGGCAGGCCATCTGGTCAGAAAAGATCAGATGGGTCAGCCAGGATCTGCCTTTCCTAAATCCACGCTGGCAGTGCCTGATCATTTGGTTGTGCTGTATGTGTTGCATAACACTCAAAATTATCTGCTCTGCCATCATTGCTGCAAGTCTATCACACTAGGTATCTTGAATAGATCTTTAGAACTACCGCCATCTGTTTCACAAAGTTTTCCTGTTTTCAAGACTCTTCTTGTTTTCAAAATAATTTAGTGTTCAGTCCAATATGAATCAAAAAGTCCACCACCTCCACAAGGTTTCTTCAGAGAAATCAGAGGTAATTTATGATCATAAAATTGGAAAGAAAGAGTGGAGGAAAAGGTGGAGTTCTGGGAACAAATAACTGTGTGGGAAGATATGGAAATTCCTAAGATCATCTCTGTCACTGATGAGGAAGAATAGAGGAGCACAAATAAGAAGGCATGTGAAAATATAAGGATGTTGGCCCTGCTGTAAGGGAAAAAAATGACCAACGTCCATAATTCCTTTTTTTTTTTTTTTTTTTTTTTTTAATTGACAAGGGCTATTTCATGTTTCTCTCTAAACAAATTCATCATTCCTTACACATTACTGATAAAGTATTTTGTAATTACACTCTAAATGAAGGCTAAATATGCTAAATTCTTCCTCTGCTACACAAACTAGAATTGAAAAATGTGAAAATAGTTGTATTACAATTCTCAAAAACGAGACAATACCAAGCATGAAGAATGGGAGACGTTATACATCTTTAGTACTTGGATCCCATCCCCTTAACTCAGATACTTAAAAAAGATATAATTCCACCCAGAGATTGCTTTATTGCTCAGGGAAAATAGATAAAATGTTGACTAAATGAGATGCACACAGAGCACTTTAAGTCTCCATGTTTAAGAATATTGATGTTTTATGAGAAGATGTTTGGACTGGAAGCACATTCATGTACAGCCTTGATTTTAAAAGACCAATGATGCAGCCAAATATTACAGAGCTGATTATCACTCTAGCGCTTTGCTCTTGAGTTGTAAGGCTGTAGGCAGCAAAAATCCCAGGGTCATGATTCAAAGGATAATATGAAGGAGTTTAACATTCTGAGATTTTTGGATTTTTGTGGCTTTATAAGTCCTCTTTATGATGTAAGCAAGGCAGAAATCATGCCAAAATCATTCTTACATGGAAAGCAGTGAGCAAGCTCATAAGTCTTTCAGCCATTTAAGGCAGTTTTCTTAATTTTAAAAATCGCTTAGTACTTTCGGCCTGTGAAAAGTCAGTATTTGTAGAAGCTGATGGGTTTTTTATTTCTTGACACTTTAATAAAATATTATGTCACATAAATGCTTTATTGTGCATTATTTATTGATTTAGGTACACTTTCTTCATTTGAATCCTTACTAAACAGATATCTTGTTTTCTGAATTGATTTTGCTGTCTCAGCCACATTGAGGCATAGACACTTTTTTGGCTTCCATCTGAATGAGCAATTTCCTAGTTAGACACATTGGATTTGGAGTTTGGTCAATAAAAGCTTTACTGTGTCCTTTCTCTTTCCTCACACAGCTCACAAAAGAGAACTAAATTCCATTCATCCTTTCACTGGCCACTGTGGAATCTTTAGCAATGCAATTCTGGCTGGGATGAGGAAACATGGCAAGAAATTGGAAGAAACACAAATAAGAATCCTTTATTTCCCATGCTCACTGCCCTGAAGATTTGCTGCCACTGGGAATGCATGCAAATTTCCTGGACTTTAACTATTTGTCTCTGCCAGTGAATTATTTTGGAAGTATAACACATTAGATACCAAAAGACAATTTAGCTTAATCCTGTTGATTCTGATGTGGCTAACTAAGTTATTTGCAAAAAAAGACTATTTTGTGTGGTTCTTGGCAATATAAACATAAAGGATCATTGAACAGTTTTCTTGCAAATGCTTCTAACTTTTGAATAACATAACCTTAAGCATGGTTTAAAAAAGTGTTTTCTTTCTAATCTCTGTGGGCAGATGTAGATTTCAAAGATTCTGGATTGTTTGCAAGGATGCACCAATACATTAAAATTTACTTGGCTGTTGTTTTATACTTGCTTTTTTAAGTTAGGTAACACATTTAAAGATAGTCCATTCAAAGTGAAAACTACTAAGATAGGAAGTCATCAATTTAAATTTTAGAAATTTCAAAAATAATTTTTAGTGTCTTCAATTTAATGCTTCTCCATCAGCCTGTGTGGTGTGTATATATATATATATATATATATATATGTATGTATGTATCAACTCTGTCCTCCATTCTTTAAGACTTTTTTTCTTCCATTATATCTATGTTGATGCACTTGCACATAAATAGGAGATATCAAAAAATAATTTTGTAGCATAGAAGTAGTTTTCCTATAAACTTAATCATAACAATAATTTTACCATAAGTATTTATGTGAGCACGTATCAGACATGCAGATGCATGGGTGCATGTATAAAACCCTTTTAGGCATAAGTCTAGGACTCACCTAAGGCTAGACTGTTGTGTTCTTATGTGACACAGTAAAGTAGCCCAGGGGATCCACTGGAAGGAAAAAGGAGGATGATGAATAACCTCAGTAATTTTTCCTAAGTCCTGACAGTCACAGTAAAACAAGGTTTTCTGTACAATTTCTATATGCAGTTATACTAGAGATCAGTGTGGTTCACAGTGCACTTAAGCTGTTCTGACCTACCCGTGGATAATGGGATAACCAAGTACTCACAGCACGGTTGTGTGGAGACAATGTACTGCAAAATTGTCAAAGAATTTCAGTTTTAAGTGAAGATATACAAAACCATCCCAGATGTCATTTGTAGAACTAAAAAAAAACAACAGAAGAAATGGAATTAAAGAATAATTTTTAAGTAATGTCTCTTCAAATAGAAATCACATGTTTTGAAATTTGCTAAAGGGTACCATAAATGAGTTTGCAGACAGTTCATTCACTGAAAAAATGAATCTATTTGTATCATGCTAACATGCTAACCCTCTGATTAAGAAAGACACAAACAACAGAGGTCACTTTAAAGCAGATATTTGCAACATTTTCTTTCATCACCTTTGATATGAACTCTCTTTTAGTGAGATTTTCATGCTATTAGATAAACCACCAAATAATGTCTGTCACAGCAGTTCTGCTGACTGAAGACTATTTAATATGTAACTTGTTAAACTAGCTATAAAGTTTAAACTTTATTTCCACTTATTTTTCACATTTTTATGACAAAAACATCCCGCTTTGAATAGGAATAGGACTTTGAGAGGCTACTACAAAATTATGTTCTGCTGCAGAGCTTAAATTCATAGTTTACTAAAATTTTTGTATCATCAATTCTTGATTTTAATTAAGGCAGAGAGGATGATTCTGAATTTGAATGGAGAAGGCAGGAGAAGGAAGGAATAAAAAATACAATAGTTTTTGGGTTTAGTTTAGAATTTTTTTTTTTTCATGCCCTTCTGCTTATTAAGTAAACAACATATGTGTAAGAGCTGGAAACAAATAATTCATATCTTACCCAAAAAAATTTCCGGAAAGTGAATTTTCAAGAATCCTTAAAATGGAAGATCACAAATGGAATATGACCTGGATTCTAGATTAATTGTTTTTAAATCTTCACAGAAGAAACCTGTGCACAAGGGTTAGTGAAAGAATAAGAGTTCCAAGGATTTCTCCACTATAAGAAAGGGTTGAGTAGGAAGGGCAGCAGCACCTGCAAGACCTGTGAGTGTTGTGTACTTGTTATGTGTTTTCTATATTGAGAGATAGTTTTTTCAAAGGTAGATTTTTCAAAGGTAGAAACAATAAAAATCATGTTGATAGGACAAAGTAAGGAACATGTGAATAAATTCTCAGAGAAGTTTTCTAGTCAAACATCTTGTTAAGGATTTATTAGAGAAATTAACAACATGGAAAGTTTCCGTTTTTTCTCTTAATAATACAAAGATTGAGGAAAGAGGAAGGTTTGACAACATAGAGTAGAAATACTTCAGAAAGGTATAAGAAGTTCTAGAAAGAAGTTTCTTAATTTATTCTGAAAATATGAGATCATATTTGAATAAAGTTTTTACTAATATAATCAGAGATTTATATAGTATCAAGATTAATACAATGTTGCTATACCACACATATTGATTGAAGACCATATTCTAACAAAAATTGTGTGATGCAAATATTTTTTACACAACAGAACAATGAAAAACAATTATATCTTCATGACCAGGATGTAGTAAAACCCATATACAACAGGAAAAAGAAAAAATATCCTGAATTAAGTGATGATGATTAGATTATGGTAAAGTTATACTACAAAGAAAAATAAGAGCAAATAGATCTTTAACAATTTCTATTTTGGTAAAAGAGTTCTTGGAAAAGTCAGGAAATCAGGGATCATTGAGTGGATTAGTAAGTTTAAAAGCTTGTCTGAAAAAGAATCTTGGAGCTACTTTAAAACACAAATTAAAAGTCAATATATGTACTACGAGTAGAAAGAAAATGTTTGAGAGGAAAAGACACAAGACCTTACTAGATAACTATTCATTCATGCTGAGAATCATTTAGTAACCAAGGAGTGAATAAAGTCTTCTGTGTGATGTTTCTCTGCAGTTGTTGAGATGTGGGCAAATGCCATATTGCTGAAAATAGATAACCATTTACCCATTTCTGACCTTGATCACATCAGTACAAAAAAAAGCATTTATTAGAGCAGTTGGGAGTTTATGTGGAACAGCAAGAACAGACTGACTAAATAGAAAGATATGTCTTGAAGGTCAGAAAATGTAGGAGAAAAGTAAGACATGCCAACTATCAAGCTGAGCTGGACCTTGCAGAGGAAATTAAAACAAACAGTAAAAAATTTTTAGCCACAAAAATAAAAAAGAGAACAAAGAGGGAGGAAGTGGTGTGGTAATTCAGCAAGTATATGGGCAAAGATTAAAGTTAATTTAGAAACTGCCAAAAAAAAACTTTGACGCAGATTTCAGTAACTACAAATGATGTAGTACATGGAGGCGAAGTCAAGGGGCTAATGGAAATAAGAGCATGAAAAGGGAAAATGCCATAATTGAGGAGGAAACAACATTGAAAGAGCTTTATGCACTAGGGTCAGTGAGGAAATAATCTCCAGTACTGGATTCCAGCTCATGTAATTGCGAATCCAGAAGCAAAGCTCTTTTATACATTTACCAAGCCAGCCCTATATACTAAAGAATGGTACACTTCAGCAGATTTTCAAGATACGCATTTCAGTGCCTGATTGTAAAGATAATAGCTCAGGAACTTCAGGAACAGCAACCTTCAGTAGGAAAGAACCTTCGGTAAGAACAATCTAATTCAGATGGAGATGATTTGGTAGAATACAGAATACACAGAAAACAAAATTTAGAGGACCTACAGTTGACAAGTCAGCACAAGTCTGAAGCTCTTAAGCAAAGGCTGATACTCCTTTGAATGTTCAGTCTTGCTTGGAATAGTGACTGAACACGTGATGAGAAGGCACAAATTCCTAAAATGAAGTGTGATTAACCAGATGAATGGAATTGCAGGATCACAGAATAATTTAGGTTGGAATGAACGGATAAGATCATGGAGTCCAATTCAGCAATGCCAAGTCCACCACTAAACCATGTCCCTAAGTGCCACGCGTACTCATGACACCTCTAGGGATGGATACTCAACCATTTCCCCAGGCAGCTGGTTTCAATGCTTGACAACCCTTTCAGAGAAGCAATTTTTTCTAATACCTAGTCTAACCCTCCCCTGGAATAATTTGACATTATTTCTTATTATACTATCTGGTAGACTAATAACAAATTCAGATACTAATATTGCTCTTTGATTGATAGAGAAAAGATGGATGATGATACTAAAACTCACTTTTGAACAACAAAAAATTACAGAACATTGATAGACACGTAACTTTCAGTACACATGCATATTCCTGCATGTCTATATTAAATGCAAAACATTGCAATTTTGTATGGGCATCAAATATTTCACTTTAGGAGCAAATCAACATGTACTGCAAGTGAAATGGGACAGCTGTACACATTAATATTTCTATGCACTGCTATAAATTGTTAGACTATTATTATTGGCTCATTTCACTAAACTTTCAGTGAAATTTGGAGAAAGTCTTTTAATCTACCTTGTGCTTTCTTTCCTAAATTCAAGATAAAGTTTAATCTTAATCAGTCCAAAATCTACTCTTTCCTTTCAAGGCTGTCCAAGAACTTTCACATGCAAGGTCAATGGACAATCTCATTAGTGGCTTGTAGAATTTCAGGTATTACAATGACAAAGGCCAAAGTCATCTATGAGTAGTTACATTAGAGGAAAACGAAACTACCTGCAGGACTTTAAAAATTTATATACTTTTATTTTTAGATTGTGGAAGAAAATGCAGAACTTCACTTTTCCAAAGATGATCTTGACCTTTTTAATGGAAACATTGAAAAAATTAAAAATTAAAAATATAAACCATCTGTTTGGCTGAGAGAAAGAAAAAGGTTTCCCCGATGACAAATTTAAAATAAAGAGGAAATTGCCTCAAAAGCAATTTGGTGGAGAAAGCCAACTTTATTGTATCTGAATCTAGTTAAAACAGTTTAAGAAAAAAAGGAGAGGCAAGAGGAATGTCTCCAAGGACCAGAAGGCCACAAAATTTATCCGAAAGGAGCAAAAGCAAAAAAAACCACCCCATATGTATATAACGTAATCCTTTTATAAATAACAACTTTATATGTTGTCTTTTAAAATGTTAGATTATTCATATATCTTTTCTGCAGAATGTAGACAACCTGGTTTTAAGACTTAATAAACAAATGAATGAACAAATAGATAAAGGTCTAATGTCTTGCCATGCCATCTTTAAGGATCTAAAGCATCTTATCCTGAGCAAGGATGTAAGTACATGTAAGTCAATGTTGATGCAGCTCACCAGAGCCCAGACTAGCTCGTGTCACACCAGTGCCGTGCCAGGTGTGGGAACAGCCATGGTTTGGGGTTTTACCAATGGCTGAACCTTTAGAGCCACTTGCTCTACAGTGCAGGGTCTGCCAGCCACATCAGGGGGCAGGTAAAGGAGAAGGAGGAGGCTCTCTGTAGGAGGTTCCAGCAGGAGAGGTTTATTGGAGCTGAAGGGGTCACAGCAGGAGAGCCCTGAGCTCTGCTGGGCACGGGTTTAAAAACTGCAGCAATTCTGGGGGTGGGTACAAATCCTAAACCAGTGGGGAAGCATCAGGGGTGGGGTGAGGAGGGTCAGGGCACTGGCCTGAGGCCAAGGACAGAAGGTGGGGGCAGAACAGGTCACATGTCCCAATGGGGTGTCGAGGATGGGGAGCCCCAGGAATGCCAGGGGGAACACTGGAAGGATTGGCTCAAGGGAGGAGTGACATGGAAGGGACCAGAACAAGGGGCAGGGTAACAATGATTGATGGGGAAGGGACTGGAACAAAGGGAGGGGATTGCCATAAAGGGTTGCTTAGGGGAGGATACAGCTTTCAGGGATGAACCAATTTGGGGGTACACATGGGGGAACACCAGAACAAATCATCAATATTAAAACCTAATAATAATACCACACTAATAATAATAAACCACTAATAATAAAACAACAGAATAAAAAAATATGAGTTGTAACAAATTTAAGTAAAATTGCACATCTAGACAGACTTCTTCAGGTGAGTATCTAACTAGATCAAATGATCTACCCTTTGAACACATTCATTTCTGTCTATAATGTGAGCCTAACACATTAATACATCTAACTTGCTTAAGCATACACACTGAACTTTTAGTGGCCTGAACTTGGAACAGATAAAAGGCATCTCAACAAAACAAACCACTGATTTAAAGAAAGAAATTTCTTTTCTAAACCTAAATGTGCTGACAAAATAAACAGAAGAATCAACTAAAGATCAGTTTAGTTATCTGAAACAAATGGAAGTCAGAATCTTTTGACAATACTATAATAGAAATTATTTAAAACAATCCACTAGCTCCCTCCACTCTGGCCCAACACAAGGTCTTGGCCATGAGAAATCATAAATTAAAATCAACTAAGTAATTAATTTCTATATCTATTAAGTTCCAGGTGTGAGGCTATAAAAATGAAGCTCTCTTCATTTGCCATTAATCTCCCTTCAGGAATTTATATATAAAAGCCAAGGTGCACAACCTTAAACCAGGTTCCTTTGTTCCTATTGTTCTGTCCTGAAAGGCTCTCCTGCATGTGTTTCACTCTCAGATGTCTCCAGACATTCAAATGAAATATGCCTGAGCATGAAACACCTACTTTCATTTTCATTTTATAACATATACCTGTCTTAAGTGCCAGCAAAGCTGCCACATTATATCAGATAGCATAAAATAAAACCACGTCCTCACCTCTCTCTTCCTTGACAAAACGAATCAAAATAACAAAAACAAACAAACAAAACCAAAACAAACAACATCAACAAAAAACCACAAAACAACATCTATCAAACTGTTCTGGTTCCCTGTGGCAACCCAAAGTGGCTGCTGGTCCAAGTGGTATGTTGTTTGGCCATGACGTATCCATTCTAGCCTTAAACAGGATATGTGGATGCAAATGGCACCACCTTGGAGCCAGGAATCATTCCCTTGGGTGGATTCTTTTAGAACTGTAGCAATAGCTTATATCTTTCTTATGCAGTTGCAAAGGGAGATAACTGGAACATTAAAAAAAAAAAAAAATATCTAAGTAGAATCAATAAGAGTGTCCATTTGGACAGCAGACAAGGGCAAAGATCTATTTAATTCCTGACTTTGCTGAACATTTAATTTTTTAAGAGGTCACTGAAGAACAAGCAGTCTGGCCCATTTAATCTACCTTTCATATTCAGCTTGTCATCAACTTGATAGTCTTTTTTGAAAGATTTCCACTTCTTATTTTATATATCTTATTTTATAAAATATATTATTTTACCTTTTCATGCTGCGCCCTTCCCATCCCCTATCATTGTTTATTCACTTTTTCTAATTTAAACTGAGTCAAACTTAGGACTTAGAGTTGATTCGGTCTGTTACATTGGAGAAATGGAGTCGCAAATGTTAAGAAATAAAAATAACTCTGAAAGTACTACAAGTACTTATAAAGAGTTACCAATGCTTAAGCCAGTCATTGAGTGTCTCTTACTAAAGAAAAGGCTTTCTGTATTTATACATTCAATGAATATTTAAATTATAGAGATCTGATTATAAGCTTTAAAAGCTTGATGTAATATTAGTAAGGATACTAAAAAGAATAAACCAAAAAAAGCTACAATCAGAATACCTCTATGCATTTAGGACCAATTTCATACAGGCAGCACAATTAGAGTAATCCAAAACCAGTAAGAAACAACCTTAAGATTCAAGTCCCTTTAAATTCAAAAGTTTTACAAGTATCTGAGTTAAAAGAATTTTGTAACTGTGCGAACACTAAGTATTGTGTTATAGTACTTTAAACTAGACATATCTGAATTGTTACAGATGTCTGTCTACTGACCAGCCAGTGTAGGACCCCTGTTCTTTCTAAGCCATTTGAAAGCCTCTCTTAATTTTAGCTGCATATGCTTCATTTACATTTTCAGCTTTCAGTTTGTTACAAATATGGGCATGCATTCCTACACTGACTTTTTTACATCTTACATTGAAATCAAAATGTTCAGGATGAATGACAGAGCACTTGTCCCAGCTGTGTCTCCTCCCAGCCTCCCAGGCACCCCTAACTTCTTCACCAGCATGGCAAAAGGAAAAGCCTTGTCTCTATGTAAGATCTGATCAGCAACTAAAAAAACCCCACATCCCTACATTTTTAGCCCTGTGTTCAGCACAAATCCAAAACTCAGCCCAGAGCAGGAGCAGGTACAGTGAAGAAAGTTATAAATCTACCCCAGCAAAGACAAGCACAGTTAGAAAGATACGAAAACAACACATAGGACAAAAAGCGGTAGATTTCTTCTATTTAAAGTATCTTCTTGATTACATTAATTCTGTTGCTGTTTAATTACAATTAAAAATTGTATGTCTTTGATCATTTGAGTATCCATAATCCTTTCCAATGAGCTTGAACTCAGAGGTTAAGTAATCTAAATTTAGAAGTGTGATTCAGGCTTTGGGCTGTAGGCATTTGAGGAGATTTGAGAAAATCCATGTTATCCAAGGCATTCAAATGAGGCAGGAAAAGGCAAATTTCTCAATCAGGATATCCATATGCAGTAGGCTTAGTGAGTAAATTCAATGAAGTCTAGAGAGTTATTTAGTTTGCTGAAATTAAGTTCCAAATTTATGAAGATGTACTGTTCAGATTCCACTGACTATTTTGTGCAATGTCCTATTGACCATATCTCAATTGAGTAAAGTAAGAGCTGAGGCATAATGAAATGTAGATGTCTCAGTTTGCCAGCTGAATCTCATCTCTAGAGCAGAATCCTATTGTGTGAACATAAGAATGAAATTCATTGAAATTGAATTTTCAGAAACATAAAAGCTGTTCCTAAGTTTTACCCCAAGACATCCCAAATGGTACTGGACACGTATATTTAAACAACTTAATCCTGTCCTTAGGTAATTTTAATTTGCCTTAATTTTTAATTTTCTTTTAATGTTTTAAATAATTTATAATATCGTTTGTATGAAAACAGCAGTACCACATTAATATATTTTAACTGTGTTATAATCTGTCCTACAGCTTTTATTTACCTGCTCCTGTTATTATGTTTATAAACTGAGGTATGGGATATGAAGGCTTGGAGACTTGTCTAACTTTGATCTCTTCAGTCTATACTGAACTCTTCTCACTATGTTCTATATACAAACAATGGAGAAAAAGTGTACTTTATTGTATTATTCCTCAACAGCTGGGCATTTTAGGGTGAGATCAATCACTTCCTGAAATATTTTTCTCCATTGATTAAAGACTTCTTCATCTTTCCATAGGTCAGATGTAGTTGCTTACATTAGGCTTTATCAATACTTCCTGGGCTTGCTAGTCATTTAAAAAAAAAAAGAAAATCCTATTACTGACTTCTGGAATTACACAGCCTCTAGAAAGACTTTAAGATGCGGTCAGGAATAAACAGAAAACAATGTTGATTTGACACATTGAAAATAAGAAAAGATATTAATACATTATCTATATTAAAAAAAAAAAAAAGCAGCAAAAAACCCTAAACAAAAAACCAAAATACAAAACAACATACTACACAATGTAAACAAAGACCAAATAACCAACCCATAAACCTCTTTGCTAAGTCTTTCTCACTGCCCTAGAGGAATGGTTGACAAAATTCTGCTCCTTGTTAACTGCTCATACAAACTGTCCTTGCGCAGCTTCCAACGAAAAAAAAATGTTCGTGCTCTTAAAACCTTTCCTGCCCCTGTGAAAATGAGTTTAGAGTTTGTTAGAAATATCAGGCCTTTTTTATTTACTGTCATACTTGTTACAAGACAGCCATGTTTGAGTTATATTCTCTGGCTAAGCGACATCTGGGTTTAAACAGTTACAGAAAACAGTTTTTCCAAACATCTAATTTTGTCAGCAGCCAGCTTCTTTTAGACTAAAGGTGAAGCAAGGACTTTCCTGTTCAACTATAAATCTCATTTCTGTGAATAGCAAACCAAGAATTTCAGCTTGACACTTTCAAAAAGTACCCTGTTCACATATACAATCAAGAGAAATTTTGAAGGCCTTCCTTGCAAATTACAAGAACATTACCTGCAATGTCCTCAGGCCTCACATCAGTGTGTTTCCAGTTCCCTTGAGTAAGACATATGTTTACTTACACATTTCTGCTCCAATATCTACAATTAATTTTGAGGCAAGGTCAACTCTCCTTTGCTATACCTTGAAACATATAGGAGGGAACCCTTGCTGAGTAACTGCAACACTAAACACATTTGTTCCAGTCATTGGTCAAAGAATCTGCCAAATGAGTTATTGTAGACTCATTTATTATTTTCCAGTGTGTGCAGTTTTGTGCACAGTCCATCTCTGCTATTACTGCTACATAGGCAGATAGATTATATTGGTGGGGATTTTTGTTTGTTTTATTCCTGACACTCATATTAGAGATAGATAAAAATGGATCAATTCAGATTTTAAATGTCTTAACCAACAGTTTTCAAGGTGCTTATTTTGGTTAGACTCCAGGAAGAAAATTATGACAGACATGAGTATATAGAGAAATATAAGAGACTATGTCACTGAATTTCTGGGCCAGAGTTCTCAAGGAATAATACAAAAAAGAATTTTTTTAGTTAAGGACATAGGATAACCAGGATGAAGGAAGTTTCGGCAAACTGGGAATAATGGAGACTTCTAAATTAAACTTGTTTACAGCAATATCTTTTTGCTACCTTTGAAGGGCAAAGTGAATCTCTGCTTGTGGTAGATGTAGCTTTACTCCTTGATGATTGCCTCCAGTCTGCCTTTAAGAAAACTATCTACAGTAACATCTGTTAATGTCAACAGGGAAGCTTTTTCTGTTATAATTTTATCAAGGTAGGATAAAAGTGTATTAGATGACTACGTAAATTACTCGTGTCTTGCTAAACACACTGAGAGTTTCAGTCTTCACTTAGAGATAATTTGTGGGACAGATGTCTCATCTTTTCTAAACCATTAATGCATCAAATATCTTCAAAGGCAAATATTTTTGGGAGCCGCAGAAGGGCATATTAGTTTTCAGTTAACTCGTAAGCATTGTAAGAGATTGATTCAAGGAATTGAATTTAAAAATATCACTCTGTGTTACTTAAATCATTAAATAAATTGTAACCTCTGTTTTTTGCCTTTCATTCAGGCACATCTTGAAAAACACAATTTCAGCAAATCAGAACAGTTAGTAACTTTATTGATAAATATTCCAATATTATTTTTTCTGGACTTTTCCACCATTTTCTTATAATTTTTTTAAGTTATTTTTGTTATTTGAAACAATTCAGTGTAAATGTTCTATAAACATGGGGCCCAAAAATTATGAAATCAGTTTGTAATGATTTTGAACTCAGTTGGATTAGGCATTTTTGCCTCATTGTTTTGTTGTTACATGTCTGCACAAAGCTAACTCTTGCAGCAAGGTTTCTAATATGGTCTATTTTCTCACATATAAATAAGTAAATTAATAAATGTTCTTCCACAAACTACACTTTACAGCAGATCTATATGGAAAATTTCACTCCTACAAATTTTCAACATCAAATTTCTTATGGCACCCACAACATCATGCTATGATACAAGGCACTGTTCCATAGGAAAGAACAAACAAAGGAGTTGGTTGGAAAACAGTTGTGAATGAAAGAACTGTGGTATTTGTACATCTCTAGTGGGCTAGACCAAATCTTTGGATTTATCCCTCCTGAAATCAACAGGTTGAATTCAAAAAATACTTTATAAAAGTTTTCCAGCTTAGACCCATTTTCAGTAAGGACGTGTTAGTCATACCAGGCCCTAGAGCGAAATCTAGCCAGTTAAAAAAGGAAACTCATTAATATTTCTCCTTATAATCTGATTTTATTCCTTTTTTTAATGCTAGTTAATTTAGAATGAGACTCCAAGGATACTAAATGCCCACGTGTCAGCCAACAGTGGCAATTTGCCTTGTAAGTCCAGCCACAAGCACATTTTTTTTGCTTTTGAAGTAGCTCACAGCAGGGACAAGTTGAGCTTGCAGCCAAGAGAAATTGTGTATTTGGAAACTAATAAGCCCTAAGCATACTTTGCTATTTGACTATAAGTATATTAACCTCAGTTTTTGCACTGATGCATGTCCTTAACTAAAATCATCTTACACCCCAAGTGTCAGAGTTTGGAAACCAGGCATCACTGGGTCAGGACTGACTAAAAATAAATGTGCCATTTGTTACCATATTATACTCTACAGAGTGATTTAAATTTACTCTAACTGAGTAAATAAAAGATCCTGTATGAAATTTTATTTTGTTGCCCTCAAACAGAAAATATTGGTCTTTAAATTAATTATTTTTCCTATATCAAAAATGGCTGACTGTTATTTTGTCTTCTCAGGAATGGATACATAAATTGGCAGAAAATTTTCTGTCGGAATAGGTCTCTAGATCATGGAGTTCAAACATTAACCCAGCACTTAAAAATGTACCACCACTAAATACTATTACTAAGTGTCACATGCACATAAGTTTTAAATAGCATTAGGGATGGTGACTCAGCCATTTTCCTGGGCAGCTTGTTCCAATGCTTGACAACCCTTTCAGTTGCTAAAACTATGATAATGAGAAGCTTTGCTGCTCAGCTTCTTCTCTCTCACTTGAACAGGTGAATAGCTGCAGAAGCCATTGCCACAGACTTGATCAGAGCAACCAGCCAGGTATACTTGTGTAAAAATTCAACCCCCTTGGCCTCATGGGCAAGTCGTGTCACGCTCCTCTGTGTTTTCTGTCATGGAGACCATTGGAGAAGATTTCCTGTTTCAGAGAATCAAAGAATCACATAATGTGCTGAGTTGGAAGGGACCCACAGGTAACTCCATCTCCTGGCCCTGCACAGACCACCCCCAAGAATGGTCCCCCATGTTCCCGAGGGTATTCTCCAAACTTGAACTATGGCACGCTTCCTATTGTTTGCAAATAATGATTTTTCTTCTCCCTGATATTCATAGGTATGTACAAAGGAAATCATACCTTGGTTTCCTGCAAAGGAAAGCCACTCTGAGGTAGTATATATTAGAACATACTAGCACAGATTAAGTGCCAGAGCCAATGTTCTGTCTACGTGTCCTAGTTTGACCAGCCCACAAAAATAAGCTGGCTGGGTTTGAGATTGGCATTTTATTGGACCAATGGGAAAGCGTTTTCTAGTTCTTATTTCCTTTGAACAAAGCAGGAAGCTTTCTTCCCTTCCAGCTGTTGGAGAGCACACACCTCTGCCCTCTCTCGGCCTGGGTCCGAGTGGGAGGGAAGGGAAGGCAGCGGCGGCCGGCCCGGGCTGGGCGCTCGGCCGGCCGAGATTCTCCGCTCCTGGGGCGGGAGCGCTGCAGCCTCACCGGGAACCACCGGCCGTCCGGAGGGCAAAGGAGCGGCAGAGCCTGCAGAGCTTTTTCCAGTCGAACACCAAACCACGCTGGGCTGAGGCTGTGTCGGCATCGGGGCGGCTGAGCATGGGACAGCCCTGATGGCACCAAGGACTGAGCTGGACAGCACCGATGGGCACCAAGGCTGAGCATGGGACAGCCCTGGATGGGCACCAAAGGAGCTGGCATGGGGACAGCACTGGATGGCACAAAGGAGCTGAGCATGGGGACACACTGGATGGGCACCAAGAGCTGAGCATGGGACACACCTTATGGCACCAAAGGCTGAGCATGGGACGCACCTGTATGGGCACCAAAGGAGCTGGCATGGGATCGCACCTGGATGGCACCCAAGGGGCTGAGCATGGGGACAGCACCTGTATGGGCACCAAGAGTGAGCATGGGGACAGCACCTGGATGGGCACCAAAGGAGCTAGCATGGGACAGACCTGGATGGCACCAAAGGAGCTGAGCATGGGACAGCACCTGGATGGGCACCAAAGGAGCTGAGCATGGGGACAGACCTGATGGCACCAAGGAGTGAGATGGGACAGCACCTGGATGGGCACCAAAGGAGCTGAGCATGGGACAGCCCTGGATGGGCACAAAGGAGTGAGCAGGATAGCACCTGGATGGGCACCAAGGAGTGAGCATGGGACAGCACCTGTATGGCACAAAGGCTGAGCAGGGACAGCACCTGGATGGGCGCCAAAGGAGCTGTGCAACAGAACCAGCACCGGTGCCCCCCGTGGTTCGTGCTAAAGGCAGCCCCGAAGCCAGGAGCAGCCCTGAGCCCCGTTCCAGACTGAGAGCGGCTGGCACAGCTCACATGGAGTTGGCAAAAGAGCACGTGGCCAGCAGAAAGATGCAAAGCTTGTTTTCTGATACAAGACTTGGATGAAATTGACTTTTTTTTTTTTTTTTTTTTTTTTTTTTTTCTCTCAGGGTTACAAAACTTTGTACAGGAAGAACACTATCTCTCTCTTAGGCTAAGAAAAAAAGGAAGGTGAAACTTTGTAAGAACAACTACATGAAATTGAAGTCGGTAAGAAAAGACTTAGATTTTAAATTGAAGGGATTTTGAAAAGTTTGTCTTCAGCTTAGACTGTAAAATTCTTTTGTGAAGCTATGGTATAGATATACTTGATTGTGGCTGTGCGTGATGAACAGACGACATGAGACTTCGTTATAAAAACTGTATCTGACTCCTCTTTACTAAAGCAATTGCCTTCCTTATATACCTTTTAGAACAGGCCACTCTCATTGGTTAGAAGAGTGCCAGAACTCTTCTTCCCATTGGCTCAAACTGATGGATAGAGACAAGTCCATCCCATAGAAAAGAATCCAAAACATCACTCTCGTTACAATAACACTTGGGATGTTTATGTCAAGTCTGTGAGATAAGGTCTTCTCAAACCTAAACACTATGAAGAAACTGAGTTCAGAAACTTCAGGCCTAGAAAACCAGACTACACTTGATATATCAGATTTTGGGTTTTCCCCAGTAAGTTCATGGAATGCTTTGGGGGGGTGGTAGTGTTCTAGCCACAATCCTGAGCAGAGGCACCAGTGTTAGAAGTTTGATGAGAAACCTCGGCCCCGGGGATAAAAGGGGAAGACCTCTGTTCCCAGAGATGGGTGAAAGGATGCTAGAATGGCTGATCTTTAAAGAAATGCACCCCAATAAGCTGATATGGACCAAGAGCACAGTTGTGAGGAAAAACTGTGAAAGATGGGAAAGACTTCACAAAGGCAGATCTCGGGCACCTGCGGTTTGTGAGAAATGAAGCCATAAGAGTTCTTTTCTTGTAAAAAGCTTTCCATAGCATTAACAAAGAATACTTTTCTTTCTAAATGAACTAAAGAAAGACTATTTCTAGAGGTGAAAAACTGACTGAGATTTCTGAGTGTTGTCTTTACATTGTTGGTTAAGAGTAAAGAAGGTGTGGGGAGGGAGGAAGAGGTGTTTTGAAGGTTCCGTCCTCATTCTTGGTTTTTTTTTTTTTTCTTTTTGTGTTAGTTAATAAAGTCTTGCTACTTTTAAGCTTAAGCCTGCTTTTCTCAATTAGAACCTTTGAATTGGCAAAAATCAAACCAAACCAGAAACTGATGTTTCTGCTTGGTTTCGAATTAAAACCATGACAGCATCCTACCTTGCTTTGTTAAATTCATACAAAAATTATTTTTAGATGCAAAATTATAAACACTGCTGATGCTTAGATATGAAAAGTAATGTCTAAGCTGGGCCAGACTGTGAGTGTCAGGTGGGCTGAACTCCCACATTGGTGCTGGGGAATCTATGAATGTGCATATGCTTTTGAACGGAGGGAGTGCTGTATTCTGCACTAGTGGCCTTCTGCCTCTGCCAGCCCAGGGGAGGAGGGAACATGGCTGTCTGTGAGTCCTGTGCATGGCCCTCTGCGTGATTGTGTCTCTGGGATATTGCTCAGTTGCTCTACTGATTGAATTTTCAAATGGGAAGGCAGCAGTTGAAACACTTAGCCTGAGCAGAACCCCACAAAGCCAAAGTAGACTTCAGCAGAGAGGGACAAGGGAGACAAGGCTGGAGCTGCTGGAAGCAATGGACACTTGTAGCATCCCTCAGTAGTGACAATCTGTTAATTTACTTCAATTCCTCCACAAACATTCAAGATAGCTGTTGTCCAGCCAGCGAATGGAACTTAAACATATAAATAATTTTTTTTATCTGTTAATTTTATGGCACATTTAATTGCATCTGGGGAAGAACCACCTCTTGCACCAGTAAAGACTGGGTATCAGTAGGCTGAGAAACGGTGGCCATTGGTAACTTCCAAAAACTGGCAAATATTGAATTGCAATGGTAGTCAATAGGTTATTTTCTTCATTTTCAGAAGGGTAAGTTGAGCTTTTCATTTTCTTACCTGTACAAGTTTTGATGCAGATGGATTCAAAAATTTTGCAGGGCCTGAGAGCCCAGCAACCTTCAGTTTCTTCCATTTTGGGAATTTCCTTATTTTTCGGGGATTGTGTGCAGTGTATTATAAGCATTGATAAAAATGTATCAAGCCATTTTTCCCTTCTTTTACATCTTTAATGTAAAGCTGTAGAGGAAGGTGTGGAAGAAGAGGCAATTCTTGTTTACAATGCCCCTTTAAATATACAGAAATGTAACACAGACTCTTAATGATTTATGTGCTTTTTAGGCTGGCTCTATCTTCATGTAATGTGCAATAGATATTTGGCCAAAAACATTTTGTGGGCTTTGCAAACTATTTCTTCATTCCAAATGCTGAATTTAACAGTCCTACAATGTTTTATAACTTCCATTCTATTCATATGGCCTGTCTTTAGCCTAGCAACAGAAGTCTTTATGATTTTGATTGCTTCTAGAACATTTTATTAATTCAGAATTGATGGTTCAGCAGTTTTGGACTAAAAGTCACCATTTCCTGATGAATTGCAGGTTTATATAGTTTGAAATAATGATGCTCACCCTTACTATCAACAGATAATTTAGAAAGAAGATCATTTTGCATTAAAACAGTCTTGTTCCAACCATGTCCTAACATGGTTCTCCCATGACTGACAAAACTAGCAGATTAAACATTCAGGATAATACTCTCTCTTCAACTTTAAAAACATATTTATACTTACTGAGATCATTTTTATAACTCACAGAATAAGATGCACACTCCCCTTCAACAGCATTTGAGACTTAATAGTAGAAACTCTTGACCAAGAATGAAATGAAATTATGCAATAAACATTGCACAAAGAACAACTGTGCCAAAACCATTTTAATAGACTATGAAAGGAAGTAATTTAAATGTGTAGTTGATTTACAGGCGGAAAGATGCCTTCACATTGACAGAATTTCTGGCAATTCAACTTTCTTTTGGCAGACCTTCAACTTTTCATTACACAGAGGAAGGAAGAACTATCTGTTTCAGTTATGTGTGGTTAGTACATTTATATACCCTAGGCTAAGGCCCTGTTTCTGCTGCTCTCGCAACACAATATTTGTCTAAATTGTCTCAAATAGGAAGATAAGTGTTCCTTCTTAAGGGAGA
The DNA here is from genome assembly GCA_032173965.1 of Sitta carolinensis. Classification (NCBI taxonomy): domain Eukaryota; kingdom Metazoa; phylum Chordata; class Aves; order Passeriformes; family Sittidae; genus Sitta; species Sitta carolinensis. Next base: position 33,290,310 of record CM063283.1, read on the forward strand.
TATCTTCATAGGCCAGCCTAACTAAATGTTTTGGCCAAAAGCAATGTTTTCTGAGCAGCTTCTACTTCCCTTGTAAAGAGATGAAGAGACCTTTTGTGGTAGCACCCTGTGCTGCTGTGTGCCACAGGGTGTCAGAGAGGTGGCCATCACACCTGCTTTGCTCCAGAAGGGCAAAACAGCCTCCCAGGAACTCTAACCAGGTTTGAATAGTCTTCAAACTACTCTGAATTGTAAAGAGATCCTTAAAAATCTCTGTAAATGAGAAAGCAGAAAGCAACTTGGAATTAATTTGGTTGGGCTTTTTGTTGTGCTTTTGTGCTTTGCAAATTATTGTCAGATCTCTTTAAAAAACATTCATTGGTTGCAGCTCTCTGCACTAACTTCTTACATTTGTTCTTTGGATCAGTTAGCTAAATAAAAAACACCCCAGACCTTCAGTTTTTATTCTGGTCTTGTTAATTTTTTTTTTAGCTTTAGTTTCATCTGTTCTTGGAGAAGCCTCATAAAGTTTAGCTTAAGAACAGAATTATAAAAGTATCATCATCTCATTTCATTTTCACGATCTATCTAGTTCTGCTGTGGCCCATAAAAAGTTCAGGGTTTTAGTACAGGGTTCCAGATTGCAAGTTGACTTGTCCAGAATTGTAGAGCTAGCCAGCTCTAAAAATGTGATTTGTTTAGTAGCATCTCTGCCCTATAAGATATATCTATAAGATAAAGATTTGTCTAGATTGCAATTTAGTAGGCCTTGACTAATAGCAATGGAATGCAGCTTGAAAATCTACAAATTAGCACCCATTTATCTAATTTTGTTACTGGAAGAAAATATAGCTCATCAACATGATGCTGAGTCTACATTAATTAGTACTGTTGAGAGATATGGTTATTAGCTCAGCTACAAAATGTAATTAACACTCATATATACCTTTTAGCATCTGAGCATACTTTTCCACATGACATTGTGGAAACCTGCCTGTTCATCAGTTTTCTAGGAACTCCATTGTCCTTCAGGCATGGCCAGAGTATCAGTCAGGGACAACTTACTTATGACTTGCACTTCTAAAAATATACTCAAAGATTTGAAGGTAAACCATGAACAGAACTGAAATTGAGGACAGAATAAATTCAAGAGCAAAAAAACCTGTGCATGTGCATAGATCATTCACACAAAATGTATACAGTAATTATACAAAGAAGTGAAAGGAATTAAATGAACAATATATAACTATCATATTCTGTGTACAGTTCTAAGATGCTTTCATTGAGAAGAATTCCTGTCTATACAAAATCGCTCTTGCCTCAGGGAAAAAGACCAATATATTTCCAGGTGAAATGAAAAATTCTCTTTTTTTTTCTATTTCACAACAAATGATTGATTTAGAAAAATGAGTTAGTCATCTTACACTTACCTCAAGCACTGAATGTACTCAGAACAATTAAACTTTTTGTTCAACAAACTCAAGGCTCTCAAATTTTTTGGTGAAACACTTCTTACACATATTGTAGAAAGAAGAGAATGAAAATAGTTGATGTGGAGTTTTAAGATGAAGTCCGCTATTTGCAATTGTATTAATACAGGCTAAATTTTTGAAAATAAATTCTGTGATATAACTAGCAAAAAGGAAATAGAATGTGATTTGTTTTATCCTAAAAATCTTGACCTCTCTGGTGCGGTTCTAGTGCATCAAAGGACAAGTATTGATGAAACAAATATATTGAACATGCATTTAAGAATAAAAGACAGGATTTTGGAGACGTTTTAAAGTCATACATGGTCAAATCCTCAGCAAAGGACATATGTTCATATGCATATAAATACTTACAAGAAACACAAGTTTGTCGTGGTAAAGCTGGGGTTTGGGGTCTTTTTCTGCATAAAAATTTTACTGTAGGCAAAACAGCACAAAATGTAAGGCATTCTCCACAAACAAAGAAAATGTTTTGTTTTGCTTTGAAGAATTATAAAGAAAGAAAACATTCAACTTTGGAGAAATGTGAAGAATTTTTGTTTTACTAAATTAGAGGAAGACTGAACACCACCTGTGTGATTCTGTAATTATACCCGAACAGCAGGAAAATCTGCTACTACTCTTTGAGCCTGGCTGCTGAGGGAAGTTGAATAGATCATTCATTCCATGGTAAGGAGAGTCGTTTCAAATCTGTGTACCACATGTAAAATTAGTTCTGACCTTGTCAGCCTCAAACATGTCCTTCAGATATGGATCATTAAATTCAATCCTTAACACTCCAGGGAAAAAAGCTAAAAAGTTAGGGGTTCCTTATATTTCATTCTATGATATCTTACTAAAATGATATATCGGCTTTGATTTTCCAGATGGGACCATCATTTATATCCTTGATGTATGAAAGCAGTGAATGGTATCTTTCTGAAGAAGATAGCTTTCTCAAAATAAAGGATGACCAATTAGTCTGGCCCATGCTGAATCTTATCTTCATGGCAGCTCATGCAATGAGACAAACTTACAAGAGACTGGTATGGAGCTTAAATCAGTCCCTGAAGCATTCCCTCTTGTGCATCTAGATTTTTCATTTCATGCTAACAATGTGTCAAGAAGTGAGTGCTTCCCAACCCTATTATATCTTCCTCTTAAATACATTGGGACCACTTATTTACAGAGAGATGAGTGGGCTTGTACAGGCTTCTGAATTTACACCTAATTTTTTGTGGTGTTCATAGCTCATTCTCCTTCTCTGGGGTGACTCCAAATAGCAATTTTCAAGACTGTAGAAGAACTTTCCAACACTCAGCATTTATAACTAACTCACGATATTTGGGATTTTGCAAAAAGCTCAGTCTATGTTTACACCTAAGGCAAAGTGGGGCACCTGCCCTCTCTTTTGGCCATGAAAACTTAATCACTGATTGAAGTTAGCTGTGCGGTCCCTGATCCCTGCTAAAAACAGGTGCTTTCAAAAGAGGAGTACTCCAAGAGGCTCTTTCTACCTTGAGATAGGCATCTATAATGCTCAGGATAAGCAACTGTCTGAAGCTGCCAGTCTGTCCTTACAAACTGTAAACAGAAGTTAGATTTGAGCAAGATATCCAATCTAAATTTATGTGTATCTTACCAAAGAGGAATTAAAGAGTTACACTGATCCAAAGAGATGCGAACAACAAATACCTCTAGTGTAACTCAAAATACAGTATTGTCCAAATAATTGGTAAAAAAACTGCTCTTATTTGCCTCAGTGATTAATGATAGAAAAAGGTCCAACAGAAGTGTGTAGAAAAGTGAATTTTTCTGCTTCTCTCCTGCTCTCTGTTACATAGTCCTAGAACAATTTCGCCAGCTGCACATTTCACTAGACCAAGGTATTTCAGTTTCACCATGCTAAGCTAAGATATTTTTACATTTTCTTATGCAAAAATAAGAGGCAGTTGACCTCTTTGGCATACCTTCCTGTGCAAATACACTTTATACTCTGCTATAGGCACCTAAATCTATTTGCTCCAATGCTATAATAATATTTCTCATGATCTCTCATTCACATATGCACACACAAAGAGGATGGGAAAATAATTTAAAATTCCAGCCTGGTATTTTCATTCATAAATAGATAATTCCACTTCGGTATTACACTCTTACCATGCACAAGTTTAGAGGAGCAATTTTAATATGCTTGGAGACCAATTATGGACAACCCCTGATGACAGAGAATCACTGCATTACAAAGTCACAACTCCCTCTATATCCTGAGAATGGGAGAGTCTGTGACATCATTAGTATTTTTGGAAGGTCTAAGCTAGGAATTTCAGTAGTAAATTTCATATTTAGTTGGCTTACCTAGCCAATCTCACCATCCATGGATTTGGAGCAGAGACAAAATGTGGTCAGTCTCTTTTCTGGAGAAGGCTGAAGGTTCATATTGGTTTCTTCATGTTGACTTGTCTGTGTCAAACTAACTAGACACTACCCTATAATGTGAAATGTTTACCTTTTTCTTGCAATTCATATCTGAAAGTTTTAATTTTTTTGACTAATAAGGGAACAGAATTTCTATTTTTTTTTATTTATTTTTTTAAAGGTAGATTCTACAGGATTTAAAAACTTTCAGTTCAAATGAAGAAGTATTTCTAAAGTTGAGAATATTAAATAGTCTTGGTTGATAATTATTACCACAGACAACTGAAAAAATAGTTAGGTAACATTTGAAAAATGAGGGGGTCAGTTTTAACAAGTACTACATGCAATTTAAAATTTGAAAAATACTGTATTTGGCTCTGCGTCAGTGGGGCTGGAAGAATCATTTTATCATAAGTCTCTACCCTCCTGATGAGAGTGCATTGATTTATTTTATCATAAATCAAAACTCCTGCTGGGCTATGAATGAAAGACTTGTAAGGTTTTGGCCTTTAAAAGTGGTTGGGAGCATAAAGGAAAAAACATGAGAGTTTGCATTAAGGGAGGTAGGGAACCATACTGGCCAATAAACACATAGAGCAAAACTAACAGCTAACATAAGAGGGCATCACCAAGTAAAATTGCATTAATATATGCCAGCATTTCATCTTACCCTTCAACACAAAGCTGAAGGGAAAAGCCTGGCTCACCTACTTCAGTCACATAAAATCACAGATAATGGTATCTGACAGTCTCTCATACGTATTTATCAAGACATCTCCAACACATGGATGTGTAGAAATGTTCACCTTGAATGTGTAAAACCCTTGATCCATAAACTGCTCCTCATGGGAATTTAGTATACCTGAGAAGGCAGCCAGCATATTTAAACGTGTACGAATATTATATTACAATATATAATTAAGATAATATGACAAAGATAAGAACAATGCCTTTAAAATTCATACTCTTTTGGCCATATGTTAAAAGGGAAGCATTAACCTTTTCAACAGCACATTGGTTAACCTTTACTCTCATCTATGACTTTATAGCCCTAAATTATTGTCATCTGTTTAATAATTTTATTTTGTAACTCGGTCCTTAGGTTATAGATACACCGGAATATAGAACAGGAGATTGAAATCCCCTACCACACAGAGGGAATATCAGACATAGGTTAGGTCATTTTCCTCACATGGGAACTTGTAATTTAGCTGAGAATCACTATGGCTGATCATCCCTGGTGTCTTCCAGGTTTGAAACTGCTTCGAGTGGGGGTGTAATACCCTTACTCTACTCATCCACTTGGATTTTCAAAACATTTTTAGGAAAACACTTTTTTTCCTTGCCAGAAGTACAATCAGATTTTTTTTTTCTCCAATATTAATGCATAGAGTCTTTAATGAAAAGTAAAGTATGTGGGGTTTTGTTTTTATGTGGTTTTTTTGTTGGTTCATTATTTTCACTCCAACACTCTTGTTTAATTAATACAGAGAGTGCCAGAGTTTAGAACTGGCTGGCAGTTTTCAGATTTAAAGGGTGACTTGAACAAACAACAGCAAAAAACTACACTTATTCTTAGGATTTCATGTTGGACTTTTCCATTGCAGTGAGATATAAAGACCACTGTTGAAGAATGTAGTAAAAGGAATTACGAAAAACTGTGTACAATAAAGAGGAATTTAAACAAAAACAGATGCAGAGAAGGGTTGTGATCTGGGAAAAAAAGATCAGGAAGGTAGATCTTACTGTATGAACAGAGACTAAAATGAGAAATGTTTGTTTAATCTAGAAAAATAAAAACTGAGAGGAGGTATGATTGCTCTCCGTATATAAATAAAGGATAAAATAGAGATAGAGAAGAAACAAAAGAGAACTCTGACACAGTGTGGCAGCAAATATGGTCACAGATAGAATAATTTTGGAACCAGAATTAGAACTCTAACCATAGCTAAGCCAAAGAATCTCTGAACTTTAACCAGAAGTTCAAGATCAGTTTCCTCTCATATAGGTCCTGAAGCAATTTTGAAAGCGATATTGACTAAGTGTAACCAAAATGTGTTCCTAAATGGGTTTAATTCTGAAGATGGCATTGTTCCTTGAGCTTGACTTTGATGATGTACACAGGTCACATCTAACACAAATTAAGTTACGTTTTAGTTTAGGATGAGTTACCTACTGAGATCAATCTCCATGATCCAGTAAGTCCATTCCTGACAATGGTGCTATTAAAACATTTCAATGTCTGCTTAATTTGTATTGGGACTTTCCCCCTCCAAAAGGAGCTAACAATAACCATTTAGATAGCTTTTTTAAAATTTGTGAGAATGTTGCCTGAAGATGATACTTTGTCATTCTCTAACATTTTAGGTTTGTGTCTTAACTACCTCACTGTACCCTTGGTATTCACTCATTGTCAGTGATGAAGTCTACACCAAGGCACAAGCATGGTGTGCTGTGCCTATAAAGCTAATCTCTTAATTGTCCAGTGTGAAAGACCTAAGAGCACATCTATTGATTCCCCCTCCGCAGATGTTTTCATCATGACTCAGGTGCCATTTCAACCTACTCCACCTGTAGATAGAGCCCTTCAAAATCAAAGGTTTGCATGGGGTTGAAACACGACCCCAAGAGATCTTAATTTTGCCAACAGACTCTATTCCATAAGGTGACATCATTCTCTATCATGTTATTCTAGCTACACTTTGTCAAATGATTACTGTAGTCATTTCAGGCAGTGATAAGGAGATATGGATTCAAAATTACAATGCAATCTGTAGTAAAAGTTAAGTGAACCGCTTTCAAACTCAGCTACCATAAATAGAATGTTTCAACTTGTACAGTTTATTATTCTCATCTTCAATTATATTTTAATGGGTTTCCAAAGACAACTCATTTATAAATTTATCTCTAACATTAACAATTTCAATTCTGTTATAGGTGCATCCTCCCCCAAATGCTTCAAAACAATTATCTCAATTAGATGGTTCCAGTAGAAATTTTTTCTGTCAGTATTTCTTTTCCCATTATCACTCTGATTCAGTTATTGAGATTCTGCTTGTGATGCATGACAAGGGCAATTATGAAGGGTCCAGAGACAAATATGTGCTCTAAAAGTACTTTTCAGGTTCTGCATTTGTCATTCTGGTGGACAATTTCGGAACAGAATTCAGAACCCATTAAAGTTTCCCTTGAGACATTCAAACGTTATTACAGGAAATTCTGTGTTTCAATCAGGGAGATATATGAAATGAGACAATGTGAATGTGAAACTCAAAGAATGATTCTAAACAGCACTTCTTCTCTGCAAAATGTAGGCAAATGTCCATTGCAGGTTTTATTCAAGATTATTTACAAAATTAATTTTTACTCAAAATTAATTTCTGAATGTCATCATCTGAAAGCATTCCTTGAAAGACCTGCTAGGGCCTCATCCTTTTTAGTTAAAAATGCTAAAGAGGGTAATGATCATTGTAAAACTGAAGTGATGAAGCCTTTCACTCAGTGAGCTTTAGTTTCTTTCTCCGTTTCAAGGATATCAGTCCATGTTTCTTCCTTTCCAGGTGACTTTACAATGCAACATTTAGCTCTGCAACATTTCAGGAATCTTCTATTTCCAGTGCCTCCTCTTCAACATTAACTTTTCTCACTTAATAGAATTTTTTGACAGAGGTTATAGAGAAGGCACTAGCCTATCCTTTACCAGGTTAGTAGACAAACCACAAGTGTCTTCTACCATACACTACATGCTAGGCCAAAGAAAAAGAGAAAAGCTAAATAATGGAAAACATCTGGCACAGATGTGCCCTAACTACACACCAGACTTTATACTAAGGACTTGGCTCAGGCAAGTCCTGAAGTCAACTGAAGTAAAACTTCAGTTCTCAGTACCACTTGAATAATTTTTATGAATTTTAGATTTTGAAATGAAGCTCATAGACATGGTACAGTGTGAGTGGGAAACCTTGGCCTTCCACAGAGTAGCTGGAGGACAGGCCAAATATCATAGGATTCTTTAAATGGCACTGGAACTGCATGTAAAGACAACTGAATAAAAATCTGAGTCTCATTTTGGGAAATATCTTTACCTTCAGTATGCTGCAATCTGAGGAAATGATGGACATCCTGTCGCTGCTTCCAGCCCTAAGATGAGGAATCTGATACATGCACAATCTCTTCATCTGAGACAGGTGATAAAGAGATTAGGGACAAAGGTAGATGGAAAAAGTGGGAACTGAGACAGTGTGATGGGCTTGAAGAGCTTATAGAGGGGAAGAATATTCAGAGAAAGAAAAGAGAGTCCACTATTGCTCACAATAATAAAAGACACAAAGAATTTTCTCCTCAGGAAGGCCAAAATCACCACATGAATTCATAAGGACAGACAGCATCAGATCGGATGTTGATAGCAGGAGCACAGCTGCTCCCATTCACATGTCTGACAATATAGCCCTGGAAGATAAGAGTGAAACAGCTGCCATCTGTTTAGACATTCACTGTTGTTTTTTCTTTCTTTGTAAACTAATTATATTCTTCTCAGAATGATTTTTTAATCCAGCTTGGTATGTTCAACATTTATATTCATATCACTATAGATACTTCTGCTTTTTCTAGAGACAGTAGGAATGTTCTTTGAGGATCTAGAAGCAGTTTTAGGAGATTTTTTTGAGTTTACACATAGGAGAAACAGACAGAGTATTCTCCACTCTTGGGACAAGAGGCACAGAAAAAAAAATGATGAAAAAGAGTGTCTGAAAACCACATTGCTATCTGTCAACATGCAATCTATTTCACAAAGAATAATTATCTAGATGTTCTGCTTTAAAAAAAAAGGGATGTATTTCCTTTTAAGACTTTTAAAATTTTTTTGTATGTCACTTTAATTGAATAAAATGTACAATTGTTGATGTTTTTTTTTCTTCTTCTCAATTCAGTAGGAATAACTCACAAACATTACTCACCAATGAAGGATGGAACTAAAAATGTAAACTTCATGGACATTTGGCAATTCAGAACTCACTTATGGGAGGATTGATGCACTGCAAGTAGAAGCAGACCTTAGAGGAGGTAGCACTGTCACTTTAACAACATTCCACCTGTCTTTAACAGCAAAAAAGTCAGAAGTACAACCATTACAAATAAGTCAGTGTTAACAGGGCTTAGTCAACAACATTTTGCTCTCTCTTTTACAATTAAATTATGCACCACAAATTCATTGTCCTTTAAGGCTCTGAACAGCTCTATCTACATGTTGTTTTCAATTCTTCTTTTAGTCTTTTCCAAATTCCGTTCTCTCCCAGTCTGGAAGTACTCTTTGAGTAAATAATTTGCTGTTTCCTTCTCCTTCTTTTGTCTTTGTATAGTCTTTATTTTCGTTCTGCCTGCCCTATTTACAAGTTTCTTCTACTTCTATATTTCAAACAGCTTCCATTCCACACTCAGCTGCCTCCATTGTACACACACTCAGGGCACAGAATACTTTCACTGCAATAGGCCAGCAGGTACAATTGACTGTTCATTACCTGTGGGCAGTGCCTCCATTTTGCAGAAAAATGCCCTGTTAGGGTGACATAGTACATGAACAAAGATTCATTGCTTCCAAGGTTAGCTCAGTACATGTTTGTCTGGTTTTGCCTTGGACACTGTGCTCAAAAGTCCTGCCAGACTTGAGCTGGCTCCCCACAGAGTCATTCTTGCCTGTCTGTGACAGTAACTCTCAAGCACACATTGTACTGCCTATGTCATCCAAGATCTCTTGTCCCCCCACCCTAGAAAATGAGTATTACAGCATGGTGTTTTGATGCTATTATGGCGTATCTAGCCATATCTTCTCTAGGAATGTATACATAACATATGGGGGGCATTTTTCCTAGATTTGCATTGAGATGGAAACAGACCAAATAATTTTGTAGGTATTTTTCACTGCAGCAGACTGAAGTCTAGAAACAAAAAGGGGGAATAGAGTTAGATGCTTTGAGAGGATTCACACTTTCCTCATGTAAAATCAAAAAGAAACTTCAAAATCAAAATTTTCTGGCATTTTTTGTATTTTGCTATCAAAACACAAAGACAATATTCTAATAGCAAGGAGTGAATCACACCCAAAAAATTTTACTCTGTTCACATCTGTCAGATCCAGTTTAGCTAGGGACTTTTCTTATGGAAATATATTCATTTTGAAACATGCTGTCATGAAATATGACTGTGTTGTAGCTCTGAGATTAGGATCTGTTAATTCCTGAAGATCCAAAAAATCATCATGAGAGATTTATAACACTGAAACTCTGAAGGAAATTTATTGAACATACTTAAACAGATTTTGAATTACCTGCTACCTAATTAGAAATGGCTGCAACGCTAGCCACTGTTAAAGACTTCACAGTAAATTGTTTTCAAACCCTAGGGCAGGTTGTAGTCATTATGTTTTCTTTACACTCTACACAAGATTGTCTTTGTCTAGTAGCCTGTGTGTTTATATGTATCCTTTCACAAATACAAATCTACAAATTCATAGACCAGGAGAATGTATCAAAAAGGAAACAAATATACAGAAGATTTAAAGTTTAGTATATATGTACACCAAACATATACTATGACTTCTGACATTCCTGAAACAGTTTAGTAAGCTTACATTTGTTTATTTGTTTAAATTTTAGGAAGTGTTTAAGCACTTGAAAGACTAATTAATGTGCAAAAGAAGTGTGTAAAGCAGCTAGCAAGTTCTTTGGCTAAAGAACCACTTTCTGGAATGCAAAATAGGTAATACACTGTGTGCTTAAGCCCTCTCATCTGCAGTTGTCTTTCAGTAAGTTTCAGAGGTGAAAAAAGATGAGAATCTGACAGGATATGAAGAGAAGGTTGCCTTTTTTCATCAGTTAGCACCACATATATTGACCAAGCCAGAATACAGTCTTTACTCTTTTGATGAATTCCTTTATTCCATAACACTTGTTCCTAATCTTTTTCCCACTCTGCCCTAAGCTTTCTTAGTAAGTTTTCACTTGCAGTTATGTGTACACACATCAGAATCACTGCTGGAGAGAGGCCTAATTGTTCACATGCAACCTGTATTTGAATCAAAACCATCTACCATCTACCAAAATCAAAACTCCTTCATTCCTACGAATGTCATTCCAAGTGAAGTTCAACATTGTTCAGTCTTAAATTTGGGTGCAAACCTCACCTAGAATCCTCACTCTTTGGGTGAATTCCTCACATTTTAATAACTGCTAGATACTTTTTAACTTGTTTCAGTAATATGAAAAGCTGTTTAGGAGTAAAAGAGTGTTTAAATAATGTCTGTAAAACCTTAACGTGATGATCTGCTATTGGCTTTCCTAGTTTGTATCAAACATGAGCCTTGCCAGATAAATTAGAAAAGTAATCTTTAGAATAATTCCTTAAAATACAATATATATCAGTCCTTAAAATGAAACTATTTGTGCTTCTTATCACTGATATCTCATGGCTATATTGCTTCTTCATACAAGTTTTCCAGTTAGTTCCAAGCACATGTGAAACAAATACTGCATCTTTATAAAAAAGCCCTAATTATCACTAAAAAAAAAAATTTAAAGCACAGCTAAGCATGAGGGAGCAGAAAGGAATATGTGCTTCTTGCAACCACAACTATGAAAAAGTTTGCAAATCTGTGACATCATAAACTACTAATTATTTCCACACTTAGGAAAGTATTAGAATTTATTAGGGTCTTTCCAAGATATGGAAAATACTCCACAAGTGAGGCAACTGTAATTCAGTAGATGTGGAGTGCAAAATGAATTATTAAGGTCATTTCTTCAAGAATGAATATAAATATTTTCCACACTTCACTACATCAGCCACAGTATATGCATGAATATACATCTTAAATGATGGCATTCATGGGGGCTGTGCATATGTAATAGCTATCCTATCTATTTTAAGAATTTTGAAGGCACATGTTACTTTGGCATCTACCTTTCATATTTATATAAGTTTAAGGGCTAAAAGAAACTTAATATATGTCTTCCATCTTTGCTAACATAAAAAACTGAAAACTGTATGCAAAGACTTTGCCATGACAAATTGATATTGGTATATTCTGAATGTTTATATTATTAAAACATGAATGCATAGAGAAATGGGTGGACCTGGAGCGTTCCACAACGTTCTTGCGTTTGCATTAAGAATCAAGCTAATTAATGTTTTATGAGCCTTGATCTTGACCTTAAGGTTTTACAGAACTGAATAAAACCACAATACCAGATTATATCTTTTTAGGACTTGTCCCCCTAAATAAAATAACTAGTAATAGTGCCAGAAAAATATACAGCTGCAGTGTCTTTACTGAGATTGCTATTTCCTTTTTCTTCTATAACTGTGTTGGTTGGCCTGGTTACAAGTCCTAGCCTGTGCTGTTGCTTCTTGCCATTTCCCCCCTGTCCTGCTTTCCTTCAACAGGCAGGCAAACTCAGTTTGACTGTTTGTGGTCAGACAAAATTACATGTTCAGTAGAAGTGGCTCAATGGGCAGAACATAACAGCAGAAACACACAGATGAGGACAATGGTGGTATCTTTAGCCACACAGTTTGATCCAAAAGAGGATACATGACGAGATCTTGCTGTCTTTCCCCCTCTATCTGCTTTCAGTGGATAAGATGGTTTCATTTAGACTTCTACAGACCGGAGCATATTGTTCATGCACGGCAGTCAGTACAAATAGATTTTATAAAGAAGCTGGTCAAATAGCAGAAAATTGCCTCTTCGAAATCTATTTCCCTGATGAACATTTATCCCAAATTCTTGACTAAAGCATGTTTAGCCATGGACAGCCACTTGCTCAGAGCCCAAGTTAAATATATCCAAATATATTGACCATGTCTGTACAAATAAGTTAACTATGCCCCAGACCACTCATTTGCACCCAGTTCAGCTGGAAGAGAACAGCCTGTCTCCATACAAACCAACTCTCTTCTTCCTACACAAGGAATCTTTATCAAAGGTGTCTGCAGATAACGGTCTCTATCACTCCTGAGCCATGATCAGGCATTTTTCTGGGTCATGTTCATTAAGCTAGGGCTGAAATTATGCCTGGTGACAACACCAACAACTGAAGAATACAGGAATTCAATTTTCTTTCTACCATCCACCAAGCCCAAAAAAATAGAGATGTTTTCCAGAAAGACACACACAAAAAAAGAAAAGAAATCCTTGCTGTGCCTAAACTGGAAGTCAAGTGTGTGTCCCAGTATGGTGCCCAATCATGACAACCCAATGCCCATTCTTTTTCCTGCTGGAGAGCCTGATGGCTTTCTCCTGTGCACACACCGCCATTTTCTCCCTATAACAGGAAAGATATTCTCAGAGGAGCAGAAAAAATGGACAAAAAATAGATGATTAGAACAAGGAAACTTAAAAACCAGCAAAAAAAAAAGTCTTTTATTAAAGAAAAAAAGCAAAATTTGGCAAGGGCTGAATGGAGAAGAAAGGATTTTTACTTTTTTCTTTTCCTCCTCTAAAAATTTAAACCCATCAGCCTTGTAAAAGACATGAACCCGTAGTAATAGCAGCTTTGTGGATTTTCCAGACAATCGGGCAGCAGAAAGTCACCTGATCCATCTGTGAGACCTGGTGAGAACCAGCAAATATAATAGGTTGCAAAACACCTGAAACTGCTGGCATTGCAAACACTTCCTGTCTAATTCTGTTGGACAACAGACACAAAGCTGACCCTGTAATTACATCCCACCCCAATCTACATTTGCAGTAATGTAATTAATACTTCCTCTGTAAAGCAATGGAATAATTTAGAGAGCAGATTTTCAACTTTAGTCTGGGAAAACTGAGAGAGTGAGAGCTCTGCTCGGGCATTTTAGCTACAGGGAAACGCTTTTCTGGTTCCATTTGCTCACATAAGCTGTAATTAGATGCTCAGAGCTCTCTTTGTGCTTGGGCAGAAGAAAATGATACTTCCTTCCTGTTTAAAAGCCACAGGCAAGAGAGGGTGAGAGGAGCTTTTACTTATTCAGGGGACTTTATGAGAGTGATAAATGTAGATGGCCCTGCGGACTCAGCCAGCTGAGAAAGCGTTGTGTTATCCCACACAGGGAAACATTTAGCTTGTTGTTGTGTAGTTAAAATGGTTCTTCTTATAAATCATTGTGGTTTTACAGTAGGCATAACAAAATCCCATATAGTTACTATACAGAAAACAAACACTTCTGTTTCTTATCATGCTACCCCACTATAAACTTTCACAGAGTTGATTTTTTTATCTGCTCCAGATTTCCCTCTCTCTCGGTATATTGCACACAGAAAAGGAAAAATCATGATGGTGAGGCTTCTAGGAAGCTTCAAAAAGGAAAACTAAACAGAAAGACATGTAGGAGTCAGGAGCATGGAATTGAAGAATAAGGTATGGATTTTCAGGATCATAACTTTGGGCTTAGGTATTGCAATTCTACCTCATTCCCCCTTTAGCTGGAGAGTGTCAGCCCAAGAATATTTCCTAGGAAATAATGACTTACAGATAGTCTCTCTGCTATGTTCAAACTGTAGTGAAATAGCAGTTGCTTTAGCACACTGGTTACCTGCTCAAGCAATTGCCTGCTCAGTGTGGGAGAAAGCTGGATTATAGTCAGAACTTCAAACTTCACACAAACAAACAAAAACTCCCGAAACAACCTCACAAATCAAACTTTAAATATAGAGAAAGTTGTCCCTAGTATGACTTCCTTCCTGTGTTTTAAGTGTTTTAGTGACAATATCAGCCAGGCAACATGAAGAAGACATGACAGCTGCCTTCTTCGAAACATACCCACTTTCCATACGCACACAGGATAAGCATAGCTGGCCTGAATTCAGGTTTTTCAATGAAAGGGCAATGAAAAACCTCTGTGAGGTTCTTGAAGCTCTCAAGGCTTCAAGTTATTCCTGAAGCAAAGATACAATCTTTGTCTTCTCAAACATATGAAGTTTTCTGCATCGTAAGTGTTTAAAGGTACAATCCAATACTACACAGTAGCCCATACAGTACAAGTAGCCAATATGGTACAATGGGATTCAGGCATCTAAGTCCCAGAGCACTCTCCAAAAATCCTTGGCCAAGGTCCCAAGAAGCACTTAGACTAAAATCCAAGTATCCTGTTATTGCACATACCTAAAGAGGATATATCTTTTGCTGATCCAAACAGTTGAGTGCTTACTCAGCTCTGAATTTACAAACTAGGTGGGTCCTTACCATGGAAAGGACACCTTTCTCTCCATGCTAAGATGGAAGCCAACGTTTGTGCAAACAATTTTACTGATTATAAAATCTAGACAGGATATATAATAATTTTCCTATAGTTATAATAATAGTTTTATAATGAAAGCAGTTGCCTAGGAATTCAAGTGTCTGGATTCAAATCACTTGTCAGCCTGCAGAGACTTGATTCTCTATCATTCTACACACAAAGCCAAGAAGGACTCAGGAGAGGTGTGATCTACCTGTTCAGTAGATCATATTATGTTCATATATCTCTGCAGACAGCAATGAAAAGATAACTGAGTAAGAAGGGGATTAGGCAAGAGCAGTCTGACTCTGTAGCCTACTTATTAGACCATTCTCTTGCAACTGATTCCTGAAAGCAAAGCAAAACACAGAAAAAGGTGTTGAACTCTGCATTAGACACCTGTTGCCTCACTCAACAGTCTGTCTGTATTTTCATAACTATAGGAGAAACAGGAAGACAAAGGCATCCTATTCCTCCAGTTGCATTTGGCTGAAATTCTAAATGTTTTTAGTGACATCATTTGTTCAAGATAAATAATTCTACTGTTTTAAAATTGCCTTCCTGGCCTCAATTTAGAGCCATGCCTTGTAATAATTATTGTGTCAGAAGAAACTACCTACAGTTACATCAAATATCAGGTATAAATATCAGGTAGCATAGTATCTCTGTATGCATAAGTCTGTTTTTCAAAAAAAAATAGATACAAGACCCTTATTCTATTTCTCCTGCTTGGTAATTAAATATGCTTGAAAAAAATATTATTTCTTTATGTATTTCAACATGAGTCTTAAATATGCAGTCAGGTAACTAAGTGTTTGTAAAATAATAACTAGCACAGGCTTCCAGCATCAGTTCAGGATATTTAATAATATATTTCAAAAGTTTCAGAGGAGTTATACTAATAGTATATTTCAAGACTGACAAGAAAAACTTGGTGTCTCAAGCCTCAACAAGACAGGACAGAACATTTGGTTATTACATCAGTGTTTCATCTTTCTTTCCCGTTTCAATGGCCCTTCCCTCCGCCTTCCCTTCTCATGGTCTCGTGTACTGGTTTTGTAATTTTTAGCTTTTTTAAGAAACAAACACATGCTTCTCAAAAATAATTAAGGACATTTTTTTATCAAAGAATAAATATTGTGAACGCAAAAACAATGGAACCATTATTTTCAGGTATTTTAAAAGAGAGACTATGAGGTAACAAAAAAATTGCATGATCGTTCAATAAGGCATGTGTAAATTTTATTTCTTTTATTAATTTAAGACTGTTGGCTTTCCTATTTACTTCCTAGTCACATATCATACATAAGCAGCTGATATTTTAAGAAGAACTTCAGTTAAACAAGGAAACAGGAATTCAAAAAATGTTACATCATAGGATACTTTTAATCCTCTGGTGAGGAAGAATATAAATTATATGTGGTTGAACCATCTGATTGCACATTCTCAGAAGTTATTTCCACTTTAATGTTGTGAGAACTAAAATTAATGGGCATATTTTCTTTACTGGCAGTATTTAAAAATTTCTTCCACAAAGTGTTTTTTTTTTTTTTGAATTACAGAATAGTACATGCTAAAAGGGTTTCTTTTCTTTCTTCTTGCAATGGAGATGTCGCATAATCAGAATAAGATTGAATTTTGATAGAAAGAATACTTATACATGAAACATACATTCTGTCAAGTTCAATACTGTGTATTGGAGCCCTTGCTACAGAACAGGGGGGTGAACCTTTAATGTCTTGATCTCAGTTCCAAACAGTGATACTTTTTTTACAAAACTATGACTGTAGATTAGAATTCTCTAAAACGCTGTCACTAATCTTGGTTTCCTTGTACTTATGACATCAGTAAGAGAAAGCTTCTGTTTCTGCTATCCTCCCCATTTATGAAATTTAAGTTTGTATGGAGAGATCAAACAAAGATGGTGACAGTGTTATGTGGCAGTTAATTTAAAATTAACATGTTATTGAAAGGTAAAATGGTACAATAATTTAATTTGTGTTATGAACATCATTTATTCTAAATTACCTAGGGAAAGGATAAGCAACACAGTGAATACCACAGACTCACACAGATATTTACCATCCAGTGAAACCCCCTGTACCCATAAGGTAATTACTTAAGTGGAAAATAAGTATTAGGAAAGTATGACTAATGCAATTTGGAGTCTGAAAGCAGGAACGAGAGATGGCACAGGGTAATCAGCCAATTTTCAGCATATTACAGTTAGAAAAGCACTGACTAAATAATATTTCACAGCATATGTTTACACTGGGCTTGTTTGTATGGGACAGATGTAGTCTCACCTTTTGTGAGCAGTTTCATTAGCTTCTTCACTCCACTATTCCATTGCATAAATCTCACTGAAAAGAGAGAAATTGTAGTACCACCAAATCTATTGGAACAGAAGAATATTGTAGAGGTAATGACATCTAAAAAAAAAACTCCTCACAGATCATTCTGTAGAAGGGAATCAGGGACTAACAAGAGCAATATAAACCAAAGGAAAAACTTGATACAGTTCTCTTCCTTTGAAATAAATAAAAGATTTTGTTTGAATGTCATGGTCACACTGAAGTCCATGGAAATCTGGTAAGAAACACGCACTCATGTCTGAAGAAGATCTCTGCACTTCTAAGAGAAACCCAACATCTCTCTGATCCTTAACAAGTGTCTCAAATACATGTGTGCTTTCAGGGTTTTGATCAACCACCATATGGTCTTAGTGGCTGACTTTCCCTATCTGTGATATCAAAAATATATGATTTCACTGTCAAAATAATTTGTCATTAGATTTATTAGAGCTCTCTAGAGGTTTCAGTTTTTTCATCCCCTAGTGGGTTTCTTACTGGAACCCATAGCACTCTTCTACAGGAAATGCTAGATATACTGATCAAATGGGACAAGTTTGTGTTTTGGTTAATAGCCCAGTAAAGGGGTTAAAGAACCAGGTATTACAACCCCCAGGGCAAAGTTTAGCTCCTGGTACCTAATGTACTGTGTTCTTGCCAGGACTACAGCCGTCAGGGACCCAGTACTCAGCTCAGAGGAAATGTTGCTGAGGCTGTTAAATCCATCTTAATGGATTTAAGGCCCTGTATACTAGAAAAGTTTCTACAGTTAAGGATCGTATGAGATGTCTGCAAGTCTTTTTGTCTTCTTATATTAGGAACATCTAGCATATGCCTGAACAAAAGATGACTTTCAGGGAAGCAGCTAGCTCTATCCCATACAGAAGATGCAAAATCATTGTCAAAAGGAATGCATTTCCCAAAGAAAGAAACTTGTTTCCCTGTGCAGTCTCTGTCGTCACTGTCACTTTGCCCCTAAGCTGTATCTTAGGAGGCAAAATTTGAAGTACAGACTCTTGAAAGCAACAGGGGCATTGTTTACATAAACTTCTGCACAAGAATCTGATTTAAATCAACAACAACGAAAATTCTGGATTAAGCAGTGATATTAATTAAATTCTTGCCAGTTTATTTTTCATCTGACATTGTGCATGTGATCCTCTTAATGCTTAGAGAAAACATTCCTCTCATCAACTAGTCTCATCTATCTGGCAATTCATCTCTATCATGTTATCTATCCTGTTTAAATGAACACATTCTGCTATTTACATTATAGTAATTTCCCTGCAGGGGCACCAACAGCCACGGGTATTGAGAGATCTAGCTTGCACTCCCTCTGCTGGTTGTCAGATTGGCAGTGTGGCTACAAATCACAAATTAACTGGGGCCAAAAATTTGACTAGTACCTGCAAGCCAACCCACTGCTACAACACAGAGGGAATGGCCTCAGTGGTCTCAAAGTAGAGGGTAGGACCAGAACAGCAAATACATATAGCAAAATATCAGTTTGCCTATTTTTGTGGAAGCTATGCAGAATTCTGAGGCATTGAAATAGAAGGAAAGAGGAAGACTAGCTAGAATCACAGTGTGGTGAGAAGCAAAGCCAGCCCAGACTAGAAGAGAGAGACACCTTTGAGGGTCCTAGCAAGAGCAGAGTATCATTCTAGGTGCTTTGAGCATCTCCTCGAGATGTCTTCACTAATTTTACATGGATCATTGGAAAATTGCTAATTTAGGCCCATAAATGTGATACCTACAATTTTGTGCTTAAGACCAGTACTGAACAATAGCTCCTGCATTAATGATGTGTAATTTCTTTTTAATTTGTATATTTTGATCTCTTTTCTTTCTGGTTTTAAATTGTGACTGCAATATTTTTTAATATTTTGTGTGTGATGACACTAGTGGAATTTTTCATTCCTGAGTTCATGTTTCCCTTTCCAGGATATGCCAAGCTGCAATCTCTGCAACTCTACAAGACCCAGTCCTTTTAAGGGCAGGCATACCATCTGCAATGCAATCTATTGTGTACTCTGACTCCTATGGCTCGTGAAATTACCCATGTTTATGACACTCATAATGGCAGCAGATGAAGCTGAAGTCAGATGTGGAATGTAAGGGTGCCAGATGTCTCAATTTTCATGGGACATTCCCACGTTAAAATAAAGCTCCCCCATCCTGTTGACAGGAACCATTGTCCCAAGACCTGCACAGGCAGAACCCTCCTCCTCTCGCTTGCAGGGCGGGAGGAATACATGCGGCACAGCCCCTCCCCAGAACCACCACCCTCCACCCCACTCCACCCCTCCTGGAGTGTCTCAGATTGCCACAGCTGCAGCACCTGCAACCAGAGATATGAAACAATGGAGAGGAGATTTGGGAGGGAGGAAGGGAAAAAGGGGCAGTGCAGAAGACAACAGAGTAAGTAAATCAGCAGAGAAAGAAGAAATAGAAGCAGATTAGGAAGAACAGCAGGGAAAAAAAATAAAGGAAAGAAATACGTGAGGAAAGTGAGAGAAACAATAAATATTTCTAAAATTGAAAGGAAATTTTAAAAGATAGAAGGGTAAGGGGGGGAAAGTGAGAAAGAATATAAAAAGATGTGTAGGTACATAAAAACGCAGTGGAAAATGTGGAAAAGGATGCAGAAAGAGATAAAGAGACAAAAATCAGCCAACCCAAAATGTCAAACAGAAATACAATGAAGAGAAAATGAGAGAGAAGCCCCATTATATCAAAAGCTGTAGCTTTCCCTCACAGGGTAATTCATACAACAAGCCATTCTGTCCCCTTCTTTCCACTTTCACTTTTTCCAGTCATTTTCAGAGTCTGCACTTTGTGCTGGAGCTGTGGGAGTGGGGGGCTGCCAGGGGCACACATGAGAGCCCTGAGCAGCCCAGCATAGCACAGGAATTGACATGGCCTCCCAAGGCCGCCTTGCAAGCAGCTGCTATTGGAACAACTATGTGGTTTAATGATTTCTTTCCAGATTCTGCTGGATAACAGAAAAGTGAGAGGGGGATTGAATGGGAGGCTGAAGCTGAAGGTGCAAAGAAAGGCCAGCCAACTTTTGTAGTATATGTTGCACGACCATACAGCCCCTTGTGCTGACATGATTAAATGCAGCTCTTTCCCTGGGCTCCCATAGACTTCTTTATTGTGTAATAATCAGCATTCTGAAAAAACATCTTTTGCTTTCTTATTGTCAGTTCAACTGTGTTCCCCCATGAGGATTCCAGGGAGGACGTAGAGTTTGATGAAGTCCCACCTGCTGTGCTTGCCTTTCCAAAGCAAAGGATTCATCCCTGAGAGAGATGAGGACAGAGATAAACCTTCAGCTCTGCACAGAAACTGAGTTCCATCTTTGCAGACCCAGTACACATCAGTGCGAGGCTGCCAGCCCCACAGACTTACCATTTTTCTTCAAATACATCTATTTTAAGAGCATCAGCTGGGCTAAAGAGAGCAGCTGTTACTTAAAAGGGATTTTGACTTCTCAGTTCAGCTGGGAGAAAAGAAGAATATAAGATGTGGAATAGTGAAGAATGCGTATGAAAGACTTAATATTTGTCCACTGCTAAATAATGTTTTGATGGCTCTACTGATAGATATACTGAGCTCAAGTTTAAGTTTGCACAACTATGAGGCTTGGGTCAGCTGCATATATTATGAACCTTGTCCCCCTTTCCCTGTCTCCAACCCCACAAATCTTCATCTGTGAATTCTAGCACATGCCTGCCTAGCAACTTTTAGAAATCACCTTCCCTCACAAGTTTGGCTAACTCTGCTTGCATGAAAGAAAAGCAACATTAAGTGCTTTGCTTACAAACAGCTACAGTGAGACTGCATGGAGTAGAGTGTGTATAAGAAAAATGTCTTAATTTTTGTAAGGAAAAACTTGGATTTTGAGGAAGTAAGTTTGCATGACAACTGTGAAAATAGGTTTGCTAGTCCATTTTGAAACCTCTCAATTTTATCCAAATTTTTCAAGGTCCTCTTGAAGTAAAAATACAAGAAAAATGGTCTCTCCTGAATTTTCTATATTGCAGTTTTTCAGATGTCATATGAAATAAAGTCAAATACAGTACAAGCATAAATTTCTGTCATAATAGTCAGCCTGAAAAGCAGGCTTATATATGTATTGAAAAGTTATCAACATCCCTGAAGTACAATGACTAGATTTAATCATGTTTAATTCTTTTGTGGATAATTCACTTGTGAGCCTCTTTCTCAGAACTAGTATGAAGATATGCTTATGTGGGTCATAAACTTTCTTGTAAAATACTTCTCATAAAATGCCTCTGATAATATATTAGAACAACATTAGCTTTGTTTCAGCATCCTGGAAAGTCCCCCATTTTGTATGCCTTATTTAAAATCAACATGAATGTCTCAAAAACCTCATCTACCAATGCCTTTAATACTCTTGTTTGCAAGTCATGCAATCTACTGTATCCAAAATCATTTCACTCTTTATTTTGTCATTTAATGTCTGTTCTAGCTAGTGATGAAACAGGATATACTTCATTAACATTGCAAAAAAATCTCCTACTTCAAATACAGAACTTTTTTACTAAATATATCTGATTATATTCTGTAACTTCAGATGGCTACTTATTAAATATTCTTGTCTTTTCTAAATGGCTAAGGTAACTTTTGTCTCGTACAGAATCTATATTTGGCCAGAGTTATTTCTAAGAATTTAAATAATTCCTCTCATTTCCTGATTCAAATGAAGTATGTAATTTTTCAGAAATTTTATGGCTTTAGCTTTCTTTATCCAGTGGCTGTATTCTTAGTTGTAGTCTGCAGTGCGACAGTTTTGTGGGGTTTTTTTTTGCTTTTATTTTATCTGTTGGTCTCTCCCAAATAATCCATTAATAGGAACTTTTTCCTTCATTATGTCAGCAGTTGCTTTCAATTTCAGGAAAATAGCTTTCAAAAGAGCTATGTATTTACATCACTGGGTCATTCTTTGGCTAAATATAAAATATGAACCCAATTCTTATTAATAATGTTAAGAAAACATTTGTCCCTAGTTGAGTGATTAACTCACTATTTTCCATCCTAATGAGATTTAACATTAAGTAACTTCAGTCAGTCCTACACTTTATACTCTTTTATTTCTGTAACTTCCAGGAAATCATAAAGTCATAGAATCAAATGATTTTGAAGGAAAAATTTTTATGTTAAAGAACTGGTTCCAACCCCCTGGAGTGGGCTGGGACACTTTTTACTAGACCAGGTTGGTCCAATCTCCTTCCAACCTGGCCAGGTATTCCTGGAGGGATGCACTGGTGACTTCATGAGATCGCAAGGCTCACATAATATTGTAACTGCTCTTTTCACACATTATTAGAAACTGTTTTAGGAACTAATGATGTTATCTGTGTCGGTGACATAGATAACTATACCAAACCAATATGTAATTATATGAATCATCAGTGAATACCTTGACTCATAAGCAGAGAACAACTTTTGCTTGATATAGATTTGTTTCAGATTTTGCAAAACCCGTTTTGAAAATTAACCGCATAGATTAAAATTATATCCTTTTAGTTCTGACAGTGAGGGTGTTACTTTAAAAGGTTATTATAGGAGTTTGATGGAGAGCCTATTTTCATTTCAGACTGATCCATAATAAGCTAAGAGCAAAACAGTGAATAAAGAAACTACACCACCTTTTTCTGTATATAAATGTTTTCCATTTCAGTCTGTATTTTCTCAAAATCCTATATCAAAACAGGTTATTCACCACATAAATACAATGTTACATAGGCCAACAAAACCAATTGTCTATGCAACAGCTCAAGTATAATTTGTAATCAATAAGAGAATTGTATTTTATGACTCCTCTTTCCACTATCAGGGACTGCTTGGAATTGACAGTTCATGCTGGCAAGTGCTTAGATCTGTAAGAAATTCCATTAAAGGCAATGGGATGGTGGTGCAGTCATGAAGACATGAGCAAGGACTCTACACATCAAGTTGTATACATAAATAATTTATAAACTTTAGATTATGCATTTGCAAAACATTTGCTTTGTGTCTTTAAGCTGCCTACACCATGTGACATGGTATCTGTTCCCTGAGAAGATGACAGATTTTTAAAACATAAAATAAGAGTGAATTATTTTGTTTAAGTAAAATATTTCCGTTGCCTAGGTATACATATAAAAGAATAAACAATTTCCAGATATTGTAATTTACGCAATCTTTTAACATGACTATTTATAAATTACTAATAGAAGATCATGAAAGTGGTTGAATGAAAACAACTGTAAAATTTTCAAATAAATGTAATTTAAGCCTTGTATCTACAATAATACTGTTTATTTTCACAAATAAGATCTTGCTTAGAAAATATTTTTTTAAGATTTTATCTGCTATCGCTTCAAAATTCAATGTAATTTCATAGCATTGAGCACTGTTTTTCATACCCCCCATGTGCTTTTAGATATCTACATCTTAATTAAAATACACAGAATTATATGAAAATATGTTCAACTAAACTAATAAATGGAGTGAGAGCTAAGAGTATGCACGTGGACTGTCATACTTTGCAAGCAAAGACTTGCAGAGCCATTCATCATCAAAACAAATCCTGCCAAACATGATAACATCTGTCATACTCCAGCCAAATTGGTAAAATAAATGAAGAAAGAAGGAATGTAAAATGATGTGATTAATCCTGAGACACAATACAGCAGAAAGGAAGGTTCTCAATACAGCAAGGAAAAAAATACTTGTGATACGCCAAAGGTTGAAGAGAGAAACACTGAAGATTTCTTTCTCGCATCATTCCTTACAAAGAGTTTTGAAAATGCCATGCTTATAATGTTCTCCATTAAAAGTAATTTTTCTTTTTTTTTTCTTTTTTTTTTTTCATGTTTAAATTAAAATTTCCTGAATAAATCACTTATTGCTTTCAGGTTCAGATTTTTTTAGGGACCTAACCATTTAGCACTTGAGTAGAAAAGCAGATTGTTTAAAAACTACAAAATGCCAGGTGCTGCTCTCCTATCAAAGTCTGACCACTAGTGGCACAAAATCGCTCTCTTGGAAATGCATTCTCCCTGGGGGGAAGCTTGAAAGGCTGGAGCATTATTCAAGGTGGCCTTTGAAGTTATGTATATTCACAGAATGGAGAGAGCTGGAGGTTCCTACAGGGTCTGTTTGACGAAAGACCAGAAAATCCAGTGGGATCTTCTGCCCTGAGGGACTCCCTGCCGTAGGATACACCTCTGCTCTGGTGTACATCCCCTGGAGTACAGGTCCTCCCTTCATGGAATACCAAGCCATTCCTACTTCCTAGAAACAGCTTTATTTTGCTGTTATCCTCACTGTTTCCTAAAAAGTCAAAACAATATATTAATATATTTAGTGTATTTTGATATACGTTTTTCTAGAATGTCTGTGGAAAGAGGAAATTTCATTTACTGTGTCAATAGACAAATTTTCAGTTGGATCTGTTAGTTTAATTCTAGTTATTAAGCCTTACTTCATTCATACAGAAAAAAATTGGTTTAGAAGACTTGTACCTGTGCCATTTTTTCTACTATTGGGTCCAATTGGCACCATTGGCAAAACACACTTAGAAACTTGCTCGGCTGAAATTCCTAAACAAGGAGGTCCAAGATTCAACTGAGAAGGCTAATATAAATAAAATTAGACAACTATTCAACACAAGGTTTATCTAGACAGTAGCTTTTTTTTTAACATTACTCTTTTGAAATACTACTTCTATAAAATGTATTCCAATTTTAATGAAAGAACCAAATGCATTTTCTCTACCTAGTTCTTGAGTTTTCCATCAGGACCTACAAAACAGTGAGTAGGATCAGATGGACACCATTATTCAAAGTGGCTGAACTCCTTTCTTACCAGAGCGGGCCATAAAATCTGGCACAAGATTATTACTCTTAATATTCCTTTCTCTTTACACTTACTTTTAAGTTATAAATCTGCTTTGTATCTATGGAAAAAAATACAGTGTGTGTACAGATGGACTGACAACACGGCCAATTATCCCAGAAATTCATTTTATGAATTTACAGTGAATTAAATAAGGAACACTACCAGTGCCTTTCAAGGGCTCCTCCTACTGAGGCTACACATCAATAAGAAAAGGTTTCTTAAACTGGAACACTGAAAGATCTGGGTTTACAGTCTGTTGTTTGCATGCATTGTATTTGAAACAGGAAGTGGCAGCCTGATTGATGGCCCTATTTCTTTCCTTATTGTCACAAATTACTTTAAGGATGCTAGTAATAACGCAGTGTTAGACTTCTATAAAAGGTGTAACTCTCCAGCTGGGCTTTCACCATGAAGAGTTTTGTCATATCAGTGGAAATTACTTTGCTGAACATTTAAATCCTGCATCCTGTAATGCAGGAGACTGGTAGTGAGATCAGAATAAAGAACCTTTCACCTCTCTGATGCTATCTAAAGCTCAGGCTCAGTAAGGCACCAACTGCTATTTCTACACAAAGACTTTTCAGCTCCCTATGTAAAATGAATTTAGGTTAATCATTTGTTAATGATTACCCTGAAATTTCTTTCATTAATAGTGCTACAAGTACTCTGAAGAACATTTCCGAGAGACATTAGGACTGCAAAATTTAGGTTCAGAGCAAAGAGGAGGTGATTATTTTTAAATATCTCTTTCTCATATGATTCAAAAAGCAACTGGAAAAAGAGACAGGGTGAGGAATCCATCAAGAGCTATTAAAAACAAAGACAACACCTCTGTCCACCTCCGTGTGGTTTTCCGTTGGAAGTATTATTTCATATTATAAATTACATTCATCTGGGACACCCTAGATTGCCTTAGACAGGTAATATAGTGCAGAGTACATTTACTTGATTGCTTGTCATGTTCTTGCCAAGGTGTCTAATGTCTCTCAAAACTAACAGCAGGATAAATCTTAATTTAACCCAGTGTGGGTAGCCTTGTTTTATGTTTTTACCTTATGTTGTAAAGCTGAAAACAGCAGCCTTCTTCACTGTAGACTCACAATGTGGGTATTAAAAAGCCATAATTTCAATATCCTAGAAATTTTAAATATTTTTACCCTTTGTTTCTTTTAAAGTCACTAGTACCTTCCTCAGTTTTTGTGGATAATACAGTAAGTAAAAATTGCATTGGCTTAGCTCAAAAATTGTCACAAGCTATGTAAAGGCTGATTTCTGCAACTAATTGTAGCTGTATCTCTGTCTCAATACCCAGGCAGGATATTCTGATGATAGCCTGAGGTGCTTAAAGAAACCAAATCCCAGCTTGATACTGGTTACAATAGTCAAGTGCACATCAAATCCTACTTTCCCTGCCCCTGTGTGACTGTCCTGATTCCAGCCAGGAGAGGATTAATTTTTTGCAATAGCCTGGAAGGGGCATGTCTAGGACATGAAGGTTTCTGTACCACCTTACCTCATTGTCAGGGGCAGGGGAAAGGAAGTATCTTCCAGGGAGCAGGGGTTCCATCTGGTCAAGAAAATGTGATGAAGGTTATTGTCTATAATCACAGAGTTTTTCTGTGTGAATCATTTATTTTCTTATACTTTTTATTATTAATATTGTTGCTGTTATTTTTCATTTTCCTATATCACTGCATTTCCAGTAAATTTTTCTTATCTCAATGTATGATCTTTGTCTTTTTTGCCTCCAACTGGAGGCAGGGGGGAGGAGGAGTGGCATGTGATTTTTAGTGGGCTACTAAATTGGAGAATACCATTCCTAAATCAAGACAGTGACCATGAAAAGAATTAGAAACATACATTTCATGAGGGAGATGTGTAGTCCATAATCAGAAGATCAAGGCCCATCCAGAGCTCATCTCTGTTCAGGCAGCTGTTCACTGCTGTAGATTATGAAGCTCTGGTAACAGGTTCTTGTATTTTATTCTCAGGACTCCAAATAAATAAAAAATTGCAGGATTACTGTCACCTTGTCAATTACTCATGTGACTGAAGTTGTTTTAAGGTATTTCTATGTCTTCTGCAAGCAAATAAACTGGGTAATCTTCTATCTAAATCTAAATGAAATCAAAGAGTACAAAGAAAGTGTAAAGACCTAATTCAGCTGCCTGAACTTAGGTACCTATTCTAATTGGTAACGCTGAAACGCTGCCTTTCAGGTTGTGCTTCAGAAAGCTTTGGGTACTCTCCTGGCCCTGTGTGGTACCTCCTAGGCATGTGAGCATGTCCCATGTACCGTATGTTATCCCAAATGTCACCAGACACCGGAGTTCCGCTGTCTGAATTGAACCAATAAATAATTAAGATGAAGGTTTTGTAGATGGCTATTTTCATAAATCTTGTTCAAAACACTTCAGTTTCTTAATCTTGATTTTGACACATCTTCCTGCAGCCCCGAGGAAATAATTTGCCCTACACTCAATCTCTGAGATACAGGATTAGTTCTGCTCTGTATTTGTGAGCATAAAACAGGATGATTATGGCAACAATCTACTTAACATGTAAACTGCTCAATTTTGATAAGTATTTGTGGTTTGTTTAGTAAATATGTATCATAATTAAACATAAACCCTGCTTTTAAATTTGAATACATTTTAGCAGTAGTACATGACTATCAGTGAAATAATCTCTTCTCCTGTTCGGCAGCATATAGGTAGTTTTGAAGTGATAGTCACTACTAAGTGATATGCCTGTTGTCACAAAGAACAGATGTCATCGTGCTGAGAAAGACTGAAAGTCATCTTCATCTCCTGCAGCACATAATATACCACATGCATACAACACTACAGATTTTTAATGAATGCCTCAGGAGAGGCATAAAACTGCGCACCACTGGATGTAACATCTGCAAAATGCAGAAAAGAGCAAACCCTGCCAGCAGCATTATGAACCGTGCTCCAGGAGTCATCAAGCAGATGTCATACCTCCTAGGGAAATGCAAATAACAGAACAGTACAGCTTGGTTTCCAATAATACCTCAATCTGATTCTGCCGTGCTAAGGTATCCATAATAAATTATTTCCAGACACTTCATGATGCCTTGGAAGATCAACTGAGATATCTGTAAACAAAACATAATTTAGTTGGACTTGAAGTCCTCGCAGTCTAATATATGCTCTAGATCTGCAGTAAATGGCATATTTCACTGGCTTTGAAATACAGTAATTATCTCGCAAGCGTAAACCAGTATAACAAACAAGTCACCATAAAGCAGTAAGAATTAATAGAATTCAAATGTCATAAGCTGTGAGACAAACTCAACAAAACAAAAAACACCACATAGATAAACAACTGATTAAAATCTACAGGAAATAATCATAACATATTTTGGGGTATAAGCAGACACTGAGATTAGTTTCACATACAAGAAAGCAAAGATAAATTTCTACCTTAAAAGTTTACAACTTAAAAGCCTCATTCTTGTTTGAAATTAACAGACTGTCAAACTAGCATTTTACCTTCGCCAGGCCATATGTAAAAAGAGTATAGTCATTTTTTTAAATTATTCTGATTATTTACTTTAATATAAATTATATGCTTTAAATATATATATCTTAATATATGTACATTTGCCATTTGAAATTTTATATTTTTATTGATTTATCTGTTTAATTTGCAAGGGACAGGAGTTTCAGGGGAGATATCCAGCTGAAATACCTTGGTTTAATGTAGGAAGAAAACGCTTTCTTTCTTCATCCATTAAAATGCCAGGAATCAATGAATAAATGACAGTTAAGACACTAAGTAGCTATTATTTCTATATCTGCTCATTTTAGGCAACCTCAGCCTTATCTCTCACTTCCTTTGAGATAGGATAAAACAGAGCCAGGTATTATAAGCTGAATCTATAGATTTTCTTCCAGCACTTTACTGCTACACTTAGCACTAAAACAAGTTACAGGCAACCACAGCAAGGGAATTTATGACCTTACAAATGGAGACAGCATGTGATAAATACCACACTATCAGTTGTTCAGGTAAGTAATACGTGCGCTTGTAAAATCTGTACTGAAAGTTGAGTAATTTATGTAGTAAAAGAAGTCTGGCTTTTTTAACCTCTCATGCTAATTTACTTTAAGATAACATGAGGATAGACTTGTGTACCACCTTCTCCCGGTATTTTTAATTGCTGTGTCCTCTCTCTTTCCTTAGTGTATCCTATTTCTTTCATTTATCATGTAAAAGGAGCAAACGTCATTTCACCTTTAAAACTGAAATCCTTCTTCCTGATACAGGCTGATGGTTTACAACCTTTTTTTTTTTTTTTTTTTAAAAAAAAAAAAAAAAAAAAAAAAAAAAAAAAAAGAAATTGCTTTTCTGGCCAGTGGCCATGCCAAAGTTGAAAACGTCTTTTAGTGAAGGTAAAGCATCCTAATGAATGACTTGCTTTTGAAAGAACAAGAGACAATCCTTGCAGTCATTCAGTACTAGAACTAACACACACAACACACACACAAGAATAAAAAGACAACTTCCTATGTACTGCAGCACATCTCACTGTTTGGTTTCAACCAACCAGTTTTCTGACTCTGGTTCACTAAAAGGAGAAAACTCTGAGGTCCAAATTAAATTCACTTGACTTGTGAATATCAGGAATGTCCCTGGGTATCATTTAGAACTGAGGCCTTCAGTGGATGGGTCATCTCTGAGCTCTTGTTTTTCTTGTGATCTTAAAATCTCAGGCAAATGGAAATTCTTACATTCCTGTAGCAACATCTTACTCTGGAAAGGTTATTTATCTATTTAAGCAAAGAAAGGATAGTTTAATGAAATATATTTTCATTACCTCCCAACCTGCCAATATTCTTGGATCAACACTTGCAACTACACATTACCTACACCACAGGCACTACAGAGAATACATGCACTTTTGTCTGTTTGGAGACAGAATTGTCCTTTCTGGCTGCCAGGATTTTATCACCAAATAATAATGACTATTATTGCATGTACATGCAGTCCATAGTCATTTAGCATTAAGATCTGAATTATGTGCTACAAACCTATTAATGCCAATACCTTTGGAAAAACAAGACTTTCTTCTAAGGATGTCCCATGATAGCAGCCCTTTTCCAGAAGAAACTGCAGCAAGTATTCACAGACCCAGTTTTGCAGCTGGTTATACCATAAAGAGATCTTTGCATCCAGCATCCCTGGCCTCTCTGCTGGATCTGCTGCCCATCTCTCAGCCAGTATTCTCACTCATCCTGTTACATTTAAAATAAGCATTAATAGAAATATCAGTCTGCAGAACTAACGATGACATAGACTATCTCAGGCCAAACATCAAGTTTGATGGAAATGCTCATACATGAAGTCCCTCACCTCTAAGTCTGACAAGGACATCTCTGACATTCTATGACATCTCAAACATCACTGTACCTGTGTTAAACAACCAGCTTATACCCCAGTTGGTATCTGCAAAGAAATCTGTGGAGGACTCAGAATCAAGATTCAAATAAACACACACCCTGATCAGCTGTATAGTATTTGAGACTCCACTGACAAATTGTCAAGATGTGTACTGATTGTAACTGAAGTTGGATATTTTGTTCAGCAACATCTGGTCACAATTAACTGACTACCACCTGCAGCTGTATCTCAGTCCTGGGATATTTCTTTGCTATCTACTGTGCCTCATAGCTAAATTATTGTCCCTAGATGTGGAATTCAGGATGGCTGGATACTTTCCCCCTTTCTAAGTATTTCCCATGTGAAAGTCAGCTACACATTTCTAAATATTAAAGAAATAATTCTTTGAGGATTCTTATTGCTCTTAAGACCCAAGGGACACCAGTAAAGCAGTTCTGCAGCCACTGCTGCAGGATTTGTACTGTAGGATGTCTGATCTATTGAACGGATAAGTACTGCATCCGCATGAATAGAAGTTCATACTGCATGATGTTGTTTGGCATCTTGTGCCTCCACCTTCTGCCTGAAGAAATGCCATGATAGTCTTAGCACTCAGCTTTCTGTTCAGGACCCCCATTCTTGTAACAGAGAGTGTTAATATTTATCTGACAGAGTGAAACAGCAAGTGATAGTTGAGACAGTTAACCTGGCAGCAAACAGTGTGTTGAACCTCTTATTTCTCTACCACAAGCTAGAATTTATCTCTGGTTCCTTCCTACTCATCTCATGTAGTATTAGGGAAAGCTGACATGGCATTTAATTAGTTTGGGATTTATCAATAGCCTTTTAAAAGATAAGATGTGCCTGAAATAATGTATAGGTAGATATACTTACTCTAAACTGCTCCTGTAATTTTAAACTGCAGATATGGTCAGGAAGAAATTCAGTCATGCACTGTAGAAAAAGATTAGACAGCTGTGAAAGGTGTGCCTTAATCATGTGTAAATACAATAGTCCCTGACTACAGAGATAAACACAGCAAAAGTACCTAAGGCAGGTGCCATCCAATTCTTCTGTCACGTAGTGAAGAGGGAATAAACTATCAGAAACTTGAGAACAAGGAGGAATAGTGACTCTGGCTCCACTGCCACTTAAATTGGTCTTGCAAGAGGATCATTCTTCTCTTTAGAACACTTATGACATACTGTTAGAGAAATGGACTTATTTTTCTTTTTTTTCCTTTTTGGTTTTCTTTGTATTATTTTCTTATTTTTTTCTTTTATTTGTCCTTTCTCTTTTTTTCTGAAATATTACCTATATAAAACAAGAGTTGATCAAACAAGTAGCACATGTAAATGGTGAATTATTCATGTTATCACTCTTATACATGAAACAAAGAAACACTATGTTAATTGATTTAGCACATTTTAAAGAAATAATAAAAAGATAATTTTATTCACTTATTAAATTGTGTTGCTAAAAGACAGGACTTAGCAATTCCCATGTGCACTGTTTGTAAGAATATAGCATGACAGTATATTTCAGTTAGGACGAAAATAAAGAGTTAAAACTGAATAACAACTGTAACAAATTTACACATCCTTCAGGACTGACACAGCTTGTCTACAAAAGAGTAGACAAGATGTGTCAGTCCTGAAGGATGTGTAAATCCAAAGCAGGGTAAACTTTGTCACAGTAAGCAAGACATGTTTCTGTGGAAATTTTTTTTTCAAATCTGTGGATAGTGAAAGAAAATATACTTATGTACTAGTAGCTGCCATGCATGCATTTTGAAAAAAAAAAAAAAAAAAAATCACAAAACAAAAAAAAAAAAACACACCGAAAAAAACCAAGAACAAACAACAAAAATAAAAACACTAAAAACCCAAAACCAAAGCAGTGACATACATAAAATCGAGATATGCTTGTTTCTGTCTCATCATCATTCTTTTCTCACTCTAGGGACAGAATTTCCTAATGGTATGGGATTGATTCAAATAGAGTGGTAAGAAGTAAAGTTGGTGTAGGAAGCCCTAGCTGGTCTAGGAAGCCCTAGCTCACTCTGTGTTCTCCTCACCACACCAAGACATAGCATCCTATGTCTGTAACAAGGCATGTTTTCTTCGTCTAAGAAAAAATGTAGAATTCAGTAATTTTTCCATATTTCCAGATTACTGATCATCCAATGGGAGTAATAGCATAGAACAAGACACTTAACATCTGGAAGAATTTTGCACTTCTCATGCAAGGTTGACCAGCACATGCTCAAGTCCAACACATTCTAGGCACATGGCTTTGGGGACATTTTAACTCCCAAAGATGCATTAGGCTTGTTGTGCTCAGGCTACAAATACAGCCTATCCTGTGAGATAAGGATATGTCACAAAAACTTCTGTTTTGGATGATGGCATTTGTCTTCTGAAGGTGGATACAGGAAGGAGATGGGTCAGAAACAGGGACCAAAGGGTATTACATTTGGAAGGAGCAAATATTGAAGCAAAACACAGAATGCAATTCAGATGGTCACATTACTAAAGAATGTTAGGCACAGCATTCTACAAAAATGACAATAGAAATCTTTTTTCCCACCAAGTATTTTTTTTAAATGCAATGTGTTTGAGGCATTTCAAAATGTCTTTAGGGCATTATAAAATGTCTTTAGAAACATATGGTCGCTGTTGTCATGTCCTTCTTATAAAAATAAGCTATCTTTTAACTGAAACTGCTACTTTTAAGGTTTTAAACCAACAGAAAGATGAAGATTACTGTTTTCTTAAAATCAGTTTAAGGAATTTCTAAGGTTTTTTTTTCAATTTGTTAGAATGTCATAATCAATCAAGATACTATCAACCCCATTAAAAAGAATTATAAAAACTAAAAAATTAACACTTTCTTAACAGAATAAGTTTCTTCTCCTATTAAATACTTAAGTTCTTTGTTCAGGATAATGAGTTTAAATAAAGTCACAATGCCATGGTTAGTAGCCCAAATCAGAAGTTGTCCCCTTAGCAAACCACTTAAGCTCATGTTTAGATCCTGTCTACTTTAGTGATACTTGAAAACTGATTCAGTATTCTTCTGAACTCTGGTCTTTTAAAATTTTTAAGTGTTTATTAAAAAATTATTTTCTCTCATTACTCTACAGTTGTGTTCATGTCACTTGGGAAACTAAGATTAGAGCTTGAAATCTGCATTAAAGAGAAGTCATCATTTATTTGAAATTTTTTTTATCTTTCTGAAATAATTTTTTTGTCAAAAATTTTGTCATACCCACACTGAGAACTTCATGAAAGTATGTCACAGTGACTTTCTGGCAATCTGATCAGAGTAACCAGAAAAACTTGGTGCTCAAATGCTTGTGAATTTATATGAATTTCACTGATGACAAAGGTCTTTGACTAAACAGCACTGTTTTCTTTCATTAAAAAGAGGGATAGATGGCACTCAGAAATGTTATCTAAAGCGTGTTGATAAATTTTCTCCTTTTAGCATGTTCCTTGCCTTCTTAGACATAACTTATATTTGGATGCATCCGGAGATATATTTTATGTGAAAGATATGCATCATTTTGACAGATACTAAGTAAGTAAGGAAAGTATACATACCATTTATACAGTAAACCATGAGAGACAAATCTGTTAGAGCTACAGGTTCATAAGTTCATGAGAAATGTTTTATTACACTAACACACTTACATAAAGCTTGTCTAAAATTTCAATGCATCAGACTTCTGCCCTAAGCTAAAGCTCCTTCGTGGTTTACAAATAATGGCAAATTCATGTCTGGTATGATTGCTCTAATGCAGAGAAAGAGGAAGGAGTACTATCCTGGTACTTAAAGAGTTGGAACAAAACACATTTACCAACCAGGAACCCAATCCTCAACAGGGCTAGACTATGCTGTCCTGATTCTACTGAAATGAGATAAATCAATTTAGTGGGTTTTCTATTGTTTGTATCTCTTTTCAAACCAAGCTAGTACATTAACAGGGCTTTCTTCTTCCTGTCTATTTCTGTATATCATAAACTATTAATGGATATTGTAAAACTCAGCTGTCCATTAACACCAGTCTAAAACACCATTGCAGATTCTGATATTCACATGCAAAGTCACAGATAAAACTACGTCAGCATTCTTCCAGCTAGCATAGCTTAAAAAAACCCCACAGCTTTCAGAATTCATTACTTCCTCTCTCAGCATTCAGATGTTGGCTCATGCCCTTTTTGAAGCTCTCATCCTTTTCCCCTTCTCTTTTCCTGCCCCCTCTCTCTTTCTGTCACATGCATTAGCATGCACGTGGATGGAAAAACACACTTGCACATGCTCCTGGTGATTTACATACAAGATTTCCTTAGCACTCCTTTTAAAAACACTAAACCTTTTCATTTTCAGTGTCCAGGCAAGAGCAATTTCTGCCTGCAAACAATCCTGGTTCAAACATGCAATGACTTTTGGAGAAAAGATGCAGATTAAAATAGACACTGAATTTTATTTCAGACTTCCTCTTACTGAAGTTTAGCAGCATATCATTATTCTACTAAAGAAGTATTTTCCATGCCTATGTGTTAGTGTGTTGATTGAGAAACACTAATTTAAAATAATAGTGTACAAAGCCTGAATATATTGTACTACATCCTATCAGCAGCAATGCTTGAAATACAAGGAATCTATTATGTTTTCTTGGTCTCATGTAGCTTCAGTTTTTAGGAGACTGATCAGTTTGGGCTGTGGGGGACAATCAAAATATCAAATTAAAAGTATATTGATAGCAAAATGCAGTCAGGCAATAACATTGGCCGGTTACATGTTGAGTGTGATCACCTCATAAACAGAGACAAAGCCGAGGCAGAGGTGTTTAATGTTTTCCTTGCCTTGTTCTTCAACACTGACAATGAGATTTGGGACCCCACAAGCCCTGAGCTGGACAGTCATGACTGTGAGAATGAGAAACTCCCAAACAAGGCCCAAACTTGGGCTGGATTTGCTGCTCCAGCTGCTTCCCTTTAAGTCTATGGGGCCAGGTGAAATTCATCCCAGGGTACTAAAAGATCTGGCACATGTCATTGTGAAACATCTCAATGGGTTTTTCAAGAGTGTAAGGGATCTAAGTTGTCCCAGGTGATTAAAAGCTGTCAAATGACCCAATCTTCAAAAAGGGCAAATGGGGTGATCCTGGTCACCACAGGCTTGCTTGGAAGAATAATGAAGGTTATTCTGTGAATTCTGGAATAATACCTGAAAGCCTATGCAGGCATTGTTCACAACCAGCACAGGCTCACCATGGGAAAGTCCTGCTTGACACACTCAATTTCCTTTCTTTGCCCAATCTTCTTTCCTTCTAAATTCTATTACCTTGGGTGCTTCATCATCTTCCTATCCTTTAAGCAATATCTTCTTAATTACCAAAGTTTTGTGCCACCCCTCACCTCTTAAGCAATGAATTTTCAGGGTGGAACTAAAATTTGCCTCATTCCTTTGAGTTACATCTCTATGCCATGTTGTGCATGTGTGTTGCATTAGTAGGAGACACTGCAAAATGTGCTGTATTTCATTTTTATTTGGACTGTATGGATGTAGTTTCCCTTTACACTCTAAAGCTCAGTGGCATTTTGTTCTTCACTGAAGAGGCTAACATGGCTGGTTGCCATCTTTGGGATGAGGTCCACGTCATTTGTTATAAGTGAAGGATTAACACATGGCATCAATCCATATTTAGTTAAGGATTTGAGATGTCACTGGCTTTCAGCTTCTTCTACCACAAACTCTCTAACAAAATCCTATTTAATGCCTTTTATGAATTAAGTCTCTTTAAAGTTTCATCAGTACGATTGTGAGCAATTTCTCCCTGAAGAAGCAAATGTACCAGTGCAGACATTCTGCTTTCTGCTCTTCCATGCCCATATTCAAATCCCTTATATAAATATGCCCACACCTTAATCTGTCCTATCTTGTTGATCTGCATGTAAAACTCACATGCTGACTTGTGTAAATGCAACCCAACCATGAAAGCAATTTGCTCATGAGTCACACAGCTCTGCAAACATTGAGGAAACTGAAGAACCATTCGTTATTAGATTGAAGTAGGGTATTATATCCTGATATCATCCTGAATTAAGCTTGAAAATAAAATTCTTAAGGGGTTTGTTCTTTTCTGGAAGTTT
The DNA here is from genome assembly GCA_032173965.1 of Sitta carolinensis. Lineage (NCBI taxonomy): Eukaryota > Metazoa > Chordata > Aves > Passeriformes > Sittidae > Sitta > Sitta carolinensis. The sequence continues at coordinate 33,327,267 of CM063283.1, forward strand.
TTAAAAGATTAAATGGTTCATCTTGTCGCTATAAAAAGATAAGTAAATATTTCAATAGTTTATTTCATCAGCTATTATAAATAATTATGTGTCTTGCTGAACTATGGCAAATGTGATCACTGAGATTAGCAATAGAAGGAATATGATAAGCTGGGACCAAAATACAGCTCCCGAAGATTTTCCATCAAATCCATCAGAACAAATCTGCATCTTGTTTCCTATTTAGGAGGTTTCCTTTCTTCTGACATTAACATTTGTTGAGTGACAGTTGCCATTAAGGTTGGTATGCTATGCTGAGGAAGGAAGTAAAATGTATGGACCTCAAACTTCAGTATAAAAATTAAAATTAATCCAATAGGCTTTAAGTTGCTCAGAAAACAAAAAGTAGCTGCTTTTTTTTTTTATATTATTATTTTTTTTTATTTATTTCCATGACAAAGCCTTTGTACTCAGGCAGCCATATTATTCCAGAAACTTGTTTGGGTCCTTTAGCTTTATTTTTTTTTTTTTTTTTTAAGTAATAAGAATAAAAAGATTTTAAATAAGGATTTGAAGAAAGATGACTGAGGCTCTGCAGGTGATTGAAGAGAGCACTTCCCAACTACCAGAAACAGCAGGGGAAAAAACATAGAAATGCTTCCTTGCAATTGTACCTAACACAGGGGAAGTTTTAGTGCTGCAGCCAATGGGAGAAAAAAAATCTATATCTAGATACTAAGTGAGATAAAAACAATCAGGGAGACAAGGCTGTGAGACACTTTTATTGAAGAGTAAGACTTTACATTTAACATGGTGCAAGAGATAGAAACAGTGATGGTATGCCTAATCCAGCCACAGTCTAGAAACAATATCTTTGGTGGACTGTTAAAATACTGGAAATATGTCTGCATGTAATTTACAAGTTTTGTCACTGCCACAGTTATACACTAGAGTACTATACAACCATACACGTGGAAGAGGCAAATACTTTTGACTAAAACATTGAGTAAAAATATGGTAGTTTTAGTGAACTGCATAGGACTACACAACATTACATGTGTTTGCACATCTGTTTCTCAATATTTGTGGGACAGAGGGAAGTGTGGTTCTGCTCAGAGTGTGTCTTCAAGTATTATGTCTATGGAAGAGGCTATTCTTGTGTAAGTTTAGGCAATGCATGAAATAAAGTTCATAGGTCCTTATAATCAGTGTCAGGATTTTTTGCTTAACATATTACACTGACACCATTGTACAATAAATATATTTCCTAACAACATTGCAGATGATCTTTAATGAGTCTTACCCTTCCAAATTCATCCTATGTAAAATAACTGCATATGGTGTAGAAAGATCATCCTTGGCATACACATGGTATTGCAAGAATCTGGCACATTATGTTTCATTGCATTTAAGCCAGATAGCCAGAAGTAGCCAGAATTTTCATTTGGATACTATCCAACCATTGTTAATCATAAAAGACATGGTACAACAAGATGGCATTCATATATGTGAATAATGGAATACTTCATTAATTATGTACAAAAATCCTAAATTAACTAGTTTTTTCTCCTTATAAAATGCCCCTTCTACATCTGTTTCAATTCCCATTGAAGACAAAGGAAAGACTCCTATTGATTTCAGTTGAAGTCAGTTGAATTTTATGAAATTCTTTTGCATGACGGCTCCCAACTTCCCTGAAGTCTGCTGCAAATTTGTTCAGCATGCAAAGTGCTTGCCTCATGGGATGTAATTCCATAAAGCTGTGGTGAGGACTTTTACTTACCTAGTAAAAAAAAAAAAAAAAAAAAAAAGAATAGACTAACTTTAGAAAACATTTTTATCTGCTCGAGAATTAGAATTATGGACCCAATTAAATATCTAATGCATCTGCTGTCTTACATGAAAATGGAAAAAAACATTCAGTGCTTTTAAAGCAGGAGCATGTGAAGAATGTTTCTTTGAAAGTTTCTTCCCTTCTAATAAGTCCAATATCATGCCATTTTTAAAAGCTAAGCTAAGAATTTTGAGAAATATCAGTGAAATTAGTTATAGAAAGATTCTTTTCTTCAGTTGAAATATATTATTGCAAGCCTTAATATTAGTGCTGCATGAGCATTCTCTGAGTTCATTGCAGAATAAACACATTCATTAACTTCACAATATCTAAAAACATATATAAAAATAAAAAAAAATTATATTCAAATATCCTAAATGAATTGTGTTTGCACCTTAAAAAGTATCCCTTTTTCTATCTGATTCAATTCATACCAAACCCAAGGTTTAAGTATTATCAAAGACCTGTGCAAACTTCATACTATATGAGATCCATAAGTTTAAGCAGATATTTAAGAAATAGACCAGGTAGTTATAGAAATAGGTTAAAAAAGTTTATAAAAGGTTTTATATGGCTTTGACAAACTATCACTTCATAGTATATTCAAGGATTAAGTAGGCTACTATTTTCTTCCAGAATGGATGTATTGTTTCTAGCACTTAAAATTAAATGTGTTTTTGCCTTATGGGTTGGCCAAGCAGTTGTCTTTATTCTCTCCTCCCCTTTCCACATATATGGGAAGTGAACAGCACCACTTCTTTAGGCACCTTTGTTGGGGACAGGGACAGTGGTAGTGGGTGGGCCCCCAGCAAGTCTGCCAATGACACCAAGCTGTGCAGTGTAGTCAACACGCTGGAGAGAAGGGATGCCACCCAGAAGGACCTTGGCAGCATTGAGTGGCGGGCTCATGCAAATCTCGTGAAGTTCAATGAGGCCAAGTGCAGGGTCTTGCACATGGCTTGTGGCAATCCCAGGCACAAATACAGGTCGGGCAGAGAATGGATTGAGAACAGCCCTGGGGATGAGGACTTGGGGACAAGAAGTTTGTCATGAGCTGACAACATGCATTTGCTGCCTAGAAAGCAAACTTATCTTGAGCTGCATCTAAAGAGGTATGGCCAGCAGGACAAGGAAGGTGATTTTGCCCTTCTGTTGCAGTCTTGTTGGATGTCACCTGGAGTACTGCATCCAACTCTGGGTTCTCCAGCATAAGAACATGGACCTGCTGGAGTTAGTCCAGAACAGGAAGATAAAGATGTCCAGAGGATGCAAGCACCTCTGCTATGAAGACAGGCTGAGAGAGAAGAGAAGGCTTCACAGAAATCTCGTTGCAGCCTTCCAGAAATGAGCCTATGAGAAAGCTGAGGAGGGACTATAGAGGGAGCACAAAGGGAAAGATTAGGAGATAACGGCTTTAAATTGAGAGAGTATAGGGGTCATTAGATATTAGGAAGGAATTCTTTACTGTGAAGGTGATGAGGCTTCTACTCTGGGGAAGGTAATTGCAAAGAAAAATTGTACATTGTCTCCCAAACTTCTTACTCCAAGGACAACACAGACAATTCACATGATCATACTTCCACTTCACAGTACTGAAAATGGGCAGAATAATCCCTGATTCCCACAGATTCTGTCTGTGTTTTTAATTTATCCCATGGGTTTGGAGCAAAGACCATAGGTTCTGGTCTTTCTACCTAATGAAGCAATGACATTATCTCTAAGAAGTGCAGCTCTAATTGTGACAATGACAGTGATCATGACTGGTGAACATATGAAAAAAAAATTCCAGCCTGACTTTCTCCTTGACCTCAGATGTGTCTCATCACAGTGATGCCACTTCATGATCTGGACTTAGTTGGAGCTGGCCACTACCTCTGAGTCTGCCCTGCTCACCTTGCTGCTACACAGGTCTGGGCACTGGCTGATTGTATTTTTCCCTTAGGCTCATAACTCTTTAGGAACAGCTGGCTGTCAGTGAAAGCTTGTTTGTCAGGTTGGCGAATAAGGTCAACCTTTATGTTCAAACTAGCAATTAAGAGGAAAAAATTTTAAGTTACTTTTGTGGAAAATATATGGAAAAGCAAAAATTAAATTAGTGGGTAGCATAGTTTGCTTATTAGGCATTTACTAACTTTGAATTTGTAACTTTGAACTGACTGTGGAGCTTCACTTCAGGTTTTTAATAAAGGATGTAAAAAGTTTTGGTTTGTGAACCTAATAGAAAAAATGTGGTTGGGGTGCCTGATGCCTTCTTATTCTCTATATATGACACTCATTAAAAGCTATTCCTAGGCACATAAAAAGATGCTATTGTTTTATTTGAGAATTTGCATGTCCTTGTTGTTCATGAGCCCAATAGTTTTGTTCTTTTTAATTTTTTTATTGAACTCCTGACCTTAAAAAAAAAAAAAATTGAGAAAAGGCATAACATTTATGACTTGCAGAAAAATTTTCTAACATCTTGATCTCTCTCAAAGAGACAATGATATCGAGATAGTCTTAAACTCTCCAGAAAGTTTCCAGTGACAAAGAAAATTAATTAATATATGTTTCTACAACCAGAATATAAATAGTGTGGAAACATCTGAAAATATTTTCCAGCTGTGGAGCTTTAAAAGTATTTCACAACCTTGGAAAAAGCTTTTGCTATCTAAACAGCAGTGTTATTAGAGATGATTAATCTTATCCTTGCTATTCAACTAAATTGTAGAGTGATTCTTTCCTCCTATTTCCAGGCAATACTGCACAAAGTATTCTATAGAATGCACATGAAAACAGTTTACATATGACTTCTTGCTATATAGGTCATTAATACTGTAGTAGAAAACTTTGTGGATGTGATGAACGGTGGTGTTAATCACACACATTACATTTGCATTGAAAATTATGCCTTGAGCCTCTGTTAGTCTTTTACTTTATTATTGGAATATAAAACAAATTGGATGTAGCCAGAATTCTTGAAATCACTTATGGTGGAACAATTTATTGGACAAATCTTAAGTTTTCATAAAAGTGGACAGGGAAATTAGTCACAGAATCCTTGACTCAGTCAAACTCTTCCTTCAGTAGAGTCCCATGATTGGAGTCCTTCCACCAGGACATTTTTACTCCGGAACCAGAGACACCGAGATGGCTAAAGCCAGGTGAGGCTAATCCTTACTGTGGTGCCACCCAACAGGGGCACACACTGATGCTGCATCACACTGGCATTTACAATAAAAGCGTGTTTCTTTCTCCAACTTTTAAAACGGAATTCCTTGAACTGTGGCATGGAATCTAAATTGCTTATGGCTTTGTTTTTGTAGAAAAGTTATTAATACTGACAAAGGGAGTGTAAATATATAAAGGAAAACCAAATGACCATCAGTATGTTTTGATTATCATGGATCACAAGAAGCCATCTTGTTCATAAAAATCGTTTTTCTGGTTTTCAGACTGTTGCTCCCAAATTAAATTTTAATCAAGGAAATCTCTTCATAGAAGAAACTGTACAGCACTTGACCACGTACTTGATGCATGCAGCTAATGAATGCCAGTTTCCTGAGATATGTCTTCTAACTTGAATTTGTACAAAGCTTTGGCATAATAAATACAGATTAGATTAGTAATTATTCTGAATTTATTGTTCTTGGGTTTGGGGAAAAAAATAAGATTACTATTGAGACAGACTGCAAAGTCTTTTTTTAAAATCTGTCGACACAGTCTTCCTCTTTTATTTCCTCAAAATGAGCTTCAGTAACTGTTCATTGCCCACGAATCTATTATGTGTCTTGAAGTATTTTTAATAAGGAAAATAAACGAAAACATATAGGTGTGTATTATGTCTATCAAGTAAACATTAGGTAACCCTTGTTTTTAGGACCCCTCTATTTTGACTTTCTGCAAATTTCACACAAGTTCAGCTTATCTGAACTTGTAGATAAGTAGCTAAGGAAAATATCTGATTGTTTTATAGAAGAGAAATAGGAATTAGTATACCAGCAGTTGCCACTGTTTTTTGCTAATTAAAAGAAAAAAAATTTTGCTAATTAAAAGAAAAGGAACAATAACAGTTTCTGAGCCTCTTAGGCTGCTATTTAGCAACAATTAAAAAGTTTTTTAAATTTTCCTTCCTTGGTATTTCCTAGTACGTTTAGTAAAAACAAAACTACCCCTTTACAGCAAACAAGAGAGGATATATAGTACCATGGAGGAATGTACATGTAGTCACATACAGTGATTAGAAAATGGGCTGTGTTTAAAGGTTACAGGGCTATGATTTCACAGAAAATTTGAAAAGTGCAAAAGGTTGTGAATCTAGAATTAATAAAACTTCCATTTTTTAAAGTACTGTCTCCAGTCAATATTGGTTTCTGCTGTTGCAAATAAAGTAGGTAATTTATTATTTTTATGATGTTACAAATATTCCACATACTTAGGGACCAAATTTGCAGAATAGTTCCTTTATATTTCCTCATGGGAAAAAATCCAACATCAAATTAACAACCACCCCCTCTCCAAAGAACCCCAACCTCTTGTTTTCATATATAGGCTTACTGAGGGCAGTGAGAAAGTTTTCTTCTTGGCATCTTTAGATCCTTTAAAAAATTCAGAATGATAATACAACAAAAACAATCACCAGAATTAACTTATCAAGCTTCTTTATACCTCCTGTAATATAAAGCAATCCTTTCAAATAGAGTAACAACTCAGCAACCCTACACTGAAATCCCTTCTCCAATAAATTTTTTATTCCTATAAACACACTGCATCCTAAAACTGAAACCATCAGCATGACACAAGGCTAGAGGAGAGAGTCCTGAAAGACAGGACAGGATTATCATCAGCTCACACCAATAATTAACTGCGTGCCAAAATGTTCTCTAGCCCTGACATCCACTGATGTGGGACTGTCCAAGTCTGTTACATTCTCCTCCTTTCTGAAACATCATGGCCACAGCCAGGCTGACAATTGGAAATTGTCCCTCGTCTGTGTGAATACCCATTCTTAAGCCTGGGAAATGACTGGGAGATTGAGAGTTGCTCTGCCAAAACCATGGGAGGGAATGCAGCTGAAAAGAAGAGCTGAATTCCACTGCCAAGGAAAATTCTGTTACTACATAATTTATTAGATTTTTATAATTGTAACATGCAATGACTAGCAAGTCCTTGAGAAATGCTTAGAGACAGGCAGGAAAAAGGTAATATTTAGGTTTTTACACATACAGTCTGATGATGGACATTAAGAAATTTTTCCTGTAAGGCATCAAAATCAACTGTCTCAGGGCAGCTATAACACCATATTTAACAAACACATCTCTTTTGTGTTAAAATCCCTTGTTGGGGCCACTTCCTTCTCTGTACATGAAGCTTTAATAATATGGGAGCAATAATAAAAGCATACACTCATTTTGCATAACATCAGTAAGCTGATATAGATTATTATACTTGCACTTTAAGCCTGTAATTAGAAACCAAGACTGCTTTCAGCAGGGTCAGTGAGAATTTAGTCAGGACCGATGCTCGCAGTCAAGAGTAGTACTGTGGCATGAACAGCTAAATCCATCTGAAATTTTGCTGCCCCCCAATATGGGAAACCATTTGGATACTTCATTTCTACCAGCACTAACTTCTGCTTGGTGGAACAGCAGCCACAGCATGAGATAATATTGTGGAAAATAACAATAACATAAAAATAATATATATATATAAATAATAATTAACCACCACTACATAATTAATCTGACACAGCTGATTGCACATTCTGGAGCCACATAATTCTGGCACAGAAAGGATGTCAAGATCATGACTTTTATATCTTAAAGACACTTAGGAAATTGCCTCTGATCTTATTTTCACCTTGGACTTCTCTAAATGTCATATTTTCAACTCCCTTTTAGCAAAATAATATAAGCTATTTTAAACAAATTATATAATTTTATTGACATTTGACCAATTAATGTACATTTGTAATCAATGTTGCAAAAACAGCTTAAGTAAAATGACATATCTCTAATACTTTTTTGATGCTTGGTCTTAAAATATTTACTACATAAATGACAAGCAGGGGTCAAAGCAAATTGCACTTTATAAACTCAAGTTTAAGACATCAAACAAGAATTCATAAACCCAATATAAATGAAAATGCTTAACTTCAGTTTGCTCCATCCCTGGTCTACCCTATGGAGATAAGAAGGGAAGACCACAATTTTAATTGGTCCAATAAAGTCGGCTTGTGTTATGTTAAAGGAACGTAAAAGCTAGATCAAAGCCAGCCTGCCTAACAGGCCTGTCAATACCAACAAACAGCAGCAGCAGCCCCTGCAGCAGAGCAGCCAGCACCAGGAATGCAGGTTGCCATATGCAAGGCAATCTTTAAGCACTTTTGTTTATTGGTTTGCAAAGACCTTCCTTGGCTCAAGTTACACCAATGTTAAGCACTCTTTTTTACAGACATAGGAAAAAGCAGAAAGTATGAAAAGAGTAGAGAGAAAAACAGATATCATTCCTTTCCTTGTGTGTAAATGTTGAAAAAGAGTTTCCAACTTTCTTTGCCATAAATTCTTCCTTTCATTTTCTAATCAAGTTCTGAAGGATTTTATTACACTTTGTGCTATCTGCTGGTTCTGTCTTGTTTTACAATGATTTATAAGTGAAAGTTAAAGTAAGATGGCAATATATCCCTGGCAGGTAAGTAGGAAAAGGAGTGTATTTGAACGCCACAAATGTTTCCTTCATTCTGAAATAAAGAGAAAGGTTTGTACATGATGTACCTCTTCATGTCTTTCAGTGAGGTCATCTCCTAATTGCCTAAATCTCATTTCTAAGAACAAATTTGGCTCTGAACTAAGAAATAGACCTGCCCATAGACTACAGAGATACTCTGAATCAGCACTGGAAATCTCCCTGCTGTAGGAGGCCCTGTGTCCACATACACCTAAAGGATTTGTAGAATTGCTGTTCCCAAAGCATGGTGGCACCTAATAACACTGATATAAAAGTACTGCAGTTTTCATTTTACTGGTGGGCAAAATATTTTCACAGAAGCTACTTTCTCCTTGGTCAGGAAGGAATTCTACAATAGAGCAGTAAAGCAAAGCTAAACAAGGAACGTCTCAGGTGAGCAATTTTACTAATGAATTTGTAAAAATGGCTGAACCCTCTACTTTGTGTGCACTTGACACAGAATAGCTGCTTGGAACCTGTCTTCCATATGGCAGAACTAAATCCAGCTTGACATGTGAGGGATGCAGCCAGACTTTTAAGGCTTAATCTCTACTGGTAAATAAAGCCAGGCCAAAAATTAGCCTCAAACACTGGACCCATTGTTGTCCTCATCAATTCATTATAGTCTTGCTCTTACGTATGTTTTGGACTATTCAAAGCAGCCTCCTACATGATGTGTCTTCTCCCAAGAGAACAAGTCCTGAGCATCTACACTGACTAGACCAATCCACAGCTGTCTTTGACTTAACATTTAGACAAAGCATCGGTGACCATTTCCAGTTTGATAAACAGCTTTCCACTCTGCAAGGTAATAAAGACACAATTTTGAGGATTGTCTCCCCCCCATCCTAAAGTCCCCAAATACAACAAAATTCTTGATTGTTTTATGAGCCCCTAGAGTACTAGCAGTCTCCTTGAATACTTCTCACCTACAAATGTATATATTTCTCTGCTGCACAATACATTTAGTTCTTTTCCTTTGAGAAAAATTTAACTGTCACATTCCAAAGGTCTTCTTATATGGCTTCAGCAGTCATGCCCCATGCTTGATTGCTGTACAAGAGCCTGCCTTAAGCAGTTGTAACATGATTAGCAAGGAGCCCTTTCCAATCCCCAGTCCAGAAGACATGCTACAGCTCCTGCAAGGCCGAAGCCTACACATATACAATCCCCACATCCCAGTTTCCTTGCAACACAAAGCTGTGCTCAGTCTTGGTAAGAGCAAGAGCAAATTCTAATCAGAGACAATCCATTTGGGTAATTGATAGGTTAGGACTTCAGCCTGCATCAAAGCAACAGAAAAGTGAGTGCAGCGTCATAAAACTCAAAATATGGAAAAGTCTGGTAAAGCAACCACAAGGAGAAGTAATACACAAAGCTCTTACTTTGTGTGAGAAACTTGGTCTTGTTTGTAGAATACATATTTATATCTATTTCAGAGGCAGTTTGTACAGTGCTCTCAGTGCCTCAGATTAGATCTTGTTAGAAACAAGGACTGTGCTTGCTATCTGTTTCTTCTTTGGTCTGCCATCACTTTGATTAATTTTTTTTTAATTATTATTATTTTAATGATTACAGTTGTAGCAAGCCTCCATCATAACACAACAATGACATCAAATGAGAACAATAAGAAAAATCCAGAAGAGTGAGTGAAGAATGCAAACATCTTTCTGGTTTGTTTTGAGTGACACCGTTAGTCAATCACTGAGAAACCACAAGGTGATACAACCAAAAGGATAGAACAGAGCAGACTCAGTACTCAGAATTACCAAATGCAGGACAAAAGAAAAAAAAAAGTGGAGCAAAAGGTACTAAACACAGATGAACATAAAGCAGAAAGAAATCTTATGAATAGGTTGTTCCAGTGTGCAGAGTCCTAAGTGCTTGAGCCAGCTTCAGCTAAAGTACACAAACAGAGCAGTCATTGGAGTTCTTCAACAGTCAAGTCACTTGGAAAAACACAAGCAGCTATAAATCAAACAAGCCATGTGCTTGTGGGCATATTTCACACAGAGCGTGTATTGAGATAGGCCTGCAAGGACATGATTACAATAGTCAAGAAAATGAACTTTTTTTTTTTTTTTTTTTTTTTACGTTTGGAAAGCACCTAGAACTTTTCAATTGCTACCCAAAAACATGTAGTTACAATAATAACTGCATATGTGTAAAGACAAAAAATGAGTGCCAAGATAAAAACAAGAGAGGAAAGAAAAAGTGGGGTTAGCAGATATGAGGCACTGGTCATGGCACATAAGTATGTTATGTTGGAACACACTCAAAATCAAATCAAATTTTTATTTCTACTAGGCTATTACATTGGTACATAAATATGGAACAAACAGTGACAGGCTCATTTCCACTTCTGGGTTGTGAGTGTTGATAGCTGTATGGTTCTGATGGATAACTGCAGATATAGGATAAGAAAGCAGGGAAAAATAATTACTACAAGAAATCACATGGTAGTCCACAGAATAGTATACTAACTTGAAAGGAAAACTTGGCAGGGCACATTCCCATAACTACGAAAACAGGCAGATATCAGCAGACTTCTATTGTGGTACTGCTTAGAAAATAGGGCTACACTGCAATGATTAAATTCAAAACCGTAGGGACGAAGATGACAAATGAAAGAGCTACAGGTATTAAAAAGGTAATATTGTTATTCAAAGTTGTGTTAAACTATTTTCTTCACAGTCCATAAAGTTATTAAATCTTCTCAGGCACAGCAATGAAAACTCTCCAGGAATCTACAAGTGAGAAAAGTGCTGTTCTGAATTACAAATATCCTTCCTGCCTACCACCTGAGCTCTGCTTCTGACCACAGCCAAAACTAAAGGGTTGCAAATGATACACATAAAGGCAACTTTCATTCTAGCATGAAGTAGAAGTCTCAGCTACTTTGCTACAAACCATCCTATCATTATCACTTACATTTCTGTACAACAGTGTAGCATTTACAGCACTTACATCAGAGATGGGAAATGTGTGTCTAACTCCTTGTTCAGACTAAGAGGATTTAAACCTTCATCTTTCACCTCCAAGGCACCTGCACCATTTTTTGGACTAGACACGCTCTATCTTGTCCTTAGTCATCCACTGAAATAAGGAGTTGAAATCCTGTCATATTTAATTTAGTAAAAGCATTTCAACTGAATTCTAGCAGCCAAGGCATCACCCAAATTGGCTGCACCTTATAAGTAAAAAAAAAAAAAATGGTAGCTTCAGCCAAAGCTACTAAACAAAGCCAGCATAATTTTTCAATTAAAACTAAAATGCTCTGATCTGTGTTATATCATACAGGGAGATGCCCACCAAATTGGAGTAGAAAACCTTCAGAATGTTCAGAACATTTGCTTCCTAGGGCTGAACTGTGGAGGTTAGTCATCAAGATCTTAGAAGAAACCATGCCAAAACTATCACTAAAGTTCAGTACTTAGTAACCCCCATCCATGCCCATTCCTCCAGATCACAATGCTCCATCAAATCACCAACTTTGATCACTGAACATCATTGCTTAGTCCTATCAAAGCATGACATATATAGCATGATAGATGGAAAAAAATCCTGTACTTTTCTCATTTGTAATTCATATTTTAATCTGTTCACACAATAGTAACTGTGGTCTGTGAGCACAAAAGCAATGCAAACATCCATGCCATCAACACTTCTAGATATGCCATTTCATGAAACCACTAGCTTTAGAAATGTGAACAGGCAATATTTGGTGTCCTGGGTTGATGCTGAATTGTATCCCCATTCATCTGTTTAAATCAAAAATAAGTTCTGCACCTTTAAAACTGGATCTGAGAGTGAAGGAGAAGCAGTGGAATGTCTGAGGTGGTTGTTCTCAAAACATCAAGATCAGAGTTTTCAGCTTTCCTGGACACACGGCGAGTGTTGTCTGCAGTGCGGACAGCAGGAGAGAGCTCTCCTTTGCTTTCTGTTAGTTCGTGGCTAGCTGAAGCACAGAAGTTCTCTGGACTGTGAGGTTTTTTTCCTTTTCCTTGGCACTGTTCGAACCTGCTCTGGACTAACCCCCAGCAGAGCACCCGGAGCTCACCCCTGTGTCCCCAGGCCTGGCCTGTGCCCGGCATTTCCCAGTGCCAGGGACTGGCACAGACTGAGGGAGCCAAGCTGCACCCCTGGCACAGCCTGGCTGGATTGGGCATCTCTGCGGAGCGCCGGGAGCTTTTGTTCTTTGCTATTCATTGTGTTGTGCTTTGCCTGTTAAATAAACACATTTTTTCCACTTTCCTCTAAGGGAAGTTTTTCCTGAACCAGTTGGGGGAGGGGCCATTTGGATTTGCTTTCTGGAGGGACCCATTCAGAGGTTTCTTCCCAAATTTGCCTTAAACCAAGACAAATACATTAATTGGCACCTAACGCGTGGCTCGAGAAAGTGGAAAAAATTGTACCGATTTTATTTTGGTTGTACTTATTTTGTATTTGGATAAAGCAGTATCAGTAGCCATGTTGCTGTTTAAATTCATAATGTCTCTCTCGGTGGAGACCTTTCTGGGTTTCTGTTCCCTAGGTTTTTTTGAGGTTTTAATACCTTTCTGGTCCCTAGGTTTATTTTCTTATCCAGAAATAACTCCAGTGTTGTTCCTAACACGTAGTTTTTACCATAGAGGAGCATGGATTAGAATGGCTATTTTGCTGGGCTCAGTGATAATGATTTATAGGAAGTTCATAAAGGTACTGGAGTTGGTGGCAGGTATGTTTGGTTTATGGATCCTTCATCCTACCCTGCGTCCCAGTTCCAGTAGCATGTTTTGGGGATTTATTAGTAATTACACCCAGGTTGTTAGAGAAGGAGGAGGGATGAGGCTTTTCAACCTCTCCTTTCCCTCTTCTCCTTTGAAACTGTTACATCACTTTTTGAGAATGTTCAGTTTCCTTTGAATGCCAAGGAGACCACCCTTCTGGTATTTCAGCTGGTAGGCTTCCTCTATACAGTCTGCAACTTCTCTAGAATAGGGCTGAGATCTCCAGAGTAGCTGATGAGACCCCTGACCCAGAAGTAAAGCCAGGTGTGCAGAATCCTGAGTGGTGTGGAGAATGGGAGGATATGGGCCAAACCCTGAAGGAATTTTCTGACCCTAGGTCCTGGGACTTTCCACGTGAACAAATTCAGAACCCACCAAGGTAGGAAAGTACTTGAAAGAGAAGTACTATGATGATACTAAGGAGAAAAAGCTCATGGCAATAAGCTGGGCCTTGGCATATGCTTATGCTCACTGCTAGATACTGTAGGGCAGCAGATAGAGGCAGCGGGGCAGGGAGATAAATCAACAGCTAAACCAGACAGTGAGCTTAAGCCAGCAGCTAAACCAGACAGTGAGCCTAAACCACTGGCAGTTGCTGCAGGAAGGAAACACACAACTAAAACTGATAGGCCAATGGATGAAGAGGATCCAGAGGAAGGAACCTCAAAACCAGCAACTGACAGAAAGGCAGAAGTCAGAACAACTGGCACAGGATCAGAAGCTAATACTGAGCCCTTTTCCCTGAAGGACCTTCATGGCCTAAGAAAGGATTACACTCGACAACCTGATGAATCTATAATTAGTTGGTTAGTCCGTCTTTGGGATGCTGCAGGTGAGGCTACAGTTCTGGATGGCACTGAAGTGAGGCACTTGGGATCCCTGTCACACGATCCAGTTATTGACCAAGGAATGATGAGAGGGGCCAACCCTCACAGCCTCTAGGCAAGGGTCCTGGAAAGTGTGGCACAAAGTATCTGTGCAGACGATCTCTATATGCAGAAAACACAATGGAAGACCATAGAACAAGGGATTCAACACTTGAGAGAGATGGCAGTGGCAGAGATTGTCCTCTCAGATGATCTAACACTAGGAACCCAGACTTGGTACCATGTACATCCATGATGTGGTGAAAACTTGTACGACTTGGGCCACAAGAATATGCCTCTGCTTTAGCAATAATGAAGTGGGATGACAGGGAGGAGACCGTGCTAGATATGGCGAAGAAGATCCGAGCATATGCAGATGCTGTGCATGGCCCAATGCATGCAAGAATTGCAGCTGTGGAAACCCATATGCAGAAATTAGATGACAAAATAGAGGAGAATCATAAGAGACTCAGAGAGGAGATGAGAGAGATGAGAGGGCTTTCTCCGAATCTCAGCAGTACAGGTCAAAGGTTCCGGTACCAAACACAAATATTCCCCAGATGGGGAGAAGAAGTACACGCCCCAAGCTGAGCTGTGGTCTGTCCTGCATGGTTTTGGGGAAGACATGAGGAGATAGGATGGAAAATATACTGCTGCTCTGGCCCAATGGGTGCTTGAATTGTGTGAAGGCAACACTCAGGGAGGAAGTTCCACCAAAAATGAAGTAGCTCCAGTTGCCCAGGAAAAGAAGAGGGGCCCTGCCTCTAGCCAGGTAGAGGCTAGGGAAAACCGTGTCTTTTGGATTGTGTGGATTTGTTGGCCTGGCACATCAGAACCACAAAAATATGAGGCCTTGGTTGACACTGGTGCGCAGTGCACATTAATCCCATCAAGACATGTTGGGGCAGAATCTGTTTCTATCTCTGGTGTGACAGGGGGATCACAGGATTTTACTTTGGTGGAAGCTGATGTGAGCCTGACTGGAAGTGCATGGAAGAAACACCCTATTGTGACTGGCCCAGAGGCCCCATGCATTTTGGGCATAGACTTCCTTCGAAATGGGTATTTCAAAGACCCAAAAGGATTCAGGTGGGCATTTGGGATAGCGGCTGTAGTGACAGAGGGCATTAAGCAATTGAGCTCCTTGCCTGGACTCTCAGAGAACCCATCAGCAGTAGGACTGCTGAAGGTGGAAGGGCAACAGGTACCGACTGCCACCTCGACAGTGCACCGCCAGCAGTACCGGATGAATCAAGATGCCATGATCCCCATCCATAAGATGATCCATGAGTTGGAGAGCCAAGGGGTGGTCAGCAAAACCCACTCACCCTTCAACAGCCCCATCTGGCCTGTGCACAAGTCTGACAGAGAATGGAGATTGACTGTGGACTATCGTGGCTTGAATGAAGTGACTCCATCACTGAGCACTGCCGTGCCAGATATATTAGAGCTCCAGTACGAGCTGGAGTCCAAGGCAGCAAAGTGGTATACCACTATTGATATCGACAATGCATTTTCTCTCATTCCTCTGGCAGTAGAATGCAGTTTGCTTTCACCTGGAGGGTGTGCAGTACACCTGGAACCAATTGCCCCAGGGGTGGAAACACAGCCCCACCATGTGTCATGGACTGATTCAGACTGCACTGGAAAAGGGTGAGGCTCTAGAACATCTGCAGTACATTGATGACATCATTGTGTGGGGGAACACGGCAGCAGAAGTGTTTGAGAAAGGAGTGAAAATCATCCAGATCCTCCTGAAAGCCGGATTTGCTATCAAGAAGAGTAAAGTCAAGGGACCTGCCCAAGAGATCCAGTTCCTGGGAATAAAGTAGCAAGATGGATGGCATTGGATTCCCACTGAGGTCATCAACAAGATCACAGCAATGTCTCCACCAACTAGCAAGAAGAAAACACAAACTTTCTTAGATGCCATAGACTTTTGGAGAATGCACATTCTGGAGTACAGTCAGATCGTGAGCCCTCTCTACTTTGTCACCCTCAAGAAGAATGATTTCCACTGGGGTCCTGAAGAACAGCAAGCCTTTGTCCAGATCAAGCAGGAGATCGCTCATGCAGTAGCCCTTGGCCCAGTCAGGACAGGACCAGAGATGGAGAATGTGCTGTACTCTGCAGCCGGGAGCCATGGTCTGTCCTGGAGCTTTTGGCAGAAGGTTCCTGGGGAGACTTGAGGCCGACCACTGGGATTCTGGAGCCGAAGCTATAGAGGGTCAGAAGCCAATTATACCCCAACAGAGAAGGAAATTTTAGCAGCCTATGAAGGAGTCCAAGGTGCCTCAGAGGTAATAGGCACTAAACCACAACTCCTCCTGGCACCCCAACTACCGGTGCTGGGGTGGATGTCCAAAGGAAAGGTTCCCTCCACCCACCACGCCACCGACGCCACATGGAGCAAGTGGATTGCTCTCATCACACAGCGCACACATATTGGAAACCTGAATCACCCTGGGATTTTGGAGATAATTACAAATTGGCCTGAAGGTGAAAACTTTGGTCTCATGGATGAAGAGGAACAGGAACAAGTGACACGGGCTGAAGAGGCTCCACCATACAACCAACTGCCCCCAGAAGAAACAGGCTACGCCCTTTTCACTGACGGTTCCTGTCGCATCATAGGGATGAACCGGAAGTGGAAAGCAGCTGTATGGAGCCCCACACAACAGGTTGCATAAGCTACTGAAGGAGAAGGTGGATCAAGCCAATTTGCTGAACTCAAAGCTGTTCAACTGGCTCTGGACATTGCTGAGAGAGAGAAGTGGCCAAAGCTCTACCTCTACACTGACTCATAAATAGTAACCAATGCTCTGTGGGGATGGCTGGAGAAGTGGAAAAAGGCTAACTGGCAGCATAGAGGAAAACCAATCTGGGCTGCTGAAGAGTGGAAAGACATTGCTAGTCGGGTAGAGAAACTGCCTGTGAAGGTCTGCTATGTAGATGCTCATATCCCCAGGAGGAGAGCTAAGGAAGAGCACCACAACAACGACCAGATAGATCGGGCTGTAAAGATAGAGGTGTCAAAGATAGACTTAGATTGGCAACACAAGGGGGAGTTGTTTGTAGCTCGATGGGCCCATGATGCCTCAGGCCATCAGGGTAGAGATGTCACCTATAAGTGGGCACGAGACCAGGGGTGGATCTAACCATGGACAGTATTTCCCAGATTATCCATGACTGTGAGACATGTGCTGCCATCAAGCAGGCCAAAATGGTAAAGCCCCTCTGGTATGGGGGGCAGTGGTCTAAGTACAAGTATGGGGAGGTCTGGCAGGTTGACTACATCACACTGCCCCAGACATGCCAAGGCAAGCGCTACGTGCTCACAATGGTAGAAGCCACCATGGGATGGTTGGAGACCTACCCTGTGTCTCACGCCACTGCCTGGAACACCATCCTGAGCCTTGAAAAGCAAGTCCTGTGGAGGCATGGTACCCCTGAGAGGATTGAGTCAGAAAAGGGGATTCATTTCAAGAACAACCTTATCAACATCTGGGATAGAGAACATGGCATTGAGTGGGTGTACCATATCCCTTACCATGCACCAGCTGCAGGCAAAGTGGAGGGGTACAATGGACTGTTAAAAACCGCCTTGAAAGCATTGGGTGGGGGATCGTTCAAAAATTGGGAGCAGCATTTAGCAAAGGCCACTTGGTTAGTGAACACCCGAGGCTCTACCAACCGAGCAGGCCCTGCCCAGTGTGAGCCCCTGCATACAGTAGACGGAGATAAAGTCCCAGTGGTGCATGTCAGAGGTTTGTTAGGGAAGATAGTTTGGATTAATTCTGCCCCAAGTACAGGCAAACGCATCCATGGGGTTGTCTTTGCTCAGGGACCAGGTTATACATGGTGGATAATGCAAAAAGATGGAAAAACACGATGTGTACCTCAGGGAGATCTGGCTGTTGGGTGAGAACTATGTGTAAATATCACTGCTTGCTGCAAGTCATTGTCATTGTATATAACAATGAATTGTATATATGTGTGTGTAGAGTTAAAAGATGTATTAGTGCTGGTAATAAGTTGACAATATGGGGATAAGGGGTGGAATGTCCTGGGTTGATGCTGAATTGTATCCCCATTCATCTGTTTAAATCAAAAATAAGTTCTGCACCTTTAAAACTGGATCTGAGAGTGAAGGAGAAGCAGTGGAATGTCTGAGGCGGGTGTTTTCAAAGCATCAAGATCAGAGTTTTCAGCTTTCCTGGACACACAGCGAGTGTTGTCTGCAGTGGGACGGCGGGAGAGAGCTCTCCTTTGCTTTTGGTTTGTGGCTAGCTGAAGCACAGAAGTTCTCTGGACTGTGAGGTTTTTCCTTTTTCTTTGGAACTGTTCGAACCTGCTCTGGACTAACCCCCAGCAGAGCACCCGGAGCTCACCCCTGTGTCCCCCAGGCCTGGCCTGTGCCCGGCATTTCCCAGTGCCAGGGACTGACACAGACTGAGGGAGCCGAGCTGCACCCCCGGCACAACCTGGCTGGATTGGGCATCTCTGCAGAGCGGCGGGAGGGTCTGTTCTTTGGTATTCATTTGTCATGATTTGCCTGTTAAATAAACACATTTTTTCCACTTTCCTCTAAGGGAAGTTTTTCCTGAACCAGTTGGGGGAGGGGCCATTTGGATTTGCTTTCTGGAGGACCCATTCAGAGGTTTCTTCCCAAATTTGCCTTAAACCAGGACACTTGGCAAATGCTTGGACAGCTAGGGGGAAGAATTGGTGTGTTCTAGAAAGCATTGTTTGTAATTCAATGAAAGAAGCTTGGATATTTGTGTTTGAAAAAAGTGAGCATTCTTTGTAATGTGATATTTCCTACAAGTACTTGTGCAATGTTAAATATAGTTTTAGAGTCCATTTTCTTTCCTCGTTCTGGAGATTTCCTCAGCAGTTGAAGACTTCAATCTGACTCCACCAGAAAAGGCTAGTTTCTGAATTATAGCCAGAAAACTCAAACGAATTTGCCAAAAAAATAGAAAATTATAGTCCAAATATAACAGAAACTATGAGGTAAGTTCTGATAAATCCTATTACATGATCTCAAGTAATCTCTGGGTGATATGTAGAGGTTATGCTCGTGCTTGTTGGTTTTTTAGAGAAAAAATATGTAGTAAATATTGTTTATGCAAACCAAAGAGTTTCTTTACTATGACCAAAGCACACAATAACAGTGATATTACTACACTGTTCGTTTACTCTTAACCTTCCATATATTTCCTTTATCCATAAAAACAGCATACGCTTCATTTGTGTTTTCCTTTAACTAAACCTAGGCTTAAGCCCACTTGTTGTCATTTACCTTCATTTCAGTTGGTACTGATTTTGTTTTTCTTGGATCCAATAACATCTAGGCATACTGAAGCATAGCTTATTTCATGTCAAAATATATTGTGCTACACATACTAGCTGATCAGGAGTTGCTTTCTCTAAACACTGAAAAGATTTTGTCTTGTTGTTTCAGGATACTTATAAAACACGTCTCTGAGCTTAGGGCTAGAGTTTGATTAATGCATGATTTCCTCTTTAAAATTAGAAACAGGAATCATGAGTGATGGTTAATAATTTTCATTTGCTCTTCTGCTCTGTTTTTCAAGCAGTCTAATTAAGACCTGGTTCCCAAGCTTGATTAGTCTTCTTTTACATCTGACTGCAGTTTGCAGATAGTGCTTCCAGGCAGGAACTCATGCTTATTTGCAGTAAATGGAAACAATCTGGGAAGGAACAAGAAGATTGTTTGGTTTTTTTTTTTTCCTCCTCCTTTAATTAGAGAAATTGTAATGTCTCTTGCCGGAATCAACAACATCATTTAACTATAAAAGTCATAAGTGGAGACACAGTAATGAGGCCCCCAGTCACATATGCTGAATGGCATGTTGTAGTCGTGCCTTTAGAGACAACTGGTTTACACTTTTACCAAGTCTGTAGGATTGCAGGGCACTCAGTCTATGCTGCCTGAATTTCACATGTACCATGGAAGCTGTGAAAGGTCTGTACAAGCATCCAAGTTAGTCACTAGTTCTCTGACCTGGTGCCTCCTGAAGATACTGAGCACTGCTGCATTCTAGCAGTGGGGAAGATGTTGCTCCTGCTGTCTAACAGCTATCCCAACAGCAATTCCTAAAACAATTCCTGTGTTGCTACCATGCAATACAATACATGAGGCTATAGGTGATACACAATGCACATTTCAATTACTTGCTCAGTCCTCAGAAAAAGAGTTTCTCCTCCCTGCTCCCATTGTAAAGCACAGTCATAAAGGACACATCATTTGCTGATTCCACGGACTTGTCCTTTTCCTCTACAATGACATGGTTCTCAGTTGGTGAACCCTCCCATCAGTCTTCTCAGAAAGTGGAGTCTCTTTGTTCCCTGCAATCCTCTGACTCCATCACAGTGTAATGCTCCTGGTAGTTTTTAAAAGCTGTTTGCCAGTGTTGGTGCACAAAAAATGGCAGGACCTCTACCGTGATTTTAGTTACACGTGTCTTGTTGTGGCACACAATGATTTCTGTATTCTTGTTAATCCTTAATGGTTGTAATGTTTTGGGTTTTTTAATGTAGTATCTTAAGATAGGTGCTATGAGTTGACTCAGTGAAGAAGAGTTAATATAAGTACATTATTTTCCCCCAAAGGTACATGTTTAAAGAATAAATGTACTTTAAAATAGTTCTATTGGTCACCATGGATTAAAGGTATTATTAGCAAAGGGAAATCCCACAATTAGCAGATGATAGACGTGTGATTCAGCATCTCTTTCTGCTAGTTACACTTTCATGCTGTGAATCTAATGAACTTTTGGCATAAATGAAATTAAACATTGTCAGTATTAAGTGGATCTAAATGATACAAACAGTACCCATTTATGTTACTAAAGGGATTGTTTGTACAGAAAGATCTAGACGATGTTCTTTCTACAGATAGAAGCAAACTGGACAGATTCTGAGACATCATGTCAGAGGCAGCTCAATTCATGCCAGATTATACAGTCTTCTACAACATGAAGTGTAGCACAAACTAAAATGAGCTTTTAGGACCCTTATTTTAGATATGGAGCTTTGGCTTCAAAATAATTTGCCTGACCACTTTCCTCCTACTGCTGTTACTACTCCACACAATTCTAATGAAAGACAGAGGAAAGCCTTAGGTTTCCCACTTTTTCCCTGAGGCTACTGGTAAGAGTAGTGCCAGAGAAAGAGAAAAATCAGGCCCCTGTTTCCCATGCAGTTTGTACATTTGATCCAGTAGGACAAGCCATAAGCCAGGACATAGGACAGTACTGTCTGAAGGAGCAAACTCTCCTTTCTTCTTTACAGGATACAAACCAAACTATTTCTTGGTTTTCATCTCCCATTATCTGAAGTAAATTCAGGGATGATGAATAAGGAAAGTTTAAGTGTATCTAAGAGATGGAACCGCTTCTTCTTGATGTTGGTGAAGCATAAATGAAGTACGAATTACTCAGCTGGGCACCCATTTTTCTCTCCCAGGTAAAGGTCAAACTTGAGGACTATGTTTCTTTCTCTAGAACAAAGAAGAATAGAATAGAATAGAATAGAATAGAATAGAATAGAATAGAATAGAATAGAATAGAATAGAATAGAATAGAATAGACTAAATAGAATAGAATAGAATAGAATAGAATAGAATAGAATAGAAATCCTGAGTTGGAAGGGATCCACAAGGATCATTGAAGTGTAGCTCTTGGCCCTGCACAGGACCAGGTGCTATCACACTTCTAAGAGTCTCTAAAGCTTACATACTGTTTGTGAGAGGACAATAGGAGATATTCTATGATATTTGGGTGCCTGAAATCCACCAAATTTGTATGTTGAATAGAATTCAGACACTCCAAACATGCCCCAAAAAAATCTCAAAATGCAGAATGGTTAAAGTATGACTTTAACCTCAATTTCCTTTTTCTTTTTTATATTTTTTGCTTAACTTCTCTTTTAATAAATAAATACATATTGTTTAAATTTATTTCTATTAGAAGCGCAATAAAATGTGTTTTTACAGATATAAAACTATAGAGCAATTTCACTGTATTTGTGCATAAAAGAACAAATTTCATTACATGTCTTCATATTTATCAACTTATTTTGGTTAAAGAACAACATGACTACCATGACATGGCTATATTTTAGAGAGGAGAACAAATTAAATAGGAAATTAAGTTCTTGTACTGGAAGGAGAAATTAAATGAAAAAGCAGTTGTTAAACATTTTGGGTGACTTGCTGAATGATTAATAAATTATGTTATTGTGTTCGGAACTTACATTTGCCATCTTAATGTCTAAGTGGTTTTCCAGCTAAAACTTTGGGGTGTGTTTGGAGAAAACAAACCATCTGACTTTTGAATGACTCAAGTTCTCAGCAACAAAGGTATTACATACTTGGTCAGTACACGTCACACACTTCAGTCTTCTCTCTAACAGACACAAATTCAAGATTGCATTATATGCTTTGTTATTAATCTACTTCGTTCTCTTTACATCACTAAGCCATAAGTCAGAAATGCTTATTATGTCTGGAAGAAGACTATGTTCCTAGCTATTTTTGGTCCTTTGATATGTAAGGACATAATTCATTTAAACTAAGTATTTTATCATAGAGCTTGGCACATCAGTTAGGATTGGTACAGGGGTGAGGCTGGTAATTTTGCTCCTTATTAAAGTTACCCAACGCTTCTCATTATAAAGCCTGTTTTCAGCTGCATATCACTTTGCCAAACCTTAAATGTTTGGGCTGAAATTTTCCATGCCAGGTGTTTGCCTGAGGCAGAAATATTTCAGGAAGTTTCATCCAAAATGGTACAGCTGTTTCTGAGAATAAGGTTAAAGAAAATCTGTTGTTTAGTAATGTTGAAAAAATACTGGCAACCTTTTCATGGAGAAGTCCAAGTGGTTTTATGCAGGAAGTAAAAGTTTGAAGTTTGGGGTGACAGGAAAATGGAGAGGGGGAAGCTGACTATCTGTTAATGATGTATGTCTGAAACCTTCACATTTAAAATTTTCAATACTCAACCTTTCTAACATATTCAGCAGGGATTTGTAGGCTCAGTTTCTTGGACTAGAGTCTGATAAAGTCTGTTTACTTGTTTCTCTTTTACACTTTCTGTGGCTAAACCCAGCCAACAGGAAACATTACAGAAAGAAACTTATGAAGTACTTAGGCTACGTAAAGCAGAGAATAAGTTCAGGCATTCTGGTTCCATGAAGGGGGGGGGGGTCCTCACGGGGCATGACACAGTTCCTCATTACACTTTCTGTTCACCCACATATGCATGTACTTTCCTGAGGGAAGAAAATTAGAACTACAGGGGACAGCTTGAGCCTTCCTGGTGACTGTTTCTTCCACCCATGCAAGATGTGAACACAGGAAGGGGCACTGAAAAAAATTGGGTACTGGTAACTTGGACATGGAAAGCAGGAGCAGCTATGGCTGTCTGTGGACACCCAGCTACACAAAGGGTGAGAAAAACAGACCTGCCACGGAGCCTAGGAGGAGATGTGGAGGTGTGGAAAGCATGGGGATATGGGGACTGGAAGCCATGTAAAAAGCAAGGTAAGAAGAACTAGAGGAGAAATGTGGCAAAATTCGGAGGAATAGGGTGAGGGTAAATAAAAAAGGAAACAGAATAGGATAAGAGCAGGGAAGGAAGCTGAAAATCTCAACCTGAACATGGAGAACAGAAGAGGTGGGGGATGGAGATTAAGTATAGAGACAGACCTGGAGCAAAGGGAATCTTGGCCTAGGTGCCAAAAGCAGGAAAGAAACAGGCATGGCAAAGGGCACCAAACTCAGAAGGATGGGATAGAAGAGCTGTAGGTAATCAGCAGTGTTTTCTTCTAAAGGAAATCCAGGTTCAGCCTGCAGATGGACTGTGTGTGATAGTAAAATTCAGTGAGACAGGAGATAAACTAAAGTACCATCTCACAACGAATCTACTTAATCATTATTAATTACATTGCATTATTAATTACATTACATTGAGAGTTTTGGTCTCAATGCCAGTCTTACAGATGATTCCCAGTTTAGGGCTAGCACAAGCCACAGATTGCTCTCAGTTGTTGCTATATATAAAGGCAACCTCCACAGAGGTAAAAGACTATTTGATTACATGGGTGCAAATTGTGGTGTACATACACACAGAATCTAAGGATGGGCCTTGGTTCACATTATTTACTAATATAGACATTGCCTAAAGCTATAACTGTACTGCTAAATGAAAAAGGGCCAGGGAATGACTCAAGTACTGAACTGCTGATTGCTCATACAGATTAAGAGTTAGCTCACTCAGTCTCCATTTTGGACCACTAAGCCTAGGAAATATCTACTTCTGAGTGGTCTTTGGTAGCATGAATGTCAGCAGCTTTGCATCACTTCGTCTAGGGCACAAATCAGCAGGCTCTTTTGCTTGGTGGTCCTTGAAATGAGTCCACTGTCAAAAAAAAAAAAAAAAAAAAAAAAAGAGAGATGAATAATGAATACAACTAAGTTAGCAAGACTGTCAGAATGCACCGAGTAAAAATAATTACTGTTTTACAGATTCAATATTATGGTCCTGTTTTGACTAAAAAAATTGGATTAATAAGGGAAAGGCTTATGAAAATAAGAAGTAAAAACAAAGGTAATCCTAGCTGTACATTTTAACAGACCAAATCCAGGCTCTATTTTTGCTAGAAATAGAGGAGATCAAGGCACGTATCAACAGATATTGTGCAGTGACAAAGTATCCTTTCAGGCCTTGACAGCAAACCATAGGTGACATACTGTCCCAGGTTTTGTAAATTGTGACCTTAAAATATAATTAAGGATATCAACACCTGCTTAGCTGAATTTGTATTAAATCCAGGTAGAAGCTGTCAGAACTTCATTGCAGTGTAGGCAGGCCTATGCAGGAACTGAGGAGTGGCCTGTGCAAGCTTTCATGGCATACTAAACTGCTGTGGAAATTGTTCAGCCCGCACTCCTCATTTTGCCCACTGATATGAGGTATGTTTGGCAGATCAAAGCTAATATTAGGGGATGAATGCCGAAGATTTTTTTAGTAGATTTGATCTCACAGACCTGGCGAAAAAACATATACTGTGTTCCTGAAAGCACAGGTACAGAAAAAAATGCCAGCGGGCAAAGAGGAAATGATACATGTCAATACAAATAACTATCACTCTGGGTGAAATTCCAGTCCATGAACTTCATTAATCTGGTGGTAGCTTGCCAGACTGCAAATCCCACCAAAAGAAATGTAATAAGCAATAAAAGAGAGGATTCAGCCACTCTCTGCTGAGCTTCTCTTCTTTGTTTCCTCTACTCCTTTAAGCTGCAGTTAACCTATATAACTTTATCCTCATCTTGAGCTGTTATCATGAAGACTCACCTTATACCATAAGGATAACAGACAAAATGCACAATCTTTTGAAGATTTCAGCAATGCTCAAAAAAAATTAATGCTACATTTAATACAGCTACCAGCCAAGATCAGTCATTCAAATATGTAAGAACAAAGCTATACACATGGTGATATATGAAAGCCACACCAAATCTAGAAAAACCTCTGAAATATATGTGTATCTATTTAAAATTTGGTGCAACCTAAGGCTCCCACTGATCATGTCAGGAGGAGAATATATGCTGGCAGGTGGCAGAGTAAAAGGAAAGTCATGGAGGTTGAGAAAAGAAATACACGAAGGTTGTTTAGATGATATTCAAAAGAGTCAACTCATTGCTCCCTTGCTTTCCATGACTTGCACTAGCAATATAAACACATTAACAACCACAGCACTAATTAAACACCTATATCATGGTAATAAAAGTGTTTGAAAGTTTATTTTGCATAGCTCTAAAATCAATTCTTCATAACAGAGTAAATCTATAACTTACAAAATATTTCCAGTCACCAGGTCCTGGTTGCTGAGAGTTTCAAAGGAAAATTATGAACCTCCTCAAGAAAAACAGCATAATGAAAGTTTCAAGAAATAAGAACTTTTAAAAATCAAGCCATTTACCAAAGAGAAAAATGACCTTGTGGTTCATCAGGTTTGTTTTCCTGATGTTGCAGACATCCATATAATATGATATCATTCATGAACTTATGAAGTTGCATTTAGAGAACGTGTGTTGTTGTTTGTTTGTTTGTTTGTTTGATCTGTTCTGGAGCTTCAGTATTCCAGCAGTTAAAAAGTTTCTTCTGATTTGCACATATTTCTGGTTGTTTTATGTGCATCTAGTTTTCATACAAACACTAGCCCCATCATAGCTTTTTTCCTTTCTGGCATTAGGCCCTTAACATATTTAGAGTGATAATTAGAGTTTCATTTAGTAATGAAATCCTCATCCCAGTCTTCATTTCAGTAAGTGAAATACAATGTCTATTCAGTTTCTTCTCAGAAACTGCATTTCCTCAATTATCTTTTCTTTCCTGCCTTCTTCTTGATTCAGCTTAAAACATTTCTAAAGATATGGATGGTCAAAACTGTAACATGAAGGAGGCACCACCAAGAGCTCACCTGAGTCTGTATCTCTGATATATTCTATGCATCATATGTGTTTTCCAGTACTGGTTCCCATTTCTGTGATTAATTAGCACATCCTGCCTTCCCTCTTGGGAAGACATCTTGCCGACGATTACAGGAATTATTAGAACCCTTTTCCTCCAAGTTTGTCAGTCTGTCAGCTCTGCCTGTATCATTTAATTGTGTTGCCAGTGTTGCATTTTGTATCAAAAAAGCACACTTTATCAACAAAGCACAAATTAAAAGATTAAATAAAACTGCTCTCAAGCATGATATTTCTTACACTTCTTGAGGAACCTTTGTAAATATATTTTTTCCCTTTTCAACACCATTGGTTTAATTTCCTTAACTGATCCCTCCCCACATTCTTAGCTTTTACTCCTTAATCTCTGACAGTTTAACCACATACTCGCTTAGTCCACATACTACTGTTCTCATTCCTTTTCCCTGTTTCTTTCTGTGCACATTTCTGCCTTCTTTTATTCCTTTATCCATAGACATGTACCAAAAATTACGTGTCGATTTTCTGCAATTCTATTTCAGCCTTTTCTCATCATTTCTTAACAATATCTAGTTATCATTAAGATATTTTACCCTAAGTTATTCATACCAAACAGTCTCAGAATCACAGAACATCTTGAATTGGATGAGATGCACAAGGATCATCAAAGTCCAACTCCCGGACCTGCATCAGACAGTCCTAAGAATCACACCATGTTTTTGAGAGTATTGGTCAAACACTTCTTGCACTCTGCCAGGTATTGTGCTGTGACTGCTGCCCTGGGGTTCCTGTTCCAGAGCTCAACCACTCTCTGGGTGAAGAACATTTTCCTGATAACCAGCCTAAACCTCCCCTGACACAGCTTCATGCCATTCCCATGGGCCCTATCATTGGTCACCAGGAAGAAGGGATAGGTGCCTCCCCTGACCACAATGAGATTCCCCCCACAGTCCCCTCTTTACAGGCTGAACAAACCAAGTGACTTCATCTGCTTTTTATACAATTTCTCCTTCACCATCTTAATAGGTCTTACTTCAATGATCTCTGATAGGTTCATATCCTTGTCTATGTTACTGTTTGTGAGGTGACCATCCTTGTCAAGAAACTGGCCAATGCAATTTCTCTACAGTCTGTTGCTATTAATATAGTTTTTAAAGCTATATATTTTTTTTTGTCCCCCACAGTACTGGCCAGGTTCAACTTTAATTGAGCTCTGGCCACATGAATTTTCTCTGCACAGTTGTGATCATCTAATCTTAAAAATGAGTTGTTTTGGTTTTTGTTTTTTATTTTTTTTTCCTTGATCTTCATTACTGTGATGTTACAATGGGAAAGTAACAGGAATGTGAAAAAGTTGTCATTTTCTAAGCTAGGAACAGAATTGGAAATTGTGAAAATAATGAAAAATCTATAGTATTACCCTATCCCATACTTGACTGCAGAAACAAGAAAATGAGAATGCCTTAGCTGTGCTGCTTCTAAGCTACTCAGTATCATCTAGAGCTTTGTTTTGGGTTTGGGGTTGTTTTTTGGGTTTTTCCTTTTCTAATTTTGGAATTTATTTATTTATTTATTTATTTACATATTTTTTATTGTTGGCTTTTGGCAATGTCTCGCTGGCAAAAGTTGTCATTCTATTGGCATTTCATCTGCTAAATTAATCTATGCAACAAATCAGTGAGCTATGCTACTCAGGAAAGGTAACCACCGTTTTTTCTAGGGGCTACAGAAACACTCAACCACACTACATTTCATTGCTAAACACAGCCTTATTCACTCTATTCTTTACCCAAGAAACAGGAATGTACAATGAAATATAAAGTTATTAATACAGGATTAATTGTAGAAAATGGTACAATGCAATGCAACATATTAATGAAACAAAACAACCCCTAAAGAATATATTTAATCATTTCTATATCCTCCAGTTTATGTGTGATCAGACTTATTTTCAAACTGGGCAAAAACATCATTCTTTGAGTTCAATCCCATATGCCAAAATTTCAGTCCAGAATGACTTTTTTACAACTAGTTATAAATCGTTGAAAACAGGGGGAAATAATGGAAACAGTGACTACAATATCATAAATAAAAGCCTTCCTCTGAAGGATTTCCAAGATTTCCAGTTCATAAGTTTAATGTTTCAATTGAGACTTACACCGAACTTCAAATAATGACACACTACAAATTTGTGCTCTAAACAGTACAAATAAAGTAAGTTTATTCATGATGTATTATTGGTAACTGTTTATGTCCCAGAAGTGAAAAACACCAAGCTCAAAGGCAGCATGATAGCCTATATCCTGTAAAACCACACATTTATTTCCAAGACTTCATTACAGCCAGAACTCAACCAATGCCATACTCTTACCAGTAAGAATGTTTCTATCGTAAAACAAACAAATATTTTTCATATCGCTGGGATTTTTATGTGCATTTTGCATTTAATTTTTGTTCCTCCCACAAGATAATTTTGTATAAATTTATTCTTTCTTCCCTTAGCCTTAACCCACAGAAACAGCTGTTTGATTTGTGTTTTCCTGTGTTTAAAGAACTGTACTTACTGAACAAATACAGTCATCATAGGGGAGAATTTGTATACTTGTTTCTGTTCTGGAACTGCTCTTTTCTCTCAGGTTAAGTAGGGTACATGATCTAGTCACTAGTAACAGTTTTCTAAAATGAAATGAAATTAAAATTTTTAATTTGCATCCACTACTTAATAATTAATATGCAGATGTCACTAGTTCTATTGATTTTCAGTGGAGTGGGTGTTAAATTTCTTTCTTTTTTTGGTAACACCTAAATCAATATTGTGTTGATCCTATACTGTTAGCTCTCTATGATTGGTACCATTCACATTGTGTCCTGCTATTCTTACCAGTATCATATTACATTTGGTCCAACTAAAGAAAAAGTGATATGAAGAATTTGCATAAAGATTGCAGCTTCAGACTTGAAAATAAAAACTCTGAACTATTCTGCCTTTGTCAAGACAGTGCTTAAATTTGTCTGTTGTAACAATAAGGCTGCTCTAAGGTGTCAGTAGAGAAAAGGCAGTCCACAGCCCAGTTCCCCATACTGCATAGAAGTATTAAAGCTGGAAAAGCTCTCCAAGACCATCAAATCCCACCGTAAACCAGCACCACCATGTTCACTTCTAAGCTGTGTTACCAAATGCCACAGCCACACATTTTTTTAACACTTCCACCACTTTCCTGAGTAGGCTGTTCAAATGCCTGACCACCTTTCACTGAAGAAACTTTTTTTAATATCCAGTCTAAACTTCTCCTGGCACAGTGTGAGGCCATTTCCTCTTGTCTTGTCACTTCTTTCTCCTTCAAACACTTACCGTGGAGAGAAAGCCAGTTAACTCTGAACATCTGTCCTTGACACTGACAAGACAGGAAACCCTGGGCACCAAGATTCTAATCATGAGCACTTCAGCTAAATATCTAAAAAAGGTGGTGTGACCTTGAGCTCACTGAACTCAAGTGGGTGATTAGAGAGGCACTAGAGCAGCTTCTGAGGAGTGTCCCGACATTAAGAAGGTATTTCAACTCAGTGGTTAGTACAGACCATGCTGGAATGCCAGCTGCCCCATTAGCTTCTCATTACTCTATCTTTCTCTATTTCCATTTCAAGTCCATTCATATTGTCATGACTGTCATTGTGAGAAAAATTACTATCCTTATGCTGAAAGGTGTTTCACAACAGCATATTTGGAAATGAAGTAAATGTTCTGAATAGAAATCCAATGTACTTGGACTCAGCTGGAGATTCCTTTTTCCCATGTCTTTTCCTTTTAGAATTTCAAAATTAAACATAATTGTTTTTCCCTTGAGATGTACAATGATTCTTTATTATTATTCATTGCCTTTTATCAGGATGTTCAAGCAGTTTAAAGAAATCAGCATTTTCTAACATTTTTGAGGTATGCAAGCAGGAGTTTCATAACTCTGGCAGATATCTTTCATTTTTATCATTGGAGAAATGACTTTTTTGACTTGGCCATCTGTCTTAAGTCATCACCAATATTGCAGAACAACAGAACAGGATATGAATCTATGCCTCAGCTGTCACATTCACAGATCAATTAATTAAGGAATGCATACCTTCATTGCAATTTAATCTAATATTGTGTACAGCAAACCATGGTGACTGACACATGGCTCATATCCTATCATTCCTTGCCTCCTATTGGGGAAGTAATCCTTTGAAAAGAGATAGCAAAGACATCTGGGTGCTCTAATGCTTTAAGATACAACAGCTAAATCTGCCAGTACTCAATCTCACAGTGCCCACATTGAGTTTGATGGAGTTTGGATTAGCCCTTAAATAAGGAAACTACAGTGCAGGGAATTTAGTTGATCTGTCTGAGGTCACAC
This sequence comes from Sitta carolinensis, assembly GCA_032173965.1. Taxonomy (NCBI): domain Eukaryota; kingdom Metazoa; phylum Chordata; class Aves; order Passeriformes; family Sittidae; genus Sitta; species Sitta carolinensis. The sequence goes on from CM063283.1 coordinate 33,358,331, forward strand.
AGAATTTGACATAAAATGAAGGAAGAATTGCCAGAATAAGAAATTGCAAAGGTGGTAGCTAAGCAACCATTTACTTTCCAACTATATGAAGAGAACATTTCCTAAGCAGTATAATATTTTTATTGACATGGTTAAAATTTTGTGTTTGTTTGTTTTGTTGTTTTTTTTAAAATACACACAAAGCTAAACTTTGCCCCTCAGTTAATAGGATCGCTAATAATGTCATCAAGTTAACCACACATCTATATCCCTTTTTTTTAAACACAGAGATGTTATGTGCAGCAGTAAGGAAAGGGTAAAAATCACAGCTGATTTTGGCCAAAGCTTAAACTTCTAACTGAAAGCTGAAGCACTGAAACCTATCCTTTCACAAAGATTTATCTTCTGCAACAAAAGCAAAATTCTCCACTTTTAGCACTACACCCCTCTGAAGTAATTTATAGAGTAAACATACCTTACTATGTTTCTGCTAAAACTATTTGTATTCAAAATATACTTATTTTATTCTAAATTAAGCCATATGCTGCTGGTAATTAAAAAAAAAAGTTCTTCTTCCAGCATTGAAATAGATCAAAGTGAATGTTCATATATGTAAATGACTGTAGAGTTGCTTTTTCTCCAGCTGATCATTTCTTCCTATGTAGATCTGACGTTCTGCTTCTGAGAATAGAATTTATTAACAACACTAAATGGAAAAAGAAAAAAAAAAAAAAAAAAGATATCTTTCACCAAGAGCCTCCTCTTTGCCAAACATCTAAGAGTTTGATTCCAAGGTCTTTAAAAGAAAGGAAAGAATGAAGAATAGAAACCATAAAGCATGCATTACTGCTGTCATCTAATTGCTGAATGAATAGCACAGTTGTTTAGTCTGATTGTACTAAGCTAGTTATCCACTGCAAGCCTCATTGACAAAAAGGGAATCTACACAAATTATAGGGAAATTGAAGCACTAAAGGAATGTTTTGGTTCAGAGGTTTGCAGTGACTATTGGCTTTGGTTCCTGGCATAGTTTGCCTTTGCCATATGAACTCTGTTGGGCTGGGTCAGCCCAAAGCTTTCCAAAAATCCTGAGAAGAGGACAGACTTCCTTGTCATCTGTATCCCATAAATAAATTAAAGTGATGTTCTCCAGTTAGAGTTTGTTTCTTGGCAGGTTAATCTGCAATCAGAGAAAGAAAAGCTCTTCATTTGTGGACTCTAACTAAAGGCAGGAAGTTTTTGTATGTATATTCACCAGAGACCAAAATATTAAAAAGTGGAAGAGGAAAAACATATGTTGCAGTCCCCCAAAAATAAGTGGATAAAAAAATTGCATTAGAAACATGCCCTCAGTTGATGATGTTCTAAAACAAAGAATTTCTTTAAAAGGAGCAGCAAAATAATTTCACCACTACTACATTATTACAGCATAAAAACAGGTTTTCAGGCACTTTTTTTTCAAATTTTTACCCTCTAATCAGAAATAGCAAAAAAATGAAACAAGCTTAATATGCCAGGTTCCAGTGGGCTTGCGTTCTCCCTCTTATCAAAACATAGGTATTTGATATGGATCACACTTCCCTGCTATTTTTATGACATCACAAGCAAGAAGTAATTGCTGCAGGTAGTGACATGAGTATATTCAGCACGCTTTTCTGAATGCTCTATTTCAGTCAGAAGACGTTGCAGCATACAAGATCTACCCCTCTCACCTTGCAGCCTAATGCAAAACTCCAACAGACTCTCTTTCCATGTAACTACCAGGATCCAGGCTCATCTCTCACACTCTCAGACTATTTTTTCAAATTGTCTTGCCCTTCTTGTGTTACTGAATTGAACTTTTTATAGTTATTAATTCCTTATTAGTTAAAAAGCAAAATCTCTAAGAAACCTTATTATATCCACCAAAAAAAACCAGATTTTTTTCCACTGAATGATTACAAAATAAAATTAAAATAGGAACATGGTAAGAGGTTGCAGTTGGAGAGAGCATTTTTCTATATGGACTTCTGGGAGTCCCTGATATTTGTAGAAAGCATTAACACTCTGCTCTCAGGTCACACACTTCCCTGTTCTGGGGACACTCTGTGCCTGGCACAGCTGGTATGGAGCCTTACTCTCCACTGTCCAAAACAGTGATACATGTGTTACAGACGCTGCAGAGCAGCAGGTGAGACAGGGACTTCACTGAATGAGTCACAGTAACAGAAACGCTTAATGGTTGTTCACTTGTAATGCAAAAAACATCTTCTGCTAGCATGACTTCCTCTGTCTGGAAAATGAGTATAAACTTTGCCCAGTTAAGACCTGTTTAGCTGCAGCTCCAGCATAGCCACAGCAGCCACATCGACAAGACATTCTAAAACCCAGCAAGTTTTGAGAGCTGTTTCTCTTGACATCTGTATCAGCTGCTGTAACATACCTTAGGGATAAGTATTATTTGAATATTAGCTGCACTGTATTTGGAAATGTTTTATCATCTCAAATTTGGAGCCTCTTTAAACTACACTACAAAATACATTAAAGAAAACTGAGAATTAAATTAAATCAAATCAAATTTACCTCCTATTAAATTCAATTTAATGGAAAATGCACTAATGGCTTTATTCAGATCCCAAGACCACAGATGTCTCATTTTCTTTCTAACTCTATTGCTAAAAAAAATTTCGTTTCTCTTTATTCCCACAAACCAGAAATAACAATCAAAGTATCATGACTATAACCAGGAAGAGACTTTATGAACACAATGAATATACTACAGAATGAACTACAGAATTCTACTTTCCTATGTTTCCATTTACTGGCTTTTGCAGGTATATTCATGTCAGTTTTCCTCTCTATATCCAGTTGAGACAACTCTAATTTAAATATTTATATCCACCAAAATCTTTCTGTGTAAATTGTTTGTCTTTGAAATTACCTTGTTCATTCAAACAGAGTTTCAATGGGATAGGAAAGCAGGGCTGTGAAGGGTCAGGTACGGAAATTGAAAGCAATTAGCTGTAGGTGCTGGCTTTCCGAATGCCTTACAGACCACTAAGCACATATTCTACACTTAATGAGGAAGAATTAATAATTAATCTTAAGTTTTTGGCAAGATGCAATCTAGGCAAGAGCTTAATGCATTTGAACCACTGCTCCCCATCTTGGAACAGGAAATTGGATTTCTGTTTCTCTCTGGCTGACACTGTGCAGTCAATAATATTTCTCTGGGAACTAAAAGAAGTGCTGGTGATGCTGATGTTTTCAAGAGAAGGGTCTGATGCAGACAGTCATGATTAGGATATATCTCCTGTGCTGCATGACATCATTTCCTCATGTGTCTATTCTAACAGTTCCCTGACTTCATCCCTCAGCAGTTTAGAATTAGCAGCTTCTTTAACATGCCCTGGCTCATGATCCCAAAGGTTTGGGGATGAAAGAAAGAAAGCTTTCTGAAGGGTTTTCTGTGCCTCTTACATAAGCTCTGAGAGGCATTTTGTACTGTCTTCATGAAAGGGTGCTTGGTACTTTGGGATATGTCATTTTTCAGCCTCAAAATCACTGTCCCCTGGACCCTGCTAAAACCTTTTTCCTTAAAATCCTCCACCAAATATTGAACTGCAGTGTTTGACTGAAGGTTATTTTTACCTTCCCATGGTGGAAGTCAGAAACACGACACTTTGCATCCAAAGTGGCAGTAGAATTACTATTGCCTTATCCCTGGCCACCTGCCTCCCAAAAGAAAAGACAGAAAATGGCATGCCTATGGAAGGAGTGAGAGGAGAGGTGGATTTCTGGGGAATTCCATCATCTCCTTTGTCCTGCTGATAGCTCCTCTGGGATGGCTCCATCTCCTGAATCTCCTTCCTCCTCTACCTCCTGTTTATATGAACTTGCTATACAGGAATAAAGGAGAGAAAAAAAATCCCACTATGACTAGCAATGAAAGGCTTCTAGGTTTGTGCACAGTGCCAAGGATCATCATTGCCTCTGCACTTTGTTTCCCATGCCAGTCTGACTCTGCTGCAGTGCTCAATTTCAGGTTTTTCCTCCCTATGCTTGCATTCCCTTTTTAATGGTGAATAAAATGCTTCTCAGAGTATTCAAAGCAGATCAGTAGAATAACCATGATAGTAGAAGAAACATCACTTCAGTCTCTATTACGTCACATAATGAAAAAACCCCTTTTTTTACATTGGCTCAGTGTCACATGAAAACTCACTTGGGTATTGTTCTAGGAATATCACTCCTTGCACATGATTTTACACACAAATAGCCTTTCCAGTAAACCTTTTTGCTGTTCAAATTCATCTGAAAAGCCTGAGTTATTACTTTGTAGTATAAGATGTTTATAAAATATATATATTTTGTAGAATACCGTATTTCTCATCTTTTTTGGTGTAAAAAGGAACAATTACAGAGTATGTACAGCCCAGAATTATATTCAGTTTTCTCAGAACAATGTTTCTAGTTGCTATCTGAGCTCCAGAAAGGAATACACCACTGACAATTTTGGCAGTTAGATAATTGCTAGTCAAATTTATGAACTCTGGGATACACAATTAGAAATCAATACATTAAACTTGATCCTTTTAAAAAATCTTTAGAGAGCTTTTGCTTCTAGTTCTGTGGGAAAATTAAAGAGCAAACCTTATTAGGTTAAACATATCTTTTACCTGATTGTATTCATTCATATCTGTTATTAAGATACTTAGTCTTTTTGTTGAGGCCTATGACCAAAAAACCCAACAACATCACTTGAAAGAGGTGGAAATTTCCTGTCTTAGCAGTTAAAGACCTAATTTTGACAATCTGTTTCTGAAGAGCAATGTGACGGGCTGTAAACTAATCTCTGGCATCTCCATTTTTTTATGTGTTTAGTGTTATCCACTTCTAAACTCCTTTGAGACTTACAGACAAGGAAAGGTGCAGCATGTATATTAATTATTATTAACCTAATTTAATAAAATTACCAAATGAAAAATTCAAGACTTGTTTTTTCTAGTTAGTGTTCCAATTCCAACCTGAAATCATCCAAGGGCACAATTGTCTAAGATGCTACCTCATATTTTGCACATGAAAATGACTCCATGGTGATAGATCAGATATCTTTCATGTCCCGAATATGAAGAATTGCATTTATCTAACTGATTATGCTTTTGGGTTTGAGTTTGGGAGTAACAAAGCCAATATAAACTTAGTTCATAGTTCAATAATTAATTGCTTGGAAACAATTCATTGTAAATACTTTTGTATTTATAGCTGCTACAAAACAATGAAGATAACATCTGAGAAGGCTCCAAGTGAAGCAGGAAGACGCTGCAAAGGATGTGCCATTGTCATTATTAATAAAGCTTCTGTCTGACTGCAGCACAAGGTGAGAGATTAGTATCAGTTGTGTCCCTGGAGGGATGAGACAATGCAGAGCTGTAGTGAAAAGAAGAGCAACAAAACCTTCTGAGACAGGGCACGTGGAGGATGAAGCGTCTCCAGGGTTCGTTCAGTTCCATTTGCACAAATGTCATGGCAAAAAATACCTTCACTCTTCATTTATAAAAACCTTGTGCAGCATGTCTGTAATTTTGTACGGATTCTCAGAATAGATCTTTTGCCCAAAATATATTTATTCAGGGTCAGAAGAAATGCTTCTTTTCCTTCTACATTAACACTACAAACTTGCATTATGACTTTGTTAATGAAGGTAAAAATGTTTTTTCATGCAGACACACTGGACAATAAATTCTGAGTAATTTTCAATCCCTTTAGAAAACATCTACAACTGTATTAAAGAATGTTCTTATAGGTCAAAACAACAATAAATAAACCAAAAATAGCAAGACTGATGAGTATCTCTTCCTGATTTTCCAAAAATGGGAAGATTTAGTGAAACTAAACCGGATGACAAAACCATTACTATTTCTGAGAATAAACTGCAATCCGGCCCCAATATGTAGAAGCGGAAATTGCTGCTGCTGTCAGTATACATTTTTTACCCTTCGTATAAACAAGCCTTAAAGAGGGACAGGATGTGAGCACACCCATTCTCTGGTGAGTACACTAAATCATCACGCAATTTTTTTGTTCTAGATGAATAAATCTCAAATTCTCTAGACAAATAAATACAATAGGGAGGCTAGGAATGAGCTCTTAGGGTGGCAGTTTCTTAATCCAACACAGTACAGACAAACCAGAAAATTCGTTTGTTCAGTGGCTTCTCCAAGATCACCCATGCTCTGTCTACTGTATCAAAACAAGGAGAGATCTCTGGTTTTATTGTCACTGACTAACTTGCACCCAGATTGTTAGAATGTCATCCTTTCTATAGCACATGTATCTTTGAAAGGTTGGCATAGTTAGAAACAGAGCCAAAAAACTAGTGCAGACAATCAGGGGTTAATTTAAGATAGGATTGTTAAGGAATAAGTGCTCTGAAAATGTAATAATAATTATGATTACAAACAAAAAAGGAACTAATTATTTGAGGTGTGCTTAGTCTATAAATACCAGTCCAATAAAGTCATTTCAAATGCTAAAACAGGCCTTACTTATCATTCAGTCTTCCATACAACCCTCTCACAGCAGCCTATAATTTACTGAAATATAAATATTTATACATAAATATACAGATACACGTATTGACTTGCAACAAAGGATTCAGTTCTTCAACTTTCTCTTTGGCAATCCTTTGTTTAACTGCATAAAAATAACGTTTGTTCTTCATAGAGTGTATGCAAAAGATAAGGTATGCTACAAATACTGACAACAACTACATGGCAAAAAGATTTGAAAGGAGAATTTAAAAAAAAAAATAGAGCACATGGAAATATACTGTTTGTACACACTATAACATGTGCATCTTATTAAAGGTTTTTCCATTGCAAGGTACCCTCTCTTCCCATTTGACATACTTAACTTATAATTTACAGAAAACACACTTATCAACATCTTACATGACATCAAACAAGAATTACAATTTGAAATTCTTGATTAGCATGGCAGGGGCTGCCTCATATAACAGGACAAAAAATCCTAACATCTTGTCTAATTCTGCTCTGCTTGCTATTCCTGTGTCTTCTTCTCCTTAAATTGTCAGCTATTATCAATCATCTTGCCTTCGCTATGCTTCCAACATCCTCATTCCTGTGGTTCATTCTCCCTTCTGCACGCTCAATCTTCCTGTGGCCAAATTCCCCTTCCTCTCTTGCACTTCTCCAAGTCATCCCTGCTCCCTGCTCCCTACACACCATCACAGACAAGTCAATTCTTTAATCTTTTCTTTCCCAACTCTCAGCCTTTAATTGACCTTCCTATAGGAACTGTTGCCAGCCACCACTTCCCCTTCCCTCTCCTCCTCTGGTCAATCCGGGTGGGAGAGGAGGAGCAGGGGATGAAAATAGGAGACAGCCTGTCTCCCTGCCAGGTGGCCTTGTGAAGGGAGGCACGGGGCTGTGCTGTGCCGGTGGTGGGGGCTGAAAATCTGCTGAACACATGAGAAGCTGGGAGCGCTCGAAAAAGCGCTTGAAAAAGGTGATCCAGAAGGGGGACCAAATGTAGACATCAGTGCACACCATTTGGCAAACTCATAGATGCTAAAAATTGAAAAGCAGGGGGAGGAAGCTGAGTCTCTGCTAAGTCATCTTGTGCAAAATATGTGTCAATCACTGCCTGATTCTAAATCACTACCTGATCCTAACATTAGCATTTTATAGCCTTGCATTTAGTTGTCCATACTCCAAGAGAACCCAGGCTCATGAAATAAGCATATACCTATAATAATATATATGCTTACTTTAACACATTGTGTGATTGTCTTCTAAAAATTTCTAAAAAGGTTTTTACATACCTGTCACTGAAAATGACAACGTGTCCTTTTCCTCTACAGGAAAATAATAATGAAACATAACAGGCCTAAGAGGACTGATAGTCACTTTTCAGGTCTATTTATTATTCTTTTTGATGAGAGTTGGTTTGAAATGAAATAACTTCTGACAAGCTCTTTCCTTTTCATTTGTTCTTATTTGGTGAGGGTGAAGGAGGTGGAGGGGTGAAATCTGCATCAGTAGATTTTGTTTTGACAGCAAAAACTCTTTCCCCAAATGAGAAAGAAGAATGTTTGAAATTAAGATAAGTCTCGAATGTGTGGACAGACCATACAGTTATCAAGAATTATTCCATATGCAGAAGTAACATATCAATGACCTAATTTGTTAACTAGCACCCAGTTGAACCTTAGAGCCACCCAAGGTAGAAAAAAATAACCAACTTGCTGATTCTTAGCCAATCTTACTATGTTCTTCTTTCATTCAGAGGAAAAGCCTTTCAAAACACTTCATTTCTCTGCTACACATATTCATATTCTCTTTTGATATTCATTCAGTTACATAGGAAAAAATTTTGTACTCAGCCATAGCAAAACGTGTATAGACAAGCTCAGCAGGACTTTTCATGTTGTGCTGTCAACACTGCACAATGTCAGCCCTTTTTAAAATATAACCTTCATGCAGAAAAAAGTTTAGGCTTTCAGAGAAATTGATATCTAGTGATATCAACTGAATTGGAGGCTTTGCATTATAATGATAAGGTTAATGGTTTGCAGGAACACTGATTCTGGGGTTAGAGGTACCATGACTACAAATGTGTGAAATACATGAATACATGAATATCTATCAATTATTAATCCCAGACCTATAATTTTGAGATCTTCTTATGTATTTTAATTAAATACTCTTAAACCTATCACATCCCTCCACATACTTCTCCTTAGGTAGATAATTGTTTGACACACAAGATTAATTTAGTAAAATACAAATAAAAAAGAAATTATTGAGTGTGAAATCCTGAAGGATATGATTTGCTATGTAGCACCTTTGTCAAACAAAGGGTTTATTTCTCGACATGCCCTAAATATTTTCTGAAATCAAGAAACTTAAAACCAAAATAATGGATAATTTGATCTAAGTGTAACTCTTTTGCACACAAGAAAAGATCATTCCTCCCACTTACACTAAAGCTAGAGATTTGCCATGACGTCCAATAGAGCTTTGGTGGATTGTTTGTGAATATAGGTCTACATGTTTGCTACTGAAGAGCATTTGCAGCTCAAAAATGTTCTTCATAAAATTTACCGTCCAGCATACGCTCATAAGTGTCAGTATGAAAACTTTTTCTGCTATCACAGGTACAAATTAACTCCTGATTAACACCTAAATGCAAAAATGAAAATGGAACTATGCATGTTAGATAATGCAACATAGCATTTGAAAAGGCCAGTAGAAAAAAAAAGGAATGGTAAACTGCACAAAAAAGCAGCTGAACTTTAGACTGACTGCAAGAGACAGGTGAAGTCCTACAGCCACAGGGTACCAAAAATAAACAGATGCAGTTCAAAGACTTGCTTGAATGGACTGAGTAGCCTTATTGTCTCTGTAGTGGACAAATATTCTTTCCTTTATGAAGGAAAATATGCGCAATTTCAAACAAAGAAATTCTAAAATTCTGAAGAAAGGCATTTTCTAAAACATTGTAAGGGTGGTAACACCTATGACTACGACCTATAATACTTATACTTTCCACTGTATATGCCAGCGCCATGAATGAGTACACAAACAAGAAATTGCTGAGGCCAGGTAGTGCTTCCATGTGCACTTCTCCCTTCCCAAAAGAACTAAGCCATCCTGTCTATTACATGGACCCCCATGTAATACAACATAATATATAATAACATAACATAATAACATATAATATATATATAACAATAATAACATAAATATATCAATATTTATGTTTCTCACATTAATATATAGTTTTCTTATGCCAATGCATAACTTTCTTTCCTTTAATTTTAAGGTCACTGATTGCAAGAGTTTACTAGGCCACTTTCCAAGCCTTCACAGAGCACAATTATATCTACCAAAGATGTGTTTCTCAACTTTCTTTAAAAGGAAATAAAATCTTCTTAAAGTTTGAGATCTATGATTTCCCCCTAAATCAAATTTGCTTGATTAAAAACAATTGGATGCTGTTAAATTCCTACATTTTTTAAGTTGAAAACCTTAGTTATTGCATTTTATGTTTCTGATAGAAGTTGGTATAAAGCAAGGTATTGAAGTATATTTTAACCTTTTTCTTCTGCACATACTTGTGCTGGCTAAGCCATACTAGTGAAAAAATCAGCTTCACTGGCATACAGACATGAAAAAGATGTATGAGAAGGAAATTAACTCTGTTGGGTTTTTTGTGTTGAATTCAGATCAAAATTTCAAACAATTGCAAAAACAACAAACAAAATCAAAGCATAAGTAATAACAAAACCCCCACAAACCCAACAAAACAAAACAAGAACAGAAAGCACAAACCACAAAATGATCATTTATATAAAATGGTAGATCACAGACATTTGAAACTTTGGCTGTATTGGATGGAGGAATTACAGTAGGGCAGATGGGGATTTGGACAGGCTAGGTTTTGAAGATGACATTGACATTTAGGTTTTGAAGATGACATGAGGTGAAGTTACTGAGAAACAGAATTGTCATGAAAAGCTTCATAGTACCACATGCCAACCCAATCTCAATGGCTATGTCTATGCTGATAAATAAAACAGGACCAGAGACCAAAACAAAATGTGACTGGTTTTGGAGTTGGTCCCTGGAACAAATTAGACCCAGAACTCTGCCACATATTGACTCAGAAACAGTTGTTTGGAGAGATCCTCCCAGAGCCTGTGACTGAGCCAACAGTTAAGCAGTACCTACAATAAAGTATCAAAAAACTCCTCTTCCCTCCTTTCTTTTATTCAGTATACAATGACAATTTGTACCATCTACCTAAATATTGCTAACGGTGGGAAGTGGTTATAATATCATGTCATCCCTAGGATAGATACAGTGGAGTTGAATGAAGGATTTCTTTGACGTTTTAGAGCCTAGAAGACAGTGCTATGTTATAGACAACTTCAGCTGTCATTTCTGTTGGCTGCTATTGCCACAGCAAATGATGCAGTATGGCTACACACTTAAAGTTTTCCTGAAGCCTTCTAGCCAGGCCTGGTGCATGTCAGTTTTCCACTTCAACTGAACAAAAAGCACCATGTTTGTCTACTTCAGTTTTGAAAAAGTTCCCCCAGCCACATTAGCAAGGCATTGGAGAACACTTATAGAAGCATAATTAGATAGTCTCTCATTTCCTTCCTTCTCTCCTGTCTCTCTGATTTCCCTTGCCAGCAAAGTAAAGAAAGTATTTTCACAATGATTTTATATTGCAAACAGACAGGACTAAAGACCTTTCCCTAATGTTCTCCATATTTAGTCCCTAACCCAAAACTTTCTTATTCCTGTTCAGTTCAAGACCTTTCCATAACTAGGTCTTAATCCTTCATTGATGGCTTGATGCCCTGGGGTGGGGATCTAGAAGTTCATGTAGGATGTTGGGCTTTTGTTAGATGGAACAGCTTTCCTAAATTGAAGATTTAAAGTGGAGGCTCTGCTATGTCACTGAGAAATCCATCTTGTGCAACACAAAGGACACTAGTTTTGAAACAATGCCATAGGAATAGCATCTTGTGCCAGATACTACATTTATTCAGGGTTACTTGAGCAGAAGTAATGAGAAGCATTAAAGCAAGGTTTACATAATGAAATGCAATATCAAACACTCTATGTACATTAGTGAGAAGAGTAGAGATTTGAGTTGTTTTGAACAAAACTCAGTCTGCTTCTTGAAAATGGAAAATTACTAGCAAACTATGAAATTAGCCTCCCCCAATTTTAATGTTATTTTTTACCTAATATTAATATGTTTGACTGTGGCTCATTTTGACAAAATGACAAAAATGTCTTCTAAAATGCTTGCTATATTCTTTTTTTGCAACTCTTACTCAGCCACCTGATCTTAGAGAGGCCTGTAAAATATACATAGCTATTTCATAAAATGAGGAAAAAAATATGATGAAATAAAAATGCAAATCATCCACAGAGCAGAGTATCAACAGAAGTCAACAATACAAGATAGTAAAATTAAATAGTTCTTTTAGAAAATTGTATTCTGATTAACACCCTATACAGAGAACAAGGCTGAACACCTTTGTCTCCTAGGGGAACCTGCTTTGCATGGAGATGTTTAAGCACTTGCTTAAACAAAGTGCTTTTAACTCATATCATGACTTCTGGTGAGGAATTCATGCCTGAAGGGAGTCAATGCCAGCAAATTCACATCAAAGAATCTAGAGGGCAAAAAGCAAAATTCTGAGCCTCTATGACCTATAAGCACTTTCTATGGATGGCCCCATAACCCACTTATGTAAAGAGCTACACCAGGAACCCCAAGCCTGCTTCCTATAAAGTTTGCAGCAAGCCTAATTAGCCTTGAACCAGGGATAAATTTATTGTATTTCTACTGTTCTCTGCTACATGGGCAGTAGTATGGCCATATGGAGAATATTACCTAAGCAAGATAATTTATACATGGGGACAAGAAAGTTGACAGTTAATGCAGAGAGGACTGGACTTGCTCCAGAGAGAGACAGATAGCAGCTCTTCCCTCTCACCTGAACACCTTCAGGGGTACAAAGCAGTTGAGGTATATCTCAGGGCATGATATGGAGAAGGAAACTGCTGGCTCTGGAATAATACTGCCTAGGGATTTTTCCTTACCATTTACTTAACTCAAGAAAACCTACTGTTTCTTCATGGGTGCATGAGGGAACCCTGCTCATTGCAGAGGAGTTGGACTAAATGACCTTTAAAAGCCCTTCCAACTCAAGCCATCCCATGATTCTGTAACTGCGATATTGCATGGGGTGTTCTGTTCTCAAGCCAAATGGCTGTACCTCTTCCTCAAGACTGTGTTTCCTGTCCAGAAAAAAATATTTGAAAACTAAGTATTATGATGACTGTTTTATGGATTATGCACACATAGCTAAAGGATCTTTATTTTTTCTTTTGATTACCCATGGTTATAACAAATCTCTCAGCATTTGGCAGCAAAATCTGCCCAAGCTAAGAGAAAACTGTGACCAGCCTTTCAGATAGCTGCAGCAAAGAAGATGGGTCTCCTACTGTGCTGCATCCTCAGGAAAATACAGGTCTAGTTTGCCTCTACTTTTCCCCCACTCATGTTTTCAGTCATATGTGGGAGGTAGGATCACCTCAGGCAAATGGTAGCACATGGCAACCACGACAGGAAACTGGGCAGTGTCAGGAATCAGCTACAGGATGGGTACAGCTAATGTAGAAAGTGTTGCAAAAGGCTGTGACATTGCAAACCAGCCTGAAGAAAAGGAAGAAACAGCTGCTCAAAACTATGTCCATGACCTTTCCATGGAAAAACTCAGTGGGGAATAGATGTATTCTATGAATGATAAGGGAACAGCCAAATGAAGTGCAAATGGGAAAGACAGACTGAAACAGGGACTGGACGAAAACCAAGAGAAGAAATTACCAGGAAAAAAAAAAAAAAAAAAAAGGCAATTTAGACCCCACATACAGAAGAGGAGAAAAGCAAATCTTTGTGCCAAGGCAGAATCCCAAGAAAGCCCACAGGAAAAGCAGATGAGAAATATGTGTGGAAACAGTGCTAACACCTGCAACAGGTGTGTTATTCTTTCAATATGAAGTAAGAGTTCCAACCACATATGACCACAGCACAAGCACTGAAAGAGACCTGTCAGAAAGATAAAAAGGATAAGCAGTCCTAACTGATTAATTTGCATACAAGGAAAGTAGTTCAAAATATTACATAAGCAAAACAGGATAGAGAGCCAGGATGAAAAAGACTGTCATAACAAAGGTGCTGCTAGATTTATTGAGTAATACTCCAGAAATTCTAATCATCATGTTCCCTAAAGAAACAAATGACACCAATAAAGTACATTGACATAATATACATGAAACTGTTTCTTCAGACAGTAAGGAAAAGAAAATTAATTGGAACTGTGCAGATAAGGAACTTGCAGGAGACTTCCCCATGTCAAGCACAGATGAAGAAACTAAAATGCTTGTGCTGGAAGCCAACCAAGGGAAGATCTGATGGGGTAGGTTGGAGGGGTTTGAATGCACTGATCACTGGAATGCCTCCTGCTGCCGCAGCCAACTGTTTGGATTACACCGTCTCCCCTTAGGCAGACAGGTTTCCAGGCTCTTGGGCTCAGAACTGGCAGGGCCTGTTAGGCAGGCTGCAAACCTTCAGGAGAAGGAGGGAAAGGGAAAGCTTTCACTTAATTTGGATAATCCGGCTTGTACTTCCAACATACAAATTAGGCGAGAAACTAAAATTGTTCTGAAGCAAAAGATGAAGGATAACATGAATATAATGCCTGACTCAAATGCATGGAGAAACAAGCAACAACTGGAAGGTGCTGTACCAAATAAAGGAGATTACGATCTAGAAAGACTAACTGAAACTTAGTGGGATAATTCCCTTGTGTTGAAAAGACAGGATGCAGTATGCATGGGAAAGACAGAGTAGAGAAAATCAATAGGTATATAATATGTTATATAATGCTTTCAAATGCATATATTTTATAATTTTGACAGTGACACCAGTAAATGGTAAAAACTTCAGGTAAGCAAGAAATTAAAAAAACAAAACAAAACAAAACAAAAAAAAACCAAACCAAACCAAACCAAAAAAAAAACAAAAACAAAACAAACAAAAAAACACAATAGCAATAATTTCACGCATATCCCATATCCCTTAGGCCAGTACTCTGGAATGTAGCCAGGGAAAGCATAAACCTCTGTATGCACTTTAGTTGATCAAGTCTCTAGATAGTGCATACAGATGCAAAGTTGTCAAACCTATATAGTGAATTCCAAAATCTAAAGATGAAGAATTGGGTCAAAGTTTCAGCTGTTGGGAAGTGGGGCACTGAAACTATGAAATCAGAGCACTTGAGACCAATACAGGAAGAAAATAATTCAGTGAGAAAAATGGTGTAAGGGAATCAACTCCACTTTCAGAAACATTTTAGAGAGAATAAAATACTGAATATGGGATAAGAATAAATGTTTAAAACTTATGTCTAAAAAGAAAATGAAAAAAAACTTAAAAAAAAAAATTGGGGATTTTTGGGGAAACTGCAAAAGGAATGAAACTCATCTGTGGGGGAATAAAAAGGAGATATAATGCAAAGAATAGTCAGAGTGTCTTCAAAAGGGCTATTCAGAGTTCAAAGTACATATACAGGAAGGAGTGGCAGGAAAGGAATCCAAGGACTTTTAAATCTGAATAGGCCAAAAAGGGAAAAGGAGAATAAAAGGACTTATACAGCTACCAAAGGGAAAAATAAGTACAAAGATCAAAAGAGACTCTACCAATGAAAGAAAAAGGAAAGAAAATTAAATTTAAAGTGGAAAAATAAGATACCAACCTGAACTATGAAAAGAAATATGACAAGCAATTTAGAGCCAACCCCTCCAAAATCATCCTCAACTGTTTGGAATAGGTCCAGAAAAGGACCACGTTGAGACCAATCCAAGAATCAGGAGTAATCAGGAGGCCTATCTTTGGCATAGAAAGTAGGAAATTTAGGGTGTGGTTTGCAGGTTCTATCTTGGGCAAAAAAGGCACCAATACCTTTGAGCCAGTCCATCTAGGTTTTTCACAACAGACAAAGAAAAACAGGAAATTACCTGTCCTGATTTTAGCTGGCTTAGAGGTTTTTGGTGGGGTTTTTTTCCACAATAGCTGGTATAGGGCTGTGTTTTGGACTTGTGCTGCAAATAATGTTAATAATACAGAAATTAATACATGTTTTCATCATTGCTGAGCAGGACTTACGCAGAGTCAAGACGTGTTCTGCAACTAACACTGCTCCACTAGCATGTAATCTGGGAGCACACAAGCAGTTTTCAGGGGACACAACTAGGACAGCTGACCCCAACTGATCACAGGGATATCCCATAGCATATGCTGTCATGCTCAGCATAAAAAAACTAGGGAAAGGAGAAAGAAAAGGAGGACGTTCAGAGTGATGACTTTTGCCTTCCCAAGTGTGCTCGTTTTGGCTGGAGTAGAGTTCATTTCTCCACAATGGCTGTATGAGGCTATGTTTTGGATTTGTGCTGAACACAGGGCTGATAATATAGAGAGGTTTTTGTTATTGCTGAGCAGCGCTTACTCAGAGCCAAGGCCTTTCCTGCTTTTTGTACTGCCATACTGATGAGGGAGTTGGGGCTGCATGGGAGGTTGGGAGGAGACACAGCTGGGACAGGTGATCCCAGCTGACCAAAGGGGTATTCCAGACCATGGCATCACGCTCAGTGTATAAAGTAGGGGCATAAGAAGAAGGAAGGGTGGATGTTTGGAGTGATGGTCTTTGCCTTCCACTGTTATGTGTGATGGGGCCTTGCTCTCCTGGATAGAACTGAACACCTGTCCATGGGAAACAGTGACTGAATTCCTTGATTTGCTTTGCTTGTATGCATGGCTTTTGCTTTACCTTTTAAACTGCCTTCATCTCAATCAATAAGTTTTCTACTTTTACCTTTCCGATTCTCTTGCTTACCCAAGAGGACAGAGCAGCTGCCTGGTAATTGGTTTCTGGCTGGGGTTAAACCACAGCACCAAGTCACTGTTACACATGATGGAGTCCTGTTTTCCTGGAGATGGTTGAACACCTGCCTGCCCACAGGAAGTGATGAATGAATTCTTTGTTTTGCTTTGCTTGTGCACGCAACTTTCACTTTTCCTAACTGTCTTTATCTCAGCACATGAGTTTTCCCTTTTACCCTTCCAATTCTGCACCCCATCCCACTGGAATGCTGCATGAGTGAGCAGCTCTGTGAGGTTTCGATGCCAGCTTGGGTTAAACCATGAAATAAACTCTGCATAATAGTGTTTCTGGAATAACATCAGACACATCACGTCCAGAGATACTTACTTTTCTCCTGGGGGTATGAAAAGAAGTCTAATTTAGATTTAGAGATCTAACTTGTGCATGTTTCAAGTCATATGAGACAAATGTCACCCTTGCTTTCTTAATATTACAAAATCTAGAAGTTTGAATTAATGCCTGATGTGATACATTGAAGTTGATTCCAAAATAAAATTCAAAAATTCAGATGACAATTTTTTGCATCTGTTTTTTGTGAACAGTAAAAATAGCATATAATCTTTATGATAAGAGTATTTGTATTAGGTCTGGACAGTGTACCCTTTTGGTCTCATAGTCTAACATGTGCCAATTCTGCTCTAATCCTACTCTCTCAGAGCTCCATGGTAAGCACTGGATGTAAGAATTCCTCACACCAAAAAAATACAAATATACTTTAATACATGCAAGTGGTAGATCATACCCTCTTTGAAGTCAGTGCCAAAATTCTCATGCACTTCACTATGACTAAGATTTCACCAGAAAAGTGCATAGAATAATGTAGGCCCCTTTAAAAAGGGAACATTAAGAAAAAGGAAAATATTAACAAAGATGAATGCTAGGTCCACCATTAGGACTCATACAATACTGAGTTTTAATACCTTCTGAAATATAAGTGAAATAAATATCTTACTAGAAAAATAAATAAATAAATAAATAAATAAATAAATAAATAAATAAATAAATAGTGGTGCAATTTTACTGGAACTGCTGCCAACACACTGTCACCCCAGTGGACCCTGTCATCTCCAAAATGGAGCAAACCTGCAGCTAGAGGTTGCAGGAAGAAATGTGCAGGAGACCTGTGTCTCAGGGTGACTGAGGCTGTATTTCATGTGCATGCGTGTGTGTGTGTGTGTGTGTGCTTTCTTCTGATGCCACACCAAACTGCTTTATCTTCCCAGCAATCATTCTCTTCTAACGGAAAGGACAGCATAATCCATTTACCAGCAAATCTGACAAAAAAATTGTATCACCAAATTTTTAGAAACCCAGTCTAAAATTACAAACTTTAATTTCATTCTTTTTGCTCAATTTTAAATGAACTTATTAGAACACTGCATTACTCAGCACTATAACTGTTTAAAAAATTTGAGCTTTATAAAAATCTGTGTCTTAAGGAAAATACTATTTTTTTAGATAATTTATAATATAAACCATATAGTATTCACCTTGCAACTCAGGCAACACTTGCATGATGAGCACTGTTCACTAGTAACCAGTAATCTAAAATTAACCGTTTTACTATGGACTCAGAAAAAGGATAAAAGTCCACTTCTATGTGCCTATGTTTATAAAATACTACTGTGGCAATTATATATTTCATTAGCAATGTAAGCCCATGAAAAACATAGAAAAATTTAAATTAATTACCATATGAGAAAATAGATATACTTTTATATCTGTGTTTTCCATTACAAATAGAACACTCATTTTTTTTCCTAATACACAGAAAATGGCCTTTTATTTCTTTGCTTTTTATTTTTGTAGTTACATCAACTCTAAAAGGATATTTAAGGCAGTAACTATTTCAGTGTAATAGCACTGTGGGCGAGAGGAAAGACCATTTAAAAAATGGGAAAGAAAAATTAATGATAGTGTTTTTCCACTCATAAATATATTCTGAATTTCTTTACAGTCAGGCAGCACCTTAACCCCTACAGATGTGACACCTACAACTGCCACTGATGTCAGCAAGGATAGAAAGAATGTAAGGACAACAATGTAAAAACTACAAACATTTGCAAACAATTAATAATCAGCAGTATAAAAAAACACCTAGGAATGTAAAGCAAGAAGAAAATCAAAGAACATAATCTATACTGCATATCAAATGTGTCAGAAGCCCCAGAGTAAAAAAAGATGCATGTAATCATATGATTACAAGTTGTAGTGTAAATGTTGTCAAGAAAAGAAACTTACTTTACTTTAGCAGGCTTAATTTTTGCTCCTTGCAATTTTTACCACTGGGCTTTTGCTGGGCTTTGTTGGCTTGGGTATTTTTGTTTGGGTTTGGGGGGAAGGATGGGTTAGAGGGGATGTTTTTCTTCTTTCATTTGTTTTGGGTTTTTTAAGTTTTAAATGTGGATTTTTGGACCAGTGTAACGGTTCTCTTCTAGGAGGTCTGCAGCACATGACTTCACTGGTAGTTACCCTGCAGAACAATGAACTCTGCAGTGAAGTTATTCTTGGAGACGAGGCAACAGGATGCTCTCATGTAGGCAGTATGTAATTATACATTGTTATCTGGTGACAGCTGATCCAGCAGCCAGCACGCTGCAACACAAGTCAATATTGTTTCTCATACAGAGAGGATAAACCTCCCTGCAGAAGAGAAGTTATATCTAGCAAAAGTATTCAAAGGAATAATCAGTTTCTCCATTTGCAGGTGTAAAGAAGAGGTTTATGATCACAGTTGCATTATTATTCCCTCTAATATTATCCAGGATTATATTAATAGCTTCAGTATGTATCTCTGGCATGGAATGAACTTAAAGAAATACCTTTTTTTCTTTTTTGTCTTATACATACATATTACGTATATACAGCAATCCAGTGTGTTTCTATGAAATGCCAGCTTATCATCAGTGCTCTCCCAATCCCAGGCTACAAAGAAACTTATAGAGAGATAGAGATAGGAGTTGAATTACAATGATTTACACCTGACCTAATAAAGAGCTCTGTGAGGAAGCTATCACAGTACTTAAAGACATCTACCTCCAAATTAGTCATCCTGATTTCTTTTATAGTTACTGGTGAACACTTGCATGATGTCTCTCGTCTTAACCTGTAGCAGCCATCTGAAATACTTTAAAAGTGCCTGCTTCTGTCCATTAACCATATTCCATTAAGAATAACCATAAGTTTCTGAAGATAAATTCCACCTTTCCAGTGTAGCTACAGATAAGGTTAAGTGTATGGGAGGTTATTTATGCTATTGAAACTAGAGAAAAAAGGGGAAAAGTCAGGAAGATAGAAACATTCTTTGCAGTATGCAGAAATCTAAACATTCTTTTAGCCCATTAGCCTTTCTCTGTTTCCTTCATCATCACTAACCTTAGACTTGTTCTTGGAAAGGAGAAAGTGCTGCTACAGTCCCTCTGCCTTAGCACTGCACTGATTTCCTTCTTATGTGACAAAGCATTTAAATATCAGTTTTGGGTATACCACTGTGTAAATTCAGTACTTGGGTAAACGTTTGTACAAGGGTTCTCATAGGTGTAGCTAGGGGGGTGATTTTAGCAGAACTGGAATCATCCTATGTCCATTCTACCCATGATAAACCCATTATTTTTTCCCAGTGTGCACATCCAGTGCATATTATGTGAGCTGTTCAGACTACCAACACTGATTCATCTTCGTGCTACACAACTTCCTGACTACCGTGGAATGGGTTATATCACACATGTTTTCACAGGGAAAATAATTCTTATCTGATGTTGTAGTTGTCCTGAGGACTAGAACTGGCCTATGGGCCACAAATAACCCTTAGGTAGTCAGTTGGATGGCTTTGTTCCAATAACTGGGTGCTGCTAATGAGCACACAAAAAAACCCGCTAAATTAAGTATCATAACAAAATTATAAATTGTCTATAAAATCCATTTTCATGACCCTCTGGGCTCAATGAATGCAAAACATTTTATTTAAGGCTATGCTTGAGCAGCTACTGCAAAATGATTCCAAAATCTGGTTACCAGTAGAGGAAGATTTGCCTTCTGAGTGTGCATGTATAGAGGTAATTTTTTTTTGGTTTTGTCTAATTTTGTGAGATGTAATGCTATCTATCTTTGAAACCAGTGTATGGTCATGTTTCCTCCAAAATTTAGCACAAATCTTTGAGACAGACTGATATTTGGTTCAGCAGAATGGTACCTGTAGCAGTTGTAAGCTACATAAAATAATGGGAATAATAATTTTGGTAGTTATGTTTGCAATTTAGTCAAAGAAATGAAATTACCATATGCAATGGTCTGACCCTAGCTGGATGCCAGGCACCCACCAAAGCTGCTTTCTCAGTCCCCTCCACAACTGGACAGGGGAGAGAAAATAAAATCACGGCTCATATTGTTAGAGCTAGACAGAAACAAGGAAGGAGCTTCTTCCTATCGGAAAATCTTTTGTGGGATTGTAACATTTCTGATCAAATTATTAGCAAGGAATTCTCTCAGCTTTAAACAAAAACTACTTACATTTAAGTAAGAGAAATAAACATCAGCTGCTCCTTCTCCAGAGAGATCAACAGTCTCTCAGTACACAAGAAAGTACAAATACACACTCACCTCATTTAGCTCGAACCATTGTTGTGAACAGTTGTCACATCCCAACTCATTATATCAGTAGCTGAACTACAGTCTTCTCTAAGACTATGCAAGAATCAAAGAACTCCCACATATTTTTTTCCCTTTGCTTTTTGCATTCAGAACAGGGCCCTCAATCACATTCCTATTAAAGGAAATTGTGTATTTTGGTCCATTTTTTTACTTAAATTCAGAAAAACTTTTATACTACCCCAGATCCAATTTCTTCATCAGCCTGCATCCTTCAAATTAAATAGAAGCTCATATTATGAGGTTTAGGTTATACAATCTACCAGCCCCAAGCTGAGTTCAGACTGCACTTTTCTTCATTTTACTATTCCTTGTTAAACTGCTTAACTTTAAAAAAAGGTCTTCCACCCATGTTCTCTTCCCTTTGCTTCCTCTGCTTCACTGACACGCAGTTCTTCTCTTCAGTCCTTCCAGGTCCTAACTAATGCCCTGAGTAGACAGCAATGGGGAAGCTGCCTGAGCAATACCAGGGCTCATTCAACATGAGCTACTGGATCAGTATTTTGAAGAATCCCAGCACTATATGCTTGCCTATTGAAAATATTTTGCTTGGTATAAATGATTACACCTTCTTTTAAGTGCAAAATCTTATTTATTTTTATTTGTTCAGCAATAATCTTTGGGGAGGGGAAGGGTATTTTTCTTTGAATTGTGTATATAAATGTCTTGTCCCACTGTGGAACAGGAAAAATATTTCTTATCATGCTGTAGTTACTTATCAGAAGTAACATGAAAGAGAAAAAGAGAGAAAGAGAGAAAGAAGAAAGAGAGAAGAGAGGAAAGAGAGAAAGAGAGAAAGAGAGAAAGAGGAAAGAGAGAAGAAAAGAGAGAGAGAGAAGGGAGAGGAAAGAGAAAGAGAGAAAAGAGAAAGCAAATAGGTTTGTGAAGAATGCTGAAATTTGTTAGGCCCTTCAGATCTAAAGAACGATAAGCTTCAGGGAAAGCAAGATGTGCATATATTTCTTTTATTGGCTTCAAATGTGTTTTCTTTGAAGTATCTCTGTACTAAATAAAGATTCTGCTTCAAGAAATTTGTTTGGTCGTAGTGTCAAACACTGCCATTGATTTTGGAGAGAAGAGTAAGTCAATCCTTCAAAACTAGCCATAGTATTTTGGGACTGTAGCCGAGAATGTTGTTTGAAATTGAGAGTGTCCCAAATTTTATCAGGAGTTATTTGATCAGTACTGTATATGTACATTGATATTTTGACTTTGGCCAACCCTGTGACTGGCTTCAGCCATGCCTTTCTGCATAAGATGTGCTTTCCCTATCTGTACTACACCAGAACCTCTGTATTATACAAAAGTAATCTCAACTGCAATTTTTTTTCTTATGTGAAGCAAAGCTGTTAAAGATCTCTCCTCTGACAATATGGCTCTTCTTTCAGCTATATCCTTGTTTGCAGGAAGCAAAGAGAATGAAAAAGAGGCAGAAAATAGGAACAATGGACTGCAGTTGATGGGCAGCATCTTCATCAGTTCCCTCCAGCCAAGATAGCACAGAAGAATCACTATAGAGCCAATGTCTGCACGTCTCTCACTTCTGCTCTACTCCTCAATAGGAGTTTTGCACTTCTTTCTCAAGAGGTACCTGACCAGTGGTAGTTCAGCCATTCACCAAAGGTTTTGAACTGTTTCTTAGCTAAAGAAACAAAATTTTAAAAGTTAGAAAAAAACACAGTTCTTGTTCACTTACACCAATGCTTCCACTGCCAACAAAAGCATATCCTGAAATAATAAATAAAATAACAGTGTGCCGGCATTATTTTTTATCAAAATCATCAAAAAGTTTTGCATAAAAAATTAATTGGAAAATAATTCTTCTCTTCAATTTGACAGTTAAAATTAGGTCAATATAATTTCACAAATGAGAGATTTTAAAACTCACAATAGTTAAAACAATCTCTGATAAACTGCAGCTCACTAAACCAGTGCAAATGGTCATTTACTAAAGGAAAATATTACCATGAATTGCCATTCATTAAAGGAAATGCAAAGCCTTACTTAATATTCATTGAATCATTAAATAAATAGGTTACCTATATTAATAACATAAAAACCTCTGAAAAAGCTAGAATGAAAAACAGAAGTCATAGAATAGCAACACTCAGCCTAGGTATGATTCTCACAGGAAAAAAATACCTGAAAATAAGAATAATATAATACTATTGCTCTGTTCTCTATCAATGATACCCTAAATATGTCTTTTCCCCTATTTGTCTGCAGCTTATGTAACGAGAAGCAGTGTATTCAGGCTAGACAGAAGTATAAATGCAGAATCATGCACCCTAGCTATGTTTCTTTCTCAAACCCCTGTTTCTGAAAAATAGAATGAGGGGGAAAATATCTTAAATGGCTTATTTATTACACCTAACAATATATATATCCTAATATATATCGCTGAATATATAAGTGTCTTTGTGCTGAAATAGTGTCAGTGCCTTGGCGTGCTAATCCATCTAGGAGAGGAACGAATGGCTGCCCAGGTGCCAGCAGAGGGAGCATAGAGCATTGCTTTATGTGGGCTTCAAGCCTGCAAGGGGAGCTTTGTCCTTTCCTGTTCCTATTTTTTCCTCCAGTTAAATGTTTTTTAAACTTAATGATCGCACATTCCGTCCTAAAAGCACCTTTTTATACATTACATACAAATACAGCTGTGAGGTAACACGGGTGTCGGGTTGCTGTAGGGTAATTAACTTCTGGAACACCAAGGAATACACAGGTAGGGAATTTCACCGAGATGAGAGGTAAGATATCCCAGGGCATGGTGGCTAAATTGTGTAACAAGAATGTATCTTCAAATCAAGGGCACTTAGCAGCACAACACGTGCTAGGGCGCAGCCGCCACTGCACAGGGGGGAGACGCTGCTCTGCAAGGGGCATGTTTGTGCACATCTGCATGTCCAACACACCTGTACCCAACCAGCTACGGAAGGGGTGTGACCTGGGCGTCATGAGAGTTAATTAGCTAATGAGCCTTATCTTCCTGTCGTTACTCAGGTAAAATTTCCATGTGTCTGAAGCCAAGTAACTACAGAACTTCTGAGGATGAAACACGTGATGTCTGTGCTACTTGCGCAGCGGACAACATCAAGGCCTGTTCACCCCCTGGCTCCAGACGAGGAAAAATGTGTGGTAAGCCCTTCTACGCATTAGGAGATCCATACAAAGTACTCCCAAAGACTTAAGAACAGAGTCAATGCCTTTTCTTTTCCTCATGATTCTCATTACTGGATTCTCACAAAATTGGATGCCACTTTACCATGTCTTCAAAGGAACTCTTGTTAAAGCAAACAGCAGCACTCAGCATCTTGCAGGTTTTATTCCCAAGGAAAAAGGTCGTTGCAAAATATAGCAGACAGACACATCCCTTGGCTCCCTGACGCTCCCTAAAAGAGTCTGGAAGCATAAAGCCTCCAGAATGAGATTTTCATAAGTTGAAGCCTAAGGTTGTAGAGGATTTTCTCATGCACAGTTACAATTGCATATGTATAGCTGGCTTTTGTACATACAAATGGAGCCTGTACACTTTGTGCATGGCTCAAAGGAATCTAGACAGCTATACAAAAACACACGAGTCTCAGCTTTTGTTTTATGAGATGAATTAAGTGAAGGGGGAAAAAGAAGGTGATGGGAAAAAGATGAAATTCAGACCTCATCAAAGTCAAGGGTAGTTTTCCTATATACTTCAAAAGATTCAAAACTTCATCTGTTACATTTATGTCCTATTGAACACAGAGATATGCTCAGAAACAGGTTTCAACCTCAATTCATTTGGCAGCCCAACTTCTTCCTGGTTGAATGGTGGAAGCACTGACAAGAATCTCAAGAAAATTTTACTGTGATCTAAATCAGCAGTTCTCAATTTTTTCTGACTGTCTGGGCAAATACTTCCTTTTAAGAGCCGGTGAGAGCCTTCTACCCCAGCACTTACAACTCACATAGCCCAAGCTAGAGTGTTCATGGAGTTCTCCATTGGGCTGGCATGCAGACTAACACCACATTTCCCAGAAACCATGAATTTGCTATGTAATTCGTTCCCCGAGCTGCTCCTGCAGCTACTCCTGGGAGTAGGTTTAAAGCTGGACAAATTGAGTTTGCAGGCTGTATTTAGCCTATACCTTGCAGAATGGATGCTTTTCTTCCATGTTCACACTGTTTACACCGATATGATAGGGCCATTAACTGTCTTTCAACAGTGGCTTACATCTTTCTTTTGGGAAGAGGAGGGGCGGGGAAATGTGGGAAAAGTTCCCCTCCTGTTGTCAAATTTAACGTTGGTTTATGCAAGTCTAACATTGTTGACACTGCCGGACTTACGAATTGAGTAAAATCCTGGCCACACTAAACTTGAAAGCAAAACACCCTTTGACTTTCTTAGAGTCTAGATTTCACAAGAAGTGCTAAGGGAGTGTGACTGCAAGACTGAGGCAAAGGCAAAGTAAAAACAAGAGCAGTTTCTTCATTGCAACCCAGAGAAAATGCATGGTTCTCCAGGGCAATAAGGAAAGCAATAAAAATATAAATAAATATATGAATAAATTAAAAGGATGCCCTCTTTAGACAGCTACTAGTTCTTGGAACTTTTTTCTTGTATCTTGTCATCTACAGACACCTGCCCATCTGCACTTTCTTCACACTTGACTGCCCAGTTAAGCTTCTCCGTCAGCCTTGCTGTCACTCCTCTTTCAGCACATGAGGTCAGCTTTCCTGCCATCTTGATGACACGTTTTCATATGGCGGGATTCACAGCCTTAGCTCACAGATCTGTTTGTACATCGGAAGAAAAATATTTGTCATACTTGCTCATCATTAAAAATGAGCTTAGCTAAGTAGGAAAAGCCTGTCAGGAAAGTACTGACATTGAGTTTCTCTGCTAGCAGTGTTCCAAAACACTGGATTTTTTCTTCTGCCTACCCAAAGAGATGAGAAGAATTGAGAAGTGAAGGATTCAGCTCTTCTAGGGAATAAGCATACATATTCTGTAATGGCTTTTCAAGTGCTCTTCTTCCTGTAGGTCAGTGAATTGTAGAGATTTTGGTCTAAATTATTGTTTGGTTGTGGAATTCTATTCCTTTACTGATCTAGTGGTGGCTAAGCAATCATTTTGCACTGCTGGGAAAAGGCAATAGCAAACCTGTTAACTGGGTATTTTTATACTGCTCCCCAGCATGAGAGACACACCTCAAAGCCCCCAAGGTTCTAAAATGACATTCATTTTAACAGCAAAATATTGCTATGTTCACTGTGTGAGCAGACTTTAAGTTAGTTGGTATAAAGTGACATATGAGAATGTGCAATTCTTGGTCATAGTAAATGAAAGCAAGAAAACAGGTTTTTACAGCAAAAGTTTTCCCTCATGGGTTCCATTTGCAGGACATGGATAACCTCTGACTTCCATATGGTGCTGGATTCTCAGAGGATGAAAGTGAGCAATGGTAAATCACCCCAGATGAGTATCTCCTCCTCAATATAATAAGCAGTTTATGTATCCGGCTGCAAAAGTGTTCTAGGAAGTTGCCAAACAGGAAGGAGATCCTTGCCTGGAGTAATTTGCAAGCTAAAGGCTGGATCCTACCAAAGCATCTGGTCTGAGGTTTTGAACAGCTTTTACTCCCATAAGATTTCAAAAGATATTTAGGAGGGCCATGTCTTACAGCATGCTGTAAGGTTTGGCTAAAATTGCCTGTAAACTAGTCTCAAGCACTTAACAAGTCTGTGTTAACTTGGCCTTTAAACTACAGCAGAAACGTGCTGCCGATAGATGAACTGAAACTACACCCAAAAGGAGATGAAATTATACTAACAAACATACAGACATATCATATTGCAAGTGAAGGACAGTAACAATATTTTTAAAAAATGAAAAATATGCAAATCTTCCTTCCCATGGCCTGACCTATTAGTGCAATGCTGTTAAATGGATGGGTTAATGTCATGGAGTGAACCGTGCAGATCATAGACTTAAACCTGTTGCCATACATCTCCTTTCTCCTCCTTTTCTTTGACCATTTTTTTCAATTAAATACCCTCTGTCCACTCTTAAGCCAACAGTGATATTCTTTATACCTTGTTAATAGGTGTCACGATAAAGAAAAAAGAACCTATATCCTATGTTATGTGAGTAAGGAGAATTTAATGCTACTGCATATTAGCTAGCTCTTTCTTTTTTGCCTTGATTTTCACAACCCCCAAACCTCCACAAAAGTTTGATTTTTCTCTTTACTTCATCCTCCAGCTTTTCTGTCAGTTTTTTTAAGAGTTACGTTTCTGGCTAGAATACAATGTTTTAGTTACAGTGTATGGACATTGCAGAACATTGCAAAGAATATTTGACCCCTGCTTTTTATTTCCTAAGTGTATCATCAGTTCCAAGTACTAAATATATTGGCAGAATTGGTCACTGCTAAACAGCAATACAAAGTCTAATGGATCTGAATTTTAGTTAATTAGCATGCACTAACTACTTCACATGATGGCAGGAAATGACAGCTCCAAGGCTGAAATCAGATCCAGGCAGGTGGGCTCCTAAAGGGGGTTGGTGCAAACACAAATATTGGCCCGTGTGGATCCAGCTGCAGCAACAGAGCCTGAGGTTGAAGAGGCTTTAGGAGAAAAACCTGTAGTTGTATTTTAAAAATTAATGCATCCAACACGTTATTATGCACACACATCATATATGATGTATCACGCTGCCTGCATCAGATAGTTAAGGGCACTAAGCAAAGTACAGAGGTACAGATTTGCCTACGATGAGACACATCAGTAATTCTCAGGTTCAGGGCTTTTATTCCCTAAGTAAATCGATGAGTTAAGTCCATGGTATCTTTTTGAACTCCAGAATACAGAATTCCTATGAAAGAGAAGAATCAGAGTGAACAGCTTTTCCTTGCAAACCACGCAGATCACTTCCCTTGCTGTGTGGAAGACAAGGGATGAACTACCCCAGGCATTGGAGCAGATGCAGAAACCAGTGGAAATGAGGAGATAAAAAGTCAAAGCCCAAGGATTGGCTAATAGAGAAAGAAGTCTTGTAATTGCTAAATCACCCAAACTGCTTTGCCAAACTTTGACATGCTTGATTTCCTGTGCTTAAATAATTTTTAGGCTTAAAAAAAAAAAAAAAAAAAAAAAAAAAAAAAAAAAAGGGGGGGGGAAGGGAGGGGAAGTGTAGAAAAATAACCAGCTGTTCCTTGTATAGCGCAGGAAACATGTATGATTTATTACTCTAAGGTTATTTTTGAAGGGGCTGCCTGTGGCAGCCGGAGTGCCGGAGAAGTCACTGAGGCCTGTCCACTTGAAGGGCTCAAACTGCTTCCTGAACAGCCCTTCTTCACTCGTCACCTCCGACAGCTTCCATTGACAACGTGTGACTGGGGCCCCGGAGTGTTTTAGAGCCGCGGGGGGCCGGGGCGGACAATGGGGCTGTCAATTACCTTTTCCCCCGTTGTGAAAGAAGACGGCGAACAATGTACGGGCGGCGGGGGGCTGTGCCGCCGCTCCGAGCCCCCCGGCCCCGGCCCCCGGCCCCGGCCCCGGCCCCGGCCCCGGCCCCGCCCCGGCCCCGGCCCCGGCCCCGGCCCCGGCCCCGGCCCCGGCCCCGGCCCCGGCCCCGGCCCCGGCCCCGGCCCCGGCCCCGGCGGGACAAGGTGCCGGAGGTGCGGCCCGGCCAGCCCCGAGCTGCGGCGCTGAGTCGCCCCCGGAGCTGGGAGGGCAGGGGCTGCCCCACATCCCCAACCCCATTCCCATCCCGCACCCGGAGGGAACGCCCAGGCTGCGCTACCTAGATTGTGCCTTTAAAAACTTCCTGTGTGCCTTGATGGCTTGCTGAGAGGACTGTCCATCATACAGGCGCTTTGTCTGGCAGTCACTGCCATTTGAATTTGACTGACTGAGGAAGCCCGAGTTATTTGTAAAGAACAACAAGGCTTTTCATTCATAATTTCAGTGGGGGGACAGGGTGCTAATGACTGAGCTTGAATAACCAGGGAATGCGGTATTCAAGGCAGGAAGAAGCCCAACTGGCTGCCAAATGAGAGGAAGGGAGGGAAGGGGGATGTAGGTGAAAGTGCTTGTGTGAAAAGGCAAACAATGAAATCGGGATCACACGCATGTATACAAATACAAATCAGGTTCTCTAAAGGTGAGACAGGCAAAGGCAGAAGCAGGAAGGAGAGCGAAGGAAATTCCCGTTTCTATTTCTTTGACTTGACTTCAGAACCAGCTTCTGCAATGCTAAATCCGAGAGGGTCTCAGCAAAAGGCAGCTCTCTTCCCTCCTGCCGCCCTCTCACCACAGAGAAAATGTGTTCCCTCTCCCGGTCCTTTTTACTGCAGAAAAAATCCTTGGGTTTGAAGTTGGTCTGAATGAAGATTTTGCCTTTGCAGCTTAAGTTCCAGCTTCGACCAAACTTGAAAGTACTGCTACTTGCCCGGGCTATGGCCCAGCATCTACCATCTGTACATATAATTTTACATATTGACCGTCTAATTCAGACATATATTTACATATTTTCTCTAACCCTGCAAAGACTTTGAAGTCAAACTTTACCTGATACAAAAGCTATTCAACTAAATAAAGTTTGTTACCTTTATTTCTATAGTCTACATTGGGATTTTGAATAAGGTGTTAACAGAAATTTCCTTAGCTAAAATGGATTTTATAGAGCCATAATTTGTGTCCCTGCGGAGAAAACAAATCCACAGAGCTAAGAAAGAAAATGGAAATTGAACAGCACATACTTTGGAAAACACAACTGCTTTGACACAACATAAACCATCAGGACTGGATATAATTTATGCCAATTTGAATTGCGTTGTGAGCAAGCAACAATAAGAAAACTTAAAATATGTTAAACTGTTTAAACACTTAACCTCAAGAATGAAGGAAGTTTTCCAGTGGGCTTATTTTGCAAGCTTGTTCTGTCAGATGCAGTGGATTTATTGTCTATGTTTGTAACGCAATTTCCAATCTTCCATTAACTTTCATTAATTAGAACACCATCCTAGGAGCTGCTCTGGACAGCTGGGTTTCCTCCCTGACCTGGAGCACATTAAGACTTTCACTTAGGCTCCAGAAGGAGTCATGGGCTTATTTAGGAGGAACAGCTCCAAGATTCTGCTTCTCTGTTAATTTCTGCCTTTGTATCTATGGGACTTTTGAAAGTAATAGACCTACTTAAAATACAGGAAAAGGTGATTACAAAACCACAAATTAGATAGGGCTAACTACACCAGATGCAGAGATGGAAGTTTAGAGGAACTCTTTAATCAAGGGGTGGGAGGGGATGCTCCTGCACAGATAACCTTGTTTATATAATCAAACATTATGTCCTCTTCCCTCTCAAAGTAAGATAATTGTCTAACAGTTCATACTTTTTTAAGGTGTTCTGATTCTGTCAGACACAGATTCTGAAATTTTGATTGTACAGAAAGACTCTGGAGATCAGAAGGAAATTAACACCTTAGGCCTACACGGGAAGCAGTACATACACAACACAGAGACTGGACTGGGACCTGAGAGTCCTAGTTCTTTCTTTTGAGATAAGTTACTTTCTTTCTTCCCTGTTTTTTCTCACTTCTAAAATAGGCCTCTCCTGAAAACTGGTTTGAGATCTGTGGAGAAAACTGTGATAGAACATCCAGCATTTTAATTATCGTCATTGATATTGCTATTATAATCAGGAAAAAAAGACCGTATAGATCTGACAGCCGGATCAGGCTAATTCACATTTTTTTTAATTGATTGATGTAACAATAAACAGTATTTTATTTTGATTGTTATAGGGAACAAGTTCAGACAAGTTATATGGAAACACCAACTTTTATTTTCCTTTTTGTGCAAAATTCATTAGTCTCCAGGAAATTATTCAGTCCTGCATACATGACCTGTGCTTTCAGGAAGTGATTGTAAGCTTGTATGCTTGTAATCAGATGAACAGAAGTCTTTCACAACTGAGAAAAATAAAAATAATCTCAGTAAATAGGATAAACATGATACTTTTCTTTTTAACGCTTGCTCAATCTGCTTCCTTTTCTTTGCAGCAAAATCTGTAAGTCTGAATTGTATATATGCCTTGACTGGCTTTCAAGATTTATGTTACCAATTGCTAATCTCTAGGAGTATTTTTTGAACTCCAGCCTCCAATGCAGAAAAATCTTATGTTCTGGGAGCAGAGTGGCCATAACAGCATGAAGGTCCATGCAGGCTATCTTGCACTTCTGAGAAGTGCAGGCTTCTTCCAGCTCCACTGCTCACAGCACCCAAGATATTCATTTACCTTTCTACTACATTACAGTTTAGAGCTAGTTCAGGTATCTCTACATCAGTGGTTTTCTAACTGTATCTGCAAATTCCTATGGACCACTTCTAAATGGGAGGTCTTGTAATTAACATTTTTCTAAAAAAGTCTGTGCTTCCCTTATGGCTTTTTTCTATTATAAAGCATAGATAAAGTCTACAGACTGACGAAATTTGAAAACTACTTCTGCAAACCACAGTAGAGATGTGATAAGTCTCTTCATAAAACCTCATTTCAAATTTTCCATAACTTCTAATATTGACCTCTTCCTTTTCTTCTGAGTCACTTTAATCCCAGGTCAACACATAAATGTTTGCATCCTGCTACAAAATATTTTGGGAATTCCCAAACTAGTGCTTATTAACATTTTCATAGGCAATCAGTTGATTTTGCAAAAAATTCTAGTATAGTCAAGCCCAGTGTTATCTAACCTCTAACTGAATGAATCTAGAAAATGCAGTGTTTCAAAGACTAACAGACAAGGCCTGACTGTGCTGTCATTCTCATGATTACTTCTACCAAAGAAATTGAAAATATTAGGAGGAATACCCTACCAAACACAAATACACCATATACACCATAAAAAGTCTGCTATAATACCAGTTTAGCAAATAAACTTCACTTAGTCCCAATCCATGCCAAATTGTCCCTCTTATGAACATTTGGTCTCAAGGTATTTGAGAAGGGAGAATTAATTATAAAATGCATTGTATAAGCTAGAAAGGTTTATAAAGTTGAATTCAAAGAAACCAATGCTGATTTAATCAAGGACACTAATATAATCAAATAACACTGAATAGCACATCAGAAAGCATACTAGCTTTATTAGAGAAATTTACATGCAAAAGCTTCACATTATATTACAAGTACTAAATGTATGTATCCTTAACTATAATTGCAGAAAGACCAGGAAAGGGATTTGTTTTTTCTTTAAGTTTACATAAGTATTTTTGGTATAAGTATATATGTATAATATACATAAGTATATTCAACAAGAAAACATCCTTATGGCAACTATCCCTCTATATACTGGGGTAATCACGAGGTGGGATAAAGTTACACAGGATCTGGCCTTCATCACCTTTAAGGAAGGTGTTTATCATGAGCTGGATCTGAAAATAGTAGTTTAATCAGAGAAGATCTGGACATCACTACAAGCAGGAGACTAAATCTCTGAGCAGCTGCAGAGCTTGTGCATTCCCAACCAGAGTGGCAGGTATAAGTCCTTTCACCTGTAACAGCACTGATCCTTGTCCCACCAGACTGTGCTCCAAAAATGTAATGTCCATTTTCCTCCACTTCTCAGGGAAGAGAATTCCAGGATTTCCTTCAGGTAAACTACCACAAAAATTGCAAAAGCAAAACTAACAGTACTGAGTCAAGGACCTAATTTTCTTCATCAATATATCCAGCTGTTCACAGTGCACTGTGCTTGACTTCTCTGTTTCTCTCTACAATTTATCTAAGTTGCATTATCTGCCCTGAAAAACTCAATGAAATGTCAGCAGGCAAAAAAAGCTTTATACTTTTTAAAAGCTCTATAATTCCTTTATGTACTTTAGCTTACTCAGGGTCACAAACTCAGAAGATAATCAATTAAAGATTTAAGTTTTGGTGGAACTTCTGGGCATTAAAAGCAATGTGCAGCCAAACTTTGTCCTTTTAGGATGTGCAAAATCAATATTCCCATATTGTTGCATTAACTCAGGAGATAATGCATGAAATGTTCTCAAAGTCAGCAAAGTATTGTACATTCTCTTGCAGGAAGAATTCCTTATGAATTAACTTCCCTCCCTGTTCAAAGTAAAAGGGGAAACCACTTGATTTCAGGTCCTGGTCTGAAAATTGAATCAAGTAAAAACTTGGGATAATTTCAGGATGAAGCAGAAAAGTTTCAGCTATTTCAGATGGGTGTCTGTCATGTCATATACTTTTCAAATGTATGTGCCCCATTTTTCACCTGAAGCCACCAGAATGACTTTAAAAACAAGGTCTGCTTGGGCAAAAGGCAAAAAAAAAAAAAAAAAAAAAAAAAAAAAAAAAAAAAAAAAAAGAAGAAAAAATAAATCATGCAGTGGTTAGCGCAAACCACTAGGGGAAACATAATCACATGCATTAACCACTCTTCACAAGAAATGTGAGTGATACATGTAATCCTCCAAAAACTGGTTCCAAGGTACCATCAGATTAAAAATCTGAAAAATCAGTGTCGACGTTCCAACATGAACACACACAAGCACACGCACAAAAAAGAGCACACAAATTTCTGCACTATTTATTGTTTACCTTTGTGCCAGTTAGCACACAAATCTTTGCAAGTTTAAGGCTTCTCTTTCAAACTCATTACTAGCAGGATGCTGTATTATTGGGGGGGGGTTTGCTGGCTTTATTTTAGGCCTTTTTTAAAAACTTTTTAAAACTTTTTTTGAGCTGTAACACACTGATGCTTCACCATTTTGCACACATGACTGGCTCTGTGAATAAAAATAGCTTCACTGTTTTCAGATCTGTCTTTGAAACAACTCTCCATGTTAAGTGCATACACCTGTAGTTGAAAACTGGTGTGGGAATTGATGACTGCACTAGTGACCGACGGATTTTAAAATGGTGCTATGAACTTTCCAGTTTAAAACAGTATTTATGTACTCAGTATAAAAAACGATAAATAATTTAACAGCCCTTTTCCATGTGTATAGGTTTGCAGAAAAATTCTTAACCTATTTTTGACTTTGCATGTGGGAGGAAGTGATTTTTGTCTTTTTACAGCAAGAAGAATATTGTGTTTTCTGTTTCCCGGATATTTTAACCCATACTTGTCTCTCACAGCCGAACCCTGTGGATTGCCTTGCTGACACAGAGCGCGCAGCCTACACACAGGGCATATCTCTGAGGATGCTCTCGTCGGTGCCCGGCGCATCCTCATGGAGACTCCGTGCCGCTGGGTGCCCCCTCCCGGGGGGAAGCTCAGGGCAGGCCCGCGGCTCCCTCCGGCGCTGCCCGGCGCCGGGGCCGCTGCCCCCGCGGAGCCGCCCTGACCCGCCGCCCCCCGCCCCGGCGCCGCGCTCCCTCTGGCGGGGAGAGCGGCCGCGCCGCCGCCGCTCCCCGGAGCCCCGAGGGTAGCCCAGCCCCACCGGGCTGCGGCTCCAGCCAAGGGGCAGCCCCCGCCCCGGCGGGAGAGCTCTCCGTCTGCAGGGCCGGGGTCGAACAGGGCGGGGAGGGGAGGGGACGGCCGGCCGGGCTGCAGCAGTTCTGTGTCGGTTCGCGAGCGAGGGAACCCGCTTGAAAAGAAAGGAGAGCCTCGTTTAACTCCGGCTGCCCTTACTGTCATTCAAGTATGGAAAATAGTTTGCAGGTTCAGAATATTACGGTGGAAGAACGGATACTTGCGTAAAAAAACACGAAAACCCGAAGGCCTTGCATGTAGAGGCGCAGCCCTCCTTATTTACACGTTTCTATGGGGAATGACCACCCCCTCCACAGAGCGGTGACCGGCAGGTGTAGGGGAGGAAGTGCCTGCGAAATCGCCTCAAGTAGTGGAGGGCTGGCTGGGGCTTTGCACCGAGGGTTGTCCATGTGAATAGCGCAGCGATTACCGCCTTACACATGGAGAGTATTTTAAGCAGTGTCACACGTGAACATTCGTGCTCGGTGCATGCCTGCCTGGGGACAGGGGTGCGCCTACAGATACGTGTGGGCGCAAGATGCCCGCGTCGAACCGGCCACAGTGGCCCCGTCAGTGTTCCCATCTAGTACCAAAGGGACCGAGCTGTGACCGTGTCAGGAAACGCCCAGAAGACAAACAGTCACGTTCGGGAGCTGCTCGCAGACCGTATCCCCCGCACGAATGGCAACGGACTAAAATAAAGTTGGGTGTCGGGGAGGTTTGCAGGGTTCTGGTTTATTTTTTAACTTATTAGAAAAAAACCCGCAGTCTCAGGCCCCCCGGCACATGCGAGGGGACCCCGCTGGTGGCAGGGACGCGGCGCACCCCGCGGCCAGACGCCCGAGGCGCCGGGACCTGCCGCCCGCTCCGCCCCGTTCCGCGCCCCGCGGGCCCCGCTCCGCGCTCCGCCCGGGCACGGGGGCGCCCTCCGCGCCGCCTAATCGCATTAATCCGCGGGACAATGCCCCAAGTAATCACCCTTCCTGCTCCCTGCGCGGCCGGCGACCGGCGGCTGGAAAGGGCGAAGCGGGGGAGGGGAGGGCAGAAAGTGTAAATTTTTATTCCACTCGGCTAAGAAAAATGGGTGGGAGGCAATGGGGAGCACTTGGATACAGGTCTCCCGAACGCCCGCAGCGGCGGGGAGAGCGCGCCTTCCTCCCCGAGAGAAGCGAGTTCCCCTCGGTGTCCCTGCAAACCTATCGCCGCCTGCCTCTGAGTAAACACACGAGCACAAAAGCAACCCCGAGCGCCGTGAGACCGCGCACGGAGCAGCTCCCGTGAGCACAGTCTGCGGCGAGGCCCCGGGAGCGCGGCTGCCTCTCGTCCCGCGCAGCGCAGGGAGCGCCGTGGACGGCCGGGCCGGGCGGGCCGGGCCGGGGCCGGGCCGGGCCGGGCCGGGCCGGGGCGGGGCCGGGCGGGACGGCCGGGTTGGCTTGGCGGCGGCAGCGCTGCCCTTTTGAATGCCTCCCGCAGCTCAGAGTGCTGGCAGGGCGCTGGGAGCGCCAGTGAATGTAGCCCCGCAGAGCCAATGAGCTGGGACCGGATGCGATATATCCTCTGGGACAACAACTGCTCTGTTCCTCCTCAGATCCACATGACGCCATTTACTGCTGCTTTTGCAGAGAGATCACCCTACCTCCTCCGGAAAGAAAAAGAGAGAGAGAGGGAGAGAGCGAGAGAGCAGAAAAACGCCGAGCCCCTACAGCTCAGATCTCAAATCTTCCTCCTTCTCCTCCTCCTCCAAACACACAACAACCACCACCACAAATCCGCTGCGCTCCCAAAACACCCCCCCGATTGCAAACCACAGAACTGCCTGCAACACACACACGCTCGCAGAGGGAGCGAGAAAGCTAGGAGGGAGAGAGGGGAGAGGAGCCTGCAGCAAGCAGCTTCTCAGCAGAACGGCTACATTGCACAAGCTGCTTTTTTTGGAGGAGCTCAGTGGAAGAAAGCTCTGGGATTTTATTTTAGATCCACTTTATTTTGTTTTCTTTGGCTTTTTCCTTTCCTCTTGATCAATTTGCAACAGCAACAAAAAAAGTGACTTGGTATTGGCGATTCGGCCTCCTGTTCATTGAGGGAAAAAAAAAAGGAAAGTGTGCGTAAGACTGAGTGATCTCTTTTAGGAGCAAAGAAAACCCACCCCGATCCGGAGAGGCGTTTTGATTATTATTATAGTATATGCACGCACACACGTTTTTATAATCGATCTGGGGAGAGGCACCTAACTTTGCTCTGGAGGTTTTTTGTTTTTTTTTTTTTTTTTTTTTTACATGTGATCATTTTTACTCTAATTTGCAACTTGGACTAAAGCACAGTTTGGAAAAGAATTTTTTTTTTTGCTTTAGGGCTGGATTTATTTGCAAACCGCAGGAAGAAGAAAATACAAGAGAGAGGGGTTTGGTGCAGCGCCGCGATCACGGTGAGAGCCTTTTCGTTCTTTGCAAAACAAGCTTTTCAGTAACCTACTCCTCCCCCTCCCCTTGGTTGCTCCAAGAAAACTCGTGGAAATGTTTGAGGCCGATCCCTTTTCCATTCGTACAGGTTCTCCCTCTCCCCCCCTTCCCTTCTCCTTCCTTTCTCAGAGAGGAGCTGGAGGTGGGATTTCGGAGCGGTTTCTCTCCAGGGAGGGGTGGGGGGAGCTCCGTGGGGTGTGCGGGCTGCGCCGTGTTTGTGCCCCGCCGGGGTGCCCCGGGGGTGCGGCAGGCTGCGCGGGGGGCGGAGGGCTGCGCGGGCGCTCCGCAGTGCCTGCGGGGGCTGCCAGTGGGGCCGGGGGTGCGCTTGAAGGAGCCACAGTTCCCGGGTGTTCTCGCTGCTGCTGCGCGGAGCCGGGCACGGGAGGTCCTGCGCACCCCTGCCTCGCTGGGCACGCGTGGGTTTCCGACAAGCCCCGGGGAGGTGAAGGGAGAGCGCAGCGGGGCTGTTTGTCCCCCGGTCTTGGGGGAGAAGGGGCAACCCGCCTTTCAGTGCGTGATTTACGCTTGTCTGTAGTTGCGTCAGGAGATCCGTGCGATTCGGAAGTGAGTGCATGTCTGGTACAAATGTATATGTGTATGTGTGAACGCTTAGATATTTCTGCTGTGATAAAATTAATTTTATCTGGAAGACGACAAAAGTCCTTCCCTAGGTTCTTTGCAGAGGGCATGTGTGGAGGGGAAGGAAAAGTCATAATTTTTACTTCTTTTTTTTTTTTTTTTTTTAATTTATTTTTGTGGGCTTACTTCGTGATAATCCCCTTCCCCCATGAAGGAAAAAAAAAAGGAAAAGAAAAAAAAATTTTGTGGTCTTACTTCGTGACAACCCCCTTCGCCCATAATAATAAATTAAAAAAAAAAAAAAAAAAAAAAAAAAAAAAAAAAAGCTGCTGGTGTTTCCAGCAAGCTATTTGTGTGTCACTTTGCCCCACCCCGATGGTAAAGTCCCTTTTGCCCTAATCCATAGTCTGATCACACACTCGGCCCTTAATGGGGGTTTCAAAGCACTTTGAAAGAAGAGGAGGTGGTTGGTGTGTGTGCGGTGGGAATGGGGGTGGGGGTGCCTTGCACAGGCTCCGGCCACAAAACATAAATTCACGGGCAGAGGACTTCTCTCCCTTAGGCTTCGCCCTTCCCCGGCCAGCGGAACACGGTTTTTTTCCACAGCACGCAAGAAGCCCCTCGCGTTTTAAACCTCCCCGAAAGTGCCAAACGCGAAACCAGTCCCCCTCGCTCACCCTTTTGCCAAGACCAGCTAAGAAAGGTTAGCACTCCTGGCACTTGAGCACGGTGAGAGTGGACTTTGGCTCTTAGAAGTGGGGAATCGTGTTATCATACACATGCACACACTAAAGGGCAAATCTGCTTCTCTTGCTCTTGGCGGATGCAAAGGGGAGAAGTACTAGGTCAGAGGAGGCAGAGATGTGCCCTCCCGTAAGGATTTTCAGGCAAATGTATGTTTGCAAATAAATGTGCTGGTTCCTTGCGTCCTGTCCTGTTAGCGGATCTATCAAGGGTAGAAAAAACGGGGAGCACCCGGCTCGGCCTGATGCCCCACTAGAAATGCCTCCTGCGTCCCTCCGGGCTGGGGCGGAGCGGGGCGGGCTGAAGGTCAGGCAGTTTGCAGAATATGCGTAAAATAAGAGAAGCTTTTCCAGCGGCTGGCTTTGTGAAGTTGAATGGGTGCTTAGGGCAAGGCGAGAGGGGGTAATCTGCCTTTTGCCCAGCTGTCCCGGAGGTGTTGTCTGAACCGTCTGCAGGACTCCTGGCACTTCCCGGGAGGGGAAGCTACTTTAGCATCTCCTGGGGGAGGGCAGGGGCAAGAGTTAAAAGGAAGCATGGGTTTGACTTTCTGATAAGGCGGGTGAAGCAACCCCCTCCCACCTCCGAGCACAGAGGATGTCTCCTGGTTATCTCCAGGTTGTCTGCACTCTCCGGCGGGCGAGGGGCTGTCGCCTCCCACCTGCTGCGCGCCCCCCCGCCCGAGATGGAGCTGGAGGCGGGGAGGGAAGTGGAGAGCGGAGGCTGCTTTTCCAGCTCCCACCTTGGCGTCTGAGGGGGGCTCCGCCACCGATCCCGGGGTCGTCTGAAGCGCCTTCAGGTCAGGGTCAGCTTTGCTTTTGCAGTGGGTTGTCATTTCTGGAGAAGCAGGGGCTGATCCGGCGTACCAGCCCTCTGTGCTGACTGGGGCTAATTGAAACCTGGACCTGGTGGAGAGATAGGACTGCCAGTTTCTATCAAGAACGGGGAAAGCATTTTATTTTCTATTATTTTTATGTCAGATAGTTTCAGAGGAGATGAACGTCTACTTAGGCTGTTGGTTGAAACGTTTGGTATGGTTTTAATTTGGGGGGGAAAAAAAGCATAAGCGGTGCTTCAAACCAAGTTTGCCAGACTTTTTTTTTTTTTGGGGGGGGTAGGCGGGGGGGGCAGGGAATGAACACCATAACATACATCCTATGTCCAAAACCAGGATTTGGCAATATTTAAAATAAGTGGTCACTCTTAAAAGTTATAGAGTTGTCTATATGTATTTATCTTTTATTTTTTTTTATTTTATTTTAAGTAAAAACACCTGAAGGAGGAGAGACAGGAGTTAAAAGGTTAAATTGTTCACATTGATGTTAGAATAAAGTCAGTGTCTTGAGATACTCTTTGTTAAACTGCTTGGCTATATTTTATTATACTGCAGTACAGTATTATTGTTGGTAACTGATGTGTACAGAGTAACACTATGGTGCTCTTTCTAGGTATAATTGAAGACATTGTGTGGTCCTTGTAAGAAGTTTGCTTCCTGCTTGGGTTTTAATTGTAGAATATTGTTCTGGATTTTTGTATAGGTAATTGGATTTTGGAGCCACTTTAAGATATTATAAAGGCAAAACAAATATTAACTAATTTAGAGGGCAGTACTTGAAACTTGTGCATATTTAAGTGTGAAAGTTATTTACAAGTTCTCATCTTCTGTGTCTTTTATTGGGTTTTCATTTAAATTCTAAAGTCTGCATTTCTACTTTGTAGTTAACGATCCTTTCAAGTAGCATTCACAATCAAGTAGACTTCTTGGATGCTGGCATTATTTGATTATGTTATGCATGCCTCTATCCCACAAGCCAGTCTTGATAATATTTACAATTTGAAATGTAGTCTATGGAATTTTTTACACATTAAAAAAAAACCCAAACCACCAAACAACTGTGGTAGCATTGCTTTTGTTGTATTGAGCCTTAAAATAACAATCACAGTGGTGTGCACCAGTATGACACACACTAAAATACTGGAGAGAGATATTTTTACTTGTGCTGTTGAAGTTTTTGGTAGCACTAACTCATTTAATGTCTAACCTCAAACATTTTATTGCTATTTAGTGTTTTTCTTGGGACCATTGGTATTAAACTAAAATTTCCTATTTACATCATGTAAAGTTTAATGTGTAAAGAGACTAGCCTACCAAAATACTATCCAGTTTTAAACAAAATTGGAGAATTATATGTCTGTCATCAGCAGGTCACATTACACTTGCTAAATACTTGCAGGATAAGTTTTTGGTTTTTTTTTTGTTGGTTTTGTTTTTTTGTTTTTTTTTTTAGTATAAGGTTTTCAGTAGCCTGATGTGAAAAAAAGTGTCATTTCAAGTGGCTGAAATGTAATCACTTTAAAAGCCATGGTCTGACCAGAAGATGGCCTGGGAAGCCTCAGTTAGCAGGAGTGATACCTGGACTTTCCAGAGCCATGAGTTAAGCTGCATGGTCCTAGGAAAAAATCCCCTTAAGCTCTCCATAGCAGTAGGCAGAACAGTCCAAGGGAAGTGCACTCAGCTGACTGGTGCCTGTGCTTGTCCCAGATATAACTCCTTTTTTTTAATGGCTGATGCATTACTCGGGGGTCTGCAGTGCTGTGGGGTCCTTCAGGCTTGAAAGGCTCCTGGAGAGAGCATGAGATGTGTTGCAATAGTGAATCCTCTCTTTGTTGCTCCAGGATTTCAGATGTGTTCTAAGCCTGGCGGGGTGATCAAGCTTCCGGACACTGATGGAGACTCCGCACGGCAGTGGGTCGCAGCCCTTACTACAGGCTCGGCGTGACAGTGGGAGACCGCACGGGGAGCCCGACCTGCGGGATGTCCTGATGCAGCAGGTGCACGTCTTGTCATTGGACCAGATCAGAGCCATCCGAAACACGAATGAATACACAGAGGGACCTACAGTGGCTCCACGGCCGGGGTCAAGTCTTCTCCTCGGGTAACAACCCAACCCAAAAATGAAAGGCCTCATGGCTTGCCTGAGCATCGTCATTTTAGCCGGCTCCAACACACACAAACACACGCATCTCCTCGAGCACCTCTGTCCCGGTCCATCAGCACGGTCAGCACAGGTTCACGGAGCAGTGCGAGGACAAGTACGAGCAGTAATTCATCAGAACAAAGACTTCTCGGATCATCTTTGGGGCCAGTTGCTGACGGGATAGTCCGAATGCAGCCCAAGTCTGAGCTCAAGTCGAGTGAGCTGAAGCCACTGAGCAAAGACGACTTGGGAGCACACAGCTACAGGTGTGAGGACTGTGGAAAGTGTAAGTGTAAGGAGTGCACTTATCCAAGGACCCTCCCTTCCTGTTGGATCTGTGACAAGCAGTGTCTTTGCTCAGCCCAGAACGTGGTTGATTACGGGACTTGCGTTTGCTGTGTGAAGGGCCTCTTCTATCACTGCTCTAATGATGACGAGGACAACTGTGCTGACAACCCCTGCTCCTGCAGTCAGTCACATTGCTGCACTAGGTGGTCCGCCATGGGTGTAGTGTCCCTCTTCCTGCCTTGCTTGTGGTGTTACCTACCGGCCAAGGGTTGCCTTAAGTTGTGCCAGGGCTGTTACGACCGGGTAAATCGGCCTGGGTGCCGCTGTAAACACTCCAACACTGTTTGCTGCAAAGTTCCCAGTGTACCCCCCAGGAACTTTGAAAAGCCAACATAGCATCACTAGCCAGAAATACTAAAGTAACAAGGATTATTATTTTAACGTACATATGCAACCAACTAAGCAGCTATGGTCTTGGCACTGTAGTAGAAGGGTTGGGGATGTACTTTGCTGTTTGCAGTGAAATGCTTTTCTGTGTGTGTGCCATCTTAACTGATACGCTTGTTAGAGTCCGGCTAGTGGCATACAGGGGAAAAAAAAGGGATGCAGTACATTGTGACCCACATATTGCATAAGCTAAAGCAACACAGACACTCCTAGGCAACTCAATTGTTTGTGAATAGTACTTGCAAAATTTGTAAATTAGCAAACAACTCCTTTTTTTTCATTGTTTTCTGCCAGAGATAATGTGCTATATTTTTGTATATACAATAATATTTTCAACTGTGAAAAGTAAGTGCTGTCATAAGACATGGCACAGTCACAAAATATTATACTAATATGTTGTACATTCGGAAGAATGTGAATCAATCAGTATGTTTTTAGATTGTATTTTGTCTTACGGAAACCTTCTATTGCAAGACTTTGATTTCCCTTTGGACTTCATGTATATTGTACAGTTACAGTAAAATTCAGCCTTTATTTTCTAATTTTTTCAACATATTGTTTAGTGTAAAGAATATTTATTTGAAGTTTTATTATTTTATAAAAAGAAATATTTATTTTGAGAGGCATCTTACAAATGTCACCCTTTTTATGAGGACGTCATAGTTGCTGCAAATAAGGGGTGAACGATGCATATGTTCACTATAAAATAGAAAATATATTAACGTTTGAAATTAAACTGGGCTGCTTGTCATTTTTTCCCCCATTTATTGTTCTGAGTTGGGAGAATTGATACTTCTAATTGCAAACTTCACAGTGCTGTAGTGACAGTGAGCCTAATATGAAACCAGAAAGAGATTTTTTAAGTGTATTCTTTTGTTCTTGTTTACTTATTCACCCGGAAACAATGCAGGGTTTTGCTGCATTGGATTTGAAGGATTTGCTCCCTTCCTTTGCACAAATGTCCCATATACTGTTCCTATAACAGAAAAGGAAAATGAACATAGGAAAAAGCATTAATCCATTCCAGACTAGGACTAATAGGCACTGAAAGCTTGACCTATTCTATAAGTGATGAGCTTTTGTGCTTCAAATAGGAAATAAGTAATCATTCACAAAAAATGTTAGGCTTGCATGGCTTCACTCAGTGAGAGAGAGGAGGGAAAAAAATGTAATTAATATGGTCAATGCAAAAAGCTTGCAGGATTATTTGTTAAAGTTAGAAGACTATGCCACAGGGAATGATAGATCTGAATGCAGTCCAGCCTTATGTCAAACATTTGCCTCACTTGTAAGAGGAAAGTTGCTTGATTTGTCATTTGTGTCAGTTACCTTCCACTGAGGTCAAAATCCTTTCCCTGCCAAGTTTCCCACCGGAAGCCTAGAGAATGATTTACCTTTCTTTATTAACAAACTATCATTTCCTGTTCTGAGCATGTCTCTCCAAGTTTAGAGGACTTAATGTTCAATTTTATTTATAAATTTCTTAAGCTGGCATTTAAGAATAGCTGTACGTATTTTTAAGCTGACACTTAAAAATATCTCCCAGCCTTTTCTGAACCCCCTCCAAGAAAAACAAGTTATTACTAATAAATTAAGAACTCACTAAAAGTTGAAAACCAG
The DNA here is from genome assembly GCA_032173965.1 of Sitta carolinensis. Classification (NCBI taxonomy): domain Eukaryota; kingdom Metazoa; phylum Chordata; class Aves; order Passeriformes; family Sittidae; genus Sitta; species Sitta carolinensis. Next base: position 33,402,066 of record CM063283.1, read on the forward strand.
AGCATTGACTAGATGTTCAGTCTTTGTGGCCCTTAATTTTCATCTCACATCTGGTGTTTGGATGACTTTACATAAGTCTGTAGTACTCAAAAATCTTACACTGTGTATTTGTGCATATTGGTTATCAATCATCAGGTGAAATTAAAAAACGCTTGTTCTTTTTTTTTTTTTTTTTTTTTTTCTTACCTCTCTGGTGAAAAATGTAAGCTGGTTTTCTCTCCTCTCTGCACCAGCTGGCTGGATACTTTGGTGTACAAAGACGAACAGTATATATTTAGCTTTCTGAGTGGAATTTGCCAGAAAGAAGGTAGCTTATGTTACATGAGTAATTTGTCTATATTTAATGCACATCAGTATACTGTGACTGAGTAGTGGAGTGTTTATGTGAGATTGTGCTTGGTTGCTGATAAACAGAGATTTTTATTATTTAATTATGGAGATTCTTAGCAATTTCGTTCTTGAAGGGGTTGATAACCATCAGGTGTTTCATTCACTGAATGTAGTTCTTGAACTAGGTTAGGTGCTTATGCTTAAACTGTCTTGGGCTAGTCTTGCTGATGAAAACAAACATTAGGGGAATCTTTGATGTTTAGGCTATATGCTGAAAACTCCAAATCCCACCAATTTCAGTAGACAGAAAATCCAGTGTTTTCACTGGATTGATGAACTTGACAAAACTGAAGGCAAGCCCTGTCTTTTCAGTGATTTATGTTTCAGTTGAAGATAACTTTACAGAGAGCTGGAGGTGAAACTGGAAAACTGGGATGGCTGAGCAGCACAGCAGCCAAAGAGAGTGCAGCTCAAAAGTCCTACTAGCTCAAATCCAATACTAAAATTGTGGATGTGTTTTCTTTTTGCAGTATAGTAAGTTCTCTGTCTGCCTAGTTAGGTTCTCAGGGAAAAGGAAACCATCTTCTTGTTGACAGTGAAATTCGAAGCTAGTTTAAACACTGAGCAATGGTTGTCACCTCTTCCACTTGGCTCTTAATGAGGATAAAATAGTGGATCCCTCTCACCCCAGGTAAGCCCATTACCAAAAACTGGGTAGGATGTATGACTCTTGGGAACAGAGATGTAGGGAAGTGTGGTCTGTTGGGCTAACTATGGCTCTGGGGTCTAGGCTTCAATTACTGTGGATTGATATTTGTGCCCACCAGACTCTTAAAAGCTGGCTTGTGTATATTAGTTAACATCCTAATATTGCACTTAATTAGATAAGGTTTGGTATTCTAAATAAAACCAAAATCTTGCCTCGAGCAGATTAGATTGTTTTAATAAGAATTAAGAGGGCTTTTCAAGTGGATTGAGATAATGTTATTAAAGCATGCCTACTTTATCCTTTGAGATAGGAAAGTGGAGGTCCAAGTAAGGAAAATTTTCCATGCACAGGTTTTGAGGATAACCATGAAAATCGTGCTTGATGTACATCATATAGGACTTTAATTTTAGACTCTAGGAAGTCGTAAGAGAGAGCAAAATCCTTATTATTGCTTCATTTGTTGTGTTGCTGCTTCAGAGTTTTGATCTGTTACCTTACAGATTCCATAATGTTTGTTTAAGGTGTAAAGACTTGCAGGATTGGACTGACAGTTGACCCTAGTAACAATGGAAACAAATAGCATTTTTTCAAATTACTTTTCTGTATGATGTAAGCATCAAACAAATATGTAAATTTAGAGACATTTAGAAATTCTTCTATTAATATCCTCAAGAAAATGTTTTCTTACTTTGCTCTTTAATGGTTTGAAACCTGATTATAATTTCTTTTTTTTGAGAGAGGGATCATAGCAGTAAAAAAAAAAAAAAAAAAAAAGAAAGAGACTTGGATTCAAGAAGACAATAAATAGTGCTTTGTACGGAAATAAAATGTGTTCCTAAAGGATTAGAGATCATATTCAGGTAGAGTATTTGCATTCAACAGATTTACCAAATCAGTCTTCAAAAGCCAAAAATTCTCCAAGTGCAGAATTGCAGTAGTTAAGTGGCTGTGATGATTAACACAATAGATTTTTTATGCTTTCTTACTAAACTCCCAGCATTTAAATATACGGTATTACTTTTATTACCCTCTTCAATTTTGATAAAATACAAAATAATTAATTTTTGTAATGAGTGAAATCTTAGGTCTTATTCTCAGGTGACAGGAAGAGAACAGAATTGCATTTCTGTTCTACAGTGGACCATTTAAATATTTTTAGGAATTAACAGTTGGGAAAGATGATTTGAACAGTTTGTCTTGTCTCAGATGTTCCTAGATGCGTGCAAGTACAGCAGGTAATAATGATTTCATCTGCTGAGACTAATTTCTCAGTCAGTCACTGGAGCAGAGTCCCAGAAAGAAATTGGCTGAATATGAGAGCACGCTCGATTGAGTAGTGTCTGTAAGAATAGTATTGAATGGATGTCTTACTGAAAATGTCAGCATTTGTCATGTTGGGTCATCTTAAATAAATCAGTTATAGACTGGGATTGCAGGTAGACAGAACACTAGGTGTGGGATTGCAGGTGACAAAGCACACCAATACTTACCAATGAAAGTATTTGGGTGTTTTCCTCTTTATGCAACCCTATTTTAAACTGGAATCTTACAAATAAAAATAATGTCTTGTTGAAGTCAGGATAGTTTGATTCAAAACACATGTGCATACAAAGTGCAGATGAGTGTAGTACTTCTGACTTCAAAAATATTTCATGTTTCAATCTGTGGAGACTCCTATTTGTTATTTCTCTTCATATTTATTCTTTCTGGTCCCTATCCCTTTCCTTGACCTTTCCTAGCCATAATACATAAAGGTTTATTGACATTTATAGGACAAAAGGGGAAAGAGGAGGATAAAAGGCTTTTCTCATTAGTATTCTTTACCTAGGCAAGGTCAAAAACTGATTACCTTGCTGCACATATCCTGCATTTTCCGAAATATAAAGGGTTATTTTCCCATTCATGTGACATTGAATCCACTCTTCCAGAAAAATCTTATTTTCGTTGTTTTGGTTATGAATTTTATTACTCAAGAAGGCTTTATGTATCTTTGTTTTAACCCACTGGCACTTTGTTTCAGATGAGAGGCAGAGGTGCTACTACCATAAAAGCATGAACTGCTGCTGTTCCTGTGCCTCAGGGATTGCTCAGTAGAGAGCCAATGTAGTTAACTTTGGACATGAGTAGCAATGATTTTGGTTGAAATAGGGTGGGAGTTCAGTGCTTTCAATCTTGGGAGATGGCAGCAGAGGCTGTGCTACATATCTGAAGTTTGTGTTTACATGTAGTGTAAGAAACATTTTTTTTTTTTCTCTCTGACTTAACTGTGCATACTGATTAGCTTATTGCTAAAATGTTCAAATTGCTAAACTAAAATGGATCAGTTCCCATTTCTGTAGAAGTTACCAATAACCAGAAGCTTTGACAATGTAGTCTGTTATTATGTAGGATTTTTGATAGACATTTTGGTACTCAGGGGTTAAAGTTACATTTTAAAATGGTCTTGCCAAGGGAGATAATCTGTTTCTAAAAGGTAAGGAACTGTATAACTAGAGGAGCTCTGCTTTCCTGAAAGACTACTGTATAATTACCAAACCACTTGGTGCACCTGAGACATCTTACAAGAGATAGCACTTGATGCTATTTAGGAGTTGCAGGCACAAGTTTCACTTGGAGAGTCTGAGCTGCTACACAAGGGTGTATTAGGAAAAATCACCAACTTATCGACATAGAGAGCCCCTTGAACAAAGGGAGTTTTTTACTTTTTCTTTTTTACTATCACTTTATTTTGATCCAGCAGCAGTGTGAATTAATGAGTCATAAATCGTGGTATTGCTATGTTTACTGATGAAAGAACATATTGGTATTCTTATAGTGTGCCTCGAAAAACTACACCAAGATGGAAAATCTCTAAATGACCAAACTTACCATTGTCATTTTCAGAAATGAATACAAAAATCAGGGCTATAGCAAGCCATATTTCAAAATTAGTTGCACTGTAAGTAAATTGAACTAATTGGTTATGCTAAAACTGTTACTATAATTAGACACAGTTCTGCTTTAGGTGTCAAAATCATCTCAGACCTTTGTCAGCTTCCTCTGTAGTGCAGTTTTTATTAATTACTGATTTACTTCAAGTGTTGTTTCTTGTAAAACACATATAAAAGTTGGTGTATCACAAACTCAAATGCGTGAACAGTTTTTCTTCCCTCTCATTTCTCTTTCATGAAGCATTGCAAAGAGGAGTAAATAGTGAAATAGTTTTATTTGCTTTGGGTTATTTTTTTAATGAATTTTGTTTAATTATCTTAGACAGAGTGCTAATTTGATGGAGTGCTGTTTTGTGATTCACTCCCCTCTCTCCCCACCCCCTCATAGTTTCTCCCCTGAGCTATGTGGCAGTATGAAATATGTAAGTAGAGCAGTTAAGGGACCAAGAATTCACTTTGTGTACTTAACCTACGTGCATCTGCATTAAGTAGTAAGGTGAAGCAGAAGTATCAATGCCTCTTGCAGAACTCATTGGATGTATTGTACCTTTCACCAGTAGGTTTACTCTTCTACCTCTGCTGTTCTGCAGATGGAGATTATGCAGTTGTTTATTAGGTATATATTTTTATGCCTATCTTTTTTTTTATTATTATTTTTTTAAAAAAACATTGTGTTCATTCTTTAAAATTAATGTATGAGGATTCTATAATGCCCTTTTTTTAAAAAAAACCAAACCAACTAGCCACATGTGAAAGTTATCTTAACTGCCTACTGCCTACTACTCTCAATACCATTCTTGGGGAGGAAGACTCTCCTCAGATCCCTTCATCCGAGTGGAAGGAAAAGACTGTGTGAGTTATTCAGAAATATGTGTGATTGGGGGCGAGGCATGGGTTATGGTATAATACATGAATTTTCCATCAGGGGTGTGCCTGACCTGTTCTGTCCTGCACACGCACAATTGCAGTACAAAGTCTGAAAGTGTGCAACAGTGTTTCTGGCCGCCTCTGTACTCATAAATCAGACAGTAGGTGGAAATGTTCCTGGACAACAGATTGCAATTGCCCATGCCAGTGAAGCGTTAAGACTTTGCCTGGTGTGAGTTAAGCATGTGCCAAAAAGTACTCTCCCAAGCTGTTCCCTACCAGATTTCAGGAGCCATTCCCAAAAGTCAGCTTGCCAGCAGCTCCTTCTTTTAGAGGTTAAAGGAGTTGCCCAGCATGGACACTGTCCTTTTGGGGCCAGCTGGAACATAGTGCCCAGGAACATTCTTGGATAGATTTATTTGCAGTCCAGGAGGAAGGAGATCCCTCCCACAAATGTCATCTCAAGAGAAATTCACTCTCAAAGACATTCTCATGAGTTCAGATGACACAATCTAGTTCTCAAGCAGAAACTTAATTGCACAGAAGCAATTTATTTATTTATTTATTTATTATTTTATCTCAGAGGAGAAAGGCAATTGGCAAGGTAGCTTTTTAGAATTTTGCAACACTTACCTTACAGAGCACTTCCTCCAGTGTAGTTACATAAAAATTATGTTTTGATATTTTGTATCTAATGAAACTAGTAATTCCTTTTTTGGGGGGAATTTTTTTTTTTTAATTATTTCTTAAGTATGTACTGACAAGTTATATAAACACACTTTTCCCTTTATTTTCTTTCACTAAAAAGTAAGATTTAGTGTGTCACAGCACTTGAGTTTTAAGAAGTAATTGAGATGGTGTTTCTTGCTTTTGGAAATTACATACATATCTGAAGAAAACAGTCACAAAAATAGTTCCCTTTCAAAGGAATCATTACAACTTCATCTTTTCCCAAAATATGGAAAGTGTTCTCTCTTTATTGCTTTCAGCCCTGTGCTTACTTAGCCCCAGGTTATAGAGTGGGTCACTGATGGAACCTTGCAATTGCTGAGTAGTTTTGCAGACTTTCATAGAGAAAAACTGGTGTGTAAACTTGAGCTTAGCCTCTGAGAGATCTTATTAAAATTTTTCAAGTGTGTGCAGAACATAATTCTGCATACATGCAGTGCGTGGGTTGTGGCTGGTGAGAAAAGGACTATCGCGATTCACTCCTTAAGAACTCTGCTTTAGAAAAAGGGATCAATGTCAACTTTTTTTTTTTTTTTTTTAATTGATAAATTAAGCTAAAAGAAATATAAGACAGAAAGATATCTTGTTCGTTATTTTAGGTGTGTCCAAGATTTGTTCTGTTTACATTTCACATAGATTTATCCAAAGACCTCACTTCAGCTGCAAGATCGGTGGGTGAAATGCCTGGCCTCACTGGAGGCAATGACAAAATTCTCCTTGACCTCCTTGAAACTTTGTATAGACAAGAGGTGAATTCCTGAATATGTACTGATTGAACATACACTTGAATGGGTATCCTGGGAAAATCCCAGCTGCCTAGGGGAATAAAAAAAGTTTATAATTGCATGACACACACTTTTGAAGCAAGGAGTAGCTATCTTAGTTTAGGATATTTAACCTTCATTCTGATCCTACTTAACTTATTCTACTACTAAGATAATTTATTCCTACCGTGCTGTAGTTGCTTCCTTTAGGTATCAATATTTTGTATTTTGCTGAGAGATTCTGTTTTGGAGGTTAATTCCAGTAAGGGCACTGTAGATTCCTGTTAGGCTTTTTGCTGACAAACTTATGCTGATAAAAACTTATGTGTGGATTTTCTCCCTGTATTTCAGCTTACTGTTATCAAACCATTCTTGTATCAAACCATTCTTGAAGCTGCAAGAGTTTGAATTCAGTTTAGCTCAGCTCTTGCAAAAAAGTCTGCGAAGAGTATTCATTTGATTTAGCTGAGAGTCTGATTAATTGGAATAGGCTCATTCATACTAATAGCATCTGCAGTGTTTTGTGGCTCTTATTAATTCAGCTCTAAGCACTACCTGAAGTTACATGAGTGAAAACATGCTTAAAGTAAAGTACAGTTAGCTGCTGTCAGACAAAAATGTCTGTGTGTGCTAACATTGCTTTCATCTGAGATGCCTATTAAGATGGGCAAAATATTGTTACAGTTACATTTCTACATTGCACATTATATCACCTGTAGATATAGATATATAAAGAGATAGATAAATAGATATATGCACATCACAATTACATCTCTCTTAGGAGGAATGCGGAATTCAATTACCATATTTCGCTGTTTCCAGTATTCATCTTCCACAGTATCAGCTTTTGCTATAACATTTTCCCATGGTTCTTAAATGATACTGTGAAAGGTTCTCCTGTCTCCCACCCCTGAGAGAGATGATCTGTGGAGAGGAGTGCACCTACCCTGTACGCTGTGTACTGACTCTCCATGATGATCCAGTAAACAGAACAGCTTTTTTCTACTTTGTGTCACTTTCAGTGGCAAACAAGCGATGAAAATATGAGTTTTCTTATTGCTAATCAAACAGATATGGCAACTTTCAAAGCTTTTGTCAATGCCTGAAGCAGGTGATAGGCAGCTCTTATGCAAATGCACAGATATGCAGAACAACTACTTTGGGAGGAGATATCACCACAGGGTGAGTGATAAAGAGGAGGGTGAATGCACAGATGTGATGTGTTATAGAAACCAACCATGAGCAGCAGTGACCATAAAGTAATGACTGGTGGGTTTACTGTTGGTGGGACTTTACTGAGAGATTCAGTCCCACAGTAGTACAAATGCTAAGTAGATACAAAGGACATTCATTTCTAAATTTCTAAATTTAGGGACTTAAACCTGCAACTGTCCACATGTGATTTAGATGTCGCTTGTTGAGAGCATGAAAGCTATTCTTTTCTTCAATGATCTTTTGTTGGTTTTTGGTTTGATTTTTTTTTTTCCTTTCTTTTTTTCTTGGTGAATATATGGATATAAGATAAATGGTACAGTATGCAGGGCAATTAAAAACAAAACAAAACAAAACAAGCAAACAAACAAACAAACAAACAAAACCCAAAAACCCCAAAGAAACAAAACAAAACAAAAAAACAACCTGCCATCCTTGGTAACAATTTCAGAGATGTACAATAAGGTTTACTGGGACGAGGAGATGCCAGAGAGCAAAAAAATGTTGAAGTTAAAGTTTTGTGCTGTTTTGGTATTTATTTCCTTTGCAGAGTGGGTTTGTTGTTGTGGTGGTAGTGATTTTTATCCGCTGTTTGTTTTAGTCTTTCTTTTCTAACAGTCTTTGTCCTCTTCAGGCCTCTTAGGGTCTGCCAGTCATATGGCCATAGATCACACATTTGCCTTAATGGGAAAACATTGGATATGAAATATGAAAATATAACCCTGTCTAAAACTTTGTAACAGCATTGCAGGACCATGGTTGCTGTCATTGTGGGATGTATGTGAATTTTAGGTTTTGGTTTTTCATAATTTAACTGGGGCCCAGATTCACAAGCTGGGTAAATCAACCTGGCACCTCTAGTGACAGAGATGTCCTGCTGATTTACACAAGCAGAGTGTTTGGCCAATAACTAACTACCAAAAAACCCCATGTTGCACAGTAGAATAATAATCTTAAAATTTTATCAGCTTTTGTTTCTTTCTGTATCATTGCTGAACAATAGTTTTCACTATAATTCAAGACTGTTCAGATTCCTTATTTATAATACTTTAAGAGGTATTTTTTTATTACATTCAACATGTTTTTGCAAAAGGAATGCTTTCAATTCAGTCAACTTTAGAATCCTGGGATCACTCCAGAGTTCCCAGACTTGTGAAAAAAGCAGAACTCCTTCAAAAGATAGAAAACTGATAATTTCAATTTACATGCAACTGTATTTTAAGTTTTTAAAAAATACTTAAAGTATTGTGTGGTCAACATTTATGCTGGGTCTATTTATTATGGAGTGAATAATATTTTTCAAGAATGATTCATCTGGGTAATTTAGAGGCTTCCTTGAATTCTGGTCATTTCTATAGATACTGCAATTCGTAGTCATTAGTAAGCTAGTGGTTTGATCTAACCTCAGCTACCTGTTGCTGGCTGTGAATGGAAGAATTTATTTTTAGTGTGAAACCACAATATGAATATTTTCCACTCTGAAAGTATAAAAACCCCTTTAAGCAGAAATTTTACTCCTTCACTGTGATGTGCTGTGGCTCTGATGTCAGACATACTGGGTTCTTCTTACAGAAAATCCTTTAAAATGCCTTATTCGCTATTGAAGTTGACAAGAATTTCCTCCACTTAACCCCTTCAGTGCCCCCAGGCGCTCAGCTCATATCAAACAAAAGGGAGCTCCTCTACCTTCTGGATGGGGATAGTGGGATGTTGACAAATGCAAAATGAAAAATAAGGAGACAGAAAAGCCTGGGCTCTTGGAAGGAGGTTAGTGGGCAAACTCACATAGCTGTGATCTGTGAGAGGCAGCATCTCTGGGGGTGTGACTTTACAACTGCACAGCCACTGTGACTGCCCTGCTGATACGGAAACCGTCATTTTGGCATGATGTGATCTTTGTTTGTTTGTTGGGCTGGGCTATTTGGGGATAATTCTATGGTTTCTGCAAGATTCAGAATCAGAAATGGTCTATAATTTCAGGTAATATCTGTTCTAAGAGTCAATGGGTTAATTGTGCTAGAAAGCTACCTACAGCCCTGGAGCACATGAAGCCTGTAGTTATATGTGGAGTTATGAAAGTTATTATTCAGTTTAATGATGGGTGGACTACTACTTCACCCACCATGGACTGCATTGCAGAAGATTGAGAATCTGAGACCTATGTAAAGGCATCGGCCTATACACAAACTTCCCTTTTTTTATGTAAAACTTTTGAATTACATTAGAGATTAGATGAAGAAATGGCAATCACTATCCTGGTTCCTTTATATTTCATTTATAATTTTGCAAACAAGCCTAATCTAGAGTGCTGTTAAAAGCAAGAAGATAAAATGGAAAACAAGAATATAATACAGATTAAAAACCAGGACAGTTTGTAGCTCATACCCAAAGTTTGATTCATTTTAAGGACAAGAAATAGCTCCTGAGACTTGACTAAGAGCCTGGTTTTCACAGAATATAGGGCTTTTAGATAATTGATGGGCTTTGGTTGCTGTTCACCACCAAGCTTTTGCTGTTTCAATCAGAGAGGCTACTGACATTCCTTACTTAGACTGTCACCAAATTTCCACAGCTTTAAAAAGATTTCAAACTATTTTGTGGACTTCTTTGATGGAGGGAAATTAGTTCTTCCTTCATATTTGTGATGTCTCAGAAGTTCTCATTTTCTTCCCTTTCTTAAGAGGCCAAAAGAAAAAAATAGTCCATGATTTAGATCTATCAACTCAATTCATTTATCTTAGGTGAAGAAAGCTGTTGTCTTTGTGTCCACTCTTGTAAGGAAAAAAGTGTATGTTTTTTGCTAACTGCTTGCTCACACAAGATCATTAGCACAAAGTAAAATGTTCATGTGGTTACAGCTGCCAGAATTTCAGTGCGTGTGGTTTGGTCATTCATGCTACCGAGAAAATGTTTACCATCTCTACCAATACGTGTCAAAAGCTACAGTCATGCTCTTAGCGCTGTGATTTTAACATTTGATAAGTGAAAATGTTTGTTTAAAAAACATGAGCAAATAAGTACCATTGCTCAATAAATTTTCTCTAGAGAAGATAAGACCTGAGATTCTGGTTAGCATCTTCAAAGAAGTTACTAACCACCTTGCATTTCACATTTGTGTCTTAAAATGCAAGAGACCTTGCTTTTATAAATCCAAATATTTCTTCTCCTCCTGACCAGCTGCAAGGAGTTTTTAGAGGCACTCACCACTACATTGCCCAAGCAGGATCTGTTTGACTAGAAGCAGGAAGGAAAGGCAGAGCATTTCAGGAGATCCCTCCCCCTCCTGGTTGTAGAGAGGGAAAAATAGTGGGAGCCCATATCACTGTGCATCCTGAATGATGGGTCGAGTAAACATCCTTTTGGTAAGCAAGCAGTCTTACCACAGGAGTGTAAATATTTTTGGCAATTACTTTTCTTTTTTTTTTAATCTTACTTTTTAGTGTGATTGTGAAAGAGCCATCTTTGCTTTCATATTCCTGTTTGCCTTGCACGGAATGGAATCTTGACCGTGATTAAAACGTGCATTCAACTTCCACCAATTTACAGGAACTATAACAGATTTTTCAGGAGTTATGCATTTGTAAGGGCTGTAATAAACTAATATTTTGTATTCCCTTACTAGATAAACACTAGAAAGAGCAGAACATCCAGTAAGGGAAGAGCCTGATAATCGGTTAATTTAGGTACCTCAAAAGAGACTTTCAAGAAGTGGCAGCCAGGTTGAGATGCATCCATAATCAGGAACTGGTTGAGAAGACGTGTAAGGCAATCTTCAGGGAAAACAGCCTTCACAATTAGACACAGTCTCATCAACACCTATAATGACAGCTTCCACAGCCCAAACTGCAATCTGCCTCTACCTCATTCACTTCTGTACATTTAGTGTTAAAAGTAAGGCATGCACTTCACATTATCTGTGAACTGTTTGCTTTAGGAACCATAGATCCTTTGACAGAAAGTCAAATGAGTGGGGAGCTTGGGTGTACTGTCTACTATTTCAATATAACAGAGGTGGACGTGAGAGGGATAGGAAAGGAATGGGCTGCAGTCAGTGGCCTTGTATGCACACTATCTCTAAAGGGCATCTCATCACCATCAGAAAATACTGCCTGGGCTATTTAACCACTCTTCTGAGGCCATAGAAAGTTCCTTTGTTCTTAAGACATTATTGAAAAACAGAAATCCATACCAAGTCAGAAGTATCTTGGGTTTTCCTGAAGTAGTTGTAGGGGAATTGTAGTGACTACCTGTGTGTCAGTTGCTGTGCACTACAGCCTATCAAGGCTTAGATGGCTGCCAGCATCTCCATCTACTATTCTCCTAGAAAATGTGTAGGAGTAATGAAAAAAACCAAACCAAACCTCATAGAGTGGTGCTAGATCTAACAATTTTTTTCCAATGTGAATGGATATAGCTGACATTGGGCAAAGATGAAAGTTCTTCTGCTAAATATGTTGATAAAGTAATTCTCCACAGTGGCCCTAGGGAAGATTTTTCACTAAAATTCAGCTTTTTAAACATTTAAACAAGACTCTATGTTTAGTGCCCCAGAGGAAGTCCAACAGTGTGAACACAGATGTGAAAACCAACCTTATGGATGGTTCTGCAAAGTTAGCAAGTTGGCTGGGTGATGCTAGCAAAAATTCATACCCAGGAAATCAGCACTGGAACATCCAGAAAAAGATATAATCACTGATACATCAATATTTAATGAATAATAAAGTATTTCTTCAACCCAGAAACTTCCTGCATCCAATCTAGTGTTTTAATGGTTTTTAATAACCTTTCTGTTAGTTTTGAAAGCCTACTATCTCAAGCCACTCTGATATGTTTGTCTGCAATATCCCTGAGCAAGGAGTTCCACTGTTGTACTCTAAATTTAGCTTTTAGCTGGCCAAAGAAGGTAAGATTTATTTCACCGAAAAGACTTGCAAACTGATTTTTGTAGATGCACTTCAGTACCTTCATAAGGATTGAAGGTACACTGATTGATCTGTACTTCGTTCTATGATTCCTTGATCATATTGCAGCATTTTACCTGTAGTATGAACCCTCAGGTGCAGCACAAAGCTAATTCATCTAATGGGATGCCTAGGTTTCTAGGGACCCTGCACCAAGTTTCACTGTTTTCTGTAGACATTTATTAGGTTGCTAATGTTTTTGTTAAGCTGTGGAAAAGAAATATGACCACATGGCTTCCCTTGTCTTTGCAGCTCAAATTCCTGCCACACTTATCAAGAAAGATGCAGGGTACAAAAACCACGGCATTTTCATTGTTTTGTAAGGCAAATATATAGCAGCTGAGTTATACCTTGGGAGTTTCTTCTCTTGAGGAGGGAAACATGCCTCAATGGGGCATAATAACTTTAGGTTTGTCTACCAATGTTTGGCACAATGTTCAAGTCCCTCTGTATCTTCTTCAGGTTTATATTTTTTCAGTTTTTTCATCTGAAAAAACATCACCATAAGAGTGTGGTACTCTTTGAAGCTTCCTGTAGTCTCTTGGAATGTACAAGGGCTTTCAGTGTTTCTGTGTCAGCTATTATTATCAAGATTATTATTATCAGCAGTAACCTTCCCTCCCACCCCCACCCCCCCCCAAATCCAGAAAGATTAGAATTACATCCTGCTCCGGGAGGGATAGAGAGGACACCCATTATATATAATGTCAAGCATAAACCCAAAATGTACTTAGTGGCATGAAATACAGATAAGGTTAGATGCACTGGTGGAATCTGGCTGGTTAGGTCATGTTTATAACTCCTTTGCACAGCAGCAAGGAGGATAAACCAGTTCATCTGGTCTATTGATTTTTTGTTGCTCTGAATCCTGATACTTTGATTTTTTTGGCTCAAATCTTTATGCTGCAAAAAGGGTGAAACTGATGCTTAGGGCCATCTCCCTGCAGGTAATATATGGATCAGGTATGCAGGTTGCTGGCAGAGGATTTTCTAAGGTAAGTCTGCAAAACATGCAGCTACAGGTCTCCGTTTAGGAAGGGTTTCATACCCACCTCTCTCATTTTACATGTTAAATGTGGCCTAGAGGAACATCCACCCACACCAAATGGAAAAGCCAAATTTCCTTCCAGTTCCAAAAACATTATAGACATCTGCCAAATGTCATTTCTAATTCTTCCCTTAAAAAATGGAAAGCTAAACAGAAGCATCACCCTTCCAATAAATTCATTCCAAATTCTTCCTGATTTATTCCAGATCCTCTGCATTTTGGTGAGGCTGTTAAATAATACCTGCTTTTGTTCTCCTTATGGGGCTTACCTCAGAAAGTATTTTATATAGTTGTTCCTTCAGAGACTTTTTAAAATGTTCTAGAAATCATAAAGAGGCAAAGTTTGACTTCTGATACACGTGTTCAGTTCCTATTGACTTCACTGGGGAATTGCAATCCTGAACAGACCACAGTATTGGAAATATTTACTTAGGCATGTTAAGGAAAATGAGTAGTTCTGAATAATTTTTAATATTTCCATCAACTACAACAGAATTTAAGCACATTAATTTGATTTTTTTTTAATATAAGAAAGAGAAAAATCATTGAAATATGCTTAAGAAGTCAAAGGAATTGAGAAATTAAGAAAGCCTCAAGAACTTCTTGTTTGGAGGGTCTTTTTAAGAACTAGTTAATCACAACATCTCACAATAGATGTATGATCTCTAAGATGTAATTAAACATAAAGCTATAACTCATTTCTTACTGTGGTGAGATTGTTGAAAATCATCCAAACTCATGCTACCATAAAGAAAATTGGTCTTAAGATTTTTTCCTTTCACATTATAATGACATTGAAAAAGGCTGTTTTCAGCTGTCATTGTTGTCCATCATTTTTCTGGAAGGTTTTTCAAGCCTGACTACTTGGACAAGCACAAACCCAAGGTCCTCTGGGTGTGCCCTGACCTGGTCAGACAGAGCCAGATCCTGTCCAAAATCAAGTAATTGCATTCAGGTTGCTCAACTCTGCTGGTTACTTCAAAACACAAGTGCCATATGAATGCCTCTATATGACTTTGGATCAGAGCTGGCTCATGTCTGGCCATTTGAAGAGCAGACAGACAAGCTTGCATCTGTCTGTTCCTGTCCCTGTAGACATACCCTAAAGCTGCTAAATAGCTGATTTTTTTTTTCTTTTAATGTCACAGTAAACAATGAATATGGAATATCAAGGAATCATCACAGAGCGAAATATCCTCAACAAAGAAAGTAGGTAAAACAATGAAAATAAAATGAGATTTTCTTTCCTCCCACACCCTTAAACTGTCATGGAAGTGCAATAGCTGGAATTGACATAAACCATTTTTGAAAAGCTAATTTAGTAGTGTTCAGTCACCTTTAATTTGTTCATTATTTTCTTATTTTAATGTTTCTCCTTATTTTAAGAAGAATTTTTGTATTTACAAAATCTGATTGAGAAATGCTGGCTATTAGTAAGGAATTACAGGAGAACCTGTAAAAATGTTTAGTTTTCTTTCATAATATTAAAGGTCCTGGTAAACTTTGGATAAGATTTCATATGTTGAAGTTTTAAGTGTTGCATGAATGGGTCTGTTGGCAAAATTTTCCCAAAGTATATTGCTATTAAATTCAGTAATGTAACAAAGTAAAATTGCCATTACAGCATCTGAGAAAACATTTACATCTTCAGTAATTAGAAAGAACATCTCAGGTAAAAACGCAAGATGGATCTATAATCCTCACTGTTCATTTAGAGTTGTCTAATACTATTCACCTAACTTTTTATCATAAATATTTGAGGGTTTATTATTAACTTTTATTTTGCCAGTTTAGTTTTTCCTTTTCCATCTTCAAAAGCTGCCTTTTTGAGATTCTACTGGTTACTTTACTGTTTAAGTATTGATGTAGCCTTTGGCCAAATATTGCAGTCCCTAGTCTGTGGATCCATCCTACATGGCCTGCTACGAGCTGCCACAGTGGCAGTTTATTTTTGGCCACAGATGGCTTATTTTTGGCTTTGTGCTTTTGTGGGTGAATATGAGTGACTGATGACCACATTTGGTTTGGAAATACTATAGCAGTAATAAATGGGAGAGGGGTTTATGGAACACTTCCAGACACCTTTCCCAATTTTCTGAGATGCTCTAATAACTTAGAGGTAAGAGAAAATATGGACAATAGCTTTTGCACCTAACTTGGGACCCTATCCATTCCCCACATTCAGATGGATCAGACGAATGGTTTAAAGAACTGCTTGTCCTTAGTGTGATCAAAGAGCCATTCCATTTTACACTGACAGCAGGATACTATATTCACAAATAATACATTTTAAAGAAGTCTTTTAAAGCTGTAACTCTCACCATGACTTTAGTCATAGGTCTATGTCATAAAATGGAACATTTGTTCTAGCAGGGGACAAACAGGTGTCAGTCAAGTCCAGAGGTGCAGCTGAATCAAAGGCTTTGCATAACTGAAGGACAAATAACTTTAAACATAGCAGCACTTTACAACTAAAATATCTCCTTTTTCAGTATGAAGCAGTACTATGTCCCCAAAAGCAGAACAGAACATGAAGTGGCTACAGGGTTTCATGTGTGGATATAAATTTAGAAGATCTGATGAGCCATCTCAAACTTTTCTCCAGCTGCTTTGATGACATCATTGGTTTCACTATCTACAGTGGTACCATTGTCAGATTAAACAATGACAGTTCTAAAACTATCCTCTCTGCTTTCCTGATGGATATTCCTATGCTACATAAGAGGGAAAAATAATCTTGTTGTCATCATTTTTTAAATTTTTTTTCTTTTCCTTTTCTTTCTTTCCTCCCACATAATTCCCTTTTGTCCTTCAGGTCTTAATTGCAACTCATTATTATTTTTGTGAAGAGCAGCCTCATGAAGGCAAAGAGTTAAAGACGTCACTTTAAATGACAAAAGCTGAACACTTTACCCCACTTTCAGTCTCTCATCTATTCATCCTTTTCATTGTGAACTTCGCTATTTCAGCTTTCTAAGCTCTTCAACTACCTGCCCCTAATTTGTATTCCTGGGAAGAGGCCTAGGCTACTTATTTTGCATTTGTGTGCTAATGGTGCTGAGTTTGCTTCTAAGAGGAGAACAGGGAGGGGAGGGCAGGAACCTCCAAAAGGGTTTAAGTGGGAGTGGGGGTGAAGGTGCAGGAAGGGTTGTTTGGGGGAGAGTCATGCTGAATTTTAACCCTGAATGCTTTCTTATACAATTTCGCACAAAGCCCTCCTGATTATATGGAAAATGACACCCTGTGAAAACTTGCCTGTTCATACACACCTTTTAAACAAATAGGTTAGTCAAGTATCTGGAAAGCCTGGGAGACAGTTGTGTCATCTTTTTATTAATACATTAAATCATGACATACATTTTTCAAAGCTTTTTTTTTTTTTTTTTTTTTTAATATGTCCTTGAAAATTATGTAACTTATTCAAAATATGTATAGTATTCTGAAATGCATTTATTAGTGGAAACAGTCTGTACATGTAAATGATAGTAGTGCAACCCTGCTCTGCTTTGTTTGATAAAACCCTTTATTTTCACAGGGTTAATTTTGCCTGTGCGCTTAGATGCTGTGTGAGATAAAATACCTTTCATTAGATTAAATAGGCAAACAGAGGCTTTTTGACTTATTGACTAGTATTTCAAAACCGGGCATTTCTTATGCTAATCATTTATATAACTAATTTAACAGACGTAAAAGAATGTCATTATGAATAATTAGCGATGCTAGTAATTTAGTTTCTAATTAACCAGGGATGTGACAGACCATTACAGACGGGAATTCTCATTAGCCATGAGAGGCATGGGCGTTTTGCTGCTTATTATAGATTCTGCCTATATTTAAAAATGGTTTGGTTGTTCACAGTTTTTAATGCGAAGCACTTTCACTTCATGCTGCTGGGTACATCAGCTTGTTGCACTTTGTCACACTGTAAACCAGACAACTACGCAAAACACCTGATGCAACAAAGTGTGTAGGCAGTCATTTTCCATTTCATGAATTATTGCATGACAGTAGTTCTTGCCCCGACTCCACACCCAAGAGGTGGATTTGCAAAAGGGGCACTTTTCTTTTGCAGGTGTAAATTGCTTGCAATACAATTAAGCATAGACATATTAGATCTTCAGATCTATGCCCATGGTTCATATTCTGCATAAAAGTGAAAGGGAGCCTACCCACTTATGTCTCTATGTCTCTCTGAGCTTGTTACATACTTTTACAGAACTACTGCAGTGTCTATACTATCTATTCTCCCTGTGCAGGCTTCTACTAGTTGTCTGCACAACAGTTCTGGGTTATGAAAAAGGCTGCTCCTTTACACTCTTATATACCCTGAGTGAAATTCCACACACCACTGCTGTTTCTTCTCTTATTACTTCTTGTTTTCTTTAGTGACAATTTCCGAAATTATTACTTATTCTAAATGTTCAAAATTTCTTTCAACAAGACCCAATGAAAATACAACCATCTAGAGAAAGGGTTTTCTTCCATTTAAAAAACTTAAATATATGTATTTACATGCATTTTCAGTTTCTCAGATACTCTAAATCATTTGGAATCAGCACACTCCACTTGTTTGGAAAAGACACTGAACACTGTTTACAGTAATAATTAGTCATTTTGCAATATTAGCGTATTAGCAATATGGACAAGCCATTAAACTCTTTAAGAACAGTCTGCCCCATGATTTATTAGTCTCTGGAAAGCAGGAGAGTGACAATTTCATGAGGTACAGCAGCAAATAAACCTGAAGAAGAAAAGCTCGCTCCAAGTTCTGAAATTTGGGTTATAAAGAAATGTCCACCCCAATAATGGCGGACTTTGTCTACAGAACAAAGACATGCACAATTTGTCAAGAATGACCCAGTTAAACTGCTGTAAACTGTTTATTTTGAATATACATAACAGACCTCCCCTACCATTTAATGTAGTTTAGCTAGATTAATTTCAACTGTCCCCTTACTTAAACACTGAAACTTTCTCCAGTAGGGAGAAATAAAATTGATTTCAAGTCAGGTCATTCATTGTTTCTGTCCAAACTTGTTTGTGATTCCTCTCACTTGGGAACAAGTGTGTTCCATTCCAATTCCTATGTTGGAGTCTGCATCAAAAATATCACAAGGTGTAAATTAAAATGAACTGCTGTTTCAATACAAGTGTTCACAGAGGGAAGAAGTAAAGATGGAGATTCCTGATATGCTTATTAGCCTACTTATGTATATTGTATAGCCAGTTAAACTTTGCCTAAAATACAATTGAACATACTTAGTCAGATTAGAAAATATTTTTTCTTTTCATAGCAGAGATTAGAGCACTAACCACAGCTATGGAAAATCAGTGTTCAGTGCCTGCTCTACTATAGATATCATAATACAAATGACCTTGGGCAAGTCACTTAGCATATATTTGCACTGCAGTCAGACAACCTAACCTTAAAGTTCAGCATTCCTGAACTTTTTAGCAGCACCACTAGACCATTGTCAACCCCCACTGTTTTCAAAGGCCACTATGGCCCCCTATAAAAAATTTAATCAAAAGCACCATTGTGACAACTTTGTTTTATAGGTTCAGCAAACCACTTACTATAAATTGGGAATTACAGATGGGAATCACTCCAATGGCATGGCTTCAATGTGGGTTAAATTCTGATGGTCCCAGGCAGATTTGTACATCCCAGGCTGTTTTGTCTATGCTTCCACGAGTGCCTGAGTATCTGAACTGGTCACTGCCACCAACATGGCCATGCTTGTCCTTGCTGCTGCCACAGTTCCCCAGTGGCAGTGAGGAGAAGGCCTCAGCTCCTCAAGTGTAAAAGGATCAGTCTACATCACAGGTGCAACCTGAACATAAATGTGTCAAAAGACTGTGAGGAATGCAGATGCCTAGGGTTAATGAGAATATTTAATATATAGTCTAAAATACACTGAGTAGTTATCTTCTCAACTTTCTGTAGCAGCTTGTGGGAAGCCCCATTGGCTAGAGGTATGAGCAGCCTCCTAAAATGAAGGTGGGAGGTTATATAACAGTCAAAACTTATCTCAGTTCTGTTGGCTTAACCAATGTCTGACTCATCTGACCTCTCTCTAGACTGACTACAATGGAGATTAAAAAAAAAAAAAAAAAAAAAAAAAAAAAAAAAAAAAAAAAAAAGTACCAGACCATTTAGAAGAGCAGAAGGTGTCAAAAGAAAAGAGGTTGTAATGAGCAGCTTGCAGCCAGCAACCACCTTCACAGATGCTAGAATCTGATATTTTGTTTGGCTTTGACCTCGCAATTAATATGATATACCTGGGTGTGTGGAATCTTCAGATCTGACTCTGAAATGGTAATGCACACTTCCAGTCGAAGGGAGTGGGGATGGTACCGACTTGCATATCACTTCCAGAGGATATCAAGTAAGGACAGCAAAAATAAAATTCATATAAATACCAAATTTGGGGCAATCAGAATACAGTCTGGTGGTGGTGTTCTTTGATCTAAATCAGTTTCTTTATCCTTAGTTGCAAATTCTTTTCTAAAGGACAAGCAATAATAGACTGCTTTCTTAGGGAAACCTTTCTTGAATTAGGTTAAAAAATATTCTTTGCATACCTCATCCTCTTAGGTTACTATTTTTGTTAGGAGTAAACCAACTGCTCTGTGTCATGAGCTTTTTCCAGTGGTTAAAACAACCAAAGGGAACCCAAGCAAACCAAATCAGGAGTGGGTCTTGTGTTGAGTCAGTGACTATCTTTCTGTGGGGAAAGAGACCATGAACATTAATGCCTACAACTAGATCAGCTGTATCTATAAATTGTATGAGTTCCCACTGATTTCAAATTATAGAAAATCACAGTCTATGCAGCTGTCCTACTTTGATTGCTATTTTTCCCTCTGAATGTTTATTCTGAATGCTCTGGAGAAAGAGAAAAATCTTTCAACTACAGTAATCTAACCTTCACTGAAATAGATATTGTTTTGTCACTTATAGGCTATTGCTTAACAGAAAGTTGTCTGAGCTAGTTCCCTAAGATTGGGTGATGACATATCTGAAAGTCACTTATCCAAATCATGTAAGCAGGATCTGTATCTTAATAAAGATTCTCTGTGCTGGATTTGGGTTTTCTTTCCTTTGTGTTATAAACTATGTTCTGATGCATAAAAATTAATAATTTAGTCATAATTGTACTGCCACAAGTTTATTGTAAACTGAAGCCAAAATTTCAATCTTGGATGCCACAAAAAAAAAAAAAAAATTGCTATAAAAATTTCTAAATAGTTCTTTCTTCAGCTGCAATAACATACCATTTTGCATTACCAGATGTTAAAACTCTATCTGACAGCAAATGCTATATCAAAGGCAGTTCAAAAGAAAAGTAAAAATTATTTTCATAGTTTTAATCATGCCTGCAGATGGGTTAGGCTAATCTGTTGTATTTCAGAAGTAGAAAAGAAAAGAAACAGGCTCGATGCATACTTGACTCAGTGGTCTGTTTCAAATATGGTTCACAGACAATGGGAAAAACAAACAGGTCTTTGCTCGAGAAAACAGATGCAGCAGACAAGTGCAAAATTTTACTCTGCTTGTTTCAAAGACAAAAAGCAAAAAACTAGCTTTTTAACAGAGAGAGACTCAGATCACTCCAAAGATTCCATGTAAACTTTTCTTTTTTTGAGATTCTTTC
Source organism: Sitta carolinensis (assembly GCA_032173965.1). NCBI lineage: Eukaryota > Metazoa > Chordata > Aves > Passeriformes > Sittidae > Sitta > Sitta carolinensis. The sequence goes on from CM063283.1 coordinate 33,423,274, forward strand.
TGCGCTTTCTCCTTCCTCTTCCCACACACACTGAATCAACAAACCCAGATGTTCACAAGAATACGTCCCTCGGTATCCCCTACGTCCTATGCCATGCAAGTGCAAGGGGAGATTCCTTACTGCAGATGCACAGGGATTCCTCAGTGCTGATTGTTGTGCTGCAAAGGGAGGTACAAACAGTGTGTGCTTTTTATTTCTGCGTGGGAAATGCTTCATGGACTGAACCTACTTCAGAGGCCCCAAAGATCTAAAAAAAATGTGCCTTCTGGCTGTCAATTTCGGGTGTGCAGGTCCTGGGTCCTTGTCTTTTTAGCAACACGATTTTCCTTCTTATTTTGGCACAGCACCGAATTAAAGAATGGTATCTGGAAGATAGAAAAGAGCCTTATATAAAACTACCATATGTAATTATTATCTTACTTTCTTATTTATGAAATTTATAGGGACTGGGGTTTCAGTTTATACCCACCTGAGCATAGTCTTGGTCATCTGCTTGCCCACTTTTGTCAAATCTTTTCATTCACTGACACCTATTTTATTTTCAGCCAGTCTGTAATTTAAATGTGTGACCAGTTGAGCCTACAGAAAGCAACAGGCTTAGGTTTTCTACACGGCAACTCTTATGTCACCTTCACCTAGTTTAGATACGCCTGAATACCTTGTAGCGCCCTTCAGCCCGCCTGTATGGAGAGGTTTAAAGCAGCAAGTTCATCAGGAAAATACAAACCAAACAAAAAACCCCCCAAAACAAAACAAAAACAAAAGCAAACAAAAAACCCAACCAAAAAACAAAACCAAAACAAAACAAACCCCCCCCAAAAAAAAAAAAAAAACCAAAAAAGCCTCCCCCCCCAAAAAAAAAAAAAAAAAAAGAAATCCCCCAAACCAACAAACAGAATAAGTGGCAGGGTTTGGGGTAGGATGGGGAACCAAACTGCCTGGTGCCTGACATTAGGGGGTATAATAAAAAAGCAGTCCTTCACCATAAAGAATAACCTGGATGTTTTACTGTGCCTGGCCGCACACCCAAGAGCAACGTCTGCGTGGCTCCCCTCCCCAGGCCGGATGGCTCCACAGCTCAGTGCCTTGGCTTAGGTGCAGTTGGAAATGCCCGAGAATGGCTCTTTGTTGATTTTCGCCTGTGCGAGAGAGCCTGGTGTTGCTGCGAAGCGAAGTGCTATTGAATTTGCTCACTCAGGCAGAACACTCGACAGGAAGGAAGGAAGCAGCCATTCTTTCTGGTCCTATTGTCTGGCCACCAGGCTTAGGCAATCAAACAGCCCTGTGGCCCGGCTGCGGCTCCCGCTCCGGCCGCTTCTGGTGGGCCCGCCTGGGGAAGGGGGGCAAGCGGGGGACGGCCTTCTCACGGCGTTCACTTTGTTTTCCCTGCACTCCATCACATCTTTTCACGGCTCAGGGCCTCAGGTAGCCGTTTCCCAGCCCTCCGCCTCCTTCCAGGAGAAGAGGGTCAGGAAGGGAGGGGTGAGAGTAGCCGCAGGTGGGGTGGAGCTGCTCAAAGCTGCCTCTGGACGGCCTCTGGATGATAAGAAAGTGTGGGAGCAAACTGTTGGAGCCCGTGAGGAGTCCTTCCAGGGCTGGGACATATTTCTGTCATGATTAGAAGACACTGCTTGGAGCTGGGGGCTATTTAACAACGCGCTCATCGTTCGGGGTAACGAAGGATGAGGTGGGAAAGGTTGCAAAGGAGCAAACCTGCCTTTCGAAAAAGGCTCATTCAAAAATGTAGATTTCTGATTCCCTAGTCTGTATCTCACTTAGCTCTCTCTTCTCCCCAGAGAACAGGAAAGAATGAAAAACAGAGCCAAAGGGACTGGTTTTGCGAGGCAAAGTGCTGCAAGCCTGGCCTCTGCTTGTGCTAATGCCACGGGGGCAGGGTGAGTTCTCCTGGGGCTTCCTGACAGAGGAAGTGCAAAAAGGGAAACTGGTCTAAGCATCCAGGGCAAAAATCTGTCTGCCACTGCATTTTCCCTCCCCTATTATATCCCTGCAAGGTCTTAGCACTTCCAGTCTCAAATCAGGTGGCAACCATAACATTGCACTGTGGATTTTGCTATGAAGCCTGTCTTGGTCTTACTGGAATGTGACCATGGGACGGTCCACTTCTATGGTTTGGTGGCTGGATAGCTATAGCTTCAGGTGTTTTTTGTTTGTGGTGGACTTTTCTCAGACAATAAGATCCAGTGGTGGATCAGGTAATAGGTATGTCACTGATATCATTCTTAATGTTTCATGACAGATAATAACATTAATAGATGATAATATCACCCTGCAAATCTGCGACGCACAGTGAGATAGTAGAGTCTGGCAAATGCAGAGCATAGTACTTACATAATCCTATTTCTGCAAGCCCAGGGATGGTTTCATGGTGGTTTAAGTGACTCTAAACTCCAGTGCTCCCACCCTTGGTGGTGTCCCCAGCTGTGTGTTCCAGATCTATCCTCTAGTCTATGTTGTTGCTTCAAGTCTTGCTTGGTTGCAAGGCATAGACAGAGGTGGAAACAGATGACAGTCCTTGAGCCTGCCTCCCTGGTCACTGTACAGAGGTCAGTGTTGGCAGAAAGAACAGGAGGGAGTGGGGGGAGGCAGGCAGCATGGGAGCTGCCACAGCCTGGGTTCAGAAAAATGGATATTGCCTTTTGGCATGGCACCATGCTGAGACACTTCAAGTGCCATAGTCATAGCCAGAAATATTTGCTTATACCCAAGGAAGCCTACAGGCTGCAGTTGCATTTTGTTAACTTCGACAGAAAGACATGGGTTGCTTTTAGGAATTGTGGCCTTGGAGTACACCCAGCTTCACACTTTTATCTTAATAAAACCTCTGCTCAACCTGCTCACACCTATCCTGGTACAAATATAAAATAACCTTGATGAGTTAATGGAATTATTCCAGTTTTGTCAGTGCAACAGGAAGAAATAAGCATGAATCAGACCATTTTTGTCCTTTTAATGGAAACAAGTGGGAATTACTAGAACAGAGAGTAATTTGTAGCCAAAAAGGAGTCTTGAATTTGGATTTTATTACAAACTTGAAACTTGGGCCAGTTTTGATGGGATTTGTAAATGCTTTCAACAAACGTGGGCTGAATTTCAAGTGAGGCTGGGCTCCGTTGTTCTGGAATCTGGGCCAAGGTATGGTTTTTAGTGGAAAGCATATGAAACTCACTGCATTTTCCTGATTTAGAGTCTTGCTTTGAAGTACTTGGTCCATTCAAACCCAGAACTTAAAGAAAAAAACCACATGGTGTTAGTACACTGGAGCCAAAACTATAATAAAAAATTCCCTTGAAACCCCATGATTCAAAGCTAGCACAGATCCAGATAGTCCTTACAAGATGCTACCAAGGTTGTTATTTACCATATATATTTCTTAGTTCAGAACTTTAAAACTCTGAAATCTTTACTAATTTCTGTATACTTGAAAGATCTTATTGTAAGGACTTCAATGAGGTGGAAAGATTCAAGATTATTGCTTTTGTTATGACCTTGTCTGTGCATGTATAAATAATCAATTAATTTTTTTATCTCTTCCTAAAGAAAATATGTTGTTAGTGACCCTACTCTGTGTCTATGGCCTCTTTCACCATGCTCAGAACTACTGAGTGTCTGAGTCTTCCAACAGTGCATGAAGCAATGTGAATAACATCTGTTACATGCTGTTTATTGTCTCATCCTTTTCCTTGAGATGCAGCGTATGCAATGGAGTGTTGTGTTCTGGTTGGGTGGTTTTTTGTTATCATGATTTGTTTTATGATCAAAAAACCACCTCTTTGCAAATGTTTTAAAGGGGAAAGGAGTGGAGGATATTACTGGTTTCAAACTGGAGGGAAAATTTCCCGTAAGATACTAATGATTTTTTTTCTTTTCTTTCTCTTTTTTTGTTATTGAGAGACATTTTCACTTTACTGCAACAGTCACATACACAAGCTCTGTGCACATATTCATGAAGTTTTACAGAACTGCTTTCAAGCATTTTTATTTAAACACAGCGTAATGCAATTAGTGTTACTTCCCAGCACGCCTTTGATAGCACCAAGTGTGCTACAAGATGACTTCTCTCCCCTTTACTGATGCATCAAAATTCCGTATGACAGCCACCCAGCGACTTGGCTAGCTTTTGCATTTACAGTTAACTACTCTGAATCATAAAACTCTGGGAAAGGACCTGAAAAACATGTTCCTTCAACTACTGCAATGCTTCAGCAGTAAGGCTGAGCTTGCATTACATGTGGAAAATCACATCAGTATGCATCATTCATAGCCCTGTGCAGATCTGTTAGACATTTCTGAGAGGGATTGGTTGTCCCCAGCTGCCTGCCTGTAGAACATGCAAAGAGCTAATGGGAGGTCTGCATGTGAATTGCTGACAGGATCAGGCCCTGGTGCTATAAGCAGTCATAATATTTTGGGTTTTCATCAATAATCTCAGTACGAAGGGTCTTCTTTCTTGCAAAGCTCTGTAATTAATCCTTGGCTGCTTTGGCTGTGATCCCAAAGGTCCAGGCCAAGAGGAAATAGGGACAGGGCAGTTGGAATAGCAGTGACTTTTATAAAGCTCATCAGAATCAAAAAGATGGCCTCAAAAGTCACCTGGAAAAGGAAACTGAATTGCTTTGAAGGTGAAAAAGAGAATGAAAAGGGATGTCTGTGAGTATGCCATGATCAAAACTAAAGAGAGAACACAGCAGTAAAGGAGACAATGCTCATTTGCAGAATATCCACTGCTGGTGTTCCAAATATATTGCCATTACCAGTGATCCTTCCCAGGAATAACTACACAGGAACATACTCTGCAGTTACTTCTTCTCCCTGAAAATTCGGAAGAAAAACCCAAAGATGCAGAAGTTTTCTGAAGTTCTGTCTCCATCCATTTTTCCTCCTGGCAAGCCCTGTTAGTCCCTTCTGCATATAAAGAAATGTGAAACAGAACAAGAGTTGTTTTTAAGGATGTTAGAGCAACACTGGAGAACATTGTACTGGACAACTATCATAACAGTGTCTCAACTAGACTGATTTGCCATTATTTCACCTGTCCACATGCACTGGGTATTAGAGCTTAATTTTTGAAAAAATTGTGCTTCTGGAGCATGCATGCCAGGTGAAACACCTCTCTATACCCAAGATCTGCATAGTCCAGGAGGAATGATGCTTGATTCCTCCATCATGTTCTTGATTCCTCTGGCCAATATACACTGGAGCTCAATTTCTCTAACTGGCACAGCCTATGTACAGTCAGTGCACTGACGAAGCAAATACGTGTTCCCTCCTCTCCCTCTCCTTGACCTAACAATTTGTATAGGGCAAACCCAGGTCATAATAGAGGCAATGATCTGGCCTGTAAAATTTCTTTGGACAGAGAAGTTAATGCTAATTCAGCATGTTTCAATTTGCTGAGCTCCACCAGGCTGCACATGATTTTTAACAGAATCCCCACATACTAGGCCCCGCATTGTGTTGTGAATTTTCCTCAGCACAGCTAATCTACACCCAGTTTGATAAAATGCTGGTTCCATTCCTGGCTCAAAAGCTTTTTTCTGATTGCTGTTTTGCTGTGAAAAAATAGTGGACATCTGAACTGCTTTGGTTTCTTGTCCCACTTGTCCCTTCTCCGTATGGATTATACGGAGTTTGTTAGCTGTCATATCTTAGAGATTAAGTTTTTGTGCAAGGTTTTTTTTTTCTTTTTTTCAGGACAGACATGTGTAAAGGGGCCCCTTCAGCCAGAGAGCAAGTGTCCCTTAATGGCCGTACACAATTTTTTGGCATGCATCCATACATTGGCAGTATGATCAAACATATCCCAGCAGACAGTTGTAGGTATAGAGACCTCGTGAGCACAAGGAAAATTATGTCATCTCTTTTCTTTGAGGACCTCCATCAAGACTGAAGGCCCATGGCAAGGTAAATGACAATCCTGATTTCTCTGGAGTCAGCCTAAAGGACTGTCTGGAAATTTCCATACAAAACAAAAGGGCTGCTGAGCTGCCTTACTGACAAATTAACTTATCAGCTGGAGAAGTTTTGATTTACATTGAAATTCTCTGTTGGCTACTGAGAATCTCTTATTTAAAATTAATGACTTCATAGCTGATGAATGATGAAGCAGGAAAGGAAGTGTGCTGAAGACTGAACAACAATCATCAGGTGAAAGGGGCTCTCTGGATTATGGATTAAAAACTAGTCATTAGGGCTTAAAAAAAATCCCAAACAACTGGAGCTCTTCTCAGTGGTGCTAGTGGTAATGTTTTCTTGGAATAGAAAATTATTTCCCCCCCTCAGAATCTGTGGTACTATAAAAACAGGTCCCTTCAGAACTAACTTCCAAATCTGCTAACATAATACTCCTATGAAGAAGAATAAGAATGTTCGTTTACAGTTAAGTAAGGGTTTGGGTTTAGAACTTGAAATCTATCCATTAGGGTATGGTTTTCTGGTTAAGGAGTCATAAGTACAAAGTACACTTTATTAAATAGATTGACAAAGACTGTATTTAAAATATGATAGGTACTTTGGTGTGTTTAGCAATAGATAAATAAATGTTGAGAGAAAAGAAGTGGTTGCCCTTGGCAATAACTAGGTGTGTCATTTCTTTGGAGAAGTGTATTTGGTTGTCACCTGTTCACTCCTTTTCTTTCTCTTAACTGATTTGAGGATGGAGGGAGGCAACATAATGATAAAAGCAGAAAAGTAGAGCAAAATAACATGGGAATTTATGGGCTTTAAAATTCTAAAAAACTGTTAAAGACAGAACTGAATAGAGCATTTACATTTTGAAGCTGAGGTATGAGAGAAAGGCTGTATTAGGTGTCCACATCCTGCCAGCTGGGACAGTCATTTCAAGAGGAAGACATGATTATTGGGGCAAATGATAAGTCAGAAATAAACACAAAGAGGGAAAGGAACTTGTGTGGGAAAGCATATAGAGAGGCATAGTCAGATGCTAAATCTCAAAGCTCCTGTTGTGGCTCTGACCCCAAAGATATCTCTCCTGTTTTGCAGGGGGCATAGTGGAGGGGTAGAGAGAGAAGCAGCATCCAGACAGGTACCCTGGAACTGTGAACCATTTCTTTGTGAGCAGAGTAGTGTTATAGACAGTTCACCATTTCCAGGACCATTCTTATGCTAATTCCCCAGACTTAGGGAAAACTTAAACTCCTTCTCTTGCTGAATGGAACCAACCCTCCATCAAGAGTTAATTTTAAAAAGAGAGCAAACAGGACTTCATGTTTGGCAAGCTTGGGGTTAGAACGTTCCCATATACACATACACATTTAGAAGAGAAGTATCTTAGTATTCATGATACTTGGTGATAGAGTAGCAAAAAGCTCTCAATTAAGCATGGAAAACAAATATCACAATTTATCTCAATTCTTCAGTCTTTTATATGCTGAAGGCATTTTTTTATGTGAGGTTTTTCACACATTTTGGTTTTGTTTGTTTTTTTGGTGTTTTTTTTTTTTTTTTTTTTTTTGTTTGTTTGGTTTTGGGTTTTTTTTTTGTGAATGTCTTTCATTTCAAGTTAGCCTTGTTCTGGGTCTTTTTTAAATTCTCTTTGGCCAAAGCATTTCTGAATTTCTGCCAAGAAGTTACTATGTAAAGCCTGTTGTACTCAAGAGTTGGATTCCCATTCCTGGAATCATGACTAGCAACCCCAAAATAGAGTGCATTGTTGTTTCAGAAGGAAAACAAGAGAGGAAAGAAACCTTAGGAAAAAACAGAGAAGGATGAAGCCAAGCGACAGTTACAGACTCTTCAGAAAGCTACTCTTCAATTAGACATTTAAATTGGCTGCTAAGGAATCTAATTTAGATGGTAGGAAAAACGGCATTTGAAATACGGACAAATCTTATAAATTAATGCTATGAATAGCTACCTATTTTTGTTTCCTGTCTACTTGTATTTAGGAACCAGCATCTTTGCAAACACTTGACAGACAGGACACTTTGGAATGTTCTGTTTCTCCTGCAGAATGCGTTTTTGTTTCTGAACACAAAGCATATCTTCACCACGACTGCATTGCAAATTCATTCCCTGAGGAAGAAAAATATGGAACAATCAGTGCAAGGGGGAAATAAATAGCTTACATTTTTTCAAATGGTAGAGTAATAAAATGAACTAGCAAAAATATTGATATATCTGCAAAGAAATACTGAGAATTTACAAAAGGATTCCATGCTAAGGGAATCTTTCAGGAAGCATTCTTTGCTAAAGTATTTTCAGGAAACATCTTTTGTTAAAGTGTATTACAGAATCCTAAGTAAAAAATACTGTACCAAGTTATCATCTCATCAACTTAATATCCTCTGTATTGCTTTTTGCTGATTTTCTTTCATATGGAAGTTTAAAATTCATAGGTATAGCAGCACTTCATCCAATAATAATAATCATTCCTATGAGCAGAAAGTTTAAAAGCATGGAGAGCTTGACAGGAGAAAAGAGAAGAAACTATGGACTAGCAAAGGATATTGTATTTGTGACACACAAGTGAACAAACCTGTTTAGTAACTTATGATGAAATCATCAATTCCCTATAATATAACCAGAAGCAAAAATCCTACTTTTGCCTAATTAAAATATGATTAATATTGATTAAGATGTTCATATGAAAAAAGTCAAGACCAGACAAGAGAAGACAATGATTTTGGCGTTTTCTGTCAGAGGGTGTTAGCACCACAGTGTTAATCCTGAGAACCCATATAGGTCTGAGTATAGAAGTGAAAATCCACCCTGGGAAAGTTCACCTCCTTTAAAGTCCATCAGAATTGTGCATCAAAGACCAAGTACAGCCCAAAATCACCGGCTCATTTACAAGCACCAGCCTGCATTATTAAAAACATATTATATTTGTGCATATGTGCAATATAAAATCTATATTAAAATCCAGTCATAAAATATGTCAGAATTCCCATGGTAAAAGTACATGGTGACACTCTTGCTATCTAATGGGACACCTACATTGTCTCTCTGCTTTAGGTAACTAATGAAGCAGTTGCACCAAAGATAATATGTACTATTATGTGCTATGTAAGGACATGGTAAACAGAACAGAATGGGTGGTTTTGAGTGCCTATGAAAGATTTTAATTGTTGAGGCTTAGGTACCCAGCTTGGGAATTTGATGTAGGAGCCAACAGGTTCTCTATCTGGTTATCTTCAAACATCTTAGATATTTTAGCACTTATCTTTTAGAGTTTTTTTCTTTTCCTCCTGTAAAGGGGTAAGCAAAAGGTGGCTAAGTGGCTTAAATATAAATTCATTTTATACTCTACAACACTGAATCCACATATAATACAGAAAGCTTTTGCAAGTGGAGATAAGAAAAATATTCCTACAAAAAACATCACTATGGAGATGAGTGGCCAAAACACAGGGTCAGACAGTACCACTGAAATCAAATTTCAGGGCCACAATCTTTTCTTTTTCTAACCCCTTTTGGTATATGCGAGCACATGTGTGTCTCTAAATAAACTACTATGTTTGCATTTAAAAATGTGACTCTGTAAGTTTCTGTAATTAGATCTTTTAATGTCTGTTATTGATCCTTTCTGCTTTTCTTTAGCTTACACTGATGAATCAGAAAGTAAAATGCAGGATGTTACCATATACAAGAACAATGTTAAAGAAAATATCTACCATGTCCAGCTTACAGGGCGAGAAACTCACGCATGGTATCAATCCAATTAGCTCATGGCCCATAACATAAAAATCTCAGACATTTGCAGAAAAATTACATTTGGGCACTTGGTGCTGCATGATCACAAGGAAAGGATGTTCAGGCATTGGTGACACTGGTTAAAACTATGCTTGGTGTGGGTTTACAGACAGACATTCCCTGATTTAGCACAAACTTATAGTGACAATTTTTTCTTAGGAATGACAGTATGCAACAAGAATGTGGAATTGAATGTAATCCAATTCAGAGGCAGAGACTTTTCTTGTCCAGAGCAATGCATTTGCTTTACTTGCTTTACATCACAGACAGAACAGGCTAACTGGCTTACACTATGCAGTGCCTTATTATGCCCTGATTTGGGTCAAGCCTAAGTGTATCATATTCAGTTGACCTGTTCGATGTGCCTCTTTGTGTTTATAACTCTTCAAACATGGGATCCAAAATAGGGCAGTTGTGGACAATACAAATACTGACTTGTTCTGTTGAACCTGGCTTCAACAGCAGCCATAATGAACACGGCAAACATAAATAAAATACCAAAAGCTGGACATTTATAACTTCTAGGTAGATTACAGGAAAAATCAGAACTGTAGGACAGACTGCCCAGAAAAAATGAACAAATGTGAATAAAAAAAAGAAAGTCAGTTTCAGTCTGATCTTCATGACTGTTTCACAGCTTTATTTCTTTGTAGTACTGACTTTTGAAATATAAAGGATTCATAATAAGGTGAAGAAGGACACTAGAGATTTGATGCAGTATGTGCAAGTGGAATGAGAAATGTCCTACATAGACCAAAGTAACAGAAGGATTTGATTGAGAATTAATGGAGTAAAAAGTAATTACAAAAGTTTTCATCTGGTTACTGTTGGTAAAGATAAGATACACTGTTAATCATGTCTTAGAAAATGTGTTTCAGAGTATACAATATTATAACAATGTCCAAGAGAATTAAAAGAAGAAAAAATGTTTGCATCTTCTATAGATCAATAGACAAAAGAATGAACTATACGACTGCTCTAATATAAGCACATTTCTTTTAGCTCCCTTATTGATCTCTCAGATAATTACACTGTACTTCAAAATAAATTCAGTTTATTCGTGTGTTATTTTGCAAACAGAATCACTTGGACACCTAATCTTACAGCAGGGAAAAAGCTTTCAAAGTGAAATGTATATAGACCACTATGGTTTTGCTTTCCCAGATCTGAAGTATGCATTACAGCCAAGCAGATACAGTCTCTTGCTGATGTGGTTTTAACAATTTTAAGAGTTATAAAGACAGCAGTATAAATGTCAATTACAGGCAATTTCAATCCACTCAATTTTTTTTATCAAAATTTTTACTTACAATTTAAGTATATTCAAAGCCCTTTTACATTGCAGTGACTCTTTCTGATAGATGGAACATGGGTGTTGGGGCAACATATCCCTACAAAATTAATACTCAGTTCAAACTAGGTCACCCAGTTTTGTGAATGAGATCTCATATCACTTATCATTTTGGCAAGATTAAAAAAAATGCAGTCCTTATCTATCATAGCTGAATAAGGCAACAGATAATGAGGTAAAAAGATCTAGCAAGAAATTTATTTTGTCAGAGATGTTGATACAAAGGGCTGTGTAGATTTTTAAGATGTTTGAAGTCCTTCCCATGCAAAGGTGACAGAAAAAACCAAAATCCTTTAAAAAAATGCTAAGTTCCAAGTGTCAGCTATCAGCTCCTCAAACCATCTTCAGGGAGTTATTGTTGGAGGTGAATTTCCCATCTGCACTTGTGAGACCCCACCCCCATTCAGCTCTGGGGTCCTCAGCACAGGAAGGACATGGATTAGTTCGAGTGAGGCAAGAAAAGAGTCACCAAGATGATCTTGTGAGGATCTCTCCTGTGAGGAAAGGCTGAGACAATTAGGATTGTTCAGAAAAAGGAAAGGCCTTCTGGTGACTTAATTGCAGCCTCTCAGTACCTGAAGGGAGCCTATGGGAAAAATGGAGAGAGACTTTCTACTGAGGCATGTAGTTAAAGACAAGGGGTAATGGCTTCAAACTGAAAGAGAGTATGTTTAGATTAGATAATAGGGATAAATTCTTTAGAATGAGGGTGGTGAAGCACCAGAACAGGTTCCTCAGGGAAGTTATGGATGCGTCATCCCTAGAGGTGCTCAAGACCAGGTTGGACGGAACACTGGGCAACCTGGTCTAGTGGAAGGTGTCCCTGCCCAGAGCAGGGGGGTTGGAAGTAGATGATCTTTAAGGTCCCTTCCAACCCAGGCCATTCTATGATTTTGTGATTGTGAGTCCTGTCAAATGCCAGGCTTGAAAACATGGGTCTCCTACTAAGTTGTGTGGAACTCTTTGCTAGGGATGATACGTCTTCCCTTTTTCTCCTGAGATGCATTGATTTTCTCTCTGAGAAGCATTCCAGAGAAGGATTGCATCAGCCACTGCATGTAGAGTGAGTTGAAAACCAGCTTTGTTCTATGGAGTTGCTCTCCACAGTCTGTTCCAGTGGGGATACCCACCTCCTTTGGCATCCTGCAAGGCATACCAATCCTTGCCTTTCACACAGGCCATCATATGATGTGATGCTTCATGCATCACACAAACAGAGTGATAAATATGTTGTCATGGCAAAAATATGAAAAGTCAGATGTAAAGCATGAAAATATACAGTTGTTTGAGTTTAAAATCAGTGTATGTAACATAAAGAATGCTTCTCTGATTCACTTATTTGCATTTTATATTACTGCATTCAATAAATCTCTCTGTTAATGAAAACTGTAAACACTTCCAGATGGTCGTCCTTCTGAACACAAGAATGGGCTGAACCTCACAGCTTTGCAGAGGAATTCAGGTTTATCTGTTGCAGAAGGCACAGAGCATTTTCCCTAAATTTGTCCCAGTGACATGCTGGGGCAAAACACAATATGAAATACAAGTATCAGCCCCTGGCTGGACAAGAATTCTAACATTTACATATAATTAAGGGTGTGGTTTGGGAGGGCAGAGGTAACCAGGCAGAGAGCATTATTAAAAGAACAAATCCTTTGCTAAAGCCATGTAAAACACTTGTGTAAACTCACTGGAATTGTAGTAAAAAGCACATCACAACATTGTTAAAGATCTTGATTCTTTGCCCCTGAAAGTGCAAGACAGTTCATGGGTCATAGAGTTTGGGTGAATGTTGTACAATTGTCATGTGAAAGAAAAAAGAAAATTGCACCTCAGTTTAATTTTATCTGAATTCCCTTCTGATATACTCATCTTAAGATGTAATAGGAGTTTTACCACCGGCCTATTTCCTTCCTTACTCTCTATACAGAGGTTTTAACAGAAAAGCTGCAATTGCAGTGAGCTCGAAGGAAAAAAGGTATGAGATGAAGATCATGAATAAATTACTCTGAGACACTCACATATTAGTACCTAGCTCTCTTGAAGAATCTCCATAATTTTCAGGATTTAAATAAATAAGCTTTATTTTGGCCCATAAACATTGCTGGTAAGCTGGACAAGGTGGGATTCGCAGAATTCAGGTATCTGTATGAGGCAGTCACCTAAGATTCCCTTTATAGGCAAGAGAGAGAAAAAGGTGTAGTAAGGATAAGAGTCATTTGACCTATTTTCACCATCTATTTTAGGATGGGATGAATCATACTCTAGAAGTGCTTATTTTATTTCACTGAACATAAATAAAAGCACAGAGAGACTACTTCAGACATTAACTACATCTACACTATGATTTATGATTGAGATTGAGATACTGATGTCTATATTTTCTAAAATTATTTCCAATCATATCCACCTACATTGGTTTTCAATTAAGCACAATAACAAGGTTCATTTAGGAGAATGTCTTACATCTTATGCAAAAGAAACTGGGAAAAATAAGAAATAAGTGATACTAAGATCTAATCAGGTGCCCGTTATGGTTTACGTGCAGAGTAATTTGTTGGATTAGTAACGGGCCTGAAATAATAGAGGCAAGTCTGATGGCAAAATCATTGATTAGCGAGAAATTTTCCTCTGACAGAGAGCTACAAATATATGTGAACATATGAAACAATTGTTTATAGAAGCAAAAGCATAACATGGGACATCATTTGGGATTTGTTAAAAGGGGGAATGCAGAGTCAGAAGCTCTTCTAGCCTTATTGATACAATCCAATGTCAAAACATAAATTAGTCAGTGGCTGTAAGGCAATCTATGTCTTACACTGGTATTACAGTAAACAGAAGAAGGATAATTACAATAAACAACATAAGGATGTTTGTGTGGTACATGACTTGTATTTAGAACTATGTATTAATATATAATATAAATATATTTATGAAACAATCAAGAAAGATCAAACAATTAGGATATGGAGAGTTTCTATTCTTTTCCTGAGTAATTCTGTTTTGAGAAACAGGTGGATATCATCATGAACAGCATTTCTATTTTAAGAATATATGTATGTGGTGATTGTGCATGTGTTTCATGAAAATAAAAAAGGACATGCTATACGCCATATAAAAAATAAACAACAATGTCCCACTTTGATGGTGATCAATTTGAAGTTCATATGGCTGTGTTATTTATTTAATGCTTTTGTAGGGGCAATATTTTTATTATGTTTATTTCATAAAATGTTCTTCAGAAGACACCAAACACAGCTAGCTTACATTTCCTGCCCACTCCATTTTCAACATCTGAAGTCCTTGGAAAATTTCCCACATACATACTTTACAGTCTTCCAGATTTGTGTCTTGGCATTGACACCTATGTCTTAAATGTATATATTCTATCGTCCTCATGTATATTGGGAATATAAAACCCAAAGGCTTGATTTTTTTCAGTCGTGGCGGTTTCTGTGGGTGTTTGGGTTTGTTTTTTTTTTTCATGGATTGATGTTTGTTTTTGTTTGAGGTTTTTTTGTTTGGTTTTTTTTTTTTTTGAGTTTTACTACATTAACAACATCGTACTGCTACTAGTGTTAACTTCCTAAAAATGCATGCATGTCTGAGACATCCAAGCATTATAGAAGTGTAAGGCCAGACATGCTAAGCTCCTTCCTTCCCCCAGGAATACCCTCTGGTCTGCAGTGAGAAATAGCATCCAAATGTGTCCAAAAGTGAGCTCATTTACAACCATGTTGTCAGAAGTCAAATTTCGTTTCCATCAGGGACTCCATTTGTAGGCTCTGAACCATCACCAGCCCACCTGTGTTTCAGACTCTCTCTTCCCCTTCCCCTTTTGGTGTCATTACTAAGACCCACGAATGGGGTTTTTCCTCTTTGTGCCTACACTCTTTCTTCCTGCAAGGCACTTCTGGTGTTGGTGCCTGTGAGCTGGGAACTGCGATGGCGCGTCTGTTCACATTCAGGCAGCTCAATGTCACAAAACTCTTTCTGGCCCAGTGATTTCAGCACAGTTCCCACTGCCATGTCGCAGTCATTACTTTAATTCCTGTGGTTAGTGTTGTAACTTAAATGTATCTCAGCCCCCACAGTGTTGGCTTGCCTGCTTAAGATCCCTCCTTAAAGCCTCACTTTCAGCAGCTACCTTTCCGTCAATATGCTCTAGGTTGGCACCAACAGCTTCTCCTCACACCTGTGATTGTATTGGGAAAAAAAGACCAAAATAAATATTTACAGTGTACATGCAAGAAGAAAAGGGCTGTTTTCCCTTTTCTGTCATTGATTTCCTCAGTTCCTCAGTTACTGGTCCTGCTCTATTTATTTATGATACTGTGTCTTGCTTGGACTGCTTTTCATGGGCAAAAGTCCTTGCTGCTTTGCTGTGGTTGTTTGTGCTAGTGTTGCATATGATAACAAAGAAAGGGGAAAAAACCATGGAGAACACTCCAGATGAAAGCAATTGTAAACACACAAAAATTGGCTGAAAGACTCAGAAGAAGATAGCAAATAAAATGACTTTTTAAAATCTATTAGCTTTCACATTCATAGTGCCTTCTTAGAATGGCACATGTTATCCTTTAGCCTACTATGCATGCCAAAACCCCCAAAATCCTGTGTAGAAAACACATGATTAAAATTAGTTTCTAAATGCTAGAGAAGTAATAGCAGGCTTTTCTTGTTGTTAACAGGCTTTCATATTTTTCTCCTAAGTGACTGCAGAATTCTTGTTATGCATAAATATCTAGATATAATGGTAAACAGCATTTCAAAATGAAAAATCTTCTCTTTCTTACACTTGTAAGTGCACCAATATTTTCAGAGCAATTTGGCTTACCTCTAGTATCTTTGTGCTCTAGAAAGCTGGATATAAGAAATCAGGCAGAGCTTGATCTTCTCCTCATGTGGAGACTAATAAACTTGCTATTTATTGACAACTTCTATGTCCCCAAATCTCTTAGATACCCAGAGTACTGACAAGAATAGACTTTGCAAGACACCCCACTGAGCCTGTTAGGTTCTGAACTGAGTAACAGTTGTCAGGAAATGAAACCATGCTAAAAACGCTGAGTCATTTATATGCTATAAAGTGATAGTTGGTTCAGTTGCATTTGTTTAGACTCTGAAATATCCTAAATTCACAAGTTTACAAGATGGACAGTCCCATACATTATTGGCATCATAGATGCTGTGTCTAACAAAGAAAGTTTGTAAAATGTTTGTTGCCAGAAGTCAGGATGGGCACAAGGGGATGGCTTTCTTTTTACCTGCATTCTTTTGCCTCTTTTCTTTAAACATCTCCTACCAACAACAAAAAAGCATACTGGGATAAATATATATTAATGTATGACTGTTCTGACATTCGGCATTCTCATCACAAGGAATAAAAACCTTTGAAAGCTAATGGCTTGCTCTGTCCTAAAGGAACTTCCTGAGTGGGGGGAGCTGTATCTTCCTGCCTGTGCTTTTATCTTTTCTGGGACTAATGGAAGACATCAGTTTCCTGTTCTGTCAATCCTGCCTGTCGGGCAGACATTGAATTCGCTTTAATCAAAGCCACAAACTTTTAACAAGATGCACACGGAAGGTGTCTCCCTTGCTTGCACAAATGTTCTGTACCTTTTGAATCATCAGCTGTTCACTTTGTAGGAGGACCAGATGCTGAGGAGGTGAAACCCTCCTATCATTCCACCAGCTTCAATAACCCTGCTGATTTGTACCAGCTGAGCTTCTCTCCATGACTTACATTTTCAAGCCTCTCAGGTATATACATCTACAACTGGAGAAACAATCCAACTTCTGCTTTTCTTCCACTGATACCAAAAAACATACTTCTGAGGTATTATTTTAAAATAAAATTTTGCTTGCCGCTTTTCTCAGAACCGCTTTCTATCACAGCTGAATTATTTTTTATTTAATTTTAAAAAACTATTTAAAAATCTTTCCTGATTGTTGGCATCATATTTTAACATGAAAGAGAATAAAGAACCATTTATTTGGATGGAACTCCACCAGGTGTTGAATTACTTGGAATTCTTTCTATTTGGGATAATATCAGTGTGACCAGCAATTGAGGACATGGATAATGATGGCAAATAAATCTTAATGTAAGAAGGCATATAAAATGTTGTTCCTACCCATAATGGCACTGCTACCTTTAAAATGCCAGAACTGAAAGACTTAAATCACTAAACTTCATGTGTTCCCTGTTTCAACTCTACAACACAGACAAAATCTCTTAAGACCCTGGGGCACTTGTAACTTGAGTATCCTGCATGTCCTATGGCTTAAGTCTTTATAGATTACTTACAAAGATCAGATTCTGCAAAGAAATTGAGAGCAAACCATGTTCACTTTGATACTGTTTTCATACCAAATGAGGAAAATAAAAGTTTCCTCTTTGAAAACCACATGAACAGAATATAAATTGCCCATGTTATAAAAACAGGAGACTTTGTATCACAAACATATTCTTACGAAGAGCTCATCATTTCTCTCTTTTAAAATTTCACTTTTAAATTCTTGTCTTAAAGAGACAAAAAGGTAAGAGAAAAAAAAACATTCCAAAATGTTTCAAATTACCTAAGCAGAAAAGCTACAATAAAAGTTAGCAGATGGATTAAAAGTCTTTGAAGAACTTTTGACACCTATAACATATAATCTTTTTTTGTTGAATGATCATGATTAAGAAGTGCAGAGCAAAAATGATATCTTGTATTTGACAAAAAAAAAAAGTATGGATGTGTTTTTTTATTTCCATTTTCAATGTCATATTCATAATAATCATAACTTCAACCACAAAATTTGCTACTCCTGATTTAGCAAAAGCAAATACACTTGCCTCCCCAGTTTATCAGGAGTAAATATTGCATATCAAGCACACACATAAAATAAATATCCGGTCAAATGGAAGAGATGGGAATGGTTCTGCCAATTAGTAAATTATTCAATGCTGGTAATGTTGCAGCTATTTAACTGTTGCTAATTGCCCAGCTATATTTACTGAATACCAGGAGGAAAATAAATAAATAAAGGACACTCTGAATCATTTGTCTGTCTGAAACAAACCATCAAAGTGCTCTGTTGTGTTTGAGTTAGTTTCTTCAGAATTATAAAAATCCTCTTGCTGAAAACTTTGATTGGAAATGGCTTCTGTTCTCTAAATGCTTATGCACATATGTACATTTGCTCAAGTAAACAGTCCATAAGACTGTGCCCATGAATAATGGGACAGATACAGAAAAGTCTGACTCCCTTAATGTTTGCAAAAACCTTAATGTCTTGAAATCTGTTGCTAAAACGTAGATAAATTTTGATATTCCTCACATTAAATGTAATGGTATTTTATGTTCTGTCATTGAAAGAGACATTGAACATTTAATGCAAAATAAAACAATACTGTACCTTAGTTCATTTTCATATTTTCTGAATGCTGAGGGTCTAAGAAATATCCATGTGAATTTATTTCTCATTGTTGATGATTTCAAGATCTGTTAAAAAAGGGAAAATTGAATCCACAGACATTCAAAACATAAATCTTAGGCCAGCATTCACCTATGCCACTGATATTTAATCTGTCTGATGAAACTTAAATATGTTTACTTATCTTTCTTTTTTCTTTTCATTTTGGAAAATAAAGCATACCAACACTCTTCCTTACTGATTTTATGGTTTTCTTTTTGGTCAGTACTACCTCTTTCTCATTCTACTTCCCTTTCCCTGACCTCCAAATTCTCCTACCTGAGATTTCCATGACTGCCAGTCTCATGGTTTCCTTACCCATTGCCAAGAATCTCAACTGTTTTCTTTAGCAAGTGAGCTGAAGGTACCCGGCTTCAAAATGAGGCAATGGAGCCTGTGAGATGACAATAGGAAAGAGTACAGGGAAAGGGGACCCTGAACACGCTGGAATGGGTCAAGCCAAATTGTATCCCCAAATTTTTATTCGATTGATATTACCTTGTTTGTCCCCAAGTTCAAATGACATTGTGTGTTTCTTTCTTGCTACTCCCAACAAACCCCCATTTTTGCTGAGCTCGCTTCAGTTGAGAACAGCTCATGTGACGGCATCTGATCTTATCATCAGGAATGTGGACTAAGAGGAGTAATACATTTATGAAGGCAAGATTTCCCTGCTTTCTTCAATACTTGCAAGTCTTTTATCACAGGGGCACAGTCACCCTACTAAGTGCCATAGATTATTTTCTTGTCATAGATGCATGCAGCAGCTAAAACTCTTCCTGCCGTAGTACTCAAATGGCCAATTTAAAAACATTAATATTACCTGTGAGATCAGTAATGGTAAAAAAAAAATAATTTTAGTTCTTGGTAGCCAGTTCAAATCCAGAATACGATTCTTGTAATGCTGGTTTTATGAAGTGATGGAGGGAGGTAGTGTTACATTGACTCAGTGGAAAGGTGGAGGGCCAGTAGATGTTACTTGGCGCTCATTCTGATAGTCCCTACAGGCAGTCCCAGGAGTAAAACAGCGATCTCCTCAATGGTGATAGTGCCACCCCTGGATAAAAACATGCCAGCAGGGTGATGCAAGGAAGCACATGCTGTTTGATTTATACTGTATCTCTGCAAAGCTTTTTCTAGCTGCGAACACATACTTCCTGTGAATCCTGGAGAGGATAAAAGAAAGCCAGATTGGGCAGCTGAGTGAAAGCCTCCTCCCTTTGTGCCTCCATAAAGACAGTGGAGTTCATTTGAAATAGGTTGACCTACACAAAAATCAGTAATGCATAAGGTAATCATAATGCAAGGAATGGAAACAGAACAACAAAAATGACTTTGGATCAAATATTTCATTTGAATCTAAATTAATCTTGGTGATGTTTTAGTACACTGTATACCAAGAAAGGCAAAGAGTTTATTAAATTACCTACAGACAGTCCACAGTCATAAAATGTTTAGAAGAAGGCACTCCTTGTGGCACTTCCACTTTTTATTTCTTCACTGACTCCATTAGGATATAAAAAAAATAGAATACAAATGTTTTAGTCTGACAATGAAATCTTTGATGACATTTAATTAAATAAAAAGGGACACAAGCCAAGGGAAATATTACAGCAAAATATCATAACAAATTAGTCATGTATTTAACATTACTTTGACATGAGAAAGAAATACATCAGGGGAAGAATTTTTTCAAAGTACCTTTTCACTATTGATTTAAATTTAGGATGCCTAAACCTACTGCTAAGGAAACTCCTGTGGACATGGAGTTTGCCTTGCACTTTGAGTTAACCAGGATCAGATGCCTATCAGTAGCACTATTCTGCTGTGAAAGTTTGCAAGATTCAACTTTTGGTCCATATTTATTTAAAACAATTCTTTACACTTAGTTTATATTCAGGGTTGAATCAAAATGGCACTGCAAATATAATCAAGAACAAATGTGGTATATAGTAGTTGTCATCTACTCCTATGTTTTATTCAAAACTTGCAAAGATGTCAATGCTATGTGTGACATGAGCTGTGTATGGCCCTTTCTTAGAAACATGCCTAATTTCTAACTGTGCATAGTTAGTTGTACAAGAAGCACTTTTCATGTTTTTATTTGATTTATCTCTTCCGCTTGTCTATTTGTTCCTGTACTGACTCATAAATTTTGTAACAGGAACAAATATGATAAGAGTAATGGGCAAGTATGTGTATCTACATATGTCTCTCTCTATATATATATGCAGTATAGGGTCTCACTGAGACTATTTTGGCAGCTGGACAATTTTCTGTGTTATTAGTCAGTCATTACATTGATTTTGATTGCATTCTTATTCTGGAAGGATAATTCACAGAAATACATCAGGCTTGAATTCACAGAAAGGAAAAATGACTTTATTCACTATAAGTTATCAAAATGCAACAGAGGCACAAACAGAGGCCTGAACTGTGATTATCCTTCTCGTGCTCTAAGGACTATTTCTATGTGCTTACCCTTTTTCATAAGTGCATTCTAGAGACAACTACATCTATAGATGTGTTCAATTTTACTTTCCTCTGTGATTTTGAACCTATTTAAATGAATAATGATGAAAGCTATCTGAAACCCACTGTTGTAAACAGAATTACTGATACTGACCTATACAGGGGGAAATTTACCAGTTGGGAGGCAAGGGGGAAAAGTAGAAGGAGAGGATAGACCCCACTGTAATAGCATTATGCTGCTGTCATGCTGAAGAATTGTCCATGCCTCATGACAGCAAGGTGGCCAGGTGGTTACACAGCACCTTTCCATATCCCTTTCCTCTTCCTGATCAGTGTTGCAACAATCAGCTGTCACTATAGCCAAATCACTCCAGAACAGTGTCTTGGGCTTCAGGCTGCTCTTGAGCACGTGTACTTCTCATTTAAAAAGGGTCCTAATGAGACTGATTTTTACAGTGACTTTACACAGTTAAATTCTGAAATATCCAGTAATTGTGAACATTTGGCATTTCTGGTAATCAGGCTTTATGGACCACAAGTACCATGAAGAAATATTTTAGTTTCAGCATCATAACATTAACATCCTATGTGGTCGGTAGGGAATAATTTAGATTAGGAAACATTTCCTTATCTATAATATTAATGTCTACATCCAACCTAGCCATTTTAGGTTCCTTTTATTGTCAACAAGGAAACATTCCTAGACAATGATTCTGTTGACCTAGATACAATCATTTTAGGGTAAGATGAAAGTTAGATGAGGTTGATCACATTTGTTGTTTTTCAGTTTAGGGAAAACAGGGATTTTTTCCAACTAAAACTGGTCAGACTTTCATTTCACTTTTGTTTATTTCCATTTACTTACTACTACAATACTCAGATTGTGCCTAGTGCAGCACAAGCACACAAGAAATGGCCTTCTTTAACCCAAAAGGTTACAATTATTTAAATAAATCATCAAACAATAGTTCATACATTGTCTTTTATATGCTGGTAGGAACTGGAGTTTGTGCAGTACTGGAGAGAGCAAAACAGCATTAAAATGATTTATCCCAAGTTAGTATTGTATAAAACCTCTCCATTTATCATCTGAGTACTTCATTTCAACTACAAATAACTTCTTGCACAACCACTGTCTTTAAGTCCCTGGAATGTGTATGCACACAATGAGATAAAAGGAATTATTATGGTATTAACTGTAGGAAATAAAGATCAAAGGTTGCCATCATGACTCTTCCTGAATGAAAAGTATGCTTTGCCTCACAGTGATACTTCAACTGTTCTGAAAACATAATGAACAATACATAGGTGATATTTATATTTGGCATTGTTTTCTCTTTAGTAGTTCTGTACAAGTAAGTAAAATAGTTTCCTTCAACAAGTGTCTAAAAATTTTCAATATTCTCCATACAGTTTGTAGCTGATTTCTTCTTTCAATCCCACTATCAAGTCTGCATGCATTTTCCTCAAAGCGGAGTGTTTAATCTTTCTTGGTGACACTTTGGTAAGAGGAGGGAGGTCTGGAGAGGTTTCGAACAAAACTGTTCAGAAAGTTCTTTTACTGTTGTTTTTATATTGAAGCATCATTATGCCTTTCCAATATGCAACCAAAATTGTGTAAGTGGATCTGGAATCATAGGAACCCAACAATAATAAAAAGAAACCCTCTCCATTTTTTTTTTTCTGGTTCATGAGAAAAATCTTTATGAATGTTTCAGAATTAATGCACCTGACCAATACTATATGACATACTTTAAATAAGCTTGAAAATAAAACTTCTAAATGAATACTATTTGTCCCTTGTAAGTGGTTTTTGCTCTCTTAAACAGCTATATAAAATTATTGTTTTAAATCTGCCCACAGTTAATTCATAACCCCAATGACCACCATTCAAGGGAATTGTTGTAAATTGTCCTTTCTTCTCAGCCAGACAGCTTGAAAAAAGTGAATAATTCCTGTGGAGGCCTACAACTTTTCAATCTTTTTAAAAAGGAAGTGTGGTGGCTAAGGATTACATTGGTTGGGACAGCAAACTTTTTAGAAAGCACCATTTTCAGTGTTTGGGTCAAGCGCCCCACTGAGGTTCTGGGCACTGATGCTGTTCCAGTTTTTCCTCACTTTTGCCCCATTGCAAACAATCTTTTTCTAAAGTTCAAACACATGGAAGAAAACAGGTTTTTTTACTGTCTACTTGCAGCTGTTGGAAAATATGTATCTAGTTATTATTTTCCATTTTAAATTACGCCATACTGGTTTTTGGGGGTTGTAATGAAAAGTGCAGCCTGCTGCCTGCATCCTAGGTGTTAGTCCAGAATTACTGATGACACGGGAGTCCTTAGTTCAAAACTTGGACATCAGTCCCACAGAGCAAAGCTGCAGAAAGGAGTACAGTATGGCACATTGCTGAAATGTTCAGGTAAGTGCCAAATAGCTGAGTGAAACGAAATGAAGACAAAACACATGTGGATATGGTGGGAATAAGAAAATGCTTAAAAAAAAAAAAAAAAACAACCCAAATCACAAACGTTGCCTCCTTGTAACATCAGTCGTTGTCTCAACTTTTGTTTCTTTTTGCATTCATTATTGTTTCCAGACATCCATTATTAGTATCTGTTCTTCTACAAAGAGTGTTTCCTAATTATTGTGATCCGTACACTCTGTCACCTCTGCACATATTCGTCAGTGGAATCTACCTGGGGGAGGTGAAGGATGTCACTGACAAGTCTTAGGCTTTCTGATGTGTGGTGTAGCGCACAGCAGCACAAAGCACAGTGATAGCCTTCTTCACCAGTGATGTTGGTGCTCACTGTTCAGGGTCTCATGTCCAGACAATACAGAACATGTCTCTGACTCTGGAATGTTGCATTGACCTAAATGATAGACAAAGAGTTACTTCTCCATAGATTAAGCAACAGAAGATGAAGAAATGATCTCAATTATATCACAGCTCAATTTTCAAAAACTCCTTCTTTTCTTTCTTCCAGTTTCCTGTTCCACAGGCAAGTGATTATTCCTTTTCTTTTTCATGAGCAGTCTTTAAGGTGTTAGGAAAGAAGAAAAAGAGCTTGTCTAGCTAAGAGAGAAAGCACATCTCTCCTCTTGAATAGGAAGGCAAAGGGAAAAACAGAGGGGATCTTATGTTTATTGGGAGAATAAAACAAAGCGTTGTAGTTGAAAAGAAGTACTCCTTACACAGATGAGAGTATCTCAGATCTCAGGAGGAGGAAAGCTAATTCAACCTTAAGGCCTTTGTCCTGGGACAAGAGATCAGCTATCACATTTCTCACTCATCAAATGTTTTGAATTTATTTGAATCAATAAAAAGTTTTAATTTTCCTTGATCAAAACAGATTCCTATTGTTTATTTATTTACTAATTTTTCATGTCAGATCATTTGGTTATTTTGAGGGAGGAAATGCACTTTTTTTCTCTCAATTGCAAAAGCTTTCATACAGACATAGTCATGTGGTAGATGTTTTCCTCACTATTTATATGCTTTCTTTTCTTTATACATACCCTTTCACTCTTTTTCTTTCTGTTTCCTTTCTGTAGGAGGAAGGAAACATTCAAATATAAAGAAATATGAAAATTGCTGAAATAATTTTTTTTAAAAAAAAAACAGTTCAGCATTCCTTCTCATTTAATTTTAGTAGTGAACTCTTCTTGCCATTTACCTCTGATAGCTGTAACTCAATAAATTTTTTATTTCTTGATGTAAGTTAAAACCTGTGCAATGCAATGACATAAAAATATCACCAAGAATAATTGATAAAATTTAATCCTCCAAGAAGTATATGCTCTGTCATTGACACATAATTCCCTGCATCACAGCACTGGATAGAAGCATGTGGGAAACTGAGTTGACCATTGTCTACCTGATTGAACATCCACCATGTTACAGAATGTTTTCTACTTTTGATGCAATATAAATGATGCAAAGGTTTATTTTTGGTCCTTCCCATTGTGTCCACATAGTTGTTTTCTGAAGAGAGCTACACCATATTATAAGCAAAATTTGCTTTCAAGTGTATGCTTGAGGGAACTCAAATTTGTTGCTTTTCCAGAGTAGACTAGATAAAAAATAAATCCAGCTGTCAAGTTATTTCAAGCAGATTCTTATTCAGACCAAAGTTTTCTATGCTACTAAAAATTAAAAAAGATTTTGTCTATGCAACTGATTATAATGTTTTTTCCAGTTAGACTCCACATCATAAAATTAGAAAATTAGAGACATGTTTGAGTTTCTAGATAGGTGTGGCAAGCCATACTTCAGAACATGTTCATGAAGGTTTATTTTAGTCTCTAAATATGCAATCAGTCATACACATTTGACTGTAAATGCTCCAAGAGGATCTTCCACTTTGATAGGATTAGCCAAATTTGTGTATGTGTTAAGCAGTTGTAGGATCAGAGCTGAATTTCTGCCATTGAAAGGCATGTGGAAAGAAGGATCTTGGTCAAATTACTCAGGGGCCCTTAATAATCAATTAAGAATAAAAGCCACCTTCACTGGGCAATTCTTTCCACTACTCTCAGTCATTGGTCCTACAAAGGCATGATCTGCCCTTCGGAGATGTCTATCACTTCCCTTTGCGGACATAAAGAGACTAAAATATCCAGCTCAGACTTGACACCTTATTTTGGTTGACATGAATACTATCCTTTGCCATTCTGACCCCATTGCTTTAAATGTTTGACAGTTGCTGTGATTGCATTATCTTCATTGCTTACCCAACTCATTAAGACAGGTGATGGCTGAGGTGGTTAGCATCTGCTCATTAAAATGCTGTTTCCACAGACATGGTGTGCTAAATATGTGTTCAAATACGTGCTGCATGATACTGGTTCCTCTTTAATTGCAGATTCAAGGCATCCAGTTTTATATGCTGCCCTGGATTTTATTCAATTTCCCTTAAGAAATTTGTGGACAGTGTATAAGTGTTAAGAACGTGCCCTTGTCATTCTTTGTAAGGCTACATCATGAACTCTGATACATATACTGTATGTTTAGTATAACTTAAAGGCACGCCTGCTTTATAAAATGCCCTTATTTAACTATGTATATAGAATAAATGAATGACTTCTTTTTTATTTATCTGAAAAAAAAAAAGCCTTTGGCTATCTGCTTATACAAAATATGGTAAAACATTGTCACCTTTTGCTTGTCTCTTGACATGGGAACTTTGCATAAACATTGCATGCTTAGGAGTGTACTGAAATGTGTGCTGCAAAGGTGACAAATGACTACAACCAAACAGTTCAGAGGAGTCAGACATCATGTTGTGTACAACTCAAATGGGCACATACAAACCCTGGAGAATGCTATATTTCACAAAAAAACCAACAAAAAAACAACAAAAAAAAACAACAAAAAAAACAACCAAAAAAAAACCAAAAAACCACAAAAACCCCCCAAATAAAACAAAAAAAACCAAACAAACAAACAAACAAAAAAAACCAAACCAAACCAAACCAAACAAAAAAAAAACACAAATCAAAACCAAACAAAACAACAAAAAATCCCCCAAAAAAACAAAAAACAAACAAACAAACAGCCCAAAGAAAAACGCAAACCAAACCACACCAACCTCCCCCCAGAAAACCCAAACCCTGTTCTATTGCACTTCTAAGCTGAAATCAGTTGAACCACTCACATGGTGTCCCTGCCACGGTGTCTTGGTGGGAGGCTTGGAAATAGATGATCTTTAGGGTTCCTTTCAACTGAAACCATTCTAGGATCCTACGTATAAGTTGCACAAGGGACTGAATATGGATGTGCAACAAGTAGCTCTGGGCTCATGTCAGTGCTGAAAACAACCTGCTCTGTGGTCTCAGACAAGTTATCTTCTGTGATCTATTTTTATTCCCCCTCTTAGTAAAATGGGTGTTTTATTTCCATAGGGTAATTCTTCAGGTCAGAATGTCATTTGAGTACTGAAAGGCAAAGTGAGCCACTTGAGCAATTCTCAGTTTTGAAGACGGACATGTTTATGTCCAGGGCAGGTATGAAGGTGTAAGGGAAACTGGATAATAAGGATACTTAAAACTGCTTCTTTTGTTTTTCTGTTCTAAAATACAGGGCAAAGCTGCTTCTTCTTCTTCCTTCTCTTCTTCTTCTTTTCTTCTTCTTTCTTCTTCTTCTTCTTCTTCTTTTCTTCTTCTTCTTCTTCTTCTTCTTCTTCTTTCTTCTTCTTCTTTTCTTCTTCTTTTCTTCTCAGTACAATCAAACATAAAATATGACTCTGCCATCTGTCAGTATAAAATATTTCTGTCCAGTGGAAATTCTGATGCTTTCTAACTGATGAAGCATCTTGCCAAGGGCTGTCGAGCAGGTGAAGTAATCTTCCTGCTCTGGTGTGCTGCACTGATAGGCTTGGTGCTAGCACATTCTGATACCTAGGTTGAATTCAACATAGCTAGATTAAGACTCAGGAAGATTTTCCTCAGGTTTATAAAGTTCTGGTTGGAATGCATCCCAGCATCTGTAAGGTAAAAATCTTCCCTGTTTGCTGCTGGGTCTGCCTTGCTAGACCTGCCTTTGTGGCCTCTACCGTTTTCATATTTCCAGATTCTTCAGTGCACGTTCCCATTGTAACTACAAGTTATTTGGTTATTTTTTAAAGAAAAATAATTTATAACAGGCAGTAGACAACGTTATCATCCTATTTTTAGCTAGTGTTAAAAGGGAGGCCATAAAGCAAGAATTTTTTCTCCATTGTCCTAAGGTTCATTTGTATATAAGGGGGATTCTGTGTATGGTTGTGAAGAAGCACAGAGCAAGGCAGATCACTTCACCAAAGATTGTTTGCTAAACCAAACAATGAATCCAAAAAACTGGACATCAGCAACTGAGAAAAAAGTTTAAAAAAAAAAAATAAAAAAAGGGACTAGTTAGGAATTATCTGGCTTTAGAAAGAGGATCATTTACAAATAAAAATTCTTTATGAATAAAGAGACTAAGTCTTCTGCAGTTTAAGAGATATGACTAAGAAAAAGTGAAAAAAGAGAAGAAGGGTTTCCTTTCTTTAATGAAAAGAGGGAATATTTTTTGCCCCAAATTTAATAATTAAAAGGCAGAGTAGATTCCTGTATGAAAACACACCGAAGAGCAATCTCTGTCATTTTACCACCAGGTAAACTTGCTGAGGTCAGCTCCTGGCCAAAGTGTATGGCTGACCTCAGCAAGTTTACCTTGTGGTAAAACTAACAGGCTTTGATCTTTACTTTGTTTTCACCTCAGGACAGCTCCTGCTTGTTAGTTACCTGAAGGTAAAAATCACACCTTCTTTTATCACCAAAGCTAAGTCTGTGCAGCAAACGGACTGGAAATAAGAAGAAATGAGAGCTGATATATGGCGTATAGACATCAAAGGAAGGGACGAAGGACTTATTTTGCTTCCTCAAGAGGAAAAAGGAAATTTAGAAATACCATAAGAGGCAGAATATATTGCAGAAATGATAAGTATAATTCAAACATACATACAACTACTTCATAGTAGTGGTTTAGACAAAAAAAAAAAACAAAACCAGAAACAAACAAGAAAAGAGGAGAAATAAGGTAGGAAAGCTAGGAAATGAAGGGTAGAGTAATGATGTGGAGCTAACCAATGCAGAGACAAATATTCTTTGGTGGAACTTAAGAATCTGTAAGAAAAAATGAGAAGGGCTGCATTGGGAAGTGCACTGAATGGTGAAGCCAAAAGAGCAAGCATGGGCAATGAGCCCATGACTGTGTTAGGATAGCAAGATGGGATTACACCACACCAGTGGTGGACTGATTTTGACAATGGGAAATCCAATGTAATGTAGTCATGAAACAAGCTCACAGGGAAGCAGCAGCTGGTAGCATAGGACATTGAGGACTATTTTCTGCTGATAGTTTTGCCTACTGAGTTGTTTCACTGGAAAAGAGGTCAAAAAATACTCAAGAAAGGGAAGATATCATTAAAAGACTCAGTGATGGAATCGAAAGGCAGGAACCTAGAAGAAAGAGCATGTGAGGAGCCACTGCTTAGTCTTGCTATTCTTTTTGGCCGTGAAAGCACGCACTCAAAAATGTTTGCCATTTAATATCTGACAAATTTCTACAATTTCTTTGGTGGTCCAGATTGCTATAGCTATTTCAATACTGTCATAAATAATTGAGGCTTATCTAGTTTTGGGGTTTGGGTATTTTTTCGGTTGGTTGGTTCCTCTGTTTTAATCAAGATCATACTTCTGTGAGCCCTAATTTAGTCAGGTTATATATTTCAGAGCAAACAGCTTGCTTTGCCTAAGTACTTCTGTGAACTGAACACTCTGCCCTGAGGCAAGCAAATCCAAAGCCAAAGAGGGATGCACCCTTCATATTCTGCTAATTGATTGAAGGGGCAAATGATCTATAGGAAAAGTTGCATCATTAACTTAATTGAGGGCAAAGCCTAATTAGAGGGGAAATGAAGTAGACAGAGCCAGAGACACAGCAGGCCTTCATGTGAGATGTCAACAAACAGACATTGTAACTAAAACCAGACAGAAACTGAAGCACT
Source organism: Sitta carolinensis (assembly GCA_032173965.1). Taxonomy (NCBI): domain Eukaryota; kingdom Metazoa; phylum Chordata; class Aves; order Passeriformes; family Sittidae; genus Sitta; species Sitta carolinensis. The sequence continues at coordinate 33,452,821 of CM063283.1, forward strand.
TCATTTACATCTTTAATTTCAATGTGAAAACATTTACAGAGATTGTGATGTGTTTGTGAGATTACAGAGGAATGCAAAAATTTAACAGAGTTAAGCTGAAATCAGCAGGTTTTAGAGTTGCAGGAAAAATCAACTGACTAAAGTTGCTTTAAAAAATCTTGAGCAAACTGACTGAAGTTACTTAAGACTACGTTTGTGCTTCTCTAGTATATTTGAACTCTACATTCCTGAGGAAATCCAACAAGAACTGCACCAGGAATTTTACAGTAGTGAGTAAATAAACCAAGTAAATTGTGTTGGACCATATTGCTTCAGTTTGACTCTACAGAATTCCTGAATGAAGAGATAAAATGTCACTTTTGTATGTTTGTTCTTTAAATGGTTACTCTGTGAAGTTATTTTCTGGAGTTTCCTCGCTTGTGTAAAGAGGCTTCACACCTAAGAATCACGAGTTCCCGAGCTGCAAACTGGTGATGTTAAATTCTAAAGGCTTGTTAAGTATTTTAAACATTAGTTTAATATCTGAACTAAAACAGGTGGCAGAGATCTTTTCAGGACCTTTTCTACTGTGTTTTAGGGGCTTTTTTGGCATGCAGCTCCTTTTTTTACCAACTGCAGGAATACAAACAAGACTTTTTCATGAGAAAAGCCACTTAAGTGAAATGAGGAATGCAAGCAAACATGTTTTGGCTACAGTGTACGTCTTTAAATTATATAGGCATTATTATACAATTCAACTGCATTCATATGGGTATCAAGCAATCTTTCAAAACCTGGGCCTTGAACCTGCTCAGAGACATGCAACAGATTATTGTGAGTATATATAATTAAATAAATAATATGTAGATATGTTAAAAATTTGAAAGGGTAAATTAATTTCATCATGAAAATTAAGCTTTCACATAGCCAGAAAAATCATCACACATTTATTAGCCAAAACACTTTTGAGATGTCCTCTTTTGTATTCTAATGAAAATTATCAACAGTTTGCAGCTTCACAAACCTCACATTTTATTAATCAGTGTAATTACTTACGAAAACAGAGACTCATCCGTCTGTTTACAGCAACGGGACATTAAATAGGTGCTTCTCTATGTATCTGTATTTTATTCTTCATATTTTTTTCCCTCTTTAGCCAACACAACCACCCTCATGTCCCATCTCCTTCCATACAGATCAGCACTTAGCCTTGGAACTTTGTCCTGAATCTGCTGATGAAGTTCCAAAACAAGAAAACTCCCAATGACTTCTTGGAGGATTTTATTAGCCTTAGATCACCATGTCATTCTCAAATGAATTTGAGTTTATCCTTAAGACAAGTGAGAGCCTCTGATCCAACCAAGATAACACCCTGGCTCCCTTGTAATTCCAAATCTCCCATGCAAAGCTTGAAAACACTTTAGGCTTTATGCAGAAGACAGGAAGACACTCCACTGAGTACAGCATTGGTAATTATGCATGTTGTATGACAAGGAACACTGAATGCACCTAAAGTTAACGTAAAACAAATGCATATTGTGCCATTCATGAGGCTAAAGACCTTCAGGGAAAATCTCCCTTTAGTTCCCTTAAACAACATTATCTCAAAGCTCATTTTGGTAGAAGATGGAATTTATAAAATTATGGGTTTCAAGACAGCAAAAATTACAGCAGTCTGCAAATCACTGGAGCAGTCTTTCCTATTCAGCTTTGTAGTAAAGTTTACTGTAAACTATGTAATAAGAGGAAATCCTGCTTGGATCATACTGGAGTAAAATAATTGAATGTTAACACATTTATTATCACCTGTCACATCCCTATGAATGCATAATTGTGAACACGCATTTGGATCTAGGACAGCATCATTAATCATCTTTCCAAAAAAACACACAGTAGTTAATTATTTGCCTCAACGTATTGCATTTAAATTTTCCTCCTCATTAAATCAATTATGAAGCAAAGTAAGTATCCTAATTGAGCTACTAAGAATGAGAACATTGTTAGAAAACAGAAATGGAAAGATACTACCGAATGCCATCCTGGTTTTCAAGTACATAAAGTGTATTTCTTTTACTTTTCACCAGAATTCATACAGCTTGGGAATTAAATTGACACCCTTTCCAGGGTGTATTTGCTGCTGTTTGGCAATATGTTGCCTTTGTCATGTGTCTTTTTACAGCTTGGAACACAAGCAGTACCCATTCATGTGTGCTTGTACTATAGACCGTAAACATATCTTATGATGTAAATAAGTTTTTTAGAACTTCCCAATGAAATATGGAAAACAATGGCAGCTATCGAAACTCTTTGGTTTTGAAAACATTATATCTGTATATTTAACTTGTTTCCTCAAGAGTGGCATTCACTGAAGCAAATATTGACTTGTGTACATCTGAATTTATCTGCCTCAGATTCCCTTTATAGTAAGCCGATGGAAACAGTTTTAAGATGCAATTCATCTGACTTATTTTAGATACCTTCTTTGGCATAAGAAGAATCATATCTTAGAAGTACCTATTCTTTTTCTATTGACCCAAAAGGGAGACCAAGACTTTTAGGTGTCAAGAGGAGGACATCTGCACTTCTTATTTTAAATTTCAGCCTAAGACCCCTCAGCCTGGTGTATGACACAATACAGTCAACATGAACTTGAAAGCTCAAAGGGAACAATGAAGAGATTTTTTACACCTGCACCTTTCATTTTTTACACCTGCAGCATCACAGAAATTGTGAAGCTATTCCAAGGATTTGATTGTAAGACACAACTTAGCAAAGTGATACAGGACATACCAAAAAAAATGCAGTGCAAACTGTTCTATAGATGGAAATAGTCTTATAGACAACAATGACTACATTTGTGGAAAATACGGTACTTCCAAATGCTAATAATTTCTGTTAATATCTTGTTACTTTTAAATTTTCTTTTGCTTTACAAGGTCCCCATAAAAATATAAGTACTTCAACTGATATTTTTAGTCTTTCAGTAGTAAAATTCTACTGCCATCTTTTACTGCAGTACTAATTTCATCAAGTACATGAAATCCCTCTAACCATTTTGAGGTCTCAAATTTAATGTCAGCTGAAGCTTGATTTAACTTCACTGTTGTTGCAAAATGTTTTCTTATGCTTCTTACTCTTTCAGAAAGGAAAAATATATTATTTAGATAATGTTTTGTTCTACCATCTCTAGCACTTGATTTTTCGAAGTAAAACCAATGTAACGATGATTCACTTCAGCAGCAAATCTGTACTAACTTGAGAAATTTTTGCTTCTTTTCAGACATGTTCCCCACAGACCAGTCTGATTTTTGAGAAGTGCATGGAATCTTGTCTGAGCACTGCCCAGAGCAGCTATCTGGTCTGACTGACTCTTGTTTTCTTGATAGGGCTACCTTTCCATACAGGTAGCTTAGACTTGATAGCCTTGCCCCCTGGCAAAAACAAATAGTCCCCTGCAAAATGTAGAACTGCACAGTATGAGGCAGCCCATTCATTTTTAGATTTCTGTTCCACATCAGGGTACATCAGCAGCATGGTAAATATCTTGATCTTTAGAAGTGAAAATGCCATTTGCCCTCCACTCAATAAGAACGGTTTCCATCATCTTTTCTTGCTTGGTAGTTATTGGTAGATTCTTTTCTGTTCTGCCATCAAGTTGCAACAGGAAAATCTATATAATTTTTTTTACCTTTTGCAATTTCCAGAATAAAATTGGACATGTTACATATTTTGTTAGTGTTGTGTGTTTTATAGAGGGTTTTTTTGGTTTTGTTTTTTTTTAAAAAAAACAGGGGGAGTTGTCCCAAAACAGCCCCTTGCAAAATTAGCTGCAATCTGCAGTTGTTTTTTGTCCACAAAATTTAAAATTAAGTAGGGGAAAAAAAGAAATCTAAAAATAATGTTTCTTTTCATAGAAACAATATTTGATGTTAAATTAAAAATATATTTTCTATACATCTATTGTAAATTCCATCTCCCAAGTTTTCTATAAAAAACTAACATTTCTCAAGAATTACCACTTGGTGCTATAAGCACTTTAAAAACATTTGGAGATACCTACTGTGCACTAACTATGGGCAAATGTTGATTGTTAATAGCTTTTATTATATATGTGGTCTTGTTACTGGTGAAAACATGATGAACTTTCAGAATAATTTCATGCTAAATCACAACTCATTTTACTTTTAACAGCATTGTAAATAGTTACATTAAACTTGCAAAACAAAACTCTAAATCCAGGAAGGAATAAACCGTGTAGAATTAATTGACTTGGAAATGGTTTCTTTTCTTCACTCTATGCACACACTAAAATTCAGCTCACTGTTCAATAAGTTGATTACAATTAGAGGATGTAACTTGTTAATTAGGAACTAAATGTCACTTTCCACAAAGGACTTCCTTTCACATAAAATATGCAAACTAATATTTTGTGTAAATAAATGCCGAGTTTTGTCAGCACAGTAGCAAAGTAAATTTGTCTGATTTGCCAGATGTACCAAATTGTCAGATTGCTTTTGGATTGAGGAGGTACAGACTCTTTGTGGGTTTCCCACAGACAAAGGCACACTGAGCCTCAACACAGTGACAGCAGCAGAGCCAGTTGCTGCTGTCGTGAGCGCGAGGAGGCTCCAGCCCAGAAGGCAGAAGAATTGGCTAACGTGAAGGAATAGGGGCAGCCTTGTTAGCAGGGCTCTTTCCCAGGAAGTCAGGAGCTGATCAGCTCCACGCTCAGCAGGAGATGTCAACAAAGTCTATAGAAATTATGATGGGCGTTTCAGATTACATGAAGAAATTGTGACTTTCTCAGAAAGGTCATATGTAAAACATTCTCCTTAAGTACATTCTCCTCAAATTAGATCAGCAGTTTACACAATATAATTTATTTTTGACATTGCTTCTTAACAAACAACTGAAAAAAATCTGTAAATGATGCTTTAGAAAGAAAACAGAAGTCAAAGCAAGCAAAAAAAAAAAAAAAAAGAGAATAATGAGAACTTAAAACTCAAAAATTAGTGGAGATATTATAGGAGTGACAATAGACATACTATTTTCAATACTTCTTTGTGGCAAAGAGGAAAAAAACAAAAAAAACAATGAAACCCTCCTGCTGTCTGAGGCATGCTTCTGAGCAAAACCCAGCTCCTTAGGGTTGGGTCAGAGAAGACAGGATTTGGCTTAACAGGATACATGAGTGGATTAATATGACAAATTAACTGTTAATCCAAGTAGTAGCCAACTATTAATAAACTCCTCATGAACATTACCTCAGGAGTTTGAACTCTCAACTCCTGGGGTATTTTGAGTTTGGAGGGTGAATATGAGCTAGTCCCCTATCAGAGGCACACGTAATGGTCACCTGGGTGAGCAAATTCAGATAGGTCCGTCCCACAGCCTTCATAAAGGTATTGAGTTCTGTAAGAAAATGGATAAGGCACTTCTGACTTTGTATCTGAAAGAAAGAAGCTATTTTGGTAGGGGAAATGAGTTGAAAGGAAGTGCTCACAGCCTGCCACTTTATCTATGTTGGCATAATAGCAACTAGCTTTTTTTATTTTTTTTTTTGAGCCCCACAAACTATTACCCTATTATCTGTTAGCAATCGATTATCAAATCAGTAAAAGGCATTTTAGACATAATTACATAATTGGAAGATTTCCTTTACTTCTTTGGAAATGTGAACTAGTCTGACTGTTCCCTGAATTCACCTCTATTTCATTTGTTTGCAGTATGGGTTTACTTTTCTTGCTGTCAGTGGAAAATCTCCATGAATAAAACTAGATAAAAATGGATTTAAACCGCATTAGTTTAAGCTCAAATTTTCCTATTTATATCAGTATGAGGATAAAAAAGATTATAAATAATACTTTAATATAAGTTTCAGTTCCAAGGGCTTATTTAATTTAAATAATTTAATTTTAATTTAAATGTAAAACAACAGGTATATGACTCAAGTGGCAATAAAAACAGGTACCTTGAACATAATTACACAACTAAATCTATTTTTGTCTTTAACGAGTGCTTGGCTCTATCAGTTTAATGAGTTTTATTCTGAGTGATGATTGCAGGACTAGGTTCTCCCTCTCTAATGACTGAAAGTTTCAGATATGTTTCAGTCTTACAGCTAGTTTTCATCCCTGTATTTCTATATATTTACATTAGCAAGCCTGTATTGTCCAGTAAAAAATGTATGTCAAATTTTGCCTGAACACATGAAGTATAAAATACTGCAGATATTTAGACAGTATTATGATAGGAAGTTTTTCATTTGTACAGTAAAATACTTTGTAATTATGCTTTAAACAATGTATATTTATAAGGGAGGACCTTCACTTATTTTTTAAATTCAAAAGGATTCAAGAATTGCATTTTCCTCAAGACTTGAAGCATTTGTTTTGTTTCCCATGATGTAGGAAACTTTGGTGATGGATTGTAATTAAACAATATCAATTTTATTTCAAAAATTAAAAAAAAATTAGATAAAAATGAAAGAAGGAAGATGACTTTTTGAAAAAAATTCCCACACCAAAAACAAACCCCAAAAATCTCACACCCAAATCAAACCCCCAAATTAACAGGGTTGCAAGAGAAGAACAAGAGAAAAAGTTCATTTCAATTTAGTGATTTATAGGAAAAGGCTCAGCAGCTTACATAAAACCAAAAGGGGAAGTAGTCGAACATTGGGTCAGATCTCCATTCACATGTTTTGTAATAAAAGGCTGACTGCAGCCTTTGAGCCTTGCTTCCAGTCACAGACAATGGCAATTGCAGAGCAAGACTAATAACAGGATTTAGCATAAATCCACCACAGGAAGTGAACAGTTGTACTGGCAAATAATTAGCCATGGAACTTTTCATGGCAACATCAGGATGCTCTCTATGCTTTAAAGCATTGTCTGCAATTGTGATCAGGAAAAAATCAAACTCACTTCTCCTTCCTTGTTAGAGACTTTTATTTCTAGACCATTTTTGCAAAAATAATTTTAAATAATTTCATAATAATTTAATAATTTTTCTCCTTATTCTAATTTAGTAGCAATAGTGTAAGTATTGAACTCCTATTTGAAGGTCTTTTAAAAATGTTATTTTCTTTTTTTTTTCTTTTTCCCCTCACTGATGCTTTTTATTGCAAGGTAAATTGTGTTTATTTTGCATGGCTAACAAGTGGGTTCAAAGCAACACTTTGATCTTGAACCCCTGCCAGATTCCAAGAGCTGAAAGCCCCCCTGTGCAGTAAAGTAGACCTGTACTCACAAAGCCTGGCTAATTTGCAAAGGAATGTCAAAATTACTGGCACAGCTGACTACTGTGGTGCAGTACAGTTTTTCTAATGAATGGAGAACTGCTTTTCTCCATATATTTGCTTGTGACTTGTTAGAAACTTAATTTTGCATTCCCTAAACAAGGAATTTCTGTCAATGTACTAAAACAAACCAGCAAAAAAAAAAAATTAAATTAAAAACCATACCAGCTACTGTGAAATCTTTACTTTTCACAAGAGATAATCTTCTAGTAGGCAATACAACTAGATCTGAAGAAAGCAGTCTATCAGTTAATTGCATTTTACAAAAACTACAAAGAATTTTAGCTAGGGAAGAATATTCAGGTTCTATGTAAGTGCTCTGAATACATTTCTATACCTTTTGTCTTCATCCGTTCTGCCTAGTGAGAGTGATATTCCTTCTCTTGGAAGTGAGATACATTAATTAAACTAAACAAAACTCCATCTCATTTCCACTGCCTTTGTGTACCTTCTTCCTAGTCACTGGACAAAAAAACCCAAACAACTAAAAATCCCAAACAAATAAACAAGCAAAAAATCCCTAAAATTCAAACCAACCAAAAAACGAATTAAAAAAAAAAAAATCAAACAAACAACCTCCCCATAAAACAAACAAAGTCACCAACCAAACCACCTGTGAGGAGGCTGTTTCCTTGGTGTATTCACTCAGAATTCAAGAAATCAGAATTATTTACGATAAGGGTAGGAATTTCATGCTCAGTTGTTCGGTATGTGCATCACTAGACTACCTCAGTGAAGAACAGCAATTACAAAAACCCTGGATTCTGAATCACAATGGAACTTGAGAAACAGATGTTCAGAACTGCACAGTGGTTGTCTATAAACATGGATCTGGCTCTGTAGAGGTCAAGGAGAGTGCAAGGTACCTCAAACCTCCTAAAGACTGCAAATCATGACTGCAGTGATCAGCTGGATGCTCAGCCTGCACCATGGGATACATGAAAGAAAGAAAATACCTACAAAGCTACCATGCCTTTCAGGGTTTAGACTATATCTGTTATATCTGTTCAGCTGCTAATGAAACTGTAGAGTATTTCTGCACAGGTTTTTTTTTTTTTTTCTTTTGTGTAAATAAGCAAGATTCATAAACAGATGGAGAAAGGAAATAGTATTGGCTATAATGCCACAAGTAAGGAACTGAGGCACAGAAAAATTACCAACAGGATTTTTAGAAGGATTAAAGCAGCATGACTTTATTGACTGTGCTACATTAACATCAAATGTGGTTTGACCCTCAGTGATTTCATCAAAGTAAGACTGGAAGCAGAACAGGAACCAAACCCAGGTCAATACTCAAGCCACAAAACCATAATTACTCTCCTTATTTCTTTTCTATATTTAGGAGGGAAAAAAAATAGTGACACATGTGCCTGTAGGGTGACCTGTCATGTTGCTAAGTCTCTACTTACGCAACTTCAGTCCCTCTCATTTTAACTAACTCTAATTTTGAATGCTGTCTTTGGCATTCTGCCTTGGACTTCTCACAAGGCTTTTTTTTGTGGTGTTTTTTTCCCTTATTTTCTTCCTCTTTTGAGAAGGGAGATAGTAAATGTGAATGATTATTTCTCCATAAAGAACAGAGCTTTTGTAGTCACATTTGGCATCAATGTGATTTCTTACTTTAACAAAGTTTAGACTAAACCCATGACATTTATAGTATGAAAATCCCTAAAAATCCAAGTGAATCATTCATCTGAGCTTCCAGCAAGAAGTAATATTTTTTAATGTTCTGTTTATGAGATTTGTTTTCTGTGTTGTTTGTGTTCTTGGAGAATTATGCTATGAACACTAAAATTACTCATTCCATTTTTCGGATGATTCATACAAGATATCTAGATCAAACTGAAAATTGAAAAAAATAATTTGGAAAAAGATAAATTTGTCTCAGGATAGTTACTGAAATATAATATCCATTCAAGGGGAATGTGTAGAGTGTAAAAGTTCTGGATTGCAGTATATACTAAGTCTACTACTGTACTTAGAGAGGAGGAGAGCAGAGAGAAGTCATTTAAGAAAAGGAGAATAGGGTCAGGTTTTTAATTCAAAATTCATCCACAAGCTTGTACAACAAGCATTAAGGCAATCAATAACATTATAGCTTTTCTGCCATGTTTTATGGCTAACACTCTGTGCAGTGCATCTTTCCTCTATTAACTGCAATTATATGTATAAAAGCATGTTTTTCTCAGCATGTAAAATGTATATCTATAAATGCAGAGTTATACTTACCTGCATAATAAAATAACAATAGCAATAAGAATAATATCTTCATGTGCATTTGCAGCTGAATGCTACAAAGTCAGAGAATTGTGTTGGAAAATTCATCAGTGTCAGGAAAGAACCGGTATATTTGGAAACAAGAAAGTAACTGACCGTACCATGGGTATGTAGAAAAGTATTCTTATTCTGATTTGGAAGGGATCCACAAGGATTACCAAGTCCATATTTTAAGTAAAGACCCCATTCAGGAATTAAGCCCACAACCTTGGTGTTACTAGCACCATATTCTGACCAGATGAGCAGAGCTCATCTCACGATGACATTTGCTGCTATGATGAGCAGGTCTATGTCAGTTTTCTAATCAGTTTTTACTCTGGAAGATACTGTAGACAAGTTACCTGAGATCCAGGCAGCCTAAGTCCTGTACCAGCTGTAAGCTTATTTAACCAAGTTCTGAAAATTAATATACCTTTTCTTTTTGTTATTCAAATTTGCCTTTTATATGTCAACTTATAAACTCAGATAAAATTTCAACTTAGATAAAAGTGACACATCAAATGTAGGAAGAAAGATTCTTACATTGCTCATTCTACTAGCATCAATTGATTATTTTTTAATTTATGTAAGATGAATTTTTCTCAAGTGATTGCATTGGAATAAAAAATGGGAAGTTCCATGAGAAAAAATAAATTTATTTTCATAATTTCTTCCATAATTAAATGTATCTGCGATAAAAAATCATTGACAATTTTTTAATGAGGTTTTGAAAAAGAAGTTTCTCTACGATATAGCAGAAAATATTTTTATAATAATTTGTAAAAATTGTCAGGTGTTTGCTAATGAAGTTTGTAGGTGAAAAAAAAATAAAAAAGCCAACAGAATGGTTAATGTCAGTACAGTTTATCTAAAGCATCCCCTATACCCTTTGATAGAAGTCAAGAAAAAAAAACGTATTATGAAATATCAGGACAAAATTCAGGATGAGAAATTATTTCAGTCATTGTCATCTAAAAAAGGACCACAATAGGAAAAGACCTAAAATGATTCTGGAATTTATGAGCAGGAAATATGATGTAGCTGTAAGGGGATCAAATTACCTCTGGTGCAGCTATTTCTGCAACCCTGAGTCCAGACCCAGAAGCCACACCTGAAGAATGTGCTATTGCACTGGAGGGAGCAGTGCACCAGAGACAGGACAAATACAGAAAAGGACAAATAAGCAAGAATTGAAAACTGTGTGCTACTGCTGAAGATTTAATGAGGTCACGTTTATGGAGGAGTGATTTTCAGCACTGTATGAAGTGAAAGGTCGACAAGAGACAGCCTTGAAATCTAGCAGTTTGTTTAAAAGCAGTGGCAGTTATTGCTTGGGAAAAATCTTGCTAATTCTTGCAATATGCCACTTATGTAACACAGGATTTGAGGGTTCTCACAGCACAACTAGTGGGCTGGAAGCAGGTATCAATCCTAGAGTGACAAAGTCACATGTATTATCACAGCAGGCCATCAGCCCAGGGCAGCCAGCTGGTGTGCCTGTGTGTGCTCAGAGCAATAGTTGTGCAAAACCTGAAGGATGAAGACCTCCTCTGTGTTGTCTCTTCTCTCTTCCCAAGGAAAAAGGGATCACTGCATCCTGGGCACAGGATCGAGGGTCTCAGGTACCTTAAGCAGGATGTCCACTCACTTTAGTTGCTTTATCTAATTGTCAGCAGAGGGGAACAAGGATCCAAACAGGGCAACTTTACCCCATCCTGGTAAACACCAAAGCCAGACAGGAATGCTTCACTCCACTATTGACTTACCACAGAAAAGAAGGTAGAATGAGTTATGTACATAATGAACAACAATTGCATAAGACCAGCTGCTGATATCCTCACTTGAGAGCAAAATAAGCACTTTTTAGACTCATTTCATCTGGCCTGCTTTAGATATGTTCTTTAAAACAAAATTAATCATGTGAAAGAATTATATAACCTTAGTCTTGAAAACTGGTTTGCCTCGTATAAAACTGCATTTTATCAGCCGACCTTCGCATTAGGTGTCTTAAATTTAAAATACTAAATATAAAGACTAAAAATCCCACCAAACATGAAATTATTTTTGCTTTTCGGTCTTTGTCTTCAGGACATGGTTGGTATCACAGAGAAAACAGCGAACAAAACTCATAAAAGAAGGGGAGAGAAACCACAGAAGTGTGACTTTACCTCTATAAAAAAATTAATGACTCAGAATGATACAGAAGGTGGAAAAAAATGAAATAAAATTCTTCCTGTAAACCCTCAATCCAAGACAAATCAACATTAACACGTGTCTTTGACAATATGTGCATGCACTGACAGCCATCAGGATGTATTCACAAAAATTGTTAGGAATCGGCATTGAGCCCTGAATTACATGGAGAGGGAAAACTAGTCAAAAATTTTAAAGAAATGGTGCTGAACATAAAAGCATGTAATTTGCAAAACTAGGAGGCAAAAGTAAACAGAAAATTGCTGCTTTTCTCTTGAAACTATTATAGTGAGATTCATTCCATTCGTCATATACTTTATTTGAGGTTTATTAGTAATCTCATGATCTGGTGTTACACAGAACCTTAGAAACCCGTCAAGTGAGTTCTGAGAAAACAGATGAGCTCTATGAAAACATTCTACTCTGAAAACCTACTTAGCCCTGAAAAAAGGGACTGAATAATCTTTTTCAGAAGTATTAACTTCAGTAGCAAAGAAAATTAAATATCTTTAGACAAGTGATAGCAAATAAACATTTCTGTAAACTAAGACGTCCTGTAATCTGATTATATGAATTTCAAAACTAAAGACTGACTGTAAAGTCTTCTGACTGGAAGCTTCAGGATCGTTCCTTGACTCTGAAGCCACCTGAAATGTAAAGCCCACAGCTATACTATCAAACTCACTTATTATTTAAAACTAAGTCCCTCACCTGTTGGGAGTTGCTGACTCTCCAACCAGGCCCAGAAGCTGTTGGAGGATTCTGTCACAGGCAAAAAATACGACAGGAGCTGTTCTATCAAAGCCGCAGCATGGCTGACTGCAGTTCCAAGCCCCACGGGTCCTTTAATTAATCAGTGTAGAATGCAATATTAGAGCTCAGTGCTCTTAACTATCACTACCACGCAAGCTGTTACTTCCACACACACGGATGATTCCTACAAATCATTTCTACGAAGTGACTGGGCTGGGTGTAAGAGTAAACTAAACTTTATGCGTGTGTTTGCATGGTCAAGACCATGCAGTACTGGGCCTGTCCCAGTCACAGTGAGCAAAAATTTGTCTACAAATGTTGTAACTTCTATTTTTGTGGAAAGAGAAAGGGAGGGGCAGGAGGAGTACAAGACTAAAGGCATATACATATCTCTATATCTTCTATCTATCTATCTATTCTATCTATCTATCTATCTATCTATGATATTTTAAATAGAAACACAGTTTATGCAAACCCCACATTTTTAAAGGGTAAGAAATACAAATCATAGGGAAAGCAAAGACTAAGGCTTGTATTTCAGCTAATATATTCCTTTGCCTCTGAACTGGTTCCCTTGAGACACTGCTCTGTAGGTTAATAATCCTCACGATTAGAAAGTGTTTTCCTGATGTTTCACCTAATTATACCCATCCATAATCTCTTCCTCAAAACCTCTCCTCATTTTACCTCTTTGGCCTGCTCTAAGCAAATCTTTTCTTTCAGCTTGGTCTTTCAGCTAAACAAGCCTTTTCAACTCGGGACCTGGCTACATAATACCCCACATAACTGGAATCCAAATCTGCAAATTGCTGAGCAGATCCAAATTTCCTTAATTTATAGAAAGCAGTAAAAATTCTAACCGTCTCACAACTTAATGCTCACAATTAATAAAAATATAAGCATTTAAAATAAAAGTATTGAGCCTTGCTGAGTGTTTGAAATATCTAAATACATAAACTGGTTTCTTTCCAGCACTGCCTTGTTCCATGAAAGCACAAAATTGTAATTTTGGTAATAATTATTATAAAACTATTTCCTTTCAGAAAGGTCTGTATCTACAATGTGTATGTTCTGGGAAGAATACAGTTTACACTGGTAATTTTCTGGGAAGACAGGACCTTTAATTTTAAATGTTCAGAAATAAATCTTTCACTAATACTTACAGGCCCAATTATGTGCGGGTGAATGCCACAAGTTCTGGGATAGATTCTTACATATGCCAGATTCCACAAATTAAAGAGTCTTACTTTAGCAACACACTAAGCAGCAGTATCTTAAAAAAAAGTGACTATAATTTTCTTAGACATTGTTCAGCCACCACTAAAAGACCTTTTCTCCTGTTTCTTTTATAGTGCCTGTACTAGAGAATGAAGCTGTCCTCAGTGAAGGTCTTAAGGTACATTGCTTTTCCATAGTTTTTAGACATCTAAAGAGAAAAGGGTGCAATCTCTATCCTTCTGGGATGTGGGAACAGTCACTTCCTCAAAAAGATAAAACATATGTTTTGAAAGAATAAGCAAAGCCGCTAAAAATAAATGTGCATGTGCATAAATGCGCATTAAACTTCTTAGATTTCTTCTCTTCTTTAGACTTTTGGCAAACTACACAAGAGAACTGCTTTGTGTGTCAAATAGAATACCTTCTGGACTTTCCTGCTCAAGAGTTGTAAGTGAAGGTGGTGTTTGCCATAAAATTAGTATTCGCATGATCTAGGGTGTAGAAAATGCTTCCAAGATTGTCACTAATTCCAGACAAAAGATGAGGAACCTCCAAAATTTTTAGGAGTATGACAATGGCAAAGTTGAAAGACCTTTCAAACAGCTCAGACCTCTACCAGATGGATCCCTAACCACTCAGGAACTTGGGAACACTTGATGTAAAAACATGATCAACTCAGTGGTGCATTGTGTTCTATGTATTCAGGACTGACAGAAAAAGTGGACAAACACTCAGGTAACAGAGCCTGCTGCCAATGACACAATATAATTGAGGACAGTCAAAGCTGACTGAGTAGAAATGTAGCAAGATCACAGGTATTAGGGTTTCTGAGGAACAAAACATCAGGTGAAATTCAATCTGAGTAATCAGAAAGAAACATGGAGGAAGAAAAATAAACCTAACTAAATATACACTTTCCACTACAGATTATCACCCAGGAAGACACTGGAGTAATTACAGACAGATTTTAAAATTCTTTAAGTATTAGCAGCTGTAGAAATGTAATTTTAACATTATAAAATACAAGGAAAAATATTTACAAAAAATAAAACCAACCTTATGCTATGTTGCAAATCAAGATCATAGTCCCATTTGAACCTTTTTTTTTCTGAATCTGGTCACCTGCCTCATAAACACCATAGCAAAAAAGAGCAACCAGAAAATTAAAATCAAAAAAATCAAAGAATAAAATTCTTTTTGATTCTTTCCCTTCCCTTCCTTCTTCCCTTCCTTCCCTTCCCTTCCCTTCCCTTCCCTTCCCTTCCTAAATCTGTCACCACAGGAAGACAAGGGTGCAAATGTGCAGTTGTATGCAACTGTTAAAAAACCTTGTGGAGGACAGATGCTTGTCCTCTGACTCAGGAAATACCTTAACTACAGAAAGGGAATACTGTTACTGTATACTTTCTGTTTCCTTATACTTCCTCACTCAAGCCACCTTCACTAGGCATGGTTCCCATTGATTCCCAATTTGCATATAAGTTTCATTGCTCCAGACCAATGCCTGACTGAATATTTGAGCCAAGTGAGGAAAATATGGATCTTAAAATATGGAACTGTTAAATTGTTTGGCTTTAGGACTGTGTAGTCTGTCTCCAACACATACTCCATTATCACAAGACTGCCTTTCCAATGCTTTCTTCTTCCAAGCTGAGCAGATCCTGGACATGAGCTTCTCAGGGAGATGAGGGCTTTCTTTCCTTTACTAAGAGTGCTATTTTGGCTGTCCACAGGCTCAGCCACTCAGTGGCAAGATGTAGCAAAGATGGATTTGGGCAGTGAGAAACAAAGACAAACATTAAAACTCTCTCTTCTTTATCCTACTCCCAGACTCAGCATCAATCCTCCACTTAATACTCTATCCTCCCCAAGTGCCACAGGCCTGGGGTAGAGGTGGGTATGGGCAGTACACAGCAGTTTCTCTCTTCTCCTCCTACCTACTCACATCCTTTCCCTGCACCAGTGTGGGCTCTCCATGGGCTGGGTGAATGAGGCACATCCTTCTACCAGCTTGGAGCTCAGAGAAAGACATAACTGGTGAAGGAAGTCTTGGGAGGTCACTAGAAGGTCCCATCTACCAGCTACTGTTGAATACATGATATTAGATTAAACGTACTTTAAATCTCAGTAAATAACCTTACTAATATGGATATGATTTAGATACAGAACTCCCATTTCCTAAGAATAAGTTTTGTTAGGAAACAGACTATATATGTGTTTGAAAGGAAAGACAAACATCAGCAAATTGTCATTCTCATATATATATATAGGTATAGGTATAGGTATACATATATATAGAGAGAAAGATCCAATTTATTGCCTATGAATAAAATAGGATAATATTTTCAAATTAAACTCTTGCCCTAAAAGTGATTGTCTCAACAAAGTTTTCATCAGACTACCTTTATGAATTATTCTTTTTCAAATAAGAAGCTGTTCTATCAATAACAGCTAGAGATACAGGAAGAAAAGGTAACATGTCCTTTTGGAGCAAGTCTTCTAATCTGATTGCTGTTCCATTTAGCCACCTGTTATTTGATCCCTGACCTTGCCATGAGAAATTGCGTAGCAGTAGGTTGCAGACTCCCATTGGCAAACTTGCTGAAAGTGTACTCAGAGAGTGGTTGTTGATTAATTATGCATACTTCATGTCACTGAGATCCCTGAGTATGTCAGAGGGCTAGAGACAGAAGGAGGTGTATTGTTTCTGATTTTCTCTACTACATAACATTACCAGTTTGTACAAACAGAAGGGTCAGTGCACCTTGCTGTTTTTCACAAAACTTGCAGATGATATGTTTATAGATGAAAAACTCAGAACTCTTATGTGAGATCAAACCAGCGAATTAAACATCCTAACATCTCCAGACTGCTGCCCATAGAAGGGCAAGGTATTCCCAAGGTGAAGAAAGAAGTGTGTATATATATGTATTTATGAATGTATGTATACATGTATGTATTTATGTATGCATGCATCTATACATATATATAATATCCTAGTTGTTCAAATAACTGTTTAAGATGCAAGGTCTGCACCCAGCAGTGTTTGCACAGAGCTTTTTCTCAGGTACCCTGAGAATCTGAACCAATAATATTTTTGTGAGAGCATCATTCTCTCCTAAATCTGGTTTGTACTTCCAGGAATGTACAAGTCACAGGCCAGAAAATCAGCAGGTAAGGAAGAACTTGGCTCTGGAACATTGCTTTTTTTTAAGGTAAAAAAAATTTTAAGGAAGATCTGTGTTGTCTTGTTCCTCTTAATAAAAATGTTTCTAGTTTATTTTATCTTAAATTTCCACTGGATATAAAACCTGAAAGCATCTATACATAAGAAAACCCAACCAAAAATTCTACTCTGAACCATCATCTCACTGCCCCACTGCCCCACACTGTGAAGCAGTGACTGGACCACAGAAATAGTTGCAATGCACAGAACCCCTTTTGGTTACGTAGAATTAATTGAATTTATAGGTTAGTACTCTATTCAGGTTAGTGTTCTATTCAGCAGTATGTCATATTATATTTGCTTAGGTCTTTCTGTTTCAATTTTTCACACCCTCAACCCAATTTTGTCCCCCATTTTTGCTTAAAAGAATCGAACAGACATTGCACACTATGCTTATATGCTGCCTACTAGGACACCACCAACTCTTCTGGAAACATGCAAACTTGAGCTCTTAACAATGAATTCTCCAAAAAGTGCATTGTTAGAACTCTTTTTTTTTTTTTTTTTTTTTTTTTTTTTAACCATGAAATGTAAATTGCAGCAGTGTTGCTTATCCTGAAGTGAATTAAAGCTCCTCATATTTCTGCACCCCATCTACCTGTCCTAAGTAACTTAAATAACACTGAGTTACTAGCAAATTTTGCTGCTTTCTTGATTTCACTGAAAATGGGAGGAGGAGCAAGAGAAATGACTGTAGAAAACTGGAGAAGACAAAGATGTTAAGGGTATATGGGAAAGCTGAAAGCCTAGTGATTGAATCAAAGCCCATGCTGATAAATCACTAGAGGTTTGATATCTAAACTTTTGCTTCATTTCCTGAAACAGCACTTTCTAAACACAAATTGTTACTAATGCTAGCCCACCAGTCATTTAATATTTCAGCTCATTTGGAATATAGTTTAGAAATTTATTATTGATCAATGTGTTCAGATAATTCCTTTTCTTCTCTCTAAAACCTGATAGTGCCTCATAATTATCAAAAGGTATTAAAACAAAATAGTCACCAGAAAGTCCAGGAAAAAAAAAATCATAATTAAGACAACATTTCTCTGATTATGATGTCCTATTATAGACATAAATATTTTTCCTTTTACATAAATATTATTTCTATAATTTTCAATCTAGTCACTTCATGTTGTTCTTTTTAGATAAATAGAAGTGGCTCACAAACAAAGAGTTTACAACTCTTGCATTTCTTCAGCATCCCACACTAAAAACCTGCTCCTAAAATATAGAAAAAAGAATAATTATGTTTTTAAGGAAGATCTTGAATATGGGATGCTAAATGCTAAAGGTCTGTAGGTGATAAATAGACTTTTAATGCTTTCATTTCCATTATTGTGAGAATCAGGATAGGTTAACAAGAGAAGGTCTCATTAGAGAAAAATGGAACTTGCTTGGGGAGAAAAGAAAACCAAAAACTGAAGGGGGGAGGGGCAGGTGAGGGGACCAGTGGGGAAATACTGTAACGAAATGGATGTGGAGACTATGGGAGAAGGGATTAGGTCTGTTTAGGTGAACCAGAAGGTAATAATAAAATGTGAAATGATCACACGGTAGGAAGATAGCTGGGAGGGATGGAGCAGAAAATTCTGTCCTCTGCACACACTGCTGTCTGCAGACTGAAACAAAGGTTAAGGTCCCAGGATGTCAGCAAATTTTTGGCAGAAACCACTGACCACGAGCAACAACTCTCTGGCTGGTTTGTCTGGTCTTACCAATCCTCTCCAGCAGTGACTCAGTGAGAAGTTGCTGTGGCCTGAAGCTGTTGGTTATAGGTCTCCCACAGCCAGAGCTGGTAAAAGGGGACACCAGTCTTGCTCCACTTCTCATTGCCTTAATGTCAAAAACAATGCCTTTCCACTTAAAACCTTTTAACTAGTGATCAGAACAGAAAGCAAAGCAAGCCCTGTTCCACCAGCTTGTCTGGCTGAGGGTGACCCACAGCAAGGAGTGGGTCTTCTTCTGTCAAAGACCGTTTGTACCTTGAGTGAATGAGATATTCCCATTAGCCTTGGCAGACACATCTCAGGTTGACTGCTTGTGAAGTCCAAAATACTTTTAAAAAGTCCTTTTTCCCCCCACTAGCCTGATGTCTGGTCAGAGGTGGTCAAAGAATTTGATAATTAGGCTTTTAATGCAAAAGTAAAATTGAATTTCACTTTTAGAAATTTTTATTCTCTTCCTCTGCCCAGCCCCTTTTTTTGGCTGTGTACATTCCTCCTTACTCATAGAGCTCAGTAAGCAGATTTATTTTATTTTAGAATAATATTTAGAGAAATCTGTTTTAGGGAGGTTTTGAAGAAATCTATTTTTTCCTAAGTAACTGTTTTATAGCATTTGGAAATGTTGCAGCATTTATGCTCAGAAAGAGCTTATCTGTTTTCTCCCAAATGATTAGTAAAGGATGCCTACCAATAATAAAATAACCTTTTTGTATAACTACAACGCAGTTTTTCTCCTTTAACTCCATTAAATCTCAATTTAGTGCTGTTTCTTTAAAATGACCCACCCTGAAACAACTGCAGTATTATTGATTCAGATTCTGGATTTCTGATCTCACCAAGTATCACATTTTGCTTTCATGCAACCACAGAGACACAGAATGGAAAAATACCCTATTAAGTGCTTCCCTTCATGCTTGCAGTTAAAGTCTGTCTGTTCCTTTTGATTGATATCTCCATTGCTATGAAGGAGCAAATTCTCTAAAAAATCATAAAAATGTGTGCAGCTACTTTCTAATGTGCAGAGTTTTTTGAAAAATATTCCTGAGACACATGAAAATATGTCCTTTGTGCCCTTTGGGAAAAAAAGTAGGACCAATAAGTGGTAAAACATATTCTTAATGCTTTTCTGTTAAAATGAATTTATGTGAAGAAAGTTTAAAACTAATTTAATGAAGGTTTGTCCCAATTTTAATTTTTGAGGAGATGATGAAACTATTGGTTGGTGCTAGAGAAGGAGGCATGCTTTTGCATGTGGCTATTGCAAACAAAATTATGGTAACCAGTTGTGGAAAATGTAACTCAGTGGGCAAAACCTTCTACAGAGAGCTTATTACCCTATTCCTCACTTCACAGCCACAGAGCACTCTCACAAAAGCCTAATTCTTCTCAAAAATAAGGTGACCATATCATATTTTCTTATTAAAGCTTTACTTTACCTAACTTCACCCAAAACCAAGGTGAAACTGCAAATAGAAAATGTATCTTTACATTAATATTCAACTACATAAGGCACTTATTTTTAAATTACTTGGTTATTTTTATTTGTTAATGTCATTAGAGACTCACATTTTTTTACTGTGGAACTGGACAGACAGGATTAGTCCAAAATTGCATGAACTGATGTAATGAAATCCAAAACAGAGCAAAACTTCCCTGGACATGTGAACTTTAAGCGCAACCTGTGCAGAAGACAAATTCTTCTCCCAAAATTTTTGGTAGAGAGACCATAAGTAAACGGACAAACCTACTGTTGAGCAGAGGTAAGGGGAAAGCTTTTATCTGTCTGGACTTTCATATTACCCACATCCCCATGAACCCTCTGAAGACCTAGATCATATTAACTGTGGGAACACGGAGAGCGTCCTGGCTGCAGGCCAGTCAGGAGTTTCTGAAACAGCTACAAGTTAGTTGAAACAGGTGCATGTAATAAAGAAGCCTTAAATAAAGAACCAGAACAACTGGCCTGTGTCAAGTTGAAGTTACTGCTACACAGGGCTGTTCAGAATTTTCACAACAAGTTTCAAAACCCTCCAAATCTGCACTTTGCTTTTTCACTTGGGAAAACTGATTCATTGACAAAGTACAAACCAATGTATTTTCCACTTACAGATGGATCTAATATAATGCAAAACCTTTATACTTTTTCAAAATTTGTGCTGTTTCAATTGTTAATGTTGTATAAGATTGACCTGTCTAGAAACAAATACAGGTGAAAAAAATCTGTGTTTTAAAAGGCCAAGGAAAAATGTAGTCTTCTGACCTCTTAGCCCAAGACAAAAACAAAAATCATGTACAGTCTTATGCACAGGTCTGTCCCATATGTTTTTTGAAAGCTCTATTTTATATGTAGGCAAAGGAGGAAAGAAGATAAGGAGCTCTAGTGAATGTGGGGACATCTTCCTAGCTCAGACCAGACATTATCTCTGGACAGGGTTCAGAAACCCTTCTCTGAGAAATGATTTGTGGAAGTTTGTCCTCCACTTCCTTCCCCAAGGATCTGAAAAACAAAGCAACACATTCACCAGTGAGTCAGACTACATTTTCTGGACATTGTAGCATGTGTTTTCTTCAGTATAACCTTCTAGATGCTCACTTCGGCAGCACGAGTTTGAAAGCCCATGACATCCCTTTCCTCGATTCAACATGCCAATAATACTGTCAAAGTATTATTGTCAATTACTGTAAAAGTGTGTGAATCAACACACATACAGACCAATTCACAAGCAATATCCAAGATGCAGACAAGGCCAAATTTTTACCAGCTCTTCCACATAAATGTTAGATGTAAGGAGTGCCAACAGTTTCCATCATTAATATTTGTACCTGGGAAACAGTCGAAAAATGTTCTTTAAACAAAGCACTACTTACGAGCACAAAGTCATTTACATAACGAAGGATGCTGTGGTGAGTTAGACATTTCCATTAGCAAACAAATTATCAGCTGTCAGAAACAGTTCATTGACTGCATTTGCTATTCTGGTACCTTTTTTGTCTTTATAGAATCACTACTCAAATCCTTCAAGGTTTTAAAAAAATATTTGAAACTTGTAAGTAAGTACTTCCTAGAAATATGTACTACTTCCCTGGAATTGCAGTGTGAATAGCAATAAAAATAAGGTCTGGTAAAATCACTTGAGTACTATTGGACTTTTCCTCAGTTTAGAAGATGAAAGTTAAAGAAGTTTATGGATTAACTGTATCCATTTTTTC
Organism: Sitta carolinensis; assembly: GCA_032173965.1. Lineage (NCBI taxonomy): Eukaryota > Metazoa > Chordata > Aves > Passeriformes > Sittidae > Sitta > Sitta carolinensis. The sequence continues at coordinate 33,474,683 of CM063283.1, forward strand.
TATGTGATTTAAAGTAGTGTATTTTCTGCCAACATTTTCAACATATGGAATTAATGTTATAAATTTAATGATCTTGGTGACATAAAACTAAGGGTTATAGAAAACAAAAGCAAAATTCTTACAGAAACTTCTCGTTATGAATGTACATCAAGTTGTGCAAGTTGGAGTTGTAAATATTGTAGCTTATTGCTCACACAATATAGTTCCTCACTAAAAAAACTGTCAGTGGAAGAATTTTATGCCCATATCTTTTACAGCAGTATTAAAAGAAAAAAAAAAATCCCAGTTAAGTGACCAATATAAAAAACCTACTGTGAAGACAACAGAATTTTTATTATTTTTCCTGCCATCACCTTTGATAAAAGAAAATTAATCCAATGGCTGTCATATGTCCAACACATGCATCTGATTTTTTTCATATATCCTTTTGCTTTTCTTCCTATATCCTTTTAACCTGGGACATGAGAACAGTGGCAGCAGCAAAAGACATTAGTAAACATGTAAAGATATCTGGGTGTTTCTAAAAATCTCTGAAACATACTTTCGGTGGGTAGCCCTCAATGGCAGAGAAAAAGAACTAGAGCAAATGCTTTTACTGTTATTCATGCATATTTGGACACTGTAGACAGGTTTTTTGTGTGCTAATGTTCTCAGGAATTGTGCTGTTAGGAAATTCTAACTTCATGTAGGACTGCTTAAGCTAAAAGGGTGAACGAATGGTGATTGAATATGAAGAAGTCCTCTTGCACTTCACTTTGGTGTTTTACAAATAGCACGAAAGTTTGAGCTCAATAAAAGCAAAGAGGAACTCGACAAGCCAAAGTGACAAACTCAGTTTTGGTAGAAATAAGAGAGGCCTTAGGAAAGGCCATCCAAAAACCATCCGAAAGCCAAGATTTTATAGAGATGATGACATAAACTATAACAGGACATTTCTGGAACAGTATAATGTTGGCGTCAGCAACAAAAGCCATAAGGCAATGAAAGAAATGGACATCTGTAATGTTGAAACACTTAAAAGTTGATAGCCAGGAACTGTCAGAAAGCAATTAAAAAATATTTAAACCACAGACATTATGCATAGAGGCAAAATATTTATGAGGAATGGGAAGCATAATTAATTATAACTACCTCAGTTAGCTTCTTAGGATCATCAACTCTATGATTGCAATTAAGAACCTCCAATAAAATAACATCCCCTCTTTAGACAGGCTTCCTATGTGCTCCTAGGAAGGCAACTAATGTGCACCCACTAGATGCCAGTCAGTAATGTGAGAAAAGTTCTTCCTAGCCTGTAGAAGCATGCTTTGGCTGAAATCCAACACAGAGTGGGAAACAGCCATATGAAACAAGAAAAACAAACCCCAGAAAAAGGAAGATGGAGGGAAATAAAATATTAAAGGAAGTCTGGATGAAGAAATTTAAACTCTTTCCTGCCTAATTATGGTGTACTCCTGCAGGTTATGGATACCCCAATCATACCATAGTGATAGAAGTCCTCAAGCCTTCCCACACTTTCCTCCTCCACACTTGAATTTCCCAGTCAGAAGCTGCTATATCCTCTTGCAGAGGTGTGGCTCCAGGTGCACCTCTTCCTGAGGAAAAGTCCAAGGAGTAAGAAGTAGAGTGTGTTTGGCAAATCCCTGACACATAGCTGATTTTTTCTCATACAAAGGGAGAAAAAGCTGTATATTCATGCATCAAGATGATGATTCAGGGAACCAGCAAAAGGTTAGGGATGGAAATTGTAGCTGCACACATGCGAGTAGTAGTACAGGTTTTCTTATTACCAGCCTGCTGGAAGTCAGAGATTCATACTGAGAAATTCAGGTTCCTTGCTCTTACCCTCTCTCATGATGTATATGCTACATAAACACAATAACCATGGTTTTGAGTAGGTGAGGGTGTCCTCTGTGAAACAGAATGCTGGATTCCGAAACCCTCTGACTAAACCGTTAAGGCACCATGGAGGCCAGGATGCAGAATACTTCCATTAAATGTATTAAGCAAAATGTGCTTCTGCAGCATGGAAAATGACACAACGGGCAAAGTCTTTTTCCCATTTTCCACTCCATTATCATACTCTTCTTGTTATTTACAAAAAGGAAAGTATGATTTAACTTTGACACAAGAGCAACATTGATGTGGGAAAAAAATTTGTACTAGACAAAAAGTTGAAAACCGCCTCAGATCACAGTAACAGCCAGTTCTTGAAGACCTTAAAGAAACAAAAATATCAGCCTTCCTGGTGTAAATGTTCATCACAAAGAGTAGAGAGTACTCCAGAGGTGGCTACACAGAGTCAGTGTGCTGTGGTTGAACTCCAGAGGATGTTTTTGGACCACACAATAGTACTCCTGTGACCCACATCCAGACATGCACATGTGGGTAGGCACACAGTGCCCATAGCAGGAGCTGACCTCACACACCAATAATGCTTTGGAATTCCTTACCAGTGCCTTCCACTCTATCAGTGAATAATTAAGTGTGATAATCACAATGACAGAATGATATGTAGACTTGGTAAAAATAAGCACTTGATTTATTTTAATGTTAATACATGCTTAGGTACTCAAAAAAGAGAGCTAATCCAACTCACCCCAAAAGCCTTATGAACTTCGGGAGAGACACCACAGAAGTTTCAACCTTCAGTTGTTTGAGAGAGCATTGCATATGTACTTCTTATTTCACATGGCTACCTGAAAAATCTTCAAGTATCAAAGTCATAAACATGAAAATTGCTAAGTTTATGCCACTGATAAAAAATAAACCTTGAATGCCATGGATTTTCTACAAATGGCTAGCAAATCCTTGTTATTCAAAGTAGCAAATAAAATTTTAATTTATACTTGCTTGCAAAAATTTTAAATAAAAGTAACAATCTAATTCAAACATTCATAACTGAAAACCAATTAATTAAAGGTGACTTTTTGTATTGCAGAAAAACCAAAACGTATCATCAAGATTATGGACAGCAAAAGCAGATTCCATGAAAAGACTGGAATAATGAGTTTCAGAATGGAACCACAGTTATAATAAAGAGAAGTGATGTGATAAAAACATAGAAATTATCTTCAGAGGGAAATGATACCAAATTCTTTTTTATTTTATTTTTTTTTTTATAATACAGTGGGAAAGAGTCGTTACATTAAAAAAAAAAAAAAAAAAAACAAAATTAAAACCAACCAGACAAAAAAAACCAAACCATAAATGGAGAAAAAGAAATTCCTTTTCAAATTATCATAATTAGGCTATGAACTTCACTGGCATCTGTTCTTGTAGAGAGTAGAAGCTCAGCATCACCTATAAAAGGACAGTGCAAAAAATGACCATGCACTATGCAGTTTAAACTGACATATTAAAAAGCATAAAACATGCCTGATACATCAAAGGATTCAGAATATCTTGTCTCTACAGGGAAGTTACTCCCTAGCTAGCCTGAGTGAAGTCTCTTGCACATTCATTTGGGGATGATAACAATAGAATTTTATACAGGAATCTGGATAAGACTGATTAGTTTGATTAACTCTGGCAATTTCTAAGGGACTGAACACTAGACTTACTTGCATGTAATACAACATGTTGAAGCATTAGATTATAAAGAATACAAATTGGCTTAGTATGCCAGAGGTGCTAATGTAGCAGTATGTGTATCAAAAGTAAATGGAGTATACTTTTACTGGACAACATTTCAGCATTTGCTGAACTAATCACATCAACAGATTTTTTCTTTAGCATTTTCCTTAATATTAGAATCTTCAAGTATTTTTTTTCTACTCATGGTGCTTTTATTTTTTGGTGGTTTTGTTTTGTTTTGTTTTGTTTTGGTTTGGTTTTTTTTAATGAACATATGACAAAATCACATAAGTGCCTATGGGTTAACTTGAGTTCAGACCTAGAAATGGTGGAGATGTAGATCAGTGATGGAAAATAGAAATGCAGACAGAAATCCATGTGTGTTGAGACAGGTGGACTGTAGGGCTCTAAAGCTCTCCAGCACTTTCTGGGAGCTTCCTTCCAGAAGCACAGGGTTCTTCTACAAGTGAGTTGTCAAATACAATTTTGGAAATTGTTTTGCTGGAATAAAAGAAGGATTTTTTTCCCCCTCTTAGTTTTATCTTTAAAGAGACTAAAAACCAGGAAAACTGATAACCATAATTTGTTTTATTACTTTACAGACAGACAGTACTTAAAAAAGGAACAAGCAGCATATTTGACAGGTTTACAGGAAAAAAATACAGACTAAAATGTAGTTTGTCACACGTAACATTCCTTGGTAGGTTAGATAAATAGTTTATGAAGAATATTGAACATTAATATGCCAAAAGCAATGAAAGCTTCTGTGAAAGCTATGATATTGTACAAGGTAAAACCTACGGTTATGCTACAGAAGACCTACAGTACTGTACGTGTACAGAACTGTGCAAAGCTGCCAGGTTTTGCTTCACTGAATTTCTGTAGCAAAACCAGAAAATCTTGCCTGTAGGGCCAGGACTTTTAAACATGGAGACATAAGCATAGAAATTCCTGAAAGGTCCAAACACTGTAGAGTGAAAAGAATTACTTAGAAATACAGACACATTTTTGAATACAGAAGAATAAAATGAGGACAGGGAAAATGGGCTTAATGTAAAGTATTTTATAGCAACACGCTTTTCACTCCAAAAGAGACACCAAAAGCATGGCAGCTATATTTCTTGGAAAATTTTGGTGATGCATAATGACTGCACTGTTAATGTGCTTGACTAGAATAAATGAAGGCTGCTCCCAAGATTCCTGCCAAGAACTGGTAATTGTTACAAGCCAAATGGAATATTTGTGTCCTTGGTGAATTTCTGTACCAATGATCATATAGTCAGTCACTCATCAGGTCTCGGAATGGGAAACTTAATTTCTCTTTGCAGTACACCTAGTAGCTTGACTTCTAATTCTTACTGAGAGAAGAATATTTCTGGCAAATATTTTGCAAGTGAATCTGTGAGAGTCCAGTTCTTATCACAATTTGAGCACAAATCTTTTTTTCTGACAAAGCTGACAGCCTCAGATACTGGAACTAATCGTCACCAAGCCTATTTTGTTGAGAAAGAAGCAACATGAACTGTAACCCCAGAAACAGAATAAAGTTCTAGGTTTGTGTTACATACTAAGTAACAATAACAGCTTCTTGCCTTAAGGAACAATCCAATGCTCTGAGATGTTTAGTGCTTCTTTTTCCTGAACATACTAAGTATGTAAAATATTCTTATGTGCAAAATGAATGAATAAAAATTTTTCTTTTCAAGACTAATTACAATGGAAAATCACCTTATCCAGATGTCTATTTGGAGCCTATGGGTTCTGTATTTTTACAGTAATGTCTACATAAAGAAACAGAGACATATGATCATCTAACACTGCACTGTTGGGGTTGAAGAACTGTTATTTTCTCAGTCAAAAAAACATGGCACGATCATTACACTTTTTTTTCTGTCTTTTGCATAGTTCTGGGGACTCAGGAAATCTTAATAAGTCTCTTGATGTATGTTACTGAGCTCTGCTGCACGTATGTATATCCGTGGCCTCATCACAGAGCAGCACCTGGGCACACAAGTAGTCTTTCCACAGCCAAAGCCACCCTCAACCTTCTAAAATAATTTACAGTAAATAGAAATATCTCTGCGCAACAGGTCCGTTCTGTTTAGTGTTAACCTGTGACATGTAAGGCAATGGTGTTCATCCTGTTCCCACTTAGCAGGCATGCAGAGATAAGGAAGCCACCAAGGATAGGAAGAATTGATTTTTTTTCTCCCTCAAGAAAGGCTGATTTTATACATTAAGCAAATTGCCTTTCGTGCTAGATCAAGTCTGTAATCCATGAAAGAAACAGTGCTCAAAGACATCAATGAAATCATTGTGCTACAGCCTGTAGATATTGCGCTGCCTCTCTTTCTGCTACCAATCTCCTGGGTTGAATTGGAACCTGTATGAGCTTTCCCCATTATTCCCAGCTGGCAACTGACCTAAGGACTGTGATGCCTGCTTCATAGGCAGATGGACTCTCAAAAAAAAAGATCCTCATTTTCTAAATTCATGAGCTGAGTGGCCCGAAAATAAACAATTGGACCTTCCAGTACTTCCAACAGATGTAACAGCATGAGATACGGAGGGGGTATATGAAAATGACCATGTCATTCTTCTAAGGATCAAAGCATATCGAGGTATGACCTCAATAATCTGGAAAGACTCTAGTAGAAACTGGATTTTTGTTTCAGTGGTATTAGATCTGATTCTTTTCCTGACACTTATGTTAAATGAAATAATTTAGGGCCATAGTAAAAAAAAAAAAAAAATTAAAAAATTGGATTCTCAAAAGGCTAAAGTGAAACCAAATTACCTAAGTCATGGAAACACTTCCATTCAATAAGAGCACTTCAAATTTTCACACTCCTTCCTCTGGCACACAGAGCTATGCCTTGCCATGTAGCCAGAAAACCATCAGAAAACCATGGCAAAGTATGTCTGCATCCATCTTCTCAGTATACTCGGCTAGGACACAAAAAAAAAAAAAAAAAAAAAAACCTCATCCTTCCTAAAAATCCTTGGAGAGTTTATCCAAGAAACATTTTCAGAGCAAATGTAACACACCCACATGTTCCTATTGACCCCAAGCCACAAGTGAAAAAACTTTATACATGAGTATGGCTCACTAATTTTACTGAGGTGTTTCATATACACATATGAAGTGAAGTGTGAAGGAACATCAGAGATCAGATTTAGAGCTGTTAAATGCTTTCACAAACTCACTGGTGACCAGCCTCTGGTTTACTGCTGAAACACAGCTGAGTTAAGCAGATGCAGGAAATTCAATGCATCCTGGACACTCTGGATTCACACTTCTCCAGGAACTAACAGTGCCTGAGCACTTCATCTGGTGCAGTGTCAGATGCTGTGGTGTGTGCCCTGCCATTGATAAGTTCACATATGGTCTCTCCAATGTTCAGCACAAACCAGCCTCTCCAGACAAGCACAATTCAGTTCACAAATGTGCAGCAGGTCTCATGTGTTCTAGATAAAAAAGAGCTATTGCACATACTCAGATTATTTATATATGCAAAGTCATTATTATGTGAGGGTAATTGAAGTTCATCAGCAACCTTACTTAGGCAGAGAAGAGGCCAGAGGAGAAAGCAGGAGCTGTGAAAAACTAGTCATAGGCTTGAAGTCATGCCAGCTCTCATGGTAGATAAGTGAGTCATCTAACATCACTTATCTAACATCAACAGACTCATCCAAAGGAAAAAACCTGTTGAAATTAACCTGTGCTAAAGCTCAATATCTGCGTGTAAAAGTAAGGAGTAAGTATTATTTTGCTATTTTAAACATTTTGGCCACAGCCAAAGCCAAAGCCCTGATCTGGAGGGAGGTGCCCAGGGTAAGCAACAGTCTGTTCCCCAAGGGTTTTTGCAGGTGAAGCAGGCAGGGCTGGGGACACACAAACAGAGCACAACAATGCAGAGAGATTAAATGCTTGGCTCGAAGTCACACAGGATGTCCTCCTTTCCAGGGCAGACCTCTGGAAGTGAATCTACATCTCAAGGTGCACCTTCCTGTCTGTCACCCAGACAGGTTTAATTGATAAAGAATAATAACACCCCACCCCCTAAAAAAGAAATAAAGTGCCACTTCCCAGCAAGACCTATACAGGCTTCCAGTCTAGAATTTCCAACTAACTTCTCAGTCTAGCAGCTAAAATTTCATTACATCTTTAAGAACTAATAATAATTGTAGCTGTTTTGCCCCACACTACAATATGCATATTGTCAAAAGCACTCCTTAATGCTGTAATATTTTGCTCCATGAGAGGTGCCATACTGCCAGCAAGCAACAAAATTACTGACTAAGATTACAACCATTGAACAGTATCTTCTCTGTGTCTTGTGTCTTTTGGCCTAAATAAAATACATACACAGCATTAAGGGCCTGATCCTACTCTCACTTGAGTCAATGGCAAAATTCCCACTGATTCCAATGGAGGAAGCCAGCCCTAAAGGAACTGGTGGTTTTTTACTTCCCTAAATTTATGGAACATCAATTCATGTGCAATTTGCAGCCCCAAAATATTGGATGAGAAACAGTCTCTGTTCATAATTTTAAAATAATGAAGATGAAATCAATTTTATTACTGCGGTGATAGTGTACAAGGATGCAATAAAACCTAAATTAAAACAGGAAAACAGGTCTCCCAAGGCAGTGTTACAGGAATCAAGAAGGATTTCCACTATGGAAAGTGGACAGTAAAGCATGTTCCAATATGTCATGTTATATGTCATAAAACTGAATATAAGGGTTTGAATTCTTCACATTTACCATGTACATTGTACACAAGACAAAAACTCCGAAACAATGAACAACAAACATAACAAAACATTCAAATAAACCCTAGATAAATCACAGATAAAATGCAGTCCTTGAGTATATTATTTCCATTGACATTAAAGTATTCCACCTTGCATCTCTGAAAAAAATTTGGAACACATTATTTTCATTTTATTACTTTCTCTTAGGCAAGTTTATCCAAGTAGTCTTTAAATATGTTTTCTTAATGAAGCTATATCTAGAGTTCATCTATTTAGATGTTACTTATTTCATATCCCAAGTCAAATCATACCTTTTTTCACTCTGCTTTATCATCTTTACTTCCATAATTCCAAGCAGAACTCATCATACTTTTTCTTTCCATTTGTTTTATGATATTTATCTTGGGCTGCCAATGTACTTGTTGTGAAGCAGGACTTGTTGCTTGTGACTCCTGCTTTTTTGACAGGACACTTAGAGTATCAAATTGCTAAAAATTTCTCCCAACACTACTTAAGGCATTTTTAGCTGAAATAAAAGTCAACAGAACATGTGACCTCTGTGTGGGCTCTAAACTCTCCTCTTTTCCTAGATAACCGCAGATGGTAGCTAGACGAACAGTTTCTAACTATATGACTCTCCCATGTGGTTTAGTGACAAACATAACTCTTCTGTAAACACGAATGACAGGTCACAGTTCTGGTGTGAGAAGGCTCAAGTCCTAAAAACAGAAAGAATTTTAGATATAGGCAGAGCAAAGTGCCAATGAGCCTTCCAGCCATTATCCCATCAGGGTGAAAGGATGCAGAACACAATTAGAACTCTAAGGAATCAAATCCTGTCAGGCGCTGCTTTTCATGAAAGAGATAAAGGTCATGGTGAAGACCTGAGTGCTAGGAACAGCAGTATAAAACATTGGTGTGGTTCACAATTCAAAGCTTTGTAAAAACAGGTGCTGAAGGCATCTGAATCTGGGGTAACAAAACATTTCAGTTCAACCAGTTGTCTCCTTCAGGAACCCAAAGTGCTTGCTTCTGGACAGATGCTGGATGTGAGTAGTTAATAATTTAGGCTGTGTCTTCTTGGCTGTAGGCATTTGGTCTCCACCATTTGCAGAGAAGACTGTGTTCTACTGCATATCGTATTTTCTATTGTGAAATAATAGTTTCAACACAATCAGTGAAGAAGAAGAAGTGCAAACAGATATTTATGCCTGCAAGAATGCATATCTGCTGAACAGAGAGGGTCAGTCAAATAAATTTCTCCCTGAGAATCAGATGCAGCTGGAAGAACATTCAGATTCCCAAAACAAAGGCTAAGCCTGTGCAGATCCAGATATTATTTAGAAACAGGCAAGCAGATAAACACCATAAGTGGAAAAATGCTTTTTAAAACTAACAGATAATGATGGCATAAGTAAAAATTCGTATAAATTATTTTTGAACAAATATAAAAAAAAATCTATTTTTTATCTAATAATCTTTAATTTTTTATCTAAAAATCTATCTAATAATCTGATTTCTAATTATCAGAGGAGTAAACTAATAACTTTTCAGTAGCAGTTATGGGTCAGGAGAAAAAAAGCTATGCAGGAATGAGCACAAACAGCAAGCAGGGCTGTATCTAATCATAAGTAGGACATACCCACCCTATTTTTCGGAAAGGAATGAGTTAGTAATATGGGCACAGGCCTGGACATGACATTTTTTTTCTGCTCAACAATGCATATTTTAATATTTTGAAGATGTAAGTCAGTTCCCATTCAATAAGTTCCAAATATAGATGGTATCTGGAATTAGCAGGCAGAGAATTATTTTAGTAATTGTAACATTAGTTCATACATATGAAAAAATGAAGAACCTAGAGGAGGTGGTTATAATCAAATTAAAAAAAAATTCTTTGAGAGAAACCTTATTCTTTCAAGAAACTATAAAGTTGGTGTTTTGACTAATTGATCATCAGTACAGAGAGAAGGTACTGCCTGAGGAATCAGTTTTAAGAGAGGAAGATTTGTCTGAGCAATAGCAAAATACAATAGAATGTGTACTTTAATTTTCAGATAAGTTTTAGAAATTATTTTTGGTTTGTAATTGCGGATAATATGCTAGTATCTTCATACAAAGAATTATATTTTTGTGCCTTGAAAATTGTATGAAAAAGTAATTCACCAATTACCTGGGTTTAACCATGTCCTGTTGAGCTCACGGTAAAATGTACAATGCACATCTGCTTTTAAAATTACAATTATCTAAATAACATATTCTTGTAAAATTCCAACTTATTATGATTTTACAATGCAATTATTTTAGACTGGTACATCAAAGAAGAGTGCTGTCTGTGAGCACCTGTTGTGGTGCAGAAATCACAGCTTAAGCTTTGCTCCTCCTATAACTCTTAAGTCCAAAGCCTTTAGAGTTCAGCTGCATCTGGAATAGCAACAACTTCATGTCAAAATCCAAGACAAACACATTTAGTGAACCTTCAACCTCCCTAAGCTCAGCCCTCATTCCCTGACTTTCAGGGCAGACCTCAGCTGAAACAACCAATTTGGACTCTCACCAGCAGGTTCTTCGTTAGAAATCAACTCAGATGTTACTGTGACACAGATAGAAACACACAGCAACACACACAACAGGTGTTCAGGTAGAGAAGGAGAAGAAAAGTCTCTGTTTATTGTTGACCTCGTATCTATAAGTTTCTGGGCAGTGATCAGAGATTGCACAGAGAAGTCACCACCTCTCCATCTCCACTGGTCACTTGAGAAGTCCATCAGGTGATATCTTTTACAAAGGAATGCAAACATGATTCTTGTTTATCTTACAATTCATGAGAACTGACTCCACTGTACTAAAACAAATCAGAAGGCTTATTTTCAGGGACAACACTCAGCCACCTGCAAAAGGCCTGATCTTCCCTGAGGAATTTCTGGAAGGTACAGTCTTAAGTCCAGTCACCGTTATGTATCCTTATCATTTCAAAGAGGCTTACCAATGGACTACAGTGCATTGTACAGTGATCTTGCTATATCTGACTGTAATTGCACAAGTGATTGCAAACATCTCTACTCATCTGACAGAGATGGAATAAACCATTACTTCCTTCTTAGTTAGCACAGTAAACATATATTTTCCCTCAATCATTTTTAACACAGAGAAACAAAACTGAACTTTGAGGGACTATAAAGTTTCAGCAAGGTTAAAAGCTCCACTTGAAAATTAATGTCTTAAAATTTTTATAAATACACTTCTGTATGCATGTACTTCAGAATGATTGAGAAAATTAAATTCTTGTCTATTTTTATCTAATCAGCTTGAAATATACTTTTCTCAAAACTCTTATTTCCTCCACAGGAAGGAGATTTCTGACCAGTCTCATCCTGTTCTTGGTAGATCAACCCTTTCACCATTTTTTTTATTTCAATAAGAGCAGTCCCATCAATTTCAGATTGAATTTAGTGTACTGAAATATGCTGTCTTGAGCTCTTGATAAACACAAATAGAGAAATTTGCTCCTGTGTTCAGACACTGTAGTCTCTGGGCACAGTGCTGTTTTCCCAGCCTAAAGCTTCCCCCCAAAGCCTGCTGGCTCCAACACAAATGCCTTGAAAACTCCCTGTGCAAAATGCATCAGCAGCCATGGAATGACACCATTCCCATTAAAGAATTATGACTATTCTCTAATTTTCATTACAGAAATATAACCACACTCCCTCTGGAGTATGCCAGGCATGGGCTTTCTCTTAAAGATTTTTCCTCCGGCCTCAGGCATCTCAGAGTCTTAAACCTGGGATGCTATGAAGGTACCAAATGGGATTCAAGAGCATCTCCATTTCACCACCCCAAATCCCAAGCTCCTATTTCTCTTTATTAGACAAAGAGTGGTTGTCTCCCTCCTCCATCAACATTTGAGTTTATCTTTATGGGGAATAGTGATATAGAAGTCTGTGATCTTGGCAGAAGTGCTCAGATTGGGCAAGACAGTGCCGATTAAAGCAAGGATACTACTGGAACTTCTAGTACCCACAAAAGTTTTGTAAGAAATACTGGAAAGTGAGATGAGGTTCCCAAACATCACTCTTATGGTTAAGTAACTTTTTTCCTCCTAACATATATGAACATATACATATATTTTTTTGTGTTAGGTTCATGATCTGCTGGAATTCTCAGAAGCAAATAGATAATAACTTCTTGACCTCCACAAAAATAAAATTAAAAAAAAAGTTGAAAATACTTCTAAATATATCCTAAAGGAATCCTAAATATATACTAAAAAGAATATAAATATATTCTAAAAGAAAAATTTTTCTTTTAAGAGAAAAACTTGAGAGCGTAAGACAGTAAGTTATTGTAAAATTATTACTTACATCTCAGGGCTATGAGATTTTTAATTTTCTAAAGACATCAGATGTCTTAAAAAGCTAAGGAAACCTGTTTTTCAACCAGAGTTAATAAAACACAAACTGAGGTACAAATTGGTCAGAGGTCTTGCCAATGGAGCAAGATAACAAACTGGACTTAGTGTTGATATTCATGCCCCATTCTTGAGACCATGGTGCTTCATGACCACATCTGTCTAAACTTTGAAGTGCTACAATACATGAGGGAAGAAAAAGACGCAAATTGCTTTTCTTTTTCTATTTTTTTTGACTTCTAACAAGAACATGAGTCAGCCCTGCTAAGTGTTGCGTTAAACATAGAAAGAACTACTACAAAGCATTTTAATTTAATATCCCTTACAGAATAAACCCCAATTCTTTTTGAAGAATGAGTAAGAGGAATAAGACTTTTCCTGTCAACTTTTTGCTGTCCTCAAAGGGGTTAAAAAAAGCCTATCGCAAAAGAGTTAAGCAATGCCTGAAACGGGATAATAAATGTGACACTCTCTGACTATCAGTAGCAAATATTTGAGCTTATCAAATAATGGAGGAAGTAGTTTAGTTACAAATAAACCAACCTCTCATAAAACAAGTCTTCACACAAGGTAATTTCATTGAACTGGAGACAGCTAAAGGCCACCAGCAGGCAGGACTCCCTCTCCCCGTGCACTCCCCAATGGCCCCGCCTGATTAATGGGGTGGCCGAGCCCAGGGATGCCGAAGAGGGACAAGGGAGCCGGCCTTCATATCAGCGGAGCGGCAATAAATAAAGCATCACAGAGCTGCTGCAAGGAAGTGACTCATCCTCCTGGAACACAGCGGGGTTTGTGCTCTCCCTCGGCCGCCCCCTCCCTCCCCCTCGGCGCGTTTTTCCCCGCTTTTCTGGGACCAGCGTGTCCCAGAGACTATAGTAGATGTCACTGCTTGGCACTGGCCAGGCAAGCAGAGGACAAATATGTGCGTGCGCGGTGGATCTGGGACGAGGGCCTTAAAGCCGCAGCGCTCGCTCTGCAGGGAGCATCTGCGCTCAGGCAAGGGCAGCAAAGCCCCCTCTCTCAAGGGGCAGCTTCCGAACGGGAGGGAGCTGGATGCTCCTGCTCATCTTCGTGGCATCTAAACAATCCGGAAAGAGAAAAACATAGCAACTTTGGAAAACAGTAACAGACTTTCCTTCCAAAGGTTATACAAGAACACGAGCAATTAAAACACAGGGGAGATGAAAGGAGGGGATCTGAAGGTGGAGGTGCAGCATGCCCGTGGCTCTGCTGAGGGCTGGTGTCGTTCGGTCACAAGGTTAACAGCAGCCAAGCCCCGTGCTGCTGCCAGCAGGGCTGAGACACACTCCGATCTGTCCACAAATCCCAAGCCCACCCCAGCGGGGGGACATGACGCCATGTCTGCACAAGAAGCAACGGAGGAACACAGCTGTTGGGGGAAGGATGCTAGGATTATTCCCCTGATGGCAGAGTACCTGTAGTGTCAATTCTATGCTGGACTCCTATTTTTGTCATGATAGGAGTATGTTACCTCAATGTAAACATGCAGGAAAACCATTCAAACAACAAATAAATTCATTTTCTTCCTCTGACTAAACAGTACCAGCAACAAAATTTATTTTTCCCCTTTTGTTTTTTGGGCCTAACATCACTCTTATTTGCTACATAATTTGTAGTACACTAATTAAACAAATTTTGGATTTTTTAACTCCACATGCTTCTATGTAAACTTGTGAAACACATTTGCAAAAGGTAACATAGACTGATAGCCTCATTTCAGAATTCAATGAAAAACTTAAAAAGGATTCTAATATATGAAGTAATATAGAAAATCAGATATTCTGGTATTTGAGAATATAACATGGTGTTATTCATGCACATATACCTTATACCAGTGAATCTTTTTCTATATCTATACATTTGGATGAACTTTTATGTAGATATGCAAGTTAAAATACTTGAGTATAAAAGCAGATTCAAAACAGGTCATGCAACTGCTTTAGTGTTTGAAGTAAACCTTTTCCTCATCTCTGACCCTTTTGTTGAATCTATTAATTATAACACTAGAAAACTCCATTAGCACCTTGATGTTCAGTCCTGAATATGGGCTTATCTTTGCTGGCTAAAAGTCAAACAGTGTACAAACATTTCTCAAAGTAAATGTAAGTGCATCACCTGATACAGCATGAAATCACATGGTCAGCTACTGGCTTCCCTACTTTTGCTCTTTCTAGGGAAAAACAAACTTCATTGTCTTTTAAAATTGTTTTGAATAATACCAGAGATTGAATTTAGTGAGCTCATTAATAGAATCTGTAATTTCCACAGCAAAAGCAGTTGAAAGGTACTCAGCACTGTTTCAGCTGCCAGAACTGTAGTGGGGCTGTAAGGCTCCCTCTTGCTTTTAAAGTTGGATTTTGCCTGGGGCAGCTGAACGACAGGGAATCCCCTGATACACCTCTCCCACCCCCTTGTCCAGCATTGCTGCTCTTAGCAGGAGCTGCTCAATGGGGGATGCAGTAAGTAAGTCTTCAGGAGCACTGGATAATGCTTATATACCAGGCTAGGAACTGAAGAAATCAAAGCTCATCTGTTCCCATTACAAGAGATCATTTCTCCATAGACAAAAAATTCAACTACCTGGAATGGAGGTAGGGACATGAGATTCTTTAGCTGTTGAAAATAAACCCTCCTGCAATGTTAAAGCCTTACATTCAAATGAAAAAAGGAAACTCTGATCTGTCTTCTGGATAGTCTTATTGCTAACTTGAATCCTGAAAGACTCCATGGAGAGCAGTAGGCTTTAAGCTGTGTAGGCTGTAACTAGTTTGAAGGTGGTAATAAGAGAAAATGAAAAAGAAAGGCATATAAATCATATCCGGGAAAAGCAAAACAAATTCCTGCCACTCCACAGGCTGGTTAGGCACAGATTCATCTACAAAGATCACCTCCCTTTCCCCCTCTATTTTTTAAAAAAAGAGTTCCTATGTAAAGGGTGTGGGAGGGATAAACTGCTCTCTATATATTGCCATATATATATATAGACATACTGGCCTTTCCCCCTCTTCCAATCTCCATAGCATTTCCTGGCTTTGTTTCCACCTAAAACATACCCTTTGCTAGTTACAGCTTTTCTAATCCTTTAATAAACAGCTGAAACACTTCTTAAAAATTCCGTCACAACTTGTCCTGGCGCATGTCAGCCTCAGCTGCACACTCGCACAAGGTGGGGCAGGCAGGAATGAGAGGCCTTATAAAATGTAACATAAACAGTGTCATCTCTACAGGGATTCAAAGGAAGAGACCACAACAGAAAGTAGCTTGTATCCCAGGGTTAGAAACTCTATTGCAATTCAACACCTAAGGTCTGTGAAAGCTGAAACAAACCCTTCTATCCTGTACCCAGACAACTAGATGAAAATTGCATGTAACACAGAGGTGGTGTTGAAAGAAAACACTGTTTCTGTTTTATTTTTATCCCCTGAATATTGCTGGTGAGGCAATGCTGCAGTGCAAGGGTTAAGGGTGCTGGGAGAGCCACGGTGCACTTTAGCTGGGGGCGGAGATGCAGCAGAATAGAGGCCTGTGCTGCTTTCCCTGGGAAGCTTTTAGATTAGTGTGCTTCCAGCTGCATTTCCTTGAAAGTGATTTAGTTTCAGCCCATATCAGAATTCTTTCATAGATCCTATTCAAAATAAAGTGCTTTAAGAAAAGCACTGTGATGGAGTTTAAAGTAATCCAAAAAGTATGGGTTGGCTTAGAATTTCTGTTACAGCTAAAAGGGTCAGGATTCAGGACAGGAGGATAACTGAAATTATGCCTCCTGTACATACTAAGCTCTTTCTGACTTAAGGCATTTACCACAAAGAACAGGAGGCTTCATCACCCTCACAGGGCTTATAGTAAGGGAGGTACTTTTTATGTCCCACTAAGACTTGTTTCATTACAAGATATACTTCAAAATTATGCTGAATTAACTCTCGGGAACACTGTCTGTCATGCCAGCCATGATAATTTCTCTTGGTTTTAAGCACAATTCTGGAAACATTGTCCAATTTGTTACCCCAGAAACTGCAGGCCTTTTCAGACAGTTGTTTAAGTAACGATTATTTTCTTTTAGTAGCAAACCAAGAGCACAGAGATAGCTTTTAAAAATATTAAGTGTTCATGAACACTGCTTATCCTGCAGTATCCACAGCCAGGCATATGTTCTTGGAGAATTATTTCTTTAAATGACAAGACTGCCAATGGGCCAACTGAGAACAATTAAGAAAAATGTCATTGTTCTGGGCACAAAAAGTAAAGAGGAGACATCTATACTGCAGAGCCTAGGAGACATTCCAAGTCCCCACCCAGGAGCAGGCTCTGGCTGAGTCCTTGATCCCAGTGGACCACAGCCCAGGCACCTGCTCCAGGTGAACACTGCTCTAAGGAATATCAGACAGGGGTGTTGTGGAGACCTGAAGAGTGTTGTGACATGAACTTGCCAGTAAGTATGTGCATTGCAAGAGATTTATTATCTGAAAGAGAGCTGTGATCTAAGTAAACAAATTGGACAATGGGCTGGAGAGAACTGTTGGGATACATACTGAGCAATGGGATTTGCATGAGTCTTCCTGGTTGTTCGCTTGTACATTTTTCTTCGAGATGAAGCGGCAATTTCTTAAATTACTGGAGTGGGGTTTTGTTAGATGGTGTTTACCAAGCTGAAAGACAAAGGAAAGAAGAGAAGCGACACAAGAAGAAGAAGAAGCTTGGAACAGTAGTGGAATGAATCCAAGGCAGAGAGAGCATGCAGGAAAACACTATAGGAGGCTCCTGCATATCCTGACCACCAATGCAAAATATGTCAAGATGCTTAGGATGTGGCTAAAGAGATCTAATAGCAGTTCAGGGGCTGTGAGAACATAGGATGGAGTGGACTATTTTGCTATCAGAGCCTGGTCCTCTCCCAGTATTTTTTAAAGAAGCAGAAATAATATATTTTGAAAATGTAAGCATATTTATTCCATAGCTTTTGTAGTAACCACCCTATTCGAAAAGGTCACCATCAGATTGTGAGGGAAACTGGCAGATCAGTTAGAATTTGCAAAAAGCACTACTACTGTATAGAAAATTTTATCTTCTCTTATTCAAGTTGCATGGGGAAGGAACACAGAGGGACACATTTTTAGGGACCTGAAAGCACTAATTGCTTTCCCAATCCCTATCTTAGAAAGCAAATATATTCCTAAAAACTAGAAGAACAAGGCGTGCTTACCACAAATCAAATTTACTGATTTGAGTAGAACAACACAGGTGTCTAAGTCCCGACAAAAGAAGAGTAGAATAGCGAGGCATTGACATAGGTTTTCAAAGACAATTGAAGTTTACATTTTTCTTGTGGATATTTGTTTGTTCCTGATTGCTCACTACTGTTTCTTCAGTATGAACAACTGCATAACTGGGTGTATCCTGACAAAAAATGCAGTAATATTTTCCTTGTACTCAGCATTCAAGCAGATAGCTGAGAATTGTGTCTCCGTATTGGTCCCTTGGCATAATGCTGGACCTTGTCTGCGCAAAGTGAGATTGTTGGGATGCCTCCCATATGGCCCAGCCACCAAGCTTTAAGAGAAACTATGGTTTCCACTGATGCAACTCTTCCTTGTTCTATGGCATGTTATCTCTCTTCCCATTCCAGATGCAAATGAACTCTCAGATATGGCATTAAGAGCTTTAATATTTAGGTACACTCAGCAACCAATATTAGACTTATTTCAGAGTCTACAGTTCTCATTAAAATTAGTTTGGAACTATGTGTTTTGTGCACTTTCATCCAAGTTTTCCTTTTTTCTTCAGGTTGAGCACATGAAAAAGATATGCGAATGCTTCACCTGGCAACCATCTTGCAACCCCATCTCAAGGATCCACTCTGACTTCATTAGGACTTCAAAGGAAAATATCACACAGCTCTGTTGCATAAATGCTGTGGACTGGTGAAAGACAGCAGTGAAGAGGTTAAAGATACACTAACATGGTCCAAGTTTCTATTTTGTACTTGAATTTGCAAACAAGAAGGCTTGGAAGAAGCACTTGGGAGAAGGGATAGATTCTGGAGATGAAAGGGAAAATTATTTTCTTTAGGTCCTTAGCAAGCATTTAGAAATAATTTCTTTTATATCCCAAATGGCTCAGGTCATATTAACTGGCTTGGAGTATCCCCACAAATATGTTCTTCCCCAAGAAAGACATTTCCTGGGGCTGGGGGAGTGCAGGAGGGAGGGCAGAAGGCGGGAGAATGGGGATATTCGATGTATTGCGGTATGTCTGGAATCCTCTTATCTGTAGCAAGACTGAGAACACCTGGACAACACTTGTCTTCCTCCCCCACCCACCTGTGCAAATTGCTAAGCACACTGAAGCTCAAAGCACTGCACCATACGTCAGTCACATCACAGAGATCCATTGTGACTTCTCCACACATCAAAGAAAAGCCACTGCACATCTTCACACAAGTACTGGGGGAGGCAGTTGTGAAGGGGTTAAAAGATCAAGTTCTGCTATA
The DNA here is from genome assembly GCA_032173965.1 of Sitta carolinensis. Lineage (NCBI taxonomy): Eukaryota > Metazoa > Chordata > Aves > Passeriformes > Sittidae > Sitta > Sitta carolinensis. The sequence continues at coordinate 33,493,935 of CM063283.1, forward strand.
AAGATAACAGGAACTGGAGAACGTGCAGCAGATGTTCCATGTGGAGGCACTTAAGTTTACAGTCCCACCTGTGTCCATTTAATACCTTTAAAAGCAATCTCCTGCTCATTTGTGAGGAAGAAGAGAAAATCGATGTTCCAATCTCACCATCTTCTCACAACGTCCGCACCCCACACTGAGGAAAGGGAGGAGGAGATGGGATGAGCAAGACAAGAGGGCTGAAATTGAGATTTAAGGACCTGAATATACAGAGATTTAAGCAAACACACATCCCCATGTGGAAAGTTGGCCATTCTTTCATGTGCAAGGCAACTTATGCTCTGTGCTGGGAAGCAGCAGTCCAACCTTAATGTCAGCATTTAGAATGCCTCAAGCACAGCATGAACAGTAACTAATTATGTCACAGAGTTTTACATCCTTTTTGTTTCCTTCCTTCTTTCCTGCTCACATTCTTACATCCTTTCCAAACAAACCAACTTTATTTCATTACACATATTAAATGACTACAAACAAAATAAATAATTGTGGTACAATATTATGGAAATACAGAAATATGCAACCAAACAGATATTAAAGGCTGAGGCTGAGTATGGTCCATCACACTATCAGATATACCATGGTAGTATTTTATTTCCATGTATGTGTCCATGGTTCAAATAGATCTGGAGCTAGCAGAGAAAAACCTTCTGGTTACACAGAGCTGTGGGTTTGTTTCTGTTCATCCTGCACTAAGGAGATGAAAACACAGCCTGTCGGTCTTATCCAGGGACACTGGATAGAAAATCCTGCTTCATTCTTCTAGACTTGTTGATTGCAAAGAAAAGCTCCCAAGTGTGACTGCATGTAGCTGATTACATACATACATAAGAACATAGGTATGTACCCATGATCACTGGCATTCTGAAGTGTCCCAGGCTGATGAATATCCCCAAATGCATTTCTGCATCACTGCTGGTTGACTTCAACAAGCAACAGGGAAGAGGCAGAAATGCATGTCTCAAAGAACTGAAATGAAGAGTTGGTGAAATGAGGGTAATATGGAACTTGAGAATTGTGATATTAAAAGGGAGCAAATTGTTCAACTGAGTGATGCTGATCTCTCTGTGAACTTCCACTGACATCACTGGGATACTGTTGTGCTGGAAAGTATGCAATTTGTGTATTTATACTGTGACCCACGAACCATAATTTAACATGGAATTCAACCCTCTGTGCTTAAATGACTTTGACACCCCGAGGCTACAGCAATTCAAAGAACAAAACAACTACTGTCTCCTCAGGCAGGCACGGTTCTTAAAAATATAACGTTACACAGAAAACAAAGGTAGAATAGTTTCATAACTATGTACAACACACCTTAGCGCCTTGTCTTATGCCAGATGTCTCCTCACTGCTGGCTATCTGCCATTTACACTAGTCTCCCATTTCAGGTCTTGGCACAACCCAAGTCACTCCTTCTCATGACCTATATGAAGGAGGAGTTAAAACCAAGCAGTACGTGGAGGGTAACCTTGAGGTACCTGCTTGCAAAGGAGATTTCCTCTCTGGCCAGCACTTCAGAAGTGTTTATTCTATTTCTAGCTTTGTGACATCCATGACAATGGATTGTGTGTTTGCACTTTTATATCTCAGCTTACCTACCTTCTGTTTTTAGCCCTCATGCAACCATCACTTAAGGAAAACACTTAAAATGTTTGATGTTGAAAAACTGGGATTTTATCATCGCAGGACGGCTTTAACACAGCAATTGTTACTCAAGACATAAGGCTACAGTAGCAGAGAGGTGCTAGCAAACAAGAGCGCCTCTGACTTTTTCTGCACAACTAGGTACACAGACAAACAAATACACAGGAATGCATAGGGACAAGCTACTTTGTTGTCAAGGGCAGCATTATTCTATTTAAGAACAGTTTGGCACAGTATCTGCAATACTTTATTAATACGGTTTCTTCAAAGTTCATGTCATAGAGAAACTGGTGGCTAGCCTCTCCCCCCCCCCCCCCCGCAGATCAGGTGCCTTTTCTGGAAATATTTTTGGGTCTGAAAGGAAACACTGTTTGCTGTGAAATATTTGCAGAGTTCAAAGCTCACCAGTGGAGAACAACTTCTGGTTCAATGCTAACAACCATGGGTCTGACTGTGAGAGCAGGCAACAACCTCATCTTACAGCTGCCAGTCATTTCTAATTTCAGATGACCTGCCTCAAAAGCTCACAGCATGCTCCTTAAAGATGTAGCTGGGAAACTCTAGAAAATTCCATTTCTTTCTAGAAGGCATTACTTGTGATGAACTGCTGCCAGACCAGCTACAGTGAGATCCTACAAAAGGCAAAGAGGTGGGTTTATTTTTCCCCATTATTTTCCTCCATGCTAACTTCTTCTTTGTTATTAGTAAACTTGATGGCTGGGATGAGACCTTCCAGACACCTTGCAGGCAGTTCTGGGACTTTACCCATTGCTTATTTAGATACAGGAGACCTCTGCAGCTCCATGAGAGCACGGTGGCTTTCCTAGCAGCCTGACCAAGCCTCCTCTTGTCATCATTTCCATCTTCAGAATCAATAATTTCAGTCTCTTATTGTATCTGTTATATAGCTATAACTTCCCTTTGTCGATTTTGCCTGTAATCCCATTTCTCTCTCCTACCGGGCCCTGTGGCTTAAACTGGGGAGTGTTGCCAAGGGCCTGAAGCTGCATATTACAGAAAGGCCTTTGCACTGCACTGTCCCTGGGGAAGGGTGGAGGTGTGGGCTCTGGCCACCTTTCCACACCTCATTCCCTCCCCTCCCAGCAGCCTGAGGGGCCCATCACAGGATCCCTGCTGTGGTAGTATTACTGGCCTCATCCATTCTTCTCACCTTGTGTAAAGGATTTTAGTAACGTAGAGTGTTAATAAGCTATCTGCTTATTAACCCTTTAGGGTGGAAAGACAGAATTCTTGAGGGCCAGGGTGAGAGCTGAGGTGGTATCCCCAGAAGCTCCTTGCAGCAGGATTTGTGTCCCTGCTTGCACCTACCCCTTTGGTGGCTCTGGTGCCTTGTGGACTGTACTGTGCAGTGATCAGCAGTGGTCTGATGAGCAAAGGGGTTCTTAGGGAGTCAAAGCACGTGGACAGAACTGTCATGAACAACACATTTTCCAACTAATAACTGCCTAGATATATCGGAAACCTTCTCAAGCCCTCCCCATGTACTTTTCCATATCTTTTGACTCCAATGTAATGCCCAGTAGGTCTCTGTGAGAATGAGCAATGAATCTTCCAAGGATGAAATCCTCATGCTTGGTTCCTACCATGGTACTTTTTTTCTGCTAAAAATAGCCCTGTGAGCACCAGTTATCAGGTGGTTACTCTCTGAGGCATGGTCTGCACTCACAGAAACTTTCAGGGTTGGGATTTGCTTCACAGAGTCCTTGGTGTTTTATCTCTAAAGACCCTTCCCCTCCTCCACTCCCTTTTTCTTTTTTCCTGACTTGCTCCTTCCTGGCATGCAAGTTACCATAGAAAACATTCTTAACTTGCTCTATATCTGATACTTGTTTATGTTTTCTTCTCGATTACTGCTAGCCAAGAAATAATTCTCTGTCTTATCTACAACTGAAACCAGAAAAAAGCAGAGAGCAGCGGCCACAGTTTCAGGACTGTGAAGGGTTTTCTCTTGCTTTTTCTTGTTGTGGTTATTATTTTTCCATTTTTAAGATGAATAAAAATTACTGCAGCGTTGAATTAAAACATTTGCTACAGTGTAAAATGTTTGGGTTTTTAAAAGTAGAGAAAACTTATTAAATGCTTTAAAAAAGTTTTTCTCACTGACCACAAATGGAAACTCTTTCGAGTTCTCTTGGTAATATCTTGGGCTTTTGATGTTGATCAGAAGGAGTCCTTTGATGACTCTTGTTTATTGTTGAGAAGCAGCAGAACGGAAGGAAGCAAAATTGCTCAATATACTCCCGTTTATACTCCTTTATATTGTTTTCTTTTGGGATGACATTTGCACAATTTCAAGTAGATTAACTCTTTTCCTTAAAGCAGAGTATAACCTGGGAGAGCAAGAGGACAATCTGCTGAACAAGTCCAGTTTTGTGCCCAGTTTTGCTGTCTAGACTTGCACTGAAGAGAGGTAGATTTATGGATGGTGGAGAATGTAGTGGTTAACTTTGCTGAGTGCAAAGGGTGTCTCAGTGGTAGTATGGATGCCCACACAACAGTAGTTGCATACTTGCATGTAATATCTAGTACATGAATTACAGTTTTGCCAGAATCCTGCAACATAGACAGAACTTCTCTGACTCTCAAAATTAAAATAAATAGTGATTGCCTCTGGCACTACAGCATTTATAAAATCAAATGCATGTGTTCTATATATGTAGTGTTACACATGTACCACTGCTCTATAAAAGTGCATCTGTGCCTTATCTTGGATCAGATGTCATCATCTTTGTATGGCATTTACTGGCAGGATACCATTAGAAATTAAGAAAATATACACATATTACTGCCCAGCATTTATCTCCATATTGCTAATAAAAAACAGTTCTGTAACATCTGAATCCCCTTAAATAGAACGAACTAGCATGCAGCCATGTTGCCGGTTACCCGGCTGACCATGTACTGCTGCTGTTGTCTGCTCTTTTATTCAGTCCTTACCTGGCATGCTATGTGCAGGTGCTTGACTCAATTTGCATTCTAGAAGTCAGGAGGAGTCTGAAGTGGTAATTAGGCTCTCCATTGACTTGCAAGTTTTATTACTGTAGATATCCAGAATCTGATTCTCTCTTGGGTTAACAATGTGCTGGGCAGAGCCGTTAATTTCAACAAAGGTGCATATTTACACTTGTAAAGGAGGACTGATGCTGCCAGTGGTAATGACAGAGATAGAAGAAAGGTAAACCTTTATTCTCCAACTGACTCCAGAAAACTGCAGCTCTAAATGTATACTCTAGACCTGAGATTGTCCTGGTTCATGGTTGTGTAAAGTTGCTTAAGTAGATAAAACAGAGTCTGCCAAAGAAAACAAGATGCATAAAAGACTTTATCTTGTTTCTGATGACTGGGATGTCTTTCCTCTTGGTGCTGTCAATTTGTTTGAAATAAAAAATGCAAACCTGAAACAGCTAACCAGGATAGAATAGCCCAACGGGGCGACCTCTCCTTCCAGCTTAGATAAACGTGCAAAATGGGCTCTGATGTGATGAGGCAATAATGTTTCTTCCTCTACTTGCAAAACACTCATTGTGTCCTCTTTCCTGTAAGCTAGAACAACTGGAAGATACAGAGGAGTGTTGACTGGGACACTAAGGGAAAGATCAATATCACTCACTTCAGAGGTTTAGAGATCTGTATCTCTGTTCCACCTGCTGTGAACTTTTGTTTGCTGTAGAGTACTACCTGCAGTAGAAGCATTTCTTCAGATGTTAGAGAAACTAGCACTAAATCTAGTTTACAAAGCCAGCAAGAAAGCCAGGACCTACCATGCAATGGAATTTCCTAGTAGAATGTATTCACTCATATTTGACAGGAAATTTTAATAGCTAAATATGTATTGATGGGTATAGCAAATGTGAAAGTGAAGGTATTTGCCCAGGTTTTGTAGCAGCACGTTTCTGTAATAGGTAAACATTACAAATATACATGAAGGACATCCAGAAGAAGTAGTTAAGGACAAAAGACTAAGATGAAGTCTCAAATTCTCCACAGTGGAAATACAACAAACACAGCGCATACCAACAAACAGAGCTCAGTTATTCCCATTCTTGAATACTTTGCATGTCCTGTAGCTCAAATTGTACAAATACCCTTAAGCAGTGGTGCAGTACTGGCCACTTTAATGTCTGATTGGTATCTGTGAAATAAGCCTTTGTCTTATAGCTACTCCAAGTGTAACAGTCTAGCTTCAAAATGAGTAGTACAATCTTCACATTTATAGTTCCAGACAGTACAAATGCCATTTTCTGGGATTCATATGGAATCTACAACAGCTGATCTGTTGTCTGTCTGACAGTAATCAGAATATCATGAGCTTACATTTATCTGAAACTAGGTTGTTTGGCTGCCTGAACTTGTTTTGATTTGCTTAACATCCTTTTACATCCCTCAAGACCTCACATTATTAGCTGATGGGTCTAAATGCTGGTGTTTTTCTACTTGTTCTTTCTCTGGTAGTCGCAGCTTGTAGTCATTGTGTAGTTTGTCAATCAAAGATGCTTCTTCCTCATTTTTTGTGAAAGGTATTTCAGTGTTAGCATCATGTTGATGTGACACTGCATTGCTTTACTGTTGTAGGGTCACTTTTTCCAACCCCAATGAAGAATTTGATAATAAATTGACAGTGGTGGTGCAAATTCATTCACTCTTAATCCAGAAAAACAATAACTGTAAAAGTCCTTTTTACTTCTCAGGTTAATACCCTTCCTGACTATCTATAGAGTCTTACCCTGTTTCCCTCCTTTGCTTTTTCCTCCCTGGAGCCACCTTTACAGATGAAACCAAGCGCTTCTCAAATATATCTTAGAGTGCATCTTCAAGGCCAAAGGCTTTGGACAAGAGGATATGAATGTTACATATAAATTGAACAATTTTACCAGCAAAGAAAAGCAGATGATGCCTACATAGCTCAGGTAAATTTGGATTTCCCAGAATGCTGCCAAACCATTTGATAAAATATCAGTAGAGTTTATGTCAGCTGACATCTTGGAAGTAAAAATCCCCCAGAAAATGGATGTTTTTAATCACAAAGACATTGCTTCATTGGCTTTGCTCAGCTTTTGGGTGGGGGAAACTAAATTGAGTTTGATTTTCTTAAGAACTATGTTAAAGAGGCAGAATTTGAGAATATACATTCAAGCTGATGGAAGACAGGCTTTTTGCCTCATAAGACAGTTGATGCATATCTGTTCAATAACATCATGTTTGTTTTACCTGTTCTTTGCACCAAGACGTATTAGTGTCTGAAATATTGAGACAGCAGCTGAAGCAGATTATAAAGCAAGCATCAAAAGCTGTTACTTTTAAATGAAATAAAGAATAGAGAACTTAAGATATAAGATGTTAGTAGGTGCCAGAATTGTAATGAGATTTTTTTTTGAAAGATAGTAACTAAGATAATTGAAATACTAGTGGGAAAATAAAGTTTGACTTGGAAAAATATAAGTTAATACACTCCAAGCAATGAAAACATTAGATGCAACTTTTTTGTCTCTGTGGGTCTGTTTTGGGGTTTTTTTATCCCCCATTTCTGTTTTAGCTAAAAAAAAAAAAGAAAGGATGTAGTAAATTAGTCCAATCAGTTTGGTAAAACAGGAAAATTAGCAGAGGAATTTGAGCACAATAATGTATTGAAAGAGCAAAGATAAGAGTACCAGTCGAAAAGAAAAATAATTTTATACACTGGCAGGATATGAAATGGCTTAGATATACTGAGAAACAGATGATCAAATATATTTTCTTCAAAAGCTGAAAGATAAAGTTTGCCAAAATGAAAACTCTAATGTCTAAAACAGCTACTACACATTGACATGCAACAAATGTGAAAGGTTCTAAAAATTAACATAAGAGCACTCAGTGACAGGTAATAATGGGTCTAATTTTCCACCTTACTAATTAAAGCAGTCATTTCAGTCTAAAACAATTTTATTAGAACCAAATACTATCTGCATCACTGTATTTTTGTTTTGCTTTTTTCTTCAGGCTTCTTCCTTATCGACACAGAAGAACAATACTATAAAATGCCTTTGGGAGAAGTTTTACCACAAATGCTATTCTATGGAAATGCAGAATATGAACAAACAGACAGCAATGACAAGAGCTTCGATCACATAATCACAGGGTAATTTGGGTGAGAATGTCCCAGTCCCGCCTCTTGCCCAGAACAGGAGAAACTCAGAGGTCAGATCAGGGAGTGCTGTATTTTTCCCAGTTGACTCTTGAAAATCTCCAAGAGAGAGCACAGATTCTCCTGGCAACCTGTTTCACCCTTTCAACTCTCCAGCTGTTGTGCTTATATCCAGTTTCTCCTTATATGTTTTTTGTTTCAGTGTGTGCCTGTTGCCCACATTCTCCCACCACACAGCATTGTGAAGAGCCTGGTTCCTGTTGGCCCAATATTTCAGCGTTCCTAGGTCCCTCTGAAAGATGTCCCACCCCTCAGCATAGCGACTGATACCCCCAGTTTGCTGCCATCTGCAAGCTGGGTTAAGGTATAGTCTTTCACTTCCTCCATGCCTCTGACAGTGACATTAAAAGGGACAGGTCTCAAAATGCCTGTAACTGGCCTTCAGGTAGAGTGCTACCCATTAACCTCTCATCTCAGAGCATATTGATCCAGTGCTAAAGAATATTGTCCCATTCTGATGTATTCTGACCAAAGTAGTACTAAAAACAAGGTTACTACCTTAAAAAAAAAAAAAAAAAAAAAATCTAGTTGTAATCTAAATGGGGAAAAAATTCTTGGTCTATTCTTGTCCTGGAAACATTTTAAAAGGAAGTCTTTTAAACAGTGCTCTTGCTAGCAGGATGTATCTCTGGCCAGCATATACAGAGATGGTCTGTGTTATAAATGGTTTTACAGAATAACACTGTTGAGCTGAGAAACTTGATCTGGCATTCCAGTAGTTAGATCCTTCCAGCACAAGTATAAAAATGGGTAAAATTGTCAGCATCAAACTCTATAAAACCTCATCAGCAAGTTCTTGTAGAATACATGCTCCAGCCATTTGCTCAAAGAAAATAAATTATTCTAATATGTAATAGACATGTTTTACACCAAAGTAACTACCACTATTTTTGCTAACATTCACTCTGGTCCCTGAAAGTTCCATAGCATTTAAGCTCATAAGATTTGGTTTTTCAGACAAGTTCAATCAGTTTTGCAGCAAAATACTCTTATTTCACAAGTGATTGTAAGAATAAATGCTGAAGAAGGACACAATTATAGGGAAATAAACTTGTATCAACTGTTACTTCTCAAAAGCCATAGTTTTCCCCTTTGTTTGTAGTTATTCTCAAAATTCTCTGGTTTAGGTCCATAGTGACCTTTATATATAGAAAAATTGCTCTTTCTTACTGATTTCCACAAGACAAAAAATGTAGTAGGATGCTGAAAAGATGGGCAGAACACATGACTTCTTAGAACAGTTTTTCTTCTTAGAACAGAATTTCCTAAGTGAAAAAAATTTCATCTTTCTTCATTTTTTCCCTAAGTGAAAAAATGATATTTTCTTTGATTAGATTCATTTGTATGTAGTCTTGTAAATACATAAATAAAGGTGATGCATGGTTTGCTGTGAGAATGACAGATTAATGATAGAAGATAAACAATGTTTAGATTGCCTTTTATACTATCATTGCCTGGCAAGATCAACATGACTTTTTAAGTAAAGACAGTTGTTACATTGATAAAGAGTTGTTACAATTGTTAAATTGATACTGATTAAAAAAAAAAAAAAAAAAAAAAAAAAAAAAAAAAAAAAAAAAGAAAGAAAGAGTGGTCTTCAGAATCTGCTGTTGTTTAAACAGCTTCAGCTCTAAATTCAAATTTATATCACCATTACAGAAACAGAAGAGGATTCAAAACATTGAAACAAGGATGGTAAATCTCTAATGTTGCAAACCCCACATTTTTCCATTCAATTATTATTTAACTGATTGGAGTGGCTAGGAGTCACTGATGTCAACAATGAAGAAGCATGCCTTTTTGGTGTAATGACAACGAAGAAATATTTAACTCAACAAAATAAGTTACAGGTTTAGAAAAAAAATAAGGGTTCTTATCTTTAATTTCTTACCACTTTTATGGTATTGTGGCAGCCATATATTGGGAAACACTTTCAGGAAGCTGTGTCGATTTTGGCCATCTAAATAGCTTACAGAATGACTTTCTGTTTATCAAAAAGCAGCTTTGAAAAACATTTTCATAGTGAATATATAAATAAATACTTTCTTAATTAAAATAAATCTATAAGTATTGTACTCATAAAAGAAGTACATTATGCTTAAGCAGCTGGCTACTTAATCTTACAAATAAAATATTTGACAATGTTAAAAGTTTTGCACGAACCCACTCTGCAGTGGTGATGAAGGGATTGCTTCACGAAGCCAGTATAAATATCAGCTGAAAAAACCAGCTCCTCTGCAATAAACAGTCAGATAAAATGACATCTCCTAATATTTTGATTTTTTTTTTTTTTAATGAAAAAGGGTGTTTGTCAGCTTTTTGGTCTTTCATATGGCTTTTGTTAGGTTCACAGACTCTTTCCATTTGATTAAGGCATTTTGGACTGTTATTAAGTGTGTCTTGCAGAAAGAAATAAATACCCAACATTAAATTAACAAAAATGGTTTCCAAAATACGAAGATGTCTTTCACAGTATCTGAAAACTTTGTTGCACACTGGAAGAAGTATTGGATCTATGTCTGGCTGGATTATTTCAGCCTTAAGAATCAAATAGTTTTTTAAAAATATTTCTAAATCTCTCCTTGTCCTTTTCTCAATTCATGACAAGGATATTTTTGCTTTATTTTCTTAGAGGCGCTGCATCAGTGTTTAAAATAATTTTGATTTGCATAAATGTGTGATATATATTAAGTGCTATGATACTAATGATCTGCTTTTTAGTATGCAATGATTTTAGAAGACCAGGGGCATAATAAATGTCAGCTTAAGGATGAGGATTTATTTTTCTATCTCTAATGTCTGTCACTGTAATTCTGCTAAAACACAGAAAGAGTGAAAGTTAATTCTAGCTAAAATTGGGAAAGATTGTTTATGCCACTGTGGCAAGTTTATTTTCCCTCACAGCATTCAAAAGATAGAGACCTGTATTTGCTGTAATTGCTCTAAAACAGACAGGGGAGGGAAAAATGTCTGAAAAAAGAGTAATGGGAAATGAAAAGGGAAAGAGAAGAATGAGATAGAATCGAGGCACCTCATGGTTTCTATATGTAGTAAAACAGAAGTGAAGCCTGTACTATCAATGTTGAACAAAGGAGACTGTTGTAGGTTAGAAAGGTAAATTACCATGAAAAGAAAAGAAAAGAAAGAATTAAAATATACTTGATCTTTAAAAAGGGTGAATATAGAGATTTGGAGAATATTGTTCTGTCTTTTGCTGTCCACCCAAGGGCTGCCCACCCAAGGGGTCTGCAGGTAAGAAAACATGACATAAGACAGATAAAGTAGGGCTGAGCAATACATTGTCCCTCCCACCTGAAACACCTGTGTCTCAGAGAAGGTGAGTCTTTCACTCAGTATCTGTTACTTTTCTGCTGTACCCTACCTTAGAGAAACCTCTATTCTATGTTGGTTAATAAAGAAGTTGAATATACCACTGGGGTTATTTAGTACTGTTTTTTATTTATTGAAGTCTCACCTTTATGTCCTTAAAGCTCAATGAGAAATTGCTCATTGAGAAGACAGAGCAAGATTAAATCCTTGGAATATTCTTTCCTCCATCATCTTAAAAGGAAATGAACCTTTTATATACAATATCTAGTTTTCAGTACTATCTAGAGCTTATTTTGTTCCTGTTATAGAAATAATACTGGATCCATATCATTGATATATTTAGAAGACTGCAATGCCTCCCACTGAAGAACATTTGAAAGATAACACTTCAAAGTGACAATGAGATTTTTAAGTCTCTTCAAATGTTATTATTGAAATTATTCTACTAATACCCTATTTAAAAGATTTATCCAAGCAACTAGTCTGCTCATTATGATAAAGGTTCACCACTCCAGAGCTGGTTTATTGAGTGATATAATTTTTGCCAATCTGCCAACTGAAGTTCAATAACTGAGCAGTAAAGACACCATTATAACAGGCAGCTATATATTGAGTAGATAATAGAATTAGGTTATTAATTACTCTTCTTTTTAAAAGGTATTTATCTTCTTTAGGACAATTCATAGTTTTCATTTACTGGACCAAATTTAAGCACCAATAGTTTACTTTGTCAGCCCTCTTATGAAAGTCAGTTCCTCATATTTACTTTTCAGAAACTAAACTCATGTTCTGTTTAAATAGAAACTTGGCAACACATACAATTTCTGTAGGACAGATTAACCAACCTTCTTAGGGGAATGCCTTGCAAAATCAAAACAGACCTAAAAATATCAAGTTCAAATATATCTTCCGGTAGAGAATGATATCTTTCTGTAGGAAAACCCCCAATTTCTTCACAGTGTTGTCATGAAATAAGATTTCTGAGCTCTAGGAAAAAAAAAACAAACAGAAAACAACAACAGCAAGGAATGCAATTCTTCCAGCAAGCAGAAATGATGCAACCAAGAGTTTTCATTCAGGGGTTTTTTCATCCTTCTGTGTAAACACTGTCACAATTCTGACACTATAAAATATTTTGTGGAAAGATAAAAAATGTATAAACAGGAAAGCACTTCTTTTCAATGTGCAGAAGGAAACTTCCCAGAAGTCATTGAAGAGCCCTTATTCAATCTATGGAGAATGCTGATGTATGAGGAAGTAAGTTATCAACAGTAAAAAGCACTGGATCTACTCTATTCAGTAACTGCAAAATTGGGTTAGCTTTGAAAAGCTTTACAGTTTCAGAAAACATGAGGTTCTTTCAATTTTTTTGAATATACCTGTGTTCCTCTATGACAACATAGAATAAACATAACAAATTGAACTAAATTTTTAAATTACTGCTTATCTGTGAAACCTTCAGTTTTTCAAATTAAGTTTTTATGTGGAACCTCGTTAATGATTATGTCTAAGGGTGAACATTTCTCAATGAAATACTATGAAGTTCCTTTATATTTTTACTGTGTGGAAAAGAAATGCATAACATAGTATTACTAAACCAGTAGTCATGATGATTTTTGGCAGGGAATAGGAAAAAAATGTTGTGGTACATTATACCTTTTACAAAACTGACTGGAAAAGATACTCTAACTTTCAGACAAGCCTGCAGTTCAAGAAGCAAATTTCAGTGCTAAATACAGTTTCAGCATGTATAATAATAATAATAATAATAATATAATAATAATAATAATAATAATAATAATAATAATAATAATAGTAAAATCCTACTGCACTAATTAATCTTAGCTGAGATAAAAAAGTGCTTAGCATCCTTAGTGCAAAAAACAGATTTTTTTTTAAAGTCATTTCATGAAATAACACCTTTGAAGTGGTTAGTTGGAGAAATCCATATGTATAATGAAACAAATATATGCATAGAGTCTGTGTTTTTAATGTCTAGACTCACAAAATTATTTTATAGGTACAGTTTGAAGTTCAGTGATTATTCCATCATTAGTGATGGAAGATAGTTTTCCTCTGGGAGAGTGAATGGGGTCTGAATGTCCTCATCCTTTACTGAGTGCTTGAGCAAACTTTTTCAGATTTATGATGATTAGTTTGTTTTGTCTTTACAGTTTGTATAGGAGCACTTGTTGACATGGGAGAAATATGTCATATAATGAGAAGGCTTTGTAGAAGGTCCAAGAATTTTGGTGGGTCTGGTATTGAAAGCTTTTGCTGTGTGGATCACAGACATATTAGCAAGTCTCTGACATGGCATGTACTGGTCCACACTGTTGCTGATGTGAATTGCAGAGTTTGGGTCTGTTTGAATACAAAGAGGGATTTGGAAAAAACAGCATTTAGCAGGATCCTATGTATACTGTAATTAGGGCTGAGAAAGTGAGGGCATGTGAGGGTGTGATAATTAGACTTTTAAGGAATGAAAAGGACAGCAGAACCTCAAAACCTAAAAAGACTAAGCTGAAAACTGTTAGATACAGAAGAAAATGGTGACCTGTATGCAGAATTTTTCTCCTAGCAGAATCACCTGCCTGTATGGGAATTTGTGTCAAATTCATTAGATTTTGAATAGATCTTGGGAAATTAAATTAAAAATCAATGCTCCCTTACTTTACAAATTCTTTTTTAAAACACATTTCTGCAATTGCAAAATTCCTCCCCACCCTCAGACTTCCACTTGGGATTATTTGATGCACAACTATAGTCACTCATTTCCATCAAGAAAGATTTTGCTGGATGTGTTTTGATTTAACAAAGAAATATTTCCATTCCTTTCATGAGTCAGCAGCTGTTGCCATCCCTGACAGCTGGCTTAGTCAGGCTGAAGCACCAGCATGTGTTCATGTGTTCATTGGATGATACTTCATTCGTAAAGTCATTTGACTAGTCATATTGATGAGTAATATCTCACATGCAATCCCCAAAAATTAGCAAACAAACTGTCAGTGGCAGTGCAAGCCGTGAGCATGATCCACCAAAACCGATTACAGGAAATGTGAGGCTGACTCTGAGCACTCCTGGGGAGCTGAGATAGGGAGCAGGAAGGGCACCAAAATCAAGGATCTGTATATGAAATTGATTGCTTCAAATTCAATGCACAAGCAGTGTTTAACTTACAATGAAACTTTTTTTTTTTTTCCTTTTTCTTCTTTTTCTTCTTCCTCCCCCTCCCCACCTCCCTTACAGAAAATTCTTTTATTCTGAAATTTTCTATAGTTCTGCTTCAATGAAAAGAAACATTCAGGGTTCACAAAACCAGGTGCTGAGGCAGCTATGGAAAACACGAGCAATATCGTTCTACAGAAACTTGCAGGATGGGGTCTGGAGGAAAAATGACTCATTAGCTGGACAGAAGACATAGCTTTATACAATGCTTTGATCTTTCTCCCACTATTCTTCTGTGCAGCTGTCCAACAGTACATATGAGCCACCTGAAGAACTCACAGGCACTCATGTCCACATGGAATTAAAAAGCCTTGCTTTAGCTCTTAAATCTTAGGCAACAAGTTAAATGTGTCCCAGGTTCCCTAAATGCTTTTTCTTAGTCTGGCCTCCTAGGGAATGGAAGGCACACTGCCCTCACTGCCTGAGGTGGATCCAGTGCCTCTCACTTTAGAGGACATTGGCTGAGATATGTTAGTCTCCTAAATTTCATGAGGACATTAGAACCTACAGTATAACCTGTATTAGATGTAATAAAGTCTGTCCATGTGAAACCTGTGTGAATACAGATGTATGAAACCTCACACTTTATTGTAGAAGTATCAAAGGACAAGACATAAATTCTTAAGGAGGCTTCCTCAGTTTTTTATGCTCATGAAATCTGGAGGTTAGCTCTGGACACAGCAAGTAGATTTAAATGTTGAATATAAAAAAACAAACACTGAGGTATTGGGATTTTCAAGAGTTCAACAGAATTAAAAAAAATGCCTATCAGCTGCAATTAAGGAGCAATTAAGCCAGTGTGAAATGCTTCTGAACCCCTACCCCAGAACCGCTTTGCCCAGTTAAAGTTGTATGTTGTAGCTCTTGGAAGACAACGAAGAAAAGTTCTTTTCTGTAGGTATCTCCACCCACCTTAGTCATGCAGTGTGAGTAAAGACACCTTTAGCTGAATGTAAATAAGGCTATCAGATAAGGCTGTGTGTGACAGGAATTTTTAAACCCTGGAATGGTGGCCTCACAATGTCACTCTGCAGAGTTGGACTCTTGTGTTCTCAGCTGCAGTTTTACTGTGCTATAATGCTTTCTGGATCGTGATGAGTAGTACACTTGCCAAAATATTTCTGATCAGCATCTCCAGCTTGGCAGTGTGCAGCAGGTGAAATTCAACTGTCTTTCCTTCAGGCACTGCTCCACCTGGAGCAGCAGAAATGAGACATAAATTTTTAGTCCACATTTCAACACATTTTGGGAAGAGCTTGCATTTTGAGAGTTTATTGCTTTCAGATGAAAACAGTCACACGTTGCTAGGAAAGAGGCAAACAATGTGTACCTGTCAGAACAATCAGTAGCCCAAGAAAATCACTCTGCCTGCCTCTAAGTGTATGAAGCACAGGCACAGAAAGCAAACTCTTCGCTATTCTCCCTGGGCAAGCATGTCCAGTCTCAGATTTAATCAAAGTGTTAATCCTAGGAGAATTACACAGTAAGATATTGTATTCAGCTTTGAACATGAAACTACTAAGTGCCACAAATACCTGTTACCAGTAATATGTTCCCTGGGGATCCTCAAAGAAGCACAGACTGTGGAATGAATGGGCTACTTATTGCCCTCAGTCACACCTGTGCAAGCCTTGCTAATTGAGATAACAGCACCTTAACCCAGGGGCACCAGGAATGAGAGTGGATGGAAAACGTTAATGAGACTGATAACACTACAAATATTTAAAGGAAAAAAAACACTTTTGTTTGGAGTGCTCAATTATTTTGAGCTCTTTCAACTTCCTCTTGACAGATCCTGGCAGATGCTGGTCATAAAAGTAATTTCTAAAAAAACCAAAACACTAGCCATTAGTGGTAACAGAATTATTATTTATTAATGGGATTTATATAAAAGCAAAGAAATTTGAAGGCTGAAAAAAACTCTAAGATCACCAAGTCCAACTTTAACCCAACATCATGTTCACCTCTAAGCCGTGTTGCCAAAACAAGCCTTTTGAACACTTTGAGGGATGGTGATTCCACTACAGCCCTGGCTGGCCCGTTGCAGTGTCTGACCACATTTTCAGTGCAGAATTTTTTCCTAATGTGCAAGACCCAGTTGCCTATATAGTGTGAAAAAATAGCCATGCCCAATTCACTTCACCTTAAGATGAAGGGAACATATCTCTTGGTGAAATAGAGACCAAGTCCTACACCCCAGTCTGAGTTTGCCCCACAATAATTTACAATGCTGGCTGTACATAATGTCCTCAGGTCATCTCTACTGACTGCTCACTGGTGAGACTTCATCTGTTTACATGTGGACTGTTTTTTCTGATGTGTCTTAAAGTACTACCTAAGCTTCTCATGGACCTGGATCTACGTATGAAATGGTTTCTACTGCTTAACAGAACTATGGAAAGAACAGTGTCTCTCTAACACAGATGGTATTAGGGTCCATTAATTCTGCTTAAGCCATCCAGGAGATTTTTTGCTGAGAACTATTAACCAGATAACTTTCCACTGTCATGTTCCCTCTAAACAATTTATTTTCCTAGAAAGACAGAAAAACTAGAAAAACTGGAAAGGTTCTTCCTAGAAAACCAAGACTAAAAAATGACAAAAGTGAGTATCAGACAAAATAGTAAGAAATGTCATGGCCATCATGGATAAAAAATAACATGATGAGGCAAACTTTCCCATGCTTCAAAACATACTGTAACAGGAAACAGGAAATAAGAGTTTTGGTCACATTTTTGATCTATGTTCTGTGGTTACTTACTTCTCTTCTGGGAACATAACTCCATATTCCAATTTGGAAAACCATTACCTGTTACTTACTCTTTGCACAATAGTAGAGTGTAGTTTATTCATATCCCCAAACTCTTTCCCAGTGTAGTTTATTCTTATCCCCAGTGAAGCATAGGTTGCAGACACATTTTTAATATTTTCTTTTTTTTTAATTTCTTGATACTAATAGAGCTCTCATCCTTTAAATAATTTTACTGTTGTTGCTGTTTTGTTAATGTAAACGATCAATCATTCTATCTGACCCTCTATAGCTCCCTGTACCAATGTCCTTATTCACAGAGGTAAATTATCAAGAGTCACTGAAACAATGTCTCTGCTAGTCAAAAATACAGAGTTGAGGCCAGCTTGGATGGGGATTTGGTCAGCCTGGTCTAGTGGAAGGTGTCCTTGCCCATGGCAGAGAGGATGGAACCTGATGATCTTTGAGGTCCCTTCCAACCCATTCTATATTTCAATGAGATCTTGAAACTGGAGCCCTGATTTGCAATCATCCATGATGCTTACCATGTCCCTTGGATACTCTGGTTCAGTATCTGGTAGCTGTGCCTTGCTACTTGCCCCAGGGCCAGAGACTTGTTTGCTGACCTGTTTTATACAGTAGTATAGTTGCAGCCTAGGATTACATTCTTCATTTTTGTCCTTTAATTTACATTAAATGTTTATCATTTGTATATGAAAAATAAAGCCTTAATAGGGCTTTCTGATCTTCTCAACCACTGTGATTTTTGTCAAGCTAATGAAATTTTTCATTTGCATATCTATGTATTTTGAATATTTTGAATTCCTAGGAACACTATGAAGAGACATAGAGACAAAGAAAAATTCTTAAACACTAGCATTTAACTCCACACTTCATTGTGTGCATAACATCTATATCCTGCTAATTACCACAGCATTGAATATGTAGTCCACATTCATTTTCATAGCAAAATACTGTCAGAACGCCAAATTTCTGTGTAATGTTATTTTTTTGAAAGAAAATTCTCAAAATAACTGTTTTGTAGAAGCACTCTTACCTACCTGAAATTTCAAGTATGTCTTATGCTGTTTTGAATGTTAGAAATAATTATTTTGATTTTGCATTTTAGAATATTTTTATAATTTGTACACATATATTCATATGCAAAAGTGAAAATAATAATAAAAACTGAAGTAAAATATAATTAACTTGGAAACATTTACTTCAAAGCTGCAAAGTAATTTGTTTTCATTCCAATGCCAAGTTGTAGTAATTTCAAATTGTAAGATTTTCTCATGGGATAGACTTGCTCAGATTTCACCAGCCATTCTAGGAATTTCAGAATCAGAGGGGAAAATTTTAAAATAACCATTTTGGGGGAAAATGGTATAGCAACTTTTCAAACCTTAATTGTATTCTTAAAATAAATTTTTAAAAAAATTCCTTAATTTTCAAGGCTCTAGCCAAGCAACATTTTTTTTACAGCTGTAGTCAAGTGTGGTTACTGATGGACATTTTGGTTTTTTCACCAAGAAATTAGGAGACCAGAACTAGTGACTACTTTAGAAAACGTGATCTGTATCATTAAGAAAGGGTCAATATTTATCTCAGTCTACTACTGAGTGTCTCCTCCTCAGTTTCCAGAGGTGTCAAGCTCATCTCCCATACTGTAAAATCAAACCCCACTGTCTGGTTACCACGCCAGATATTAGCAACTTTATTATAGAAAATAAACTTAGTGCGTGCCTAGGGAAATACACACTTTCAGACCTTGACATATGCTCCACAGAAAACGATAAATAATGCCAAACACATGCTTTCTATTTGTCAGCAGTAAAAGAAATGTTTGTTGCAATCCAGACATCAAGTGACAGTGCCAAAACCCCCCTCAGTAATTTATAAACATTCTTCGAACACTTTAATACTCCACTAGCAAACATGCCCAGTGTCACACCAGTTTGCATCTTACTAACTAGGTGATGCTTCTATAGTCTTTCTATATAAATATTTCTTGTTTGGATTATTTTTTCCTTTTGAAAGAAAAGAGCTGGAGTTTAAAAATGCAATCCTTTAGTGTATCCTTAATACTCTGCTAAAAATTAACAAACCAATTTATTCTTTGGTAGAATTTCATTGACCTTAGTCAATTTAAATCAGGGATTATGTTGGCCCACCAAGGAGAGTGGAAAATATTTGCAGTAAAACTTGAAACACACACACATACCTGATTCACTTACATTGCTGCTCCCTATTTGGTCAATGATAATTGAAAGATTCCTCAGAATTTGCAGAAAAAAACACAGTGGTTAAACCAGTTCCAAACAGACCTGAGAAAATAATCTTTTCTGTATGTTTCAGGTGAAGCTAATTTGCGAAACGGAATGCAAAAATTATGCACTTATTTAAAGAGAATCAAAAGCTCAAAATCAAAAAGAAAATTAAATTAAAAAGAAAAGAAAATAAATTGAACTCCTGCAAGTTAAACAGTATGTTCCACTCCATTGTATTTAAAAAATATTTTAATTAAACTAATAATATATAAAAGAAATCATATCTACAAGTACCAAAAAAAAGGCCAGTGAAGTGGAGCGTGTTGAGGTGTCATTAGAATATGCAGGGCCAGATTCTTTTCCATTGTGATACACTGTATTAAAGGACATAATTCTGTGGCAGGTGTTATGCCACACTTACCTCAGTAACCCTGAAAACAGAAGTCTCAAGAAATCTTGATCAGCAGCCATTCCCAGTGTCTTCCAACCCAGCTAATTCTGGATTCTTATTTCTGTGGAGATTGTAACATTCTAACTGGCTAAATCAGCCATTGGGAAAAATAGGAATAAATAAATATTTTTGCAACAATGAACTGCAGGGCCCTCTTCTCATTACAGCTACAGATACATTAATCAGTAAAGGTGACATTTCCGTAATATTACATAATGACATTTTTTACCCTCTAGCTATGCTCTGTCCTGTGTAAATATTATTGACTTTTCTGTGAAACGTGATATTGACTGTATGTCCAAAATGTAAACACATAAAAATTTTCCTGGCTTTGCTGCTCATGATGAACAAGAGCCCAGTCTCTAGGACAGAAAGAAGATAGATACCTTTCTGCCTGCATTTAATAAAATAGCTTAGGAATGAAGAGATAACACATTTGTCCCTTTCTTTTTAAATAAATAGTGGATGTCCTTTTTCCTGTGGTGAGAGATACAAACAGGGGCTGTTTTCTCCTGCAGTTCTGTCGCCAGATGCATGAACTCCACCTATAAGAAACTGAGTGCATGCACACCAACATCATGAGAAATCAACCCAGTCACTCTCTTGAATTTGCATCCTTTGCGTTGAATGGATTATGATGGACTACTCTGTTATGCTATTTTTCATAAAATGATGTTTCACATAAGGTGCCATATATGTGGACAAAGGAAATGAGTCATGCCCATTCTCCCCACTAGTCTTAAACACGTCTGAAAGAATTTGTCTCAGGCCTCAAGTCTGAGCCTGGAAAAGCACATATTGGTGAGGCTTCAGGCATGCCATTAAACAGAATTTTGAACCACAAAGACAAATTTCTTACTAGCAAGACAATCCAACTTTAAACGTATGTGATGGGAGCAGTCCAGATTTTCTCCTGGGTTTATTGTCTTATGTTTTATTCAAGAAATGAAACTGTCACAAGAATAAAAATGAAAGGAATTCGATGAGCAACATCACAGCAGAAGAAAGGGGTGGCAGGTTGGGATTGATTCATGGAAAGCAGGAGAAAGAGGGAGAAAGTAGCAGAATTGCCTGCAAAATACCTGGAAACCCTTTCTTTAGAGGAAATATGATGCTCTTCATTTCTTTGTATCTGGTAAAAAAAAATATGACTACAGTTGACTTGTGCTTATTAAAGGTAATTTAAAACAAACAATCAAACTTAGTATGATCGTCAATTAGGAGAACCCATGAAAACATGAGGAAATATTAACAGGTGGCAGAAAAGTCTAAACAGAAAATGCTTAACCCAGGACCAAAATGAGAGATGGTTTCCACCTTGGGAATTGAAGTTTTATTGAATTTGGAATTCCTTGAAAGCCCTGTGGAAAATGAGGTTATATCATGCAAGGCAGTGACTACAGCTAGAAATCAATTCTGGAAACACTTAATATGTTTAATTCTTATTGACACAAATGAAAATATAAATCAGGTTCTGACTAATCTACTTCATTTAGATCCATTCTTTGACCAAGTTAAAGATACTTCAAAGTCTAAAGTGTGCTAAAAATTAACTTTTCAGTCCTGACTCTGTACAATAACTGCATTTTGTTGAACTTTATAATTTACATGCATACACCTGCTGATAGACTATGCATCTAGAAAAACCCACATGTATAGGATATCTTATGAGCCCTTCTACAAAATGAGTGATACGTGATGCTTAATTTGTCTCACTTATCTCTCACATCAATGTAGTACAATTTGTGGAAAAATAATGTTGTTCTGGGATATGTTTAAAATATATAATTATATTATATATATATATATATATATATATATATATATGCATGCTGCTTATCTACCTATTTTCATAGAACAACAAATGCCATTTTCAGAATAAGCTACAAACATCCTTTCTCTGATAGTCAAAAAATAAATGCATGTGTTACTGGCTAACTATGTCATTTTAGTACTGTGTAATCAGGCTGGTATTTACATAAACAAATCAGTTTTGTATACAAAACCAGATAAAAGTGCTGATACATGTCTGCATGGATAGCCACCTGCAATTAAGTGCATGCTTTTAGGCCAACTTCCTAACAGGGATCTGCAATTAGACCTGGCAGTAGTTTTCATAAAGTGACATCACATTCCTGTTCTGAGAATTTTGTCCATTTGGCACTGTAATGTATCTCAACTCCAATATAATAAGTTTTTTTACATATCTATGCTCATATTGTATTAGTACTAGGGATTCTGATCCTATGAACTTATATTAACACATAGAGGTCCAGTGAAAAACTTAAGTTTACTTAGAAGGAATAAATATGGGTTGCTTTCTCTCACATTGCTTATGTGAGAGAAAGGGCTGCAAAACTGGATCCATTCAGGGCTTGTCCGCACTGCTCAAGCTCAGAGTGTGCATAATTCACATCAAATGATTTGAACTAATTTAACAACAAAAGAAATCTGTATTTAGTATGAGCTCTTCTGAAGGTTTAAACTCAAAAATTATATCCTAGTTTAATGCCCAAGCTCATGCACATAGTTCTCATTATTATTTTAAATATTCGTTAACCTCAAATAACCAATATAAGACCATATGCTGTTATGATTTAAATGGAAGTGTTTTTTCTCTCTCTTTCTGTCTTTATGCTAGTTTTCTTAAAGACAGCCTAACCACAGTGTGGTCACCTTCATTGTTGCTAAACAAATACTTTAGTTACACATGAAGAAGGATCATTTATGGTTATCCAGGTAAAATCACAAAAGCACAATAGCACAATGGCAATATTAGCCTGCAACATTTCCTCTTTACTTATCAAAGTAATGCAGGATACAAAGGGTGTGTCCTATACTCACAGCTCTCAGAGTGATCATTATTATGGATTTCTTCATAAAAATTTATGAATATGAATGAGTAGATTCTCACAAGTACCATTTTATCACTATTCATTGCAGCCATCTAAAACAGATTTTGAACAATACTTAGACATATTGTAAATATTTATAATGGTTTGTACTGCCCGAGGCAATCTTTATGAAATATCATCTTCCATATAGAGGATAAAAAGTTTTCTAAGAGCTCATAACAAATCTACTATAGCTCTGTTTATTCTTTCACTTTTAATGAGTTTTGTAGTTCCAAAATACAGTCTGCTACTACTGACTGCAAAAATTTTCTTTGTGAACAGAAACAAGTGAACAAGTCTTTCTGATAGCTCATTACAACATCTTTATGCAGAAAAATAGCAATAAATCCCCCTCATTTCACATTTAGACAACAGCTGCTCTCATAGATCCTGCACTGAACATAGAGAAGAAAATGATTGTTAATTTTGCAGCCTGACTGGCCCCCTTATTTTTCCTGTTCTAAGTTAGATAGTCACTTGAGACTTTTTGTTCTACCCATCACTGAAACTAGGACTGGGATTCAGTTAGCAAAGCATGCATCTATATTCAGTCTATTTTTGCATTTCAAAACATCCAGACTATGCTCCTTTTTAATATCTTAGGTGTTTCATTGGCCATGTGTCACATTTTCCTGCCCATATGGGTATCTTCTTCTTGGAAAGAAAGAAACCAGTACAACTGTTTCATCCTTTGTGTGCTGCAAAGATGGTAAACTGGCCTATGGACTTTCACCACAATTTGGTATATGGGAAAAGGATGTTTCCTTACTCATTTCTTTAAACCATTAGCTTTATTTCTGCTCTTATTTTGTACTTTTTTATGAAAAGAAGGATAATAATTTCCAAGAATCTGTACACCTGCAAATTGTTAAGGTTAGAACAAGTTATGACTTTTATAAGCTAAATAGTACTCAGAAAATTATCTCTGATTTGATACAGAGCCCTGTAAAATTGCAAAGACTTACAAAATCCTAGAACAGATATACAAAGATTTTCTTCAGCCGTGCTACTAAACTCCAGTAAAAGAGTTTTCTTCTTTCATAACCTATCAAGAGTGAATGGTCTAATCTTTTAAGATCTGTATGCAATCCCTCTTGCTGGAAGGAAAAGGTGAAGTTGCAGAGTAATGACTGAATAAAAAATTTATCTTTGTCATCTACACATTTACTTATATTTATTTACTGCTATATTTATGATTTACCAAAGAAGGTACACTAGCATTTTTTCACCTATTGCTTTCTTTTTACAATGTCATTTCTTCATGGCAATTCTTAAATAATTGTAGCATACTACTTATTTCTTAGAATATACCCTGTATCTAAGACATGGACTACATATTTGGCTACACCTACACTGGTTTTGGTTTTCAGTCCAAAAAATGTTGTTGTTGTTGTTGTTGCTGTTGTTGATGTCTAATCACTACTATTTCCAACTCTAATATTCAGTTCAGCAGTGCTAGTCATGTTTCTGTTTGTTTACAGCATGGGCTTTACCATGATCCATAGACCTCTGAGCTGGCTTTAGCTGGGACTTATCCAAACTGGAAATTGTACAGTTTTGTGAACACATAATTGAGCCTAAATCCACGTTTTTGAAAAGCAGAGCTTATTATTTGGGGTTCAGAGATACACTACATAGAGGCAAAAAGCATCTTCAAACAATTCATCATTGTGGATATCTTAGATCAGGTCAGAGAGAGTTTTGGAGTCTCTGTCATCGCATTTAGGGGAATAATTTAGGAGAAACACGCATAATTTAGGGGAAACCTATATAATTTAGGAAAACACCATGCCTATGTAAGCTCGGCCTTTCCACGAGTATAAAACAAAGAGTAAGAACCTCTTGTAAATCCTGTAGAATGAGCTACTAGACTGAAGTGTCTTGATCTTGCCCAACTTGTTCTCCACATACCTTGAGCCTTAGAGAGACATCTTGTCTAAACCTAGACCTATATCCACAACTATACAATATTCCCAGCAAACAATAAGTATCAGTATTGTAGGGGGTTTTTTTTAATGGATGACTTGCCGACTGAAGTTAGAAAATATCTAAAACCTTAAGATACCTGTTTAGTGCTCTCCAAAAGCAACTCTTGGACTATCATCTTCTTTCCTGTCTTCTTACAGAACAGGCAACAAAAAATATTTCTCTTTTTCTTTTGCATATGGAATCTCCTTGCCGTATTGTTACTCTTTCAACCCACATATATCTCAATTTTCTTTTTTAACATTCTTTTGAACCACATTTACCACTTCTGGATATAAATGTTGTTAATACAACTTCAGGCTGGGAAGGTATAAAAAGTAATTTTAAAAAACTTTTTTGAGGTCAGGAATAAAATATTTCTGTCAAATTATTTAAAGTATACATTTCCTTGCTCCTTTAGTCCAGTTTTTTCATTAAAAAATTAATACATAGATTAAACATCAAATATCAATGAATTGTGTAATGATGTAGGATGACTTTTGAGTCACTACTAGAACACCCCATGATTCATTTACTAAAACTTGAAGAAATCTATTAATGGCGCAAAGAATAGCTGCAAAGTACTGTTCTTCACAGCTACCACACCAGCTCAGTAAAATTCTATGAGCTGAATTTAAAAGATGAGATGTTTTTGTTGATAGATCAGCGATGACCAAGTAGTAGGACAGCTCATGGGAAAGTTTGAGCATGTTGATCACACACATTAGAAAGCAACTGCAGAAATTTCCTCACAAAGAGCAGTGACACAACTAGGAAGTGGGAAAGACAGCACAAGACTGCAGAGCTTTTATACAAGTGATCAGAGGATCAGGAATAACTAGAAATTAAATTTGGGGGGATAAAGTTGGGGAGACAGAAAATGAAAGATCCCTAACTTTCTTTATGTCGGTAAGCCCAGAGTTAAGACAGTGGGATAGAAGTTTCATTTTCCAAAAATACTTTTGGATTCTTTGTGACTTAGGTCATTAATCTTGCGTAATGAAAACTTACTGCACAAAAAAACAAAAGGGTTTTGTCTGTGTGTGTATATGTGTGTACATGTGTGTGTGTGTAACTACCACTGTGATTTAAAGTGAGAGAGAACAGAATTCCCATAAAGAAACAGAGATATTAATTAGGCTCTGCTGACTTATATCCCAGCCATTCTCTAACATTGTACTCAGAAAAGTGGTAAGAATCTGAAATGTTATAAATTCCCATGCTAGAGATACGTCCCCCAGATCCTTTTCACCTTCTTTTCACATCTAAATTCATTGTTCAGGAAACAGAAATTCCTTATTCCAGGCAATTGTCTTTACTGCTGATATGACTAATCAGTGCTAAGTGATCAATGAATGGTTTTACTCTTGAGTAAGTTTCCCTCACATGGAAAAAATAACTCATGTAGAATTGAAGAGATTATGAGCTGTTATTACCAGTCTCATGCTCATATACTAGTTAGATGCTCTTTTAATTTAGCTATAAATAACTATGAAGGAATGTTCCCTTTCTGCAAGCAATGTCTGTCCAGTAGAGAAACACATTCATACTTCTTTTTCAGAACTCTGTCAGTCATAGTATTTGAACAGGTAGTATCACTTAGGTTCCAGTCAGGGAAGGTAATGATATTAGGTCCTCTTGCACCAAGGTGGAAGTTTGTACGCAGCCCTATTGTGACTGTTGCACAGGTGTTGTTCTATTCTTTCAGTTAAAATCTATCACTTTCTTTTAATATAATCTCCACTACTGCTTTTTTAAGGAACAAATGAGTTTCATTTGTTGGCAGAGATAACTGTTAAAAAAATGAGATCCACAAAAAGAGAGGTAGAGTGAACAGTGAGAATGCAAGAGAAATATTTTACAAGTTGAGGGCTTTTTCTTTTCTACAATATTTTGACTGTACTCTGGAGATCTTATTTATAGATTGCCCCACATTTGGGGCACAAGCATTGCTCATGCATCTCACGGCACATACAGACACATTCTGAATTAGCAAGTGAATCTTAGAACATTTTGAAATATCTTTTAAACATGAGTTGTCAGTTTTAATACATGTAGATGAGGGCTTTCATGGTTATCTTTTCAGCTACATATCCATGTAAGAAAGACAAAGTCTAATGATATAAGAGTTATCTTCCTGCAAAAGTCAAATCACAAAAGACAAGCTGTGAATAGGAACTACTATTGTCTCAAAAATTTCAGTCCTATATTATGGATGAAGAACACTCTATTCTAGTTCAATTTATTCCATTTTAAAAGTAACTTAAACAAATGGGAGAAAAATCTCCCTGCTTATTTAGAGAAAAACAATTTTTGTAAGACGCTAATCACCACTGCTGTATTGATGTAACTATATCTTTCTGCTGTAGCTGAAGAAAATTCTTATGTGACAAATCCCTACACTGTTTTGTTTATTGAGTGGGAAAGAAAATAAACTATTATGTCTATTCTTAAATACTTAGGATGTCTTCAGAAATCATAACAGTAGTAGCCTTCATAAACATCTAATTAAACAGAGAATGAAAACAAGAAATATCTTGCAGGATTTGTTTTTCCTCTTGCACAAATTCCTGACTTACCTGGGCTATGTTTTATAGGTGACATTTTTCAATCTCAAGGGCCTTTTAATCAACTTTACTTTTTAGACTTTCAGAAAGCCTTAGATTTCTCTTGTTGTTCATATCATTTTAGAGTTAGAGGATCCACCTTAATGTTTTATGTCTGGGAGCTGTCACTGAAGGTTGTGACTTGATGCTTTCTGTATGATCCTGAGGACTATTTCATCCCAGTGTATTGATCTAAATCCTAATCTCCAGTTGCCTTTTAGGGTTACTTTAGATCAGAGTTTGCACTATATGAAACAGGTTTCCCATTACAGATAGGTGACTGGAAAATGGATTCCTCCTGCCATTGTTTTTTGGAGAACATGACTGCAAATTAATCGGAATAAGGTTTTCATGGCAAGTCAAATAAACTGTGGCATATAACAACACCACACCGCCACCCCCACCACCCCCAAATAAGCTCAGTGATTCCTGAGTAAATTCTCAACTTCATTTGGAGCAAAATCTGAATCTTCAGTGGGGCTATGATTTTTACCAGTCTTGGTAAAAGACTAAATATTAGAGTGTCTCAAATCTGAAACCCTTCTCATGAACTACAAAAGATTTTGCTAAGAAATTAAGATTAACTATAATATTTCATGATGATAATAACACATATTTGCAGCTTCTGGTCTCTCTTACTATTTAAATACAAGTATTTTAATTTGTAATTTGTAGCATTTTATCAGCAGTTCTGCAAAATCAATGTAGCATATAATAATTTCACTTCTAGTGCTGTTTTCCACATATATTGTAACTATGTCAATTGATGTCAATGGGATTAGAGTGCACCCAACCAGGTAAAATGCTCAGTCTCAAAATATACAAGAGTATAATTTAGCTTTCATTGCTTGAATTGCTCTGTGGTATTTTTATTTTCCCTCATTTTATTAACTCCCCAGACCTTCTATATTGAATGCAGAAAAGTTGTTTGCAGACTAATGAATAAGCCATGCCAAGTATAAATTTACTGAAGAGTTACTCATTTAACTGGTTCGTATTCATCAGGAAAGCATGGCTGCGTTCTTATTAGCAGTCAGTTGTTCATACTTTAATAAACTACTCATCAGTGTTGATCTGAAACACAACTTTCCATTCTTACTCTGTCATGCTCTGAGCAATTCTTAGAACATAATTCCAGCCTCTCAGTCATGGAGTTGTTTAGATGTACAACAGACAATCACGATCACCAAAGCTAAAGACAATGGGGTACAATGGAACCCGACTCTGAACTCATATAATAAAACTCTGTCTATGCTTACACATGCCAATTAGAAGCTGTTAAATACTTCAGATCACAGCTCATATTATAATGGATTTTCAGTACATGGGAAGCCATTTGCGGAGACAAGAGATGATTTTGGTGGGTGGAAATTCTGCTGTATTTTTTCAATGTTAAGACAAATAGCTTAACATAGGTAGTTAAAAAACTTTTTCCTGTGTTGATATTAACTTTTCTCTGTATGCTTTCACAGATGTTAAAAAAGAGCTCTACTAATAACATCCTTTTGCCTGGGACTCCATTCTTTTTCATCATCTCAAACCAAAAGGGGTCCCTTAGCTGCCATAAACCTGAATGCAGCTCTTGACTTTGAAAACCACTTTTAAGGCACTGCTGTTGTAGAGAATTAAAGGCTAATCAGCTTTTTGTAGGGCAGCATGTCTATCTGTGCTTTTCAGCAACTCAGAACTCCATATGGTTTTCCTCCACAATATTTTATAGAGCTCTTTTTGAACTCCTCATCTTGAGATTAAAACCAAAGTTTAGCCAAACTACACTAAATAGCTTTTTTTTTTGCCAGCTGTGCCGTGGCTAAATGCTCTATAGGACTGGTATCTGCTCCTTTCATTTGCACTTAGTACTTCTATGTACTAAACATGCAGAAAATTACCTCATCAAAAGAGGTCTGACATTCCCACAAGGCTTTTGAAGGCTTTCAAAACATAGCCATGTGTTTTTCTGATACATATTTTGTGCCAGAAAGGGTGTAATGAGTCATCACCTCTGCAATATTTAATACCTCAATTAATGTAAAGCCTCTTTCAACCTTTTTGCTGCTAGTAAACCTGTTACACTTTTAAATATAATATTTATCTCATCAGCATTGCCAAAATATGCTACTTAGTCAGCAATGTGAGTGTCTTTCTTCTAACTGGTCTCCCTAAAAATACTTATGGATTTTAGTGACTGGCCATTGAAAAGCTCTTTGCATCAGTTTCTTGACCTTAACATGGAGTAGTAACAGCAGTAATAATTAATATGCAATAATTAAATACAGTAATTCAAAATGCAAAAATTCCTTATAGGTACTGATAATGACTTGAAATTAGTGAGAGGTTTTCTCCTGACTTCAGTGAGCATTTGGCCAAGCCAAAGGAGAAAGGCATTTGTTTCTCGCATCTGAGGCTGTTGTGTATCCTAAAACATGTCACAGCAGCTGTGGCCTCCCAGCCTTAAGGGGAATGCAAGTTTCATAGATGCTTGTGGTTGGAAAGAATGACAAAAGTCAGACAGACTGCAAGGGCTTACAAAGTATTATGAGTAAATGTCACGCTTGACATGGAAACTAGTGTGTTAACCCTTGACCTCCTAGGGTAAACATGCGTCTGTAGGTTTTGGAAAAAGGGATAAAGTGAACAGGAAGAGAGAGAGAGACAAATGAGAGAGAGAGAAAGATATTGTGAAAGGAGGGAAGAAAGGGAGAGACATCACCACATCATCAGTCCTGGGTCCAGCGTCAGTCTAGCTGGCGTGTCCTTGGTCCTTTGGCACTCACACACCTGGGTTTTGTGGGTTACCTTTTTATAGACAAGTTTTCCCCAACCTGGACATAAGTCTCTTGCTTTCTTTTCAGGGGACTTTGGTGTTCTTGATTCCCCCTACCCTCCTGCACTGTGCTGTATTTATCTCCAGGAATTCAAACAAGGATATTTGTCCCAGAAAAGTGATACCTTGCCTCTATATGGCCTCCCTCTTCAGCCCCATCATCTTCTTTGTCACAGTGTGTTATTACCAGTGATCCTTGTTGGGCTATAGCTGATCAGTGTTTGAGATATACACACACAACAAATAATTGGTTTTTCAGCACTTAATTTTTGATTCACCTGTTTAAAACATCTGTCTGAAACCTAATTTCCATACCCTGATGTAGGTGAAGACTTGAGTAATCATTTTTGGTCCACTATGGGATGGTTTGTGACAAACCGGGCCTATATTAAAGGACTTAACCATCAGAGATCATTGTGCAATAAATTAGATTTCAACTATTCAAATGCTTTTCTCCATGCACTAGAGTTTAAAAGAGAAATGTAAATAATTCATTGCCTTATGCTGTTCACAGTTCACGGAGTGCCATGGCAATGTGGCTATATAATTACTGATGTGATACAACTTTGTGAATAAAAGTCTCTTCCAATTTTTCACTGCCTGTTTAATCAGATGTTCAAAATCATCCATGACTTGAACTTGGGGATTTTGTAAGACAAATATCTAGGAAAAGACAGTACATAAACATTTCAGGTAACAAAATAGCATCATCTACCACGCAAACTTGTTCTTAAATTAAATTAAATGAAGGGGCACATGCCCCTTCATTTCTTAGGTGAGAATCATAATGACTTCATAGTCTGTGTAATGAACTTGAGATTTGGGGTGTATCTGGAAGTAAACGAAGTATAACACTGTTGGTTTCTCTGACCCTTCTAACAGGAAAAGGAATACCAGAATGAAAAGTAATATATACTTTTTTTGAGAGAAATATTTGTTGCCCTATTTCTATGGGACAAGCCATTATCTGAAGGATCTGGAATTTCAGCTTTTCACATTTCATTTTTATTATTTGGCACATTTATACACTGAGCAATATCTATTTCCAACATTGCATCTATACATTTGCTTTCTGTACCATAATGGTGATCAGTATGGATCTTTTTTTGCTTATGCTGAAACAAAATCTGCAGCATTTAGAAAATTTTTCTTTGGCAAAAGTAGATCTCGAACATAACTAGACTAATTTTTCTTGAAATGCTTCTGTTGGAAAAGCTTCCAAAACTGCTGAGGTGCTGCCTGCCTGTCAGAAAAGCACTTATTCATTCAGTTGCAGATTGATTTAATAAAACCTCTACTTTCCAGTATTCCATTATTACATCAATGTTATTGTACTGCTACTCAAACTTCAAGGCCACATCTTGGGAAATAGGCTTTGAATATTATCTACCACTGCACTAAATTAATGAAATTCAGGACGAGCCTTTCTCTTAATCTCTATAAGATTTGCCCTAGTATTTTCATGAGATCTATAATAATCTAGGCAAGCATAATGGACAGCTACAATTATGGAGCTTTGTCTTCTTTCTCAACCTATGCTGTGTGTGATATAGCAATGTGCCTGTAGTTATGAATGCTCTGAAATCACAGCAACAAGTGAAAGCTGAACAGAAACAACTTTGTGGTGCCTGGATAAGCATTAATAACAGGTAAGAAAAATGAGAGTTCTACCTTCTGTTGAAGCCCTAACCTACACTATCCTATTAGCCAGATGTACATCTACAGATGCTCTGTAGACCACAGATCCACACAATATTTGTTTCTCAGATGTTAGATGCACAAAACTCATATATTGTCAGCTGATTGCAGCTACAGACACTGTGGGTATTGAAATGTCCTGGAGGGTGTTTATAAAGCAGTTGACATTTGCAGTCCCAGTATCTGAACAGTAGCGCTGCTGTGCATTATGCCAGTTTTCCTGTACTACATGGATGGCACATCAATGGAAAAATCAATGCAAATTTGACTGCATCTGTCGACAATGTGAATTTTTCCTTCTTTCACCTCTGCGTTCTGCACACACATTTAAAAATCTAGGGCAATGATAAGTTTAGTAATTGTTTGGGCTGAGTAATATTATATAGACAGTTTTGAAGACCTACAAGGAAAAGTAAAACTCTGAGGTCCATTTTTTCCCTAGAAATTATCACGGTAAAATGCTCCGGTTTTAAGTTTTGTTTTATGTATTATATTTAGCCACACTGGATAGCAGATAGTCCTTTTTAAAGACAGGTCCATAGTCCTGTAAGAGTTACCTTCTTTCCATTTCATCCACTGTACACAGAAAGCTACCTTCATTACCTGAACTCTGAACTACTTCAGGA
Organism: Sitta carolinensis; assembly: GCA_032173965.1. NCBI lineage: Eukaryota > Metazoa > Chordata > Aves > Passeriformes > Sittidae > Sitta > Sitta carolinensis. The sequence continues at coordinate 33,526,464 of CM063283.1, forward strand.
AAAAGAACATACTCTATAGGTAAGGATAAAAAAAGATATAATTTCTACTTATCTTATTAATGCTGAGGAGAAAATAAAGAAATAGGTTAGCAGAGATGAGCAGTGATAGAGAAGCTAAATATTTCCTTTATCAGTTGTAGCTGACCCTTTCAAAACAGCACACTACAGCATGAGGGGGTCTTGCACATGCTCCTGCAAGTTCACTTAATTTAAAAAGTAAAGTAATAATTTTGAAAGGGTAATCAGTGATTCTGCTTCCAAATCGGAATCACTAGTTCCTGACAGTTTTTCCTCAGCCAGGGCACATGTGCTGTCTATGGCCAGCAAATCTGCCTCTGCTTCCATGGAGGTTATGTAGGAATGTCACAGGGAGTCCAGAAAACAAGGGACATTTTTTGTCATGAAAGTGCCAAGTCATCACATTGTCCAGCTGACTTCAAATCCATTTCTCACCTTCTCTTTTAGGAGATGTATCCTGTGATCTTGACCGTGGATGGGAGGGATGTGTGCAACAGCGGCCAGCAAATGGCATGAGCATGCAGGAGGTAACAAGTAACTAAAAGAGGTTAAAGAATGTAATTTGGACCAGTCAGATTTTGACAAAACATCTGAAACAGGAGGCAGGTCATATGAAAATTTCTAATGCCCTATAGAAAGCACAAACAGTGGCTTGTCTGTGTGCCCCACAACACAGAGCAGCACAACATATAGAAGGAAAGCTCCAGTGATTTATAGGAATTTACACCTGTTGGGCATTTGGCTTGACATTAGACAAAAGTTATATTCTATGACCCAGCCTCCTATTGCCCCATCAAGACACCACTAGACAGTGTTGTCTGAGTTCGGTTTTTTTGCAAATTAAAACTCTTCACTGCATACAGAACAGATCTTTCTCAGCTGTCCTTTCCTTTTCAAGCCCCACCCTTCTCTTAGTTTCATCTTGCTTTAAGGGTCAGTGTAAACAGACATTTAAACCAGTAACAGGTGTTCCCAGAGAGGCATGTTTTTGTTTCATTCCAGGAGGATGAGGTTTGTGATCGTCTGCATTTCCTTCCCTTATATGAGCAGGACCTTCCAGGCAGAAAAGTTGTACTGAGCCAGTGTCAGCCAGCAAAAGCAAAATTCACTAAGGGGATTTACAGTATCACCCCAAGGTCTTTGCAGAGAATAATGCTGAGACAGGTCATGAAAAATATTGTCCTGACAGCTGCAGCATCCCGCGTGGGCAGTGCGTGCTATGTGCTTCACAGGCAAATTTGTGTGTGAAGACGAACAGTCTAATTTTCCCCTAAACCTCCTCTCTCCTGCAGTATTCAACAGCAATTGCACTTCCATCTGTCCCTTGCCTGTCCATACAGGACCAACACCAAGAATATAACAGGCAATTGGTATCCATGAGGCCAGTTTTCCTTTTTTTTGGGCCAGAAAAAACCCCAGGTTTTTATTAAAAACAGGAAGGGGGGATGGGGGCACAGCTAAGAAAATGTCATCACCAAATATAGGTTGGGTACAATAAGGGTAAAAAAAAAGTGGTTGTCATTGAACTATTGATTCTCCTGAGATTTTAACATTTCCTTGATTGTATCATGAGAAATTCCACCTTTGATCTAAGAATAACTGTTGATCTGCAAATCCACATGCTCCACAGGAAAAAAAAAGAGTAAAAAATGCATATATTTTGAGAACTTTCCACCTTCAGCAAAACCCTCTGTCTCACCAATATTTTATACAAAAAGTCTTGACGAGTGTTAGTGTGACGCAGATAGAAACACAGCAACACACACAACAGGTGTTCAGGTAGAGAAGAAGAAAAGAAGTCTCTAGTTTATTGTTGACCTTGTATATATAAGTTTCTGGACAGTGATCAGAGATTGGACAGAGAAGACACCACCTCTCCATCTTCACTGGTCACTTGAGAAGTCCATCAGGTGATATCTTTTACAAAGGAATGCAAACATGATTCTTGTTTATCTTACAATTCATGAGAACTGACTCCACCATACTAAAACAAATCAGAAGGCTTATTTTCAGGGACAACAGATGAGATCTTCCTTCCATCATCTCCCTCAAATAGGTTTAATACTTATCCTGGACCCCTTGGCCATATTCCACCATTGCCACTGACCTCAGTGAACTTTATTTAAGTCAACAGTTTTGTTGCTGAAAACTCAGTATCTGTGCAATTGCCATTATTTTTGTACTTTCCACTTTCCCTCATCTTTAAAGATATTTTAATAGCACAATAGCTATGTTCCTTTGCAGGAAAACCAGGCTGTGTCCTTCGGTTGGTCTGGATACTTTTGGGAGTTCCTCTCAGAGATCTTCTGCAGATGTGAGCTCAGCTACTAAGAATGGCTGGGCATGGCCCCAAGTTTTCAGCTCAGCAAATGACCCTTCCCAGGGAGAAGACCTACAGCCTGTGTCCCAGGCCACATATCTTCTGCTAGCACAAACCAGTACAAATACACTCTGCCAAGAGCAAATCCACTGGGACTGATTCCCTTCCGCTGCTGGGGTACAAGACTACCTTGTGTGAACTTTGGCTACCAGCCTTTGAAAATTGACTTGACATGAAGCTTTTACCTAAAAGTCTGGCCTAACTTCTTGCTAAACATTTAATGATCCAAACAGCTTGAAATAGACCCCAGTCCAAATGGCTTTCCAAGAGAATAAAAAAAAAAAACCCTAAAAAAACCCCTCAGAAAAACCCAAAAAATAAAGGAGGAGGGAAAAAAATTGTGTATGTCCTATGCATGATTTGTGTTGAAATTGGTTTCTTACCCTCAGACAGCAGGTAAAAAACAAATCTATTATGTCAGAGAAAAGAGAAGCTGGTTCTCCACTTCGATTCAGGCCAGATCCAAATGAGCCTAGAAGTTTCCAGGAAAGCTCTTGCTGGCACTGATCTCATGTTTTCAGGTTTTAGTGTATATGGCTCACAAAATCTTCCTCTTGTGGGGAAAGATCATGTTCTTGGGAGAATTACCATAATTCTTGTAATGAAAACAAAGAATGTATTTTTGTTTATTTTTCCTAATGGCCCTGATCCAGCCAGGTTTTGCGTGCTACTAACAGATGTTTCTCGTGAGTGACCCAACATCTGGCACAAAGGTCTTCTGTTGTAATTGTTATAATGAAAACACAAAAGACTGTAGCATTACACACCAAGAGCTGCATTTTTTTAATGGGTCTCCTACTTTGAAGTCATGAATGTGTACTCTGGATTTGGTCCAAAGACTTTGGAAGTCACCAGAAAGTTTCATCGATTTCAGTGGGTTTGAGTCTGTCCTTTTATGAACCACTGAATCTAAATGTACAAAGACAAAAGGAAAGCTGCTGAATTTTTGTTGTTGTTGTTTTACAAAACAAATTATTTTTAATTTATTTTAGTAAGAAATCAATTTGTCTTCTTTGATTTGGAACTTCTGTTCTCAAGTTTTGCTGATTCAAAATCTTGCCAGAAAATAACACAAATCACAAATCTCTTTAGATATGCTCATTAGACAGGCAATGAAGAATTTATGTGAGCAAAAGCATTACAAAATCAAGACAAATTGCAATCTTTTTAAAGTTGGGAATCAGAGAATAATCTCCGTTGCAGTATCAGATAAATCTCCCTATTGCACCAACAAATGCTAATATCCCTCTACTTAAAATTATGTATTTTCTCATGAAGATGAAGGTCTAGTGTCAGTTGTCAACAAACTTCAGAGGCAGAATGCCTCAGAATTTTAGGATAATATCCAATTATTCTGTTGTTTTTGGTTTTGTTTTAAATATATTATTCTCCTGTGCACTGGAGAGAACCCTATTCTGACTTTCCAGTATTTATAGATTAATTAATAAATATTAATAGGATCTTGCTAAATGTAGTTACTTCATACTATTTCTTTTTAAAAAGAAGAAAAGAAAGGCTGAAAAGAATAGGAAGGAAGAGGAAGAAAGAAAGAGAGAGAGAAAGAAAAAAGGAAAAAAAAAAGAGAAAGAGAGAGAAAGAGAGAGAAAGAAAAGAAAGAAGAAAGAAAGAAAGAAGAAGAAAGAAAGAAAGAAAGAAAGAAAGAAAGAAAGAAAGAAAGAAAGAAAGAAAGAAAGAAAGAAAGAAAGAAAGAAAGAAAGAAAGAAAGAAAGAAAGAAAGAAAGAAAGAAAGAAAGAAAAGAAAGAAAGAAAGAAAGAAAGAAAGAAAGAAAGAAGAAAGAAAGAAAGAAAGAAAGAAAGAAAGAAAGAAAAAGAAAGAAAGAAAGAAAGAAAGAAAGAAAGAAAGAAAGAAAGAAAGAAAGAAAGAAAGAAAGAAAGAAAGAAAGAAAGAAAGAAAGAAAGAAAAGAAGAAAGAAAGAAAGAAAGAAAGAAAGAAAGAAAGAAAGAGAAATAATCCATAAAAGGTAGCTTGACTGACAGCCAGGCCATGATTCACTTTTCAAGCACTGCAGCACAAAATCTTCACTAATATTAACAAGCAATTATTTCTAAGCAAATTAACTCTAAGTTCCCATCAAAAACTGTTACTAAAACATATTTTTTCCCTTCTTTGCCTTTCAGAAGCTTTCATGAAAAGTCTCATACGCACAAATAGTGCATTTCCTTACCTAATGTAAACACAAAAGACTTTTTGCTTTGGAAACAAATGTAGGGGAACAGCTGTGCTGATGAGCTACTCAGTGCTCCTATTGAATCTGCAGCTGCTTCTCTGTGTCCTCAGAAAACTCCTGGCTTGATTGACAGATGGAGAAATAACCACATGAAGAGGAGACCAGATACCAGTCACAGGCTTAAATCAGAGTTGCCTTAAATCTATGAAAATTACAGTTATTTTTATCTGCTGATGTGGCAGCCATTTAGTCACAAACTGAAATTTCTTCTGAGTAGATACAAATCCTCTTCCAGTATTTTAAGCCACTTAAAGTTTATGTAGGTTCAAACTAGTAGGTTTGTACTACTGGCTTATTAAACTTAGCAGAAAAGTTTAAAGCAGGAAAGACACTAATATTGACACCAATTAAGTTTTTCAGGAATGAGCTATAACAATTAGAAACTTTTCCCAAGCTCTTTTGTTTTCTTTGTGAGACTTCTTGATCTTGTGGTTTCATTAGAGGCTTTAGCCATGCAGGCAGGTATGTATGAATCACATATACTGATAGCTACCCAAACAGTGATTCTGACCTGTTCCAGTCTGAAATGTGCATTGCAAGTGTTGATTAGTCTCACCAATGTATTCCTTAATAACTGGGCAGGTGCAAGACTCAACAGTCTACAAGGCAGCGACTAAATCTAGATCCCCTCTCCTATTACTTCAACAAACCATGTACAGGAAACAGATGCTGTTTGTCATAGAAAATAGTTTTTAAACATTCAGGTCATGGAGTTGGGACTCTAAGTAACATTTATGTGTTACACAGAGCATATTGACAGGTTTTTGTCTTGCCTTGAAGGAGCTTAGCATATATCAGGTGCAAAATAGATTAGACTGTTCCTTCAAAAAAATTAGGGTTCTAAATGACATATTTGGTGCCAAATGGTTTACTGAATTGCTGTCTTAAAATATGACTTCTTTTCTAGAAAAGCAAAAAGGCATTTATTTATTTATTTATTTGCTTTAGGCGTTATAGTCCTATTACTCCACCCTGAAAATTGTTATGATTATTATTACACAAACTGGCAGACATACAGAAGGTACAGTGGGTGCTTGAAAGCTTGAAGGCTGCAATCTAAACTGGGAGATGAACTGGAAACACTTCAGAGCTGATGGATGTGTAGAAGGGCCCTGCCTCCAAACCAGAGCAAGCTTTCTCTCTCTCATCTGTTTTCTATGGGATGGTTACCTGGGAGTGCTCTCTGGATGAGAGCCATCACATGCTTCCCCCAGATTTCTGATTCAGGGCATACTGCAGTGCACGCCTGCAGTTCAGTTTAGATGCACTCAAAATTGATATTCTGGCGACGCTTCAGCTCTGCAGCGATAGGTATCTGCCTGACCACCCAGGGAGAGAGCCTGTCACCAGTGGCTTACCACAGCATTGGCACATGAACCTTCCAGCCCTACCTTTGGGATGCAGGTCTGGTTTGTCTCTGACACCTGTTTCAGTTTCTCTGCCCTACATTTAAGAGCAGAATACAATATTTCTTTCGTCCAGCAAGACCAAAAGTCCACTGCATTCTTTTTTCTCTTGATTCACATTCTTTCACATGAATCCCTTGATTAGGTTTGGTTGTTAGAGTGATAAAGAAGGTATTTTATTATTGCCTTAAGGGAGGGAAAGCTGCCAATGCACATTAAACATGTTGTGGTCCAGTTCTTGCACAAGAAGCCATCATTCGATGCTAACTAACTTACCAGTCAGGCCTGGCCTTAGAAGTTCAGTGCTTTAGGCAAGATAGATTTGTTGGTTTTTATTTTCTTGTCACATGCCCAGTTAATATATTTTAAAATCTGATAGATGGATACAAATACACGTATTTGTATGTATTGGTATGTGATTGTTTACAAGTGTTACGCACATACATGCAAACACATATGCAAACATAATGAGACATAGTTTATTGTCTGAGACAGCTACATTATAACTGAGGTACATGCTTTTACCCATGCTGTATTGATTTAGTGTTTGGTCTATATTCCTGGATCTCTTTTGGGATCCAGTCTTGGAAATTATCTACACATATAGGTGATCTCAGACAGCTGCCACAATTTTTTTTTCTATATAACCATAACATATTTTTGTCTTTATTCCCCAGGGACAGAACACTATCTGAAAAACTGGATCTATTATGCAGGTACACATCACTAGTTCTACTTCATTAGTTAAAAAACCCACATTATTATTTTCCAACCCTGCAGAATCAGAAGCATCAAGTTTGTCCTTCTAGGAAGAATATGTTCCCAGTTTCAGAAGGGCCATAAGAGCAGATTTTCCAAGCAAATCAGTGAGTTAAGTAACTATAAATTTGTCTGTGTGTATATATACCTACATTTATGTAACTTCATAGTCCAATTTGTCATGCCTGACAACATATAGTAATGGGCATGCTGGAAATAAAATTTCTGAATTACTTTCTTGGTTTACAGCAAACTGTATTTTCACTGGGTATAAAATGAGACAGTCTTCATGTGTTCTTAATGTTTCCCAACTGTGTTTATTCTGTAAATAAAAAAGCCCAACATTATGCTCTAGACCGAACTCTCTGTGATAATTTTTTCAGGCTTTAAAACTTTCTGAAAGCCCTCTACAGTTCAGTTTTTTAATAACTTTCAAAGATGGAGATGAAGTAAAATTTGGAATCCGTAAAGGGTGTCTGAGGAAGAGTTTTCTGCAAAACCTGGAGTACATCAAGGACATCAAGCTGTCTAATATGAAAGAAAGATAAACCATAGCTACCTATCCAGCAGTTCTTGTCCAGGAACCAGAAGTTTGCAAAATATTGGGAACATGATTATTATCACAGAGACAAGAGCAAAAATGAGCTCTAGGAGAGTCAGTGAGGCTGTTCACAAGTTTAAACTAAAAAAAAAAAAAAAAAAAAAAAGATGCTTAACCACTTTATTGAGTTCCAAGATTCAGTTATTTTAAATGCATAATTTATGTATTTGACTTTACCAGAATTTATGGATGTCTTGGCATTAAAAATCTACATCATAGATTCAGATGTAGTGGGCTTGAAAATAAATACCAAAACCTACAAAGTGCAAGCCAAAGATATCTTCATACCTATTCTAAACAAGTTTATATTCTACCTTCCACACATCAAGGTGAATATTATTATTTTCCTTTGACTAGTTTTTTATGGTGACAAGAAGAATGGGAAATAATTACTCCATTTATGTGGAAGAAAATGCAGATAGTTAATACTCTGGCTTACATTTTAAGTCTTTTAGGAGTATTTTGAAGGTGAGTACATCTTATTAGTCATTTTGCTTAATAAATATTTTTACTTTAAAAAAAATAACAAAAGTATGAATTATTTATATTTTTGTTTATATATTCAGTTAGTTGTATTTTTGTTATTTTCTGTGTAAATATCAATCTTCTTGTTAGGAAGGAAACTGTACTTTAATTTTAACATTTTTTTTCCTCATTGTCCAAGAGTTTTTTGAACTAGAGTAACAACACATTTTCTTGGTAGTCCAACTCACTCAATCTCTACTCAGAGTATTTTGTTTCATTGATTCAGTCTCCCAATGCCTGTAATATGATAAATATGTGGAAACTTGAAAACCATATCTTGTTTACATGGCTATGCAGCTGCCAAAACAGCTGCCATTTCAATTTTTGAAAGGGAAACAAAGGCCTCTTATCTGCTGTAGAGGAAAAATAGACTGATCCTTCCATTCTTTTTTAGTGTATCTCAAACGCATTTAATGACATAGAAGATCCAACATTTGAAAAAGATATCAACCTCTATTAATACTACTGCAATGTATTTGGGAAAAATCATTTATTTTCTTATATTAAATCATTTTTATGTATCGAGGCTACAAGGAACTGAATACTGCAGAAGATGCAAGTGCTTCCAAAGAGTTCAACACTCCCACTAAACAATATAATTTCTTTTCAGCAGATATCAGACAAAGGAAAATAAAACTAGTGTTGGTAGGTCCTGGTGGATGCTGAATGTTTCCATTAGAAACGAAGTTCAATATTTTCAAAAAATTGTTAAAGCAAAAAATTGTTCAAGTGAATGAAAAAAAAGAATATAAATTTTCTTTAAAAATATTTCTTTAATATTTCAATAAACATTTTTATTGATATTGCCCATAAAATTGTGCAAAAACCAAAGCATTCTAATTTATGCCATTCTAGAAAGACTCATCACCAGAAAAAAATCTTTTGAAAAAAGAGATTTACAATTTTCACAGAAAGTGCTGAAAATGTATTTTTAGGAAATATTTTGCTTTTGTTAAATCATAATTTATTAGTGGAAAGATGTTCAGCGAAGATCGAACTCCAGAGCTGAGCATTCTTGGCTGGGAACAAAATCAGTCACAGGTCCATATCTCACAAAAGGATGCAAAACCAGAATTTTAATAGGGAAGTTGCATCTTCTGCTGGAGAATGCTTTGCTGACATAGAACAGCAGTTACCTAATCTTCCATCAACTGCTAGATTTAGGGTCAATATTTGCCAAAACATTTTCATGGGAGCGTAACTAGAGTTAGTCATGCTAATAACATAATTCATGAGCTATAGACAGCTTGTGTCTGAGGAATTAATACAGATGGTTGCAGTGTATTTTAAAACAACACTCAGTGCCTTTCAAAGCATGTCATATCCCTCCCCATAACACCTCCAGATCTGTGATGAGTTAAGTTTGACCTAGCCAACTAATCTTTAAAAAGCCAGAAATAGAAAAAAAAAAAAAAATCTTTTATTGAGAGTTCCCATCGTGATCTATCTGTATATGAAGTACACATAATTTGTATTGCTAAGGATATTGTTTAGCTACCTGTCTCTGTCTCATCATGATTGTAGCTCCTATAAAACCTGCTATTGACATTTAACTTCTATACTTCATTTCATTGCAACTTGGAGTAGGGGAAGTCTACTATTTGCATCACTTTCAGAAACTTATTTTTTAGTAACTTATTTGTTAAGCTTTGAATTTGCACCCTAATCCAAGGTAAAATAAAAATTAAGACAGTAGACAACAATTTCTAATTTTCTTTGTTAAACGAATGTAATAGTTTTAAAATCTGAACTATTTAGCTGTACCTTACTCAAATTTTAAATCCTTTAGGGGAAAACCAAGACCTTTTTCTCCAATGACTTCTGTCAATGTATTCCGTGTATACTGCCAGAAATACAATATGTTAATATCTTTTTCAGCTACATGACAACATTTTTCTGTAAAGAAGCATTTATTCCTTGAAACGAAATGCTCATGATATATTTTATGAAACTAGCCACAAAAGAATGATACAGAGAACTGTAGACATTCTCCTGACCTACATTTTTAAACATGAGATATCTTTTAAATAATATAATGCAGCAATCGGATCTATTGTCTGAGCTTTTATTTTTCGAGGTATGACCTAATCTAGTGTCCTGTCATTGTTTTGGCAGAACATGAAACAGCAAATATGTTAAATTTGAGTGGTTTCCTGCAATGTTATTCTATCAAACTGGCAATTTCCGAAAGGATTTGGAAAGGAGTTTGCAATTCCTTAGACACCAGGGAGGTCCAGCAATGTCTGCCAAGATGATCTGCAGCTCAAGCTGGTCCTAATAGCTGAGCACATAAAAACATTCCTTTTGCTCCAATTTATTTTTAAGCCTAATCTTAAACACATTTGAGAAACCTTCTGAGTATCTACTCTTAGCACTTCTGAATGTAAAAGACTCGATATTAGTATTTTTATATTTTGTGGCACATGGAAATATACACATTGCTTTCTCAGAGGGTTTTTAAACAGAACATTTTCATTTCAAAACTGAAACCATTCCATCTAAAAACAGAATACAAGTAATAACCAAAGAGGAGATGTTACAAATAAGGACAGGGTGCACTCTAGGAGTCTTATCTGTGCGAGCATGTACTTAATCTGTAGGCTATGTACTTCACACACTTTTTATTATCACCAACAAATCATGATGTTTCCAAGATGGTAGCAACGTGGAAGAAATCTGTGATTCAGTTGTGGTTTGGAGCCAGCTCAAATTGCAACTTCTGAAAAAGATCTAATTGGAAACTATTCAGCTAGAATAGTTATTCTTAATATTCAGCCTTAGAGCTGGGACCAATGCTATGTGGGATAAGTTTGTGGGCTTATTCCTAACATGATGGATGAAGCAGAAAACCTGTAAATCTGAAATCATTTAGTTTACTCCGTCATTGCCATTTAGGATCACCATAGCCTAGCATCAACTTACCAACACCTCTACAAGTCTGGATATGTAAATTACATAAAACTCATGAGAACTTCTTATCTGTGAATACTATTAACCTCAGAAAACTTCTCTTGCTTGTTTCTTGCAAGAGGTATGAGTCTACTTTTATGTTTTAATGACTTGCCATTGAAGGTAATTCATTTTGAAGTGCTAATGAAAAAAAATTTTATTCGTAAGCAAAAATAAGGAAAAGTACCAACTATGGAGACAATCAGATGCTCCTGAAGACTGCTCAACATCTTGCTGGAGAGTAAAATTAAGTAATATTTTCTAGGTTTCCTTGTGCAGAACAGGAAACTCACAGAGGCAGAAGAAACTAAATGAATCATATAAAATACTACAATAATGGAACAAAGCAAAATTGAAGGGCACATACACGTTGGGTTTGGTTTTTTTCTATTGTGTTTTTTTTCCTCAGAAAATTATGCTGGCATATTGGTTCTAAGATAAGACTGTGCAAATTTTTTTTTTCTAAATTCTGGTTCTGCAGTCTAGAAATGCATTAGTCCAAGATATTTACTACTTTAACAGAAATAATTTAGTCTTTGCCCACATTTCAGGTACTCTCATAAAAATTATTCTTCTACCTATACTTATAAAGTTTCTTATAAGTTCCCAAAATTCAAAATCTTAATTTTTTTGAAGCAAAGAAGACTAAGAAGACAAAACTGAAATTTGGACCAAAGAGCACACCAGTTTGGATTAAATAAAGTTGTGAGGCTTTACAAGATATATTTTGTACATGCTTGGTATATTTCATATATAACAGGTAGGATGGTTAGAGTCATCTGGAGTAATTGATAAGGTGTGTCATCTGAAACATATGGTCCTCACTGACTTTTTGTATGTCGACTTTGGTGGCATAGTCCCAACCACCCAGTTTGATCTAAATAGGTACTTCTCTTTGTTCTTCCAAGAAAAGGTGAGATGTGAAAGAGAAGGATGCCATCCTCCTGAGATGGAAGCCTTTCTCCTGAGTAGTCTTCTCTCTTGAACAAATACCAATGACAACCAGGTACCAAAAATTCTGATTCTAGGAGCAAACACAATAGGGTTTGTCTTTGTAGTGTCTGTATGTAGTGTCTTTAGGCAGAGAGAGAACATCAGGTTTTTATGCAAGGCACATAGTCTTATTGGAGAATGTCATGCAATGCATGCAGATGTGGAGAAGTCACACTTAAAAAAAAAAAAAAAAAAAATGAAGATGAAGTAAGAAATTCAATAACATTACCATTTTTCTGTAATGAGACATTGAGAAGTTAGAAACAAATGTCAAATGCTATTCACAGAGATTGGTGAACATTCTAGATAATGCTAATAGATAGAAATTACAGCTCTGAGTATGTGTTTGAACTATTTGTTTGTTTATTTTTTTCCAAATTTCAGTATTAAATGTTAATACTTACATTGCTTACATATTTATAGTAAATGAAAGAATTGTAGTTCTCTCTATGAGAATTGCTTATTTCCTCATGCATCCTAGTTACATGGAATTTGATATAGTTGCAGGTGAAATGGACTGTGGAAAATGCCACAACCTTATTCCGGTTGTTGAGGCCTCTGTCCAGGAGTATCCCACAAAATGCTATTCAAAGGATGAAAATCATTACTGTTCAAATTAAGGAGTATGGGATAGATTTAGACAATTTCACATCATTACATTAAGGTCAACCACATGGTTAATATGTGTCATATTTAACCTATTATTTTTGAGAGGATGCCAAATAACTGAAGCTGGAGGGAAGATGGATTGTGTTGATTTCTGTGAAAGATGAACAGATTCCAAGGGTGTTTAATCAGGCAGCTTCAGATTTTATGAAGACTGTGCATTTGAATTATGCATTTTTTAACTCTTATTGATTTTGGTCTTATTTTTAGACAATAATATCTTATTGGTATTATTGTCTAAAAATGCTAAGAGAGATAATACATATGGCAAGAAAACACAGATTTTCCATGCTTGAGATTTAGATGATAAGCACTTTCAGGTCTTAAAGTCTTTAATTGTTGGCAGATTTTTTAAAATTGTAGTATCACAAAAAAATTCATGTGGTGAGGGACTCCAGGAATCCATTATTCTGCCCTTATGCTCAAAGGAAAGGCAGCTCTGAGGTCAGAACTTGTTCTGTATTTCTTAAGAACTCAGTAGTTGCAGTGAAGGGCATTTAGACAATTTCCTGGATTTTTTCAATTTCTATGGAAAGAGGAACAGAGGGAGGAAGAAATGATTGTGCGGAAGTAATGGGAAACATTTTTCTCACCTTTGTTATCTGCAACCAGGAGCAAGGAAAATGTTGTGTGTTTGTGCCTTTCATAGCTGAGTACATGGTGCTGTAATGCAATAACAAATGATGCAGTTTTTGGTGACCCTGCCCTTTAATAGAGGCCTTTAAAGTGCCAACAATGTCATCAATTGGTCTACATCCGTTGTGACAGAATCTCATAATCCATCAAGCTTTATTAATTTCCTAGGATTAAAGGAATAATTACTGTGCAGCTCTGTGCAGAACACATATCTTTGCTACTAGCTAAGACTCAAGTTTCTGTTAGCTCTTCAGACAAGGACCTAGCTTTCGAAGATATTGTTGTTAACTGTGGACACTAATTTTTCCTTCATGTGCATTTCAGAAAAGAATTGAATGTCACATTTTGAAAAGCATTTTTTTTTTTTTCACTCTATTACTGGTTGCTTACTGAGTACATAGGATCTGCTAATGAGTGTTGATTCAGTTTGATCTCAGCTAGGAAATTTCATCTACTAGTTTCTTCACCCAGAAAGAAAAATAATTAGTTACACCAATGCAAATATAATGACAAACTCATATACAATAAGAAGGGAAATTTTGGAAACCACAAACATAAACAAATGATATACTAAGGAATGAGGAAGAACATATGATGTATGATGCCTAGGAATTTAGGACAATACTACTGCTGCATGATATTAATTTACATGAAAAAAATTGCAAAACGTTATACAGGTGAGTATATATTTATTAAATGTGCGTATGTCTGTCCTTTCCTATTTGTTACAACTTTGGTGGTCCATAAACATTCTAGTTACAACATTCAGAAAGAAAAAAAAAAATATCCAGAGAGAAGGTATATACCAGAGATTAATAGATAGTCAACAATATGACATTGTTGAAGCCTAACAATACTTCAGGCAGTTCTTACGGCTCCAGTCAGCGAAACTATTTAGCATGTTAATTTCATGCTTGTGAAACTTGTGTTTTGGGAATGGTCATGTCACATTACATAATTTATTCCATGTTTGACTGACAGGAAAATTGTGCTAAAGATGGTAGTTTCTCTAATGCATTATATACTTTCATATGTTTTTGCCTTTTAAACAGAAAAACTGATTTTGCTGACATTTTCATTTAAGTCCAGTGCAGGAAAAACTCATGGCTGTAATTAACTGCAAGAAACTCATTCATTTTGCAAAAATGGAAAATTTATCAGCATACACTGTTTCATCTTCAGAGTCTATACTAAATATATAAGAATGCCCTGAATGACTTGACAATACAGACTGCCTCCCGGAGATAAAAATTTCTTGTTCGTGTCTAAGAATATTCTGTGCTTAATGAAATTTTGAAAATGTTTATATGGAAGCACATTTAATGATCTTTGATATAAATCAGCACCTGGTGCACAATTTCAGTGAAGCTCTTCCTATAACAATGAGATTTCAGGCAAGTGACTGGGTAACAACACCTCAAGAAGGTATCGACCCCCAACGGGTGATTATAAAAATAGGCATTATTTGCTCTAAATGCAAGTTAATGTAATCCAATTCAAAATGGTGCCTCGTGGTGACACACATGGTTTATGGTAATGTTTAACTTTGATATGCAGGCACTCAAAAGCATCCCCAATTAGCCTCTGAGATGGTGAGCATGTCTTCCCACATATGTGTGTCCTGGTTGCACAGATCTGTGTGTTTCAGTGTGAGTGGAGCTGAGATCATGAATTCATCTGCTGCAGGCATAATAAATATATTTTTATAATATATAATAAATAATTTTTTTAATTAAACATTCAGTTTTAATTTTGGTTAAACACACTCTTACACTTGATGCACCCTACAGAAGAAAAAGAATTAGAAGTAAAAATCAGACAGAAAGGGGTAAAAAAAATACACATAAGGAAAAGACAGGTAATATGCTTCTGCCACTAATGACAACTATGAAATTACTTCCATTTCATCAGGATGTTAAACAGCAAGCTCCAAAGTTATACACTTTAAATCATAAGAGAAGAAAATTCACACCCTAGATAATTTAAAACCTCTGGAAGAGGATCTCTTGTTAGAACTTCAGTGACAGTTTATTAGTTTCAAAGAAGTCTTGGAAAATTGGAAATAACAAACAGCTTCAGAAAGCAATAATTTTTCAAAATGCAAAAAAATAAAAATATTATATACTAATAGCTAATTTGTCAATATGGGCGAGAGCAGATACAAGATTTTACCAACAAAAATATTAAGAGAGACTACCACCAGCAATGGCAATTGTAACAGAGTTATGGGGAAGAAAATACTAGACTTATACCATGTTATTTAAACTGAGAAAACAAGTTTGAGAAAGCATGAAACCGACCTTATCGAATTCTACATTGCTGCAAGATCAAATACAATCTATCTGTAAACACTTCTTCTCCAACTTTAGATTTTAGAGATACTATAATCCCTAAGTGTTTCCATTTCTGTAGAACCACATGCCAGTTCTTAAATAAGTGGCTCAAATCTTGTTAGCAGTCAAATGGATTTTGTCTGTCATTATGCCAGTGGATTTGCTGAACTGATCAATGCTGTCTTACAACATGCTGAGACAAGGTTCCTCTTTGTACTTGTCCTTCTTATTTTAAAGAATACAAGGGCCTTTGACACTATGTAATTTTTAATTTGTTTTTCCCATATTTAAGGTTGCTGTCATCTGAACTGTTTTTTTCTGGTCTCTATTCAGGCCATTAGTACCTTTCTTTTAAGAAGGAGGTTGAAAACGCACATGAATCTCATCTGGATATATTAGGGCAAACTAGAACTGGAATTATTATTTCCAACATTTTATACAAAGTACATAAAAATTATTTTCATGCATACTTAGCTTGTTTTTCATCTTAAGGACTTCCTTTTCTTTTACTGGTATAACCTGCCAGACAGTATACTGATATTTTTCCTTCACAAAAGAAAGAATATGCTTTCTGATTACTACATAAGATGCTGGTCTTTTCAATATTCCATCTTGTTCAATTTGAACATTTTCTCAGCATTCTCTAATTTATTTTAAATTCTGATCACAGACCCTTAAATTTATACAGCCTCCGTGGCCTTGCTGTCTTCAATATAAATTTTATTCTGCAACTGAAGGCACAGAATTAATTAATCCAGGCTCAGGGTAGACTTTTAGGTAATCTTATTTGGAATACATTGCAAAATTGAGATGAATATATTGATAACCATTCTTTGAAGCAAGATACACAGATTCTCCACCTCCTAATTTTCTGGAGTAGATCAATTTGGAAACAAGATAACCTCACTTACATTGCTATGCTTCTTTCAGTATCAGGTTGGTGCATCCTCAGAGGGTGGTAATGGGAGATAAATCTTCCATGGCTGTTACCAGCCTAGGGATTGTTCGGTGAAGGCCTGTCTAATGGGTCTGAAAAAAAATGGGGAATGTTGGACTACATGATTATCTATTACAAGATTGTGTAACCTTCGGAGTCCTCATAATCATACAGCCTGTATAGATAGAGACTTTCTTTGTGTGCTTGCCTACCTACATAATTTGTAATGTTTTTAGGGCTGTCAGACCAGCCTAGACACAGCCTCTATTTTTCTAGACTTCAACAGTGACCAAAGCATCTGGGAAAACATCAGATCTCTGTCTGAGCTGACCATACCCTCTCAAGTCTTGAGCATCAAAGTGTAAAGTTATTGAGAAGAGTACAGCCAAGAAAATCTAGTTTCTAAGCAATGTGTTGAAGGTTCTATAGGTTTATTTGGGGAAGGAGGGTACGATGGAAGTTGCACCGTTCTTGAAAATAAGAGTTTTATGTCAAAAAGAAGAAACAGTGATTTCTCCATTGTTTGTTAATCACAATACATTCCTAAAAGACCTTCCTAGTCAGTATAGAAATCCTAACCATAGGTTTTAGATGACCAGGAAATTAATCTCTCAAATCTGTCACACAAATATGAAGCTCTGGAAAGTATAATATAGTGTTACACAGTACAGGTGCATTGCTGAGATGACTTGCTGATGGTAACTTCGGGGAGGAAGATTTTTCAGTTGAAGAAAGAATGTTGTCAGTGACAAGAAGGATGGCTTACATGCCTCACATTCCTCAGAGCTGAAAATAATGAAGGGAGGAAGGAGAGGGAAAAAAATCAAATTTCTACTAAGGAATCAGCAGGGAACTTAATGCAGGTGCAATATTTCTCAAGACAAAGAGTTTTCTTGTTTCACCTCCATCTTATTCCATGAAAATGAACTCCTTCCCTCTCCCTCTCTTTATCAGCACAAAGTAGATTAAAATGTTGATACCCTTTCTTGACAAAGATATTTTTGCAGTCTTTAGTCAAGGTGTTGGAGCAGGATTAACTTTCTACAGAACTCAAAATAGTTACAGTAAGTTAGCAGAGCTCCGTGATGGTTTATTACACTGTCCAGTTTTACTAACTATTCTGATTTACTTTCTGCATCTACTGCTGCATGACTGTAACCTTCTGTATTCTCCCAAATCTATCAAAAAAGCCAAATATTTAATTGAGACAACATATCAATCCAATCCCTGAAATGACAATTACAAAGATACTTTAACTCCAGAATTATTCAAGACTGTGTTTTTAACCCCTGTATTGCTGGAATTCATATTATTTAGTTCTGAACAACGGAAAATGTAGGTAAACATTTAATATTGTTGGAAAAAATTTTGTTACTCTTACCAGGAGTTACTTGAACTATATTTTGGATCTAGAACATGACTTCACTTATGTATATAAGTATGTAAAGTGGGGTTGCCAAGAGGATGAATTCAGGCCCTTCTAGTGGTGCCAAGCAACAGGACAAGGGACAATGGGCAGAGACTGATGCAAGGGAAGTTCCACCTGAATATGAGGAAGAACTTCTTGACTGTGCAGGCGACCAAGCACTGGAACAGACTGTCCAGAGAGGTTGTGGAGTCTCTCTCACTGGAGATGTTCCAGAACCATCTGGACAATATCCTGTGCCATGTGCTCTAGGATGACCCTGCTTGAGCAGGGAGATTGGACCAAATGAACCCACTGTAATCCCTTCTAACCTGACTGATCCAATATGGTTCTGTGATTCACGGTACCATGGCTGTAGACTGCTCAGTGGAGGGGATTTTATACTGTACTAACTCCCAGACAATGTGCAGAATTTGGGAGACTTCTCTTAGCACATCCCAGACTTCAAATATTTAACAGGATAAAAAAATTTCAGAGCTTGAGAACACCTTCTAGTGCCATTTAATCAAGTATGGACAAGGATTTGACTACAAAACTCATACAAAGTGTGGAAAGAAGCAAGTCCTTTGGCAAAGGACAGGAGCTCTACCCGTAGACATCTTGTCAGGTCCTACAGATACTGTAACATGGCATTTACTGTTTGAAAACATCTTCACAGAGTTCTATAAATGCAAGCATGATAGAAATCTAAATTAACTACCTGGATATTTTCTATTTAGGGCATTAATACTAGAAAATGAAGAGAATTCAGAGGTGCCTGTCTTGCTGAATAAAACTGAGATTTACGACTCCAAAATACATAGCGAATTACCTGCTTTAACAGATTTGTAAAGTTAGATTCTTCCATAAAAAAGAGAATGTCCTTCAGCATGCATATTGATAAAATTTTATCCTCAAAATTACTCACATATAAAAAAACCCCTAGAAAAATATAAAATTCCAAATTGTTGACAAATATCTAATTTTTTTCCCATTATTTTCCATTTATTCCATTAGAATAAACAAAATTACAAAAACCCCCAAGGCTAGAAGCTTACATGGGATAATAATTTCAATTTAGGCTTAGTCACTTGATTCATGATGCCGACATTATTTTTCAGAATTATAAAACATTAATATTTTGTGTTGTGTGTGACAGAATACAGAACAGAAAGTATTTTATGTGTCTCTGCTTAGGTACACAGTTTCTTATTTTGGAAGTATTCTCAAAATTCAGAAGAAAAATCAACAGGAATGATACTATTGCACATGACTGAGACCTAGGATCCAATATATAATCATAACCAACCTGTGAGACTTATATTGACTAAATAAGATATCATCATGATAAAATCAGAACTGGATCCTCATTTAAAGAAAAATACTAAATCAAAAGCATTGTTTGAAATATCAATGTGCATTAATATATCCACTAATGTTCCTTCCATAATATATCTTCATATCCTTACATGAAGGCAGAACTCATTGTGTCATCTACTTATACATGTACAATTTATAGTTTCTAAACTGACATAGTCATTGCTTTACATGCAACACATGTAACAAACTTAGTATAGTGCATATGCAGATAGAAAATCACTGAGTTTCCAGGCCAGGAGAAATATTTCATTATCTAAATTCAGTTTAAATTTTAACACTCTTATCAGAAATTTTTTTTATTCTATTTTATGCAATCAAATGTTTTTGTGTAGAAATCTGTAAAATCAATAATAGAAAAAAAAAGAAAAATTATACAGGACAAGCAACTTATATTTACTATATAACTCCTCCAATGACAAGGGTGATTCAGATTTTTTTACCATAAAAATCATTTGTTGAGGAAATACTGTATTCAGGTGTCCATATATCACTACTGGGAACAGAATTTTGGCTGGAATGTTTATCTTTCTATCAACTTTTGTTCATTACACAGGTGTAATTTGAAGACCAAAGGATATATTCTGCCCTCATTTCTCACACCATAACAGCACCTTGGCAAAATAACTGCAATGCACCTATAAGAAGGCCCACAGAAACACCAACAGAAGATCCATGAAGTACAAATGTGTAGGATCTGCAGAAAGTTTTTATGTAAGGCTGAGCCTATGTGTAATCAGGCCTCTGAGACAGGATCTGACAAAGTGTGAGTAGCAATTGGATTTTAGTTTAGATTTTGTTTTGTTATTTTGATTCATACCCAGTCTCCTTCCTGTGAAATCAGTAGAACCATTAAATATTCACAACACTATAATGGAGTGCAGAAGTCAGCCACCTTATTTTTTACTTATTTTGAAAAGAACTCTGAATAATTCAGGCACTCTGTAAAGAAGGAAAATTATTACGTGAAATTTGGAGCACTGTATCTTCCATCAAATAGGCAGAAAGAACATGTACTATTTCACTTTGAAAATGCACCAACAAGAGTTAAGTGAGGTGGGAATGACAGCACATAAACCAGATCACAACAGCTGCACTTCATGTCCACTGCAGTTCCACAGAAATAAGGAGAATTAATTTTAATTGTATTTCAGTCATTGGACTAGATGATCTGTTGATTTTGGTATAATTTTGTTTCTTGGCTGTTGTCCATTTTGTCTCAACATTAAAATAATGGAATGCAGCCATAATTCCAGAAACACTCTGGAAGAGGTTTACAGTCTGTCTAGGAGATGAGAGGATTCTATATGTCTGATTTCATCTGGAAATGCTATAGCAGCATGTGGAAGTCTTGAAGTGGAAGTAGAAAAAGTGTGATCAAACTTTAGGAAAAGCCTTCCTTCCTGAAAGCTCTGCAAAGCTGCAAGGGACAAGCCAAGTATATCCCATGGAATACTGGGTGTACATACTAAGAAGGAAGGTGTCTTAAATGGTTAGGATGTAATGATCTTGTTTCAGGGAGCCATAGTAAGCCATGATATGTAAGGAAGTTGAATTTAATATAATTTGATAGCATATTAACACAAACATTTGAAGAATAAATTTTGCAACTTCACCATAGGCAAAATACTGATCCAGAGACCATTTCTATAGTGCAACAAACTTCTGTCAGTATCATTTAAAAAGTCATGTCCAACTAATTTTTTGAAGTCTAATGTTTTCCTTGTTCTGGTTTCACATTTTCCATATTTTCCCTACACCAAAAGTTAGCAAAAAAACAACGTGTGTTATGGCAGTGGGGTGTCCAGGGTTTCTCTTCCTCTTATCACTGTACGGAATTTTGGGATTTATCTATTTCTATCATTTTCAGCTTTAGCTATGACTCTACCTCAGTGATTTTTTGTAAAAACTTCACTGAGGGCATATGGCAAATGCCAGTGACACAGATGTTAATTTTGCGTTTCTTATCAGCTATTTTCTTGATGACAAACTATGTTTCCAGAAAAAAAAAAGCTGGGTTTGGACAACAACTTTTCTCTGAGCAAGGGAGATTAGCATATCTGAGAGTCAAACAGAAACAATGAAAAAATTAAAATACTTTTTAGACACCTTACCACCTCTTGCAAATTCTCTTACTCCTGCATATTTCATTTGAGTACACGAGAAATTTCACAGCTGAACTTTGCACAAATATAGTAGTGGAAGAAGTTTGAACTACTTTGGAACGTTAATCATTAAAAAAGTATCCACTGTTCATCACTGTTGCTTTTAAGATGAAATTATATTTTTCAGAGTAATTCTTATGATCTATGATGTATTAGGTTTTATGATATTGGCTGAAATTGATTTTGTTCAGGCCCATACTCAGGTGAATGTGAAACCAGGAACCTAAGCTTGATGGTTGCTTCTGCTTTTCACCCTTCTTAGATTTGGCAAGTCTCTTTTTTTCCAATCAAATAACATTCTAGGATTCCCTTAGCTATAGATTTTGTCTCTGGGCTTTATAAGGAATTATATATGTCTCATAGAACAGGCTTTGGTTCATACACCATAATCAGTTGAACACCCTCAGAACAAATATCCTTTCATAGACAGTAATCTTCATTCTAGATTTTGGAAACCAGTCACCAAGTAAGGAAGGAATTTATTTTTATTTCCAGTACTTAACTTGTGGGTGAGTATATTAAAATAACTAAATCAACAATGGTCCTCCATGTTATCCTTCCTCTGTGCCAGAAGGAAGTTGTCACAGTTTAATGTCCTTCTCTAATATAAAAAAATATCTAAATAAAATTTAGTTTTCACCAGTTTTGTGTTTAAGCTTTTTAGGGCTTCATTTCCTAAAGAGCAGCTAATGATAAAAAGTTCTTACCTGAAAAGCCTTGCAAATCTAACTTCCTTACACTATAATTTGCATAACTTTTGAACAAGATAGTCACTGTATTCCAGGTAGTATATATGTCCTGTTAGGGATCAAACATTTATTTCAATCAAATAAATCTCTGTTTTCCCCCACTAAGCAGTGTTATATGTCCGTGCTGAGTTTGAGATTAAAAGATCAGGGACTTTGAAAACAATTAAACGTTTGTTCTACCATATCCCTTCTCAAAAAAGAAGAGCTTATCTGTGAAAGAAAAACAACATATTCATAGTTCTTTTTGAGATAGGATGCAGTGATCTGATACAGATAAGATGCACTGGTTTTGCCCTATTCAAATATTAAGCTATCTAATGCAAATATTATTTTCCAGTAACTGAAATCATTCATTTACCCACACCTCTACACAACCCTGAATGCAAATCTCTTTCACATACTGAAGTAGCTTTCACTAGCTTATTTTCATGAAACACTAATGCCTTTGTACTGTGACTGTTGTTTTCTCCCTAAGATTATGAAACTTTTTAAGGGTCGCATGAAAGCAAAGAGTACTTAGTGGTTCATTTCTACATTTTTTCTATCATAATTATATTAACCATCTGTGTTATAAGGTTTAGAGTTGAATTTTTCATTTCAATTTCAATAGAGTTTACAAATACTTTTAATATATGTATTTTGGATAGTATATGTTATGTTATTATTTAGGTGCAGTTTACCTGTAAAATCATCTTCTACCTTAATACTTACTATGTAATTTATCCTAAGTCTTTTCTGCTTCTCTTTCATGGTGTTTATTTTACTGCTACCTTTAAAAGAGATTTAGTATAAAGTATATGACTTTTACTCTTTGCTTTTCTTTGTTAAAATTAGAAATTATTTAAAGCCTTAACGCAAACAGTAGTTGCTCTGCTGTACGATAGAAAAACCAGGGAACAAGAACCACTTCACAAACATAAGGCAAACAAACCATCCTTAAACTGCCTCCTATTGATCATACAGAGCAGCCTTAAATTGATTGAAGGGATTCAGCCAAAATAGGAAGTTCTTGTGGTGAGACGGCTGATATGGTCAGGCTGGAAAACCTCTCAACTCCTTCCTGTGGTCACCCAAATTCCAGGGCCTTGCCGAACCAGAGGACACTCTGAATAAAGGATTTCTTAGAATTTCCTCTGCTGTAGTCAGGGGCTCTGCAAATGGCATGTGACTCAGTACTGGATGATTTCAGTTCCTTGAGCAAACTAAGATAAAGTAGAAAAATGTTTCCCTGCTTACCCTGGAAAGATTCCCGTGAATAAAAGATACCACAGTGAAGGGAAGTTTTCTATGTAGCTTTGCAGGTATTTTGGTGGTATATGGCAGCTTTCAGCTTCAGCAGGCTTCAGCATAAGAAACAGGAACTGTACTGACACCTGTTACTGCATGTTCTTAACAAGGATATGTGAACACTGCAAGTTTGGTACTTACA
This sequence comes from Sitta carolinensis, assembly GCA_032173965.1. Lineage (NCBI taxonomy): Eukaryota > Metazoa > Chordata > Aves > Passeriformes > Sittidae > Sitta > Sitta carolinensis. The sequence goes on from CM063283.1 coordinate 33,550,041, forward strand.
AGTGCATTCACCATGATAAGTCTTCTGCAAAAAAGGTATGAGTCGTAACTTGCAAACTATCAAATGCTGCCTGAAATCTCTGCACACCCTCAAGTTTTCCACTCCTGGTAACAGGCGGAGGGGAAAAGAGGATGATCCTCTCTTTCCTTGCACATATAGATTCTCAATGAAGAAATACATGCTGCTGTATTGATAAGTTTTTGCTGGAAAACAAATTTTCTTTAGAGGACCTGAAATACAGTGCATTCATTTCTGTGCCTTGGTTCACAGGCATTAGACTCTGCTCTAAACAAATGTGCAGAGCAGATAAAGGTAATATTATCATCTCCTCTATGCAGGGGAGGAACTAACCTGTGACTATACTTCCCTGTATCCAGTCTGCAGAGCTGGAACAAAGCTAGCCTGAGGCCTCCCAGGGCAGGACTGTTTCAGTGTTTCAGCTCTGTTTTCACTGCTCAATCTCACATCTATTTTAGTGGATCCCAGATACAGAGACCTCTCTGGAAATCTTTTCCTTCATAGATCTAGAACACTGATATATCTCCCCCTTTCTCCAGTTTCTTACTGTCCTACCTTTGATGATCCTATACCAATTGCATACAGGTCCCTTTTGCTTACTGGTATTTTGTTTTCACCTGTGTTTTCTCAGTGTGTAAAATAGAAAATAAATACTTAAATCTAGTATCTAGTGTGACAAAATAGGATGCAGGCGTATTTAAATATTTTAGGCATCTAGCTCTGATAAGGAAGTGATGAACTAATTTTTTTTGAAGCCAGATGCTCACCTGAGCACTGATAAAAGTCAGTGGAGCATATACACAAATCCTTCAGAGGTGATCTATTTCACTTAAAACAACAGCTTCCACTAAACACATCAATTCTACTGGTAAATAAAAGAGAATTCCAAGATGCTGACTCTCTGACAAGAGCTAGACTACTTCTGGCAGATAGATATTGAAAAAAATCTAGATGGAGAAGTCCAGAGAGAGAAGGATAGTAATTAGATATTGCATAATTAGAAATTCAATGATCAACCTTCTGCCTGGCCCTCTTTCATTTAACAATGTAGATGCACTCAGCGGGTTCATAATTTGTGTTCCTAGGGTTCATTTCATGGCCCTTCGAGACAGGGTTTTGCCTCTTTCACACATGTTCATAGAAAAAAAGGGACCCAATTGCCTGAAAATCCAAATTTAGATGCTCTGAATTATCTCTTACAGAATCTTTGTTTTCGGTCAGTGTAAACTCTGTGAGTTCTTAAAATTTCCTTCTACAGTTTCAGATATGCCCTATTACCTGTTGTTGCTCATAGAAGAAGGTGTTTTACCATTTGAAGATATAATCAGTCTAAGTCCTACTTCTAGGAGCCTCACTTTCTGATGATCACAATCTAAGTTCAGTGATTTCATTTTTGTCCTTGAATCTTGTAGGCATCACTATGTTCAAAATCCCAATTTGTAAACCCTTGTTTGTTTCCAGCCTTAAATACATACATGGACATTTAAATATGAGCTGTTTCTTCTTTTTATTTTTGTTTCTTTTTCTTTCATTTGTGACAGCTTCATGAGATTTTAACTTTTTAAAGTCTTGATTCTCTCATGAACCAGCTTTCAACTGCTCTAGTCTACTTGTAAATATTGTGGCCATCATTTTTTTTGTCTGTGTAAGCCAATAAATGTGTGAAATATGCAAAATTAGATTGTTCACAAAGGAAAAGGTGTCTGGTTTTTGATAATAGTGACTGATTTCTTTCCAGACGAAGTCTTGTTATAGCTATTTTTTACCAGATACAATATTTAAAGAAAATTTTATGAGTATAGTTTTTGGCCCAAATTCTTGCTGTGCAGCCCTTGCAATACAGAAAGGATGTAATAAGATTTTGTAATGCAGCCTTTGAAGGTATGTTCCAAAGTCAGTTCAGACTTTTTAGGAGAAATTGTGTTCAGAAGGAATGTCAACCAACTCTGAGCTAGTGTAATTTGAACAATTTAATTTTGAATTGGAGACTCATGGGCTACTGTTTTTTCCAGGTTATTGATCTCATGAGTTACTAATCTTCCATCTGGAAACAAAGAGAATCCAGGAGAGGCAAGTGGAAGAGTTCCAAAGAAGTCTGTGCTTGGAGGATGTTAGAAACTACAGGAAGTTGGCGTGATTGCCATCACACAGCAGGTGCAGTGGCTTTATCACTAAGGAATAAAAAATTATAAGATCTCTAGTTTTCTTTATGAAAACATCCCCTGAAGGATGATATGAGGCAATTTGCCCAGAGGGAAATGAGTGGCCATGCTTGTTCAGCCTCCTGTACCTGCAACAATTTTTGAAAATGATGTGGTTTGTTGGAAGGCTGAATTGATGCTGATGAAGCAAATGAATTCAGTGAAAAATATCCATGTCTCCTAAAAGAGAATCAATTACAGCAGTTTGCCCTCTCCATAATCTGCACAAGTGATTCATCCTGAACCAGAGCACAGTCATTCAGAGGGAATACCAAGGTCTCACTTCCAAATTATTGCTCAGAAATGAGTAGGAGGAAGTCCCTGTTTAGCAGTGTGATGGATTCTAGAACCCTATCTCAGAACTCCTTGGCAGGATGGAAACACTTTCTCTTGGACCTAAGTTGAGTCTGAAATATTTAATTATTTGAGTCATATCATGAAGTAAAATAAGTAAGGATGAAAAACAGATCATTTGGGTGAGGTCCAAAGTACAGCATGCGTAAATCTGGGCTTCCCCATCGTCACTCAGAGTGTGATAGAGTTTGCCCTCAGCAAAGTTATTTTTTTAAGCATTTTTAAAAAGCCAGGCTTTCAACAAGGGTAATTGGTGTGGACTGGCTGCAGTCTATTTGCACTCTTCTGTAGGAAAGAAACTCCTTGTTTGTTTGTTTGGGGTTTCTCGGTTTGGAGTTTCTGTTTAATTTCCTTCTTTTGCAGAATCAAAGAAACTCCAGTTGAACAGAATGATGGCAAAGTCTGAAGGACAGCCATGACTTGACACCAATACTCCATCTGACTACTGCTGAAACAACAGAATCCAATATTTTTACCTCTAGAAAAAGTATATAATAATATATATTGTTAGGTGTTCATCTGGAATTAGGTTGCATTCAGTATTGGGTGATTATTCCAATACTGTGCTTTAGGAAATCTGACACAAATCTTCTATGCATTTCCCTTGTCTCACTAACTGAAAGCTTTACTTTCTGCACTTCGCTTTCTCCACCTATGAAACGGCAGAATCCGAAGGACTACAATGAGTAGCAAATATTCATACCGCCATGAGAGAAGCATAAAAGCTCAGCTGAAATACTGAACAATATGTAATGACACAGTCAAATAGGATTGCAGCTGAATTATACAAACCAGAATGTCTTACTGGGCTGCACGAGCATCATGCATTGCTAGAATCAGAGGCCTAATAATATGAATTACAGAGAAAATCTAAACCCCCCTCCCTCCAAAGAATAAAACACAAGTTGCTTTTAATGGTAGTGAACTGTCTGGAAAATTAGATTTGAGCAGAATTAGTTATGTCGACTGAATGGGAATAATCATTATGGAAAAAAGACCCAGTCAGAGGTCTCTCATCTCACGAGCTAAGAAACTGCATACAGGTCAGTCATTGAGGAGATTCCAGTATAGCCTGGATGAAAAACACTCTGGTTTTAGTTAAACTGTGAAACTTTCTATATGCAAAGCAGAATTTTTGGATTTCACATCTGTAATCCACAAAGGAAACCACATTTACATCACAGAATCATCACAGGAAGGTGTATATTGTAAGGGACCTTAAAGATCACGTCATTCTAAACTCCCTGCCATAAGTGGCCACCTTTCACTGGTCTAGGTTGCTCAGGGCCCCATCCAACCTGGCCTTGAACATTTACAAGGTCAAACATCCACAACTTCCCTGGGCAACTTGTTTCAATGCCTCACCACCCTCACAGAAATTAATTTCTTCCTTATAACTAATCTAAACCCACTGTCTTTCAGTTTGGATCCATTCTCCCATGTCCCATCATTACATGCCTGCAAAAGTTCTCTCTCCATCTTTTCTGTAGGCTGCCTTCAGGTACTGGAAAGCTTCAATTATGTCACCCCAGAGCCACCTCTTTTCCAAACTGAACAATCCCAATTCTCTTAGCCTTTCCTCATAGGAGGTGCTCCATAGTCTCTCCAACAGGTCCATGCCCTTCCTGTGCTGGGACCCTACAGCTGGGTGCAGCACTGCAGGTGGGGTCTCTCTCTCCAGAGCAGAGCAGAGGGGCAGAATCCCCTCCCTCCCCTGCTGCCCACGCTGCTCTGGATGCAGCCCAGGACATGTTTGGCTTTCTGGGCTGGGAGTGCACATGGCTGGGCCATGAACAGCCTCTCACTCACCAGCACCTCCAAGTCATTCTTGGAAGAACTGTTCGTTCCCCAGCTTGTATCAATAGATTGCCCCAACCCAAGTGCAGAACCTTGCACTTAAACCTCATGACATTCTCAGCCTTCTCAAGCTTGTCCAGGTCCCTCTGGATAGCATCCCATCTTTCAGGTGTGTCACCTGCACCACTTAGCTTCGTGTCAACTGCAAATTTTCTGAGGGTGCCCCCAATCCCTTTTCCTATGTCAGTACTGAAGATATGAAATAGAAGTGTTCTCTGAAGGACACCACCATTTAATTACCTGAAGGGACATGTAAGTCCGATTTTGGAGTCCATGCTCAAGAAACTGCTCCTTCGTGCTATAAGACTCTTTATGCTTAATATTTGTGTCTAATTTTTGCACACCTCTGCAATAGCTTTGGAAGGCAAGAGCAGAACAGCTTTTATACTTATGAGGAATCCTCAGACTAATCCTTAAACTAATTTTTTTTTTTATCTAAATCCCCTGAGGGCTCAGTATGATAGACTTCACACCAGCAAATATACCTCATGATATCTGAACAAAAAACTCCTCTATGTTTGACTTTACCCTGAACATGTTAGCTCTAGTTCTCACAGCACTGAGCAGAAGAGTAGAATGTGTGTTCCTCTCTTTTTCTTACTTTTTCAGTGAGAAAAAAAATCCCTGTTTTTCCCCATTGTGTTCCCCAGGTTGGAAAAGTGTACCTGTAGTTGAACTTCCAGGTTTGTGATAGTCTTGAGAGACTTGTAGCTGTACAATCATCCTAAGCACATCTACCCATCCACCTTTCTTTATACACTGGGTTTCTCTATTCCTGACCTTCTACAAATAATTACATCAAGCACATTCTCTTGGCAGTAAGTGGCAGAGAAAAAGAAAGGTGCAGAAAAACAGTTTATTAGCCTTCTTTGTGATGGCGTCCGACATGCTTACATGCAGAGAAGCCTTTTTTGTCTTGTCACAGTGCAAGCCTATTTCATGTTCCCCAATCCTTTTTGTGATATCACTGTGCCTTTTCCAAATGAACCTTTTTTCTCCTTTCCTTATCAGTAAATATGTTGTAGGAGATTGATGAAAAGCTAACATAAATATAAGCTGTGAAAACAATTTTTAGAGTCCTTCTTGGACTCTAAAGCGAAAAAAAAAAAAAAAAAAAAAAAAAAAAAAAAAAAAAAAAAAAAAGTAATAACCAGTCTCCTTTGCAGGTGGGGGAAGGGGAAAGGGAAGGGGAAGGGGAAGGAAAAAGGGAAGGGGAAGGGGAAGGGGAAAGGGAAGGAAGGGGAAGGGGAAGGGGAAGGGAAGGGAAGGGAAGGGAAGGGGAAGGGGACAGAAAACAATTATGCTGCAAGTTGTTTCTGAGTATTTGCCTGAGGTCTCACTGTAAATATCTTTTCTAAAGACAATTAATGAACTAAAGTAAAGTAGAACTGGGACAATGTCCCAGTGCTATGGTTTTTCCTTATTTATATCTTTTTGACTGAAATTTGCAATAAATGTGTCTCATTTTTCTTTGTTTGCTTTTGTTTTTATTATAGTAAATGTTCAGCATTTTGTGTCATGATGGGAATTTTAATGAAAACAAAACAAAAGCATTAGTGAGGGGTAATGCCCAGGATATGAATCAGGTAGGTACATGTATTCATTAGCACTGATTACTAACACTCTTTCATACTATTGTACATCATAATACGGGTCAATCAGATGCACCACAAAAAGAATTATAAAGAGTTACTGACACTTTTCATGTCCACTTCCAACTCTGGATTGATCCAAAGTTTGTTCACAAAAATGTTGGTGTAATCTTAGCCCAGAACACCAGAGCTTCCACTTTCTTTTTGAGAAGTATGGCCCTCTTGAGGGGTTTAGAAATGTAAGTGCCCAGAAGAAATGGGTACTGAAAAGAGTCTGCTCTGAACAGCAACATTTACACATGTCACAAGTGAAGGAATGTTTGTGCCTACCCATGGGGAATTAACTACTTCCCCTTGCAGCCTAGCCACTTCAAAGATAAAGTAGGAGCTTTTTTTTCTTTCCTTCTGTTTATTTTTTTTATCTCCTTCAGGACAATAAGATAAGCAACAGGTACGCAGTGCTGATCAATGCAGCTTATTTTATAACAGACACTGGAAATCAGAAAAATTCTGACAGAGTAGTGGCAAAAGTCCCACATTTGGTGTATAAATTATAATATTGCTGGAGCCTCATCATTAATGACAGTCAGCAGAAGCAGCACAATCTCAAACACAGAGACATTTGTCAGAGACATAGGAAGACAGAACCTTACCTGGTGCAACCCTTTTGCTTTCAGTCAGATCTTGCATTAGGTGAGTTTGTCAGTTATGCCTTTAAAACAACTCCCTTTTGCTGCTTCCTGGATATAACATAGCACTAATGTTCCTTTTTTTTTTTTTTTCTGAATTGCCAATTTCTTCAATGAAAATTTGATAATATGTTTTCATTTCAACAGATTTTTTCCTTAAGAAAATAAGCAAGCACTCAATCAAAAACTACCTCTCTGTAATAGTGTAACGGGTTAAACCCTTCCTCTAGCCAAAGGCTTCCTAAATGGTGTTCACAGAACAGACACTACTACTACTGAATCTGAGGCCATCATGGCTTTTGATGTTGAATTCTAAGATGTAGTTTTAAGTGGAAATACCTTTCAGTATCACCGTCTTTTTTCCCTTCTGCTTCCAATTTTACCACTGAATTTATCATACTCATTAGTACCGTTTACCACAGAAATGTGCTGTAACTAACATAACACTTTGACTTAGAAGACAGAGAAAAAAAGTATGCCTTAGGCATGGAGAGAGTCACTTTCCTAGCATGTTAAACAGTCTTTTATACGTCTCCCAGGGAACAGCCAAACCCAACAGCCATTAGGCCACGTCGTAGGGAAGCAAACTCTCCTTTAACTTCCTGCCTCTGGAAGTAGCCAGTGTGAGAGCAAGCAGGATGCTAATGATGATGGCTTCCACAGATCTGTCATTCTTACAAGGTGGTGTATGTGCAGATGCAACTTCTTTCTGGTCTCCAGCTGTGTGTTCTTGATACACAAATCTTGATACACAAATTAGGTCTTCCAGTGTTAAATAGATGTCTTCCATCTTATGTCACAGTGACCTCCGGTTGTAAGTTATAGTCTGCTTTTAGAGCTGTTCTGCAGGTTTTATTAATTTCTCACTCAGCTTTTTCTCAGGAAATTTCCAAATTACTTCCTGCTGGATTTTACTGTACCAATCCAAGTGATAAACTAACAAGGACTTTCATGATCTAATTTCTGCCTGTTAATACCACTAAATGCATTATTAATTTCTATCAGAACAAGCAGTGTTTATTCAGTCTTTTTCAGACTATGCTTCATTTGACTTGGTTTTCTGCAGTAGAAACTGCAGCTATGAGTTTTGTAAATTCTCAATGCTTTCCTTCCTTATGGCTGAAAAATTTCATCTCTTATTTCCTTTCTGAAGAGAGAAAATTTTCTGATGTGTTTGTTTATTTTTTTTTTTCCCAAGTTATTTTCTTAAGTAACAGATGCACACAGATGAGCTCCTTCAAAACATGTAGACATTTCAATAGCTAAGTCTCAAGGGTACTGCTGTCAGATCTTGGATCTTGTTATATTTCCAGGATTCCCTCTAACAGTAGTAGTGTAGGTTAGATATCTGTTAAATAGCCCAATAGCAGCTAAGCAGGATGAAATTGGAAAGAAGGCATGTGGGTTTGATGGTTTAGCAGCTGATTGATGAGAAATAGTTGTCCATGTGAATTTTGAAATGTACACAAGGTAAAATATTTAATCCAAACTTGGACAACTGTCCAGCGCCTAGAATGGTCTCTGTGGGATGAGATGGAGATCACATCAGAGCCTTGAGGAGCAGCATGGATCTGACCCTCAGCCTTCCTTCCGTCTTCATCACATAAGAAAGCTTAGGAAGCATGCAATGAACCTAAATTGTGCAGATCTCTAATCTTTTTAGAGGACTTTGGAATGGTTGCAGCTAATTAAACTCATTTTTGTAATAGGGTTGCCTAAGAATAGAATTTTGAGCTTTGGGGAGTCCGATTACCCTATAACACCTGCACATCAGTGGAAAAATGACACATCTTAGGCAAATATGTAGGTAAAGAATACAAGGAAGTTGAATTAGATGTTAAAATATCTCTAAGGACTTAATCCACAGTTCTCATTTATGTCTGATTCTTTAAATCATATTTTGCCTCTAAGAGTGTCTCATAATTATATTAGTTCTCTAGGTCAAAGCATGCTATTTTACATTTCTATATTTTAATAATTACCTTATTATTTCTATTCCTTTTTATGAATTTACTATTCCTAGTTCCTTTGTTTCCTGGTCAATACACGGCAGAAACTTTCTCATCTATAATAGCAGGCAAATTAGTCTGAGGATGCAAATGGTACTGGTAATTTTTCAGTAAATTATTCAAAAGACTTGACAGATATTCCCATAGGGTCAGGATTATAAAATGCTTGAGAAATTTTCCAGTGAACCCAGGATAATTTGAATTGGACATTTGATAACTTGTAAACAGAAATGCTATAAAAGCCAGAATAATGACAGACTCTGTGATACAGGTCAGTCCAGGCAGAATGAAATCTGCCAAACCATTTCATGCAGGAACTTAGAATGATTTCTAGAAATCACAAGTAAGCAGGTTTTGGTCCAACTGGGAGAAACATTCTTGTTTTTCAATGTTTGTCCAAAATGTGACACAGTTCGGAACTTTAAAAATTCAGCTCATTATTGTTCTTTGGAGGTCTGATTCATAAATCAATGAATGCTATACAAAGACTCCTTTTGATTTTAGCAGACTTCAGATCAATTCCCATGTGAATTGCAGGAGACATCATATCGGTGCATAACGAAATAGAGATAAGCATCCGGATACCTTCACCTTATTTGCAGGAAGATAATATGCCTGTGCTTGACGTATTGAAATTGAATACTGTGGCATTTTAGACTCTATGGTTCAAATAATTTTCTCTTATCAGAGTTTCTCTACTGTAAGCTAGGTCTAGATGCTTACTCTTCTTTTGTTCCCTCCACCATTTATGAGTTCATGGGTAATGCACTTGATAATTTCATTCACCCCTCATGGCATCATACTTTGGGTTGTTGGAAAGAAATCTTCTGGCTTCATTGAATGCAGCTTCACTATGAAAATATGATATTTGCAAAATCACGTAAAGAAAAGAGTCCTTTTCTTTCTCCACAAAGCCCAAACATTTATGGACCAAAACAAGATCCTAGTGGTCCTCTCCACTAATGTCAATGGGTAAGCTCAGTATGGAGTACACCTAGGAATGGCAGGACACAGAGAGCAGGGAAGCAATATATCGGTGCCATGTCTCTCCCAGCCAGGTTGACTGAGGTTTACTAATTGCAAAAGTTTATATTGAACCAGACTGTGCTTGAAGTAGAGTACAGACAGTAGTATTTTACATCTCAATCCCTAAATCACACTTTAACTGATGCCCATGAGGCTCATTCTATACAGTACTGCTGCAACAGAGAGCATCTCATAACAGCCTGACTCTCTGAAACAGACAGAGACCTGAAAGATCAATGGAGAAGGCCCTTAGGCATCCTGGGAGGGCTCCTTGCTTTTAATGTGACCCCTTACATACAGTTTAAGGGACAGTAGGTCTGGGTACTGTAAAATAAGTTTAAAATTAAGCGCCCTATGTGAATGCATAAAATCTGGAAAAATGCCTCCAATCCTTCAATTCACATTACAGTGACTATATTTTCTTCAAAGCATGAAATCGGCAATTGTTGTTTCATTTTTAACATTAGACGTAAAATATAAGTTCTTATCGAAGTTGCTTGCTCTAGAGCATTTGTTTTTATGTAGCTCTGAAGAAGAACTAATCCCCAAAATTACCCTTTTTCTTTAACTGTGGTTGACTTCTGTTTTCACAGTTCTTGAAGCATAGTTCATGGCTGTGTGAGCATCCAAAGAGATCTTAATACCTTATAGATGTTACCAAAAACAGCTTTTCTTTCTCCTTGGTTTTAAATGAGACCATCAACAAAATGTAGTTTAAGACAAGACAATGTACCTGGGTCACTTCTTTTCCATGGCAGTATTCCAAGCCAAGACTGCTATTGTTTTTCAGTTTCTCAAATACTTGCTAGTCACTAATTGTCCATAAGCTATTACTGAAATGAGAAAAAAAATATAAAGTATAAACTGAAATATTCATATGGTTGTCTTTTAAAATCCTTAGTATTTCTGCTAGACCCAAATTCCTTGACTAAATAGCAAGGCAATTTTTATTACAGGAAATAAATTCTTTGTAAGACATTCAAGTCTTTCCTCCAGGTTTCATTGTGTGTAAGTGTGTCTGGTTTTGTTCAGTATTTTTAGGTTTGTTTGGTTTTTTTCAGAAGAGAGGAAATGTCAAGAATTGACCACTATTTGCTTATTTAAATGATGGAGTCTTCATACATTATAATTCTAATTTTTTTCTCTCATAAAAAAAAATAAATTAAAAAAGACTTTTCACTGTGCATCAGTTAGAAATTCAATTACATAAGCTAGAAAATTAGAGGTTTCCCTTTGGCTGGATACAGATTACCACAATTACAGACCATGCAAACTCTTCCTATCCTTCCTGTACTAACTAAATTTATGTTTACTACAAATTTCAAAAGAGAAATCCGTCACACACTGTAAAAATAATTATCAAGACTACCATGGCAAGCTTAATGTATTTGTGAAATACAGGTCAAAGGAAAAAAAAAAAGACAATACTTTTTAGGAATATTAGTAATAAGAGAGATGAAATAATAAAGGAATTTATGCATAAGATAACCATGATCAGCTTGATCTAATTGTGATTATTAATGCTCCACTCTTGGAAAGCATCTCTCTGCAGAACAGCAATGAAGCATATGTTTAATTTGAAGCTTGTGTTTGTCCTCATGAAATCAACGAATATAATAAGCATGTGCCTAAAGCCAGTCATGACATTAAGAGTTAATCTGAAAGGGACAGATTTCAACGTAAACCTCAGCATTTTCCTGAATCAAGTCCAGAGTATGTTTTAACAGAAGAAATGTTTTCATGGCTGTGAGTAAGATTTGTAGAAAGAAATAATGCATATTATTATATTAATAGTTTGGGCTTCTTTGCCCAAAAGACAAACTACTCTTTAATTAATAGTAAACAAATTATTGCAGCAAGTATTAAAAAAAGCAATGGTACCCAATCCTGTTTTTCTTATACAATAAACTTACTTCTTAGCGTGCTACTTGTTGGGACAACAACCCACAGAGACAAGCCTGTTATTTTTCTGCACATATTCCCGATTGACTGCTGTCCAGGTGTTTCTCAGATGACCCTGAAAGCAAGCTTTATATTATTATTATGTTATACTCCATTAAACTTGATTTCTGAGACAGAGGTAGTGTGTGTGGGCTTCATATCTGGTGCTTCTAAATCTCATCACTTAATATGTACACTGAAACTTTCTATTGGAATATTTTACACAATGAACAAAAGAAAGCCATTTGCAAAAAGCATAAGAACTTATTTCTACTGTATGCTATTCCATCCTCTCTTATCTAGCCACTTTATCCACATGGATTTCTTCCAGAAGATAAATCTTTCAATCAGGATTTCTTTATGAGCTGCAGCCCTTGTATTGTGAAGTGTGTATCAAAATTTCAAGACAAATTCTGTTCTCTTGATTTTGGTAAACTGTACAAAGGCTTAAAAACAAGAAACCTTAGATGTCTATTCATTTGAGTTAGAAAAACCTTTTGTAATTTTTTTTTTCTGCTCAAGACAAGTGAACAAGGCTACTCTGTGTATTACCCTAAATATATAGAAAGTCCCATATATGAGAACAAATTAAGACACTAAAAAGAGTTTAGACTGGTCATAAAAGTTGTTTTAAATCAATTTCTGATGTATCTTGTTAATTAATTTATTCATTACACTGTTTTATGATGGTGCACAAAGGATGCACTCTTAAAAGCTCTATGAAAAGCAATCATAATGAATCTTAAATCTCCCTTAATGAAGCTTAAATGTAAGGGCCATTACTGTTTACATTCAGGTACACATACCTCCTTCATCTTTCTTCTTTGAAATTTTCTCCCTCCTTTCTCCCAACCAGCTTTGTTCTGCCTTTCCAGAGTTCTGTTTTGTTGTTGCCAATCAAGATGACCTACTACAGCTGGATAAAAATAATAATTTTCATTCCATTAGAAACTCACATATTGTTATCTTTTAAAATAAGCTAGAAACCTCTACAGAATCAGAACTAACAAGCCTATCTGGAATTACTTGTACATACCTTATATTTGCATTACATATCTAAACTTAAATATTTAATTTTAACAATGTCTGATATAAAGTATACCTCTCTGCATTTCTAAAGCATCACATATAAACTGATGTTATTTCCAGTTGTGTCAGACGGGCTGTGCTAGTTCTCCAGGTAATGGCTACACTTCACAAGCCCACACCTCATCAGGCACTTCAATTCAGGATCTCTGACAAAATCTCACAGGGAAACAAGGTTTTCAGGGATCTGTTTCCCTTTGTGTGCTTCATGAAGGTTTGAGTTATTTCTCCTCTCATCTCAAATCTAACATGAAAGGCGTAACTGACAGCCAAACCCTCTGAAATAATGGGCTCAGAACAAAACCAAGGTGTGCACTACAGACTGAGTGTCTCGCCTGTTGTCCTAGCTGTGGAACATTGGGAGTCAATTCAACAGTGTATCTGCAAAGAAAACAATAACCAGTCAGACAATGAAGGAAATGGTGAGGAAATCTATTTGACCTATACTTGAATGGGTTGTGACAAAGGTAAATATAATTTCTTTTAATTTTCTTTTAACAAGTGAACCCTGAAAAGGAGTATTAAAATTGTATACTAATATGAAATTAGTCAGACTTAAATGAACATGAGAAGGGGTTTTTTTTCAATTAAACAAATTCTTTGGCAACCTTAAAATTTTAGGTTTTATAAACCTTGCAGAATTTGGTCTCAGACTAAATGTGACACAGGCTGACAAATACCCCTTGGAGCTGTGTTTTCCTGTGAAAGGTTTTGTTTACAACAAAAAACCTCAGGAATTACTGAAAATCTAATTGTGTATCTGTCCAAAGTGCAAACATTTTTCCCACAATGCAATTACTTAATTATGGCATCTTAATTTTATTAAAAATGATAAGATTATTATGGTGCTTACAGTAAGCCACAGCAGAAGGATATTAACTCTTTGAAAGATCTTTCAAAATTATGTAAACATCACTTTATTTGCAGTGCATTGGCCAATCTTTCCTATTAATGAAAGATTCCTTTAACAATTTCCCATAGTAAAGTAGTTTATAGTACTTTCTAAATGAGCTGAGCAACATCAGCTTTCAATGCAACAGTGTTATTTTGAAACCTTAGGAACTTTTATTCATATTCCTCCTGGGAGCTGATTTAAGAACTGCTCTTTTAAGACCTATGTCTTTCTTAATATTTTAACAAGTTTACAGACCTACTGGGGTGTTCTGTTGTATTCAAGTCGTTTCAAGAAAATGTTCTTATTTCAGTTTTGGAGTTATTCAGGCAGCCTTATGAAATCTTACTGAGCTGAAACAAGGTGAGTTGGATGACACCATAGTGTCTGTTTCATTCCTTTACACATTTATCTCTGCTAATTTTTTTCTTTCCACCTTCTTTCCCAAAGTTGTATATTTTAGTACTCATCCTAGTTTTAACAGTTCATTCCTGACCCTAATATTTTCTTTGCTGTTGAAGTTCTCAACAATGTCAGTGGACCTAGACAAGTGCTTCTCCTTATGCTGAGTTTAAATGTCAAATATCCAACCTCAACATATAAACAAGTGGCTACTGTCTTCCTTTTATCTCTTTCCATGTCCAGATTGTGTAAGAAAATATAGGTGGGAAATTTCAAAATGAGTGGTGTAAAATGGAATTTACTTGATGATGAAGGGGAAAAAAAAATCTTTCACTGATGTTTTTAGTGCAAAATTTTTAATATCAGGTGCTCAGATCAGTCGACAAGATACATATTGGATTGCAAACCACAGTCACTTATCTTTACCCAGAATTCAGTGGAAAATTATTATGAAGACTTTTTTACAAATATATTGATCAGGTATACTTGACGGTATGAAAACCAGGGTGTAGTCATTTACGTGCAGTGTGTTCTCAGATTTGAAATCATATAGAAAAAAATGCTAAACTGCATACTGAGCACAAGAATTCATTTCTTATGTGAGCTTTTTAAATTTTGTCCTTTTATATGCCTAAAATAAAAGTATATCAAGGCATATCTATCAGGTTTCCTAATCAGAAAATACATATGAAAAGAAAAAGAAAATTTTAATTTGCCTCCCGGAAAATCATGTTAAGAAACACTATTCTCTCAATTATGAGAAAAAACATAGAAAAATAGAAATTACCCAACTATTATATGGACAGTATTGAGTTTTTCACCTCATAGATAACAGAGAAGTGAGACAACTACCTTGAAAAATATACCTCTTTTCTTCATCCTAAATATAAATTTAAAAAATTCTGGAAGTTTAGGTTCAAGAGGAGCAGGAAACTACTCTGATATTTAGAGGAACCGTATTCTTTGTTTAAGGTTTCTTGCTGAAAAAATGCACCTGGGAGCCCACTCTTGTTCAGGTGAGTGCCTGAATTCAGAGAGAAGGCCTGATCCACTATCAGAGTATGTCAGTGTTTGAGCCAAGTGAGTGTCACAAAAGGCTTTAACTCTCAGAAACAACTTCTTAGGCTTTACTCAAAATTCAATAACCAGCCAGTGTGCACCAGAGTATTGGTGTCATATGTACAGCAAGAACTGCCTCCTTCACAAATTCATTCAGGTATTGCTCTATGATCAGTTTTTGTAGCTATATGTAAACTTCATCTACTGATACTTATCACAGCGTATTTCCTGGCTTTTCCCTCAGGCCATCTTTATTGCCAACCTTCATGGAGTGTGTCTTTGCTCCCACTGGAGGCATGTGCTTGAATTTGCTCTGTACAGGACCTCTCACACATATGTAAGAGTGGTGGGGTATTTATTTGGTGTATACATAGTTTATGTATATCTGTCTGTGCATGTGCATGAAGAAGTGTGTGTGTGAGTGTTTGATGTGTGGACTGTGTATATGTATTTATTGTGCTGGTGCACACCAGGAACTCACTGCTGAATGCAGCCTAGGCTAGTGAGGGTATACACTCAGCCAGGAAAAGACATAATCTGAGGTGGTAATAACATGTAATTCTATGAAAACCAATTAGTAATCAAATATGGAGGCAAATTACATCAGGTTGTTTTGGGTTTTGGTTTTTTTTTTTTTTTTTTTTTTTTTCTGGCAGGGGCCATGTGTTGGCAAATGCATAAGAAAACAAAACCTTCTGGTCACTGCTTCTGAATGATTTCCCACTCATTCCTCTATGTAAGCAGAGCTGAACCAGGACCTTGGCTCCAAACTGTTGGAACAAATATATTTCAGTTACAAATTAGTGCTTTTCTCTTCAGCTTCCAATCAACAAACAGCCCCCCCTCAAGCTTTTCTCTTCAGCTTCCAATCAACAAACAGCCCCCCCTCATGCAAGTCCAAAGCCCTTGCAAGAAACACTCCACCACTTGTAAATATTTTCAGCTCACTGAAAATATTTACACAGAATGATACAGGACCATAAGTATTGAACTATCCAAAAGTATTTCTATGTAGAATTTAATATAATGATTGATGCTATTTGCTGTTGCAGACTGACTAATAACTTGTCTTTACCATGTGGGTCATAATGATACCTGTTTATTGGCTGACAGAGAATAAACTGATCCATGTCAACCACCAAAAAGCATTTAAGTGAATCCCAATGAAGTCTGGAATATTCAATTATAGATAAAGATTAAGTCATTTTTAGACTTAGATAAGTGCCTATGTAATTTTTTCCTTCCCAGAGATAAAAATGTCTCACACTGGAGGAGCAGACAAGTATATGAGCTCTTCATCATCAACAATGTTTGGTACCAGTTGCTGCAGAGGTGGAAGCTAAACCTCAGAATGCCCTGTTACAAGTTATTCTTTGTCCTGGGAAAGTTTTATTTTAATATCCCATTTTTAGAGGTTGACTATTGTCCTTAATTATGAAGCCATACTAGCCTTCCAAAATAACTTTATTTCATTTTATTTTTGGACTCTTACTCATAGAAAGTAATAACTGGCAGTCTAAGCCTAGTGATAGAACCATTGACAGTGGCTTCAAATAATAGAACTCACTATTCCCTACAGGTCCTAGCTGCAAAGTGCAGGATTTTTCACACTGCCCCTATCCTACACCTGCATGGTACAGATCTAGTTTAAAAAAATTATACTTTGACAGGATGTCTA
Organism: Sitta carolinensis; assembly: GCA_032173965.1. NCBI lineage: Eukaryota > Metazoa > Chordata > Aves > Passeriformes > Sittidae > Sitta > Sitta carolinensis. Next base: position 33,566,845 of record CM063283.1, read on the forward strand.
CTATGAGAGTAGAAAAAAAAAAAATACAGAGCAATTGCAAAAGAATCCATAGCAATTGCAAAAAAAAAAAAAATCTAGAACAATTGCCTTCAATGTCCAAGTCAGGTACAATTCTAATTTGGTTGTATTTTGGGCTTATGAACAGGAATTTCAAGTTCCACTTAAGTCCATAGAGAGGCCAGACCCTTCAGGCCAGACATTCAATGAGTTAAGTGTGGACAGAGCCTTAAAGGATTATGCAGCAAAAAGTCTCTTCTATCTTTTCCCAACCCATAGAAAGATAAGCCATAATTACAAGAAGTTTGCAGAAAGGAGCCCACTTCAAGGGGAGACTTAAAATATAGGGAGAAAAAGTGTCTAGAAAAAACAGAGAGGCTGGGACAAGTGTGGATGCAAATGCGCAGCAAATCCACCATTTTGGTGTTATTGTTGTTGCTGGTTACCAGCTACAGTTGCAGATTTCCATTATTATGATCAACATGAGAAAGTAATAATTTATGGGAGCTTCAGGAGGCTGGAAGAGGCCTCAGGTAAATCAAATGAATGCCTAGTGACTGAAGGGGAAGCTGGCTTCAAGGACACTGCAACTTCTTAGAAGACTTGAAGAAAAATCTTCTAGCTGCTGGTGGAGAACAATGTGGATATTAATGCCTTAAAAACACTGTAGATGCAGAATAAATTGATGGGAACAAAATACACAAAGAATAAATTCACCCACTCTTCCCTTTTTCACCTGTCTCACCCAGATGTCTGTCCATCTATGTAATTTTATCTTTCTTTGCCCTAGTGATCTTCACACTCTGGTCCTCACTATCAATATTTGTAAGGTCAATCTGAATGATTGATAGCTACCATTTGTCCTCTTCCTTTGAGTCTTGAAAAGTCTTAAGAATGAAGCATCGTCCCAACTAAGGTGCAAAACAGCCATTTTGAAGGTCTCTTTAATAACATGAGTCACAAAAAGCCAAAGCAAATGTTCTAGGAGAAACTCACATCACAGTTTCCTGGCTGTGCCAAAAATCTCCAAACTGCTTTTTACAGTAAATGGAGCATTTTAGCTCTAATGTATTATTTTGTGTGCAGGGAGGAAAAAATGCCCGTCATTCTTTACATTCTTTTTACTGAATTCCCACAGAAAATTCATCTAGTTACTTAAAAAAAAAAAAAAAAAAAAAAAAAAAAAAACCAACCAAAAAAACAGGAAGTAATTTATCTTTCTTCTTGATTACATATCTTCTATTAAAAGGGAAAGATAGAACTACATGTTGACCTAAGTCAAGTACATCTGTTATTGTCTTGCCATATACTATCGCTCTAGTTTATGCCCAGTTTGGTAAAGTTCCAAAGATCATTCCAGGGAAAATTTTGGAGAAAACTTAGTTAAAATCTGTTTATGTCGATTGTAGAGAGATGGGAGAAAGGCACGGTTTTTTTTGAGAAATTATAAGCTTTATTATTCCTGATGCATGTGTGATGTAATGAGGATTTATTTTCTGTGTTAGCATTTTCCCATTCTTAATTTACTGTGTGAATAGTTGATTATTTGTGTTAATTTCACCATCACTTTGCATTAATAAAACTCAGCATATGTTCCATAATATTCCCTGGGGAAGGTGCTTGTGATTACACCATTGTCTAGTAAACATGAATATAACAAAGAAGAATTGGAGACAACAATTATTTTTGGAGCTTTTTTTCTCTCTCTTTTTTTAAATTTCATTAGTAAAAAGAGGAAAACAGGAAATTTGGCATTGAAGACTGAGACTTAATTTCCCTATTTGTTAGGAGGAACAAATCTGTCATCAAAAGATTAGGTGAAGGAGTCAACTTTTTCAGCAAAAACAACTATAAATTTCAACTAGCTTAACCCATCATCTCTCTACTTTTCAGAAAGAAAATATGGAAGTAGTTAATTCATATGTAATGCAAATGAAACATAAACTTCCTTTTATGATAAGCAAAAGATTAATTTTTCTCTTCTGCTTTTAATTCTTCTGTAATTCTCTTTCCTCTTGAGCCTGTCCGAGGCAAATTGTCCACATTTCACAGAATATAGTTTTTATATTTAATAAATACAAGAATTTTTTTTCCAGGAGAAAAAGCAAAAGAGACAAAGGAAAACGCTGATACTAATATTGTTAATCTCAAAAATAAAATTTTCCAAACAATGTCTTTCTTTCTCTTTTAGCCTTCCTTTTCCTCCAAAAAATAGAGGACTAGAAGAAATCTTGTCTAGAATGTGCTCCTTTGAACTCATGAATATTTTATTAGTCAAAGACTGATAACATCCTTTGTCAAATGAATCTGAGGCATATCCCAATTTCCATCGTAACTCTCCTAAGGAAAAAAAAAAGGAACAGAATCCTTCAAAAGCCAGTCATAGTATTTACTTTCCCTAAGGTTACAAAAATGCAATTCGGAACTCAGCCTGACATCTCTACTACAAAAAAGTTAAACAGGTTCTATCAGTATAATACTGTGCCACTATGTCACCTCTATGAAATGACTAACCAGGGTATTTTCTTCAGTTATTCTAGGTATTTCTGAACAGATAATGTGCAATTCTCACATCCTCCTCCAGCATTTAATGTCTTTTTATCAAAGAAAGTTATGACAGGTTGATGTATCCATGTGTTTTTTTACTTATCTGTACTCTTTTCCTTAGTAATATGTCATTTCCAATTCATGGTTTGAAGCTTCTGGGCAGAATAAAATGAGCTCAGTCAAAGCTCAAACATAATGGAGTAATCAGAAATAAAAAAGCTAATGGTTATATCCAGAGCCATTTATTTTGTTCCCCTAAGCAATACTGCAGGCTCAGATGCATTAAACAAGGTTAAATCAAATAGTCATGATGTCTGTATGTTCAGTTATGCATAGCCCAAGTCAGAGACTCCTTCTGAGCCAATCTTCCATGAAGCTATGCCAGTTAACACTGTCAGAATCTGGGCATGTCTCAACTTAAATCTACCCTAATATATATATATATATATTTTACAGCTGCAGACCATGTTATAAAAAATAGCAAAATAGCACCCGAATAATATGATGATCCAACGATAATATTTTTTTCTCAAAATAGCTCGAATGTGACTTTTATAGTGTCTTATATCACAGTTTAAACCGCTCTATTACAAGGCTTTAGTCCTCTCATACTCTCATGTATATGAATGGGTTACTTTATGTGTTACATCCCTGGGCATTGTTCTGGTCAATGTCTTTGGGTGTTTGACAAGACTTCAACTGCCACAACTCTTGGAGCAAAAAACGCTCAGCTATGGAAATTTTTATAGGATGTGTATTTTTAAAGAAATAATTTTAGGTGGCTATTTACATGGGAAATTAAAATATGTCAATAAATTTATTGAAACTGTTGTATAGGACTCAAATTTATTAAGATTGCAGATACATTTTATCAGTTGAAATATTAATAAAAATTGCTATATTAAAGATATTAGAAATTTCAAACATCTAATAACAATATATATATCACAATACCATGATTTAATTTAAAACCAAATAGATAAATAGGAGTAAGAAGAGAAGAATTTTGTATTCTTAAAATTTGAAGGGAGAAAATTATGGAAAGATGTCTCAACTACCACCTCTCAGATTGATGTTCAGATCTCAGATTTAATCTACCAGCAAGAGTGTAATAGCTTGAATTGTAATTTAATTGTTCATATAATCAATATTTTACAACCATCACATATTTATATGCAAAATAATCTTCTACTTGCATATCTTAAAAAGCTCTTGTTCAAAATAAAGAACTGAAAATTTTGTGTTTAATTGTTCTGCTTTTTGCTTGCTCCAAAGTTCTTAATTTCATAAAAACTGCTTTGTTACAAAAAGCTGCTTTGTTTTAAAGGTCTCATCAAAATAAACTAAATTCTTTTCAGTTACTCGAAATACCTGATTATAAAGCTGAAGCAGAAAACATTTTACTTCAAATTTCTATTTGTATATCCACATATAACATTTATCATTCATTCATTTAACTTAAACTATCCATTCATATAAAACCATCCACAGGCTATGCTATTTAGCATGCAAAGTTCACTTTGACAGTTATTTTATCAAGGATATACCCTCACTTTGTCTCAAGGGTTATTATATAACATTATATTTTATTTACTCTTGTTGTTTCCTCTAAGGAAGACTTGGCTATTAATTTCATATACATACCTGGGTAAAAAGAATAGCTAAGAGTTTTTTAATTACACTTCAACAAGCTAACTATAATTCCAAATGCATATTGTGTATTAATCCAGGAATGGGATGCCTTTTGCTACTAAAGGAATGAGATCTGACCACAAGAAACTTTAGACTTTCCATTAGAACCGCTTTTGTATGGTAAAAGTATTTTACTGCCTTGGGAAAATACTGTTATTAAACTCATTATAGGGATTAAAAGTTGGAAAACACCTATCTTTTTTAGAATTTGCAATGCCTAGTTTGATATGTACTTTTAAGATAAATATCCCAGAACTGGAAGAGATCACAAGAAGTGTCATTCCTGACAGGTGCTTGTGCAGCCTGTCTTCACACACACCCTAAAGAGAAAATTCTTTAACAATCACCTTCTTCTTTGTCCATCACTGCTGATGAGCAGCACACAGCAGTGTGTGGAACAGGATTACTAAAAGATCATGATATATTCTACCTTTCCTTAGTGCGATGACCCTTGTTAGTTTCCTGGAGCCCGTAACATCATGCATCTGGAAGCAAGCTGTTGCCAAAAGCACTCAGTCTCCAAATACTGCCAATGTGCAGTTTACATCTCTGTTCTATCTCAGATACTACAATGGATGAAAACCTTTCTCACATGAGCATGTGGAAAAAATATGTCTAAGCATTTTGAAACCTATTTTCTTGATAATTTCAAGTTTCTGTTCTTTTTTAATAATGATACTGTCTTCTAAGTACTTCCACAGTTATGATTAAAAAAAAAAAAGAAATTAAAGTCTTCTACAGCTTCCAACTGCGTATGGCTTCTCACCTGCAAATTTTCTTGACTAGTAGCTTTGTCACTGTGCAGGTTATAAGCAGATACCTGAGAAAGGAAAACAGAGAGCAAGAAAGAATATTCTTTATTGTTTCAGGAATATTTTTCCAAGACTATATTTATTAATAAAACTCTGGGACCTGTAGACCAGGAGAATATCTTAAATCTTGGGTTAATATTGTTGCTTCTATTCCAGGACCAATATAATGACATTTCGTTTTTGAGAAAATGAAGTTAAAAGGAATCAAGTTGGCATAATCTTTGATAATTCCTCTTGGCTTTGCATTATGATATCTTGTGGCATGTCACCAACATCATTCAGTTTCCCTAAACTCTGCAAAAAACCTAAGCAATCAAGAGGATTTGGAGTACAGTCAAGCCACAGAAGATCATATTTCCTGGTGTAGTCACACCCAATCAGTCTGCAACACTCAATATTTTAACAGCCCTTTTAGTGCTATTAATTCAAAGGCAAATCTGACCATAGCACAACTTAAAGACAACAGGAAAAAAAATATTTTGGTAACAAAATGAGGGATTTTTATTCAGGATAATTTCATATACTACCATTTTAATGGTCTAATTTTAGATCTAAGCCAATAAATTATTCACTATTATTATTAAAATAATCACATATATAAACTTAGATAAAATAACTAGCACTCTTCTTTTTCTAGAAAGTTGACTGCTCCACTGAATTGAATAACAGAAGATCTGGTGTTATAAAAGAGAACACAGAGATGGAAAGACTAACATCAAAATAAAAAAGCAAGTTCCATGCTTGCTTTTTCAAATATGATAAATTAATCATAAGATTTTATTCCCCTTCTACCAATTCTTTTCAAAATGCAGTACAGTCGACACATGGCAGTGGATTGGTAGAAGTGCTGAGGTGTAGGACCACAGCAGGTATGGAATGAATGGTGTACCCCATGTATCATGCCTACATCTAGAAGCCATCATATGTGGAGAAAATGCGGGGTTTTGAAAACAAATAGCAAGGCTGTGCTTGATCTTTACCAGGAGACAAAAGCTTTTGTTCTGCCTCATTGTCCTCCAGTTGGGACTGACAGGAGACCTGGTCCCTGACGTGTATCCTGTCCCCTTTTCTGAGAACATACATGGAAAAGGTGTCCTAAAATATCCCTGTTCAGCTTGTTATGCCTGTTTGCTGATGTGTCCACGATAATACGAACCAGTTATTTACAGAAACTTAAGCCTAGGTCATATTTATCTTCAGATTATGCACAATTACACACTGACTAGCAATCTGAACATCTTCAATGCTGTGTTGGTTTTGTCTGGGGCAGAGTAACTGTATTCTGGATTTGTGCTGAACATAGGGTTGATAATGCAGAACTGGTTTTGTTATTGCTGAGCATGACTTACACAGACCTAAGGCTTCTGCAGCTTTTCCTGCAGCCATGCTGGTGAGGAATTTGAAGTTGTATAAGAGGCTGGGAGGAAACACAGCCAGGAGAGGTGAACTCAACTGACCAAAGGGATATTACAGACAATATGACATCATGCTCAGTAAATGAAGTGGAGGGAAGAAGGAGGAGAAGAAGCATGTTTTTGGAGTGACAGCATTTGTCTTCCCAAATGCTCAGCTCTTCTGGAGATGTCTGAACGCCTGTTTGCCCATGGGAAGCAGTAAATTAATTCCTTCATTTGTTTTGCTTTTATGCACAGCTTTTGCTTTTCCAATTAAACTCTCTTTATCTCAACCCATAAGTTCTCTAGGTTTTATCCTCTCTCCTCTGTCCTGCTGGTGGAGGAGTGAGTGAGAGGTAATTGTTGGCTGGGGTTAAACCACAGCAAGTGTAAAAATGAAGTGATAGAAAGTGTGATGTTTAGGACTCCCCAGAACCCATAGAGAAAGGGCAGTGTATAGATGTGCCAGTTAATTGCTCCAAGTATGTAACTCAGAAGCATTTAGAGATGCTGAGGAAGAAAGCTGAAAGACTGTTAATGCTGCTACAGGGGAAGTAACAAAGGATAACAAAAGATGAAATTCATATCCCATGCCTTGATAATCAGCAAGAAAGGAAATATATTCTATCAGTCCAACCACTCATAGCTCTTAGTACTTTCCACCATTTCCAGCACCTTCCTTCATAGCACAGACTATCTTAGTTTCCTACATCTCTGCTTGTTCAGCATTTCCAAATAACTGTGGTTGACCAGACAAACCTTTGTTCCACTTCATACTCAAGCTTTGTCTCATATCCGGAGTCCCATTTTTAAAAGGTGTGTGAAAGTTGAAGTTAGATAAAAAAAGGACAGGAGAAAGTTTAGGTAAGCATGCAAATCTCAAAAAATCCGTCATAGATACCAAATAATTTGTACCATATCACAAACAAACTGAAGCAATTATGTAGACAGATGCTTCCACAGACCCAGGGTTGAATCAAATTTCTCTCCATTTGGCCTGGTTTCCAGGGCAGGCAGTAAATATCTGTAGCTGTACTCAAGCCACTCTGCTCTGTGCCCTATGAACTGTTACCAACAGAGACACATTTTTCCACATAAACACCATCAGGCTGCAGCTAGGCCAATTGCTTGTAGTCAACTCCCACTTTCTTTGGAAAAGCTCTCTGCCTGTGGGGAACACAATATGCAGCAATATTATCAAAGTCAGTGAAATTCAAATTATTCTGGTTTGTCTTCGTTTTCCAACAGGCACATTCTGATTGGTAAAACTGTTTCTTGCCTGTCCCACTGAAAAAAAAAATACTCAAGTGAGATAAAAACTCTAATAAAAACAATAATAATAAATGTTTAATAAAAAAATGTAAAGGAAAAGGAATTGTCATTGTGTAATGACTTTGTATGCTTGAGTCATGTCTTATATACAGAGCCTGAATATAGTGTCATTGCAGAAGACCACAGAAGGAACCCTTGCTGTACACATCTTGCAGGTTTCCTGGAGCCAGGCTGTTGTCAGAAAACTGATAATGCTAATAGAGAACACAGAAACAATGAGGAGAACCTGAAGAGGAAACTAATGATCCAGAAGTAAAGGATAAAGAAAAATGTAGGATAAATCAGAATAATATGAAATAAATGTTCTCTTCCTTGTTTTCCAGAGTAATTAGGCTGATTGTTGTCAGAATTTTTTAATTTAGAAGTTGCACAGAGACATTTTTGTATGCAAAGCTCATACTTAGGAAAGTATTATAAATCCTCTAAATATAACAATGAAAATTAAAGTGAATGCAATTGTATTTAATAATACAATATGATTTATGCACACAAGTAACCTATGGTAAGAAAGCCTGGTAATCTCCCAGTCTATTTCAAAGAACTGCAACTTTATACAAAGAAAAAACTGCCTTTTAACTGAAGACAAAATATGGTGGGAATGATTTTACAGTAAGAAAAATTTTCTCAGTAAGGGAAAGAATGACATGTTGTATTTACTGTCACTCACACTTCATCCAAAACACTTTGACAAAAAATACATGTTCCATGATTTAGGAGTCTACCAGTTCATAAGCTGTTAAAATCCGAAGTTTTTGTGGTTTCGCACTGATGTTTTTAAACAAGTAGCTGTGTCATAAATGATAATCCAGGAAACCCAGACTGTTTCTGTTTGCTTGTTTATTTTTTATGTTATAAGTTAGACTCAATATAATCCTGTCTTTGTGTCATCAACTCTACATCAGACAATCATAGATCATAATGCAGTATTCAGTGCCACAGTTTGCACTGAGGATTAATTCTTTCAGTATTCTGGGACAAAACAATGGTTGAATGGGACTTCTCTTTACATTTTACTTTTTGTCTGAGGGAGGGTGGCAGCAGTCACTCCTGTTTAAAATTCTAAACCAGTGCTTTAATGTCAAAATAAAAGGGGAAACATGTTACATCACTTAACCAAATACCGTATATTCCCCCCCCCCCCCCCCAAAAAAAAAGTGTTTGGCTTTACCTACTGAACTCTTACCTCTGACAGCAGCTGTTTTTTTGGCACTGTGTTTGTAATAAGGAAAAAGAGAGGGAAAGAAGAATAGAATGTAAAAAAGAGGTGAAAGTAAAAAGGGAGAGGGGAGGGGGGAAGAAAAGAAATCAAGGGAGGACGTGTCAGAAGGAAGAAAGGAAGTGTTGGAAAGGAAGAAAGAGAGAGAAAGAGAGAAAGAGAGAAGAAAGAGAGAAAGAGAGAAAAAAGAGAGAAAGAGAGAAAAGAGAAGAGAAAAGAGAAAAGAGAGAAAAGAGAAGAAAGAGGAGAGAAAAAGAGAAGAGGAAAGAAGAGAAAGAGAGAGAGAAAGAGAAAGGAGAAAGAAGAGAAGAAAGAGAAAGAGAGAAAGAAGAGAAAGAGAAGAAAGAGAGAAAGAAAGAGAGAAGGAGAAAAGAAGAGAAGAAAGAAAGAGAGAAAGAAAGAAAGAAAGAAAGAGAGAAAGAAGAAAGAAAGAAGAGAAGAAAGAAAGAAAGAAAAAGAAAAGAAAGAGAAGAAAGAAAGAGAGAAAGAAGAGAAAGAGAAAGAAAGAGAAAGAAGAAAGAGAAGAAAGAAAGAAAAGAGAAAGAAAGAAAGAAAGAAAGAAAGAAAGAAAGAAAGAAAAGAAAGAAGAGAAAGAAAGAAAAGAAGAAGAAAGGAAAGAAAGAAAAGAAAGAAGAAGAAAGAAAGGAGAAGAAAGAAGAAGAAAGAAAGAAAGAAAGAAAGAAAGAAAAGAGAAGAAAAGAAAGAAAGAAAAGGAAAGAAAAGAAAAGAAGAGAAAGAAAGAAAGAAAGAAAAAAGAAAGAAAAGAAAGAAAGAAAGAGAAGAAAGAAAGAAAGAAAGAAAGAAAGAAAGAAAGAAAGAAGAGAAAGAAAGAGAAGAAAAAAGAAGAAGAAAGAAAGAAAAGAAAGAAAGAAAGAAAGAAAAAGAAGAAAGAAAGAAAAGAAAGAAGAAAAGAAAGAAAGAAAGAAGAAGAAAGAAAGAAAGAGAAGAAAGAAAGAAAGAAAGAAAGAAAGAGAAAGAAAAAAGAAAGAAAGAGAAAGAAAAGAAAGAAAGAAAAAGAAAGAAAGAAAGAAAGAAAGAAGAGAAAGAAGAAGAAAGAAAGAAAGAAAGAAAGAAAGAAAGAAAGAAAAGAAAGAAAGAAAGAAAGAGAAAAAGAATAATATTTGTAAATGTTTTAGACGTAGTTTATGCATTGGTGAATGGTTCTTTATACATTATATTTATGGGATATTTGGTTTGTTTTGTGATTTTGTTTCAACTTTTAAGGAGTGCCGTTAATGTGATTAATTAACAAGAATTTATTGGCTAAAAAACCTGCACAGCCAAACATATGTGATTTTTTAAATATATTTTTTCAGGTGAAACTATAAAATAGGGTCCTAATTAAGCCCTGCTGTTTCCTGAGAGTTTGTGTGCACTACACTGGGAAGGAAAGTTACATGGAACTTTACTTGATCATGGAAGAAAAATCTGGAGAGTAAATTCAAGCATTCAATTCAGTTTTTAAATAAAGTCTTCACTTGAGGTCTACAGTGAATTTATGCCCATGTTAAACATTAAAGCTCTGTTATGGGGCCAAATAAGGGGAAAACTCAAATCAACTCAAACATCACGAGGGCAAAACTTCAGCACCAGTGCAGCAGACACCACTAGCACTTCTACATTTGCTCTGAAATTCTGTGATTAATCACAGAATTTGTTATTATGGCATTCTATTACATACATTCCCTTCCCATTACTTTACTATATTGGGAAGCTAATTTTCTATAATGTAAAACAATTTGTAATAAACATAGTGTATTATAAAAGGGATTTGAAGCTTTGGAATTTTCTTTGTGGGGAATTGAAATTATGCTATACTCCACTGAGATCTTAATCCACTTGAGAGGGAAGATTTTAATAAAAATTTGGGGGGATATTTTGCATAATCTATGATTTCTGACAGAATCTGGGTTTGTGTCTCCTATGAGGTGTCTGCATAGTTAAGACTCAGATGTGCAACTACAAACATATTGAGCCCTGTCAAAAAGCTCTGCCGCTTTAACAAAGTGCCATAAATTACCATGGAATCCACAGAAAATCATAAACAGAGATTCCAGAATTGCATAGAACCTTTTTTTGTTCAGTAATTCAGGAAAAACCTATAATAATCCCTGTTAGGAAAGGGTTCAACATGTGTGTACTTATAACAAAAATAAGCTGACCAACAAAATTTTTAAATAGATCTTTTAATGCAAATAATAAAACATGCTTGTTGACATTTTCAGCTGTAAATCCTGTCTCAGTTATTTTTCACTGAAATACAGAAAAGGGGTCTGGATAAAAATAAATTGTGTACATGCAAGTGTCCTTTTATATAAATTCTTCTATAGCTGAATCCCTGACTCTTAAATTGTTTGGGTTAGAAAAAGTGGCCATGGTATGTGTTATTTGTACATCACTGCCTTTCTCATTCCCCTTGCTCCATACATATCATATTTTGGAAAAATGCAAATTATTTCCATTTTCTTTTATGTATTTATTTCCATTTTATCTCTTCTACACAGAACTTCTAAAGGCAGATTAAGTTCAGGATGAAGCTTTTGGCTTAGAAATGAACAGTCATAGAACTTCATATAGGCATTTATCCCCTTCATTTTGATTTTCTTTTTTTAATACCTTTATACCTGACATGACCTGATATAATCTAAGCAAGTGCTGTTCTTCTAAAATAGGCCTTGAAACAAGGCTTCCTTAAGGTACCTCCTGTTGTTCATAGTACTCTTTAGGCACCAAGGTAAGCTCCAAAAATCCCACTCCTTGACTTTTCAAGTATGTCATGTAAAATGCTGCCATCTTCTCTCAGCTTGAAGAATGGGACCCGTACAAGAGCACATCACTGAACAATAGTGCTGTGACAGCCAGACACCCTCCTCCACAACGGCATGCCTTGACAAAAATCTTTGCTGACCCCCTTCAGCACAGTCAAACTTGCCTTGTCATGGTAGCCATGTCAATGAAAGACATATTCCAATGAATAAAACATTAGGATGTACCTAGTCCATCCAGCTGCACTGGAGAAGCACACATAAACTGCTTTTGCTGGAAGTGGTATTTGTAGCGCATGAAAAAACATTGAAGAAATTATTTTTCAGTAGATTTCTGAAATCTCTTTAGCTGTTTGCATCAGTAAGTCTTTTAATAGCAAGTTTTTATAATGAGATCGAAAGGCAATTTGCGCACCAAAAATCCAATAGAAACAAAATCCAACTTTTAAAATATGTTTCCGGTTGTCTTGTCTACAAAAAGCCTTCAGTGACTATGAGGGACGGTTTTTACGTAGGTTTTCCCCCCTTTTCAGCAGGTTTTAGGCCTTGGGGTATTGGTATCCAAGTAGTTAAAACTACATCAGCACTAATAGCTATGAGCTCATCTTGTATAAGCACATTTTTAGTTAAACACCGCAATCTTGGAAAAAAATGTTAGTGTGCTTAAACAGCCTGGCTCAGAATAGCTCACAATATGACGCATACCACAGGAAATAAAGTGGTATGAGGCACCTACAAAATATTTTTCAAACAAGTCATTGAAGCTGTAAGCCCCATGCCTCAGCTTTAGGAAGTCACTTATTAAGAATCAACACCAGCCGTGCCAAGCTAAGCTCTTGCTCTTGGTGATTTTCCAATTGAATATTCAGGGCCCTGTCTCGGTCTTGTTTTCAGGGAAGTACATGCCTGGAATGTTAGCAAGCTATTTGCTGGAAAAAATGCTCACAACAGGCCCAATGTTGATCACATTAATGCATTTGAGTGGGTATAGAGTGCAAATGATTGAAAGTGCTTCCAGATCTTGGTTGCTGGGGACAAAGCAGGCTCTGTTCTCTGATCTGATGGTCATTTTTTTCAGCGGAGGATGTGGTGCAGGAAGAGGGAGCAGTGCCAATCTCTGTCTAATGGCTCCAAACAGGGCCTGGGCCTGGCTCTTTGGATGCTGATGAGTGGGAAATGAAACACAGATGGGTCAGATGGGTAAGGAGAGGGGGGATTACAGGTCAGGCCAAAGAGTTGGAATAAATTAAGTGCTTATGAGGTACAGAATGGCACATTGTTAAAGCAAACGGATGGGGAAAAAAACATTTCGGCATTGTTAGGCACAGTGTGCAGAAAAAAACCATTCCGTCTTCCCAAGACCCCTTTCGCATATCACATCCTCATTGGGATTCCCGCCTGCTTGATACATGAATAGCTTTCTTTAACATGGGTACTGCAAGGTTGTGCAGTGCCTAAGAGGAGGTAATTTTCCAGCAAACACTTTAGTTGTCATTTACTGGGAGGAATACTTTGGCTCATGCTCCTGATCATAAGATAACCAGCTTCCTTGCTCCCTAGAGATTTCCAGCAAAAGAGTAGGTAACCACATACATATACTCTGGAGAAATTAGGCGACAGAAGGAGTATTTCATACATTCTCAAAATGTTGAGTCCATATCTGTGTTTATTGCTTTCAAATCTTTGCATCTGTATAAAAGAAAATTATTTGGGTTAAAGGAACATTTCTAAAGGAAATTTATTTCTCGTTAAGAAATAAAACTTATTTCCTGCATTTTCCTGGAAACACACAACAGCAATTTTACCTCTTATACAAAAGGAATTTTACCTCTTATACAAAAGGAACTCCCTCACCACACTGATATAAAAAGTGTTTTTATTAAATAATATGGACAGCGGTTCACTGCTGTTATTTTTGGCAACTCTATTTCATACATAATAACCAAAAATGCATTGCCGAACTCCTAAACACTCTGTTGACTTGCACAGATGTAGGGTTACAGATTTGAAAACCATCACATTAATAAAACTTGAAAGAGAAAACCATGCCCATGACTTCAAACTAAGTTTTCATCAACTATTTTTCTTCAGTCCTCAAGTCCAGGTTCTTTCTTGACCTATGAGTATTTAACCCTCCTACAAAGATGATTAAGCAGGACAGGAAAAATAAATTCTGGTCCTTCCACACAGTGTGGCTAGAAATCAGGTGAGAGCCATCACAATGTGTGTATCAAAAATTGAGATCAAAACTATAAAACATCTGTGCTAGTAACAGAATGGCTAAAAGAAGCCCTGAACAATATGCAAGGAACCTCCTAAGTCCTTTAAGGCACAAAATCCAGTTATCTCTTGAGCAGCACATATGACTGGATCATCTTCCCCTCTTCCATTGGTTTTCACACCATGATCCACCAGAGGCATTGCCTCTGTAACATCAGTAACATCTCAGAGTTTCCTGGTATCTGTTTTCTTTTTCTGCCTTCCTCCTTCCCAGATGATAGCACAGATCTCTGTTCTACATGTGCTGATGAGCAAGAAGACATGTATGGAGAGGTCAGCTGGCATGCCAGAGTAGATACTGTGGAGTTCACAGCTTTTTCATGGGTGGCAGCACTGAGGGGAGGAAAAAATATTAGACCACCTGGAGTGTTTGACCCTTAATCATCCATTGATCACTAGAAAACTTGAGTGAACCTTGTATTTTTAAGGCAATGCTTTATTGAATTTTGTTGATGCTGATTGCGAGAGGTACTGTGAGTGGAGCATCAAGAGATCTAAAGAAACTGTTGTACTGATATTCAGGACTTTGCAGAAAATAATGCCCAAAAGAATTAGGGCAATAGAAATAGAAATAATGGAGGAAGAAGAAGAAGAAACACAACAAATTTGTGAAAGTGAAAACAGATAAACAGTTATAAGAAATGGTCTTCATATAGCAAAAAATAAGCAACAGTCTTCTGGGGAAAGAGAAAGGGAAGACAGAGCATGGCAACATTCAAATGAGAAGCTCTCCTAAAAGGTAGTCTGCATAAGGGACAAGGTAGATAATTTTTAAAAACTGCTTTCTGAAATTTCCTGATCCTTCCTGATCAAGAGAGAGTCCTTAGAGTTGTTAGGAAGAAGAACAGAGTAGGAACCAGACCCGTCTGAAAGAGTGGTATTTACACAGTCAGAAGGGAATCAGGAGAGCTCAGACTTATGCTCGAGAAGCTTTCCTAAAAGGTAGTCTGCATGAGGGACAAGGTAGATAATTTTTAAAAACTGCTTTCTGAAATTTCTTGATCCTTCCTGATCAAGAGAGAGTCCTTAGAGTTGTTAGGAAGAAGAACAGAGTAGGAACCAGACCCGTCTGAAAGAGTGGTATTTACACAGTCAGAAGGGAATCAGGAGAGCTCAGGCTTATGCTCCTATACAGTATCACACTGTCCGAGCTCTGCAGTGTTTCTCACAACCAATGGGAATGATTTGCTTTTCCTTTTAGCTACCGTTCTGAGCAAGTGACAGGACATATAGCAAGACAACATGCAAACCCATGGATGTCTCTTTCTTTCAAATTTCTGTCTAATCTAGATAGCTATTTTCTAAATAACTGCACTTGGCCTTTTCTTCACCCAAACTCACTAATTTAAAGCAGCATTTCCAGCAATTTCAGTCCTAGTTCAGACTGAAAGAAGATTCAATTTTTAAAAAAATATTTACGATGAAGGGACTACATCATATTTGCAAAGAATAAAAGTGTATGAGAGAGTTAATTCAAAGCATGAGCTATTGCATGTGCGCTTTGCCATATCTCATCACTTCTTGAAATATTTAATATAAGCCCCAATTAGTAAGACACTTATGCAACTTGCTTGCTGACCCTGACTGTCTGACATACCCATAAGTTATCAACCAGTACAGAGTGAATGGCTTTGTTGAACAATCCTGGTTGTGGTTATGCTCTGTCCATGCAGGACACATACTTGGGCTTGGGTCATCTTTCAAGGTAGAACAGGCAGAAATGCCCATCAGAAAGCACATTCTGTGAAATGTAAATGTGGACTGTAAGCAATTAAAAATTACGGAAGTTAAATTATGATCAGAAGAGCCCTAAGACAGTGTAGACATAGGTACTGTATTCTTGGAGAAGGTAAAATGTGTCCTTTGTGATCCTACAAAAGAAATTTTGGCCATGAGAGCTCCCTCAGCATAGCATAGCATTAGGTGGTAGCCATCAGAATTATATGAGCAAAAGTGAGACCATTGTGTACAGCTGAGAAAACAGTTTGGGCATTGAAAAAGGAACACATTTTACCTTGCTTCAATATCTCCAACCTGCCTGTTCTTCCAGAACATAAGGACTTTTCTAGGATGAACATGACTGAATTCTTCCTCACCTTTGAGGATGAAGTTTTCCTTACTGAACTGAAAAGTTCAGTGTAGAAGGAAACCCACATCAGAGCTAAATTTGTCTATTGCTTAGAAGCACCTCTTGGTTTAACAATAAATTATATTGTTTATTACTAGGCAAAATATTACATCTCATTGGGAAACTGCTGTTAATGTCACTCTCAGTATTCTTTATAAAACCTTTCCAGTAATTTCAAATGCTGTTAAGTAACCTAGACCTCAGAAACTAAAAAAAGCTTTCCATCTTCCAGAACAAATGTAGATTTTAGCTCTAATATTTATTCATGATGAATTCATGATATTAAATAGCCAACCCCTAAATGACTCACTAAGATAATGAGAGGTATTAGGTACTTAGGGTGATGGAGCCGCTTAGGTAATGAAGTGAAAGAACCTAGATGGAAAAATAGGTCTGATTCTCAAAACCAGCGGTTTGTGAGGAGTGTTTTTCTAAATAAGAAGGGTAACTCAGTATGTAAAAACAGCAATGGAAAGGAAATCTGGTCCAACTTATGCAAAAAGCCTCACTCTTCAGTATTTGCTAATTCTCAACCCTGCCTCTCTGGCCTTTACTTTCAGAACAAGGCTTCTTTAACTCCTGCTGATGCAATAACTAAAAGCAGGGCTCAGCCTTCAATGTCCGGTGTTAAACTGGTGTGTGCTGCTAATGTGCTCCATTGTATTGCACTGCAAAGAGTAAAGGCCTCATGCAGTAAGCACCCTTATAGGAAATTATTTCATTATCTGATTCATGTCACAGAGGATTTCCTCCTATGTAAAACATTGACACAAATTGCTGAGTTACAAGATTTATCCATTTACTGTGCCACATTTTTCACAGGGTTTTACCTTCTTGCACACAGACATTACTGTACAAACCTATTTCTGCACAAAGAAAATTCCTTTTAAAATATGAAATATTCAGTATAGCACTTATTCTGTCAAGAAGTATTTTTCCTAGAGGGGAGATTCTTGAAGCAGATTTGGCTGAATACAGTACATTATGACCTTAGGAATAAAATGAAAAACCTGCGGGACAATACCAGATTTTTGCAGGATACAATTGTCGCTTTTCACTTTTCACTTCAGCCACTGGCTAAATGCCACAGCACAGCCTTGTTCCAACAGTGTAACTCACACCACAGCCATCACCATCCCATGTCCTGAATGCCCTATACCACCTACTACCTACTCTGAAATAAGACATTGCCTGTCATCTCTTGCTGGATATTCCTCACAGAATAGTAGTGGAAGTGTTCTGAATATACAAGTTGTAGGTGCCTCTGAAATACTCATGTAATTCCACTTTCACATCTTGTGTCCAGGATTTGTGTAACTTTTTGACATTGTTTTCCTGGATAGATTGTCTGTTGCAGAGAACTATGAATAAAGAAAACAAACAAACAAACAAACAAACAAACAAACAAACAAAAAACGAAAAACAATTTCATACTTTTAAGGGTTAATTTGACTTCTTTTATATGTTCATCTGGATAACTTGGAATTTATGTAAATAGCACCGTTCTGAATCTAGCATTTGCTACAAAAGCACAGAAAACCCATCTTTAGAAATTCCTAATAATATTTGATCTCAAAATTATAGAACTATTCCACAGAACATACTCTGTCTCTGCCTGTTACTTTTCCCCAAAACATTTGGATAATAACTTTTAGGGACTTCTGTGTTACTGTGGAACAAGTTCTGAGGATCTTACTGAGATTTTACTCAGATACAACTCAGATAATAACCCTTGGAAGGACAAGAGCTTGCTAGTTTATGCTAAACCAGAATGAAAATAATGGGATTTTCTTGGCGTTATTAACTTATTTTTTCCTTTCCTCCTTGTGGTACTTTGCTCTAGGTACACAGAAGAGGTTAACAGTTTTCAAATAAATGCAGTTTTGATGAAAAACGCTCAATATAAAAGTTCAAAAAATTGTTTTCAGAATCTCAGGCTTTCTGGAAGTGGAGTTGTCTTTGCCTTCTGATGGATGTGTGAGTACCAGGAACCTAGAGAGCTGAAGGCAGCTCATCAAGACCTGCAGCTTGAAAAAGAGCAGCTGCCAGTTACTGACTTCTGGATTTGCTAGGCATACCAGAAAATCCATTATTTTTCTCACTAGACAAAATCTATCATCCAACTTGAGAAACGGTGGGGATAAAAGGATAAAATAGGGGTTTGTTCTTCCAATGCCACATTCAGTGTATTTGGTCTTTTCTCACTCTTTGCTGAAGATGATATATGTAATTGTTGGCTTGCCGACGTTTTCTAACTTAATTTAATTCTAGAAAATTAATCAGTTGAAGAATAGCTAAAGGAAATAGTGGATAGGACTCCAGCATCTGGCTGGTGTACAAGTGTCACATGAAAAGGTGTACAAACAGATGAGATTATTAAGATGATGAAGATAAAAAAAAAAAAATTTTGTCTTAATACTGCAGAACAAAATTATGATCTCAAAACATTTACATTTGACAGAAGGGCTTGATGGAAATCATTAGAGAGATATTATCAGGGAGGAAGGTTGAAGCTTAGGGTGCAAAATAAATATAAATCAAAGCTATGAGCAGATAACAAGGGATTTTCTCCCTGTGACACATTTTCAGAAAAGTTAATTATTAATATTGGAGGATAATAATGGGTTGTTGCACCTTTCAGTACCAGAGGGATCAGGAATGATTCTGTCATGATTGATCATATTCTAAAATGCAACAAAATTAAACGTTGCTTCTCATATGGCTGAAAAAAGGGTAGCAGCAGCAGTGAGCCACATTGTGTAGTATCGACTTTATGCCAGCAAAGTTTCAGTAAAGTTAGTTGCACTGGTATAAAACTTGCATAAAGTGTTGAAAGCCATGCCTAATATATCTACCTCTCTTGCTTGAAAATCAATATTAGCAAGATTTTCCAGACATTGTAGTGCCTGTACAAGTTGCTTTTCTTGGACCACTCTTGGGCTGCACAGGATCACTGCAGAGGAGGAGGGGAGCGACTGTTCAGATCCGCCCCGCGGCCTGAACTCTGTTCCCCAGTCAGCACCACGCTCTGATTTATAACCTGATCCAAGAATCTTACCTACAATGCAGCTATATCAACACCTGCGTCCTGAGGAAACAAATGTTTTTTAAGGTGAGATTGCTGGGTACAAATAAGCTGCAAAGCATAAAGCTGGCTCAAAGCCAGGCTCAACAAAGGGCATCAGGCACTGCAATGCTCAGTGTTGTTGGTTTCAGAATTAACTATTAAAGGGACCATTAAAATGACATGTAAAATCAACCTATTACTGTGAGGTGCTAAGTGCTTCCACTGAAATGTTTTAAGGGAGCTGAGCTTTCTCTGCATCTTATAAGATCAGACCCATATTTTCCAAAAATGTGATGAAACGATGAATTTTTTTTTTTTTACATCTTGACAAATCAATTTCCTGAATGAGTGTTGAGTTCGCAGAAGGGCAGCACATGCTTTATTCCATTAAAAAAATGTATTAACTGTTTTTTTTTTTCTTTTCAGCTGTTGTGTATGGTGTGCTGTGCACACCAAAATTAATGTTAATTTATTTATCATTAAAAATAAGGAAATGCGGCTAAGCAGCAAGAAGCAAAAATCTGGAAAGTGTGAAAATATGTTCTGCATTCATTACTTACTATGGAAATAAAGATATAGAAAGGTACTATTTTTGTTTCACTCGATAATCTCAAAGGGACACCAAATAAATTGAGGGTGACTGAACTATTAAAATTGTTTATTTAATGGCTTCTCTCTTACTAGGGGAAAAACTTTTCAGTCTGTTTAGACTGAAACAATTTAGGTGGAAAAAATCTGGTCCCGTACATTTGTTTTGGCGCCAGTTATAAACCCCTCTGCCTCAGCTGCTTCATTTTGATCTTTTTAAGTTATATTTCCATCAAGATGAACATGACAACTTCAGTGCAGACCATCTCTAGATATAGCAGAGATTAAAAGGTAATAGTCCTCATATGTGAAGCTATTTTAGGCTCAATGGTTGTTTATCAGATAGGTATCTAACTATATTTGGTTTCTACCACAAGTCAAGTAGTGATCATACCCCTAAAGTAGACATTCACTTAAATATTTCTCTCCTTAGGGAAAAACTTTGGTCTCTTTGTACAAACAAAATGCCTAATCTGGCTTGGAAAAAGGATCTGGAGAAGCTCTTTACAAAGATGTTAATACAATATGGAAGGAAGATTGCTGTAGAGTGAGGAAAGACAAGGAGGTGACAAGCTGGATTTTTAGAACAATGAAAAGAAAGACAATGAAAGGTACCCTGGGAAATAAGGGGCTGCTTTTCTAGTAAGTGAAGTGGGGTTTTTCTTCTGACTAAAATGGTGCATAATTTTTCTCTGTGTTTGGGGAATAGATGGCTCATAGCTCAGGTTTCATTTTATAAATGTACTGTAATCTCAGAAGTTATTATATCTTATTCTTATTTTATGCTTAGAAAAATTAGATCACTTGTTTCAGAGAATCCCAAACACGACTGCTAGATTTTCATTAGCCAAAGAACATGGGTTTTACTAGGTGATTACTAATAAGATGACTGAGTAGTTCCATCAAAAGATAGAACAAGACCAAATATTTAATATTCTTCTATTCATATGCTGGCTTTCCTAATCTGCAAAAACAGAAAGTGAAAGAGCTTTTCATATTGCTGCAATTACTATAATCACTGTTAGAGTTTATCTTTTCAAGTACAGCCAGATTATCTCTTCAATTATAACCATTAATTTGAAAACAATATAATCAGCTTTCCTAACTAAATTGAATGGAATTGTTTCAATGGAATGAAAATTCAGGAATTTTCCAAACCAGAAAAACAGGATGGAAATGCAACATTGAAATCTGAGAAAGTTAGTAAGGGTCAGCTTAGTAGGAAATATCTTATTACCAGAGGGAGATTTAAAATCACTTCAGAAAAATGCCATTTCTCTTTTTAAAAATATGTCACATCAGTAGTCATGAAAAAGATAATTTATTGCAGGATTCTATGCCTAAATTTTAGGTATTTAACTACAAGTGTGTGCTTAAGTGTTTTTCCAAATAGAAGTGTATTTAAGCAAGTGCTTAAGTTCAGAATTGAACTAGTGCCTTGAAGGTCTAAGAGGACAACCCTCAAGCCTGGATTTATCTACCTACTTTCAACCACTCAGCAGAGATATACCTAAAATAGGAGCCTTGTCATCCTACTGTCTGCTGGGAGATTTATTGAATATAGATGGAGTTTAGGGCAAAGTAGCCTTCACAGTTAAATTCTTAGGTTCAGTGGGATGAATCCAGCTCAATCCTGAACTGAATCTAATCTAAATAAATGGTCTTTTTGTCTTCAAATTGCCTCATTAGGGAATGCGGGAGAAGACCGAGTTCACAGTACAACATGAAATCACCTAAAAATATGAAAAGAGCAGAAATATGATGCAGTCACAAACAGTTAAAATATTTGTCTGGAAAATGAGAAAACAGGAATAAAAATATCTACCCGAGGGGATTCAAAATTTCCTGCATTTTGTTTCTCAGATTATGGTGTCAGCCACTGCAGTAAAGGCCATGGCAAGCCTTTAATGTGGATAAGACCACAACACATTTTTCATCATGAAGCTCTATCATTTATGAAAGAAGAATTCAATGTTTATGGGTCAAAGAGAAAATAAGGAATAACTTGTTATTGTGTTGCTCTGTGATTACAACAGTCTTCTATAAAGGAAGTTGTAAGTTCTTATCCTTGCTGGCCATGCTCATTATGTTTTTTAAAATTTAGTGAGACTTTAATAGAAAATTAGTCTGTCTCTAGTAGAAATGGAAGTGCTGATGTCTTAACTGTGCATTCACTGCAATTGTTGCTCACGTGTTGTACTTTTTTTTCAATAACAACACAACAAAATGGTTTGTACCTAAGCATGACTTAACTACCTACATATAAAACTAAGAAACTAAAATTCCTGTAAGCTGTAAATGTAGATTTTCATGTTCGACTTGGACTTGGGTTAAATGTTACATCCCTTGTAAATCCGCTCACAGGTTATCATATGGGTATCACATGTTAAAGAAATAAGAACTTATCAGAATGCACCATGTGAATGTTGGCATAGTGCAACAGTCAGAATTTGTGTCAAACCTATAGCCCTCTGGAAATCTGGGATGTAGCTGAATCAAGTTGAAACAGACCACTCATTCTGTGTCTCTGAGATACTAGTGACAGTCAAAACAATGAAATTCAGAAAACAATCTTTTTTTTTTTACAACAGATGGTTCTGAATGGCTTTCAGACAGTTAAGGCAATTAGAAACCTAAGATTCACAGAGACATGTATCTCATCTAAGAGATGTTGCAGGAGGATGGAAAAACCAACAAAGCAATTTGTGACTGATCTGAGACTAAAAAGCTTGCAATATTAGCTGGTGACTCACTGATAGAAAACAGGTGACAGGAACATGGAGGAAAGGGGAGGAGGACAGAATAAAAAAAGCATGATACATATGATGAATCTAGAAATCATTATTAGCAAAACAGTGGTTTTTGACAGGCAACAAAAGCTTTAACTTAAGAATGAAATTTCCCGAAGACAATGAGTGACACTTTAGTGAGAGGTTTCAAACCATTGCAAGAAAAGGAAGTAAGAATAAGAAAATTTCTGAATGAGCCAAAAAATAAACAGCTCATATACAAATTAAAGATCCTCTTACCCTAAAACAGACCATGATGTTTATTGCTCTGGGAGTAACAAAAGAGAGCTACAAGTTTGTATTCATTTTCTAGCCATTTAGATTAAAAAAGAGACAAATCTCTGCTTGTTTTAAGTTCTGAAGATGTTCTGTCTTCTATCTATCTATCTATCTATCTAATCTATCTATCTATCTATCTGTCTGTCTGTCTGTCTGTCTGTCTGTCTGTCTGTCTATCTATCTATCTATCTATCTATCAAATGTGACAACTTTCCTCTACCTATGAAAGGAGACATATTGGGGAACATGGATAATGCCAAATAGCTTTCAACGGTGTGCCCTAAGAAAAACAGAAGGTATTTGTTAACACTCAACAGTCACTTTGAGAAATATTGTTTCTGCAGACTACCATTTGGGTACTTTCCAGCCCCTGAGGGGTTTGACTGCAAAATATAACATTTTTGTTGGTAAGAAGGATACAAAAAACTATAAACATGTTTAACTACAACAAGAAAAAATTGCATTGCATAACCAGAAGCTTTGGAAAACATGGATTAGTTGAGATAAATCTGAACAAGCAGAAAAGTAGCTTCTATGTGAAGACAATAATATATGTGTGTAAGACAGTAAATGCTAGGTCACAGCAGAGTTGAGGCTTTCAATAGCAGGCATGTTTTACTAGATGTGAAATTGTTACTAAATTATTTGAAAATATGATTCATTTATACTCTCTTAGTCTAACAGCCTAAACTGACTACCTGAGAAGGTTACAGTACAAAGTTATTCAACAGACACGAGAAACTGAAGTAAAAAAGCTCTGATCCTGAAATATCATGACATGAGGAGCAACATTAAATTCTTAGAAGATGCTGCAAATGGACTATTGACTTGGTCTTTATGTAACAGCACAGCTGAAACTGACAACCAGTGTTTTATCCATCATAGATTCTAACAGAACAAAGAACAATTGTTCATCTGCTTAAAACTTTGTCCTTGATCAACGGTGTAAAAATTTTCATGCCTAGAAAGTGGCCCAGAAATACCCACCCTAAAGGGAATATTCTTTCAGTTAAAAATGGTTGATTTGCACAGCAATCTGACAATCATCATCATCCTTTCTAGATGACTCAACAGAAGTGATGGGATCAACATTCATCAAAAAAATTGTTTATCCATCTCTTTACTTGAAAATGTGCAATCTCTATTTGAAATTGAAATAAGGTTACTGGTGGCTTGACATTATATAAAAGGCAATTATTATGGCAAAAAACGTATATCCTGTATCACAAAATATAGTTTGCTGTCTGGCCACACTTTGTGAAAATAATGCTGTAACTTGGGGGAAAATGTACATGAACGGAAGTAGTGAGCACTACAATGTCTGGTAATCTTAAGAAGTTGGCACCTTAAGAGATCCACACAGAAATAATGACGTTTTCCACCTGTCTGAAAGGGGAAAATTAAGATATCTTGCAGGTAATGATCCCAACAGTTGAAGCATAAAACATAAAAGTAAAAAACCAAGAGTAATGTTATCTTCTGAAAGCAATTATCTTTATTACATGGAGAGCCTCAGTGAGCCTTAACCGCCTCAGAGACCAGCTGAACATCCTCAGTAATTTGAATTATTTGTTTGATTACTGGTATGTGCAAGGGTGTAATAAGTAATGCTGTTTCTCAAGTTATCTAATTCCACACCTTGACTTCACAGACACCAGGGCTTTAAAAGAGCGTGAGTAGGGTACTGTGAAGTTCTCAACATTGTTTGGCAAAGGCAGTTCGACCTAAGTACAGAAAAAATGGGTTTTATGAAAACTTCCAGTCAGAAATTCAGAACGATGTTTACTGAGGCAATAAAATAAAAATCTTTGTATTTGGATTCTTTGGGCATGGCAAAAATGAGTTTATCTGACTTTTGGGCCCAGTAACATCAGCTACATACACTTATGAAATATATCATTTAGTTATTTCTAGGCTTGGGGCGCAGTACCTGCACAAACACCCTTTGGAGGAATTGAATGGTCTCTAGAAAGACCTCTTTTCCATTAAAACAAATATATAACCCCAGAATAAACCCCAATTTGTCCCGTGAATTATGCAGGGTTAGTCTGAGGAGTTTGCCCTCTGATCTGCCTTGTTTTAAAGATTAAGCACTATGCTCTGTTTTGCTTGGGTCCTCTGTATATGAGGGGGTATATGGGCAATGGGAATACATCCCAGTAAAGGAAGTGCGTGTGTCTATCAGGAAAGAAGAAATATGATCTCTAAGGGGAAACTTTAGCAAAAGCACAGGCTTACCAAATCCCTGGTCAACTTTCTTCTCCTTGTTAACTATCAGTGCATCAGAGCTAAGCAGAAGATGACAAATACAAACAGTTGTTTTGGTATAAACTTAATTTCCGCCTGTAACCATTCTCATATACTTGGTACCTATACAATCTGTCTTCTTTGTGAACCAGGTGTTCTTACAAGGAAAAGGAGGCAGAAAGTCTTGCAGCTCCTAAGGCTGCAGGCACTTTAAGAATAAAAGGCATAACTTTTCAGATTTTATATGTTCTAAAACCTTCCACAAACAAACATAGCTAACCCTATAGCATAAATACTTTTACTTCCTCTCAGCATCATTTTATAGCTTTCAGCTTATGGAAATATTTGTCCAAATTTAGTTCAAATAATCCTTCAGGAACCTTTTAATAGTCTAATGAAATCTTCAGAGGAAGGGGTGGGCAGGCTATTACTCCAATCCTTGTTGTTAAAAAAACACCTTTTGTGTGGAATTTGTGTGAATCCCTCCCCAGAGGTGCAGAATGCAATAAAGATAAGAAGGACTACACCTTGCAGTACAGATCCGTGGGGCTGTATGAAAGGGGTTGCACAGTTACCAGCTGTCTGCTCTGGTCTCTTTCTGGGGAACAGCTGGAAATGCATTCTCCAGAGATTGTATCTGGCTGGATTCCTCTGCACTCAAATCCCATTGATCTGGTTCCGTCCTAGCCCTCTGTACTTGTAGTTCAAAGAACAGCGAGGTCTGTAAAGAAATTATTGCCATATTGTTCAATCGGCCACAGTGAGCAATATATAGGATTATAATTAGGAACACATTAAGGAAAACAGCTCAGTGGAGATAAGCTGTTTGACTGCATATGCTTTTTGATGAGGGCTTAGTGCCAATCCCAGAATAAAAAAGATTAAATGTTTGTTACCAATTCTTTTGAACTGCTGGCAGAACATGTGGTAAAGAATTTTTGGTTCAAATTAAAAGCATCCTAGGATAAAAATAACCCTGTTCTGTTAGACTTTTCCAAGTGAAACCATTTGTAAGCTGATTTATTGTCTTTTCCTTCACCTCCTTCCACCAGCATGATTAACATACACATTTCTGAATCACATGTAAGCCTGGACAGGTATTTGTCTCGTTACACATCTGCAGAACAAATGGCGATACAAATTGTATGCAGAACAGATGTAGATTTCCAAAGCCTTGGCAAATTGTATTTGACCAAGCGCATAGATAAAAATTTTATTTATCAAACAAGTTTTATTGTTTCTTTCCGGTGGAGACAGTTCTATGAGGAGTCAGCAGTCTGCAGGTGACAATATTGATGCAGAGCCCATGGTAGATAAGGCAGACAGGTTTATAATCAGGGAAAAACCTCTAGGAAGTGAAACACTATTAAAGAAAGCAGATATCCACTAATATTCTTATGAAATACTTATCACTGTATTTTGTGGTGTCTTTTTTTTATATCTGGGAAATATTATTTTTAGAATTCGTTTTTTCAGTCTCTAGAGAATTTTAAACTGGCACCAAGTGTACCAGAGAGACTGGAATTTGACAGATTCATGCTATGTTCATGGAGCCTCCCACATAAAGACAGGTTTATGATGTTGCTCCATGTAAATCACCAGGGCTGAGGGAAAGAACTATGTTCTCACTCACATCCTCCTACACATAGAAATACCATATTTTACATCATTTTTGAGCTCCATTTTTAGTGAGCTGCTTAAAGATATACAATTGGATAGGTACTGATTCCCTGGAGCTGAAAATATATGTAATAACATTAACAGAAATATCCACAACAGACTGTTCAGCTCTGTTGAAGAAACAGAGTTCAGGGAAAAAAGTCAGGAAATTTGTAACAAGAAGATGGATTTAAGAGGCTAAAAGCATAAAGTGATCTTACATTCAGATTACATTTTTTCTTTTGGGAAATCCAGTATAAGACTACTAAATGCTTTTAAGCAGTACTATTTTTACAACATGTGGAATTTCATGGAATTGCTTCAATTCCCATCTATTTGGGATTCAGAGAATTTGTGCTAGGTCTATCTTATCATAGGAACACATTTACAGCAAGTGAGGAGCAGTCATTTCACACAATATGTAGTCTGGAGATGGCAGCCTGTTGTGGGGATAGACTTACAGGAGGTTGCTGACCAATTTTGGCCAGAGGCATTCCCAGGGGACATCTTTGTGGATGGACAGAAATGCCCTTCTGTTTAAGACAGGCTTCCCATCCTCCATAGCAAGCTCTCAGCTGTTCACCACAACTCAGACATGTCTGTAAAGCTTATGCTTCCTAATTTTGTCCCTGGCAATTTTCATGCAGCCGTTGCCCTTTCCTCATCTTAGTTTTGACTGCAGCAATGCTGACTCTGACAGTATCAACTTTAACTCATTACTTTCTCAAGGAAAATCCAATTGAATTTGTTAAGAGATTGCACTGAAAGGATGCAATCAAAGGATGCAGAAACTGACATTTATTTTCTGAAGTCTGCCAATGTTTTTGAGATAGCTGGTTGAAAGTTGCAGTTGATTACATGAAATTATTTTAAGATGTGAAATAAAATATATGGGATTTAAATTGAGCAGGAGATATTGACATTAGTGAAATACTTACTGTAGTAGATGCTTATGGTAATTATACTCAAGCTTTAGGGTGAAGCTTATGTTAATTACTGGCAGAGCAGTGTCAAACTTGGTAAGGAACTCAAGAGCAACAAAATAGGGTGTATCAGCCTGGGGTCTGGCCTGGGTGCCAAACACAGAGAAGGACTGTTTTGGTAGTAGAATTCAAGCATCCAAACTCATCCTACCACCAGTATCTGTAGTTCCGTGGCCAAAGACACTTTTGCCTGGAGGTGGGATCCTGATTCTGCATTTCCTGCTTCTGTCTTTTTGAAATAAAGCCTTAGTTACATGCTCCCTAGGTTTACCCACATACTTCCTTTGAAGGTGCAATATACCCATGCTGCAGTTCTTATCAAAAGACTGTCTGCTGGGAACCGTTAATAGAAAAAAGTCATCCAGACTCGCTGATTTGATTTACCTGGCAAACTAGCATTACTCATGTTTTGGGGGATAGAAAGAGATGTAATATGATTAGAAAGAAATGTTATATTAAAATGTTCACATGCCATATATCCAGTAGGACAGTAAAAGGATTAATGTAGATCAAATTCAACAGCCTCTGGTAGTGTGGCTGCAATGGTAACATTGCTGCAAGATATGACAAGAAAAAGGTTTAGATGTGAGTCTTACAAAAAGGTTTAAAATTTAAAAACCAGGAAAAGAAAGAGGAAATTGACTTCTTAAAGAAGGAAAATAAGAACAGAGAAGAGAGCTAGCACTTACCCAGTGAAGCTCTTCTGAAAATTACATTTTAGAATTGTAGTTAATTATGGAATTTTTTATTTGAGTATTTTTTAAAGCAAGTTTAAAAAATCGTTAGATGAGCAGCTTTAGAATGGAGAGTAGAATAAGATTTTTTCACTTAAGAATGCCAAATGTTATTTAAAAATTAAAATTAATTTATCTTCAAGGCTAAAGTTTCTAAAATAATCTTGTAAGTTAATTTTCTTCTTAGATACACAGCAGAAAGCACACATCATTGAATGTATTGCACAGGGAAAGTTTTATAATGATTATTTTTTATTTCAAAAAACCTAACTGAAAGGTTAATATATTTTTGTGCCCTCTCATTCTTTTTTCACCTCTGAAATCCTTTCTTTCTGTCCTCATCATCTGGAAAAATATCCCAAAATAAGATGTATTTCTTCATCCTCAGTTTTAGAATACTTGGCTCTACTCCTATTTTTCAGAGAACAAGCTAAAAAACAAAATAAAACACTTCAAAGCAACCACATCACACAAGTTTTTCTCTTGGCTTCTAAAGTGGAAGATACATACCTGCTTACCTGAAGAGCCTGATTATCCATTGCCTTGCTTGTATACATGCTCACTTAAAATTATCCAAAGGAATTGCAAGATGAGAGCCAGACACCGCTAGTTTGGGTTTCCATTTGGCACCCAATTTGCATCCACCTTTCCAAAGGAACAAAGAATTACAGATTTGCAGCAATAAAGGCATAACTTCACAAGCGTTTTCTTCACAAACATTGTTCTCTCTCAGACTCTCAGACTCTCCCTATGTCTCCATCTTTCCCTCAGCATAGCGCTCCTTTGGCCATGAGTGAGCACACTCCACTCCCCAAGCGGCTCTTCCCACAGGCTCACACACCAGGCCACCTGCGAGGCCAGTACAGGCATAAAGGGCAGCAGCTGGGAATGGGGATGGAGAATGAGGGTGTATTAACACTGTTGCTGGCTACTCTGCTGCTGGATGCAAGCCGACTTCTCTTTACACTAAATACAGCTTTTGTATTGGGATCTGCTGTCCTTACAGTGAAAAAGTCTCGCCAAAGGACAGCTTTCATGAGCGGCAGTCTTCCCAAAGGCCATTAACAGTAAAAGAGAGCTAAGGAAAATGTCTCCCCTCCTCATTTCTATTGTTCCACAATGCAAATGGAACTTGCTAACTGAGAATGAACTGCATTTAGATGGCTGTTACCGAAGTTATGGACAAGACTGCTCGCTGATAAAGCAGATGGCAGGCTTCTTGGACATGTCTTTTATCATATAACATATATTAGACTTCAGTAAGTGAGCAAACAGTCCTAACCAGATGAAGAACAAATCCTAGATAAAGCTAGACTAGGAAACTAGCTAGGAAAAAAACTAGACTAGTTAGACACTTCTGTGAACAGTGACACTTGGCCAGTGTTTGCCTGGAGAGGTCTCACACTGTGTTATCACAGTTTGATTCGCAATTTTTTTTCCTTTCTGCTTCTTAAGAGAATTCATAATTTTTATCCAAATGCCCCCAGAGATGTCACTGTGCAGGTCACAGTAATTGCATCTCTTACTCAAGGTCTTTTTCATTGCTGCACAGATTATGTGTTCTCCACAAGATTCCAATAAGCTTATAGGCCAACTATAAAGTTGTTCAGACCCTAAAATAGATGCAGCCATAAAAAAGGTGTTTAATCAAAGGAAATAGGGAGCATTTCTGAGCCAAGCTTGTATTATGCTTAGTGTTCCTTTGTGTGTTTAAGATAGTATGACTATGTCAAACGACATGTTTACAGCCAAGGCAGAGGACCTCAGGAGTTGAAGCAAGGAGGTTATTTGCAAATCCATACACACAAATTTACTAAATTTACGCTTTCAGAACACTCCTTGCAAAAGAGTCTCTGTGAAAACCATGGGCATACATGTATGCCTTTGGACTGGTCTCCCTGCAGCTCCTGCCTGCTTGAGGATAGCAGGCACTCAAGCAAAAGCCAGGGTCTAACTTAGCTCCTCTCCAAAGCAAGAATGGCATCTTCAGTGGCACATATCCAAGAAAAGTCTTGGGAGGCAGAGCATTTCTGGGATGGTGTGGCGCGATTTCCTTCCTGTTTCCTTTTGGCTCCCAAATGCTACTCAGTTACTGCAGGCTTCCATCAGCATTGAGCTGCTTCTCTGTCATCTCCAACTCAGATGCCCTAGTTAGTCACTAAGAAAAGGCTACGGCCCCTCTTCCTTCCCAGTCCATCTTATCCCATTTGCTATCTGTCCACCTGGTCTCAGCAGATCTGAGGAGCATCATTGCTCATTGCTGCTGCACCTGACTCTTTCACTTGGGTAATTCAAACAATTGTCCAGCATTAAGTTAATAAAGGAGATGATAGCAAACTTTTTCTTCATTTTAAGTGCTCATGGAAAATCAATGGAATAGGGTCAATACTGTGCAGCGGAACTATAGGAGTTAACTAAAACATGAAGTCCTTAAATAATGTTCTTACTACATGGAACCCAGATCTGAGTTTTTCCAAAACTAACCTCAAGAAAACATTGTTAAGAGAAGATACCTTGAATATGATAAATAAATAACTTCTGAAAATTGTTTGAATGGAAAAGTGCAATGCATCTGCAGGAAATAGTTCAGATAACTTGGAGAAGCCCCAGCCTTGATGAGTAGAAGTCTCGGCAAGTTTCAGGATCTTTTCATATTATTGTTGGCAGGCCACTGCCTACAACCATGATACCTTCAATTGCTGGGGTACCACACTTCAGAAAGTTTTGTCATGGCTAATTAAGCAACAAGCACAGAAAAGCCTGTTTATTTTTTATTTTACAGTAGCATTAATAGGGAAATAAGCATGTGAATTGAAATTACCAATTGGCTCAGCAGTTTCTCATATCTCAGAAAATTGTGAACAGCCTGTTCTCATTTCTCATTGACTTTGTAAATTTTTATTTGAATCAGAAAGCATAATATTTATTCCATATAAGGAATTTAATATATTTAAAGAAATTATTTACTTGATATGTTTCATTTTAAAGTATATGCTTTGCAGATATCATTTTCATGGAATAATTTACCCAGAATTCAAAACAGCTATTAAACTTTCTGTCTTTCAAAAGACATTTAGTATGTTATTCACATTGTTGATAATAGCACAAATATAGATATCTAGAACAGAGAGGGAACCTGTGTGATTACTCTGCACTGTTGACTATACGAAGTCTACATATGCATTTAACTTCCGAGCAGATAAGTCCATATTACTTATGAAAGTCTTGGTTATATCAGGAAAAAATTTTGCCTAGTCTAAAATACTGTTTTGCTGTAATGGCAATGATAAGCTGTCATTAAAGTCTACAAAGTCAAACAACTTTTCATACTAGAGACTGAATGGTATGGTAGCTGTTTAACTAAAATATATCTCACAGGGCTCATGAATTTTCTATATTATTATCTGGACAAGGAAAAGAGGCAGATAGAGCATCGCAAACTGCACAAAAAAAAAAATTTGTTGGTTGTTCTTATAATTTTGTTTATATCAAGACCTTCATGCCCAAGTAGCAACGGATGCATTCACAGATACAGAAAGTCATATTATATTTTTCCACTGTATCAACATTATTCAGGAAGGTGTTTCACTGTGATTCTCACTGTGTACTGTGGAAATCCTCTAAGATTTCTCATCCTCATTTCATTTGTCTACAAATTTGCCATTACCAGATAAACTAAGAGGCTGCAGTCAAAGAACTGAGGAGAACAAGCGACACATTGCATGATGAAGGCTTACTGTCCCCTACCATTACTCTCAAATTTAGATGTTCCAGTTACATATGTAGTAGAAAATTAAACATAATTTGTAGAGTTTTTTCCATTTGTATTTCTAAAATCTTTTACCTTCAAAGACAGGGTGCCTTACATTCACATTATCTGCTAAGAATAGCTGTCTTCTCCTAGACCATGCCAAGAAATTGTTTGATGTAGTCCTATGTGGAATAGACCAAAATCACACCATGAGCTGTTTAAATAATAATATTACAGAAGACTGTATTCTAGTACCCAGGTTCATTCCTTGGTGTTACTTAATTTACCATTAGACACAAACCCATCAACCTAACCTATATGTGCAGTTTATCAGCACAGATGCCTTTACTTGAGCTAATGCCACCATGCTGCTTTCATAGAGAAAAAAGTACATATTCCTAAAGAATAATTAATTTCACATAATTTAACTGTCTGTATTAGAGAGGGATTAGCCATTCTTTTTCCCTCCCTAATGCTAAAGAGGACTCAAGTGACTAGTTGAAATGTCCACTACAGATCAGGTGCTTCTCTACATGGGACCCTTCAGAGCATCCATCTTTACTGAAAGGAGGTAGCGTTAATTCCTTCTCAGCCTCTCCTTTTCTCTCAGTTTATGCTTGCATTTTGTTTTGGGGCAGCAGTATGGCAAAAAGCACTGTTTAAAATTATTTTTGTTTGTTTTGCTATGCAATTATTAATAATTAAATCTGTCTGGAAGTTACACAAAAGCCCTCTATCCCTGGATTTCCAGTCAGTCTATGCCACAAGATGAGGAACCAGATATGTTAACAGAGCAACTCAAACCCTTCCAAAGCTGTCAACTTTCCTGAAAAATACGTCACAGGCAATTAGGAAAAAGATTAAAGCTCAAGGGATGCAATTTGATCAATTTCCAACTGATAATGCAAAATCACAAAGCATTCAGTGGCATATGACTGCTGGGAATCAACCTGATCTTATTGTTGGGAATATGCTTTGACTGATCAAACTATTAAGTTTACATTGTCAGCTCACTTCTTGCAAGGCTTCTCAAACTTGTTCAAACAGCATAAGTAAACTTTATTCATTATTTATCTTGCAGTAAAGAGTGCAGTTTTATGTAAACTTACAAAAAGAAATAGTGATATTTTCTTTCCCCCAAAGCTTCCAAATTAAAGGCAGACAAAAACAAAGCATCTGGAAAGGAGTAGGAGAATGTAACTGTGGAGATATTTGGATGAACACTGCACTAAATATAGTTTTTAATGTGCTGGATTTAACGTTGTGTTATTTCAATTTTATATCTCCATAAATCTGGTAAAATCTGTAGAATTCGATGGAATAAAAAGAAAAAAGTTACAATAATCACACTTTTTACACATAAAAATCTGTACTTTTATGTGTGATCTGTGAGGAGATTATCTGCTTTTTCAGAGACAGAGTTAAAGGAGTTGCTAATTTTTGGTTTTAAATGGTGTCTAGCATACACCTGTTACCATGCACCACAATATATCACAAGAAATACTCAGGCTGTGTTTTTCCATTCATAAGATTTTTTGAAAGAAGGTCATTAAAGCACAAGACAAAAATATGAGTTGTAGTATGATAATGAGTGAAAAAAAGTGGAAAAACCCCTGCATTTTCTCACCATATAAACTCCAAATCAGCTTTTCCCTAAACATACAAATGGGATTCATTTCCCTTGTATTTTTAAGAATGTCATAAGAATTAAGAATTTATGGATTTTTTTTAATGTTATAATACATTTTTCATTGAAGTTTATAACAATGGGACAAAATCTGTATGTTTAAAATTGCCTGCTGGTTTTGGCTTTACCTCACAGAACCACTTCTGAGTGTTTAATTTTAAGGGATCAAATCCCTAATGCCCTCTAACAGCCAGGAATATTAGTGATAGTTTCAAAAGAATTGAGAAAAGGATCACACAGACTGGACTTCTTGAAATCCTACCTACAGAGAAGGTGCAATTGCTTTCTGAAAAAGAGCAGTTGAGAGCACTAAGGTGCAGTAAAATATAACAGGTTATTTTCATTCTCAATTGTCTAAAAGACATGCACAAAAGGCAAAAAATGCAGCTTGCTCACAGAGAACGTGGAGTAACAGGCATGTAAGGATGGAAATTTTATTTTGTTTTGGTCTGTATAAAACACTTTCCAGAAGTAAATAGACAATACTGAGCTAAGCATAACAGAACCTGGAGTTCAGTGAGATGAGCATTTATAATTCTGAGTTAGGTTCTCACCTGTATTAAACTCTAGACTTCAGAGACGCCTATACCTTTAAGGAAACCTCAAGTCAATTACTAGCACTACTTAGGAATGAAACATGTTTGAATCTTGTCTCTGTCACATTCATAGAAGGAACTTTTTACAATTAATATAAAAACCTTCATGTACCTGGGATTTTCAGCTTGAAATCTGCCAGACTTGGAGGTAAGAATGAGGTTCTCCTTTTTATGCATCTGGAAAGTTTCTTTTTAAGCACATGGGCATAGGAACAAGCTGTGCTCAGACTTCTGCAGAGCTGTTTTGCAGTTAGAGAACCAGATGTGCAAGACCTTTCCATCATTTTCAGAAAAAAAAAAAAAACTAAAAACGTCTCACAGCTTCCACCTCCTTGGAAAATACCTTCACCATCACAGAGCCTCAAGCTGAAAGTTTTCCACTCTGCAGAGCAAAATGAGGCCATTGGGAAAATAAGCAACAAGAAAGCTGATTGCTCTTATTTAATGATGAGTACGGTGCTTTCAGAAAAGAAAAAGGTTTTAGATTCTCTTTATCTACACCATGTGTGTTCCGCATTTATTAAGATATTATTGACCAAAACACAAAGCAAAATAAGAACTTCAGACAGTCCACTTATCCTCATTGGAAGTCTATGGAGTCATTTGCTTCTGGGTAATCTTATTCTCTGTCCTAAATCTGGGGAATTTAAAGTGGATTCATCACCCCTTGCAGTGCACAGTAGAGGACTGGAAAAACATCTGGTTAGTGGCTGGGCGCAAGTATTGCTGCCCAGAGCTCAGTATGGGGGCCAATTCTGTTGAATATATGTGTGCAGTTCTGGGTCCCTGAATTCAGGAAGGACATTGAAGTGCTGGAGCAGGTCCAGAGAAGGGCATTGAAGCTGGTGAAGGGTCTGGAGTACAAGTCTTATGAGTAGCAGCTGAGGGAACTGAGGTTGTTTAGCCTGGAATAAAGGACACTCAGAGGGGACCTTATAACTCTCTACAGCTACTTGAGAGGAGGGTGTTGCAACATGGGGGGCAGTCTCTTCCCCTGAAGCAAGTGACAGGATGAGAGGAGGTAGCCTCAAGTTGTGTCAGAGGAGGTTTCAATTGGTTATTAGGAAAATTTTCTTCACAGAAAGACTTGTCAAGCGCTGGGAGAGACCGACCAGGAAAATGGTGGAATCACCATCCCAAAAGGTATTTGAAAGGTATGCATCTTGTGGCATTTGAGGACATGGTTTAATGGTGTACTTTGGAGTGTTGGGTTAATGGTTGGATTTGATCTTAGACATCTTCTCTTACCCAAACAATTCTACAGTTCAAATATTCCGTGACATATCTGTGCTTTAAGTTTACTGAGCTACTTCACCGCTTGATGAATTAACACATCTGACTCATCATTAGTCTTACCTACAAGACCTCACAAGTGCATAGACTAACTTCAACAACATGAGATGAAGACTATCTTAACCTCTGCTAAACACATTTGGCTTTGCCTATATTTTGTCTGCATCATCTTAATTGCTGTACATGTTTCTTAATTTACCTAGTTTACCTTAACTTGTTGGCCATAATGTCAATGTCACTGCTTCTGGATGACACAAAGCATTATTGTCTTTCTGTCACATACATTTTTTTGTTCAGTCTAAATCCTGTTGCCTCCATTAAGAACTCAAATATAACTTTGTTTTTGCTAAATCTTAGGGAATAATTTTCATAAGGTTTTCCAGACCTATTTTTATTTTTTTAAACAGAGATGGTCTAGCCTGTGTTTGGTCTCATATTTAATTTAAAGTAAATCATATTTGGATTCAAAGATATCTGTTGCAGTTAGAACTTCCATTATCTCTTTACCGTGTGCCAAAACAAAACTGATAAAAGCATTACCTCCTGTTGTTTCTGTGACTAAGAAAGAAAGGTTTGAGCCTTCAAATCCAGCTGAATCAGGATGTTATCAATACAAAATAAAAATATTTTTCAGATTATTTATGTAAACTTCCCATAATAGCACAATAATTATGATATTTCTATCTCTTAAATCATTAAGAAAACTTGTATCCATGTATAAATCCAACTTGGAGTCACATCGGATCTCTGACATACTCTATCACTACTAATAATTATTTTTAGGTTTATTTGGCAGGTGGGAAGTTGGGTTTAAATTGGCTTAAACTTGGATTTACAAAACTTGATGTTAGTTGCAAAATCAGATATTCTTGATATATATATTTATGTATACACACATATATGTATGTGTGTATATATATATACACACATACACATGTGTGTGTGTATATATATGCATGCACATATGTGCATATATATATATATAAATAATAAAAAAAATATTTTTTTCATAAAAAAATCCACAGGAAAGGAAGGTCTGTAGCATTTTCTGTTTCTACTTACTGGCCTGGCTTGAGTCAGGAATTTAAAAAGTGACTACAGAACAAAAACCAGACAAGAAACTTTGTGTCAGCTTTTTTCAAAACCAAAGTACTGATTCATTGGAAGCACACTGAGTTTTGCACAGTTTAAGTCACTTCTTCTTTCCTTTAAATTTGTTGACCCATTCCAGATTTGACAAAGACTCTTTCAGTAGTGCCATCAGGGAAAGCGGTCTCTGGCAGTTTCAGCTTTGGTGGTAAAATTAGTAGATAGAGTTTGCTAACAAAATCTGGCACTCAACAGCCTACACTGACTGCATGTGATGAAATTTCAGCAAATACCCTTTAGCATGATGAACCCAGACTGATTAGCTTTTTTCCACCATTGTGAAGGCAAGGGGAAAATTGCTTAGTGACAAGTGACACAGAAATCTTCAGGACAGATTCACCCACAGTTGTGATTAGTGAATTTAAAAGCTCCAGAATTTAAGACACCTTAACAAAACCAGTTGTTCTCTTATGGAACTGGACAACAGCATTTTTAGTAAATTAGGCCTTTAAAGCAATACTCAAGGTTAAGTGTCCCTTCATTTTGCACATAAAATAATTTGCAAGACTTGCTGGTATTACAGCTATTTTTATTGCATTGCTGCTTTCCAATATCAAGATATTGTATCCATACACACTAAAGATGGAACTCCATGTTTGAATATTTTGAGAGGACAATATAAAAATGCAAAAACATATTCAAATGATGTCTAGACTATCACAGCAATAAAGATATTAGTAATTTTTAACTTGGCTCTAATGCCAGAAGAATGACTGCATTAGAGATATGAGGTATTCAGCCTCCATGGTGACTATATTTAGACCTACTCTTGCTGCTCTACATGAGAAACAAGAGTTCAGCAGAATTTTTCACTGATACCATTGTATGTTCAGATAACTGTTTTGTCTCCAGACTGCTCCTATTTAATGCAGTTAAAAGTTCCTACACACTTGGTCAAATATAAAATTATTATCATAACTCAGCTGTGAAATATCACAGGAAATATTAGTTGCAGAATTCTTTGTACTCATGATGGTCTTGAAGCAACAGAAGGCATAAATAAATCCTAAACCTCACAAATACCATTTTTTTCCTGCCTATTTTCCATAATAGCTTTTTGCTGTTTCTTTCTCATATGATTTGGTTAATATTTTCATACATTTTTGTCCTGGCTTCCAGGTAAATGCTTGCCAAACCTAAATTCCTGCAAAATAGTTGGGGTACCTGCATCCAATAGCAAAACTCCTAGAGGTGATGATTGAGGGGTGTGGGAGTACTGCTATCTGTCTCCAACTCCATCCCTAGTTTGGCATGCCTGATTAAATTCTGTTGCAAATGGGATTATCCAGAGTTTAAAATCAAGCACATGCTTAAGTATTTTGGCAAATCATAGTATCATCCACGGAACTCACTCCATATATTAAGAGCAGACCTGAAATTATCCAGATGGACAGTTTTTTAAAGTTTTACTCTGTGAAAAAATATTGATTCTATCTGATCTTTTTTTCAATTTGAGTTTGCAGGCAAAAATTTTATAGTTTGTTATTTGATGAGAAGGCTAAGGATGAGATAAAAATCAACCTTTTTTCCAGCTGCTGGAAAGAGTTAGGTGTTTTGTATTAATCAGTCAAGTGACAGTGTGAAGTGTACAATAAAAATAATCAATACGTTTCTCCAACTGTCTCTTCTTAGCCATCTGTAGCACCTGTGCTGCATCTTAAGAGTTCATTGATTGAAGTCACATCACTGGCATATTTTTCTGTGGAGAAATATAAGTATATAACCCCTAAATCCTAATAGTATGGACAAAGTAGAATCCAGCCACAGCAGTCTCTTAATGACTTGGAGATTTTGTTCCACAACAGACAACATCTCAATTTTTGTTCATTCATTATTCAACCTTCTGAAACACTGAGAGAAAATCTGTTGAAACAAGTGGTTTTTATTTATTTTTTAAAATTCTGATGGAAGTCTATGAACAAATTGGAAATGGTTTCCTTCAACAATTGGGAAGAAAAATATCTGAAACAACATAATTGTCAGCAGGCTGACTTTATTTTATTTTTGCAAAGACTGGAATATAACCTTTAAAGTACAGTACAAAACACAATCTGGAAACCCAAAGAGAAAGGAAAAGGAAATCCATGTCTGGCTAGCAGATATCCCTTCTTTCATTCGCCAATCCTTAACTTTTAAAAGTCCACAGAAAACTTCCTTGTGAAGGGAAGAGGAGGGACATACACTAATCTCTTCTCTCTTGTTATCAGTGACAGGACCTGAGGGAATGGTCTGAAGTTGTGTCAGGGAAGGTTTAGGGTTTTAGATTGGATATTAGAAACAAGGTTCTTCACTCAGAGAGTTGTTGAGCACTGGATGAGCTCCACAAGAAAGTGGCCACAGAATGAAGACTGTCTGAGAAAAAGAAGTTTTTGGACAATATCATCAGGCACATGGGGATCATCCTGCACAGGGCTAGGAGTTGGACTCGAAGATTCTTGAGGATCCCTTACCACACAGAAACTTCTGTGATCTGTGACAGTGTGCAGTACATGCACTTGTGACTCTGCTTATACATTCAATTTCTTTTCTTTGCCTCCCCTCCCCTCCTCTTATCTCCCCTGTCTACCACTCTCCTCCCCAACTCCAACTTAGTCTTCAGGCACAAGATCCATAAATAGCCACATACTGGCCATTGGCAGCTTTCTAGAGGGAAATTGCAGTTAGATGAGTTAGTTAGAAAGATTGGAATGTCAGTCTATGGTATAGAGTACAAAGGTGGTGGTGAGTGTTTGTGGTTGTTTGCTAATAGTGACTTAATGTTACTTTTCTGTAATTTCTTGTACTTGTAATTTCTTGTAACTTTTCTTTTCTCTATATTTCTGTCAGGTATCTGTGAAGAAATCTCACCCAACTGACAGCTAAGGTTACACGTACTTTTGATATAACATTTTTTGGTGTCATCACACGTGCCAGAAATTATCAAAACTGCATAGGAGTAGATCCCCACGTCTTTCCACAATCATTTATATCTAGAGGTCAAGTTAGTTCCTTCCAGTTCTATAGACTGCATTTCTGAGCTCGAGTTTTAGACCTTGTATTGAGCACTGTGTGAAAATACATCTTACAGCCAAATCTTCAAATAAGCTGAAGTCATAAAGAAAATATCAGAGCTCGCAGCCGTGAGGCACAGGAGCAGCACACAGGAGAGGAGTGCGGGTGCCCCGGTGGGGGGAGCGGCAGTAGGGTGTTCTCAGCGGAGGGCTCGTGCCGCCGAAATCTGCTTCCCTTGGCCCCCAGCCAGGGCCCCAGCATGGCCAAACTGGGAGCGCCATGTAAGGCCTGTCTGTTCAGCGGGGCAGCCGAAACGCCTCTGGATTATTCTTAGTAATAGGATACGGTCCGGGGAGTTGTGGATATTATTTTTTTTTAAATTTTGTTGTTTATAAGATTCTCGATTATAAGGAGATCTGTCTTTCTCTGATGCTTAGGATTGTCATTCAGGAAGTGCAGGGCAGATGGACGATAATAAGAGGCCAATATTAATTAATTAGATTTGCTTCCTTTTCAATCAGGCACTGCATA
The DNA here is from genome assembly GCA_032173965.1 of Sitta carolinensis. NCBI lineage: Eukaryota > Metazoa > Chordata > Aves > Passeriformes > Sittidae > Sitta > Sitta carolinensis. The sequence goes on from CM063283.1 coordinate 33,607,352, forward strand.
CTTGAATGAGAGTGCAATAAAATCATGCTCTAAATCATAGATTAAGGATGAGTATTTCCTTCTTAGTAGAGAGCACAATTTTTAATCAATTGTCCTTGATTTCAAATACAGACCATCCTCTCAGACATGTCACCTTGCATTTAGTAAATTAATTGCACATTTTCCAATTTGAAGTTATCTGAGTTCTTGCCAATTTGTGCTTGGGATTACTTCCTGAGCTACAGACAGTTTAGTAGGTTTTTGTTGTTGTTGTTGGTTTAAAACCTGCTGTGATGGAGGGAAATAAAGTCTTGACTTTGATGTTCTTAGTGCCTTTACAGCTGTAGAGTTGGACCATCTGTGCCTCCTCAGGTTTTCTCAGAGAAGAGCAATGGGATACAGCTAGAAGCCTCCGGGGATGAGATATCTTTGGGTGAAAAGTGTGGCTGAGGAGTTTCACAGCCATCAGATCCTGGCTGCCAAGGCATTGCCTGTAAGGGGTATTGGAATTATCTCAAATTGTCCTGGGTTAATTTATAGCTTGCTTTGTTGCTTTGATTGCAAGAGTAACTCGATGATTAAAAGCAGGATTTCGCCAATTTTGTTCTCAGGGTAAGATACTCAGCCTCTTTTGAACTCAACTAACGACTATATGAGAAGGTGTCTCCTGCTTTGTGTATTGTCTTTGCTACTGTAAAAACCAAGTAGTGAAGCCTGGTTTCTTACAGTTTTGTGTCTTATGTTCAATTCACTGGAATATCCCTATTTACTTTGCAAATCCTTGACCTTCAGACCTGATGGAAAGGAAGGGGCATCATTTGTTATGGCTGAAGCACATATGTGTTATTTGTCTGGCTGTTGAAGCAAGTGCTTCTCGGTCAGATGGTAGCTGCATCTTGACTTTTGCACATCCATAAGGGAAAGAAAAGAGATCTGTATGTACCTTCTCCATAAATGGGACCCTAACAGGGCTCTCCTTTCCAAACAATTGGTTACTGCTGATTAAACTCAGAAGAATTATATCAAAAAGCGACCAACAAGTTTTTACAGTTTTAGGGGGCTAATAATAAACAGAAATGGAAGGATATTCAGACAATGTAATAATGTGCAACTCGCTTTTTTGGGAAACAAGGGGAAAATAGTTTTAAAGCCAGACATTTGCACAGTCTGGCCAAAACATTTTGCAGAAATCTTTTAATGGATAAAAGGTACTTCTGACTAAGAAGAAATAAACAACAACAACAACAAAAAGCAGGTTACTTATCATTGTGTCTTCTGACAAAGAAAGTAAAAGACAAATATTTGTCTTTTTTAAATTTGTGCTTTATATATGCATTATTTATACATATAAATATAAATTCTGAATCACATTTTGTGCAAGATTATAATAGAATCATCAATAACATTCAAAACTAAGGTTGGGGTTTTGTATTCAATGATTCAACTATTTGCAAGCACAAATTTATGCATCCAAAATTATAGTTCTTTCTCTTTAGAAAACAACTTTTTAAAATTAAAAAAAAATAAGTTTTTCATAAAGTGATTGCTTTAAAATATACATTTTAAGAAATATGCTATTATATTTAATGTTTAGGGGTATTTTTTCTAATAAATTACCTTAGTAACACCCTAGTACTTGATTTGGTGCTCACCAAAGGGACACAGTGGCCCTTTTAAATCAAAAGAGCAAAACCTTGTAAGGCCAGAAGGGATCATTAGGCTGATTTATGTTGCACAACTGCATAACACAGAGTATGGAATTTTAACAAGTACTTTTGTCATGAAGTCCCTGACTATAGTCTAAAAGTGTACCTTTTAGACCTAAACTTGATTTAAGCACTATAACTGCCACAGGATCCAGAACTTCCTAGAAAGGGTGTAGCAGAGGCTATTTTCTTCAGCCTCTCTTTGCAACCATGACAAATCTTTTTCTGGTGAGATATGTGCAGACTCTACTTTTTAAATTACCCGCTTCACCAGACGTTTTCAAAGCAGATGGCCAAGAAAAGATGAGGGTTTTGCAAGAGGGAGTGGGAAACAAGCCAGAAAATGTAGAGCATGAGAACAGGAGAGACTGTCAAAGATAGTGTAGGTTAAGACGCATGAAGAAGAAAAGGGAGTCTACAGCAAGAAGGAGGAATACACCATTTAAGTTACTTTCCACTATTCCAGGGAAGAACAACTTTTGTAAATCCAATTCTGCAAGCCAATCCTTTCCACATGCTTTGCACTACTAAGTAAACACTTGAAGAAGCCCACAACATCTGAACAACTACATCACCCAGGCAACACCAGGAGTGGGTGAGGCAAATAAGAAATGAGCCATTGTTAAAGAATTGGCCTGGTTTAATCTGGAACAACAAACAGTGGAATGTAAAAATCATACTTTTTCTCCATTATATAATTTTTGAGGAGCAATTAACATAATTTAAAAATTATTTACCTCCAAAGATTAAAGTATTGATTTATTGAATATTTTATGTTGTCATGATTTCTAGCTTTAATACCCTTACTTTCAGGATCACCTGGCCACAGTTTTATTAATCGATAGTTCCTCAGTTCAAAAATGTCATTTTTTAAAACAAAAATATCCCAGGCAAGTATGTTAATTGCCTAAATAACCAGGTTGTCTCTGTGGCAGCTCATCTAGTCTCTGTTTCCTGGGCTGTTGGTGTAAATGCCCATTTGGGTGCAAATCAACGCCATGTCCCCCCATGATGTTCTGTAGCTCATCTAAAATGTGTGGCTATCAAACCAGCATATCTTAGGTGTGCAACTGGAATTTTTTGAAATATGTCATTTTGATTTGCCTACATTTTATTTGTCATATAATTTCAAATATTATAATATTTCAAACTTATAATTCTGAGTGATTTTAACCATGATAAAAAGTTTGTGTCCAGTCCATTCCTAAAACTAATAGAGTAAATAAAATATAGGTGTGAGGTTATTTTTGGCCTTAAAATGCTGCTATAAACTGTCAGGTTCCATTCCATTTTAACCTTATTTTTGATAAAGAAATAGAAATATAAGAAACTAGAGAGATGAAAGTTACAGAAAAAGAGCTATATATTAACTGAGTGCAAAATATTCTTCTTATTTAATGCCAAAGATTGATGTTCTAGGATAAATCCAAGTTGAAATAACATAGTCCAAGCACTGAAAATTAATATTAATTTACCAACAACTCTATATCCTTTTACAAACAATTCAAATTTTGCTTCTCAGCCTGGATCTATTTCTATTATAGCTCTGAAGCTCTGAGCTCCCTCTTGTGACTAGCACCTGAACATTATTCTATTTTTGGGACTACACAACGTGCACATACTCTTGAGAGAAGCAGAACTGCTCAGATACTGGATTCCATCAGATCAACCTTACTTGCATCCAATAATGTTCTTTAAAAATGGCAACAGTGGCTATCTGGAAAGAATATAGACTTGATCTTCCCCATTTTGGGTAGCTCACCCTTTTGCATAGCAGCTTTTTCAAAGAGAAAGTGTGACTCCTCAAAAGTCTTCATTTGTAATACTGAATCTGTGTCTTCATGAGAACTTTTTGATCATTCCTCAGTGACTTATTATGAAATAAACACAATATAGTGATCAGTAATCAAATGAAGACTAAATATAAATTTACCAGCCATAGATCCAAGAAATACAATCCATCATATATGACAGCAATTTCCTTTCAGAAAGTGTTTCTTTATTTATTCTGCATTTATTTTTTGTATTTCTTTATTTATTCTCAGAGATGAAGGTATAATGGTTCATTAGCATAGGCATGGTCATTTCTGTGTGATCTGTGTTGCCCTTGTATGGCTTATTCCAAGATGGTACTAAGGAATATCAGACACAGATGTGTTACTATGAATACAGTATGTTCAATAACTGTGAACTTTCATTAGGGACAGATGAGTTGGTGGAAAAGTTTTGCATAGAAGTGACCATCAGTAGAAGACTGAATATGAAAAAAGTCTGAAATGCACAGAACAAGAGGATTCCATGTCAATATGCCCTTCTTTAGCTTTCTGACCTGGAACATGAATTCTTTGAGACTATTTCTTGGTAAATGAGAAAGAATAAGCAAACACACCCTTCATATATAAATTTGAAATTATATGGTCATAGCTGGGAAAAAAAAAATCTGTGAATAATCTAATCTATATGTTTTGAACAATTTCCACTTCCTTGTATATAAAAGAGAGCTTTAAAGGATTTTTAATACTTTTTAAATACTTGAAGGTAAGAAGAGAAACAAAAGAACAATCAAAATGTATCTTGCATAATAGTATTATTTGTAAGAATATTTATTTTCACCTCTTCTAAGTTATAATACTAACTTGCACCAAAACCTTCAGACTGCTATTTTAGCATACTCAGTTATGCAATTCCCATCATCTGATAGTGTAAAAATAGGATTAAATTTACAGCTGCTACCATTGCAAAGGGCCCCAAATTTAACACTGGATATAAGCTTCCTATTTTGTCAGACTATTGCAAAATCCGTTTTATTACACCTAATGTACAGGTAGGCACATGTCTCTGTGACAAAGCAAATGTCTTTGCTAATCTTGTTATCCACAGATGCAGTAATATATTTTTCCAGGCAATAGAAAAATACATACCCTGAACTCTACAATCCTTACTCATACTAGTCTACTTCCGAAGTGGACTGGAGCTTTGAACAGTGTAGAGTTACAGCTTAATGAATGCTAGTTCTTCTGTATAGGAGAAATTCATATGCTTTCATGCTCTCTCAGCTTCATTTCCTTCCAAGGCTCATTAATTTTTAAAAGAGCCAGCTTTCTTACCCTTGCCTCCTAGTAGGTGGTGTTGCACTACCATAAATATAAGGGTATTTATAATTTTAGCTGGAAGAAGAGTATGATAAAGCTCAATTGCGCAGCCAAAGAGGTTTGGCTAAGTATCCACATCAACTCTAAGGAAAAGCTTCAGCAGATTTCATGGTGGTCACTGGGTTGCCTAATTCGGCCACATAACGCTTCTTTTATTGGGTAGAAAGCAGCATGATTGTTATTTCTAGGACCATAGCTATTTGTCTGGACTCAGATGCTGTGCCTGTCACAACCCAATTATACAGCGAAGAGAGAAATGGTCTTTTTCAGAATTCTAGGTTTATCCCACTGCAACTTAGGGACTCATTCAGCAAAGTCGAGTGTATAATAAATAATGCATTCATTCTGAGGTGTTCAAATTATTGAATGTGAAGAGGTTGAATGTTGTTGCTAAAGCAGTTAAAGGAGACAAATGGAAACAGCTGCAGCAGTCATGAATAGCCCAAAAGTCCAGGTCCACAAACAAAATCTTAAATATAAATTAATCACCTTTTTCTTTGGTTCCTCATCCTCATAGCAATGTTCTCAGTCTTCAGACTTATTAGTGTTGACACTCCCTTCAAGTCAATAAAAAGTCTTTTCCCTTCCATTCAGTCATCATCCTCTATTTCTTGAGTAATTCTATGACCTGCTGTCTAAATGACATATTATATTGCTTTATCTTTACAGAGTGAGATATAGCTCCCATTATATGGTGTATTTCCACCACTTACTTTCTTTGATTTTTCTGTTCATTCTTTACCTTCTTAAAAAGACCAAACAAAATTTCAGGGTGAAAATGAGAATGCAATCATCTGGCTGATGAGTGGAAGGCCCTTTAAAACCTGCCAAAATCCTCAAAAAACATTTTCTTTCTTTTTCTCTCCTACTGCTATGTAGTTATCTCAGAAATATTTCACAGACTCTTTGATTCAGTGTACTTTGTCAAAAGTCTGAATTCTACAAATGCATCTGGTATTACTGATCATAAGATCCTCATTAAATAGGCTAGCATACTAAACTGACTTTTACTTGAGCGAAATTAGGGAATGATTGCAGCATTAGCAAGTTCTGTGCTCCTTTGTGAGATTGGTGCTGTGTGTGATTCAATGCCACACAATGGACACTGGTCAACAATAATCCTTGGGTTGTTTAGGTGACCAATTCAAATTTTGCTCACCAAAGAGAATCCTGAAAAACTTTTCCAAAAAAAATATATCTACCAGAAGTTACCACTTCTTGAAAAATGCCTACCAACTTGTGTAAAGTCAAAGCAAGTTTGATTTAAATTCAAATCCTCATGGCATGGATCATTGCAGCTGTAGGCAACACATGCTGATAAAAGAAGGCAAGGAGGAAGGAAAGTTCTTTGCTTCCCACTACATTCATACCTGTGTTACAAGCACAAAAACAATTCTTATGCCAACAGAGTGGCCTTGAACTTTTCAAAATACTAAATACTGAGCAATTTATTATTGGACCTTTTGAAAGTACTGAAGAGCTTCAGCCATGGAAAGATTCATGAACATGACTTGTAAAACTTATTCCTAACAAAGGCCCTGAGAAACAATTGATCATTTGATAGCTAATCCTAAAAGCACCTCCAGTCCATAACTGCCACCTTAAAGGCCACATTTACTGTCATGTATCATTTTGATTTTATACATAATATTCAAACTCCTGTAACGGAACAGCTGTATGGTGGAGATTTGCTAACAAGGAGGTCCAGAAGGCAGTCTCTCACTGTGGTTAATCAAAGTAGTAGAGAATAAAGAGGAATTGGTTGTATATCTGATCCATTATTAAGTTCATATCACACAGATATGGGAATATTAACTTTCTATTGTCAGGATGAAAGTTACTGAAAGATGCAGTGTAGATGTCTTTTCCTTCAAGCTTGTTTATGTTTCTATTCTATAGAAAGGATTTAAATGCCAGTTGAGTGAGAGAGATAATTACATTAATTTAGTACATGTAAGATTCTTCTATACAGTCTTTTCAATACGAAATAGCCATGGATTCAGTGAAAAGCAAAATGTTTCTCACTTTGCTTAGAAGACTTTGTCTTAGGCTTTCTCTGATGACTGTCTCAGAATATCTTATAGTTTAGTAGAGACCCCACCAGGGAGCTGTGGAAGAAGAAGCAAGCTCCAGACTGAACAGAAGATCAGAATTTGAATACTTCAATGGGCCTGTGAGTACATACTGTTAGCAGAAGACAACTAACAGCATCAGTATTTCTCCTCAGATAGCATCGAACTCTACAGCTGTAACATCCAGGCACATTGTTCCCTTTTTTCACCTAAGCAGTATCTCCTCAGACCATCTCTTTTTGACAGGATTACAAAGTTAGGAGCTCACAGGCATTTTTTAAATTTCTAGGCCTCAATCATCCTGGGTTTTTTTGAGTAGCATCCCAGCTCCAGAAATGTCCTTCTCCCCAGGCTTGCCCTGCTTTCCTAGGCAGCAGAAAAACACTTTCAATCAACCCAGCACTGAGAAAGGTGTGGTTCCCAGGTCTCTTGCTCCCAAGTGCTCCTGCTGCTGGGTTATTACACAGAGAGCGGGCAACATCAATTGCAGTGCCTCCTCTACCTGTACTGTAGGACACATTAAGCTCTGCTTTACTTTTTCAAAGATTTGAGATAGGCAGCTGCTCTCAAGAAAGGACCTAAAGTTTAGCTGGATACAGGCAGCTGTTGAACACCATGGCAAAGACATCTTAGCTATGGAAAGGGCTATGATAACTTGAAGTCAGTGACCTTAGAGATTTCTTCCTGCAAATGTTATTTTGAAGCATCTATCCCTTACTCCAGACTGTTTAGGAAGCCTAACTCAATGAGTGATCATTTTATTTTCATTCAGAAACTATGACAAGATTCAGAGAAATTTTAAAGGTCATTCTCTAATGACACTGAGACTCAGATAATTCCTTAAATACCTGTCTTTATTGAATGCACCCTTAACCCCAAGGGATGTAGGAACACAAATTCCTCTGGGCCTTTTTCTTAAATTCCCTTCCCTTTCCTGTCTGAAGGGATCCGTTCTCCTAAAGAGGAACTGGCTTTTTGAAAATCTCATCCATAAAATGCTCATTATTGTGGAAAACTTTGCACAGCCATCGGAGAGTTTTTAGTCGTGTAAACCAAGCCAAACTGAATGTGGCAGAGTTCATTCGGAGCACTACCCCTGAGTACATTTTTCAGTAAGTAGGTAAATTAGCCGCGTGCACATGCACGGCTCAACTTCCTTCCGAACATTCAGCTGTCATTAAAACCTCTGCTGCTATTTAAAAATGTCTAAGCTCATACGATGGGCAGCTTTCAAGGACTCATAACTCACCCAAATCAAAACCAGTTTTCACAAAACTGCTCCAAGACTTCTTGATGGAAAAGGTTTCCTTACTGAGTGCCATTGTTTCCAGTTGTTTCATCCTGCTAGGTGTCTAAAAGAGAAAGTCACAAGAATTTGTATTTGTATAAGAACTTTCTCTCTCTCATTCAAAAATATAGCACTGAGGATAAGCTTAGCAGGAGTAAGAAGGATTAGGCATTTATGTGGATAATGAGAACATCCATGATTACATCAGTGGGGTGAATAGGATGAAAACACTGAGGCGACCAGCCCTCTCCTGGAATCTTTTAACATTTGTTTAAAAATTTTATAGCAGAAAAACTCCTATAATGGTGTAAACAAAGGGAGTGGGTTAATCAGACATGGATTAAATTAAAGTCACCCACCTAAACTCATTGATTGTGGAGATTAAAAGCACCATCACCTTTCATCTATCTTGTTTACCTCCCAAGCACCCTCTGGCTTTTGTGTGGCATTTTGGTTTCCATGGCCACTGAAGGTTCCTTCCTATAATCAAAAACGACCTCCTGTTATAAAAGACTCAGAGTCTTTGCTCAGCAGGCCATTTCCCCCTTTTATTATTCTTTTCTCTTGCCTTCAGGGAAAGCTTTGTGTGAGCAGGACAGAGCACTTGGTTGGTTGGCAGTTGACCTCAGCTGCACACAATGAGCTCTGAGTGCTACCTGAAATGTGTGACAAAGAGGGAAGGGTCACTGGCTTAGAGCATTACAAGGGCATGGGCAAGCAACTGTGATGACACTTGCCAAATGTTAGCATTCACCTAATTCAGGAGGGTCCCTGCTGATTGACAGTTCCTCACTCTTCAGCAGCTAAAGACAGAAAATACACAAGTTCATTAATTAATACCCCTTCTAGACTCTGGAGATATAAAGGCTAAAAGAAAAAAAAACAAAACAAAACAACAAACCCTAACAAAAAAAACTCCAACAAAACAAACAGAAAAACCCCAAAAAAATCCCCACAAAGAAAGCAGCTTGGTAGGAGGGAGCCAGCTCAGGATGAAATATGTACAAAGTATATATATATATATATTTTTAAGAGCACGCCTCACTAGTTTAAAGCCATTTTAATAGCCTACAGGCAAAATTTGTCATGGTATGTGGCTGAGTGCTGAGCTTGCTTAAAATGCTTTTGACAATGTGAAGAAAGCCTTTAAGCATTTGATGAAGGTAAGTTAGTTAGCAAGGCTTGAAAGCCAGTTTGCAGGTTCCAAGATAATTCCTCAGGATCCAATTAAACTGTTGAATTTTACATTCATTCCATTTTTCTAATACTTTTAGTTAAGGGGATTTCTCCCATACATAACCCACTCACACACACTCCATACTCCCAAACCAATGATTTTAAATACTGCTCTACTATGTGACTTTTAAGCTGGTTTCACCCTTTGATTGTTGAAGTGTGTTACTCTTAAAAAAAAAAAAAAAAAAAAAGAAGTCTTTGAGCACATTTTTCTTTCCTGACCACAGCAACAGGGAGATTTAATGCTGTATATCATAGCTGATTGCAGAGTTATATGAGAGTAATGCCTGTGGATAGTTGCTAAAGACAGCAAAACATTGACAATTTCTTATATTGGCTACTTACTGTGCTGCTCAGATGTCAGCTGTAGGATACCCCAAAACAGGATGTGAGAGCAACAAAATTTCTCTTGCATAAGGGTACTTATACTGAGGGAAATCCATCATTGTCAGGACTATCAAATTTTCACCAAACACTATTCAAAGATCAGTTTAGCTGATATTCTAGTGTAAGAATCCTTATGATAAAAAAAAAAAAAAAAAAAAAAAGAAGCAAATGTGGAAGTTCAAGGCATTTCAGTAAGTACCATTTTTACATTTGCTCACAGCAGATCCTGGATAGTGCAACTTTACATTTCCCAGTACAGGAACAGAAATCTTTTCTGACATTTTCCATCACATTTGTATCTTTCTTTGACATGAGCATTAGTGCTCTTGTCATAACAAAGAATATATTCAGCAGTCGGACTTAAAAGAAATTGAAATCCGTCTTGCAAAGTGATCTTGAAATCATGCAATATGTCAAAACCTGTGATGTAACATCGTATTATGTGTTTTATACTACTTTTCACTCAGTCTGACTTAATAGCTTTTAGCAGAGTGAATTCTATCAAAAATCATGACAGAATTAATACATTTATATGCACTAATCCATCAAAGAACATTTGAAACTCAACACTGTAACTTGTCTTTGTGGTTGAAACTTTTATAGAGTAAACATACAATACCAACATGACCAGTGAATCTTTCTGCAGTGAATGCTGCAGTTCATCTGGGAGCAGGCACTTTCACTCCTCACTTGTGATGAGCATAAATTGGTCTTGTAGCTGAAAACATTTCTCCTGACAGAGGGTATTGAGTACAGAGGATTCTGCCAGGAACTCTACGCTGCTGTTCATGCAGCTTTCATCTTTGGAATGTTAGTTTCAGATCTGCTTTAGATCATAAAAGAGCTGTGAATTTCTCCATACTATTAGGAATCAGGTCACAGTATGGCATAAACTGAACTTGGAGAAGAAAGGATTTCTGTTGTTGGAAAAGATAAAAGATTTCATTACCAAAAGAGAGTTGGTTTTTGTTTGGTTGTTTTTTTGTTTTTTTTTTTTGTTTGTTTTGTTGGATTGAATGATAGTATACAGAAATACGTGACAAGAATAAGTGAACAAATTAAATTTAATCATACTGCAATGTGCACTTTCTTTTCCCTACAGAGCAAAGGAAAGACAGAAGGAAGTAAGGCTAAAGAGGCATCCTTTTCTAACATGGTTAAAATAGCCTAGTGTTAATTTTTACATACTAAAACTGACTTGAAATTCCTAAGAGAAATTCAGAATACATCATTATATAGACGGCATAAATAAGCTTTGTCATAAACAGTGTAATTACTTAGGAGTCCACTGTCTTAAAGAGCATCCAATGACATTGTCAGAATGATCCCCACACAGTGAGGATGACGTTAACCAAAAATCAAGTTAAATTTCTCCTGAAAACTACCACTGACATCAGTGGACTTGGAATGCCCTTTAAATAACAGTTACTTATCACAAATAAACATTAGCTAAGTTCTGCTTCTTGCACCTTATTTCTGGATTCCCTTCTAGTTACATTTTCAAATATCAGGCAGGTGTTTTTTTGTGCAAAATAAGTGTTCTTGTGAATCCTTTGTTCTAAATTATCTTCCCATGGACAGTCACTCCGCTTCCAGTGCCTTCAAAACCTACTAAGCTAAAGCACCTGAATGCAAATTCAGCTATGAAAGAATAACGTTATACACATCTGGAGGAAAGGTCAGATAGCAGATTGATTTGGTCATTGAACATTTTCCCTGCTGCCATCTTAAGACTTATCCCTCTAATCGATTGTACTTCCTGCTCTATGACCCTGGCAATACTGTTCTTCATTCCAATGGCAACTGTTCCCAGTTGGCTTCTCAGGCAGTGCATTGTATGCATTGTGAACAAAGCTTCTGGCAAGGGGCAGTATTCTTCTATCTTATCTCTATCATCTTCAAGTCATCTCTTTAAAGGAAATAAACTGCAGGTGTGTATGCTCCCCCCTTCCCACTTTCACTCCTCAGAAAGGTCAGTAAATGAGATTAAAATTCTCTCACTGCACATCAGACTCTTCAAGCAAGGGCAAAGAGCACATGTGAAAGGGCAAGTATCCACACACACTTATCCATGTGCATAGGAATAGCCCTGCACTTGCAGAATTTACCACTTTACATTTGTGCATATAATAGATGTTGGGAGGGGCCATTAAATTTGCTCCACTGAAAACAGGATCTAGCAAACAGCACCGTGGCATTGCCATCTTAATCCAGGATTTCAGAACCTATATATTAAATTTATCAAACAATAAATAATACAAAGCAGATAAGAATATAACCTTAACTGAATTCAAAATAATAAGGCAAACATTTTGACTTAACTTTCTACAGTAGTTTCAATTAAAAAGAATAAATTAAAGCAATAATTTATTTCAAGTAAAGAGGAAAGAGAAGAAACATAAAAATATGCTGACATTTCATTTTTATGATGAGATACTCTTTCTCCCCTGTTTTGTAGAATATATGTAGACAATCATATAAAGTCATAGAGAAAAAAAAAGTCCAAAATCAGAGATACATCTTTCAGATTCAATCAACAGTTCCCCATATCAAGATTCCCATCAACTTTTAATTTAAAAGTTTACCTCAGAGAGAATTAGTTTATTTCACTAAGTTGTGTTTTTCTATTAAAATCAATGGAATCATATGTATTAGTAAAATAAAGTCTGATTAACAATTTCATTCTAACTTTGGCCTATTATAACATAAGAGTATTATAAGAAATATTTATTAAATAAATACTTCCTTTCTGAGTCATGATAATGTAGTTTTCATGAAGAAATTTTATGAGCAGATTTTGAGCTAGGGAACAGAAGATTGAAATGTTATTACAGAACCAAGACTGGCAAAAATGTAATTTACTTATATGCTTGACAAACCTCCTGACTTTTTGACAGGGCAGCCATTTGACAACACCCAAGTTAGGCAGCTGAAGTTCTTGGAATGGTTTGAAAAATAAACCAAGAGGAATGTTGTGGAGGAGACTGATGTCAGCCTACTACCAAAGAAGTCCAGGGTAACACCAAAGCTTTTTTCTGGATTTCAGAAAACACCATACTGAGTTGTCTCTCAAGCAGGAAGCTGTTGAGCTGCACTGTAAATACAAGAGATTGTGGTACAGAAGCTGACACCATGGGCTTGGGTAGGTTTGCATGGTTGAAAGAGGTGATCTCAATCCATTCTTGAGTGTATACAAAGAGCTATTTATCGTAGAGCCACAAGGTTCTAGAACTACATTTCGGTTCATGTTGCTTAACACTCCCAGTACCTAAGAAGTGCAAGCTAAGGAAAGGAACATTGTAAGATGCATTACATCTTCCTTTCCTGAGGAAGGGGATCAATATGCAACCATCTCTCAAGTAGCTATCACCTTCATCTCATTTCTCATCAGCAGATGGCAAATGAAAACCTGATCTGTCAGCATGTGGATAATTTGTTTCCCTTTGGAGCTTTCCTTCCAAGTCTGATATTTCTTGAAGGTATTGATAGGTGGCAGATTTATCTTTCAAGCATTCATTGTCTCTGTGGCAGTGGGATTTGTAAATTGCATCACTCAGCATCCCTTTGAGATGGCAAGCAAAGAACTGGAAGTGGAAACACCTTCATTTTCTTCCAGCCAGGAAGCGCAACAGAAAGATTACTGAAGAAGCTGATTATTACTCTAATAAGAGGTTTATGTTTTCCACAGTATTTGTCCAGCTTAAAAGACATTACTCTTTTTCAGAGTATGGTCCTCTATTGCAAGCTGAAATTCCAGAGAAGGCTTCTAGCCATGCAGAGGACAAGGTCTCCTTCTCCATTGTTTTCTTACAGCAGTCTCATTCCCATGCCCACTCCTGAAGAACCAGTCCATAGAAGAAGCATCAGGGAGCTAAGTGGTCTTTTAATACATCTGTTTATTGAGGTTTCAAATCATCCAACTCAGGGCTCTTAGAGTTTATCTCACAAGGTATGAAACATTGAGAGTTATCTGTTTTGTGAAAAAAAAATGACATAGACTTTGGGTAGCTAACCAGGATTCCTTTGTCACTAAACAGGTTTTATGCTGGAATTAAGTACATCTTAAGGCTGAATTTGTCAACAAGGAATACAATTTAGTTTTTCTAAGTATGTTCTACACATGCACAGACTTGAATATCATGTGCAAATTTGATTCTGTGTAGAGGGATACCAACAGCTTACTTGAGACTGGCTTTCTAGACAGGAAATAAATCTGTGATAGACAACTCAGCCCATTGGTTGCTTATGGCACCCAATTCAAACAAAAGCTATCCTATCATCCAAACAGAGAGTATTCACTGTCACACAATTGCTAGTATGAATCTACTGGCTCCTTTTGGTACATCCAATATGGCAATAAACCTATCATCTTCACCAGTGAGTCAGCAATCTGCCCTTGTGAAAAAAAAGAAAAAAAGAAAGAAGACAAAAGGTATACTGGGCCGCATTAAAATGTTGGCAGCAGTTCAAGGGAGGTGATCCTTCTCCTCTATTTTGCACTGGAGACACACAAATTAAGTGTCTCAAAACAGTCTCAAATTTTCTTTGATTCTAGGTGATTCCATTTCAACTTGCCTGGGTACAATGGGCTTCTTCTCAACATCTTTTCCAGTACATATGAGAAAAAGGCAGTTGTTACTCTCCCTAATCTCCTAAACTTTGAGTTCTTTTTCAGTATATTTTTTCTAACTACAAATGAAACTTGAAAATGGGAAGTGTATCCTACCAGGCAATCACCCCATTCCTGTTTTTAATTTCCCATATGACAAGTTTAGTTTCATGAAGCTCAGTTTCTAGAGGGAATGGGCTCTATTTGTGTATCATTTGCTCCTCAAACTAGCTAGCCACTAATGTGGGCCATCCTGCCACAAAATGAACCTCACAGCCAACTGCACGTATAAGAAAGCAAGCAGTTGCAAAAATTTTTCTGGGCAGGGAGCAAGTCATCCTGAAAGAGACTATAGCTTCACTTTGAGGCTGCCAGTTGTTTTACCTTCTCTCCAGTATTCTAGGTGCCATTTTGAAGGATTGGTACCACTGGCTGAATTCCCATCACAGAGAACTGTACTCTGCATGGGATTTATTTGTGGTAATTTTAAACCAGGCAGATGGATATCAGAATCACAGGACATAGTTGAAAGATCTGGCTCCCTTCCAAACTCATTGGATGATTCTTTATTTACTACAAAATCTTCCTGCTCCCAGACTCTTCATGCCTTTGACACCCTGTTTTATTTGTTTGGGTTTTTTTGGGGGGGAATGCAGGCAATTTGATATTAAACTTTGTATAAAGAATATTAAAAATAATAAATACATTAAATTAAAATATAAAGAATTTAAATTCTTGTGCTATATTTTCAAACTAAATTTTCAATTAAATTCCTTGTAGTAAAATTAGCATGATATTTTACAGACAAAAAAATCTGATGACTGTATAAACTAATTAAGCACTTTTTAAGTGTTTAAATATTTTTATAGCAATTTTTCCAGAAGATAATCTGACTTTGATTACATCAAAGCCAAAGAAAACTCAAAACCCTGAGATAATAGTAATTTCTAAATCCCACTTGTAATTAGTAGCTTACAGTCGAATTTTAAATATCAGACTTGCAACACATTTTAAAGCAGCATTTCATATTTTTAGGAACTCTTGGAAAAAAACTATCAGTATCAGGGACTGGTGATTCAGATTTCATTGGGATTATCCAGATAACTGATTTTATTAGCCACACGCTTTCTCGTTTGTGTTAGATAGACTATGCAGCAGCTTTTTATTCTTTGAACAGCACCTTTGATTATTCTGCTATAAATCTGAAATTAGAAAATAAAATCCATCCTAAGGAAATGTCTCTTTCTCCAGTTCCACTGTACTGTATAAGAAAGGATGTCCATATTCCTTTAAAAAAAATTAAATATTGGACATTTTGTTAAGCAACTGTAGTAGGAAAACAGCAGTAATCCAAGCAGAAATCCAGTCATTTGAATCCAAACACAGCTTCTGGCTCTAGATCTTCATTGCAGAGGCCCCTGTCTTCAGGGTGTAGTAATTTTTGTTTTATCTGGGTTTTTTTCTTTTTTTCTGGGTTGGAAAAAACTGATAGGGCTGTTGCAATCTCTGATGTCTTTCTCATGGTTTTTCCTTTTGTGTTGTTTAGCTGTACCTCTGTTCAGTGTGCTATGCTCTGCAAATCCAAGTCTTTGGCATTACTGCTTCCTTTCCATGGACCACAAAACTTAAGTTCCTAACTTTGGGTTGTGTGCACCCTTCTCATTTAACCAATGACACTGTTGCACTGAGTGACATCACTTTTGAGTTCTTCCTGACTCCATGTTCCTAAACCCTGTTGATATAATGATTTAAGCCACTTATGAAAATGTTAACTAGTCTCCAGAAACATTTAAGTGCTCTTGAATACTCCATCTTTACATCATGGATACTATGGAAGTGAAATGAAACATTCTGAGAAAAAAAACAAACAAAAAAAAAAAGGGCAGAAACACCTAACATTTTGTAAAGAAAAATAATTCATTCTGTTAATTCTAAAAAGTTGTTTATAAACAGTATAATAACAAATCTATGTATTGTTTGTATTGCAATAGAAAATAAAATATCATGTACTACATTTGCAATTTAAGCATCTGTTAAGAAACCTCTCATGAATCTACAGGAAAATCAATCATCTGATAATGGTGAAGACATTCCTGTGTGTCAGCATGAAAGTATGATATGTTTCCTTGAGTAGAAGAGAAAAAAATACAACCATTTCACAGCACTTTGCCTTGCTGGACCAAATTTATCTCTGTTGTAGCCTGGTGATGTCAACAGCCTTACAGTGTGGATGAATACAGGTCATTGTTTGTGAAGTTGGCAGTGAGTGAATGTGTGGGAGGAGAAAAATGAGATCTTCTAACCCGTATTTGCAGAAAAAACATGAGTATGAGTTTAGACACATACTCCTATTAAAACGGCACCATAATTTTGCCACTGGAAGTTTCAGAACAAATGGGCTCCAAATGAAACAGAGTGAGGGCGTTCCTCCAAGCTATTTCCTGCACTGCTGTCACTGCTACTGCATGACAGTGTGACCACGTGATGTTGGGCTTGGGATGTAGAACATGGGAACAAGGCTTTCCTTAGTGGTTTCCAGACCATGAATTCCAGCTAAGCTAAGTCTGCTTTCTGCCCAGAACTTACCTGGCACTAATTAGAGTAAAAAAATAAAATTTCCATGTGGATCTCTTGGCTATACTTGATGCTTGGTACCTTGGGGAGAAGCTTAAGTGCCACACTGGGTACCAGGTTTTCTTCAGTATAATGATTCTTCTAAGTCCTAAATACTATTATCTGAAAAAGGATGTAAATGCAGCAGAAAGCTACAGCACAAGTAGTGTCTTCATGATCCAGTACTGGGTAATTGAAGAATTTTCTGCATACCTCAGTGGGTCAAGCTTTCAGGGACTGACCCCAGGTGTGCTAAAGGGTTGTGCCTCCTTTGGGAGATGCCACTACTGGGCTACAGAGATGTTCCTACAGGACCAGCTGCACTTGTAGACCCACTGGGGATATGCACTGTTTTTTGCTTTGGGTCTTCATTGTCAAGTCAGGTACCAACGTATTTAACCTCACAGCAGCATCTTTGGGAAGCAGCAAAGATTTCTAGATGGATACCTGCAATGCAAGGCAGACTACAGCAGAACGGGTGTCCAGCTGACACACAGTCAGACCAAAACTGGTTCCTTCAGGACAATTGAAACATTGCTGTGTTATCTCCTCCACCCAAACTTTGTTCTCCACTTTGCCAGCTACTGCAGTAGAGCAGTACTCTAGTAGTAGTAGCAGAGCTCAGCACTTTGCAGAGCTCCTCACCATGAGCAGCAAAACAGAGCAGAGTCCTGGAAAAGACAAACACCCTACAGCTTAGAAGCAAGACCATTGTCTGAACCTGTCTCTGTACCCAGGACTGAAAAGAACCACCGGGCCTGCCATTTTGGAAGAAATGTAGTTTTCCCTGTCAATTATTCCTTCAAAATTGAGTCACTTGTATAAAACTGCTGTGATTTTTGGATCATATCTAATGCTTCATAATAGCCTTTGGCATCAAAAATGAACATTTTTTCCTTATTGCTAGAAAGGGTGAATGAAAATGAAAAATAAGTAGATTGGAAATGGACCTTGAGGTACACTGGAGTATACTGATACATACCAGGACAGTTTAAAACTACTCTTCCATTTCTGAATTTATATAAAGAAACAAAATAAAACAAAAAATCTAAAAATCCAAACATATCTGTTTTATGTATGCTACTCAATCTTCTGCCAAGGCAATTTGGGATCTCAGGCAGTATGAAATTCCCACCCACATCCCACTCCCCATAGTAGGAAGTGTAAAAGAAAACATTTCCAGGAGACACATGTACTTTTCATAGCACATATGTATCTTACCTGCATTTTTCATGCATAGCACACCCACCTCCTTCAGTCCCCTGGGAAGCAGTCCCTGCTTCCTGCTTAAGAAACAGTAAGCAGTAAATTTGTTTACGGCCTCCATTTTATTAATAGTAGCAATCAGAGGAACTTTTATGGATATGCTTTGTTCGCTTCAGCACTCGCTTTGTTTTCCAAGATGGGAACCTCCACAGGACACTCATAAATGGACAAATTTACAATCTAGCTTGTGTAAAGTGCCCACAGCAGCATGTACATCGAAGTTTTTTTGTGCTCACACACCAGCTGTGATGCCAGAGGGCACAGGGTCAGAGCAGAGGGCTTCCTCTAGCTTTCTACAAGCTGGGATCAGCCAACCTTCATTTATCTGTGGTTAAGGACTTGTTTTGGTTTCTCAGATCATGACTCCACAGAGTTGTTTGGATATTTTTAATCAAAAGACAAAGCACTTCCTCTTCCAAATTTGGTGCCTGCAAGGAACATAACAAACTAATCATTCAGAATAATTAATTCTGTCAGAAAAATCTCTACAATTCTTACTAACGCTGAGTGTTTTGTAATCCTAATGAAAGGAAAAAGCTGTCACTGTGATAATTTTCGATTGACCCATTTTTATTCAGTGGCTGGGGAGAGGGGAATATTGTTTGTTTTTATCTCTAAGGACCATAAGCATGAAAATGATATCCGTAAATCTTACATTTCAGGCTTGCATTTCCAACAACCTTCAAAGGAAACATTAACTAGTCCAAAGAGCCAAGTAGGATTGTCAGATTGGTTATTTGTATATGCGTAGCGGAGCGTCCTTCAGTTACCTGTGAGTTCAGTTTCAAAATATTCCCAGGATAGGGAAACATTAGTTTTCTCCATTCCTAAATGGGAATCTGAGATGGAGAAAATATGAGCAGCTTGCCAAGGCCATGAAGGTAGTCCTTGCAAAGCCAAGGATTGGAATCCAAATTGCAAGTGCTTTAGCCAAGCACTTAAAAGCACACCCTCCCTGTGGGTTTTAGTGTAATACAAGAAGCTTAAGATTGAAAAACCATTTCTAAAGCCAGGTTTTATGAGAAAGTGTAGAAAAGAAAATATTAGTTTCCTATGTTTGCCTAATATTGTAAACACCTAACTGCCAACTTCAATGAAGAAGCTGCCAAACAAACACAAACAAAACAAACAAACAAAAAAAAGACACTTAAAAGGGAAAATACCTGAAGTTTTAGAGTTCTTTTCATATTGTCATGCTTTGAGGTCATGTATTTCTTCTGGTTTTGACAGCTGAACGTTAAATGTGGCAGACAGTTGCATTTCTCATTACCAAAGACAGAAGGGTATAGGAAATTTGTTCTCTAATATGCAGCCTTTTATTTCTAGGTCACTAATTTGAATCGATTCCTGATCAATGGTGACTGAAAGGCATTCATATCCGGCAGCTGTTCTGTGGTCTGTGTTAAATGAGGGTACATCTTAGCGATTTCCCAGCAGTAGCCCCTCTCTCTCAGTACCAGAACAAGCTGGCAGTTTTCATAGAGATGCTATGGCCTGATTGCACATGGCACTTGCAAATATCTGAAGAGTGATTAACCTATTTTTGCTCTGTTTTACAAGGCATGTATTTCTTTTTTTCAAGTGAGCCACAATTTTTTATGGTAAGCTTTTTAAATATTAAATGGGATCATCTTGCTGCTTTTGTATAAATGCATTCTGCCTGATTTCAACACTGTGATTCATGTTGTGATGCTACCGGCAGTGGTCAGAGGTTGATTTTTTACATGCACAATGAGGACTGCCAAAACAAGCGTAGGCAGTTTCTCTGAGTGGGTTTCACAGCCTTTAACTTCAACTCTCTACATCACCTGTTTGGCCTAAATGAATCATCTAGATTGACACTGTATTCCAAATCTATCTAAGAAATACACCCACAGATGTTTTGTCCATAACAAGCAGAGATGTGTTCAGAATTCCACCTTAAATATTTTTCACACTCCTGTAATAGCTGCAGAAACCCTTTATTATTCTACGGAATAAATCAGTTTTGTTTTTAAAGATTCATATATATTGTCTAGCAGATATTATAGTTGAGAAAGACAAGTTTAATTGCTATACTCATACTTTCCAGGTACCAGAATCCTGGTGAGTTGTCAAAGATAATGAAATGCTGTGGGTCTTGTTGCTGTTTTTTTTCCCTAAAAACACTCTGACATGACTTCTCAAAAGATTGGCACAACATATACAATGCACAATACTTTTTCTCCCAAAATATCTCTGCTTTAAACAATGCCTTCCACAAATTGCTTTCTGTCTCTCGCAGTGTGTGGAAGAATAATCAGTCACCCACCTACAAAAAAAATTCTAGCCATTATTACCATCCTTTTTTCCCTTTCTCCAAACATGTTAATACCTGCTGAACAGAAACAACACTAAAAGTCATAATAACTGTCTACTGACACTAGTTCCCCAATATAATGAGTTGTTGAGTTTTTCTTTTAGCATTTTGATAACAATACCATGTAGCCAAATTGTCTGGTAGCACTAAAACTTGTCAGAGGAAGTGTATAATTTGGCTCTAAAATTTCACTGAAACTTGACATAAAGGGTTTTAGTCCAGAACCAAGTTTTCTTCACAAAATATTAAATTCTTCTTTCAGAATCTCTGCATGATCTAAAAAGCAACTTTAAATGTTTTCAAAGAGAAAAGTTACAGGCCAGTAAACTATGATGTGTCTAACTAGCTTGTGAGAAGAAAAAAGAGGGAATGAATAAAGAAACGGTGCTTTCAAGATTTCATGTCCAAACAGGTTTATGTTTAAGTAGCACTTTAAGGAATTTCATAGGCATTTAGTTCACAGCCTCGAAGTTCATTCAAGATAGTGCACATGAAATACATTTCATTATATATTTGGGTTTTTCTATTTTTCTTAAAGCCACATTTTTTACAATCTTGGGGGCTGTAAGGGGAGGAGTATGATGATTATTAGTCTCTGTAGGTGAACAGAAAATTTTAAATAGACAGAAATATTTTTGTTATCCATTACACCCATATAAACATGGGCTCTCTGTGCTAAGAGGAAATGGAGTTTCTCTTTATTTAGCTTTATTTGAACAAGAAGGTTATTACAAATAATTATTATTTGTATTATTGAAGCAAACTGGAACATTTTGTCAGGAATGAAGACCACATTGCTTTAGGCATTGTACAATGAGAACAAAAAAAAAAAAGATTTCAGGAGTCTCAAGAGCTTATAGAAGGCTTATTCCATCTTACCAGATGGAATCAGACAGCCTGATAGGAGAGCTGAAGGAAACTGCAATAGCACTTTTTGAGGTCAGGAAACAAAGTAGGTTTGCATGAATTTGTGGGGATTCCTCCACTCCTAGGTGGTAAGAAAGATGAAAAATTGAAAATGCATGGCTGAAAATTGGAAAGGATATGATAGAAATTGATAACACAATCCTAATGGAGGTAGCAGTCAGCCTTTTAGTACTGATTACAGTGTCATTTAAGTGGGAATAGGGAAAGGTGGTGTATTTGTTATAACAGAGAAGGAGGACCCAGTGCAAAAAGAGAAATTATGAATTTGACAGACTCAGGGCAACAGACGGGGATAACAATCATGACAGAAGCAGTCCAAATAGATATGATGAGAGCATGGTTGCAGTTGTCAGGAAGAAAAGCAGAGGATACTGCAGTAAGTGAGATACATGGATGCAACACCAAAACTAGTCTGGATATCAGTTTTAGCTATATGGATGAGAAAAAAAAGGCCCGTGCTTGTAACACAATGCAAAAAAAGAATTTGCAAGACACAAATATATTCTGGAAATGAAGACTCTTGGAGACACACCCTGCAGAGGATGTCACTCTAGAACTAAGTGTTAGGCAAGGAGGTTTGGTTGTTCACTGGGATCAAAAAGAAGAGGCTGTGGGGCACACTGAAGATGTAGGTATAATTGCTGTAGCCCTGCAGGTTGTGGACTGATTAAAAGGAGAGGGAGAGAAAGAAGGCAATGCAAAGGAAGGGGGAAAAGTAACAGAGAGGTGAGAGTCCCAACTGGAAGGCAGATTTTGACACCCTGTGCATACCAACCAGCATTTCAGCCTCATGCCCCTCAAGTAATTAGCATTTATGCACAGACTGGGTGAAGTAACCCTCATCTCATCCACAGCAGTAACATATGCACACAGGTGGCAAAAACTGCTCCTCCATACTCTGAAAGACAGATCATGAAATGTTTAATTCACTTCAAGACTTGGTTGGGTTTTTTTAATTTAAGTGTTTCTGGTAGTATCTATATCTCCTGTGTATTATTTCCTGGCATAGCTTTGGACTTGATTCAATTTCTTGTGTTCTAGTTCCACTGACATCTATCTCATTGTTGAGACAGCACAGAATTAGCATATTAACCCTTAAAATTCTTTGGATCACTAAAAGTGGTCACTCCAGTAAATATCCAGCATCTTAAAGCATCTGATTTTAGCCAGCTGTATCTTTATTGATGGACTATATTACATCAAGAAATGAAAAAACCCAATGCATTTTAAGCATGCCAAGCATGCTGATATTTGAGGTTACATTTAACTAAGTCCATTTGGAATCTCCAATTTCAGACAGAGTCCTACCAGTCCCGTTATTTTTCTCTCTACTTATCCAGAGATGTTTCCTTTCCTGAAGCAGATTTTAAATATCTAGGTTTTGCATTTGCATATAAATGCAGGTGGATTATGCATATGGAGCTATGAGTTTGGCACTCAAATGTGTCAAAACAAAATATTTTTAAGCCAGATGCTCATATATGTGCACATTTTTCCTGATTCATACAGGAGGAATATTTTTTTAACATGCCTGGCTGGTATCCTTTATGTACACTGATATACACACTGGTGTTCCTAATACGTGCTTGTTCCTAAAGAATGAGTAATCTTTTTCTGCCTCATATGCATGAAAAGGATTTTATTGATTAAAGTCTAATGTTTTAGGGACTTGCATGTTTTAGTCTTTTACTATTTTTTTGGTTATTCCCTTGGTAAAATCCTGCCTCTTTTTTTTTTTTTCTTTCTTTCTTTGCATGTGATAAATCAAGTTACTTTTTCACTCTGGACTCCATTATGGGATCACAGTGGCTATACAAACCACACAGAGTTAAGCAAACAAAGGAATTTTTTCATTTTCTCTTTCATTCAATAAAGTTCCATTTTCTGTCACCCTGCAACCTTTTGACCTGCGTCCTAATGGCACTGGTCACTCAAGGGCAAAAGTTCAGCTGTAGGTTAAGTCTGTGTGTGTTTGCACCGGGCAGGGAGACAGTGGGTTCTTGCTTCTTGTTGCCTCCCCCCAGCCCCTCCATCGCTCCCCAAATGCCAGCCTCCCCCTGCTGAGCTCTCCCTGCTCCAGACCTCCTTCTGTGAAGAAGGTATGGAGGGCTGGGAGTGAGTTTTCCCTCAGCCTTCTGTTTTTCTTGCAGCTGTCAACAAAAAAAAAACACTGTCTTATTTTCTTGCTCTGGGGGTGAGAAGGCAAGAGAGAACTATCTGGCAGTGACCCTGCAGTCAGTGACAACTGCCTACAGCCACTCCTGTCGATCCACAGTTTCATTCTTCTTTGCCTCTAGAAGTTGCCTCTATTTCTGAGAGAGAATATGTGCCCTTTCTTTGTTCTCAGCACTGCTGGCACAAATTGTCTCATGATATTGTCTCCTGCTGTGAATGGGGAGTCCCCTTTTATGCACTTTACAGTGTGATGTTTCAAGGCACTCTGAAAGTAAATGATACCTCAGACACACCCATCTCTTCCAATACCCTCCAGTGGGCTTTTCCAGGTGGCCTGGTGATCTACAGACACATTTCTGCAGGTCATTAGAACCACGCATGACCTGGAGACTCAGAATGCTAGACCCCTCCAAATCACTGTCTCTGGTATGACATTGCCCCTTCTTTCATAAGAATATGGCACTGCCCGATTTAATAGTTCCTCCAAGGCAGATCCTCTCAGCCTCTTCTGGGTTGCCAGACCCTGAGCTCTTCAGGCAGCCCCTGCTTCATCACCAGACACCAGACCACCAGCCAGCCAGGGAAGTAACACATACCCAATACACCTTTTTGAACAGGTGATTTGACTGAGAGATGCAGTGTAGAAGAAGCTTGCACTGTTTTTGGAGGAGTTTCCTCCCTCCCTGGCAAAGGGGACTGGTGAACAGGGCATCACTGAGTCCTTTTCTGGCTCTGTAGACAAGCAGGAGCAGGGAAAACCGTGTGTTGAGTGGCTAAGACGGTTGATGCTCTGCAAGGGGAACAGATAAAGTCTCGGGTATACTTGACATTGACTAAAACCTCATCCTTGCCTCGAGGAAATCCTTGGCTTAAAGATCTGACAGACTGACTAAGAATGACTAAGGGTCCTGCCCTGAGGAAACTGACGTTTGACTCAGACAGCCCAGTTATATAGTCTCACTTTTAAGCGTAGGTGCACCACTTCTGGTACAACCCTTTGTGTGCTGAAGCTAAGCTCAGACATAAATGCTTGCTGCATAGGATAAACCAAGCAGGTTTCTCTCTTAGTGCCCAGAGAAATGTTACATAAGCATTAAAACTTAGGTGAGATTCAGATTGCTCTGTTTTACTCTGGTTTAAAGTGATTTGTAAAGGCTTGCACACAAAATTACTAGAATACACTGAAAAGTTCAGACAGTTATCTAAGTACAAAATTAATAGGAACAAGCTTGAGATGTCAGGATTAACTGAAGAAACATACAAAGCATTATTTAGTCAGTGGATTTTCAGTGGTGTCCAATAGTATTAAAACATTCAGGTATTCTAATCCCCAGGGATTTAGAACAAACAGTTAAAATAAACTTAAATTTGATTATCGGACATCAATTCAGTAATGACCTGGTAAATGGCAAATTGGCTTCACTGATGAGGAAAATTGGCATAACGAATAATAATGTACTAATTAGATTTGCATACAAACACAGAAACCTCATTTGCCAAAATCCACCATACTGTTTAGACACTGGCACAGATCCCGAGATTGCCTGGCTTTGGGATCCAAGGGCTAGTGACATCTAGAACAAGATAACCATGCCCACCCTATATAGCAGTTTTTCCAGAGTGGTCCTCAGTACCATGAGTCCCTGAGGTGTTCTTATTACTCATTTCATGTTCTGTTCCAGTTAAAAGTGCCCAAAATAGCAAAGGGAGTGTGTCACAGATGCCAGGGAGGACTGAAGTTATTTATTGTCTTTCTTAGTGGGTGCTGTGAAGGCCTGTATGGGTGTTTGAAGCTTGGGATGTTGTCAGAGGATAGTTTAGGATAGACTGAGGACAGATTGATACAGTCATGTTATCTGAAATTAACCTTATTTAGCCACTCCTGAGCTTTGTCACAGTGGAAGCTAACTGGGGCAGTCCAAACCAGAGTCAGGGAATGAAATAGCAGTTAAGCAATAAGAAAAATTAGGGATCCAGGGAATGAAGAGAGGATCATGGCTTTCCTATTGTTTATTGTGTTAATCATACAATCAGAGAATGACTCAGCAATGAGGGGAGACATTCAGTTACCCAAATATTGAGAAGGTGAGTTTCAGCTTCTGCAAATATGCCTCTCAGGGGCCAGGTGACTACAAAAGTCAAACAGATATACTCAATACATTTGTACAAGCTGTCAGATAGGAAACTGCTAAGATTTAAAAAAAAAAAAAAAAAGCAAGGTTCCTTCTTAGTCCCTTTGCTATGACAATTAAAGCTTTTGGGAAAAAAAGGTGTATCACAAGATTTAGAAACATTAATGTTATAAGGCACCTTATATGAAAATTTTATCTGGCAGATATTAGCATGGGTGCTTCTGGGAAGAGAAGTGGTATTTATGTGTCTCGTATAGCTCTATTTTCTTTTTTTTCAATATACATTAATATAGATAGATTATATAGATATAGATAAAGATATAGATTATATAGAAGTAGAGATTAGATAGGTAGATAGACAAATGATAGATAGATAGATAGATAGATAGATAGATAGATAGATAGATAGATAGATAGATAGATAGATAGATAGATAGATAGATAGTCAGTCCCGCTAAACTCAGGTTAAATTGGATCTTTACTTATTGCAATCCTTTTATTCTTGATCTATTTAAAATATGCTCCAAAGAACATTAAAATGTGTTCCAACAATAATAGATTTTTATAGTGTTTAAAATATTATTTATAATTAATATTTCATATTATTGAAACAACACAGTAAAAAATTAAACAAGGCCACAAAGTCATAGAAGTTTCAAAAAATATTTTTTGTATGTGAGCTCTTTCACAGAAAAGTATTTCTGTAGAAAAATCCTATTTTCCATCTTATAAAGGATTTACAATCTGATGATAAAATGGGATTAAATAGAGAAAGCTGTTATTTATAAATCATTAAATAATTTATAAATTCTTTGATATAGATACAATTGACTCTGAATATTCACCTAGCTGCAACTTCCTTTATGTTCATATCCTTGCATTTCAGCATCTTTAAAAGTTGGGTTTATGCAACAGCACACAAAGAAAGGAAAGCTACTCGTGATTTAAAGTCTATTGGATGCAGTTGTTACCATTAATTAATTGCACAAATGCCATTCTGGAGACTGGAGATAATCATAGCTCATATGCTGCAAATTCCACATGGATGATCTTTTTGTCTTACAGAGAAAAAGCAAGGTAAAGCATCAGTGTACTCTTTAGCACCAAGTTGACACTACCTGCCTTTCTAGGCAGAAGCAACGCTGAAATCACTGCAGAGGACAGCAGTGAAGTGTGTACTCTGCTTCCACCTCACTCAAGGCCCCATGTGGTTCATTAGCTTGACTGGACCCCTGCAGCAGCACACAATTCAGTTTGAGTATGCTTCTCTGGTTTTGCTACAGCTACAGTCCTGAATCTTGTCCAGACTCTGACACTGAAAGCTAACTTGCACATATGCCTACCCAAACTGCAGATCCCATTCTAATCACAACATAAACCTACCCGGAAACTGACCTAGGAGACCAGACACTGACTCGAGGTCTAAGGAGACCTGGTTTTCATCACTGAAGAAAATGCATCTTTAAATGATGGGAAGATTTTACTAATCAGCTATTAGCTCTCAACTAATGTGTTCTTTTGGAGAGCTGTCAGACTGTACCATTGTCTATTCCCTTTTCATTGTTATTCTGCCAGACCTAGATGAAGGGAGATGTCTCCAAAGCAGGATGATTTATGCTAGGGAGACTTTCTGGACTGCTGAAACCAGGGAAGCAATTTGGCATTCAGTTTATACTATTTACAAAGCAAAATGGAAGACAGTGGGAAGGACGGTAGTAGGATATGTCTGAAGAAAGCTAAGAATTGCTAATGATGGCTTGGCAGGACTGTTAATAGCTTTGCTTCTTATTCTGATATTCTATGTTGATAGCCCAGTGACTTGTTAATTGATTTTTTAAAAGAAATTTGCACAGTTTTTTCATGATTTGCCACGATTTTGTCTGTTTTCATTACCCCATCACCACTAGGTTCTGAGTACTTGCTGTCAGTGACACACATGTGGTTAACACATGAGGATCTATGAATACATTTCTTTAACAGTACCCATGGGATAATTCTTAAAACTGTCTAAAGCTGTCTCATTTTAACTAGGAAAGGAAGGGTAGTTTGAAGAAGGACACTTGTAAATTGAATATACTGAAGTATGTGATCCAGGTTGATTGTAGGCAAGCAAGTTTCCTTCAGAACAGAGTTTAGGGTGACCATATGGTAGAAAGCTATAATTTACACTAAACGATGTCCCTATGACTGTGAAAAGAGAGGGATTCTCCAACCATCATCCTCAAAACCAAACCTTTCTAAAGTGTATTTTTTTATACCCCTTTCCTCTCTCTTCTGCATCACAAGGAATGTGTCCAGACTGGAGACAGATGCAGGCCTACATCCTGTTTTCCCTGCCCTCTTTCCCTGCAAATGTTTGATGGATGTACTGGAAGATTTAAAGGTTCATTCCTCACCTCTGCAAATGTTTTTTCCCCCAAAATGTGAGGATAGAACACAGCCTCTTCTGACCCTAATGTGCATCCCAGAGGTACTGGGGTGCATGAATACAGGGCACACTGCCTATTTTGCTTAGCCTTCAGCAGGGGCCATCACCCAGGTGTCCCAGAGAGACAGAACACCACTCTAAAGGACTTACTCAGCCAAGGAAAGACCCTAAAATGGGAGACAGGAGCAGGAAGTGTGCCATATTCTGACTGCAAATTTCAGACAACAGCCATCATTGGAAACCATAGTCCAGAGGCTCACTGCCACAGCCACATTTTGTTACCATTTTCCAGACCCATGCAAACCAGGAAGAGAGAAGTTTGGGCCCATGCAGATGCTCATTTAGGCATTATGAGAAAGGAAGGCCAAGAGTCAAAGCCGATCAGTTTCAAAGTGTAGGAATGTAACTCCAACACTCTTTCCAGTTACAGCATCTTTAGGTGAGGTAAGATTCACTGTAAACCAACAAGTTTTTAAAGAAGACTTCCTCCAGTAATCCCTTTATTTCTTCTCTTTTCTGATTCTTATAATCCATCTACCTCTAACACCTAAATATAGTGTATCTTGAAGAGTGGCACAGGGGCAAACAGAGCAAGGAGTACCAATATCAGAATTTCTCTTTCAATTCAAACAATATTAAATTTCTGAAAAGGTCAGGTCTTGACTCACCTAAAGTTACAGTTGATGCTTCGGGCTTTTTACTGATCCTTTTAACATCTTCATGGTCCTACTAATTTTAAGTAAAGATATGATTTAGACCTGCACTTTTCCACTCTCTTTGTGATTTAAGCTTTTACATTAAGCAACTCCCAGGCACCTTTAGTTGTGGATGTAACTCTTTTTATTTGCACCAGCTAAACAAAACTAGTTCAAAACTCTGCCCAAGGGAAATCCAGAAAGCAGGTAATTATTGAAACTTCCTTGCACAATTTTTCTGTACCTGCAGCAAACAGATAAACCCTTCACAAGGTTGTACAGCACTTCCCAGGCAATTGAATTGCACAGATAACAAATTGTCAGTACCCAGCCAACAGACCTCTCAACATCCCTAATTTTCTGAGGATGGAAATGAGTCTCCATTTGCCTAACGCTTCCTGGAGTTTGATGGAGATAATACTGCATTCAAACTGTCAGAGGAATGTTGGAGCAACAGACCATCTTCTTCCCGTGCAGACAGCTGTAATGAAGACATGTCCTTGTCCACTATTTTTTGAATGAGATCTAAGCAGTAGTAATCCTGTTGTAACAACACAAAACTAAAACTAAATTCATAATTTTATTGATCACCATAGATTGACTACAACAATAAAGCGGTATATACCTGTCCTCCAATGATTTTATCTTTATTGTTCACAGCTTAATTGTCCCTCTGGAACTAGGATATACTAATGTATTATTAAAATGAGACATCTGGCAGTGGCTCTAAATGCCTCTATGTCAGGAATTTACTATCTATTACTTGTAACAGTAAATCTGTTGTGCACATCTGCAGCAGCAGAAAAAATCACGTCTGACAGCAATGATATAAAACATTCACAGGAGCTTTGGAAAGGCACAAGACTGAATGAATCCAGGCTTTTACAGTCCTTTACGATTGTCACTGAACCTGATCAAGCTGAAGAAACTCATTTTATGGCGTTTTACTCAATTTCAAATCAGCCATCATTTCTTGAAGCAGAACACCAAGAAATCTTTCAAATAAATATGCCTATAATGAGCTCTTTTTCATGGCACATTTTACAAACTGAAAAATGCGTAAATGTCTGTGGCTTTTGTGGATTGGAGCTTAGCAGCTTTGTCTACCAAAAATAATCTTAGATGCTCATGTGAAAAAACAAACCCCAAAAACTCTAAATAATGTATAGGCCCAAGATACTACCTCAAAAGTAAATTCCTTTAAAAGACATTTGAGATGAGGGTTTCCTTAAAAAAAGTCTGGTAGCATTCTTGTCATTAAAGAAAATTTAACATTTTGTTATATATATATATGTTTCATCTTACCCTAGGTTTCTGAAAGAGAATTTTTTTTTTTATTTTGCTCCATATATGGAGAAAAATTTACTATTTAAAATCACATTCCAGAAATAAATTAATAAAAATTTTATTTGATGGGCACACGTTTTGTTTTGTATAGTCCATGTTCCTGATAGTCTGGTAAAATTGAAGAAGCAGAATTTAAAATTAGAAATATTAATCCTCCTCTAGTCTTCCCATATATAAAAATAATTCTGTATAAGGATCAAAGTTATAATATTAAAAAACTAATTTAGGCCTTCATTTTAAACATGCAAGGTCAGATGAACTTTTTTTCAGATTCAGTGATGGAGTAGAAGAGACTCTAATATGAATACTTGCAGGACACCACAATTAATCAATTTAGTCTGAACAGCATACATAATGTTTCATGTTATCCGAGGTATGTAGGATTTTGTAAAGGAAGGGACTTTTAATTCATAAAGTTAAAGAAAAACATTGGCTTCCTAAAAAGAGCATAGATTTGCTCTGTATTTTGCCATGGGTTTTTTTGGGTTTTTTTTTCCAACATAGTCATAGTTTATCACAATTATACAAAAAGTACCTTATTTGGTGATCTTCTCACCTGGTAATTGCTTCTCATATGTCTGTCTTCATGTGTCTTCATATATTTAAAATGGTGCTGTTTGATGAGCAAGCCAGAACACTGGTTTTGTCTGCAGGA
The DNA here is from genome assembly GCA_032173965.1 of Sitta carolinensis. NCBI lineage: Eukaryota > Metazoa > Chordata > Aves > Passeriformes > Sittidae > Sitta > Sitta carolinensis. The sequence goes on from CM063283.1 coordinate 33,638,357, forward strand.
CTGATACACAGGTTTCTTCTACACTTCTAGAGCAAGGATATGTTCTGTCATATATTCTTCTTCTTCTCAGAATCAACAATAAGTACTTCTTTAAATAGAAGCAGAAAACACTTTTTTATTTCTATAAGCCTACTTTGGCTGGAAGTTGTTTTTATTTTTCATGACATTGGAGAACCAACTCCAGTACCAATAAATGTTTTACTGTCTTAATGTAGCACTCAGGGGAAATAATATTGTATCTCCAAATTATCTATTTTTTTCTTTCAGCAGACCAGTAATTCCCTATATTTGGGTGACACATATGACAAGTAAATCATTTAATACCCCTCTATATTCTAGATATGGTTTTGCAAGTCACAGGGAGAGTACTACAATTCTTTCTCAAGAAGAGAGCAGAGGCTGTATCTATGCAACAAGAGATAACTTATACCAAAACATGAAAATATTTGATCAGGAGCAGGGAAGAAAAACCCTATGAAGCTGCACAAATGAGCAAAAGAGAGAGAGTTACACACTGAGGCAAGCACATGCACGTCCTCCTGGCACAAAAGCTTGCTTTCGCTGACTGCTCTATTCAGCGAGGTGCCAGCCACAGAACAAGCATCGCTCATTTCAATTGCCAGGAGCCACTTCTCAACTGGCAAACATCTGAAGTATGGGAGGTTTTTAGGAATATCAGTTTCAACACATAATAATTTACCAGAAATGCAAAATAATAATAATAATTATAATATATATAATAATAATAGTGTAGTTAGATAAAATGGAAAGAGTATAAACTTATGTACTTCTTGCAGCATACAACTCTTGTTAGAAAAGTTCCTTTCTTAGAATTAAGTGCTATTTCCCAGTGGCCTGTACAGTGGTAATAAGCAGCATGGTAAGCTGGCATTTGCACTTACTCTCTCACACACATGTTCTTTCACCAACAGATATCATGTGAGAATCCAGGATTAATCTCAAATATCTCTACATTTTCTACTCTTGAACAAAGGGCATGTAAATTCTTTTAATAATGAGGATCAACGTTGTTCTTGCTATGATTTATTTCTGTTTTATTCAGGATACCAGCACCATCCCCTGTCCCTTAGATCCAGAAAAATCATCTCCCATAATAAAGAATGCAGCCTCCTGTAATGTGGAAAGAAGCCAACAGGAAGAAAAAGATTGCAAACCAGCATAAGGATGGGAAAGGAAAATTTAAGCAGAATGCATTCCATCAAACTGAAAGCTGGCACGTGCCCAAGAGTTAATATTTCCACTTGTGCCATGGGATCTTGAACAGTCATCGGTCACTGCATTTCCCTTGTATCCCAGCAGAAGGTTGGTCCTTTATACAGTACTGTGTACCTGGATAGTGGGACATGAGTTCAATATTGACAGAGGGAAGCTTGCCACCTACTGAATCACCACCTGAGTCACACTGGAGCTAAACCACAGATTACAGAACTGGAAGAGTGTGCTGCTGTGCTGGAAACCATTGGTGACGATGCTACACCAAGGTCTAAGGCAGGGAAACTTCACAGGTTTCAGGTTTTCTGTCTTGTGGTTCCTTGGCACAGGAAACATGAAGTGTACACAACAGGCTATAAAATCCACTTTTAGTATAAACCACAGAGCTTGACATGCATGAGGCTTGAGAAAATAGTTTCCATTTTCTGTAACAGTGATAGTGTATACAACTTCTACCTGTAAATATAAAATACAAGCTTGAATTATCTAAACATCCGCCCTTAAGTCTCTCACAGCTGCAAAACCCCTGAAGCAGCCGAAGCAAGAAACATGGCAATGGTTAGTGCTACATTTGAACCACTGGAAAAATAAAGACTGATCCTTATTAAAAACTTAAAACTATTTGAGAGGCTTTTTCCAGGCCATTGAAAATGTTAAGGTGGTGGTGGTGAGTCTTGAGCTCATGTCAGTTTGCTTTCTGCAGCTGTTGTTTTCAATACTCTTGTATGAATTTGACCATTGCTACTTAAAGATTTGCTGCAAATGTTTGCAGAATGAGCGGTAGCTAACCTGGTATTCCAGTGGAAGCACAGAGTAAGAGGTAGGATAAACTGCATCCAGGGGTTACTTTTCCTTTACACACGTAAAATAGAAGCACAACATGGTTAAGTAAGGCTTCTAACTTCAATGTTTCACATTTCAGTGTTCCTTTACCCATTCATCCCTTTGCCATCAGCTGACACCAAGCTTCCTCTGTCCCAACGTACAGTGATAAAGGCACTCACCATGCTCCCTCCTTAGGATCCCCCCCACGCCTCCCCTCTAGGCTCTGTAGCTCTCAGTGTGACACAAAGCTGGTGAAAAGCACATTTTGCTTGTGGCAGGGCAGCAGCAGAGCAGGTGCCCCACTTTGGCTAACGAGCTTGGTCCTCAGCACTCCAGCAGCACTTGGGAAACAGCCTGTTTGGCTGAAGGCTGCAGCCACGGTTGTTCAGGGTATAATGATACCAAGTACGGGGAGTTAAGTGTCCAGCATGTCTGCAGAGGGAACATGCTGCAAGCAAGGGGACAAGGGCAGCGTGTCCCCCAGGGCAGGGTTGCTGGTTCCAGCCACTCCAGGCCAGAGATGGTTCAGGGAACCGGCCCCAGGCCTGGCTTTTGTGAACTTGTTAGACAGACAGGCTTTTATTTGCATGAAAATAGACTTCAGGAAGCCATTAAAATGTAACAAAAAAGTATTTAATGCCCCAGCGCCTACCGAGCTTAATATCAACCTCCTTATTAGACCTTTCTTTTCCTTTTCTTCTCCTCCCCTCCCTTGGCATTGCTCTGCTGCACAAACAGCCCATATGGAAAACAGCGCAGCCTGGAAACACCTAGCTCTCCCTGTCCTCTTTTGCTTTTGGCTTCTGCAGCTGCTGTTTTCTCAGTGTTGTCTTGGGGCAGTTTCCTGTTGCCATAGCTGATAGCCTGCCAGCGCCTGCCTGGGCCTTTCAAGTGTCAACACTGCAAAGTTGGCTGTGCTGGCCAAACGCTTGTTAATGAGATATAGCAGCTGGGTAGGGGTGAACCACTGAGATGTATAAAGGCACGCCGCTGGTGCAGGAAGCGATGCCTTTTGAATCTTTTCAGTGCTCTGAAAGCATTCAAATCAAAGAGGGTATGTTGTATTCATTAATAAACCAAAGTTCCCATGCAACTGTGTTAAAGCCAGGAGTTTAACTTTGCTATGGACAGGTGATTTTTTCAACAGTGTTTTACACCGGAAGACAAAGGGCAAGAAAACAAGAGATTATGTACTGCCAAAGGCATTACTTCCCTATCTTACTGCCAGACAGAATTGTTAAACTGAGCTAGGTATTTGCCATTTCCTGACAATAAAAGCCTCTTTTTTTCCCTTTATTTTTTATGCTTCAAAGCTCGCAGCAGCCTGCTTGATCTCCATCTCTCACACTTTTTTTAGACCCGTTTCTTAATTTTTTGAAAACCGTGATTAAAAGCTAGAATAAAAAAAATAATAAAAAAGACAACTTGTTAAAAAAAAAAAACCAAGGAGCCTATAGACAGGATTAATGACCAAAGCTGCTTTCATTCAACTGAAGCAGTCCATGTGATCTGTAGTCTGCATCTGTTTTGCTATAGTAGAACATAGGAGTGCCCAACAGCTGGACAAAACAGCCAGAAAGCAAAAAACAAAAGAAACTAGCGTACAGTGCAAAGTTTTAAAGACAACATGAGCCAAAGAGCACCTTAAAGATCGTTCTAGCATTTATTTTTAATTAGGTTGAGACTGTTTTGTTTCCTTTTTCTCCTTTCTCTCTCTCTCTTTTTTTTTTTTTTTTTTTTTTTTTTTTTTTTTTTTTTCTTTTTCTTTTTTTCTTTTTTTTTTTTTTTTTTTTTCAGGCAGGGGCAGCTGGGGAAAAGATTGAATGCTAGGAAAACATGCTTAAAACTGAAACAACCACAGTAGTAATAGTGACAAAATTGCTTTGGAAAAGTTAAACAAAAGAAGTGTTAGGAACAGGAAAGGGCCATATGGCTCGACAGGCTTGCCATTTTCTGGTTTATCTTAATTGTTTCCCTCACTTCTCCTCAAATGAATACAAGTGTCTCAGACTCATTTATATGCTTTCATTTCCCTTTCACAGTAACTTGTTCCAAGGTAATTTAAGCCAAGCTGCTTAAGCGATATTTAGCTATGTGACTGTTTAGAGAACAGCAGTTTAGCTATATTCATCAGCCCACCACAGTTACTGTACTTGTTTTTGGAATTTAGTTACACCAATCAACAATCAACTAAATGGCCCACTTTGGAGTAAACTAAGACAGGCAGACCCTGACCCAGAAGCTTCTGTTGGGGTCAAGAAGAGTCATGCTATTCACCTTCACAGTACTTAACTTTTCTTCGGGCATATTCTTTCACTCTGAAATTTAATTCCAGTGAAATATAAAGAGTTTGGGTGGGTGCGATTTTCTTCACAGAAATGTAGGCATTTAATTTATATTTTTCTGTAAAAAATTTCATTTTAAGGCAGTCATCTATCACATTCTTCTAGACAAAATGACAAATGAAACCTGAATTTCCATGAAAAGCTCCCCAAAAAGATTTTCTACAAGATCCTGTCTGTGTTGGGGGAGAGAAAGAACACTGAGGCTTAAAGGATATTTTTATGTGTGAAAAATTGTTCCAAATAGAGTATTTCAAATCAGGCCAGCCTGACGCAGACATCGTGACCATTTTGGCCCAGATTTTATCTGTGGTGATTCCTGTGCTGCCTACCTCATCACACAGACTTCTGTGACTGCAGAAGGTGTGGAAATGCATCAAAGATAGATCAAAGGTGCTTTTAGATATTTGGGGATGGCCATGATGTAAAAAAAGGACCCTAAGTCAGGCAGGAAAGAGAGTCAAAACAAAACACTTCCCATTAATAATAACATCAAGTGTAACCATGGCAAGCTGTAAAGCCTTTAAATAAACATACCATTGCAAGCTGAAGCATAAGTTTCAACCAGCTTGTTAGAACACAGTCCTCTACCATGACAGAAGTTAAGATGTTCTGCATGCACAAAGCCTGTGCCAGGGCATAATCCACATTTTGGCTACTCTGGCTACTCAGGGTAATCAGCAGATTAGTGGAGAAGCACTGTTAATGGAGGAAGACAGAGCTTTTCTCTTCTTCAGGATCTTTTCAACCTCAGAAAATGCTGACTTGTAGAATCTGCTCAGAAAACTCTTGTTCAGACACAAGCCAGTAAATTTGCTCATTCTTACAAAAGATAATGAATGATTAATAAATGAGTCAATTCGGTGAATGTCTGGCTTGTGCTTCCCCCCATATAGCTTCAAGAAGATAATTGCAGCAGTGGGGACACAGAAAAGAGGGACAGACATCTGTTGAGCGGCAGTGGAGGTCATGTTTTTAAAACAATTTCTGTAGGTTCACCCACTTAACAGAAAAATAGTGGGGGAGGGGGGAAGGATCCTCATATCAGCAACCTTACTGAGTGCTTAAAACAAGGCAGGAATATAAATATATGCTTTCTTCTTCCACGACAGTAACCCCACAGATGAGGCTTCTAGGTTGCCCAGACCAGAACTCCAGCCATCAGCAGAATATTTAAGTGAAAGGAGGTGAAATAGAAACCAAAATATCCCTAGACCTGTTGAGTGGGTTTTTTACCTTTTTCTGTCAGTTTTTCAAATGTTCACAAAATTGTCAAAGTCAGTATCCCTGAAAAGCAGAGGAAAGGTTAACAGAGATAATTGCTGATGCTGTCACAGATAATGAATTTGTCTGTTGCAAAGGTAGGGAGAGTGTAGACTCCTTTCAGAGACAATTCCCTTAAATAGGAGAAAACATTTTTAAGGTCCTCTGAAAAGAACATCATGAAGCATGGCTACTGTCCTTTGGAATCACTTGCATTTGCTACACAGTTTAATTGATTTTATATATACACAAAAATATCACAGTAAGGGATGGAAGGTGAGGGCAAGCAGCTTTTACACATCCCCAAAACACTGTCTAATTTTATTGTAGCACACCACTGTGCATTCTGATAAAACTCAGGATACATCTGTTCCTAAACCTAGGCTTAGTTCCTAAGCTTAGCTTTGTCATAAAATCTCCAAATCATGGCTTGTTCCGTATTAAATACAATCTGCATTTGCACTTTTGAATATATATGGCTTATATTACAGTACCAGCATAAGATTTGTGCTACAAATGCATTGTCATTTCCTTTGAATGAGTGAGGTTTTCTAATTTGCAGACAGACAGACTGTGACTGGTTCCTTCCTTGCTTATGCTAGCTTGGATCCTGTTCTCAACTTACCCTTTCTAAACTTAATTTAAATGTTTTTTTCTGATATCTCTTCCTCATCTCTTTGTTTTATTGGATATTTCCCCTGACTTTAGCTACATAACAAGGCCACTGTTAAGTGCCAACTCCTGTGCATGAGGAAGCACATCTCTTTCCCAGATTTGTCCTTGGCAACTTAATAAAAAAGCCACACCTTAATGAAAAAGCTGCACACACGCATTCACTGTATTTCTCCTTTCATTTCAAGGACTGTAGCTTTATCTGTGCATGTTCGTAATGTCCTTGTTTCAGAGAAAGACAGACTGAGCCCATAAGAGTCTCAAACTCTGCTGTATTCCTAAAATGAACTCCTCTGTATCCCCACAGTTTCCTTCAGCTTGTTTTCCTGCAAGCCTTCTGGCCTAATCATTCCCTCAAGGAACTGGAGACTCAATGCCTGCGTCTAAAACAGGCATTTGGGGCATTTCCCCAGGGGAAGAGTACAACTTGTTTTACACCCCTTTCTCAGAGACAGCCTGCAATAAGCTGTGTGGACTATGGGGGAGGAATGCTGGAGGGGATCCCAACATTATGTTAGATCTGCCAACCTGACAGGTTCAACAGAAACCTCTGAAATTTCCTATCCCTACGCAGTGACCCGTGGCAAATCTGCATGACAATGCATTGTGTAATTGCAGGAAGCCAGTGCAATATCATTCAGGAACAGGAAGCTTGGGAACTGGTTACAGCCACCACCACCAGTGACAAAACCTGTCATTACCTTGTGCGCTGTTTCTTCAGAAACACGGATGCAATTGCAAAGTCTTATCACTCAGCTTCATAGGGAAGATCTGCTGAAGTAAAAGAATAACATGGGAAGAGCAAAAAAAGACTGAGCTTGGTTGATTGCTGTCATGATTACGTTACACAGGTTGAAAGACAGTTTCAGCAATTGCTCATTGTGCATGAGAAGACAGAATTGTTTGCCATCAGTTAGGCTTCAGTTAAGTTTACTATTTCTTATCTCTTGTTTAAGGTAGTACTTCAAAGGAGTACTTGCTTCTTGCCCTTTGACTCAAGTGGGCATAGCAGTGGGATGCCATGTGGGAGATGCAGATTTGAGAACCTTCATGTGCTCCCAACACTCAGGCTAACAAGAGGTAGGCAATTCTGCCAATGTTTTCTCTGCTAATTTAGATTAACTCATGAATTCATTTGCAGAACTTTCAAAGAGCAAAATTTTACGCACATGCTGACTATGGCTAGCAAGGAAAGAAACACATCACAGGACCCATTAGCTGAGTTTCAGACACATTTTTAGCCAAACAGGGCTTTTAGGATCCATGCTTATATTCCAGAAATATAAAAACAAAGAAAAACCTGTTTGGAAAGGAAACCTATGAGCCCCCAGGACTTAAAAATCAAACACAGCTCCATAGGCAAGCTGGTTCACTAAGGAGAACAAGCTGACTGTAGCTTAAATATATGGAAGTTGTCATGCTTTCAGAAATTTCCAAAATTGGTTGGTTCTTGCCACAAACTAACCTTTCAACTCTACTTTTAAAAATTCTGAACTCTTTGTTTAACGAATATCTCGAGCAGGCAAAATCAGGTCACCAAATGCTACAAACACAAAGCAGGTGATGTATTGACCAAAGGTGTCTAGGCAGTAGCACCTGCAGATATGGAAACGAGCCTGAGCTTGTCCATGGTAGAAAGCATTGTCACCTCAGAGACAAGTCAGTGGTGGTTATGCTAGTATCATCTTCTCTTGGGGGAATAATAAGTTTGCTGGACATAAAGAGGCTGAGGAGATTTTAGAAAATAAAAGGATACTAATAACTATTGCTAGAACAGATTCCTCGGTTCAATAACCAAGCTCTTCCCTAACATTCAAAACCCCCTGGAAATAGATTTGACAAATTTGGTATGAATGCACAAAGTTCTTCTATATCTTAAGTGTGTATGTGGTGGTATGTTAAGTGTGTACGTGGTGGAAGGGGGTAGGTATTAATTCAATTTTTTACTAAGTTATATTGTTCTTCTGACATTAGGTTTTGACTTCATTATAATTTAGCCACAGAGACATAGATGGTTGTTTATTTAATGTAATGCTGAAATTATTATTTGTATATATAATAATATATATACAAATATATATATATATTTATATATAGTAGTATATATAATATATATTAGTAATACAAATATATACCAGGTGGGGTACTGTATTGTGTGCTGATCTACAGAGTCAGATAGTAAGAGACTTGCCACAATGAAGAATATAAAATACCCAAAATATTCAGAGTAGAACATAGGCAACAAAGAATCTGACCAACAGCTGGTCAGACAGGAAAAAGAATATAACAAGGTCTCATCTGTCCAAATTTCAAAAGATACACTGTGTAAGCTTTTTTGATAGACTTTTTTGATAGATTAATTTTTGTAACCAATTTTGGTTTTAAAAGCTTAAAAGCAGTTCCAAGAAAAGAAGTAGCTCCAGTGAGGCTCTTTGGTACTCAAACCACTCTAGCACACATTTCTACATAGTCTGGTTACTCACACCCATGTTCAAGATCCTGGAAAAGCTTGCTCAGGTCGTGCTACCTCCTTTTCATTTCAGTGACACTACTTTGAGTGTCCAGACTGCTCTTGATAATTGTACACTTGCAATACATAATGGAAACACCTTGTACAGCTGACCCTTTTGCGTTTAAATGACCAGGACACAGTCAGTTTGAAGGAACACTGTACACTGCCATTAGTTCCTACTGCAAACTTAAGGACTCTTGTGGAAAAGGGTACTACTTGTTCTAAGAAAAGGTATCTGATCTGACCCTAAAAAGGTAACTGCTCAGAAAGCAAGAGAGCTCTATTTAATCAAACACTTTTCTTGAGAAAAGGAAAATTGAAGGAGCAGAAAAGAAGGGGAGTGAGAATACGCTTAAGAACCTGTTCTAGTGGTTTCAGTCCTTGGTTTAAGTCAATGTCTCATCTCCTTGAAAATACCATAGATATCCAGCCACTGAATTTTAAGTACAGATCTCAGAGGTGCATGTAAAATTCACTTGTGTTGTGGAGCTTTTTCTGGTTACAAAGGGTACAAAGAAAGAGAAGGAAAACTGTGTTTCAAAAGATTACATGTTTTAATCACAAACACTTTCTATTGTTCAAGATTACACTTTTAGTAAATAAGTGTTTCGCTGTTGAGTGCATGAGAGTATTTGAAATATTTCAAGGACACCTCTTTTAGCTTCTAACAACTAGACATTGCTGCCACCACTGGACTATTATTTAGAAGGAACATGAACCAGAGATATTCTGACCTCAGCAGTTAGTTTGCTTTACTGACAGGCACATAGCTAAGCGTAGGAAAAATAATGGAATGCTTATTTTTCATCATTGTTATTATTAACTGAAGAAATTAATGGAAAGTCAAGAAATACTAGCCAAAATTTTCCAGTCATCCTTTTAGCTGCAGTACAGCTAGCAGAACAACATTACAGTGAAGTCAGTGAGAAATATTTTTTCTTTTTCTTGAGACAATTCTTATTAAAGGATTGTCATTATTTTTATCTTCTTACTTCTTAACAAAGTAGAAACTAAATTCCTTGTCTGACATGCTTTGGCATTTAAAAACACATTGAAAATAAGTTAGAATCATAGAATCATTTAGGTCATAAGAGACCTCCAAGATTATCTAGTCCAATCATTAACCTAGAACTACCATGTTCATCAGTTAGCCATGTCCCTAAGTGCCACATCCACACACCTTTTAAATACCTTCAGGGATGTTGACTACTGTTCCAGTGCTTGACAACTCTTTCAGCGAACACATTTTTCCTGCTAGGCAATCTAAAACTCCCCTGGTCCTCCTTGAGGCCATTTCTTCTCATTCTGTTCTTTGTTCCCTAGGAGATGAAACTAACCTCCACCTTGCTACAACCTCCTTTCAGGGAGTGGTAGAGAGTGATAAAGTCTCCCCAGAGCCTCCTTTTCTCCAGGCTAAACAACCCCAGCTCCCTCAGCTGATGCTCATCAGACTTGTGTTCCAGACCTTTCCCTTCTCTAGACCTGCTCAAGTGCCTTATTTTTAGTGAGGGGCCCCAGACTAAACACAGGATTCAAGGCATGGCTGCATCACTGGGGGGAAGTTCACTGCCCTGGTCCTGCTGGCCATGTTCTTGCTGATACAGGCCAGAATGCCACTGGCCTTCTTGGCCACCTCAGCACATGCTGGCTCATGTTCAGCTTTTGTCAACCAGCACCCCCAGATTGTTTCCTACTGAGCCACTTTCCAGTCACTCATCCCTCAGCCTGTAGTGATGCAAGGAATTTTTGTGACCAAAGTGCAGGACCTGGTACTTTGCCTTGTTGAACCTCATACAATTGGCCTCAGCACATTGACCCAGTCTTTCCAGATTCCTCTGCAGAGCCTTCCTACCCTCCACAGATCAACACTCCCACACAATTTGGTGTCATTTATGAATTGACTTATTCCCTCATACAGATCACTGATAAAGTTATTAAACATAACTGGCCCTAGTCCTGATGCTGAGGGAACCCCACTAGTGACCAGCTGCCAGCTGGACGTAACCCCATTCACCGTCACTCTCTGGATCCAGATATCCAGCCAATTTAACCCAGTGAAGAGAGCATCCATTCAAGCCATGAGCAGGTAGTTTCTCTGGGAAAATTCTGCGGAAAAAGGAGTCAAAGGCTTTACTAAAGGCCAGGTAGACAGCATCCACAGCCTTTCCCTCACCCATTAAGTGGGACGCTGGGTCGTAGAAGGAGGTCAGGTTGGTCCAGCAGGGCCTCCTTTTCCTAAACCCGTGTTGGTGGCCCTGCTCACCTGGTTGTCCGGTATGTGCCATGTGATCATTCTCAGTATGATCTGCTCCATGACCTTCCCCAGCACTGAGGTGAGGCTCACAGGGCTGTAGTTCCCTGAATTCTCCTTCCGGCCCTTCTTGTAATTGGGTGGCAGGTTCACTGACTTCCTGCCAAGTGGAGCCTCCCCAGTTAGGCAGAGCTGCTGGTAAATGATAGAAATGGGCTCAGTGAACTCTTCTGCCAGCTCCTGCAGTACTCTTTGGTGGATCCCACCCAGCCCCATAGACCTGTGTGTGTCTAAGAGGTGCAGCAGGTTGCTGACCATTTCCCTTGGATTTGGGAACTCCATTCTGTTTCCTGTCCCTGTGTTCCAGTACAGGGAGTTAACCACAACACGTTTAACTTTACAGGACTGCTTAAATTGAAGCAGTCCAGATGGCTTTGCTAGTTAATAAAACTGAACTCAACTTGTAAACTCCTGCTCACCTGAATTTTTGCGTCATCTGGCACCACATAGCCATGCTATCTCAAACATAACGGCTCCAATGCATCACAGAAAAATGGCACTTTTTAATAGATGGTACAGCAAGAGCAGATCATCACTATTTTTCAGAAGTATTTCTAAATATTTTCTTACCTATTCCATAAAGAAATATCCTATCTTTATTATTACTATGACAACTACTCAGAAATACTGGGGAAAAAAATCCTACCTCCCTTCTATATTAATCAATTAAAATCAAATCTGTGACCAGGTTTTCATTTTGGGATCAAATTCTCTGTGCAGGTGGTTCTCATTGAATTCAACATGGTTCCAAAGAATGCAGCAGAGGACTGAATTTGGCTTCTATCAGCTAGCCTAAATAGATGATGCGGTTCTGCCTTTACACTGTACTGGAAAGATATTGTACCCCTTTAGTTTATGAGTCTGCTTATTATCCATCTTTGGGAAAGAAAAGATGGTTAAATTTAGATTTCCACAGAATGTTTTGATTTAAGCAGAGGAATTCAGTGACCACCAGTTTGGAACATCCTTCTGGTGTCAGAAGTAAACAGTACGCAGATTCAAAAAAGCTGTGCATGTACATTTGATTGATTGATTGAAGGAGAGAACAAAGAGAAAGTCAACCCTCCAGGTTTAGATGAGGATCAGGTGGTTTCAAGCTGAAAAGAAACAGGGACCTTTGTTTTGTTTTAAGCAAAATTCTGGGAACCTCCATGGTTCCATGTATCCTGCATTGCTCTAAAGCAGAGGAGGAAAAAGCATCCACAAAAACACTTGTCACACCATTTTTCTCACTCATTCATTCTGGTGGGATGTGAAATCTCTCACATTTCCCATCTTTGAACAAACTGCCTCAAAATGATTATTCTTATTTGGCATTAGGTAAATATCAACTGAGTGATACAGTAACATTGGGCCAAAAAGTTTTATAGGGTTGGACATTGTAATGCTTTGACAGGAAAATCTGTATCCTCAAAAGTAATTTTTAATTATTTAAATCCTATATGAAGCTAATAAATAATCCTCTAGGAAATAAATAAATAAATAATAGGCAAATAGATAAATAAAAGCATATGTGAAAGCAGTACACTAAAAGAGTCAGAATGATTGGCAGTGCCATCAGCAAACTCTAGATCTGGGAGGATTACTGCTAGCAGCCAGAGATTCCTCTCTTATTCCTGTTTGAACACTTGGCAGCTCATGCTACAGCCTGGCTGAATTTCTTCCTTCACACTTTTGCCCTGTAGGGTTAGAAGATTCCAGATTGCTCACACCTCCCACTGCAGGGACTTATGTTGATGGATAGTTAATATTCCACTGTGTTTGGCTCTCTGATCATTTGGTTAACATGGAATTAATCTGCCAAGTTTACCTCAGAAAATACACCAAACAAGGGGGCCAAGCACTGAGAAGAATATTTTGCTCTCTTATAATATAGCCAGCAATGCTGTACCATTGGGTGGCCAAGTGAATTATTTTCAATAAATAATGCATTTTTTGGGGAAGAAAAAAGAAAGACTATTTCAACTGAAAGTGATTCTTCAATGTGAATCAGATTTTGCAAATTTGGATTGGCACCAAAAAAATATTAAAAATTCAAAAATTACACATTGTCTCATCTAAATCTTTCTGAAAGAAAAGGGTAAAGAGAGGCAACATTTATGAAGGAGATTTGGAACAATTCACAGATCAGAGGAAGCATATGCCTTACAGGTTTGGATAATATTATACAACATATGAAGCCAACATTCAAATCTTCCTTTCGCCTCATTCACTGTGTGAGCTTAAAATGCGTTCTTTGACTTAGCAGAGCACATAACCAGCCTAGCAAACACATGGGTTTTTTGTGGAAAGCTGTTCTGCTTTGCATGACAAACAGGAGCCACCAGATCTGCAGCCAAACAATGGCCTTTCTCTCTCAACTCTCTCAACTATAAACCTCTAGTCTTTTTCTTCCCCCAATTCATATTTATTTCAAGTAGGACAGTAAAGTAGAGACTCTCTCAAGGTTCCAAGTATTTAGATATCAAAATTTAATTCCTTAGTGGAAAGCCTTAATCCAGAGCCCAGATCTAATGAGCTAGATGCAGAGTGATTTTGAAGGAGGCATGGTGTGCCCCCTTCACCACCAGCTAATACATTTTACACCAACACGTGTATCTAAAGGGGAGTAAAATATTCTGCCTCTGACCTATGGAATTTCTTCCACTTTGATTGTCAGCCCAGCTTCCATAGGGGTGATAGATTTTCCTCCATTCAGACATGGCTCATGCAACTGCACTCAGGTCTGTCCCTGTTGCTTTGAGCTCTAGGGTGTTGCACAAAAGGTGGGCACCTTCACGGGCTGCGATTCTAAATAGAAGAGGATGTGTCTGCTTTGCACTGTGTGGCTCTCGAAACCAGAGCATTGTAAGACCAACACCCAAAAAGATTGTTCTCCAGCTGCTTTTCTCCCTTCTTTTCCTTTAATGAATGAAATCAAAACAGTTGTCTTTTATCCTACCAGCTTAACTGAGAATAATGAGATGCACTTTAATGAAAGGGAAATGCACCCTAATGGAAGTGATCCACTTTGAAAGGTGTTTTTGGCCATTACACCTCATAAGAAGCTAAATAATTTCATCTCTGAAGGAGAAAGTTTATACTGAAGTCAGCTATAAATAGCAGAGCTTTATTTGAATGAGATACACTGTCTCTGTTCTGTGGAAGGGATTATCTTTGGCTGATACTATCTGTTTTGTGTAAAATAAACCTGATATTACAGTGTGCATAGTTTAGGATATCAAATGTTGTCTTTTGTTAGTATTAAAGTCATTATCAGGTTCCTCATCCATTTGACATAGGTGGATTTTAAAAAGGAAGTTGCATCTAAGTGTTCCTGTGTGTGGAAAAAACTAAGAATTATTTCTTCCCCTTGTATATTTATCATATTACAATTCCTCTTTCTGTCTCCTGTCTAACTGCTAAACTGTCCAATATTTCATGTATTTCCCATTCTTCTCTTAGAAAAAAGATCTGAGATATTCAAAGTTACATTGTCCACTCCTCAGTCTTGTTACAACAAGCTGAAATGTTGCACAGAATATCGGAATATTTTTTGATTGTGATCAGTTCAGCTCCAGCTATTGAAATGTTACTTACCATAAACAGTTTCTCAAAATTCACATTTATTTACTGAGAGCAGTATCTGACACTCACAAAAAGAAATCTTTAGGAATATTGATGTATTTCAATGTAAGCTCAAATGAAATCAGGAATGAAATATGGAAATGTAGCTCTTTGTAAAGGAGATTTTCTGATGTGAGACTGAAGCAGGCAAGCTGAAAATGCAGGGCTGTAATACACATTTAGAGCACGTGCTCCCTGGAGCCACGGGGGATCCAGTGCAACAGTACCTTAACTCCCACAATGTGTGGCAGAACTCTGAGACCCTTCTTTGCACAAAGGAACAGGACAAACATATTTTTTACATACTGAGTGCTTGATACATGAATATGTTTCAGGGTTTTGAGAAAAGAAGGAATTCCTGTAAAGACTGGTGGACATCTTAGAAATATTTGATGAGCAGCTCCCACCAAAAACAGAAGAATCTGAGAGAGCCCATAGGAAACTGCTCTGAGTCTTAGGCATTTTCTTATTTCTGTCCACAGCACCAAAAATTATATATATAAAAATGTGTGTGTGTGTATACATATATTTAAAGCAAGACACTTGCAAAAATTTGGTTTGGAGCACAGTTAAGTGAATGTTTAAACTAGAACAGAGGAGATGGCAACTTCTGTCAGAGGCAATAGTGCAGAATTGGGCCTGTGCTAACCCCCTAGTGTATATCAGCTGCTGAAATCTTTGAATCTCATTTTCAGTGACAATGTCACAGAGCACTGTAACTATCTATAGATTTGTATAATACAGAGCTTTATAGATAGACCATGTGCTATCAGGTGCTCAAAATGAATCCACATATTGGTTCTCAGAGTGTTGTCCCTGAAAATAAGCCTTCTGATTTGTTTTAGTACAGTGGAGTCAGTTCTCATGAATTGTAAGATAAACAAGAATCATGTTTGCATTCCTTTGTAAAAGATATCACCTGATGGACTTCTCAAGTGACCAGTGGAGATGGAGAGGTGGTAACTTCTCTGTCCAATCTCTGATCACTGTCCAGAAACTTATATATACGAGGTCAACAATAAACTAGAATCTTCTTCCTTTCTTCTTCTCTGCCTGAACACCTGTTGTGTGTGTTGCTGTGTGTTTCTATCTATGTCACAGTAACATCAGTGTCTTTTTTTCAATCCATGACCTCATGCTAGGTGGGAAAATACAGAAGAAAAAACAGAGAAGATTCATTTCCATGTATTACTAGGGATAATCAGGATTCTCACAAGCTTTCACTAAAAATCATGTGCTAATTTTAATTTTGGTAGTCTTCCAGCAACCTTTTCTTGAAAGGAAATAAAATCTCATCAAGAAATCAAAACTGTTCTAAAGGGCTAAACATACACTGTATTTTCTCTAGACTACAGCATAATCTGATTTCTCTTTTAGAAATGTAATATCAGGAATTATAAAATTTTACTTGCAAAAGGCAATCCTTTCACTTCTCTTTTAAGTGGAAAAGCGATAGACATATTTATTATCAGGCATATCTACTTATAGACTGAAGAGATATTTTAGAGTCTTTGATGTCCTTATAGAGAGTAATTATGCTGACAGAATACTGTCTTTGAATCTGCACCAGAAAAACACCCTGCTGATCGATTAGCATGAAGAATTAGAGTCTGGTCTGGGAAGTCTAGTAAACTAACAAAATGTATTTGAGTACCAGAAATAACTAGCTTGGGATTTGAATCCTCTATTTTCCATTTTTTTCTACTTCTTTGGTTAAATACTGCCCAAGAAAAGCCTGAGAACCTCAGCTAGCTGTTGGTAACTTGATAGCAGGAGAGATCAGTTCTCTGATCAGTAACACTGAGAGCTACATATAAAACATTCTGATTTTTAATCACAGAATATGTATGTACAGATATACACATAAATTGTTCAGTGAGCAGTGAGATGAACTGGATGTTTTTCCTCAAGTATCCACACATCCCTCCACAGTCCCCTGAGAGCTCCAGCTCCCTGCTCAGCAAAGCAGCAGCCTGTGTTGTCCTGCAGCCAGCAGCATGTGCAAACTGGGCACCTGCAATCCCTTCAAACATTACAGAGATGGATTATGATGGCTTTTCTTTTGATAGCAGCCCTTATTTGGGTCTCTCTTGCCTTCACAGCCATCACTTTCTGCAAAATGTGTGGCAAGTTTGGGGTCCTGGGTTCTCTGGCTTGTTGGTTTTGGTTGTCACATAGCAACCCATTCAAAAATTATTAGAGGAGGAACGAGCAAGACATATGGACATGTCCTTCACCATAATGGCCTAAGCCTCATTCCTCTCAGAAACTAAACTAAACTCATGCACATATGTGTATATATTTAAGTTAAGGAAAATACCAACGCAGTTATCTCATTTTAAATATACAGATTATAAAAACTGCTGAAGAGCAGTTCAAACAGAAAAGCAAGGGATTTTATGTGAAACTTTTTTAGCTATTTCAGAGTTTAAACAAAGCAGTCATGGCACTTCTCATTTCAGTTACATCCAAGTGTAGCACATGCAAAGCATAGATTCAGGCAGTTCAAGATCCTAATTCAAGCTAACAGTAATCTTGTGAAGGGAGGCTAATGCTTGCTATCCAGTTTTGCTTTGTGTCTTTAAAACAGGCTCAAACCAACATGTGAAGTCTGAAGTGTGTTTTGGAACTCTATCAAATTATGTGAAACAATAAACTCCTGAATGCAGTAATGCCATTAAAAAATTGGTTTCAGGTACCTTGTCATCCAAGGAGTTAAAGATAGCAATGAATCCAAGCAGGATTTTTCTTTTTGATAACTTTGGAAAAATAACCATAGATTTTTATAGAAACCATAAAACAGTATGATGAACTATTTTTTTAGGTGTTCTTGGACCAACTCTTGCATTGCTGTAACAAAAAATCCTTTTAAAGCAAACAGAAGCTTTTGTAACGGTACAGCAGGAAAGCTTTGGTCCACAGCCTGTCTTTTTGGAAAAGGTTGATGCACTAGTAATTGCTACATTCACAAATTTTCAGTAAAACAGTACTTAGATTTCCAGAAAAGATACTCTAAAGAGTGGCAGAAAGCCCCAAAGCTGCAGAATACCTGCTAATCAGCAAGCCTTGGTTCCTGTCTCTCCCGCTCAAGAGTCTCCATGTTATGTAACAGGAGAAGGGAATGTTCCTCTCTTTTGGCAAAGGACACTGAACCCGGCAATTTGTCTTGATGGGACTGAGCAGAGCACATGAAACCAAGTGAGTTATTGCGGCCACTGGTTTCAGGAACTGGTTTAAAGATAGCCTCCAAATTATCAAAATTTACATAAAGAAAGACATCTGACTATGGCCGTGAAATACTTCTACCAAGTTTGGAAAGCAAAACTCATGCAATGAATGGTCTTTGTCATAAATGAATTTTTTGGCTGGATGAACAGGCCAGCAAAGAAAGAACATTGGATAAGCAAAGGTTTTAATATTCTGACAATTATAAACAGTCCTTTGTTTTTTTCTTTTTCTCTTACATGCACGAGGGTGTCAGCTGGGGAAACTATATATTCATAAAACATCTGGTGTTCAGCTTCTTGTTATAACCAATCAGTCTTTTTATTTTATTTTTCCAACACTGCAGAAAAAAATAAAAGGACTTGAACTGCTTAATTAAAGAACCAAAGCCTCTTCCTTCTGGATACAAGGCAGTGGGTTGTGACTCACAGTCAATTATTTGCAAGATTTGCAAAGGAGGGAAGGCCTCATGGTTGGAAACAGTTTCTTGTGGTTTTAATATCTTCTGGTAAAAACTGTTGAACAGATCATCTCCAGAGCAATTATTTACTCACAAGAAACAGAATGGCATTGCCAATTAACTGTTTTGAGGCATTTACACTGAGTAGTCCTGATTTAGAGAGACTATATATAGTAGGAAGACAAGGCTTTAGCTTTTATTCCCTACAATTATAAACATAGTAATAACATAAGCATGCATAGCCATATAAACATAAACATATATAAAAGCTAATTAAGCATACATAGTAATAACACTTTCACATAACTCCAATGCTTCCTAGCTCCCATCATTTGCAATAAGGCACTACAGCTTCCCCAAATGATTTATACCCTGCCAACACTAAGTTTGAAACCTCATTCAGCAGCTAGTTACCCCATTTGGTAGTGGTGGTATCTTTTTGCACTTTTCAACTAGAGGGGCACATTTGTAAAAGCTTTTTTCAGTCTACGATCCCTGCAGAGGACAGAGAAGGTATTGTCTGCAGGACTGCTGAAAATATGATTCTGTTTCTGAAAGTTTAGTTAGTGACACTGACTATCTGCTGTCTTACCTGTAGCTGTAGTGTCACTCGCGTGGACAGAGGACATGCAACTGCTTAACATCTACATCCTAACTGCACCTTCACATTCATAACTTTGGACTCTGAGAAGCGTAAAAAGAAGTACTGAAAATTAACTTATCAAACACACTTCCTTCAATAGGTGCCAGCTATGTGTATGTCTGCTCTTATGCTTGCACATTGACCTAGCTACGTGATTACCATTGATGTGCTGCACCTGAACCTCTTTTAAGTGTCAGAAGGAACCTGATGGTTGGGCATCCAGTGTGAGAACAGATACCTACTCTCAGCTGATTGAATCCTGTTCCAGCTCTTCACTTCCCCATTGACAGGAAAAGAAGCTTAGTTCTCTACTTTACATGCAGAAACTTTTAATTAGATACCCAAAATTATGTGTCTTAATTTGAGGGTGCACCCTAGTCAGTCAGTCAGTGTGATGTCAGCCCTCACTAGACCTTGCTGACCAATTTTGATGCTTTTTGAAGCTTTTGACAGTCTCCGTCAGTGACTGAGTCAGTGATTACAGGAACTATAGATACAAAATATGATTAGCAGACAATTTTGCAATCGTGGAAATAGGGCATAGCATACATTTTCACACATAAAATAAAACTTTAAAACTCAAAAACATCTTTGAGTTCTTTCATCTCTCTTTGAAAGCCTAATTCTTTGCCCACAAGGTTCATCTCTCATAAGCACGTTAGAACACCACAAGCAAACAAATAAGATAACTCACTGATGAAATGACTCGCCACATAAGCACCCTCACTCTGCAGGAAACCTCACCATGACTTTGCCATGCCTACACATTAATGAAAAAATCTTCTGTTTTGTAAATAAGCTCTGCAAAGTCTGGTGGAAAAGTGCTTTCTTCCTTGTTTCATCAATAAAGTTACTATGTGACTTTTAAAAAATTCCACTGCACTAGGAAAATTTCTGTTTCCTTTTATGTCCAGATTTAGCAAGTTTTTCAAAGCCCCTCTTATTAAGAAAAGTTGTGGCTGGAAACATGGATAAGTAGTTACAACAAATCCAGAAGCTATAAACATTCAGGTTATGATATTCAAGAAATTATCCTCTCTGAGGTGGGCTTTATTGTCTCCTAGGGCCCACCTGCAGCTAGGTAAGGGCCTCCCAAAGTGAAGTGGATGGCCCTAAATGATCATAGGTGGTTTTTAAAAAATAAACATAAAATTAGTTTCACACCTACTTAGACAGTTTAGAATTTTAATGTGCAAAGTCTGCCAGGGCTTTGCAGTGAAATAAGGCAATGCATTCAAGCTCCCTGAAGCCAATCAGAAAGCCAGGCTGAGTACTACCCATTTTGCAATTAGGAATCACTGCTCCATTCTAGAGGACAACATTAGCAAGCAAACTGTTATTTTAATCACATTTTAACATGTAGACTCTAAAAAAAAAAAACCTAACAATACTTGAAAAAAATGTTCTAGCCTCAGAACACCAAGAGATGAGATCTGTTTCATGCACACAATCTAGCACTTAGCAGGCTTTTCCAAATTTTTCTGAACGTGTGCCCCCCCCACCCCTCCTCCTTCCTGCTGAGAGGCTCCCTCTAGGAGTATTTTGATACATTTATAGCTTTACTTGGGACTTCTGGATGTCTGGTAGCCCTGGAACAGGTCAAAAGCTTTATACCTGGAGGTGCTGGCCGTATGACAGGTCAGTCAAGTCTCCTCCGAGGTGTCCTGTCTGGCCACCCACCTTCCCCTGACATTTCCATGATGCAGCAGCGACAGGCAGCCCAAGCACTGCCCCCTGAGCTGCACGTGCAGCCCATCCAGCAGGTCCTGCATTTATCTTGGATTTATTCCACATCTGCCAGACACCTCGTACACACATCTCCAATTTGGAAAAGCTGTAGGTATGACTGAGTTTTAGTCAAACCATTCACTGCCTTTAGAGGAGGGATGGAGAAAGGTATGATTCACTGGTTTAAATCAGCTTTTCTTTATGGCACTCAACACTGGACAGTGCTTTTTCTTATTGGAGCCCTGGCATTCTGAGTGATTTAACTCTAACACCCCTATTTTGCCTTTGAAGGAGCATGACGAGGCACCCTCAGACTGTTCAGTTTTCCTATATTGCCTGTGGATCCTAAACAGGGATCAAACTTAACTGTGGTTGGCACTTGTTTGCATTTCTATGAAAGGATGTTTATGCATCCTAAAAAAGCCTTGCCAATTAACTCTGCATTGTTTTAACTTGTTTTTGCCATTTGTTTACAGTGATTCTGAAGACCCAAAAAATATGAATTTAATATAGCAGGATAATTCTGTCACTGTCTTTTAGCAGCACATTTTGTATTAATGGGTTTCAGTCCCACAAAGTTTCTGCCCAGTACCACATTTTTAATGCCCTTATAATCAAATTCATTAAAGGATTACAGTGCCAGAAGTGCACCTTCCATTAAATCCAGTTAAATTAGTGAAGGATGGGTGTCTTAGCATATTATTCATACAGGGAAACAATTTAGGAAATAATATATAATAATTTAGGGAAAAAAATTAAAATTATTGCTCTGCCAGATGATCCTGGCACGCCCCCACACACTGCCAATTACTATAAGCAAGATAATTCATAAGCATTAATAGGCTTTCTGGCTTTCTTTTGAAATGTAATAATGGGTTCTCTGTGACATCAAACTTGTGAGACATCCTGGGCAGACACAACTTGGGCATCACTCCCACCAGCCCTCCACCTCTACAGCCCTGGCTGCAGTGACATGGCTGTTTTGCACCAGCTGGAACAAATGCCTTTTGCCATATAGACACAGAAGACAAAGGTGTCCCTGAAACATTTCCTCTCTTTGTTCCTTATTTGATCCCAGCTTGGAGTCTGTGAGCCAGAATTATTTCCAACTTTTCCTTTACTAAGCTTCTGCTGCTGCTAATGATAATACCACTTATATCCAGGTCTAGGGGGTCTAATTTAAGCATCCAGCTCTAGGGCACTGGTGTGTATCCCCATCCCTAAACAACACTGTCTTGCTAAATGATGTAATATGCTTCCCTCTCCCCTCAGTGGAGAGACACGTGTGCCTTTGAAGAGCTCCAGAAGACAAACCAAGCCCCCTAGGCATGTATTTCTCTGTACAGACTGAGCAAGGACCCATTGTAAATGTTGTGTGACTCCTTCCCCACTGAAACCCAGGACATCTCCCATTCTTCCAAGAAAAGGACCCACATTCAGAAAGATGCATGGTTTTGTACAGCAATGGAATTTTTAGAACGTGTCCAGCATCAAGACCCATGATAAAACATTCCTGAAAGCAGCCCCTATTTCACCATAATGATTCAGCTAAAAAGAGAAGGTTTAAATAGCACAGATTAAATTGCCAGTTGTCCTTTCTAGCTTGCCTACACTAGCAACCACACCATTATAATTTCTGCAGGGGATAGAGCAATACTAGCACTGTAAAGGAAATGTAAAATTACTTCAGAAGCTATGATTTTAATTACAGTCAGTGGAATGGGGAAGAGGGCAGAGTAGGAAATAAAAATACAAAGAGTGTATAAATAGCATTGCCTCTTAGGACAGTACTATTTATCTTGCTCTGGTATAAAGTTCCTTTATTTTCTTAACTTCCTGCTTTGGAAAGCAGCCACTAAATTAAAAGGAAATGTGGTTTTGTAATGCAAGGAAGATTTTTTTCTCTAAATTATAAACCTGGAGAACCCAAAGCAATGACTAATTTAAAACCAAGTTGGAGAAATATTTAGCTGATTCCAAATTATTTTAAAGAAAAGGAGAAAAAAGAAATAAGGAAGGAATTCCTTACCAAATAAAAAGAATTCAAATTAATAGTGATTATTAGGAACAGGTTCCCTTTCTCATATATTCATTTTTTGACTGGTTTTGCCTTTTTGACATTCATCAGCAAAGTTATCAGGAAAACAAATAACACTGAAACAGATGTCAACTCATAAGGTAAAGTGCTAATCATTTTCAGTGAGAATATCATAATTCCCTGAATAGGTGCCTAGAAAAAGAAGGAAAGAAGAAAACAGATTTTGAAATCAATTCCTTAAAGAAAATATTTAAACCAGCAATTAATGAATGAGTGTATGATAGGTTTGTTTAAATTCACAGCCCTGTTGTAGTTGTAGTCACCACAGGATAGCCCAGTGGGTCCCTGGCTTCCATGCCAGAAACAAATTCCCCATGGACCCTGGGCTGTGTTTCCCAGCACCAAATGGACATGTTTGGTACCTCAGGGCACCTCAAATAGCTCCAAATGCCTTTGTTTGAAACTGGACCTCTCCCACAGAGTCATTATTCCCCATCCTTATTTTTGAAAGCACTTCTTAACTTCTTCCTTGAAACCCAGTATTTTATTTGTACCTCAGGCCCATTCAGCACACAATATTGTAGTGTTATGATAGCACAAGTAACAGCTGTGTCTGTGCTGATAAATCAAAAGCCATTTGACACTGATTGGTCTGGGCCCTCCTGAGGAAATTTGTCTTGGAGACAGGTAGTTGAAGGACTCCAAAACACAGACAAAGAAGTAGTCATTTAACAGGGTGGATCACAGGTCCTGCACTGAACCCCCCTCCCTAATCTGTCCGCTGGAGCAGTGTAGGCACAAACACACACACATGCAAGACCCAAAGACTTCAAAACTAGTGTGAAGCTTCATGAAATCCTACTGCAGTGCTGGGCTGTGATATCTCCATAATAAAATTCTGGTCTGTCATGATGGTGAAGTTCTAAATCTGTTTGATCCACAGAGCTCTAAAATCTGATTGTCATGAAGGAAGGGATGTGTCCTCTCTGGGAGGCAGAGAAAAGTGTTGTTTTAGGGTAGACAAGAAGCAGACTTCAGTAAAGAGGAAGAGGGAAATAACATCTTGCCTTGTCTACCTCTGATGTCAGTGGAGAGGGACAAGTCTGCTGAAGGGATGTCCAGCCCTGCCATCCAACCATAGTTTAGTACATATTGAACACACGTCTCAAGATGCCTGTCTCTCACCAATCAGTAACTGTAAACCAGAGATCTGACTTCTGGATGTAAAAAATAGGTGCAAGTGTTTCCACATGTAACTAAACTTGTCTATTGATGAAATTCCCTGAAATGTTTAGTTCAGATGAGACTGGCAGAAGCAAATATTCCTGTGGATCTGGGTCTTTGTGGAGCAGAATTGGGTGAGGAGCAGACAGGGCTGACCAGTGCTTGATATACATGGCTCCAGATAGAGTAAAGAACAGCAGAAAGGTTGTAAAACTCCTGGGAAAGAGGGTAGTGGAGCTGGGAATTGAGGAGTGAAATCGAACCTGAGAGGAGGGGGAAGGTGTATTAGTTTCAGTCTTTCTCACCGTTCTATTCTTTCAAACTGGAAATAAATAAAATTAATTTTCTCTGTGTTGAGTCCGTTTTGTGCATAAAAGTAACTGGTGAGTGATCTTCCTACCCTTATTTGAGATCATGAACTTTTCCATCCTATTTTTTGCCCCCTGTCCTGTTGACAAAGGGGAGTTAGAGAGAGGCTGAGTCAGTGTCTGGTAGGTCAGCGTACCACAGGAAGTTAAAGTATTCATATCTCATAAAACATAACTAATTAAGAGTCCTTCAAATTCCCACTGATCTAGCAGCAGAAAACAAATGTAAAAGCCCTGCAAGAACATAGATGGAATTTACAGGCACTATGTTGATTATAAAGTGATGGGAATACAGAGCTAGAAGGTGAAGCAATCAAGAGTTGCATCAGTCTGCACCAAAGCACTGGCCCAAACCATTAAGTACTTCTTGTTTAACATGGAAAATTTTCTGTAGTTTTAGGAAGAGAGCATTATAACCTACTTTCCTCAATATGCTGTAGCTCATCCTCATTTTCATTAGGCTCATTCACGACTGCAAGATAAATCAAAGTGCCATAAATAGAACTGTGTTGGCATAAACATGATTTCTGTACTTGGCACTTGATTTAGGTAAACAACCATGCACTTCCAGTGAGCCTTAAGTTTGGAGCTTCATCATTTCACACTGTCAATGGCATCTTCTACTGTTAAGCAATTTAAAGCTGAGGCAAAGCTGAATTAACTGCTGGGATTGTCTGCTTTTCTCCACTGATTACATAGTGAGTTTTGCACAAGATTGCTCCTCTGGTGCTCAGAGTGGGGAGTCAGGTCAGGATTTCAGCTGCAATGTGCCCTTGGAGCACACCCAGGGCCTCAAAGGCCAAGCAGATCCCTGGCACACCACTACTCTGGAGGGCAGCAGAGCAGGCTGGCCCTCACACTGTTGACATGGACAGTGGTGAACCACAACACACCAGCTGACAGCAGGATTTAATCTTTGGGACCTGCAGGAGCACTGCCCCTGGAGTAGGCAGTGCTCCTAGAGTGGGCAGTTTTTCCTCCCAGGGGAGTGCCAGGAGCCAAGACTTGTACCTTTCACAGAAGACATCAGTTGCAAGACAGCAATTCCTTGCTGCCAGGAACAGAGGGAGACAAGATGTCATCTTCAGAAGCTGTCAGTAGCTGTGGCATTGGGTTCTCCAGGGTTTTCCTCCAGTTCTGCCAGTGATGTTAATTCAAAGCTGTGGATGTTGACAAAGAAGTAATTTAAATGATGGCATCTCCCAATTTAGCTTTCAAATGTTACAGTTTGCTGAAATAAAAGAATGCACAAAGATTAACTAGTGTAATCCCACAAAATTTTCTCCCAGGAAAAGAAAACACAAGCAGCTTTAAAGAATAATGAGGATGTAATTCAGCATCTAAGAGTAGGTTGTTTATTATGACTGAGACTTCCATGCCTTAGCTGAATCCATGTGGGCATGCCTGGGACTGCCAATAAATTCAGTGTGCCTGGATAGTCTGTGTGGAGTGTCCTGTCTGTGTACACTCAGCTGTAGAACTGGAGACATGACCAAGGCCCAACATTTATTTGCAAAGGAAATAATTTTCTTGCACTAAAAAACAGCCACCCTAAGTTTAAGCAATGCATTTGTGATTTTTACCTTGCTATGTAATATGAGTTTGTGAATTAACTTCTTCCACAGAGTTTGCAGGCTCCTTCAATGGCAGTGCTGTTCTAAGTGAAGCATGCAGTGAATAGTTAATCATTAATTTTTCATGGTTCATATTTGCTGTCTGCTTTACTGCGTATAGTTTGATATAGTTCCTTCCAATAGACTTAATGCTTTCATTAGGAGTCACATGCTGGATCTTTATCTCAACTATTATCACAGTCCAGACATAGCATTACAGCCTCCCTTTGTAAGCCAAAGTTATGGAGTTCAGAAAGGCTTAAAACTTAATAAATACTATGGGTTTTATGGTAATGGAACAGCTGCAGTGGCAGACTGACACACACCCCCTGACTGAGCCTGCCTAGTTGCGATAAACAGGTGCACCTAGAGGCTAAAGCTCTTGGGGTTTTTTTGTCCATGACACTAATTTCATTGTCAAAGTCTAGCTTGACAATTGCGTGTGTGTTAGGATAATGTAAAGGAATCCAGACACATGTGGTGAACGAGATTCCTGGCTCTTGCAAAGGGGGTGATTTTTAAAATTGAAATTGCAGTTATCATTGTACAGATAAAACAGCCGGTCACTTGTAACAAAAAATAAAAAATACTTTTGTTATTATTGGAAATCATATGCTGTATGATATGGGGAGACAGCCCTCAGAGTAACAAAAGTCACCACAAAGTGGATTGAATTATGGTACATACTGTTCATTCTAGGTACATTCCAGAAAGACCTAAACCTTTACTTTAAATTTTCAGACATAGCCTGGGATCGGAATCATATGTGCTTTGGAAAAACTAGCTTCTCACTGTGTTAAAGTGCACAAGTGGGAAGGCAGAAGCATTTGAAAACTTCAGCTCAAGTGCCTTAGATCAAATCACTCGGCCTGTGGCTAACCTACTCAACCACACTAGAAACACTTTCCTCCTCCTCACTGCACATTAATCTGCCTACTCCTTGGAAGATAATCACCACAATCAGGATCAATGGCAAATAATTGCATTTGGCGTTCCCATTTGTTGACACCATTCATAGGGGATGCAGTGAATTTAATTTATATTGGATGAATCACCTCTCACACAAAAGTTTTTTTTTTCCTTCCAGCCTCTTTTGGAGAGTCTGCTTAACAGGATGAGATGACCCAAAAACAGCAAGTGAAATCTATATAGGTTGCTGCAGAACAAAATACTCTTTGCATCAATACATTTTCTATCGGCTGATAAGCTCAACTGAGAAGTAAATTATGAGTCTGGGTAAAGTCCTGTGTTAATACAGCCATAATGCTTCCCATAACCCAGCAAGAATATCCAGGGCGGCTTCCAGTTTCTCTGCATGACATTGAACTGTGCCATAAATATGTATCCTCAGCCCATGGCTTTTAAATGGGCAAATTTCCCTGGTTTCAGGTAAAAAAAGGACTTTTCCTCATCTATGTGAAAGGTCCCATAAAATACAAGAGAGATGAAGCAAATATAGGTGTAGAGAAATGTTCTGTGGAAATTAATTTAGAATTAAATCCTTTCTGAAAGTCTGTAAGCCATCCAGTAAAATTCAATACAGATTACATCTCTGCTTTGGAAATTGATGAGCTGATTGAAAGGCGGAGGTTTGCTTTAAGTTCCATGTGGTTTCCCTCTGGTGGCTGGAAATTGTGTAGAAACAGAGGCATGTCTTTTTAGGACTTATATTCCCCCAACCAGACACTGAACCCTGTTTTCAAAGACAGTTTTTGTCACCCCTTTTTTATAGTGCATTTCTTGGCTTTTCAATTGGCAGCTGTGATCTGATCATTTATGAAGATGTCACGTCAGGCTTCCTCTGCTTGATAGCTGGATAAGTCATCTCTACTTACCTTCAAGAAATCAAACTTTCCAGATAATTTCCCCATAATGAGACATGCTATGGAATTGTGATGTCTCAAAACTGATCTAGCATTTCTAAAAGACTGTTCGTAATAATTGTCAAGCAGAGGTTTTTTGCATAAAGGCCAGTGGAGGGTGTCCAGCTGGGTTTGAATTTCCTTGTATTTAAGTCCAAAAAGTTCCACATATTTTTTAGAAACTAGTCTATCAAACAGTGGTTGGCTGTCAGATTTGATAAAAGTTAGTTACCACATGTGCTTAGTATATGATCCAAAACAGGAAGCACAGCATCCGGTGAAGTAGATGACAAAGTGCCAGCAGCAGATATCTGGAATTTGTGTTGCTCAAAAAATATTTTGCCATTGGGCAATAGCTCACAAAAATCAGCTGTAATAGTCTCCTTTCACTTGGTGCTCTGCAATTCAGATATTTGAATTGTTCTGAGAGCCTTCTCTACAACCTTTGAAATTGCTGAAGGAAACAATAGTGATTAATTTCTTCTGCCAGTTTGTCAATGAATGATGAACATAATTTTGCTTTAACACTTCTTCAGTATACACTGCAGCCTTACTAATACAGTGTAGGTTGAAATTTGGGGACATTTGGGACAAATTTTTAAAACATACATGCTTATTTATCAATCTTTAAATGCTTTTGCCTTCTCCATAACCCCTTTCTCAAGATTACAACTTTTGTGACATCTGAGATTGATAAGGCCCAGCAGCTTTTGATGCTTCTCTAATGTCTTACGTGTCCTAAGGTCAGTCCCCTGCTCTCTCCCATATGGGAATTATCTTTCTGATTAACATCACACAAAAATGCTCTGGAAGCACTTGGTCCTCCTGTGACTTTCTTTCATCAATGTTGTAAAAGATTTGTCTGGTACTTTCCATTTCCAGTCAGGAAAAATAAACTATATTAATACATTAGCATGTATACATTGTAGGTTTTTTCTTTTATCATAATTATTGCTTAGGTATAACAGGGACAAAAGTCCTAAATAGGGAAGCAGCAAGGAAAGGGAGGGGCCCAGCTGTGGTTTTTGTGGAAGCCAAGAGCTTTGGCTGTTTGCAGAGAACAGGGTCAACGCAAATGGAGAAGACAGAATGAAAATACATATACTTCTCTTTTGTTGTTTGTTTTCTAAATGTAGAGGGCCTAAATTTGACTATCTTCAATACCTTCTTTTATGTTACCAATGTTTTTATCTTCAATATTATCTTGTCTCAAGTTTGCATTTCAGTAAAGATCCATTGTTGGTTTTCTATGCTACTTCCAGTATTTCCCTAATTTTGTTCCACTTTCCCCTGCTTCTTTTATAGTCCTCATCCAGATCTTTTGTGTCCAAGCCTGTTAAACAGACAGACAGACAGCTATGACAGTATGGCACTAAAAAGAATATAACATGTAAAAAAGACTGTTTCCCAGAAATTACTGTGTTTCTTTTGGCTTCTCCGTGGCATGCCAAACCTAGTTCTACTGGTGCCACCTAAAGTGAAGGGTTACTGTATTTGCTTTCCCTGCAGCCAATGTAAACCAGAAGCAAATTAGAACCGTTAGCCATGCTAATGGAATTGGCAATACTTACCCACAGTAGCAAAGGAAAAGGCAAGTGCAATATGTGACAACGCACGTGACCCAGCTCCTCTACAGATCAAGATGTGACTCACAAATTCTGGAGTCATGAAACTGGCAGCAATATAGCCTGGTCAAGAGAAAAAACAAACTCCCAAGGAGAGATTATATTACACAGTAGGATTTAGTTTTGAGGCTGGCTTTTATAAATTGCATTTTTATTTTTCCTCAGTTCCTGCAGGAAAACTGCCTGGCTGCAAGATAAAGAAAAGAATAATAAGAAAATTTATCTCAATTACCCAGAGCTATCAGAAAAGTTCCCACTGATCTGCAGGCTGGATTTTCATCTCTATTTGAGAAGTCAAGCAGCCTCTGTTCAAAGGTTCAGCTACCAGATCTAAATGATTACCCCAGAAACAGGGAGCATTTTAAATAAATAGAACAGCTGTCTGTATCACCTCAGCTATAAAAGGAGCTGAATTTCAATAAAGAAATACAAATAATGAAGTATTTTCTCGAGCTGTGTTAGGATGAAGTTGGGACCTCTTCCCTTTCACCCCCCTCATTCCCCCTGGAGCTTAGAGACCACATATTCCAGGGAGCTTCTGGGACTGATTGACTGGAAGGTGGATTTCCTTTTGAAACAAAACCAAAAGGCATGGAGGATGCCATCACTCCAGAGTCAGGAAAGGCTTGCTATTGTTGTCATTTAGATTTTTTTGGTGCAATTTTTGCTTCAAATACAAGAGTGATTCCAGCTACATATTATTTACTTGCTTGGTGCTTGTAGGTTTTTTAGGAGGGGGAGGTTGGAGATTTGTCCTCATGTTAAATCTAATTTTAAAAAGTTCAGTGAAATAGTTCTTTTTCTAACAGACAAGGAGTAAGAAACAAACCTGGTAAGAGGTTTTCCCCTGACTCTCATTCATTCTGAGCTCTTTTGTGTTATCTGACTCATGCAACAATGTCTAGGCCTGTGCAAACACCTGCTTTCTTAGGCACAAAATATTGCCATATAACAGTTAGTTTTGCAGAATGAAACAAATGTGCTTTTTTTTATGATTTTAAATTAAATGAAGCTTTCATATTTATAAGAAATATTTGGATTATTTCTGGGCTGGAACAAATGTTTAGAGGAGAATCCATTGGATCACCTTTCTTCACTTTCAACTTTCTGTTGACCACAGAGACAGAGCCTGCATGACACAGGATAGCCTCTGCTGCAAACATAACAAGTGACAAACTGTGACTTGCCCCCACCCCCCCTTCCTCATTTCTCACTGGGAAACAAAACCGGATGCAACTTCAGGTATATTTGACTTCCAGAGGTGCACTACTGGAAGAGTGTGGTTCCAGCAATGTTCATGGCTATGTGTTTCTTTCAGTTCCTTATGAATTTTCCAGGGAGAAATTCCACGTTCTGGATGAGGAAGATGAGATAGCTACATTATTTGAACAAAAATAACTTCTGGGTTTCTAGTTAAAAACAAAAATCTCTTTCAAAACAGACATGGATGTTTCATTAAAATATAAACCTAATTTTTAAAGTGTATTAAAAGCGTTAACACAGTGCCTGCTGCCAGAAGAGCCCACTGCAGTGCTGTTGAAGGAAGGAGGACAGCATCGTTATTTATGAGCGTCTGCACTCTCTCAGCCTTTCATGAAACCCTAATTTTATCTGGCAGCTCTTAAGAATCTCTGAGAAACTGGGTCCTTTGTTACCGCTGCATCCATCTAACTTCTGCACCTAAAAAGACATGGGCACTTCTTTCATAAATAAAGAAGTCCAAACATTCTGACATTAATGTCACACTACTGTTTTAGGCCCTAAACTTTCAAGCTCCTCTCTCTGGGCAAGCACCAACAAGTGCTCCTTTTTGCTCAACTTCCAGTACTGGCTTTTACAATAGTTTTGCTGAGAACAGAATCAGACCTCAGTCATCTGTTTTCATCAGGGAAAAACAAGACAAAACTAAACAAACAAAACCCCTTTATTATTCTTTGACAGGAGTAGCACTAAGCCCAAAGGGGTTATTTTTCTTCCATTAACTTTTGCTAACCTCATCCCTCCCTCTTTTTTTTTCCTCAGATTTACTCCCAAACAGTTAATGCATATGAGTACATGTGTCTGTGAGTCTGTGTGTGCATGCATGTGTACGTGCACATTTATCCTTGTAATGAAAAGGAATCTATCTGTTCAGATAATTTGCTGTTGTTTGCAATGTGATACAGCTAGTCCTTTTTACTTCAGTGTGAATAAACAGTCTTGATGCTGTAAAATAGGCCTTTTCTCTCCTGAGAGCTTGTTCCAAGACTGCGGAACCCAGGCTAGCAAAGAACATCTGCAACAGTTAGTGGAAACCCTAAGAATTCTTGTGAATAAATAGATTGGAAACTAAGCTGGAAATTTCTCAGTGAGATATAAATTTTATAAAATGAAATCCAGTTGAAGTACCCAGATTCCCTGAGAGAATACAAGTCTAGCCAACCCAAGTCTAAATACATGAGGTAGTGATCACTGTATGCTGTTTCCAGTTTATCATCAAAAACAATCATAGCAAAATTATTGTAATTCAAATTTAGCTTCTAATAAAGAAACATTATAAACCTCCTTTATAATGAAGATGTTTGTTAGAATATTTTAATTTCTTTTTTATAATTTCCTCTCTATTTTTTTTGTTGTTACCAGATACCTTAGATAAACATTACATTTAACAGTAAAGGCCCCCAATGAAGAACAATACAGATCAGGTAGATTTAAGGGCTGTAATTCAAGTTTTACGTTGGTCTGCTTTTTAAAATATTCAGGGTGATAACTCTTTGCAGATCAGGCTTAACATTTAAACAAATGTTTAAAGGCAGAGATCACTTAACTCTTTAGACTTTCACTTTTTACTCTTTCTTTCCTTAGACAGGCCTTCTTTATTTCATTTGCATGCTCACTCTCACAGTTATTAAGCTAACACAGTCCTTAGAGACTGTCTTCAATTGTTTAGATGTTTACCACTGGCAGATTGTTATGAAGCAAAACATTTGAGTTATAGAGATTATAAGTTAATAGATATGAGTTACCAGCTTCGTGGGAAATACTTCACCCTTATAAAAAAAAAAGGCAATATTGTTTGTCTTGATTTAGTATAGCTTTCGTACGTTGAATAAATCATTTGCAGCTGGCTTAGCCCTGCACATGCTCTGGGGGTGAGGAACACATGCATGTTATCAATTCATTATTTATGCTGCAGTTTGTTACCACTTATGTGCTGGACAGCGACATCACTGTCTACATCTGAGGGTATAACTGTAATGGCAAGAGATATCAAGCTGTTGGGAAGAAAGCAAAAGCTAGACTGTGGTTGGATTAACATTTGATTGCCTAAGCAGTACTGCTTTGAAATCATGGGAAAATTTGCCTAGTGAGCATGCTGGATTTTTTAAAAAACATAAAGCCTGCCAAGATCCCAAACCTAAGGGAAAATAAAAAGAGCTTGTGGAGAACTTTAATTAAAGTAAATGGAGAAATCTCCCCTCCTTCTTCTGACAAAAACATAAATATGGTATTCTTACTCTATGCTCAAACTGATTCTTTTTCTCTAGCCCCAAAAAAAGTTAAGCAAGAAATTTTCACAAGTGTTTTTTTAGTGTTCCAGTCCCTATTTTCCCCCTTTATTTTTTTACCTATTATGGTGAAGAGGAGGAAGTCTGTTCAAGAGAATACTGGCCCAAATTGTTCCAGAAAACTTGGTGTTTCTCGTAAGTATGTTTGCGTGTATGAAGTGTTTACTCAGTTTAGTCTGCTTTGGAAGCAATATGAAGTTTTCCCCACTCTTTGCTGTATGGATACAGGCTGCTGAAGTGACTGTACTAAGGATGCCCTCTACTGAGAAAAAAAGGATAGGAGTCTAAGTAGGAGAGCTACAGAGTATCTTCACCAGCTAGTACAAGTAATAAAAGACTGCTTGTTTTCAGGTGTAGAGAACATTAAGCTTTATTTCATTTTTCAATTTGAGAACAGTGCTGATGAGAATGTGGACAGCTTGGCTATGGAATTACAAATTATAGCGACACCAACAAATTAAACTGGGACAAGGAATGTTCCTGAGCAATATGTCTTGATCATTGGAGCTGCTGAAATGCTGGAAGGGACTCCACAAATCTTTGGATGACATCAATTAGAAACTTCCTGAAAAAATTCTACATATGACTAGGCAGTTGGCACAGGCCAATGTCCATCTTCAGTGGGGAGGAGCTGGCCACCTCATCTTGGGTGGCCAAAGCATTTAAATACTCTAGATAGACATTGCTTTATACTAGCTGGAGTCATATCAGAAAATGAGCCTTGGCAGATTTTAATTATCAGTACAGATGAAGCCTTAGATAACAGGGATACAAGGAGCTTGACAAAATCAACTGCTTCTTGCAGATGGGGTAGATCGTGCAGGACAAATTCTCAGTGCACCTGACAGACGTTTGTCTGTACAGTTCTCAAAAGCTTCTAGGAACAGAGATCACATAATCACCACTGGCTGCTCATTTAATTGATAATCATACTTGGTTTCCTTCAAATCTAACCTAAATACACCCTACAGCCATGCTAGGCAGCTATTTTCATATCCCAGTGGATTAAGGGAAGAATGTGTTTCTTTTGCCTTTGTAGTTACCATTTAAATATGTGGGATAACAATTTATGATTTCAATGTTTTCTTCTTAAAGTTAAAAATAATTATTTTAAAGTTTCTTATGAGTCATGGTTGGCAGATCTCTGACATCACACACATATATGAAGTATTTAAGTCAACATATTGACAACTAACAGAGCATAGAAAAATGCAGCTAGTAAACTGAATTTTTGTCCCCTGTCATTAATGCACAAACATACCCAGCTCCTGAAGCTGAATCATCTCATGCAAAAACAGCTAACTGAGGTATGATGAGTATGTTCTGAAGATACCTATTTCTAACCACTGGCAACAAAATTAGTCCAGGTTTACTAATTCCTAATGAAAGATTTATAGAGAGTTGCCAAAACAAGAGCTGGAGAAAGAGAGGTGATCTATTACTGTTAGTGCCAAAATGTCCATCAGCAAATCCTAAATTCTTGAAAGCCACAACACCTGTAGCATATTCCTGTAATAGACATCACAGACCCAAACAGACAGCAAAGGCTTTCTGGAAATATGAATAATTTTATTCTTGCTTATATACTTCTAGGATCAATAGTTTTCTTGCAATCAGCAAGTGCAATCAGCAAGTGCAATCAGCACTGCAGACACTTATGGGAAAGCAGGAAATGCTGTATATGATGGACAGGAGGATGTGCTCGTCACAATATTTTTGTTCAGAGGAGTCTCCTGAGGGAGAAATTAGCATTCTGTTAGAATATGAACTATCTGGTCTTCATATTATTATACGCAGTGTGACATGCAAAGTGTAAATACACTGCTGACCATTTATGAATGCATCCTCAGAGTGGCTGGCTTCACTGAGCCCATTCTCAAAGAAGCATCCAAAACACATCCTCCAACATTTTATCTTCTCTTAGGTATAAGTAGGAGACAGATATAACTAGTCTTTCTAGGAGATCTCTTCCTGGAGCCCGAATATCTTCTACAGTAATAAGGAAAACATTTGTAATAGAAAACAAAACATTTACTTTTTCACAAGAAGGAATACAATACTGGGAACATTATTTTTTTTAAATTATGCTGACCACATGAATTATTTACCAAGTTTTCTCCTCTCTATCAAAAGGAAGCCCTCCTTTACTCCCAATTTCTTTGACAAAAGTGACCTCTCTCTAATGTTGGAAGAAGGAGCCCACCAGTGCTTTTTCATTGACACAATCTGGGCACTCTTCTGAGTCCCCTCCCTTTTCAAGGGTCTGTGAGGTTTTTTCCATGTCTTTTGATCCCAGAAAGGATGGAGCCAGACAGGCAAATGCTTCCCATCACTTGGTGTCCTAGTCATTGTTATCTGAACTCCTTTGAAGCTGAGAACATGACCCTCTTATCTGTGCCATTGTCTCACCTTTCCTGTTAACTTCTGCAGCCTTTCCTTTTAGAGTTTCCTTTGCCTTCACAAAGCACTCAGACAGGCATCAGAGAAACCAAAAACACACAGAGCCCCTGAAAGATTGCACAGTTTTCCAGAATTGCCACAGAGAAAATTTCAGGGCATGGAGAAACAGTGGGGTTATTAAGAGAGTCTGCACAAAATATCACAAGAAACTGATTTCTTGGTGACTATGACAAATCACATGGTGCATGTTAGATGGCATTCCTCAATTTCCCTGTATGCCTGGAAGTTGCAAGACAATGGCAAGAGACTGCAGATCCCAGAGGCTGAGGCATCCTCCCACTAGGGCCACTGGTGACAAGGAGCCCTTAGATAAAGCACAGGTATTTGTAATTCTTTCTGTGGAAGGATGTTCCTTAATCTAAAAGTTGTAAGTCTAAAGACTGGATTGAAATCAATGTTGTGTTCTGACTTCTACAGTGCAGATATTTCTGTACTGACCTTCTCACAGTGTGATGCACAAATCTTTAGACTTGCGCAAACAGTTAGTTACCTGGTGAGGCAGCAAGGATCAAGACTTAAGTGCATATTTTGGACAGATGATTTTTAAGTTGCATAATGAAGTGCTGAAATTAAAATATTAGTGGCCTTTGCATTTTCCTGTAATCAGTGGAGAAAACTAGAGAGGGTCTCCAAAACACTGTTTAGAAAATCTCTCTCTCTGAAGTAGTATTTTGTTGTAACACTAATACAAAAAAGTACAGGTAGGAAATTATTTGAGGCAGAGTTAAAATCTGTTACTGATGTAGGTGGAAGAATTAGGGAAGCCTTTAGGTATAGAAATATTTCTTAAGGCTGGAAATAGAAACAACAAATGCTTTGACATCTGGAATTGAATAGTATATCCATGTTAACACTTTTGGTATGCAAAAGAGGGAGTTATCAATATGAAATGTACTGAAAAGGACAGCATTCTTAGGAAAATATATTGTCAGAAAAGCGAAGAACTGGTAGTAAGTGCTGTATTTTTTTTTTCTTCTTAATAAAACGCTTTCAGTTTTCTTTCAATGGCTTCACATAATAACTAGAAAAAAAAAAAAGGACTTCTTAGTAACTATTTGTAGTATTAACTTTTTCCTAGTGAAAGCTGCAATCTCAGCTTTTTCTGGTTAGGACTGGAACATACACAGAGAAATAACATCTTAGAAAAGAACCATATGAACATTCATATTTTTGTTCAGTAGAATAATAAAAAAGACAGAAAATAGAAAAGTGAGAACAGTTCCAAAAGAAATAAGTAATCAAATTAAGATCTTTTTCTGCAAAATAACCAACCAAGCTTTTGAAAGAAGATTTTTGGATTAATATAAATATTTCAATTTCAAATTTAAAGTATTATTGTTTTTTAATCTTTTTGTTTCAGTTTGTTTAATTTAAGCATTGCTTAAATTGAAATATTCCTTTTAAATGAAAAATTAAAATACAGTTGTAAATATATCCAAAACCCCATAGGTAGCCTCCTAATAAATTCATCCCACAGATTAACATTATCACAGCATATTGTGGGATTGTTTATCTTCTTTACAAGTAGTCTCTTTTAAACTCCAGTGTCAGCAGTCTTTTGCCATATTTGTGAGACAGAAATGGACTTTCATTCTATGTTCCTAGAAAACCCTGCCTTAAAAAAAATCCCATCATATATGTAAAACTGAATTACAGCCATACATGTGACTTTATACAAGTCTCTTAATGAAACTCTTTTGGACGGAGACAGGTAATTAATCAAAAGTCAAGCATTTCTCGGAAATGATATGACACTGACAAAGTGTGAAGAAGAACACGTGGCTTTCAGAACCTGCTGACTGTGAAAGTTTGCACCAAAAATCTGACTATTCCTGTCCTTTTGCTCGCCCTGCTGATACAGTACCAAGTAGATTGCTTGAGCCTGAGGGCTGCCGGCCTTTCACCAGCACACATGGTAGATAGATGAACAACACTGTGAAATACATTATTGTCACAGGTTGGTGCCTATGCCAGTGCCACAGGCTGCAATTGCTGTGAGCAGTGTGTACCCAGCAATGCTGTTCAGCTTCAGCCTCTCTGCAGAAGACCGTATTCATTTTCCATGTTTCACTAAGTTACTTCTGAGCACCTCATGTTAGCAAATATTCCTAACACATTACATGCTAAACACATGCTGACCAATAAGCCCAGAAAATCCTTGGCACTTTAAAGGAAAGCTAGGATTGCAGTGCAGAGAATTGCTTTGCAAAACTGTCCGAATAACAGCAGGACTTTCATTGTTTAGACAAGAAAGATGGCAACAAAAGGACTACCTTAAATGACCTCTCTTAAGTGGAGTATTTGCTTATGTCACAGCAGATCATCAGTAGATCTTGAAAGCCAGGGGGATATCATTAATTTTAAACTGGACAGATGCACAGGCTAATACAAGGTCAGAGACAACAGCACTAATGCTGTAAGCAATATCCAAGCTAAAGAAATGAAAAATATTTCAAAGCTGGGTTTACACCCATAAGGGGAATTTATACAGTGGATGTAAGTAATATATTTGGAGATTAATATAATTCATTAAAGTATGAGAGAAAGCTCTCTCTGTTCAGTGTTAAACTCAAATCCCAACAACATATGATCAAACCTGAATTTTTAGACTAGTCATTGCAAAGTTCCCTTTGCATAGAATCAGAGGATGATTTGTTTCTTTTCAAAGCAGACCATAAGTAAAGACCAAAAATGGGCCATTGTAGATGGATGTATTGACTTGTATAAACACAGAAAAACCCACAAATGTAATAAAATATAATATGATCTCCACAAAGTAAGTTTTTTGAGACACATCATTGATGTAAAATATTTTTCTATCCTCAGAGACATCACAGTTTGTCTATATTATGTGTTATATTTTGGAAAAATAAGCCACCATCTGGCTTGTATTTGGTAACAAGATTTTTGTACTTGTAAAAAAAATAAAGTAAACATTGTGATGGTAAGACAACTGCCAAGGTCTAAATAAATAGGCAATTTTTCCCTGAGGAAAGACAATTGAGGACCATAACCAGTGAATCTGAAGAGTTTTGGAAGGAGACAGCAATATTCTGCTAAACAAAACTAACATTTCATAATAAACAAAATAGAAATTCCATCAAATAAAAACAACATTTTGGGACGAAAAAATGGACTGCAGTAAGGTCAAGATCATCATGGCCTGCCTGACAAAGGAGGAACAGATATAAAAGTGTAACCATTCCATTTCAAAGCTGAATTGAGATACAACAAAAAGATTATTATGTAAGAACAAAATTTAGTGTAGAAGCCTCAATCCTTACTTTTCCACCGGTGACTCCACAGGCTGTGTTACTATAGTTCTCAGGTAACTGGAGAGGCTAAAATGCAAATCAGCGGTTTGTACCTGTCCTACAAAAAAATTAAGCATTCAAAAAGACAATTTCATTAATGGTGTTTTGTTATAAGAATGTACATGACTCTACCCAATAAAGTTGCAGTTAGCTGAAACTGCCACGGAAGTCCCAAGAATACGTAGAGGAATATTTTTTTTTTCCATTATGTGTGTGTGACTTGGAAATTGAATACCTTTTAAAATGTCAAAAACACAATAAAGGTTACAGAACATAACTGCACTAGAATAGATTTTGCAGTCAGAATACGCACCTATCAATCAGATAATGAGTGAAAGAGAAGTCTGAGAGAGCTGGGACTCTAGCCAGGAAAGAAGAAAAAAACAATTCAGAGGCAGGGGGAGATGGATCTTATCAAATGTGATAAAAGTATGCATTAATATATTGATGAAGAAAAGGCAGCCAGACTTTTCTCATTGGTGCCCAGTGATAGGATATGGGGCAATGGGCAGAGGTTAACCCACCTGAAATTCCATTTGAAATCAAGAAAAAAGTCTTTTTTACTCTGAAAGTGATCAAAAACTGGAACAGGTGGTCCTGAGTGGTTGTTGTGTTTCCTGGAAGATATTCAAAACCTGACTGGGCATTTTCCTGGCCAGCCTACTCTAGGTGACCCTATTTGAGCAGAGAGGGTTGACTAGATCACAGAACCATAGAATATGCTGACTGGGAAGGAATCAATCATAATCATTGAGTTCAACCCATCGTCCTGCATGACACCATCCTCAAGTCACACCATGTGCCTGAGAGCATTGCTCAAATGCTCCTTGAACTTTATCAGGCTGGTGCTGCGACCACTTCCCAGGGAGCCTGTTCCAGCATCCAACTACCCTCTGGGTAAAGAACATTTTTGTAATATCCAACATAAAGCTCCCCTGGCACAGCTTCAGGCCA
Organism: Sitta carolinensis; assembly: GCA_032173965.1. Classification (NCBI taxonomy): domain Eukaryota; kingdom Metazoa; phylum Chordata; class Aves; order Passeriformes; family Sittidae; genus Sitta; species Sitta carolinensis. The sequence goes on from CM063283.1 coordinate 33,678,183, forward strand.
TTGGCTCAAGTTCTGTCACTGGTCAGCTCAGAGAAGAGATCAGTGTCTGCCTGTCCTCTTCCTCTCACAAGGAAGTTGTAGATTGCAATGAGGTCTCCTCTCAGTCTCCTTTTCTCCAGGCTGAACAGACCAAGTGACCTCAGCCACTCCTCATACAGCTTCCTCTCAAGGTGCTTCTCATGGCCATACTTTGGGCACTCTCTAATAATTTAATGTCTTTTTTATATTGTTGTCCCCTAAACTGCACATGATATTCAAGCTGAGGCTGCCCCAGTGCGGAGTAGAGCAGGACAATCCTCTCCCTTGCCCAGCTGGCAAAGCTGTGCCTGATGCACCCCAGGATAGGGATGGCCCTCCTGGCTGCCAGGGCACTGCTGGCTCATGTTCAGTTTTCCATCAACAATGATCTCAAGAGCTCCCTTCCACCCTAAACCACTGTGTGATCCTGTGACACTTTGAAATTGAGCAAGCAAGCAGTTAAGCTGTGTGCACAATCAGGAGTTTAACAGGGGCTTCAGTGCTTAAGATAGCTTTCTTTGTCATAGCGGTGTGGATGAAGCCATTTTACAAACAGCCTTTCTCCATAGTCCAGAAAGGAAGGACATGAATGGCAGTGAGCTAATTGCCCAGAAAGGTAACTAAAGGCAGCAGCTCCATGTCCAGACATGACATAACTTGAACTAATGCAATTACAACTGCCTAGCACATAGCACATGAAGACACATCTGAATGGCAGAAGGATGTTTGCCATAAAGTTTCCTGCTCATGCCATGGGACCTGCTGGAGCTCACACTAACTTTATCACTGCTTAGGTATGTTTCCATTGCAAGACCTGGTGGCGTGAGAGGTCATCTTCTTTTTAATCATGGCTGCTACTTTTCTTTCTACCATGAGGGTGATATGAGGATAAAGCCATGCTAGGCAAAGGATGTGTGCTGCAGAAATATTGGGTCACCCCTGCACATTAAGCAATTAAGTCCTTTCTTTTACTCCATTTATCCACACGTCTTCTGCCTGGATGTCCCAACAAAGCATGATGGAAATCCTCTATTAACCTGGCTATTTGGTTTGTACTTCCTACCCATCCAGTAAATGTGTGCAAAATCCAAAATCAGATATACCGCAGGCTACCCCTTCTTCCAGAGGAATATGCAGAAAGGGAACCCAGGTCATTTACAAATGTGTTGAATAATCAATGATAATTACTAGTCATTGTTATTTTTGTATTTCATTAGGAATAACAGCTATAAGGAAGCAAGAATGTAGGAAACATATTTATAACATAGTAGATTCATAATTTCCACTGTCAATGGAACAGCGTACAAACCTTCTACAGGCAGGAGTGACCAATTCACTTTCAAAGAGCTTAAATTGTTCATTATTCTCCATCTAGTGACTCACAAGTTTATTGATCTGTCAGTAAACTGCACCATTTAAACATGGGCTATTCTCCAACTAAATGCCCATTTAAAGGGCGCTTGCACCCACTGAATTTTTTTAATAGGAGCTGAATCGGAAATTCCCAGGCTTCTTCATGCGACCAGAGACACACGAACACTTCTTTATGGCTTTTCTTTTTTCAGATCACAAAGTTTTCAGTGGTCTTAGAAGAAAGTCAGAACTATCTTGATGAAAACATGAGATAATACCTGTTATTTTACTAGTCAAGGACTCACACCGTAAAGCTATTATGCTGAACAAGTTGAAAACACTTATAAAAATGGAGGTAGACTTTATTAGCCCATGCTGTTTGCAAGCAGAAAATTATTCTGATGTTTCAAAGTGGCTGGGAGTGGGAAGGGTGGGGGAAAGTCAAGACAAACTTTCACACGAATTCTAGTTTGATTTTTCTTTCCAGAATGAAATAATGGAAACTGCAGCTTTTATAATTCTGAAGGAAGTGTTCTGGAAATTGATTTTCTGCAATTAAGTTGGATGAAACAGTTCTTAGTAGAAAAGTAAAAAACAAAACAGGGATTTAAACCTCCAAAATGTAGAGAATAGTATTCATGAAGGTTTTACTGAATTGCACAGTCTAACCCTGTCAGCATCAGATTTAATCAACATTACTACTATTTATTTTTTCAGTTATCATAGCAAAGGACAGCAGATGTTCTAAATATTTTAGAAAGCAAGCACAACTAGGCTGTTATTAACCAATGTTATTGTGTCTAAAATTGATCTGAAAATAAATATGCTTAGAAAATTCCGTGTTGTAGCTGTTAGTGTGTGACATGTAGACTTTAGTACCAAACGTAATAACCAATCTGTGACAGAAGAAACCATGAGTATGTATATTTTTAGAGCTATAGGAATGTTTTGAATTCCACCTGACTAGACTATATCAGAAATATTCTCAGACAGGATGTTTTCCAAGTTATTTATAAACCCATACGTTAATGATTTATTTTAGTCAAGCAGGTAAGATGCTATAATTTAGGGCATAACAAATGAAATATTTAGTGTGTCTTGCACTTTTAATCCAAGGGAAAAAAAGATAAAGGGAGAAGTTAGATTTCACAGTTTGAGGTGAGAATACAGTTTATGTGAACAGTAAATAGGTTGAAAGGGAAAATCTGGATGCTCAATTCTGGTTATTTGTATTAAAAAATAAAATTTAACTGTGGATTTATCTTTCTTGACTCAATTAAAGTTTAGACAATAGATCAAAACCCACTGCAGTGCAAGAGTACCCAGTGAGTGCAGTTATCAGAGAATCAGTCTTCTCACTAGTTGAATTTTAAAGAATTTTGTAAACCAAACATACCTTCCAGGTAACATTTTCCATTTCTCTGGTCACACTTTAGAGATGCAAGTCTAAGCACTTAAAGTTAGGGTAGGAGTTCAAAGTACTGTTTTGGTGGGCTAGGAATTACTTTTTCAGCTTTTTCTGGCATGCATTAATGAAGAAAAGTATCCATGTAGTATAGGAGGAATGTCAAGAGTTGTGATAAAGACGAGTGAAGTACATTGTGTACACTGTATATTAAGACCCAATTTTATGCAAGAAACATTGTTTTGACAGTGGACAATAAAGTTTATGAAACCATTAATATGAATTAATGCTGAAACTTAAATATATGAGACAAACCATTCTTAGTACAGGCTCAGAAATGACCTTCCACAACAGCTCAGTTCCTTGTACAGCAGAAGTTCGAGTACTTCTTTTTGAGTATGTCCCACTTTGTACTTGGGACGTAGCTGCAATCATGAACAGATCAAACAAAACATAAAATCTATTTGCAGAAACTTATGGAACTTGACCAAGAATCTTATAATTTAGTACTGTTTGGTTTAAAAGAGAAAGAGTATTTCCTAACTCAAGAAATATGGAAGATGAAGAGAACATAATTCAATTTTCTTCCCAGCATGTGGTTACCCAACTTTCTCTGAGAAGTCACTGTCAAGTCAATATTGACAACTGTTCAAGAAACTCCAAATTTACTGCACATTTAACTTCTGAACAAGATAATGAGGTGATGGGAACTGGAGGAGTGGATGGACCACGATTTGTGTCAAGTGACAGGGCACAGCATCTTTCACTGTATCAAACAACAGGGTTTGCCCAAAATCTTGCTTTGGGATGTAGAGGGGAAATCAGTAGCAGGTAGATGATCTATGCCACAGTATTTCTTGTGGAGAAGGAAGCTCTAGGTTCCACAAACCCCAAGGACACAGTGACATGAGGCAGGGTGTGGCAGAGGAGCTAATGGAATCCTGAAGGACCTTACCCTTCCTCCTCATCACCCTAGATAGAAATGCATCAGAAATAGAAGCTGTAAATTTGAGGGAGAGGCCAACATAGCAAGTGTATTTGTATGTTCACAGCAGAGAGAAAACTGGGATAAAGAACTTTAGTATTACTCTTTGTGTATGGGTGCATGCCTCTGTGTGTATACATACTTTCATATATATATATATATATATATATATATATATATATATATTAATGTTGATGTCCAAGATTTGCAACACATGAACTATTTACTTAACACCTAAAGTCACTGCCAAGGAATATTTTTACTGTCAATTGAATTTGGCAAATCTGTATTCTGCATTCATCTGTTACTATTTGCCTTTTGTTTTCTTCATCTGTTACAGAATTAGTGATACGAGTCTGTTATGAAGACATTTTGAGCATCTTCATGTGCTCCAGTCCTGTGTGATGACTGTTCCCTAGTTAAGCTTATGTGTTCATTCACTGAGGTCAAAGAAGTTCCAGTCATATTCAAATCCCAGTGTTCATGTAACATCCAAATATTTGGATTTAGGCCTTAAGGCTGCAAGGCAACGGATACCTGCTGTTTGATACAGAGCTCCAGTGTTTACCCAGGAAATGAAAATGAAATGTGGAATTTTATGGGGGGAGATATTATATATTTTTTTTGTGTCCACAAGGAGCCCAAATGGGTTAATCCACCTGCTGTTGTTTGGTGAAAATGGGAGTTCCTTTGTCATTATTGTAGTTTTATGTGTGTGTTGTCATTTAAGTTGTTTATTCTTTTTACCTACAGACAAATATATCACGCTTGCACGTGTGAATGATTTGTTTGGCTTGGAATAAGAACACATGCACAATAATTTTCCTAAGGTCACTATTGGCTACAATAAATTCTGTGGAAGAAATGCTGCAACTTGGGAGTATTTCAACCTTGATTATCCTGTTCCTTTTTAAAAATCTCCTTATTCACCTTTTTTGTGAATAAATCCTAGAATAGTTTTTGTCAAAATTTATATTTTCATATTTTATATTTTGCAAATATAGGCAAAAATTTCTATTCCTTCAGGTAAATCTTAGATGGTAGGAAATACTGTAAGTGTTCTCTCTGTGAGGTTTTCTCTACTCAAACATCTACTGCTATAAAACATAATAACAAAAAAAAATTTCCATAAAAGCATCTAAAAATTGTCTAACAAGGCTGTCCTAGATCATACTGAAAGTCCTTGAATTCTTATCTTCCATATCAAATTAAAAATAGGAATAAAGCACAATATTTACATTAATTTTTTTAAAAGGCAAATATGAGTTATTTTTGTGCTGTAGCAGTTTACCTGTCATTGATCCTTTGCTGTGGCTGACTTGCTGTTTTGCTCTATTTGAAGGTGCCTGCAGCCAAAGAAAGCTGCCAGACTGCTAAAAATACAGCACAAAAAGGCTTTGCACACATTTTGTCCTATTGTTTTGAAGAGCTTTACCTTTATGAATATGCTTTAGGTGAGATTTTTTTAAGATTTATAATTGAATAATAACTAGAAACTGATTTCTGTCATTTGTCAAATGAATCGTCAATAACTTTTCATATTGGTTTGTGGCATTTCAATGAGCATTTGTGAGCCAGAAAGTAATTCTAAAATGTTTTTTCCTCTTTTTGTCCTAGTGCAAGGAACTGAATCAGGAATGGATTTCCACAGGCAGACCAGACGTGGCAGTGAGCTGATCTATTTCCTTCTAGGGGCTATCCTTGCAAAACTGAGTGGTGCACAGCCAAGCTCTCTCAGAGCATGAGAGAGGAGAACAGACCTACACCTTCCTTTTTCCTTCCTCCTCCAAGTACCAATGGCACACTATTTGTGTGTGGACCAAGGCACAGACAGAGTTTGACACAGACTATGCCTTCTCCAAAGATCAGTATTACAGTTATTTAAACCCAGTCTTTTGTAAAGAAGAGTGATGTTCTCCATCCTGCATCTAGTACAGATCTGATGTGATAGACCTATGATGAAAACAATCATGAAAAAGGACGTGGAGTTTTGCTTCAATATCACATTGAAGGCATAAGATAAGAAACAATAGGGATTATTGTGAACTTTATCCCACAGAGTCAGAAGGATGTTTACTTCCACTTATCTGGTGGCTACCTATGAGATATTTCTCAATATCTCTCTGGAAGCAAACATGCTTTTTTATGAGGTCTTTGTCACCCCACTCTGGATTTATACTCAGTGTCCATGGAGCCTGAGAAGCAAATGGATGTGGGCAATCTTGACCAACAGTTGAGTTAAACAAAGAAGATGCTAAAGTGGGAAGACAGCATTCCTGGGAAGGGAAGGGAAGGGAAGGGAAGGGAAGGGAAGGGAAGGGAAGGGAAGGGAAGGGAAGGGAAGGGAAGGGAAGGAGGGAAGGGAAGGGAAGGGAGGGAGGGAAGGGAAGGGAAGGGAAGGGAAGGGAAGGGAAGGGAAGGGAAGGGAAGGGAAGGGAAGGGAAGGGAAGGGAAGGGAAGGGAAGGGAAGGGAAGGGAGGAAGGGAAGGGAAGGGAAGGGAAGGGAAGGGAAGGGAAGGGAAGGGAAGGGAAGGGAAGGGAAGGGAAGGGAAGGGAAGGGAAGGGAAGGGAAGGGAAGGGAAGGGAGGAAGGGAAGGGAAGGGAAGGGGAGGAAGGGTAACATTTTCGTTTTGGGAGCTTTCTTCATTACTATTTCTGTTTAACTTAGTAAAAAAATGAGAAACTAAAGGAGAAAGGATATACACCTACTGTCCTGATCCTCAAGTCAGTTTTGGTTGTTTGACCACTGATAATCTAATGGAAAGGAGATGCACACTGCAGTTAGCTGGGTGCAGATGGGTTCCAGTAAAAGCTCTAAGGGCTCCACAGGCTCTTCAGATGAAAGATGCTAAATAGCATTTCTGTTCTGTTGTCAATTTTCTGTTAGTGTGCTAACCACCCAGCATCTCCCTCCTTCTGTCAGCACGTGAGACACTGCGCTAACCAGCAGCACATGGGCATTGTCATTGTGTCAAAAAAAATAATCAGTGGTTTGACGAAATCCCATTTTTCATTTTCTTCTCCAAGGGGCTGGGGCAGTGTTTGAGTGGCTGTCCTCATCTTGAATCCCAAACTGCTTTAGATTACAGACAGACACTCATTTCATAGCAATGGCGATCTGAGTGTTTGAAGGTTAATCAAAATGGGAACTGAAGATTTCAAATATGTAGTAACGCTTAATAGCTTAGTGAATTTTAGATGTCTACAGGATTAAAAAATACTTGAGTGACTTTTAGGAACCAAAGTCACAGCATTGGCAGGGTTTTGCAGACTGAATCCCACTCAACATTTTAATCATCTGATACCCTAAATGAAGCAATTCAATCACCTACATCAGCAGGCTGATTTCTTTGTTCTTCCACCTTCTGTATCTCCTTAACAGAGTTTTCACCAACTTCGGAGATTAGAAACACATTTGAAAATGCTGAAAAAGATTTTCTGCAACTGTATTTACATATCACAGTTTAAGAGTCTGGGCCTTCAACATTCAGAATGCAGCCAGTATAATTGTTTCTTTTCCCATGATCATGAACCCATGATTATTTCAAAGTCCCCACCCAGCTCTGAATGGAGTCACTGTGAAGGATTAACTCTGAACTTGACAACAGCATTCACCTTATTTGACACAGTTTGGTGCTGTTGCAATAGCTGATAACACATAAGAGCAGGAGGGAGGGGATGAGGGGAAGAAAGACATCCCAGGGAATGAGCAGCAAGTGCTTGCACAAACCCTTCTTTCAGTTCAAGTATGTAAAGTGAGATAAATGGTAAAACTGCAGACACATTGTATGCAGCAGGAGCCAGAGGCTGCTCCCTAGATTGGCAGCTCCAGAAACCATCAGCACCGGATCCTCTCAGCAATTAACAGCTTAGAAATGTCCTTCCATTGATTGTGATGAACATAAACCAGCTGAGTCTCAATAGCAAGAGAACAGAGGGAGGAAGAGCCAGACAGCAGGACACAAACAGCACCAAACACTGGGACCAGCTGCAGACTTCAGGTCACACTTCCATGTCGACAAAAGATGTTATTTAATATTTTCCAAATACTGAAGTAATTAATCACAAGGTATAAGTGGATCTATAATGTCTGAGATTGCTGGTTGAAGATTAACTGCATGTATCACATTTCCAGTGCAGCAACGTAAATGGGAAATAAAATAGCCTGAACCTCATAGGCAAGGCACTTATTCATTCTCTGCAGTAGCAGGGTTCCCATGCTGGCCAGCCTCAGCCATGTCATTTAGGAAATCTTCATGCCAGAACATTTGTATGCATGAAGGACGGTGCTAAAGCAGGACAGTGCCAGCCTGTCAGAATTCAGCCAATGTGAGAATCTGGTCAAATGTAAGCAGCTGCCTTCATCTAATCTAGAGCCTGTAGAGGACAAAATTACTGTGAATCACCAACTGAGACAGGAAGAGCTTGATTATTGTTTAAACGTAGAGGCAAACTGGCAAGGAATGGATCACTACTGGAGAGCGCCTCTAAAAATATCTGCTTTCCCCTGCAGACAGTCTTCAAATGGACACCAGGCTTTGTGCCTGTCAGAGGTGGCACTTCCAGCGAGGCAGTCACAGCAAGCTGCCCACACTCACACACTGCACTTGCTTCACACTGCTTCAACATTTTATAACAGAACAAAAACCTTTAAAACATACAGCACAGAGGGAAGTCCCACACAAACTTTATAGAGAGGTGGAATTGTGCCACATATCCCAAAGTTCAACCCAGATTCATCCAGCAATGGTAATGGCTGACATTTCTGTTCCCTGACTTCTAACTGTCTGCATCACAGTTGGACTCCAGCAGTCAAGAGCAATGCTCAGGTAGCAACTGTGGAGCAACCCAGTTCTGACAGGAACTGCAATGCTGTTCCCTGTATTGTCCCTTCAGAATCGTCACTTCCTAGGAACACTGATTAAATGCAGCACTTGTATGCCACAGTACCAGCTCCTCTACCAGACCTCAGGAGTGCGTTTGTCTGCCCTACTGTAGGTGCCCAGATCTTGGATGGACAAGTCTGACCACAATAAACAGAAAGAGGAAAAAAAATCCCTCAGCATTTAAGCAAAATCTCTCATCTGACCCCATAAATTCTTTTCCCCACCTATATTCCATCAACAAATTTTTAAATAATGATTTTCTACTGAGAATGAAGTTCAGTGCTGACAGTTTAAAAGTCTGATACAGCTTTTTCCTCTATACACATCCAGTCAGCTGGAAAAGCACTGCCAGAATCATTTGCTTGGAATGAAGAGGGAGGAGGACATGCCTGTTCTGGTTTTCTTTTTCAATATTTTTTTTATTATTTTTAAGAGCTCTCTCATTTTTCTGAGAGAAGTACCAAGGCTTGTCAATACATATCTATCTGAAACTGAAACCCTAACAAGCAAGAACTGATGGATATGTAGCCAGCAAAATTTCAAGTTCCCTTCTGATAAAATTCCATCTTTCCACAGGTTTTTAAGAGTTAGCATTACTCTGGAGTGAAGGAGAGGTGGCAAGGAGCATTCCCTGATGTGTAGTCAAACAAAACAACCTCACTTGCATTATGCCTTGTTTGAATTCAGTTTCATGTAAATTTGAAATAAGCATGCCCCTTTACCTCTAAGAAACAGTCAGCATTGTCCTACATTTTTGTACTATCCATCGTAGTTAATAACATTCTCTCAGGGTGTCTAGCTGTATTTAGCAGAAACCAGTTCAAACCTAGCACAGACAAATTCTGCCCTAGAAGTCAGATATATTAATTAGTTAAAACGTGAAGAGCTGAAGAAACAAGCTTGACAAGAAACTTCCAAGTGATGTTGTCAGGACAGGGACTCGCCTCAGCGTGATGCCAGCAAGAGATACCACCAGGGAGAGAGAAAATTCCCTGCCTAACATGCAATGATTGGCTATAGCCAAGACTTTCGGCATGACAAGAGAGGAGCAGAGCAAAGCAGGATTTTGCTGTGCCTGGAGGAGATGTGAATTTCTGATCATTTAAAAAAATAAAGGAGGATGGCTGACAACTGATGAAATCAATTTCCTTTACCATAGCTGGAGGTCTCAAAATTAGGAAAGCTTAGGGCAATTACAGGACTTACTTCCCTTCTAGGTTTTGTGGGTTTGTTCAGGCATTACTTTATATTACTGCATTACTCCTGTGCTTTTCAGCCTGAAATGACTTTCTGGCTGTGTGCTGAGATCTCTGCCCTGCAAGGTGATCCATGAAGTTAGACCAGAGAATTTTCTGCACAGTCAAGGGGCTACTCTGGGGATAGGGCTCCCCAAGATAGGGTGTTGGAGATGCCATGGTGTCAAGTGACAGTGGAGAAAGCCAGCTCCTACCTAGGAAAACATGAGCCAGGTGAAAGAAAGGGATTAACCCTTGAATTCACAAAGGCAAGAGGAGATTTTTAATTGACAAACAAAATGAAGAAGGAATCAATTTTAACACCCCTGACTTGTGAGAATGCAGAACAACACTGCACAGAATTAGCAGCAGCTCTAAAAGAGGTAAGAAAACCTATCCTGGAGAAACATGTTACAAAATTTGGTACTGTCCTTCCTATTCAAGATTTCCCACAAAATAAACCAAAACAAAAACTGACAAAAAAAACATCACAAGTTGATCTCGATTTGTGTGGGTTTCTTGAAAGAAAAAAGGATTAGCAGGTGATGCGTCATTCTGTGTAATTCACTTATTTCACCACTTTGAAATATGTAGCATGATTTGTGCTGTTTATGTTGGTGATGTGTCCTTACAGCATCACCTCAGAGGGGAACCATGCTGTGCACAGGAGCCAGTCCCACATGTCCCTGCACACACAGAGCACTTCCCATTTTTAGTCAAAATAAACACAACAGGCGAAAGGTCTGAAGAGAACCCACAATTACAGAGCTGAAAGGTCCTTGTTTGCAGTGAGGCAACATGTTGATGGGAATCTCACCCAGACATACCCATGCTCAGCCCCACCAGCAGGTTTTACCACTTCTAAACCCACTACAGAAGTTGGGAAGCCAGGCCTTTACTCCAAAGCTGAATTACCTTCCTTCCTTCCTTTAGAGACATTAAGACTTGAGAATGGAAGGGCTGTCCACTTCTAACCAATAACACAGTATTTCAGGCTCAGTTCTGGTTTTTGGGAAGTGGAAGAGAGCAGGAGCAAAAGGAGAGGTATCCCTGCCTTGCTTCCAGCATTTTCAGTTCTTGCCACAGTCAAATCTCAGCACAAATGGAGACACGGGTGAGTCCAGCTCACTTGGCAAGTAGTTTGGATGTGCCTGTATGGGGTGATGTAGGGTCCAAACACCTGCCTTTTCTCCTGAATCCACACCACAGCCTTTCTGGTTTCTTGTCCCCACAAGAAAATATGTGAATAAAAGACTTCCTTGTTCTACAGGGTGTTGAAAATATAAATACATGAAAGACAAAAGATGTTTGGACCCCATAATAAAGGAATCATCCTTCTATTTTGCAAGAATTATTTTAACAAAAAACACCTGACTGTTACCAATTTTAAGATTTTTTTTTAAGTGCCAAAATGTGTGTACAAATGCATTAGAAGAGAAAAGTTGATAAACTCTGTTCTTTAAAAAGGACAGATCCTTCTGTGTGCTGATTTTTTTTAAAAGTCCTTAAAAAACAATAACCTGTCCTTCACCATCACACCCCCGGACTCTTATCCATGTGCCTAACTAATCAAAGTGTTGTGTTATGATTGCCATGGAGACTGCAATCCAGCAGCTGCCTTGACATTTCATCTTCAGCTGCTTTCAAAATGCTTTCTTTTTGCCAAGGAAAACTTTTCACTATTATTAATTTTTTTTACTACACACTGTTCCCTCCACTACAAAAGAAACATTTAGGAAAAAATCATCAGAAACTGCCTCAGTTCTAACATATTTTGCTAATTGCTTTTGTTCTCCTCTCAAGCAATTTTAAAGGTTTGTGAGGCTTTTAACTAAAAAGCTTGTGTGTTATTTTGCGATCAACTGATAATTGTGTACTACTGTGTAGGGTCACCACAGGTGGCCAGGAGCAACCTCCAGCCCCCAGATGCAAGGGCAGGTGCCCAGCCCTACCCAGCCTCCTTAAAGGGATAACCAAACCCATCCTCACCCTCCAAGCCACCCAAATGCAGCCATCTCACTTTATTGTCTCACAGATGTGCTGCTCACTCTCTCACCAGTGCTTTCATCTCCATGCACACTTCTGGAACTTTCAGGCTGTTGCTTCTTCTCTTGTCTTTTGAGGAGGTGAAGAGATAAGATAGTCAAGAATACAATTAAACATGTCTGTTTCTTCCTGCCCTAAAAGAGGGAAAGTTGTGCATTGTGAAGTACCTGGCTGGTGTGGAAGCCCCTAGGAAAGATTTTGGGGAAGCCAAAGAGGGTACAGATGTGGAAGACCATGATCACCCACTTGTGGCATAGCCATAGGGTTTAACATCTGAAGTGTCTATGTTTCATGTACAGACAGGGATAAGAAAGCACCACACAGAGTTTAAGGACATACAGAAGAGCTCTGCTAACTGATGATTCATTTCACTGCTATTCATTTCACAAACAAGCATCTTTTAATTAACTAAGCTGGTCACCTCCTCTCTTTTCCAAAGGAGGCAAGGTCATAGCTTTTCTTTGAGCAGCTTGGGACATATAAAGAACTGCCTCTGCAGCCATTCAAAGCACTTGCCCTAAAAGATGCTTTCCCATCCTAGCCTGCATTCAAGGATATCTCAGATAGACTAATGCCAATAAGGTCTGGCTGGAGACATGCCAGGGCATGGAGATGTGCACAGGGCATATGGAAGAAAGATTGATACAAAATCCCAGTAGACTGGATCATCTGCAGCTTGGCTTAGGTAGGAGGCACATGATATGTGTGCGTGTGTATGTTGAAAAGATTTTGACAACAGTAAGAAAAAAGTTAAAAGTCTGAGCCATTTGGGCTGAGAATGAGTAAGGTTTAAAATGAAAACTTCAAACCACTTTTTAACAATTTTTTGTTTAATTATAACATATTATGACAAATTCAAATTAAAAACCTTTATCTGAAAAGCATGTATGCTTAACAGGATGAAGAAGGAAAACACCTTCAGAAGCAGTCAGCTTCTTGTCTTATGTTTTTGAAGATGAGCTGATGTCTCAGAGAACGGATCTCAAATATATATATATATATAATCCCCACAGCTAAAAGTCATTCATTTTAAAAGACAAGTGTTTGCTCACATGAGGAACATTGTACTTAAGCTTCAGATTTTGTGATCCATATGGATTTCATCAACTTGTTTGCCAGGAATTTAAGAAAAACAAACTTTATTCATGTTCCTTAGAGAAATGAATCCACTTCATGGTCTGCGCAAAAAGAAATACAATGTCAGAAAAAAAAAAAACAAAAAACCAGGGCATTCCTGGAACTGGAAGGTCAGAGAGCCAAAATAACAGATCTACTTAATATGTGAAATGAGTGACTTGCAGTGGCATCGTTATCAGCACTGGAAGTGCATGGCTCCAGCTTAGAAAGCAATTTCATGTCACATCCCATAAGGGACCCTCAAACATGAAACATGAAGTGCTTTTACAAGCCCTCGTAGAACCTGGCACAGCCACTCCTCTGAGAGCAGCATTTACCTTCAACCTAGAGGTGGGGTATATAGTCCACTAGAAACACGTGTTCCTGGAGACTTACCTTTGAGGAGCTTAAGTTAGATGAGACCTATTCCATATTACCCTGTAACATGCCTTGGTATATTTGTTTGTGTGTATAGAATTTAGTTGTATAACCCTAGGTTTGGTTTTCCAAGCTTGATAAAAGCTGTGGACATCTACATAATTTATCAGGGGTTTTTTTCTGTATCACAAAGAACAGGTAGTTTCTGCAAGATGTGTTAATATACATTGCTGCTGCAAACAGAGGCATTTATCTCCAATGATACTTGCTTTAAAAGTACAGTCTAATGTAGGAAATATAAATTCTGAATCATTCTTAAAGCAAATAATTATGCAGATTAATCTCTATACTGCCCAAATTTAAATAGGCAGCCTAAAATTAATGCATTCCAAATCTTTATGGCTGCAACATTATAGTATGGTATCTGACCGGATTTTAAAGAAAGCTGTATTTCTGCTCTGCAAGTGGTTTGTTACATTGAATTAATGTTGCTTTAGAACCCTTTCAGTAAGTCAAATCACATTACTCACTCACATAGCCTTCTTGGCAAGCATCAAAAAATATTTTTAATACTTAGGAACTGCAAGATTGAGCCAGACAGTGATCTGATGTTTAAAACAGGACTGGGCACCTAAAGTCAAAATTGCAGCAGAGGGGAAAAAAAACCAAAACCAACTACTTACTTTCTTATGTCAAAAGGCACCTACTATTGGAAAATGTTTCTACATACCACTGCATCCTGAACAGAGTAGAATAATTTAGCCTTTTCTTCACATTTTCCTGTGAAAAATAACTTGTGAAACCACAATTATTCTTCAAACAATACTGAGAAAAAATCCATAGCTGATCTGTTCTTAGAAAATTAACCTGATCTATTTTAATGGTGCATGTGGGACCTGCACAGCCTGGTGCTGTCAGGGACAGAGGGACTGTCCACAGCTGTAAGGGCCTCAGCAGCATTTCCTCCATCCTGTTCTCTGAGCAGCGTAAAGAGACCAAATCACATGAGTAAATCCATGGTTACCCCTGTTTAGCATTCAGACAATGACACTTGGCTTGCTTTTCTCACTGCCACAACCTCCCTCAGATGCATTCAACCTTTACAGAAGTCTTCAGGTGGCTCCTGGATAGACACTAAGAAAGCAAATAGTCCCTCATGTCATGTGTTAATTTTTATGCCAATGATGACTGTAGCTATTTACTTTTTAAACAAATGCCTGATATACAGTTCAACTGGCTGAGTGCACAGCCAAACAGAGACCACAGGAAATCTCTTTGACAGCCAGGATGGCAGAATTGTTAGCATGGGTCTGCATTACAGTTTTTGGTTGTTTTTTTTTTCAATTAAAAATAAAAAGGTTGTGAGATCTCAGGGAGAAAAGCGGATGCTACAGAAAAAAACAAAACCAGAAATGGCCGGTTTCTAAGAAGAGACATCTATGAATAGCACAGGCATAAATAACTTTTTCCATTTTATCTGGAGGATTATTGTGGCTTTTAACCCAGTTTATTTCAGCGGAAGTAAAGACAACTCTGTAATACCAAGCAAATAAACCAGCTTAATATAAAATGTTCACTAGAGATAAGAAAGCACACTAGGTTATTTATTGCTGTATTTTTATATTTTGTTTCTGTTCTCCTTTGATCTGTGCTAACACAGGCATTAAACTGACAGCTTAGGGTCACAATACACACCAGGATATTGAAAGGCGGTCATGTATAAGAGAGTATCAAATTGTTCGTTTAGGGCAAGTTTCATGTTTTAGTTAATCAGTTCTCTGGGGTCCAGCTCCATCCATAAAGATAAAATGTTTACCGGCTTTTAAAAAAAATTTAAAAACTGTGAGTGGTCCTGATTTTTTAAGGTGTAAACATCTGCAGAAGATATGGGGGTTGATTCTACTTTCAGTTACAGTGGTGTAAAAAGGAGTTGCTTCACAGACGGCAGAGGAATTTCAGCAGTAAATGAAAAAAGAATAAGGCTCATTGTGCTTTTAATTTTGTTTCATGTAGGCAAGAGGGGAGAAAATTGATTTTAGTCCCAGCCTTTTTTTTCTCATACATGTCACTGATGCATTTTCAACCCTTGGAGAATTGGTGAATGTGGGAATACAGACTCTAATGCAAAACACTTGGCCTGTTTTCAGTTCCTAACACATATTCCAGAGTTCATGTTATGGTTATCAGAAAGAATCTATGAAAAATGAAGCTGCACACAACTGCAGACCATCAGCACGGCTTAACCCCGTCAGGCGGGGATGAAGCAGGAAGTGCTTTGTGACACTGACTGGCAGAAATACAAACTGATGAAGAAAACACGCGGCAGGAAAGAGGGTCTTAGATGGTGAGTTAGAGCCGGGGACATTAACTACAACTATACTCTGCCAAGGCCAGGATCAGAGGAGCTTGACATACTTGTTAAAGGTTTCATCAAAAGGATTAGTTCCAGCAGCTTTTTTTAACCTTTCCTACAACACAATTTACCCAAAGGTGGCTGAGGGCAACAAGGGCTGCCTTGTGAGATAACATTTTTAATTGTACAAATGCCATTCTTGATGTCATAATCCAGAGGTTAATGCAGTTGCAGGTCCTGAACAGATGTGGTGTAGGCTGCCTGGTCGTACAGAGAGGTGGCCACGCAGGCAGTAGAAATGGCCTCCTTCAGAGACGAGCTTAGATACTGCCTTGAGTGTTTTCCTACACTTTCCCTATGGACTTTCATAGTCTTTTAAATGGTCTCTGCCCATATGTAAAGCAAGTAAACAAACAAAAACATTGTTCATACAATGTGTTACCAAGAATCCATAGTCAAATATAGCCACTGCCTAATGGCACGACTCATAAACAGGGAAAGGTGATCCGTGAATGAACAAAAGAAAGAAAAAGGGGAAGAGCCCCAGAAAAAATCTGGATCCTACCATGCTAAATCTTACACCTTGTTGTACTTTAGCAGCGCTGATTAATAAGAAATAAGTTTCAAAAGGAGAACCCTGACATCTTTAAATTCAAAGACACCTGCTAGATTTTAGCAGAGATCATAATTTGCACATTTTGGGAAGAATTTTTTGATGGGTTTCTGGATGAGGTAATCTCTTCCTCCTTAAATTAAAAAAAAAAAAAGAAAACCCAAACATTTCTTAAAAGAAATACTTACACCACACACTTCAAAGAGAAAAGTTTTCTTCACTTTTAAACTGAGCAAATAGTTTGCTCCATGCGTTAAGCTGCTGCCAATGTCGCCAATTTCCAAGAAGAAAATCATGCCTTGTTTATGTGACACAAGATTGTGAGGGTTGCAGATTAGTTAAGTAAAGGAACTGAATCTGGGCAAATTACATGTGGGACCAGCTTGAGTATTTCTGCACAACACTTCAACTATCTGCAGCATGGTACAGAGCAGGTCAGAGACATTCATTCTCACTGGGGTGGGAATGGGCAAAAAGCAGCAGATGAGGACACTAATATTGGGCAACCACTCTTTTTGTGTCAGAATCTGGGTTGTGTGCCACTAGGAGGTGCAGCAAGTTGGGTCACTGTCATATAGGCTTTAGAAAAATCAGGGAAAATCAACAATAGGTCATGTCATATTCTTGTTTTGCATGTCATCTGTGTGCCTACAAAAGAGGATTTGCCTCAATCTGATGCAGCAATTGTGATTCAGTGTTTTCTGCCCTTAGACCTCACTTATCAGGGTAACTCAATGCCTCACAAGATTGAAGGTATCTTTCCAGGGATGCACATTGTTCTGCTAATGACCAGAATCTTGTATCTCACATACAGCTGAAGAGTTAAAACATCATTGGAATGATGCTTTGATTATCAGAAATACAGTTCAAATTTTGGACTTCTGGGTTATTAAATCCTCTCTTGAACCATTTCCATTCTACGTACCCGTTCAACCTCATGAGTCCGTAATTCATCAGTGAGGTACTAATGCAGTTTATTCTTGCAAGGCATTTCAGAGAATACATCTCTTTATGCAAGCATGACTTCACAGTCTTTAGGGCTGAAATTGCCAAACAAATCCCATCCTGAACTGCTCTGCATCACTACACCTTGCAGTATTTGGCAAGGAATGTGTTTGAAAAAGATATGTAAAAGGAGGTTTATTCTTCCTGAATACTGGATAAGATAGGAATAAAGACAAAAGTGATAATACAAGAAAAGGATTACTTGGTGCAGTGGAGCAAATTTACGCAAGAAAACGGATGGAATTGCAAAGGGAAGGCATTATTTCAAATAGGATTTGGTGGAAGGCTAACAGGTGCTAGGGAACACTCAGGTCAGATGAAGACATCTGCTAGAGATGTCAAGAGCACAAAGGTAACTCTGTGTCTGGGAGTAGAGGGTAGGATAAAAATGACAACTGAACAGGAAATGTGGAAGACTGGGACTGCAGAGGTACATCCCAGCAAAGAAACAGGGTGTCAGATGGCAAAGTAAAATGCAGACACACAAAAACTGTGAATGCAGACACTTGTGAGAAGTCTGGGGGAAAAAAAAAGAAAATAAAAAGAGAAAAAAAAAAAAAAAAAAAAAAAAAAAAAAGAAACAGGTGCACTAGAAGGCTGGATGGCTGGCACAGAGGGATGATGATAACCTAAAAGCATTTCTGAAATGTGACAGGGTGGTAATATTATGGCAGAATATCCTTCTGTCAGTCTTTATAAGTGAATGAAATGTCTTTTGAGATGCTTTCAAGCTCCTATATACACTATAGATTTGGCTCTAAATGCAAGCTGACTTATTGGTTACATTGCATAGGAGACGTCATAGGATGTTTTCAATGACCCTGTGACTAAAATACAGAAATGAACCAGTATACTATAACATACGGGCAGATCATCTTGCACAGATGAAGCCATTTATATCAGCAGTTCTGTGAGCTTTTAAGTCGTTGAAAGATGACCTTTTTCCTTTAACAAATGTGTGATTACATTTAGCCAACTTACAGTAAAAGCATACTGAAACATATGTATTCATACATTTAAATGAGTGAAAAAAAGTTAAAAAATAAACTGCCAAAGCTTTTATGCAATATACTTTGGTTTAGTACAAAGACACAGAATGTTATTGAATGTTAATTCAGTTAAATCCATGTTTGATCATCAATATCCTGTATTTTGCAAGCAAATATTCCCACATAAGAAATTCAAACAATGCACTTCTGAGTATAGAAGCTTTCAGTTATTTTCAGTTTACTTATTTACATTATTCCATGTGTTGGAGTTCATCTTTCTCACAACAAAACTTTAAAATAAAATAACCTCTGTAATGAATTTTATAAAATGCAATAAACAGAGCCAACAGTGTAAATTGAAAGTAAACACATAGGATCAGTAGTAGTATCATGATACAACAGGATTTATGAAACAGATCTCATCAAAACACTTGATAACCTTCAAAACCTAATGTATATCTAGAACAAAAACAAATCTCTATCTAGAACATGACCAAATTCTCACTGTCTGCAAGAGAATTGCTCTTACGATAGGTGAGCAATCACCCACCCAAACACTCCTGAGGCGTCCCAGACACCCTTCTCAACCAACAAGCAGGGGTGCCTCCTTTCTATAGGTGATTCTTGCTCTTTCCTTTGTCCACACAGGCAAACGAAGTGTTTTTAACCTTAGACACTTTTTGTGATTTCTGGTGCACTTAGGCTCCAAGTTTTGAGTCTGAATCACAGTATGCATCCCTCCAAGTGAAATTCATGGTCAAGAACTCTCTCTTGGATAACTGTTATTAAACCAGCCATTTCTCACAAGTGGCAGTCAAAAGAGGAAAGAAAGGCCTCATATTTCTGACATGTCCAGAGAATACTCTTCTGGTGTTTATGAGAACAAATGTAGCAAGGTCTATCCAGCTCTGGGAGTCGTTTCATAGATGTGACCCTGATTAGCAGTAGGCGTTTCTTTGGAACCTCAAAGTCGGTGTTTCGCTTTCTGAAGAAGTGCCTAAACCACACCATCTCATGGGTATTTCCTTAAAGCTAGCTAAGCTTTTCCACTCTATACTGACTTCTGTGGATCCACTTTCTGGCACTTTCTCTCCTCGTGGTTTGATTTCACTACTGCCAGAGACAGAGATTCCTCTAATCTAACGTCAGCAGGCAGTAAGATGAATGTGCAATCCAAGCTGGCCCTCTCAACTCCCAATATGGCAAACAGAGAGGAATTGGTGTTTTCACACAGAGCCACGACCCTTACCACAACAGCACCATCTCAAATGCCAGGCTGGATCTACTTTTAAAAGAACTTATAGAAGAAAGAAGGTAAAAGGAAATTGTGAAATATTGTACCAGTTAGAAATTTTCCCAGTTTCTACTCAATGACAGGAAGAGGTTTTTGAACATTTTACCTAAATCCTTAACACCAAGTGAATGTAAAAGTTGGTTCCTGTGACTGTAGAATCTGAATTATCTTCCAGCTCAAGGCTATATAAGGCTTCCCAGTCCCAAACAATGAATATCAGAAATGGCAAGAGCCTCTGCAGCTCAGAGCCAAGCGCTGACAATGTTTGAAATCAAGCTAAAAATACAGCCCCTGTCCAGACTCCAAACAAGGCAGGCAACAAATGCAGATGGTTATAGGGGATAGAGCAGCAGGAATGTACAAACAAGCAAGACACAACATTATACACACAATTGCTTCTTTCTTATGCTGACTGCTACTTCTTTTCTTCATATTTCCTGGAAATTCTTACCATTTTTCAGCCATTCTGCATTCATCCTGAAAGAACTTTTACCAAGTTCACAAATTCCCATCAGACTGGGCTTGGCTGCCTTTTTCCAGGCTTGTGTCATGTAACTCATTAACTCAAATGGTTTTTCACCAGCCCTTGTTGAGTAATGCTGTGCCCGTTCAGGTTTCTGTTATAACCCCTTATTCACACATTCTTAGCACAATGCAAAAAGTTCCCTCATGTCCAGAGTCATCAGATCAGTCACTCCCCAGTTCTTTTGGAGACAGACTGCTTTGACTCTCCTTCCTCTGCAGAAGCAGTAGGAAGGAGATCTCCAGTGCTGGAAAAGTCCATCTTCTTTTGACTGATCTTGTTTCTTTATATAAACTAAACCAAAGTTTGTTTAACCTCTTCTTCACAAACACCTAGTGGTAGATTTCCATAGCCTCTAGTCTAGTTTAGCATTTAGTTACCCTTTATGACAGAAAGGCTTTCGGCCAAAATAGTTTCCATTACAGTTTAACAAAATTATTGAAATTATTTATTTTCCCAATGGACCTGAAAAGAAGATTAATTTCCTCATTTAGGAGGTTAAATCTAAATGCTGTAATCACTTTCTTCCATTGGATCTTCTCATGTTATGCTGAGAATCAGCAAATAGCTGTAGCAAGTAAAAACTGTCACATGTATTAAAGGCAGAAGCACCATTCAACATTTAAAGAAGTCCCACTTGTGGTTTGTCCTGTGGAATGTTTTGAGGAACTGTTGCAAGTGTTTCTGTATTAACCTGGTACCTTGACTTTCTGTATTAGCCTGGGTACCTTGACTTTCAGCTGAGAACAAGATTTTTTCTCATGGTAAGATATAGCTTGTTTAAATATTAAGCATCTAACATATAGTCAGCTAACCTAAGCATACTGCTTGGGCTACCCCTGAGTGAAGGAGGAAAGAATCCCTGGAGAGAGAGAACAATCCTTATTTCAGACCATTCCTCTTGAGTGGGATGAATCTATCACCCCTGACCACAGAGGAACCTTAAAGGATGAACTTAGTTTGGAGTCAGAGCCTTTAAGCCTAACAACCAACTCTGGGATCAAAAACTGTGCTCTGACATGTCTATTTCAGAAAAAAAAAAAAAAAAAAAAAAAAAAAGTGGTTTTCAAACACAAAATTTTCAGGAGAAACAATAAGAAAGTTTTTACCACTTTTCAATACACGTCCTAGGTGGTGCTGTAGGACATCAGCAATATAACCTGATCTTACTCAAAGTATGTTGGGGCCCCATCCTGTTTAAGCACTGTTTGTGCACAATTTTGCAAGCAGTACATGAGTCCTGTAGCACTTGTGGGAATTCACATAGCCTGTATGGAAAAAAGGAACATGACACATTTAGTTATAGGAAAAACTTAGACAAAAACTTAGGCTTAAAATGCCAGAAAGTAAACCTTTTAATTGGCTCTGGACTGGTGGAGACCGTAAGGTTAGAGAATGTTTGGCTGTACTGGTACACAGCTTGCTTCTTATAGTCTACAAACAACAAAAAAAAAAAAAAAAAAGAAAGGGAAAGAAGCTCAACTCTTTCCAAGCCCAAGAGGGTGGGGGTGGGAAGGATATTTTCCCCACTGATGTTCAGATATGCTTCCTGGCACTGCACCTTGTAATCTCATTCAGTGTGAAACTGTGCCTTAAAGCATCAGTCTATCTCTGAATAAAGACTAGGGGATATGGTTTTGCAGCAGCACTGAGAGTTTCTTTCTCTTTATTTTTTTTCTTTCTTTTTTCTTCTTAGTACTGAATGCAGAGAAAAAAAAGGCAGGCAGATGCATGTCATAAATAAACCCAAAGAGAACAAAGAACAGATGTCCCAAGGAACTTGCTGTCTCAGTATTTGGAGCACAAAGAAATGAAGTAAGCACAGCCCTTCATAGAGGAAGTCCTTCACTTCCTCAAGAAGTTTGAACATGCCAAGAAAGCAAAACAATTTCACAAGGCCAGAATATACAGACTTCTAATCCCATAAAGAAAGTATATGTTCTACCACAAATGCAGTCAACAGAGCTTTCCTTTAACAAAGGCACAGTATAGTTAAACCATGGGCCTAATAGCAGTAAGGTTATCACATTTGAATTCTATTAGAAAGTGTCAGGAGCTCTTTTGTAAGATTAAAGCAAAGATTAGAGAAAAATTATCTTGGTTGGTCCTTTTTTCTCCCTAGATAATTCAATGCATTATAACCTATATGGATCTTAACACTCTTCAGACCTGTACAACAACACATGGAAAACACCTAAGTATTTCCAAGCACTGTCTGCTTCAAAACTCTGATTCATGGTTATTCATATACTATAAAACACCCATAAAACAGAATGAAAGAATACACAGAACTTACCATACAGCAAAAAGAAAGTTGTAGGATCTGCTCTATTTACTCTGCATTAAATGCAACAGTTTTATTCCCCTGTCACCAATCCCCTGAAAATAAACCTGTGAGTGAATGCATGATTAGGGGTGTGGATCAGAGGCAGGCACCTCAGTGCTCCTGGGGCTGCTGCTGCCCAGCACAGGGGCTGCAGGCCGGCAGCAGTGGGGCCATGGGCACACAACAGCTGGAGAGCCAGGAAGCTGGAGGGAGAAAATGCTCCAAGCAGCACAGCTCCAGCCACATATTTACTGATAAATGATGCTGGAGTGATGATGGTCTAGGAACATAGGCAAGAAAGGATCTGGAAAGAGACATCTTATCTTTTATTAGGCCTAACCACTGCAGAACAAAATAAAGACAAGATTTCATGACCTAAAGCCAAGCCATTATATCTGGATGTTGCCTATTTTTTCAGTGGTTATCAGTGTCTAAATAAAAGACATTGTCTCCCCTGCAGATCTTGGTTCATAAATATTTCCAGATCAGTGTTTTTTGCTATTAGATTTTTAATCCAGCCTTCCAGAAAGCTGTTGGGAAAATAAAAATTAAGAAGCCACCAATCACAAGTTGGAGGGTGTTGTAAATAAATAAATAGACTGGAAAGTTGTTATAAGCCTAAGAACCACATGGACTTTGCCAGTTGCAATTTTTGGACTCAGGCATACACCTGTTTTGACAGATCCCAGTCTTGGCATGTGCTGAGGAAAAGAAAAAGGAGGGAGGTGGTAGCTGGAGTTCCCTGCTTGCTGTCATTGTGTCACAGCAATTGACACACTGGAATGCAGACAGAGCTGAATCCCACTTCCAACTATGGTGGAAGATGGCCAGGAAGGACAGCAAGGACATAGGATGTCCAGTGCACAGCAGAGCCATGACTCCTCAGGGTGTGAGTCTGGCCCCCAGTGCTTCAGGCAGCATCTCTCCTTGCACCATATGTAGGGGATCTGTTCTTATTTTCACTAGACTGTCGCTCATGCTTGTCACCACATCCCACTTTTGATCTTTCTCTTATCTTGCCTTTTCTCAGCATCTGCTTGTGTGCTCCTCTGCACCTCCCTGCCCCAATGCACTGCCAGAAGCCCTGTCCAGCTCCGCTCTTGTCCCTATGTCGCTTCCTTGGCTCATCCAGCCCAGAGCCTTGCTAGCTCTTGCTCCAGCTCTGGACAAGAGCTGTTGGGCCCATCCGGAGCTCCTTCCCCACCAGCATGGTAGCAAACTGTCCTCAAGGCACTGCAGCTGTGCCAGGAGACAGGGAAGGACGGCATCTCATCTGCAGGGGACAGCTCGTCCGTGACCCAGCTCACCACTCAACCTCCCTGTGCATCACCAGTAGTGGTGAGAGGCTGCAAACAGCAAGGGGAGACCTCTTGGCTGAGACATATTAGACCACAGACACCTACTACCCATGGGACATCTTTTTCCACACAGCACGGATTTTCCCACAGACAAAGGGTCTCTCTCACATCGCCATGAGCAGGAAGCAGTGTACTACAGTGGGAAGCAGAAGTGGGGGATCATGGGGGCCAATTAATTTGTCTGAGTGCAGGAGCAATGCAAGAGTCAGGAACATGCCTCAGTTTTGCAAAGTGCCCAAGGAGAAACTCACAGCATTCTGAAAAATCACATCTATAACTATGTGACTCTGTCTTTCCCTCATTCAAGTCTCTGTATCATCTTTTCCTGATACACACATCTTCTTACATGTTGTCACAGCTGAAATGATAGTATTTGCCCTACAAATGCCACAGAGAAAAGCTACAAATACTGTTTATTCCTAGAGCATGTTTTTATTTCTTCTAGTAGAATTTAAATATTTTTCTGCAATTAGATTTCAAAGGGTTAACTTACTATGATACGTAAAAAAAAAAAAATAAAATAAAAGCTTATAGCTCCTGAGATAATATCAGCCCATTAAACATAGGTAAGAATATGAGAGGGAAAGAAAAGAGAACAGATATTATATATGTAAGGAAAATTAAAACTCAGGATGTTGGGCGTGGGGTAAATGTGCTTTGAAGTACAAAAGTTCCATTGTTAATGTGGGACAAAACCTCCCCAGTATGGGACAGAGATAAAAAGGAGGGAGTTTCTAACAGATCAAGGTCAACCAAGATATATGAATAACATAAATGCTATTAATCTCGTACAGCATGAATCAGAGATTTGCAGCGGGGTATAGCTGTGTGGCGGAGTTCATGGCATGAGTGTTTTATGCCACTTTGTATTAGATAATGAGCGTATTCATTACAGACTCCTACACATCATCCAAACTGGCAGAGAAGGAGCTTTAAGGAGCTTGAGAGAACAAATCAAAGAGCTGGATCTAAAGCTCGGAAAGGTAATAGGGATGTTCAAATACTGCCCCAAGTTTAGATATTTGCAGGCATTCATACAATCTGACTCTGCAGGAAATAGCGTGAGAAAGGAGCTCTTGCTTGGACAGCTTGCTGCTTATTATTTATCATGCTGCCTCTGTCATAACAGCTGATCTTACCAATTAAAGAAAAAAAAAAAAATAATAGATCAATACAAGAAAACATTATACCAGAAAATGTCTTCCTTATTTTATGGTTTGGGTTTTTTGGGGTTTTTTTTCTTTTTTTTTTTTTTTTTAAATTTCTCAAGGAAGCAAATTCAGAGACACAAAGAGAATCAATTTTCATCTTGGAGGGCTTGATATAAACATAGTTGGGAAGCAAGGAATGAGCCATACTGGAATCAAAAAAGTACATAACCAGATGTAATTCTGATTTTACATGTTGCATTTCCACACATTTTAGTCCCCTGGAATTCCAGAGACACATGTGTTCCACAGCAGAAGCTTAAAGAATAATTTATCTTGGGAAGGAAGGAAATTAAAATATATACACGTGTGTATATAATTTTGACAGCAATCTGCAACCAGATTGTTTGCAGTGGTTTGTACTTCCATTAATTTATTCCAAACAAACATTTTAGTTCAATGGCATGGATCTATGTAGCATGTTTTTCCTGACTGTTATGCTTTCAGATTTTTGAAATAAAGCTGAAATACAGTTGGGACCAAATTAAAATTCCAAAACAGACTAATTCTTTCTCCCTGAGGTTAGCAGGGTTTTCTCAGCATGAACCTAGACTTGCATTCAATTCTACATTTTGGTGCCATGTAATCAATGGAAAAGGGCAAGCCCTGTAATGGGGCCAGCTCTCCACAATGAGCACATCCAAACTTTAAAAAAGAGATTTTCAAAGAGGGACTGGTTGTTTGTGTGCAGTAGCATCTAGAGGCTGTGCTGAATTTGGAGCTCTTCTGCAGCACTCTATATATATATGCATATATGTACATATATATTTACACACATACATGCTCTGTGTGTGTATATGCACTACTCATGCCTATATATGTGTACTGTAAATATATAGCTATAGCTATATACCCACTGATTCTCTACCTGATCTTTAGGAGATACTTTTTTATAGCTTAATGAAGGGAAGCTGGAGCGGGGTGGGGGGGGGGGGGAAGAGAAAGAGAAGAAAGTGCTGGAATGGTACAAGGTGAACTCCCTTCAGGAAACCTCTGAAGACTGCTCAAAGGCAATGCCAGTACTATGATCCAGCTAATTTACAAAATAGGCTTAAGAAGAATAATGGAAGATTAAAGGATAAGCAGAAGATGGGTCTCAAAACTGTCAGCAGAATTATCATTTTGTGTAGGGAAAATCAGGTGAAGGCAAGATTCAGTCAAGATTTAGACCACTAAACTCTCCTTGTAGCTACCTATATCCAAGCAGCCAAAGGATCCTGAAAACCAGTACTGAACAGCAGCACAGAAGACTGAGGATCCTCCTCAGAGCCACCCTGGTGAGCCTGGAATCTTCTAGAATCCCTGGTCTTGAGCACAGTCCTCCCTATGAAGAGACACCCATCTCCCACACAGAGCTCTGCAAGCTGCTGCTTCACATCCTGCAGACCTTACCTCTACTACTGAATATAACAGACCTGGGATATTATAAAGCTCTGCCTCTTGAAAGAGGTGCTTGCTGCATCCAGGGTCCGTTCTGGAGTTCCTCTCATAAGTTTTGTGAACAATTTTAGTTTAGCAGGTCAGAGTATGGTGCTAATGATTCCAAGGCTGTGGGTTCAATCCCTGTATGGGCCATTCACTGAAGAGTTGGTCTCGATGATCCTTGTGGGTCACTTCCAACACAGAATATTCTGTGATTCTGTAAATATCTCTGGAGAAAGTGTTCCAGGCTTCAGCTACAAAGCTTACATAAAGAGACCATGTGCAAAGAAGTATCTTGCCACTGGAAGTACATCGCCCTTCTCCCTGGACACCTTACCTGGCACAACAGGCCATCAAGGGTATGAGTTGGAGGAGGAGTTGGGAGCAGAAAAAACTCTATTCTTCAGGTTCATTGTCAGGGCATAAAGCTGAGAAGTGGAAATCAGAAATATCAGACCAGCTTCCACAGTTTTCAAGTGACTGCATGCCTTATCTAAGACCCATCTCCAGTCTTCTTCTATTTCCTAATAATTCCTAGCTATACCAAACAGATACCCTCAGGAAGCTGTGGTTCTTTCAGAGCTGGGCTAATCTAGTAAAGGGAAATTAAGGCAGTCTCTATTTCTGTAGAGGGAAGAAGCACCATGAAAGGAGGCATAAGAAATGGCACATAAACATTAAAAATTAAAGTATGTCACAGCATCTTCTTTCCAGATGTAGAGAACAAAAATATGAATCCTTTACTTCTGACAGCAGCCCGATAAATCTGGGAAGACAACAAGGGACAGTTGAATATTTGCTCCTGCCCCACCATACAGATATTCAACCAGGGCACATGAACAAACAAAAAATTAATAATATTCATAGTTGCATAATTACAGAGTTGTGAATGTAACATTTGGGGGTTTTCAGTGTAATTACTACATTCCATTTATTTGGATTTGTTAGACCAAAAAACACCTCTCTCAGAGGCTTTTACCTCATAGTTAAATATAGTGGTGAAGCAGTTAACATAGTTTTATGCATCACTGTGTTGGCATGGGGTTTTTATCTTTTATTGGCACTGTTTTATCCCCGGAGACAATAGGAGATTGTTCTCACTGTGTGTAAAAAGATCTTGTTCTGGCAAGTAGGCTTTTCCCAGTCAACAAGTTTGGAATCCTTGGTAAGGGAGAAATAGGCCGTGTTGGGACTGGCCTGCTGAGCACTCCTCACCACAGCAATCACTGTGCCATTCACTGCTCACAGGGCTGCTGCAGCTCGGAGCCCCTGCCTGCAGCCCAAAGAGGTGAAGGATGGAGCACCAAACCCACAACTCTCTGCAGTACTGTTATTAGAAAGATGGGGCAAAAGTCTAGACTGATCTTCTCTAGGCATAAATTACACTGTAATTACTAGAAACTATGTGGCAAGAAGAAAATACGTGTGTTTAGAAACCTTTTTCTTTGCTAATACCCACAAAATCCATATAAAAATAAAGGTTCTGATTCCCTGACTTGGATGCTTTTGTGTATCCCTAAAAGATGCACAGGATTTTCTTTTTCACTCATCTCTTCCTGGTTGTATAAATAGTGCAACACACAATTAGAGCAGTCAGAGGCATTAGGGATAAGAAGGTATTTACATCAGAGATGTACATACGAGATTATGTGAGAATGGTAAAGTTTTATCTCCATCTTTAAATAAATATTATGCTTCACTCACACCCAAAGTCTTGAAAGAAAGCTGTTTTAGTGTAAACAACTAACTTCCTGGAAAATCACTCAGTTTTTTTGGTGACTTGCTGCTGAGAAATTCAGATTCTGTACTGTAGACTACACCTTACAAATTTTGATCAGTCAGATAATCCACCCCAAAATCACCCCAACACTGCAGTTCATTAGCAGTCATACCACAACATTTGGTAGGCTTGGTATTTCAGCTGTTCTTATTTGCAGAGGCTACAAAGTGATTTAGTTGCTACCAGATTTGACAACAATTAGGAGCACAGGCATGAGTGATGGCAGCCTCTGCTGTATGTTTCATGAGTGCCCACAGCTCAGTCCTTCTGCAAAACATGCCTCAGATCTCAGATTACACTGGAAAATACAGTCTCTAGTAGTTAGAGCTGCAGTCAGCTTTAAAAATGTTTACTGAGCATAAGTGCAAAAGTGATTACAAACCCAACCAAACCCCTGGGCCCTGCGATGATAGGAACCACCCAGAAGGTCAGAGCTGAACTGAGATCCTACAGCCATGACTGTTTTCCAGATGAAATGGAATTCATCATCTTGCGGCAGACAGAAAATGAAAAGTTATCTCCTTGCCCTGCAGGGATCAACCTGCAGCTGCACTTCCCTCGCTGCCTTTTCTCTGCAAGGCCCAGCAAGCTATAGATGTGTCAATAAATTCCTTGGTTTTTTCCATTTTACTCAAGTCTTGAAAATAAACCACTGAAAGAAATTAAAAGGTATTTTTACGAAGCAAAATGGGTCTTGAAGAGCAGTGTCCTTAATGACATAGAAACAAACCAAACTGTTTTGGAGCACATGAAATGCTCAAGCAGCTGTGCTTCAGCATTATCTGCAAAATGAAGGCAGAAGTGCTTTTATTCAACGGCTAGAGTGCTGGATTTAGGAGATACTGATTCAGGATGTGGAATCCTTAGCAGTCATCTCATGGGAGAGGATCCTGCCTGCCCTGACAAAGCAGCCCTGTTCTGCCAAGCTCTGCTCCTGGAGCTGTTCCACTCCTTTGTATAAAGTAATTACTTAAATACACATAGAACAAAGAGAGAGGGAAATTACTTTAAGGCCTATCAGTTTAGGGCACTCTGCTGAGAGGTAAAGCAAACCGGTAAATAATTAATTTACGATGTTGTTATTTCAGAGACCTAATAAATTTTTATTGGGTAAGAAAAAAGTCATCATCATGGACTGGGAAAATAGCCCCCAGAAACCTTGTCACATACGGGTGCTGTTTTGGCATGGCATAGCCATCATGTTTCAAATTGATACAGATTAAAAAAGTCCCTTGCAGGTAAAATGAGAATTGCAGTTTCCTCTGGTTTTAGTGACATAATTTTTGGACAAAATGGGAAGCGGAGTTTGTTTCAGAGCCTTGCAAAGGCTCAGATCTTAAAAGAAAAGAATTGAAGCTAAGGCTTTTAAGGAGTTCAAGTCAGACTACATCTTTAATAAATTAAATAAACTGCAGAGTTCCTGAACTAATTGTTTTAAATGCATCCTCCATGCTTTATTTGGAGGCTCTGGACTCTGGGCAGGGTACCCTTGGGTCCCCCCAATGTCTGTTACAGCTCCTTTGTTCACTGGCACTGCAGCCCAGGAAGAGGTGGAGACAGACAGATGGTCTGACAACAACTTAGACACTACAAAAATTAATAATAAGCTCCTCCATTTCCTGAGATATAAGAAAGGAAGACAACCAAGATGCTCAACAGTGCCATATCATACTCCCCAAGTCTTGCTGAAGCAGGAACTGGCAAATGCAGCTTAATGAACCAAGTGTCATCAGGAGTAATGACCACGGCTGTCATGCAATTTATGCCCACAATATATTCACCTTCAAACCACACCAAAGAAAAGAAGGATGGCCAGCTCCAAAGGTAAGCTAATGCAATGAAGATTTAGACACTTTTGCTGTACAAAGTGGTGACATGGTGTCTTGAGGAGACTTCCTTGTCCTACATCTTTCCTGGCCTTGGAGAAGTCTCCCTCTGACTTCCAGGGCCTGAAAACTTTGCCATCTGTTCTCACTTGAGAAAAATTCACATTTTATCTTTTCCATTTGTATTAAATAGTTTTTAAACAGGAGAGGCTTAAGGTGCAGGCTGTGCAATAGTGTATGATACAGTTAATTTCTCTCACCTTCTAATGTTAACAACATATGGAGACTGGCCTGACCTGCCAAGGACATAAATCTATCCTTGCCTCTTGGTTTGTTCACTGAATCTCAAATTTTTATTACTGCACATTCCTCCACAGGACCTCACCAAAACCCTGGCAGGGACCTTCCAGAGGAAAGAATTTCACTCTTCTCAAAGAAAAGACTCCTCTTCACCCACCAGCAGAAACAACCCACCTCCCACCAGTCTACTTTCCCTGAAATCCAGATTCTCATTTCCATTAATAAAGCACATTCCATTAACAAAACTGATTCATGTTTACAGTGTTATATAAACGTCTATAATGTTTCTTTAATGTTGTTTGACTTGTGGGTGACTTCAGAGCTCCTGATGGCATGGGGCATTAGTATCAGCTGGAGCAAAACCAGTGGCAGGCAGGTATTGTGCTAGCTTCCTCACCATTCTGCCAGCTGACCTCACTCCTGATACACTAGTTGGCTGCTGTTGCCTTCCCATGCCAAACCATGCAGTGGTTTTGAGATGCATACAAATAAACTGTCCAACATGCTAAATAAACCGATGTTTGAATTCAAGTTCCAGGATGAAGATATTTACACAAAACTTGAACTCTGTTGCAACCAAATTTGGGCATTTCAAGGACACTGGATATCATTCTTGTAGCTTTTATTACTTAGTGTAGAGAAAGAGCAGATGAAATACTGGGGGTGCAAACTGTAATGACAATTTTCTACAGAGCTGCAAATGGACCTAAAGATCAGCTCGCTGGAAAACCATGGAAAAGGAAACACTGCAAACTTGAAACAGGAAATTTTCTTTCACTTTCCAAGTACAACTTCAAGACAAAAGATGGTTTCATCCTTCTCCTTGCATACCATTAATTGTTGCATTCTTAGGTACATAGAGGTGAAAGATGGACTCTGCTTGCAATCAACCTATGCATCTGGTCTCTCACAAAACCTGTATGTGAACAGTAAAATGAAACCAAATCCAAGATGTAAAACCTGCATCTGCCTCGGGTGAAACCACATGTTAATTGATGCCTGCTTATTCTCCTCTTTATGTATCCTGTCCCTTTACAACATAGTAATGTACATATTTCATCTTCACTGTAGCAGTATGAATATCTTTCAAGTCTGTCAGAGATGGAGGACTAGTCTGTCATCAGTACAGCCCATGAACTCCTTTCTGCTAAAGCAAAAGTTAAGTACTTAAAGTCAACTGGTGGCATTTTCTTTAAAAAAGTCTTTGCTTACTGTCTGTGGACAAAATCTGACCAGACCTGCCATGGAAGTTAACTCAGCACTATTTTCATAAAACATACCTGGCCTCATAACCTTGAGCAATAATTCTTTTTTCAGTATTTACTGGAATATCATATGATGAACTGGATTATTAATTATAAACTCTTGCCATACTGTCTTGCATGCTATGAACTCACCCAGATTTCAAAGAATGTGCGAAGTTACATCCTCACTTTTTCAATCTCTCTTATTAATTATTTTGCTTTGGATTTCAGGCTTCTCCCCCAGTTCTAGTTCTTAATCCCATTTTCAGGAATATGTTATGCCTAAATAATACCAGCATGTAAAAGGTATTATTTCAAGGAACTGTCTTTCCTTTTTATGGAGTAATTAATCCAGAGTTTGAGTTTGGAGAAAAAAAAGAAACTCAAACCTGAGAGCAGCACGTAGAGAAGGAAGAAGCAGGGCATGTTATGCCCCATCCAGACACACACTGGGATCTCTCCTTGAAAAGCATGACACACCAGATCCTAGCCCACAGCTTTTTCAGTGGGTGCTTGGGCACACCTCACCTTTCACAAGCAGTGAAAGAAAGGACACTGTATGGTGCAAATGTGATTTTATCACTATGTCAACAACAGTGTGGGCCCCAGCATTCAGCAAGAGATGTTTGCACTGGACCTGAGAAGTTTCTCATCAGCCGGGGCAGACAGCACACACCACCAGTTTCACCATAAGGCCCCTGTTTGTTTTGGTGTCGATACAGCAAGGTGCAGAAATGCCATGTCCAGCTGCTGTATTTCTCAGCTAGACAGTTTGGGTCAAGCTCTTGCTGCCTCAGCTGGGCCCCATAGAGAGGCGACAGGGAGGAGGGGAGAGCTGCAGGGCAGAGAGCATGAGAAGCTGCCTCTCATCCACTCTGTTTGCCAATGTGAGACGGAATCTCAGAAATAGGTCACTCATTAAAACTTTATATAGCTGAATTCAGGAAGCCTTCTCTCACTAGAACAATAGCAAAAGGAAAAAAATCCAACAAAACAGGATTTTATTGAGCCTTCTGGGTGAGCAAAACCACCAGGGATGAAGACAAAGCTCAGGTGAAGCATTACCTCCCCAATACCCATCCAGCCCCTCAGAGAGCAACCAATTACCCTTTATACTTGTGCCAACAGCTTTGCCATCCTTTCCATATCTCATTACAGAAAACCACAGGAGGAAAAACATGACTAAAATATTAAATAAGTCACATTTTTAATGTTTTTGGTTAAGGAACAAACTATTTCTTTGGTTTGTTCCATAACCAAAAACATTGATTGAGATTTTAAAAGCATCAGAGAAAACCTCAGTCCCACAAAGAAAAGTGTCTCTTCTAAACTCTGCCACTCTTCAAGAGCAAGGGGACCACTTACAAATGCAAGATTTGAGGCCTTACAGCTTGTGAAACTACCCAAAGGGTGGTCTCCCTGCCTGGGCAGGGCAAGTGTATTCAGTAACACACCTTCCTTTCATGGTTGTTTGAACCTAAGGATATTTTCAGAGCTCTCTGAAACTTCCTTCCTTTGTGTGGAAACTGCCCTGCCAGAAGATGGGACGTGGAGTGGAGGTGGGAGGGAGCAGGCACTCCTATGTCACACAGAATGAAATTAAATATTAACATGCTCTTTCTGCTACCTGCCTGGAAGTCACACAGTCGCAACATTTTAATGTGTATAGTGGTGGTAAGCTTGAGCTTACAAGTGGTGTTAGACTCTCCCATTCCCCATTTTGGATCACTTCTCATTTCACGTAACAGATTAAAACATTCAGGCTTAACCTTCCAAATCACAAGAAAATCTTGTTTATTTTGGAGCAACTGACTTAGCTTTCCAGATCTGATAGAAGTAGTCTCCACACTTAAACAATATGAAGGTTTTTCACAGGCTTTACCTGATTGAGCTTGCAGCAAAGTAAATTTGTGGTGTCACAAAAACAGGTTTTAAGGTTATGCCCACATTGCTCAATGAAGGAGTCATGGATTGGAAGCAAGCACTGGAGCCCCAGGCACCGGCACTGAGGAGTTGTTAGGTCATTCTCTGGTGCTGTTTTGGACTGCTCTAAATTTTCTCCTCATTGACTGGACTTGGATGCAGTTCAGGCATGAAAATATTCTAGGAGGCTCCAAACAGGTAGTATGACTAAGACTGCACCAGGTCTAACTCTCTTTCTTCTTCTACTGTCTCAGTCCTCCAAACACTATCTCAGAAGTCCTAGGAAAATAGAGCATTATATATCATTATATATATATATATATATATATTGTATATTATATATAATATATATATATATATGCAGCATGGACGCAGTCAATCTGCTGCAGTCTGCTGTATCTGCACCACTGGGAGTCAAGGATCCCTTTCTGCATCTACACTGCACTGAGTGTCCCAGGCTGCCTCTGAAAATCATTTTAATCCGTGCCAGTGCAAGTCCCTAAATCCCATAAGGAAAGTGTTGCCTAGTGGCTGAGCAGCACTCCTGCAGCAGGATTGATCTTCTTTGTGCCAGATGTCTAAGTAAAACTCAGAACTGGGGACCTCTCACTAGTACAGAGGAAGCATTCAAGAATCAAATTGAGCTGTAGGCCTCAGAGCGCTTGGGTGACCCCTAAAATCTCAAATTACTCAAGTAGCAAGTAATCCCAAAATAACATCTAGAAAGACTGTTCATAAACTAAGTAAATGAGCTGGGAACATGAAAATTTTTGAACAGCAGCTTGCTGTGTGGCACTCTCAACACACCTTGCCAGCTCTATCATGGAAACATACAGCCCCTACAAGCCATACCAAAAAGTAACCTGGCCATGGAAACTGGTTTCTTTCATCTTTGTAAAGAACTCAGCCACTTAAATCACAACAAATACCAAAATACTGGGGAAGGAGTCCCACAGCTCGATGTATGTTTTGTGAAAAAATTTTGACATCTGTATACTTGTTTCATTATGTCCCGACAATTCTTGGATCAGAAGGGAACAAACAGCTGATCCTTATTTGCTTATAAAACAAGGTCTGTAGGAAAACAGACTTTCACAAAGCCCAAACCATTCCATTCAAAACAGCACAGAGTGAAGTCTATTGCCAAATACATGGCAGGATCCGGGAGGAACCCAGGGGACTGGCAACTCTGGAAGTTGTGGTATCCTCAGCCACAGGACAGATGTTCCCAAAGGGCAGGAACACTGGAAACCATGGAAAATTGCACAACTGAATTTCACAGAAAGAAAAATTATTTTCCTATAACTGAGGAACTCTTCAGCAAGTTCCAGAGAGACCAAAAGCTATTGTTTTCTTAGGCACTTTTTTTGAAAGGTACCTTTTTGAAAGGTAGTGAAAGGTGCAGTTTACAATCCCAATATTTTAAATGTTGATTCCATTTACTCCAGTTTGGACATATGGCTTTGGGTGGAAAAAAGTATCATTTGAAATTGCATTTCTTGATCCAGCAACAGAATAATCCCTGGTAACAGCTTAGACTAGATGGCAAATGTAAAAACATGAATGCAAACTTTTAGGCAAATTAAATTTGATTACATGAGTCCTGTAGCAAGCGATCCAGGTACTTAAATCTACAGTTAGTTGGAAACAGGAATCATGGGAGAATACCCAGATGCCATGTATTGAGGAAGAGGCCTCATGAGGGAGATAATTTCAGGAACAATTAAGAGTATTCACAGCATCCAGTGCCCTGAGTGCTTCAATGCTTAGACAAGCTGGCAGGAAATATTAGGAGACCCACGATCCTTTTTTCAGTGTTGGAAATTAGAGTTTGGACATTCTTTCCCTCCAAATGCCTTCTGCCCTTTGTCACTTGACAGCAGAGCAGTTTTCTGGGCTGCTCAGTAACCCAGAGACCTGTGTTATATTTCTCTTTATGGCAGGGTTCCCTTGTGAAGAGAGAGCTCAGAGCTCTGGGGTGCTGCAGAAGGAGGCACTGAGCACATCCCTCATCAATATATGGTCAGTGACAACAACACAAGAGGATAATCAAGCACTGGGATAAGTCACTCACTGTGTGTGGAAAATTGTTGCCATCTGAGTTTTTAAGATCCATCTGACAGTCTCAAGCAATGTAGTCTGAATTCAGCACCAGCCCTGTTTTGAACAGGAGCTCACACCAGATAACATCCTGTGGTCCCCTCTAAACTGAATGACTGATTGCGCAGTCAGTGTGAAAACTACTGGTCCAAAAGAAAGCAGATAAGCAGCCACCCAACCCTGTAAATCAGCTATAGCACTCAGATAGGAGTTGGAATTCATAGGAAAGGTGGCTTTTATTTATGCTAAATGTAGAAATAATCCTGAAAGCAGGAATTCAGGACAACCCACTGTACAACCAAGCAATACCCTATATCTGGCTTCATAAAGGAACTTAAATGTAATATACATCAGTCTGATACTCATTTCTCACTATCATTAGAAAAGAACTGGATAGTCGAGATATGCTGAAGAGAGTGATGTTCATGCCCAACCTAGCCTTAAAGGCAAGTGCTTCAGCCTCACCAAATCTGTTCTACTTGCGTTACGACCAGCCTGTCAAACCCAAGTTGGCTCCAGGCCTAAATTTCTGCATCATAATTCCCAGTAGTTCTGATGATACTAGTCACAGTCTAGGAAATTAAAGATAGCTCTGGATGCAGCTGGATCAGTTGCAAAGGACTTATTAGTTCAGGATCAGGGACACGGGTGGTTGTGGTAACTTTTCCAAACTCAAACCTAAATCCAAGCTCTTAGCTGGTTGCTGAGTCTAAACAGATCCAAGCACAGACTTGGGTGCCAAACAAGAGCAGGGCAGGAGTCAGTCCACGGCATTCACCATGAAGATAAGCTGCCTCTGGATAGTTCAGAGTTAATAGCATGGTATCTATAATTTGAAGTGCAAAACTCTGTACTAATTAGGAGTACAAATAATATTGGACAGAATTCTATGCACTTCACAAGCCCCAAGTCTGGATTAAATCACACATGTGATTTGCAGTGCGAGCTGTTTAATCACTTTTGTAACACAGATGTTCTATAATTAGAAGCTTTGAAAAAGATGGGGAGTGGGACTGAGCTAAACACTTGCACAAGAATGAACACGAGCATCAAAAAAAAAAAAAAAAAAAAAAAAAAAAAAAAAGAGAAAAAAATCCAAGGAAATAAGTACACAAAAATTACCATTACCACTATAATTAACAGTTTAGGGCTGAGATGCAGACTGCATCATAAACAGTCTGCTGAAACTTCGAAAGCAAAACAAAAGCAAATTTCACTAGACTCTTTATTTAAAAAAAGCCACACACCATCTTTTCTCTTGATAACTTAAATGTATACTGCCCACACGTAAAATATGGTAGGTCACTTTATAAGCAGGGACCACAGACAGAGATCAAATTCTACACATAGTACTTATCTAGCCCAAATACCATGAGTAAGTCTTTACAAAAGCCACAGGGAAATAACAAGAAACATCAAAAATGCAATGGTAGCATTTATGAAGTTAGTCGTAAGAAACCTTTAAAGGCCATCTAGTCCAACCACTCTGCAATAAAAAGAAACATCCTCCAACCTGGCCTTGAACATTTCTATATATGACACATTCACCACCTCCCCAAGCAGCCTTTCCAGTGGTTCACCATCCTCATAATATTCTTTTTTTTCCTTAAATCTAGTCTAAATCTAATATCTTTTGATTTAAAACTGTTACCCCTCATCCTATCACAACAGGCATTGTTAAAATAGTTATATACCATCTTTCCTGCAGGCCTCCTTTAGGCATGTGAAGGTTGCCCTAAGGGCTTCTCTTCTCCAGGATGAACAATTGCAATTGTCTCAGCCTTTCCTCATAGGAGAGGTGCTCCAGCCCCCTGATCATTTTGGTGTCCCTCCCCTGGACTCTCTCCAACAGGTACATGCCCTTCCTGTGCTGGGACCCCACAGCTGGGTGCAGCACTGCAGGTGGGGTCTCTCTCTCCAGAGCAGAGCAGAGGGGCAGAATCCCCTCCCTCCCCTGCTGCCCACGCTGCTCTGGATGCAGCCCAGGACACGTTTGGCTTTCTGGGCTGGAGTGCCATGGCTGGGCCATGAACAGCCTCTCACCCACCAGCACACCCAAGCCCTTCTGGGCAGAGCTGCTCTCCATCTCTTCATCCCCAGCCTGCACTGACACCAAGAGTTGCCCCAACCCAGGTATAAGGACCTTTCAGAGTTATTTGGCTTTTTGAAAGGAAAAAGCAAATAAAGAATAATGTCTATAACACACTATCAAGTTATTAATTTTTATATTACAGAATTAACAAAGCTGCAGTATCTTCTTGCATTATATGCCTTTAAGAGAATTGAGTAAGGCAAGAATCATGTTATTGTCTTGCATCACACATTCTTGTTAGATTTAGCATCTATAGTAAGACTTAAGAATTGTACTGGCTTCATGACACCCCATTGAAAAGTCTGATCATGGAGGTAAAAAGAAAATCCCAATAACACTTTACCCCAGACATTCCTTATAACTAACAGCAAGTGCACAAAATTTCAAGTTAATTATTATCATAGAACAAATACCTTCTTAACTTACAAAATCACTAGTTTTCTTTGTAGGGAATTTTTATACCATGGATTATATGTGTGCTCACTGTGGAAAGACTCCAAATACTAATTCAACTGTAAGGGCATAATTGGAAGGACACTTTCTTCTGCTGAGTTCTTATTAAAGTCAATAACACGCAAGGCAAGATACTTCAGAACTGAAGATACTTTTTCACAGTCAGCAATGGTGAAATGTAAAAAAGCTGACAGACTTATTTACTTATTTGGGGGAGTGGAAAGAACACACAGTGGCTTGCTTCATTTCTTGGGTATACCTCCTTGATCAATTTGATTCTTAAACTCTTGATAATTCATTTCTCTTGAAAGCATGAAATGAATAAATGATTGCTAAATGAACTAGCAATCTTTGAGATTCACACCTCAAAGATGAGTGACCCACTTACAAACAAAGTGACTCAGCCTCTGAGAACTGTAACATTCACCATTTAGTTGTGTTCATCCTCCATTCATATAAAACATGAAAATGTAAGTTAGAAGTAAAATAACACTGCAACATAAATAATTGAACATGGTATTTGAAATTTTTCACTCACTGAAAAATGTACTATATTAGACACGATTAGAACTAAATGTTATTGTTCTGGTCTATGCTCCCCATACGGCTGTTGATGTTACTGAAAAGTTAACATTTCTAGTAAGCAGCAGTTTCTTTTTTAAAAGGTGCATGTTTTATGACTAAAATGCTAATTCCTAACCAGCCTGTCGCAAAATTTACTGACTCTGTGAACCAAGCAGTTGTAGAGAGGTCCTGCCAAGATGAGGAACAAGTGTTAATGAATGCATCGTGTCCGCCTCTGAGATTTTAAAGAGCAAAGAGGGAGGGAACACGCCTTTTTCAACCCTAAGCTTATGTACGCCCCACACTAAGCAAAAGGGTAAAGAAGGTGCCAGCATCATGAGGTTTGTGACAAAACACAGAGCTGAAAATATTGATTTCTTCATTATTGTAAACTTCAGTGTTGAAAGAGTTGAGGCCCTGACATATCCAGAGCACAGAGTGTAGCAGCACTCACCATTATAATGAAGGAAGAATTAGGCAGAGACCTGAGCCCAGTCATATCTAACCTGCCAAGTCCAACACGTGATGTCAGCTTTCAGTCAGAATTCAGGAACATTTAACTCCTGAATATATAAACTTAGTTTTACAACCACAGGATTATGCTGTCAGTGTTTCTTGCACTTAATATATGAAAGTTTACTACAAAAAAACACACACCAAAAAACCATCAAACAAGACAAAACAAAAAAAAAAAAAACCAAAACCACAAAAAAAAAAAAAAAAAAAAACCAAGAAAAAACAAACAAACAAACAAACAAAAAAAAAACAAACTGACTTCTCAGGGGAAAAATAGCAGCACTTAAGAATCCAAAGCACAGTAACACAAAAACTGACTGACAATAACTATTCACAACAGAAATTCCTTTTTTTGCTTAACCACAGCATCATACTGTTCTCAAAGTAACAGCTTTTAAGCTGGGATCTGATTTACATTTCAGGTAGAAATGGTTTCTCAATTTAAGTTGTAGATATTATTTCCATTATTCTGTATACAGAAAAGTGACCCAACAGCGGTGTCTTCAGAAGTTCCTTATTTCTAAAGGTAGAAGTAAATTTGATCTATTAAAAACAGCTTGTCATTCTCTAAAATAAAAATCTCTACAAAGACTTTTTATGAAAATGGCAAGAGATTGTGTCAAATTAAATAATTAGAAGTCAAAAAATCAAAGAATAATTATAGAATCATATATGTTTGGCTTGGAATGGACCTTAAAGACCATCTAATTCCAACCCCCTTGATATGTGCAGGGATACCTTCTACTAGACCAAGTTGCTCAAAATTCCACCCAATCTGGCCTTGAACACTTACAGGGATGGGGCATCCAGAGCTTCTCTGAGCAACCCGTTCCATTGCCTTACCACCCTCTCAGTAAAGAATTTCTTTCTAATATCTTAATGAAACATGCTCTCTTTCAGTATGAAGGCATTATGCCCACACACTCTCATAAAAGATACCCATCCAGCTCTCCTGTCGGCTGCTCGATGTCAACAATGGTCCCATAGGTGCTAATGCTACCATTTACATGATGATTGGCACAGCTTCCTCCCAGTAACACTCTCAGCAGTTAGACCAGCAAACTGTGCTCAAACACCCAGACATGATATACCTAAGACTTCAGACTCCAGGAGAAAGCTGTGAGAAGCAGAAACAGAACACAGAACAGAAGCAGAAGTGGACTAATCAGCAACTCTACTGCAATTATACTAAATTACCAGATTCAGTTAATGAATGCATCCAAGTGAAGCACTCTTCATAGTTATCTAAATCATAAACAATTTATAGCAGCAGGAGTCCATGTTTCATGTGCAACTGGGCATTTGGAAGTCACAGGACTACTCCACCCTAGAAAATAAAGAAGGATGGGCATCTGTGCATAATGAAGAATCAATGAAGAATTTCACATTTACACTAAGAAGATCCCAAACCAACAGTGTCTGACTATAAGAAAGATTAGGAATGAATAACATAGGAATAACTGTGACCATCCCTCAGCATGAAAGAAGCAAAATATTTTAACTTTTTTTGAATAGGCACCATTCTTGTTCCTAAAAGAGGAACAAGACCTGGAGATCTGATGATGTTTGCAATATTTTTAAGCCTCACTGCATTTCAGTTACCTCAAGTAGAAAATATACAAAAGGTAAAAATCCAAGAAAGGTGACTTTATTTAATTTGAAAAGGGTTGAGGGGGAAAGGCAACTACATAACAGAAATAATAATAAAATATGGATATGTGGGGATACAAACCATCATGGTAAGAAATAAAAAAATACCCTTCAAAATGTCTAGATGCTTTGTTTATTAACTGCAGACAACATGGATAGGAGCAGCCTTCTGCCTGTTATTGCAGGGAGTATAGCCAGCGCACAGAGAAAGGAGAAGGGATGTGGAACTGGAAAGCATATGCTAAATAGAGAACATACAGATGGCTAAAATATACTCAGAATTATAGACAAAAGATAAGGATCTCTGGATGGTAGAAAAGAACAATATACACTGGAAAACCAATAGTCTGGACTCTGCTGTTCCTGGGTAGCTGTGCACTTGTGAATCATATTTTAGCATGATTAGAAATATTTTTTTTGCTTTATTGAGAGACATTTGCTTACACACCAGAGATTATTCATCTTCTCTTCAAAAGTCCAGTAAGCTATCTATTGCCATGTCATGAGATGAATGTTTTTGCTTTAGTGAACAATGTAAGCAACCACACAGGAGGGACTGATGCTGAGTATTATAGGAAAACATTCTCAAAAGTGGAAGAGAAAATAAAAGCTTTCTGATGTTACAATAACACACACACATGAATAAAGCCACTTTTCCTCACCTGTTGTCATCATTCAGAGGGAGGGAAGCAGATACAGAAAGAGCAGGGTGTTGAAATCAGGTTAAAAGGTGTTGCAGGATGAGGACTGTGTCCATATCTTCGGTGAGACAGCAAAGCAGAAGCTTGGACACAACCTCTACTCTGTAAGGGGACTGAGAGTGTGAGTGACAGATCATTTCTGAAATGTGTTAATAGAGTCCCACAGACTACCTGAATTACATGCAAGATGTCAGTCTTCCTGTGGTGTCTACATCAATAGAAGTGGATGACAAAACTAGAAAAATTTCAATGCCATCTGCTCAAATAAACCAGAATTTTCTCTCCTCACCTTCCCTCTTCAGCTGTTTTAGTCCCAAGCTTCAAAGCCTTATTTATCTGTTTACAGTCAACTTCACTGCAATACTGGAGCTTCTCCCCCACACCCCCAAGACACAAAGCAAATCTGGCCAGGTGTCCCTAAACCACTGAGCCAGCTGCTCCAAACCAAGCTCACAGGAAATAGCAAGGAAAATATGCAGCATTTGACACATCTGGAATAGATTGCAGAGTCTTTGAAAATACTGTCCCAGTTCCCTTCCTCCTGCTGATGAGATTTCAGGCTTCCAAACTGATGCATCAACTATAGAGGATTAGATAACATGTACATTTTTAACCCTGCATATTCTCTCTGACCAAATGAGATTTTTTTCAAGGTAGAGCACAAAGTATGTGTATGGAGCTTTCTATAAAATGCATGGACCAAACAGAAGTAATTCTACCAGAAGTTGCGATTTAATATGGGAAAATTGATATAGTTGAAAAATACTGCTAGTTGACTTTGATAAGCATAGAAAATGAAGCAATATTGCCTGCTTTGCATGGTTGCATTAACACCTTAAAAGAAATGTCCTCACAGTTTGTTGCCATAAAACATGAGATGAAAAAGAGCAGGGAGGTACCTGTTTTGCCAAGTAATTTGTCCATCATTTCATGTTGGCACAAATACTGCAGTGTGCATTTTTTGACATGGAATACAAAAAAAAATACCCAAAAAGCATCAAGTCTTAATTAGCAAAACAAAGCAATGCTTTATTATTCACTTCTTTTTCATCTGGACAATGAATGCAAAAGAACACAGAAACAAAAGAAGTTTAGAAGGAAATCCCAGTAGGATATTGAACATAATACTTAACTTTCTTCTTTCCATAAAAAGCTGAGAAGTAGAGGTGCCCCTAAAGCTTTAGTCACTATCAGTTATCTCTGAAAGATTAGGAAAATTAAAATGTTTACATATGTATATTTTAAACATTCATTATAGATACAAAACTCAATACAGCACTAGCTTAACACAACATAAACCTCACTGTTTTTAATGTTAGTAATAAAAAAGCAGAATTCTAAAAAGAAAAATGGAGGAAACTATTTGTACTTTTTTTCCTCAAAGGTGCAACCAACAGCCAATGTATTTTTGCAACTGTGATTCCAGTTGTACAAAGGTCTGAGAGATGTCTTCTCCTATTTAAAGGAGAAGCATAAATTTCACAAACTTTAAAAGAAACTACACGTGCATGAACTGTAGACAGTACTCCTTAAAGAGATGATATTTAGAAGAACACAATGGTATACGTTAAATGAATAAAGGGAGAGGAAAACACATTTTCTACTTTCAGAGCTTTAAAAGATTTTTTTCCTTCATAGATTACTTCCCAAATTACCTTGCATTTAAACTAGTTTGTCCTTATGAAATGGCAACGTATTTATTCTAAACAAGTATTATAAAGTAGTTGTACGATTTTTTTTTGAGAAGCACTCAATGTGGAAGTCGTATTTATAGTGACCTTGAGAATGCAAACCTCCAAAATTACATATACTACTAAACTAAACCTTTAATAGCCAATTAACAAAAAATATGTATATAACTCTAAGATTAAACAAAATTTAGAGAATATACTGTTACAAAATATATTTTGACATATTTCCTAAGAAGCAATTAAAACAGTCATTTATGCAGAGTTATTTACAGGAGACTCAAAGTGTATCAGTTTTAGCACAAACCAGTATATTGGTTTGAATTCAATAAAGTACTGGTGAATATAAGTTTGTGACGAGGAAGTTTGGGGTTTAGTAAACTTAAAAATGTTCTATACAATCATTAGATTAATCTAAATTATTTTTAAAAACCTGTCTGAACTGGTTAATCTGAATCATTTAATGCATTTCATTGTACTCAGAAGTTCAGATCACCAAGTCAGTGGTACATACAAGCTGTGAAACAAGTTACCTCTCAAATCTTTCAGACACAACAAGTACAGATTAACTGAATCTGACTGTACCTAATCTATACTTACAGATAGTTTGTTCTTACTTCAGTATATGTTTTTAACGAGCACATATACGAATGTGCTAAAACAGAAGGCAGCAATTATAAATATTTACTAGAATGACCAGAACTGGTATTTGATCATAAACCATCCTGTCATTCATTTTTGAAGCCATATTTTCATTAATTTGTCTTCTGGTTTTAGGAGTCTTCTATCTTATAAACTTGGAGGGTTACAGATCATCTGGAAGTTTCACACCAGCATAGGAAAGGAATGTCTGTTCGATGCAGTCTGGAGATAAAGAAGAAGTTTTACTTCAGTTCATTGCCGTGACTCACCAAAAGCAGTGTTGCTAAGTGACCAGCAAGCCTGAACTACAAGCAAAACAGCAGCCTCCCCACCCCCCATGTCAGGATGGGAGAAAAAACAAACATTTACTGTTATTCTGTTATGATTTCAAAAGAACACCTGAGAATATTTCCAACTGTAGGGGTGTTGTTATTTATTAAAACTGATAATCAGCGCAGAGGAGTCACTTTAGAGGAGCTTACTTGTCCGTGCAAGAACAAGGACATTTAAAT
This sequence comes from Sitta carolinensis, assembly GCA_032173965.1. Lineage (NCBI taxonomy): Eukaryota > Metazoa > Chordata > Aves > Passeriformes > Sittidae > Sitta > Sitta carolinensis. Next base: position 33,722,687 of record CM063283.1, read on the forward strand.
GTGATAGCAATTAATTTGAATTTCTTGTTTCAGTACTTGAGATGCTTCAAAAACATAATATTTACGTGTTGATCTCTCTAAAAACCCCACAGACCTTATAAGCTCACAACCCACACATCTCATCTCAGTGCTCAGAAATTCTCAGTGCTCAGAAATTTGAAAAAATTCAAAGCCTCTGAACTCTGGTAGAACAGCTCATTAACTTCAGTAAGTCCTGGGTTAAACAGTGTTTTGTCCAATGCAGATTTTTAACTGCAGAAGAGCAAGAAATCCCAGACTGCATTATCCTACATTTTCACTATTCTCTTCAAACTACAGTTCTCAAATAGCATCTAGTCCTAACAACTTTTTAAAACAGTATTTTTAAACTTTACTGTACTGAAAGCTAACAGATGTTTTCAGTCACGTCCACAAATTTCAGTATTCTGACGCGATTACTACAACACTAAGACGCCATATCTAACTCTTGCAAAAGGGCAATGCTGCCATGTAGTTGCCAATTTAGATTGCTTGTTAAAAAGCAATATATACCTCAGTTAATTAACTTATGGCATAATTTGGGAAAAAAAAAGCACATTTAAAAGCAATATTATGTCGCAGTTATGGTAAAAAAAATCTTTTTCATAATCAAGTGCATATTGCATAGCGCACATTCATCATTAGCTGTTTTTAAATGCTTCTCACTGTCTTATATAAAAAGAACCTTTTTTTTTTTTTTTTCAGTCAAATACTGTCTGTTTTCAGGCTTCAAAAATGTGTTGCAGGTTAATTCAAATTGATCCTGTGATCAATCCTGGAGAATATTTATTAAATACTTTTTTTTTTTTTACAGCAAACCTAGCTTCCCAGGTATGTCAAAATACAGTCTTTAAGCATTTTTAGTAAAGTGCAGAACAATGAAAATGCTGCAATACTTATTTCTAGGATTAAATTTATCTTGTCATTCAATTTAAGTTTAAAAAAAAAAAAAGAGTTGAATGCAAATAAAGACCCCTGGTTTAAGTTACATAGTGAAGTCCAATAAATCTACTTAACGGATAAATAGTATTAAAAAAAAAAAAAAAAAAAAAGAGTGGATATGTGCCAGGCTGATTAGTCAGCTACCTGAAGGACACATAAAGCACATTGTTGCATACACAATAATCATACTTGTACATGACTGTCTTAATCCAGTCATGTAAAGAGAGACAATACTCAACTATTGTTTGCATGTTCAGACCCATGTCAATCAGATTTAATATGCAGGCAGATTAGTGCTTCCTAACTTGCTGACAACAGGTTGACTACTAAAGCCAGTTTTCCAGCACAAAGGACAGTATCCTGACAGCAGCAGACACTGTTTCTAAGGAAAAACATGTTCCCTTCAATTTTTGTTGCTGAACATTAGTTCCAGGGAAGACTGGAGGCAATGAGGATGCATTATTTGCTTTCAAGTAAGACTTCGCATGTCTCAAAGCCCATGAAGAATATATATACAATATTCATGAGAGATGTTAAAAAACCATGCAACTTCTACTTTGTGATAGAAGTTTGATTATTTATTTTTAACATTTCTTTTTTCTCCATTTTCCTGAGAAAGATAACCTCATCACTAAAATGGCTTACCTTCAGTACAAGAAAAAAAATCTTGTTCTGTGGGCAGCTGCCATGCTTTCAGACATATTTCTGACTTTAAGATAATTAACAAAGCCTCGAAAGAACAGAAGGAGTCCTGAAAGTGTAGAAAAATGCACAAATTTAAGTATATTAACAGTAATACACACTATCCCACATTATTCTTATTAATATAATGCTTAAAATCTAGCCTACAAAGTAAATTGAAGTCTTTAGTTGGCATTCACGAATTCAACAAGCAAGTCAGCTTTCATCTTGTGATACAAGGAATCAACTTTCTGAAGGTTTTTCACAAATTTTAGTGATTTTCAGTTCAAGTGTCATCTGCTGAAAAGGCTGCTTCTAAATACTTACACAAAGATGAAAAAAATCCTGAAAAGTGAAAGAATTTGACTTGCAGATTCTTCTCAAATAGAATTCTCAAAATAAATTACTAGTATGTCAGAAGAATACCTGGTTTACAAAATGTAGCTTTTGCATTATGCACAATAAATGTACTGCAAGTCAAAAGAGGGGGAAAAAAAAGGAAAGTAAGGATTGCTCTAGCAAGAAGCCGGTAATGAATTATAGTAATTTATGACTTGGGATTTAACCATCTATAAAAAAACACCAGTCCAAGAGGAGGAAGAACAATTGCCAAAGAAAATTACTCAATGTAAGTCAATATTACAGTTTTAGTCAACTCCAAATTTCAAAATCTTTTAAATTATCTACATTTCACTGCATTTGAAAGGTAGTTCAGCTAAGAGGAAAAAGATGTGCACAACAGTCACAAAGAAGTTACATTTGCAATAATGGTACCTTGAAGATATATGCTTATGTGAATATACCCATGTGCATTAAAACTCCAAAGATTCAAAAGAAAATCTAAACTGAGGTTTTACAAGTTCAGCAAGGATTTAATTCTTTTCTTTCCTACATGATGAAATTTTTCTTCCTGCTGTCCTGGATGAGTCCCTGATTTTTTCCAATGATCATTTCTTCTCTAAATTATTTATGTTTGTAATATTTTTTAACTTTCCTTTTGCTTCTTTAAACCAAAGCGTCATTAGGACATGCATGCAAGCAAAGAAAAAACAACAACAGAGAAAACTGATAACCAGTGGAACATTGCCTAAGCCAGACACATTTCTGTGTTAAGGCAAATTCTCCATACAGAAGAAAGCAGTAAGATCTTGACTGCAAGTCTACTACAAAACCTGATACCTAAAGACTACCTGAGGTAGTCCCTCAGGTACTTCTTTTCAACTGAAAAGAGGCTGAAACAGCAAAATGAGGGCAAGCAGCTCTTTAGGTGCTTGGTAGAATATTTTCTGCATTTTACATGTTGAAAAAGCAGTCCAAGTTAAGCCCATATTTTACATTTCTCTGTTAAGGGAAGAAAGAAAAACCACCCCACTTTGCCCTGTGTTCCTCAATAAGAAACATTGGCTAACACTTAAATTTAAAATTTAGAATTGTCTCCAATTTTTTCACTGTACATGACAGCTCTTTGGAAGCAGACTGCTTTGCTTTTCCTTGACACATAAGCAGATTTTTCCAGATGTTGAAGAAGAAAAGCGAGCAGAAACAGATCGGTGAACACCAGAAGAGAGGATGTGGCAGTAGGTGGGCTGAAGGATGTCAAAGGGCTATGCAAAAGAAAGACTCCAACTCATTCACTTCTGGAAGGATGCTGGACATACTACTTTGTGTGCCCTAACAAAAGGTTATCCAAAACAACAGATCTGGTTGGCAGGGTTCCCATGACATGATAATACTCCTCCATGTCCTGGAAAGTAGCCTGGTTTAGGTAGAATCCTTCTATCATGTTCTAGCAATACCATAAAACCACTTTATCAGTTAAAAAATATTGTTGGCATATTTAATGCAAAACATATACAAGACAAGGGAATGCTGACTGCCAAATACACACTGTGTGCCTCAGACTGCTTTTTATTCCAAGAATATTATAAATTTGTGATTTAAAGAAAAAAATTAAAAATCCTCAAAGACTTCAGACCAACAATAAGGCTTTCCCAAATTAAAGTGAGCTACTTCCTGAACATGTGCAAAAGAGTAGTAAAAAGAAAACCTACAGCTTTTTTCAAAGACATGCGGGGGCAGGAGGAATGCTAGGGGAAGAACACTATTTTCAACCTAGTGAAAAAAGGTGTCAAACCTCAATCTCAGGCACCACATGGCTTGGTTTTAATTAAAAACTTATCTGGAGATGTTTGTGCCTGCAAAGAGTCATTTCACCTACTTCAATACAGTAACCTCAAACAGTACAAAAACATTCAAGGGACCGATGCTGTGATGTGTTAAACATTTGCAGTTTTTATGCATTTCAAGCAACCAAGTGCACGATAGCAGAGCAGGGTGGGTATTAGAAAGTCTAATGAATGTCCTTGAACACTACTGAAAACGCAGAGAAATTTTTAGGTAGTGTTGTTTAAGACTTCTGACATTTCTTGCAAGCTAAATAACTAGTCACAAACAGTGAAGATCTTAGAGTCAGTGTTTTTTCTTAACTAACACAACACTTCCTAACATCTGCTGTTAGCCACTTGAATCAATTGACTCAAAGGGGAGAGTGCCACCTACTGAACCAGCAACAATTCACCATGCTTCCAGAGCTGGAAACAGAAATTAAAACTCAAAGCACCATTCACTTCTGTAAAAGAAAATAATTACAGATTCCATATTAAAACTACAAATTCCATAGTAGAAGAAAAGTTATAGTGGTTGGGATTTCATATACCTTCATTAAAAACAAGCAGAAGAGCAGAATTTGATGTGCATAAAACTTTAAACATGGACAGGCAGAGCTCTTAAGAGAAAGCTGACATCATGGGAGCACTGTGATCAGCAAGCATGAAGCTATTCTCTCATCCTACTGAACAACTGCTGATGCAGTTTGCATTTCAAAGGACTCAAAAAGGACATTTTGTGACCTGTGCACAAGACAGCAGACTCCACCTTCCTGGGTTCAATCACATTTCTAAAAATTTAGTACTTAACATATAGGTTTATACATGTAAATACTACTTATCATATAAAGCCAAAGTTTCATTACACAGTTCTGCACCCCTAGATCAGTAGAAGCAGCTTAAAAGCACAAGTTACAAGTTCCCAGCTTTACACATAATCGCTTATCCAGAAGAAAATTTGTTTAGCTGAAGGGTATTTGAAAAGTCCACAGTTCACACAATAACACCACTATGGCAACCAATAACCTCATGAATACTATGGAAATAAAAATAACACATAAAACTATCAGCAGCTAAAGACAAGCACATAGCTAAACATGCTAAGAAACTATTTGCAATTTCATGATTCATCTTTGAGCACTTCTACATCAAAACAGAAATCAATTTAACTGCCGCTTACCAAGTACGAGAAATATCCACCAAAGCCAGTACTGTCCATTGAAATATCCAGTAAAATAATCTGAAAACTGAAATTCATACATGAGGCTTAGCTGCAGTAAGATAGATGACTAAGACATATTTAATGCACTATGCAAATAGAGAAAGCATGGAGGAAAAAGCAAGTTAAAAAGTAATGCATCCTACTAAATGCAGAACTAGTATATGTACAGCAGTTTAATACACAAATAAAACACTTCTATAGTCAGATGGTTTGCAGCAAAGTAATTAAAAATCTCTTTAAAAAATGTGTGTACCCATATAAAATGTATATGAAAAACACCCTTGTATTACTTGCCAGTAATCTGATGTTTTTTATTATAATGAACCATCACTTGTCGATTTTCCCTTTTTCCTCCCAGTGCCTGCCATCCCAAACACATTACAGCAGCCTGCTGCTTTAGATATTAACACGAAAAGCCACATTAGTTTAATCTTATCAGACAGGGATGTTCTGCTGACCCCACGAAAGAAGAGCTTTTGACCTTCTGTATACCCCCACTGTTAATCGCTGCCACGAATACCAGCCCCATAAAGACCCCCAACTCATTAAAGTCTTTTCATTTTCAAACCAGCATTCAGTTCCCAGCAGTGAGCTGAACGCAACTAAATGAACCTTGAAGTGCCATTTCAACTGTTCCTTCGAGTGACCATGGCAGACAGTTTTGTCCTCCCTGTGAAGTGGGAGGCAGCTGGAGGGCAGGGTGTGATCATACTGGAGACAGGTATCTGTGCCTTTACCAGACTCCAGACTTCATGCTTCACTGATAAAAAGGCTAATCAAATGTCTCCAAAACCCACACAAAAAGTAGAAATAGGGAGATGAGTGAAGAGTTGCAAGAAGGAGTAAAATAACCTACTTAGTGGCTCTGCACACTTTCCATATACTTCTACCCTTCTATCTTTCATTATGTTTACCACACCCTGACTTTTGTGCTTAGTGCTTCTCATTTGCCCTTTCTAGGACATTTCAGTATATCAACCAAGAAGTAATGGGGGGGGGGGGGGGGGGGGGAATAAAAGTCCTGAACAAACAAAAGAACCCGACAAAAACAACAAAACAAAAAAACCCAACAAAACAAAAACAACCAAACAAAAGATACTGAGCCACATATGCAACCAAATGAAAATCTAAGACATTGAAAGAACTCTAGATAAAGCTGGCTTTTTTCTTCAATTAATCCACATGTTTTCTCCAGAATCAAGCTAGATCATGTGAATTCTTTGAGGGTTTAATTTTATATATTCTATTCATTTTTACCAAAGAAAAAAATAAAAAGAAAGATAATTGTTAAGTTGAACTAAAGAATTTGTATTTACATTATCCCAATATAAATACTCGATTCCTAGGATTTTGACAACACATTGGCATTGTTCACATCTCACTTGTTAGTACTTTCAATTCTCTAAACATAGTATATAAATATACATGTATATGTATAGATACATGTAAGTGCATAGATATAAATATATATCCATACACATACACACAAACATATCAGTAGACTTTTCCAGTAGTTACAATTTAATTTAATTGGAAAGAAGACTTACTAAAATCAACAATCAAATACTTGCCCATGTTCATTACTCTCCTCTCCTACTCTCCTTGGGCAGAACCAGCCATGGCTGCAGAATTTCTCCTATTGTAATATTGTGCATTTGTTCTCCCTGCTCCTCATTCTCCCCAGTAAAAACTGATACAGATCAAGCATATGTGAATTCAGGCTGTTTATACATTAAAAAGTTTTGTACTACTGACCCTGAGTGAAAAAGGGTGACACAAGCCCTTAGAAGGTCTAGAAAGAAAGGAACAGAACAATCTGGTGCACATGCTTGTGTGTCACCATTAAAATGACTGTCAACACACACCTCATGAGCTTTCTGCTGTTGTCTCTAGGAAGGGAGACAGGGGAACATGATGATCATTATGGAAAAAAACTACCCTTGTGATCTTGGAATTGGCCAGCTCTAATATTTTTTGAATTATTAATGGATTATATACAATAATTTAAATATAGTCTAGAATCCATTAATTATACAAGGAAGTTCATCATGTATTAATTTTTATATTTGTTTTGAGCACATTTTCCAGAAGAGAGGAATAATAAAACTGACATAATGAGCAAGTTCTGCCCTCTGTTTAGCATGCCTTAAGGGAAGCATTTTCAGCTTCCCCAACAAGTGCATAGTTGAAAAATTTATGTCTTCTCTCTCTATTAAGATAAATTCTATCTCCACTCCGGAATAGCAATAAATACACCAGAATCACATCTGGTCCAGCAGCATTCCCCTGCTCTAAATGAGCAAAAAGGAAATTAAAAAGGAAAACAAAAAAGCTCTAAGAAGGATGCAGTACATTTTGAGGAAGTGCCATGTGATTTTTTCTACATTTTTTTTACTATCGTGCTAAGACTAAATCAAGTTACTAACACTCACACATGGGAAAAAAATTATAAAAAGGTCATTGATGGCAGAATATGAAAGATATCTAAGTTATCCAAGATCTTTTCCTTCATTAAAAGGGATGGGATTTTAAATGTTGTCTCACAGATAAGGAGAATTCAAGTTCAATAAGTAGCATTATATTTCGTCTAGCAACCACTTAGCTAAATAACTTGCATTTGGCTAATGTGCCTTTTGGAAAAGTATCTAGTTTTGTGTGAAAACATCAAGAATCAAGTATTTAAGATTGTAAAAACTAACTTAAATATGAAGTTGGACTTGATCCCATATGTATCTTACAAGGAATAAAAGAATCAAATACAAGGAAGAAATGCTTTCTTTCAACAGGCCAAGACACTTATAAATCTTTTATACATGACACTGTAATACCAGTGATATTTAAGGTACTTGCTCCACTTCTTCTGTAAACTTTTAAATACTTGCACAAAGAATGAGTCATTCTGCATTTATTTTAGTGGAAATGTGAACATCAAATGCTGTCAGGTAAAGAAAGAAAAAAATATTGGTTTTCAATTCCCTTATTACATCCTTGAATAAATTATTATGGGTTTTTTTTACAGAGTCTGTACAGTGTGAGTCAAGAAACATACCCGTACAATGAGAATCCATTTGATCAGGGAGAGACCAAATCCACAGATTGCACCATACCTTCCAGCTATGGTATTTGTTATACAGAAGGATAAACAAAATCCAATCCAGTTGAAAATAAATGCCACTATAAAATAAAAGAAACAGTAGCTTCTGTTAATCTGTATAGCTAAGCAAACAGGCTTAACAGTAATTTCACTTTTAAACTACTAAGGACATGCTTACACAATCAGCTAATTCCCTTCCGGTAATTCAGGCTTTCAGTGATTGACTTTGAACCCAGACATTCCCATGGTATAGTCACTTAATGACAAAGCAAATGGTAAACAGGCTGGAACCCACTACTTTACACAAGAGAAAACTCCAACATAAAAGGAAGTATTACACTGCAATAGACACCTAACCAGATTGTACTGGACACGAAGAGTAAATTCACAAAGAGGACTATAACATTCAAGATTTGGATTAAAACAAAAAGAAAACCCCTTGCTATACTTTTATATACCCAAAACATAGTTATATGCACACATATGTGCATGTTTCAAGGTTGCATATTTAGCTTTATCCATGTTTGGATCGAACAGAATAAAAATATCCTCTCTTGCGCTGAAAATTTAGTGTAGAAATGAAGGTAAGTTGAGAAGCTGATGTTTCATAGGTCTCTTTTAGATCTATATTCATGCCTTCTCTTTTAGATCTGTATTCATAGGACATAAGAAGCCTTGGAAGCTTTACACAGAAGTTAAAAAATCAATGAACAAAAAGGACATTGAACATGACTACAGCTATTACTTCAATTAACACTTTTACACAACCTCCAGTTCAACAACTTAAAGTTTCAAATCTTCATATGTACTTGGTAATCAGCATCATCATCTATATTGACCTCAGGTTGCATGCATTACATCAGAGTGTGAGAATTCACAATTAGGGAATGGCCCAGCTTGGGAATCAGTGAGGACATCCAAAAAGAATACCACCAAACAGTAGAGCTGGAGGAACTGGTAGAAGGCAACTCAGGAATTCTGCAGAGCACATGACAGTGGAAAATTGAAAACATTAAGGAACTCTACAGTAAACACAAGAATCACAGAGGAGGGAAAGAGGAATGGAAGTGGGGCGGAGGGGAACGAAACCCCTGCCCACAAATCCTTAATGTTTAAAAATCACAGATTTAGCTACATAAAATTCAGACATTAAATCATCAGAGGAAAAATAAGTCTGTCTCTTCAGTTAAAGTTTGAACACATAACCAGGAACAGAAAATTGCTCAAGAGTTTTCTTTAATTAAAGCATTTTGAAGTACTATCTAAAAAAACTCACTATTTTTTTACTTTAAAGCCTTCTTACAATTCTTCGAATAATCCATGTGAAGATGCAATGAAATGCTCATAAATACAAAATTAATCTGTAAAACTGTAGTGGGATTCCATGAACTTTAAACAAACTGAAGTTCCAAGAGAAGTTTTGGAAGGTTTCACATCAAAATAGTCATTTAGTACAAGTGAGAAAACATCTTGCACTGGTCAGAGACATGGGTAACACATGGTGGCAACAAGAATCCTTACTTTTATACAAATTACTAATCTAAAAGGACCCCAAAACACAAAATCAAAAAAAAACTCCACAACTTTGAGCAGATGCTGATCCAAAAGGCCATACGCAGAGGAAACAAACAAACCAAATCCAACCCCAGCTAAAAAAACACCCTACAGAACAATATTGTGACCCTAACATTGACCTACCTTTCCAAGACACATTTACACTTGAGAGAGCCTAGACAATCTGTTTTGATTTCCCTATTCTAAACAAGATCTCCAAGCCCACCATCTTTTAACAGTAACAGATTTCAAAAGCTCCTTATTCAGTGTATTCTCTGATCTTGTCTCAGTATAGGAGCTCACTACTCTTTCTCCCCACTACTCAAGCTACAAAGACTGACTTTGATTATGGTTAGGTATATCTAAAGACAGGTATCTTTAAAAGGATTCACATGTTTCTAATGGTCTACAAGGACTAGAGGAGTTCTCAGAATATGTCAATTTTTAATAGATATATTTTTTAAAATTACCTCAACTCATTTGTATATTCATTATAAAAATTAGAGATTTCCCTATCATAAATACAGGAGGGAAAAAAATTTAGTTTCTATAATTAAAGAGGAGAACTGACAGTTTCACCCTACTTTCAACTCAAACTAAAGCAATATCCAAAATAGAATCCATTGTCACTGCATAAGTATTTGATGGATAGTTAAATCAAGGTATTTGCCCAATTCTTGAAAGTAAAGGCATCAGCATGTTTCAGTCTTGTTCACAGGAAGGGTTTTTTTCTCTCTAATCAGTCCACTGTTCCATCAAGTTACATAAGCAGCTAATGCAAGCAGAAAATATATAAACCCTATAGAAGTCATAAACTATGCAAGTCCACACATTCCAATAAAGCTGAAGTACATACAGAAGAAAAATCTTGTTATTTAAGTTTTTATCTGTAACCATTTGCTAGAAAACTTGTACAGTGAGGACCTAATCAAAAATCTGTGTTTTCAGCAGCAACAAGGAACATGTTACTTCCACCTCTCTAAAACTTAGGCAAAATATTAGGGAGATTCTCCCAACACTGCCTTGGTGTTTCATCGTTTTAACAAACTTAAGAAGGTCAAAAATAATGTCCACACATTTCCCATCTTTCCCATTACTTCTCTCTTACATCCCATGTCCCACTACTACTTTGAAAATCATTGTTCTTGTCTCACTCTGGTTACAAAATACAATATTTGCTTTCAGAAATGCATCATCAGCTTCTAAGCAGACTACAATTCCTGCCAATTGCTTTTCTCTACATCAAGATCAGCCTCATTTGCCTATCTATATAACTTTTTCCATCAAGTGCATCCATGCGTATCTTCTGTCAGCCATGAAATCTCTGAGCTTTACAGCTTACACTGCATCTGGTAAGAGTTACTGCAGTTAATTTCTGTATAATTCCTGAATCAACTTTTTATTGCAATGAAAGTTGTTCATAATTTTCATCCCTATGTTGTCATAGAGAAGCCACAGCACAAGCTCCCCCATCAAGCTAAGGGAGAAATTAGACTGGTGAGGGAAGTGATCAGTAAAAGGAACTATACACTAATTTCTCTAGAATTACCAACTTTCTTCTCTAGCTACTAGAGACAACTAAGTTGTTGTACAAGTTCTTTGCTGTAACAAATGCTATCCTCCACCATTTTTCTGCATCCATTCACTTTGTGAAATGTAAATGACAGTGCTCAGCTGTTCAAGAGATGACCTCATCCTTCATACCACAGTAGCTTCCACGACATTCCTGCACAGTGTACGTGCCATGACACTAATAACATCCTTTCATAAGGAAAGCCACTCCTAAAACTGAGGGGGGAAAAACTAGTGAGCTGTACAACCACATCATCATTCTAACTAAAACAGAATTCTTAATTTCTTGCCCATCTTCTTCACACAGCCAGGTTCTGTGTGCATCCTGTAGATCTCCACTGCAAATCATACCACTGTGCTATAAGAACTGGTTTCTATCTCAAAAGTGATTACATGCCTGCTTGAGTACAACTTTTGATTACTGTCAACTTCCTGTTAACAAATTTCAGACATTTAGATGAAACTCATGCTTGACTGCACCGGCATCATGACTTCAGTATCTACTTTTAATACTCTAGCACCATTCAGAGAAGTGGGACTGATAAAAGTATGGGTTTTGAATTTGATAACTCCTGAGGTGATGACAAGAAGAAAATGTCTATATAAATGTAATTCACATAAGAAGAATATAAACATTAGCATTACCTCCTCATGTCAACAAAACTCATAATGAAACACATAAGAGATTGTTTTTTCAGAGGAAGAGGGTTGGACTAAAGGTCTTTGTAATAAAGAGCGCTTGTGATCCAGTCCCTACATTTATGCTGTATTTCTCCTTAAGGTTTTCAGTAAAATAATCCCAGCCAAAATACAAAGTACAAGACTTTTGAGTTGTACGTATTGAAATACATCAGATGAAACAATAATGACAAGCATATCACATTTTGTTTTTTCCCCAGCTGCTCCAGCACATCACCTGCTGATCCTCCAGCACATCACCTGCTGATCTTTTTTACTTAGCCTTCCACAGCTACACATTAATCACTTGTTTTAAGTTCATAGGTATCACAAAAAGAAGCCAGTAAAACTGATCTGAAGCCTTATGTTCCAAATTTTATCCATGGCTCAATCCTTTAGAATGATTATAATGTCAACTACATATACAAAAAGCAACATATGCTCAGTTACAACCTTTATTCCACAATTTGTTTGTTCATTTGCTTACTATTTTAATATATAGCAAACACCAAAGAACTTTATGCTTTATACCTGGCCTATACTTATTAAGCCTACTGCAATAATAAATAATCCTCTCCCGGTCTTTATGCACCACTAGGAATTGTTCTTCCCACTCCTGCATACAATTTGTTCCATTCTTTAACTGGGATATATATCTTTGCTCCATCCTGAGGGTTCACGTACAGACTGGTGATGATCACTAGAGGTGTTAGCTGTCAGCTTCCACAGAAAACATAATTTTTTTCCTAGAGATTAATGTTCAGAAACATTCATTAACAATTAATTCCTAATTCTTCATTACCCTGTTGGTATGTTTTTCTCACTACCCAACTAGACGCTTCCTCATTCCAATTATTTTTTATTATATCTAATGCATACAGAAAAACTACACAAGTCCTCTTGTTGCTATAGTAAGAAAAGTTAGGTGATGGTGTATGAAGGTCAGTCAGCCTCCCCTAATAACCAGAGAGAAATAGGAATTCAAAACAGTTTCTCTACCTCCCAATATTTAAAATTTTAATGAAGTAACTTCCCCTCAGCTTCTCTTGCACGACTAAGGGAAACCTGTATAACATTGGTGATATAGACATACAGAAGTCAGGTTTCCTGAAGTCACACAGAGGAAGCCTCCCATGGGAAATACAACCATGCTTACTACATCTCAGGAAGCATACACCAGGAGACTGTGCTCACCCTGAGCTTGTGCTACAACTCTGCCTTCCAGCTTGGGCCCCATTGAAATCCCCAAAGTAGGTATCCCAGCTGTGTGCAGTTTATTGACTGTTTGAGGCACTTAACAGTTTTGAAAACTGTGTGAACTTAATTTACAAAACTTTGATATATTATTTTCTGTTCCAATATAATGTCTAGGATACATGTACCATAGTGCTGAAACTGAGAATTTAAGCTTTGGTGGTACTACTAAACAGTTCTCCATTTTTATCTCCTTATTAACCTATCTCTGAAATTCAAATTAATTTTTCCTATGTTGTAGGGACAACCCAAAACTCCCTTATATGGTTTCAAAGATCTCAGATAAGCTCCACAATTCCTCTTGGGGCCCACAGGAAAAAAAGTTTGTTCTAAAGCATTCCTTTAATATAAAGAAAAACCATATAAGCCTTTTAATAATGTCCAAAAGGACCTCCTTCAGCTAACATATCTGTATGAGCTTATCAGACAATTCAAAAGACTTCAACTACAGGCAGATTAAGCTTGAAAACCAAACCCTTTGTTCATGACAGTTACTTGCTCTATCACAACTACAGCTGTGTTCAAAATGGAAAGATACACCTCAGAAAATTCCTCCCCCTTTTGTAGTGCATACAAAAAAAAAAAAAAATACTGAGAAACTCACCTATTAACTTCCTATGGCATTCTAGAAAATTTCAACCATGCTGTATAAGGCACAGCTGATTTAAAAATACAAAACAGAAAATAAACACATGAAGTGGTCTGATATCAATTTTTTCCCATTTTGCATTCATAGCACATATATTCATTTTCCTCAAAATAAGACACTGACAGACACAAGTCCCAACCATCAGGGAGCAGATTCTTACCTCACCAACATAAATACAGATGAAGGGCAATGCCCATTTCCTGAAACATGAGTTTACCATATATTAGAAATAAAATGTGTTGTTTTCCAAAGTTTTTCACCAAATTTCTGGATTAACCAAAATAATCCACCGCTTCATGCAAAGGACTTGACTTTTTAAGTGTGTATTGTCTTACTCTATTTAGTTCTGCTAAACATTAAAACACTTTATACCTTAGATGGGAAATAGGTCTGTAACCAGCATGCACCAGGCTCCTAAAACAACCAAAAACTCCAACAGATCTGGCCACTAGATGGCCCGGAGGAAGCACTTTTATGCAACGTGGGCAGCTACCACTAGATGGTGGCTACATATCACTGACTGCAATATGCAGGTAAATTCAGTAAAGAGTTTATTTTGCTACACTTCACTTGAATACAATGAAATTAAAGCATGCTAACTTACTGTTATATTTAAAACAAAGCTATCTGCCCTTGCTTCCATCTCCAAGATCTTCCAGTGCTGTACTTGACAGTTGTTCCACATCTGGAACAAGCCATTTGTTCACTGTCCTTTCACTAGAGAACACTTTTGTTACAGTTCTTACATTTTAACTACTTGAGGGAATTTATTTGAGGCTTTCTGTGTTATGATCTGCCACCTCTACTTGAAGCATTTCAAGATATCACACTCTGGAGAGAAAACCCAAAAGATAGCCTTACTGTAAATTTCATTTTAATTGCTGCTCTCCTAAATCCTAATACATGAACTTTCTGGAGACTTTTATCTCCTTATTGGGCAAACATGAATACACAACCCACATATAAAATATACCCTCATTATGCTAAGCTCATTTTTCATTTAGTTCACCAATTTCTTAAGAAAAACTAACATTGCAGGTCTATTACTATCTATAACAGTTTTTGTGAACTCACACTATGAACATAAACAGCAAGTAAAGTTTATTAATTTCCCTATGTAACCAGTATCCATAATAACCAACACATTCCAGTTAAAACACACTTGCATAAATACCTTATAATGTGTAAGCACTCATTTTATGCATTTCCTTCATAGGCAAGCAAAGTTTGCAACACAGTAGTCTAGAACAATCATGAAAATTATGATCTACAGAGTATTTTTGTCCAATGTGTACTGCTCTGTACAGTCAGACTCAGCTAAATATCTATTTGAAGAGAAGGTTGCCAGTTTGTCCAAGTAAATACTTCCATGCTTGAAGGTGAACACAAGGTTCTAGGAATATAATTTTGGACATCGTTGACTTAAAGGACTTAAGACATCAAAGCAAACAATCCCCTTGGCCTCCAAGTGCAGTGTTAATGAAGGCCTGAACCTGAATTTAAAATGAAGAACAAGTTCACACAATAAAGGATCTAAATAGGTTAAATACAAATAGTTATAGAACACAGAAAATAAAGCGAGAAAAAAAAAATTAAGTCGCACCTCCCTTTGCCCCCAAGAATATACTCTTTCTATGCTCCAACTACAGAAAGATGTGAGACTACAAAACTCACTTTGCTACTCCATAAATGTCTTTATAGATTTGCTTTGTGAGGCAGACACATATTTTGATCCCAAGATGCAAACACTACATCATACACCAACATGAAAAAACCCTTCTGTGAAAGCATTGTAACCTGCATCTGCAACAATTAAAGAGATTGCAAAATAGATTACAGAAGAAAGAATTACTACAAAACCTAGATTGAAAGACATAATGGAGACTTCAGAGGACAATCAGACAGCTTTGATCCTGATGAATTCTCAGCAGAACAGATATATCCCCCAACACCAAACTTCCATCCAGGTTGCCAAATACATTTATTTCAGAAAGGGAAAAAACCCTCAAAAATTAGAGAGAAATAAGCAATTGGTAAAAGTAACACAGCTTCCTTGTAGAAACAGCTTCTAATTGAAAAATCTAACTTTGCTTAATGCAGTACACAAGTTACAAGCCATCCACAGTGTGCACACAGTACGTGATAAAGAGCTACAGGAGGGCTGGTTGAAATCAGAGGTTACCTGAAGACAATGCATTTTTACATAACAGTGGTTAGTTCAACCTGAAAACGAGTAAGATTGGATTTGTTCCAAAAATCAACCCACAGCTGTTTAATTCACTACGCTAACATCAGCAACTTTTATACAGCACGTCATCTCTCTCAAATTGTTTCTAGTTAAAAATCAATTGCCAGATTCCTGTGATCTGGCCTTTAACTCAACATGGTGGTCCAACTAGAAGATGATAGAATTTCCAGTGCTAGAATGTCAAGCATTTACTATGATTTTGCTTTGTCCTCTTATCTGTGACAGATGCCACCAAAAAAAGGCAATACATTTGCTGTATCTGGAACAAGAAGTGTTTATATCTGTGCACAGGCAGAAAAATCTGTTCATTACAGTACATTAATGCAATTTATCACAGCTCTCTTTTACATTCCATAGGAAAAAAGGTACAATTAAGATATACCTCAGTAGGTCTGGGATACAAGATAACTTACTGAAAAATGCCAACATGAAGATGCCATCATTGCCCACTCTAAGCTGATCTGCATCACTGAAATCATCCCGTGGTGGATACTCTTCTTCCTGGATTTACAGGTTAGTGATAATTTAGTGAAAGGTTTAGAATAACTATCTATAGGATAAAGTATTAATCATGTCTCTAAAGCTAGAAGAAAATTGACACTTCTGTAACATGTCCACATAAAGGAAGTTTTAAAAAAATAATTTATAACTATAAAACAAGTCTTATTTATTGCTTATATTGACAGAGCCCAAATTTTCTGTAAAAGTTTCTGTAGAAGATATGTACATACATATGTATATTCACCTTAAATGAAGCTAGAATTTTTTCAAATTAGTACTTTGACAATCAAAACCAACATGCTTTCTTTTTTACTGTAGCTATCTTGATGAGTAGCCAAACTACTAAATTTTTTTTTGAAAAGTCATCACAACAGTATGCTCTATACTTTTCCTGCTGGAAAGGTCTTCTAATAATTTCCTCAATATAAAATAAAAATTATAAAATAAGGTTAGTATCTTAAAATCAAGCGCTGATGGAACAGCACTGCACTAACCAATTATATAACCCACAGCAAAACATAAGGCAAATAACACCTCCAGGGTCACTAGAGGGCGCGAGTACATTAGAAGTTTCTAAAAGGCTTCTAAACTCAAAAATCACAGCCCATGAAGTCAAACAAAAGCAAACAGTCAAAATGATCCAAAGATTTCTCCCACTGTGCCAAAATGCTGGACCTTACAAAAGTGAGAATTGCTTTGTTTCTCAGCACTTGATTTTCAACAGAACTTGGCAGATATTATATATGCAGTTCTATGCACAGGTGAAACATTGCTCTAGCTGTAGACTGGCAAACACCAAAGTTTTCACAATGACAGCACTTCCTAAAGACCCTGATGAAAGCTAACACCAACTAAAAACCATTTTTATACTTAAATGAGTAACATCAAAACAATGCAAGATGACAAGTTAAATAATGCTGTCCATAGCAGCAGTAAAATGGTCTAAACAGAAACACAGGTAACATTCTTCTCCTAATTTTTCCTCCTATTACCAGAATGTATTGCAACTGACATAAGAAATTACCTACAAAAACAAATTAAATCAAGAGAGATCAAGTGAAATTTACTTGGCTGTTTCACCCACAAGCACTTACTACAGAAATAATGTCTATGATTAAAAGGACATTAAACAAGTACAATGATCTAAAGCTCTTTTCCCCTTTGACAATAAAGCAAAATAATTTACCAGGGTATGGCAATTAGGTTAAAAACATGCTCAAATGAATGCTGTACCAACTCAGAGCAGCTTCACCCCTAGTAATACAGCGTGAAATTCCAGCTGTGCTCTGTATTTCAGATTAATTAACCAAGACACTGTATCAGATAACTTATTTAAAAAACACTACTATTCACACAGACAATTCAAATGGAAACACAAAAAGCCAGTTAAACAACAGTCCTAAGGGACTCTAATTCAATTCCACATAATTTCAGGTGTTCCTAAATGGTCATCTTAAGTGACTAAGAAAGCACCACTTTGTTTAGCTCAACTTTGCTGCAGCTACAAGACTGATGAAGAGGAAGGGAATGGGAGGGAAGGAAGGGCTGAAAAGGCATTAGAAAAAGAGCTGCACTTGAATGTGCTTATCTCTGAAATGCATGCCATAAAACTTCCACTTTCAAGTCAGGACAGAAAAAAGTATTTTCAATTTCAATTTCACAAAGTCTACAAAACCCCATACATAATAATTTTGGACTTCTTAAAAACTGTCTGCTAACTGTCTGTACTTCATACTGGCATTTCCAAAACAATTAGTGAATTACGCTCCATGTAAAAGTTGCCTCATATAAAAAGAAAATTTTGCTCAACGACAGTAATGAATTTAGCAGAGGCTTCTCTGAGGCTTATGTGTGAGAAACATCGGCCAATAAATACAGCTCAGAAATATGACAGAAGATATTTGCAAGAAGCACTGCTGTATTAAGCATGAACAGATATTAATTTATCACATTCCATGTCAAAAAGGAAGATTAAACCGAGTTCTCTTTACTGTCTCAATAAAAGAGCATACAAAAATTATGAGTGCTTAAGAAATTAAATACTTAGAATACTAAGAAATTAAATCAGTCTATATCCACATCATTTAGGATTATGATGCTTTACGAGCAGTCCTGCAGCCAGAAAACACTAACTGACCACTGCTCAAGTCCCACTAATACTGGCTGTCTTTCAATGCTCTCATTTGATCTGATTGGTGTCAATTGCCCTAGTCTTCAAAATAGAACCGTTTGCCACCATGTACTGAGGAATGAAAAAAGGCAATGAAGAACAACTGTCCTCTACGCTGATACTTAGAGTTAAAAGTATTTTCAAAAAGTAGTTCTGTAAGATAGTGACATTTTTATCAATGAGGTTATATATTTTATTTATATTTTTCTTTTTAATGAGAAGAACGTAACTCAACACACACAAATTTATAAGATATGTAACACTGTTTCAATAGGTCATTGATTTTTGACAAATTTAGCCAAGTTAAGGAAGATGGACAGCATTTTTTCTTTCTAAATAAGCTGACATCTGTCAGCTTAGAAAACTTACTGCTCCTAAGACCAGAGAAACATCTGAACAGCAAATTATATTATCAACATAAATGGTATGTCAACAGAGTAATTTCTCTAAACAAAAGAACATCAAATTATGCACGGCATCTATTGAAGTTGACTCTATTAAATCCCCATAAACGCCAGTGCTATCTGTAGTAATCTGCAAGAGGAGGACTGGTTTTTTCTCCTCAACGTTTTTTATCTTTTTTACAATCTGAAATCTAGCATGGCATATAGGGAGACAACCACCTTATTCAAGTAAAGAATGACTAAACTGATAGAACTCTTCCCAATGCAGTGCTTACTGAGAAAAACTTCTGAGAAAAGGGTCAAATTACTTAATAAACCCCATAAATTATACCTTCAGCATACAAACCAATAGGGAAAACCTAATAGTGGGGGGAAAAAAGGCACAATTAACCCCAGAAGCATTTGTTTGCCAGCAGGAAAATTCATAGCAAAGTCTAAACTAGAGAGAACTATACCATACCTCTGGACGACTGAGGAATATTTCATCAAACAGACTCCTAGATTCCCTAAACTGGGCGTGCTAAGCATGTAAAAACAGAAAAACATAAGACAAATGCAACTGAAAAGCATTAAGTAAAAGCCATTCATTGCAACATAAAAACAAAGTCATTAAACTCTTAGCATTACTTTTGTCCATTTAAATTGCCCTTTAAAAACTGATCTTGAGAATTTGAAAAGAAAAAGCCAGGTTAACTAATGCTATCACTACTGATGACACAGGGCTTGTACAATTTCTTTGATAAAATGAGATATCTGGGAGCATTTGAAAGGAATACATATTTATACACAATCTATTCCTGTAAGACAAGCTACCCAAAGAATAATAAAATTATTGAAAGTTTCAGTAAATGTTTAGATTATTTGTATTATCTGTTAACACAGGGCCTATGATGAAGTATTTAATACGATCACATTAAGGATCTCTTTAAGTTACCTACATGACTTGGGGGAAAAAATATGAAAGCTGCATAGTAAGTGTGTTGTCCATCCATGTCATTTTCCTGACTTTTGCTTAATGAGTAGATTTAAACCTTCACTGCACACTTTGGAGTACACCATGTAAATCACCAGCTTCACACATCACTCAAGGTGACATAAGGACATTTAACTTTTTTCAGGTGTTCACATTATTGCAGTAAAGAGGCAATATATCCTCATTTACAAAGAGGAAAACAGAAGCTTAGAACACAGCAGAGTTCACATTTGTAAGAGCACTAATTTCATAAGGCTGAAAATAAAAACTGAAAAATCTACATGTTACATCATTTGTCTATGTTTTGCAAAGTCTGTAACATGCAAGTCAGATAACGTCTGCAGCTGTCATTTGTGAAAGTGAGAAAACAATTGAACTTTGCACTACTGTTACATAACTAAGTTACTTATCTGTTCTTCCATGGGTATTCAGAGCTAAGTCTTTCCCTTAAACATGGCAAACCACCACTCAAAATGTAACAAGAGCCTTCTTTCTTATTCCAGCCATCTGCTGCACTAAGACAGTCTTATTACACAGTCTTAGTCTATCTCAGTGTAAGTTCAGAGGTACTAAATAAGGTAGGGATTTTGTGGCAACATCATATGGTAAGATAATTAAAACAGCAGCACTGGTACATAATTTTAATGTCATCTACGAAACTGAAACTCAGCTTCAGCATTTCTTACTTTTTCCCCAAAACTCAACCTTAATGCTGTTTCTCTAACACAGCTTGTATGTATGCACACATTTGCTTAAAAAAAAAAAAAAAAAAAAAGAAAAAAGAAAAACCCAGAAGCAAATTGAGCAGAATTACTGTCAAACTTGAGCTCTTCAGCAGTCAGCAAGAACGTGCCTTTCAGATACACTTCTGATACTGACTTTGTACTGCCATAAGTCTAGAATCTTTTTATGAATCTCTTCTTTGGGGGAATGATAGTGTATTCCTACTGATTTTTAATAAGTGAAATTCTTGTGGCTTCAGCATATAGTTCTTGAATTTCAAGCTCTCCTGTATGTTCTAGCAAAGCAGACTGAAAAAGTTTATTTCTCACTTCATCACTGTACCTCTTACCTTCCTTTTCCCTCCCTCCTAGATTCCTTTTCCGTCCCTGGTCTTCTTTTCTCACACACCAGCTTCAGTTCCTTTCCCAGTACTACATTTTGTCCCCACTTGGGTTCCTTTCTCCACCGATCTCAGTTAATCCCTTTCCCTTCTGTTTCCCATTTAAGTCTTTCTGCTGTGTCCATACCCTTGCCCTCCATTCATCCTTGCCTTTTCTTATTTTGATTTAGACTCATCCCCTAATCCTTGCTAGCGCCAGTTACCTCCCTCCTCAATCAAAACCAGACTTCTCTTCCCACAATATGTAAGGTTCAGAAGCTCAGCCAATGTCCTTCTTCCCTCCACCCACCACTGAAGAGAGCTGAATCTAGTGGCTTTCCCTTTCCCCTCTAACTGAAGGCTAAAAATAACAAAACTGTTTCAGGGCACACCAGAAATTTCTATTTCTCAGGTCCAATGTATTCACCAAAAGCAGTCAAGAGCAGCCATAAGGTGTATCTACTTTTAGTTCTGTAATTCTACTCTGATGCAGAACATATAAGAATGATCTCTGGGAACAGCACATCTGAAATCCCATCCCCTTCAGAGCTATGAGCAGCCTAAACTTTTTCATGCAAGACTGTCTCCATGCATTTACAAAATTTGTAGTTTGAGGAAGGGCAAAAGATGTTTCTGTCACAGTGATCTGAACTCATAGGAAAGAGTAAATAAAAGTTTAAAATGACAAGAAAAAATACTTGTTCTGCTTTGGGGTTTTGTTTATTTGTTTCACTTAGCTTTATTCTGGAAACTGGCTGAACCCCAGGCTGAATTGAATTGTCAAGGGAGATTGCTTGTATGCCTGAAATTTGCGCTTCATAGGGTTCTAGATGTAAGAACAAGAATCTTGTGAAAGCTGCACATCCTGTCTGCAGTGTCACAGGTACTCTACAAGTTAGGGTATGGGTTGTTAATGCTCCAAATTTGTAATTTCAAGATATGGGTTTCATTCAGAAGAATATTTCAGCAAAAGTTTTACTTATGTGACAAGCAGTAAGGACAGACTACAAAGAATCCATGCTCCTGTTAGAGCAGATAAAGCAATGGAGATCATCCCCTCACTGCTAAAACTTGGCAAGTCAAATCTCTGTGGTTTCCTACTGAATTCAGTCAAACAGATTTGTGTGACACCATCACTGGTGATGTTACACAAACCCACTTTAACATTAGCTGTGCATACCTTAAAGTTAGTGTTGAGCTCTGTGAGCACTGTGCAGCAGTCAAGGAAGGACCTGCTGCCTGCTGGGTGAGTAAAGGTTTTTTCCAGTCACAAGCACACTGCAGCCAGTAAGATTTTAAATGTATATCACATTTACTCTCAAGGAGGAGAATTTTAGTGAAAACACCAGAAGCCTTTTTTGGGTATAGTATATTATGGTCAATACTACCAAAGCAGCAGAATTTCCACACTCCAAAACTTCAGAGAAAAGAAGAAACTTGTTTACAAAACTAACATTTACCACTAACTGCAGATACCAGTCTTCTGTTTTGAAGACTGTATTCCTCATAAGGTTAATTCTTACAAAATTAGAAACACTGAATATATGCCTATTAATTGTTTACCACAACTCATGTAGGGGTTTTTTTTAAGTACTTGGAACATTTATTTGAACTTCAGTATTTAAGTTTCCATAGATCAAACAGCAGGAACCTTTCCTTTTAAAAGCCATCTACACAATTTGGGGTCATGACCCTTCCAGACACTTGAAATTCTCCCTTAGTCTCTAGAGGTCTTTGGAAATTCTTTTAGTTTTACCATCCAAAACAGTACACGCTAATGAAAACTCTAGAAAGTAACTTTAGTAGGGGATACCTAATTAAAAGTTGACAAAATATGGCTTTTAAAGCTGTTTAGACAGTTATGTCTTTCAAAAGACTGAATATGATATGCTTTTTACAGTATTTACAACTAACTTACAACATTATCTATATAAACCTAAACATCCAAAATATTTAAATCATCAGCCCGCCATCATTATAGTAATGGGTCATAATATGGGCCCAATTGTTATAAATAATTAACCTAACACATTTCACAGAACTGAAATACAGCAGAAGTGTATCACTTACTCGCTGGGCAACTTCAGCTGCAGCAGCTGCCATGGCTGCAGCTTTGGCCTTCTCTGCTTCATCATAGGTAGGAAGAGAGGTAGCTACACTGTATGGAGGTGGTACAGGATAAAACTCATTGTGTGTGTCTGTTCAAAATAAAGAAGTTATTTATTTTTAAACCAGAAAGATGTCAAGAATATTAACTTGTGCATGCACATAATTATTTACCTTTAAACTATATTTTTTTACAGAGGCTAAAACTGAGGGTATTCGCATTGCAAGTTCTTAAAACTATTTAAGAACTTTTAACAGCTTGATGGTACTTTGAGCTTCTACCCAAGGCAGAAACCTTAACACAGATGCTGGCAAGGAGCTGACAAATTTATGAAGGAAAAAATTGTATTTGATTAGTTATATCCCCAGACATTCCAAATGAATTCTTTTTTATCCAATCATACAAAAGATATGCATAAAAAAAATCTTAAAAGAAAAAGGCTTTTCAATATCAGTTCAATCTGTTACTTCAGTCTGGTAATAGCCATGCTGTATCATTATTAGTGTGGCCTTTTGCCAGCTCCAGTTGCTCTCTGAATATCAGTTTTTCCAAGATTTCAAATTCAATGCATTCTTTTAAAAATTATTCCTTCAACCAAAATGGACCACAGACTTCATTCCTCTGTGTTGTAACAGTAAGACATCACCATACAAAATAGAATCATTAACAATATTAATTAAAAATACTTAAAACATGCCTAGAGCTTCCTCCTACAGCCAGCAGTAGCTCATTGAAAGGCTGTTTATGTGGTGAAGATTTGTCAGCACAGGTCACATGGTCAACAGGTTTGACAGCACACCAACACAAGGATTTATATATAGGGATAATTCCACACAGCTATGTATTATACTTGCAAACACTGTCTCAAAGAACAGGGACAGGAAACTGTTCTTTTAACAAACACTTAAAGAAATTTAACAAACACATAAAAAATTAGGTTGGCACTTTATTATAAAATAATATAAAAATATTATTTTAATTTTAAATTTAAATAATTTTTAAATATTATTTTAAATAATATAAAAATATTTATTTGGCACATGGGAAACACAAATCCATGCAACTACTTAAACAGAACTTCGATATTGCCTGCTGTTAAGTCTCCCATACCCCCAAGAAAAGTCACTATCTCCTAAAAAAGGGAGCAGTGAATAAATGGATAAATAGACCCATTACTCATTTTTCATGAGAAGTTTTACCAAGAGCCTTTAAGGCAAAATTAACCTTTTCATGGCAATATTTTCACCAAATCATGTCACACACTAAAGAAGTCGAAGAGTTTTTTAAAAAGAGGCAATGAAAATTGCTAATGAGGTCTAATAATGGAGCACTACTCAAAGATGTAGATTAAATGCGGAAATGAACTATAAGCAGACTTAAATAAAACCTATTAAATTAATTAACGAACATCCATTTAGTCTAGCAATTTGGAACAATCAGTGTAATTTACAAGTGTGCTTCTTCTGAACAAACCAAAAGGCTGCACATCAAAGGACAGCTTTTTACTGCAATTGTGTGCATGGAAAATAAAAAACACACAGCAGCAGCAGACCACTTTGAACCAAGGGCTGATTCATACACGCTGAGCCCTGACAAGCAGCTATTTGAGAAAAATACCTGAGGTTGCAGCTGCTTCCACAGCTATGCTACAGTAAGGAGGAGGGGAAGTATCTGCCTCAGGTAAGGCTGCTGTCTGCGGAGGTTGCAGAATCTCTGCAGACGTCGAAGGCTGCTCAGCTGCTGAAGACTCTGGGGGGTCATCTTCATTGTGAAGCTTGGGAGAAAAACACACATTTCAGAGGCAGTCAGGGAATACTTCCCACAACAACCTAATACTTGCAGAGACACGTTCAAAGAGAGACAAGATGACTCTCATCAACAAAACAAATTATTTACAAAACAGCACATGACCACTTCAAGCAGCCCAGCTAAATTCTTTTAAGCAATCAGCCAAATATTATCTTAACTGCCTTGCCTATTTTTTTCCCTAGGAACAGTTTTCTTCTCAGTAATTTTCAGGGAGCCTTAAAAATCTGGAGTTTTCCATGTCCACTAAATGGCAAAATAATCTTATATGAATATTTTATTACCATTAAATATTTGTTCTTATGGAAAGTCATAAAATGTATCAACCTATTTTAAAACACATCAGGTGAGAAATATTATTGTTTATTGTATTTATCTAGAAGAAAAATAATTAAGACATTTCTACTTCTGTAACTGGGACTTTCATTCTTTTGCATCTTGTCAAAGAGCTTCTCCATGTAAATTCTAAGACATCTCAAAATATTCTGCTTTTCTTTGCACTCTGGAAACAAACCTGTCCTTACAAAACTTCAAGTTGCTGGTTTGCTTTTTTTCTTGATTAAGATGCAGTTTGAAAAAGACATGTCCAGTAAAACATATAGAGAAACAAGAATTTGGATAAGGAAGAATGTTAATTAAAACTGTGGAATTCAGATCCAGCAGCTAATATCTTTTCTTAGAGAAAATCTTTTCTCTAAAAAAATCTTGTGATTATTTTAGTTAACTTGATAGTTCTTAGAATGTGTATCAAGTTTAGAAAAAGAACAAGTACTAGAACTAAAAAAGTGCTAGTTCCCAGTAGTGTGAACTGGAAGATAAGATGCCTAAAAGGCAACAACTGAAACACCACATGTAAAACCCAGACCAAAAAATAAGATTAAGTAAACATATCTAAAAGAAGAATTTTACAACCTCACATTGGTACTTTTTACAAACAACCTACATTAAAATAATATTTCAGTAACAAATATTAAGACTATAACTACGATTATTTCCTATTAGGCAAAGTACAATCACATTATTGGAAAAAGTGCCTTCCAAGGCACTACCAAGAAGTAAGAGTGCTTCTTACTAACACTCACACCAAATGGTTTTAATATGCAGATTATATCAAAGTTCACAGAATGGTTGAGGTTGAAAGGGACCTCTGAGCCCATGTAGTTCAACCGCTCTGCTCAAGGAGAAGCACCTACAGCTGGATATGAGACAACATCCAAACACCTTTAAGAATAGAGACTACACAGGCTACATGGAAAACCTGTTTCAGTGCTCAGTCACCTTCACATTACTAAAAATAAGGAAAAAAAAATTCCAGATGCTCAGAGGTCACCTTCAATAGAAATGATAGGTGTTTTTGAGGATTTCTGGGTTCTGAGTAATCAGGTCACTTAATGCCTAATCAGTGATCCAGAAGTAGCAGTATTATGAGAAATATTTTTAGCCATTTTGAATAGTTAAAGCCAAAGAAAACAAAAACACTTCAAAATAACGTAATATATTCTTGGATACAGGAAGCAAGTGAGAATACAAACCACCCAACTCTAAAAAGGTAAATCAGATCAGAAAAGCAAGCTGAGAACTACAAATGTTATGGTTCTAAATTAAGTACAATAATTCACAAGAAAAATCTAGTATTGAAATGGATACAGCCAAAATAAGCTCATTCTTAAATAAAACTAATTTTGTTAACCACAGTATAAAGAACAAAACATTACACAGTTCTTACACTAATGGCTAATACTCTCACCCTCATTTGGGATGTGTTTGTAGTTCTGACATACTCCACCAAAACAACCTGGTCTTTGGGCAGGGAAAGAAGTAAAGCAAACCTGAACAGATCTTTGTTACTTCCATTCTTCCTCTCCTGCCCTCCTCCTCTTCAATCACTGCTATTTTGTTTCCCTACCACACCACAGTAAATGTTGTCAATATTCTGAAGATACAGAGATCCACAAGCACGTCATTGGTGAAACAGCATATTACTCTAAAAAAAAAAACCAAACAAACAAAAAGAACCCAAAACTTTGCCATTCCCCAGAAATTTAATTTTACATGTTTTACATGCTTTATTGAAAGCTTTATACTCCAAATTATCTGCAATATACTAATAGTGGAGTAATTTAGTAGAAGATGGAGTTAACATGAAGATCAGACAAGAACATGTACATGAGACTTCTTGCCTTCAAAGACAAAGTAAATGAGTCATTCAATGGTTATAGCAACTGCAATTAGGAAATGGAAAAATTCCATTCTAAGAGTTCCATACAATAGAGACACGCTATACCCTTTAGTGCTACTCAAAGTGCCTTTATTTTGGCAAGGCTTATATTTAGGAACCAAATATTTCTATTTGTCCTCTCTTCTATTATAGAGGCCTCTCAGAAATTCTGAAAAGCACCAAGGTTATTCTAACACAGCAACTTAAAGAAAAATCTTTACCTCATTTATTAAAAAAAAACATAAACAAAACAAACAAAAAAACCCACCAAAACCCACAAAAACCTCACAATAATTGGATTAAGTAGCTTGAGTGTTTACCGATAGGATAATAAACACAAGTTGTTCCATGAACACAAGTTAGCTTTTGTTAGTTCTTGTTCGAGTGTCCTGTATCCTACTCTCTCCTCAAGGCAGTAACTTCAGCTCTTTTCAGACGACTACTTCACTGGATTAAAAAAAAAAACAAAACAAAACCCCACAACTGCAACAGAACTTGCCCCAGTAAACTGGAAATTTTGCCCACACCAACAGTGTAGACAGCAGTGGTTATATCTTTTTGTCTTGTAGCAACTCTGCCTTGTCTTCATAGAGCACTGACACTCTTCTCTGGAGTCACCAAGAATCTGACTACCTTTGAGCCTCCCCCTTCATGTTTAATTTTGGCTTCTACTGGCAGTAAATTTAGAAGTTATTTTTGGAGACAGGGGAAGAAGAGGCCTGACACTCTTCATAGGCTTCATTGCCATAGAAACCAAGCTAAAAACACACAGAAAGGAACAGAAAATGTCTGTTTCAAGACATTACTTATGCTATGTACTTAAATGTCGCCTGAAGCAGCATTTCATATTGAAAGTATATAAATTGTATTCAAGATTTTCTTTTTCCAATAGTAAGAATGTTTTACCTAATTTTTAATTGAAGGACCAAGGAGAACACACAATTCATCATCTCAGCCAGCCCAAGCCTCCAATGAACCATTGTTTGGTAGTAGGCAATATAGCTGCTTTTGTAAAGATTATGGTCAAAACAATTACCAAAACCTATTAAACACAGACAACTGTAAATTTGTACCTTCCCCTATTCCCTCACTCACATTTTAAAAGTGGGTGATACCAAATTCTTTTTTTCCTTCATGTTTTAGTCTGTACTTGGGGTATCTGGCTGACTATATGGAGCTTCACTATAAAAAGAAGAAGTGAGTACTTTGTTATTAGACACATTACTCTTAAACTGTTAATGCCAGTATTTCAATCCCTTGTTTTGCAGCCCTCAAACTATAACAGGCTCATATTCTCAAAAAGAAGCTACGATAGGACATGTAAAATTCAAAGATAAATTGAGGAGCAATGGCTGTTCTGACAAGGACTCGGTCTCAACTACAAAATGGTGAACAGCACAGGAAAACATAATAGTTTCCTTCATATGATTTTTACCCTACACTGTCTTCAGTTTCCTTCCCAGGAAAGATCTACAAAAAAATTACTCCCTATTTCAATTCAGAGGTTAAAATCAATGCCAGACCTTTCAGCACCAAAATATTGCATGAAATACAGCTATCTTTATTTTCTACTTCTATATTAATAATTTCTCTTAAAAAGAAATTATTCTTATACAATGTACACAATTATTCCTTCTACAATTGATTTCCGTAAGTCTGTTATTTTATATAATTATTGCCAAGTAATCGGATGCAATACCTGAAATCAGCTAACAGCTTTCAAAGAAACATGGCCACGAGAAAGTGCTTTGAACTGAAGCTTTTATTGAGGGGACTGATGCAGATATTTTAAATATTTAGGCTTATCAAAATAAAAACTAAAAGTGGAAGAGCTCATTCTCTGCTTAACATTTTTTATCCTTCTTTCTACCTTTCAAATGAAATTACATTTTGAAGAAGCTTTGACTCATCCAGTTACAAGTTCATGGGCTCTTCCAAATTGTATTAAAATTAATAAAATACATGATAAAAATAAAATTCCATGATGCTGGACTTTCTACCGTGTTTCAAGTAAAACTGGAGACAACCAAGTAGATCATGCAAGTTCAGCCTCTGTATGCAAAACAGTCCACTGATGCACTTCCTTCACGAAAAGCAACACTCTTGGCAACTGAGATTTATCGTCTTCACTTGGTAGAAGTTACTTCAGTCTTCTATTATCAATTTTTCAGATTATGACAAAAGGTCTACCAAAAATATCCATTTATTGCATCTTCTAGCATTGGAGGGAAAGGCATGACAGACTCAAGATTGCCAGTGCAGTACAGAGAAAGAACTCTGACATTTCTGCAATAGATTCATGACATCTTCCATACTGGTACACACATATTTATTCCACAGAAATCATAACATTGTAGATTTGATAAGTGCAACAAACAGTGGTTTAAAAAAAAGCTATCCTCTTCAAAAAGCTTATAGGAGCGTTTCACATCTATGTTTCTCCTGAAGCTTTCATTTGCTGAAAAATTCAAGTCCTTTCACACTTGCCTGCTGGTAGTGATTTGTGAGTCTGCAATAGACTGCTCTCTACAAATGAGGCATGAAAGCAGAGATCTCTTGCTACATAAAAATAACTTCATTTTGACAAATACAGGCTGCAAATTCAATGCTTGTTTTGTAACCAAATACTGCATTTTTCAGGTTTACTAGTCTAAAAATAAGATTTATTTACCCATAGATAGAAAAATCTTAATCTTGGGATTTTCAAGGCAAAAAGCCCAAAGATCTTGAAATAAAAATTTGTTTCTGAACCTGTTAGAAGAACATGATGTTTCTTTTTTTCTGAATGCCACCTAATAGTATCAACAGCTCATACTATCGGCTATTATTTTTTTATTTTTTAAAAAACATATAAATCCTCTATCATTAAACCATAATCACCATGAACACAATCACAGAACAGTCTGTATTGGAAGGGATCTTAAAGATAACAGAGTTCCAATCCCACTACCATGGACAAGGACACCTTCCAGTAGACCAGGTTACTCAGAGCCCCCTCCAGCCTGGCCTTGAACACTTCCTCAGATGGGTGCTCACAGCTTCTCTGCACATATTCCAGTGCCTCATACCCTTCAAGGGAAACAATTTCTTCCTGTACCTAATACAAACCTACCCTCCTCTAGTTTGAAGCCATTATCCTTTGTCCTATCACTGCATGTCCTGGTAAGAAGACCCACTCTGGCTTTCTTGCACAGCCCCTTTAGGCACTGGAAGACTACCATAAGGGCTCCCTGGAGCCTTCTCTTCTCCAGGATAAACAATCCAAACTCTCACAGCTTTTCCTCATAGGAGAGGTGCTCCATTCCTCTGATCATTTTGGTGTCCCTCCCCTGGACTCTCTCCAACAGGTCCATGCCCTTCCTGTGCTGGGACCCCACAGCTGGGTGCAGCACTGCAGGTGGGGTCTCTCTCACCAGAGCAGAGCAGAGGGGCAGAATCCCCTCCCTCCCCTGCTGCCCACGCTGCTCTGGATGCAGCCCAGGACACGTTTGGCTTTCTGGGCTGGGAGTGCCCATGGCTGGGCCATGAACAGCCTCTCACCCACCAGCACACCCAAGCCCTTCTCAGCAGGGCTGCTCTCCAATCTGTTTGTCCCCAGCCGAGGCACAGACCTTATAAAATGGGCCTTGCTAAAATTCATGATGCTTGCATCCACTCACCTCATCCCTGTCAAGGTCCTTCTGGGTGGCATCCCTTCCCTCCAGCATATCAATCACACCATACAGCTTGGTGTCATCAGCAAACTTGCTAAAGGCAAGTGCTAAGTTCAATCAGCTCTGATTTAGGTCACTAGTAGCCACTGAAAAATCAAAACTAAAACCAATAATCTGTAATTACATCTAAAGAATAATTTTAAGAGCAGAAGAGCTAAATAAATCTTTCTGCAAAATAAACATTTTCATTTTCTTGTTTACTTAAAGAAAAAAACATATCCACAACAGCTTTTTGAAAGAAATGTTTCACAATTTCCTAGAATACAAGGATTCTTGAAAAAATGACAAACAAGCCACATTATATTTTAACTTACTAGCTTTCTCCTCAGTATCAGTTTTTTTATCCTACACAAATAAGGCACACAACATGTCTTTTTATTCAAATGTGCATTTTAACACCAATCTCCCACAAACCCATGCAGACCAGCTAGCAGGAAGGCAACTATTTCCAGTTCTCTACCAAATGCATGCTCTGCTGCAACAGTCCTGGCCACAGCCACAGCACTCCAGAGAAACACAACCCTCTAAAAACTGGTGAACCTTCAGATTAATAAGCACTGCACTACTAAGCAATTAAGCTTATAAGGCACTTCAGTAAAATGCAGAAGTATAGAAATTTTTAGCTACTTTTTGCTTTTATGAATTCACATAGAGTGATCAAATCTGATTAGAATTCCTAACTGCACAGAACAGATGCACATCATTTTCTTTTCCTCACCATCCCATCACTTGGCAAGCATCAACTATCCAACACCCAGATCTAGCAATATCCCTTCATGATAATGAAGTGGGTGGGTTTGTTGGCTTTTTTTTTTTCATGAGGCATCTTTGCAGAAATTTCTCATCATTAGTTAGTATGTCAGAAGGTCAAAGGTGTAAAATGTTCACTAGAAGCAGGAAAGCTGAACAGAAGTCCATTACTGTCATTCCACAGCTGTATAGAAATACCGAGTGTGTCTGTTAAACAGGGATTAGATACCATAGAAACCCAGAACCTCTGGAGGCAATCTTCGACTGAAAAGAATCCAGAGATTTATACTGAATATTGCTGAAAACTAACTTGCTGAAAAAATGGCTTTTCTACCACAGTGAATTTCCTTGTGCAAAAATAATCTGTACCAAGTGAAAGTGTTCCACATGCATTTAAGTGATACTTAATTATCTTAGTCCTCTTTTAATTGAGGGATCTTTAGGCTATTTAAATTTTCAAGTTTTTTTAAACGAATCTTATAAATCTGCTTAAAAAAAATACCAGCCAAGTAAAACAATGGTGATCAGGACTTTGTGAAAGAAAATAAAAACATATCATGTGTGTGTAGATAGATCTGTACAGGTGTGTATCTCTGTCCAACCCAACAATTACTTTGCATATAATATTTTAAATGCTCTTTCATTCCACACAGATTGTAATTCAGATTTAATAAATTAATTACACATTTAGTAGCACAACATAGACATCTGCATTCATTCCCTGTGGCTTCTATTGAGATGTATTCCTTCCAATCCCTCCCATTAACTGTAAAAGTAGATGTATTAGTGAATATGAGAACACATCTGGTGTGAATGTTTGAACTCTTCTGGAAAAGTAAGTGTTTTAAGACTAATGATACTAGAAGTATGGTCTTATTCTTCAAAGTATATCCATTTCTCTCCCCTTCTCTTGATGGTTTCTTGTCTACTGGAGAATTATGCCACAATAATTTTGGGTACTGGATCTTTGGTATGATCCATGCTTCATATTTATTGTAAATTTATAAATTGGGCTTTGTTTCCTAGGGTTCTCCCTATTACATAGTTATGGGAATTAATAGAGAAATTTTGCTACAAAAAACCAATATGTCTAAATACTAATAACAACAATGGCTGGGACCAACATTTTTAAATCTTCACACATGATATTATAAAAAAAAAAAAAAAAAAAATCTAGGAAAAAAAGCGCTGTTAAAATCTTACTCTAAAGCCTGTATACAATGATGCATTGCAACTGACCTACTCCAGAATGCAGAAGCTACTAAAAACATTACCACCTACCATTTAGCCTTCTGTTTGTCAAATAGTAACTTGAGAACAGCTTGAGGAACTGGTTTAAATTCTATAAACAAAGTATAAAAGGAAGTTTTCCTCCTTGAACACTTCCTAGATAGAAGAAACTCAGTAACAAAACAAAGTATGTTCCTGAGACCAGAGGTCAGTCTAAGGGTGTGTTCTGTCTCCGGCACAATCATCAGCACATGAGCCTTAATCACTTCTTGGACATCCATCTTCCTCAGACTCCCCAATATGCACAGCAGTTCCATACCAGCTGGTAATGTGTACATCTCTGCCTACTCCACTTGCATCTGTTATGGATTTGATGCATGTGAGGTTGGTTTCTTGAATCTGCTGATATAATCTGCCTGTATAGTCCATAACAAACTTATAGTCTTAACAAACTGTGTATGTTTACTTCTGCTTGTGTACTTTCTTTTCTAAATCAAACCTCAGTGAGCACTCTTCTACAATTTTAATCTTGCACAATTTGGTGAACAACTGCTTTACCCACTGCATTGGTGACCTTGTAAGTGTGGGTCACTTCCAATTTGCACCACTTATTTCAGATCACTTTTAAGAACTCTGCTTCCTCTTCCTTTCTGTAGCTCCTCTTGTGAGCAAACAAAACTGCAGACAGTACTCAATACACAGGCAGGTTCTGTGTTTCATACAATGATACTTGCTGTTCATTCCCCCTATATTCCTGATGATGGACAGTGTTGCATTAGGATTTGTTGGAGCTGCCACTAACAAACAGCTTGAGCAAACCACCAGTCACAGGTCATGTCCCTACTCAGCAGCAGCTTTAGTGAATCAGTACAGAAAGTAGATCCTGGTCACTCTTAAGTCACATAGAACATACACAACATGTTGTCCTGGGTTACTGCTGAATTGTATCCCCATTCGTCTGTTTAAATCAAAAATGAGTTCTGCACCTTTAAGACTGGATCTAAGAGTGAAGAAGAAGCAGTGGAATGTCTGAGGCGGGTGTTTTCAAAACATCAAGATAAGAGTTTGCAGTTTTGGAGGACACACAGCGAGTGTTGGCTGCAGTGCGGACGGCGGGAGAGAGCTCTCCTTGGCTTTCTGTTAGTTCGTGGCTAGCTGAAGCAGAGAAGTTTTCCGGACTGTGAGTTTCTTTTCCTTTTTTTTCCTTGGAACTGTTCAAACCTACTCTGGACTAACCCCCAGCAGAGCACCAAGAGCTCATCCCTGTGGCCCACCGGGCCTGGCTTGGGCCTGGCATTTCCCAGTGCCAGGGACTGACACAGACTGAGCGAGCCGAGCTGCACCCACGGCACAGACTGGCTGGATTGGTCATCTCTGCGGAGAAGCAGGAGGTTTTGTTCCTTGATGTTCATTTGTTGTGCTTGGCCTGTTAAATAAATACATTTTTTCCACTTTCCTCTAAGGAATTTTTTTTGTTTTGTTTTGTTTTGTTTCTCCTCTTCTCCTTTCCTGAACCAGTTGGGGGAAGGGGCCATTGGATTGGTTTTCTGGAGGGACCTATTTTGAGGTCCCTTCCCAAATTTGCCTTAAACCAAGACATATACAGTTAATTGGCGCCCAACGTGGGGCTGGAGAAAGTGGAAAAATTGTACTGATTGTATTTTAGTTGTACTTTGTATTGGGATAAAGCAGTCAGCAGCTATGTTGTTGCTTGAACTCATAATGTCTCTCTCGGTGGAGGCCTTTCTGGGTTTCTGTTCCCTAGGCTTTTTTGAGGTTTTAATACCTTTCTGGTCTTTAGGTTTATTCTCTTATTCGGAAATAGCTCCAGTGTTGTTCCTAACACGTAGTTTTTACTGTAGAGGAGCATGTATTAGAATAGCTATTGTACTGGGCTCAGTGATAATGATTTATAGGAAGTTCATAAAGGTACTGGAGTTGGTGGCAGGTATGTTTGGTTTATGGATCTTTCGTCTTACCTTGCGTCCCAGTTCCAATAGCATGTTTTGGGGGTTTATTAGTAATTACACTCAGTTGGTTAGAGAAGAAGGAGGGGATGAGGCTTTTCAACCTCTCCTTTCCCTCTTCTCCTTTGAAACTGTTACATCACTTTTTAAGAATGTTCAGTTTCCTTTGAATGCCAAGGATACCACCTTTCTGGTATTTCAGCTGGTAGGTTTCCTCTATATAGTCTGCAACTTCTCTAGAATGAGGGCTGAGATCTCCAGAGTAGCTGCTGAGACCCCTGACCCAGAAGTAAAGCCAGGTGTGCAGAATCCTGAGTGGTGTGGAGAATGGGAGGATATGGGCCAAACCCTGAAGGAATTTTCTGACCCTGTATCCTGGGACTTTCCACGTGAACAAATTCAGAACCCAGCCAAGGTAGGAAAGTACTTGAAGGAGAAGTACCATGATGATACTAAGGAGAGAAAGATCATTGCAATAAGCTGGGCCTTGGCATATGCTTATCGCACACTGCTAGATACTGTAGGGCAGCAGACAGAGGCAGCGGGGCAGGGAGATAAATCAGCAGCTAAACCAGACAGTGAGCTTAAGCCAGCAGCTAAACCAGACAGTGAGCCTAAACCACTGGCAGTTGCTGCAGGAAGGAAGCACACAACTAAAACTGATAGGCGGGTGGAGGATGAGGACCCAGGTGAAGGAACCTCAAAACCAGCAACTGACAGAAAGGCAGAAGTCAGAACAACTGGCACAGGGTCAGAAGCTAATACTGAGCCCTTCTCCCTGAAGGACCTTCGTGGCCTAAGAAAGGATTACACTCGACGACCTGATGAATCCATAATTAGTTGGTTAGTCCGTCTTTGGGATGCTGCAGGTGAGGCTACAGTTCTGGATGGCACTGAAGCAAGGCATTTGGGATCTCTGTCACATGATCCAGTTATTGACCAAGGAATGATGAGGGGGGCCAACCCTCACAGCCTCTGGGAACGGGTCCTAGGAAGTGTGGCACAAAGATATCTGTGTGCAGACGATCTCTATATGCAGCAAACACAGTGGAAGACCATGGAACAAGGGATCCAGCGCCTGAGAGAGATGGCAGTGGCAGAGATTGTCTTCTCAGATGACCTAAACACTAGAAACCCAGATTTGGTACCATGTACATCCGTGATGTGGCGAAAACTTGTACGACTTGGGCCACAAGAATATGCTTCTGCTTTAGCCATAATGAAGCGAGATGACAGGGAGGAAACCGTGCTGGATATGGCAAAGAAGCTCAGAGCATATGCAGATGCTGTGCATGGCCCAATGCAGGCAAGAATTGCAGCTGTGGAAACCCATCTGCAGAAATTAGATGATAAAATAGAGGAGAACCATAAGAGACTCAGAGAGGAGATGAGAGAGATGAAAGAGGGCTTTCTCCAAATCTCGGCAATACAGGTCAAAGGTTCCGGTACCAAACGCAAATATTCCCCAGATGGGGAGAGGAAGTATACCCCCCGAACTGAGCTGTGGTCTGTCCTGCGTGGTTTTGGGGAAGACATGAGGAGATGGGATGGAAAACCTACTGCTGCTCTGGCCCAGCGGGTGCTTGAATTGTGTGAAGGCAAGACTCAGGGAGGAAGTTTCACCAAAAAGGAAGTAGCCCCAGTTGCCCAAGAAAAGAAGGATGACCAGGCTTAGAGGGGCCCTGCCTCTAGCCAGGTAGAGGCTAGGGAAAATCGTGTCTTTTGGATTGTGTGGATTCGTTGGCCTGGCACATCAGAACCACAAAAATATGAGGCCTTAGTTGACACTGGTGCACAGTGCACATTAATCCCATCAAGACATGTGGGGACAGAATCTGTTTCTATTTCCGGTGTGACAGGGGGATCACAGGATTTTACTTTGGTGGAAGCTGATGTGAGCCTGACTGGAAGTGAGTGGAAGAAACACCCTATTGTGACTGGCCCAGAAGCCCCATGCATTTTAGGCATAGACTTCCTTCGAAATGGGTATTTCAAAGACCCAAAGGGATTCAGGTGGGCATTTGGGATAGCACCTGTAGTGACAAAGGGCATTAAGCAATTGGGCTCCTTGCCTGGACTATCAGAGAACCCATCAGCAGTAGGACTCCTGAAGGTGGAAGAGCAACAGGTACCGATTGCCACCTCGATAGTGCACCGCCGGCAGTACCGGACAAATAGAGATGCTGTGATCCCCATCCATAAGATGATCCGTGAGCTGGAGAGCCAAGGGGTGGTCAGCAAAACCCACTCACCCTTCAACAGCCCCATCTGGCCTGTGCGCAAATCTGGAGGAGAATGGAGATTGACTGTGGACTATCGTGGCTTGAATGAAGTGACTCCACCATTGAGTGCTGCTGTGCCAGACATGCTGGAGCTCCAGTACGAGCTAGAGTCCAAGGCAGCAAAGTGGTATGCTACTATTGACATTGCAAATGCCTTTTTCTCCATTCCTTTGGCAGTAGAATGTAGGCCTCAGTTTGCTTTCACCTGGAGGGGTGTGCAGTACACCTGGAACCGACTGCCCCAGGGGTGGAAACACAGTCCCACCATCTGCCATGGACTGATTCAGACTGCACTGGAAAAGGGTGAGGCTCCAGAACACCTGCAGTACATCGATGATATCATTGTGTGGGGGAACACGGCAACAGAAGTGTTTGAGAAAGGAGCGAAAATCATCCAAATCCTCCTGAAAGCCGGATTTGCTATCAAGAAGAGTAAAGTCAAGGGACCTGCCCGAGAGATCCAGTTCCTGGGAATAAAGTGGCAAGATGGACGGCGGCAGATTCCCACTGAGGTCATCAACAAGATCACAGCAATGTCTCCACCAACTAGCAAGAAGGAAACACAAGCTTTCCTAGGCGCCATAGGCTTTTGGAGGATGCACATTCCAGAGTACAGCCAGATCGTGAGCCCTCTCTACTTTGTCACCCGGAAGAAGAATGATTTCCACTGGGGCCCTGAACAGCAGCAAGCTTTCACCCAGATCAAACAGGAGATCACTCATGCGGTGGCCCTTGGCCCGGTCAGAACGGGACCAGAGGTGAAGAATGTGCTCTACTCTGCAGCTGGGAGCCATGGTCTGTCCTGGAGTCTGTGGCAGAAGGTGCCTGGGGAGACCCGAGGCCGACCACTGGGATTCTGGAGCCGAAGTTATAGAGGGTCAGAAGCCAATTATACCCCGACAGAGAAGGAAATTTTAGCAGCCTATGAAGGAGTCCAAGCTGCCTCAGAGGTGATAGGTACTGAAACACAACTCCTCCTGGCACCCCGACTACCAGTGCTGGGGTGGATGTTCAAGGGAAAGGTTCCTTCCACCCACCATGCCACTGACGCCACATGGAGCAAGTGGATTGCCCTCATCACACAGCGCGCCCGAATTGGAAACCCAAATCGCCCTGGAATTTTAGAGATAATTATGAATTGGCCGGAAGGTGAAAACTTTGGTCTCATGGATGAAGAGGAACAGGAACAAGTGACACGGGCTGAAGAAGCTCCACCATACAACCAACTGCCCCCAGAAGAAACAGGCTACGCCCTTTTCACTGATGGTTCCTGTCGTATCGTAGGGATGAACCGGAAGTGGAAAGCAGCTGTATGGAGCCCCACACGACAGGTTGCACAAGCTACTGAAGGAGAAGGTGGATCAAGCCAATTTGCTGAACTCAAAGCTGTTCAACTGGCTCTGGACATTGCTGAGAGAGAGAAGTGGCCAAAGCTCTACCTATACACTGATTCATGGATGGTAGCAAATGCTCTGTGGGGATGGCTAGAGAAGTGGAGAAAGGCTAACTGGCAGCGTAGAGGAAAACCAATCTGGGCTGCTGAAGAGTGGAAAGACATTGCTAGTCGGGTAGAGAAGCTGCCTGTGAAAGTCCGCCATGTAGATGCCCATATCCCCAAGAGTAGAGCTAATGAGGAGCACCACAACAATGACCAGGTAGACCAGGCTGCAAAGATAGAGGTGTCAAAGATAGACTTAGATTGGCAACACAAGGGAGAGTTGTTTGTAGCTCGATGGGCCCATGATGCCTCGGGCCATCAGGGTAGAGATGCCACCTATAAGTGGGCACGAGACCGAGGGGTGGATCTAACCATGGACAGTATTTCCCAGATTATCCACGACTGTGAGACATGTGCTGCCATCAAGCAGGCCAAAAGGGTGAAGCCCCTCTGGTATGGGGGGCGGTGGTCTAAGTACAAGTATGGGGAGGCCTGGCAGGTTGACTACATCACACTGCCCCAAACACGTCAAGGCAAGCGCTACGTGCTCACAATGGTAGAAGCCACCACAGGATGGTTGGAGACCCACCCAGTGTCTCACGCCACTGCCCGGAACACCATCCTGGGCCTTGAAAAGCAAGTCCTGTGGAGGCATGGTACCCCTGAGAGAATTGAGTCAGACAATGGGACTCATTTCAAGAACAGCCTCATCAGCACCTGGGCTAGGGAACATGGCATTGAGTGGGTGTACCATATCCCTTACCATGCACCAGCTGCAGGCAAAGTGGAGAGGTACAATGGACTGTTAAAAACCACCTTGAAAGCATTGGGTGGGGGATCATTCAAAAATTGGGAGCGGCATTTAGCAAAGGCCACTTGGTTAGTTAACACCCGAGGCTCTACCAACCGAGCAGGCCCTGCCCAGTCTGAGCCCCTGCATACAGTAGATGGAGATAAAGTCCCAGTGGTACATGTCAGAGGTTTGTTAGGGAAGACAGTTTGGATTAATTCTGCCCCCAGTACAGGCAAACTCATCCGTGGGATTGTCTTTGCTCAGGGACCAGGTTGTACATGGTGGATAATGCAGAAAGATGGCACAATACAATGTGTACCTCAGGGAGATCTGACTGTTGGGTGAGAACTATGTGTAAATGTCATTACTTGTTGAATGTCACTGCCATTGTTTGTATCTAATGATAAATTGTATATATGTGTGTGTAGAATTAAAAGATGTATTAGTGTTGGTAATAAGTTGACGATATGGGGATAAGGGGTGGAATGTCCTGGGTTACTGCTGAATTGTATCCCCATTCGTCTGTTTAAATCAAAAATGAGTTCTGCACCTTTAAGACTGGATCTAAGAGTGAAGAAGAAGCAGTGGAATGTCTGAGGCGGGTGTTTTCAAAACATCAAGATAAGAGTTTGCAGTTTTGGAGGACACACAGCGAGTGTTGGCTGCAGTGCGGACGGCGGGAGAGAGCTCTCTTTGGCTTTCTGTTAGTTCGTGGCTAGCTGAAGCAGAGAAGTTTTCCGGACTGTGAGTTTCTTTTCCTTTTTTTTCCTTGGAACTGTTCAAACCTACTCTGGACTAACCCCCAGCAGAGCACCAAGAGCTCATCCCTGTGGCCCACCGGGCCTGGCTTGGGCCTGGCATTTCCCAGTGCCAGGGACTGACACAGACTGAGCGAGCCGAGCTGCACCCACGGCACAGACTGGCTGGATTGGTCATCTCTGCGGAGAAGCAGGAGGTTTTGTTCCTTGATGTTCATTTGTTGTGCTTGGCCTGTTAAATAAATACATTTTTTCCACTTTCCTCTAAGGAATTTTTTTTTTTTTTGTTTTGTTTTGTTTCTCCTCTTCTCCTTTCCTGAACCAGTTGGGGGAAGGGGCCATTGGATTGGTTTTCTGGAGGGACCTATTTTGAGGTCCCTTCCCAAATTTGCCTTAAACCAAGACACATGTAAACTGTACAAGCAGAGGGAATAGGAAAGCCTGTAAAATCAGGAAACGTCATCAAGAGCAGACTCAATATTCAACAATTAGTTCCAGCTTCCACTTTAGCCTACATTTATTTGGGCTGCAAAATTCTATGTTGATTGAAAAAGCTGAATATTACTCTAAATGTTATACATATTTCAGTTAAAGTACAATGGAAAAGCTCAAGCACAAAAATTTGTTAAAGACAATGCAGGAGGATGCTAAAATGATACATTTATTTTACAAGGGAATAACAAAGATGAAGAAGAGTTTCTTCCTGGAAATGTATTATGGAAACTGAACTGCAAAAGCAACATACGCTTCCACCTCAAGCTCCTGGTTGGAAAGAAGTAGGAAAAAGAGGACTGAAGTTTGTGTCTCCTGTACCATGCATTAATGTAACTGAAAATTCTTCAGAAAAACTAGGAAAAACTTTACAAGTCCCAAGTTTATCAACAACCAGGAATTTTATGACATGTGAGCTTAAATAAAGCCAGCCCAGCAGAACAGTTTCCTACTCAACACTATGACTCAGCAGCCCAATATGAAATCATTAATTAAATAAAATATAAATCAGAGAATACCATTAATCAATAACAGCAAACACTATTCTTATTAGCAGGTCAGCCATGCTTGACTTTTTCAGTATAACCCATTTTCTTAGTAAATGGAAATAGAGTAGATGAGCTCCTCAGCTTACAGAGATAATACAGACAAATTTCAACAGCTTAAAAAAAAAACACACACTCAACACCAGCTGAACACACTTATTGTAAATTGCAAGAACAGGCTCTACTGAAAAGACTTTGGGTTTCTTTATTTGCAACTCCCTTAAAAACATTCAAGGTCCTTCCTTTTAAAAAAGCATGTTTAGGTCTCAAAAGGTAGTTGGGAATTTTTTCAACACTACTGGTTAAAGAGTGCTGACTGATCATTTTAAAGCAATCCTACAAAAGACATGGCACAAAGGACAATTCTCTGGACCTCTCAATTGCTGTCAAGATGATGTACACACCTAAACACTTTCCAGCAGGTTGGTTGATTATAAGGCAGCTAGACAAAAGAAAAAAGCAGCAGTCCAGGAAGTTCACCTCTTTGGAAGACAACAGAACATGATCAAATCAGTGCTGTCATTAAATCAAAGAAAGTATTCTCAGGAGGAAAAACAAAAATATCGAGACACATAAGAAAGAAAATTAAGTCACACGGCTCAATACCAGCTGTAGCCCAGCACTGCAGGGCTTTAGTGGCCAGCTCCTTTATTTGAATTATGCACTCATTCTAGAATTTGGAACAGATTTTAAAGAACAAACAGCTTGTGCAAGTCTTCCCTAACCATTTATTCCATATATTTGATGCGAGTCAATTTTATGACCACAACTCTGAAGATTCAATTAAGAGCCTTAATGCTTCAGTACGTTCCTTGAAAAATACCTTAAAGATTGTTTCTGTTAAGTTTCAAGATATGACAATTAATTCATAAGTACCATGATCAAAATGGACAGTTGGCCTCCATATCACGCAGGACCCCATCCCAATTGTTTCATGTTTTACCAAAGGCATCACTTATTCTTCAAAGATGACAAGTGTAAATTACACAAACCATTACCAAAGCAATGTTTGACCACTTGCTAAGAGCTTGTGCCACTTAAAAAGAACCCTAAACTTCTTTCCTGCAGGAAGGAAACAACTGCTACTCTAAGTATCCTCTTTTCAATAACCTTTCCTCAAGGCTGCTCTACATAACCCTTTCAGATTAATCAAAAAAAGCAAGTTTAATAGCTCAAGCTACAAATACATCTTTACCAAGGACATGGTTCTGTCCTTCCCTACAAGAGCAATCAGTGAACATTTATAAGATTACATTCAACATGTAAAATATTGTTCAAAGATGAAATGGACAAACCATGTTTGTGAATATGTTAAGTTAGCCTGCAATTGTTGGGAGACCAACTTTTTCTTCATTTTTTTACAGGAAATCCATATTTTACAAATAAGAAGGTGACAAATCTCTGCCAAGCACCTAATAACTAAAGCAAAAGAAAAATGGGTTTATAAAGAAAAATAAAGCAATACACATCTTATTTCAGGTATTATTGTGTCTAATCAAAGTTCAGAGTGTGACCACTCAAAGTTCAGAGGACCTTTTTTTAAATTGTTCTGTGCATTCCAAACACAGTTGGAAGCATGACCATGGATGAGGTTGGGCATGGCTTAATATCTAATGTTTTGGCTATGGAGCGATTAAGGAGTAAATTAGACTATCTCAATTTTAGGCTAATCTTAATCTATGATAATGGAAACAATACTTAAGTGGAATAAACAGTTAAATGTTAAAATGGAAACATTTTTCACTTTCACTGTAAATCAGACATGCTCTGAGTGCGGGCTGTGCCTGACAAGACTTCAGCACAAACCAGAAAAAGTTAGTCATTCTCATTAAAAAACACAGCTGGTGAAGGGGGTGCCCAATTTACTAAAATCAGCTACTTGTGACAGTACTTGCCCAGGAAGTGGGAGACCTAAGCATGAGGCAGCTCAAACCCACAGTCTTGGCTCTGCAATAGTTCAGTTTCAGTAGGAAAAGTCGGCAGTGCCTCTCCAACTTAACAAGTGGCTAATTTTTTTTCCATTCTCTTTTTATTCAATCTCTTAGGATTGTTTTTCTTTTTAATTTGAAAATGGTTTCCCTGATTTGAGTGTACTGTTCATTCCCCTTTTAAAACAGCTAGAAATCTAGAGGGAGATTTGAGGCTATGAAACTTTAGAAAATACTGGAATCTATGACTGTAAGCTGAACACTGAGGTCCCATAAAGGTAGGTGTGACGACATTACCAGTTGCCACATCTTCCTTGTTTTGTCAACACTGTCACAGGGAAGAAAGTTTCAAAATATGCCTGTAATTAGCCATTTGTCAAAAGTAACTAATTTTTCCCATCTAGAAGACTACTACTAACATTTTGTATTAATGCAGTTCTCGATTTCAGA
Source organism: Sitta carolinensis (assembly GCA_032173965.1). Classification (NCBI taxonomy): domain Eukaryota; kingdom Metazoa; phylum Chordata; class Aves; order Passeriformes; family Sittidae; genus Sitta; species Sitta carolinensis. The sequence goes on from CM063283.1 coordinate 33,766,391, forward strand.
GTTTATCCTGATGTGGTCCCGACTACATTTTTTAGATACAAACGAGCTAAGAGAAAGCTTACCTTTTCTCCTTTTTAAAGTACTGTGGAAAGAGCATCTAGTTTGGCCAGAATGCAGCTGACTCCTGCTAAGAACCCTGCTATTTGAAGTCATTTTATTCATGTTACTGAACTTTCCTAATAGGATTAGAAGACTTACTAGATATGACATGCATGCCACAGCGTGAAGCTGCCTTTTTACATTACATCACTTCATGTCACTGCACAGATCAGGTACCTCTTTCTTCAGGCTTCATGAGTCTTTCAAGAACCTAAAAATCCTCCAGTTCCACAAGACAGGCTCAGCCACACCAAGATCTCGTTTCCACTAGAAAGGCCAGCCCTATTCCCAACCTCTCCTCCTGTGCTACCTTTGGACAGGTCCAACCTTAGATTTGGCCTACCAAGACCTTTGGTGAAAAATCTGACTGGACCAACCCAGGTACATTTCACAGGTTTTACTCTTTTGGGTTTTTTTTTTGCTCAATATGGCAAAACTTAAGAAACTAAGCAAATTTGTGTGCAAAATTGAGTAGGTCATTCTGTGTCCACCCCAAAAAGAAAAGTATCTGCCCCCATAAAAACCAAGAAAGTTGTGGCAATTCTTCCACTCTCACAAGTCTCTCCCCTGATAGGGGAGGCCTTTTGCAAAAGTCCTTGTTAAGAAAAAAGGCAAACGTGATGCTTGGTTGTTCGTGTTCTCCAGGCCGTTTATTATTTTCTTATCAGCAATCTCAGCACACAAGGCTTTACACCAGCTTAGCATGAGGGAGAAAAGACACCAAAAGGCCCTGAACACATGGAATCAAGGTTCTCGTAAAGATAATTCACCCAATTATCACCAAGAATGTACATTATTTCTGCTTTTCTACCAATAACTAACTAAATTTCTAGTCACATAACTCTACACTGTGGTAAATTTTGACCAATCGTCCTGTGTCCCAAACACTGCAGAACATGGAGAACATTAAGGAGAAAGAAGCCTAAAAACTACAAGAAGCCTCCATCTTGTCTTCCTCTACTTACCATACTAACAAGCCAAAAATCTACATTTCTCACCCTGGGATAAATTACATATTATGCTACTACATATTTTACATTCTTGAAAGTCCTGTTTCATCCCAAAGCCTAGGAAGCCCTTTCCATGGACAAAAGTTAAAAGTAGTATTTGTCAGAGGGTTTGGATCCTTCAAAACAAGCAGAGAAATATTTTCTGTATTCTGGGTTCCAACAAAAGTTACTGTAACCACTGATATTCCTGGTGTACCAGTAAACCAGGGTTTCCTCCTATAAATCAGCTGCAGAGAAGGGTGTTATATCTGTGGCCCTCCAAGAGATTAAAAAAATCAGATAGTAATGGCAATACACAGTAAAACAACCCTGCTTTAAATTTACACAAAAAGTATTGTACCTGTCCAGTACCTCAGCCCCTTTACTTAGGAGCAACACACAGAGAGAGTTGAAGTTTATTTCCTTGTTCATACAAAAATGAGAAAGTATGTAGAAACTTAACTAAAAAGTGAAAAAAAAACATAAAATGAAGTCCTTTACGTCCTTTAACTGCATCCCTACTGTATCTTCAAATTCTCAACAGTCGTAATTTCTCTTATTTGTGGCAGGATTCATCATAAAAATATTGGGAAAAAATGCTTATAAAACTATCAAAGCTATTTCTTCAGGAGAATAATTATCATTTAATAAAGAAATTTGTCACACGTAAGTGCTACAAAAATAAATTAAAAATTTAAAATTTTTATTACACTCCCAAAAATAACTAAGATGCAAGGACAGATCATTGTCTGAAAGCATCATTTACCTCACTTTCAGGAGGTTCTCATTTGCTTTTCTAAGCTATTAAGTCTATACTAGCTGTTTCATGTGCAAAAAGCCAGCGCAATGAAAAATTGCATCTTCTTATGATTGAGGCTCATACCACTAAAAATATCTGTGCAACTGTCACAAGCAAACAACTGTAACACTTAGCAATTAATGCATCTTTCCTCAGTACTTTTCAGTATTATAAACTTAGTCCTCCAGATGCAGAATTTTATCTTCCAGTTATGACATCACCCCATATCTGTGGAAAGCAACAGAATTTCCCTAAGCTAGCTTGAGCTGTTCTGTAACACAAATTACATAAGAGTTTTCCTAAGACAATAAACATAGTAGAAAATACAGTAGATATATAGATATTAGCTAGCAGTCTTACATCAAAGCCATAGAATTACCTGCATTTGGGAGGTTATTTGCCAATCACTATTAGGTTCAGTCCCAAGAAAAGAAAGAAGAGATTTTTCTTTGTTCACATTTCCTGTGTAGGTAGACTTTCATAAAAGTTACAAAGACAACTTGATTTTGATCAAGGTTTTTAACCAAGTAACACTCATACAAGACTAACACCCCTTATAAAACACATAGTTTCTTTATCCTTGTATAGTTCTGTACAACAGCAGACTGCCATCAGAGTCTTGTCTCAACCATCACTTACAGACTCCACCAAAACCAAGTGCTACAGTGGCATAGCAAGTTCAGTAACAGCTAAACCAATATCCCTGTGGGAGATGCCTTTGGCTCCACCCAAATTGGTTTGTTGCCTTCCCATTTTACCATTTACCTATTTAGCTCTGACCAAACCCTAAGTCAAACACTCAAGACTACCTGACCCCAAACTGGTTATCCAAAACTTTAATCAAGAAAGACTGGTTATTATAATTTATGAGCAGTACAGCATGTAAGTCCTGCAGCCTTCAGTACAATTTCTGTGCCTAAATCACTCACATGCACGTGAAGTCTTCCCTCATGACTCAGTTATCTGGAAATCCATGTTTCCAAGTGAAAAAGGCAATCTCAAGCCTTAATGCTTAGCTGCTCTCTCAGTTGTATGTGCTGCAGAAAACAGCTGCATTTCCTCTTCTTTGTTTCAGTACAGATTCACAAAGCATCATTCCAATCACTTTTTCTGCAAACAGGCTGGACTAGAAACAGATGTTTCAGACAAGGTAGTAATGCTATTAAGGTCAGATGACAAAGAACTAGAAGGTAAAAACAATGAGGAGAACACTGAAGAATTTTTATTATAATTTTCCTAAACTTGATGCCTTATCCAACAAAGAGCACAATAGGGGAATAGAAAAAATACAACAATAAACTAATGATACAGCTGAACTGGCTTATACCTGCAAGGAATGTCAAATGTAAAATTTAAGACACATTTACCAACAGGAATGCAGTCTTTCAAGTGACTAAGGAAAAGAAAAAAGGAAGTAAAGCAAGACAACAAAGGTTGGCTAATTTACTTCTAATGTCATACTCCTGCAGGGAAGCATGACAAATTCTTACCCATCAATTATTTGCCTTTTTGCCCTACGAAGAGAGACAAAACAGGAGGGTCACAAAGCAATACAAATCACACATGCCCGCGGCAGATAGTTACGTAATGCTGACGTACTGCCTGCTCTTTGCTCACAGCACTTACTTTGCTGCAATTCCAAGTACCAGCTTTTAACAGCTGCCTGGTTTGAACATTTTTAAACTGCTTTGCAAATAAAATGCAGACACGAAAAGAAGAACAAGACACAGAATGAAGATTTAGAGCCATTTCCGACAGAGATAAAAACAAGAAAAGCTGAGGGTTGGCTTTATGATGAGACATTTTCTTTTTCATAAGAAGTCATATAATTGGCATTTTGTGCTAAAACTCAAAACTAAATTGATTGCCAATCTAAAGTCTTTTAGTTTACCTTACTTGAAGAAACCACAAATAAAAAGAGAAAGCTGCTTCAACATCACTGAAGTGCAACTGCCAGGAACAGAAACACAAGCCAGTAATTCTTTTGATAATAATATACACCTAGAAACCTTTCTATTTAGAAGAGAACTGAAGAGAGTCAAATATATCTGCTAGAAGTAAAGGCAGAATAGGTACAAGCAGGGCCAAAAAGTATGTATTCTTAATCATGGGAGAAAGAAAAAAGAAAAACCAAAACAATACAGTCAACACAGCAGAACTGGCCAGATTTCATAAAACTAAATTCATAAAACATTCATAAAATGTGGTATTAGCTGTATTAAGTCATCTTTTCTTCCTACATTCTGTCTTTAAAAACTAAGACATAACCACAAAATCTGCCAAGATCTATTGCTCAGTACCTATCACAGACATTATGTAAGCAAATACATCACAACAATTAAGATCACATGTTTGAATAATCAGTTGCTAATTAAGTATATCTGCAATTGCCTTGTTCCTTCTTTTCTCTGACCTAAAACAGCAAGTAAATAACATTACAAAAATCTCAATCTTCAGCAGTCAGATATAACAAAGAAACTAAAACAATATACTCCTTCTTATGGGACAGTAAACAGTAAGGCTGTATTTTAAACTCTGGAGCACAGCAGACATAACAAATAACAAATATAACATAACAGACATAACAAATGACTACACAATTTAATATACACTGCAAACTGACGAGGTCAACTCATGCAGCCAAACATTAAGATAAGCCCTTTTGGAAGGCCATAACAAAGAGTGTTTACCCAAAGCTGGGCATCAGCACCATCACTGGAAGTTCCTAACAAGCATAAGATAAAAACATTACAGAGACAAATTATTTCTTCATGTGTTGGTTTTGTTACTTTTTGTACTCCTTTGAGTAACTACATTAAAGTTTCTCTTCTACCTGTCTGACCTCTAATAACATATGCTTACAAGGCCTTTTAAAACATGCCCAGGTTATCTCAGGCCTTGAGGAAGACAGTGTTTGCAGGCTCTCAAGAAAATGCTCTGCCAGCATTTTCCTTCTCTGCTGCAGAGAAGAAGGAATGACTTTAGGACTTCTACTGATTTCAAGTTGTGGAAGCAGGGTGCCAGAAAAGAAGTGTGCTAGAAAGCACTGACCCATAAAACAGTTGGCGACCAGCTACCATCCTAAAGGCATACGTCACAGGGTGTGTGGTGTGTTCATCACCCCTATGGCAATCCCTGTATCTAAGCACCCGAGAGCATACAGAAATTTTCAATGCTGTAAAACTATCAAATTAAATATTCCTAATATAATAAAAGCATTTCCTATTATTTTTCTTAAAACAACCTAGGAACAATCTGAGTATAAATACCAGTATTTACATATGCACAGATGTAAGTGTCATAACTTATGTGGACATTCTTTCACTGCTCAAGCTGTGAAATGCAGACTAAGATAAATAATTCAGGATTTAGCTAGCAGATTGCAGCAGAAATTTGAATCACAGAGAGTGACAAAGATTTCAGACTTCTTTATCTTTACAGTCATAGCAAAGCTATAAAGTACAAGGAACTCGAGGATAAAATTTAAACTTTTAAAGAGACTGACTACACCGTAGTCATTTTTACACCCAATAATCAGAAAAGCTTATATATTTTTAGCATAATTGACCTTAACCTAATGGCTGTAAGATTTATGTAACTGACACTAAACTAATGACTGCGAGAAAAAAACAAAACAGGACAATCAATTCGGGTACAACGAAAATCTTTGTATTCTAAATTATTACTTCTGTGGTTTCGTTCAGAAACTAAAGAAAAATTGGTCTCAGTAACCCACAAAGCTGCAGACTGTTCTTGAGAAGAGTGTGCTTGTGCATACACACAGACACACACACACACTGAAGGTCAGTCTTCCCCCTGCATTTCACACTTCCCTTCCTCCCTCTAATCTTCACGCAGGCCTTACACTCTATCCCTGTGCCAGACAGCTACGGGTTTTAAGAAATCACAAGGTCTCAGAGTCCGCTCCGCGGCACGTTACCTCGCAGAGACAAGGACCCCCAGTGCCCTTTGCTCCCCCGCTGCTCCGCGCTGCCGCGGCGCGCCCCGCTCTCCTCCTCGGCCGCGCTCTCCAGAGCCGCCACCCGCTCCCAGCAGAGGGAGGCGCCGGGGAAAACCCGCCGAGCCCGGCCCGGGACCGGCCTCCGCGGAAGCCGGCGGGACGGGAGAGGGAGGCGGGGAAAGGCGGCTTCCCGAGCAGGCCGGGCAGCCGCCCCCTCCGAGGCCGGGGCAGCCGGGGGGCGAGGGGCTCAGCCCCGCCGCCCGAGGAAGGCCCGGCTGTGAGAGCGCCTCCGTGGGACGGGCCACGCTTGGCCCCGGCCCCGGTCCCGGTCCCTGCCAAATCCCCGCGCGTAGGAGCCGAGAGGCGGCGGCGGGGGAAGGGCGACCGGTCGCCCCGTGCCCCGCCGCGCCGGCCCGAGAGGCGGGGGCAGGCGAGCGAGGCCTCGCCGGAGACGCCGCACTCACCACTTGGTAGCGGCTGACGGGCTGGTGATGATCCATCCTGGCCGCCCGCCGACACGCACGGGCGCGGCCGCAGCTCCTCCGACCTAGCGACGCGTCGCTCGATCCGTCCTTCCCTTCTTCCTTCCTTCTTTCTCTCCCCGCCCGCTCACCCGGTGCCGCCGCCGCCCGGCCCAGCCCCGCTGCGGCCGCCCCCCGTCCGCCCCCGCGGCGGCGGAGCCGGCTCAGGCCCCGCCTCGCCGGGAGCCGCGCTCGCCGTGCCCGCGGCTGGGCGGGCGAGCCCCGCGCCCCCGGCCGCGCTCGGCTCGGGGCGCTGCCACCGCGGCTGCCGAGAGCGGGTCTTCGTCTTTCCCCGCTCTTCGCTCGGCAGCAGTGCTCTGTCAGGCTGTTCCGTCCCAAGCCCAGGCCTTGCCAAGATATTTATCAGTATTGGTCGCCGTGGGGCAAGAAGACGTGCAGTATGGCTCAGAAGACATCTTGGGGACACGGAGTGGGATTTTAAATAGGCATCTACCTAAAATGGTTAAGAATCCTGAGCCCGTTTGCTTGCTGTTCCTGTGAAGCCAAATAACCGTTCTGTGGCAAGGAAATGTGATTTTCCTCTTTTCTGTTCCTCCTAAAGCTTATGACCTCCTGGAGCAAAACTGGTTAAAAATGCCTGCACCCATAAAGGTGTATGGATGAGGCTGACTCATTTCTAGGTTCACGAACTGCCAGATGTGTAGCTGTGGCACACAACAATTCAAGCAGCCGTAGATGCATCTCTTGGCTGCAGCGGAGAGGAGTCTTCGAGTGCGCTGCTTTATAGCTGATCTGCAAGGCAAATGCTCTCACAAAAGTGGCTTCTCGGCATCACTAATGGCCGGCACGTAGAACTTTATCCTGCATCTCAGGTCATCGCCTCTCCGTAGCCGCTTGCTGACCTGAGCAGCAGGGTAAGCGTTTTTGTGCTGGCGGTCCTCGCTGGTGAGCCGGGTGAAGAGTGGGGAAAAGTGCCAGTACGTGCTCGTGGGAGAGCAGAGAAGCAGAGAGCGAGCTCCATTACTAGAGTTGTGTTTCTAGACGGGAGTGGGAGGGAAGATAGGCAAGGTTATAAGGGAGGAGGAGGTGGAAGCGTGAGACTTTGTGTGTGTGCCTGAGACCTTGTTTGCAGCAGGCCCATACCTGGCTAATGCAGTAGTTGCTAAAGCTATCCAAACGAAAAGAAAAGCCTGTTTGGAAAGTTCGGGCCTATTCAGTTTGCTGCATTTGTTTTGTTTCTTATACAACTCTGTCGCATATCAAAAGCCCCAGCAGTTAGGAAAAAAAGCTGGCAGAGAAATATAGTTTAGAAATGGATTAATACTATTTTCCTAACAAGATTTTCTCCTTTTTCTTCATTACACATAATAAATGTTTAATTGTTCAGCCATAAAAGGAATGGTTATTAGTAAAGGTCATCTTGAGTTTAAGAAAGTTTGTATTACTCTGTAATACAGAGTAATGCAGAGTGTTTTAGTTACTGAAACCTCCTAATTATATTTCCAGATTTCACGGGACATGGAAATTGGACCATTTGTGTAATCAGTTAAACATCTTCTGTATCGTTAGCAACAATTATCTCCAAAGTAAACTTTTTCTGAAGTGTTGCATGTGACATCTCAGCTCAGGAAGTTATGACCTGATCTCTGTAGCTTTTTAAGTGTTGTATCTCAGCTCTTCGATACACTGTCCTAGAAACCCCAACTAGTTAAGAGCTGCCAAATGGAATTTGAGACTGTAAATGTTGGAATACAATTGAGTAAGCATGTTCATGTAAGGATGTAACCTTTCATTTTGAATTCATGCAATTCATGTCTTTTAAGGGAAGAAAGGACAATAGGTGAAAAAGTGTATTTAATAGGAAAATTGGAAAATATTCCATCGTACTTGGGAAAAGAGTCAGTAGAGGCAAGAGCAGATTCAGTAGAGATAATACAGTTGTGTGTGGAGAGGGGGTTTCATACCTAAAGAGAAATTTTGGATGGATGGTCTAGCTTATATACAGACACCGAGCTTCTTTTACATCTGGAATATAAGTGTAGTTATGCGATTTAAACCAAAGCAGGCCATGTGACTAATTTAGGCTTTAAATATATCCTTCTTTAGATTCTTATTCTTTCTGGAACATCAAAATATGAAAAAGATCATGCATTTCTTTCAGATCTTTGTATTTTCAAAATAGTATTATCTGTATATTGTAATTTAACTGTCTAATTCCAGAGGTTTTGACCGTGGCATAATATTAATCTATAATGCAAAGCAATTGGCAAGCACAAAGATTCCTTAAAATCACAGAATGCTTGAGACTGGAAGGTGTTTTAGTTTGATTTTGCCAATTTTAAAGTTTCCAATCAAGAGCAAAGCAGGCTTAAGCTTAAAAGTAATAAGATTTTATTAACTAGTACCAAAAGAAAGAAAAACAAGAAGAATGAGGATGGAACCTTCAAAACTCTTCCTCCCTCCCCACACCTTCTTTTCTCTTAACCAACAATGTAAAGAAAACAACACTCAGAAATCTCAGTCAGTTTTCCACCTCTAAAACAGTCTTATTCAGTTCACTTAGGGAGGGAAGCACCTCTCCTTCGCTATGGTCAATTCCCCCACAAGGAAACAGTTCTCTTGTAAATCCATTCTTCATGAACAGCAACCACCCAGATCCTTTTGCATTCATGAAATTCTTCCCATGTTCACAGTTGTGTCTCTGGGCCACATCGATGTATGAGGTCTTATTTTAAAGATAACATGTTCAAAACAAAGGTTCTCTTTGTCTTTGGGACCACCTTCACCTCCAAGGAACAGAGATTTGCTTCTTCTTCGAGGGCAAAAAGTCATTATCACTTCATCTCTCTGTTGAACTTCTCATTAAATCAATATTCCCCTCAACATTTCACTTCTTTGCTCAGGTCTAAAATTTGAACTCTTTTATCTCCCCTATACTTCTTTATGGTTTAAAAGAAACATTTCAATATGTTATAACCAACCACCATAGCTTGCAAGAGTCTTTTACAGTTCAAAAGTAACTTCCCACACTCCTTCCACCTGGACTTGCACTTTCTTGACTGACTTTGATACTTCATGTGGTCTTTACACATCTGCATTCTAATTTCTCTCACTGGAGAGAGGATGGAGGCTTTCTAAGTCCCATCTGTGCACTGATGCACTGGAAGAGTTAACAAGAGACAGTGTCTGGGCCAGGCAGTCCATGGTGCAGATTTCAAAGCTATGCTGGGGGGGGCTCTCAGAGGGTTCAGGCCCAAAAGGCAGCCTCAGGAAAGTTGGGCAGATTTCCGAAACTCCTTTTCCACCCCTTGGTTTTATCAGGTGTTCCATCTTGCCTTATCACCACCCCACCCCCACCCCCCCTCCCCAGCCGCAGCCAAGGCAGGTTCAGCTGGTGGCCAGCAGCAGAGCAGACTCTGTGCCGCAGATGTTCCCAAATCAGCTGCCCCTGCCTGGCCCCCGTGGCCTCCCCCTGTCCCCACTCAGCCCAGGGCAGAGAGGGCAGAGGTGTGTGCTCTGACAGGCGGGAGGAAAGAGACCTGCCCGGGCTGCTTTCAGAGGGAATAACAACTAGAAAATGCTTTCCCATTGGTCCAATAAAATGTCAACCTCAAACCCAGCCAGCTCATTTCTGTGGGCTTGTCAAACCAGGACAGAAGGGACCTCTGGAGGCCATCTGGTCCACCCCCCTGCTCAAGCAGGGATACCTAGAGCAGGACCAGAGAGTTTTTGAATATCTCCAAGAATGAAGTCTCCATCCATTCTCAGGGCAATTTAAATCAATGCTCAGTCACTCTCACAGTAAAAAAAAAAATTCATGATGTTTAGAGGGAACCCCCAGTGTTTCTCTGTGGGCCCATCGTCCTGGTTTTGTCACTGAGTGCTGCTGAGAAGAGCCGGGCTCCATCCGCTATGCACCTTCCCTTCAGGTATTTATATACATTGGTGGGATCCCCTCTGAGCCACTTCTGCTCCAGCCTGAAGGGCCCCAGATCTCAAAGACCTTTGCAGGAAAGATGCTCCAGTCCCTTCATCACCCTAGCAGCTCTTTGCCGGACCCTCTACCGTGAGTCCTTATTTCTCCTGTACTCTCTTGTACAGAGTATACATTGAATGTAGGAAATGTGTCTTTCAGAAGTACTAGGACTTTATTACTTGGATGAACAAATCATGTGGACTGTCCTTTTGACTAAAACACTTGAATGCTAGTTTTAAAATTTATTCTTTTATTTTTGACCTTCTTAAACCTTTAGGGCCTACAATGACAGTAATGATTAGGACTATTTTCTGGATCCTGCAGAATATTATGTTTTGTCAAAGAACTGTATTTGAAGAAACAGAAATAGTGCTCTAAATAGCATGTAATCAAAATAGTGTCAAATTTACATTTAAAAGGAAGTATTGCTTCAGACATTTTTTTAAGAAAAAAAGAAACTTAATTTCTGTTAGTCAGCAAACTTGCAACAGTTTAAACTTTGTTCCACCATGAAAATGAGCCAAGAAAAGATTCATCTTGGTAACAACAGCTTTTGCAAGCCCAGTTTTGTGAAAAGTTGTTTTGAAGGATGGCATCTGAATTCAGACAAGTCTGAACTTAATTGCACAAAGACAAGTAGTACAGGACTGTTAGCAATTTTAATCTTGCTTTTCATTCATTATTCAGTCAATGGCCCACAAATAAGAAAGCACAATATTTATCTTTACATATCTTCACCTGTATAAGCCTATTCAAATTTTTAAGTTTTCTATGGTTTATTACTGAGTAAGTAGATTTCAGAACTAAGTTAATTTTATCTTAATAAAGATACATAAACCAAATACTTATTTTTGTTAAAATACATAAATTTACATTACATTTATAGCACATAATTTTGTACTATGTTAAGTAAACATAGCAATTACTGTAATATTTTACTTGCTGTACTGTATAAAGAATTTAAAAAATTAAAAATAGAAGCTGTACATACCTACCCAAAACCTGGGAAACAAAGTAAATCTTTTATAGCTTTGTTTTTTATCTTTAGCATCTGTTTTTAAATGTCTAATACAGATAATGTCAGTGAGAAATAGGTTTTTTCAAATGTAAATCTAAAGAAATTCATGTACATAATTTACTCATGGACCCATCCTAAAGCAGGCTGTGAACTTACTGACTGTATTTATTTTCCTCTGTATTTTCAAACTCCTTTTATAAATTATTTGGTTTTAATTCTGTTAAAATGTTCCTGTTAAACTTCACAAAATTTGTGATCTTGGTTTGGGCTTAGATAGTTATTTTAAGCAGGAAATTGGCTTAAACAAACCGCTGGATCTGAATTTCTTAGAAAGAAAGAGCAGGACTTTGGCTTGGTTTTCTTCATCTTTTCCTCTCCTTTTTTTAGGCAACATAAGCAATTCCAGAGCCATCATTAGCAGGATCACTGGGCTACTTTTAGGATCTCGTAGCTGAATGTAGATTTTCAATTACATTGTCATCTTCATGTGTGTATATACATGTGTAGAGTCTTGCAGACCTGGCCTTTGGATATGTCCAAATACCATGCAGATGTGTCTGAGCTAGGTTTAAAAGTCATTGCTGCAATACAGAGCTTAGGCTGGGAAATACCTCAAATATTTGCCTTGCTCTAGGACAGATTTTGCAGCCTGCACAATCTCTTTACTGCTGCAGCTATTTCCTGCTAAGTCACAGAGCCAGTTCTGAACTAGTTCAGATGTATTCTGACAAGATCCTCACGGCTGTGTATTGCACAGCTATACTTCGTCTAAGCTGGTAGCATGGTTAGACCCCTACACCTCTGTTGTCTCCCTTACAACCTGCATTAATTACCTTTGCTGACTACAAGCACAGTTAAAGCAGGACACCACAGAAGTGAAGGAACTTCATCTTTTAAAAGGCTTCAGACAAGTTCAGGGAGCCAATGCTCACATTAGCAGCAGTACAGCTTCGTCAGTACAGATCAATGGTTTTGCAAGGAGGAAAAAAGAGCATAATGAGCTGCCACTGCAAAGATGATTGCTTAGCCAGATCTGTGCAGTAATCTATGAGTCTAGAGAAAATAGTACAGAGTACATAAATAAATGCTGAGGCAGTGTGTGCTTGTCTCTCAGAGTAGATTCTTCTTAAAAGTCGTATTTCCATATAATGTGACACATTGAGAATGAAAAATGAATGCAAAGGCTGCTGGTGTTTCACACACATGACAGAGGAAGGTCTTACACTGAGTAATAAAGTCTGCTAAGTCCCACCTTTTTGGAGAGGCACATGTACTTGAGAGAAGTCACTTTGGAGCAGAAGAATTACAGGAGTAGACATGTGAGTGTGTGCCTGTTTGAAGTTGTTCACTTTAAAATTAGATTATCTCTTAAAAATCTGTGAGTTTATAACTATTTTTAAAAAATCCCTTGTAATAAAATATAATAATCTAAATATTTGTGTGTAATGAACACTGATGGTGTACACTACCTAAACACACCACAAATGTCAAAAGCTGAGAAATAACTAGAATTTTCTAAAATTTATATGGCCTAGCTTTTCAATATGTTTTCAGCTACAGATCTGATGTTAAAAACCTGATGTTGACAGTTGCCAACTTGTGCTGTTATGTAAATACACAATGTTTAACAAACAAAAAAAATCCCCCAATGGCTTTGAAGTTTTCATTTAACAAGTGAGGTTGAATAGAATGTGCAGAAGTCAGTCAGAGTCGATAAAACCGATGATGGTAAATTAGAAATACAGAATAAAGAATGAAAATATACACCAAACTGTGAAGGAATGTGGTAAATATGTAAGAAAATACCTCCAGTTGGAAAACAATGAACAACAAAACAATCCCAAAACCCTTGAAATCTGCTGGGTATAAAATGGAGAAAATGGTAGAAAATACAGATGTCCGTAGGCTTATTGCATCAGAAGTCCATATAGATACATGTTACAAGGAGAAATCCAATGCTGTTATGAAGCCTTATTTGGACAAGATATTTCTATTCTGATCTTGGCAATACTTGTCATTATTGTAGTATTAATAAGGCATGATTAAATAGAAAACAGTTTTAGCATGTATTAGGAAAAAGAGTATTCAAATATTTGTTAAGCCATTTATCTGAAAGCTACTTTGATATTAAATTGGCTGTATGAAAACCAAAATCTAATCAGTTAAGGCCTTGATGTTATCTGAAAATCATTTTCTTATACAACTAGAAGAGAAAAGAACAAGCAATAAACACACAAGTAACTCCACGCTCTTTTAGTGACAACATTGCTGTAGGTATTAACTGCAAAGCATAGTCTTTGTCCAAAGAAACAGAAAGAAGCTGGATATATATTCACAATAATTTACTGCTAGATCAGTAAGTATAAGTTGTTGGCCTTACTCCTAACCTTATAACACAATATAAAAATTTATTTGAAGAAGCTATAAGATAAAAATTATCTCTTCAGTTATCCAAATGATGCTGATCATTCAAATCAGACCTGCTGTGACACTGCCCTGCACAGTACTGTTAATGTTTTTTTCTAAATAACTTTTAGTCTGTTCATCACCGTCTATGTTCCCCATATATACAGCTCTTGAGCAGGCTTTATGCCCAAACTGATTTTCTTCTACATAAAATAAAGCTCCGCATAAATTATAAACCTCTTTTATTATGACCACCGCCTTTTATTCTGTGTTTGTAATGCAACTGCATTAAAAACCACACAGTGGTTACAGAGCTGTTGAGCTGTTAAAGTGGCTCCTTGTAATGCCAGCTTAGTCTCCTTTGAATGTAAAACAGACTACAAACAGAAATAGAGTGGAATATAACAGAAATGTTGTTAACCACCAGATCATCAACCAGACCTAGCCAGCTGTAGTGCTAACTCAGCCTAAAACCTGGCTAAGGCCCCATGCCTCCAGTTTCCTTTTGAGTACACATTCTGTTTCTTCATTCAAATTAGTCTTTAAATGACTTTCAGAGGATTTCTGATGCGCATAGATTTTACCTATTAGCTAGCCACATCAGCTTAGGTAGCATGTGAATATGACCACTTACCTTAACAGATAATTCCTTAAACATGGAGAAAAATGTTCTTTTTCACTGGTCCAGCATGCTAACAATCAAACAACATTGTATCTCATTGTCAGAATGCACTCTGCTATTTCAGATAGACACAGTTGCCTAAATTTTACCCAGTCACTGCTCAGGACCTAGTAATATGCAAACACATTAAAGTTGCTCAGCTCTTTTGCAACTCTTGTTTTGGAAAGGATGTACCTCTCTGGAAAAAATGTCTCCTTCGGTGAATCTGAGTGGAAGTGTCCATCAACATCTGATCTGACCCAGGGCTGTAGTGGTAGAAAGGAAAAATAAATGTTGAGAAATTATCTTCTGTAGAGATTTCCACTGAAGTTAGCTTTTGTTCCATTGTGTGGTATGTGCAGGTAGCACCAGGCATGCTATTTCAGCATTCCTGTCAGTTTGGAGGCAAAGAAAGCAGCACTATGCTTGAAAGTCTTAAATGCTGCTGGTAATATGCAGCGGTTCAGTAAACCAAACAGTGCAGTAAGGGTTTACTCCTGCACATGCTTATGTGAGTCCAGCTAATTGAAAGGAGGAACACTTATCTTGAAATATTTTCATCTGTATTGCCCTGATTTATTCTACTACAGAGCAGTTAGCTCACCTAAATTTAGGTGTTTCTGTCACAGATGTCTGCATTGGATCCAGATATCTGAGTATTTTTAACAGTGAGTGGAGAAAAAAAAGGCAGTTTCATGATGCAATTCATCTCATTCTAAGATACATGCTCCTGGTCTTGTCACTGGACACCACTGAAAAATGTGTGGCCATCTTTTCTTCATTCCCTCCCTGCAGGTATTCATACACACGGATGGGATTTCCCTCAGCTTCTCTTCTCTGTGCCAAACCCTCAGCCTCCTCAAGGAGCCAACAATAAAAGGTGCATTCCTGTACTTGATAGTCACAAGCAAGGAGTAATTGGTCTGGGATATCTAAGTTGGAGCAGCCTTGGCTGCAGTGGCCATATGTTACTCCGCTGGAGTAACAGGATCCAAAAGGATACAGGGGTAAGAATATCCAGGGAGGAGGAAGCAGGGCAGAAGACAGGACCACAGGCCTGCATTTTGGGAGCTCAGATTCCATCTTCTTCAGAGAACTTCTTGGAATAATCCCATAGGATATGACCCTTGACCCAAGATAGAAAAAAGGTTCCAGGAGAGCTGGTTTATATTCCAATACCAGCTCCTTCAAGCTTAAGAAAGCTCCATCCCAACAAGTAAGAGATCAAACAAAGGCAGCAGGAATCCTGCATGGATGAGCAAGGAGCTCCTAAAACTAATCCAGATATAAAAAAGAAGTGCATAAGATAAGGGAAATGACAGGTGACCCACAGGGCTTGCAGAACTTATCTTTAATAAGGGTATGTTTCTCAAAAAAACAGCAGAAGATACTTTAACTCAGTGTTGGAACTATTTTATTTTATCTATTTTACTTTATTTTACTTGATTTTATTTTATTTGGATATCTCATTTGATTAGCCCTTTCTACCTGGAAAGTTGAGGGAAGGACATTTAAGGGCTAGTTTTTCTTACCACAAAATAAGGGAGGAAAGATAAAAGAGGGAAAGGACATTCAAGAATTTGAATAGGAGATAAGTCTCCTGTACTTCTGGAAATGTGTTCACATGCCAGTCATATTCTCTTGGAGATGAAAACCTTGAGGGCTTTCAACCAATGTGCTAGTTCTGCAGTATAGCCAAAGAAGAAATTAAAAAAAAAACCAAACCAAAGCCACAAACCAGGTACATATCTTAGAAAAGAAAATGAGTGACTGGAGATAAGGACCATGACATGTTCCAGACATAAGTCTATAAGTACACTGAGTAACAAGTAAGTGAGCTTATTTCCATGTAATTTGGAAAGCTCTTCTGTGAGATCTTCCAGAAGTGCTGGGTCTTGTGCTGACAGTACTGCTATTAAGATGGTGGGAACCAAAATGGAAGCCTCTCTAAAATCTACGGGAAATATTTAGCATCAGAAAGAAAAGTAGGTACCAGGCAAAGAGAAAAAGGTGAAAAATAATTTGCAAAAACCTTTGGAAACTTGGAAACCAATAAATGGGAGAAACCATATTACCTAAGATGCTGGCTGATACTTCCAGAGAGTTTGACTAGAACTAAGAAATAGTCCTTTGCTCCCGATACTAAGAGATCTAAGACTTCTTTCCTAGGTCCAGTTTCCCTTGACCATATCCCAACTCCATTTGAGGGACATACTCAGGAATGCATTATACCAATTTGCCTAGCCTTTGATATTTAACGTATCGTGTTCCAGTAGAAACAAAGCTAAGACTTGTGAGCTTGGGACCCATAGTGTTTTACAGCATCTATTTCCAGTATTTCCATCTGGAATTGTGCCAGAATCCCAGTAGAAGTGAATCTGCCTGTAGTAGTTTTAGTTAGAACTCAGAAAACACTACAGGAACAGGGCTTCAACTAAGGTGTCAACGAGTAACAACTGAATGTTCAACTCAGCACACAAATGTCCGCTTGGCAGCATGTGCTGGTCTCAACTACTTGCACTCTATGACAGATGTCCCAGTCATGAAGGAAGTGTGGCATTCATTTGGCTCATTGGGACATTAGACTTATGAGTGAGAGAAAACTTGGTTCCAAATGTGGAATAAACCAGATGTTCTGATGTATGAGCTCTTGCTGAGGTAAAGCATCTGAGATAAGGCCATTATATTTGCATATAAAAACAGTTTTGTCAAGAATTTGCCTTTCAGAATGACTTTTAGAAACATTATTTTATCTTAGCACTATCAGAACTAGGTAAAGCAAATGTTAATAATTTACTCTCCTTGAAGATCAAGGAATGCATCGCCAGGATTCAAAATTTTTTCAGGATGTTGTAGGCAGGACTGGGTGCCTCAAATGGAGGCATCTGCTAGAGAGCGAGATGAGTTATCTGTACAGACTCTTCAGCCTTACAGCCCAGCACATACAGTACTAATATGAGTAGCAGGCTGCAGGCTCTGGGTGTTCTAAGTTGACAACACAGTTATTGAGACATATCAGTATTCATCTGGAGTTGCCTTGACCTGCCTGAAGGTTGAGATTACTTTGTTTAGCTGTAACAGCTGTTGTCTGATAACCAGCTGACAGTTACCTGATTTGTTTCAGCCTTTGCTTGGCTTTATACAGCTGAATGGCATAAGGTTTATTGCAATATATATATTTTGCAAGTAGTAAATGCAACATGTAGTTTTTCTTTCTCTTGTGATCTATGATGATGTTACAATAAAAATACAGGATAGAGATGTACAGGTATCAGATGACAACTGGAGCCTTAACAATGGACATACAGATTGATAACAGAGGCCTCTGGTTGTAAACAACTTGGGAGCAGGCAGTTGCTGGCTGCCAAAGGAATATTACCTTGGCAGATGGGTAAAATAATTTAGGCATGACAAAAAGAGTAAAAAACCAGGTATCTGATATATGTTAAAACATGCTGTACATAGTAAGTTTTGCTGTAATATGGAATTGTGAGTGAAGGAGTAAAGAGCAAGCAAATTGTGTAAGTACATGATAATGACACTAAGAAGACCCAAGAGTGAGGAGGAGGAAACCATCATCATATTTTCAGTAAAAAGTAAGAAACCCTCCACATCCCCCCCCTTCCTTGGATGTCTTGCCATGCCACACCCAAACCCCCCTAGACAGAAGCCATCAACTTTAGGACAGGATCTCTGTGTCACCAGAGTGATATTGGGAGGGTGAGCATAACACAAGAGAAAGGGACAATTACTATAAAGTTTGAGCATTTTGATTTTCACCTTATGATTATGGGGATGAGCCATAATTTTTGGATAATTTGAATTAAAATTGATAGTACCATTATCTTCAAATTAATAAAAATTCTTTGATTAGACTATTGAGACATGAATTAGACTAGCAGTAAATTCCCAGTTCTGCATAAAATGTAAGTAACCCACATAAACTGCATAAGTTGTATTGCACCAAATTGGCAGAGGTCACCTAAGCTGTAATTTAAACACAACAAACCACTACTAAGTTTGTGGAGGACCTAGTTTGTGGGCCTAGATTCTTAAAACTTGCTGTAGCTACCAACCCTGTTGATTTGATTTCCACAGACAATGGAGTAATGGGAGGTGGGGTGTCAAGCTCATATATAGGCATCTAGCTATATCCTTTGCTCCTTCGAAAAGATACTGAATGTGTGTTTTGACATTCTCATTGTACAACTGAAGAGATGCCAGGTGCTAGCAGTCAATTCATGGAGGCTGAAGACAACAGAGTGCCAAAGAATCACGCAGCTTATACAGGACAGGCAAAGGTCAGCTAGGCCAATCCTCACACAGCAGGACCAGTAAGGTCAGGTTGCTCAGTTGCCTCCCCGTCAAGTTTTGGACATCTTCCAGAGTGGAGAATCTGTTTCAGCTGTAAAACATTAATTCTGTTCTCTCAGTTGGCTATAAGAAGGGCTTCTCTGCTAACTTCAGACAAGGATTAATGAAACACTGAGGAACTCAATGTAAAATCACAGTCAAATATGTAATTGTGGATTGGTGTCATGGAGAGGATGCTGGTCTAAATGTTTGTGGTTTTTTGGGGTTTTTTGTGTGACTCAGACTAGTTATAATACTTTTATTCAACCTCAATTTTCTTCCTTCTTCAGCAGTTTTTGGAGATACAGTCATAGCTCTGAGTAAGCACTGAGATGGAGGAAAGTTCCTCTAAGAAGGCAATGGACACACAAAAAAAATTGGAATCATACCAAGGCGTGAATATTTTTAGCACCAGAAGTCTGAATGAACTAGAAGACCCTTAATTCCATCTGAAACAGATGTCCATAAGACCAGAGCTGAGAGGAAAAAAAAACACAGCTTTTCAGGCTTTTTTTTTTTTTTTTTTTTTTTTTTTTTTTTTTAATTTTATTTTTTTTTTATCCCCCAGAAGAAAGATACTGTTTAAATAGGAAATACTTTTATATTTTTTTCAGGGGAGTTTAGGGATCTGTCACATAGTTAACCTCTACTAGTTCTAAGAAGTCTGCTTATCACCAGGGTACTAAGTTCAGATTTAACAAAGAACAAAGCAGTATGGATCTTTGTTGTAACTTGTTACTCTGCTGTTTCTAAACATTATACGTGACACATGTTACTGAAAAATACAGTGATTCATATGTCAGAGAGAATAATAGGGAAGCAATTCAGGAAATCAGTGCCAGTGTCCTCTATTTTTCCAGATAAAGAGGCTATTTTGTCAAAATCTGGCTGGCAAATTAATATATCAAATAGGTCAAGTTGCTAATTCATTTCACTACTAGTACTGTTGCCACTAAAAGCTCATAATTCTATTTAGTGCCTCTATTTGTAAACCCCATTAGAATTGGTTTATGTGATCAGCATATCACAGCCTGGCTATAAGAGCTCATAAATCTGAAAAACTTAGATTTAATACCTCTGTCAGGAAAAAAATTAAAAATTACTGTCTGTACAGAAACAAATGACTAAGGCAAAAATGGCAATGAGTCAGTCCATGGATGGCCCCAGCAGTTAGTGACTGGCTTACTTCCCAACAGCATGAGTAGGGAAAAAACCAAACCACTGTGTGATGATTAGGCTTCTTTCATTCTTCTCATTTTCAGTACAGAAGTCTGTCAATACCAAGGACACAAACACAATCCACATGGAAATTGCTAACTAGAATATGTCTTAAATATGTTCACTGTGTACACCACAGCTGGAATATTCATAGACAAGTGATCCAGCTTGATTCTTCAGAAAAATAAATAACTGTATATTGACTTTGTATTGAATGTCATGCAGAGTTCAAGATTTGGAGTGCCTGCCTCCAAACTGTGATGTATTTATATCCATAAAAACCAGGAAAAGCTGCAGATCTTAAACAACTCTGCTGTTTTCACAAAATGAAGCATGCAAGAATCAGTGTAATGACTGCTTGTGACTTTTAAACAGTTTCTTTATGATTCAGTATCTCTTGTAGACG
Source organism: Sitta carolinensis (assembly GCA_032173965.1). NCBI lineage: Eukaryota > Metazoa > Chordata > Aves > Passeriformes > Sittidae > Sitta > Sitta carolinensis. The sequence continues at coordinate 33,786,759 of CM063283.1, forward strand.
GTAGAATCTGACTCAATTTCCTCTTCTTTTTACTTCAAGGTGTGATCTCATTTTCTTTCATTATAACACATAGTCAATGATACAAACTAACCAATTGCCATTATGAGAGCAAAACAGAAGCAGCACATAATGTGCAGCCCCTCAGCACCCTTTACTTCCTCAAGAGGGTTGCAATGGATACAAAAAGACATAAATTTTTTTGGTGTTTTATGAAAACAGTCAGTTTCCTAAGTCCAGAAAAGGATCTTAAATGTCTGTCATAATTCAAAGACAAATAAATACATGTAGTTGACAGCAATGAGAGTTTAAGGTTATTTCTGAATTGCAGGAAAATGTAGTGAAATTGCTGTTGCTGTATAGCTTGCTATAGAAGATTCATAAATGCACAGGATGAGCTCCTCCTGAAGGACCCCTTGCTTCCTGTAAATTTCTATGGAACAAAAGGAGATTTCCTGCAAAAACACTCATTCACCTGAATGAGAGCAAAACTGTTTACTGATAAAGGAAAGATGATAAAAACAAGGTTACTCTAGCAGCTAACTGTAAGGGAAACTGTTTTCCCTGGCTACCTCAGACAGCTACTACATTGTCTGGCATTCCCCTGAAGCAGTGTCCTTGTCTGTCAGAGGCTGGATGAAAGGTCTGGCATTGCACTTTATCAGAGGGAGGCACAAATGCTGAAGATATTGTGCCAAAGTACACATTGGTATTTGATTTTTTAAAAATGCATTATGCTAAAGCTAAGGAACAAGCACAATTTTATATTTTCCTGTATATTAGTACAATAACATGTTGTCACTTCAACAAAGTATGAATAATTGATTCAGTGAGTCATTACAATTTATTTTAAAGTGGGTCTAGAATAAAATAATACTGACTTTTGCACTAACAGTTAGTACCACAATAATAAAACTTCCTTTGTTTAAAATAAGAAAGGCTAAACTAAACATCTTTGAACTGTCAGGGCCAGATACTTTGCATGTCTTTAACTGCTTTCACATGCTCAAAGTAGGGAACTAGCTTTAAGAACAGCTAAATCCCAATGAAATAAACTCAGGTGTCATGAAACTGCTATATTGCTCCAAAACTCTTTTATTTAATATTATTTTATGGAATAACATTGCTTTCCCATGGAACAGAACACAGGTTACTGGATTTTTAAAAAGTGCAGCCATGAAATAACTTGTGGCAGTGATTAGATTTGCCCCAGTTCCTGGGAAAGTAAGGCTGGATGACTGCAATTATTTCTTTTCATTGTCTCCCTTTGCTTAGTTGTGCTACACAAGTTACCAAATCAACTGGAAATGCTAGATTAAAAACACACAAATGAGCAAATGAGCACTTCCACTCCTGCCCTTTTCCCATCATTTGAGGCTCTAGGTAAGGCTCATCTTAAATTCCCTTGGATAATCAAGACATTGTTATAGGGGTGGCTGAGCCTAGGAGATACCTCAGCTTTTTGAGGTGTCTAAAGGCATCTACCTCAGAAACCAGATGCCCTTTGAAATAGCAACTGAAATTCAAAGCAACTGAACCAACCTTTTTTTATTTTTTCTGTCTGATTATTTTCCTTCCACTTTCAGTCAGTAAACCCACACAGCAGTCTCATATGAAAAGATGACATTCACAGTAGCGATTCATTTTTTTAATTGATAACATTTCTGAATTGATAACTTCCTGAAATAATATTTTTAAAATTCTCAAATTTTAAAAACACACAGACAGGTTTAAATTTTCACAGAAACAAATCATTAGTAAATGAAACAGAAATATGTTGACAACAAAGGCACTGCAAATGAGTAAAATACTGTATAGATCCACAACTATATCCATTAACAATGTGCTAATATTATAAGAAAAATGCCCAGAAAAATATTGGGGATTTTAAATTATGTAGCTATTAGATAAAGGAGGAAAGGTGTGTGGAGGGAAAGAATATCTTGTCAAAAAAAACCCAGTTATACCTGTCTTTTTCATGATCTAGAAGTTATCTATTAAATTAAAGTCTTTCTCCCACAGATCTTGCCTCATTTCTATTCTTGGATGTACTGTCATGGAAATCTTAATACTATTTCCAGACATATTTTATAAATAAATAAATAAATAAATAATTTTAAAAAAAGTAAACTCTAGAGAAGGCAGAGCAAGAGATCAAGAATAAAAAGCACAGCCAGGACTTGAGCTGTCAGAGTCTCTTTTCCTCTTTTCTTGCTATTATCTGACTCTGTTGGAAAATAGGGTTTTTTCTGGGGTTTTTTGTTGGTTTTTTTTTAATAATAAAATAGCATAGAAACATAGAATTGTTTTGGTTGAAAGGACCTTAAAAATAACATAGTTCCAAACCACTTTTCCTGGACAGGGACACCTTCCACTAGACCAAATACCTCAGAGCTCCATCCAACCTGGCCTTGAACGCTTCCACAGATGGGGTGCTCAAAGCTGCTCTGCACAACATGGTCCAGTGTCTCTCAACACTCACAGTAAACCATTTCCTCCAAATACCTAAACTAAACCTTCCCTCTTTCATTTTGTAGCCATTCTCCCTTGTCCTGTCACTGCATATCCTTGTAAGAAGACCCTCTCCAGCCTTGCTTTAGGCCCCCTTTGGGCACTGGATGGCTGCCATAAAGTACCTGCAGAGTCTTCTTTTCCTCAGGCTGAACAATCCCAATTGTCTCAGCCTTTCCTCATAGGAGAGGAAAAGCTCCATCCCTCTGATCATTTTGTCCCTCCCCTGGACTCTCTCCAACAGTCCCTTCCTGTGCTGGGACCCTACAGCTGGGTGCAGCACTGCAGGTGGGGTCTCTCTCACCAGAGCAGAGCAGAGGGGCAGAATCCCCTCCCTCCCCTGCTGCCCACGCTGCTCTGGATGCAGCCCATCCATGGCTGACCATGTCCAGCCTCTCACCCCCCAAGGCCTTCTGGGCAGAGCTGCTCTCCATTTGTTCATCCTAGCATGTGTTGATGTCAGGGATTGCCCTGATCCAGGTGCAACACCTAACACCAGGTGTATAATAATCTTGCATTTGGTTCTATAATATTCCTTCCTGGAATCTGAATGGGTTGCAATTAAGTATTGATGAGAAATAAAAACTATAGATAGTAATTACACTAGCCTAATAGCCTCTACTTCCCAAGCATTTAATATTTGAGGGATATCTGTAGCTTGCATTACTCATATTGACTTTTTTTTTATATATCAAATATGTAGAATTTATAGATATGCTTTAGGTATTCAAAATGATGAGTTCATAAGATGCTTTGAAAAATTATGATGTAAGCTGGTGATCCCATAGCTTTTGTCTGTCAGAATACTAATAAGGGACATTGACTACCTCAGTCTGGCTCCCAAAATCTGCCAGATGCTCAGAGAGGGGAGCCAGAACAAGACAAGCACATAGTGACACATCACAGAATAATTGCCCAGCCTGTAGCTTGCAAAGTGTATGCACTGTCTTTGTATCTAACAATCCCCACAGAATTTCCTTCAATACATTTGTTAATTGCTTTTTGAACTCTCATGACATTTTAATGCTCCAGTGCCACATGGCCAAACCCTCTCCATTGTGTGAAGAAGTATTTCCTTTTCTGTTTGTTTTTTCTTTTTTTTTTTTTTAATCTGACCATTACCACCTTTATTTGATACCCCTATTTTAATTTTTTTTCTAAAAGATAATCAGCACTTGATTTCTATCCATACGCTTCACCCTACTTATGTAGACTGCTTCCTTCTCCTTTTCAGACCTCCAAACCAATGAAGAGCTGGTGGTAAAAGCACTGGCTATATGGTTCTGGAGGAGATGGAATGGGGCAGAGGGAAATATGGAAGATGCTATCACTGAAGTGGAGAAGATCTGATGGAGAATGAAAATGGATATCTTTTTATTTCAAAGAATAAAGTTATTGAAAAATTGAGAGAATGTTTGAGTAAACTTCTTAATTATCTCATAAGCAAACATCTTTTTCTGGAAACTAATATGGCAGAAATATTTTTTAAAGGAACGAGAGGAAATAGACTGGTTGGGGACAACAAAATGACATACTGGTAAATCTCTTGAATAATTATAAAATGCAAAAGATAACAAAAAGATTTGACAAGCTAGGTTTAGTAGTCAGAAAATATCTCTGTGGAACAGATGAACAGATAGACATAACAACTTTGGAGAAAGACTGATTAGATTAATTTGAAAGACTATCTCAGCATCTCTATCATTAATGTCATCTTCATTACACAATCCCAAAATCTAAGGAAATGACAAGACAACATTTATAGGCAATTTTATATAAAGCTACTCTTAGGGGATCAAATGTTTTTTATTTGTCAGCTACTCAAGAAAAACATGAAAAATACTATTAAATATATTGATTTTATAAAATCGGTGGTAGGGAAGGCATATTGTGACATTCTGTAAAAGACCCCTTGAGTTTTGAAGAAAAATTTAGAATCTCAAAATACTTGAATGATAAAATTAGGTGCTGGAAGCCGAAAAATATAACATATAGATAAAGAAGGAAATCTCTTCAGTATATCTGTTTAGGAATGCTCCAGGATATACAGTAGCTTCTTTAAAATGATTACTGAAAAGTGGTTTAATAAGAAGATACAATTTTCAGCATATCACAACTACAGAAGAGTTCCACCATTTTTTTAGATATGCTAATAATTTTATTATGAAATAAAATATATAGATTGTGGGGAAGAAAAAAAGAATTACTGCATTTGGACAAAAAGAATCAACAACACAAACAAGAAGAAACTTATTGTGAGCTGACAAATTATGTTAGCCACCAGCCTGTAACCAAAAATAATAGTAAGTTAAAGCAATTGAAATTACTACAAACATTAACGGAGAATTATTATAAATAACAATAATTATTATTATTATTTACAGAGTAAATTAAGGCCTGGGGCAAAGATGGAATGCTTATCATTATTCTTCAGATAATTTCAGTACTAAAAACTAATTGTGAAATAATTTCTCATATAAAACATTCTTCACAGGATTTTTTTGTTTGTTTGTTTTTACAGATTGAACATTTGAGTAAAAAAGACAATTCAATATATTATAAAATTAAGTACCAATTTATATTTGGGTCAGCCTATTCATAAATGTATAGAACATAATTTACTTTTAAATTTTTCATTCCTTCTTCGAGAATACCTTGAAGGAATAAATTCAAAAGGTTCAAAAGGAAGGATACACTCAGGTGTCATTTTCATATCATATAGGCTGATTTTTTCACTTTGCCTGAAAATTTTTCCACTTTGAGGTGTTAAACAATCATCACCTCACAAGGACCACTGAAGATTCTGTGTTCTTTAAGAGTACTAATTATTTGAGACAGTCATGCCAACAGAAAAAAGAAAGTTGAAGCATGTAATGCATTGCTGTACAATACTGTTTTTCTTAGTAAAGCAATCTGAGGACAGATGAACATCAAAATACTGAGTTGTAAGTTATCCCTTTGATATTGTCATGGTTCATTGAAGCCAAAAGAAGCTGTGCACTTCAAAGAGTGAAGTGTCTGTGCAGTGTCTTTCTTTTTTCCAACTTTGAGCATTTAACATGAGGATATATTTTACATATTTGCGACCTGAAAGTAGTTAGTTTATCAATTAGTTTTTAAACATGACTTGCTGGAAGATGTATTGCTGTAGCAAAGAAGGTAAAGGAATATAAGCAAATCAAATTGAGTCATTAGTATTGCTGTTTTATTCACAACTATTTGCTGATGATAACCTAAGTCTTGTGTGCCTAAATTATAACAAATGGGCAATGAAAAGAGCATTTCTGGGCATTTACTGAGCAACCACAGGAGGGGAAAGCCGATACAGTGCTCAGAAGGAGTGATCCAGCTGGCAAGTGGCACCTGGCATGTCTCCTAACCATCAAATTTCCTCCTGCATTAAGGAAGAATTTTTGCCCTGTACTCAGTCAGTTACTCAGGCCAATGTATTTTTTACAACAGGTCTATAATTAGGCCCTAAATCCATACATTCAAGTTAAGCAATCGAACTTTCTAAATTATCAGGCACCTGGAAATTTCCACATCAGCTGGCTGGGCTGGCCTGGGATATATTAAAAAATTAAAGGTACCAATGACTGTTTTCTGGCACTAAGGGCAATTGGAATGGAGCAGCCCTCATCCCCATAGTTATGTGACTAGGCTGTCCAAAACAGGGTGGCCTGACCTAAGTTGCCTGTTGGGAAAGGTCCCTTACCCATGCTGTTACCCAAACCATGCCTAGGAAATGTTAGAAAGCTGGGCAAAGCCCAGACTTCTCCTAGGGATACTTGCAGTTTAGTGATACAAAGCATTAAATTAAAGTGCCTGAGGATTCTCTCCAGTATTTTGAAATTGCTAGCACAGTCATGGCTAGTAAGCACTCTGAGGTGCTCAGGATTTCTGAAAACCGAACCTCTATTTTGGTTGGGTTTTTTACTATTTCACTGTTCCTGTTGGCTAAAGCTTAGCCTAATCCACTTTGTTCATTTATACTAAAATCAATGAGAAAACACCTTCCCACTATATCCTTCCCACAATATCTTTCCTACTAGACAAGGATGTTCATTCCAGCTTTTCAACACCTCACTTTCTCAGATACAGTGTTAACACATTAACCCGTGAAAGTTAGACTTTGATTGTGTAGTCCTTAGTGGATTCAGTCTTGTTCCTTGCACTGTATTTTTTAGGCAGGCAGACTATGATCCTCTTGCTTGGATTACTCTAAGTAATCCATTGGCATCAGTGTGATTATTTCTGCTGGAAATAAATAAAAATGGTAAAAAACACTGGTATATGTAGTTCTTGGGAGTCAGTCTCCACCTTGTTTTCCATGGGTTTGTGATTTTTTTCTAATCTCTGTCACATGGTAGTTGAAACTTAGAGTTTTCACAAGATAGTAAATCAATAAAGAAAAGGAAAAACAGATTGTGATGCTGGTTTAAAAGTAAAAAAATTGAAGAAGTTCATAGTAAGACCAAAACTATTTAAAAAAGAAAAGTAGATTAGACAAGTATTTACATCTCTTCATGCTTATTTAGCTTTCTAGAAAAAAAAAGTAAAAAAGTAGTTTTTTGGTTTGAAAGGCAAAAAACATCAGGAACTTGTCAAAGACTACACTTACAAAGTTACCTTCATGGATTGCTGTTTCACTGTTAAGCAGAAGAATGTCGTTAGTTCCTCAAATATCTCCAGGCACTGCCCAGCATGAGTGGGTGGCATCGGATGCACTGATGGGGGCTCTGTCACAGAAGGACAGAAGGACTAATCAGAAGCGAGCTGCCACCAGGATAATATGAAATGAAACTTAAAGACAAGAAAATTCCCTTATCTAATGGGCCTTAAGGAGTTGTATCAGTCTAATCACAAGTTATAAGAAAACAATATTGTTTCAGACCTGATTGATTTGTGATTCTTTACATTTAATATTTAGAAAGCCTGACCTTATGTAAGTCTACCACAGACATAAAGTGGCAATAAGGACATGACTAATTATGTGATAGCTGAAAACTAAAATCTAAAAGTTGATTCAAATTGAATTCAATAATTTTAAATAAAAATTTAATTAAGGAGATTTCTTGTCTTCTATTTGAATGAAAACTACAAAGATTCATAAAAGGAGCTGCTATTCCTCCTGGTTTGCTATTAAAAAAATGTATTTTGTCTAAAATGTCTCCTTCTGGTATAATTTAAGGAGAGAATTATCTACAGATGAGATTTTGAAGCTATGTTTTTGGGTTCTACTGTAAAAGAGAGCAGCTAAATAGTAACAAAAGCTAACATTAAGGCATCAATTTCCTCCATAAGTGAGTAAAAAGGCACTGCTTCCTATTGAGAAAGCCTTAGGATCTCTCAGAAAAAGGAAAAAAATTCTTAACAAAAGTTTGAGGAGAAGCTTTAAAGCATTTGGTACAATTATTAGAGTGGCTGCCTATTGTGCTTACATCTCCAGTTGAGTTACCTCAATACATCAGCCATACAAACACAGACAGAAAAGGAGTTGGAAAATACTGTATTTTTCTCCATCCTTCAGAGAGCTGTTATATTTTTCTTTTCTTTTCTTTTTCTTTTTCTTTTCTTTTCTTTTTCTTTTCTTTTCTTTTCTTCTTTTCTTCTTTCTTTCTTTTCTTTTCTTTCTTTTCTTTTCTTTTCTTTTCTTTTTCTTTTCTTTCTTTTTCTTTTCTTTCTTTTCTTTTTTCTTTTTTTCTTTTCTTTTCTTTTCTTTTTTCTTTTCTTTTCTTTTCTTTTTTTTCTTTTCTTTTCTTTTCTTTTCTTTTCTTTTCTTTTTTCTTTTCTTTTTTCTTTTCTTTTCTTTTCTTTTCTTTTCTTTTTCTTTTCTTTTCTTTTCTTTTCTTTCTTTTCTTTTTCTTTTCTTTTCTTTTCTTTTCTTTTCTCTTTTCTTCTTTTCTTTTCTTTTCTTTTCTTTTCTTTTCTTTTCTTTTCTTTTCTTTTCTTTTCTTTTTCTTTTCTTTTCTTTTTTCTTTTCTTTTCTTTTCTTTTTTTCTTTTTTTCTTCTTTTTTTTTTTTTTCTGAAACTACAGGGTAAAATTCATCCTCTCATTATGCCAGTGAAATAAGCAGAACTGGACCAGAGATTATTTTTCCAAAAGTATATAAGTATCTAATTTGTATATGTTATATAATCAATATTTATTATATTGAAAACTTCTTTGTAAGTTATACTGTGTTCAATCAGACTAATGAAGATATTTCATGTAATAAGAACTAAGAAATCTGGATTTTCTTTTTTTTTGTCTTTATATTCAGACGGTGCAAAGGACTGCACATGGATTTTGAGACTCAAAATTCCATTTGAAATATTATGTAATACTCAAAATGCATATTACTGTTACTGACAGCACTAAAATGATTACAAAAAGAGTAACACCTAGCAAAGTAGAAAGGCTTACAAATAGGGCATAAAGGGATTACATATTCTCATATAACCATAATATTTTTTTTAAAATTTAGACCCATCAAAACACAAAATGGAATATTAAGTGGAAAACATAGTCACTAGCATTTGTTTTTCTAAAAAATGAAACAAGCAAGAATCTAGTATGGGGGGTTTTTATTCTTCATGGACATACAAAAAAATCTGGCTAATTATTCCAGATTACTTTTTATCAAATCTTTAGCAAGTCTGAAATCTGTGTTTCTAAGCATCTTTTCTCTCTGAAATAGTCACAGGCATTCAAGTGACAATGTCTTAATCAAGGGCCACTTTCTATTTTATCCTAGCATATTTTTTACATGTGAGGCATAGGTATAGTTGCCTGCATATTTGAGAAATACCTTCTTTAATAAATAGACATGAATATAATTTTTAACAATAATGCCTTTAATGAAAAACATAGAAGGCTTATATGAAAGCACATTTTAATAGCATTTATTTTAATTTCTCCTATTCAAAGTGATTGTTCAGCATATATTCACAAAAAAGTACTGACTAATTCAATTTAATGGGAAGAAAAACTACATAGTTCCATATATAGAGACTGCTCAAAATAAATAATTGTACTGAGTTCAGTAAAAATAATGACAACAGAAGGCTGACCTGAAAGTCTTGACTTTTTTTCTGCAAATGTCTACTGGAAATACAGTCAGTTATTTAACCTACCGCAGTTGTATGAAAAATACAGAGGAGCCAAGAAAAGTGTCCTAATCTTAAATGGATAATCAAAACAACACCAGCTTGAAAAAAGTAAACCTAGACTAGCAAGATCTTTCCTAGGCCACTCCTGGTCAAGGGCCAGTATTTGAAAGAAAAATTCTGGTGACATAATTGTAATTAACTTTACTGAGTGATAACTACAGTTCCTAAAGAGAAAATGTGACTCTTCTGCAGAGGCCTTCAGGCAAATAACTGAAGCATGTTAGCAAAGAAAGATTCCTCTGTACAGCAGATGTTCCAATGAAGACCTTGCAACAGCATTAATGTTGTCAAGTAACAATGATAAAAAAGATTATGTTAAGTTAGAGTTTTCTATAATACACTAGTACAAAATAAATCTATCAATATGTGTGAAGTCTACAGTTTGCAATAATTATGGAAACAAAACGTACATGTCTGCGAGGGAGATGCCAAAATAAAAGAATGGTAGCCAGTACTTATTTCTGTGAATTAGGAATCCTGACTTGCACCCTGTTGTGAATTAGCAATGCAAACAAACTTCAAAAGGAAGTACACATTCCCAAGGTTCAGTCACATACGTGCCTCAGGGTGCTAATGTTTGAAGACAAAATATACCACATAGAGGGAGGAGTTGTGTCAGGAAGATGTACATTTCCAAATTCAGTATCACATTCTTGCTTTGAATTATTAGCAGCAAAGATGATGTTGCTTGGATCACAAAGAACGATAGTAATAATGTGCAAAATGATAGAAGAAAAGCCATATTAAGTGCCTTGGTATTATAAATATTCATTAAAAAAATTAAAGGTCATAAAGCACAGAACAAATAAAGGTCATAAAGCACTAAGAATACCATGGGTATTATTAAGATAAAGGCACGGTTTTAAGAAGCCTAAAAATCGGAGTGGTATTGACACTCCACAGAATTATGGACTCTTTCTAATAAAAATAGGCAAGAATGGCAAGGGTACTCCTAGCAAGCTCTACTTTGGGATATTTTTCTCCTGTGTAGTAGATTCATGCATTGAAATGGATGGAAAACTACTGACCTTTTCCATACAAATAACCTGAATACAGTTTTCAGGGGAAAAATCAACAGTATTATCCCTATGATAATTTATTGATGTACTTAATTGAATTGTTTGTTGCCAACACATTATTAGTAACATAAATAAATATGCCACTGTTTTTTATGTCTATCTATAAAGCTATGAAATATATTAAAGAGTTCATGCTGAGTTATTATTACACTGGCAAAAAGGACAAGATGCTGTGATAGCATGAATGTTATTTCTTTAGCCCAGTGACAAATTACATGAAGAAAGTTTGGGTTTTTTTTCCAGTCCCTGCAGAAGCACCTAAATCAGCTATTTATAATTTTTCTGGTGCCAACAGAAGCTAGGTTTAGCAGCAGCCATACCATTCTCTGAGCAACAGAGCTGACCCTGTGGTTGGTTCAGGAAGAATCCATGCATCCATGAAAGAGAGGGGCAGAGAGCATAGCCTTGTGCAAAGTGTAAGGGGCCAGAGATGGAAAAGGGAAAAAAAAAATTAAGAATTAACAGAGAGATGGAAAATTCCATGCTCTACATATTTATTAGTTTGGTATCAAAGAGGTCTTGGATCAAAATGTAAGGATTTGAGGAATGCAGTCCAGATTTCAGATAACTTTCTTTTGGAGTAAGTGTTTTAACTGCTATAATGCTGTACAGAAATAACTCATTCCTTCCCTCCCTGGAATTTAACTGGGCCCTTCAGGGAGCACATACACCCAGGTGGGATCCACCTGACCTAGTTTTGGACACTTAATAATTAGATCTGAGTTAGCTGTCTGAACTGTCTTCATAGTGAAGAAACAGTTGTATAGCACCATTCCTCTCAGTTAAAATAATAAACAGGTCCAAGTAACCATTTCCTATAAATGTTGTTAATTATAAAGGGAGACCAAGGTGACTAACAGAGACACAGGTCATAAACACACAGCATAATTCAGGCTGCAAAGGACCTCAATAAGTCTCCAGTCCAACCTCCTGCTCACTGAAATCAGAACACAGACAGTATTGTGTCCAGTCAAGTCTTGACCACCTTCAAGGCAAGAGATGGCAAAACCTGCCTGGACAGCCTGCTTCCCTGCCTGGCTGTCCTCGTGTGGAAAAAATTCTTTCTTATGTCCAGTCTATCCCACTTTGTGCTTGCTGTCTCTTCTCATCTCACCATGCACCACTGAGAAGAACAAGGCTTCATCTCCTTGCTCACCTCCCCACAGGCACTGTTAGGTGAGGGCTTCTATCAGGTGACCCCAGATCCATGACTGTTAGGCTGAACAAGCTCTTGTCTGCAGCATCTGCTCACAGGCCCCAGCCACTCTCTCTGATGGTTTTCCACTGAACACAGCTCAGTTTCCTATACCAGGGAGGCCAAAACCGAATGCAGTATTTTCACAACCATAAAATGTTTTGAGTTGGAAGGGACCTTTAAAGACTATTTGGATCAAGTCCCCCTGCTGTGGGCAGGGACACCTTTCACTGATCGTGTTGTTCAAAGCCCAATCAAGCTTTGATCCCTTCTGGGGATGGGGCATTATAAATTCTCTGTGTAGCCCACCAATCAGTGTGTGTAGCAGGAAGGGGCTAAACACAGGGAAAAACAAGGGACTTGAGGATTAAGTGGTGGCAGGAAAAGCCTCAGATAAAAAAGTGTTTCTGCTTAGGATAAGATCTACAGAGTCATGTAAGCCTTTATGTCTATGTCTAGACTGACCTGCTGGAGTCATGATGTGCAGTCTTGAACACCAGACAGAACAGACATGGAGGCACTGCAGGTTTTTGGGTTTTGGCTAGTCTCAGTACCTCTTTCTTGCTCTCACAAATGAGGAAGAAATTGATGCCACAATCTGCCTGTGCCTTGGAGCTGTGCATCTTCCCTGAGAAATATGAAAATACTCCTGGGTTTGATAATGCAAACCTTATCGTTGTTGTCACACACTGCTCAAGTAGCGAAAATGGTTCATCCAGTTTGGTCAGAGAAGAGAAATCCCCCAGTACTGACTCCAGTTCTGTGTCATGGACACTTCCAACTGTTAGTCACAAACAGGGAACCTGCATCACTCATCAGCCAAATGATGGACAGAAGACTTGTCTTGCACAGAAATTGTGAAACAGAGTTTAGGTCTTCTACAACTTTGGCTAAGTGCTCCTTCTCACTTGGAAAATGGGGCTAATATTGCTGTTTTCTGTTTATGTTTTAAACTTTTCTACTACAATCCTTTGCTAAGCATGGACATTCTGACTTCTCAGCATCAGCTGTAATTTGTAGGTATTTCAAAAAATAGGAACAGTCAAGTAGAAAACCAACAATGTAGCATTTGTGTAGCATTTGGCCATGTTGCTGGCAACATTATTTCAATACTCAAGATGAACTGCTCGCTAAAGCAAAAAAAAAAAAAAAAAAACAAAAAAAAACAACCATGAACTATATCATTATTTTGAATGGTTGCAAGAATCCTTTTTCAATCCATTTGTTCATTATACCAGAACCATGACCTTGGATTTGCCTCACCACTACAGGCTTGCCTGGAGATCACTGGATTGTGGCTGATCTTGATAGCTTGTCACAGACACAATCCCCACACACTGATCTGGCTTCCCTTGACCCCAGATATGCCTCATTCCCATGGACATGTCTAGTTGCCCGGATTGCTGGCTGACCTGGTTCCCATCACCATCTCTCCTCTTTTCCCCTTGTTTGGCTGAGGGGAATTCCTGTCCTGCCAGCCCCTCCATCCCTCCCATGTGGCCTTGTAGAGAGTCCCAGGTTTGCTGCTTCCTGACAGAGCCTAGCTTTAACACAGGCAGCATGCAGACATGCATATTGAGCAGCAGGAGATGCACATGGATAATTTTATTATAGGTTGTACTTCTGACATCCATGGAAGCGCTTGCAATGTTATGAACCAAATAACCCTTCTTCCTCATCCAACTCTCTCCTTATAACACTCTGTCTCTCTTCCCACACAATGTCCTTGTGTTTTACTGTTTTGTGCATGCCTCAAAGTATCACTAGCTAATGCTTTGGATAATGTTTAGGCAGGAACACAACTACTTTCTATTTATTTGCACAAACACAAACATGAATTTGCGGATCAATAAATTACAGAGAAACATGACCTCTACCAACTAGAAGATGCCAGAATTACAGTGTAAAAAGACCAAGTGTAGACAGTATATCTGGCCAACAACTTTTTTATTGTCTAACTATATGGAAGTCCTTTGTCTTTTTTTCTTGTTCATTATCCTGTAGTAGAACAATTATCCAATATATATTGGATTATTTTGGCTACATAGATATTGGGCTATATATAGCCCAAATAATCTTGGGCTATAACCTTGAGAAAATCAATAGAAAATGTTTGCAGTTTTTTTTTTTTTTTTTTTTAAATACTAAAATGTTACTTCTTTACTTTCACTTACAGTTTGTGTGTGTGTGTAAGTGTGGGGAGATTAACTATACTCCATTTAAGTTATAGTTTATTAGTTTTATAATTTGTGCAAAAAAAAAATTAGATAATCTCTTCCAAAGTAATTTCATGGACTTAGCTGAAACTGCCCACTGACTCCATATAAAAATTGACTTTAATGGGGTCATACATTAATTAATTTAACCCACTCAAATCTGGCTGGACTTCAAAGCCAGCTGGTATTTTTCTTTCATGGCTTAGCTGAGACCTCCTCAGTCAGCCGAGCTGGGTTTTCTTCTTACTTTCTCCTAATTTGGCATATCTATCCACAGGCTTTTAAAACCCTCTTGAATAAATAGTGAGGAGCACCATTTTTTAAACCAATAAGATTGTAATAAATGTGGACAGGAATAAGATTCTGGAGCTGAAAGATATCCCTTTCTGTGTGTCTATGTCTATGTTTCATTGCAAATAAATTTAAAGGAATTATTTCTGTAAAAGTCCTGTTGTAACCTGTGACTGCATTATTATCAGTATCTTTAAAACTTCTGATACAATTTTTTGTGTGAGTTTTGGCAAAGGTATTTGAACATTAAGGAAACTTCCCTATCTGACCATCCAGGAGCCACTCTGGAAGTCACACTCCCACCTCCTGAGACTGTCACTGTTGGGACCGAGGTCCCTACACAGTGGGCAGCATCAGAGAGCTGACAGCTGCCTGTCTTGACACCCTACACACCTGACTCTCACACAGTCAGACCAGGTTTCCATACTGGCCCAACCCTAGGATTTCCACAGCAGAATCTCAGACATCTGGATCCCTGAAATAATTCAATCATGGTGCAGTCACAGAATAACAGGCCAAGCTGGTGCCCCTGAGGACAGACCCCGAATAAAGGATTCCCTGGGCTGTCATACCCTCACCGCCCGTGCATGGTAAAGTCTGGGTCTTCCAGCTGAGTCCTCGGCTCCTGCCATGTCCCTGAGTGCCCGGACACCTGGCTGAGCCACAGGCCCCAGTGCCCTCTGTCCTGCAAAGGGTCAGCAGGACACAGCCTCTTGGATGGGGCTCCAACACCCAGAGCTCAACCTGCACCAAGGACTGCAGCAGCAACCCGACCTACCGGCACTGAATGTATTCCTCACCATAAATATCAGTGATTTCTAACCATGATTTCCTGATTACAGATCAACATAGAAACATTAAAGGGATATAGAAAACAAATAAATTATTCTTTATAAAAAGTTCTCATATCTCTAGTTTCATAGCCTAAATTTTAAAATGCCATCAGTTCTTTTGAATGGGTTTTTGGGAACCTCACCTGAATTATAAATGTGTCTGGTTTAGATAAAATGCCACATTTGGAAAACTAAGCAATCACCCTCTGAATATCTGTCCCTTTTCAAGTATCTCAGATGGAAAACTGAAATACTGGAAACCACAGGCTGATATTTGTAGATGTGAGATAAATATAGAAGAAATTACATTGTTGTTCAAATTCTTCCTAAAATTGATTGACTTATATAGGAACAGTCGTGTACAAGTTCCTAATGTAATAGCTGCTCAGCAAACAAGAAACTTTTTTGTTGTTTTTTTGTTTTTAAACAAGGCATTATATTAAGGAGTTTAACTAGAAATTTCCCTTTAACTTCCTTGTCTTTTCATCCTACTTTGTCCATTCAAAGCTCCGTCCAGTGGTTTGTTTACTTATACTTCATTAGATTAAACTAATCCACATGTATCTTAGTATATTTATAGTATATATCATTCCCTCATGGATACCCTTTGCTGGTGACAGTAATTCTATTTTTAGTTGAACAAAATATTTACTGACCACTGGTGCAAGTGCTTGGCTTCGGATTTGTAACACAGTCAAGGTTTATTGAGCCAACGATTTTGCAGACATATTAATATGGTGGATAAAGAAGATACAAATATGTGTACAAATTATGTTTATTCCTATATTTTCAAGAATTATGTATCTAAAATTCTGTTAGCTTCATTCCTCAGAATGTGCATAGGATTTTTTTAAAATTAAACCTCAGTAAAAACATATCTACCTACCAAAAAAAATGAAAAAGAAAAAAAAAAAAAAAGGAAGAAGAGCAAATACAAATATCCAGTTGTTTTTTTTTTTTTCAAAACCTGACACAAATTTCATTTCATTACATTTAATTTCATATCATCTCATTGCAGCATAGCCCTTACCAGATGAAAACATTCATAAAATGGTCTGTTTAGAGAGGAAGAGTCTCAGTCAGTACGGACTCCCATGAGTATTTTGGGAGAGCCCTCCCTCTAGCGGGAAAATAGGAGAATTTTTGGAAGAGGCGTTTTCACACCACATGACAGATATACACGACAGGTTGGTACTACAATATGGGAAAAGGTAATAAAAAAAGGCATTTAGCTACGAATCCGAAGTTAGATGCAGGAAAAAAAAAACATCGTGGACCAGGTCGGAATGTTTTATGGAATTGTATAAATAGTGATTGTCATCTTCCGCCTTTCCTAAAGGGAAAAAGTCCCCAAACAAAACCAACAAAAAACTCCACACAAAACTAGTTTTCTTATATCAGAAGTGCTGCATCTTTTATATGAAAATATGTATGAAAATCCTTCAGAACCTTGCATAAACAGCAGGTAGAAAATCCTTGTATTCTTATTGATTATTCTAGGAAGTAGTCCAGTTCCAGATTAGTTTCTGAGAAAATTCTGTGTTCTTGTTGTATAAGCATTTAACACAACTGTCCTCCCTTCATCCACTATGATTTATGAATTCTGATAAGCTTCATCCATTTTGATAAGCTTTACCTTCCTCAGAGGCTGAAGAAAATGTAAACATACTCTGGAAAATATTAAAAATGGGAAACCCTCATTTACTTTGTATTGCTATATCACCCATTTACTACAACACTTTGAACCCTGTCATTTAGCCAGTTTTTCACCCAGTGCACCATGTACTGATCATCCCACAATTGTACAACTTTATCCAGAAGGATGCTATGAGGGACAGTATCCATAGCCTTACTAAAATCCAGAACTCCACATCCTCTGCATTCTCTTCATCCATGAGGTGGATGACCTTGTCATAGAACAATATCAAATGATAGTTAAATAGGAATTTCTCTTTGTGAGCCCATGTACATTGAGTCAGATTGTGACTGATGATTACATTATTCTTTACATGCCTATCCAGTATAATCTTCTACAGCATTTTATTACAGAAACTGAAGGTAGAATAAAATGTCTCTAATTTCCTTGCTCTTTTTGTGGATGGGAATAACATTGGCTAATTTCCAGTAAGAAGGGACCTCCCCAGACATCCAAGACATTTGGTAGATGTTCAAGAGAGGTCCTGCCGTAACATCCACAAGCACCTTCAGAACCCTAGGAAGAATCCCACCAGGCCCCATGGATTTGCGAACAATACAGCTGGTACCTTAAAATTCTGGTGTCCACAAATGGAGAACCACTGTTCCTGCAGCCCTGTGACTCAGTAACTCAGCACCCCAAGGCTTATCAGTAATACTAAAGACTGACTCAAAAAACATTTGTCAGGTGACTAGCTTCATCAGGTATTCATTCGGTATTTTCCTTAAACCTTTGCTTGCTATGAACATACTTTAAAAAGCCCTTTTTATTGTCTTGACACAACACTGACCAGTTTCAACTCTTTGCCTTTTGTGTTTTCTCCCTACATAGGAGAACCAAAGCTCTATGATCATCCTGCAAAGCCTCTCCTTGCTTCCAAAGAACATAAAATTTCTTCTTCCACACAAGTGGCAAAAGGAGTTCCCAGTTCAGCTAAAATGGTCTACTGTCCACTTGCTTGACTTACAATATCATGGTGTTGCCTGTTCCTGGGCTTGCAGAAGGTGGTTCTTCAAAACCAACCTGCTCTCAAGAAAGCCCTAAGTCCTCAAAAGACAGGGCACTGTAAATTGGCTCCCTCAGCACTCTTCTCGTCCAGGGTAGTGACTTTTCTCTCATTACACTGCAAATTTTAAACTCCACAATTTTGTGATCAGTGTGGAGAGGTGATTATTATTTGTATTACTACACCTACCATCACTTCTCCTATGAATCCCCTATACACAGTTAAGAGGTGATAAGGTCTAATCTGTTGAGTCTATAAGGAGCCATGGGGAGGCATATAAAGCTACACAGTGACCTGACATGCTGCCTCATGCAGTCTGAGTGAGAAGCCAGCTTCCTGTTCCCTGGGCACCTGGGATAGAGTCTGTGTCCCTGAATGGCAGAGCTGGCCATCAGGACAACTGGCAGCCTTCACTTGGACATTGCCTGTCTTGTAAGCTGTTATCCTTGTAATTCTGTCAATGCTCTTTGGACACAGATCCCAAACCAAAGAAATGAGTGAACATTTCTACACTCTAGCTACAAAGCCATCTCACAGATTATACATTTTTATTTTATTCAGGAAATTTTTATAAAACCTTCACCCAAGTCCTGCTACAGGAAAGAAATGCAACTCTCCTGTATCAATGGATTGAGTAGTAGAAATGATTATCAGGGTGAAACAAGGTGCTTTTGTATGGTTTTCTCTCTAAAGTCAGGAATATTTAAGTAGTAAGAGAAACTACAACTGAGAAACTGAAGAAATTATGACAAAAGCGAGATATGGGAAGTTCTAACAATTGCAATTAAAAAGTTGTAGAGAACTTTTTATGCTCTCCGTGTCTTTAAAATAATGTTTAATACCTGAAAATTATTGAGTAAAATTATGATCTGAAGTTAGACTAAAACTATAAAAACACACTGAATGACACTTTCTAATACTAGACTCTAGTGAATCAAGTTTTTCTTCTATATTTGGATTCTGGTAAATTTTACTTCCCTCAGTGTCTGCAGAAGAAAATGCCAAAGTACTCCTTAAAAGTTTCTAAAATATTAAAATACTATACCAACCATTCATAAAATTGCAGGGTTTTTTGTTGTGGATTTTTGTTTTGTTTTGTTTTGTTTTGTTGTTTTGTTGTTTTTTTTTTTTCTCTTTTTTTTCTTTATAGAATGAAAATATCCAGTTTTTAATTTCCCCTAATTAAATATTACTCAAAAACTTGGGAGAAAAAAAATAAAAAGAGCAGAAAAAGAGGATTCCACAATGCTTCCTCTTAAAACAAGTTTAGTGATTTTCCTCTTGAAAGAATCCAAGTTGCCTCTTAAAGCATGACCAAGAAGCAATGATGTCTGTGCTTCCTCTCCTGGGTCTGCAGCAACATTGACCTGGACAAATCCCATACCAGGAAAACAGGCCTGAAGCCTGTGCCCAACAGAAAAAAAAAATAAAATGTGAAGCTCTGCACTGTTTCAGCTTCCTCAATGAGAAAAACTAAAAGATTCTTCAAATGGAAAATAAAATTATTAAAAAATATTTTATTTCCAACCTTCTTGAAAGTCTTTTCCAAGATCTAACAATTAAAAAATACAAAAATGTTTTGCACAAGGAACAACAGTTTTCTCAATATTTGTTATACTGCAGGTAATTTTTAAGGATAGTTAGTTACATCCTGGTCTCCATGGTGGACAATCTGAAATTTTAAAAATAATTTATCTAATAAATTGTTCACAAAGATTTAAATAACCCTAAAACAATGCTAAAAATAGATAATTTTTAATTGTGTAATTCCAAACCCAGTAGCTCCCAAAACTAAACAGCACCAGAAATAAAAAGTAGACAGCTTCATCCTCTCAGGAGCAATTTATTTTTATATTTCTATAGGAAGAACTCATAGAACCAAGACCTTATCTCATCACCATACATGATTATGTATAGTTTGCTATGAAGAAGAACAGGTGTTGTGAACAATACAACTTCCACCTCAAATATGACAGAAGGCTTCTTTTAAAATTCTTTGCAGTTGTTCTACTACATTCAACATAGAGCTTTTACATCTGTAGGATGAAGCCATTCTTGCTGGATTAGTCATGTGCCTTCTCAGCAGTCTTCAATAATGGCTGGTTATTTCAGTCTTAACTAAGAAAATGTATTTATTTATAATAAAAATAAATTACTGGTTTCACAATAAATGGATAAAATACATTCTGGCATTTGAGATTATATTCTAATTTATTACAATTTTATTATGATCTTAGATAGCTGAGCCATCTCAGCAGCAATGAGGTTCATAATATGACCCAGGAATGCATTATTTCCAGCATGGTGTACCCTACACAAAAACTCAGTAAAAAATTTTTCCTCTACTCTTGTTCAATTTAATAGGAAGATGAAAAAGGTATGAGGTGTAGCAGGAAGGAAAAAATAAAGATCCTGTTTGCTTCCTCCTACATTTTTTTGTACTATTTACATCTGAAATGGAAAGGATACCATATTTTTTTTTGTTTTTTGGCCCAAGATTTGCAAAGCAAAGTACACTAGACAGCACTAAGCAAAAATTTGCCACTCCGGGAATCATACTGTGTCCATATACTGTGTAGTGTGACTCAAAACTGGGGCAGATTATTAGGTGGTGTCTAAGATACACTGTAGACAGCACTTTGAAAATAACATCAGTGATGAACCAAGTTAATTACTAGGGAGGCAGCCTCTCTTCCCTAGCAGTAAATCCCAACCACAGACTATGTTCTTCACGACATGACAGCTGAGACCGCAGCACCATCAGCAGCATCACAGTTGTCTTCAGCCTCAACCCCTCCTTCATAGCAGCCTGCTCGAGGGATTTGGGGAATGTGGGCAGCCTCTTACCTCACACACAGGCATCAATTCAGTTGTGGCTCTGCCCCATAATCATTTGCTCGTGCAAACCAGAATGACACAGTAACTTGAGACTCCATTAAGGAGATTTCTGGAAGTTCTGTTGGTTAGTGTCAGAGAGGCAGAGTTATGAGCTATGTCTTTCTTTTCCTGCTACTCTGCAACTTGGAAAGAAAAGGAAGTAGGTATTAATTATACCCCAGCCCCTTTTTCAGTCATCCTTCCCATAGGCACAAGCAGCGGCTAAGCTTAATTTTGCTGCCATTGGCAAAGTGAAGCAATCCTGCATCTATGCTGGTACAAGTTAACAAGCAAGTCCACAACAAGCTATCACTGCATTAGTATAAACTAATGAGGTTCTAAAACACCAGCATCGTGACTTACAAAACCAACACGTCCTACTTTTCAAAATACAAGGCCATTTAGAGATATAAATACACATTTAACATAGCGTGACTTCAGAAGTGTGATGTATTCTGCTAAATATCAACTAAGTATCCCACTTCTGATCTCCGTATTTAAACATTAATGAAACCCACAGAATTTGTAGTTTTGACTTCTGATGGTAGCAATTTGTTGCAACCTTGGCTTTCAAGAAAACCTGTTGAACAACTGTTAGGTCAGTTCAAAAAACAATGCGCAATTCTATGACTTGCAATCTCAAGCTAAATGCTACATGCACCACCTACGAATATTTCAAACACTTGTGGCTTTGGGACACTCTGCACAAAGCCTTTCATAGAATTGTAGGGTGGTTTAGGTTGGAAGACACCTCTGGAGTCCTCCCCTGCTCAGCAGGGCCATGTAGATCCCTTTTCTCCAGCTAGGTTGCCAGGCGACTTCCTGCAGCAAGAGAAAGCAGGAGAGATATATAATCCCAAAGTTTAGGGCTGTTGCATAGAAAGACTATTGGCAAGGAAGTTGTCTAATATCCAGAGATTATTTAATAATTAAATTTTTTGTTTCAAGGTTAGAGGAAGACATTTACATCTTACAGACCATCTGCTCTGACGTTCTTCTACAGACCCTGCTTTTTAAGTAGCAATGGCTCTATTTGGTTAAATTCACTATTGCAGGAGTCAATATTCAAAAAGCAAAGGACTAAACATTCCTATAAACATTGATCCTTTTGGAACACAATCAAGTAAGAGTATTACAAATCTGACCTGCTTTGTTATACCTATGGAAGCCCTAGTACGTGGGGAAAGGCAAAAGTGCCTCAGCTTTCAGATGCTCAAGACCTGATAAACATTTGCTATTTGCAAAGGATGGAAGAGGGAGTCTTCAGGTCTGGATCAATTCTGTGACATGATTCTCAAAATTCATACTGACGTCTCCTGAAATGAAACTTGCTATAGACTCTCCTGAAATGAAACTTGCTATAGACAAGGAGCATCAGGAGGAATATCGTTTGACCCTTTTACACAGAGTAAAGGCAGCACATGTACAGATATGTGTCTAGATAGCAACCAATGGCAAGCCCCAAAACTCAATAACAGTACAAACTAAAAATCTGAACACATACAAAATGGTTTAGTTCCATCAACCCATCCTGATGCCATCCAGTTTCAGCGGCCTTGCTTTTTAGCCTGTGTGTTGATGCTAGGGATTGTGACAATCTGCAGGGGCATGGAACCCTTGATCTCTTGGTCATTCAGTCTGATACACCTGAGGCCTATAATGCTGATATGCTTTTTCTGGGAGACACGAGGAGCCCCAAGTCTGGTGTGTTTTACCCACTATGCAAAACCAGGATCACATTTCATACTAGAAGAAAACCTCCAGTCAGAGACGAATGTTTAAATACACTTGCAAATGCAATTGCATTTGCCTAAATAAAAAGGTGAAGTGTTAGAAGTATAGATGGAAAAAATTTTTAGTGACATAGACCAGTTTGGCTTGTCATCAAAAGAAAATTAAATACAATTAAAAAACAAAAAACCCAAGCCAAAACAAAAAAAATCAAACTGTAGACAAACAAACAAAAAAGAAGAACAATTAATTTTTTTTTTTTCCTGTATGACCGAAACAGGGACTAATGAAGGTAGTATAGGTTTGGCAAAAAGATGGATGATGTGCCTAAAAATTATTCTCTTCTACAGCTGCTTTTTGTATTTTAAAACAAAGTCTAAGTTAAAAAGACATCTATGGACAGTTAAGAACATGTCAGCTTTCAAAGAAAAATGTTTAACACTTAAAAATTGCAGCTTTACACATTGACAAGGATTGTTTATGAGCACAAGTTCAATGGCTTTGGAGAGGAGTCAATGAAAATAAAATCTTAAGAAATGTCAGAAAGGATCAATCTCTCTTAACTTCACTGGCCACATTCAGCTCTCATGTTAGCAGGTGATCCAATAAAAATGTGAATAAATGCAAGCCATTGTTTTTAGGCATCAAAGGTCACTACAACGTGTTAGATAAGATTACTGCAAACTAAGTGCACACCAAACCTATGACCTTTGGGAGTTATTATACATGAAAACACCTATACTAGTCTGAAGAACTTAACAATGGTTTCATAAGCCAAAAGGGCTGTTAGGAGTCTATGATGAATGAATAAGAGAATTAGATTGCTATTACTTTATTTTCATAGCAGTTTTGTTAGATTTTGGCTTTATTGATGTGAAAATGCATAATTTATATTACTCCACAGAATATATATGTCAATTTTCAAAGTTTTGAAATTATTGTTTGGTTACTTACTTCCTATTAAACGTTTGGTAACCATAGGTCATATACATGATACAGAATATCACTATCATGAATCAGCTGTAACTGATTTCTTAAATGAAAGTGTTAAATTGTTGAAACCTAAGGACAGCTGTTCAGCGTGTTCTTTTTTCCTTGTTATCCCCTTCAGGGCTTTTTTGTACAGGTAGGGATGAAATTTAAGGTATGATATTTTTTCCCCTTTAACAGTTTGTGAATTTTACATTGAAGAACTATGGGAGAAATGAAAACTTATTTGTCTTACAGAATTATGACATTGTAGAAGTTAATTATTACTTTGACCCTTTGTACAGATTCTTATGTTGCCTTAAAGGAAACATGATCTTTATGATTTTTGTTTTTAGTTAAAGTACTGATTTCACATGCGAATGAAGTTTGAGTTAAGTAAAAGCATTCCTTTTTGTGTGTGTGTTTTAAAAACTGCTATTAAGAACCTAAGGGCATTGCATCTTATATGGAAGCCACCTTATATTTAGAAGACACTTTATATTTCAGAGGAAATGATTTCCTCAGATCTAATAGTTTTATTTTGTACTTCTGTAATTCCAGCTGTGAAATGTGATATGCACATTGCCCAAAAGATGCTATAAAACATTGCAGTCACTTCTGAGGATGTGGGATGTAAATATTTATAATGCTTTTAAGATTTCAAGTCTGAAAACTCTAGAACTGGGAATGTCACAATTTATTTATTTATTTATTTAATTCATTTATTACAGTTACTCTGAATATCACCACAGAATTGTGATAACAACACAGTTGTATAAACACAGAAACGGTCAAAAACTACCACATGCAGACAACTCTTATCCAGTGCATAAAATGTATTTGTGAAAACCTTTTGGTGATTGCTAATTTCATTTACTTACAGCACTCTGCTTCCAAATGGCTGAAAAAAGCAGTTCAGAAAATGAAATATCAGAAAAGTTGCTACTGTGATTATATCCATACGTTTATGTGGGGAAGCCTTAGAAGCTGTGTTTTTTTGTGGGCTGTTGTATATCCAAGGATCAAAGGTAATTGCAGCGCTTGTCTGAATGCAGTGTTTGTCTAAATTATTTTCACTAGACACTGGCTTTTGCAAAGGATTGAGAGACAAATCCAAAACCAAATTAAGATTCTTATCACAATGTCTAATCTCTATGTGCCTGTCCCTTCAGAAACCCATCAGAATCCCAAGGTTAGTGACCTTTTTTACATGTTCCCGGGGAGTTAACCTACAAGTTGGTGACTGTGAGTCGAGGACTTTTTGCATGTTTACAGAACAGTCTCCAGAAAATTTCAGGCTCTGGTGATTTTCTGTCAACTGACAGGATGTGCTATCATTCTCCCCTGTGCAGGGAAACCGAAGTGTTTTAATCTTGTAATTGTGAAGTCCTCAACAAAGTAGCTACTAAGATGGCATCTTATTTGGTTGGCTTGCCACGCTCTCCAGTCTTCAAGAAACTTTCAAGGATGATAACCAAGTAACAAATAATTGGGTGAAGGCAGCCTTAGCCTCCTCCAGCTCTCATTTAGCTGTCTCGGCGACAGTGAATTATCTGAAGTTCCTCTCCCCCCGAAAACACCAGGCAGGCAGCTCAGGAGTCACCCCGAGGAAGGCAGAGTGAATGACTTCCACAAAACACCCGCTTTTGTGCACTGCCTGTGCAGAATACCGGGCTAGGGAGCTCAGGTGAGATGCAGATCTTTCCAAAGAGCAGATCTATCTGACTGAGGGACATCGAGTGGGGACATTTTCTTTCAGGGCTCGGTGAACCGCGGAAACCAGAAAAAGAAGCACGTATATAACTTTTCTTGAGAAGGTGCCACACTGGTGGGCACAGGTGTGCAGGGGGCCATCCCATGTGCTCACACTGTCGCTGTCCATGGGGATGTCCGAGCAGCGACGTGGGCTGGGCACCTGCCAGGTGCACCCTGAGGAGCTGAGAACCCCCGCGTCAGGACGACACAGAACTTTGTTACTTTGCTGCCAACTCCCATGTTTTCAAACGCATTTTTTTGGAAAAAAAAAATATATACATATATATATACACACACACGTAATTTTTTTAAATGTTTTTTTCCTTTCCTGTTAGTTTTATGGGAGTTTGAGTGTGGGGAGCCGGGGAAGTACCGGCTGTGCCTCCCTTCCTGCTTGTCCAGGGTGTGGTTCCTTATTGCAGCAACTCCCGGCTGCCCGGGAGACTGGGGGGCTGCTCTCTGCTGGTGGGAGGCCGGAAACGGGCGGCAACTGTGTCCAGTTGAGGGTTTATTACAGCTATAACCCCGAGCACTGGTACAGATGGCCGGCGACCTGCTGGAAAGCAGCTCTGCTGAGGAAGACCCGGGGGGTCCTGATGGACCACAAGTTGTCCAAGAGCCAGCAGTGTGCCCTGGTGGCCAAGAAGGCCAACGACATCCTGAGGTCCATCAGGAAAAGCATTGTCAGCAGGTTGTGGGAGATGGTTCTGTCCCTCTGCTCAGCCCTGATGAGGCCATGTCTGGAGTGCTGTGTCCAGTTCTGCTTCCCAGCACAAGAGAGACACAAGGCTCCTGGAGCAGGTTCAGATGCTATGGAGATCATTAAGGGGCTGGAGAATTTCTCTTACAAGGAAAGGCTGCGGGAGCAGGGCCTGTTCAATCTCAAGAAGAGACATCTGAGAGGCGATCTCATCAATAAGTATCTGAAGGGAGGGTGCCAAGAGCACGGAGCCAAGCTGTGTTCGGTGGTGATGAACAATAGGACAAGTGGCAGTGGGCAGAAATTGATGCACAGGAAGTCCCACCTGAATCTGAGGAAGAACTTCTTTACTGTGCAGGTAACCGTGCACAAGAACAGATTGTCCAGAGAGGTTGTGTTCCTCAGACGAGCTATTCAAGAACTTGGAAGCAAACCTGTTCGATGTGCTCAAGGGTGACCCTGCCGGAGCAAGGGAGGCTGGGCCAGGTGACACAATCGTTCCCTTTCAACCTCGCCCGTTTTGTGATTCTGCGATCATACTAGGTAAGGCTGTCAGCGTTTCCTGGAAACAAATCAAGCGCATTTCAAGCACCAGTCCGGAACACACGACGGTATTTCTTTGGCCCCTAGCGCACCGTTCGCCCAGCCACGGCACCAGCGCACGGGCGGCCCCTGAAGGGCCCCAGGCCGCCCCGCCCCCGCCCCGCGGCCTCCCCGCCCGGGCCCGCCTCCCGGCAGCCCCCGCGCGCCGCCCGGCATCGCGAGACTCTGGGCTCTCGCGACAGCGGGGCGCCGCCATCTTACCCGCTCGCTCGGGTGCTCGCTCCGTCGGGCGCTGCGGCTCAGGGCGGCGGGGGGGCCGCCCGTCCCGGACCGCGCCGCCGCCACACTCGGCCGCGCCGCCCTCCGGCGGGGGAGACCCGCGCAGCGCCCGGGACGAGCTCCCTGGCAGAGGAGCGGCGAGAGCGGGGCCGCGGGAAGCAGCCGCTGCTCGACTGGTTCCGCCCCCTCCGTGTCGCTGGGCCTCCGGCCCCTGCCGGGCGGCCTCTGCCGGGCGGCCTCTGCCGAACCGGGAGGCAGCGGAGGGTGCGGGGAGGCGCGGCGGGAGCCGCGGTGCCGGCCGGCGGGGCGGCGCGGACCCCGCCGCCGGGGCTGCTGCTGTTGCTGCTGCTGCTGGCGGGGAGGCGGGGGGCCCGGGCCGCTCTGGATGGTGGTTAAAATGATCATAGAAAACTTCGAGGCGCTGAAATCCTGGCTCAGCAAAACCTTGGAGCCCATGTGAGTAACCGCGACCCTTCCTCGCTCTCTCACTCCCTCGAAATAAACCTTTCCCTGGCAGATGAGGATCCGCAGGGGCGGGAAACGCGGTGCCGGCGAGTCCCTGGAGGGCATCCCGGGAGATTCCCTCCCGAGAGATGCCCCTCAGCCCCCTTCTTCGGCCGCCGTGTACGAGGGGCTGCGTCGTTCTCCCGCTCTCCCGTTGCCGTCCTCGGCCGGGGGTAGGACCATCTCCCTCCGGAGGATGCAGCTTCCCCCCCTAGCGACCGCGTTCCTCTTCCCTTTGTAGCCCAGGGAGAGCGGGAGACGCTGCGTGTGCGTGTGCAGCTCGCTGTGCCCCGCGCTTAGCCCCCGGAGAGGCCACGTTAATGAGCACGGCCCGCCGCCCTGTGCAGGGACCTCCGGGAGCGCTCAGGTGCCGCTGGGACGTCTTGCGGGATCTTGGGATCTTCCCAGTAGCATTTTCTACGGACTCGTCGCACATCATTCTTGGTTATTTTGAGTATTTGACGCTCTCTGGTTTCCCTTCCCCCCAAATGAAAATTGCCTCAGTAGAGGACTTGGGAGTAGGAGCCCCAGAGAATAATTTGCCTGTTTGTGAATACGTGCGTGGCCTCTAAGCATAACATTCATGTGAGTAAGTGGAGCTCTTCTGCAAATGCGTCTTTCTTCTCTGAATGGTATTTTAGTGGAACTGAAGTGTGAACTTAGTTTTAAAGATTTATCTTCGGAAGTATGCTGTCTACAGATGAAAGCTTACACTTTTCTTGTCATTCTGAACCACTAATTTAACACGTCTGAGTTAAATTACTGGAGTTTGATTTGAGTTAAATGAACTAGAACTCCTGAATTCAGTCTGGTGTTAACTTTTGCGCTGAGGTGTTTGTCCACTGTAGGTTTTACTCTTGATGAATTCAGATGGAGAGGGGGTGAGGGTGGGCAAACTTTACTTTATGGCTTCCATAGCCATTAGTTAAATATATGTATGTATAGATACAGTTTGGCGGACTTATGCTGAAAAAACTTCAGAAGTTATAAAATGATGGGATGTATTTAGGGGAGCTTCACTTGTGTGGTTCTTTGTTTGCTTGAGGATTTTTTTTTTTTAGATGGTGGTGGGGAGGTAGTGGTTCTCCTTTATTCCATAGGGTCTAATCCAGACCAAACTGAAACAGATCTACTTTCAGTGGTCTTTGAATTAGGCCTGCAGCAAATTACACTGAGTGTCTTTATTATAAAAGGTTTGACGTTTAAGATTTTTATTTTGGGGGGAAACAAGGGCATCATCTTGTAAAACTGTAGTTTGGGGAAGGTGAATTACTTTTTCTTTCAGGTCAGTATAATGCAATACTTTGTGATCTGGGATAGTAGACTTCCCTAGTCCTCTGCTTCATAATGCTCACTGTTAGTTTCTGGGTACTTTCTTGTATGAATGTTTTGTTAATGGCAACCAGCAGTTTGATGTCAGTATTTTAGAGTCTGCTGGTTAAGAGGCTTGGGACAGACTGAGATTAGTCCATGTTTCTTTGTTGGAATATTAAACCATGAGCTCTCTCAGCAATAGTCAGCAGTTAAAGGGTGAAACTGAGATTTTCAGCTTTTGTGATCAGTGCAATTTTCTGCTTCTTTCACTAAGAAGACCAGCATGTATCTGTTAGGTTAAATGTGGTGTGTGAGCAGATTAAGTGTGGTTGTCATTTTGGGAAACTATGACGAGCTAGGGAGATGCTGGTCTGGAGGATGCTGAGTTCTCTGAACTTTTAGCTTTGGGAGGAAACAAACCAGCAGTGACTGCAATTTAGTTTTCTGCAGTGTCCTGTGTGACTGCATTGTTGAATAGATGTTAGAATTGGTGGAGATATATTGTCCTTTCCTAGCAGCCAAATACTCTTGGAGGTGTTTTGGAGTCAGCTGGCTGTAGCTTCTGGCTTTATGAAAATTTCGGTGTGCAGCTACTTCTAAAGGAGTAACTGTTGCACTACTAGTACAGTCAGGCGCTAACTGCTGATCCTCTGGAGGTGTTGCTGTAGCCCAAAAATGATTTTTCACTTACGTTTTCCTATTAAGCAAAAGTGCCAAGTGGTTTTGTCTAACGGCTCTTTCAGAAACCTTTATCTGCAAGATACGTAGCTTAACCGCCTAACTACACTAAGACACCACTGTATTAGGTCGTTATGGAGGTGGTGGCTTGGTGGCTTTAAGGGGAGAAGTGCATTTAAGAAGAAATGTAAAAATTTTATACAAACATGTCTAGATCTATATTTATGTACTAGTTGCCTAGAGCTGAGTAGTTAGAACATGCTGCAGTGTCCAAGTTGCCTTTTCCAATGAGCTGGCATTTTTAAAGTCAGAATGTATAGCTTATTCCAGAGGCCAGAATGCATGTACTTCTGAAACATAATGTTTCAGAATAAAAATATAACAATGGCCGCAAATAAGGTCTCATTTTATCTTTAAACAGTTCTAAAAATGCTAACTTCTTAATATAATGAAACAAACGTGTTATGTAATTATATGAACTGGACGAGATTTGGTTGTTGGACTGCTTTCACATGGAGTCTCTGGGAAACACTGTTCATAGGCGAAAATGTTTGAAGGAGAGGGATGGTAGAGGATTTAAGATTTGGAATTATTTGTTAGTGGTAAGTTGTTGGGTTGGTTTATTTGTTTTGTACTACTCTAATGCCTTTGCAAAGCCTTGGTGATGATCCATACAAAAAGGCCTTCTCTGAGTTTTGTCTTGTTGCAGTGAGGCAGAAACTGCAAATGCTGCCATGCTGGAGCATTTGCACAGTCCAGCTCCGTTGGAGGGGTAATAAGTCTCTAGGAGCTTTCTACAGCTCTTCAAGAAGAGGCTGCTTTTGTGGTTTTGGAAATAACTCTTTGTGTAGCTCTGTGTGGTGTACAGAGAATTGCTAAATATACACAGAGAATCATTGCAGATACAGCCATGTAAATGTAGTACCAGTACAAATAAAGTGGCAAGAGGTTTTTTGTGCTGGGGCTACTCTGTGTTTGACTAGAATTATCTTGTATGTTCAACTCCAGTCAGCTCTGTAAAGAAGGCATTTGTTACCAGTCATCCTCCTTGCTTGCAGACAGCGATGAGCTAAGTTTCTAGCATTGCACACTTTCTTGTCTGTGGCATGATTTCTGTCAAGTGTTGGAAAATAATGTTAAACTTGGAATATAACCATATGCCTATCACTTGTGATTTCTATACTAACAAGGCACTCTCTGAGCCTGGCAATTGTGATGGGTTTCTTTTCTGCAAGTCCATTCCAGATAATTTATAAACTATGTATATAATCCTTGCCGGAATATCAGGATCTGGCTTGGCAAAGTTCCAAGGCGGGATTTCTTTTAATTTATTTTCTTGAATAAGTTTGAATCTCCACTTGTGAAAAAAATTAGTCTTTTTGTACTAATGCAACACTCGCAGTTTTGCTTTTTAGATATTGTAATGTTCATCCTCTTGCCCTAATTCTCTACACTGGAAAGTTTCCTTGGTTTTAATTACTTTGTATAAAATAAATTAAATTGAAATATTTCTGTGGCCTGCTGAATTTTACTTTCAGTTTGATTAAGGCTCCCATATCTAATTTTTTTCCACTTCACTGTATTTACATTTTCGTGAAAGTTTGTTAATGTACTAAATCAAGCTTGAAAAAAAGATGAAATGTCTGTAACAACATTTTTGCAGTATTTAGCATACCTCATTGAAATGGAAAGGTATTTTGCATTGGTGAATTCTGCAAGTGAATGTGATGTAACAACTTACATCAGATGGAATAAAATGAAAATTGTTTAACGAATATTTTGAGTATATTTATCATTGGAATATTTTATGGCAAATGATCTGTGTCCTCTGGTGTTGTGCCCTCACTATTCTATGTCGAACTTTTAAGCCCCTTTCTTTTGGCTTCACAGGTTACTGACAAAAGGTAGCAAATAAAAAAGGTTTGACAGTGGTGTAAGGAATATGCTAATAAGGCAAGACATTGAAAGCATAGAAATAATTTAAAATGAAAAACCTTGTCGTTCCTTTCATGTGGCACATTATCCTACCAATAACACTTGTTCGGCCACCATGAGATTTCTCTCATTGTCCATGAAACTTCCTAAGAAGTTCAGAAGCAGTAAGCATTTTTCTTCATTTTACTTTTTTAACACTTTACATGAAGCTGTTTGTAACTAAGATAAATAAAGCACAAATGCACATCGGTGGTATGTCATTTTTAACACTAGTTATTTTTCTACATCTGTTTGTAACTTGATAGTCTGTTCACCTGGCTCACAGAGAGCTACTCTATTTGAGAAATCAAGGTTCCTAGCTTAGAGTGCTGAGCTTAGACTATTAATCTTTTGTACAAAAATATTACATTAGTATTAAAAGATTGGTATTTTATATTTTAAAGAAGAAACTAAAAAGGAGAAAATTACTCCTGTTGCAGGAAACCTTTTTTGTTCTTACAGTGAATATCAGCAGTGAAGTGAAACCCCTTTGACTGCATTGCAAGTCGCAGCCACACTGATGAGTTTTGCTTTCTTCTTTAAATGGGTGTTGGAGACCCAGCAAGCTGACAGCTGTTCTGCCTCATGAGAGCCGTCTTGAATCTAGGGTGGCATTCTAGGATGCCAATTACTGGTTGCAGCTGTATGAACACGTCAGATCTGGGTATCATAATAATTTAGAACTGATTTAATGGCATCATTAGCTTGAATAGCAGCTTTGGAGGCTGCAGCATTCCTCAATGTGTTTCTATTGCCTTAAGTACTGTTAGAGAGTTAATGAAAGTGAGTATCATAAGAATGGTCCTTCTCAGCCACAATAGTGTCTCAAAGTAAAGGTTGGATCTTGCTGAATGAGTTTGTCATTCATTTTACTTACTGAACACCATAGCTTTTTTATAGATTTTTTTTTTTTTTTTTTTTTTTTTAGTAACAACAGAGTGGTGCAACTGCCTGAATTAGGCTGGCTGCACTGCCCAGTATGCAGTTGTACATCTTTCTGCACTCACTCAGCCCTGCAACTGCAAAGCATTTCTCACAACCTTTAAACACAGCCATGTCCACCTTGGTTAATGTCAAAAACTGATCAGTATTTTAGCAATCAATCTTGAGGCAACAAAACTAGACTCTGAAATTTAGGTTATTAACTCTCAGGATCAGAGCATGACAAATAGCATGCACCTACGTGTTATTTCCTTTACAGCAACTCCATTTGTTGCCTGGAGGACTATAGACGTGCCTTTGAGGTTTCAGTGTGTTGTGGTAGTTTAAATTTGTCAAGGAACTAGTTTCAGGATTTGCAGCATCTTTTTGGTTTGTACATTACTTTTAAAACTGAAGAAAAAATCCCCTTGTGTAGTTTCTTTACATCTTGAAAAAATACATCATCAATACAACATCATCTGTGTGTTAATAAAGGCTTTTGAACATACAGCTACACCAGTAACTATTAAACACCTTTAATATCTATTCCACATATACTGCATTTCTCAGTTAAGGCTACTATCTGTAGTTGCCTGGTGATTAAAAATGTCAAAGTGGGTTCTCAGAACATATATTAAAAAAAAAAAAAAAAAAAGTGTTGGAAACGGGTAGGTTAAAAAGTGTTTAATGAATTGCAAAGTATTCAATTACAGTATTGAGATGTGACTCAGCCAAATTACTTTTTCAAGTACTATTTACAACAACAAAAATCAAGGCTTAAATTTGCCCTGACAGCTTCAGCTTTTCTGGTTTATCTTTATTTGAAATAGTAATTTCAAATAATGACTGCAGAACCAGGTGAGGTCAGAAACATGGGGTTTTGAACCTTCCTGTGATCCTTGTTGGACTATTCCTTCTGTGATTGGGAATTGTTTTCCATTTTGAAGTTTCTATCTGTTGCACAGCAATTGGAGGTGTTTGTATTATTCTCTGAAGAATGTGTAGAAATCTAGCAAGAGAATTCTTCCATCTATGCCTATATATTCAATACTGTTTATTAAAGCAGGATTACATGAGCAATCTCCCTCATTTAATAGAGAGGAGTAGGCATTGTGTATTTTCTGGCTTAGTACAGACTGCAAAAAAAAGTATTACTCGAGGTAAAAACATTTAACATTGCTATGAAAAATGATATCTGTTCAGAAATTGGGTGTAAGAAAACATGCTATGGTGTTTAATGGTAGCACACAATGGGATGTTCTTGCTGCAGTGGAAATGAATTCAGATTACTTGTGCCAGCTGGTGTTTGTTTATTAAAGAAAACACAAAAGCTAAAACAGGAGGAGAAATTTGTGATTACAGATGCGTATTAGTGCTTGCAGCACATGCTTACAGAATGTTGAGGGGATGGAGATAGGGAAATCAGAGTTGAGAAGTGTTTTTCTGCATGCTTCAATGAATGTGATCATTTTTCTAGTGGCCAGACGTTGCCGTAAGAATGAAGTTATGTATAAAGTTCTGTTGCACTTGTAATGCACAGATTGTGTTTATGGTGAAGACTGATGTACCAGACAATATTCAAGTTTACCTAAGGATTCAAACCTGTATTAATAACCGAAAATGTATAATTCAGTGAGCAGTATTTGTTCGCTTTCTGAGCAACTTAGAATATTTAAAATGTGCTGGTGGTATTCTCATCTTTCTGAGATATCAATTGAGGATCTTTATTACGTTTTAATCTGCAAGACTGTAGCGCAATACATATATAGTAAATCCTTGTGCTACACGGTATTTGCTGTCATCAGCATGGG
The DNA here is from genome assembly GCA_032173965.1 of Sitta carolinensis. NCBI lineage: Eukaryota > Metazoa > Chordata > Aves > Passeriformes > Sittidae > Sitta > Sitta carolinensis. The sequence goes on from CM063283.1 coordinate 33,820,792, forward strand.
TGCCTTTCCTATTTTCTTTATTCTCACACTACATGTTAACAAAACAAAGTCGATTATAAGAGCATAAAATGCAAGAGAAAGAGGTTTAGAAAAACGGAGAAAGCTAGCTCAAAATCACTGAAAAATCCATGTAAGCACAACAAAGACAGACCAAGCATGTTGCTTTATTCACACACAAAGGCTGCTATTATCTAAGAAAATATTGTTAAACTAGAGAACATAAGATCTTGTTTATCCAAAAAACTCAAAGCCCTATAATCCAAAACAGCGGATTTTGACTAAATCAGTGGATGGACAATTTATAGAGAACATTTCAGAATTAAGTTTGAGTGAAAAAGTGGAAAGGAATTGCTTTTCTAGAAGTTCCCCCCAAACAAAATGATTTAAGTTCATATCTAGAACTTTTGATAGCTATAAAGAAATTTTCAGGCAGACTTAATTTATTCACAGTTTTGTAAACTTTAAATAATTTTTTTTATTTCATGAGACCAGTTGGTCCTCTCCTCCATCACTTGAGGTTGCTATCAATTTAATTTTAGCATCATCATAAAAGAGGCATTTTACAAGAGTTTGAAAAGCAATAAAAGATCAGATTCTAAACTTGTTAGATCTGTTTAAGATTCTGTCTACAGAAACAGACTTCACAGTAGTGTGGAGAAAACAGATTAATTGTTTGTGGGGATTTTTCAAGTTTTGAAGAACAGCTATAGAAGAAGAGAGTTCTCTTTCAAGTCAGTACCTAAAAAAGGACAACAGCCTCTGTCTCTGTTGATATCATTTGCAGCTTAATTTAAAAAAACTGAAAGCACATGAAATCCTAATGTTGATTTACAAAAACATCTTCATCTCGCTCTTCCACAAAACTCACTATATCCATTATTGCTTAATTAGTGTAAATTTGAAATAATTTACCTGTTAGTATTTTTTAAAAATAGTATTTGTTAAGTAGCCAGAATTGAAGGTGTGTAAATTCTTATTGTTGTACAAATTCCCCTGCACACACTGAATAATAATTATTATAATAGTAGAATTCAGTACAATTGTTTTGCATTGTTCATATGTGGCCATACAGGGTGACGAATGTTGAAACGTGCATGAGTGCACAGCAGAAAGTGATCCTTTGTTTTGCAGATTAAAAGTACATTTTCGTTGAGAATATTTTCATAAGCATATCTTGGAGTTGCGTGGATAAGTTCAGGTCCTGGGTGGACAGGAGTGGTAAGATTTCTGAGTTGTCATGGCAGGGAAGATGAAAGCATTAACTGTTCATACATCTTCTGTTTGTTTGGGTTTTGTTTGTTGGTTTTGTGCGGATTTGTGGGTGTTTTTGGTTTGTTTTTTTGGGATAGTTTATGGTTTGTTTATTTTGTTACAGTCTAGATGGCTTTCCAGAAAAGATTTTCTGGTTTGTTTTTTTTTTTTTTTTCATCCTGCTCATGAAAGGGGAATTGCTTTAAACTGAATATGAGGTTGTCATATAGTCGGTGCTGTAGGAACTGGAGAATTAAAACACGTAGTAGCTAAGAACAGTAGGTTTTTACCTTCTAGGCTGACTTGGGGGTTTTCCCCCCACCACTTTTTTTTCTTTATTTTTTTCCCCTTCCTACTAAATTTTGAGTGCATGTGTTATTTAAGTAAGTTGTAGCAGATTTTGAACAATGACAGCTGACTTCGTATTATCAAATGAGAACCAAATTTGTGGAAATTAAAATTAAGAAAGAAAAACTGAGGAGAATCATGTGAAAATTATCTGCTCCTTGCCTGTCATGATGAACACAGCACATTAATTTTCTACGGCACAATTCAGCTTGAATCTGGGAAAGTGTTGAAAATTTCAAATGCCATTGAAGGTGCATGAAGAAACAGTAAAAATAAGTTTATAACTTTGCAAATTCAAGGATTGAGAGGTTATAAAATGCTGGTCTTAGGGCCTGCTGAAGGCTGAGAGAGAACCCTCATTGCAGCCTGTGGTGAATGCTGTTCAACACTGGGCTTTTAGATAATCTGCTTGGCTGATGTGCTCAGGTGCAGCATTTAAAAAAGAGTCCTGCTCTTACTGTAGGAGGTTTTGTCAGGTCGTGCACTGACTTGGTGCTTGGACAGTATTTTCTTCTGGATAAAGAATTGCTAGACCCGAATGGGGCAAACTAGATGTGAAAAATTTCCGAAGACTTTTCAGTCAGTGTGCAGTCTGGTTTTTGATTCACAGTATATATTTTCATTTTGTTCATTTAGTGTGTGTGGGTTCTTTTGGAATGTAGACTGATTATGAATTCCCGTTTTCCTGTATCTATAACTAATGTAGACTAACATGGGATACAGTGGTATGTCCACTAGCAGCCCAGATTGCTTTTTCAGCATGAAATTCCACTATTGCCTGCTTTCTAGAGGATGCTGGGTTATGTGGAAGCTCTGACCTTGAACTTCTAGGCTCTGTATGCTAGGCCCAGGCTATCCATAACTAATGCTGACAGATCGGCTTCCTTTGCATAGTGGATGTGCTTGCATGGGGGATGTTGCTTGATTTGCGGGAGATAAGTTTCTCTGGTGAGAGGAATTAGGTGGTGTGATATGTTTGTTTAGGGATTTAGGTTCTTTTGCCCAGTGCCCAAAATAATGTCATATCAATGATCAGCATTTGGATTAATAATTAAGCTTCAGCATTTGTACCTTACTCATTGTGGAAGGGATTTCAAAGTGCTTATTCCTTTTTTATGACTATTGAACCTATGCTAAAGCAGTATTTGTGTAATGGTCATATTCAGTGAAACTTCCTGTCTACAGATTAATTTTTTTTTTTTTTTTGCTAGAAAGCATGTACAGGTAGGATGTATCGATGCAGTTTTGTTCTTATTGTTCTTTGAAACATTAGTACAAACTTTGATGACCACCCAAATAAGCTGTCTGTATCACGTGACTGATATGCATCCTTTGAATCCTGTGTTATTTTGTGAGGCCTGAAGTCTCCTTTGGTATATTCTAAATACGGAGATTAAATTGTTTAAGACCAGTGTCTCACCGTTTCATTAGTCACCCTGTTTGAAACATGAATAGTTTTGTGCAGTAGTCTCGCTTTGGCAGGCCACAACAAAGTTCATTGTAGATTCCTATTTGTGAAGCATTATTTAATATAAGTGGCATATTTTTTTTACAATGTTCTGCTGAGTGTGGATGCATGGCTTTCTTCATTCTAAGTTCTTTGGTGATGTGCATAAGACCATCAGCTTCTACATTGAGGCGCTCTGTATTTAATTGTAGGTTGAATTTTGAATTCGGATGTCAAATGGGTAATGATCCCCTAAATTTCCCTTCATTTTCAGTGTACATCTTATGGAAGTGTCTGTTACAATATATAAATTTAGGCATTTGAAACCAAATCCAAAACTGAAGAAATCAGTTTCAGTTTTCATGTTGCTCATATATAAGTAGTAATCAGAATATTCAAAAGTGTATTTAGGAGAATATTCGAAGGTTTGAGTTTTGGTTGGTTTTTTTTGGGGTGTGGGGGTTTTTTTTGTGTTTTGTTTTTGGTTTTGTTTTTTTTTTTTTGTAGTATAGGTCACTTCTGGTGTATCACTGTATTAATTTGTAATTGGATAGACTAACTTTTCCCAGATAACAGTTACTCAGTGTTACATTCAGAATTATTGATTCCATCTTTAGGGAGTTAGGGAGGTATTTGTTGCCTTTATTTTTAATACAAAACAGGCAGTTGAGGCTGTTTCTTATGAGATAGTTTGCTCTGATGTTCTCTGTGCAGTATTGTTAAGAAATATTCTAGTCGGTTGTTTTCTTGAAGAGGAAAGTAATACTTAGAAACTGGACTCTGTTTTGAGAAATATACCTCAATATTTTTCAATTGCTTTGGTGGGAAATGGTTTTGCCCTATATATGTATTGGTCATGCCAGTTTCAGACATTAATTTCTGTAATTAAATTCTGTTCTTTTTTTCCTAACTAATCTATTTGCAGATGTGATGCAGATCCTTCTGCCCTAGCTAAATATGTTCTGGCTTTGGTAAAGAAGGATAAAAGTGAAAAGGAACTGAAGGCATTGTGTGTTGATCAGCTGGATGTATTTCTTCAGAAAGGTATGAGCTTTGTCAAATTAACAATTAAGATTGAGTGAAAATTCTGTCTTGTTCAATTTATTCAAGCAATCATTTACCATAGAATTGGGCTCTGATCTCTTTATTAGCTTTGTTACTTTGTAGAATATAATTCAATTTTCATGAAGTAATTTTAAAAAGCCAGGTGTGTGTGTTAACATGCATATATTAGGTATGTGTTTTATTAATACTCACTGAGGCACAGAATCATAGAATAGTTTGGGTTGAAAGGGACTGTAAAGATCCTCCAGTTGCAGCCCCCTATCCTGGGCAGGAACACCTCTCACTAGACCAGATTTATCAGGGCTTTGTCTGACCTGGTCTTGAATGCTTTCAGGGCTGGGGCATCCACAACTTCCCTGGGCAAGTATTGAACCTCTGTATATCTATGCCAGAAATAGTTTTCCAGATGCTTTATTAAGAGACATTAAATAATTCAGAATTGACAACTTTTGTGAAACCTTGTTCATTATTGCCATGTTTTTTTACTCTGTAAATGTCCTTTTAAAATATAAATTAGGAGCACGGCATTTAAAGAAAATACTATTTTTTTTTTTTAAGTTTTTGCTGAATGTTGCTTTTGGTTGCTTGTCTGGGTTTTTTGGGTTTATTTGTTTATTAATTTTTAAACCAAATGTTAACTGTGGTTTTGTATAATGGATGTTTGTATACTCTTTCCTTTTAGAAACTCAGATATTTGTGGAAAAACTGTTTGATGCTGTGAATACAAAAAGCTACCTACCTCCACCAGAACAGCCATCATCAGGAAGCCTGAAAGTAGAATTTTTTCAGCACCAAGAAAAAGAGACAAAAAAAGAGGAGGTGGGCATTGATTTTAATTTACATGTATATCTTTTTTCTCATTCGTGTAATTTGCTTATGTGTTTAACTTCATAGTGTTTATTAATAATAGTTATTAGTAATTTATATAGCTCATATCAGCAATAATTTATATTTATTAATAATATTAATGATTACATGACAGCATTAAAGTAAGTCAGAAGATTTGTGCTTGGCATGTTGAGCACTGCTGCACAATTTTCTAACACAAGTGGGCGTTTCAAAGGTAAACCAAAATGGTTTTGCCAAGGCAAAGGTAAATGAAGTTACTGAGTAGTGTAGGAGCTGAAGTACAACCTGCATCAGTTCTCTGGTCAAAATTGCTGTTGTAGTTGTGCTGCACTTTAATTCTCCATAAATCTAGGCTGCTATTCGAAATGGCAATTCTTATTCCTTCAGCTGCTTGATCCAGATAACATCCTTTTGTCACAAGTGTTTATGTTGTTCATTGAGCCAGAAGAGTAAGCTTGTGATTTTCAATAGCAGCCTAGGTTTGCCTGCGTGAAAGTCTTTTTAAGTGTGAACTGAACTAGGTAACCTGCTGATGAAAAAAAGATTTTTTTGTTGTAGGTTGTTGAATATCCATGCCTTCTCAAGTCTTCCCAAAGCCTTAATACGGGCTACCTACAGTTAAAGCAGCTGTATTTTCAGTGCAGCACTATAAGGATTAATTATTTTATTTTCTCTCAAAGAGTGCTTTGAATATTCCTAGAAATAGAAATTAGCATGTTATGAAAATTCTCTAATTATGTTAGAGACTATAATATTTGATTTCAGTGTTACTGCTGATTTCTCAGAGTTTTTTGTTTTATTTGGTTATGCAGAAGTCTTTGTTTTAGCATACTCATGTTTTGATCTAATATATATGCTTTGAATTCAGATAGTTAAAGAGGAAGAGCGAGAGAAAAAGTTCTCTAGAAGATTAAATCACAGCCCTCCTCAGTCAAGTTCTCGCTACAGAGACACCAGGTAAGAAATTTTGCTTAACCCCTTGTATTATATCAGCAATCAGATGGGTTTGGATATTTTACTGAATTAAAAAATTTGTTTCTGCGTTGTCATCTAAGTCTAAAAAGAAGACTTCTATTGCATTTATGCATATGTAGTTAAGTGGTGAGTGTATGTCAGTCTCCAGTTGTGCACAGCTATCATTCTTAAGAGTTTTAGGAGTAATTCTGGTGTTGGATTTGTGGTTTATATTGCAGTATTTTTTCTGCTTGATACTGAGTTTGAATTTTGATTTGGAAGCATTCTCTTTAATAAGTCTTGTTGTTTCTGACTTGGAAAGTATGTGGTATTGGGCAGAAACAAATTTATATGCTTTAAAGTCTTAGGTATGGTAAAAATAAAACAAATAAGTTAATTTTAAAATCCTTCTGAGAAGAAAGGAGTAGCCATAAGTTACATACAATTTGTTGCACTTCTCTAGTTTTCCATTAACATTTCTTAAAGTTTTTAAGTAGTTAGGATTTCAAATTAGCATCATAATTCTTGTAATTAACCTCTAATATTTCATTTTTAGAAGCCGCGATGAAAGGAAGAAGGATGAGCGTTCTCGGAAAAGGGATTATGACCGAAATCCTCCCCGAAGAGATTCCTATAGGGATCGATACAACAGGCGGAGAGGGAGGAGTCGGAGCTACAGCAGGAGTCGAAGTAGGAGTTGGAGCAAGGAGAGGTTGCGGGACCGTGATCGAGACCGGAGCAGAAGCCGGAGCAGAACACGAAGCAGAGGTACCAACAGTTGGTCTCTAAAATACGGTGAATGTTTTCTACAAAATTTAGAAACTAAACTTGAAAACTGTGTTCAGAATGTACTAGAATTTCCTCTATTGTTCTTGTTCCTTTATTCAAATTTAAATTTGTTTTCTGTGGAAATGAGGCTTCTGTGATTGTGTTCTCAGTGCTTGTTTCCCTCTTTTACTGTCTGTTCTTTTTTAATACCTTTGTATTTAGGTGACTGTGCTGGCCACTTCGAAGCATTGTTGCAAGAGAGGCAGAAAAATACCAGTTATTTCCATTTCATTAGGTTTTAGGAAATGCAGAATCTGCTTTAGGAAGATACAGACATTAATACTGATGTACAGAGGTGGAACTGGCAGAAATTGCCTGTTTGGCAGTAAATGACTTGACAAACAGAACAGTACCACTCAATTCTTTTGGGTTTGTCCCCTCTTTAATGTCATAGGTGAAGGGCTGAAATCGTTACAGTAAATACTCGCATTTGTACACATATCTGTAGGACTTAAGGTTTCAGTACAGTAGTTTGTAGAATTAAACTTCTTTAAAAAGGGGTTTGTTTTTTCAGCTGACAAGAGTGCTCTTTCCCTCAATTGTTTTTAATGGTAAATTGGAAAAGAGTGGTAGTAATTTAATATCTTTGTCCTATCTTAGCATACAGGTAAAAACAGTCTGGTAGAACTCTCCTGCGTATAATTTTTCTTTCTGTAAAACAGGCCTTGGCAACTCAGCCTTAAAACTAGGAATACAGATTTCTGAAAACATGAGAGCAGATATTTTGCAAACAATTTATTAAGAGGCAAATTAAATAACATACAGCCGTTTAACTAAAAGATTACAACACGATTAAATCTAATTTAAGGATTATTTACATAAACTGAAATGACAGTACCTTGTGGACAATATCTTATAGTGAAAACTTTGTTTCTTTTTCTTAGAAGATGAAGAAAAGCCTGTTTTACCCACACTGATGAGCCATCTTTAAGATATTTCATATGTTCCTTTCATGTGGAGTTATTTAAGTCTATTAACTTATGTCATGACATAACTATTCTGTCTTAATTGAGATACCTAGTGTTTATTTGGTGGTAGTACTAGAAAACGAAGAGAATAGTTTTATGTGTTCAGAAGAAAAGTTCATTTTACATGCTGTATCTGCCCTGGAGTGTTCCACACCTGTCTAGAATTATTATTTCACCTATTGTGGCCAAGCTTTGCATGCAATAAATACATGTATTTGGGTTCAACAGAAAATGAAGATCAACAAAATGAAGATACAACGATAACATTGTCTTGAAACATTAAAGATTTGTAACTTTTATAGTATTTTTAAGTGATAGTTACCCTTTTCTTGCCATTGCTTCCTTTATTCAAAAAAACTTTCCATCTGAATTTCTTACAGTACGTGCATCACTAAAGATGTACTCTGCCTGAAGTTAAATAGGGTACATGCTCTACTGTGGATATAGCTGTTACTAAAATAGCCCAGGGCCTGACTGTCTACTTCACAGATTATTATTTTTCTGGTTAAACCTTTGGAATGTAGAATCATGGTGTAGTTCAGGTTAGAGGAGACCTCTGAAGGTGGTGCAGCCTTTATCAAATCAAATCAAATAAATGGTGGGAGCAGGTTGCTTAAGACCAGCTGGGTTATAAATAACTCCACAGGCACTTGGGGCAACCTGTAAAACATTTCAGTTATCGCGTATGTATATTGAGTTGATGTGGAGTAAAGATACTTTGGGAGTAGTGGCTTCTTCTATTGAAAAGGTGGATAAGGAATTATCCAATATAATTTTTTTGTTTGTTTGGTTTTTTTTTGTTACAGAAAGGGATTTGGGAAAGCCAAAATATGACATGGATAGACCAGATCCATTAGAGAACAATTATACTCCAGTTTCTTCTGTGACAAATATTTCATCTGGCCACTACCCTGTCCCTACACTGAGCAGTACTATTACTGTTATTGCTCCTGCTCATCATGGAAATAACACTACTGAAAGTTGGTCGGAGTTCCATGAAGAGCAGCTGGACCACAACTCCTATGGAAGACCTCCGCTGCCAAAGAAACGCTGTAGAGATTATGATGGTAAGTACATTTTAATTTTTTGTGATTGTCCCCTTTCTGAAAAGATTGAGGTAATTCATCTTTCTTTTTCTGATCTTCTCTAGTATAGTGGGTTTTTTTCTGTTGCACAATTCTTGAATGCAAATTTTATGCCACTTCTTACTGTCTTTAGACAGCTTGGTCTTTTAGTGTTTGTATATTTTTTACCTGCTAGGACTATTTTCTGTAAATGAAAAACAGTATATTGAAAATTTATTTTAAAAATTCCAACTTTACCCTGGTTTTCTGTCTTATGTCATGTTCCAACCAAGTACTGTATTTGATGGTTTTACAATGGTTAGCACCTTACTGATCTCATCCTGTGTCTTTCTATCCTAAGAGATGATTTTTAACTAGAAAGGTCTGGAGTGAAAACTTCCCAGGCTCATGTTACACCATCATTTCTTTCTGTGTAGGTGTTTCTTAAAACTGGCAAGGTTTTTGCTTAACTCTGTCTTAAGCTTTCATTTCAAATGTCTTGTGCCAAAATACACACAAAAGACTGCTGCAGCTTGCAGTGCCTTAACTAAATTAATCTTGTCAACCTATGACCTCAGGAGAGTTGAAATCTCCCCGTAAGGTTGCTTCTGAGGGATTTCATTGTTGTGTACCACAATGAGGAGTTTAAGTTCTAGGCCAGTTTACGTTCAGAACTCTGATTAGAATTTTTTTTTTAAGTAAAGAAAATGGGAAACCGAGCTTTCAAGTGTTGGCAGAGTTGTACTTATGAAGAATAGCTTTGCCAGTGTACATCACCGCAATGCTGTGGAGCAAGTGGAATTGTGAATGTGTCATTTTGTTTTGAAGTTTTCTCTCTTCAGTGGCTACGTGGTTCCATCATACTGCTCCATTTATCTGCACTTGCAAATTTTCAACTTTACCCTCTGCTGAACTTCTCTTTAACATTTCAATTTAATGTGCTCTATAACTCTTCCTAAAGATGAGGTAATACATACTACTTCCCCACATCATGTTTTGAGGAAGTGGACACTCCTCTTTCTTCCTATTTTGCCAGGTGTTTCAGCCTTTTCCCTGTATTGCATTGACTGGTATTTTGGTGGTGTTTGCTTTGTGGACACTGTTGCTAAACAGATAATAATAGAACAGTTTGGGCTAACATTTTTGTGGCCCTCTTCTGACCCACTTCTATGTTTGACTTGTGTGTAGAAGAAAAGAAGCGAATATATATTCATTTTTATTTATATATATTTTATATTTACAATATATATGTTATATATAAATAACAAATTTTGCTCTTATATAATCACATGAAACTATGGGAAATGTTTATAATGCTTCCTGAAATAATTGCAAAAGAGGAGAAAAATGAGTGAATTTGCTCATGTTGGAATTTCATAATACTAACTTCTGACTTCTAATAGGGGTTTCTCAGTCCTAGCATCTGCACTTCTTGCTTAGAAAGAAATTTATTTTGTTAATGTGATGACATCTAGATTTCATTCTTTGCTTTCACCATTTGTTACAATACAGTGCAGAATTAGTTCTTCAAGAATTAAACACTTTTGTGCTAGCAAGTTTCTGCAATGCCCGTGTGTGTTGACTGTTAAGAATAAAATTAAACGGTCAAATTCATTTTCTAATCTAAGCTTCTGCCAGTATGTGGAGCTCTTAATTTGCAAACTGCCACTTTACACATTGAAGGTCTCGTATCTACCTTGAATTGAGCTACAGCTGTTGAATACTAACATTAGTTCTTTTTGATGTTTCAGAGAAGGGTTTCTGTATGAGAGGAGACATGTGCCCTTTTGATCATGGAAGTGATCCAGTAGTGGTAGAAGATGTGAATCTTCCTGGCATTCTGCCTTTTCCAGCACAACCCCCTGTTGTCGAAGGACCACCTCCTCCCGGCCTTCCTCCCCCTCCACCAATTCTGAGTCCTCCTCCTGTTAACCTTAGACCTCCAGTACCACCACCAGGCCCCTTACCACCTAGCCTTCCACCTGTAACAGGTAATTAAAAAATATTAAATTCCATTTTTTAGTAGAAAAGCCTGGATCTTACTTGAATTGTACACAGTGCAAAAAGCTGTTTTGAAGAATCCCAGCTGAATTATAGAAAGTTGAACTGTATATGCTGTACTATATCATAGCTCATCTCAAAATTACTCTTTCTGATAATTGTTGCAGAGTTAGTTGTTGAGCATGTCGCATGCTAAATGTGACTCTTTAATATGGAATACTGTTTTAATTGTATTTAAGCAGAAGCATGACATGGCAAAATTAAATTCCTTGAGTATTATAGAGAAGTTTCTCAAAATTGACTGCTGTTAAAGAAGGGAAAGTCCTGGAGACAACAGATCCTTACTGTTTCATTTATATTAGTAGAAGTAAAGATAATTCATGACCACATCGAATTTATACCTGAAAATATAATTTGGGATTAATTTTAAACTAAACTTGTAAAGTAACTAAGAAAAATTCTCCACTTTGTGTACTGTTTCACTGTAAAGTACTTCAGCTGAAGCACTAAAAATTACATGAAAACTTATGTGCCTGGATGTCATTTATAAAGTAGCCAAAGTTTAGTGCTCGTTTGCCTTGTGTGGTTTAAAAGCTGTTATGTTAGTTTTATGTCATTATTCCTTTCTCTCTTTTTTAATTAACTTAGGTGTCCCACTTAGTAAAATTATTCAGGAATATTTGATATTGCTTAGAAATTTCTTAAACTGTTGTAAATTCCTGTTGATAGTATATTTAACGATATGAATGAATGTATTTATTTCAGTTAATATAGTGTGTAACCTCCTCTGGGATAGTCAGTTCTACCTTACATGCTATTTTCAGATCTGCTTCACAAGTCCATATATATCACTTTATAACTTCTAAAATCTGCTCTTCTCAATGATTAAACTGAAGATCAGGCTTGACTGCTTAGCTTTGAAAGTGTCACATGACCTCTTGTATAAAGTCAAACCAACCAAACAAAAAGCCCTCAGTTTTAAGAGTTCCATTAGAGTTGAAGGTTTCTTTTGGGTGTTTGGAAAAATAATTCAGTCAAGTTAGTTATTGTCATTATAGAATATTTTTGTTATATTAAAATATACTTTTTTATTTTAAAAATAAAATTTGTTTCTTTGATCAGATTATATAGAGCTTCAAAATACTTCTGTTGGTAAAGATGAATACTGGGCTAGCAATTAAATTTTTCCTGTAGAAAGAAAGTGTTTGGAGAAATGTTAAATGATTCAAATGCTTTTCTCTCTAATCCAAGTTCTGAGTCATTTTGTGTTGGGGGTGGTTTCATGTGAATTCATGGTACAGAATCAAGTCTGCAGATGTGCCCTCAGCCTCTTTTTTTCTTAAATAGCCTTAAAATCATTTCAGATCAGTTTCCTTACAAGTGGAGCGTAATGAAAGTGTAGTGGATAATAAATGAATGCAGTGTTTTCCTTTGTTTTTGACAGGACCACCCCCTCCCCTTCCACCATTACAGCCTGCTGGCATGGATGCCCCCCCAAACTCAGCAACCAGCTCAGTTCCTCCTGTTGTTACCACGGGTATTCATCACCAGCCGCCTCCTGCTCCACCCTCTCTTTTTACAGCAGGTGTAGTACTGAGGCTTTGCCCACAAGGTTTGCTAAATAGAATAACATTGATTCATATTATACTGTACTTTATAGAGATTATAATGTCATAGTTTGGGAGAATAAGTTTATATCATATAGACTGTGACAGTGAATTTAACATTCTTCTTTTCAGACTTAGTTCAAGATGGAAGTAAAATTTGCATATAAAGTGTGAATTTTGACTGGAGAGTAATATTTTCATTGTGTTTAAGCAGAAAACTTGACACGACATTTTTTTATGATGATGGTTATACAACTCTTATTGTAGCTCTTATCTTGTAATTAAATTAAATATTATATTTGAAACCTTAGGGGGTTTAACTGCAATCTATTTTAATTAGACAATTTCTTTGTTACCAGAAACGTATGACACAGATGGCTATAATCCAGAAGCTCCAAGTATAACAAATACTTCAAGACCTATGTATAGACATAGAGTACATGCCCAAAGACCAAATTTGATAGGACTCACATCAGGTGATATGGATCTACCACCCAGAGGTATGCTCTCAAAGCTATACTTAGTTTAGCTGATTTTGTTACAGTAATGCAGGTTGAGGACATTTCCCAAGAGTACTGGAAAATACCACATTTTCCCAAAATCTCCTGGAATTAAGAGATGTTTAGTTGAATAGGGAACTATGTCTATAATTACTTTGTGTGTGCATTTTTACAGGTAAAATGAAATCTCTCGCTAGAATATTGCACAGTTTACCCTTAGCTGTAGTAACTGGTCACTTTGTGTATCTTTTGTACAGAAAAATGCTAATGTTTCTGTAGTAGAATCTCAGTATGAATTTTGCTGCAGAGAGGAGGGAGTCATTTTATCTGGTAGAAGTTTTATGCACGAATAATCTTAACCTCACAGTTCCTGTGGCCCTGAGAAGAAGCGACAGTACACAAAATAAGACTGGAAAAGGGATAAAACCATTTTAAACGTGGTTTTTATTTGCATTTGTATGTATTTCTATTTAATCTTACTATGTTTCTGTTGGTGTATTTTCAGTGAGGAGTCCCCCAGTGTGATTCCTGTTCTTCAGCAAAAGTGACTCCTTTCCCAGTCCATCCATAAATCTTGCTCCTAGGTGTTAGTGCCCTGGAGTACTGTGAATTTCCTGTCATGCTCATTTTTGTGTGTGCCATCTAATAGTAGAATGGAGGTGTTAGCTGGAGTGGTGTGAGCCTCAGAGTATTGCATGGGACATTGTGAATCATTGTGAATCAGAGCGCAGTCATCTCAAGGCAGATGCCTTCTGTCACACCTCTTCTGTTTTCTGTATATGTGATGTTACTGTGACAAAATGAGTGCTATTAGCTATTTCGACCTGTCACAACATCTGTTGATAGTTAAGTCTGTGGCCAAGGTTTCATTCAGTGAGAACAAGAATTATAGTATTTTCAAAATAAACAAGAATCATAGTATTTTCAAAATAAACAATTGTGCTTTTCAGTGCAAATTCAGTGTGAGCAGAATACTTTTTTACAATCAAATGCACATAAAATAAATTTTAAAAGAGTAAAATCTTCTCATCTGTTTACAGAAAAACCTCCTAATAAAAGTAGTATGAGAATAGTTGTAGATGCTGAATCCAGGAAAAGAACAATTGGTGCAGGGGATGGTGGAGTTCCTACAAAGAAGACTTGGTTTGACAAGTGAGTGTCTGTTAACAGTGTTGGCTTAAGAGTTGGAATTTCATGAAGCACTTTGCTGTAATCTGAAACATATATATATCTAAATTGCAAGCAGGTGAAACTATGAGGACGCTGATGGTACTAAAGTAAATCATACTGTAGTGTGAGCTATATTTGACTGTTTTCTATCAAAGGTAGTATACAGATAGATGAAGTTGCTTTGCATGATACTAAGATCTGTTCCTTGGAAGTTGGCTTGATCTAAGAAACAAGGAAGCCACAGTATCATTGTTAAAAATGACTGATTTTAGTTGTGAAATGTGAATTTTATCACTGCTATTTTGATTTGAGTTTCCAGGTATGTTACTGAGAAAAAAAAAACAGGGTGCAAGTTTGGAAGGGATTTTAAGAGATTACTGGGAGGAAATTCTTGAAATAATAGTTATTTGAAACAGTAGTGGGGAAATTTCATGGAATAGCTAAGAAACAGTTTTGGAGAGAAGCAATGTGGAAGTCAGGAATTACTGACATGAGCAAATAAATGTGAGTTATCTCATAGATTTATGTGCTGAGGTATGTGGAGAATATCAGTGGGGAAGGTGACAGGTGTATGGGTGTGTATCCTGTACTCTCCTTCACTTTTCTAAAATTGCATTATTTTTTAAATCTGCAGATCTTTGTGTCTCATACATGCTTCTGTGTAAGCATATACAATTTAACATTGTGTTTGCTAGTTTGCTATGGATTTCTGGCTTGATTTTTTATTTGTTGCAGGCAAAATTTTAACAGAACCAATAGTCCAGGTTTCCAGAAGAAAGTGCAGTTTGGAAATGAAAATACAAAACTTGAATTGAGAAAAGTTCCCCCAGAACTTAACAACATCAGCAAACTTAATGAGCACTTCAGTAAGTTTGGAAACTTAGTGAACTTGCAGGTAAGAGTCAACAAAGGGAAAGCTGTATGCTTTGATGTAAAGGTTACTGGTAGTTGCTAAAAGCAGAATGCCAGTTTTTTTACCTACTTCCCTGAAACTCTTTATTATTTCCTAACTTGTTTCTTCAGCAAGATCTCATTGTTTTTAATGATACTGCCATTGAAGAAGCAGAAATGAAATGTTCTAGTCATCGTTGAGATTTTGAACAGAAGTGTTCCTCAGAGATAAGACTTCTAAGAGATATTGTTTAAAACACTGAACATTGATTGCACATGGTTTTTTCTCACCCATTTTCTCAAGTTTGGATCTGCTAATTGATTGCTCTGTATATTCAGAGATAAATTGTAAATACAGAAAACCTGTATTTCTCATCCAGAAAGCAGTCCTTCTGACATAATTGCTTTCTGGTTCTATAGTAATGATGGTTTGTTCTTTAAAATTACTTTGTGGTTTTTTAGAGTCGCCCAGTAAGCAATTAGAAAGAGAGGAAAGCAGTGAAAAACCTAGGGCCTGACTTAGGCTGTTACATATTGCAGGCTGCGTGTGTAATGTCAGTATTTCGTACCCAGTCTCTGTGCTACTCAGTGTGACCTTTCATCGTGCTTCATTATCAACAAGTTTCAGATGCTGCCTTGCATTTTTTCTTTCTTTTTTGCACCGAGGGCTGGAATGAGGAGGTATTTTTGCGTACTGATACAGTACAGAATAAACCTTCTGTGCCTGTCTGAACATTGGAGGGATTTTAAATCTCTCTTAATTGCTATTAAATATTTCTTAAGCCTTTCTAGTTTACCTAAGAATATGGGTATATTAGCAGGCAGTATTATTCATTAAGGCAAGTAAAATATGAATGTGTATGGAGAGA
Source organism: Sitta carolinensis (assembly GCA_032173965.1). NCBI lineage: Eukaryota > Metazoa > Chordata > Aves > Passeriformes > Sittidae > Sitta > Sitta carolinensis. The sequence continues at coordinate 33,836,604 of CM063283.1, forward strand.
TAGGTATGTATATGGAGATTGCAAGCTATGCTCTTCTTGCAAAGAGTATAATTTTTTTGAAGCTAAAATAATTTGTTAAGGCTCAAAGGAGGGAAATCAAAATGAACTTTGCTGTCTAGCTCTGGTATTAGATAGGATATTTACTATCTTCCCCCTGTATTTTTTGTAGTGATTTTCTTTACTGGTGCTTCCTTTTGTCCTTCAAACAACTACTTCTATTTGCGAACACAAATCCTGGTTGACTGGGGGTTTTGCTTTACTTTGAGGATTTTCAGCTATTCTTAAAGAGAATTAGCATAAACTCAAGGTTGATTTTGACACCAGGCCTTTATGCACTTATGAATGGGAATTATTTATCTAATGACACATAGTGTTGTCATTGTAACATTGTAACAAGTAAATTGTAAGCTTCTTAGCCTGAAAGCTGATGATTTAATGATAATTTAGACACAAATGAGAGTCCTCTGTGTGGTAAATTCTGTTCTTCTGTTTTAAATCTTAGGTGGCATATCAAGGTGATCCAGAAGGTGCCCTTATTCAGTTTGCCACACATGAGGAAGCAAAGAAAGCTATATCAAGTACAGAAGCAGTATTAAATAATCGTTTTATTAAAGTTTATTGGCATCGAGAGGGCAGCGCACCACAAATCCAGACTACCACACAGAAGGTAGAGGGTCTAAGTCTGTTCTAGCATATTATGTAAAATAGAATCTTCAAAGCATTTTTAAGAGAATGTTTATATTAAGTAAACTAAGTCCTTTTGAAATAATGACTACTTCATGCAATTAATTTCCAAATGCACTCTTCAATTGTAAATTCTTTGTCCTCGTATACAACATTCAGCAGTCGATTAGCAAGATGAGACTGAAGGTATTTAAAGAATGCCCTTCAGTGACTTTTGGTGTATTCCACTCTATTATCATCTCAAGCAAGATTTGATGCAGTTCTCTGCTGAATAACATCTATTTTGCTTTAATTAGTGTAGGCTTTTTAATTTCTTCTGGTGAGTATAAGAAAGGCAGCAGACCTATATTTCTTCTTGCGAAAGATGTTCTCCATTTTCTTCCAAGAGGTTCTGGTTTTCCCTATTTTATATTTTCTTTCATTTCCTTTCCATGTCAAGCATGCATATTGTTGTACAAAGTAGGAGAAGAATTTGTTTTATCCAGAGGCACCTGTGTGTATGCACCAGTATACACACATAGATCTAAGGACTTGGAAGAAGCAGTGCAAGAGGAGAACTGCATTAGAGAGACTAATTTTCTAGGAAGGGATCAGAGATGTTTTTAAGTAGGGAGGTAGTTGCTGATCTCTATGATACCCAGGAACAGACTGTCTGGGAATGGATCGGAGGTGTATCATGAGGTCCAGACTGGACATGAAGCATTTCTTTACTGAGAGAGTAGTCAGACAGGTTTTCTAAAGAGGTGTCTGATCGCCCCAAGCCTGTTACTGTTTAAGAGGTATTTAACAGTGTCCTTAACAACATGATTTAACTTTTGGTCAGTCCCGAAGTGACCAGACAGTTGGACTAGATGATTATTGCAGGTCCCTTACAACTGAAATACTCTAATCTATTTTTTTATTCAACTGAAATACTCTAATCTGTTTTTTTATTGAATTGCAGAGGAATACCTTTTGGAAGTTTTCATGTTTGTTGCAGCATTGGCAACATTAAAAAAAAATAAAAGAGCAATTACTGTTGTGAAGGGTAGATTTGTAACCTGTGTAAAGCCAAATCTGACTTGTCAGCAGTACAGTAGTGGCTGTACTCAAGCGGAAGAGGAACCTTACATTCTCCCTGGCTCTGTGGGTTATTGAGAGGAGTCATATTAGTTAGTAGCTGGTGTAGCAAGTCCTTCAAAATATTTGGGTATCCTGCCCTATTGGATTTGCCATCGGTGTGGAACAGCACATTTTGTAGTTCAAAAATATGAGACGGGCTGTGTAGAATAAATGGTTGCTTAATTATATATGCAGATATAATATGTAAATGACTTGTTAGAGGATTCTTTCAATTGCTTCTGAGTTGAGAATTCCTACTTTCTCTTGATGGTGTATATCATCATCATTCAGAATCAGTGACCTGGTTTTCCATGGCAATCCTGCTGTACAGCATTTTAACAGTTTCCTTTCTCTTCTTCTAGGTAAGAAATGCCCTGATTTTTATCTTCAAAAGTTCGGTTTTAATGACACTGTCTTCCCTGTTATTTTCCTTTAGATTGTATCGGTATCCTTAGTGCTTGGTCTAAAGTCGTGCTGCTCAAAATAGTTATTTATTTTCTAAACATGATTTTCATCTCAGCCAGAAGAGGGCAGTGGAGTACGGCATTTGCACTCCTGCAGACATTCCCTCTTGCTCAAAGGATAACTTGGACTGTGTTATCAGTTTATTTGCTGATTATGCTATTTAGAGTGTTATTTATGTATTAACTATATTTCCAAACAAATATTCGATCTACATATTTGTTATTTTTAATAATCTCAATTTTTAGTGGTGTTAACAAATTCCAGTCACACCGCCTTTAGCAAGTTAACTTTGATGGCTTGAGAATGAATTCCCCTTAGTCCTGGGGACAGGATTAAGTGTTCCTGCCTCACCAAGACCAGCCATTCAGCACATGTCTGCAGACTTTTGAAGGCTGTTACCAGCAACAGAAGGCACACAGTAACAAGAAAAACTTCTAACAGGAAATTAAAATTCTAAATGCAGCGCTTCTATGTTCTTCTAGCCCAAGATGTAACATTTAACAAATTGTTGAGTATTTTTTGTTCAAGTCTTTCAGGAGCATGAATATTTACTTATCTTTTAATTGAAATTAATATTTAGTATGTAGTATGAAAATTTTATACTTCTTCATATACTATAAATATTTGCATTTTTGTCAAGATTTCTGTTATTAAATTAATTTGTGGGTTAATTAATTTCACCTGTATTTTTAGTGGCTTCCAACCAGATTTTGTCTGTCAGGCACCAAAGGCAGGCATTTGAATTTTCTTTGGTGTAAAGGCAGTTGATTTGTAAAAGTGTCTCTTCCATAGTATCTGGTCTAGCACAATTGCTTAACCATTGCTATTTCATCAGCAGGATTACTTTGGGAAATTTTTGCCTTAGGATTTCTGAGAGCAGTGGAAGTACTTAGGTAAAGATGGTGGGAGTCAACTATAATAAAAGGCTTCTGCCAGGAAGCAGAAAATAATATGCTCTTGACATCTGAGATAGATAAAGCAGGAAGTTATGGGCTTAAAAGGTAGCACAAAGAGATTTAGATTAAATACTAAAAAAACATTTTCTAACGCAAAAGCATACTGAAGCACTTTTGCCTAGAGAGGTGGTAGGACCTGTTTCATTGAAAATCTGGAAGAACAAGATAGATAGATGCTGTCAGTAATGGCATAACTGACTTTGCCCTACTGTGGAGAAATGGATTAGGTGACCTTCTGAGAGCTATAAATATGACAATAAGCTTGCTCGGAAGCATATTTTTTGGTCTTAACTGTTGAATGTTTTTGTCGAAGAAAAAAAAAAAGGAAAGGTGTTAGCTGTCAGGGTATATCCGTAGTAGATTCCAGGATTCTCTGCTCTCTTTTTCCTTTTTCTTCAGTCCCATGACTGCTTGTTTCTATATCCTTTTTTTCTATTTTGTCTAAGTTAAACACATGTGATGTCAAAGCAACGTATCACTGTAAAAAGTGAGAGTCTTTGTGATACAATTTTGTATTCTGTCTTTTCATAACTAAATGGTTGATGGTGAAAGAGTTGTGAGAAGAATCAGAAGACTTCTTTATTATGTTTTATTTTGTTCTAATAGGTAGCATTTAAGTTAGGCGCAGTAAATGTAATTAATAGAAATAAATCAGAGTTGTTTGGTCGCATCTGTAAGATGCAAGTGCAAGATGGATGTTAGTGCCACTCGTGGTACACAAATATTCAGTGCAACATAATAAATCTCATGAAGTGGTTGTTTATCCCATCAGGTGAAAAAGCCATTGAATGGTAGAAGGGAAGAAGCATAAATTCCACTGTAATTTCATTGTGTACTAACCGAATGCCATGTGTAGCAGCCTTTTGTTGTTACTCTTACGCTGTGCCTTTTGTGGGCTGGGGCGGTGTTCCAGGTGATCCAGCCCTTAGTGCCGCTGCCCAGTTTGCCTCTTGTGAAGCAGTCAGTGAAGGAGCGGCTCGGCCCAGTACCTGCGAGTAATATTGAACCTGCGGAAGCACAGGGTGCCAGCACAGAAGGCGCTCAGGTTTGTGTGGTAGTGAGAAATAAAGTTGTCTGTTCTTTCTGAAATAGGTTCCATAGTTTATGAATGTACCAGTTACTTCAGGTATACAAGTATACATTTACTACTTCAAAGTGCATCTGCTTACAATGTTAGTGGTGTTTTCCTATTACAGTTTTCCTCGGTGAAATGATATTTGGCTTTTGTGCCTGACCATGGTACTCAATTTTTTAGTATCATAGCTTTTTACATAGTTTAAAAAGAAAAACTGAAAGGCTCTCACACTGTTTCAGGATTGCTGTGTTATATTGATGGTGTCAGATTTCAGAATAAAGTGAGTCTCTATCCAAAGAACTAAAAGCTAGGGTTTTTTTAATGTATATATATTTTATCTGTTAAACACCTGAAACCATCAGAGCATGAAGCTTTATATCTAGAAGAATTTTCAGAATTTTTACATCACCCCTAATAAAAGGAAGATTGTAACCACAGTACCAATGTGAATAATTACAGAATCTGGTGTGTTGCTCCCATTAGAAATAATCTTTAATATTTTATTATATTTGCAACATTTCATTATTAGCATTACGGCACCCTTTCAGTTTTATTTCTGGAAAAGAAGACCAGCAAAACATCCGAAAACATTTGTAGTTTAAATTCAAACAACTTTCTGCATTTGATGCAGATGTAATCTGCAAATAGCAGATTATAGAACACAAGAACTGTAGTGTATTTAAAAGGACCTGTGCAGATAATCCTCTGCCAGCTAGCATGTCTTGGACTTCTTGCAAGAAATGTGTGGGATAATCTTTGATTCCAAATTTGGCTTCCTATTTGTCTTACCCAATTACAGACCTATATTAACTGCAAAATCAAATATCTAAAATTAATTTTATCAACTGTGTGATTTTTTTCTTGTATTGTTGCTTAAAAGTCTATGGTTTTATTAGTTAAATATTTTTTTTCTGAATCACTAATGCTTGTAATGTACATTTGAACTATAATTTTGCTTTGTTTTCTTAGAATGTGACTAAATTGTCTGTGAAGGATAGGCTGGGTTTTGTGTCAAAGCCAGTTGCTCCAACAACTGAAAAGGTAAGAAAATGTCTCATAGTCTCTTCTCTCATATTTATTTTCAGTAGAATTATTTTTTTATGAAACACTTTTTTATGAAACTCCTTGACAATATGTCAATATTGTTTCATAAATATGAATAAACTAATTTGTGAAGAATTAGTTTTAGGAAGTATAACTCATCAGATGGCTAAATGATTATAAGAAGGACAAAAGCTGCTATTTTGTGGATTTTCTTTATTCTATCAGGTTCTTTTATTTAGTCATGAAAAGAACTTGATATGTTCCATAATCCTGAGTTGTTTAGAAGTATACAAAAATAAATTTTAAGAACAAGTAAATTTTGACATTACATATGACACTATAGAAAGCAGTTCTGTAGAAATGTTTCTGAACTTCTGTGCACCTTAAAAGGTGATGTTGTAAACTTTTACTGTTTTATTTGGTTTTAGAATTTGCAGTACATGTGAAAAGATAAAGGTGGAAATTAATTAGTGTAGAAAGGACAAGGAGAGGTTAGGTGGGAAAGGTGGATCTGAATTGTGGTTATGAGCTATGTATTTTGGCCAGTGGTTCCAGTTTTCAGAATACAAGTGGTTGGTGTGTTTACTATAGTAGCAAAGTTTCTAATGCATATTCCCAGATCTATTTAGCACTTCAGGGGACAGGCTCCCCAATGTTTTTAACATTCATTTGAGAAAACTTGTAGTAGAAAGGTGGCAAGTTTTACCCCGTAATAGGATTCCTCTGTCTAGGTATATATGTTTTCAAGTTTGAGTTAGCTTGACCTGAAATACATGAAGCATCCACTGTATTTCCCCACACACATCCCCTCCCACCCCTTGTCAGTGTGGCAGTTGATGGATTAAGGGGCTTCTGACAGGTAAAAGTCACTCCACAGGTACTTAGCATAGAAAGGTAAAAATAGTTGAGGTTGATAATATTAGTTGTAATGTTAGAGAATGTGCCTTTGATTCATTTCAAGCCCAGCAGTCCACCTGAATGCATTGATCAAGGCTTCTTGCCTGTGTTTTATTGTTAGTTTGATTAGTTCCATTCTTGATACTCTAAGTTAGTTGCAGATAAATACCTTGCTGTGTATTCCTGAACTACATTTAAATACATAACACTTGCTTACTTTTAGAAATAGGAAGTCTGCTTCAGCTTGCAGCTTGAATGGAAATACTTCTTTTCCCTCATTGTTTAAGAGTTGAGTTATCCTGAAGTACTTTCCTACAAAGAGTAATTTTTATGCTAGAATGTTTTTCTGTTCTGTTTTCTTATAGTAGTGATGTGATTTTGCTGAGCAGCTGGGCTGTTCACCAGATTTGTTATGAAACAGCAGTTTCTTTTGACATTTTTAGTAGGATTCTGAAACTCGATTTGACTTATTTTTACCTACTACTGCCTCTTTACAAGGGAATACCTTGCTTAATTTGCAGTTAATGTATTCTATAACGATTGGAAGTAAAACAGTTGACATCCATCAAAAAACAGAGGTGTCATGTCCTAGATGGATGTCCACCTGATGGAGTGCATGGTTTTTTTGCACCTGATGGGGAATGCATGGTTTGACAAGAACTTTGCAATGAGAAAGGAAGTAGCTGTTCATCCCAAAGAGCAGGAGGAAAAGGTGATAGAACAGTCATTGTGAGACCTTGTAAGATCTGTACAGGGACTTACAGTTTGTGGACTGTGAATAGATTCATACTATTCACACTATTCCTTCTCTTGAGTAGTATTAAGTGATTTAGAAGACCTTAGTGTTGCTTTTGACTTGTCTGTGTTGGTGCTGCGGTGTCTCTCCTTATATTTCCTACACGAAAGAGATGAGAAGGTGTAGTTCACTCTGCCCTGAACACAGTTCAGGGCAAAAGAAATGCATCAATATTTTTGTCTTTGCTTGATCCTCTATTTGTTTGTCTTGTAGACTATCCTAAAGCTACTTTGTAATAGAAACTGTATGATTGGGATATGCATACTTTAATGTTCTTTAATAGATTTAGAAAAAATCCTTCGTCTTTGTAATGGCCTGCTTAGAGCATTTTGTGCCACCTTCTATAGTATCCTGTAAGATACGTTTTCTTTTGGCTGTTGTTTTCTATGCATTTCGTACTCTTGAAAACACTTTACTGTGGGAAGAAATTGTATAAATATAACATTGAAGTGCAAAGGGTTTATTTGAACTGTTCCTGTTGTAAAGTATTCTAATCTCTTGGTCTTTTCCTTCTTTCTATTTCTTGTCTGTCTTTTTTTTTTAAATCTCCTGTTGGTGGGCATTTTGTCTATTTTATGGAGTGCATGGTGACCAATAGAATCTGCATGCATCTTTTAATTTTCAATGTAATAGAAAGTATATTTAAACTCTTGGAAATCATACCAATTGCATAATTTCTTCTATTTGCTAACAAGGTGGACAAGATCATGCCTATATTTTCTCTACGACTTAGCCATGGATTTTTCAATATTAGCACACCAAATAAACTCTTAAAGTAACATGTTAAGAAAAGAGAATAGTTCAAATCTTCAGGTATTGTGGAGATATGCACAGAATGTTTTAGAGAGATTGTAAAGCAGTCATCAGTGTTCTCAGTAAGTCATGGAGAAATTTCATACCTGTTTGCAAATGTAGGAAAGAGAACAGAGACATAGGAGTCTCGTCCTTTGCTGTCTAATGTTGAAGACTTCCTTCTGCTTGAGGTACTTCTTGCTGATTGTGCAAGCTCTACTTTGCACCAACTTCATATGAAAAGAAACTGTTGTCTCTACATTGGACCTTAGTCTCTAAAATTACGTTAAACTTTTTCTTGGAAAATTCATGCAGCCATGAAATACTGAGTTTTAAACTTCAAAACAAAAAACAACAGTTACTCCTGCAAAAATCTCAGTCTTCTGTTTCCTGAGTTGTGCTCAAATACGTAAATTTTTATGTATTTGAAACTTGGAAGTACATACGAAATGTCAGTGGAGAGGATTTATAAGCTGATATTGATAGCTTACATATCTGATGTGGTGCTGCCTCTTCAGAAATTGTTTAACTTCAACAACTCCAAATATAATTGCTACACCAAATTTTTATATTCCATATCATCAAAGGAGACAAAAGAAAAGACGCTTTTATATTTTTAAGCACTCATGCGGGTTTTTTTAAAAGATTGAAATTCACTGGCAAAAAAATAAAATGATTTCCTCCTATAGGTTTTATCTACTTCTACTGGCTTGACAAAAACTGTGTACAACCCTGCTGCTTTGAAGGCAGCACAGAAATCTTTGCCTGTTGTTTCCACTTCCGTGCTAGACTCTAATGAAGCACAGAAGAAAAAACAGGTAAATTAAATATGCTTCTTTTTAAAATGGACCTAGGTTGGGAATCTGTCACCTAGAGATAGAGCACTATGTATATTCATCTCAAGAACATAGATGAAACTTGTTGCAAGATTAAATTCACTATGTTTTTCCCCCCACCCCCAATTTTACAAGAAAGTTCAGAATTGTTTTGTTATTTTTCAGTGTATGTTCAGGCAGTGTAAGCAGGTTTAAAACTGTAGAAATTCAAAATGTGAAACACTTTTTCGTGGAATCAGAATCTGTACGTTGAGGTATGAATTGTCTATTGTGAGTGAAAGGGAGTATAATATAGTCACTGTTCTTCTCTCTTAACTATTCTGGAAGTGGCCTCTATTCTCAGTGTATTTTGTATATGTGACCAAAATTGTTTCTTTGAGAGACCTGAGAATTTTATGACTACATTTTGTTGTTTCCAAGCTATAGTTCTTCTGCACCCTTTTTTTCTTTTTTTTACATCATGCTAGGCTTTCTCTTTTTCACTTATGTTAGGAGGGAAATCCAAAAAAAAATGTATTTGGCCTTAATAGATACTCAGTTATAGTTTAGCTTGCTTAGAATTTTCAAGAGAGCACAGCAAAGCTCCTTGTTCAGGTTTATTCTTACCATTTTGAGAAACTAAATACAGGACATTGTTTTCCTTACTGTTTTTTAGCCACAAATTATGAACTTATGCTAAGTTACATCCACATGTAAGTGTTGAAATCAGTATAATTATTAAACAAAGATTTTGGTAAATACTGCTAAATTTCTGTAATTTATGTCTAATGTTTATAAAACTAGCAGTTTATAGCTGCATGTGAGTTTTGCTGTTGGTCCAGAATTTAAATAAAGCAGTTCTGATTTTGAAATTTCGTTTCATGTTTGTCCCCTAACATGTTTTTAGAATTAGAGCCTTCACCTTTCAAGTTAGGTTGCTAAATGCCTGTAAAAAGGCAAAAAAAAATGTAATAAAATTGTAGACTCAACAGCTGTAGAGGTTTTTTTGAAAGAAGACATTGGAGTTGTGCCTGAGCAGTGGGCTCTTTTTTCATGTGATCTTGTGCTCCTTCCTGCCTTGAGAGATTTATGTTACAATATACTAGTACTTGTGGAAAAACATGATTTTGTGGGACTGACTTGCTTCCTTTCCTCCTGTCTCCCTAGATTTTTTTCACATTCATCCCTTTATCTTACCTTCCCTTTCCCTTCAGAAAAATGATTGCACACTGTATTGAAAAATTAATGTTTCATGCAGCAGAATTTGTCAGTATTTGCGTAGACACACAGAAACTTGACACTATTTCTTTTTCTATGGCTGTTGTGCATTTACAGTCTTTGTATAAGATATTCCACTTGCAATTGATCCCAGTCAATCATCTTCTGCCTCTCCTCTACTATTCCATTAAATATGTTGATAACAAAGCTCTTAAGGGTTTTCTGCTGTTTAAAACTTCTATATTCTGTATTTGAGAACAAGAAAAAACTGTTTTCTTACAAGCACCATTAGTAGGTGTTGAGCACAGCAGAGGAGGCATCTCCTCCTGCTTCTCATTCAGAGTTCAATATTGTCACTTACTGATCAGTTTCAGTTTATTTCGATTTGCCCATTGCTTGGTCAGGGTTCTGTTGTTGACAGATAGAGTAGCTGAACTTGTCACTCCCCAGTTAGAGTGCTCAGACACAAAATAGGTGCTTTTCTCTGCGTGACACATCAAGTTTAGAAAATGGAATGTTTTCTTTTTACTTGTAACAGTTCTGGAGACTGTGTTTTAATTGATGGGCTTGATTTACAGTTGCTTTCAAGATAATTGTGCTTGCACATTTAAACACTTGCGTGCTGTACCTCTTGGGGTAGCGTAATGTGTTGCCTTTCAGCTTTCAGTGGAGTTTTGTAAGGTGTTACTTTATATGTGAGCAGTAATAAAGTCTTCCCAGCACAGAAGTTTATCTAACTAAAAAAGATAATTAGATCTTTCTTTAATTTTGTGATGCATTGTATTCCAAAACATAGTTGGAAATATCACTACCTTGCACCTCCTGTTACTAATTTTTTCCCTGTTTTTGTAAGTTACTACTGTGTAGTTGCCAAATATAGTATATTATTCTGGAATTATGTTTCAAAGTCTAGAAACTTTCTGTAATGTTTTTTATGGTTCTAGGAAGCATTGCGACTTCAACAAGATGTGAGGAAAAAGAAGCAAGAAATCTTGGAGAAGCACATTGAAACACAGAAGGTAAAATACTAGCATTAAAGAGAGTCACCAATTCAGTTGTAAAATGTCAGTTCAGTGTAAAATATTTCAGAATTTGTAAGAATGAAAAAAATGGGCCTATAAAATAAGCATTCTCTCACAATGGCATTATCATACTATTTTGAGTTTATAGTTTTAATCTAACTTGTCCTGTTAGTTTACCTAAAAACTCCCCTACAAGCTTATGCAATTTATGTCCAATTTTAATTGATATTGCCTAAGTTGGGAGCAACATACATATGTTTGGGAGAATGGAAAGCCTAAGTTCTGTTTGACAAGAGCAGGAGAGAATGATGTAGAAAATTGTGCATGACTGCACTTAGGCTTACAAAGAGGAAAAAAAGCCAAAATGTAATTTAAATAATTACATTGTTGAATAAATTTCTGAAATAGTTCAAGTTTATTAAGCAGATCTGTCCAAATGAATTGGAAATATCAGATGTTCATTAGGAAACAAATCAGAGATTCAGACAAAGATTTTAATTTAATAGAGCGTGTTAAAAGTCCTGTGTGTTGATTTGTAGGTCAAAGCAAAAGAAGTGCAGTATTTTTTCCATTAGTTGTAATGACCACTGGAAAACAGACGTGTAGTAATAGTTGCTGAGTAAAAAGGCTTTTTTTTTCTGAACTGGACAGATGCTGATTTCAAAGCTGGAGAAGAATAAAGCCATGAAGTCAGAAGACAAAGCAGAAATCATGAAAACACTGGAAATTTTGACTAATAGCATTACCAAGTTAAAGGATGAATTAAAAGGTGTATCACCAGGAGGAGGGACTCCTTTAAAAAGCATGAAAACTAAAACTCAGGTACTCAAGGTTTGATCAGCTTTTTAATAGATGAATTCTCATGTTTGTTTCAGGAGAATAAAAGTAAGTAGTCCCATCAGCAGTACTTAAAACCCTAACTGGTTTAGTTGTTAATTCCTCTTTGAAGTGAGATTTGTTTTGCCTTCTTATCAAAGGAACATACTTAATTTTTAAATTATGCCGCTGTCTAAAAGCTGTATCTGCTGTTACACAGATACTGCATGATCTAGAAGATTAAAAAAAACCAAATCAAAGTCTTAAGATTCTTTGTCCAATGCTTTGTGTATAGTCTATTGCTTTCTTAAATTTTTAATAGAAATTATGAAAACAGTATTTCTTACGCAAAAAGATTATAGTTAGGCAGCACAGATATCTTCTGGTCAGGCTTAATACACAAAACAAACTGTACTGGTTCATAATTTCCTGTGACTTTTTGTGTCAGAGAAATTTGTCAATATGTCAACCTTTTTGGATTGAAGATTATTCTGGTCAGTTTTCCTTTGTGCCCATATTTGGATTTTACCTGTGAGAAACTCTTTTTCCTCTGCTACCATTCTTGTTGTTACATAGCTGTTACCAGTTTCCCAGCTGCCTAAAGATGCAATTATGTTTTTAAAATGACGTATTTTGCTTTTTATAGAAGTATTTGTTCCTAAACAGATCACAGCCTTGAAAAGAAATACCAAAAAGAAATACTGAAATTACTTCTATGTACTCAATTATAGCTTCTTTATAATTTATCAGGAAAAAGTTGAAGCAACATGTATTTATCCTGAAAATGGGCATAGGTTGCTAAGGTGGTCAGACAATAGAATAGGTTGCTGAGAGAGGTGATGGAGTCACCATCCCTGTGGCATTTAGGGTGCTTCAGGTGTCTGCATCAGGTGCTAGATGATGTGGTTCAGAGAGTTACAGTGGTAGTGCTGGGTTGACAGTTGGACTTGACCTTAAAGATCTCTTCCGGCCTTAATGATTCTACGATTCTTGCTCCAGGCTTTTCCAGTCTCAGGATATGGGATTGGTGAAGGCAAGTCTTTCTAGTAGGGACTGAGAAGTAGGAAGTATTTGGTACCTCCACTGTTCTCATGTCCTTTGTTGCCAGGTTCTCTTTAATGTCCAGCAGTCAGACCACATTTTTCACAGCATAGTGTTCCTCTTGCTGCTGACTGATGCATTGAAGCCCTTCTTGTTTTTACCCCGCTTGCCAGATTCAAAGCTCTCAGTGGACTTCAGTTTTCCAAACCAGTACCTGCATGCTCAGACAATTTCACTATGTTTCTTTCGTGCTCCACCTCTTGTACACATTGGTCTGAGGTATAAGTTTTGTTAGAATCACCATGTTCATCCAGGCAAGCATTCTGCCAACTTCATTTCCTGCATATTCTGGAACTTGGAGGATGCAATTCTTGGAAATCATCCTGCCTTTTCAGCAATTACCCAGACCCATGGTATTCAAATAGGAGTTTTTTTCCAGCTTTCTGAAGAAGGCCTTGTGTACTTTAACATGAATAGATAGTGTGTAGTACACAGCCATTGCAATATCACCTGTCTAGGTCTGCCATCAATTTTGATTCATAAACTTGAAGCTGGCTCAGCATCTGTCCCTCTGTGTGTTCATACTCCTCTCTCTAATGAAGAGCAACTTCTACTCCTTGACATCCTGGCTCATATTCCTTAAGAGACTGGCTGTCCACTGTACCACTCCACTGTCTTTTTCTCTGTGATGTTTCTGTAGCCCTGTAACTGCACACAGACATCCAGTGCCTTCTCTTTGTTTCACAAGTTGTGTGTATTAGTGTATAGGCTCTTTAGAGAGGCACTGATTTCCCAGAAAAGATCTTGCCCCTGTGATGCTGTTGTATGGGCCCTCCCTCATTTCTATGATTGGTAAGTTTATGTTTGAGATGGTTCTTCAACCCAGTTTTGTTTATCTGGAGATGTCTTCTGCCCACATCACCCTTCGCTTAGTAACCTGGTCTACCACTTCCCTGTGTGATAATTGTTCTTACTAAAAAAAAGTGAGGCAATATACTTATGTTGAAGTTTTAATGAAGCTTCTGAGCTGCTGTCCCATTTCCTTTGTAGTATGGAAAATTAAGAAACATTTTAAGTAAACCCACTTCATAGTAGACAAATAGTACCCATTATAGACTTCAACCCACTTCATAATAGACTTCATAGTACCCATTATATGTGCAGTTTTGTTAACATTTGAAATAGCGCAAACAACCAGCCCCATCTGACTTTCGTAGAAGTGAGGATTTTACAGAGCCTTTGGTTAAAATTTACAACTTTGACAATTTTCTGAAACACTTTGATCTTGGTTCTCTTGGATTTTCTAAGTGTTTAAGACCTGGACAGCTCTGAAGCAGACGCTGAAGATGTGTAAGATGAAGACCACATAACTGTGCCGTTATCTTTACCTATTTTTGCTTCTTCCAGTTAATTCATATTACAAAAGGCTCTCTTCCCCTTAAGTGAGAAACCTTTGCTGCCTCTTGGTGTGTCCTGAAGGAGGCATTTTCTTCATCAGACTTGGCACAGCTCTGTAACAGAGAAGTCTTCATTAAGCCCACTAATAATTAACCTCAAAAGTGTTCATTACACCAGAATCACTGGCTGCTCTGTGAGAGCTAACTGCTGGTCATCATTAAACTTCAGAAGCACTTCTTTTTTCATGTAGTTGATGTATAGCAACACAGTGGAATTTGAGAGAAACCCTGGTTCCAATTTTGATAACCATTATACAGGAGATAATGGAATTTTTTTTTCATCTGGTTGCAGTAGATAATCAGAAAATGGGGGTGAATAGACTTATGGTTGAAGTTGCCAGTTGAATAATCCAGTTGGGGTTTTTTTTATTATTTTAAAGATTCCAGGAAAAAAAAACAAAAACAAAAACAAAAAAACCCCAACCCCCCCCCCAAAAAAAAAAATATCACCTTTCTTTATCACTTGGTTTTCAGCTGTCAGACACAAAACCTTCATGTCTTGACGTCCAGCCTTTGCAAATGTTCCATGCTGTTGTTCTAAATCAACCTGTGCTAATATAAAGTTTTCACAATCCTCTATAGCTTTTTTTTATAGTTAGCCTTCATTTATGATGTCACTGAAATGTTTGGGTCCTCCTTCTTCCATTAAAGAGTTTCACTTTGGATCAGAACTTCAAATTAGGTTTTTATAATCTTTCCCTGCACCTCAGTGGTTGCAGTGAACATGTCCTGATTTGGGTTCAAAGATACATTTCTGTTTCATATATGTTTTCTGAACTTTATTAATTTTTTTAAGATACTGTGTCCTGGAAGTTAACTTTTGGGTGCATCAGAGACCAGTCTTTTGTTTGCAAAGGTCTTGTTACTTCTTGAAAAGTTAATACTTTTCATAAAAACTCCTTGAAGTTACTACTTTCTTGTTACTTGTGTTTTTACACTGTGGTCTCAACAGAACTACGATTTGTGCTTTTGCACAGATGCTTTTTCTCAGTACTGATTATAGATTTTGTATTAATTCATAGCTGAACTGCCTTTATTTTTATTTTTTTTTTTAGTTTATCTCATCACTGTAACCATATAATCTTGAATTTTTATTGTATGTATATTTAGAAAAAATTACATTAGCTTTGGCTTTCCTTGGTAGTCTGAAAGGTTTGACATCACAAAGCTCAGATGGAAGCTTTACTTCGCCATGAAGGCTCCCAAGCTTGTGCTTGATTTGTTTTTGAAGGTGGAAACTCATAATAAGCAGTATACCTGCAAAGTTACAGCTGTTATTGAACAATTGTTTCCTTAGTAGAGAATGTGGACTGTGTAACTGATAATTTACCATAACAATTTCTTAGATGCAGAAGGAGTTACTTGATACTGAACTGGATTTATACAAGAAGATGCAAGCTGGGGAGGAAGTTACTGAATTAAGACGAAAATATACAGAACTGCAGCTGGAAGTATGTTTGTGTCTTCTTTTGTAGCAATTAAATTTTAATCAAATATTTTCTTTTATTAGCTTGCGTACTGTGTCATGAACTGTTTTTATCCAGAGTGCAGTATTAAGTTGTGTGTAGATGGAGACATTTAGTAATAATATTTTAAAAGAACACTTTTTCTACTGTAGTGGAATTCAGAGATAGTATCGTCTTTAATTGTGATTGCTAATCTGTTTAAATTCTGTAACTATTTAGATGACTTGTGAATTTATGCATTTGTGGTAGTAATGCTTTCTTGAGAGCTTGGAGTGTTTTTAAATTGTTGCCTGAAGGTTGTTTTGTGTTTGACACAGAAAAGTTAAGAAATACTGGCCTTGTCTTTTGTTCTTAAGTGTTAGCATCCTTTTAATGAGATGAATCAAAAAGCCTGAAGTGCCAAAAGTAATATTATTACTTTTAGTGTAATTATAGTGTATTACTTATTACTTATAGTGTTGGTTTCAAGAGGAGAACTTAACAAAAGCAAATACAGTGTTTCAACAAGTATTCAGTGTGTAGAAACTCTGTATTTTCTTCAAGTACTTGCTTTGAAAAAAAATTCAGATGGCTATACAAAATTCTTCATATGTGTCTAATTTTGAGAAATTATGAATGCTGTGGGTGTTATTCTGTGTTATATTGCACTTTCTTGCCTATATGATTGTGTAATATCTACTTGAATCACTTGATAACCTTATTCTTTTTTACTGTTAAGCAGGGCTGCTGTGTCATTTAAATTGCTCTTGTCTTTAAAGAAGTTTGGTCATGTCTTATGTATAACTGCATATGAATACAGTGCACATACGTGCGGCGAAGTTGCATTAAAACCTTACTTTAAAACTAAGTTGTTTTGCAGCTTTGGTAATTGTGCAGATAGTTTTGCTTAGAGATGGCACAAAAGCTTATGTTAACAATATGTTTTCTGATGGTGAGTAATACTCTATAAGTGTACTGAAAGCTTATGTATAAATTCTACATATCAGAAAATATGTGAATTGAATGACATGTAAAATAGGAAAAGTAGGTGCACATTCAAGATACATCGTAGCTGAGTGCACTAATCCTACTTTATCTCCCATTAAGTCTGCATTTTGAGTTGTGTAGAAAAGAGCTCTTTCAGGACAGTAATATTTAAATGAATTTTCTGAAGCCTTTAGCAAATACCAACAGAAGTAGATGAAGAAAACCAGGGTCATCAGTGTTGCATGCTTACGTGTTTCAGGGAACAGCATGAAATACATCCCTCCTACAAATTAAAAGAGGGATATGGGGGGCTTTTTTCCCCCTTGATGTTTGATTCTTCAGTACTCTATAAAATTCTTTTTAAAAACTTTTATTCACACATTGTGCTTGTGACTTTGACTCCCACAATATTTAATGTGTTGTTTCTTTGACTCATAACCTGTTTTTCTGTTCTAGGTGACCCTGACTTTACTGAAAGAAAATCCAAATTGTTTACAGCTTGTTTGTTGAGTCAGCATGCCCTGAATTACTCATTTAACATTTTAAAATGTTTTATAAAAACCAAACAACAAAACTAAAAATCCCAAACACCTCAGGATTCTGTTTATAAAAAACTAATAAGTAAAGTAGATACTGTTGTAAAATTATCTGAATAATTTAATGAATAAAGCCATAAGAAAATTATCTCCTCATTGGTAGTATCGCTGACATGCATTGAAGTAGTACCATCACTGCTTGAGTTTGTAAATACTGTAGGATTTATTAAAAGCGTGGTGTTTTCATTTGACATTTGATTCCTATGGCAGATCTCTTTGGGTTTGAAAAGATATTTTTTCTTGCTGTAAACATTGAAATTAGATACCTGAAAGTGGTCTTTCAAAACTTAAAGTAACTTTTGGAAATTATCTTTTAAATTACTGTCGCAGTTATCAGCCTTTTTATTGTTCTTGAACAGCATATGCCACTTCTTTAGAAGGGATACACTGGTACTGTGGAACAGATATTTTTGAGTACCTAGGGCCAGGTGTTCAGGGAATATTTTATTCTTGGAGGTGCCCATTAGAAGCCTTTGTTTCACACCTCACAGTTCTGTGGCCAAAAGCTCTTAAACTGCAATAGTTCTGTTCAGAATAAATAAAGGTCTTGCCTAAACTTCAGAGACAAAGGATAAAGTAGAGACTTATTAAGTAGTTAGACACCATATCAAGAAATTTTGATAATGAAATTTCAGTTGTACAGCAGTTGCTTTTTCCTATGAGGAGTTAATCTTCACAGATAAGGGCTCCTGTGATACCTGGTTCTTGTTTCCTATTTTCATCCTATTATTGGTCTGGTAATAATTAACCTTCAGTTAATTAGCTTTTGAATGTTATTTAAATGTTCGCTGTCTATTATTTTAAGACCTACAAGCTGGTCTTTCTAGGCTTTCTTGGGGATGTGTTTTTAGGATCCATCAGAGTATGTGTTTGTTGATTCTGTCTAAATACGTAGACTGTGAATTTTAATCTATCGATGCGTTATGTGTAAACATCTTAGGCTGCCAAGCGAGGGATTCTCTCTTCAGTTCGTGGCAGAGGGGTTCATGCACGAGGCCGGGGCGCGTCGCGTAGCAGAGGCAGAGGAATACGGGGCCGGGGGAGAGGCAGAGGAGTTCCTGTGCACGCGGTGGTCGATCATCGGCCCAGGGCACTGGAAATCTCTGCGTTTACTGAAAGTGACAGAGAGGATCTTCTGCCTCATTTTGCGGTATGTCACAGTTGCGGGTTTTTTTCCTCTTTGGATAGCATTCTTCCATTGAATGACTTGTTTTTTCCTGATTCAGTTCATCTGGAAATATTATGTAGGAATGAATCTTTAGCAGGATATTCAAAGGATGCATTAGGAAAAGGTAAAACAGAGATATACACTATTGCTTCAACTACTTGTAACTGTAATCACATAGAATTTACAAGGCTTTTATTTTCTTACAAAAAAACCCAGCTTGTAATATTTATTTGCTCAGGACATATGTTAATTTTTTACAGTTTTTTAGGTACAGAAGGGTAAAGTAACTGAAGGATGATTTATTGCCAAACTTGCAGTACCTGAAGTCTGTTTGTCTTTGCTGAAGTATCTTAACAAGTGATTAATGAAAATTTTCTTTAAACATTTTCAGTGCTTTTGTCCAACTTTCTGAATTTAAGAGTTAGAGTGAAAATTTTGCAATTATATGTAGATCTTGAAAAGGTATCTAAACATTTCTGTCTAATCATGTACTTAAGCTTAAGAAGTCAGATTTTTTCTGTTAATTTTTTCTGTTTTCAGTCTAAAAATGATAAATTCACATGCATAATTTTTAGCAAATTTTTCTTTGCAAATATAATAGAGAAAAATCAACATAAATGTATAACAACATCCTCCATTTATAAAAAGAGCATAATAAAAGCAAATCTGTTTATTTTGTGGATTAAATACTAAGAATGTCATGTGAATCTCCATCCATGACACCCTCCCCTTTGTTTTAGTTTTTTTCCCAACATTTAATTTCAGTGGTCCTCTCTGAAGGGACAAGTTCAGGAGCCATTTAGTGTACTAAATTCTACTCCAGTCAGTGTGCTTAATATTTCCGGTCAGGCAGTGCAAGAAGCTTTTCAAAAAAAATCAAAACAGCCCCAAAACAAAAAAATCAAAGACCTGTTTCTCTTTTTATAGGAAACTTGCTATCTTTAACAAGCCAAAATATTAATCAAAAAGAAGTTTAGTTAGAGTTTAGAACAATTCCATTCACAGTGTTTGTAGGATAACACTGAGAAAAAAAATAAATTACTCAATTTTGCAAGATGCAAGTTTGTTGTTTTAAACTTGTTCCAGATTTCATTGGCAGTGCTCTGAGCTGTATTTCTGATTCTGTGATGTGATACCATAACCCTGTGCACATCAGCAGTGCAGTCCACATCAGCACAGATGTGGTTTTTTGTTGTTCTTTGCAGCTTACAGTGATGGCAGCATCAAAGGTACCAGTACCATCACAGCCATTACAGGAATAGATAGGTCATATTATTAAGATGCTACAATACAGTTAAGTTTTCAAACTTTTTTTCTACTGGTTCTGACTCCAATAAGTATTTCTATGAAAGAGTTTCATTATATGCTAATAGAATCAAGATCTCTTCTTTCTAATCAGAAGAGAAATACTGAAGCAGAACTGCCTATTTCTATCACAGTTTTACCTCATACCTATAGGAATTGGGAAATCCAGAGATGAGAGCATTTTGATGTTTTAGAACTGCAAGTACAAGTAACTGTATTCTTGGCTAGGACAAGTACTCTGGCATTAAAACTGTCAAATATACACTGTTCTAATTTTCTACTTTTTTTTTTTTTTTTTTGAGGGCATTTGATTTAGGACTGTATTTTTAGAGATGGGCAAACTATTTTACAAAATTTTTTTTGTTTGTTTATTTATCAAAAGCAATATGGTGAAATTGAAGATTGCCAAATAGATGACTCTTCTCTACATGCGGTGATTACTTTTAAAACAAGAGCAGAAGCTGAAGCTGTGAGTATAGTCTTTCTTGAAAATACACTGCAGTATTCAAATACTTTCTGTTTATGTTACACTTCCGTATTTGATTAAATATAATACTGCTAGCTGTTTTAAAGGTATTGACACAAAAGTTTAAATTAAACAAAAATGTCAGAACTGTATAGAATTGAAATACTTAGGAAATTAAGTTTATAGCACAGCGAAGTGCAGGATGTAAGAGGGAAATTAAGAGAAGCGCTTAGGAATTGATATTTAGATGTCTTGGTTTATCTTCATTTAATTGCCAGGTTTTTTCACTTGAAGACTTGGTACCCTCATAGTCTACCTGGAATTTCCCTGACATCCTGCAGAGTCAACCTATATATTTTCTTTGGGATCCGTTTGGTTTACCTTTGTGTGAAAATCTATGGTAGTGTAAATGGGATTTACCTGATTCTTTTTTTTTCCCTTTTTAGCGTATTTTTATTTTTTAGATAAATTTTTAATTTATATAATTAAAATTAGACAATTTTATGAAATTATGGAAGCATAGAATTGCAGAAGTAACTTCTAGAAAATTCAGAGTTGACTTACGTTATAATTCAGTGTCATTACATATGATTGTTAGAACTCAGTACATTTGGCTCAGCAGGACTCCTGCCTTACTTGGTCCATGGTATAAGCATAAAATATAGGTGTATTACGTGATCTTGAACAAATTAATGAACATGATTGTTCTGCAAATAATTTTTTTCTTCAAAATCATTGTGACACAGTTGGGATGGAATATTCCTGGAAATAGTAGGGTCTACAGAAAGAATGGATTCATATTTGCAGTTTGGATTTTTGGAAAGATTTTATTTTATGCTTCTATTTTGCACAAATTTTATCTTGTGGCGTTTACCTGAACACAATTTCCATACCTGGCCAGATTATTCTCTTTTTCATCTTGAGACATCAGTGAGGTGATTGACAGAAACAACTGCTATTTGCAATGCAAATAAACTGCTGGGACAGTAGTTTTGAACACTTAGAGTATCATTTATGGTTAGATATTTTGATACCCATGTCCCAAAGATGTTTTACAAAAACACAGAATTCTGTTTTGTTTGTGAAACTCTTAGCTGTGGCAACAATGAGCACTAACTGTACGGTGATAGTATTTATTCTGTAAAAAAGGAGGTACAATTAATGGTACATGGTGTATACTGACTGATAGGCAAAACCCAGTATTGTACAGTTGTATTAAAGGAACACAGTTCAACAGTGAACAAAAGTTCTGTTCGAAGATAAAAGCTTCTGTAATTAGTGTATTCATAAATGAATTGAATTAAAGTTGGGATTTTAGATTTGGTGCTTCCTGGTATTGCGTACTTCCTTTTGCAGTTTCATATTTTTTGACATTGTAGTTTACGTAAGAAATACTTTTAAGTGTGGAGAGAAAGTTCTGCTTTCCTGAAAAGAAAAATAGGCTACCTAGACAATAATCTGTTTTTGTGGGCTTTTCAGATAAAGTCTTAACTTCTCCCAAATAGAGTACGATTCACTGCAAGGATCAGGATCAGGATTCATTATCGTGTTTGAGATGTCCATGTTCTAGTGAGCATTAAAACTTTGAATTGTCAACTTTGTGTGTGATTAGACTTTGTGTCTAATTTCACCTTCATTTTTAAATGAAGATTTTATGAAAAAAAGGTTCAGTCAAATCTAGGAAAATTTGTATTTTCTTTTAAGATATTCTTACATATATTTCCATTGGAATGTCTGTGTTTACAACTAAATCATTAAGGCTGGCAATTTGAGAAGTTGTAAAAGGTAATTATTAAAAACCTCTGCTGAGGCAAATTGTGAAGTAAATGCAGCTAATGTTTTACCTTCTTAAATGTAAATAGGCCTAGGCTTTATTTTCATATATGTTCTAGCCTAGAAGGAAGAGGAAGATTCCCTATTGTAATATGCTGCATTTTTATGTAACAGTAATTTCTTCCAAATATTGCAAGTTATTTCTGGACCTAAATGTCACATATAAGTACTTTAAAAAATTCTAGTTGTGTGACATTGTGATGAGACCATGGACAAAAAAGCTCCTGAGCTGCATTTTAATAAGCATAGAATCTTTTAAATTTATCATAAATTTATATGTACAGATTTAAAATTTATACCTGGGGACTTCAATATCACACAATTCATGTTCAGATGTCATTGAACATGTAATTGTTTCTACATTTCACATTATGCTGTACTTTCAGATTGTACTATAAATCTTTAGTGACCATGACAGTTATTTCGGAATGTTGCTAACGCTGATTTATGCTCATTCATGTTACTTTAATTTGAACATACTATTTCCAAAGCAGCCACTTAATGCAGCTGGTACTTAGAAAGACATGAATATCCCATAAGTTAAAAATTTTTACATTTCAATTACAACAGCTTTACAGGAAATGGAACGTTTTCCAGTAGATTAAATTGTAATCACAAAGGGGTTTTTTTCAGTTGTTAGGTTGTTGGATTTTTAAAATTATGTTAAATCATTTGTGTGATGTCTTACTTCTTCCAGTAAGTTATGCATTAACAGTTTTGTGTCTGTCTTTGAAAGGTGAGAAACACAGCAAAATAATACTAAAAAACAGGAAGGTGTTGGTTCAGTGTGTTACCATAATTACCAAATGATTTATGGTTTTCCAAGCTTATTTTCTTCTGAATGTATTTTCATCATTTTCCTCAAAGGATGTATGAATTCCATTGCAGTGAATGAAGTTGTTTCATTTAACCTAGTAACAGTACTTCAATGTGAATATATTACAACTTAGACTTCCTTTTGTAAAGTCACGTGTAACTAAGATAGTTAAACTTGTTTTAGGCTGCAATTCATGGATCTCGTTTCAAAGGACAAGAGCTAAAGTTGGCATGGAACAAGCCTGTTGCTAGTATGTCAGCTGTTGAAACAGAAGAAGCTGAACCTGATGAAGAAGAAGTAAGCTTGCTTTTTCTTTATTTTTTATTTTAATTTTTCTTTTTTAAGATGAAATAATGCAGCTTTTTCAAAAAGAAAATTTATCTGTGAGTTCATACTTACATTTTTTAATCTAGCTCAAAATTTGATATCAGAAGGTAGATTTCTGTATATTTCTTGGGGTTTATGGTGTTGAAAGTCTAGATACTTTGCTTTTCCTTGCAGAAATACTTCATTTCCTTCATAACAAAAAACTTCAGAGGATATATCTAGGAAATGGAAGGCACAGGTTTGAACTTGCATGAGAGAGATTTGAGGATTTTGTCCAAAACATGTGTTTGCCATCTGCTTTTGGCACTAATTTCCTAGAGGATTATATTTCAGACTCTAATTTTCCATTATAGATATGGCTGGGAGGATACAGGTGAAGGAATAATTCAGAGCATTTTCTGACTTCATTCAGACATCTAAAGTACCCTTGCTGAGTGTTAGTCTTCATCATAGTCCATGAGAGGTACTAAAGCCTTGTTCACATAATCCTAATTAGTTAATATAGCAATAGTGGGGCAGTATGTATTGATGCAGTCTCACTAATTACACTCAAAATACCTATGTTTGTGAATGCAGAAAAATAAATGTCACCTGGGGATAAAGTCAAGCAATCTTTTTCCAAATTTATTTACGTCATTTAACTGCATCCACATAATTGGTATAGGAAAGTTGAAGTGCATCTTGACTTGCTCAATGACAATATTTTGTCTCCATCCTTTTCCTGTGGCATTTTGGTAGATCTACCACAGAAGCCGCTTCACAAATTTGCTTTGATACAACCAAGTTTGGTTAGTTTTCTTACACTTGGTGGTGTTCACTTTCTGTTTTTTTTTCCTGAAGAAAGACACTTTGTCTGTTAGCTTCCTGTCTCCAAAAATGCTAGTTTGTTTTTTGTGTTGAAGATAGGTACCTCTCATATTAGACATCTCTACATTCCAGTTTACTGAGTATTATTTTCCTCATGTGCACAAACCTCCAGTGTTGTCAGATGGTCATGAGTTGTGAGTGAACAAGAGACTATATTATGGAATCTTCAGAGCATCTTAGGTATTTGGTCACGTCTCCTTCAGGGAAGTATTACCTGGGAAGATCAACAGCAGTGTGTTGATGCAAGGAGTCTGCATTATTGAGACGTCTCTTTGACGTAACCACTTCACTGAGACTTTTGTGTAATGAAGGGAGGTCATGCAGGGATTTGCAGACTTCTCAGCAGAGTAAAGGAAGGAAAGTACAGATTTGTTGGTCGATGAACTACAGAGAGATCTGCCTTTTAACTGCCTTAGCTAATTATTCCTATGGAAAATACCTAGGAGTTGAACTTGGATCAAAACCTTTAGCTGTTCATTGTTTGTGTCTGCCTGCTACTTATTTAATTTGTTTTATGGTACCTATTGTAAACACATGAAAAAGGTTTTCTTCATTATTCCATATCTATACTGCCATGTTAGTTCAGCTGAGTACTGTGCTAGAGAAGGTAGCAGGTTTAGGACTTGAATGAAACTGAGTACTTTGTCTCAAAAAAAAAAAAAAAAAGAGCTATATAATTCAGCCAAGTGAGATTCTTAATAATGCAGCAGGGTTCCCAGTCCATTTATGAAAATAAGAGGAAAGTCTTTTGGACTTGAACGCTTTAGAAAATCCCTGGTGAGTAGCCAGCTAATTATAAAAGCATCTGGTCTTCCTAGATGCCTTATGTTCTACACCTGGGTGCCTAACAGAAGAGTTGACTCTACTGAGTCAACAACTGATCCCTAGGAAGAGTATAAAATGTTTAAGTAGAGATATGCTTTTAATCATCAGGGGTTTTCAGTTCAGGGACCTCTTGAGTCAGAGGTGTGGTGTCTTTGTAGTTGAAAGGCATTGACAGTGTTTGTTGTATTAATTTATCTGGTTTCCTTGGAATCTCAGTAACATCTGTAATGTCCTGTAGCTGGGAATGCTACTGTTAACTATGTCTACCGTGAATAAGTATTGTTCTGTTGAATCTGCCACCTAAATGTTCTCTCTTCACTTTCTTTAAGATGCTTAATATACACTGTCATACTTCCCCTCAGATTTTTTTCTCTCCCTATAGTTGTTCGCCTGTATGGAAGCCTGGCTTTTTTATCATCTCTACAGCCAGTCTTGTACTCTGTAGAGTTTTGCACTGTGCACTGTCCAGAACTCCTCTTTGTTATAATGTTGTATTTTAGTTCAATGAACATTAGAGAATACCAGGAAAGAATCTAAGTCCTCAGAAAGTTTTATTTGTTTTAGTCAGGGTCAGTCTGCGCAGGCATACATTGACAGATGGGGTCAGGTGTCAACATTGGTCCTTTTGAAACTGTGCTTTCCATATGCAAGGACAATGAAGATAGTAGTTTCTCCCTCTTATAAAAGAGCCTATTGGAAAGAGAGAAGGCTTAGTTCTAGGCTTTCTTCAGCGTAAAGCCTCTTCTCTCTCAGATGACTTCATAATTTTGCTGATTAACCTTCATACCTCTTGCTGAATTTGGAAATGTTGTAACAAAAACCCTACAATTTCTTAGACACAAAGAATAAGCAGGAAAGAACACAGCTGCTGTCTACCAGCTGGGCAGGTTTACTAGGGAAATACATCCTTGTGTTTTAGTCCTTTCTTTAGCTCTGGCAGATTTTGCTGTGTTAGGTGTGATCATCAAAAAATTTCCAAGATAGGATAGTTTATATACACCCCTGTGTCTATATGTAGATAGAAATTAAAGCATCTTACATTCAAAGGCTTTGAAGTCTGTCAAGTTACTATGTTATTATGGAACAGGATTGAAAATATAGAGTTTGTCTGAATTTCTCTAAATACCTGTCTCTCTGCCTTAATAGTTTAAATGTTCATATTTATTTCAGTCTAGATCAAGCAGTCAAAATCAAAAAATCCCAGATTCAACCTTTTTTGATACTGTGGAACAGGTGGATTAAGCTCTTGGATGAAAACATAGGTATAGATACTGTGAACATGTGAAAGAACATTAGTTTTCAGTATAGCATACTAAGTTTCATGGGAACATAGCAGCTTGGACATGAATGATATGCTGAAGAATCAGAAGAGCTGTTTAAAGATGAGATGCATGTGTCATGGTCATCTTGAAGTCTGTTGAAAAAAAAGTTTCATTTGTCATTTAGTATTATATGTATGTAAGGCACACATCCAGTGTACTTTCTTGAAAACATTAATGTTTACCTACTCACAACCAGATTTTTTTCTTTATTAAAGTGCAAGTGCCAGAGATTTGTATTTTGCCTTTTGATTTTTAACATTTTCTGATATAACAGTTGTCACATTTTTCTCTTGAAGTTTCAGGAAGAATCTTTGGTGGATGACTCACTGCTTCAAGATGATGATGAAGAGGAAGAGGAGAACGAATCTCGTTCATGGAGAAGATGATTCAACTGATCAACGACAATGCTAGAACTGCACCTGTGTTGCATTAGTATTACCTAATGTACTTCTGCATCTTTGTATTAAAAGGGGTTTTGTGATGAAGTTGGATTCAGATATAGATTAAAAATCAGCTGGTCGGTTATACATTTTGAGAGATTGATGTTTGAGTTACATTTCAGTAAATGATTGCTAAAGACATCATACTAGGAACATATGCAATGTTTTTATTACATAGTTCTACAGAAAGTTACAGAATTCTTTGGGTTCTTTGTAATTTACTGAATTGGTCAAACACAAATGACCAAAAGTTGTTATAACATAGATAATTTTTGTTGTATTCCAGATACGGAATGAAAATTTGCATTTAAAATCTTTGTGAATGTTTTCAGAAATGAATAGATAACAGTACTAAACCGAAGTCTCTAAAGTTATGTATTCATAATATTGCATAGTAGTATGCTTAGGCTTTACTATGTACTAGCCTTTTGTTGGATTTGTGTACGTATTTTACCTATGGGTTTTAATGATAAAAGTGTATGACTGCTTTGCATATAAGTCCTTATGACTTTAAGATGTTAAAAAATAAAGAAATGGAATGGTCTTAAAAAAAAAAAAAAAAAAAAAAGAAAAAGAAAAAAAAGCAATAACCAAAAAAGGCAATGGTCCTTCATGATGGAAAAAAAAAAAAGAAAAAAAAAAAGAAAAAAAAAGAGAAAAGACCATTCCAACTGGCAACCCCACCCCCATGTTCACAAAAGGAGCTTGAATCACTATCACTTATACTAAAATAATATTGAATATATAAAACTAATCTCAATCGTGTTTTCTCTACATTAACACATGGTGTACTCTGCATAAAAACTTTTTGATGTTCTCAATTTGAAGTGATGCGAGTCAAATCTTAAATAGAATGATACTCCAACAAATAAGGAGTTTTTTTTATACCCCTGCACTGTGCAACTCTAGAAGAAAGTTTGATGCCACAAAAATAACATGCAGTGCTGAAGTACAATTAAGAAAAATATGTGAGGAGAATATGAATACTTAGGAGGTAATATTCTAAAAATTTGAATACACAACTAATGCATTTTTTATATTCCTGTGTTTTTATGATTACGTTTCTTCGTTTCAAAAGTAATTCTTGGAAAATCCTAAGTTCACACTACGGCATGTATTCACTATTCAAAAACACATGAAATGTTAGTGTACTCCACAGAAAATCTTCATTGGCTCTTTCTAGCAGGTCTTTCTGGTATGTGAGCTCTGAAGTTGCTTCTTAGGAAGGGGAACTGCCTACTCCTTTGCAGTAAAGGATCTCTCAGAAAGACTTCTTATTTCCATTTGGTGGCATTTTGCTGGACTAGTTTCAAAAGGAAGCACATTTGTTAAGTATGAAAGTCTTGGGTTTTGCATTTGTTCTGAAGGGAGTGGTGAGGTGTTGTTTTGATTTACTGTTTTCTTTCACCCCCCATTATTTCATTAATGAGTGCATCATAAAACCAGTCTCATTTACAAATAGGTGGGTATGAACTTGTACTGCCATTCACTTAAGTGTTTGGACGTGATGATCCTTGTGGGTCCCTTCCAACTTGGAATATTCTGTGATTTTGTGGTAGTACTTTTATTAATAGGGTGTTTCTTTAGTCCATGTTTTTGTCTTTTGCTGTAAAGTGGGGGAGAACTGTTATGAGTCATATCCCTGTCCCTTTTTTTTTTTCAATTCCAAAGTAGGAATGGAGGAAAGTAGTAGTAGTAGCATTCTAGAGAGAAGAGCTCCAGCTGTAGAATTTTTGTTAGTGCTTTTCATTTGTTTGAAGGGGCTTTAAGAACTGGTTCCTGGTTGGGTTTTTCTTTTGTTTGGTTGGTTTTTGTTCAGCTTTTGGTTTGGTTTGTTTTTTCCCTCTGTCCTGATGTGTATGCATATCTTGTTGCAAAAAACATACACTTAAATTTTTGTACAGTCCTAGTTTCACATTGAAATGTCAGAATTGACTGCCATGCTTGTTACACTAAGTTCTGAATTTTGCCATAAGGAATTGTATTTGGGAAATGGATTTCCTTTTACACTGAATTTCAGGCAAAATAAAATATTTTAAGAACCTTTTTATCCAGTGCTCTGAATGAGCTGTTCTAATTCACTGAATTAAGTACAAGCTTTCCTACTGTTTTAATTATTTAGTTCATTTGAAGGGTGCCAAATTAACAGTTCATGAGGTGGAGATCTTTAGCGTGTTTTCTTACAGAAAAGGTACAGCAGAGGAAAGCACTGTCCATGCTCCATGAAGTGTTTGTGTGGTGTGCTTTGCTGCTCAAAGCTGCCTTTCCACTGCAGTCACTCAAACACAAGCTAATGGCAGCTATAGGTGTGGTTTTTACACAGATGCTTCTTACAAATCACCTGAAATTGCTGTGTCATGTAATTTGAAAACTTGGGTTCCAAGTTTGCCTGCTTGTTTTGAATTCAGCCTGGTAATGTATCCATCCAAGATTCATTTCACTGAAAACTTTGCACCCTGCTGTACTGGTAAGGGGGAGACAACCTTTTAAAATTCTTTTTAAAAGGTTCCTTCTACAACTCCTATTGGTGTGTATTTTGCTCCCTGAAGTTACCTTGTGACATTCTGATTGGTTGAAAAACACCTGGATCAGAATGTCTCGGTTTATTCTCACTTTAAAACCAACCCCAGTCAAAATCAATCTGTAACTGTATGTCATTCAACATAAGAAAACAGTGTCCCAGTTGCAGTCTGAATGGAATCTATACAGATTTCTGTCATTATCAAATTATTTTCTTTGTTTGATTTCTTGTTGGGTTGCTCTGTCTTCCTTGTTTAGCTCTGCTCTCCCCTCCATCTTTTTGTTACTACCTTAGCCAATGCTTGTCCCTTCAGTCAGTCCTTATTAACATAGCTTACAGTGAAATCTTTTGTCAGCTGGAGCAGCATCCTTGTTTCAGTCAACAACCCAAATATCCTGCTAGCTTGGTTTCCTCAAGACAGCTTTTCAAAATCTCCATGGAATAAAAGGTAACATTTACGAAGGTATTTTATTTTCCACTTGGATGCTAAAGGGCTTGTGTAAGAAGTGAGCTGATATGCAGTTCAATGACAATATTGTTTAAAACTACATTTGGTTGAACGACAAAACATTAGAAGTAAAGAGAATCAGTAATTCAGACTATATTACAGTCTCTACAAAACAGTGAAATAACAAGAATATCTGAAGCAACGCTTATGGCTAGTACTATTCATATTTTTCCTTTCTTAAGACCAGTCATGCACTACAGTTGTACAAATGCACAAAGTAATATAAATAGAGACCTTCAATGAAACACCTCATTTACTCTAGTTCAATTTTGATGTTTTTATGTTGCAACTAATGAAGATATAGTCAGATTTAATCCTGTATTACTTATCTTTTATTGCAACTAGGACAATAGGTTACAATGAAAAAATTAGGATTAGAGCAACTGGAACAAAAATGAGAAATTTGAGGGGTTTCTTGGAAAACAAGTGGAATTTGAAGAAAATTTTTTGTTCTTCGTTGTACTGTTCTGAGGAGCTATATCTTACTGTATTGATGTTATAGCACTTTGTTGGTTTCAAAAGAACTTGTTAAGTCAAAGTTTTTGATCAAGATAAAGAAGCTTCATCTTTCTCAAATGAGCTAGTATAGCTGAAAACTTATCCTTGGGGAAGATGAACCTTTAATTTTTGTGGACTCGATGTAAAGAGGTCAACATAGACCTTTATAAATGCACTAGTGTGCTTGTTACACAGGTACCTAAATACTGTAGTCTTATGAAATAATTATTTTTTATTTAAATATGCCACTGCATATTCCGAACCATGTTTGATTCTGAATCATATTTTACCTCTGATGACATCAAAAATACTCGCAACAAAAATAGGCTTTGTTGATTTCAACCTTTATTTGAATTCTCTTGAGAATGGGAACTCTAATGAGAAAGATTTCAAGAACATATCACCTGTACCATCCATACCATCTATTTTTCCTAATAGAGAATTATTTTTAAAATCCTTCTGTATGTGTTAATGCTAAAACCTGTCTGAACGATTGTTCTTGGTTTGAGTGGAGATTAACTTTTTTTCTTCTTCTTGCAGTAAGCTGAGACCAGTTGATGTCTTTGAAAATCGTCTCATCTGACCCTGTGGTATATTGTAGTAATTTTGATATTTTAGTTTTAATTTTTGAATTCCGATATCCTTCCTAACAGATTAATTCAGTTTCTCACCTCTCTCAGCCGAAGACTGGAATACCATATTTAGCAAATCTGTCTGGTCTGCTTGATGAACTGGATTTTAGTGTTTCCCCATCAGCAAATGGAAGAAAAAAGTTTGACATATTCTCTTCAAAATTAATTTTTCTGTAAAACACTTGCAGTAGAGCTGTTTGTTTCATTTTCACCTCTTGGATACAAAGAGGGTAGTATAGTCCTTTTAATTTTTACACTATTTTATTTTTCTGTCTTGCAGGTGCACAAAAATTCTTTGATAGTAATTTGATAGGTAAAAATTTTCTTTAAAAAAATCAGATCTTTTAATATCATCTGGCATATACTCTATTTGCAAAGAAAGGGGAGAAAAGTAATTGTGTTGGAGTTCCTCCTGACAAGCTGTGAAGATTATTGGAAATTAGAAATGTTGTTTACAGGCTCCAAAGCTTCAACAGTGCAAATGTTCTTTTCCTATTTGCTGAAGAATTAATTCTGTTTCTTAAACCTAGTTCTTTTAAATGCAAGAGGAAAAGAAACACTAGCTTCTCAAAAAGGTTTTTGTGATAGTCTGCATCTGGACAGGGTATGTCCCAGCTCTAAGGCATATGAACTCTTCTTTAACCAGTAATTCACTCCCTAGGGAAATGACAAAAGTTTCTTAGGTTTTAAAGGTCATAATTTATTCTTTGTCCTGCACAAAGTTATGTGCAATAAAGACATTTGAGCCAAAGAGGAAGAAAAGACTTCACAGAAATGTGTGTTGATCTATGCACGTAAAAATCCATATCCTTTTGCTGAAGCCAGGTGCATGTTGCTAATGCATGTATCGTGTAGCTGAGATCTGCTGAAGCACAGAAATGCCTTTAGGGTAAAACCCCTCATTTTTTTAGAGCTTTCCAGTTCTGCAGAGCTCTGCTGCATAAAAGCCAAGAGAAGTGTTCTTTCCATTAAAATACCTTGTTTTAACGTGAAGAACTGTTCTTCCTCTCATTTGCAAACTCTCTTTTCTCTGCTTAAAAAACAGACAAAAAAACCAAGCAAAAAAAACCACTTCTGTTTTCGTGTGTTTTTATTTTTTCCTTTTGAGATACAGCCTTGTATTTTCTCTTTCGGCTGCTAGAGGGCACTATGGCTACACAAGTGAAACACAAAAGCTGGGAAGTGCTCCCATTTTAACACTAAAGTGATATTTTTCCTGTTTCGGTTCTCGTGCTAATATTTGCATTTCTTGCAAAAACCTGTATACATCTCTACTATGTCAGCAGAAATTCTATTTGTGTGAACTGAAACAAAGTATATCTCTGGATTTAGGTACCAGTGATAAAACACGACTCCAGGTGTTTAAATCTGAATAAAACAGAAGAATGTTTCTGTGTTGCAAGACGCATTATATCTGTTGCCTTTTCTGCTATAGAAAACTTTGGGTATCTTCATCCTGTTTGTCAAAGCTTTTCATAAGAATTAATCTTTTAGGCATGTGTTTGTGCTCTGGAATAGGGAGGGAAAGCTAAAATGTATTGCTGGAAAGTGGAGGTGGACAGAAATGGCACTGGCACACAACATTGAGTTTTCATATAAGCCACAAAAGAAATCACCAGCCTAACATAGTTTGAATAAATTTCACCACTGTAGCCAGTTGTATTTGCTTTAGGATAGACTCATCTTAAATACATTGACTAATTACTAATGTAGCTCCACCAACTGGTACACTGTAATTACACAAAACAATTTTTCATCTATATGTGGAATGCTTGCTCATTGTACACCCATTCAATGTCTTCCTGTCTTGCCTGGGTGCACCAGGAAGATGCTGGTAGCCCATGCATTTGAACTCTGAGAGTGCAATGCCCATGTACATGAATCAAATATAGGCAAACACCATGCAGGACATATATGTTAGTTATTCTGTATTCTTATCTGTTCTCTTTCAATCATTAGCGCAACATCAAAAAGTGCTGAGGCACCAGAGATTTTGTTACACTCCTCCTAACTCACAAAATCAGCCATGTGGAGGTTATTATATGATCTCCTTTTTTCTTCAAGGGGCCCACTGTATCAAACCTGTTGATCACAAAATGCTGCAGGACTTCCAAGGAGTCAGTATCTTTGAATTCACCTAAAGATGGAAACCTTACTTACCAGAAGTGATTGTGAGAAGAGGAATTCTGGTTGTAAGAATTACTTGTTTTTATTTATCATGATTATTTCTTTACATTCAAATCTGATGGCTTATTAACATTTATCCACTGCTGCTCTCAGAGAGATATTGGGTAATCTTTAAAATGATACATGCCATGTGTGATATTTCTGCCCATTAAATAGGAAATCAAATAGTATTTGAATACAGTTTTTAATTACATTTTTCATCTACTTTCTCTGTGGTAATACTTTACCTTAGAAAACAGAAAAGAGTGTTTGGATACTATTTATTTGCACAGTTCTATAATCATCAACTTCTTCATTGGTGCTATTTTCAAAACTTGCCTATTGGTTGTACGATCCTTCATGTATTAGACAAAAAAAATGTCGTGTATGGTTAAGTAGAATTAGAGTTTTTATCAAGGACACAAAATAGTAATATTCAGTAAACAGCAAGTGAGCTGATTTAGAAAACCTTCCTGCGGCATAGAATTTCGTATAGGTGCTCAGAAAGGTGGACTTTCTATACCCGAGTAATTGAAATCTAGACCATCTTTCAAAGAAGTTCTTACACTGAATGCAAATGTTGCTTGCTCATACTCGAAAACTTTGCTGCCATGCATTGTTCTAGTAATGAAGTGGACCTGGATATGGAATCATAGCTGCTTATATACTTGAACACGTTTTAAATGTGTTAATCTTTCTATAAAGAGATTAAAAGTCTGATTTTGCTGCTACATCTAAGAGTATGTATTCAGTAGCTGTAGGGTAATCTGTATACTCTTAAAATACTAAGTTAATAATTGGTGAATATTTGTTTCCAGTATTTAGACTCTGGTAGTCCTACAAGCTACTTTTGTTGGATTTTTTTTTTTTTTTGGTTGGTTTTTTTTTTGTTTGTTTGGGGTTTTTTTTGTTGTTTGGTGTGGTTTCAGGTTTGGGGGAGCTTTTTTTGGGGGGAGCCATTTGTGGTTTGGTTTGTATTTTTTTTCAAGTGGTAAAATTTCATCAGTTAATTTGCAAAACTGCCTTTTCTTGTTTAGGATTGGAATTCTTTGTTCCCATAAGCAGCATCTTGTGTGTTGTGTATTTAGATGTATTAATGTGATATAGCCAAATTTTTTGTGAGAGTATTTTGTTACTGAAAAATGTGAGATTAAAGAGCAAAAAGCAATAGCTTTTATGGTGGAATAAGCAAAGAGCTGGTTAGCAGATTTACTGCCTGACTTGAATTACAAAATAAGTTTTCTATTAGAAGTAATGTAAGGATATTGGCAGTACAACAGAATGATATAGAGCACTTTTTGTTGTCAATATATAATGAAAAATTAAGGAATTTAAGTCATAATAGACCTTGTTAAGTTTCAATAGGTTAGTTCTCTCTGTGCAGTTTTGTATTGGTGAACTCCCACAATATTTATTTGCATGTCTTAGCTAAATCTATATTATAATGACTTGAATATTAAAATAATTAAAAATATATTTTTTTCTTCAGTTTCTGTGTTGAACTGTCTCCAAATATCCCTTCAAGTGAATTTAAAGTAAGTACTATTTCTTTTCCATCCTTGTTTTCTGTAATCCTTTCGCTACTAAAAATACTGAGGTCTTTGCTCTTCACTGGTTCTTCTCTGCAAATCTACTATGTATTGAATTATTTGAAGACAGTTTACCAGGAAAACACTAAGTAAATAGAGAATAAGTTACAGAAATTCAAATCTGAAATAACTAAAAGATTAGCCTGGAGATTTCAGTACACTACCATTTTTAAGATGGCAGTATATCATGCTACAATACTATCTGCAGATAAGCTTTTGTTAAACTTTTAAAGTAATTTGAGTAGGTAATTACTAGTGTGTTAGTAGTCTAAGGCAAGATTGATGGCACCTTGATTTGCTGTAGCAGTTACTAAAGTTCACATTTTATGACCTCCTTAAAAATATTAATTTAGAAGCTTATGAATTACTCTCTGGAGTCACCCTGAATTAACAAATACTGAGCTAGTTTTTAGCGTTTGAGTCTTCCTGTGAAATAATTTCTTCATGGTGTTGAACTTTATAGTGTTTTTCAAGAATTCATTTTCTAGATAAAGCAGTATTAACTCTTTGATGGCGAGGACTAAGTTGTGAAAAATGTTCTCATAGTCTCATTCCATAGCAGCATCAGAGAGGACGCTGGCTGGTCACTCCTGCCCATCCTCTGTGCTTGACACAGCAGGT
Organism: Sitta carolinensis; assembly: GCA_032173965.1. Lineage (NCBI taxonomy): Eukaryota > Metazoa > Chordata > Aves > Passeriformes > Sittidae > Sitta > Sitta carolinensis. The sequence goes on from CM063283.1 coordinate 33,871,716, forward strand.
ATTTGAGTGATAATGTAGTAATTGTGAAACTGGGCTATGCTTTAAAAATGGGATAATACAAATGAATTACCTTCCTAATCTACCAGATGACTGAAAAGATGCCTCTGGTGGGGGATGCTGGGACAGGAGTGAGGAAGTGAGATCAGTAGATCTCTTCATCCCTTGATTCTATTTCAAGCCATGCTATATTCATTGAAAAAACCCACACCACTGTGCTCTTCTTGGTTACATGTTTGACTTGAGCTCTTGGTTTGTCTCTTTCTCTTCCCCTGATTTACAGTAGTCTGATTTACATTTAATACATTTACTAAAACCTTTAGCGAGCAGAAAGTGGAAGCCTGAAGTGCTTCCACAGAATATTAGAAGAGCAGTTGAGAACAGAAGCCTTGCGCTTTGCACAGATCTCAGGACAAGCACAGAACATGATGTGACCCACTAAATTGAAAGCTGCATGGCTTTTTTGAGCTGACTCTCTGGATCCACTTCCATTCTTAATAGCCTTACAAACAGGGACTTTGCTGTATGATCTCTTACTCTTTTTGGCATATCCCTCAGTGGTTCTGATGGGGGGAGAAGGCAGTCTCAGATCAGTCAAAGATCCCCTCCAAAAGAGGTGGGAGAAACCTTGAAAGATTTTTGTCTTACTTTCAGGACCTTCATTTAGTTTGAGTATGGTAGCTTTGTGTCAAAGGCTATGTGACTCATATGTTAGTGCAGTGCTAATGCAGCAGCAGCAGCAGGAGGGTTTCCTCCTCTACTCACCATCGTGCAGCAGAACCACTGTGCTTGCACTTGCATGTCCTACGAGAACTCAGCTTTGCCAGCTGGGTGAAACAGCCCTGAGGCTAGGTTGAAGCAGGAAGGGCTCGTTCTAATGGATCTGTGTAAAAAAGCTAAACCATTGGCAGGGAACAAAGGCAATTCTGACAGCATTTAGGGACCTTAGGGAACCCAGCAGGTGGGAAGAAAACAGAGTAAGTGTAGGGATGTACCATGCACTGTTGGACTTGAAATTAGGTTAGATGGTAAAAAGGCTGGCTTTATTTAAATTTGTTGGGTGTTGGTGAAATAAACTGCCAATATTAAAATTCTAGAAGAGGGTGCTGAGGCAGATGGAAGCTGAGGTTTCAACCTCTTGAACAAACAACTGTTTATGTGCAAGTTTCCTTTTCTGCAACCTACCCTCGCTATGCCACACCTGTGGGTAGCCTAGTTTGTTGCAGACTAATCATGCTTTAAAATATTAGGGAAATACTGCTAAATCCAGAGAAAACCTGATTCTGCCTAGTACTTTCACAGAGGCCTCCATCTGGAACTTTAGAGTAATTATCCAAGATACCTAGAAGTAAAGAGAATTCTCATTTCAGTGATTACTTCTGCATGGCTTAGTGATTGCAGAATTTAGTGTTCATTGTTATGAGTCCCTGTGGATTATGTTGTGTCAACAGTCAGTTACTCTTTTGAAAGACTACTTTTCCAGTCCATGGGTGTTTGTGTGTTCAAACCTGTTCATACAAGTTAGGTAGGATAACATCAGCAAGTCAGGTAATGGAACTTTCCTGTTTTTTAAGCTGTTTAACCTGTTGCCTGAGTGAACAAGCTAGGATGCAGTTACATGAGCAACTTAATGGGCAGATCATAATATCCGGTGGGAAAATGCATGATGTTAAGTTATTGTCATGGAACAAGGGAATCCTCTCTCCTTATCATGGCTTCAGAGTAAGATGAAAAGTACTGGCCTAAACTCTTATGATTACATTAACAGGAGCTTGTGTCAATTAAGCCTTCAAAGTGGGCACTTCAGCAGTGCAAAGAATTTCAGTACCTAACTCCCTTCAGATATCTCTCCAGCTGTACAAAGAATCCATGGTCTTGTCATGACTGTCTTTCTCTGAACTGATTTGTAACTGTTCTGAACTTGGAAAGTGTTAGAAGCCATCCGTAGTTGTTGCAGTTGTTGGAGACAGGCACGCAAGTGAACAACCGAGTTCATGTGAAAACAGCCAAAGTTTATTTTATGGTCACCCCCTTTTGTAGGGGCTTCAAATTTCCAGCGCTTACATACTTGATTGGTTGGGGTCTTAACACTCCCCAGCCCACTGGACAATTAGATATATGCATTCATGATTGAATGGGAATGGCTAGGGTCCCCTGCTTGAGTTTGAATCCATCCTATCATTGACTTACCTGGGAGCTTGTTTACTTCTATTCTGTAACAGACTAGGCTGGTTGAGTTGGTGTCTGTTATGGCCAGTTTTATCTGTGCAGCTTACAGACCAGATGTGGCTGTCACACCTATTATTGTCTTATCTGAGAGAGGTTGTCTATGCTTTGATGTCTGCTTTCTAAAATCAGATAATCAAAACCATTCAAAATTAAAACATTTATGTGAAAGGAAAGGTAGACTGTAATCTTCAGTCTTTATCGGAATCCAAAAATCAAAACGAAAAGCAGTTACCTTCTTTTGTTTTGTTTCCATGGATCCACATGCAAATCTCTAAAATATCCCCAAATATCATATATACTGTTATTTGCAAAAATACACATTGGCTTTTGAAGAACCCAGCATTTTGTTTGTTTTCCAACAAATGTCTGAACAAAGAATGAATAGTCTTCTCTAACCACTCTCTTGAGTATTGTTTAGTGGTTATGGGGACAATGTGTTAGGAACCCTCTGCATGAATTTTAAATGGTACTTTAGATTGATGTGGGTATTGTAGGACCTTCTGAATTTTAATTCCACCCCAACAACCAAATAAGTGGTGAGAAAAGCCCATGAATGTACTTCTACCACCAACTTCTGCCTGTTGCAATTTGCTTAAAGATCTTGCAATGAGGTAGACTGTGATGGCTTCCAAGTAACTTCATGTCATGCAGTAATGCTGTGGTTTAGTTGCTGGGTATCCAGCACTATCACATTTCAGCATGTCTTCATAGCTTTTGCTTTTAGTAGAACTCACTAGAGACATAAGTTATTTCAGTGTCTTGTTCCCTGTCAGAATGTTGGTACTCAGCCTCCTGGTCTATATAAATAGTAGTAAATTAAACGTGGCTGGGACTGTTCTCTGATGTTGAGGCCAACTGGCATGGAACAAGTCTCACACACACACTATTAGGCTTCAAAACAGGACAACCCTATTCACGTTCTCTGCTGGAAATGGTCTGTCTTGGGATAGTTGATCTGGGTCTCTGAGGTGCTATGGCCTAACAACATAATACTTGTGGAACCCACAATAGGGTTCCAGTGCCTATGATGTATACTGGACTTGTTTGTTTCACTAATTCAGACGTGTCTGAGTTGCCAAGCTTAGTCCAACAGTAGGTAATATGATTTTTTTCCACTGGTAGATGAAGGGACCTTAAGGGGCATCTTTTCTTTTCAAAAGCAGTGACAATTGTCAACAATGTTCTGCAAGGAATCCATCCTCTCTAGAGATAAATGCCACTAACTGAAAGAGGGAATGGGTACTAAAAATATAAAAGTCCTAGTACTTTACCTAATGGACAAATAAATGGTAATTAACAATTAAAATTTTGTAGACCATAGTAACTACTGGATTTAAGGAAAGATGTAAAATACATGGTGGTTTTGAGAGATACATAGGTAGAAGAAAGCTTATTAAAGAAAATTTGCAGTAATCTTCAAGATGAAATTCATGTAGGCAATTTTATTCAAACTTTCCTGTCATTAGTAAGGTTTGGAGGTCTCTTGAACAATCTCTGAGTATTACCAATAATCTTAAAAATTAGCCTAGCAATAATGCAGTGGTGTAGTTGAAGGGGCAAGCTGTGATACTTTTCTGGAGCACCTTTCTCTAGAATTTCAGTTTCCTATAAACTGGCAGAGGGGGGGGCTCTACACAGATAATCTGTTCTTTAGCCCTCATGTGTAAATATGCTTTTAGCACAATACATCATCTTAAGTATTATACCTTTTGTGGTAGAATAGAATTCTCTGACCTGATAATTTCTGCTGCTAAATTGCAAGTACATTGTGAAAATATTTTCTGTGTCTGCACATGTATTTCATCAACTGTGCTTTCATCTGTCAAAGTAGATTGAATGATTTAATTACCTAATCAACTTTCCAAGTCTCCCATGCAAGCACAAAAACATCACAGTGAGTTACAAGGTTGGTGTATAAGCAATTATTGGAGATACCTATTAGAGTTTTCCCAAGTTCCTTATTGTAGTAGGCAACGAACATGTTGGATTTAGCTAGATTATAAGTATGGTTATTTACTAGCAGAAGCTGATGTTTTTCTCTCCTCTTTTTTACATTTGAGAATAAAATACAATTTATATTCTGAGCATCATCTTATGGAAGTTCTAAATCACTTCATGAGGCTTTCAGCCTAGGTTATGTCATTTATCCATCAGCACTCAGTCCATTTAATCCAGACCTCTCAGCTGTACAGACCTAGCTCCTGTTGTGAGTGATCGGCCTGCTTGAGTGCTCCCAGCTTCTCCTGTCACATCACATTTGCATAAAAGAGGACGGATAACCAAATTTAAGCACACAAATGAAAATGCTAAGCGCTGAACCTGTCACAGTTGTTGTTCAACTAATTGTGAAAAATTTGATTTGCTGGCTTTTCACTGTTTATCATGTGGACCCCCTTCTCAAATTTGCCTTGGCTTCTGCTTCTGTACATGTAGCTTTTAAACTCTCTACACAAGCAGCCCACCCTGGGGATTACTTACCTCTCCTACCAGCTTTTAATGTTGGCTCATCTACTTGACTAAATTAGGCCACCATGGCAAACAAACACATAATTAAAAACCTGGGAAAGACAACTGCAGTTGCACTTCTTAAATTGATTTTGCAGTCTATTACTGGTATATGCCTTTGCATTTTGCCATTTTTATCTTGTCCTTCTGTAAACTCGTAAAATGTCTTTGCTTTTGATTGTATATAGGAGGGAGATAGATTATTTCAAAATCGAAGCTAATATTTTCTCCTGAAATGGAAATAGTAAATAAAAACACATTCTTAATTTCTCAGTACTTTGTGGCAGCTTATTTCAGAGGTGCTGTATTCATTTGAAATTAAGACCCATTTTTGAACTTGCATTGAAAGACCATGGATGAAGTATTGTTCAAATTATTGTGAATTTTCAAAATTCTGGAGTTTGATTTTACTTTCCACATGTACCTACAACTGCTATTGTATTTCTAATTCAGAATACTTTCTCTTTACTTGGCTGTAAATGCTTCTTATGATTTATATCAAGAGATCACAAATTAAAACAGTTGAATACCATGTTGCTTTTTTGTGAGGGGAGAGGAGGTTCAGCCAAATAATTATCTATTAAAAAAATAGAATCATCTACAAATCCAAATCATCCGTCCCTTTGGTATTGTCATTGGTTGGTTATATTCTGAATGCCCAAAGCTGTCGTCATTTAAGAAGTTGGATGATAACATGGGCATAGTGAATAAATCTATCAAGACCATTGAAGGCTTCTAAAAACAACTTGGTAAGAAAAACTGGTATTTAGATGTATAACAAAAATCTCTTTTTCTAGGAGTTCTAAAATATCTAAATAATTGTTATCAAATGAAAAAATTACTGATCAACATCTATGGCTGAAATACTGAAAAAAAGTTTTAATATATTTTGCTTAAAATCCTTTTAAATTTAATTTTATTGTATTCTATGAAGGGATAGAAGTCCCTAAAGTGACTTTCATGTCAAGTGAAGTTCACTGAAAACAGTTGTAGTAGTAGGACATAATACATTTTGTAAACTGATGAAGATATATCTTAAAACTGTAGGATATATCTTTAAACTGTTTCTCTGGTAGATTTTTCCAAAAAAAACCCAAACCCAAACCAAACAAAAAATAACCAGACGAACAACCCCTACACACATTTTCTTTTCATTTATGTAATTTGTAGCCTAAACTGACATTCATCCAGGTTATCTGTAGTTAGGTGTCCTTTCTTTTAAATGGCTTCTCTCCCTTCTTGGTGTTTACTTCCTTCATATGTTTGTCCAAAGCTGTCAGGTTGTCGCAGCCTCATTTCACAAGGCTAAATGGACTGCACTCTTAAAGGCCTTTGACAAACCCTGGTGTATTTAACTGCAGGAATATCAGATTGTAACATTCACAAATCAGTATGTTGGAGAACACTGTCCTTCTCATTTTTGAGACTAAATTCTACTGTAATTAAAAATGCACCTGGAGAAATGACTTGTGCTGTACTCTGCTCCTACATTTGGCTTGTGATCACTAGAATACTATCAGTTTGCTTTTTCTTATCCTTCCTTCATATCATACTGCTTTACCTCTTTCCTCATTAACAGCTTTTCAAAGTTAACCTCCTTTCCTGCCCTCTTTCTCAAGTTTGCCAGTGTGTTATACTAAATACATAAAACATATTTGCAAAACAAAATGTTTGGAAAAGAGGGATACAGATGTTTGGAAGAGACTTTTCATTAGCTTATCAAGCCCACAGCATCAAATTGAGAAGCAGCAAAAACTCAAAAAATTAATTTAATTAACAAAAAATTCATTCTGTTCTAGAAAAACTGAACAATGCAGCCAGCAAGTTTGATTCTGAAGATCAAAGAAGTTGCAGCTCCTGGTCCAGAATGAAAACATCACTTGTGAATTTCCAGAATGTTCTTACCTCTTTTAAGTTACTATGGGTAACCTTCAACAAGATGTTCCAGAGCACATCTAACATTTCCTCCCAGTTTCTCCCATTTACAAAATACCTCCCAATAGCTAAAATATACTGAGATGTATTTGTGACCAAAGAGACAGAAGAAGATTTATCTACTCAAGGAAATAGGTTGTGTTTTCAAAATCAATTTTTACTATATAAAGAGAAGAATAAAAATTTTGTTCCCCTGTTCCTCAACAGCAGAGCTAATGTTTATTGCTAAGCTGTTATCTCATCTTACCATGCAATGGTTTGATCTGAAAATCCTGTAAATATGTTAAAACTGGTAGAATTGAATTAAGTATTGGTGCTTGTATGCCATATCAGTCTTAGAAAAGATTATGCCTATGGGTAAGATTATTTTCTTAGATTTTTATAAGAAAACAATACAAAATAATTTCTTGTTTTGTTTCCAACTTAACTTCTTGAAGCATGGAAAAGTTATTGTTAAATCATGGAATTTTCGTATTCATTAAAAAAATAATTCTCATCCCTTGTTTTACCTCCACTGCCTTTCTCTGAACTTAGTTATGTGTATTATATTTATTCTGAAGTAGTGTGAGTAACAGAATGGAAGGGAGAAAATTAAACATCCAGAAAACAAAATATCAGCTTTGAGGATAAGTTTTACAGTCAAAATACCTGTGACAGTAGGGCTTAAAGTCAGTTTCTGAAAAGGGATGTTACATTCTGAACTTCCTTCATTAAGTTAATCTGTCTCCTAAGTAAATGGGAATATGCAGGTCTCCAGACTTCATTCTTGATGTAAATGTCTAATTTGCAGAATTTCTTTAAGTTCTATATCCATCAATAATATCCTTATCTATAAAATGGTTTGCTAGGCAAACCAGGTGAGAGAAATGTGAAAAGAGTGAGGGAAATAAATGTGTTTAAAATTTTGAACAAATACTAGTGAAAAATGTTTTGCCATATTCCCTCAGGTGTAATATAATGTCCACTTTTCATTTATTCTTCTACTAGATATCTATTGATATTTGATTAAAAACAGTCTCCCTGCTTCTGTAAGTACTTTCATGTAATTCATGGGGATTTTCTCATTTTCCTAGGGTTTCTCCTTGGCTCAGTCTCTTAGGCTGGATGTTAAAATAAACAAACTTCCATTGATTTGCTTTTTGTTTTTCTTTAGATTGCAAGTAACTTCATCAGTACGTGAGAGAGACAACTGGTCCATCTTTCCCTATGTATTTTATTATACGAGGATGACCTCCTTCCCCATGAGCTTAGCTCTGGACTATAGCTAAATGCAAAAGAATAAGCACACAGAGACATGATTAGCAGATTACACATATACATCTCTGTGGTCTGGGGTACATACAAGGAAAGACATATATTAAATTGCCTGTTCTTTTTATATAAAAAGTAAACTTATTTACCCTATGGGTAAAATATGTGTTGACCTACTGCATTACAGAATAAGCATGAACAAGGTTACTTTTCCCCCCTTTCTGCTAAATAATAAGGCAACTCATGCTGAGGGTGCACTTAAACTAGACCTATAACTCTTGGAAATTCATAGATCGTAAGGCCAAATGGGACCATTATGATCATCTTGCCTGACCTCCTCTATAGCACAAGCCATAGGGTTTCGACAACATAACAGTATTTGTAATTTCATACCCATTAGAGTGCTATTTATAGGATATATATTGTATTGAAATGGCAGAATATTCATTGCTCTGAAATTCTGCTGGATAATTTTACTACTGTAGTGTTATCTACAGGGTTCTCTATTGTTACATACTAATAACAAAAAAAACCATACAAAATTTCAAGCAATTTGCTAAAAATGTGACCTCCTCCAATAAGCAAATTGCTTGTGACAACAGCTGCAAAACCATATATTTAATGTAAAAACAAAGTTGATGTAAAAGAATCCAAATAATTCCATTGCACCAACTGGAGTATTTTAGCAAAAATAGAGAAAACTAAGCCTAAATCTGTATAGTTTTCACAAGGCTTCTCTTGTCCTGTGTTGAAGATCTTTTTTCTTTGGACTGATATAAGGAACTGTGGTGCATAATTTTCATTTTCATGAAATGCCTTCTATAAAATGTCTGTTACAAATAAAATCTGATTTTAAATAGTGAGTAGAGCAGAAGGAGGCACTGGACTGTTGTGCATGTAAAACAAACTGAACTAAACTCTCTGCCTTGCTTTGTAAAACTATCATTATTAGCTCTTATTTCCTGTCTGTGAAAAATGAGAAAATGTTCCCTACCTTTTCTATGGGAGTCAGTAATGAAATGTAGTACACTGAGCAGTCCTAGAGGTCCTCAACAAACCAAACCAGCTTTATTGCTCAAATCTTTGAAACAGACAATCGACCTTATTTTTAAAGATAAGAATCCAGATATCACTTAGACTTGTATTTGCTGCTGGGAAGAGAGTAATGAAAGGGCAATTAGCATTTCTGCTGATCATTGGTTAAAATTATTTAACCAATCTTAGCGAAGTAGTAAAGGCGCTCAAAGTAATTATATCATTTTGTTAAATGCTAAGAATGATGAGACAAAACAGCTTGAATGTTATTGGTCAAAGATGTTTATCTGTGTGTATTAAAGGATTTTAAACATTATCTTCTAGAAAAGTCTATGCCATTCAGATCAGTCCCTTCCTCTCCCAGTCTTCTCTAAAATTATACAAATTTAAAGGCATACAAACAAGTATGCCTTAGAAAACCAGATAGATTACTAAATGTATCACTTAACCAAAACCTCCAGAAATTCAGTAAAATAACAAGTAAAATATTAAGAAAATAACTGGATTTTGTAAAATCTGAAATTCTCTGTTCAGAGAGACCCCTTGCTATGCAGGAGCTTTGAAAAACCATTGTGACAAGTGCAGAAAGGCTGTCTCGAGGTTTGCATTTTGAGCTGCTTTTTTACACTAGTAAATTCTCCAAAAGCATAGATAATGATAACATTTGGCTAACAAAGGTTAGTTTAAAAGCAATTTTAAAAGATATTTCAATTGCGGGAAAGAGAGAAGGGATGAAGAGACCAATTAACCAATTTTTCTTGGCCTTTCTTCATGCGCAGACACATTCTGCACAAACCCCTGTTTTGATGTATTATTTTAATTAATCCCAGTCTTTTGATTTCTACAAAAAAGAAGGTTAGCAAATGTAACAATGCTCGAGAGTTTCTTTATCGTAAAAGACACATAATTTCAAGCATTTAATAAGGTAGATTTATTCTGGGTAGTTTAGTTTGCACATTCACTCAAACAACCCTCCCCAAAGACAACATTAAAAATGTGATTAGTTAGCTGCCATCAATAACACAAAATAGGAAAACACTCTCTGAAGGGACAGCTTTGTGGAGGGCACTGCACAGTGTGTAGTAAAAATATATGGCCTAATAAGTTTACATTTGCAGGCTCATTTGTTAAAACTCTTGAATTTCTAATTTGTGTCGGAAAGATAAATGGATGGGGCCTCAGTAAAGTGTGAGATTAATACTGATGGATGGGGATTCAGATTTTTGCTAGCCTCTTACTTCTGTACAACCCAGTAGGCAGTTTATGGGGAAAACCAAATGTAAATAAAAAAAGAGGACATTATTTACCTTGGTCAAGGCCAATTACTAGTTATATTGTTCTTTTCAACTTTATTGTTTAGATGTAAATTATCCTTATCTAATTATTGTTTAATGCATTTTGGTAATCAAGCCCTTACAAAGTGTAATTAGATGCTAAAAAGGACAGGCACCCCATGGTTACTATGAAACACTGCAAAGAGTCAAATGGTAGAAATGGAGGCCTCTGGGACCTTTCAGAGTGTAAGGTGGAAGAATAATAATAAAATATATTATATAATAAAAATTGCTTTATACCTGAATCAAAATGCTCACCACAAATTAAAATGAACTGAGGTTAATATGAATAATAAAATAGGTGGGATCTGTGTATGCTGTACACAGCTGATTTCAACAGCTTTCCTTCCACATGCAGTGCCACCACTGTGCTGCAAAGAGACGGACACCAGAAGTGACAGCAGAATTTCTTACCTGTCTGGCAGAAGATACCTCTGAACTTGAATAAGCTATACCAACACAGAGAAAGTTCTTCAATTCTAACAAACTTGCCAGACACCTTTTTCAAAGTAAAATACACAGATATGGCAGAAGGGCATGCATTAGTAAAGGGATAAATGAAAAGGAACCCTTCAACATGAACAAAACAAAGGTCACTGCTGCATTGCTTCTGTATGTGTAGTATCTTTAAATCAAAGTTAATCCAGAAGACTTCAATATTTGTAAAACATGTCAAAGTGTCAGTAGAGGTTCATAGAGATTACCAGATCTGAGGTCCCCAAAAAGACCTTAGGATTTCAGCAGCCCAGCTCTGACCAGTGATGAGGCTGAAATATATTCTCAGTAGGAAGATGAACAAATGTGTGTGTACAATATATGTTTATTAATAAACAAAACTGTCCTACCACACAGATCAACTCAGGCAGACACACATGAACACAAATGGCACTTGTGGCTTCATCCTGTTCTCTGGCTGATGAAGATGAAGGCTTGCTTGTGAGAAAAATACAGATATGTATGTAACATGGATATCTCCAATAGCTGGGCTTGGACATGCAGCCTGTCCAGTAAATTGCCCCTGGAACCTCTTTTGTCGAAGTGTCTCATGTACACCTACTGTCTCAGCCAACCCACAAGATCTGCCCAGCAGTTGGATAGGAGTCTTGTGGTGCTTCCAATAGCCAGCTTTTCCCATGGTCTTATCCTTTGATACCCCCTGGCTCCTGGGCCACTTTGCCTACTCACCAGCTAGTCCCTACCCTGACCATCCCAGAGCAGGTCCTGTGAAATCCCAAACATTCTTCTTTTGCATCCCCATGTCCCTAGGAAGTGATCTACCTCAGTCCAAAAGATGTTCTGAAGATCTGCTTCCCTTGACTGGTGGTGATGGGCTTCACCCCTGGGGCCGATATCTCTTCTGTGATGGGGCTGGAGGTTGCTAGGCAGGACTTTAATTGGTTCCCCCAGTTACCATTGCTCATTTGCACCTTGGTGCCTGTAGAAATGAGATTTTTATCACATAATCTAGCACAAACTAGTACCTTGATGAGCCATATACTTAAGGAATTTGAACAGACATTTTTAAGGAAGCAGGCAGAGATAGAGACAGGACTTATAGATGAAAATGGTGTCGTTCCCAAAAAAAAAAAAAAAAAGGAGACAAAGGATCAAAATTGTCTTAAACTTAAAATGTTGTTGCAATCAGAAAAGTGATTTATATTTTTTTTTCCTTTACCGAGGTGTAATGGAATAGATGTTTTCTTGACATATATTCCTCCTCCAATACTGGTGGTATTTGATTATTTTTTATTTTCTGTTGCAGAAGAAATACAATTGTCAAAATTTGGAGGCAGGTTCTTCTTCAGCTTCAGTATCATCCATTACAATTTAAGTTGCATTATTGCTATAGGTATTTCAGCTTGTAGTCTTAACTCCATAGATACTTGGTTCAGGATGTCAATTCTCTGTAAACCAAAGAAATCAAATCCCAGCTTCCTTTTCTTCGAAAAGAGAGGGAGTTAATTTCTTCATAGCAGCTCATGTAGTGCATGGTTTAGACTGGTGATCAAAACAATGCATATAACACTGATTTTTCACAGGCTGCTGAGCAGTACTTGAACAGCTTCAAAGGCTTTCTCTGTTTCTCACTATCCCCTCCACCACTGAGGCTGAGAGGCTGGGAGGAGGTGATCCCTGAAGAAGGCTACCTAGAACAGAAGCTAGACAGAGTTAAAAAAATAAGGCAGGTACTTACTGAAAGGCCTTCACAAGGTACACCTTGGGCAATGCAAGAGTCTCACAAAGACTACACTCAAGATGGATGACTAACACGTTTTTTTTTGACAGATATAACCTTGGTACATCTGCATATCAGAAGCTAATTATCCAATTATAGCTCCAGGTAGCAGAGTCCATTCTCCAGTTCATCCCTGTCTCTTCTCACTGCTGTTCTTGGTTGTTTACATTTTTTGGAACTTGGAAAAACAGGGTGTCCTTGAAGTTTGGCCAGAAGTTGTTTTGTCTGAATAAAATGGTAAGACAGTAGCTGACTGGCTGTGGAGTTTTGGAGTTATACAGTAAAGCAGTACTGATCTGGAAAATATAAAAGCTAAAACTTAAGGCATCAGGGACACAGCCAGAACAGCTCACAGTGATGGACCAGAGAGGTATTTGATGGACTAGATGATGTCATGCTTAGCAGTAAAACTGGGAGGTAGTTCAAGGTTACTCAGAGGCTGGCTGAGTATGGATCTGCTGGTGGAAGGTGATTGCCTTTGAATCACTTGTTTTGTGATCTTTTTCTTTCACTTATTAAGCCATCTTTATTTCAACCCATGGTTGTCCTCTAGTTTTTGCTTTCCCAATTCTCTCCCCCATCCCACTGCAGGACAAGTGAGTGAGCAGCTGGTGGATGCTTAGTTGCATCACAGTAGATATGGCATATACAGTGTATATATATATATATATTTATAAAATATACTGCCAAAATAAAGATAAAACTGAAGAATATATCCTAATGGACATAAATAAGTAGTTATTATAGATAAGTAGTTATTATAAATAAGTAGTTCTTAGTTTAGTTTTTTAGAAAAAGATGTGGCAGTGACTTAACATATTCTACATAAACAGAGAGCCCTTCAAACTGTAAGGGTAAATTTTAACAAGGATAATTTAGGCAATAATTAACTGTTATATAGCATTCTTAAATTAAGATTTGATGTCTTCTTAAGAACAAGGCCGAGCCAGTTCTCTGTCGAGTGTCTGTGTCCGTGCTTCTCTCTTGCACACAGGCATTTTCAGCTCCTGAGCCTGCAGCTTTGGAACAACCTGCCTCACTGCCTGTTTTGCATTGAAAACATAAAAGGGCAGGATGCATCCTCTTCCTGCAGGTCTTTCCTAAGTGCTGTGCTCTAATTCAACCATAAATTACTATACATGATGCAGAAACTACTGACTGAAATTCTACAGCTGGTGTTAATATAGAGGTCAGAATAGATATGCTCATGCCACTCCTTACTAGCTTTGCAGAGTCTGAATTCGTTAAAATGGATACTTATGTCTCATACTCAAATAATAACTGAAGAAAACTGATGGCTGTTATTACCATACGAGTTTAGCTCTAGTTTCTCTATTACTCATGCATCGATATGAGTGCATGTTTAAATGCATGTTTATTTGAAAAGGTCACACCATAATCATAGCACTAATGCCAGAAGAGCCCTTTTGCTGTGAATAAAGATATTGCCTTATTTGTAACTGGCTGCAGCTCTACATTCTGGCTAGATAAAGAATCCATTTGTATACAGAAGCTCACAGCCTGAAATCTGAATTTCATCACTGGAAGCAATTACAGTATCAGTGCAGTCTCTGCACGTAATCCCTCATTTAGTAATTTAATTAAAAACAAGTAGTACCATGAGCACCAGAACTAATGAAGCTTAGTTTCCAATAGAACTGTGTTACGTGGTTGATTGACTTCTAGTTGAGCTATGAGGAAACTACTGTGTGAGTCCTTCTTCTGTTTCCATAATTCAGGAAAAATTCCTTTTTCTAGTTCAACAGCATTAAACATTTTGTATGCCTGTTGCTCCTGACATAATTCAGCATTGCAAGAAGGAAGCAAAGTTTGGCTGGGGCAGCTATAGCAAGAAAAGGATTCTCAGAACTGAGCACACAAAACCCAAACAACCACTGCTTCAAGTATACCAAGCTCGCTTCCTTTTACAACTCTGAACCATAGGTTCTGTACATCATAAGCCTGGGCAAGAAAACCAGTAACAATCTGAGAGGTTCCAAAATTTGCTTTTAGAAGTAACAGTTTCTACAGAACCCATATGCTGGGCTACATATTCCCAGAGTTCATTAGTTTCCCAGCACTTGTGTACGCAGAACTGGTGAGCATACTTCTCTGGCTGCAGAAGCTCAGCTTTTTTAGGGAACTCAAACATGGCTCTAGGAAACTTGGTTTAGGCTCCTGCTGTAAAAATGTATTATCATACAAAGCTTCAGAGCTGCATCAGAAATGTAACACAAAAGAATTAACCTTCTGAAATGAGTCCAGAAAAGGCTGCTAAGTTGTTCAGAGGGCTGGAGCGCCTCACCTATAAAGACAGGCTGAGAGAGTTGGGGCTTTTCAGCCTGGAGAACAGAGGTCTCCAGGGAGACCTTTGAGCAGTTCCAGTACCTGAACATGGCTTACAAGATGGTGGGAGAGGGTCTTTTCACAAGGGTAAACAGTGTCAAGACAAGCGGGAATGGAAAGTGAAAGAGAGCAGGTTTAGATGAGAAATTGGGAATGAATTCTTTACTGTGAGGGTGGTAACATACTAAAAGAAGTTTTCCAGAGAAACTGTGGAAGCCCCATCCCTGTTCAAGGCCAGGTTGGATGGGTCTTGGAGCAGTCTGGTCTAGTGAGAGTTGTCTCTGTCCATGTCAAGGTGCTTGAACTAGATGATCTTTAGAGGCCCTTCCAATGCAAAACTTTATGATTCTATGATTCTAAATGTGAGATAAAGGCTGTATTCTCAAAAGTTTAAAAAACAAAAGGGTGAGGAGGGGGCAGGTACAATGACCCTGGCTTTATGGCACACCTGAATGGATGTTAGCTAAAATCTATGTATTCTTCTCAAAAGTTAAATCAATAGAGTAGCTGAAGTGGGGCTGTCTGGTTACACTGTTTTTTCATGAATTTTATGCAGAACAGGTTTAAGTTCTGTAGTGAATCTATGTGCAATTGCTTTCAACTCTTCTCCAAGCAGATGACAGTGCTATGTATGCTCATCCACATTTGCACCTCAGATGGATCACTGTGTTTGACATTTCAAAGACTAAAAATGATCTAAAAAATAAACACACTGCAATAATTTTTGAAGGTTGATCAGCCTTTTAATGTGGTGTCAGTTGACTGTTATTTTGTAAATTAGGCAGTGATTTGATTCTTTATCAATTTTTAGTGGTGTTTAACATCCCCTAACTCATGAAGAAGGCAGCATTGGTAGCCTGAAATGTAACGAAGCTTTAATCTCCTTGAGAAACAATGACAAGTCTTTTAAAAATTTGGGAGGACTTAAGAACTCATGAAAGAAATGCTAACATAGATATCATGCCAGGGTGCCTTGTGAGCTTCCAGGCAGTGCTCTGACAAGTCCCCTCCATCTGCCAGCAGCAGTTTTAGTAAGGGGTATCTGCTCGAGTAGTGAAAGTTGTTGAAAAATGGGGAATTCAAACCCAAAGAGGTGATACAGATACATAGTTCCCCTGGATTTGGGACTTGTTTCATGTCTCCAAAAATGGAAAGTACACTCCCAAAAACACTTAACAGAGAACTGGATTTGGTGGTTTCAGTAGAGGGGAACTCCTTAAGCCTCAGTTTTTAGAAATGAGTATAGTTTCATTAATGTTACTGGTAATCATAATTGAAAAAGTTTTTGTTTCATTGGGTTTGTTTTTTTTTTGTTGTTTTGTTTTGTTCTGTTTTGTTTTGTTTTGTTTTGTTTTGTTTTGTTTTTTGAGGTGTTACTCACACTACAGATTTTCGTAGAGGATTTTTTATTTTATTTTTGAGGGGCTCCAGATCCTAACACAAAAACATAATAGTAATAATTCTGCCGGGTGTATCTACAGATAGGAATTTTGCCTAGTAGAGGTGTGTGGATTCATAGGATATCCTGAGTAAAAAGGAATCTACAAGGTTCACCAAGTCCAGCTCCCAGCCTTCAAATGACCACCCCAAGAATCACACCATGTGCCTGAAAACATTGTTTATGCACTTCTGGAACTCTGTCAGGTTCATGCTCTGACTGTTTTCCTGGGAAGCTGTTTTAGAATCCAACCACACTCTGGGTAAATAATCTTTTCCTGATAGCCAGCCTAAACCTCTCCTGACACAGCTTCAGGCCACTCCTTTGTGTCCTGTCATTGCTCACCACAGAGAGGACATCAGTGCCTGCTCCTCTTCTTTCCCTCACAAGGAAGTTGTAACTGCAATGAGGTCTCCCTTCAGTCTTGTTTTCTCCTGACTGAACAGAACAAGTGATCTCAGCCACCCTTGTATGGCTTCCCCTCTAGGCCTGTCACCATATTGTAAAAATTTCTGCAGAAGACCTTTACTCACAGAGATATTGAATGCTTCAGTCAAGGCTACCCTTGAAATTATTGTTTATTTCTAAGTGATTTTGTCAGAGACAAAAAGAGCTTCGTGAATAGCTTTCAGTACAATATATTAACATGAAGTTGCTGTCCAGGTATTTTTCTTTCCAGTCTTGCTTTCGTGGAGATAAAGAGTGTGTTTTGGATTGACCTAATTAACTGTTAAATTTGTCATTTAAATTACTTGACCATAAGAGAACAGTTCTCTTCTGTGTATGGCAGACAGATCTGTGGTAGTGTGGAAACAATTTGAGTTGCCTGGATTGACTATAATTTTAAAGAAAAAAGGTGGATTTGAGGTCTCTGGAGTGGACAAGCAAATAGAATATGGATTTGATTAAAAATAAAGTGCTGTTTACTCTGCATGTAAGTTATAGGTGATAACATGACTGGTCTTCAGTAAAATTATTAACACCAGCCATCACCAAGTGAGTTAGGTTTTTCTAAAAACTCAAGTTGACAATCCTCCTTATTTTTAGAATATTTTCCAAAAACTAATGAGTTTAAACTCTTTATACTTGTGCCATCAAAATGGCTTCATGACCTGTCTTTCAGCCTTTGAGTTCTACCTCAAGAGAGAAATTTTTTTCTTGTGTGAGTTCTTACCACATCAGGTAAGATAATCAGTCTGACTGGAGAAGTCAGCTGCACCAAAACAGGTTTTCTGAACCAAAAACCTCACAGGTATTTGATGGAGACATATGTGCTTTTAGAACAAAAATTATCCCTCTCTTATACCTGTGTGAACCCAGAGCAAATGTAATGAGACACATCAGGAATGAGGAAGCAATGTCACAGAGGTAAGGACTCTTCTGGATTGCAATGCTGGGACAATGGCTTGCTCGTGTGTACAGCTCCTAAAAGTGATAGCTAATAGTTTCAAATGTACTCTCTCTTTAAAATGGTGAAATAATTACCTGTGGGTAGTGACTATTAGGAAGTATATGAGCAGCAAATAATTTACCACTGACATTATCTAATAATTATCTGCAGTGGGTTTAGAGCCCATTTGTGACCCATAAAATATGGGTTAAAACCTCACATTCCACCACTTGCTTTTGCAATTATTACTGCAAATGGTGGGAAAGTACAAAGTAATCACCAGTAGAAGAGATCTTTTAACTACTATCATTTCTGAAACTATTAAAAAAGATGGAACTTACCCAAAACTTGATAGCTAATCTCATTATATTCACAAGTGAGACAACATAAATGTAACTTGTAGTATTAGTTTAGATAACTTTCCATATTAATCTTCTTCTAAGTGGTAATATAATTTTTCTGTCATAAGAGACAATTAGACAGTCTAAGCCTACATTTAGAATGTAAATTAAGGCAGTAAAGCAAGGTCCAAAGCAGGCTAAGACTGTCTTCTAGAAGCCTATCAGGTCACTTATGGGGGAAATTAGAGAGTTTCAGCCTTGTCATAAATAAGTTTTTCTCATAATAAATGTACGTGAGAGATGACAATAGTTTCTTCTATTGATTACAGCAACAATAAGAAAGCTTTCCCACATGAAAAATGGGGACAAAGCCCCTGAAGGAACAGTTTTAATGCAGAGTTTGTCAAATTCATGACAGAAACAATATGTTCTACCCAGTCATTGTCAGTAATATTGGAGTTCTAAATTTTTGTAATAAAAATAAAACCTATGATCAGGGAATATTATGCAAGGGAGACTTTATCACTAGCAGTGCCTCTTACAAGGGATATTCATGCTCTCAGAAAGCTCACACAATGTAAAATTTAGAGGATGTAGCTTGGGACTCAAGCTACAATCAAGAAAAATTTAGGACCCCTGTTCTTGTGCCCTAGTTCTGAGGCTAATTTTCATTTTATTAGATCAGATTCAACAAGCTACATCTCAGGTCCAAAGACAAATACAAAATAGGCTGCAGGCAAATCATGAAGTGAGATGTCTGCAATGTTGAAGAGGATGTGTAAATATACAAGTGAAAGGCTTTAACCTTAGAGGCATATTGACTTCAACCAGTAATAACCTCTGGTATTATAACTGGTAATAACCAGTTATAAACTCTGATGACTGGAAGCAAAAAGTTCTTTCCAAACTATCTGTGTAAAAAACCAAAACAAATCCAGTTGAAACCAAAACAAATCCCTGTGCTCCCACCCCCAACAGAGTGAAAATAAGTGAGCTGGTTTATCAGGCAGATGGTTTTGGCTGCCCTTTCACGGAGTATGCTCTCCTCTCGTTATGCTGCATCCCAATCATTGAGTGGCACTGTGTTTAAGGACATCCACAGGCAAGCCAAAAGTATGTGCTTGCAAAACCCCATAATCCAAAATGGCTACATGCCAATGTCAACTTTCCCTGGCTCCACAGAAAAGTACTGTCCTATTGTAAGAAAAAGTTTCCCATGTGTCCACCTCGAGATCAAAAATATTTAGAAGGAACTGGCAATGAAGCACAGTGACTTTGCAAATGAATTCATGCTTCTTTCTTTTCTTTCACAGGAAATTTTGGAAGAAGTGTTACTGGGAAGTACTGAAACAGTAGAAGCATTTAGATTACTTCTTGGAAGTAACTGTAACTCGTACTAACCTCACTGGGAGCATATTTTATGATCGCATCCCAAGCTACTCAGGTAGGATGTGCCAGGCAGACTCAGCAGGGACCAACATAATCTGTGTAGCCATGGCTTCTGTAGAAGAGTCTTGGGCCAGCCTGTGGTAAAAACCATCTCCTCCAGACTCTGAAGAAAACATGTCAGCACACAGCTACTGTTTTGCTGGTGAAGTGTATAGGGATAGGTACAAGCTGAGTCACACACTATAGATTTGATTTTTTTTTTTCCTGGGAAGGTATCTGACTTAATCTATTAAGAAAGGAGCCCAGTTCTAATTTCACATTTGATTGTAATTGCTACATCCTTTCTTGAGCCTCTTTGGTTTGAGCCATAGCTCAAAGGAAGGGCAGTTTTATTATACAGTTCAGTGTAAGAAGGTTTGATAGAGTAATGCCCATCTGCAGCACTAGATACCAGAAACAGTGGATACAGTAGTGTCTTCAACAAGAAATTTTGCTAGACAGCAAGGAAGAGGAAAGAAGAAGGGAGAAGGAAGGAATTGGGATCCTACAGTTTTGTCTGAGCCATTGATGAATCATGAGCAGGAATCTCAGGTGTGTCACCTGCAGCATCGCACATGCTTCACAAAGATCCATTTTGGGATAGATCTGTCCAGAACACATTACAATAGGCACCGTCTCTAGTGTCATCAATTACTCCATTACTCTTAAAAACATAAAAGGATTGATATTACCTACTTTAACTACATCAAAAGAGAGTGAGATGAGATCAGGTATCCCTTATTTCCTCACAGTTGTGAGGAGTGCAATGAAAACACACTATCACTGTCCATGTGCAGTGGTCCTTGACTGCTGATCCTCAAAAGATAATTTCTGGTGCCTTATGCTTTAAAAATTACTTCCTAGTGGCAATTTTCTAGCATTTTTGAATTTTCCTATCCATAGGTTTGATAAGATAGGAAAAACTCCCAGTTAAGCTTTGTGAATAAAATATAAACATTTAAAAGCAACACAACCCAAGCACTTCTGAAACCTGAAACAGTGCATCACAAGAAAAAACTGATGCTCTCTCTTTTGCTAATGAAAAGTGACACTTGACTAAACATGTTTCCATGGAGGAGAGAGGGAGGGAGGAAGTGATCCTGACATGTATAACAGGGGCTTAATAGTCACCTATTCCACCCTCATCTCCTGCAATGTTTTTTTGTGTTTCCCTGTCCAATCTGGCTCTCACAGGAATATGTTCTAGGATCTCCCTAACAGATTCAACAGCTCCCACAGCTATCAGGCACAAATTCCCACAGATGCTGCTTCTCTCCACACTCACTGCGGGGAAGGGAAACAGGGAAAATCCTTTCTCCAGAAATTATGTTTTCTTGTCCATCTAATTGAGAGGACATTGGAAGGCTGCATCATCCATTCCACCTCTCTGACAGAAGGGCATCCTGATGTCCCACAGTCTATAGGTGCCATAGCTTGGAGTGGGAGAGAGAAAATATTGTCTAGAAGGCCTGCATCCTTAGATAAGGTTCTTTTGCTTTTTTTTTTTTTTCCTTTTTTTGTTAGGGAGGGTTTGGGGTGCACATTTTTCAGATTTACATTTAATTTTTACTCTGGAGTTTTGGAATGGGCTGAGACTATGAAGTTGGCAGTACTAAGGTAGTCTTGCAAATACTTTGGGGAAAAAGAAGTCTGAAAATATTAAAATATCTGGTTAATTTCCAAAATTCTTCATTTATTACAATATTATTGCTACTTTTCAAACAGCTAGAACTCTCAGCCTTTGAAACCAACAAACATAATTATTTTCTTTGGAATGAATACTATAATTCACCTGGTTTCCCAAGGACATGAAACACGATTGTGCTCTGTCATCATTTGTGTATGTACACATTGTCAGGCATGCATGCATACCTATCTGCACTCCTCATGATAATAGTTACAAATATGCTATTCAATTTTAATGCTATTTGATAAGTTGCTACGTTTTTACAAGTATTGTAGAGTGAAGTGGCTATAATCAGCAGGAGTTCTATTCCTTCCCCAGAGGACTGAAAGGCTCCAGTGCAAGTACTGACACAACAGGTAATTCACACAGGAGGTGAGCCTGCAGATGTAAATTCTTAAGAAATGAGATATCATCTATTCTGCTGGTTTTGGAACAGCAAGAAAACTGATTGATAACTTCTTTAAGAAACAAGTCTCTGCTGTAACGTATCTTGAGGCCATTTTGTCTTTCCTGAACATGGCCATCTTTCCCATCCAGAACTCTCAATGGCACTTGGGTTTGGCTTCTTTTTAGAGCTAGTAACACACCCTTTAACATAGGACAAAAAGAAAAAAATCCCATTAGTAATGCTGAAGGGCTCACCATATTCACCTAAAACCCTGTCCCTTATTCCAGTTCAGCTCCCAGATGAACTTCTTGCAGGGCAGTTATTATTAATTTGCCAAATGGTAGCATCAAAGAATATTAGTTCCTGGTGGAGTTCTATGTTGGAGCTCTGCCTCCTACTTCAGTTTCCCCTTTGTTTGTAGCATTGGTTTCAATGTGCCGGCTCGATAGCAATATTTCCGCACTCTGCATGTGTATGAACACCACAACATTGACTGTATTTTCCTGTGGCTTCATCTCAGCAGAAAGCAGCTGATGCTTCAAACTAGACAGTCCTTGAGGGCAGAAAGGAGATTCGTGGTACTGAAATAAATAGTCTATTTGGGGGATGAGGGACAGTGTTGACCCCAGATCTCTGTCTGAAAGGTTTCAGCACACTGTCTAGAGAGAGGAATTTTCTTCCTTTGCTTTTCTGACATTTCTGCCAATTCCTTTACTTCACATACTGTTCTCACTTTCCAACAGTTGACCTTTTCTCTTCCCATTCACCTCCTTATTTAACAAGTCTCTCCCCCTTTTGCCATTGAAGGATGTACTGCCACTTGGCAAACATTATATACTGACTTGACATCAAAGCTGTGTGTATGACTTAGGGAGGTCTGATTTCTGGCTCCATTAGGTCAGCACAGACACATTCAATATTCTTCAGATACCAAGCTGGCTCACTCTTCTGCATAGAGCTGGCAAAGAAATGTTCCCTCCCTCTCCTCTTCATTTTATGTGCACATTAAAAGTATCCATGACCAAATCAAAAATTGTGCAGCTGTTTCAATAGCTGCAAAACTGCTTAGAACAGAGAGCCCGGAGTATAGCGAAAGAGACCTTTGTGAATTGAACACTCTCTGAACTAACTTGTTTGTGAAAACCCATGTATAATTAAAGCCTCTCTTGTTAGTGAACGGAGCCATACTTAAATACACACAATGTATATCTTTACTTCCAGCTCAAATTTTTTTATGGGACATTTTCCAGCAATGCGTATTATGTGGCTTTGGCAACTGCAGTGCATCATCATCATCATCATTCAAACAGTGGAGCTCTCTGCTTCATTATGAGCATCTTTCCCCTAAAATACTTTTTGATGGACTGCAGTACAGGCAGTCTAGACCTGAACTGCATAATAAATGGATGCTATGATTCCTCTAATGGCAAGGTCCTTTTTCCCACTACAAATGGAGATGTAATTCAGATGCACACTATCTCACCCTTTGCATGCTGAGAGACAAAATAAACAGCAGCATTCATCTGTTTCCATTTCCCTTACCAAAAAGTCAACTTCCAAAGAAAATGTTTACCAAAACATTTCCCTGAACAATCTGAATAATATTTTAATGGACCACTTACTTAGTTAGTATCTAATTAAATTTTACATCATGAAGAGCACAGTCAAGTCACTGTGGTATTGTGAATAAGGTTTCAATAAAAAATACAGAATAAAAGAAATCTGCAAAATAACCACCATTAAACTAATGAGTAAAAATTCTGCAGCTATAATAAAATCCACCAGAGAACAAATAAACTGCAAACAACCATATTACCAAACAATATTAGTCAGGTTTCATCTTGTTCCCTCATGCATCCCAGCACAGAATAGGAAAAAAAGAAATACTCAGAGGACAACATTTTGATGGAAGGGCCATACACACATACACAGGGAGATGCAGTAAACACTAGCAGCTGCATGGCTTAAGGTACAAAATAGTACAACATCTCTTAATTTAAAAATGAATTAATTGTTGTGAGTATATTTTTCTTGACAAAGTACAGTTTCTCCTCTGTAGAATGCAACTGTCAACACATTTAAAAAATAAACTCAGTTATTTTGACAGTTATGCTTGTAATGCAAGGGCATAAAATTAAGCAAACAAGCAATCAGTCTTTCACTTGAACTTGGGCTTATCACACCCACCTGGATCCTATAAATATTTTCCTAAAGGTTGCTCAGTTTCTGCACCTCTCCGCAACCCAATTCAGCAACAGACATCCATAATACCAAGCTTGAGCTGCTACACTGAAATCAATCCTCATGTGCCTAAGTGCTTTGCTGTGAAGGGGACTGCCATAAGACCATTGCCCTGTCACTCCATGTAGAGTGATTTCCCTGCTGTGCAGTATAACTCTGTAAATGTAATATGTTCAGTGCTTCAAATAAATACCTCCATTGGAACATTCTCCTAGGGCTTATTTGTGACGTGCGTGGATGTTATTTATTAGAAAATTTAAACATTATTCCAGCCAATTAGAAAAGAACTTTTTATTACTTGCAGCCTTTGCTGCTGCCAGTGCCCCACGTCCTCCCCCTTGACACGACCATTATATACTGACTCACTTAAAAGGCACAGCCAGCAAGTTTGCCCAGCTCTGCAAAGGACTTCTGTCACCTGAGCCCCAGGCGTGCTGGTAGGCTGATTTCAGCTGTGCTGCCGGTGCTTAAAACCAAGGAGACAAACACACAAGTTTTTGCAGGATCCAAATTTCTACAGAATCATAAATTAGGAGTTGAACCAGCAGAAGAGAGGGGTTCCCTCCTCTTTGTAGTTCCAAATACAGAATGTGTTTTGAAAGAGTAACGTCCTATACTCCATGCTCCCAATTTTTGGGATGCTTCCCAGTCCACTTCCTCTTGGCCCATGTTTAGGCAAAATCCAAACTACGCATATCAGAAACCCCTCCATATCTATTGGTTTTCAGCAGGTAAAGTAGTACTCGCAGGTAAAACAGTACTTCCTGAAGAATTTCACTTTTATTGCTGTTTGCCAAGCTTTCTTTAAATGTCTGCTTATTGAGGAGACTGCCAGTTTGTAAAAGCACTGTTGCAAAGTCCCATAAAGAACAGCAGATCGACCCTACAATTTAAATACACAAAGCGTATATTTTCTTTTGAATAGACATCTCGATATATAAACAAAGAGTGGATTTACATGGTGGATTTTTTGAGAAAACTTCTCAAAATCAAGTAATTTGGATGAGTGTTTGACCTAAAGGAGATTATTTTCATTCCATCTTCATGCATATTTATAGTCTCTGAAAGGTATTGTGATAGCAAAATGCAGACAGCATTGACTCCAGCTGTCAGCCCACAAAATCAAAAGTAATTATGTGGTAAAATTGTGTATATTTGTATCCCTGACTCTACCTGCAGAAGTGTAGAAGCAAAATATTAAAAAGAATCTGCTTAACATAGACACTTAACTTTGCCTGAAACCATAGTTTGAGTGGCTTAATCCTACAGCCAGAGCGGCTTCATTTTTCAGTAATGTCAGTGGAAGGGTGCAGATGTTTTCAAAGAATCCCAAAGGAAAGAACTTTAATCTATCTAAGTTTGGAATAATCTCCTGCTTTTTGAGACCTTGCAATACACACACTGCTTTCCACTGAGGAAACAGTACACCTAACTTCTTCAAGAGACTGGGAACAGCTGCCTAACTTAAGGGGACTGTTTTCTCTGCACCTTACAATTAAGTCAAGGCCAGGTGATTTCTGCCTCAGGATCTGAGTTAGGTTCTGAGAAGTTTGCTCCTGTTTGGTTTTGAAGTCTCTGTGTCTGGAACTGACCGAGTTCAAATCTAGTTTAGAGAGGTAGAAAGTAGGAAAAAGATTGCTGTGGATACACTCAAGCCAATTGAACACATCTTTTTGGTTTTAAGTCTAAATATGTACATTAATTTGTTGTTAGTTAACAATTCTGCTTGATAATGCAGAACAGAATATGTTGCATATAAGAGAAAGATATTCTAACTAAAACTATTTTCTACTGGTGAAAAACTTAACAGGAAAAGGAACAAAAGCATAGCTTAAAGCATATACATGCTGAAAAATACATAGAAATATATACATATAGGTACACATTTATATAAAAGAATGGATGAATGCTCATCATTCTTAAATTCTGAATTAATACTGCCTTTAATTATTTTGCCTGTATTCTGTCTAGTTGGGTTTTAAAAAAAGATTTATTTAAATTTAGCGGAGAGCTTTCCAAATCTTTTCAACTCATTTTCCATGAAATATACAGTACTAATCTGAATCCCAATGGTTATTTTTGTTATATGTCTACACACCTCTGAAACCACTCCCTGGCAGCACTGAGCACTGGCAGAGCCAATGCTATAAACCTTGTATATTATTTTTCATTCATTCTTTGTCAGACGTGTAGGTTTCATTCTTCAAGCATTCTCCTGACCTGTTATCTTCTAGTAAACCTGGGTGAAGAAAGAAAGGAGAGTTAGTAAACTGTGGTCAGATATAGCAACAGAAAAGATATTCCTCCTTTACTCAGTAACCTGACATTTAGGACCTGCCAGGGTATAAGAGCCCTAGTTCAACTCACTCTTCTGTGTGGCAATATTTGACTGTCAGTCTCCCATTGCCGCAGGGTCTGTCTTGCTACCACTATCATGCCAGGTTCTTAATTTCTTTTTAGCTGCTTTTTCCTTCTGTATAATTATTAAATATTAATGGGAGAAGGAGCTGGTGTCCAGATCTTTCACACTCTGGATGCATGCCCTAATCAATAGGTTACCACAAAAAGGGACAGACTCTTTCTCTGCAAATGTCTTTTCATGTCCTTGTTTTTCTCCTAAGCTCCTAAAATCAAGTCGAAGTTACACTTTTATTTAATGTAAAACTTAAATTAAACTTCAAGCTTAGTTTAATTTAAACTTTTATTCTCATTATCACAAAGAACCTCACCTTCCATACTTCAAATCAGGGTCAACTCAAGAAGAGAGTAGACTCAAACAGAATGGGAGATGACGGGCAGCAGCATAAATGAAGCAGCCATGAACAGAGCTCCTGCCCAGACTTGTGTCTGAATGTATGATATTTCCTAATTAAAAAGTCCAGTTTCTATTATCTCTGCCACTCAGTAAGAGAAATGTTACACTGCTATTGGCTAATGGGAACTGACAGCAGAAGGGTTGCTGTCTCTGTCACAAGAGCGAGGCATCCTTTGAGGAGTTCTGCAGCCTCAGTTGAATACTCTTCTCAAGTAAACTCTGCTCCCAGGCTGGAACATATCACTTTGTCAACATGACTGTTCCACTTTAATAAAAAACATTTACTCTTTAAGACAAAATCAAGCACAAATAGTATCTGCCATAAACAGGTGGAAAGAGTCCTGGACAACAGTAAAAGAGGCACAACTACCACCAAACTAACTTTGCCATTTATCATGTTAGGTTTTCTATATGCATATATAACTGTTAGATTAGTGGCTCTCTCTGGGTTATTTCTTTATTTGTTGTTCCATCCCTTTATGTTTTCATGTATTCAGCTAAAGAATTTTTTTCCACAAGGTATGCCCTTAAGCATATCACCCATCTTTACTGGATAGTAATCTCTGCAAAGACAAAGTGATAATTACAATATGGATGGTAGAATCCCAGTCCTATAGAAAATCTGAAATTTTTGAAATGCCGAAGCAGGTGAGTGGCAGCAAGATGTCTTTAATAGAAATTACTCTTACTGCATAACCACCATTAGAGAATCATCTCTAATTAGCTGTTTGAGACAAGCTGTTGAGAGGAGGATGTCACACAGTTTCAAAATTCTGTTTGTTGTCTGTGAGGGAGAGGAAATGGAATGTTCAGACTCTCTCAGATTTGTCTACACCAGCCTCAGCTGAAATCTTTACCCCATTCTGGGTAAAACTCTGGCCAATGTCTTTAAAGACTGAGTGCTTCTTCTTCATCCACTCTGTCCCCAGTAGCTACATAGTCCAATCTAGTAGTAGAAATCCTGTATCTTACCAATACTGAAATTTGGCAAGAAAGGTATTTTTTCTGCCCTATCCCAGGTTTTGAAGGCTTAAAATGTATTCATGCCTGGCTGAAGGTACTTTGGCAATAATTCAAAACCATATAAAGTTTAATTTTCAATATAAGTTGGTATAATACATGAGCAACAGCCAAACTGAAGAGCTGACATAATTTTTGCTTAATACAGTTTTTTAAGGACATGTATATGGATTGTTTCCTCAGAAAGGTGTTTCAGTGGGAAGACAGAAAATGTAGTGGATCTATATCAGCCTTTACAGTTTCTCTCACTCAAGAAAAGAGAAAGAATCTCAGTTTTAATGTCCATCAACACAAACTCCTGCTTTTACATCCACTTAGCAACCATATTTTAATTAGAATTATGTAAAATCCTAATAAAGACCAAAAAGAGAGCTTGCCATTTTCACATACTAGCAGACAAAACCTTTTTGAAACAAGGCTCATTTATCTCATATTGTACTCAAAGATCAGAGAAGCTCTTATCCCAGACAAATAATAGATTTCACAAATAAAAATATATATTCTACTAGAGTTGAAAAGATTTTAACTTGTGTTGACCAGTCATGAATTTGCATTGCTTCACACAGAAGAAAAGAGCACTAAGAATTTGTTTCCTCACTTGGAACATTTTCTGTTAGTCACAGAAGAGACCTAGTACCACTCAGTAAGCAAAATTGTGTTAAGAGCAATTGATGGAAATGCTTACTCTCTGTTTTTGAAAATGTACTAATATCCATCCACAATCAACCATGTTTTATGCTATATATGCTCAACTGATAAATTTTTGTAGCCCAGATGAAATGTACATACTTTGCATCATTTAATTTAAAATATTCTCGCCCTAATGGTGGGAAGAAGGCCTTAATTTATTGAAGGAGCTCCAGGGGGTACTTGATTGTTCAGCTAAAGAAGCGAATTCTACTACTGACTGCTACAGAAGGGACCTCAAAATATTGGATTAGGAAAAAATGGAACCACCTATAAAATGGCATTTTCCTATGTGAAGAAAAATTCTGGCAACTTACAAAGAAATAGGGAAATACTCATGAGTTAGAAGGTTTTATTTTAATGGCTCTTCAGAAGATTTGATACTGCATCAGGATATTTTATTCTACAATTGTTTTAAATCTCTCTCTCTCACATATACACAACACAAATCAACCATCACACTAAACTACTGAATTTTTGCCTACTTGGTAAGACCTATTACTTCTCTCTTCCTAGCCACCCCAGTGCATAAAGATAATTTTTCCTCAGTTCTTTTTGAGGATTGGCGATATTGTAAAGTTATTTTCAAGTGGAGCATTTTCAAGAACAACCTATCATAACTGCCTGGCTTTGGAGCTCATCTCACCATTTTACGTCGTTTTGTAAGACAATTTGCACAGAGCTTTGCTTTCTCCTTTTAATATGTCCACACTAACCAGGTGAAAGCTGTAATAAACAGCATCTTCTTATTCATGCTGCCATCACATCTTCACTTACTGCACAAAGAGAGAGAGAGACACCTGAGGAATCCAGCTTTAAAAATTGCTTCTGCAGTCATGGTAAACAAAGGGATCAGCTCATGATTCAAGGTAAATTATCTACAAAGCAAAAAACCGACCCAAACCCAGAAAAATCCTTCCCCAATGTTTATACTTAGTAATAATAGTAAAAAATTAGGAAATAATAATCTGCAGGACATCTAAAATAAGGTGGTAAAGCTTGCTTTGACAAACTACCAACACCTGGTCTACATCATGAATTTCCTAGGTTGGGATCCACTTTATCTATTAAAAACTGAAAACTTATAAAGTAATACTAGTAATACTAGTATATTCCAACCCAGATTAATACTTTTAAACATTGAAAGAAGTTCAAAGCTATTGAGACACAAATAACAGTTCAGAAGCTGAGAATATGCTTGATTTTCCACAGAAATGGGTCCCTTTTGGAATGGGTAAAAACCTTATAGACAAGATTGACTTTGCAATACTTTACAGTGTGCATACTCCAAGAAAAGAAGGAATTTTAAAGAATTTTTATGATTTATTAGTTACTTTCACTATAATGAAAACATATCCTGTGAGATCTTTTGAATTTTATCAATCTTTGTTACAAATTATTAGATTTTTTAGAATAATATATATGCCTCACATAATCTATAATTAAATGAATTCCATTAGTTAAATGAAATTTCATACATAAATTGAATTTGAAAAATTATGAGTCAATTATAATGAAACAGTTACTAATACCCACTGTATTAAATGGTTACAGTCACCAGATTCAGGTAACTCAAAAGTGAATCTTTTGAGACATGAGCAGTAACACAATAAAATATTGTCTTCTCTTATAATTAACATAGATAGTAGTATTTTACTAAACTCAGTCAGCACAGGCTCATTTGCCCAGTAGTTTCATTTGCTCACCTCTTTCTGCTCTTTAAATGACCTGCTTACAGGGCTGCTGGCAATTAAAAACACGTTTAGGGCACCTGTGAGCTCTCAGTTTTTTATTTTCCCAGGAAACAGCATAGGTGGGTGAAAACAGAAAGAGCTAAAAGCAGTCAGTGTGGAAAAAAAAAAAAAAAATCAGCATTTTTTCACCTCATTTCTAAGAGGTTTCTCTTGTTTCTTGTTTTGGTACATTTTCTCCCAGAAAAAATAGTACAGTGAAAAATGAAACCTACAGATATTACTTTTTCGCAGATTGCACCAATTCAGTGTCACAGGTGCTTTTTAACTGGCCAATATGCTCCAGATGCTCGTTGATGATATTTTGAGATCCAGAAGAAGCCTTTAAGGCTCTGCTTGTTTGTTAGACCGCTGTCTCTCAAGCTAAAGTGTGAGGTGTAATTTTTGTTGTGATCTCTCAGAAAAATTAAATTGCAGAAGAGGGTCTTGTAATCAGGAATAGGAAGATGCTGCTGGACATTCAGGAATAACTGAAGTCATGAGGCAATGATTTCAGAAATTGCTTCCTTAACACTTTATGGTGTGTCTCACTCACACTGTCGCTGTCATTATCTCATGGTGCTTCTTTGCATTAACTGTATACTCATCCTCAGGAAAAATTCTCTAGAAGCTTTCCTCACATACTTTTGTGGCTGCTTTTCCCACAGTTCTTAGATTCACCCATATAACCACAGTCCACTTTAGAGTCAAGATTAAGGGTTATATGTAGGGTTTCCCTGGTGAAAGGTTGTCATTTCCACCATGTGTCCGAACCCACAATGTGAGAGAGAAAAGGACCTTCCTTGCATTCAGAAGCTTATGCAGACCCTCACCAGAGGCCGTGGCTCAAAAGCATCAATAGTGCGTTCAGATAGGAAAGGGGGATCTTTGTTCACTAATTTCGATCAAGTTGGTCGTAATCTTTTCTTCCCTCAGAAGAGCTTTTGATTGCTGTGAAAACTCCCATAGCAGCTTTCAACATCTGATTGTGATCCACTAACTGCAGTGGATAGGTTTGCAAGGAAAAGAAAATTCAGTTTTTTATTTCCAAATTTAAAGCAGAGTTTTTCTTTTACATTTTATTTTCTGCAAGGTGAGGGCTCTTCTTGAGCTGTGCGGGCTTGTATTTAAATTGAAAAGCCTCACAAGGATGGAGGGGGAACCTGCATGTCTGTCTCTTCCTCCTGTTGCTGCTGCAGCCAGGCGTGCACTGATTTATTCAAATTACAGCAGACAATCAGCAGTGAGCCACTAATGGAGTAATTTATGTCTCCCTTCATTCCCCTGATGTTTGTAGCAGGAGAAAGCATTGAGACAATGCAATGAAAAAGAAAAGAAGAAACGAAGAAAATCAGGGGAGATGCAGAAAAGCGAATCAGAAGTGAAATCCTGACTTAGGAACAGACTGACTCCTCTAGTATGTGTACCAAAACTTCTGATATATTTGCTGGGCTTCTGAGAGGAACAGAACGGTATGTTGTTCCTAATGCAAACATCATTCCGAGGCTGTTCATTTTCATATTTAGTCATATCACAGCAAAGCTAAGGGGGTGTCAATCACACTCGGTACATCTGACTGGGAGAGCACTCCCTTCACAGCTGCATCTGGCAGCATACACTCCGTATTTATTATATTTTTAGTAAGGCATGCTATCTTGTTCATGTGTGAGAAACTGTAATGCATCTTTCGCATTTAAAGTGCCCTCTGAAGCTTTCTGCCTCACAATCTCCTGCCTACTTTCACTGTTACCACTAAATTTTTTATACTGTCTTGAGCATCTCTGAAAGAATTGCAAATTCCAGATAGAACATGACTAATTTAGCACTATCGTCTCCTACAATATAGTGTACAGCCGTCCATCCTGCTTCTGTGCGGCTCTGTCTTATCTCAGCTCTTAGTGAGAAACTAAATTAAGGCAAAGGCTGAAGTCACTCATGTGTGCTACTTTTAAAATTAATTTTTGCTGACAGCACCACAGAGTCAAAAGCATGTAGTTGCATTATGAAAGCTAGAAAAGAGATTAAAATATATGTGTATTTTTGTTATTCCAGGAAAGAAAGTCTTTTGCTCCTTCTACATTAGTCATTTTCCCAAAGGACTCTACATCCTTCCTTATTTGGGGAGTAAAAGTTGAAACATCACTCTCCTTTCCATTTCCTAAAGATTTTTGCTTTTTATTGTGTTTAACTCCTTATACTTGCTATCTTCTTTGTAAGATGCGAGTGAAGTTTTATGATGGCCAATTTGGGTGAGGGAGGTGAAGGACAATTTGAAGATACTGACATTGTTTGCAATGTGTCTCATTTTCAACAAATTATTTAATTTGAGAGGAATCCTTCTTGGTCACTAAAAGCTTAAAATGGTTCAGTTCTGTGCACCTGAAACAATCTTCTCACTAAAACTGACTTTTATTTTAACTTTAAAGGTGTAAAATGTTCAGAAATGAAACACTGACTTTTTAACTGAAACGTACATTTTTCTCGACTTTTTGACTATCTGGGAATACAATACTTCTCTCAAACAAGTCCAGCATTGTAGTTTTAAAACTATGTCAAACCTCAAATCTGTATTTATCTGGATTTATTTCCTTTTTCTCTCCCTTGTATTACCAGAAGCCACTTTTCACTCTGTGATATAGAGCTGGAACTGAAAGAAAAGCAATGGGGAAGCTA
Source organism: Sitta carolinensis (assembly GCA_032173965.1). Taxonomy (NCBI): domain Eukaryota; kingdom Metazoa; phylum Chordata; class Aves; order Passeriformes; family Sittidae; genus Sitta; species Sitta carolinensis. The sequence continues at coordinate 33,904,422 of CM063283.1, forward strand.
GTATGTTTTCTATGCTGCAGCTGCTTCCCTGAACCTACATCATCACTGTTCCAGCTGATATGAAGTGCAGCACAGGCAGACTCTGCCATTCCTTGTTTACTGCTGTCTGAAGCTGGGTGAACTGTGTGTTCACTATTTTCCAGATTACCAGTGAGATCTAGTTGATGCTTCTTAGTCAGATCAAAGATGGGAGAGAATGGAGACAAATTCAGCAGCAGCCTTGCTCATCCAGCATTCCCTTTCAATGTGACTAGCATCAGGCAACAGTGTGGCTTTACTCACAGTGACCACACTTACAAGAAGCCTTTTCCAACAGCTCTGAAGAGTTTCTCTTCCAGGATAATACAGCAGAAACAGCCCCTTTGAAAACAGGTTTGAAAACAGGTTTGAAAACAGAGAGTGATGTGCCATCAGGCTGAGCTCCTCGCAGTGTACGCATCAAAGGGAGCAGTTAGAGCAGCAAGAAAACAGTGCTGTGAAGGCTTAACACGACTGCATAGACTCCCCATGCTGCAATTGAACTTGTCAGGGGACATTCAAAATTGTATCCTGGTATATGAGACCCTGTGTGTGAGTCTATTGCAGAAAAAGACCTTCAGAAATGAGTAAGAAATTAGAATTATTTTGACGTATGAGAGCAACATTCTACATATGATCTAGAAAACTACATATAAACTAGGATTAGTAGTAGATCACAAACTAAATGTGATTGAAAATATCTTTCAGAGAGACAAAGTTCACAATGTGATATATCAGTAGGAACACACACATCAGTACATCCTTCTGATCTCGATGGCCTTGATAAGGTCTCTACTGTAAACTTTTTCTTCTTCCAGGCAGGGCAGATGTGGGCTAAGGCAAGAAATGCAGTGAATTTCAGTAATTAAAAGAGATTTAGAGAGCTTTTTGACTTCTATAACTGAGATTGTCCATCTAAAGAACAGCAATTCAAGTGGGGACATGGTAGGAATTTCCAAGAACAGGAATTTTATTCCCATATAATTATTTTTCCAGGAATTAAAAAGAGACTTATTTTCACATTCCTGGGACCAGGAAAAGAAGGCATGCACTACATTCATAGCAGAAGAAGCTTTTAATGGTAAGGGATTTTTAAGCACCGAGATAGTCTGTGTGCATCTGCTTGTGGATTATTCCCCATTGCAGAGCATATTAGAGAAAAAGCGGTCAGGGGTGATGTGAACAGAGCTGATCCTGTACTGCAGCAATGCAGTGGACAAGATAAAGTCTCCAGGAGCTTTTCCTATCTACTTTTTATTATATTAGTCCCTGAGACAGACTGTGAATATTAGAGTTTAATATTACATTGAGTCACTTCCAATGGATACTTGAACAGGTCAAAAGTGACTGGGAAAAGTCTGCTGACAGAAAGCTTATAATGGTACTTTGGATGAGATTCTTTTGCACTTTTTTCTAAAATGCATATCAGATTATGTCATGGCCTCTCATGGATAAAACGATCATCCTTGGATAACAGATGGATAAAAGGCTTCTCTAAGAAAGGAAATTGTTTCCATGTATTAGAACAGTAAGACATTAGGTAACGCATGCAGAGAAGCATAGATCAGTGACAAAGGCCTAAATTTTTCTTTTAATAAAACCCAGAAAGCCTTGAGCAAAGCATGCAGGTAGCTTGAAGCAACCAAGACGCTAAAAGCCCTGTGTGACGAAGTGCCCTCCTGGCAGATGCCTATCCCTGCACAGCCACTTGGCTTCTGCTGAAGTGCATGAATGAATGTCTTCCAGACCTAGACATAAAGGAAAGAAACAACTCAATCCAGAATTATTAAGGCTGAAACCTTGCATTGATTAGGTGCAAGAGGTCCTCAAGTTATGTTGGTCTCTGTGGCTACTGGAATACACTGGGAATACACAGGAATCAAAACAGGACAGAAGAATATTTTGAAAAAAACCCTAAAATTTTTACTAATTAATCTTTGGGAATTCCCTAAAGAGTGGTTCTTTTTTGACTTCTAATATCTCAGTGGAAGAAACACTGAAATAAACAGAACATCAGAGCTTTTATTAAACTGATTTAATTAAAAGTATAATCTGCAACTCTAGCTCTTTGTTTGTGGATTTTTTTCTTCTATTAAAAATTACTCACAAAAAAATATGTTGGATTGTTTTGCAATAATTGGGGAATTTTGCCAAGTTACCTGATTTAGGATGATTTGTCATGATACCTGATACATGATTTAGGAGTCAAACTGTCATCTTCAAATGCAGTGAAGCAATAATTTAAAAAAATAGTCTCAGCTTCTTATTAGCTCATCAGGCCATACTTTATATCCACTTGATTAAGACTCAGAGGGGTGATCAAGTCTTTTGCTATGGAAAGGAATTTGGTATTGTAGTTAGAATTTAGGAGATCTGTTTCAGTTCTTAATTTTACCTCCAAACTGACAGTAAGACAAGAAGTACATAACAAAACTTATGGGCCCACCGTTAACTTTTACATGCCTGAGGGGTCGTTTTTCATGAGGAAACAGACTCACATAATTACTTGGAATAATTGTGTTGCTGCAGTGATTATAGTTTCAACGTTGGATGTACAAATATTGGGAAAAAAGAGAAGGGATTTAAAAAATAAAATCATAGCAAAATCAATGGAATAAGTGTGAATTAATTTAGTATGCCAAATAAGTGGGGAGGGGAGAAAAAAAAAGAGATTAAAAACCTCTTTTTTTTTTTTTTTTTCAGGCTTAAAAATAAAACCAAGATATTTCCTCTCAGGTAGACTTGAAAAGTTTTTCATTGAAAAGATTCAAATTAAGAAACCAAAGTATTTCATCCTAAAAACACTGAAATGAAAACTTCTCACTCAATAATTTATTTACTGACTGCCTCATTTTTCTGTTTATTTGCATCACAGTGATTTGTCAAATTCACAGGACCCTATACTATCTATTGAACTACATCTTTTGTTGGTGTTTTACAAAGCCACAAATTAAGGTAACTTATTCCTAAATTTCTGGCCATATTTGTTAACTCTAACATTAGAGTTTAGCACAGCTTTCATTACCTTCCAGAAAAAACCCCTTTATCCATCAATTTCCTTGGAAAAAAATAGCTTAAAATACGGCTCCCCTGAAAGTCAATAAGTCTTAAAGAGTCTACATCACTTCATCATTTTAGTAAATTGCTCTCCAAATTCCTGCACATACATGTGTGTACACACTTCTCTATATTGAATTTATTATAAATGGATTAATATTAAAACAGCATTATAGAAAAAAGAAATTAGAAGGAAACTTTTAGATTTACCTATCATATATATGAGCTTTGAAAGGAATTAAATACACAAACGAGAGGAAATTTCTATCCACAAGTACCTCAATTATAACTTTTAGGATTCCAGATAATTTTTAATTAGCTCTCTACAACCCCTGCCCATGTTCCCATCTCCTTCCCAGGCAAGTGACTAAACAAGAGAAATATCAGCATTTTACCCACCAAGTTTGTGATTTCACAGACTCTAAAGAAAATATTATAAACTACAAATTGTCTAGAGTGAATTAAGAGTAGTATTTGCACATTCTTTTGCTTGGCTGAACTCTCACTGTTTCTCTGGGAATAAGCTATCAGTTTTTAACATTTCCTTTGCCTTATTCCCCTAGCATAGCATCACTCGCCTTTTACATTTTCTGCTGTTTTATCTCTGTGAGAAAGAGGTGTAAGTTAATTTTGCTCTTGGGATAGAGATATGTAAAAAGCAAAATTTCCAAACTTCCTACTAATGGCTGGAGGCAACCAAATGATCGTCTTTGTCCAGAGATTAAAGGACTGTTTCATGCTGAGTGAGGCTTTCAGGCACTTGGAGTTTGCACCCAAAGCCTATCATTTAAATTAGTAGCACCAAATAGGTTGCTTGAAAGAGAAAGGCCTGCACTGCTTTCTCAGCCTTCACTTAAATCTGTAAAGAAATTCCTCAGTGTCTGCAGAAAAGTGCTGTGCCACTGGTTTCACTGTTCTGATCTTTTCCCGTGTAGGGTAATTGGAACACCCAATCCTGTAACTGTGTGAAAGCTGTTTGGTACCTCCTAAATTTACAGAATCCTTTCACTTCCGTCTTCCTTTCCACTAATAATGGTGGGTTTTGGATGACACATGCATGGAGGAAAATGCAGCACATGTGGTTCAGATGGGGAGTGTTCCCTCTACCGGGTGTGAGGGGAGATGTATTATTCTTAGATGTGTGATAATCTCCATTGAGCAGAGGATCACTTGGGAAGAACATGATGCCTTTTTGCTTCTCTGCTTAAAGAATCATACACTTTCCTAAGGTATTTTCCTTTGTGGGAGATTCACATGACTACTGAAGCAAGGCATGAGATGTTTCCCAAGCTCAAGCATGAGTTATTTCCCAAGTTCTTTCTTTCAGCACGCCTTTTTTTTTTGAGGTGGGGGAGGAAAGGGTCCACAGTCCTTTTCCTCTTCCTCCATTCTCACACCAGCAAAAGCATCCAGCATTCTCAGGCCTGGGATATGCAGCAGAGATATTAAGGCAAAGCCACATCAGGCCTTGGTGTGTTTCTAGCACTGCCAAATGTCAGAGCAGGAGTTCTGTGTTGAATTTCAATCACAGGGGCTACAATTCTCAACCAAGGCACCATCACATGGTCTGAGCAATAGGAAGATAGTGCACAGAAATGATTTTGCTCAGCTCATATTTTAAAAATGAACCTGTATGTAATAGCTCTGAACTTACTGCTGGAGGAAATGCAGGGTCCTTGGTTGGATGGGCTGAAGAATCTAAACCCACAAACTTGAGGCGCTGTGCCAGAGAGGGTGCCCTCTCTCAGCACAGATCCATTATCACCCCAGCAGATTCTGAAAGTCCTTGTTCAACTCCAAGCAGCAAAATGTGAAGTATTTTAAGGATTTCTTCACTCTGTCCTGTGATGCAGGAGCAGCCTGTGCCTTTTCACCTTTTTTCTAGCAGATTTTGTGGGTGACAATGTCAGGATTTTGGCAGAGGGTCCTTGTGAGAATCATGTGCTATAACAGCAACCATCTCATACTCAGGTGAGTTCCCCTTGTCACTCACCAGCTTCTCAACATTTTATGCCTCAGAAGTCTTCAAGTCTGTAATAGGACCTGTCTTGATGACAATATCTACAAATCCTCTGCAAAATCTCACAAAAACAGCTGGTGCTATGAGACATTTGCTGTTCACCTTAATGACAAAGCAACAGATGTGTGAGACAGAAAGCTACATGTAAGAATGATGACAAAACTGCAGTGACAGACATTTCTCTGCAGGCAACCCCAAAGGAAACTCCAGAAGCCTGAGATTGTGTAAGTGAAAATGCTAATGAAATTCTTTCAATGGGATGTGCAAGGAAAGTACAGAAATACATATGTGATATTTTGGTCAGTGGGCAGTATAGGATTTATATTGTGGTGCTGCCTGTGAGGTTCTGGTAGTGGCCAATAAAACCCCACCACATTAAACTTAGAGTTTACATATGAACGTATCCTTAAAAATTTTAGGGAAGAAATCAAGAAAAATAAGTATATCCCTATCACTTAAAACTGACACTTCAAGACACTTTCTATAAGACTTAATGTTTTTTGAAACACTCTATTTGATTTTAAATGGTTATGTGTCTTTTTAAGAGAAAAAGAAACCTGCCTCTCTCTGATGCAAAGAAAACCATTTCAGTAACTGCAAACACTGAGCTGTACTTTCAATACAGAAACCAGATGTAAAACTGGTTGGTGCACATAGTGGGAGTTTGCTGCAGCTAAAACTAATATGTACTGTTTAATTTGCTTAATAAAAGTTTGTGCAATTGAGGATGCTGTGTACTGACTAATGTGATAATACAAAGGAATTTTATTATCTGTTTGGAATGGTCTGTAGGAAGATGATTGATTTATATAGACAAAAATATGGAATTGTCTGTGAGCAACCAACTTTTCACCGTTGATTTTTTCTGGCAAGGTCTGGCAAACCAGAGTATTCTTTGTATAACTTCTTGAAGGCTATGCAGCAAAAGGAAGCCTGTTAAAGAACCATCTAATCCCACCTTGCCCATAGGGTATACAGATTAAAAGCTAATGGTTTCAGTAAAACTGAAACTGTGCATCCCCGAAATAAGTTCAGCCTCTTTGAAATGAAGTATTTTATTCAGAAATGAGTTTCTTCCCCAAACTTTGAAAGCATGATAAGATTTTTGTCTTAAAAATGCAATCACAAAAGGAAATAATTAATAAAATGTTATACAGAAGGCACATTCTTTCAGCCTGAGAAGTGCAAATCATCTTGTTTGAGCTGGCTGTAGATTCCCAGAAGGGAGAACTGTAGAGCTTCAACTGTACAGGGATTTGATAAGAATTTTTAAAATCAGTCTCTCCACAGTAGGAAGTATAGTACTGCCTGCTAGACTGAGGGGACGGATATAGAAAGATTCTCCTCATTATTACAGGGAAGTGACACCTTAGCTGCACCTAGTGTGTCCATCTCTAGAGTCCCAGCACAAGAAAGACATAGACCTGTTGGAGCAAGTTCAGGGGAGGACCACCAAGATGATTAGAGGGATGGAGTACCTCTCTTAAGGCCGAGAGAATTGGGATTGTTTAGCCTGGAAAACAGAAAGCTTCAGGGTGACCTAATTGCAGCCTTCCAGTATCTGAAGAGAACACACAGGAAGACAGAGAGACACTTTTTACAAGAGCTTGTAGTGACAGGACAAGTGGCAATGGATTCAAATTAAAAGAAAGTAGGTTTAGATTAGATATTAGGAGGAAGTTCTTTACTGTGAGGGTGGTGAGACACTGGCACAGGTTCTCTGGAGAAGTTGTGGATTCCCCATCCCCCAAGATGTTCAAGGCCAGGCTGGGTGGAGCTCTGAGAAACCTGGTCTAGTGAAAGGTATCCCTGCCAATGTAAAGGGATTGGAACTAGAGGATCTTTGAGGTCTTTTCCAAACCAAATTATTCTATGATTCTGTGATCTGTACATCAGATTCTGCTAAGATGCACAATTGTTGTCCCCCCAAAAGCAGGTGATTTGGGGCCTTCTGGCTGAATATGCATTTACCTTGGGCACTAAAGGTAAGTTTTCCTAGTGGAACTTTCAGATTCATTCTTTCATGGACTAGATATGGAACTTCTGTATCTCTGAAGTCCTGCTTCTCTGAGTAGGGACAACTGAGATGCAAATCAGGGAGACCAGTTCATCCAGGGAGACCAGGTCACATACTTTGCCTCTTGCAGCATGTATGAAACAGTTTGGGACCTGTCATTGCCAAATACAGTGTCTTGGTTTAAGGCAAATTTGGGAAGGAACCCCTGAATAGGTCCCTCCAGAAAACCAATCCAATGGCCCCTCCCCCAACTGGTTCAGGAAAGGAAAAGAGGGAAAAAGTGGAAAAAATGTGTTTATTTAACAGGCCAAGCACAACAAATGAACACCAAGGAACAAAACCTCCTGCTGCTCCGCAGAGGTGACAAATCCAGCCAGTCTGTGCCGTGGGTGCAGCTCGGCTCCCTCAGTCCGTGCCAGTCCCTGGCACTGGGAAATGCCGGGCACAGGCCAGGCCTGGGGGACACAGGGTGAGCTCCGGGTGCTCTGCTGGGGGTTAGTCTAGAGCAGGTTCGAACAGTTCCAAGGAAAAAAAGGAAAAGAAACTCACAGTCTGGAGAACTTCTCTGCTTCAGCTAGCCACGAACTAACAGAAAGCCAAAGAGAGCTCTCTCCCGCCGTCCGCACTGCAGCCAACACTCGCTGTGTCCTCCAAAACTACAAACTCTTATCTTGATGTTTTGAAAACACCCGCCTCAGACATTCCACTGCTTCTTCTTCACTCTTAGATCCAGTCTTAAAGGTGCAGAACTCATTTTTGATTTAAACAGACGAATGGGGATACAATTCAGCATTAACCCAGGACATACAGTAAAAAGCAGGAGACCTTACCAGGACTAACTGCCAGCCCAAGTGTCATCTGTGCTGTCAACCTGCTGATTCTTCTTTTGATTTGAGGACAGCCTTCCAAGGCCTGTTTCTCCAGTTAAGCAGAAATCCCAGTCTAGCATTCTAGCTAAATTAAATTTCTTTCAAAAAAGGTTACATTTACAACCCAATTAAAACACTATTCAAACACCACTTACACATTATGTTATACTTTTGAGGCAGCTAATCATCATTCCTTGAATCAGGTGATTCGTGAAAGAGCAGATGGATCAGTTGTCTAACATTTCTCACTGAGAGAGTGTCATAACCTTGATTATACCCCAGAGTTCCTAACCTCACAGCTGCCAACATTTGGTATCTTTGTGCCCACTCTCCCATCACTCTTACTGCTCAGCTGGATCACACGCACTTGGCTTTACAACCTTACTCCACAAGGGCAAAATCAGTTTTTCTTTGTGTATAGCAAAGGCTTCCCAACCCAAAGTAATCCAGAGAGGAAGAGTCAAGGTTGATATTATGACTTACTGAATACCCATGGCCCCTCAGAGAGGAGAGATATCCTGACCAGCCAACAGTGAGAAAACTTGAAAATATGGTTACGTTTAGCAAAATACCTGAATTCAAATCTATTGCCCCACTCAGTAGTAAACCTGGATTTCTTTTTAAGGAGTACTCATTGGAAAGATAATTATTTTTCCTTAAAAATAAGTTTAAAAATTAATTGCCTGATTATGCTCACAAAGACTTTTTTTTTTTGTAGTAAAATCCTAACAATCTGTATGCCTGTGTTACAATTTTATCTGCTTGCTTGAAAAACTTGGACTGTCAGCACAATGTCATTGATCATTTCTCATGCTACTTCTTAATTTAATTAAATGAAAGACAAAGTAATTTTCTTTGCCTCTGTTGCAGTACTGAAGAGGACTTTTGTGTAGTTTCATTGAGAAGAGGTAAAGATCATCTTCAATTTTTTTCCTGAAACCTAAAGTTAAAACTCTTGCTAGCACATTTATAGACCAGACCCTAATTTCTGGGAAAATTAAAAATATTTGGATATTTCAGGAAATCTCTTGCAATTTTTTATACATTTTCATCTCTATACATTTTAAGTATGAGTAAGATTAAGATATGGCCCTTTGTACATGCCAATAATTTTAAGAGTGTTAAAAAATTTTCTGACCTCAATTTACAAAACTCAGGGTTGGAAATAAAAGAGAGAGTGAGAGAGCTAAGGCTATTAAGATTTTAAAAGTAAAAAACTGTCAAACTACTTTATAAAAATGTTGTATAGTATCAGAAATAACTGCTTAGCAAGAGCATCAAGTCCACAATGATTTTTACCTCAGAGTGGTCCCCCACAGACTTCTTATCTATTAATCTTTAAATGCTTAAAGAAATTCTTCCCAGAATTTTACATCCTTTCCACTGAGAAGTGTGTCACCAGTGGTCATAATTTTACCCTAGCATGGAGGTCCCACTGCAATAACCATGGCAGAATTATTTTAGAACAAGTTATTAATATATCCTAGAAATATTTTGTTGATCAAGCATCTTTCAGAATACTGTTTTTACAGGGGAAAAAGAATCACAACAACTTGGGCTAATTTTGGAAAGAAAATATCACCAATAACCACATGGCTTTAGAAGGTAACTTTTGGATTCCTCAGAAATCAATTCAACAAATAAAATATATGCAAGTCTTAAAATTCATTGTTTTAGGGAATCCTTGCATGGCAGCCATTGCTAGTTCTGGCTCAGCAGAATTGATTACAAAATAAGTGTTCAGTTTGCTTTTATTTTGTATTCCTCTTACACTGACAATAGGTATTTGATTTCAGTTGTCTTTTCCCTTGTTTTGGTTCATGAATAGCTGTCACAAGTAACTCCCTAGGCACTTTGTTTTTCTTCTCCTGATTAAATGTACCATTAGTCTAGATTTTAAAAGATCACTTTGCAAGCAGAGGTCAGCAGTAAGACAGAGAATTTTCTTATAGCATCTTTCTCCCTCTTTTAAAAATCAGAGCTTGATGTCTTCATAAGGGATGTGCTATCCCCCACAGGAGTCATCTACTCTTTATAGAGTTTAATGAGTAAAGCAGTCAAGCCTGTATTAATCCAAATTTCATTACATGGTTACAATAGTCTTTTTTCAGTTTTAAAGGTGTGCAGTTTAATTTTCAGTAGCAAAGAAAGATCTCTCCGTCTTTACTCTCAGGCTGATTTTGCCTCAGTTTCACCAAAAGAAATCCAGCAGTGCAGTCGGTGTCAGCAGGTGAGTCCAGACCACAACTTTTCCTCCTTAGCTGCCTGTCTATCACACAACAGTAAATGAAAGTGACCCCAGAAAGCTGTTGCCAAACATTTAATGTATGGCTATTTCCTCTATTTAATGCAAAATCACCTCTTTAAAAGTCTGAATTTCTACATCTGGTTTGAATCTTAATAGACAGGGATGAAGAGTTCAGTAGATAAAAGAGCATTTACCTGGGTGGCTATTTAACTTTTCAGGCTCATTAATCAAGCAGGACAAGTCTCATTCAACAAACAGTGTTTAATTGAATAGGTTTTTTCATCCATCCAATTTATGTTAAAATACCCTGTGCTAATTAGTTCACAGTTACTCCCAAGTTAATTCACAATCAATTCATGCTATTCACAAACATTACTGCTGTTTTTAGGTGAGAAGCACACAACAACGTATAGTATTTTGAACTAACCTAAGATATTGCCAGGGTGCTGTAAATGTTGAGGCAAAATATTAATCACAGAGTGATCACAGAGAGCAAAACCAGGCAGAATGAACAATACAGATTTAATTGCAGAGGAGGGAATGTCCTGCTTCACTGATACCACTCTAAAACCATGTGGACGTCATAGCAGGGAGCAGGGAAATTAATTTGAATGGTCTATGAGAGGAAAGGGAATCAAAAGGGATTTTGAGATGAAGGATGATCACAATCATAATCTTCAGTATGCAAGTCCCAAACTGGCTGTGAGAGGACACAAGCATTATGGAAAACCCTGGAATGACTGAACATTAGCAATCAAAGGACAAAGGAAAAAAGCCTGGCATGTGTATAAAGGACATATAAGTGACTAGCTTGTAAGCATTTGCATTGCAGGTGAGGGTATTCCATCTTCCTCCTCCAAATCACCATCATGCAAATTCCGTTCTTTATTTTTAGTTTTGGGAAGGTTGCTATGAGCTCTGCTGTGAAAATATTCCTGGTATTGGCATATCTGTTATATCTTAGAGTTTTTATAGGAAAATCAATCAACTGTTGAGAGAAAGGCCAGCTGCTACTGTGTTCTGGTTTTGAGGGTTTAGTGGGTGGTGGCTCACTGGCAATGGTTTCCAGCTGAACACAACAAAACTCTCAATGCTTTCTTTCAAAATTGCTTTGAGTACAAGCTTAAGGGAAGAAGATATTTTTGGACCTGATTCCTTCTGGCTTTTAAGATGCCAGCCTCTGATTTAAAAATCTGTCAGTGTTGAATGAGTCGGTTTCCTACTTGTGGCAATGACACTGGAATCCCAATACATAACTCTTTAGAGGTGAACTGTATAGCAACTGCATACTAAAGAACACTGTGCCAAAAAAGGGAATATGAAAGCCTGGTGTGGTGGATGCAGAGGATCTGGAACATGAGGAACAGTGGGTTTTAACTTTCAATTAGATTTTAATTTAATAACTGTTTTAAATATGACACTTTGAGATCTCTTCTGCCTTAGAGGGTTAGGTGAGCAGAGAAGGGAAAAGAGAAGGGAAACCTAGGATGAGTTTTCAATGTCAGCTTTACCTTAAGCTTTTTGTGACACAGCCCTTCAAGAGTGAACATACATGATGAGGATTTCTGAACTCTAAAATGGAAAATAAAACTGAGAGGTGTTGTTTTAACATACTCAAGTCCTCAGCTCAACAAAGGCATTTGGAGCTGCTTTTTCAGCTCTGTAAATAAGAATGTATCTATGCCAAGAAACAAGGACACAACTCTTCTTTTCAAAGGAGCAGATGGCAGAGGCATCCTACTTCTTTCTTCTTCTGTGCAAATAAATATATTTTAAAATGTTGAACCTGATATGAAGTTTATTTCAATAATTAATGTAAGTGGTATGCACTTGGAGTCTAGGATTTCCCATCACTTCTGGGCAGTGTCCATAGAGAGATCTTGGAAGAGAAGAATCCTGTGCCCTTCAAACTGTCACATGGGTTTTTTTCTTACAGAATGCACATTCATTTAGTCTATCAGCATATTCGTGGAGATGTTAGAAAATATAAAACAAACAAAAAAAAAGTATAAAAGCAACCTTTTCTATTTCGAAACCTAAGAATCCCCTCAAGTTTTGGCTGCTACTTTCCTCCTTCACCCACTCTCCAACTCAGCTGCTCTTTGATCTTCCTAAGAAGATAAATATATTTTAAATTATTGTTAGCCCCAGGGGACCTGAACTGGTGTTAGCTAGCAATGAGATGCTTTTAGGAAATGTCACTAATGTAGGTAGCGAAAATGGCAAGGATCTGCTCAGGACTGCAACATCTCAGCTAGTTCTGAGCCAAAATTAGGCTGAAATAAATGAGTGCAATGTTCAGTATCTTCTTTGGGATATTCAGTCACTAAACATCTCTGGAATTTCCTGATTGTTCTGTCTCCTCATTAGGAATTGAAGAACAGGAGCTTCTAAGGAGAGCAGTTTACTCTCATATGCAACTTTTGTTTAAAATACACCAGGCTTACCGAAAGCTGAGGTCTGTGGAAATGTACAGACTTGGAGCTTCATTTTCTACTGCCTTTTGTCACCCATAAAATAGCAGTAAGCTGTGGTCATTCTAATTTGTTGACTACTCCTGTCAATTAATTGTACCTAATTAGTGCCAAGGTATTAAAAGAAATCAAACAAGTCCTTGGGTTGGAGGCAGAGGGACATCTTCAGCGGTCTGTGTAGAAACCTATGCACCACATTACAAACACCAAGAGTGGATTTCTGGTCTTTGTACTGATTCAGACCTCCCGAATGGAAAGTCTAGGTAGTTTACAGGGTTAGAAGAGGAAGTTAATACTTCTGAAAACCAGTTAAGGGGCAGCAAGCCAGAACTCTACTCCTTTGCATCAACCACAGAGGGATGTAAAGCACCTCTGTAAGAGACATTCAGTGTCAGGAGACTGTGTCTGGTACAGTCTGGACTTAACTTTCGGGCATGAGCAGATCCAAGGCCAAGCTGGATGCATCTCACAGAAGCATTCTCACCTGGGATGCAGATAGTTGACGAAAGATTTCCCCCAAAATAAAGACAAGAGTTTTCTTCCTCCACATAAAATTTAATCCAGAAAATAGGTTTGCTTCTCCTGCTTCAGTTTTTGATTCTAGAAGAAGTGGCCAGCTCAGTGCTCTTTGAGGAAGTCACTTGCTTATCAAGTTATGGTCTCTCTGTTTTTGGTCTTCTCATCTACCTTTATAAATCCTATATGCCTTTCTACACATCAGAATCAGAGAGAAAAAGGAAGATACATCCATCTAAGGTGACATCCTTCTTGTCCTGCAGTTGTGCACAGCTTGGTGAGTGAGGTATAGTCCTGGTATGAAGCATCAAGGTCTGAAAAAATCCCCTGGACAGGAACAAGTGAACCATTGCATTCATCAGTTATGCCTTTTGAGATCAACACAGTGCTATTTCACTAATTTACACAGAATCTGATTACACTGAATGAATCAAAACCTCCTGTAAAATGAAGTTTTCCTCTTCCCAGCTGCAGGCATTATTGAACATGCACAACAACCTTTTTCAATAATATGTAAAAATTCTTAAAACTATCTTAAATATAAGGTGAAAAACATTGTTCATTTTTCTTCCAGTTCTGCCCTCAGTACTAGTAAAAGTGGCAACGGCTTTAACCTGTTACTGTGACGCAGATAGAAACACACAGCAACACACACAACAGGTGTTCAGGTAGAGAAGAAAAAGTCTCTTGTTTATTGTTGACCTCGTATATATAAGTTTCTGGACAGTGACCAGAGATTGGACAGAGAAGTTACCACCTCTCCATCTCCACTGGTCACTTGAGAAGTCCATCAGGTGAGATCTTTTACAAAGGAATGCAAACATGATTCTTGTTTATCTTACAATTCATGAGAACTGACTCCACTGTACTAAAACAAATCAGGAGGCTTATTTTCAGGGACAACATTAACCTGCCCTACTTTCCCTGTGGGAAGACACCACATAGATCAAGGCTGGCAGTGTGTAGGACTGCTCATTCGATATATGAAATGTTCTATGATACAGACAGCTGTGCCACAATTCTGGAAATCAGCTATAGCTTTTTGCCAAAACCAAATTATTTATCTCCCTTGCAAAGTTTATTTTGGCTATTTGAAGGGCTTTCTAATGCTCTATTGAGTACTCCACCGGTTTTCTTGAAAATATATGTGGCTGCTGGTGATTCATCTTGCAGAGAATAATTAATTGGCATTTTCAAGTGATGATCAATCTAGAATGATGTGACTTGGATTATTTGCTTAAAATAGTATTTCACTTATTGACAGTATGTGGTTTCTGTCCTTATTTTAATTTTTAGTGGCAGAATGCTCCAAATAAATATAGCTGAAGCTGCCTGTTACAGACAACAGGAAAAAGAGCTGTATTCTGTTGAAACCATGGAATGGTTTTCATTGAGTTCACACAATGGACTTCTGGACATAATTAAACAACATGTGGAATTCATAAGCTCACAAAGCTCCCTTCACAAAGCCATTGCCCTAAAATGTGTAGTCTTAAACCTCTTTAATGAAATCCTCAGAGCAACAAGTAACTCCCTCTCCCTACAAGTGGATTATTACAGTCTTCACAGCCTTGTGGAAGTTTTAATTGAAGGGCACTACTTAAAGGGATGGTGTGGGATGACTCTAAGGTAAGATTGATCAGTACAGGCAGAATTTTATTACAAGTGTCAATTAGATTGAAAAGTGTTATAAAAAAGATCATTTGCATAGCTTTAGGGGACAAGGAGACACATTATTCTGAAATCTCCTTTGCTGATTGTTTAGTGATTCTCTAAGGGTAACAGGGAGGAAATATTCCCTCCTGCAAGTGGAGATAGTAGCCACTTTCCGACTGGCTTTGATTTAAAGCTCATTAATGAGATATGTGCAGCTAATTAAGAACAGGGAGAATTTAGCTATATACCACAGTGGAGAAGAGCATTTATCAGAGAGGATTGGACTATTGCCCTATGGAAGTTCAGTGCTGTGCTACCAGGAACAATTCAGTTCCAATGTTGCAGAGAAGGGCAATATAGCAATAGCTAAAACTGGTTGAAGATATGTTTTTCCCCTTAGAAAAATAAGGTTGCACTGACAATGCATTCTTTTAGTGAAAACCCTCATTTTTATTAATTCAACACAGTAAGGACAAGATCTTTCTTTTCATTTTCACCCCTTTTTATCTCTGGAGGGAAGATACAAATTAGAAGACAGAAAGTCTTTGGCTGCTGCAACTATGTCTTTTTTGGAACTTGAGATAGTTCATGTGAGTGTCTACAGCAGCATTTTAGTTGGGAGCAGAAGCATCCTACCAAATGAAAGCTTGCTGCAGATCTCTACTTTCTACACTTCTGTTTCCATCCAAAAAATGAAAATATATTGACAGAAATGATTGTACATGATTTAGATTTCTTTTCAAATTGAAACAAGTCTGAAAGATGTACTTCAGTCATGCACCTTGTCTGCTCCAGCTGCTAGTGAGCATCCAGGCCCTTCAATATATAAATAAAGGCATCTGGGTATATTTGTAATCTTGTTGTTTGCCTTCCACTAAAGTCAGTGGAAATAGATGACCTAAATGTTGTGCCGTGTTTGGACATCCTGAGCACCCACCTGGCCTCCAGGACACCTGTTCTGTCAGCTAGTATATGTGGTGTAGAGACCACACGTGGCACAGTTTAACTGAAGATGGTGAATCCCACCTTGACACAATAGAGTCAGTGGTGCCTAGAGAGCCATTCAGTTCACCTGGAAGCAGATGTGTGACAAGGTTTGGCTGCACTTGGGGCTGTAGGAGTTACCTCAAGGAATAAAAAATATCTGCACAGGGCCAGAAATTCTGGCATAGGATTTATGGGAGCCTTCTGCAGCTGTAGACCAAGGTGAAATACCCTAAAGGGCTGAAATGAGCCAAGAGGCCTGGGTTTAGCAATGGCCACTGACAATGCAGCACACGGTGGAAATAAGGACAGTATATTTTGTCATTTGTTCTGTCACTTCCCACTTCTCTACCATCTAAAATTTTCCTCATTTTGGGAAAGGTAGCGAATATGCATTGTCAGATGGAAATCGTGAGAAAGTGAAATATTCTAGGGAAAATATTAGCAACAAAATATCAAACTTCTGCCTTCAGATCATTTTCTTTCTGTGTCTTTTCCAATGGATGACTTCCCATCAAGACCCAAATGTATATAAGAAAAAGTAAGTTTTTCAGTATTGTGTGACTTTAGAACTCCTCTATGCAAGGGAGAGGTGGGCACCTCACACAATCCCAGCCTAGAATTTGAATATCATCTTCTGGCTGTATTTTTGTCCACTGATTTGGCATTGTGTTTCTTTAGCAGGATGAGATCACCTTCTTGAGGGAAATTAAAACTAGAGAGCTATATTAAAATTTTACAATACAGTGGATATTCATTGATTTATTCAATTTAAAATTTTATTTTGTTTTTCTGTTTTAATATTGTAGTTCATGATAAATACATTTATTTTCAGAAGAAACTGATTTGTTATGAATATTTGCAGTTTCTAAATTATATTTTAGGCTGCATACCTAGTCTTGAACAGTCATTACTTTGTCATGTGAACAGAAATTCTAAAACTTCATTAAAAAATAAACTGAGCTTAATTTGAAATAGTACATTTGATATTTGTAGGTTATAGTGATAGAGTGGTGTAGAGTGATATAATCACAATGTGGGCTGTTGCTACCTACAGGTGTCTCACTTCTGCCATTTCTAGCTAGCCAACTTATAAGTGTTAGAGCAGTTCTTGGTATACATCTCTCAGTGCATCACTCTGCACTTTGTAAAAGTCATTTTAATACAAATTTCTTTATTAAAATCTCCAGAGTAATTTACCTGTTTCTATAAAATATTTCAACATTTCTTTTTATTGATGTGTGATGCAACTTCATGTCACCAGCTAATGCCTTCTCAAAGCAGATATATCTTTTGTCTAACTCAAACATTAAAATGTTAAATAAGTTTAGTCTCAGAATTTTGGGAAAGCCTGGAAAGATCCCCCTTCTATTCCAGTAAAAGTCCTCGTAGCACAATCCTTGAGTTGTCAGTATTTTATCAAATACATACTTTTTGTTTTCTGTGAAAACTTACTCTTTTGTCAATTTTTTTCCCTAGTAACAGACATAATACAAAAATAAATAGCTACTCAATGATATATTTGCATCTTACAATGCAAGAATTTGTATTGCTTTTCTTTCAAGCAGGGTAACTTCTTTAATTGACGAATACATGGAAAAAATATTGTGCTGATGGCACAGCTTATCTAGGTAGCTTGTCAGCTCAGAGTGACTTCCTAGTGGTCAAACTAAGTGTGCAGTTCTGAGAAACTTAACTATGCATATTGCCTTGCTGTTAGCTTTGATCATTGACTAGAACATAACATGGAGATTGGTGTTGGGTTTTGTGGATGTGGATTTGCATACTTTTTTTGTGTGGAAATCAGCTTCAGAACCACACAATCATGTTGTTTGGAAGACGATCTGGGCCAGCTCCCAGCTTGAAATGGGAATATGGTCAATGCTGGATTGGGTCAGACATGTCTCCGCCTGGTCTTTGGTGGATACAATTTCACATTTATTTGCCTGAGTGCTTTAACATTCAAGGAAAGCAAAAACAAATGGGTCACGAGAAAGGGTGATGTGGAATTCAGATTTGCATTTGAATGAATATTCTCAGATCTCTTTCATATTATTCCCTTGGGCCATGAAAAGTACAGACACAGATTACTGAGAAGTCTCTAGACTGACTGATTGATATGGTTTGTATTTGCCATATAAATGTATAATGTTTAATACTGTATCTATACAAATATAATGCTGATTGACAAACTTGCACAGAAACAGTCATCTCCTAGGAGGGGGAAGTCATTAACATTTTAAAAAGCAAAATCCTAAAGGAAGGCTGTTCAGGCGCTGCAAAGGAAGGTGCAACTTTGAAATGTGCAAAGGTATGCGCAGTCAATATTAAGGATTCCTTTGTTTTTATTGGAACAAAATTCAAGGATTTTTTTTTCCAGTAGGAGAAACACTTGATATGCAAACTAGAAGAATTCAAAAAGGATTGTGGAATAATTAATTTTATGATATATATTGGAACATAAAAACAGAATTGTAAATTGCATATTTAAATTTTTTAAAATGAGAAAATGTACATCATGTTAAAGAAGCCTTTAGCATTCAAGCTCCACAGAGGACTTCTAAAGGGGAAGGACACTATCTTTAAACACAGCTTACTTGCTCGCAAGTTTCCAGAGAGCAATCCTCTAAGTCAAACAATATGTTGCTGTTCAGGGGAAAAAATCTAGGCACAATTATAAGGTAAGCGGGTTTTTTTTGGCCAAGGCAACCTACAGAGCATGAGTAAAATACCAGTTGAGATAGTCACCATTTATTGTAGTGCCCTGCCTTGAAGAATGGGAAAATAGTTTCTATTTTAATGAGCAGTTGTAAAGGAGGATGCTATTTCATACAGCATCAGGGAGAGAATTGCTGATGCCATGAGCAAGAAGAATAATGAGTTTCGTTTTTATCAGTAAAGTTGCTGCATCCTTCAGTTTCCTTTTCAGTCCCAGTGCATCATCTTTTCAGAAAGGGTTGTTGTCTTTTCAGAAAGGGAACTTTTCTGGATGTCCTCAATCTACTTTGCCTCTGCTGATCCTATATGTCATTCTAATGCTTTGGCTTTTTTACTCTCTTCAACCTTTTCCTTTTCACTGTTTGCCTTCCCACTCACTGCTTCCTCTCCTGATGATTAGAATGGGAAATGTCTTCTCCAAGGGCAACCCAAACACCATCAATGTTAAAACAATGGAGTTTGTGAACATCTTTCCTGAGTTTTGCATATCAAAACAGAGCACAAGTCTTATGAGGGAGCGGAATTTTTATGATGAGTGTCTGAGGGAGCTGGGGTTGTTTAGTTTGGAGAAAAAGAGGCTCAGGGGAGACCTTATTGCTCTTTACTACCTGAAAGGAGGCTATGGTGAGGTAAGGACTGGTCTTTTCTCCTGAGTAACAAGTCATAGGACAAGAAGAAATGGCCTCATGTTGCACCAGAGGGTATTTAGACTGGATATTAGGAAGAAATTTTTCACTAAAACAGTGATAAAGCATTGAAACAGGCTGCACAGAGAAGTGGTGAACTTACAATCCCTGTTCAAAAGGTGTATGGATGTACCATGGTTTCACAGCAGACCTGTCAGGTTAATGGTTGGATCCTATGACCTTAAAGGTCTTTCACAGCTTTAATGAGTCTATGATTCTATGAAAATGAAAAGACCAGCCCAAACGTTTCAATCAACTATACAGAATGCTTTCATCTTCCTCAAAACACTGAGGAAGGATGATCAATAGCACATCAAAAGCTGCTTGATTTAATCTGCTGCATGATCACAAAAACCTATAACACACAAAATTCATTGCAGTACTTGTAGTTGGACTTTAAAATTTTAACTCTGTGAGACTGCATAAGCCAGACTGGAGGTCCAACAGAGGTTCAAAGTTGATCAAGGGACAGGAGCATCTCTTTTAAAAGGAAAGGCTAGGGGACCTGGGCATGTTCAGTCTCAAGCAGGGATGAGTGAGAAAGGACCTCATCAATCTCTGCAAGTGTCTGAAGGGAGGGTGCTAAGACAATGGACTCAGGCTCTTCTCAGTGGTGTCAAGCAATAGGACAAGCAACAGCGAGAAACTGGAACACAGGAAATTCCACCTGAATGTGAGGAGGAACTTCCTTACTGGGCAATTGACGCTGCTCTGGAAGACATTGCCCAGAGAGTTTGTGGAGTCTCCCTCACTGGAGATATTCAAGAACCCTCTGGACACAATCCTGTGTCTTGTGCTCTAGGGTGGCCCTCCTTGAGCAGATATGTTGGACCAGATGTCCCACTGTGGTCCTTTCCCACCTTACTCATTCTGCGATCCTGTGATAAGTCAGTTCCTCACTTTGCTGTGGCACATCTGAAACAGAACACAAATGCCATGGAACAGGCCTGCAACATATGATGCCTGCAAGATCCATTTCCTTTCCAAAAGCAGGAGATGGTCCTGTGAGCCTCCCACACTAGCTCTCTGCATGGTGGCCAGCAACAAGCAACACATGGTGTCACATGCCTGTGCTTGAAGGCATCTAGTTTGGTAACAACTAAAAGTCATTTTGAAATGCACCAACCCAGGAAATTGGAAATGCAATGTCTAGAAGGCAGATTCACCCCCTTTTTTTTTTTTTTCAGAAACAGTAGTATTTTTCTGCAGCCCTAGGACTTCTTCATTTTCAGTGTAATCAGTGTGTTGACTTGTAGATAAGATTGATAATTCTGCTTCCTGTCAATAAATTTGTTAAAAATTTCAGCCTTCTTACCAGGAAATCACCGAAGGTGCAGTTTTGCTTCCTGATTTCTCTGGTAGGCACCGAGTTTCCAGAGGCAATCAGTTTGCTCTTTTTCTGCACTTGCCATGAGTTATTGTGTATGCAGCAGTATTTTTTCAGCTGCTTGTGCAGTTATGACCTAAAATGGGTCACTTTAGCGATCCCACTTTTTACAAGTCTTCCAAAAGAAGGGCATGATGCCAAAGCTGATTTCGCAACATTGGTGACTAACACATTTATTCAAAGCCATTCATTCAATATTATTTGATACTTGCAATATTTTAGGCCCAATGCCAACCAGCTTCTTGCTGGTTCCAGACTCTCATAAATACTTGTAAAGTTTTCTGCTCCACTCATGCTTAATCCTTTAGCCCCCCCTTATCTGCCCTTCTCCTTATCTTGTCATCTGATTTTAATACACATACTGATTCTCCTTCTTGAATTTCAGGTCCTTCACTTTACACTCTTTGGCCAATTATGGGAGGCTAGTACAGGGAAAAGCAAGCAAAATGTTGTCCTGTAGGCAACGCTGAACTCACAAAGAAGTATGAAACTTCGTTTTCCACCAGAAGAATGGTCCTTGACAGCTGACAGCCCTACTCATATCTTACATATGGCAGACTTTTGTTAAGAGGGGCATTTATTGTTGCATGTAGAGCAATTGATAAGGATGCCAATCAGTGAAATATCCCACTGGTTAAAGACAGAGCTCCCCAGTGATCTGTGGGCAGGAATACAAAATTTCTCTGAAGACCATTTTTTGCCTAGCTCTAAGTCCACTGGAAGCAGCTGGAATCTTTCAATTCAAGGTGTAGGATAACTTCTGACAGAGGACAAACCTTTGCTCCCCTTGGTCTATCTGCTCTATTTATAAATACAATTTCAGATACAGAGTGGTAGCCTTGCAATGTTTGATTACTTATTGCAAACACAGGTATTTCAAATCTATGAGAGAAATGTACTAATCTCATACCAGGTAATCTTGTTTATTGTCATTCAAAATTACAGAAAGTAAAAAGAACTAAGTAATTAACTTGATGTTTGTTCTGCAATAATGAACTACCTACAGACAGAAGTTTTCCTAGGATCCATTTGCTGCAAAAAGCTTAGTATAGCAGGTCTAATGCTGTTTAATGAGACTTACATACACAGATATATCCAATTTATTTTAAATACAAAATGAGTACCAATTAAAATATGAAATCCATTGTTTCTTCTTTGCAATTCAGTCACTCATATAACTGAATCTCAGTATCTGTATTTGTAACAGCATTGTGGGGTTTGTCTCAGTACCTCCCTAAAGTAACAGCATTATAAATGTTTTGAAACTAAAAAATCTTAATAGATTTTGATAGCATCAATAGATATCATTGAATTTTGCAGAAAAATAAATTAATATTTACCTTATTTAAGTGAGCTCCCAATGAGTTTTATCTGTTGTAAGCAGAGTACACATTTGTTTATACGCTAAATTTGTCACATTTTGCAAGGTTGAAAAATGCTTAACAAATAATTTTAGTTATTTTTAAAAGAAAAATTTGATTCTTCATTTTTTCTTGCTGTCTTGGAATATTATGCTTATTTCTATGAGGCAGATATTCTAACAGCTCTTCCCTAATAAGGTAAAAGTTGTAAAAAACATGCATTTGAGATTTTGTAATTAAGTACTCAATTTGAGCACACTTACAAGTGCCAGAGGTAATGATTCTTTGAAGATTATCGTTCATAGTAATCTTTTCATACTACAAAAAAGGCAAGTAATACTGTGGCCAAACAAAATTAGAACCATAAATCAGATTAGCCCCTTGCTTAGTTTTTCACCAAACAACCAGTTCAATAAATCACTCTGCATGGTCTATACATTATGCTTACTGCTTTTCCTGCATCTACATCAGCACAACAGTGGGCCACAGTTATTTGATATCTGCAAAGTGAGTTAATGGGTATTTTTAAGAGAAAGAAAAAAAGATAAGAGAGAGACACTATTTTTACTATTTTAAAAGCCATACTGTTTCCAGATGATATTGGGTTGGAAAATATGAACTGGTTGTAGCTGTGCAGCAGAAGCACACAGTAAATCTCTTCATTGTCATGTCTCTACAGATATGGTCAGCGACTGGCTGCTACCCTAAGTAACAGGGCCAGCCTCACCTATGTCTGAAGGTTAAACTGTGTGATTCCTTTAGGTACACCTGGAATGAAACACCTACGTATTCCTTTGGAGATTTTTGTATGTGGGATGTTCCTATTGCTCTCTAGTTCCTCTGGTAGAGCTGGTGACTATACTCCCCCTCTTCCATTCTGCAAACTTTCACAAATGATTAGTGTGCTTGCATTCCCCTTATCCTTGCCCTGCATAAAATCCTGAATGTTTCAGCTCACTTTTTCCAAAATGCAATACATCTAAGCATGAGTTTTCCTTGTATTGTCTAGAGACAGCGGGAGTGATCTGCAATGCTCAGTGAAAGAGAGAGGTTAGGTAGTGTTAGAAATGGTAGTTGGTAGTTGCTGCAGCCAAAATCAAAGGTCTATTTTCTATTCTCTGTGCTTCTAACAGTAAACAAATTGTGAAGTCCTCAAATTTGACTGGCAATAAGGAGAGTTGAAAAATTACTGTCTTTCAACCATCCCAAGGTAATAATAATGGATAAACAAATGAATAAAGAAATAAGAATTGGTCCTTGACACATTGTTTATTAGATCCCTTGTCTCTTGACTCTATTTGTGTTATCTAGTTGGCATCTCTAAATAGTTAGAAAAAACAGCAGACACAACCCAAGTACAAAATGAAATGATGAATACCTTGGTGTTGTAAATTAACATTCCTCCTTTTTGAAGCTGAGACATTAAAACTGCTTAGGATGGAATATTTTTTATTTGTAAGCACATATTTTTTGTGGGTATTTTTCTGAAATCAAAACTATTCTTATGAACAGCAATTGTGACATGACTTTGGTTGGAAAGGTGGAGCTTGAGACTATATAGTGGTTTAGCAAATATTGATGACATGAGCTATAACTCACTACTATCAATCATTACTCATGACATTGTGTTTTTTAGATCACAGGAAATCCTTAATCTGCATTTGTCAAAGCAGGAATTTATATGGTGATTTTGCATGTCTTGGCTTAAGGCCTTTGGATTACAGAGGACTCTTTGTCTCATGTGCTTTCACAAATGTTTGTGAACATATCTAGATTTCATTCTGTATAAATTTTTTATACATTTAATTCTAGAAATACTTCACAAAGTTGAGCTTATGTTCTCCAGTTAGATTTATCTGGAAAGTGTCTCAGGAAACATTATAGACACTGTGAAAAAATTGAACATATTCTCCTCTCTAATAGGCATTTTTACAAATTGAAGATATTTATAACCAGAGATTGGAGTATCAAACAGCCTGAACACCCTCTCTTTTAAAAAATGCTTTTTGTTAGCTACACTGCTTTTATAACTAAGCTTTTTAATGAACTATTTAGTTGTCTTCCCTTTATTTAACAAATGAGGCAGCTGAGAAGTCACTCAGTCTTGGTTTGGATCTGGCTGGAAATAGAAGCCAAGACTGTGAAAGAGTTGACCTGTGTTTCATAGTGAATCTTCTTGTCTTATATTTGGTATGCTAAATCTTGGTATTATTGATAACTATTTTTTAATCTTGAACTTCAGAAAGCCCAGAGTGAAGCCTAAATAGATTCTTCTTCTGTCTCACAGCAGTTTCCCATGAATTGATTTCTTAAAAGCTACCTAATCCAAGTCAACATCTGTCCTATGATATTCTTTGCTCAAGTGAAGAGCTGAACCTATCAACAATCATCCCTTTTATTACATTATTTTAACCTTTTTATTTATATATAACACATATATAAATGTTTATTTAATATAACACATAGTATAAATGTTTATTTATAAGACTTCTTGTTGGTGCTTACTTGGGGAACATGGATTTGTTGACATATTCTGATTAATGCAAACTTATTTTTACAGTCCTTTTGTTCCTTCATGACCAGAAGGTAACTCAGTCATTTTAGATTTGAAATTAATAATTTCTAGTGAGACTTTGATTACTGTGACCTCTTCAGGAAAAAAATTTGCTGGCTGCAGATTTTAGGTCTGTGTTCTAAATGCACTGCTGTGACTGAAATGTTTAGCACAATGCTGCTCCACACAAAACCATCAAGTTCGTTTACCAGGGTGTCAGTCTCACTCCTTTCCCTAGTGTTAGATTTTTTCTTTAAATATCAGATGTGTATAGGCAGTTTGTTTTTCAATATAGTATGGTAATTAACATTGAGAGCCCCAAAATATGTGAGCCATGAGAACAAACAAATCACAAATGTCCCGTGTAACAAATTCTTAGTGACGTTGTATATTCCTGCTAGGATTATAATGCACTAGGTGGGTTGTGCATAAAACTGTCTGAATATGGACTCTTTATCCTTATTTTCATTTTTTCATCTATTTGTATAAGGCAAAAGACAACCAATTATACATTCCTGAGGAAAAGCAAAAAAGAATATTGTTAGTGAAATAATTTTAAAAACAAGAGATCCTGTTGTCTAATATTGCCTAGACTCTTAGGTACTTGACTTTTTATCTCTCAGTCAGTCAACATGAGCCAAAAGTGGCCTAAAGGCTTAGATGTTCCAGTGGTTACTCCAGCACAATCTAATCTGTGACCTCTATCCCTTTGGTTTTTATAATGTCCTTATAAAAACATAATACATTTAAGTATGCTTAAAGTGCTACTGGCTATAATTAAAGTTCTGTCAGCCTTTCCATTATAAATCCCTCTTTTCAAGGTTTAATATCTCAGCGGTTTCAATTCCCACTGGGCTAAACTTGATACAGAAGCTGTCAGCATGAATGCAAATCCCTACTACCTTCAAAAATATTTTCAATTCATAAAGTTGCTGGGTTTTATTGTTACAGTCCTACAGATTGCAAGAGCACTTCTGGTAAGTTCCCCTCCCAAAGTCTCCCAAACTGCCATGTCTCATCTTACACAAATAAAGACAGAAATGTGTCCTAGCTGTGAAATGCACAAACAGAATGATGGAGTTTCCTTTTTCCTTGTTTTAGGCTACAGATTGAATGCAGTTTCTACCTATGTTCAAAACTGCTGACTCTGGGTTAGATCCCCAGACTCCTCCAGACTGTGTCTGCTAGGATGTGGAAAGCAAAGTTAATCACCTTGGCCATAATGCAGTATATCACACATCTACATTCCCATCCTTATTTCTAAACACTAGACTGCTTTGCTAAACTGATGATTAAAGGGAAATAAGTGGCTCTTGAAGAAATTAGCAGATACCCTCTTTAATGAACTCCTCAGTCTGAGGATAAGTCTGGAGCTGTTCAGCAACATTCTGCCATACCATCTTCAACATTATACTGCAAGTTGTGTTTCTAGATAAGAATAACAATTCTTGATCTTGAGTATCTTTGAAACTGAAGTACCTCATGCAGACCTTGGAACTGGCCTAGACCAGAAATAAAACAATTGTCAAGAGTTTGATAATCTTTTAATTTTATTGATGCCCACTTGTCAAATTGTTGTAGAATATTATAGATAAAAAGCACTGGAGTTTCCCAGTTTCTTGGAGATGCACCATGTTCATTCTTTTGGAGGTTTGAACTCTTTCACAGACTCTCAAACAATTGATGCTGTAATAAAAAAATATTGCATCATAATTTCTTGTTCTCTTCTATTCCGGGTCGTGAATATTACATTTCTGAACAACAAATGTACTTCAGCTTCTCTCCTTCTCCACTCTAGGCTTGTGGCTATATATTATAGTATATAATATATAAATAAATATATATGAATATATATTTTTTATATATATATAAAATATATAATTAAATATATAGTATATTTCTGGAAGCAGAGGTGATTTATGGAACTAAAGACCTCAGAAATAGGACTTTAGTCATCCCATTCCGTGTGACTGCTCAAACTTTGGGATCTTAAAAGAAAAGACCTGTCAGTGTGGAGGAGATCAGGGTATGGAACTCAGTTTCATAACCAAAAATCTCTCTCCAAATCTGCAATATGCTATCACATGCACAGATTTTGAAACTGTATTTTTCTCTGGTGTCTACTTGTCTTCCCTTGGCATGCCAGTCATCATGAGTTCTGCTGCCCATTCTAGGCAGTGCGTCCAGAGACACACCAATGAACAAGGATTTATGGCTATCCATGTAAACTTAAATTTTGGCATTGGAAAAGAAAGAAAAATACCCCTTTTTTGGGTGTAGATATAAATATATATATATATATACTTGTAAATGCACCTTGATATGCACCTGCATGCTTATACAGATGTACTTTGGACCATATTTTGCCTTAGAGTTCGTTTATGCTGTGGCAGATCTGAAAAGGGAAAAAGTCAAAATAACTCAAATGTTATCATGTTTCTTTTTTATGACTGTCTTAGATCTAATAAGGACCCCCAACTTTGACTAAAACTAGACTAAAATGAAAAGACTTGTTTGGAAAAGAACCCCAAATTTTTCTTGCACTGCAAGTCAGGGTATTTTCACCAACTATAATTTACTGGCCAAAGTCAAGTACATAGTGTGTTGTAGTAGAAATTATCTCTAAAAAATAATAGAATATTCTGTTAGAACCCAAAGATACCTGACATTCCTGAATAAGAACTTGAACTAGGCTCATATGTGAAGCCCAAATTAGCCAGGGAGTAGCACTGTTAAGAGAAAAAGATGCAAGAGATGAAAAGGCATGAACCATAAAATAGTAAGGAGTGAAAATGAGTCAGAGAGACGGTCAGGCCAGTTAGAACTAATGCTCGTTAGATCTCAAATAAAATATGCAATCAAGAAAAGTTCAGCGTCCTACTTTCGTGTAAGAAAAGTTGAATGCAAAGTGTTGCTTTTGGTCGAGTACAGCCCCGTGCCAGAATACATAGGCTCACTGTCTGCTCAGAAGCCTACAGCTGTTGTGCTTTTCACTTTGGTTCACTTGAGTTCCTTTGTCATTCAGGTGCATTGCCTTATTGAACTAAATCCCCATGTATTTGGAAGTCACTGAAAAGAGGCTACATTTGTAGGCATTCTAACTGTGCTTGTTATTGTTTGTGACTTGAAGTGGGTTCATAAGATGGTGGAATAAAATATTAATGAAAATGCATTGGAAATGTGTTAAAGCAACCATTTCTGAAATATCTAAAAAGAGAGCTTTTTTTTTGAGGGGAAAGAAGCAATTTAGTTTCAGTTTTTAAATATATTTATATACATATAAATATAAACCTAAACTCATACAAACAAACGCACAGCCTTCTAAACAATTTTACTTTTTAATGTATCCTTAGAAATCCAGATGCAATCATAAATATTTGTTAAAAACTATATAATTTTATTTGATGGATAGATTAATTTTATTATCTGAAAATAATTTAATAGTCATCATAATGGTGTAAGGAATGTACTGCACCAAACACATCGGATTTTTGTAAATCTCTTTCATATTGGCAAGATCTAACAAAGATGCATGCTCCTATTACAGGATTTACACAATGCTAAATATTTTTAGATTGATTTCAGTAGAAGTAGTCAGAGACAACTCTTGCAAGAGTCTCAAGAGGATCTAGTTTAACAGTAATTTTATACAAGTGAAAAAACACAAGAAATGTAATAGAATTTGAGGATCTAATCTGTTTGCCTTTTAACCTTTATGAAATGTTAGACCTTGCATTTTCAGTGTAATAAATGATTTGAAGAAATGTAAATCAAATGCAAATCTAATATTTTTTTTCTTATAACAATTGATTATGCTTTGGTAATTTTGAATCCCTCTCATACAAATTGTGGAAGGAGGAATAACATGAAGGAAATGATCAAATGATTGTGCACATATTATTGTTGCAACTAGTTTTTCTGTTACTTGCAAATATAAATGTGTTAAACTAGAATAATGCACATCAAAGTGACCCGGAGCTCAGCTCTATCCAGCCTTTTTACTTCAGCAAAGATCTAAACATTTGTCTCCTATGAGATAAAATACACAGTAAGACAAGGACATGCCAGCTCATACAAAACCTAGCAGGAGAAGCTCTCTTTTATTTTATGAGGCTTTTGTATTTGAAGGAAAGTAGCTGGTAGCCAGTAAATGTTATATTTCTCCCATGCTGTCTTTTCTCATATCTATATTTTCACAGTGCAATCTTCATTTGCTAGAAAATACAACAGAAAGTTGTTTCGCAGGGAGCAGGCAATGAGGCTAAGAATTTAATTTTTGAGCTTGGATCCAAACTCAGATGTGTTCCCCAATTCCGCTCTTACCCACATTAAGAAATGTCTTTGCCAAGGCTCTGTGATGCCCATCTGGGCTCTTGGCACTCCTGTGGGCAGAGAAAAGCTGGGGTAAAGTTGTGACTGTTAACTTTATTCTTTCTGTAGCATAACTAGATCAATGTGAAGTCAAGGGCTCTGGTTTTTCAAGAAATAGGAAAAATAATAAAGTTTTTAGTTCTCCTGTTTCAGCTCTCTTTGAGCTGTTAGGGACAGATGAATTAGCTTGCAATAGCTGAGAAGATAAAATTACCAACTGAGATAAAATCTGTTTGCCCAAATCTCTTCGCTCAGCTGTGCATTTTCTGCGGGCACATACCGTCACTCTACAAGGACATCTATGTACCTTACCCCCTTTAGTCCTTTTGTATCTGTACTTTATATGTGGCTGAAGAGGCTCTGGTATTATAACATTTCTATAAGTAAACCTGTCACATTAGGGCATGAGCTTACATGCTCTGTATAGAAATTTATTATGATTAGGATTTTTCTAGAGAACAGAGTTTGTAAAACTGTGCTTCTAATATTTTATTTCTGCTGATCCTGTACAGTGTGGGAAACTTGAAGTCTACTTGATTCCCAAATAACCTGAAAGTGTATCTGATGCCCTTAAATCTTGCAGCCGTTCAAGGCTTCCATGCAATCACTTACGTTATGTTTATCACCATTAGGGCACAGTGTCTTACTAGTGTGTATGTCCAGAAGATTACTGTGATCATAATTCTGGATCAGATGTTTAGTAGTTATCAATGTTTTTGAGATTTTCCAGATGAGACAAGGTAAGAGATAATAAACTTTCTTTATATATCCTCTGGAAGGCAATTTGATTTTTCAAATGACATTTATGATAACACTGAACAAAAAAGTTGAATGATGATTTTTAGCACTGTTACTAGAAACAATAAATGATTTTTGTTGTTCTAATGCCATGATAGAAAAGAATCAGCCAACTTGTTTTGTTTGCCCTTAGGTCATGGTAAAGTGCTGTAAGGTTCATAATATAAAACTGGCAATGAATAAGCAACTGAGTAATTTCTTTCTTGTGTCCAGAACTTAAAAGTGGTTTATTTTCAAGAGCCTAATTTTCAACCTCCAATTGTTCACTTAAATTACTCTCTGACTGAGAGTGCTTCATAGCTTCATAGCTGTGGCAACATTTTTCTGCTAGACTATAGAAAACTGCATCTGCAATTTTTATTGTAAACTGCCGTGAAGCATAAGGTTTGGCTTACTAATGAAACTGCTCACAGTTTGCTAAGACATAAAGAGGCAAAAATCACAAGGAAAAACTAAGCTGTTTGGAGACAGACTCTGTGCCTGGATTAAAAAAAAAAAAAAAAAAAAAAAAAAAAGGAGTAGTAAAAGAGTAAGAGAGTGTTTTCAAAAGAAAACAAAACAAAAAAAAGCATAAAAATTCAAAGGAAAATATAAGGTATAAATTATCACAGAAAAGAGAAGGTCTCAGGTCATTTTTTCAAACAAGTAAACATTCTATAGAGTGGAATCTGCTTTCATCACACAAAAATTTTCTCAAAACAAAAGATATTTTTCCTTAAACCAAAAGATAGACTGCATCATGTGAGAGTTACCTCTCATGATACTGTTGGATTGCAGAGTGCAACAATAATAAGGATTTAATGTAAAACTACACAGATATAATTGAATAAATTTACAAATTTGCTTTTCATTTAGGAAAATCACACTGGCATTATTCAGTCACCATGATTTTACAACTTTACATTGCATCTCACAATAAAATAATTAAAATAAACAGTAGTGTAAGGAGTCAGATTTCTTGGGTTCTTTGTAAAATATTTTGCAGCTCCTTTCAAGTCTACATTAAATGCTAAAGATCAATTGTACATTGTCTGAAAATTAGGAAAAATATTTTGTTGATACAAAATTCCTTATCCTCTGAAAATCACAGCAATAATGAGAGATATGGTGCCTTGAATACTAATTCCTCATCACATCCTTCTGCACAGCCTTGGTGTAATACCTGAGCTATCCAATTTTATTCTCTCTAGACCAACTGATCTTCCTCAGAGAAAGCAGCAGTAGATAGAAGAATCGAAGAATTCAGGCATTCTTTTTTTTTATTTTATTTTTTATTTGCATTTAATGTTCTTACATTAATCTTGCTACAATTTTGAGGGTATGAACAGAAAAGTAAATTATCACAGTGTTACAAATGCATTTATGATACTTTCACTTTTCCATGGTGTACAGGTTATGTACATTCTTTCACAGATACGGGGTTGTACCTTTAGCTCACTAAACTGTGCTTACTGTTGAGAGAAGGTACAAGCACAAAAAGTTACCATGAAGTATCTGGTGCATGGAGAAGCTTTTGCATTCTCTCATTTTTTAACTGATTTGTTACGTGTAAGCACTTACAATGGAGGCATCTTTGCCATTGCTCCTTTGAAAAGGACTAACCAAAGATCCAGGGCCTTTCAGGTTACTCTGGCAAGAAGGTTATTAATCTTTGAGTCTTGTTTCTCTTTAGCACAATTTTATTTTTTTCAATTTTTGAAATGGAAAGAAACAGTAAACCCTGGCTCATAACTTTCAATTTATTTTGGTTAGCAGCCTCCAAAATGTTTTCTCTGTAGGCCTTTTCTTCCAGGGTTTCCTCCAACTCTCTCTGGACCCATGCTCTCTTTCAGCACTCGAGTCAAGCTCTTCATGTATGTTTCAACACGCGACTCCCAGCGCAATTTCACACGCTGAGAGATTGAGTTCTTGAGCAGACCTGGTGAAATGAAGAGTGGGCAGATGAGAGAGAGAAAGGGAAATAATCAGTGATGTGAATCTGTCTGTAGCAGCTATGTTGCAGGATGCTTGGTCTTCATGACCCCAGAATGTCAGAGTGAGAGCAGGTCAAAGGAGAGGCCAGCAGCTCCTCTAGCCCCAGGCTGAAGTGATGTGCAGATGTTCTCCTGACCTAAAGGCAAGCATACCCACTGCCATGGGGACTCTGCTGCAGAAGTAAACATTAGCCACAGACTAGTGAGGCACCACTTCAGTTCCTTTGGATTCCAGGTGTGTAAGTTTGCAGGTTTAGTGAGAGAGGACAGAATTTCTTTCACTAGCTGATGGTTCGAAAAGCCACTGTGCAGACCTAAGGAGAATTGGATTTTGCATTTGAAAAACAGGGAAGGAATTATGAGTTTTAGCATACTTTTGACCATTCTGTTCAAAATGAGTTAATTAAACTCCAGAGATGAGGAAGGCCTATTGAAATGTTGGGCACATTGACCTTTTCCTTTGACCGTCACCTTATTTAAATAATTCCAGGTTTAATTAACTGACTTGGAATGAATTGATAAAGGGTTACTGTCAGTTATAATTTCTTCTCTTTGAAATGCAACAGTTCTGTACAATTACTGTAACCTCTTATAGTAACCATAATTATTAAAGGGAATAGCTTTTAAAGTTGCATTTTTTACTTTTAAATGTCTAATAATTGACTAATAAATACTGCTGGAAATCTTTAATAGGGTAAATAATACCTAACATATACATAAACTCACATATACCTGTAATACATGATGGTCTAAAACTTTTATCTAGATAAGTCACTCTTAAAGTTTAGGATTTTTGTTGAAGTTGTACATAAATATACGGAAGAGATGTTGGATTTTGGAATTTTAGTAACTCTTCATAAAGATGAAAAAGTCCCAGCTTTCCCATCTAGGTAAGAATCCTAGCTTGAGATCCTGTGAGTTGAGAAATGCTTTTAAAATACCTAAGAAAATAATTCAGATATGCTGATCAAGATACCTTATGGGTTGAAGTTACAACTTTACCTGAAAAAACAAATGTTTTTCTTTTTAACTCTTTCATTTCAATATACTTTAACTGGTAAGCCAAGGAATGACAAAGAAAAATTCATTATTCTTGAGAAGTGGAGGAACATCTTTTTTCCAGAAGCGATGAATGATGCAGCCTTGGGGTACTGTGCACTGAGACTGGCACAGTTCTGCTGGCAAAGACCTGTAGGGTAGTAGTAGCAGCACAACTGCCTGTATTCCAGTTTGATGTAGTTCACTTTCTTAATACAAGACTGTAAAATGCTGTTAAGCTTATTTCACTGGTATAAATAATATTCACAAGCCAGCTGTTCTCAGGTAGGGATCCTGGTACTGTGCGCTGCCAAAGAAACCTTAATGCAGACTTGGCCTAAGGTAAAACTAAAGCATACATCATTAAGTCACATGCTAGTGAAATCCACACTAGAAGCTCTGTAGTCTTTGTCTCAACCTCTAGGGTCAAACTTTACAGTAATTTTGTGGGTTGTAGACAACACCATTGCAAAAGATGTATCCAGAAGCAAGACATGAAAAGGATCCAAAATATGTAGCCACTCCTAAAGCTAGTTGGTCCATCCAGGGTGAAATTCTGTGGCTTTGTGTGAAAAGGGATGGCACACACCCCTCTTCCCGTACTTATGGCAGACATACTATTGGGATTCCTGTCAGCTCAGGGAGATTGAAGCTAGCAAAAATTATTCTTATGCATATGCAAGTAATTTATGGAAAGCCACATTTGAATGTGTCAAATCTATTGCATTTTTACTGAGTACACTGCTAGTGCAGAGCCATGAACTGGGCTCTTTTGGCACACATTAAGTAAGAAGTTGTCTAAATATCCTTCTGTGATTTGTCTATGCTGCTAAAAAACCCCGAAATAACCAAAAAAAAACCCCAAAAATGAGACCTCTCCCTGGGTCTAAAGCCAAGCAGCTGGAGCTGGACACCACTCATAATGCTCAGAGCTAGATGTTAGAACTGAATGTCACCCCCAGGGTTCACCGATAGCACCCTCTAGAGCAGACTGGCTATGTCCACATTATATCTACCTGTGTTTTCCCTTGGCTTTACATGCTGCCCCTTGGGCCATAAATCAGAATATTTTGTTTACATCTTGATTTCTAGATAAACTATTTCCCAAACTGTGGTTGGAAGAGAAGTAGTTTGAGTAGCTGAAAATGTTGCTGGGAGGCAGACAGCTAAACCCAGAAAATTACTGGGAGGTGACACTTAAGCTGTGTGGTCAGTATAGCAAAGTGTCCCCATCTCTCTGTTCCTGAGATCTCATTTATTTAGCTGTACTGGCTAAAAAAATCCTTATCAGCACAGTAGTCAAGATTTCCAAGACAAAATGAACAGTTCTTCTCACTTTTTTTCACTCTCTTGCTTTCTTTGAATATACACACATGACGATATGTGTGTACATACATATAACCCCTTTGTATGCTATTTGTAAGGAATTAACATCTATGTGCATGCTACTGTGCATGTAAGCATTGATGTATATGCACACACACGTGTGTAATTTGCTAGATTACTTTGAACTGTCAAATAAAGGTGCTTGTGTTTATTATTCATGACTCAGAAAGGCAAAGAAATAGCCTAAGGAAGAGCAAAGAGAAATGCAGAGCTTACAGAAAACACATCTCAATTTTATAGATGGGGATTTCAAAACATGTTACTTTCTTTATAGTATATCTATATCATGAACCATCAATTACAATAGTCAGGAAAGTGATACTGCAGCTTAATGACATAGCACATTATTATCTGACCTAAAGAGCTGTGAGACATAACCTCCATCAAACCTGCTATTATTATCACTCTGTACTTTCTGTCCATGTGGAATGGATTCTCTGTCTCCTTGTATATCTTGAAGGGATTCGTTTGTAATTTTCTGGTGTCATTTGCTGTACCTCATCATTTGCCTCATGAAACAAAACAGAAAACCAACTTCATTAAACAGTAAATAAAACCCAGGATGAAGAAAAAATACCTAGAACGGATGCTGATAATTAGTTTATTTGTGAAAATTAATGTTTTGAATGAATGGCTTGATAGTTATGCTTTGAGTTGTCAGGGTTTTTTTCCCTTTCTCTCTAATATTTTTCTGGGTTGAATAGTGATGGGGTTTGAAGTTATTAGAACTTCTATTCCGCATCTTTGGACAGTGTTGCAAGTAATAATATTACGATTTTTTTTCCCTGCAGTGCTTACCATCTTTGTTTGCAACACATCACAGAATGTCTTTATGGGCAACACAAATTAAGTTCTGATCATGACAGGAATTTATGCTTATCAAAATGGGATTTATTTGACTGAATATAGTATGACATACTATGTGCACAGGGTAGGTGTCATCCTTGATCCACACACACTAGTTCTGTGGGTCCTGTGTGAAATGAGAAAAGTAAAGATTCATCTCCAGTGCAATGTCGTACAATGTTAATCAACACTGTTAATGTACAAAGCTCCGACTGACTTGGAACAAAAGGAGCTATTCTGGACAGTGAAATCAGATCCTTCACTGAAGTCTGAATCCAAAGAGAAGACCCCCTGGCTATAACTTTATTTCAAAATCCACCTAAGCTGTCCAGAACCATGGGAGAACAACTGCAATATGAGCTGATAGCCAAACTGCATATGTTAATTGTGAAAGGGCACCAAGGGCAAGGAAAACGGCCGTTAATTCTGCTGTGAAAACACATCCACAACTGGCCAGTGCCATGTCCTCTTCAGGAGGAGACTATTCATTCCTGTGTCCTTGACTCCAGTGTCAAATCTCATCTGTTCTGTGTCTACTCCCTCTGGACCGAGGAAAGTAAGATATTTCTGCATTTTCAGCTTTATTTTATGAATGTCTCTTCTTTGGTATGAAATGAAGTGTTAAAAGGCATGGCATCAGGCGAAAAGTTGCAGGAAAGCACAGTATCTGGAGCAGTTGCAGTGCAGTTAAAGCTATATGAAACTTTGTTTCTTGACCTTCACAGAAAAATATTAATTCAAAATGTATTTTTGGGTCTGTACTGTATCAAGTTTATACTACTCAGGGGGTTTTTTTGTGGCCAGGGAAGCCCTCTGCTGCGGTGGTTTTCCACCTCTAAATAAAGGGACTGGGTAATTTTAAGGAAGATCTTCACTCTCAATTGCTTCTTGGACAGAGACAGTACTGCCAGCAGGAGAGGAGATTCCCAATGGGTTCCTGGTGATCTGGCCTCATTAACCAAGTTGTAAAATACTGTGATGGGGGAAAAGAGTCTTTCCTGCAGAGGCAGTTCTGTTCTGATGGCTAATTAGTCATTCACCAGGGAGGAGCTGAGGCACACAGCCTTCCTCACAGGCATCCAAGAATTAGTCTGACAGGTTCATTCCTTCTCTTTCAGATCTCTCAGTCAAATCATTGGGTAGCAGGATAAGTACATACTCCCTCTGCAAAACTTTTTTGCTCTGTTTTGACTCATCATTTAAAAGGATGTGAATGATTCTTTTACATTCCTCAACCAGTACACAGGTAGCAGGTTCCCTAGACTATAAAAAGAAGTAAATTTAACTTTCATTTCACAGCACTAGTAGATGATGATGACGATGGTGATAATGATGATGATGATGGTGATGATTTTTACTATGCTACTACTATTAATATACTTATTACTATTGTTTATATTTGTATCAACTAAATAACTGAATTCCATTTCAGGAATAAGAACCTGAAGAATAGTAGAAGGTCAAAAGCTTTCCAATGAGCTTTAACACTGTTGTATAATTTCTCCCTATTTTGTGACTTTCTTTTTCCAATTTTTTCCTAAAGAACTGTCAATAGTTGATATGCTCACATTGGAAGCTTGTTTATGTAAGCCATAACTTCTGTAGAAGTCTCTGAATAGCCTTACATACTCTTAATATGTTTGATCTTCAACCAAAAGTCTTTTCTTGACTGTGATCTCTGTACTGCTGTTCAAGCTGAGCGCATAACTGTCAGGATCTCTCTCCTCTTGGACAACCTCTACTCCACTCGTACTCCACAGGAACTGGGTGACTGCCTTGCATTCTGTCAGAAAGAGGTGTTTTTCCACAGTTATTTGGCTCTGGAATGCACCAGGTCACACAGCAGTGTCTGTGTGCGTGCATGAAGCATACACAGAACTAGTTAAACTGTGTGACTCTGAGGGGCTTAGTAGATCAATTGCCATTTTCATTTGGGACAGCACTTGAAATCCTAATGAGAACAACAACTCTTGTAATTAGGAGTCTACAAAATCCTCTAAAATAATCACTTAAATTTAAAATGTAAATGTGGCTGTAATTAATTAGTCTATTTAGAATAAAGCTTTCTAATTAACAAATGTAAATTGGGAATTTTTGTAGATTTCATAAGGACAAACGTGTTTCTCATGGGAACTGAAAGGAGATGTGTTTCCATCTGAATGCCTATTAAACCCTGGTGGTTCACACCTCTGCACAAGCCTGTGGCAATGAGGACTGTCTGTGATATATCATATTAACACCTGAGCCACAGAGATTCTCTTAAGACACATAATAAGAAACATTATTTTTTAAAATTGGAATGTTTTAAACTAAGGGTTATGTTTTTCAAAGATGAAAAATTGAATTTGAATCTGTAAGGATGACTGACCACCACTTCTCTACTGGAGATGGTGATTGATTATGGAAGTAAAAAAAAAATCATGAGGAAATTTAAACTTCTAAAATCTGATTCCATTTCACATCAGGATAACACAAAGAAAAAAGCCAAAAAAACCAAAGTGATTTTGGTACTTACAGCATGACAGAACCTCAAAATTTTACTTAGAGTTTAATATATTTTCATTTCTTAGTCTATTCTATTCTATTTTAATTCTTTCATGATAGTTCAGTAATACTGAGTTAGTGCTTACCCTGTTTCATTCCAACACAGACAGGAGAATTGAATGGCTGAAAAGTCAGGTAAATTATGTGTAGCTCCACACTGCCATGGCATTAGGTACTTTCAGGCTGCAATAGGCATCCTCACACAGGCAGTGGAGCAATGAATACAGTCTATGCTCATCTTCATATGGCCTGCTGATTAGCTTTCCAGATCCCTCTGACTATGACTTGCTCCCAGCTGACTCCAATAAGAGCTCGGATACCCATCTCTCCTTGAACACATGCCTTGTAGTGCCTAGATATGTCTAAATGTAGATGTCGAGATCTGCAGCTGTGTCCCAGCATCTGACTGTCCATGGAATAATGTCAACATGAAAAAGAGATAAAGCCCAAAGTCTCCAAACTGAAATAGGTCTGAGGCATTCTCCTCCTGCAGTTTTTAGCATCAATATGACTGCTTTTTTCCTGCATCTGTTTGTGCTGAAACAACTTAGGAAAAAAAGAGGGGGGGGAGTGGGACAGGGAGAGGGAAGGAGAGAGGGAAGAAAGAAGGAAAGAAACAGAGAAAGAGACAATGCCAAAATAATTATTCTAACACATATGATGAGTATGCACTATCTATAATGATGATATTGTTTTGGTGTAGCTTCTATGTGTCCTTTAATAAATAACTTAATAAATAACTTTCTCTGTTTATTTGAGTTAGGCAGCTAACTGCTTTTCACACAGGGATGACTACCAGTTGTTACTGTCTCGAATCAAATTGAAACAGTTCTATAGAGATAATGGTACATCTCCCATTATCATTACCCTTAGTTCTAGCATGCCAACCCACTAATTAATGCATCCCTTTTAAATCTGTATTTATCACAAATGAGTGTTTTAAGGTCATGCCTCAGATCATAGTGCAGCCTGGTGAGCGGAGGGGATATTACACCACCACAGCATCATATTAGTGATTCCAGTACAGAGAAACAAACACATCAGTTTGAGAGAGAGACCAAAAAAAGGAAATGAAGAAATCTTTCACAGAAGAAAAAGCATTTAAGTTTGAATATGTGCCTCAGTTTAGCTCTCTGAAGCAGATGGACTTTTTTTGCTTTTCTCATGCCATAGGAACATCCCATGGCATTTCTGATGGTGTCCAACAGTGCATCCTGCTGTTTTGTGACTGACTGCTATTGCAGGGGTCTTGTATTAATTCTTTAAAAATAAGTCACAACGTAGAAAATATTACTCTTTTTCGATATCGCCTAATTGTGACTTCAGCAGTATAAGAAATTTAGGTTCTTGAACAAGTTGAAAGTATGATTGTGATATGTCTGCAAACCTCAAAAATTCCCATGTGAAAACCAAAGATTAATTGTACAGTATTTACACCTTTTCATTGATAACTAACACTATAAAACTGTACAAATTGCAATTTGTTTCTTTTTCCCACAATCCCTTTAGCTTTTAAGGGATGTTCCTCAATTAGTTGAACTGTGTTTCCTCTTGCTTGCTAAGCACTTTTGGTCAAACAAGGAATGGCAGAGGTTCACAATTAGATCAAAAGATCAATCCTAATGTACCATTTTCTCCTCACCCTCCTGCTTTAATAAAGTGGCTGCAGTTCTCCAGGGGACAACTCAAAATCCAAGTACTGATATTTCTAAATTAGCTGACTCTGTGACCTTGCTAGTAATTGCGTTAGTTTATCAATGTTCAACACAATTTATTACTCTCCAATATGTACCAAAACGTTTATCTCTCAACACTAACAATATTAAAAACCTAAACAATCTGTTGAGAAACAAAGGACTATTCAATAAGAAAGATGCATAATAAACTGGAAGAGACTACAGTGATGGGTAAGAGGATTAATCTAGGAAGTAGTCATAAGTGAAAAAAGAGAAGAATGTTTATGCTCTATTACATTTAGGGCATTTTTAAAATCTGTAAACAACAGATAATTGAAACAAAGCCTTTCTTTTTCTTCAGTTCATCCCATCTTTCTTTTTTTTTTTTTTTTTTTTTTTTTTTTTTTGGTGTTCTTTTAAAACCAGGAATGAGCTACTGATTTTTTATAACACCGAGCATATTACCCAGGCTCCAGTGAGAAAAATGAAGACTGATAAAACCTTATCTAAGCATTTAAAAGTCATTTGGACACATTGATCAAAACTCACTCTGAAATTAAACATATTAAATTTAGATGGAGGAAAAAAGGCATTAAGTTGATGGAACCCAATTTTTGTATGAAGCAAACAAATGGCATCATTTCACCAACCTTCTCATCTTGATCACATTGCTATGCATTATTTAAAGTATGCACTTGATTTGGGTAGTTAATAAGCTATCTGTAAACTTGGAGTAAATTTGATCGTGGGCAGTGCTCTTCTAGTTCCTACAGAAGGATTATTGATTTGTTTTTACTTCTCTGAGATGTCAGTTTGTGGCATTGTGCCACCAGCCATGAATCAGTGTAACTATCTCTGCTCATGGTGAGATAAGAGCGATAAAGAGCAGAAATGCACAGAGTATGTGCAACCTTTTAAATTATCCCATTTACTTAGAGCTGTCAGCAGCTCAGCACTTCTCTTTGCCAGCAGCAGTCATACACGATTCTGCTGTTATAGGCATTGAATCTCTTTCCTTTAGGGGTTTCAACTGAACCCCCAAGTCAAATGGAAGAAAACAACTAAAATTTACCCTAATCCACAAGTTAAAACAGTGAAAATTACCAACGTGATGTTTTAATTTCTGCTGTAGAGAAACACTGATCAAGTCTGCTGAAAACTTAGAATCATAAAATCATACTTGCAAGCTTCTGAATTCCTCTACAAATCAGTCATCTTAATTTACTTTGATAAAGCCAGTACTTTGTCCCTTTTGGATTCTTTGGAACTACACCTAATTTAGAAGAGGTGTGGAGTCATAGGAGCAGACCAACATGAGAAATGGTTGCAAGTGACCCATCTACAGTCAGCCACACTGACCTTTTTGTGGTTGGGGTTGACTTTGGAATGGTTCTGTTCTCATTCTGAAGGTTGCCCACCTCAGCTGTCAAAGGATGTAAGGCGATTCCTGAAGAACAGTTCCTTCTGAAAATGATGTGGCTCCCTGCAGTCACACCACAGTGGGAATCAAGACAGCAGGCGAGGTTGACCAGGGACTTCAACAATACATTCCTGTTCTGATGTAAAACAGGGCAAAATAGGTGATCTTGCTAAATATTATCCAGGAAATTGTTAAAACCACTTTGAATTAAATTGTTAATGACATACCATGTAATCTTCCTAAAGAACAAAGGTGCTTTTTTACAACCTCCCTAATACTTTCACAGAAAAACCACCATCTGAAAAAATGCTTTAAAAGTGTTATTTTATACATCTATTTATTACCAGAATGAAAAGCAGAGTCTTAGAACAAGAGTAAGGATTCTCTGTATTCACATGATTTTGTACTTTCCCTTTTATGCAGGAAATTGCAAAGAGAAGACATTCTTATGAGGGACAGTGGTGGACATATATCCCAGTTTCATATTGCTGCCAGCTCAGAGAGATCTGAAACCACAATTAGTAAAAAACCAAAATTAGTTGTAATGGCGCACAACTAATTTGTATGGTGAAATTAACATCAGCTTACTTAAGGTTTCTAACATGGGTGTCATGAGCTAAACCCCAGGGTGCTCATTTTCCTTCTTGGACAGAATCTTATACAATTGGCTTTGAAGTCGATAAATAGATTTTAAATAGTGAGATGAATCCTATACTACAGGGAAGTGTAAAAACCTTCACAACAGGCATAGTTATTCCTTTAAGTGCACAGCCTCAGAGACCTTTGTGCACAACAGTTCTTGTGCATGAACATGTCCTTGTTTCTCCATACTATTTTAAAAAGGAATTTAAAAAGGAATTTATTTTGAAGAGTACAGATTTTGCAATACGTAAGACTTCTCTATAAATCAGATTTGCACAACTCCAAGGTGCTCCAATAAATTGTTTTACATGCGTGCTAAGGAATAGTCTTACTTTTACTCTGAACACTTTTTTTTCTCAGTATGTATCCTATTTCTG
Organism: Sitta carolinensis; assembly: GCA_032173965.1. NCBI lineage: Eukaryota > Metazoa > Chordata > Aves > Passeriformes > Sittidae > Sitta > Sitta carolinensis. Next base: position 33,946,058 of record CM063283.1, read on the forward strand.
TGAGTGAATATTATTTCTTTTCTAGGACTCCACCACTTAACTTTAGGACATAGTCTTCTTCATGCATCATCTGTTTATTTTGCATCTGGCTTAAGATCAGGCTTTTTCTCCATCCTTTTTAGAGTCAGTTGGTCACATTAGGCTACTGTGACTGGATATAATAGGACATGACACATTCGAGACACATGACACATTTGAGAAATACTCTGAAAGCAAATGCGTTGTAGGGTTGGATTTTTTTTTTTTTTTTTTTTTTTTTTGAGATAAAAGCCTCATGCTCTGTAATTTCAGTCTATTATTTACTTGCATTGCCATACTTTTGTGATTTGGTTTGGGTTGGAAAGGACAGTGTCAAGCCTGCTAAGGTCTTGCTGGGTGCCATCCCTTCCCTCCAGCGTGTCAGCCACACCACATATTTTGGCAAAGTGGTTGGAAAATTTGCTGATGAAAATTTGCTGATGATGAACTCAATCCCACTGCCCTTGTTACTGGCAAAGACGTTACACAACGACAGTCCCAATACCAATCCCTGGGGAATGACAGTAATCTCTGGTCTCCACCTGGACATAAGTCATTGGCTGCAGTTCTTTAAATGTGACTCCCAATCAATACCTTATCCACTGAGTGTTTTGTCCATCAAACCCATGTCTCTCCAATGTAGAGACTATTATGCAGGGCAGTGTCAGATGCTTTGAACAAGGACAGCCACCAGGACTCCAATGAGAGAACAAAAACAGGGAACAAAAGCATATATCCTGCTACATATACCACCAGTCAAAAGTATTGTGTGGGATTCAGTATACAAAACTTCAGGCAATCAGATGAAGTATTTGTGTTTCTAATCCCCCAAGTGTCCTGGAATAATTCCTACCAAAGAGAGATGAACTGTTATCTTTGGAGAGCAGCTAGGACCTGGTCTACCTCTTTCTTTTAGTGATGGAACTATATACTCTGGTTTTGTGCAAGCACTGTATAATCTTGAACAGCTCTTGAGAAAACCATTTCTTCTTAAAGTGAGTTGCTGAGATGTCAGCTGAAGCAGTTTTGAAAACAGATGTTTGACAGGTTAAACTGCTTCAAGATGATTAGTGCAAGCAGGGTAGCCATGAGTTGCACAGTTTTTGTGTCCTACTATGTCCTATTAACCAGTAAGATTTTAAGGGGTATGTTCAAGGTCTCACAATAGCTTCATACATCTAGTTGGTTTTGATAGTGATAAGATCACTGGAAAGTATGGAAGCACCAGAGTAGTTGTTAACTGGCATATATTGTTTGGGGAATTAGTGAAATCTTCATCTCTGACATTTTTAAAAGCTGGCTGGACTAATGGCTGTCAGGAGGGATTGAGCAAAATTAATTCCGCCCTGCCTTCAGTGATATCTGTGGATCTATAAATGCATTGACTCACTAAGTTGGAGTTCATTCTAAATCCTGTCTCTTATTAATAGTAAAATAAATTGCAGCCTGGGTAACCTAAAGCTTGACTTGGGGAGTTAACATCATATTTGTGAAAGAGATTGAAAAATAAAGTAGTGCTTTGTGGCTGTATGAAAGCAATTTTGTAATTCTTTTTATGCAGAATATGCAGCAGACAGTGTAGGTAGATTTATATTACTATACCCTTGCCCAAAGCATGGGTAACAGAGACTGATTTGTGTTGCAATGTTGAGAGCCAGCTACCTCTCAAAGAAATCTGAACATCCACATCTGTTGTGGTTTCAATTTGAAACTGGGCAGAAACACTAATTTCTGTTCTGGTTTGATTTTTTTTGCTAATTTCAGTTTTCAATCAAGAGCAAAGTAGGCTTGAGTTTAAAAGTAATAAGACTTTATTAACTAATATTAAAAGAAAGAAAGAAAAACAACAAGAAGGAGGATGGAACCTTCAAAACACTCTTCCTCCCTCCTTACCCTTTCTTTTCTCTCAGTCAACAATGTAAAGAAAACAACATTCAGAAATCTCAGTTCGTTTTCCACTTCTAAAACAGTCTTTTTCAGTTCATCTAGGGAGGGAAGCACCTCTTGTTCACTATGGTAAATTTTTCTACAAGAAAACAGTTCTCTTGTAAATCCATTCTTCATGAACAGCAACTGTCTGGATCTTTTTGCGTTCACAAAATTCCTTCCATGTTCACAACTGTGTCTCTGGGCCACATCAATGTATAGGGTCGAGTTTAAAGATAAACATGTGCAAAACAAAGGTTCTCTTTGTCTTTGGGACCACCTTCACCTCCAAGGAACAGAGATTCACTTCTTTTTTAAGGGTAAAGAGTCTCTATCACTTCATCACTGTTCAACTTCTCATGAAATCAACAGTCTCTTCAACATTTCATTCCTTTGCTCAGGTCTACAATTTGAACTCTTTTATCTCCCCCATAATTCTTTATGGTTTAAAGGAAATATTTCAATATGTTATAACCAACCACTATAGTTTACAAGAGTTTTTTATAGCTCAAAAGCAACTTCTCACACTCTTTTCACCTGGACCTTCACTCCTTCTTGACTGACTTTGATACTTCATGTGGTTTTTACACATCTGCATTCTAATTTCTCTCACTGGAGAGTGGATGGAGGCTTTCTAAGTTCCATCTGTGCACTGATGCACTGAAAGAGTTAATAAGAAAAAACATTTGGCCACGGTAGTCCATGGTGTCATGTTTCAAAGCCATGCTGGGGGGGACTCTCAGAGGGTTCAGGCCCAGAAGGCAGTCATGGGAAAGTTGGACAGATTTCTGAAATTCTCCTCCACCCCTCGGTCTCATCAGGTGTTCCATCCTGCCTCATCGTGCCTCCCCCCTCTCTCCCCAGGCTCAGCCAATGCAGGTTCAGCTGTGGCCAGCAGCAGAGCAGACTCTGTGCTGGCAGATGTTCCCAATCAGCTGTCCCTGCCTGGCCCCCGTGGCCTCCCCCTGCCCCCACTCAGCCCAGGGCAGAGAGGGCAGAGGTGTGTGCTCTGACAGCCGGGAGGAAAGAGACCTGCCCGGGCTGCTTCCAAAGGGAATAACAACTAGAAAATGCTTTCCCATTGGTCCAATAAAATGCTAATTTCTTACTAAGCCAGCTCATTTCCCTGGGTTGGTCAAACTAGGACAACATCACATAGTGTTTTTTCCTGCATCTCCTTTGGAGTTCTGTGGTGTCTCACTTCTATAAATCTTATGGGGTGTGGCTTTTTGCAGGTGAGAAATTGTTCAGTTGCAGTTACCTTTTATATATTATTTCATCTATTGCTTGAAATCAGTATGATCTCATAATGTTATTGCCATTGCTTTATTTTGTCACTTTCTTGAGTATATAAATATATATATATATTAATAGATATATAATGAACTTCGTACTTTGGAGTGCTTACTACTGAGCTCTTTGTAAATCAAGCCAGTATAAAATCAGAATGAATCAACTACTTATGAACAATTCTTGATACTGTATAATATTAGTCCTGCAAAACTCATTCACTCGTCTTGTAGCATTATATTAAAAGTAAGATGACATTAAGAATTAATTTTCTTCTGATGTAAATAAAAGTGTAATAGTGCCACATTAGTGGTATTAGTGATTAAAAAAATATGGGCTGAAAGCAGTGTTACTTTTTGTGTTAATTGATAAATAGCTAAATGCAGTTCGAGTACATTCACATTTCTTCCTCACAAAGAAAATATTATGTCATAGCCTGTAAATTTGTTTTATTGGTCTCCTGAGAATCAGTAAGAACAGCCTGAATTTAGCCAGAGTTAAACTGCCAGGGAAATCTTATAGGTAAGTGCTCTGTGCTGCTGTCTGTTGGTCAAGTTGTAGAATGAGACTGAAATAGTTGAGTGCTAGCCCATGGTGGGTACACAAGTTTTCTCCTCTTCCCCATCCTAGGAGTTCATGCCCCATGGTTAGACTGTTTAATTTCAGATGTTGTATTTTTATGGAGGTTACAGCTGCTGCAATTTGTCTGAAAAGCAGTTGAATTAATTACTTAATATATTTGATACTGAATACATTACTCAACATATTGTGAGTAGCTCACCACAACTGAACCTGTCTGGATGATGAAATCAAGGCAGAAGTACAAGAAGGCTTTGATGGGTTGGGGGTGTTGAGCTCACTTCAGGCTCAATGTGCCCCAAGGACTCATCATTCTGTACTGTGCTGACCTCTGGCATTTGTCACCTTAGTGTCACAAGAAACATTTTTTTCAGTTGCTTGCAAAAGATGAGCTGAAAGACCCAAAGTCATACTTCCTTCTATTTATCTTAAAGTCACTGTGACAGATGGAATGGTTAATTTAAGCAGGGAGACAACATTGCCTTGTCCCAAGTCAGAACAGAGAGTTCTTGAGGATGGAAACACTGAGGTCTTTGGACTGGTCCAGGCAAAGAAGTAAAGGGTATAGGTTATGGCAGAGTTTCTTTAGTAGAATTAGGGAACATTCCCCCTTCTTCAAATGAAGATGAACATATTTTTGAGGATTCATGATTCTAGGGCTTAATTGTACCTCAAGAGTAAGCCCTGAGATTCACACATGTGAAAGGAAAAGGCAGATGAAGAGTCCTGAAGTGCCGAGCATGTTGGCTGAAGAGCCATTTTTTTAGTTGGTTCTGCCTCCAAGTCCATTTCACCCATTATCGTCCAGATACTTGTTTAAAATGCAGCCTTCATGCAGGAAGTCAATGTTTTTATTTTTGTAAATTTAATTGTGGGCTCAAACATTCAACATCAGGATCTGTGATTTACTCCCTAGTCCAGTGAACTCATACATATGTATATAGATATATATTTATACACATAACATGAGGTAGCACAATTTGAAGAGGTAAAATTGAGAGAAAATATCTAAAATATGCCATAACAGTGCACAGCACACTCCCTTAGAAAGTAGAAGGTATTTGGACTAAAATTGCTTCTGAACAGAGGAAGAATATGGTCTTGACTACCTGAAATACTGAATAGGATAGTAGCATTTCACCTCAGTTTACTTCCAAAACTGACTGATTTCATGCCTCAGCCAAACTGAGAGCTCAGGATTATGAATAAGAGATAGAAATAGATCTCTCTCTTCACCTTAGAATTAGGCATAAATTTTTCAGGCCTGATGCATCCTTCTCTTCAGTATCTTGACTACTTTAGTCCTCCCCTTTTTCATACAACAACCTTCCTCATATTCTGCCTTAAACTCTTTGTAGGTTGAGCAGAGTGGCTTAATTCAGTGGTGCAAATATCAACTGGTGCAAAAGCTAATAGGTGCCTACATGTTTGAGTTAGCCCTTGCAACACTATTTTTCAGATGGAGAACAGGATTCAAGAAAACTGTTAACAAACAAAATACTGTCTAGGCAAATCTCAAAACTTCTAGGAGGAATCTCTGTTCAGAAGAAAAAACCTCACCCATCCTTTTGGTGATCAAACTTTTTGTAAGTGGTAGATAAACAAGAGATTTCGGATGGAATTATAAATTATTTTTTTTTAATGGATGTGCTATCTCAGCCACTATTCAACAGGTTGCAGAGAGGCTGGAAACTTCCAGTTACTCTATGACAACAGGAGCTGTGCCTTGGGCTTATCCAACACCAAAATACCAATCCCAGAAAAAAAACCCCAACAACCCAAACCCTAAACCCATTACTTGTTCATCTCAGAGTGGTCCTTCTAAATAAGGAGAAATTTGTACCTAAATTGTTTTGTTCATCAGTCTTCTGAAACGGGAGCATTACTGGGGGTCTTCGAATTCTTATAAGGACATTGTGAGATGGCATTCATTAACATTTGACCACTGCAATGATGGAAAAGTCTGATGACAATGATAGTTCTATCTGTAGACAAGTGTTTGGAATTTGAAAAGCAAATTTTTAAGCACAGTTTCACCTTGTTAGTACCTTCAGCAAAGTTCGATGCCCTTGTATGTGCACGCATTTACTGCGCCGTGTTCTTGCAGGGTGTTATGAGCAGTTGCTGTGCTCCACTCAATAAGAGGTGGCAATTTGGCACCATAGAGTTACCTCAGAGAAGAACTGTAGACTGTAATTACTTCGTGTTTGCTTTGTGTTTTTGACACCACCAGGTGAGAGGTGTTTGGGGTGTGCATGGTGTAGTTGTCATTAAATATAACCGAGCTGAATGTTTGATGAAGTGAACAAAAGATAAAGCAAACTAGGCATGCAGTCAGACCTTTAAAAACAATCTCTATGTAAACGAGGAGAAGCTTTGTTAGTAGATCAGCAGACTGCAGAACTGTTCAATCCCCAGTTTGCAATGAAAGCCTTTCATGCTATGCTACTGTAACATGATAATTTTTATCCTATGGTTTTACTGCTGGAGCTGTAATAGTGTGTGTGCATATATACATACCCATACAGGCAAAATTTGTGTAATGAGATTAATGAAAACAACAATAAATATGATTTCGGCATCGTGCAGCTGGCAAAAAATGAGGATTGTATCTAGAAATGCATTAAATCTACAAAAAGGGATTAATTTTAGAACATTTATTGTTATTATTTTTATTGCTATTATTTTTATTTCTAAGGCTTACTAGACTTCATTCTTTCAGACAAAAACATGCATATCAGCTTTGCAGTGTGATTGCCTTATGGGCATAAAGCTTTGCATATTTACTGCCCATGAATCATACAAGTATGTGAATTCCAGTGAAGATTCAATTTTTCCTGCTAGATGCACCTCTAGCCGTTTAATTAAAATATGTATTATTAATAAAACTAGATTTAAGTCATATTTTTAACAGATATGACTGAAACATTAAGGGCAAATTGTTTGATACTTTCACAGTAATTTGCTTTTAATGTTTTGTGCCTTAATCAAGGTAATCCTGGGATAAGGTTTGTACTGCTCGTGACTTCATGATATTCAAGTTACCAAAAAGAGATTTAAGAGTTTTCCAAGACAAAGTCACATTCACTTATGAAATTGTCTTGAAATTTTTGCTGCAGAGGGAACCCAAAAACCAGCCAAATGCAATAAAATGTACCTATTCATAAAACTCTGCTTGTTGCACAGATTTCAGTCTATTATATCCATCTTCACTAAATAAGTGTCAGGTTATTGTTTTATTCCAACTGTTGTGAAGCCATAGATGTCTCAGTGCCCTGTTCACTGAATTTATCTTCCATTTCCTGGTAAATTTCCCTGGATCTCCTCTAATGTTTGGTTTGTAGATACACTGATAGCTGTGGTGGTACTATGCATACCTGTTGGTAAAGCATTAATAACACTTTCAGCTTCATCTTATCCTGCCTACCATTGATTTCTGCAAAACTGAACTGCATTAACTGTTTGTGTCTAATGAAGCTTTTGGCAGCAACAAGCTTATTAATTACTTTTAAGAAAGATTTTAATTTTTAATTTTTAACTTCTAAGTTATCTTATAATCCTAATGGAAGTATGGCTAGTGGGAGTTTGAGAGGATGTCTCCCTAAGAAAGGGTAAAATGTAATTAAGCATATCACTCAATTGTAATAAAAATTGCAGATATGAAAGTCTTATGTAAATTTGCCAGTCAGAGAGGAAGCAGCGATTAAGGGAATATAGGGAAGAATTTATATATTTTATATTCAATTTACTCTTTTTTTTGTCTGTGAAGGATCACTCTATTTGGCACAGATCTGTTGGAATCTATGGTATATAATTTCGCCACATATTACTGAAATCACTGCACACCAGTAAGTTTCCTGTACATAACACTTTGACAGATGAGAAAAAAATACAGGGAAATCTGAGAGACACCTCCAGAGAGGAAATCACAGCTCTGCCATGAAACCAACCTCCAAAGAACTCAAAAACTACAGGACAGAGGATTCTAATTTTATCTCAATTTAGCCCCAAATTTTAAATTTATTGGGAAAACAAAAGTAAATGTTTGCAGCAAAAACAATTTTGAAAGTCAGTAACAGCAAAATCATTTGTATTCTAAAATGTGCCTTTGCCACACAGTTATAGAAACATAGAATGGTTTGGGTTGGATATGTCCTTTAAAGACCATCTCTTTCACACCCCATGCAATGAGCAGGGGCATTCAGATAGATCAGTTTTCTCAGAGACACATCCAACCTCGCCCTGAATGTTTCCAGCAATGGGGTATTCACCACTTCTCTGGATAACCTGCTTCAGTGTTTTACCACCTGCATTGTAAAAAATTTCTTTCTTATAACTCTATATAGAAAGTACACTTTATATTTTTAATATACTAATATATTTCTGATTTTCATAACTACTTTCTTTAAAGACTTATTTGACAACATAGCATATAAAAAAAACATAACCATATACTAGAACAAGAAATAAAATTAGTTTAAAAAATCTTGACTCACATCTTTTTACAAAAAGCACAAAGTTTGCTGAAATAGCCACTAAGTACAAAGCAGAAGAAAATTACAAATATATTTTCTTCTTGTCTGCCTCCTTGTTTTTAAACCTCCAAGGGTCTCATATTCAAACTTTTTTACACAAATACGTAATTAGGAGTACCTTTATTATAGAAAAGAAAAATCAAAGTTATCATCTAATGACTTCTGAAACAGGGACTTTAAGAAAGACTGTAATGAGAATGACAATAACATTTTAGGAATAGCAGTGCTGGCCTGACTGGTGGATCTCTGGCCAAGAATTTATTTCCATAAATGAAAGGACAGCGCACACTCTCTATGTTGACAAAATATTATAGAATTACAGGCATCCCAACGACAAAATGTATTCCAGAGTAACCAATTTGATTTGTTAGTGGCAAACTGTTCATTGCGGCGGGGAGTCACACAGTAAAAAAGCAAGGCACAGTCTTGGAAATTTGAAACTGTGGTGCAAATTAATCATAATCAGAGAGCTGTTAAAATTATACATATTTGTTATATAACTGTGTACACTATGCTGGTATATTAACATTGCCATATTTTATAAAAAATATAAAATACTTACGTGTTTTCTCAACTGACTTGTTTAAAGTAACACAGAATGTGTTACATTTACATAAGACACTGCATAAATACCATACCCACTACGTAAGTGTCATAATATTCTTAAATATATATTCTAACATTTTTATTCTAAATTCAGGAGACATTTAATGTGTCTATCAATACCTATCCTTTCTGTGTTTCTCTGTTTGAATGATTAAGTTGATCTCTCATGGTACTCAAGGATGGTGAAAATTAAAATCACATGCCTAACACCTTTTGGGAAATATAAAAATGAATCTTTCATAGACATTAATTTTAGAATTTTGTTTTCATAGAGTGTTGCAAAGCAAGCCTCCTTAATTTTTACTTACTTACTTAACTTTTATTTATTGCAAAAAACAGTCTTTAAAATGCACTTGTTTAGAGTACAGAAATAATATATTCCTCATTCACAAATCACCCACAAAATATCCACATTAGTCCTTTAGCAGCAGTGCATAAATTCAAAATTGGATTACTGCAAATATTTTGCTATACTTGAGGATATTGATTAAACAAACAAGCAAAAAAGTTCAATTAATTATATATGTTCTATAGAGAATCCAAATCTACTTTACGCTTGATTTGTCACTGTTTAAATTAGTGTAGAAACTTCAGACCTTTGTTCCAAAGCAGCAAAAATTTTATTTTTCTACCAAAAGTAAAGGAGTAAGAAAGAAATCCATGATACCAGAAAGAACCTATGCCATTCTAGTCACACTTATCAAAGATTTTTCTTTCTATTGATTTCTGCACTGGTTTAAAAGAGACAAACTACTTCAGGTGTCCCTACAGTTCATGTTTTTCATCACAAAATAAATGTAAGAACTTTATCTCTTATATTAAGATATTTCCTTAGCAGTAGAATTGAAAATACAATGTTATTTTACTAAATATGAGTAAGGCAGAATTATTAATTCAAACTACTATTTATGACTTCAGGAACTGACTTTGCCTACTGATTTAGTTACAGATTTTGAAAATTCTTTTATCTCAGAACTTCTCTTTTACAATAGATCTTATACCCATGGTTCTGGTTTTTGACAAATGGTGCCTGAAGAATCAGATCTTACTTATCTGTTACATTCATCGTTCCATTATCTGGAAAATTAGGCAGAAAAAAAGAACTTTTAAGATGTGCAATATTCTGAGTAAAACTGGCCACACAATATATTTCAGCTATAATATGACTGTCAGATTAGCAGACCTGTTTAATTCTTGCTGTTTTTCCATTTATATTCCTCCAATATTAGTCTAAAGAAAAATAATGTTTGATGTTTAATTTCTTTTCTACACTCTTAAGCCTAACTGCATGGGAAATTGTAATTAAGAACCAGCACAGCAAAGAGTAGCTGAAAATACTAAAAATGACACTGAAATACGTGGTGAATAATGACTACTCCTTTTCCAAATGGTGTTTAGTTTTTAATATCTGCTAATAGATGGAGAAGGCGAGCAGCAGTTGGACACTTAAGCAGACAGACAACAAGTAAAATTTGGCAAAAGAAGTTGGATTCCTCTACCTGACTACAGATGTCTACATCTCAATAGTCCTTTCTAGACCCAGTGGGAAAAAAGAGAGAGGGGGAAAAAAGGCGCTTCCAGAGTGAATTTAATTTTTCTGAAAAAGACATCTGTCTTAGGTCAGATGAGCAATGCCCCAGAATAACTTATTTGACACTTCTTTGTAGATGCTAATGGACATGTAGAGCCAGATGGAAATATTCTCCTTTTTCTTCATACAGGATAGAAACGCCTTCATTTTACTTAATATTTTATGTATCTTCTTTACTCTGAAAAAATGAAAGATAGACTTTTTTTCTCACTGCAATCATTCCCATCTGGAAATACACAAGAGAGCAGCTGCAGAGAAACTCTTCTGGGACAGAGAAAACTCTACCCTCTTACAAAGGAGGAGTGGGTGTCTCCTATGTTTTGGATTTTATGCAATAGTCCCCGTAGCTCATTTCTTTTTAAGCAGTGGACTGCTGAGAGGGCAGGCTCCACATGAAGTCAGCTGGCCAGAGGGCTGTGCCATGGTCAAGGACTGAAGCAGTGTTGCTTGTTCATGTTCAGTGAGCAGAAGGCGTTTGCACACTGCTGAAGAGGTGCCCGCTGTTACTGATCACACACAGGAATTGGCAGTGAGGTCACAAATAAATATACACACTGTTTCTCCTTGCACAGCAAACTTTATTGCACTGCTAGTATTTTGAACCTCTGGGAGTGGTTTAAAAGTAGCTTAGAACTAATTCTCAGCAGGAACAACGGTCTGCTCTAATAGAACGTACTTCTGGTAAAATCAAATGTTCTTTGTCTGGTTACCACCTTTTCATCTCTTCCTACCATTCTCTTCAGCAGAGGCATTCTCTACCTGTCTCTTCCCAGCCATTGATTCAAAAAAGAACAGCTTTCCATGGGCTGACAGACCATTCAATGCTTTCCTTAAGATGTCGAGTACAGCAGTTTGAAGGAGCAGTCATTAGGGCTATATTCCATTTTGTCTGTGGGGTTATGGAAGCACTTGGAAGTCAAATATGCTCATAATGAGACTCATCTGAGTAGAAGTAGATACCTACCCCACAGATTTATAAATATGAGACAATGACTGTAGGCTTCCCCCACATATGGAAATAAATCAGTTATTCTAATAACCAGTGCCAAAAATTATGTGATGTACAGAAGTCTGGGGGTACCTTTCTTATGCTACAGGCTCTGAGGTGCCACTAAAAGTCACTTGCAAATTTAGATAGCAGGAATTCAATCCTGATTGTCTTCAATTCATGTATAGGCAACCTAAACTGAGCCCAAGCCTCAGGCAACATAAGATTCTCATTTTCCTTTGTTTCAGGGGATGCAGGAAAACTTTTAGAAAGAAACTTTCTGACTAGTACTGGCCAGGCACCATCTCTTACCTTGAAAACACTTCTGAGAAGCAGAATCACAGAATCACACAGTCATTCAGGTAGGAAGGGAGGTCATGAGAAAATCTAGGTGAAACCCACTGCTCAAGCAGATTCACAAAACCTTCTTGTTTAGGGCCATGTATGTCCTCAAGTGGAGACTTTAATATTTAATATATATTCGGCTAACATGCATTATACTAGGAGATCTTAAATTTTAATTAATTTGGGGCTTAAAGGAAATAAAGGAATTGTAGTCTGATTTTTTTTTACAGGTAGTGCAAACAAGCAGCAGATATCTGTTTATTATTGGCTCAAAGTTTTAGAATTTTCTGCTGAAAAGACTGAGAAGGCATTAACATAATTCCCCGAGACAGAGAAATTCACATTGTCATTGAATTCATGTGGTGTTGAAGAAAAATATATGTGTGAGAGAATCACAGAATGGTTTGGGTTGGAATGGGCCATAACGACCATCTAGTTCCAAGCCCCCTCATGGGCAGGGACACATTTAATTAGACCAGGTTGTTCAAAGCCCATCCAACCAGGCCTTGAACACTTCCAAACTTGGGCCATCCACTCAAAGTGGGAGAAAGAGTGGGAGTCCCAAGGCCTTAGGTTTCCACTCAGAGCCTGGCCATGCGTGTTTCATTAGCAGGTGGCTTTAACAGGTTGTTTTGATGGTGCAGAGAGGCAAGTGTGCATCCTTCCTAAGCATATGTGTTTCCAGGATCTAGAGATTTCTTTTGCCACAGCTTCTGGACTGCCTATTCTTCCTGTGGCCACTAGTGCAGTGTTTCTGGGAGTAAATTACTACCAAGATGTAGTAATGTTTATACAGTAACATGGTAGAAATTCCTGTCCTGTTAGAAGTGTTGCTATGCAGAACTGATGCCTGTAAGGTCATCTGCTCTCCTGAGGTCACTGAAGAAGCATCCACACCAAAAGAGTAAGGGTTCAGTTCTGCAACATCTTGGAAATTGCTCATTCCCAGAGAATTTTGCATTCATCACAGGTGAGTTAAAAGACTTCTCTGGTGAATAAGCCCTTATATCCTGTTACAACACTGGATATAGCATTATTCGGCAGTCCAGAGCAAGATTTGCAGTTTCCAGAAGATGAAATTAACTTACCTCCCAAAAGAGTTCAGAAACAACTGATCACTGAACATACCGACATTCCAATATTTTGGTTATCCTTTGTTTGCCCCCACTAGAAGGCATAAATAAAAATAAAAATTATAAACAAATACTTTTCAAAGAGAAGTGATGCAAACAGAAAGAGCACGTTGTAATAACGGAAATACATCAGGCTAATGTCATTTTTAGAGTCTTCACAGAAAAAGCTGGACAGCTTTAAAAATAAATAAGTAGAACTTTGTTTTAGAAAGAGGATCTTAACTATAAAATCATCACTGTGTTACCAGAGAATGACAAATACCCCTATCAAATGGCCAGCTTTATATTTTTTTATAGTTGGAACTACTGAAGAGCCTGAATTGGGTCAGAGTGCTTTTAACCTGGCTGAAAAAATCTAAAGATGGGATTGTTCAATTCTATCAATTCTTCATTTCCTATTACCAGAAATCCTGTTTGGGGGTTTCAATATATGAAAGGTAAAAAGATCACGAGGCAGCACTGAAGCAGGTAAATATTGACAGATCCAAAGCACATACCAGTGTCCTACTGAGACTTAAAACAACTGCCTGTGCTGCTCAGGGACCTAGTCAATCCTAGGGATGGGAGCTGTCAGGGTAAAACTTTCACAGTTTTCTCATTTTTGCTGTATAAATGTTCTCCTTCTATTAGATTTCTTTATCCCTTTTAGCCTTTCTAAATGACAATTAACTCTGCCTACCCTATCAATAGCAGGTAATTTATTTGTTTTTACAGCTGAGCCTGACTGCCATTGATTTTATTGGAGTAATTTGCTGGAAATGATTTTTTAATGTTAGATTTATTACAGAGGCACTTCATTGTCCGATAAATGAAGTAAATTGTATTTTAAAAGTAGCAAAATTAAAGAACCAGTGAAATTTGAATGAGTTTTTTACAAGCGCATTAGTTCAAAAGGTCTCTTATGCATCTCCTGTATGGACCTCAGTTTGCACATAAGAGATTCACTTCTGGGCTTGTGTGGGCTCCCAAAAAGAACAAGCCTAAACCACAGAGGAGCAGACCTGTGTGCAGTAGTGATTCAGAGAGGGATTGTGCCTCCCTGCTCACTCCAACTGGTACTGAGTGAATTCATCCAGTTCAGTGGGACTGACTCTCAGGAAAGATATTGAAAATTAGCCTTTTAATTTACTGATGTATTTCTCCTTTTATTGGCTGTCTTCCTCAGTTTTCAAACCTCTTGCTTACTCTGTTTTAACCAGCTGCAGCTGGGAGTAGGATTTGTGACTTGCTCACCTTTTAGTTCTGCTCTCTGTAGTGTTTCAATTGCTCTGCATAAAGATGCTGCAATCCATCCTGGAGAACAGTAAATTAAAGATTATCTCCTCTGCCTCTCAGTGTAGTTTACAGTAAGATTTTTAGCTGAACGTGACATAAATTTCCACTGTATTTAGAGCAAAACAAAAGGATTTGTTATGTTGTGTGCACTTCACTTTTCAGGCCTTTTTGTGCACTGAAAGAGCATCCACACTACACTGTATTAGGTACATTTTCAAGAATTCCTTCTGAGGCACAGCCTCTCTGTGCTGTCCCAATGAAGAGCTCTGTCTTCAGGACAGGATTGCAGCCGTGCAGGATGGACAGTGGTGCTGAGCAGTCTTGGCACATCCTGGAATCCAGCCTAACACCTCCCTCCCACTCCCATCATTGCACTGTGGGACTAACATACGACATTTGCTACCACCACCGCGTTCACATAACTCAGTAAAAGTGGTGCACACATAGATTTTTTTCTGCCTTGTTTATTTAAATTGTAAGCTCTTTAGCAAATGGGTTGTCTGCTAATATGCATCTGCACAGTGTTTAAAACGCTGGACACATGAAGTGAAGAGAGACCTTTCAATTCTTGCTGTGTGCACTACCAGGATATAACACTATTATTAATAACAGCAATAATAATAATAATAATAATAATAATAATAATAATAATAATAATAATAATAATAATAATATTGTAAGAACAGCTGCAATTACAATAAATTGCATGAACAAGAAAGGCATGCCTTCTTTAAATTTGCACATTCTTGTTTATTTGTAAGCTGATTTTACATTTCTCAAGGCAGATTGCAAAAGTCAGTCCCGTAAAATCTGTATTTAGACACCCAAATAAAAATATTGTGTCAGTATTCACAGTGCCAGTTATTCAGACAGAGTCTTGAGTGCTCTAACTACTCTATTAATGTTTTTGCAGAGATCAAGGATGCCATTAACAGTTTAAATGTTTCCTTGGTCAGGTGTCTCTGGGACCTTTATATGGTACTTCAAAAGAGGGAGTCGTCTTAGTACCCCACAACAGCTTTTTCGTTCACTCGGCTCCCAAGCCATTGTAATTCCCCTCAAACAGAAAACTGATGCCCAAATGTTTTACAGTTGGAAATTGAATCTGAGCAGGTTGGACCTGAGGGAAATTCCAGCACTAGTGAGAGCTGGCTGTTTCTCTGCACTTCTACAAAGGACCATATGAAAAATTAAATCTCAGGTTTCATTTGAGAATAAGGGATCCAAATCTCTGATATTTTCAATTTGAACAAGGAGTGTGAAACAGCATCCCAATTGAGTGTGTAAACCATTGGAGTCACAAAACTCTTGCTGATCTGAGAAAGGAAAAACATTTGGGTTTTTCGGTGTTATGGTGCTCTGGACATATATGTCTCTGATCTGTCAGCGGCTGATGAAGATCCTGATCTCCACATTCTACTTTACACTTCTTCCAGGTTAGATTGGACATATTTCTGCTCCTTTTTCTTCTGAGAATCCTTGATGTGAGTCCCTAACTGCCCACCTGCCTGGATGATGCATAAAAGTAAACTTATTTCTGACTGACTTGTCTGCTGTTCTATCAATGCTCTGGAAGAATTGTGTCCTCAGTACTTTTGTAAATAAGGTGACTCTAACATTGAATCTGACTTTACCCTAACTTTTGGCATATAGATATAAATATTTTTAAGTTTTGCAGGTATTCATTAAAATAAAAAAAATAAAAAAAAGCAGAACTATAAGGACTAGCTGCACAATAGGCAGGCCTTTTTGCTATTTAAACAGCATTTGAAGTAGCTTCCACAAAATGTATGCCAGTGGTTCACTTTATTTCCTACTATGTCTTTTCTGAAGATCAAACCAGTGTGTGAACCAAAACTTAAAAATACAAAACCATGAAAATATTTTAATACAGAACCTAGAGTGCTTTCCTTTTAAATTTCCTAGCTTGTTTCCTGCCTCTGGTTCTGTCACTATTATTGATATAAGGAATCCATCAACATATTTTTATGGATGATTAAGAAAGGCTGACCTTTCCTTTGCAGGTACAAATAGGTAGTTCTTCAGAGGCTGTAAATGAATGACAAGATAATTCTATCCATTTAATATTGAAGTGATGTTGATAGTATCATTCTTCTCATGTTTGAAACGGGAAAGTATAGAGACCTTTCTCCCTCACTCTGTTCTGCTTTATGTGATGGATTTTCTCTCTGACTAATCGCTGTCACATTAACCTGCACTATTTCATCCTTCAGAGCTGTCAAGATAATGACGATAATCGAAGTGGCTCATTGTAGGTAAAGGAAATTATATGAGCAAAGTAATATCATAAAACAGTGTTTAAATATTTTAATTTCATTTGTCAGGGCTGCCCCAACACTTCATTACACATATAACCATCTCTCATCAGTGGAATTAGTGCATTATTCATTACTGTTAATTATTTTCACATAATGGCTGCCCTGATATATTTAACCTCCACATTATATCTCAGATAATGGGCCTGTAAAATTGAATTGTGTGAAGAGCGGAGTTCTAAAGCTCATTTGCAGAACATCAAAGAACAAAGAAGAGGAAAAGAATTCTAAATGGGACATTTCACCCAGCTGGGGCCAAACATTTGTTTCTGTCTGATTTGCATACAGAAAATAGGTGGTTCAGAAGTGGTTTAACATTGTACATGCTGTCTGCTCCTATTACATAGCCAATTAGAATTTGTTAATGTCCCGAGTGTTCGAGACAACTTGCAAGCCAATCTATTGTCTGATGATCACTGGCAATGAGCTGGAAAGCTAACAGAAGAAAGTAGACCTTTCTGAAGGACAGAGCACAAAATCACATGGCATATTAGGGTGTCAGCTACACCACAAGTTAATGCTTCTTTTGACAAACGTCTGTATTATAGAAATAAACTATGAAAAAGTGCTGCTCAGGACCGAGAAGATACAAGCCTGAGGAATTCCAGTAGTTCCCTAGTAATTGCTCGGTTTTCCCTGGGACAAATCCTCTGATGCTGTCCACCATGTAGGATGTGGAAATGTGCAAGGAGAACACAGCACCCTGAACAAGATGAGGGATCTGCACTCAGTGCAGCAAGCTGGGCCAGCAGCCCTGATGGACTCAGCACCACACAGCACATAAGAAATGCATGTTATCACCAGTCTCTACCCAGTGGGGCTCAGTCATGCTGAGGGTGATGTGTCTGCGCTGCTCTTTCAGAGAATGGGAAGTGCAAGACTCCTTTCCTCTGCTTTACCACATGCCTTGAACATACACCCCAATAAAACAAAGTCAGTACAGGTATGGGACTTTGCATAATTTACTGTTTGAGGAACCAGATAGATCACTAGAAGTAATTTCAGCTCTAAGTTGCAGTTTAGAGGACACAGCCTGTCCACTCTAACTGCACAGATTTAACTAAATAGTTGTATTTTTTTCTCATTTAGAGGTTTATACATTATTCACAGATTTCAATGGACCTGAGAAGGCACTGAAATCAAACACTTTATAAAGAGAACATTTATCAACAGTTTAAGATGTTATAAGGCTAAGGTCAGTTCAGAAAAAAAAAACAAACCAATTTTTTAAACTGAAAATAAATTGGAATTTTCTTCAAACTTTAGTCTCAGAGTGTTTCTGAAATTTTCTGTTAAGTTCCCACACAGCTATATGAAGCACTCTTTTGCTTTCGTCAAAGCCTCAAGAGAATAGCTCTTCTGAAATTCATGTGTAAAATATACCTTTGCTCTGTTTCATATCTATAGTAAATTTTATACATCAAAAAATTATTTCAGACCTATTTCTTGGCTGTTACAGAATAACTTATGGCTGATGATGGGACTATGATCTCAGAGGTAACTCAGCAAATCAGAAGTCAGAAAATGTTTAATGAATAACAACACAATTCACTTGAGGTCATTAACATACTTTAGTCTCATTGGTCAAAAAGTCATAATTCATAGGAATGATAAATGCCTTTTTGCTAAGTGGCAGTAGTTTTTTGGCCATATCATTAAATATTTATACAACATATACATAAATCTTCCTCCACTTGGCATCATCTGGGATTCATTTGGAAGAGACCCATTTATTTCACTTCGTAATGTTTCAAGTTTGTTGCAGGCTTTAGCCTCAGCCTCCAAACTCTAGATCCAGAGTTGCTAGAAAGGAAAACTGCATTTTCACGGTCCCATCTTAGAAGTGGAAATCCTCTCTTCTTAGTCTGTCCATTCTCAGACTATGATTTTTTATCGATCCATATACAGTCTTTAATACATCATGCTAACTGTGTGAACAAAACCTTCTGATGGTTTCTGCTTTCTAAACCATTTTTATTTCATACGATATTTCTAAGGGTACCATGGAATATGGATAGAGAGATTAGAGAGACCACTACACGAAATGAAATAATTCTCCATATCTAAATACACTGTATGGACTTTGGCCAAACACATGAGAAATATTCAGTCTTCCCACAAACATTTGGGTATTTTCAAATAGGAATAGACTGACAGGACTGGTCTGTCTTTCAATTACTGACTAATCAGACTTTTTTTCTCTCCTGAAGCAGCTTCTACTAGGGAGTTAAGCTTGCCTTGCATCTGAATTTCACTCCAATAAAAATCTCAAAGTCAAAGCCCTCTATTCAGATGAACTTTTCTCTATGTCCCCTTTCTGCTGTTCTGGTGAGACAAAAATTTAAATTTTATCAAAGATGCATATTTTGATAGGCGGACCCTGTCATATTCTGCTATTTTTTTTTGATTGAACAAAAAAAAACAAACTAACAATGTCTTCATAACCTGCATACCCATTATGTATCAGGTATTCTTCTCAATGATGTAATGGAGAGCCAAGAAAGTAAGAAAGTGAGTTTTCCCTCTGTAGCAAAATGGATATAAAAGGAATGGATGAAAAATTATGGCATCAAGAAAACTCTTTAGACTTTCTGATGTGGTACAAAAAGCCAGTCTCAAGAAGGGTTGTTGAGATGTCTTGGATTAAGCCTGGTGGTCTCAGCATTTTTAAAAGTGAGACAATCTTTTTCTCTGGAGGCTGTGGTACAAGAAAATGCTACATCATTGAACAAAATAAATGCACGGGAAACATCACAATTGCAATAATTAAATAACTGCAATGGCAATAATTAAACTTCCAATAGTATTTTCTATTAATAAATACTGATGTATATGCACAGATACGCAAACACACAAAATCAGGGGAGTTGTTTCTGTTAAATTGTCTTGAAACTGAGTTACTAATTGAGTAGAAGTGAGACTGGAATTTAAGGAAACAAAATTTCAGTTGTAGTCTACGGTGTATTTCCTACCAATTAATACTGTTGAAGGATGACACTGTTTTGAAATCTGCCAGAATCAAGGGTTGCAACATCATAGTTGATACCAACTAAGACCTCTGTCTACTAAATCTCAATTCCATAACTATTAGAGTTTTTCCCATGTTGGCAGTCTTAGGTATGACTCATTTCCTATTATAATGTGAGCTAACATTATTTCAGAACTATACTTAACCTAAGACATCCTCTTCACAGGAAAGATACACTGTTTTACAATGGATTAGCAGATTGAATGTAGTTTGGTGTCCTAAATATTTTGAAAGCATGAATCAGCTTGTATTTTCAGGATACTAATGGTAAAACTGAATATATCCTGCACCCAAATAAACCCAAACCAAAATAAAGATCTATTGCATAGACATTTATTATTATTTTTATGGAATTGTAGCGGATGTTAGATCCTTTGAAAATATGCAGGATACCTCAAAACCCTCAATAAAAAGTCTCTAGGAAGCAGCTGCCGGTGTAAGTTTAAAAGCAAAGGCTAGAGTTGCATTTGAGTGGTGATGAAATATGTCACTCCTTGCAGTGGAGATTTTTAATTAGTTTTGAATAAAGCACATTTTTTCCAAGATGAAGAACATAAAATCCTAGATCCTCTTTCCAGTCTCTGTCTACACATATGTCCGTCCAATCTTTTTGTCATAAATTGCAAAATATTTTTGCAAATGGCTCTTTTTCTGTGATGGATTAGTATTAAAATGCATGTGTGGAAAATTGAATGCACAGATTTTACAATCAGCTATACTATATAGGCTACCAATGAAACTACCCAGCAGAAGGGTATGAAAATAGGAAATAGTTGTGTCAGAAGTGAACATCTCAGGATTCTGTGGCCCTATGACAACAGCTCTCTGCTGCTAGAGGCAAAATCTTCCTTCTTGCATTGCAGAATCAGAAGGGAAAATGCATAAACAGCACTGAGAGAAGGTAAAGATGATCTTCAGACATATCTAAGGAAGCGAATGACAGTCAGGCTTTCTCTAGATGTTTGCCTCTTCTATACACACCTATTCACACAGGATCTCAGCTCCCATGAATAGAGGTCCCAGCAGATCCCACAAGTGGCCTGTCCTGTCCTTGAGCTGTTCATCTCACTCAGGCCCCACATGATCTGCAGCTCTGAAGGTTCTCCTGAGTAAGTTCTGTCATCATGTTCAGTTGTGGAAAAAGAAGAAGCACTCTGAGTATTGTTTGGTTTGCTGAGTATTGTGCAAGTAAAAATCCAGAATTAACTGTTTTATTTTGAGAGGGGTACAGGAGTTTGAATACAGTCCAAACTGTACCAAAACACAGAATTGTATATAAAATGAGAACAAAAAGAAACAAAAAGGAATATCTTTTGGACAATTTCCACAAACACCTCTTCCAGTCTATTCAACTTACAGGAATAAAGGCACCTTGCTGTGTTCTGGAAATTCAGGTGCTCTGATTTTCCAGGCTGTGTGTAATCTACATTAGCTGTTTCTGTCTGTCAATGTGCATCCTGTCACAAAACCAAGATTTCTGAAATTGGCAGAAATTTGTGTCTACTCATTGCTAATCATTCTGACCAGATTTACTCCTTAGAAGAATGGGACAAGCTTCAAATATGACAGAAATGAGATGTCTCTTCAACCTTTAAGTTTCAGCAGAATGAGGACCATTCTGACTATAGATCTTTCAAAACTGAGTTGAAAGAAATCTATCACTCCCATCTCTCTTTTAAACAAAGACTGTCAGAAAAGGAAAATTGTAGAGAACTTGATGTGAGAAACCTTGAAAACTTGAAAAATGGAAACTTTCGGGTATGGCTGTGCTTTGAAAACTGAAGAATGAAAGCTTGAGAAGTATACAGACAGTAGTGAACTTGTAATCTCTAAACGTTATCTGGAACACAACCCCCTCACCCCCTTTAAATTATAATTTAAAAAGCCTGGTAGAAACATTCTTAATTTTTTTTTTTTTCTCCAAACAAAGCCTAGCAATTTTATTGTCTACCCACATTTCTACTGTAAGGGAAAATTTATAAGGGAAAATTTGCCTCATGGAGGATTCAGATTTTATATAGTTCACATATCTGTAGAGGAAATTTGTTAGAGAATGGACACATGATGCCCAATCCATGCTATGAGGGAATTGGCAAGTCAGAATAAATAAGTTAGCTAAGAGTCCTTGACACACCGGTGACTCTGCTGAGCAGGGAGAAAAAGTTGGCTTACGCTATACGAAGAGAGGATGTGTTAACCAAACAAGGAGTAATCTCCAGTTTACCAGAGCCAATTAAGTGAGGGATATTTGCCTGCTTGTTGCATGGACAATGTACTGTAGCCTATCATAAAGTAATTTGAGTGGCATGAACCTTGCTTTTATCAATATAAACTGTGTAAATTGTCCAATAAACAAGCAATGATCATATGTCCATAAGAAGCATATCATTGACTCTGGCAGCTCTCCCTTCACCTATCATCTTAAACAAGAGGATTTATATAATTAATAGGGTAGGAGTGTACTGTGCACTCCTTAGGTACATGTACATTCTTCCTGTTGCATGCACATCCTCCTAACTGCCCAGACAAAACATGTCCTAAGGCTACCTCTTCAGACAGTAAGGTACTTGCTGACAGCTCTGGGCTTTGAGACAAATTAAAATAAGCCAATTTTTCAGTCTGTAGGTCTAATAAAGCTTCTGGCTTTCCGTTCTGTCAATGACTATGAATAAAATTCCCTGAAAAGAGAGAAGACAGGCTGTTTAGTTTTCTGATGAGGGTGATTTTAAGGTGAAGATCAATTCTGCAGTTCCTATTTCAGATCTCATCAGTGAGAAGCTCTGGTCATTAGAGAAGCAGGAACAAAAAGTTTTCAATTCCTATTTCTCCACTCTAACTGCTCAACTCTCTTTTCATTACCTCCCACTGAAATGAGTCTGACTTGTGATGTGGATGTGATGTGATGTGATGGGGGCCAAAATTTATATAGGGCAGTTGTTTGGTCTTTCAGAGTTTAATTTAGTGACACCAGTGTATACTTGTAAAAATTTCATGAATATTCTTTTACAAACACGATGCTTGTTTTGTTCACAGCTCCAAAATATGCCTTCAAGTTAATGTTCTCCCAATGATGTGAATCCTCATTTCCTTGTCAGTCATGTATTAATGTCTGAATGCTTCCTTGTTTTGAAAGATGTTATGTCAGCAAATCAAAGAATACTGTAAGCAGCAGCAACTAAACTATACTTGGAGACCAGAAAATTAATTGAGGAAAAGATTTTACCTTTCTTTTGGTGTTCGAAATATTAACATTACTATTTTATATTAAGACATTTTTGAGATACAATGGATACAAGGTTTGCAAATATCTGATTACTTCCCACCCCCATCCCCCCCAAAAAAAAAGTTAATTTCCAGAATTTCTTTCTTCCTTTCCTGTCTGTGATCCACATGAGAAATCATGCGGCTTATTTTCCTATTAGTTAAGGACTCCTCCTTGCAGACAATGCTGTCCCACACAAAGGTGAGGACTTGGCCACCCAGTCTCTGACCTCTGAAAGGTATGTTTCTATTATTATTTTAGGCTGGATTGCTGGAGGAATTTTCCCAGTCATTTCCACATAGGATGCTTGTGTTTACTTTACAGGAAAGTCTTAGAGCACATGAACTGTGTTCTTCCTGGATGAAACAAACCAAAGTTTTGAAAGGTGTCTGAGTAACCCCTGAAGTGTGCAGTATGAATATTAAGGTTTCAATGATTCAACCTAAAAATCTCTTCCTGTAGTTCTCAATAAGCAGAGGAAGGAAGCCAATCTGCACTATACAGCTGTACCCTGAAGACATGGGTTTGCACAGAGACCAAGGGGGAAACCTTGTGGAAAATTAAGTTAAATAATTATGGTGGAAAAGCAGCAGAATTATTTAGGATGTAATATAAAAGACAAAAAGATTCAACTTTCCTTTGTAACTGTAAAAGGCAACGTTTGTATGCTAACTTTAATCAGTGCTTTCCTACATTCACAAAGATATGGCTCTACATTCTGCACAGCTCTTTTGATTTCTGCAAACTCTCCCATGATAACATCTTTTCTGACTTTCCACTGGCTTCTACAGAAAAGAGTAAAGGTCTCATTCTTAGATGTTCATCATGCTCACTAATCCAGTAACAAACTTCTGTGTATATCTAAATATCCATGAGATAAACTGTAGATTATTTCTTTCTTGATAAAAACCAATTTTTCTGTAGTTTAAAAATCTTGTGGTTTCAGTAGAAACACATACACAACACGTCTTTAAACTTGTTTTACAGGCTGCAAAAAATTGTAGAAATTGCTTGGGGACAACCTAACCAAGAAAGTTTTTATTTATTTTTTTTTTTTACAAGATAATATTCTTGTCAGAAAATTAATACATTTTAGTGTTTTTTCCTGTCCCTTGATATAGAAATTTATGAAGAGAAAAATCTTCCCACCAACTCTACTGCTGAGAGAATTACTTTTCAGGGAAAATACCCATATTCAGAAAGCATGAAAGTAAGTTTATACGTCTCAAAAAATTAAGGCCATATTTATATACTTGATTTTGTCGTTAATTATCTCATCTAATGGGGTTAGGTCTTCGAGTCAGACAAGCTGTATTACAATTTGTTGCTAATGACTCCATACATTTATGTAGCTTCATAAATTGTTTTTAAGCAAAGTGGGCTTGAATAATTCAAGCATTGCCATGAATGTTAGTGCTTGCAAGATCAGTAAAAGCACCTCTCTTAAACAAATGGTCAGTGGAAACCAAATTTGTTGCAATTTGTGTTGATCTAAAAATAAAAGAAAAATGGATTGCAGCTGTTTAGCAGTTGTGTGTCTAATGTAAATATAAGGTGCAAGGAGAGTAAATTCCTCTTTGTAGTATGGAAGCAGTGCAGTAATATTCCCTCACTTTAGCCTATATAAGATTAAATTAATGTGAAAATAATCCTAATGAACTTGATAAGAGAATATGATTCTTAATTAAAAAAAAAATTAAAAATTAGTACTTTCATTTCAGTTCTATAATCTCTCCTGTTTCATTGTCGCATAGGACTTTGAAATAGTGATTTATTTTCATTGCACTATTCTGACCCAAGAGTAGCCTCTGTTATATACCATAGCACTTATGGGTGTAGGGAAGCCCAGGAAGATGGCTTACCCAAAGTCATGCATCTGGTGACTGGCAGGAATATGATTATTGCTTGGACATCATGTGCTCCAAATAGCATGAAATAATGCTTCTTTTAATAAGTGGTTATATTGATGTGTGATTCTACATAACCTAGGAAAAAAAAAAAAAAGGAGAATTTCATTGGAAGGGGCCTAAAAGGATCGTTTAGTGCAACTGATTGACCAATCTAGGGCCAACCAAAAGCTAAAGCACATTGTTAAGAGCATTGTCCAAACCCTCTTAAACGCAGACCACCTCTCTAGGAAGTCTGTTTCAGGGTTTGGCCACTCTCCTGGTAAAGGAATGCTTCCTAATATCTACTCCAAACCTCCCCTAACACAACTTTAACCTGTTCTCATGCGTCCTACAGTAGGACACCAGAGAGAAGAGATTAGTACCCTCCTCTTCACTTGATGCAGAGGGCAATGAAGTCATCCCTCAACATCTTTTTTTTTCAGTTAAGACTAGCTCAAAGTCCTTAGCTATTCCTCATAGGACATTCCTTGGGGCCTGCTCACCAGCTTGTTGGCCTCTTCTGGATGGATTTCAGGACCTCCACATCCTTCTTAAGTCATGGGGCCCAGAACTGTACACTGTACTCCAGGTGAGGCTCCACCAATGCTGAACTGGGAGAATCACCTGTTTTGATTGGCTGGTGGTGCTGTTTGATGCATCCTAGGATGCAGTTTGCTCTCCTGGCTGCCAGGGAGCACAGCTGGCTCCCACTGAGCCTGCTGTCAAAAGCACCTCTAGACTCTTTTCTGCAGCTTGCTCTCCAGCCACTCTTCCAAATTATTCTTGTGCTCATATTCTTGTGCCCAGTATTTGGACTTGTTCAATTCAATCTTTTTAATCATATCCCAGTGCTCCAGTCTATCAAGATTCCTCCTCTTATTAGAGGACATCAAGCTAATCAAACATGAGCCCATGTTGATTGTGCTTGATGATCACATTATTTTTTAAATGCCTTCCAGGTGTAATATTGTACATATTTTTTCCAGAAATTGAGGCTAGACTACCAGATCTGTAATTCCTTGGGTCTTTCCTCATACCCTTTTGTATATAGGAACAACACTGGCCAGTTTCCAGTCAGTAAGGACCTCCACAGACTCCCAAGACCTCTGGTAGATGATTGAGAGGGGTCCAGCTATAATATCTGCCAGTGCCTTAAGAACTCTGATTAGTTCTAGTTCATGAACATGAAATAAACACTACACAGACACCTCTGGATTACCCTAGAACTGTTGGCTGCCCTATGGAATAACCCATGTCCCACAAGACCAACATAATTTATTCATCTCCCAGTTCTGTCAGTCATCAATTACCGACATATTTTGGTAGAAAAATGGAAACAGGCTCCTACAGCTCAACAGCTGAGCTGGGAAGGTTCACTTCCTAGGCTGGAAGGCGACATTTCTTTGCATGGAACAGTGCCTTCTGAACAAGGGTTTCTCTTTGTTTTTCTTCTTTCCTCTCCATGGCATGATCAGGCAAGCTGATTGAAGGTGAAACAGAACAAAGCATTTAGGTTTGACATTAGATTTAAACTGAGAACCTCAGAGTGCTGTGTGACCAGAGAAATTGTAGGTATTCCCTTCCTGGAAGTGTCCATATCCAGGCTGGATAGGGATCTGAGCAACCTGGTTTAGTGGAAGGTGACCCTGTCCATGACACTGGGTTTGGTATTAAATTATATGTAAGGTGTCTTCTAATCCACATCATTCTATAATTCTGTATGGTTTTCTGTGTGGGTGGATATGGATGCTGACTCCACAAAAGGAAGCCCAACAGGATGGTTCTTCCAGGTCAGAAATCCCTCTGCCTGTTGCATAGTTATTCTCTTCCTATAAAAGGATTTTTGCAAAGTTATCTCAGACTTCAACCTCATCTTAATTTCTGGTGAGGAATGAACTTGAGTTCAAAAAGTACAAAGCAATTCCTGTCTAGGTTTATCTGGCTTAAGTATTCCAAGTAAATATCACTACTGAAAAGGATACCACCATGATGAGATGAGAATCTGGTTTTCAGAATAATCCAAGTATTTCTTCCCTGATACCTGTAGTCATTTGAAATCAGAGAACCCTAGAAAAAAGAGATGATTTGGGGTCATATTCAGCACTTTGGAAATAAAATGTGCAAGACTGATATGTGCCTTGCCTCAAGATGCAGCACTGGTACTGATGACAAGATGTGACTTTTTAAAGTTAACCTTCCATGCACACACAGAGAACAAGACAGACAATCCAAAACATCTCTCAAAAAGAGGTTTCTCTGGAATAAAACATTGACAGTAATGGGGCAAGAAAAGCAAATTAAGTCTTCCCAGGAAATGAAATCTATCTATTTGTGAAGAAAGAACAAATCACAATTCTCTGTCATAACTTCTACCATTTAAGTGTGTATGTGATATAAATATCATATATGTATATATAAAAGTTACATTTAAATTTTTATATATATGTGTATGTGTGTGCACATATGGTAAAAGTCATGATGGAGAAGTGAGATTTGTTCTTTCTTCCTAAATAGACAGAGATATAGATATATGGTAAAATAAAATAATTCTGAAATGTTAGTGATTGGAAAGAAGAAGGAGAGATAGAAATCATATATCTTCTATATATGTTTTATAATACTGGGAGGTACTCAGGCTGGAGTGATAGAGGTTGTATAACAAGTGGCACCAATAAATAAATTACAGTTTTGCATAAAAAGATGGGAATTTGTAATACACTGTTAAAGTAGTTTGGGAATCACTGAACAATTTCAGTGAGTTGTTTTATGTACAGCCACTGGAGCCATCTGTCAGTTAAATGACAGCTCTTCTGGTAAACATGAATGATGCTGCTTTTGCAAATGTATGGGCCAACATTGAAAGTAGATGTCTTCAACAGAAATAGATTTTATCTTCTCTAAATTTATATAACTCACAGACCTATTATCACTTCATGGAAAATATAATATCACATTTTAATACTTACATGACAATATTCCTTGTTTGTGGAATTGTTTAACATCACTTCAGTCTTTTCAAACAGTGATATCGTGATAAAAGTGATTATATCTTCAAAATCAGAAACTATTGAAATTTCTACTCTTTGATGAAAAAATGGATCTATGACCTCATCCTGAAAAACAAAGTATGGAGATAATCCATAATTTTAAATACCATATATGATACAAAATATAATATATTTTGCATTCTTATTCTATTAATTAGCCTTTTACCTTTTTAACTTGCCTTGAGTAGCACCAATAACATTTCAATGCACTTTATCACTCCTTGAGTTCCAGGTTCCTATGAATTTTTATATTTATTATGACATTATTTGTAGTAAAACTAATTTGATAAATTATGTTGGATAATTGGCTTTTCGTAAAATATTTTTAAAGCAGCTTGTAATTTTATAGAATTAATCTGTAGTAATGAATCTTTAAAAATTTCTTGAAACCAGATGAAATTTCACTGATATTTTACAAAAGACATTCACCTATGATTTTGTCACTCCTTATTTATTCATACTGCTGTGGGAGCAGTCACTGATAGACTGTTGTTTTCTCAGGTGAGAGACTTTGATAATAAACAGGAGCAAAAAGTGCTAAGTGTAATTCTGAAGAGAGTGAAGGAATTTGTATCAGAGAGGAAGGCCAGCAAGGTTACAGATGCTTTTGGATACTAAAATAGTTACCTTTATTTGTCAGATCTTTCTTCACTACCAACAAAATAATGTACTATGACCTGATACCTGGTTGGTTTTTTTCTTTTTGTTTCCACCTGGTAGGTTTCCAGGGTTTAATTGAAAGCAATGTTAGAAAATCTCTCTATTTGAAAAAAGAAGTTCATATAATTTTTTTCATAACTCTTTTTGATAAATTTAAGGAAAATGGTAATTTGATCCTGGAGGCCAGTACTGCACACTTCTAACAAGATGTTACCCACATGGCAGTGACTGAGCATGAGTGGTGCCAGTCATTGTTGAATTCCAGGGAGGTGTGCCACATCAGAGCTAGTATTTACCCACCTAGAATCAATCCCAATACTTCCCAAGCTGCTTGACAGTTTAACACACTGTACATTAAAGTTCAGATTCTTGTGGAAAAATGAGGCACTCACATGCATTTCAAGAGTTTAAGACCAGAGTGGGAGAACACTGCCAATGATGACACTCAGGCCTGATCCTAAAAGCAAATAAAACTGCATATTCTGCCTCTGGATATGTCCATCTGCATAAGTCTTGGCACTTTCATGATGTACTGGTCCCCTTCTTTCACCTTCCTAATTAGGCCCTTCTGGGAGGCAGAAAGGATAGCGTTTCCTTGCTTGAAGTGCTTGAGTACCCTGCTAAGCCTGTGACCCCACCACATCCACACAGATGAGGAAGAACTTTTCTACCTTTTCCTCTCATAGCTTCACCACAGTTTTGCTGGCTGGAGGCTGTCCTGTTGCAGAGGATCCTGTTTTGTCAGAAAGCAGATGAAGATGGATGCACAGATGGATAGAAGGTAGAAGGCAGTACTGGTTGTCTCTTTGTGCTGAAGAAGTGTTTGTTTTACACAAAGAGAAATCGCTTAACAAGAAGACTGAGAGCTTCCAGCTCCAGAATACTGTTGTTTGCTGATGAAGGCATTCTTCATGCAGGAGGGAGGCATGGATTACTGTCCCTCAGGCAGAGAGCAGGGAACTTAACTCAGTGCTGATAATGCGCCAATCACTCAGGAGCTGATCCCAAAGGATATCAAGTGTTTCAAGTATCTGAGCCAAATTCAACACCTGTAAGAGGAGAAAAGATACCACCATGGACTAAGACACTCTGTTTTTCTGATAAATGGTGTTGAAATCATTGCCTACAGAAGAAGCTGCCAGGTTAGAGATTGTGGGTGATTGAAATGTCTGTCTTCCTAAGTCCACAAGTATTCTGGAATTTAATGCTAACCTTTTTTCTCTTTCCCTTTTGAGAAGCACATAGGATTTGACAACATGGTTTGGACCCATCTTCATCTCTACCTTTGAAACACTGCCATTTTTAATAGGCCTTAAATATACAGAATGAAGAAAAATTCTTGCGTAATACATCCCAGTTATCTGTTCTAGTTCACTTCCACTTGTTTATTTCCCACAAATCAGGGCTGTAAACTTGGTTACCCTTTCACTTTTTTTTCTCTATAACCATGTTTGTCTACAAGCAGGTACACCAAAACTGAAGAGGTGAACCATGGGAAACTCCCATTTGTTATTTAATTATAAACTTGACATTACATATCATGCAAAATTAAAATCTCCAGCTTGTTCTTGCCCCAGTTATTTTGAGAACATTCTCTTCAGGGTTTTAACAGCCCTTTGCCATAGATGGCACAAATGCATGCTCTTTCCAGCTGATGAAATATGTTCATTTTTGACTGTGGCCTTCATTTTATATATCACCTCACTCTAGTAGAAAGGCATCACCTCTAGTTGTCTGAGTTTCAGAGAAGGCACTGTGTGTAGGACTGTTTCACATCTGAAATATGGCTGTAACAGACATAGTCCAGGGAAGTCCAGGCCGGGATGGAGCATAGCTATCTACCCAGTTATCCTCCAGTCTTACATTTATAGAATCATAGAATGGCTTGGTTTGGAAGGGACCTTTATCATCCAGTTCCAACTCTCCTGCCATGGGCAGGGACAGCTGCCACTAGACCAGGTTGCTCAGAGCCCCATCCAGTCTGGTCTTGAACAGTGCCAGGGATGGGGCATGTCGTCAGCTCTGTGCAACTGGTCCCAGTTCCTCACCATCCTCACATCTGCTATGGTTAAGTCTAGGGCAACCCTAGTTCAGGCACTGGGAGGTGTCACCTCCAGAGGATGCAAAAAATAAGGTAAGGATGGAACTACTGGAAGAATATTTGACACTGGTAGGAGTGTGGTATCCCATTATATAATTGCAGTTATAAAAAGTGCTAACACTGCAAACTGCCATAATTTAGTTTCTACTAAATTGACCTTCCTTTTGGACTTTGCCAGAAGGCTTGATTCATTAAAGCTCATTGAGTTATTAGAGATATTTAGTTG
Organism: Sitta carolinensis; assembly: GCA_032173965.1. Classification (NCBI taxonomy): domain Eukaryota; kingdom Metazoa; phylum Chordata; class Aves; order Passeriformes; family Sittidae; genus Sitta; species Sitta carolinensis. Next base: position 33,976,893 of record CM063283.1, read on the forward strand.
AAAATTACTTTGGGAATAAAAAGCAGTCATGGCAGGCTGAATCATAACTTCAGAAGTGAACCTTAGTAACTCGGAGATTATGTTGACTTAGATTTCAACTCACCTCTATCCATAAGTCTATTCACTTCTATCCAACTTCTTTGTTGTAGGAAGTAGAAATATCTTGGGGTTTTTTAATTTGCTTAAATCTGAGGATATTTTTGATGCCTAAATTATTTTCTCTTCCTACCTAAAGTAAATTTTGACTTCAGTAGTTTACTATAAACTGAGAATAATGCCTTGCACTTTCTTCAATCATTAGACTCAAAGATTTCTCTACAAGAATGATTCCTTTTAAGCTTTCATAAACATTTACTCCAACATCTCACAAAAATATGTAAGCATTCTATTATATCAGTGCATGCAGGTCTGTGCTCTTATTAAATCAAGTGTGTCTTCTTGTGCTCCTGCCACCTTAGAGACACAGGAGGCAGTGCTCTGGAATTGTCAAGGGACATGAAAATGTGGCCATTATATTTTATACAGCATGCTAAATGATTAATATTTGTAAATTAATGCATTTAAATTGTATGTGCATGAGACACTCAAAGCCTTGCAAATACATCTAAGAGACTCATTTGAAAAAAAATACACCTGACAACTTCTCTTTTCCTATTGGATTCTATTTGGGCTAGTCAAGTGAAAAAGCAAGGGTGGCATGTAAGAATCATAATACACAAGGTATAGAGTATTTTTGAGCAATTATAACATGCCTAGGAAGGTGTTGCAAGGCAAAAGGCTGAAAGGCCAAATGAATTTACCCACTTGAGAAATGCAATAATTCCCTGGAAATGCACTGCCTGGAGTATATTATGACTGTTATGAAATGGAATTCATGAATAGAAAGAAGGAAAATGGTGAGGGGGACAGGCCTATCCATGCATGTACTGGCTAGTATTAAAGTGGGTATGACATCAGTCACAGCCAATCAAACAGGCTCAGTAATGTCCAAAGTACTGCAGACATTTCATAATTAAGTAATAAGACATGACAGGGCATGAATTGTGTTGTATTAATTCTCGCCGAGTGTGTTGTCGGAAGCCAAGAGGTGAGGGCTGGGTACCATCGGTCCAGCCAACTGTGAATTAATTCTTCCCCATTCTCACAATGGAACCTCTTATTGTGGTTTTATGAAATGTTAATTTTTAAAATATTTATATTGTTAATTAAGTGATGAGTTTCTAAGCCATGATGGTAATCAGCACAATTCTTTCCATAATTCTGAGCAGTGAATTGCGCTACGTGCTTCTCCCTACTCACATCTCCACACTCAGTCAAACCAGCTGTTTTCTATTGTCCGTTTGCTAATGTATTCTAATATCCTGCCTCCTAATGCCTACTCTCATATTTGCATTCATTTGCATATAAGAAGCATCTAGACATGCCAGTAATGGTTAGTGAAGTCCTTTGAGTATATAAAGTGCTATGGAAGTGCTAAATACGGCTTTTGTTTACTATTCATAGAAAACACTGATGTAGTGGGGAGTATTGTGGATGTCCCTTGTCACTCAGAACTTTGTTCTGTGCATTTTGATTGGGAGCAATGGGTTTTAAAACTAAAAATAATGCTTTTGGATTTTGTGCATTTGTAAAATTAGGGCAGCTATTTTTCTTTGTTACTATGTGATTCCCAGACAGATCCCACTTACTCAGGTTATCCGTTTTCTATAGGATTTTATGTGGTACTCCACAATGCTCTTTAATTTAGTATAAACCATTTTATATGGTAATCTGAGACTGTCTTGGTACCTAGTGCTGGTGTTTTACATCTCCAGTAAATGTTTTTGCTTTGATCTCAATAGGAGCCACTTCACACTTTCTAGGCTCATGGAGTCTACATTTCTGAACAGACTGCAGAAGATTTATCACCAGAGGCATCCTGAAAAGTACATCATGTTTTGCTATATAAAATCACGAAGGGAGATGCCTAGGCAAGCAAGAAAATTCACCTGGGCATTCGTCTGTGATTGCTGTTCTGCTATTATAGTTAGTGAGAAATGCTCAGTAACATATAGGAGTCCCTGAAGTGCTGCTGAAGTGACAGAGATGGTTCTGTGACATTCACATGTGGGGTAGGGTGTCAATGTGACCTACCAAATATCCAAACCAGGACTGTCAGGGCCAGAGAGTACTGACAGTGCGAAAACTTGAACTTCAGCAGAGGAAGTGCAGAGATGACTGCCAAGACACTTATTTTGTAGATCAACATGGAGATCGAAATGTCTAAATAATATCACTGGCACAGGCATGGAAATCCTGCACTGGTCTGTAGATAAATAACATGCTTTTCTGACCCCAATACCAGTTATTTTTTTTGTGAGCAAAGATATGAAAAAAAGTTTCTTTGGTAAACATTAAGCAAGCACACACTATTTATATAGTTGATAGAAATCACACTTCTACATGTAATTTCTTCCCAAGTCCTTCATGCATTTAACTTATCTCTGATGGTCTGTTGTTTTTGGAGAGAACAATTATTTCATGTAGTAACCCAAACACATAATTGAAACTTGAAACAACTAAAAGGATCACCCATATTTGAAACTACCACTGTAACCACAGGTAGAAAAACCATAACTACCAGGACTGAGATTTTTATTTGTTATTGCCACCATCCTAGGATATGAGCCAGACCATTTATCAGTGGCAAGCAAAAGAAAAAAATTACTCTTATTGTATGTAATCATGCACTTGACATTCAGTAGTTGGGTTCTAGCATTTTATAAAGTCTAAGTTTAACAGAAAAATGTTTTCTTTTACACCTAGACAGACACACATTTAACTTTTTTTCAAAATCAAAAAATGATTCAAATTTTAGAAATGTTTCATTCTGAGGGGCATTGAGAGATGTCCTTGGAGTAAGGAACACAGCAATGGCCAGGTAGCAGTTCAATAGTATGTCATATCAAAAATTATATTATACAGTGTATATAAATGTATATACAGGTCCATATACAATCCAAAAGAGAAATGTATGTTATTAAGATATATTACACTAAATTATCTGAGTAGCTCTTCTCAGACCACCACTTTTCTGGATTCACCTTCATCCAGTCACTTTGCAAGGACATGAAGCAGTTTTGTCTTGAAGCAGCAGTCATGAATAATGGCAGTGTGGCATTTCCCTGTAAAAGGAAGCAAAGTATTTCTTCTTAATATGGGGTGGTGTGGACTCTCCCTGCATCTGGGTGGTGCCTACTGGTCCCCTTCTCTAATGTGGTTTTTGGTTCAAGCACACTGCCAGTGCAGAGTCATTCTGGTCCAAACCTTTTCATTTCCATAATTTACCCCTCTGGGCAAATGAAGTCAGGCTGACACCTTAGCATCTGGAATAGTGGACACAAGTTATATTTTAACTGTGAATTATTTTATGTGTGGCACCAAGATACTTTTCAGTAATGGCCATGCAGTAAATTATTTAAACAAATAAAATTAGGAAATTCATATATACATGAGATGAGAGTTCCAGACTTACTGTATACTTACTGTATATACACTTTGTTTTGCTCTATAATTTCCTCAGTCCTTTAAACTTCCCTTGTCTTGCTTTTCATCAGGTTTTCTGGGAAGGTAAATGACAGTTAAGAACAAAGCACAATTTATTGGGTTTTTTTTTCTTACAGATTTGCACTAATTTGAATGTTTATCAAATAGTATCTGATTTGGCTTACTATCAAGTGCTTGACAACCTTTTACTATTCCTGTGGAAACACTGCTTTTGAAACATCTTTTCTGTTCAGTTTCTTCTTCGTCAGAACACAAAGTAAATATTTTCCTCTCCTCAGTGATTCCGGCACTTCCAATTCACAGCTGAAGTCTGTTTCACATATGTCAGTATTTAGTCCCATATAAAACACACTTGGTTTCAGCTTCCTAGGGAATGATTCAAAAGCCTAAACGTAGGTGCCTAATACCATTTAAATGCCTCAGGACATCCTGCCTGGCATCCAGCTGCAGTTTCAGCAGGGCTCCAACAGATCTTGTGTTGTCTCTCTCAGGCTCATGCAGATGCTGTGAAAACCCCAAGATGTCTAAAACTGCATGGAATGACTGTGCTGAGGCACCTGCACTGCTCCTCCTTGTGCTCCCTGCTCTCTGCAAGCATTCCTGGAGCAAGAAGCACAGGTTTGTGTTCCTGTTTCTGTATCGCTAAGTGCCCCATGTAGGGGCAAGCCACGAATGAACAGAAGCTTTGAATAGTCATGAATATTTACATCGTTCTACCCATCGTACAATAAAGCATGAAACCTCATATTCTCATTTCTCAAACAATCAAAACATACTTGTAGATCAAATTTAATGCATATATTTTTTCCATTTGAATACATTGTGATTAAAAGTTCATGACCTTGATTGTACTATGCAATTTGAAAAACAGCCGACAATGTCCATGGTGATTAAATATTCCACTTTGTAATTATTTTGTAACTTTTGTTCTGCTCTTTGCTCACTCCAAAAATTATCATAAAATTTTGAAAGATGTCCTCAGTGCAGAATATGTCCATAAAATATTAAATATTCAATTTTCCTCTATCATGGCTTGAAAAATTCATAATTACATGATGATCCACATAATAACTCATTCTGAAAAGTCATATATGGCACTCCCCCTGTGACTGAGTTAATAATTTACTGCTGTGTGGGATTTTCACTCTGCACTGTTAGTCTTGGGAACATTTATTAAGCAAATGTTCATTTGCAAAGATCAGAATGTGAATGAAGAGGGTAAGAATTTAATGAGGAGTGACAGACAGGTGAACTGATTCCATATAGTTCTTTACTACAGGAGAAAGCAGATAGCTTTATCTTTCATAGCCTCGATAGACACATGAAATGAAATATAGAAGACAGGGGGCAAAATAAAAAAAAAGGTACTTTCCTAGAAGGGCCAATGGAAGGATAAATCAGTGGAACTCAAGAACGAGATTCAGACCAGCTGAAATGGTTGATCTTAGTCTATGCCTTTGGACTTACATAGAAGTGATATTTAGACTTTTTATTTTTAAGATATTTGCCCATTTTTCAGTAGAGTACTTCTAGCATTAATAAAAAAAAAAAAAAAAAAAGAAAGATGAGTTTAAATTATGGTTTCAAAATGCATTCTAGTTTATGGCTAACCTTTATAATTTTCAGATGTAAGAAACACAACCAATACAATATGAGAACAGATGTCACAACTTTGTCTGATTTTTTTTTCAGTAAATAATTAAAAGATTTGCTACATATTAACTGTGTAGCTTCTTTCTATGATTTTTGGGTGTTGTCTCATCAAACCTAGGTTAAATAATGTTGATCCTGGGTTCTATTTGCAAAATAAATTCAAGAAAAAAAATGAAATGTTACAGAAAGATTTTATAATTGATTCAGTGTTCAGTTTTGCAAAATAATGGACATGCTGTTCCTGATAAAACAAAAAAACATTTACTCAAGACTTTTGAAATAATCTCGTTTAAAAGTAGGCGAGTACAAATTTAGGTGTTTTATTGACTAAGGGACACTTCATTAAGTCTGAAATAACTTAAACAATACTCAATCTATTGTCACTGGATGTGTAAGGATATAACACACAATTATACTTCTGAAAGATGCCTAAATATAATTTCCCAAAGGTTAAAATTTATAGTAATTTTTATATAGGAAAAAAGAAAGATTTGGCACAAAACTACATTTTCCAGTTGACTTTATTTATTTAATCTAATTCCTATATGGATATTTTTTCAGTAGACTTTTCTTCTTCACAGAGTTTAAATTTACTAAAATATTATGGTTCTCCAGAGTCCTGAAATATCATTTTTGAAAAGCGCAACATTTATTTCTAAGTTCATTGCCAAGATCAAAATAATTCTCATCAAGATAAGAATTATTTTTTGGGTGTGTTACATTTCTTTTTTAAATTTTTCGTGGGCTTCAATGAATGATTGTATAATCAATGATGCACAGTACATTTGTATTTTTGAAAACTGAAGTAGTACACCAAAGTAGATGTAGGGAAAAAAATGATCCAATCATAATTTTCTGAAAAAAAAGGTGCAAAAATTAATTTTGTTTAAAAGTTACCCATTTTGAAAGAGAATTTTCAGCCAGAATCATTTTTCTGATAAAGGCTTCAGCTGAGGATGTTCTGATTTCTTTAGGCATTTGACTTGAATACAGTTTAATTTTCAAAAGTTGGTCCATGGATATTCTGGAAATAAGACAGGACTTTGGCCTACATTTTTAATGGGGAATACTGACTTCCACCTTTATTAGTGGACAGTTATCTGACAAACTTAAAAATGAACAGACATACACAGGAAAGATTTAGTTCAAAGAGTTTGAACAGGGATATCATAAAGGGAGAATGAGGTGACAGTGAGAACTGAAGGAAAAAAAAAAAAAAAAAAACCAGATAAAATTTAATCACACGGACTAAAGTTGTATAAGGGGAATTTTTCCTAGAGCTTATTTACTAAGTATGACAAAGAGAGGAAAGACCTAATAACTGATTGCAAGAAAAGAAACTCATTTGACCAAAGACAGATCAGTACCATTACAATCAAGTGAGAGAAATAGGCAGCACTTTTATGGCATAGTCCATTTCACTCTGAAATAGAAATTTGGCAAGATTAGTGCCTGTTTCTGTAAATTGATACCAGAACAAACCCTTATGTTGCCTACTTAGATATATCTGTGTGAGAGTAATTTCATCTGAGGGAGCTATGAGCTGCAGAGATAATGTGGCCACGAAAAAAATGCAATGCTTATGTATGCTTGTTGTGGTATTCCTCGATACAAATAAAAGGACCTCAATGCCTTTGTACAAAAGGTAAGTAAATTTTATCTGCAGTAGCCTGGGCTGCTTTCATTATCCATTTTCTGGAAAGAGTAAGTTCAAGCTGGAAGACATATAACAAAGAGTAGCTATGGCAGATGAACGGGGAGTCTACTTTGTATTACTTTTGGGGTCCATCAGAGGTTAGCAAACAGTTTTAAAATGAAGGCATAACATTTCTCCAAAAATACCATCACCCTAATTTCAGCAAAGAAAAAGTGGATGAGAAGGGAGCTAAGAATGTCAGCCCTGTTTGGGGGGAACCCCTACTCCTGAAGTGAGGTCCTGGTGAGAGGTGACTGCTGGCAATGTCAATTCTTTCACCTTGCTCCAAGGTCCAGCTGTCATTGGAGTTATGTCATATTGTAAGAGCAACAACACTCCTTGTTTCCTGAACCATATTACTTCTCAGCCAGGGAATCCTAATCTCTCCTATGCTGAAGTCCCTCCCTTATCTTCCAGAGCTTATCTACATCATCACCACTATGTCAAACAGCTTGTCTTGAATTTGTAATCCTCAAATGTTTCATAGAGATAGAAAAAAACCCCACACCAACACGCTCAGAAAGAAACAAAATTGTCTGGAAAATAATAGTGGGTAGTAGCTGTACAAAATGATTTTTTATGTCATGAACATCAAAAAATGGGACTAGTAATGGGACTCATTGATCCAAGAGTCCTCATCCAGATCCATTTCTTCAGTACTTGTTTGAAAATTTACTCTTACACATGCATATTTTTAAGCATCACTTCAAATGAGTGAGACACTGAGGTGGACAAGGTTGTTGCAAGTATCTGGGACTAAAGAAGATCACCGGCATTAAAAAAAAAATATATACAATTTCATTTTCTGAGAGCTTTGATGGGTAAATATTAAAAAAAAAAAAAAAAAAAAAAAAAAGGAAAAATAAAAGAGTAGCTTGAATTTTAGATACCTCATTTGAAGACTTCACACTTGCTTGAGGAGACTTCTCCAGACATAAGCTCTTCTTCAGCAAGCCCCTTCTCCTTAGCTGTTTGCATCTAAGAAGAAGGTTATATCTAGCTGAATTTTGTGATTTATGTATTTTGAAATAACTTTAGTTATTTGCACTAGATGTATTTTCAGTGCTATATTACTGAAAACAGATTGTCCTGTACAGGGCCAGAAGTTGAACTTTGATGATCCCTTGTGCAGTCCCTCCCAATTCAGGATATGCTATGATTTTTTTTTTTAATTATTTTTTTCCACAAATAGCAATGGGAAAGGAGAAAAAGATGTGTTTGATCCTGAATTTTTGTCATGGATAATATTTTAGAAGTAGAGCAAGTACACACTCACCATTCCTGTGCAGACTGGGAGCAGCAGGAAACTACCAGCACCTGTGTGACCTATGGTTTCTGTGATGGGAGCAACATCATTCAGATCAGCTGGGCATCCTGTCTCCTGAATTATACAAACTGTACTATTCCATGGTTGATGTAAATCAGTTCTGCCACAAGGCCTGGGATTCAGCTCTACTTTTCTATTGAGTCTAGGTGTCTACGTGAAGATGTCAGTCTGCAAGTTAAGTGGTGGTTCCCATCACAGTCAGAGGACATCCAGTGCCGTGTTCACCTGCCTGAAGAGACGAGTTTACAGATGGGACAACGACCAGGCAGGTCCACAGTAGGCACAGGTAACTTTCTGGAGGAGCAGCTGAAGGCCATGCCATCTATACCTGCTCTGCAAAGTCCCTCTTCAGGCTTTATCAATTGCATGGATTAGATATCTATGCTTAGCTCACTTCACCTACACAGACTCCTAAATGCAGAGCTCTTAATTTCAATCTGAATCTTGCCCCTTAGACCTACTTCAGCTGCTTCAATATAGGCATCTAAATAAAGACATTTCAATCTGGATTCCACTATGATTGGAATATTCACTGGCTGTGACTCAGGATATTCTATTTGGTCTTCGGATTCCACTTGGCATGTTCCAGGGTCTGCCATAATTTGTGTATCAGGTTTACTATCTCACTGCAAGTGACAAGATTTCATACCTCAGGCCGTGTAAAGTGGCAAAGAGTTTCTGTGAAGTGACAAAGTTTAAATATTTACACAATTAAACCAAGCCCTAAGTGTTTCTTGGTGTGTATTTGAGGGGAAAGAGTGAATAAAAAGCTCTGAAGAGAGTTTAACCTGAATTTCATAAACAACAAAAATACAGACTTGAAACATTTTCAAATATTTTCAATATTCTTTTTCGATTTGATTTTTTTACATCATTGCCATTAAAATGAAATGTTTCAGAGAGATGTCAGTGTTGAATGTTTTCTTTCTAGCTTATGGCTTAAATGATACACAGTGTCAGAGAACACTGTAGGCCTTGTGTTTTGTCTGTTAAAAACAAAACAAAGCAAAAAAACCAAAAGCCAGCATCTTCTCTAAATAGCTTTAAACTGCTTCTTTTAAAAAGATGTTTGATTATGCCATTCATGTACTCACGTAGTACAAAAGAAAAGCAATTGGTCAGATCTCCCTAGGAGGCACAAAACATGTTCTGCTGCTTTTATCCCACCTTATAAACGGCTTAGCATGAAGAGTTCTTGCCAGAACTTAATGCTTTGGGCTTTCCGCATGTAGTAGTGGATGGTGCCCTGAGACCAGAGTTCAGAACATCACTACTGAGATTTAAAATCCACCAGGGTGAAAAGGGAAAAGTAAAATGTCAAGATTAGCATTTGGCAGCTCTAGTTGTTTGTTAAAGGTGAGAAAAACCAGGCAGTAGGAAAAATAGGCTTGCCGATTATATTGAGATATCGTTATTTATACTGTGGCATTTTGCAATGGTATCTATAAAGAGAAGTTTGGTAGAGGTTTACTGAAATTTTTGATTACAACTGCTGTGCGTATAAGAGAACTTGGATATGAGAATGAAATAAACATGTCAAAACTCATTAGAATTGAAAAAAACCCAAAACACTACTGTTAATAGGGTCGTAAGAGCCATAAACTATGTATTATATATTAGGCTTGAAAAAGGTCATAACCTAGATAGCAGAACCATGTGTCATATAAACCACTCTTAAATTAGTGAAGCCACACCGAAATTTCCAAGACATTTGTCAGGTTAGACCTTGACAGTGTCATGATTCCCTTAATGCTATAATGATAGCATTATAGCACATAGGTATACGAAGGCTATTCTGAAGTACTTCATCAAGAGATTTAATTTACAAATACATGTGAAAACTACATAGCTGAAGGGAAAATATATTTAGTGAAAAGAACAACTTGTTTCTGCAGAAGAACCCCTGACCTCTGCTCTGTAGTTTGCTCACAGATAAAGAATCTACTATCAGTATGGGACATGCTGAGCCTTTAGAATGTTTACTCAATAATGACTATTAATGCATAGTGTAGCTTCTTCTTTCTTAGATGCAGTGTCACAAAATTTCAGAGAATTTTGACAATTATCATGAGGCTTTTAGACCAGCTAACTGAAGGAAAAATATCTAATTGGCCTATCTTTATCACTTTTTTAATCTAAAAAGCTACAGACCATAGGATTTAAAATTAAAATCCACTTTTGAGCTCATAAATCCATTTATTTAAGAAATTAATAGAATAAAACCACCAGGTTCTTAAATTACCTTGCAAAAAGTAGCTAAATAATACATTATTAAATACAATAATAAAAAAAAAGGAAATACCTCAAATTAATGGACACCATTAATGAAGAAGATGCGCTCAAATGTTTTCAATCACAGAATAAAAATATTCCATGACAAGACGAAAAACTGTCAGTTCTAAAGAAAAGAAATTCTTCAAATTAGATTGCACTAAATGACTGTCTTTGGCAAGATAAATCTTGTCTTCCTTTGATCTTCTGATAGTGCCAACACATACTTTTGAGTGGTCTGGAAAGAAACCCACAGAGGATCCTCACTTGCCAAAATCAGTAACATTCATTTCCATGCCTGAGAGACAGAAGCACTGGCTAATAAGAGAAACATGCTCACTGGAGGCTGGAGGAACACTTGTTCATGCCTAGTTCAGTATACCAGAGTGACTGCTGAAGAATGATTCAGCCTGGTAAAACTCTTAGGTGTAGGACTGTCACACTTGTTTTCTGTATCTGCCAAATTCAGTAAGGTTCCATTATGCAAGTCAGCTCTGCCTGGGGGCTTGTCTATCTTGAACATTCAAATTTCCAAAACAATTCTATTGCTTTCTTTCATGAGTCAGTATTTGTGTTCTATCTTTTCAGTTTTACTTTTTGTCTCATTCTTCATCTCCTTTTTGGCTTGTAACACCTCTTTGGTACATGCAGATCCAAATGTGATGCAGAGCCAAATCCATGCTTTCAATTTATGAAAGGTAAGTTATGTGTTTTCTCTTTGCATATGATTATTTCTTTTTCTGTGCTAAGCATGAAATAAATTTGTTGGGGAGGGCAAAATCTCTCTATTTTCCATGTACTTTGTCCAGTGTGTTGGGGTTTAGAAATCATGAACAGGGTTCTTTAAGGTTACCACAGGTAAAAATAAAATATGATTCCATGAAAAATCTTCCTTGCTATGAACATCACAAAATAAAACTTGATAGACTTTGCAAACACCTGAGAGCTATTGGCCCACATGATGTCATTTAATTCCTTGCATGTATTTTTAAACAAGGCAAGGTTAAGGATTACACATACTGTATTTTCCAAATAACCTGGACTCATCCTGTGCATAGTGCAACAATGTTCCATTTGTGAATATCTGGTTGGGACTTTTCCTTCTCCATATACCACAGCTCAGAAGATAACACTCCAAATTTTCTTGTGGGCCTTCCTATGTTGCTTATCAACCCATGGTAGCACACTTTGAAAATTTTTAAATTTGTATTTGTAATATTTATCAGGATTGAGAGATGTTTTGCCAGGGGAGACATGATTAAATTTTCCAGTAATCTGAGATGCCTAAGATCTTCTGTTTTAAACATTTAGATTTTTACCATGCTGTATTTTATAAGCACAATGATATTAAATTGTATCAGTGAATAATCAGATGTTATACATATCATGTTTCTTTCCTTTTCTCTTTTCCTTACTCCATAACCTTCAATGACTTCTTCATTTCACCCAAACTTTGCCATCCTGTTCTCCCTTTCCTCAGTTTCTTTTCCCTGTCACTTTCCCTGGTCGAGTCTGAGAGTGCTCGCTCCTACTCAGATGCACTCCCACATTCCATTTTTTCCACTCATTCTCCCCAGTTTATCAGCTTTCACCTGCCTCCAGCTCTCAGCCAACCTGGTTACATACATCCCTTTGGTTTCCTGTAAATGTTCCAGATGTTTTGCCTGAACAGCCTCAGCTTCATCATCCAGCTCTTGAGTAAATTTAGAAAGCAACTCTTTATAATTTCTGCTTCCTTTGTTTGGTTTATGTTAGTAGAGCTTGCTCCACTGGTACGAGGCCCTCAAACAAACTCTGAAGAGGTCTGAGCTGGGAATTTTTACTGCTGCTTTCCAAAAGTTTATAAAATACCCAGATGGGAATAGATTCTTACAAAGATAACCAAAAGCTCATTAACATCGCCTAAAAAATGCAACTTTCCTAGCTGTGCTTTTAGAAACTCTTAAAGCTTTCAGCAACAAAAAACCAAAAAACAACCAGCCAGCCAAAACCCAACATACCTCTGGGTTTAGTCTAAACCCATTCACTCATTACCAAGACATTAGGCTAAACTGTGAGTGAACAGTGAAATACTGGCAAAATTTTTGCTAAAAATGAATGAGCCTTTACAAGAAAAGTGAAGTAAATTTCCCAATTTAGGGTCAACAGTCCCTGACTAAAATGACTGTTACACCCCAGCTCAGGGATTAAAATTTGGAAAAACTAAGTCTGTGAGTCTAGAGTGGGAGTATATAATAATATATAATAATATATAATAGTATACGATAGTACAGTATAGAATACTATAGAAAGAACAGCTCTTCTGGAAGGGACTTACAGCAATCATTTGTTTCAACTGCAATTAGATTTGTTGGAGAAACTGTTGTACTAAGATCTCAAGGGCAGCAATAAGATATGAAGACAATATTATCTGGTTGATTTTACTGCAGAAAAACACTGTATTCACCTCCCTAGCTGTGAACAGTCTCAGTGGCCACAGGACTGCAATACAGGGACAACATGGCAAGGGGGAAATTGTGTTTTTATGTATTGTAGAGCTAACTTCCAGAGGGATTGGCATAAAATCCCTCACACTGTGTTTGACATCGCTGGCTTTATTGAGAGAATGAACATCAAAACAAACCACATGAAGCATGTCGGTCAATAACCACATAAACTGCTTTTGTTCTAAGGACTAATTGAGACCTCCAAGGGGGTCATGGTCCAGGAGAAGACAATTCTGTAGTGCTCTGTTGTCTCCAGAACTCCCTTGAGCAAATCTGATTTACTCAAGCTTGGCACTGAGGCTAGAATCAGATCCCCACTGTACAACAAACAGGGCTATTAAATGATTCATGGTTTGTTGCAAAGATTCTCTTTTCACGATTAATACTGCTAGTCATACATTTACGGCTAACAGCATACAAAACTGAAGAAATCCCTTCAACATAATAGGACAAAACAGTTCTAGAGAGCTAGAAGCCAGTTATAATGTACAGAAAATCAATGTATACATGTTGATATAATGGGTTGATTATGGATGTTATAACAAAATGTATATGTTGAAGAGGGCAGGAAAATAGTTTACATATGTCAATGAGGAGGAATATTGACTTTCTAAGTGTATTTATGCTATATTTTCCAAAAAGAGATTTTATTAGTCACAGTTAAATTTATTATGTAGACAAAATTAAATAGTTTCTGACACATCCTGTATTTGATTTAATTTTCACACACATTAACACATTAAATTTATTTTGTTTTGCTCCGGAGTTTTGAAAAATTAGTTCCAATCAAGAAATGAGTTGTAAATATTTAGTTTTTAGAAGAAAGATGTATTGCCTGTATAAAAATATAGTTTCTGGCTTTTGTGGAGTTGGCACTGTCTTCTGCATTCACATGGTTACAGCTCTAGATTACTGTTTCTAAGAAATCTCACAGAACATATAATTCGAACTCCCTACCCCTTCTTATTCCCTGCAAACAACATATCTTCATATTTCTGGAATGACTGATGCAAAGATTAGCCTCATTTAGGAAAAAAAATTATAAATTATTTATTGAGCTTCAAAGGAAGGAGGAGTTCTGTGGGAAAAAAAAAAAAGAGTAAATAATTGTAAACAAACTACTGATTATCCAAATCTCTCTACTTAATGATTTGTTAGTATGTTTCTCTATATATTGAGTCCCAAACAGGAAGAATGCAATTCAGTGTCAAGCAGCCTGATTAAATAATTAAGGTCAGAAAATACATACACAAGTGCTAAAGACACTATGTGCAATGTACAAACACTAAAATTAATACCTGTGGTGGAAATATGAGATATGTGTAAATTGCATACCAATATGTATAAACCCTATATTTACATAGATGCATATCATATGAGTAACAGCATATATATATTCACATACATGTAAATGTTTCACCAAAGGTTTTATGTAGAATAACACCACAAAAGAAGATATGCTTCCAAAAGGAAAATATTTTGTAAGAATTGTAAACTGCAGTGAAGGCTGCATTGAAGGACTCAAAAATTATTTGGTTAAAGGGTAAATACACCTTGTACCTCATAATGAAAATCTTATAGGTAGGGGTGGAGATTAACACTGCAGGCTGTCTGCAGAATATTAATAAAATTCAATATAGTTTCTAAAAGGTATAATTTATATTTTGTGGAAATGAGCCTCTTTTCTAATAAAATTCTTCTGTCCTTCATTCTGTTCATATAATTTTTCTATAAATCATCCTGTAGGAATTTTTTCTAAATATTCATCTCAGAGAGAGCCTATTTAAATAAGCCCTCTTAGCAAGGTATTTCAGAATTAAAATTACACCATGAGCGATACTCTATCCAATATGCTTCCTTCTATAGAATTTTTTGCAACTAAACCAATATTTTGCAGAATTACATTATGCTAAAATAGCTGATCGGAGGTGATGCTTCTAGTATATAAACACTATGTAAAAAAGATCAACAAATTACCTTTAACCATTTTAATTTAACTGGTCTCTGAACCTGTGCAAAAGTAGCTGATTTTCTTTCCACATCTACATATATAGTGATAAAAAACCTAAGGGCATTGCACACAATGAAAGAATAAGAAAGGAGAAAAGTGCTCCTGGTTATACTTTATTTTCTTGGTTTTGCAGTAAACTAGAACCTTATGCTTTTTGTAGCTTTTTAATATTTTGTAGAAATGAAGTCTGTGATGTCCCTGGAATTCTTGGGGACGTTTGATCAAAAAAATGGGTAAATTGTATTTTTAGAGTGAAAGGCAAACCAAAACAGAAGAGAAAACCTGGCACCAGTTGCTGGATGGTGAAAGTTTATATTCCAATTCTGAGCACTATTTCATAGTGGCTTCTCAATTCTTAGGTTAGGTATTTACCTGAAGCAGAAGAGGGCTTGCATGTGCTTTTTTTCTGAATTGGGATTCACTGATGAAGCAAATTATTGTCACTGAAATATGGAAAACAAGTAGCAAATGGAGGTTAAAATTTCAGAAGTTAGGTCAAAATTTCTTTTCTTCTTTTAGTTCATACTTCCACAACGTATAAAAGAAGTACACAAAAGGAAAGGAAAAGATCATATTTATTGGAAGAAAGGGCAGTTTTCCCCATGCCCTGCATAATTCCTATCAGAGAATGTATTTGCTGCTAAGTTTCCAGGAAACTTGGAAATTGAATAGAGTAACACTGTACATGCCACACTTGGGGCTTGCTAACAAAAGACTTAAACTTGCATGGAAATTGATGCATAAGACCAGGCAAACAAATGTTTCAATGCACAACCTGCAGCACAGACCAACGTTTCTGCTGAAGTTAGATATTTGGTCAATAATAATGTTATTACTAGGCAATATACCATATTTATACAGCATTTACTACATTTAATAACACAGCAATATATAGTGGTATATAATGACACAAAAATATTACTTCTAAACATACCAAATACAAATAGCTTGCTACAGTCAATTCCACACTAAATGAACACCTATTCCCATACCTAGTAACTGCAAGAACAACAAACAAAAGAAGAAATGTGAGAGTGGCTGTGTGCCAAATGCAAATTTAGCTACTTCTAACATAAACTCCAATGCTCATTACTACTACTTGTAGAATTGTCCCCAGATTATGGTCCTGTAGGTTTAAGGTACAGAACAACAGCCCATGTTGGGTTCTCCAGGATTTATTTGCTCAGAATACATCTGCATAGGAGTTATTGTTTAAGGATAACTTTAAAACTAATGAAAAGAACAAAAATTTTCAAACAGATTAACTTAATCTAAAGTGAGAATTTAAAACATCCCACATTATCTTCCCTGAGGAATGTGATAAAAGAGGTAACTGCTGACCTTATAGTGCCAGATAACAATTCTGTGAAGGAGCATGGGCAGTATGTTTGAAGGAGGAAATTAATAAATAAGTTTACAAACTCATATTTATGAGTGGAGAACACCTGAACACCCAGAATTCACATCAAGCTGAGGGTGTTTTTCTATTTTTACTGTGCAAAGTCCAAATATTTTTTATATACAATCCCCTCCTGAGCAGTGTTATTTTCTGCACAGTGTTTCTACATGTACATTTCCTCTTATCAGATTTTGGGATCTGTCCCTTTTAATACCTTTGACCATCCTCTGTCACTTGCATTATGACATTGAGAAAACAGCTATGGACCACATTTTTTCTTTCTGCCTTTCCTTATTTTATTGACTTTCCTTGACATAAATTCGTCTTTTCTAAACAATAATTTACATATTTACAACTTTTTTTCCACCCAAGTTTTTATCATCAAAAGGTTTATTTCTGAGCCTTTTCTAAGGTCCTACCTTCTGCTGCTTCCAGAAATTTCCTGTCTACACAGGTCTTCTAGATTTGACCAAGGACCTACGGAATGCCCATGCAGAAATTGGGAGGCTGGATAAATTACACAGGAGTCCCTCAAATGACAATAGATGTCCTTGTTTTAGCAATTATACCTGAAATATGGAGGTTAAAGCAGTTGTCATCTCATAGGAACCTATCTATCTATATTTTGGATGTCAAAAATATATCTCTCATACATGCATACTCCTGGCAGATGTGACAATCTTTGCAGTAGATGCGTACTCCTCTGGAGCAGCAGCTTGAGCTAAGGTGGAAAACACTGAGTCTCTCAAACATCATTGAATGTCAGTGTATTGACAACTAAATTGAGCCCAGAATCCTATGCCTTAATTTAAAATCAGAGAAATTCTGAGTGGTTTGATTCAATTTCATTTCATTTAATTTCATTTCATTTCATTTCTATGTGCCAGAATTCTGCTAATTTTTTTGCCATCAGAAATGTTAATCTTCAGCTTCCTTCTCTTCATGGCTATAAATCCAAGAAACTGACCATAAAATCTTTATGAAAAATTGATCACAATATTGTGAAGATCACAGTGGGTAAAGTTAGGTTTTTTTGTGGGAAGCATGAAATGCCTTAATAATTACTTTAAACAGTATCTCATAATACTCAGCTTGTGCTGTCTAGATGAAGAATTTATACACACAGGTATTTCATTCTATTACTAATGTTCTTTCAGTGTCCAGTGGCATCTTGGTCTTGAAGGTTTTTATTTCTACTTTTATCCTTCATTGTAAGAAACAATTATGGCTTTGATATGTATAATCTGGAAGGAAATATTTCTTCTGGGAACTATTTTAGCCCATTTAGATCCATAACTTCTTAGTGATTCAATATTCTTGTCTTTTAAAATGCAATGTATTCTTCAGGTGTTTTGACTGGACTTGAACTTTAGATTTGGCAACTTCGGGATTTTTTGTAGACTGCTTCTGTTAGCTATATCATTTCGGTTCAAATAATAATAATTTGGTCACTAACTCAAAGTTATTATCTTATTCCTTAGGACTAGTGAGAAAAGAAACTGAATTTTGACATTTATATTAACATTTTTAATTTGTAATCCATAATGAATTGGAGAGTCCTATACAAAGCTGCACACTTTGATTTTCTTTTGGACTCCTATTTATATCATGTAGCATTCACCATGATCACTCAAAGAATAATACTTTGCTTCCTGCAAATTCTATGCCTTTGGATATTTTCCTTTTCTTAAGACCCCTTAATAAGGCATTCAGTGTATGATGGAATACTTCAGGAACTGATTAGCTTATATTCCAAAAGGCAACTGTAAAAATGTAGCATTAGTTTTTCCCGTTTCTGTGGAAAATTGCCAAATCCTACCAGCATGTCCAATTTCACAAAGAAAGTAAACCTGAACAACTCAGTCATTACCTTCCTTTACAAGGAAGGTGCAACATTTCAACTTCACGCTTTCCTTTGGGGACACGCTATGGGTAAAAAAGGAAAATTATCTGAGAAAGTTGTTAAAGAAATTATTCAATCCCTTGGCCTTTTTTTGAGCCTTGGCTATATTCAGAACAATTAAAAAAAATTATAATTGCAGACACTTCCCTGAAATTCCTGTGTTGGGAGTGCTGATGCTTGGGCTTTTCTGTGCAGTCTGTATATATGAAATCCATGCAATTTAATTAACTAATCCACCTTTTGAGATTTGTGGTTCAACTTCATAAGATGTTGTTTGGTTTTGCTTCCTCCTAGCCCTTAGCTGTTTCCTGTGTCAGACTTCCACCTTCTCAAGAGTGCTCTTTATTCTACAGAATAAAGTACAGTAGTTGAAACACAGTCATGCATCACCACCTCACTTGCACCTCAGTCAGACTTACCTTTGGCACAGTCCTCATGCCATATCTGTCAATGACATAGGTGCAGTGGCACAAATGCCCTAAGGGAGCTAAAATACCACCAGCAGATCAAGTTTATGCACCTGAATCCACCTCTGAGATGAGCCTGTTCCTGTCCTTAGTAATCTCTTTGACAAAGACACTTCCCCCAAGCTAGTGCAAGTGTCCTCCAACAATTACTGCAATCCGTAATCCTGACTTTCTGCAACTTTCTGCTGGTTTGGCACACTCGATATTAATTCACATTTTTTGTTTGTCCCTTTCTGTGAGAATAGTCTGGGATCATACCGCATGCATGATATCCATCACTCCTTACCTGATCTCTGCTCTATGGCTTTGGTCTCAGAATTTCTTGCATTATTTTGCCATCACACTTGATTCTTTGTAGATTTTACCATCAATGGCATTGCTATTTCACATGTCTGGTCATAAAAATGCCACAGTCGATATTGCATGGGTTTTTGGAGCAAGTTTTCATTGTACCATTTTTCTTCTGGTCTGAGCAGAAGGGGAGCATTTTAAGAAAATATGAAGGCAGCTCAGCCTTCTCACAGATTTGAAAAGAACTTGCATGAACAGAGCCCAGAGTACTCCAGAGAAGATTTTTTTTTTTTTAACAATATGCACTCTGAGTATTTTCCCTTTTATTTTAAATGGCCTAAGAGGTAAGCCGCTAGTGCAAAACACCTTCTACAATTTAAAATTTGAGATAGGTGTTCCTAGAAGACAGTTTATCTGGAGCAGCTGTGCTTCAGTTCAGTTGCCCATGTGAAAATCAGATGCCCAGGGGTGCTCAAGAGGCCTCCAGGGAGCATTTCAAAAGGACTGGTACCTCTGTTAGCTCCCATTTTACCAACCTGGTGCAGGTGACTCTGTGCAGTAGAGCATTTCGAACATAGACTGCATGTGTTGGTAACCTGTCATCTGTGCACTTTAGGGCAAGTCCACCCCCTGGAAGTACCAATTACTCTCTCTTTACTATAAGGAGGCCTAAATAGTCACATCAGGTCTTACGGTATAATCTAGTAAGGCTTTTAATTAGTGGCACAGATAAGCATGAGACTTTAAGGCAGACATAATTTTTAAAATAAGAATTAGAATTATTTTACAGTCTAAACTTCATGTGACTCTTGGAAGGGATTAAAACCTTGTTGTTGTAGCATCTAAGCTTTAGGCACTGGATGTTAGATGCAGATTCTCTGAGGAGGTGTGGTCAGTTTCTAGCTATGCACAATGGCTTACCAATTTCTCTAGAAATTGTGGGAATTTTTCCACACAGATCAGGATAGGATTGGTTTGTGATTCAATGTGTAATTAATCTTTTTCCTCTGAGACCCGTAAATAAAGGGTCCAAAGAAACACCAGGAAAACAAGAAAGTGGGGTGGGAGTGCTTGCTTGGGTTGGTGTTTTCTTTCCTTATGCTCGCTGATTTTATGGCTTCTAGAAGTCCAGAAAAGCTTACCGTATCCTGTTCAACCACCTACATGCAGATGTCCTTTCGAAACCTTTGTTCCTATTTTTCCTGCTGGAGCTGAGAGGTGCAGTTCTCCTTTGAACTTCAACTACCTCCTAATATGGGGAGTAGCTGGGTTTGTTTGGGTTTTTTTAATATCTCCATCTAAATCTGGGCTGCCTAGAAATTTGGAGGTGTTAAACCTCCTAAACCTATTCTTTCAATATTTCTATAATATTTCCCTCTTCCAGAGACTTCCCCTAAAGCATATGTAATCCTTATTCAGTGTCATTTTCTCTCTGGAAAAACCATTGAAATGTTGTTTTCTAACAGGGAGCACATTAACCTTTGAAACAGAACGAGAAACTTGAATTAAATAGGAAGATATTTACCAGCTTAGTATTTTAAATGCTCCCTATCATATTTATATAACTGACATTCAACCTTTTTTACTAATTTTATAACTACTATTTTGCATAGTTTCTTTTATCTCACTGGCATCTCTTACACATTGATAGATTTTCATTTTCCTCTGATTTCACTGCCTTTTAATGTTCACTTTATATTTTGGCATGCTTGCTCTGGATTTCTTTCTACTAAACCTTTCCTCTTTTACTCTGTGTCATTAGAAAATTACAAAATGCTATAAGTGTTATTCCTATTTTTATATTAAGTATGAATAAATGTTAGAGTCAAGTCATGAAAGACATAAACTACACTTGTATAATCTCAATCAAGGAACACATTAGAATAGAACAAAAACAATCCAGTGTTGTTTGCTGCCTACTTCATAGGCATATATTTAATTGTTATGTTGCTCCTAAAAATCAAAAACTTAATCTTTTTCTGTCCTTAAATTAAACTCGCAGTGCTCTACAATGACCAAAACAAATAATCTATGACCTACAAACAAGACACTTGCATTCCCTGAAGATTTACTTCATCTTCTCCTCTAGGTTATACATCTTTGAACCTCTCTTTTCTGTAACGACCTTCTGGTGCTCATTAGCATGCTGATTACCATTAACACAGCTATAATCAAGCAATTTTCTTGGTGTATGTCGGGGAGAAATGCTCATCAGAATGCAGCCAAGGGACAAAATTAACTGCATAAATCTACAGCACAAACTGGATCTCATCCAACTTTACATGAGTCTTCCTCCTTCTGCTAGGTGTGGCATCACCATCTTGCACCCTGCTGATGGCCTAATAAGTATCCCCAGGTTCCACACTATTTAATTTACCCCTTCTCTCGATTTTACAGTTCCAATGATAGCTGACCACCTTGTAGTATTTTCTCTTAATATGTGTTTGCCTTTATTTTTTTTCTTCTCTCTCTTCTAATTAGTCATCAATCTACAGGTACATTTATAAAAATGATTATACAAATGTACGTGTATGCATTTGTTTACCTGCGCATCACTTGCATGTTCTGTAAAATAAATTTACAGGGCAATGGAGCTAGATATTTTCTACAAAGAAACATATCTACAGAATTAAGATTTTGGCTTAGAAATGCATGTTCTGATTATAAAATAATTGTTCCATATAAGAGGTGGCAGATATTGAACTAAGTGTATTGCATACTTTAAATGAAAAGGTTTTCCTAGAAAAAAAAAAAAAAAAAAAAAAAGACAGCTTTAGAACTTCAAAATGACATAAGCAAGGATAAAATCCATTAGTTTTTGTTACAGAGTGATATGGTAGACAGAGGAGGAAGATGATCAGGCAGTGAAACTTATTTAATTCAGTCAAAGATCCCTTTTCTTTTTCTTAATTATTGTTACAAATAACAGTAAACCTGTACAGTTCTATAGTTACACAGCTCTTACTTCAATTGTTCTGGACTAGTCTAATTTGAAATGAGAGAATTTATTTCTTAAAGAGGAAGCATAAAGGTAGAAAAAAAAACTAGCTTTGGATCTAAGAAGAGATATTCAGAGAGGAAAAATGGGTCAAGAAAAACTGTAACTGGCAAATGAGGAGGTAAACAAGAAGAAGGAGGGGAAGAAGAAGTGAATCAAGAAAAGACCTGAAGAGTGCAAATCAGATGGGAAGGAGGAGTAAAGAAGTAAGGATTCTAATGAAGGATACCAAGGTGTTCAGAGAGAGGAAGATTTTTAAGGACTCAGTCTTTCTTGTAAACCTTAGGCTCAGGATCTCTCTGGGGCAGAGATAGAAAAGTTCTCATCCTGTCAGTGAATAAAGCATTTGGCAGGACCACTCATCTGTATCTGGAAACAAGTAATTTCTCAAGACCCCTGACTGAAATACAGCCTGAGTGAACAGTGGAGAAGAAAGAAGTCAGTAAGGAAGAGTATGTGTAAAACACAAAGGAGCCTTGTCCCTTACTCTTCTGGGCAGCACATCCCTCCTCTCCAATCCCACACTCGGGTGGCACTGCACTCCCGTATCTTTTTGGGAAAAGAGAGAAGGTAGGTAGAAGGCAAGGAGGAGAAAGCAAAGCCTTACTTCAGCAGTGCAGTAGTATGACCTCGTGACAAGCCTCTTTGCCTTCTGCTGTGTGTCTTTTGCACCACGACACTCTTGTGATATTAATATAACTGTTGTGAGTGGTGACCATAATTCATACAAATTTAATAGACTCCTCAGGGCAGGTTCAGTTATAAGAGCACCAATCTTGGCAGAGGTTTGCTCAACCTGTTCCTAAAAACTTCCATTGATGGAGCTCTTGTGGCCTCCCCAAGCAACTTAATCCACCACTTTACTGCTAGAAATGTTTCCCAGATGTCTAACTGGAGTCTCATTAATTTAAGCCCATTAATCCTGACCTCTTTCAACATCTTTATGTAGTTTAAAAATATTACTACATGTCTCCTCATTTTTCTTTCTACTTCACCATTCAGTTTTCCCTCATGTTGCTACTTATCTACCTAAAATATCAACAGTTAAGGGGAAAAACAGGATTAAAAAAAAAATACTGAGTAAAATAGACACCAGTGAAATTTCATGGGATGAATTCTGTCCTATGAAATGTGGAAGCATAAGTTGACCACTGCAAAGCAGAGGAGCAGATGTCTTCAGAAAGGTCAGAGAAATATCCACATGAGAATAAGAACAGGGGATGGGCATGGAAACTGGGAAGAATGGAAAATATGGAAGTGTGGAAGCACAGAAATGGTGTCAAAAGTTACCTATGAGCTAGAGATACACAGCCAAAGGAACACATGTGGGCTTTCACCTGGTTTCCTTAAGAAATTATCAGTGTCATCCTTCCCTAAACAAGAGGTTATGTACATCTGCAGCAGAAACATCTGAATGCACCTTAGACATGGTGGACTGTTGTAGTTAATAGAAGATGACTTGGTTTGGGATGTGATTTCTCTCACCTAACTCCACAGCCTACTTTGTGAGGGCATGAATCATTGTCTCATTAGAAACACTACGTCCTTTTCAGGAACAGAAAAGGGGTCAGACAAGCTCCATTGTAGATGTCTGCAGCAGTTCAAGTTATATGAATTCCCTGTAAACTGTGTGCTTAGTCTGCCCCAGTCCATTTTCTGCCCAAGAAAAGTCAGAAGAAAGGCTCTGACTCAACTGTATTTAAACGTTTTGCTGTTTTGTTGTATTTAAATGTTTATCACTGTTTTGGAGGAATCACCCTTAAATTTAATACATGAGACAAAAAGTCTTCAATGTTAATTTTGTTGCTCTTTGAGACATATGCATATAATAAAATTATTATTATAGTGATGACCATCTCTTTGGGAATGAGGTAATTGGCTTTGTCATCATTTACAGTTTATATAGTGCTAATCATTCTTGCACTTATGATGCCTTGTTTTCCCTTCGAGGGGTTGCCAGAACTGCTGCCTTGAAAGGCTGATCTGTAACGGAGACTAGACGGTTAAAAGAATAAAATTGGTATTTATTAAAAGGCCATAAAAGGATACACCTTGGGCTGTTCAAGAGCCTTGACAGGGCTATAACCAGGATGGATCCAAGATGGATCCTGTTCCCCAGTTTTTACATTTTTATAAGTTTTAGTTCATCTACATATTTGGGTTAATTGTTTGACCTTCAGTTTATGAAGTCTCGACCCCCCTGGCTTGCCCCCTTCCCTTCCCATTATTTATACATTTTGGGTAACAGTCATCCTTGATTTTGTAGCTGGGAAGGGATTGTTTTATCTAACTACCCTGTGAAAAGAACTTACTAATACCTAACATGAAGTTTCAGAGTTACATACCAGGCAGCAGAGAATCTGAAAAATATAAAAGCTAAAACCCAAGGCAGCACTTACTAGCATTTCATTAAATCCATCCTTTTTTTAAATTTTCTATATAAGAAAGAAATCTCTTCATTTAGCTCTCTTCAAAGATGTTTAGAGAGATGTCTAATTGCTCTTTCCCTAGTACTTACTAAAACTATCTTTTTGACCATCTAACAAAATTATCTGTTTGCCTTCACCTCTTTTAATTAGGGTAGTGTTGATTTCAGGAGTTTTATTTGAATAGAAAGTTGACAGCAGTTTATCTTTTTACTTGGTGCAAATTCTTCTGATTATAAAGAACTCATTTTCTGTAAAAACATAAGCATGAAAAGATACCATAATTTAAAGGATGAGGAAGCACAGATGTTCTTGGAAATATAGAACAGAAACAAACCCAGAAATATAAGAATACTTTTCAAAAATATTAGAAACGTGTCATGCTTAACAAGAAGGATGAATAGCTTATTTTCTCTGACTGTTGATAACCAGCCAGTAACACATTCCCTTGTTGTTGCTAATAACACTGACAAAGAAAAACAGCAATGTTTAGCAAACTCTATGAAAAATCAGAAATCAATATCATATTAAATCACCTAGACAAAAAAGTCCTTCAAGCATTTTTTAAACACAGAATGGGGCAACAGGAGGAAGAGGCTGTGGTGATGAGTTGTGCACCATGCTGCCAGATAGGTGAGAAGACTACAGAGTAGTCTTTTATTCTAGGTCCTATGTGATTTGTGCATAAATATAGATCTCATGAAAGCATGGGGTATCTAAAGCTCAGATGAGCTTACACCTATGGTAAAGGTTATAAAAATTGGTTCCCGAGGATTCTTGGTATACACTTGGTTGTGTAGCACTGCTATGTATCAAGAGGAAGCTTGAGTATCTACAGCAACCTCGAATGCACCTTTGCTTCCAAGGGATGGAAATTCAACAGAAGGCTGGACCAGCACACAGAAAGGGACCATAAGGGATTTATGGAAATTAAGATGTTCTATAGCTTCAATCATATCCTTTACTATGAACTCACTTGTCTTTCTGCTGAAGTGAAAACACTGAAGCAAAGGGGAAGACTTTGCTCTCATATTTAATTTCTTAACGTGGAGCTCTGGATGCCGAGATCTTATCTGTTCCCTGATTTCAGATAGCTAGATCAAACACTGTGGAATGGAGGGGGGATATCACAAGTTCAGGGGCAAACTGAGCATTAGGATCAAAAAGAAAAGGGGAAAATGCAGTCATACTTTACTTTTACAATAACAAAAACAAACACTAGTGCACATGTGGTAATAGGGAGAAAAAGGCACTGCTAATGGCAATCAGCTTGTCCTACTGGTCCAAAGAATCCTAATTATTACACTTGGAAAAAGCTGTACAATACTCTGGAGAACCCAGTTACAGCAAACTCAGCAAAAGCATCTGCTGAGCAAATGCTGGCAGCTTTTCTGTTAGGCCTGTGCTGAGTGTGGCTGGGGATACACTGGATGCGATATTAGCAGCACCGGAAGACAAATAAAGGCTTGGGTGCCTGGGCCCAGAAGTGGAGCATGATGCACAAAAGCCTGCAGACACCACAGAAGTGTCTGAGACACTAAGCATGCTTCTGGTAGGGCTACAAAATTTATCTGAGTGACTAAAATCTGTTGCCTGGACATGGCTGCAACTCCAGGCATCATAAAGCCATTGATACATCACCAGCTGAGTTTCCTCTGCTTAAGTTCCATGCTAAGCTTGACATGTTAGATACTGGATCACATCTGATCTGTTGCAGCAGCAACCCTGAAATCTACAGTCATTGTCTTTCAGAAAAAGTAATTTATTCCTTTAATAATTAATTAGTTCTTATAGTACTTGCCCAGAAACTGGGAGATCATAATTGAACCTGTTTGGCCTTACAGCATGCAGCCTCACACCCTGTTGCGTGAGGTATACATGGGAAGGGAGACCACTGGCCTTCTTCAGATGCACTGTTGAACCTGTGCTGCTTTGCAGAAAAGCATTCACTGTTTTGCAGAAAAGCAATAACAGGAGAGGAGAAATAAACTAAGTTGTGAGAGCAGGATGCTATCACCTAAGCCCTCTCCCTGGCATTATTTCATCCTCCTGAAGGATACACTTCCTAGGAGATGTCACTCCTACTCCCTTCATCTAAGGCTAAGAGAGAGTTATTAGGCTGGGCAAACTGAGGTAGTCCTGGCATGAGTAACTTCTCATCTATGAGCCACATTCTTGGTTTATTTTTATTCTAATCAGATGTTTCTATTTGAGGGATCATTGCTGTTGAAGAAATAAATCACTTTCAGAGGTAAACAAATAAAGTGGATCTAAGGGTCCTTGCTTTGTCTTGCCCCTTATTGCCATCTGGAATATGGTATCAAAAGCATGACACAAGATGCCCTGACCACTAGTGGAGTACAGGTGGATTGTGATGCAAAGCAAAATGTTCTTCAGCCTCTAGTACTGAGCTCCTGCATCCCTGCAAGCCCTCCCCAAGCTGCATCTCAGCTTGCCCAGTCCCATTTCCATACTATCAATCCAGGTACTCATTCCAAAATAAATATATCCCTGAAGTGCTGCCTTTGGTACTTTAGTTTCCTTCACCTCACGCAGACTCACCAAGTGAGGACTTCTGTGTCGGAACCCAGGATGTCTCTGACAGTCCTGGATGATCCCAGCTCCAGCCAAGGGGCTTCTAAGCCCTGGCAGGGGGGTCGGAGACCCTGGCAGGCAGCCAGGGACTCCTGCAGCTTTGATTTTAACCTGTGGAACAAATTACCACCTGGGAATGAAGAACTAAAGGTCACAAAATTTTAGATAGAGTGATAGTAGTAGCTGTAGAGTGAAAAGGGAATTTTTGGGGATTTCACCATAGGGGCTTAGGGGGCAAGATGGAAGGATTTGGGTGTTGTCCTGACCTCCTTCCTTCTTCTTCCTAAACCCCATCTTTTGATGATGTTGGCACTTGGGGATTGGATTAGAGTAGAATATAACTGTCTAACATAGGTGATAGGCATTGGATCATAATTGTAAATAACTAATATGTAATTAGTAGCATAAAAGTCAGTGCCTGCCCCTGGGGCAGGGTGTGTGCCTCGGGCAGCCCAGACAGAAAATATCTTTGACAAGAAATAATAAAGTAACCTTGAGAGCATCAGCTGAAGACTTTCGACTCATTCTTTCAGCAGCAGGGTTTGGAGACAGCGGATTTTATATATCTCGGGGTCGTCCTGATCAAAGCAACCATAGACTTCTGTGTCCTGGTGAATTGTCACTGTATAGTGAGGCAAGTCAAAATTTCCTCAGAAGAATACCAGTCTTGTGCTTTGATATGATACATATGAATCCTACATTCTCTCTCTCTCTTTCTCATTCTTTTTCTGCTCACCGAAAACAAATCTTAGCTTTTTTATTATTATTCTGAAGAAGACATAGATATTTAGGATCTCATAATTTATTAACCATATGTTTATTTTTCTTAAAATCTGTTAGGAAATTCTACCTTAGATGAAGACTGCATGCAACACTAGGAAGCATATGTATATATGTAATATATATATTTATTTTACATTTGAAGATGAATACCAAAATCAGACATCCATGCTGGAAATGTGTTGTAATTTTAAATATGGAGAAGTTAGTGTTTCTCAATAAACTTATGTTTGTTTACTAGTACCAAAGTATTAGGTGCTTGTGAGATATACTAACTTCAAAGTACAGATTGTCACTATATAACACAAGTAAAAAGAATTTGATATGAGCTGAATGTACATGAAAACTTAGAAACTGAAGGAACTGGATAAGGTAAGTAAAAGGACACAATGAGAAACTGTGACAAGTAGAATTAAATATATCAGAAAGCAATTTTTGAAGTGAACCAACAAAAGAAATCCTAACAAAGTACTTGATTTGTACTGTACAATGTGAGTAGTAACACAGAAAAGGCAAAAACATACAACAAGCAAGTCTTTTTATAGATGAGAAAAACCCAGATGATAGAGCCACTTTAGAGGATGATGAAACACCTTCAAGTGCTAAAGCAAGTCAGTTAAAATACAGATACCAGTGTTAATCTACAATAAATCAACAGGTGACCGGCATGCAAAAATATAATATTTCTATAAGACCATCTCTCTGAGCCACAGGTTCTTTCTTTTAATAGCTCTCAAACTACTTTGAAGAACAAAATTCATAGAAGAACCTAAAATAAAAGGCTAAGATAATAATACACTTATTGTTCTGTGCAAAGTAATAGATTATATTCAACTTCATTAAAAAAGAGTTAAAGCACAATAATAGGATTAATGCAAATCAATACGGGCTCTTGGAAATTTGGTCTCGATTCTGTAATGTGATTAGAAGTTTAGCTACTAAAGGTAATTGGGTGAATATAATACACTAAAACTCCTGTGAGACATTTGACTTGGTGACTTGTGACACTTTGATTATGAAATTAGAACAATATGTTATATAGCACCATTTAAATAGATTAAAACCAGTTTAATTGATAGCTCTCAAGATGTAATTGTAAATGACTAATCATTGTTGACCAGGTACATTTTTAGCTAAACTCCAGTGAGTTTATTTCTACTTAACATTTTTATCAATGACCTGGAATAAAATATTAAATCATCACTAATAAAGTTTTCAGATGACATAAAGATGGAAGGAGCAGCCAATAATGAACAGAAAAGATCATTGATGTAGAGAGATATGAATCCCTTCTGGTCTCAGTCTTGATGTAAAAAAGCTGCATGTATTTGAGCACAAGGATGAAGGAAAAGCAGCTAAGTTTGGGGTTAATTAATGACTGGAGCATGTTTTGTATCTGATGTTATATGGAAGGAAAACAGTTCCAATGACCCTGTTATAAAGGAGCTGGTTCAGACGGGCATCTTGTCAAGCTGACCATGCAAAATGCAAGTCTTGGTCATCTTTGATAAGGCACCCAGAACACTCGTTCTGGTCATGACAAGCATACTTAAACATCCCTGGCTGGACCCAGGTCTCTCCTGTCAGCAGCATTTTTCCACCTCCTATGATTACATATATGACACTGAAATGCACTTGCTCCTAAAACACATCACTTCTGTGATTTTTCTGAGGTTAAAAAGGACAGACAGAGAAGCTGATCTGTTCAGTTATCATGCTTACTAGGTCAACATACAGGAGTTACTTTGATCTTGGCTCATGCAAGATATCAGGAAAAAGAAGACTCCTATTAAAATTTCATGTCTTATAATTAATGATCCCTTTCATAAAATTGCCTCTAATATCTTTGAATCTTAGACAGACTGAGTCTACCTGGAGGGAGAATTTTCTTTGCAGAGATGCATGAAGATCATAAATTGCCCTGTTTTAGTAATTTATTGGGTCTTCAAGGGGCTAAAACTTCCTTTTTCTAAAGAGCAGAATTCAAAAGAAATTTCCTGCTGTAATGAAATTAAGTATGGAAACATTAAAGATCTGCAACAGAATCAAGTATTTTACATATAATATCTCACAAATAAACTTTGTATCTAAGGAAATTTATAGTAAGATTTATTGCTTAGGATGACAAAAAAAAAAAAAAAAAAAAAGAAGAAGAAAATATATAAAGCTTTCAGTATCAGAATATTCTGTCTAAGTTCAAACCTGCAGTATTAGCTTACGATCCAAAAATTATCTAGGCAGTTCCTATGGACAGAAATCTTATCAAGCAACATGTGTACGCACCAAAACCGGAAAGGAGTTCCCTTACGGACAAAAATCTGGGAAGCCACCTCACTGAAACTGTGTCCATAAGAAAGGTGCTGTGAAACTCAGAGCACTTGCCCATGACCAGGCATGAAGCTGGCACAAGACACCAAGCAAACATCTGAGCAGTGCCTAGAATATAAGAGCTCAACAGAACCATCTGAAGATCCAAGTTTCCTATGCTGCCAGTGAAATACGAGTGGGGATACAGCATGTTGGATAAGCATTTAAGCTACAGTCAAAAATTACCTCTTTTATTGAGACTAAATGGATGTTAACTCTAAGTCTATTGCAGTTTCAGATAAAACGAGATTTCCCTTTTCTTCTATTGACTCATTGGCCAAAATTACACCAGTAGTTTTTAAAATTTCTATTTATTTAGAAGCTAGAGATAAAAATTCCATTTTTCTTTCTTTTGTTTCCAGCTGTGTACAGTCTAACTACTGGTGCTCTCAGATTCAAGGAGACCTTCCACTGTTACCCTTCAAAGGCAACCAGAATTATAGTTCCAGGGTTTGGGGGGGCTTTTCTTTGGTTTTTTTTAGTCTGGCAGAGCAAAGCCTTCTTTGAACTTTTATCTTGGGCCTCTAAAAGTACAATGACTTGTGAAGAATTTATTCAGCTCAGATAAGACTAACTGCATCGTAAAAATTAGTTACACATTGTTTTGCATTATGTAATTGAATTGGGTGCGTGTAAAAGCCTTGGAGATTGAAATCTCTGGCTCACACATTCATTCAGCAAGTGTTGGAAGTGCAAGTTTGCCCAGCTAGCTTGAGCAGTGAGCAAGACTCAAAAGAGACTGTGGCCTTAAGAACTATCAGATTCCTGGGGTTTTTGGGATTAAGTGCAGAAATCCCAACCAGAAGCTCATATTCATTCTTTCCAGTGTCAATGTTTAACTTAGAGACATGGCTCTTCTCATTAATTTATAGTTACAGGAGGAGAAAACAGATAAAATGCAGGAGGTCAATGGACTATGTGGGGCATCTGGAATCTCATGTAGGTGCCTAACTTCATATCTTCTACCTTTCAGGCCAGAGTGCATCAGAACCTCTTTTCTGGGTTGTTGGGCAGAACAACTTTCAGATTCTTCAGGCCTCAACTCTTGCTGAGATAGATAGGCAGGAGACACCACAGCCCACTGCTTGTCTCCCTGGGCCATCTAGTGCCTGAGAGTTAGCTTAAGCTCCATGCTGACCTTTTCATTCAGACTGCAAGTTTTCTCAGAGGTGTGTCAAAGCTGGTAGCTGAAGTGGCAAACTAATCACTTGCTTGTAGTGCACACTGCTGCAGGCACTGGGGTGATAAATTGTCCAATTTTACTAAGCAAGGTTGCTCAGATAAAAGCGACTCACAGTAAGGGTATGTACAGCTGTCTTTGTTATGGACTAAACAATAATAGGCATGGTTCTGAGGCTTTTGGGGTTTTATTTTGAATTGCCAGAGTCTTTCTCAAGAATGGGAAACACCTTCACTGAAAAGATTTTTAAATCTCTAATTTGCATAAATATTTTAGATCATTTTCGACCTAACAGCTGTCATGAAAGGCTGTATTTCCATTTGTTTACAAAAATAGGAAATCATTACCATTTTGATGTCCCATGAGAATTGAAAAAACAGTATGTAAACACAGAACAGATTAACACAGAGAACGAGTGTGTGTCCTTGTATTCACAATGGCTTAGCTGCCCTCATTGCAGTCAGCAGCCATAAGTTTATAGTTTTTCATTGTACCTCATGATAGTCTCACTTTCATATTTAAATTCTTCAATATTTTAATTTCCTTTCAAATTAATTGTTGATGTTTTACGTTTTTTTCTAATATATAACTACAATGCCTCACATTCAGGTGCTCAGAATATTTGCAGATAGTCTAATATTTCTTTTCTTTTACTTAAAATATTTATTCCACATACCAAAATGGTTTTCACATGAAAAACAAGCATAATGTATACTTTAGCTTAGTTGTAATAAGACAGGAAAATTATTTGCACTGAAGCCCCATACATGTATTTCTAACCCTTAGAAGACATACATGCATATGCATTATCAAAATTGTGTGAGCATCCTCTCATAAAAGTTGCAGGCAAAGAAGACAGGCTTGCATTGATGCCTGCAGCAGCATACAGCTCAGGACAACCTACATGCTAGGAATTTGCCCCGGGTTGTTCTGGACTCCCTTCTACTATAATTACAAGTGCCAGCTGTCTCAAGGCCAATTCAGGGAGTTCCTACAATAACTTTAGTCATGATTTTTGTCGTGGTATGGATGCCTTACATGTCATTTAAAGCATCAAAGATGGCAAATATCCCTTGTGGTAATAAAGATTTGACTCATAGTTTCTGAACCTGTGGTAGTCACTGCCATGCCACGTGTTGAGTGAGAAGCAGATCTGGAAAAGAATTTCAAAGCCATGATGCTCAATGATGCGATCCTTACTTTTTATATGTTGTCTCCCCACATAATACTTACAAAATCAAATTATGGTCCCAAGTTTTTTTCACAATGGGGTGGGAAATGTTTAGAGTCTAAGATCAGGATGCACAATAGCAGCATATTGCTGAGTGGAAAAAGGGAAAGTGCTCAATGCCTGAAATAACCAATGGGAAGCATGAAAGGAAAGAAATATTTGAACTCCTGTCCTTTCCTAGAGTTAGGCATCTTCACCAAGAGGTGACCGAGACTACCTGAGACCACCATCTTGCTCCTTACCCTGAATTCCATACGTCCCTTAGGGGAACAATAGCTGGCTGTCTTTTTTCTTCTAAATGTAAACTGGAGGAAACTTCAAACTGTGATGGCTGGGGAACTCACAACCAAACAGGTTCTGTGACCTCAACTGTAGTCAAGTGTGCAAAATTCAGAAACATTTAAAATTGATGACATTAGGCTTCAGACATGAGGTAGAAGAAACCTGTTGCCAGTGATAACAAAAATCAATGTAAAATGGGAGGGGAAGATTGCCTTTCTCTAGGTTTCCATGCCTGCAATAATTTATACAATGACTCTTGCTGCATAGCACAGAAACAGTCATTGGGCAACAGGACCATTTTGTTTTCCCATTTTCTAAAGTTGATACCTCACCAAGACAGAAAACTAGAGAAGGAGCTCTTCTGGTCTCAGGAGAAAGGAAAAGCTGCAGAAACAGTAAACTGGATCTGGACCAGCTAATCCCTTACTAAAGGTATTATAGCTGCTACTTAGTAACTAAATGCATGCAATGCGTTCCTCTTGTAGTCACTGGAGAGAGACAGTTCTCTTTGAAAACAAAAGTGTGAGCTGCCTGAACTGGTTTTATTCTCCTCCAAATAAAGGAGTAATGGAACCATTGCATTTTTCCATAAACTTTTTTTATTGAATCTGAACCAGGTTATATCTTCAGCATCTCACATCCACAATATCGTTGCTATTTACATTTTGTCAATAACAAGAGGTTTTCCTACTCAAAATAAGTAAGATACACCTTGTAGCTGAGTTTAAATAGCTCCCTGATTTTCTCAGACTCATTCTGTAGCAGCACAAGAACAGGACATGAAAGCATCAAGCAAGGAGCCAAAATCAGCAAATGTTTATAGACATAAAATTGTGCACAGGAGCACATAAAACAACTAAAAATATTCATTGAACTACTGATATAATCCAGGTAGCAGGGCTTGCACAGAACCATAGAATAATTAGGATTGGATAAGACCTCTAAGACCATGGAGTCCAACCACTGAGCTGCAATCTTCACCTTCATGGCTTGATCAAAATTTGCACATTGACTCCATGGAAGCTGCTCGTTTTTCTGGGCAACATACAGAGTAGGTAGGGATAGGGAACTGTTAGGACAAAGATAACAGAGGGTTGAGAGCTGTGATAAATTAAGCTGGGAAAACATACTGCGTTAATTTGAGAGGGTAAATGGGGATATCAAATGCAAGTGTCTCAAGGAAAAGTGATCCTGCAGGGAAGCAAAACAGTGTATGGAAAAATAAGACAAAAACAGAAGGGATGAAAGGATGAACTGGTGGTTTGTGGCCAGGCTGTACAAAGCAATTGTGTATGACAACCAAGTGTGACCTACACACTGGTGTGGTAGTTTAGGATGCTCTGTTTAGGAAATCTCATAGGACATTTTGCCATAATGTCTCCAGACCAGTCGAGCTTAACCTTTCAGACTGAAGGACATACTTGAATCATGAGTAGGGTCTAAGGTTTCACCCTGAGTTTTGACATCTGAATCCCCTTCACAACAATGTAAAACTGAGGCTGAAGCCTTTTGCTTTGAACAGTGAAATCTCATAAATGAATAAAATCTGTTTTGATATTGAAATCACTTTCCAGCCACAGGCTCCTAAGAAGAAAAAAATTTCAGTAAAAAGGGTTCAATTTGATATGGTTGTAGACACCTACTGATGAAGATTAATGCTTGTCAATAATGTACTTTCTTTTAACAACATTATATATATATATATATATATATATATATATATATATATATATATTTGTGGGGGTTTTTAATGATTGGTTCTTAGAAACAAACAAACAAAAAAAAAACCCCAAATTTAAGTGCTTTAGGTAGAAAGTTGCAGAATTTTCTGTTCAGAAGTTTCAGTTTTTCTCAGGAGCCTAGTATAAAATATAAAAAGAAGAGTGCTGTTCAACTCCCACATTAGGCTGCAGGATAATTTAATCATAAAAAATGTAGCGATACTGCCAAGCCTTTTCAAGTGCTTTAAATAAGCCTAATTCATACATGTTATAAAAAGTATATGTTCCCTACACATAAATAAAAATTGAAAGGGTACATAATTCACTGACAGGAGG
Organism: Sitta carolinensis; assembly: GCA_032173965.1. Lineage (NCBI taxonomy): Eukaryota > Metazoa > Chordata > Aves > Passeriformes > Sittidae > Sitta > Sitta carolinensis. The sequence continues at coordinate 34,011,859 of CM063283.1, forward strand.
CCTGAAGACATATGTCTAAGGCTGGGCAATAGTCTCTCAATCTATATAGACTAAAACATCGATGCATCTCACCTATAGTTACTGTTAAAGAAATTACAATTTTTCTATTGTGCTGGTAACATGAAAGGAAACAAATGATTGGATGATACAGCCAGTATCTACAATTATTCTTCCCATAAATAGAAGAATTGAAATGGCTTTTTACTGAAATTCTATACTATAAACAATAATGTAGATATGGCCTTGGTGCTTTAAAATATTGCCTGAGCCTGCTGCATGCACTGTTTTATGGGAAATTAAATTCAGTAGATGGGACGAACCCTGGTCACATTTACAGCAGGGTAAATCCAGAGTATTGGAAAAGGGGCAGTGAACAGAAATAAAAATTGCTTCATTTAAAAAAAAAAAGAAATATTTCATCAATTAAAATGACAGAAGGAAAGAAAACACAATCTTACATAACCTGGAGAATAAAATGTTGCATGCAATTAGAAAATATCAGAAATTAAATAGAGGGGATATGTTGATTTAGAATATATTACAATACTGGACAAGTTACAATTTCTTGTGTCCTGACATGTTTTGCTATCATAAAAGATTGGCAGGGCTGTTAGGTAAAACTTCTTTGCACATTGTATATAAACTGCACAACCTTTGCTGTATCAACTTTATGCTCCAATAAACAAGACAATAATGACAAATTATCAAAGCAGTCCTCAGATGTGACCCTCAATTGGAAGAGCAGCAATTTAATGAAGACAAAAGCTAGGTGAAAGCTGCTAATATCATTTACTGATAAACAGATTTTCTCAAGAGGCTCCTAGCTCAATCCCCTGAGGCCCCATAAACCTGCATAATTCCATTTAAAATATTGTGCAATTCACTAAATTAGTCTTTGAACATCCTTACTATCCAATTACGAAGCCCCAGCATGGACAGAATAATGAAATTTTTCAAACTGTGGAATGCATGTGGCCTTAACAAACTTATGACAAACACTGAAATTAGCTTTCAGTTTTGAAGCCAATGTAGACTATTGCTAATGCTTCAAGTCAGAGATTAAACAATAAAACACTACTGCAGTGTTTAAGCAGGATGTAAAAAAAATAAATCTTTGACTTATACAGAATTCTCAACACAGCTTACCTTCAGGTAAAAAAAATCATAAGAACTTGAATAATGTTTTTGCATTTGCAAGCTATTTGGCCTGCTTAAGTTCGAGTAAAAGCTTTACTGAATAAAGGGTACAAAATACCTCCTGGACAGTTTTATCTTCCAGGCAGGCAGAAAAAGGCGAGAGTTTCAGAAGTGAAATTTATTTCTGTTCAAGCATTGCAAGCTGTATTATTAAAGTAATTTGTCATGGTTTGAATATTTCTGCCTGATTCACCATTAAATTGGCCTTCTAATTACCAACTTTGTCATGAAAAGCAGTTGGACTTCTTCATTCACCAGAAAACTTCAATCCCTTAATAATAGCTTGGTTCAAATAGTAGAGGAAATGCTTTTATGCTCAAAATTTAAAATGAATAGGATAGACATTACAAAAAGAAAGACTCCAAGCTGAAACAGAATCCACTAATGATGGCTTCAAATTCAAATGCTACCCAGAGAATATTTAGAATATATTTTTAATGAAAGTATTATTAATTTGGATGTTGAATATTTTACCTTTTAAAAATGCAAATTCATTTATTTTGAATGTATATACAAAGCTGAAATAAATTAATGTAACTTAGGGCAGTGAATATTCACTTAGACAGAAAACTCAGTCCCAATTCCTAATGTTATAAAAGGTTTAGGACAACATGCAGAAGTGATTGTGCAATTATTTGTGCATCCATTTAGAGTGATCATGCATGTTGACAACACTTAGTAAAGGTTAGAAACATGTCAAACTGTTTTATGTATCAGGTGTGCTTATGAAACTGTGATAGTGAGGTTGTCTATGAAGTTCTGAATGACTTCTTTTGACAGCTGTGGTATGTCAGGTGCTTCCACCTGCAGTTCCATACAGTGACCCTGTAGTCTCACTGGAGCACAATTTATATGCCAAATTATAGTTAAAGATTCTTTTTAAAGTCAAACAGGAATTTTATTATATAGGTTTTTCTATATGATATAAAATTTGTCTTTCCTCTGACAAGCATTTTAATTGCACAAATCAGGCCTGTATATTTACATGCAGTCTACCCCTATCCAACTATATATTTCATTAAAAATTCCAGTTATTACTAATCTATCCTGAAAAATTGGAAGCTGAGGGTTAGTGCCATTTTCTGTAAAACATATACAGATCATTACTTTAATTTGCAGAATGAATCTGGAAATCTTTTTAGTGTAGGCTTTTAATCAAGACATGCTGCCTTAAGCCTTAAGCCCTTTTTGCTCTAGCACAAAAAGGAAAATTGCCACACTAGGTTATGGCAATAATTCCATTATTTCAAAAGCTGTCTTTCAATATTTGACAAAGTATCGGGTGAAAAACCTTCCGTGTACCCAAAGATTTAAGACTTTGTTAGCTATATCTAAACCCAGGCTGAGATATCACGTTGACCTTGACTTCTAAGGGAAAGATGACCTTCATTTAAAGCATGCTTTACCAGGAGTTAAGATGACTTGGATCCTTAAAAATCGGACTCATACATTAGGTTGCTCAGATTTTTGCAATTGTATCCTTCTTTGGCAAGGGAGGAAGATCTACCAAACAAGTCCAAAAAGGCATCAGCAGTACATCAGAAAAGGTGACAGGATGAGGAACCAAAAGGCAAACTCCAAGGATTTTCTATCTTTATTACTCAGGATTGTTACTGGGAAGAGAATGATGTGCCTGAGACAATTAAGCAAAAGGAACCAACAGAAGAAATGGAGAAACAGGTATAATATTAAGATGGAAAATCAATGAAAAATGACTCTTTGCTATGTCTTTCTGTATTTTCGTAACAATTATGTTTGGGCCAATGTGCTTATGAAGAATGATGCACTTCCTTTTCTGAAACCACAGTCATAAGGAAGAAAACACACATACAAAGGTGTTCAAGATCTCAGTCAAAAATGCTGAAGATCTTCACATTTCAAAAATTTTTGAATTGAGAAAGTGTGTTAGTACAGTTCCCAGGACAGAATGTACAATAACCCACTAGTGCCCTGTTCTGCTATGAGAAACTTTAGGTCCTTCTATAGGCTACCTCCAAAGAATGTGTGATGAAACAGTTTACTCTGAGTATACCTGTACAGGGTCCTGAATCTGGTTCTCTCCTCAGCTACACACTGTGAGTCCCAATCTACTAATGGCAAAAATATCATGGATACCAACAGTTTCTGCTAAATCTTTCTGTTTCAATAGGAAAATGTATTTAACTGCAGGGTACTTCCACAGAGGATGTTCTTGATGACTGTTGTACATAACCCAGGGGATTACATGCAGGAAATTGGTGCAGATTACATGAAACTGAAAATAAGTGAATGAGAAATTTGGAGAGCTGGTATGAGACAGAATGGATACAGAATGTGGTACAAGCAAGCATTCAGAGCATGACATATGGAAAAAGAAAAATAGGTAGGAACTCTACATGTCTAAGGACAGACAAAGGATTCAGTTTCTTGGATTTCTGTTTGTCCTTGCCCAATAAATCCTCATTTATAGTCCTTTTCCCTTTTCCCTCTGTATGTCTCCATGAAATGCAAAAGTTGTAGTTTGATAGCCCCACTGTGTTGGGTTTCTACCCATCAGAGTGAAGTAGCTGAAACTACCCAGTGGCTTCTGGGTTTTTGAATGTAAGATTTGCGAGCTTGTGTCTGGGCATCCTTTCCAGAGAGGGCCATTGGTCTGCTCTGGATTAGGGTGGGCACAGGAACCAACCTGGTGCCCTAGCTGGGTATTTTCAGTGAAACTTTGAGACCTCAGCTGATACAAGAGCATAGACAGAGCCAAGGAAATGAGTGTGTCTGCGAGAGAGGCATAAATGCAGGATGTAACTGTGGCACACAGCTTCCCACAGGCAGGTTTCTAGCATTTCTGTCCAGGTGGCCAGAGAATGCCGGCATTTTGTCACCTGAAAATCAGGCATCTGCAAAAAATCAGGAGCTTCATCCTGCAGAAAATTGCTCAGTACCTGTTGTTGTGGGTTTGTTTCTTGTTCTTTATTTTTTTTTTTTTTTTTTCTAATTGAGACTGGCAAAAGTATCATATCAGCATCCTGGAGGAGATATGCTTGAGGTCTATACTGTGAAAAAAAAGGGGAAGATCAAGGGAAGAAACTCAGAAGAAAAAAAAATAAAAAGTAGGAACACACAGGAATAGTTCTGATTAGGTAATACATGTCATTATGTAATACAGTGGTAGAACATTCGACATATGTGGTTTCCTTGAACTTTATGCTACTAGATATCATCAGCCTAATACAAATGTAAACTAAAATTATACATGAATAAAATACAGTGGTGGAGGAAGCATTCTCAGAAATAAAACATACTGCCATGATTGTGAAAGATTAACATTTTTCTTATAATGATGAGCTAGCTTTTTAATATCAGCATTTAATAGACTATACTATGAAATCTCTCTATCATACCTAAAGCACTGTTAATTTATCTTCATAATACATTAGAAGAGAGGTTTTCCATAGCAAACCACATACTATTTGCAAATTCTTACTTAATGATGCAAACACTATGCATGTTGAGCAGCAGTATTTAGTGAAGAGAGTAAATGGCACATGCACAAAAGACTTAATTCATTTATTAACTAAACACAAAATAAAGTCAATTTACTTATAGAAATATTGCGTTGAGGAAAGGTTGTCTTAAATGTTCTTAAACTTAATTCAGCTTATGTAATAAAGAGCTTCTGCGTGTAGATAGAGTGAACGATTTGTTAACAAATTTCTTAATGCATTTGTTCTTAAAATACAACCCTGTTCATTTTGCAGTCATATCTGCTAGCAAATTCCTAAATACCTACTTATTTGGGAAAGAGTGTATGTACTGTACTCTGCTTTAAAAAAAAATCTTAGTGATATACTACAGTATGGAAATTAAATTGGAAATCACAGGCACAGACACAAAATAAATAGTAGTCATTTTGTTTAGCTTGTTACCATCTAGTCTAGTCCAAGAACATTACCTTAACGGCAGACTCGGAATTCATGAAGAGTTACATAAGGGCCCTGTTGCCAAACATAAAAACAACCCATTTACTGTCTGTTTTGCATCTACACAGGAAGTTTTCTTTCATTATCCACCAGCCCCTAGATCTTATTATAGCCATTGTTTAATTTGTGCTCTGTTTTACAAGTGACACTTGTACAGGCCTCATGGGGCTGCTGACAGAAGTGTGGCTGTCTCCTTCCCTTGTGTCAATTCTTTTGTGAACCTTTATAATTAGCCACTTAACAAATTGAGGAAAATGAATCTGTGGTTGTGAAGCATTCACTGGTGCTAAGTCAACCATGTGACAGCCCAAGCTGATATGTAAAAAGTCATGGTACTCAGCTGTACAAAGGGTTAACAAAACCTCATTATGGTACGTTAATAAACAGACATGAGAAATGAGGTACGTGATCACCAAGAGACACTAGAAAAGTTAGAACCCTTCCAGCAGTTGTAATATGGATAATTGTTTCAAAATTCTTTCAAAAGCGTTTCCTCTCTTGTATTTTTTGGGGCGGGGGGGTGGAAATTACCAAATTACACAACAGTGAGTCACATATCATGGCTTAAAGCCTATTCTGTCCAACTCCCAGTGTTTTATCTATGGCACTTTATAGGCAAAACAACAACTCAGCAGCTGTCTCTCGCAGAGAAAAACGTGTCCCAGCTTTTAGCATGTCAGATTTCCTATGCTCCCCTAAGATACACCACAGTTAATTTCATGACATTACCTTCAATAAGTAATGTCTTTTCTAACCAAAAATATAGTCTGTAGCCACGCACACTTTCTCCCTAAAAAGATATACTTTTATTTACTTTGTTCAAAATATTCAGTCTTTCTTTTTGCCATGTCAACTGAAAACCAAGATCTTGTTCCTGTTTTTAGTAATCAAATCCTGATGTTTTGTCTTTTTTTTTTTTCTGTGCAAAAGCGATGTCTTTAAAAAACATAATTTTTTGTCACACATGTTTTTACTGGGATTTTTTAATAGGATTATTGTCCAGTGGTTCTATTGTCGTATTTACTATATGTAAAAAGATTCAAGGGTGTTAATTTCATTTCTATATATATATACTCACATGCCCTTGCATGCATTCATATGGATCTGTGAGTGTTCATAGAGAGTCCACTCTGCTCAGAGCTCTTAATACACCTAAAGGTGGGGAAACTGATCCACAAGAAGTGCATCTTGCTTACTGTAGAAGCAGCCTTTGAAACAGGAGGAACCAGAATCTCCCTCGCTCTCAGGTGGGTCATTTAGCTACTGAGCCCGATTAGTCATGACATCTTCTTCCACTGTAGTGGGAGGACACCAGGAAGAGAAGTGGAGGAAGCGCCCTCCCCTGCTTACCCTGAACAGATGGTTGCTCACTGATTAGGGTGTCCCTTGAGAGGTGGGAATGGTGGGTTTGAACCTCTGCCAATGAAAGGGGAATTAAATTCACATCTTCTTTAAAGTGGGTCTTCTAGCTATTGAACAGGAAACCTGCACTGCGAAGACGTTTTACAAGAAAGACTGATTTTTGACAGGGATATAATACAGTTATCTTATGACTTCAGGCTGATGTTGGCTCTTCATTGAGCAGGGCCTTGAGCTTCTGGGACATAAAACACATTTCTCTTCTACATATTTCAGTTTAGCCAGCCAGGGCAGTGTGATCCCCTGTAAACTGGCCCTGGAGGATTTTTGTTCTGATCACACTGTTGACATGAAATATCTAACATAGTTCAGGTACTTTGGAGGGGTTTAAATCCAGAACATGGCTCTGTGGATTTCACTTCAAGCTCTCATATATCTGAATCTTACATTTCCAAAATTAATTCTATCCTATGGGAAAGCTCACCAGCAGTGAATCCAGACATGGAAGCACTCACTTTTATCTGTATATATTGTGTGTGTATGGGCAGCCCCATACCAACAGAACATATATTTTAAGAGCCAAGACTTGTATTAGAGTAAAGAAAGTCCACCTGGAGCAGTGAGAGATGTCAGTTTTAATAATACAATTGTGTTTGTGTTCATTGGGTAGCAGAAGAAAATCTAAAGGGCACTGTTCCCATTCAGTGTCTAATGACTCCAAGAAGTTCTGCAAGAAGGTGGGGCACGCTTCCCAGCGTCCACTCAAATTCTAACCTCAGTGACTGTACAGTTTAGTGGCATGTGCTGTTACAGGAAACACTTGACTCCTGGACACATGCAGCAGCAAATAAGGGTAGGTACATGCCATAAAATAAGCATGTAACATAACAGGATACGCAGCATTTTAGTTCTCTTCCAGCCTCTCAGGGACTGACACTGCATCACCACCTGTCATGAGATACATCCCTGGTCAGTGTCAGCTGGGCAGCCCTTACAGGCTGGAAAATGCTTAAAACAGACAGTGCCGTACATATCATTCCTAATGCGAAAACACGGTTGGTGGACAGAGGAAGCACAGAGATGAGACTGTGACCACGTTGGGACTGGCTGTGGCAGAATAGACCCCTAGACAGGATTTATCACTGATTATAGCAGTGAACATGATGTAGACAACTCTACGTGCTGAAGGTATGAAAACAAAACATGCAGGTGAGAAAAATACCACTCACCAGTGTAGAAAACAATGTGGTATGGACATTTGAGGAGGGGTCTAGGACAGCAGAATCTGACGCAAGAGAGAAATGAAGAATAAGACTCACATGCCCCATTGGTAGTGGAACACATACCAGTGAGCTATGTATGGGATAGCAGGTCCTCATCTTAGCAAAGATCCTGCTTTACAATCCCCTTCTGAAACACAGTCTTTAAGTGCTTTCCACTTCTTTTATCTTCTGAATCATAAACTCCTCCGAGATTAATGAGGGAGACAAAAGTATTATTTTCTCTGAATGCAGTAGGTACCTAAATTTTCTAACTTGGTGCTATTCCACTGACTACAGAGAATTAAATCAAAGAGGCTTCTAGGATAAAAGCAGGCTAGAAACAAAACAGTGGCAGAGATGAGCTATCTCCAGAGAAAAGCCAAGCAACAAGGAAGAAGGCAGGGAGCTATTAACTGTGAGATAGGCACCTGCTTGTCTCCAGCCTTGTTAACAGGTGTGTTTTGCCTGAGAAAAAGAAACTCAAATTGTTTAGAAAATAAATAAATCCCTGGCTAAAGAAGGGATTGTTTATTTATAAGAAAATGCTGCAGGGAGGTAGTGAAAGTAGGGGACGCTGCAACTGCCTGTATCTCCTAGGCTAGGAAAGGGGTGTCCACTATGAAATAAAAAGTTAACAAAACTCACAGGAATAAGCAAGATTCAGAAATAGGCCTTCCACTGTTTTATCTTCCTTTTCAGAAAGCTGTGTACTCTGCAATGAATAAATAATGCCCTGTTTTGAAGAAGCAACCTTGCAGGCGCCAAATATGTCTGGATTTGCTGCTTTTTCACAGGTGAAAAATAGAGGGTTGTAGCCCAGTGATCTAGTCTAGGGACTGTGCAAAAGTGTATCTAAAGAGGGGCTGAGAAAGCTCTCACTAGCTGGATGCATTTGGAAGAGATGAAAAGGGTCTAAAATACAGCTCACTGTAACAGCGGTAGACACTTTTAACTGCTGAAAGTTGTGCTGTTTTGCTTCTCTCAGATTCTGTTGCAGACCTGAGAGGAACAGATGCCACATAAGCTGGTAGCAGGAGCACATTCCATGCTTTTGTAACTGTACAAATTGCCAGGAGGCATGAGAATATCACAAAAACACAGAAGCAGAGAAAAAAAGCCTTGGTTTCCCACCTGCTTTGGAAATAACTGAAGAAGTCATGCTGGAGACTTGCAATGATGTGAGGGCCCTGGAAGATGAAAGATGTTTTTATGAGAGTCCATTAGTGCTTTGAATGTTCATGGACCTGATAAGCACCTTCACTTCTAAACAACTATTGAAATCAACTGCAAATCAATAATAACCAAAAATGTCGCTGATTTAGTGCCATCTATAGCCTACAAGATACATATGCATCACAGGGGCCTTTTTTACACTTAGATACTGGAAACCTCAGCATTGAAACCGTGATTAAAAGAAGAAAACTGTAACATTTGAATCTTAAATATATTCTCACTATGGGAAAAAGCAGTATGTTCCAGAGGACAAGATGCTGAAGCTTCCTCTGCTACAAAATCCTTCATGCTTATTCTGTGATTACAGAGCATTTATACCATTTTGACCCTCAACCTGTCATATAAACACTGAATTTCCTTATAAAAAAATTAAAATATAAACACACATATAAAATGACTATGCACAAACACACACACACACAACCAAATGTATAGTTTTACTTTCCCCATTTAGTTGTTGCATTATTGAGCTGTATTGACTCCTATCTCTAGTAAATGTGCAGCATACAAGTAACTTATAATTTTCTTTGTCTTAATAATTCCCCTTGGCAAGTTGAAATTTTAAATAAAATGGCCAGAATACATGATCACAATGAACTGATAGAAATTAGATATATTACTCTAGGTAAGAGGTAGTACTAACCTATTCTAAATGCATTATTCGACCAGTTTTAAACAGAAGTATCAGAGCAATAGATCAGCAGCTGTTAGAATGCATCTCACATAAATACATAAGTGTATTTTTGATATTGCTCATTGTGCTGATATAAGAACTAATCTACAGCCAAAATTTTGCTCCTTCCTGCTCTACCTAATTTTAATATGTTTATCTGCTGATAATGACATGCAAAGGGAAATTTCAATTCTCTGGACTCGATCCTACTGTCAGTGCTAGTGTTGATGGAAATTACTCAGAAGGAGACAGGATTATTCAGGATTCACTCTGGCTAATCAGGAAATGATGACTGTCCTTTGTGCTTCCTTTCAGAAGAACTCTGCTGTATTGGATAAGATTGCCTTGCAGTGGAATATCCTTTAGAAATATCCTTTAGATATAACTTTAACATACCTTTAAGAAATAACTTCAAAAAGTCAAGCAAAAGAAGGAAGAAACTTAAGCTTTTCCTGACTGCACAGCTGCATCTGCTCTGCAATCTCTGCTATTTGTGTGACTACTCACATTAAAAAATCATTGAAATTCTTCAGACCACAAAGCTACTCAGAAACAGAAACAAATAATCAAAATCAATGTACTTGTTTTGACAGTAACAGGAATAAAAGCACTTGACATATTCTTTATAAATGTGCAAAGTAACAACAACAATCACTGTTTATTAATCTCTTTATGCACTTGAATTAATGGTCTTTTATAAGTACTTAAAGTCTCTACTAAATACACAACCGTTTCTATCAGTTTCTCTCTAATTTCTATCAGTTGAAAAGATTGCTTTGCTTATAAGGATAATTTAGCCTCTTTGGTTAAAGATTAAAGGGCATCTGTGCTAGAACTCCATGAATAAAGGCATAACAGTTAAATATACTGGGTCCAGTTTCATTTCACAGCATTTTACATACAAATAAAAACTGTATGTGTACATACAGATTTTAAACATGCCATTAAACGCATTTTTCAGCGAGAATGAATTGTATTTGCCATTTGGTACAAAGCCCCTTTCAGAGAAATTGTTGATTTTTTCACAGAGCCTCCTATATTTTTCATTCCTTTTGTATTATCAGCAATGGATATACATCTTTGTTAGCCTAATTTGGGGACCTACAAAGCAGGAAGAAGGAAAGCACAAAGGAACACACTTGACATATTGGTCTATTTGCTACCTCTTTTAAGCTCAATGCATACTAATGAAAGTGATCCAAACTATTTTTCTCCACTCCTCACTTAACAAGCATAATAATAAATGAATATTTAAACTAGCTGCAAATTATTAAGTGGAAACAAATAGGTTTCATTTGTAACAAGTGCACACAGGTTAATTAACAAGAAGGAGCTTTTGTGTTGAAACAAGGCTCCCTGATGCTGTACATGCAGGTGCCGTTAAGGGCCAATTGAGCTCTATAGGATAATTATGAAGTACCATTGTGCTCTACCGTTTGTTAACAAAGTGCTGCCTGCAATTTGCCTAAACCTATAAACCATCATCTGTGATCCTCAGCAGCAATTAAGTGACAAACATCTTCTCATCGGAGACTTGGGAAAACAAAAGAGACATGATAGCATTTAAGGAGCCAGATGGATATTTTAGAATGTCAACCCTGACAGCCTCCCTTTCAACAACAAAATATAAAACGGGAGCCTGCTTGGTACCATGCTGCGGGGAAGAAGGGAGAAGTCACATCCAAATTATTAAGAGGAGGGTAACAATCACAGGATTGCTCATTTGTACAGATCTTCGTGGGAAAGCCTTGGACTGGCAAACAAGCAAAAAAGATAAAACCCGTTTCTCTCTGAAAACAGCTGTGGCTACAGCTCTGTTGAGTCTGGGTTGTCTTTTAGGTTTGTATTTGTTGTTTTTTTTCTTTTTAATTCTTCTTCTTCCTAACATCTTCCTTCCTTCTGTCTTCACAGAAGAGGATTTTTTTCCAATGAATAAAAGTATAAAAATTCTCTTTTCTAAGAAGACAAACCAACAGACAGAATTTTCTCCAGGGCATAAGTTACTAATTAGTTCTGCAAAAATAGCCTATATTAGGAAAAAATGATGGATCAGCACAAAGAGGCATTTTAAAACAAGAGATCTACTCCTACTGTAAAATAATTGATCTAAAAGTTTTGAGGATGTAATCTTTAAAATGCTTCTGTAAGCTCAGCAATAATTCCAGAAGCTATAAACTTTATACAGGCTTGTTTGAATTAGTTCAATTAATTGCCTGGTTGGGAGACCCTCCAAAACTTGGGGAAGCTCTTGTTTTCATAGATAAGGATCTTCTGGGCATTTTGTTGCCTACATTAAATGATGTTGTCTAGCTGATCTGTGTAATTGGTAGAGCTAAAAGGCTATTCAGTAACATGAAAAAAAATTATAAATGCATGAGTTTCACTAGCTAGCCGACATTTTTTCCCTATTGCCAAAACCGCAGCATTTACAAATGTTTTCTGTAACCATTTTGAAGCTACAGCTGAGTGTGTTTTAATATACCATCAGGTCAACAGCTCTCTTGAAAGAAAAAATCAACCCAGGGCCAAACAGTCAGACGAGCCTAATTAAGTACTTCAGGAGTCGGAGAAGTGCTCAGATAACTGCAGCTGACTTGACCCTTTTCTTTGTACTTCACTGGGTTTCTTTATACCTTTGCCACTCTCCTTTGGATTTATGTTTTTATGAATTATTTAAAATAGGCAACTTCAGATCTACAATTAGTTTTCAAGGAAACAGATGTGAGAAAATAATCACAACTTAAACAGCTTAAAAATGGTTCTGATCTTGACAGAATGCAAAATGCCAGGTTTCCAGGACCGCAGGATTCATCACTTGGCAAAAGTGCCATTAATCCCTGCCTGCTTTCTGGCCTTTTCTTACAGTGCTCTGTCAAATGTCACAGATCACCTGGAAATCTAACAAATCTAACATCCGTGACAGAGTTGGGCTTTTTTCCTTTAATGGGGAAGGCGGGGGGGGGGGGGGGGGGGGGGGGGGGAGAGTGAACTGTTCAGTTTTAAGAAGAAAAAAAAAAGATAAACCAAAGATAATCTATGTAAGCATGTTTTAGCTTTGTGTAATATTGCACTATGTTGTGATGGGAAAGTCATGATAAAGCATTTTGTCATGCTGGGGATTTTATATTTGTTTCCCACTCTGTATTTAACAGATACAAGACTGATTAAATGAGGAGAATGGAGTTCTTTTGTCACCTCCGGTGGCAACCTCAACGACCCAAGATTCATGAGCTGATTTCTGCTTTTCCTCATGAAAAAATTTTACCCTTTCCCTTAAGAAAAGTCCTGCAATATTTGAAGATGCATCCTGCAACATTTCTTTAGGGAGACTGCTGAAGGCCTTCTCCCAACATCATGAGGCACTGGGCAGTCTTCCATCAATTCCAGCAAATGTGCAACCCAGCCTAACCCACTTGGCACAGTAAGGCTTTGAAGTCTCATTCAGGGACACTTGGACTTCAAAGTACATATGGAGAAAAAAGCCAGTCCCATGTACAAGGAGAGATGTACTGATGGAAGTGAAAGTTGTAGCCACCGGCACTACACAGAGAGGTCTGAGATTCCAAAATGTGGGGACAGTAGAAACTAAATAATTTCAAAAATTTAATTTCATTTAATTTACTCTTTCCTTGTAGAGAGGCCTTCACTGATATTTTTAAGATACAGATCAAAGAATGTGAGGTTAAACAAACACCCTTGATCTAATTATTCGCTGCAAGAGCAGAATTGACACATTTTGTCCCTGTGTTTATCTTTTATTCTTTACATTTCACCCTGATTATGCGTCTTAGAAGTGGGTACAATATGATCCATGATACTGGTGAGTTTAGGAGAACTATAGACATCTCCAACTTTTGTAGGATCTTGGGTAACAAAGCATTTCAGGGCAAGTCTGCAAAGCCTGATGCTAAATTCAAAATTGTAATAGAGATGTATTTGCTAGAAAGTTTTGATTTTTGTTATGATTCTTCATCTTAAATTACCTTGGAGACTAACTCTTGTTTCAAACAAATTTTAGGCAGATCTTCAAGTGACCTGGCTTTGTACTAAGGCAAGGCTGAGCTCTAAATACAACTTAGAATTGCAGACACCCATGCAGCAATACAGCTACCTCAGGGAACCTCTCTACCTTGGCTAAGAATGCAACAAAAATGCATAATGTGCAGTTACCATTATACATATGTAATTGTTTCTGTTATGAAACTTTCTACAATTTAGTATGTTCGCTATTGGAGCCAACATTTTCCTGAGCAGAAAATATCTTTTTGTATGCAAATATCACCTAAACTTTGATAAGAACTAGATTCATTGATATATTTTTGGAACCATAGCTGAAAGAGTCATTCGTCTCTGTGTGACTTAAGTGAGAACAATTTTGAAACCTAATGAAAGGGATGTGTTATTTAAACACCTTTTCAGTATTTAGTTTGCTACTCTACTATAATTGCTAGTTATGCAAATTACATTCTGTCCTTCCAGGATTTTTTTTCCCCACTCAAATGAAATTCAAAAAGTACCTATCATTATTGTTTTATTCTCTGCTGGCTAGGCCATTTAGAATACTATATCCTGTTAATTTATAAACATATGGATTCTCACAGCCTGCACAAAATAAATTTCAGACACTGTGAAAGAAAAATACAGCTCACAGCTAGAGGTTTTTAACCTAATTAGCATAACTAAGCATAAAAAATAAATTATGAGCAAGTACAATGTGAAAAATAATTGAAAACAATGGCTGTGTTGGAGGACTGTACAAATCAGATCAATGGTTTGTCTTACATCATTAAGGTCCGAAGAAGGATGGTAAACAAATGGGAAATAAGTATTGCAAAGATGTGTTTTGGGAACTTACACTGAGAATATGCAACCCAAAGTACCCAAGTGGATTTAAATATTTGAGTTTTATTTAGATCTCCTGCCTATATTGGCTAGGAGGAGAGTTAATAACAATCCATTCATGCAGTCCTTACACGTAAGAGTAGGCAGCACCACTAGACAGCGATGTGGAAGTCAATTAGTGGTAACATGCACAGGTACTGTGTTTCCCCAGGGGTTCCTAACATCTCAAGATGCTGCAATGAGAGCAGAGAAAGGTGATCAAGAACGACAGAAGAAGTTTTATAAACTGATTGGTTGATATAAGTAAAAGTAGAATTTGAGAAGCCTGGCAGCATGCAAACAAAAGGAACTCAAGAGAAAGAAACATTAAGCCTGGTCTGGCTCCTATTTGAAATGATGCATAAATCATCTCTCTTGCCATATAATCCTCCCGACTGGAATCAGAAGAAAGAGCATTTGTCCCTAAGTCAATTTCCAAATAATTCAGCCTTAGAATTTCTGTTTTGGGAACAAAATCTGTACCACAATATACCGTGTCTTAAGGTTACTTACCAGACCAAATAATTGAAGCTCATGTGATTTTTTAAAAAGTAGTTTGCCTCCATGAGAAAAAATGTTTTTATTTTTTTGAAAAACAGAACATCTGTTATTCCCTGCTGTTTGTACAAAACAATACTTATCATTAGAGAATTGCTACGGAAAATTGGGCGGCCAAAATGGAATGTACCCAACTTGGATTCTGAGGAGAGGAAGCTCAAATGGAATTTACCCGACTTGGAATTTGAGGAGAAATGTAAGTTTAACATTTGTGCGGGGATTAGCGCAGCGGGACAGCCACGTTATTCAGAGCCCGCCAAGTTCTTCCAGTTTAGTCGACTGGAACATAAGAAAGACATGTTGGGCCAATGCTCACCTCAGCAAACTTCCCGAGAGAGGAAAAGCCCTCCCGTTTCTGTGTGTCTCGGCCAGACCGCCCGGCGCGCGGTGCGGTGCGCGGCGCGGCTCCTGCCGGCCCGCGGGCCGCTCGGCCCGGTGCGGCGCGCGGCGCGGCCGCCAGGTGGCGCGGTGCGTGCGCGGATGGCGCGGGGGCCGCCGGGCCGCCCGTGCTGCCGCCGAAGGCGCTCGGCAGCTTCAGCAGGACCGCCTGCGGCTGTCAGTCCTCGGACGCGTCGTGCAGTTGTTTCCCTTAATTTCCAGTGCTCAGGTTAGTAATTTGTCTTTTACGTCTCAGAGCAAAATAATCAACATTGCCTTTCACTGTTGACTGAGTCATGCTGGCTTTCAGTCATTGCGGACCTGATCCGGGACCTCTGGAGTCGGTAGAAATTTTGCACAAATGTCCCAAAGTGGTTAGGTGCAGTCTTAGAGTCATTTTATACTAATTTGTTCCACTTAGTGCACTCCAAATACAGGAGTATTTTGTGAGGAAGCTGCCAAGCTCTTTGTGATACATAGACTAAGTTATGCTGTTAAACTTAATGGCCGGACTTAGGAGTAGCAGGGCTGTTACCTTTTGCCAGTCTCATGTGTCCCCAGAAAATCTAAGGACTGATTGCTGATACTTGTCATCAGATGCGTTCACGTTTTTCCCTGATCTCTTCCTACAATGACTAGGATATAAAAAAGCATTCGTAGTTCTTCTCTTACCTTTGGAAGTTTTACTTAAAGTATGCAGTTTAAAAAACAAATCAAGCTGACTGTTCAATGGCCCAGTCTATTTCCTGCAGAAATAGGGATTTTTTAACTTGCTCTTAAATTGCCTTTCATTGAAATATTACCTTTATGAAAGAGGAATATAGTGAAGGGAATGGCTACTTCATTTTGTCTCTGAATTCAATTTCTTTAACTGCACTTTTCTAATTTGATAACCCTGTATGCTCTAGCATAGGCCATCGAAAAGGAAAGAAAATGTGACATGATAATGTATTTACAGAATTAATCTACAACAAGGGGACTTTGAATAATTTTTCTAGATTTTTATTTTATTTGTTTTTTAAATCCCATTAGAAGATTTAGAGGCATGGCTCTCTAAGTGTTGCTATTTTCATTTAATTATCCAGATCAACAGGAGAAGCTCCTGTGCCTTTCACTGACACTTCTGCCCTGGCTGTTGGCATAGCCCAGGTCTCCCTGAAAGCAAGCAGGGGTCTCACACCTGTGGGGACAGGGAAAAGGTGGCACAAGGGACACAGCAGACGACAGAGGAAGCTCAGGGGGCCAGTACTTCTGTGTAACCTCCTTGGCTTTAGTAAGACCTGCACAGCAGGACTGCTGCTGGAGGACTTCTCTGCGCTGAGTTCAGCATGGAGTTACCCAAGAGCTTTGTAGAAATGTCCATCTTGGTTTTCCTGTGCCTAGCTAGCAGGTACCAGAGGCAGTGTTCACCAGTGCTACCTTTTGTCTTCCGTATAGATTAGACACAGATCTGGCACACTGTTATCACAGACATTAACCAAGCAGAAGTACTTGAAAGGGTTTACACTGGAAATCCAAATCGCATTTCACTATCTCTTGAACCACCCTGAACCTTCCAGTTTGGTGTAGAAATGTGGGAGACAGATGCTCCCTTTTAAACCTGCCCATCCCCCAAACTATTTAATAGATGTTTCTAAGAATTTCTACTCTTGACTTTCTTTCTTGCAGTTATTTGTCAAAATAGGGAGGGAGAAGTAAATGAATTAGAGATACTGTCAGCGTATTTTTTTTTTGTTCTGCTGAACTAAAAGCATATGGCTTAATTTTAAATTTAAATGTTGAAATTTTAGGTAACATAACCATGAAAACAGCTGGCAACTACATATATGCTGTATTTTACCCACTCTGCTAATAGAATGCTGAAATAATGAAAACTTATTTTAATTCTTCAGATAGCCTCAAATACAAAATTTAACCTTGGAAAGAAAAAAAAAAAAAAAAAAAAACCAAGTGAAAACGCAGGTGATTTACTTTAGATCTTAGATCAGATCAAAGTACTCAACAGAGCCATCAGTTTGCTCAGGTGGCCAAGAAGGCCAATGTTATCCCAGCCAGTATCAGCAGCAGTGTGGCCAGCAGGACCAGGGCAGGGATTGTGCCCCTGTACTCGGCACTGGTAAGGTCACACTTCAAGTGCTGTGTCAGTTCTGGGCCCCTCAATTCAGGAAGAACACTGAGGTGCTGGAGCAAGTCCAGAGAAGGGCAGTGAAGGGTCTGGAGCACAAGTCTGATGAGAGCAGCTGAGGGAACTGAGAGTGGTTAGCCTGGGGAAAAGGAGGTTCATTAGGGACCTTATCGCTCTCTACAGCTCTCTGATAGGAGGTGGTTGTGACATGGAGGTCAGTCTCCCAGATAACAAGCAATAGGACAAGAGGAAGTGATTTCAAGCTGGAACAGTGGAGGTTTATACTGGGTATAGGACAAGTAATTCACTGAAAAGGTTTGTCAAAGATTGGAACAGACTGACCTGGTCACCATCCCTGGTGGTATTTAGAGGTGTTTATGGGGCCCTTGGGGACTTGGTTTAGTAGTGGACTTGGCAGTGCTGGGTTAACAGCTGGACTCACCCTAAAGGTCTTTTCAAACACAAATGATTCTATGACTCTTTGATAGAATGACCTAAGGTATTAAAAAGTTGTCTTGCAAAACTATTCTACACACCTATTTTCACAATTACTGGATCTATTAGAGACCTAGAAAAGAAAAAGTGAAACAAAACTTGATTGTAAATATGAAATAAACAGTCTGAAGTGTTTGTTTTGAAACTGTAAGGCGTGCCATATGAGCTCATTAGAGAAAAAAAAAAAGACATGAGTTTCTACATCAAGTAAAAGCCTGAATTAGGCACTTTCAGACTGTCTCACTCAGTTTTATAGTCTTACATTTATACCATGCAAAAGTTTCTTTTTCTTTCTACAGCCCGTTGAAAAGAACTGTTTAAAAGTGTGAGGCACTAAGTCAGATATTTAGAAGTCCTTTATCTTCAGCTCTGCTTGGCTTAATTGGAGTAAAGTACCATTTTTCCCCCTATAATCCCTCAAGCAACTCCATGTGGAAAACATCTCTTGTGCTTTGTGAATAAATCTTGAGGGTTCATACTGTGAAGTCGAAGCAATTGAACATTTTTTATTTAAAAAAAAATGAAAAAACGTCTAGATAAGAAACCAGATTAATTAAATTAAGCTGGGTAATGAACAGAACTGTCTTTCCTGTTTCTGTCTCTTGGAGAACTCAGGTTCCTTACTTTTGTTTTAATACAAAATTCAAACTGCTCACTGAAATTATTGGACAAGAATTTCTGTGAAATATGTCAGCTTCAGTGAAACAGATTTTTAAAAATGCTGCAACGAATAAATATCAGGACTGCCAATGTCTCGCAGTAGCATCTTCAAGTTTGCTACAGTCCCTTTTGAAAACACCTAAGTATCATCAGATACCAGCAGATGGGTAACTCTGGAATCCCTGAAAAGCTTCTGACCACTTAGATGCTGTTTTGGTTTTATTCCTGGAAAATGAACTAGATTTTACATTTAATAAGATACTGAATATTATTGACATGTCTCTTTCTTCTCATTAACTAGAATTTGTGTCAGACCACTAGCATGAGAGGGATGAGGACCTTGATAGCGGATGAAGTTTGTTTAACATCAGATGCTGGATTGAGTATGCCAAGGAAGAAATAATTTTTAAAAATACTATTTTACCATTTCTTTTTAACTTAAGATGCTTAGGCAAGATCCCTATGCATTACAAAGTTAAACTAATATAAGCCTTACAAATTAGCAAATCCTCTTCACAACAGCGCCTCCTCAAAGCTGACTGACCATTATTTCCAGCTGTGTTCTCCATTTGTTTTCAAACTAGAACTTTCCTTTTGATTGTAACAATGCACAGTGCAATTAGTATCATTTCATATTTTTGGGTGAATTAACACAATTTAACTTAATTAAAAATAAGAACAATCAATACAGAAAATGATTACTACTTTTAAACGTATCGTTGCCAAACAACTTTCTTTTAGGAATCTGGAGTTAAAACATTATACAAATGATGAAATGACTGATCTGTGATGAGCCAGTGAAGCAATGATCATCATACGACAGGGGAGGTCTCATCTCTGGACCAGCCCCAAACCAGCTCTGAACAGAGATCTGTTTTCTCTTCCACTTACCGCCTCTAAAGCCAAACCCGAAGACGGTTAGGAGCATCCTTAGCCAGTTGCCGCTGCTGGGACAAAAGATGCAGGAAGTTACTTGAATAACTCCACCCAAAGCCAGTAGAAATCCCCCGCCCGTGGCACACGGCTTAGCGAGCAGACCACCGCCTGCCACAGACGCTGGCATTTCTGAGCAGTTTTCATGGTGGCCCCATATCAAGTGCATTGCAGCAGTCAAGTCAGGAGGTACCAAAAGCGCAGATCCTCTGGGACTGCTCATCAGGATGGGAAAGTTCCTATTATCTGGCTGCCTGGGGCAACCAAAACCTCACTTAATTACTGCCCTTCAGACAAGGTGGAGACCTGCATTTAAAAGCTGTATGTGCACCGATTGAGCAACACATAAAGCTGAAATGGAAAACTGGCTCACTGCCTCAGAGTTCCCAAGTACATGTCCTTGAAGAGCAGAAAATTGTCAGGGGAGGCTTCCATCCTGCCTGCTCTTTTTCCTAAGTGTGTCTTCTTGATGCAGACAGCCAATGAGATTCCATTTCAGAAAGTGGGGATATGGCTGGCTCCCCAAAATGTAAGCCATTCCTATCTTCCTCTCCAAGAACAAATCTCTGGTCCATAATCTTTTTGAACAAGGCAAAATACTTATTTTTTTCTCCTAAGCCTTTATAATTGTATCTGTATGACTCAATCTCTAGGCAAAATATTTGCAGCTGGCACTAGGCAGCCTGTGCTTCCCTTAGGTAAAGGAACTATAATGTGAAGTCACAGTATCTTGTTTGTCCATCAGGAATGCCAAGTTATTGTCAGTACAGCAAGAGTATTATATGTAAGGAATATAAATTTTGATCTCTATACATGCCATACAGTCAACAGCCTAAATGTCTTTTTCAACTAAAAATACCAGTTTTTAGAATGTGTTTTTACACAACAAACTAAAATCTTCTTTTAGTACTGAGGTAAATCATTGACTGTGTTGTTCCCTATATTGCTGCTTCTTCATAGGTCACTCAATTGACGACTAAAAAGAAAAATCAGGGTGATTCTAAGATCCTTGTCATGGTATTTTGCTGCCCAGACTCTGGCACCTCCATTGCAGACTGGAGAAAGTATGGAGGTATGGATAGAGCTGTGCAAGTCGGTGGGTTAGGAACAGACTCATGCACAGAAAATTCTCATCTGATGACACTCTTCTTTATTACTTTGTCTCATTAGAGTAATAAACCCATATTCAGATTTGGTGCTTAGTAATTACTTGCATGTCTCCTCAACCCCAAGACTCCTGGTTAAGACAGTATTAGTTCCAAAAGTCAGGGTTTGATCTGGGTCATACAGGGGTCCAATTATTTAGTGTAGTCTGACAGAAAAGCTCTTCATCCTCAAAGCAGCAGCTATGAGCCTTAGTGTCTTGCTTTGGGCATGTGGGGCTGTATGTAATGATGGCAATTGGTAATGCTGGATTTCAAAACTTGAGTGACACCACTATGAATCTGGAAAGCAAAGAAAAAAAAAAGGAAAAAGGCATCCATCAAAGTAAAAGCATGGTTACACTGTCCACTTCCTCTTTGTTAATTTAGAGATTGTGTTAAATTATTCAAGTTAATCTCTCTTTTCTCTTATGAAACAATGACTTTTGTATAATATTTCTGACTTCCACATTAACATTTTTTATGGTTCACAGTTGGTTTTAAGAGGAAAGGCTTTGGCTGAGACAAGATATAAGAAGGTACTCATCAGACAAAGTTGTCTTTGCCACAGAAGGTAAGTGTTCAAATATATACAACAAACAGACATAAAAATTAATTTTGGAAACAGAAATTGTGATGTACAATTCCACCTGATAGATTCAGAAAACACTGTTACTATGTATGTGATGCAGACCCCTCACAAATACAAGAAGCGATGTTTTGGAAGGGATGTTTTGATGTATTATAAAGTGGGATTCACATTTTTACAATGCTTCCAGCATCCCAGACTTGCAAAACAGCTTTTCTTGGTCCATAAAAAACAAACATTCCCTCCACCTAAATAATTAGTGACATTTGAAAGAGAGGACGAGTTGTCAAAACTGCTCTATATTTTTGAGAAGAACATAGGAAGGCATTTATTTACCTCCCAACTACACATTTGGTTTTCTGTGCAATTTGAGATTGCAGTGATATTGCTTTAGTTATCCCCTACAAACTAGCATTAATTATTCCTCACTCTTCTGATTTAACATTGCTTCTCCACGTGTACCACAAAAAGGACAAGCACAGCGGGATTTTACTCTCTCTATTCCCCCTCTGTTATACATGCATCTCTTTACTGCATGTGCCTATCCTTGATTTAAATGCTTCTTCTAAGAAGCACAGGAGAAAAAGTCTAAGATGTTTAGTGATTTCTGCTCAGAATGTGGGCAGCTGAAAGTACATGCTGTGTGCCCCGTTCTGTGAACCACTGGAACAGATGTGCAGGGCAAAGTGTGCAGGGTCACCATGCATAGGAATTACTTCTATTTTAGTACTTAAGCAGGCTTTCAAAGGATTCAGTAGAGTACAACTAATACCAGCAGACAATGCCTATGTTAGACATGCCCAGGCTTTCCATGCTGTATCGAACATAGTCTGTTATAAAATCCCATCCTCTTCTTTCATCATTCAAAGAGCATCTACTGCCATCCCCTTCTGATGTCAGAGTACCAAAAGAAGGGATGGAGAGCTCTGATAAAAAAGACACATACAATAACTAGAAATCATTCTGCTAAGAAGAAATGAGTGTCTCTGAGAGGAACTTATTCCACGTAATACCACAGAAAAGAAGCACTGAGCAGCTTTTCAAAATATGTCAGGTTTTATTTTGTTAAGTGAATATGATATAGCAAAAGTTAGTGTAACTGGAAGATGTGTGGTCTGAGAGGGGAGATGCACTTTTCTTCCATGTACTGCTTGCACTGGCTACATATCTGGGATTCACCTCATCAGACATGGGCTGCCTCAAGCCAGACCTCACAGGACAGTGTCCTAGGGGTAAACCTGTGGAGCACAGAGTGGGCCTGACATATGGTTCTTCTCCTCTGAATCACAGAATCACTATATGGTTGTAAAAGGCCTCCAAAATCTTCAAGTCCAACCTTTTACCACCTTAACAACTAAACCATATCACTAACTGCCCACTTCCATGTTGTTCATTGAACACTTCAAGGGATGGTGGCTCCACCACTTCCCCAGGCAGCCCATTCCAATGCTTAACAGCTCTTTCAGTGAAACAGTTCTTCCTAACCCAAAAAAACACATAGCAGCATGCCTCAAATGCACTTTAGGAGTGTGTATTCCTTCCATTGATGTGCTTATATGTAGGCATCCACAACAGGCACGTTTACATTAAACGTGTTCAGTAACCCTAGTTTTTCAATCCGGCAAAAATTCAGAATTACTGGTTTTAAATCAAAAGTCATCATGGGCTTAGCTATTTTTTATGAAGAGTGCCGTGACTGAAGTTGGGCTGTTTGTAGTCTTTCTTTTCAATGCATGGTATATAACAATGTTATAACAGAAGTTAAGATCACAGCAAACAAGTCTCAAAAATTTGTTGCAACTACAGAACATGCAAAGGATATCTAGCAGTCTGATAAAAGATTAGTAATTTATTGTTTTTCCTTGAGTTATTGATAACCTTTAACTCATCAATAATGAGTGTGAGAAATGATGTATTCAGAGAATGACTTCTATGTTCTGTTTATGCAACAGTATTTGATGATGAATGTGTTATGAAGAGAAATGTCTGGGCATTCTGAGCTAAGGAAGTTTCTGTGAAGGACTTTGTGGTCACCAGGAGGGAATTATACCATCCTACACACTTTTTTTAAATGGAATCTCTCTTGATTGTGTCAAGTTTTGGCTGCCAGTGAGTGACAAATAAACCCCATAGAAATCTGAAACTATAGAAGTGGAGCAGCACAGAAGTGTTCCCTGGGGTAGGTGAAAATGTGTTTAGATTTGAAAGACACTTGTGTTCTGGTTCTGTCCATTTATGTCTTCCCTTGTCCTGGCTAATATAGTTAGAACTACAAATAATAAAAAAATCATCCCTATTAGAAGAGTTTTCTATCATAAGGAACTTGTTGGTTGAGACAAGAAAACCCTCAACCATCCCTCCCAACCCCCAAAACCTTTCCTGGAAGTGAGCTAATTAAAGCACTTCTTTCAGCAGAGCAAAATCACTTCATTTTGATCTCAATAATTTTGACTTTCAAATTATATGTTTCCATAGAATTTCAGACTGCGTTTTCCTGAGTGTCTGATTTCCTAGGAAATTATTTAAATTCCATCTTTTCATTTGAATTTGCAAGAGAAGGGAAATGAAATATAATAATTCCTTAATTTCAACTATTACTAATAATTGGCAGGACTTCTTAGGAATTAGATCAGAAAGTGTTTTTAGGAGAAAGATAATATCTCTAGTGAGGGGAAGGTCTAGTAATAATAACATTTATTTGGAATAAATTTTTTAATTGATGCGGAAATAATGATCATAAAATGATTTCTCTTTGTTGCTTTTTTATGATCTTGTTTCAAAAGAGACCTTGCATTCATGCTGGGGATCCTCTTGGAGCATTTAAATTAAGACTATGTACAATACTTTAACTAAATAAAGTTCCTTCTATCTCAAGTGTTTTCTTATGTTCTGGATAGCATAAACACAATATCATAGAATAGAATTCTTTTTGTAGAAATATCTAAGGAAAGAAAACGGCTAACCTAGCAAAACAAAAATTAATAGGAATGAAGCAATATTAGAGAGATGTGTAGGGCTATGGAAACAGTCCCACATGACAACTTGCGTTTAGAAGTTAAAATCTGAACACTGTATGGATATTTCCACAATAAAATCAACAGCTTGTGTGAAAAGGGAAATGTGTTTAGCACTGTGATTTTAATAGAAATAGAGGTGATTTTAATGTTATAAATTGTATATAATCTCATTGTGTCTTTATTCAGAGATCATTAAGTACTTGAGAAGCATGTGTGATTTGAGGCTCAGGACACTTAAATCTCAGCAGAGAGGAGGAATCTATAACCATCTACTTCTCACAGCTGGTATGCAACAGATGAAATCCTTCAGCTGTGTGCGCTTCATGTCAGGCAGTCTCTCAGAACTGGAGAACTGGGCAGTTTGATTTCACAAGGAGCGCAATACTTCTACTTGGACCTAGGTACTATGCCTATGATCCATCACAGAAAACCTTGAGAAGGAGCTGCAGCCCCAGGCGCTGTTATTTGTGAGGGGCAAACTGTCATTTTTCAGTTTTTATAAATGTAACACTAGGTTATTTTCACAACTTTTAGTGTCTCATAGTAAAGGAACGGTGAAAAAGATTTCACAGTTCTGAAATAGTAGGAATGAGGGAGCTAAGAAATGAGAAAAGACAAAAAATGCAGAACATTCTTAATTTCTCTACCCTCCTTAAAAAGTGAAAATCTCTTTTGTCTGAATTTTGAGAACCAGTGCCATCTTTGCTTATTTCTACCAAACAATCTCACATAGAATTAAAAATAAATGGAAAGTTAGAAAAAAGCAGAGCCCTAAAATCCCAATGATTATAAATCACTAAAGGATTCAAATTACTTTCCCTATTGTGGTTTGCAGCCTAGAAACAGGATATATAGTAAGTGCTGCTACTGTTAGCTAATGGAGATTCTGCTTTAGCTCAAGCGGTAGCGCTGTTGCTTTGGGATA
Organism: Sitta carolinensis; assembly: GCA_032173965.1. Lineage (NCBI taxonomy): Eukaryota > Metazoa > Chordata > Aves > Passeriformes > Sittidae > Sitta > Sitta carolinensis. The sequence goes on from CM063283.1 coordinate 34,037,242, forward strand.
GGAAGGTTGTGATGTCTTGCCTAAAGGGATGTAAGTGTTGCAATTCAGGTCCCAAATGAGAAAAATTCTTCACATTGGTGCCCAATTAGTGATATGATTCCTGGTGTTAAGTCTAATGCAATTTAGCACGCACCTGCTGAATAGCCTGCATGCCAAATACCGACCCCACTGCTCCGGCTCTTTGTCTTTGTTCCCAGAGTTGAATGTTTTGTTGCAGGGTAGGGAGTAAAGCATAGGAGAAAGGGGTTTTTGAGAACATTTGTCAGAACAAAATCTGCAGATCTGTTTTTCAGCAGCGTTTCAGAGCCGCTCACATTTGCTCTGCAGCAAATGGATGTGGATATTCACTGAGTGCATGACCTGAGAATATAAAACTTTATACTAACAACCGGGCAATATCTTACTGTCCCAAGTGGTGATAATCTGACCTTTTGACCTAAAAGACACCAAAAGAGACAGTTCCTGTCCTAGCTTTATGGTCTGAAATATAGGGAACAGAGAACCCTGCAAACACCCTAGCCTATCTTATTTTATTGCTATGATTCTGTATTTCTTGTGGTCACTGCAGAAGAATGCAAAGTTTGGGAATAATTTAAACGAGAACTGAACATAGGCTTTTACCAACATGTAAGCTTGTAGTGAGTTGACATGGTTTCCTAAGGGTAGCCACAATTAATTTATTTAGATTAAAATAATAAAAAGATGCCTGTCTAAGGATCAGAACTCCCTCACATGCCATTAATAATAAAATAAAATAAAATCCCAGAAGAATGAAAATAATCATACCAACAGGAACTCAGCCAAGCACCATCCTACAGAGACTCCTTTCCAACCTTTTATCATTGTGGGAAATACACCTTCAGCCCTGTTAAAGAATGCTATTAAACAGGTGTTATTTGGAGATAACTGTATGGAGTTATTTCATGCCAAAAAAGGGGTCTGAAGTGTTAGAGTCTAGGGGATGCCCTGAAAGTCCCAGTTACCCCTCCATGGTAGAATAACTGAGAATACAATTCGGGCATCATCTGCTGACCAGAGGTAGCAACTCTAGTACACACAGAAACAAACAAAATTTAAAAAAAAAAATCATGTTCAGGATAGTTTCCAGTTCTAAAGGCTGGCAATTTTTAACATGTTAAGCTGTGGAGGACTGTGCAATTCCAGAGTGCTGGTACAGTATTTTTACCGATAAGTTCTACACAGAAATCTAACTCCTACATTTTGTCTCCAAACCTGCCTTAACTTTAGCCTTCATGCAATTTTAGTGTAAGGCAGTGTAAACCAGACAGCAGCAAAAGCTCTCAGAGCATCCAAAGCTCAGATAATAATCTCGAGAGTATCAGTCAAAAGGAAAAGTTGCAGTCTCTTAGCCAGACACTGCTGACAAGAAGGATTGTCAAATTTTCTAAACAAAATTATTTTCAAAAATTGATGGATTCAACCAACCACTTAAATTTGTATTCTAAATGGAAGCAAAGGCACACCAATTTCTTTTAAGGATTCTAGATTCCCCTTCTTGAATGAACTGTCCTCATTTATATCTTATCTGATTTGGCAAGCTCTTGGTGGTAGTTCCTTTTTTCCTAAGGCACCATTCTAGATGTTTGCTTACATAATGCAAATTAGGAAGAGAAGAAGTAAAATATCATGTGTTTCTAAACAAAATTATGGAGTACAGCAAAATATCCAAGTGGTTTATAAGATAGGCACCAGTTTAAAATTAAGAACATGCACATTTTTATGGCCTTTTAACAATAATTGTTTTATGAGAACAGATCTGGGTTAAAATTGGAGCATACACTACATTATTAAAGCATGTCCTTGCTGTTTTAGGAGGTGCAGGTAAGAGCTTAGGCTTCTTTGAACTCTAATATATGGTCCAGCAGAAGGAATTTCAGTTTGGAAATGGAAGTCTAGAAAGTGCTACCTCTGGTCCAGCACCCTGAATTACTCTGATGGCAGTTTCCTCTTTGTCTGCAGTAGTTTAGGCTGAAGTTTCAGATTCCACTCGGAAGACAAATACAGTCCAGTTAGTTGCCTAAAAGGGAGCAAAACTCTCAGAGCCCTTGATAGGTCTTTCTATTCCACAAAGTAACACTATGGGTTAGGTCAAGAGAAATACAAAGTGGAAAAGATTAATATTTTTAGTAGCAACTATTTTAACAGGTTACTAAGGGACTTGTGAAATTGTGAAACATGGAAGTCTTCATTGCCTTCCTGGAAGTTATGTTTAATCAATGGAATTTGGATGTGCTGAGTAAAATACAAGAGGCTGAGACATGAAAGAATTCAGAGTAGATGATTTTAGTTATATTAAATTATTTATTGTGATCTTTAAATCCATGAAGAATGGGGGCATGTTATTTGACAATCTAATGTCTATGACCTAATTCATAAGATCTTTGATTTTACATGATATTGTCACATGGCCATACGTAACCTACACGTGTGTATTCTTTTTTGAACATCAGCCAGTAGGACTCAAAAGTGGTGAAAACACTGACTCTTCATGCCACAGCTGAGAAGTGTGGCTGTGCTTTCATAAGTAAAGCAAATACTATCTGCAGTTCCCCCTCTGCTATACAACTAGGACAAATGGGTTTGCTATTGCTTTTACGTGCTCACTGGTTTCTCTACAGCAAAAGGCTGTGTTAATTAGCTGTGCAAAATTCCACATACTAGCTCTGAGAAAGAGGAACTTTTTCTTTTAATTTCTGGCCATCTTTTGATGAGCCACCCAGTACTGACTCAGCGGTGCTGGACCTTCACTGGGGGCCCAGAACTCTGCAGCTGCTCTAGCTCTGCATTTGCCTAGAGCAATGTGCCAGCTGTCTCTGACTGTATTACACCACAGTAATGCGAACAACTGGAAGCAATAATGTGTCTCCCCATTTGCCTAACAATACCAACATGAACAATAATTCAGAAGACTGAAGATTTGTGCTGTAATTTAATAAACCCCATGCACATTTCTACAATTGAGTATCACATCTGTGCAATGGATCCTAGAAGTGTAATATTCTTTTATAAGGGACCATTAACCAATCTTAAGTTTATAGGTTTCCTTAAATCTTTTTCATCAGCTGTTAAACTACAGTAAAGAGAAAATTGCCTCTTATGAGACAAGGGATAGTAAAATACAAAGACTGTGATTAAACGTCAATCAATTAAGGATTATAATATAATAAAAATGCTGACTGATGATTAAAATGAGTACTTTCTGGCTGAATTTTATAAGCAATATTAAGAATTTTTTTTAAAAGTCAATAGAATAAACCCCACTTACATCTTATTATGTATCAGGGACACTGTCTATTTAGAAGAGAGAAGAAAAGAATTGTTATTCTGACAAAAATACCTGAGAAGCAATTGATTGTCAGTCTTTACACTGAATAGGATACATTTTTTTCTGTCATTTATTTTATTATACCCTGACTCCTCCATTTTAAATCCATGAATGGAGTAAATAATATTTTGTGTATTTTTGTTTCAGTTGGCATTTGGCAAGTTCATGCAACTAGGCTACCTTTCATGAAGAAGGTAACAGATCATGAAGTAAACATTATAAAAAAGCAACACATAAAATATTATTTCATGTAACAGACCTAAGAGAGTAGCTCACCTGAGGGCAGGAGAGCAGTAAATGCAATGTTTGAATGTGTCTCTTTACTGAAGGTATTTTAGTAATCTTTCAAGGAAAAATCCTATGAAATTTATGATTAAACTGAATAAATTCTGCAGAGACTCTTACATAGAAAGAAAACTAATAGCAAATAATAGGCTTTTATAGTCCATAGGAAACATCCAGAAAAATACTGTAGCAGGAATATAGTTTTCTATTAAATTCTACAGTCTGTTTCAGGAAAGCAATAGATATGTTTTCATTTCCATAAGGAAAACTCTGCCATCCTGCTTCCACACTGCTGGATGTCTGTGGACAAAATCCACATTAGGATTTAGTGTCTCAGGTCACAGTTCTTTTTTGCTATTCGATCTTGTCTTTAAAAGGCCACATCCATCTGCAAACAGAATTTTCTTCTCCATTTGAATGTCTCACCATAACTTTAATTTAGATTTAGGAAGAGAACACTTTGACAAGCCTCCTCCATTACCATTAATAGCACTAACAATTTGCAGATTACCAGGACATACCAGTAGTCTCTTTGAACTTTTAAGCCATAGTCACATAAGGAAGAGGAGAAAATTGGTGAGATATCTATGTAGTCAAAATAATTTTCAGTAATTCTCCAGTTGGTCACAGCAGGGCAGTATTCAAATCACTCATCTTTGTACATATATTGCAGGAATTGTGTCTAAGCTCATCACTTCATCTCTGTACCTTAGACTCCTTTTATGGTTGAAGAAAATAGGGAAGGATTTCTGGAATAATGAGTTTGTGCTGAAGATACTAAGTATCTTCACTTAAAGTCCATCACAGCGGGTCAGTCTCCTGAAATGAAATATCACAGCCACATGTTCACTAGACCGGGTACCAAAGAAAGGAAGAGAAGAGCTTATGGTGAAGGATTGGACAAAGCAGACTTTCCTTTCTTAGCAGAAAGTAATTTAATAATTTAAACTATCTGGTCATACCCTGCTCCACCTGTACACTAGTGTTATGAGCTGAACAGCATGCCCTGAAGGTTCTCAGAATCTCTTACATGTGGAACATAATCACAGGGATTTAGGAGTATACTCAAGATTATCTGGCATCCTGAATGTGTTCATGTTACAACATAATGTCACGTGGACAATAATGTAGTTCCTAACAGATGATGAATAATAGTGGTAATGATGATCTAATAAAGGAAATCCACTTAGGTCACCAGTGTATGTGTGTCTTGGTGTCCTAGAGAGTGAAAATTAGTTGAATGACTTGTCCTAAAACAGCAGAGGATCTATCTCTACATTTCTTTTTTATCCAAAACTAGACTTTAATGTAAATTTTGATTGTGCAAGAGTGAGCATAGTGTATTAGAATACATCTATATAAAAATATGAGCTTGTTCCTTATAGCTTTAAGCAGTTACTCCTTACCAATAAAACACTGATATTTGACATGCCTAATTTTGTGTCTCCAAAGTCAACCATAGACCATGTGTCAGTTTTGTAGTAGTTTTTGACAGATGGAAGTGGAGGGGTTCAAAGACTCTCTTTAAAGAAAAAAAAATTCTTTCTTTTTCAGTAAAAGTAATCACTCAAAATTAAATAATAATGAGAACCATAGTTAAAAATAATCAGAAATGTCTTTCATGAAAGTATTTCTTTTGAAAGTCTAATAATATTTGGGATAGCCTTTCTGAAATAGAGTTAATCATCAAGTTCTCTTTGCATTGTATCTTTTGGAGTAGATTGTGGGTTTTTTCCCCTCACTTACCATCTTAATAAAAGTTTTCTTTACAATTGTATTCATTTTATTATTCCTGCTGGACTGAGTTTAAAATTAGGATAGAGGTAATCTGAAATCAGAAAAAAAACTCTGAGGTTACAAATTGAACCATTCCTTCCCTCCTTTCTGTGTGGTCATTTTTTGCTGATGCAAGACCTGTTATTCAGCTATCACAGTCTTTTCCCACTAAAGATTGATAGCTGAAAATGCTGCACTAGTCATTACCCATCAGGTATGCCTATGGATGACCACAGCCTTGTCTCTGATCTGTTCTTATCCCAATTAAGTTTGTATCTCTGCCAGCTGCAGAGTCTTGTTTTGCCAATCATAGAGAATCAAAGAACCTAAACGATTTCCTGATTATTATGGATTATTGATCTCCTTCCAACCTACTCATGCTGAAGGCTGTGCTTGAAAAAGACAAACTCAGAAGCCAAAAGCAAATGAGATACTGTAGGGTCTGTTCTTTACAGAACTGTGCAATTTTACTGAGAGTCAAGAAATTCCAATCAAATCAAGTTTTGATTTGGAATGGAAGCTGCAGTGGTGGTTTAGGAAACCACCTTTAAAGAAGCAAATAGTCATACTATAAAAGTGCGTTTTCCTGAAACTTTTCTTCTATACTCTTTCTTCAGCCTTGCAAGCCAATGCTCTTAGGATGCATGAAGCTCAAATTTCAAATCCTCATAAGTCTCTGGCCTTTTAGTGGTTAGTAATAATACAGTTTTAAGACACAGAAATATTTTTTTCCCTTGGTTGCCTCAGTTTACTCTTCCTTATGCATCATCATTTGCAGTAATTTATCAAATATAGTTGTTCATTCCAAGAAAGAACATTTAGAAGAAGAATGTACTAAGTTGGAGTTAATGAGCAAGATTGAGGACTTCAGGTTTTTTATTTGTCATATAGTGACTTAGATATAAAAGCATTGAAGGTTTTTTTTAATATATATTACTGATGTTTGATTGAATTTGTTGCCTTACTTCCAATATGTTGACACTATTCTTTATCTTAGATTTGATTGTCATTTCCATTACCTTGACTGTGCAAAGGGATCTAAGCAGAACTGAAAAGTACACCCCAAATTGCTAAGTGCCTACTTTGGGATGACGTATGAGATGAATTCCACATACACATATGCAGAAAAAGATAAAAAAATAAAAATAGTACTAAAAGTCTGGAGAAAGCATTGGAATGTAAACAGCAGTGAAGTGATTTCTCAGTTTTCAGAGAGTGAGGATGTTGGGATGTCCAAAACAGGGTTTTCCAAAGTCTCTTGCTCCCAACCAAGCAAGAGGTTCAAGGGAGCAGTATCCTGCTTCTAATCATGTATCTCATTGGCATTCCATTATGAATTAGGAAGGAATTTTTCCTACTGAACCAAACTAGCACTAGAAACCTATAATGTTCCTAAGGCAATGAAACTCTTGTGCACATACTGTGTGCCTGCATCTGTCCTGTCTCTGGCTTTAATAATTTTGTGCCAATTTTTAATCACTTTGGCAGCAGTAGTGAGGTCTCACATTTCTTTAAGGGCAGCTTTTTGGGCAGCTGAGTAGAGGGGAGCAGCTTTTTGGGCAGCTGAGTAGAGGGGAGACAACATGAAGCAAAGGACTGTCACACAGAAGTATACTGTCAAGATAAGGTTGATAAACTCCACTAGTTTCTCATATTTCTTATGACTTCAGGAAGGTAATCCAGACAATGGTAATAACTTTTTCCCAGATTAATAATAGATCCCTTAAAATATTAGCTGTTAGCTGTTTGCAGGCTGTGATAAACTGAAAGAGCTATTTCCAGAAGAAGGTGAAGTGTATTTTGGAAAAAAGGATACACAAGGTTGACTGTACCTTACAAATTAAAATCGAAATAAAAAGGCTCACATACAAGTATGGACATGTTCAGAGATTTCAATTCAGCTGCACAAACACAGACACAACATTACTATTTCAGATGTACCTGAGTATCTGAAATTACTACATGAAGTTGACAGATGTTGAACAGGACCTAGAGGAGAAAAACATAGTCTGGGAAGTCTTCTGGTAGCCAACAATCTCTATAAAGCAGTAGACACACATTTTGGCAACTCAGTAGTGTTGGTGGGCTGATTTACTGGCTTTACATAGGTGTATTTTAGGTGAGCCAAAGAGCTTCTTTAACTCCATTGACTGCATTGACTAAATTGCCATTGAGATCAGTAGAAACTTAAGACACCTAGACAGTCAGATACACAGACACCTACATTATGGACCTTAGGTGACTTAGTTTGTGACTGGATCTTGCCCTTCAAGCATCTCTATTTCCTAACTCTTTAAACAAAGGCCAAGGGAAGTGATCAGCAATGAAGCAAAGACTGTCTAGACAAATTGCAGAGTTAACCCACTCTGGGTGGGTTAAATGCTTGAAATAAGAGGAGTGGGCATGAACTTTGAATTCATGAAATTGTGACCTGATGCTTAAAATCTACATGTTGTAGATGATGTTCAGGTAACCATCCATCTGGTTTGCTGTATTTAATCCTTGTGTGAGCAACCCGCTTTATCTACAGTGGATGTGTTCTACATAGACCAAATAAAAATGGGGACATCTGTTCTTACAAATTTCTCTCCCCTCCCTCAATCATTCTCTCTTCTGTCTCATCCTCCCAGACTCCCTCTGCTATGTTTCACTGTGTAACTGTATGACACAATAGGTGTAATGAGGAAGAAAGAAAAAGGCTTTCCTTAATGAAAATGTGAGAGCCGGATTGACAATTCATAAATTCATCACTGAAGTCAAACGAGCAGTCAGCTAATCAGATCAAATCCTTGGATGATCACTATTTCTAGGCAGGTGACAACATCAACTGTCTCAGAAAGTCAACTCTTTAGTTCTTTTCTAGACTTTTGCATAGAAAAATATATTTTCAAGTGCAATATGGTTACACTTAATATTTGTATTTTAGCTGTTGCACATATTCTTATATCTAAGGTTTCTATAATCATGAAATTATAGAATCCTAGAATGGCTTGGGCTAGAAGAGACCTTAAAGATCATCTAGTTGCAACCTCATAGTGTGGACAGGGACACCTTCTACTAGACCAGTTTGGTCAGAGCTCCATCTAAAATGAAAATACTTTTCTTAATATATGCACACGGAATCTTTGAGTTCATATAAAACTAGATTTTGAAAAGATAGACTAAATTTTGTCATTGTTAAATAACGGAGAATGTACAATTAATGGCTTTTTTTTCTCTGTGAAAGCAGAAATCTCCAGGGAAGAGAATTTTCTTTACACACGCAAGTACATGTAAAGAAGTCTAACACCTAAGTCATTGGAGATGTTTTGTTAGATTACAGAAAAAAAAAAAAACAGTCTTTCCTGGTTGGTCCCTGCTTTGCTGAGATTAATTATTACACTGTTGTGCATCTTTTCACTTTATTGTAATAGGAAACAGTACCTTTCAACGATTTTTCCTGTTCTGCTAATCTTGAAGACTGAGGAAAACCCCACTAATTCTCTTTCTGGTTAAATCAAGCTATAATGAAGTACTTCCTTGGTGACTCAAATGAGTCTTAAAGGAAAAGACAGTAAAGGAAATTTCAGGCATGCATCCTTTATTTTTTTGTTTCCTGACACTTGCAGTAAGTCCAGAGTGACTGCAGCACTGCCCACAGAGTAGGATGCTTAAATAAAACATCATAGTCATTTAAAATTGAAAGTTCTGTGAAGGGAGGGGACAGAAATATATGAAGGACCAATACAATAAAAGATTCAGTCAGATCCCTGTAATGATTTTTAAAGAAGTATTTCAAAAGGTCCTCACAGCCATGTTTTGGAGTGGTAGATTGCATTGTTGTAAAACACACATGGATGGATAGCTGAAACTGTGGTCTGCATACACTAGGTGAAATGTATCTATTGACTTACAAGCTGGCTGCATGTGTCAAAATGCAATCCAGTATTTTTGTAATAATAGCTAGCAGTCATAGTTGTAAATTATTTATGGAGACTATTCAGTGCAAACAGGTTAGTGCACACATCCTCTTCAGCTTGACTGCCCTGGTTTTAGATCACTCAGACATTCAACTCCTTAGAGATCTGCTCTTATCATTGCAAACCCTAAAAAGGTACCAAAACTGCAGTCATTTCAGCAACTCAAAGCAGCTCAGCCATTTGCTAAAGTTCTACCTCAAGGTTCAGTGAATAAACACCATTTCTGCCCACCTCTTTCACACCCCACCCTGGCCCTGGCGATGTAAGTTAATATCAGACATGAAGAGAAATCGATCTCTAGAGCTGAGGCTCTGGTGTGCTTCACTATCTTTGTGCAGAAACATGGAAGAATGTACATAGCAAAGGCCACTGATGAGCTTAACACAAAGTGACATTTCACTAATGCTGTGTTTCAGAAGACACTGAAATGACAGCCACCCAAAGAGTACTTATGGTCAGATTTAAATGAGGACAGCACCCTATTGCAGTGCATTACACTGATTTTCCTATGCACTGGGGTATTCAACCACATTAGAATTTTGTACTCACTGGTCCATTTCTTGCAGCTGCACCTACTCTGCACAATCAAAGACTAGGGGTTACAGAATTTTGTATTTAAATAACTCTATGCCAGACAGCACTCATCTGCCACATACAGAAAAATCCTAGGACTTGACTGCTCTGACAGATACAGTATGTCGAAATATTTACTGTGTATTAGTCACTCTCTAGGAAGAGTTTAGCTATAAAGAGTTTTGTAGTGACTGGTTTTACCACAAAATATTTCTGATAGTTCTGAACTTTAGACATTTTAGCTCTGCTCAGCCATTAATTTGTAAATGGAATAATGTACTATAATAATTTATAATACCTTAATAGCACTGACCTCTACAAGTTATGAGCGAATTTTCTTGTGGACAGTTTTGTTAACTGCTATCTTCTGCCTCATTCTCAGGAATTTGGATTTTGGCCTTTACCATCCATGATGTTAGGCAAAGAGAAGATCCTAGCTGTCTAGGTTGCAGAAAGAGAAAAGGGGGCAGAAAACCCCCTTTACAGAGACAACAGAGGCAACAGACACCATTTCTCTACAGTCCTTTTGCCTCCTTGCCTGGCTGTTGTGCAGCTTACACCAGCACCAATTGCTCCAGCATGGATCCCCTTGGGCCAAGAAGAAAGTTCCTGTCCACATATAAGCAGCAGCTTACAGACTAGCCAAAAGTAACTCCAAGGCATATTCTCAATGAGAAACTTGCCTGGGGCTGAGGAGATTAAGCAACTGAAATCAGCTCTTCCTACTCACTCACATCTCAGAGCTCTTCTTGTCACACAGATAGATTCTCTAGGGGACAGTGCAGGGCTGCTAATGCTCATCCTTCCCAAGGAACTTGTCGCCAAACCTCACATAATTTCCAATGTAGATAGGAAAAAAAAGTGCTTTGTCAAAGACATTGCATTCACCCATGAAGGACGAAAGTGTGTCCAATTAAATATGCACGGTGTGGCATGATGACAGAGGGTAAACACACTGTGGCAAGTAGCTCTGTCTGCAAGAAGGAAGGTTATCCCAACACAATGCAGCATGTGTGTGACATGCGGCAGTGCCAGTTAAAATGTGATACTGAGTTCCTGTCTCCTGTGGCATCATAATTGTCCTGGGTTTCAGATGGACCCCGTAGCAGGAGGTCAAAGCCTATGCGTGCCAGAAACTATCATTGCATTTACTCTTTCCTTTTTTAGCTTTTTTTTTTTTTTTTCCTGGGCCTAACAATAAAACTAGATCACTGAGAATATCAGACAGAAATTCTGGCTGGAAATGTGCACAGTTAACTCTAACTTTACTCTGTGTTACAGATTTAATATCAATGAGACAAGGCAGAAGACCTAAATGGAAAATCAGGGAAAAAAACCTACAGAAATAGATATATTTAAAAAGTTGTTTATTTAAAAGTTATAATTACTGAAATAGAATTATAAAATTGTCCAGTTAATTATAGCTGAAACATAAACTTAATGCCCTGAATACATTTTGCAGAAGTCTGGGAAGGATTCCCCAAGTCAGAAACAATTTCTGGGGCATATTTCAGGCATAAATACAGAATCACAGAATAGATAAGGCTGAAAGGGACCACCGTGGGTCATCTGGGCCAACCTTCCTGCTCAAGCACATTGCACGCGGTTGGGACCAAACATCTCCCGTGAGGGAGACTCTACAACTTCCCTGGGCAGTATACTCCAGTGCTTGGTCATCCTCACAGTGATAAAGTTATTTCTCATATAAAAATTGAAACAAATAACAAATAGCAATAAATAAAAGTGTATTTCTTCATTCTTACACTGTTCTTGCTTTCACTACCATACCAAACATACTGAACCTGTATTTCCAGTAAGCATACAATTCCCACTGCCTGAGTATCTGTTTATACCTGTGTCAGACACAAAACATCTCAGCATGGGGAAAAAGCTCAGTACAGGAGGGTATGAATTCAGATTATACAGCACAAATCCTTACTGCAAGTATATCCACCCCATGGGTCTTAGTGCTAAATTATCTGCAATCCTTCTTTAGAAAATGGAGAGACACCAGCATCTTCTGAGGGACATCTATTGCACCTGAGAAAGTAGCAGAAATTAATTTCCTTCTGTAGGTGTCAAAGGGCAACTCAGTCCACATATTATCTAGAATTGCTTTTGGGGCTGCCCACATTTCTCTGTCCCTATAGTAGGATATTTCAGTGACTAACATAAACTGGAATTGTTAAAGGCTGAAGTTAGATAAGAACATTTCATCACGGTAATTCAGTGTGCATGAATGGAAATACTTTATTTCAACAGAGATGGTCCATTTTCTTCCTGTTCCAGTTTGGAATTTCTCTCATGTATTTTTATTTTAAATAGAATCCAATTGCAAAATTAAAGGCACTGAAACTGTTTGGAAGAAGATTAACTTCAGCTTTTATATGAGATTCCCTAAATCTCATTTTGTACCTTCTTTATACTACTGTACTTTTTATTTTTATTTTTTCAATACATGATACTGAAATGGAGTGTAAGTTTTTAACTGAATTTCAGTGTTTTTAAATACCATTTTCTGAAAAATTAATGGCCCACTCTTACTCTTATCTAACTAAGTAGCAACAATTATAGATGCTTAAATAGTTTCCTTACACTGAATATTTAGACTGACTTTATAAAGTCTAGAATATATTCGACATTTATGAGGTAGATGCTTGGCAAAATTTTAAAAAAGGAAAGAGTTCTTCATGTGGGATTTTGAACATTAGATAGTTTACAAGACAACTCAAATGTTATCTCCATAAGCTGCTTTCAGTCTAAGTAACTCAGCTCCTCATGTTCGATAGCATTTTCTGGATATAAAAATGTATGTGTATATACACACGTGCATCAGTACTCATGTCTGAAGGTCTAGGCTCATATATGATAATTAAATCTTTTGGTTGCCTTCCTCTTTGGCACAAGGAATTTATATTACATTGAAGCAAGACCTTACAGCAATGCTAATGCAGAGAGCTAAAGAGGTTAATATCCTCAGTAGACAGTATCATTTCATCAATAAGAGAACTATTCAATGACCCTGTATTGGAGTGAACTCAGCATAATCAATTAGCTTTGTCAAGTAAACAGATCTGTCCCTTTGGCTGCTGTGTAACTTGATATTTCTTCCTGTTCTTAGCGACTCTGTGAATGGGGAAATAAAACACCCTGAAATTATACCAGCCCTGGCTGAGGGAAGAGAGCTATTTAAAAAACCGTTTCACTGAAAGTGTCTGTCATTCTTAATCAGAGGTTTTTGTCTTCCAGCAGAGAAGGGTGGTAGGACAGGCTTTAGACCAGCACCACAGAACACTTAAAAAACCCCAGTATTTTCCATGTTTAGATGAATTAGATGCAAATCAGTTGGCAAGCAAAATAAAATAAATAATGTGGTCTGCACCACTTGACATAGCCAACTTGAGTAATTATCTTCACAATTTACCATCCTGTGCTTGCTTTACCATTTTTCTTTCTCTTGTTCTTGTTTTGTTTTTTAAAGAAATAATAATGTAATTACTATAACACTAATTTGAAAGTAATGATTTCTGTACACTTAGCAGGCTCTGAGACACAATCTATGATAGGTCATGAAACAATGGTCTCAGACTGGACTCATGTAGTTTGCATTATGAAAAAAAGGATGGGAAGGAGAGATCATTACTCTGCATAATTAGCAGGCTTAATTAAAAAATGGCCTGAGATATCAGCTGTAGCATCAGCTCAACAAACCCCCTAGGGCTTGTTCATAGATTCTGCTGCACTCTGATTATACCAGTATGAATCTAGAAATAGCCACTTGGAATCACTCTCTCAGAAGGGCATTTGCTAAGTGCTCATACACTGTTATTAAATCGGTTTGTTTGGCACAATTTTGTAAAATGATACAGGCTTTTAGACCTTTAGCAATTTGAAAAGAAAGCACGGCCAGCAAGGTGGAGTAATTTATTCTGTGGCCTTTCAGTGTTCCTCCTTTCTATTAAATAAAGGCCTTCAGAAATGTATTTGTCCAAATTTCTCAAGTTCTATAAACCCTAATCCATTTGGGTTTGTTAAACAAGCTCAGCTGTGAAAGCTTAAAAAATTAAATCACCTCAGGTTTGAATATCTACAATTCAAATAAAAGTGGACTGCAGTTTGCATTTCTTTGTACACTTTAGATTTGTGATATTCACATAAAACCATATTTAAAGTTTAACACCTCTCTTCTGGTTTTATTTTTGTCCATGACGGATGACACATAATGCGTCTTTCAGAGGTACAGTAAAACCTTTATAGCACACCCCTGACCATGTAATCAGGCCTTTTATGTGAGATAGGAAACAGTTTTTGTAGAATAAAATGATGGATAAATATCAGGAACATAAGCAGACATGTTAGAGATGTAAGATTTTCCTGTGTCAGTGAATTAAACAGTTGGTTTGATCTGATCAGCACACAATTGTCCAAAGTGGAATTTCACTAGAACACTAGAGCTGTGACCTGACCCCGTGGAAGATGTCTCCACCCTCATCAGGGGGTTGGAACTAGGTGATCTTTAAGGTCCCTTCCAGCCCAGATTTTATGATGACTCTATGATCCTGTGATGATGATGATGATTAAAAGACATGTCCCCTTTGATAGGTACATGCTGGCAGTTAAAAAGCAAATTTGGGATCATATCAGAAAGGCCGACAACTAATGTATCTTTTCAAAGGACTTTAGTAGGCTGATTGTGGGGGAGGTTTTTATTATTATTTCTGTTATTTTTACCTGTTTTATAAAGCTTACTGCTGTAAGAAGGAAACCAGAGATACTGTTTATTTCACAGTAAAGACAACTTTGAATTCTTTCCTGCAAAATGGCTGTGAACAGGCATGAAATAGGTTCAAATCCCTCAGGCCTAGCCCATGGCAGAGGGCACTGTAGCACCCCACAGGAAATGGGAGAACCTTCATCACCCTGGGGCAGGCTGGGCACATCCCCACCCCATGAGGTTGCTCGTCAGCCCTGGAGGTAGGGCGCTTCCATCACCACTGTTCTCACACTCAGGAACCTGTCCTCTCTAGGGACCCAGCTAAGTACAAATCCTATTAAGATATTTAGATAATATGGTAAGATGCTTCTTTTTATGCTGAGCCCTTCGAGGTGATTAGACAGGGAAATCCTTGCCATCTATTTGAGAAGGTTTCTGGCATGTTTAACATCTTGGGAACATATTTTTGTGTTTCTTTAGGTTAAAGATATCCTCTTAGGAGCTTAGAAGAAGGAGGAACTAAGGAGTATATGTGTCTGGGGAACTGACAAAAGTTTCTATTCCATGTGAGAATACTGAACCAAAAAGTTCTGAAAGGGAAAGAAATATCTCACGTGATATATTCCTTACTGTTGAGTACAATTAGTGTGCTTTTCAACAGGAATGACAGAGATTCCCTATTTCTAACTGAAAGTCATGAAGGAAAAGTAAAAAACACCAAGAAAAATGAGTGAGGAATAAATCAATATGAGGTGAAAAGTCAACAAGCAGCCTCCTGGTAGTCTGCCAAAGAGTATTTGATACATCCATTTGATACTATTCAAATTTTTTTTAAATTATGTCAGACAGAGAGAGAGATACAGTGATGCAGCATTTTTGTCTTGGTGAGAGAAGAGGCTCTGCTGAGAAACATACACCGATCTAAAAGTAGAGTGTATCCCTAGAGCTTCAACACCCCTTGAGGGTTGGCCATTATTGCAAATGCAATGACAATCTTTCAATACAGACAAATTAGCTATTTTCTAAAGAGCTAATTCAGTTCTTCAAGTTACGTTAATTTATCACAGTTTAATTAACGCTAAAACTATACTAATTCAAATTAGAGATGGCAGTCATGTAACACGTTATTGGATAACTCGTGTGAATTCTTGAAAAATAATATTTGTTCTGTTAGAACAGGATGCAGTAATTTCCAGTGACAAGGACGCACTCTTTTGATAAAGATTTTTAATAGCTTCAAGATAAAGTGATTTCTGTAGTTTTCTCTCTTCACCCCACTCTTCAGACGTTTTCCTAAGCTGTGGTTAAGCCTTTTCTCTGGGATGGAAAGTGTTTCTCATTATCTTTAAACTTCAGTTTAAAACTGTTCAGCTTTCTTTAATTAAAACACTGCTCTAATCACAAGGCAAAGAAATTACAAGGAAAATAAATAAAACTAAAAGTACTACCAAAATATTTCCATAATTCAGATATATCTATATTTCCCAAGTGGAATAGGATCAGTATCCAAATGTAAAGGCTTGACTTAAAAAGAAAAGCAGATAAGAAAAGAATGGACACCAACCCTAAAATGCCAGGAGAGTGAACAGCTGACACATACCTAAGCTCAATTTAGAGGGATAAAAAATGAGTAGGAGAGGAATACACCTCTTGGGTCAGCACAGATACTTTTGATATGAGCCTTTTGATAAGTGGATCAAATTTCTGTTTTATACCTACTGAGGATTTCCCCACCGGTATTTGTGCTGAAAAGATGTGCCAGTGTCTCGTTTTAATGTGTGAACTTTCTCTAATTTCCAACTAAGTTCAGTCTGAGTGACTCTCAGTGCACACCTTTAGAAAACACTGTCCTTTGTATCAAACAGGTCTCCCTTACCAACCCTCTTGATATACCCAGAACAGTATTTTCCCCTTTCATCTTCCTAGTCTTTGTCCATATTTTTTCCATTCTTTAATCTCCTGATATATTCTCCTCCTAGCAGACTTACTTGCATTTATAACTGGCTGAATTATTCTTTCTTAAAACTGGGGGAACCAGAATTGCATGTGATATTTCATTTCTCTTACAAGTACCTTGTATAGATGGCCCAGCAGCTCTTTTTCCCTGTGGGGAATATCTCTGCTGCATACTTGCTTGGCTGTGTCCCAGGGAGGGCCAGCTGGTGACTCACAAACACTGAGTGATCAGTCAGCAGCACACGGGTCTTTATTCTCAGTCTCTCCATGTGGTGAACTCACAGCTTGTAGTTGAAGTTCTTCTTATCAGTCCCCTCCATGAATCACTCTGTTTTGCTCCATTGAACTTCAGAACTCTGAAACTTAAATGCAGTATTTTTAACCTCTGTGTTTCAGGATAGGCATTAAAATCCACATTTAATAAGGAAATTAGTGGGGTCTCTGATGAGCTCATCTGATCTAAAGTCTAACAATTTCTAGGTACACAGATGCTGGCTTTCATAAAGAAAAAATAACCAACTATCTTTACACTTCAAGTCATAATTTAGAATTCTATCCTCTAAACTCAAGTAAAATACACAACCTTTTTTTTCACCATTTGGAACATTGCTTGTCTTTATTTCTTCAGATGTCTGTTTTCCAAATAATAAGAAAAGATCTGCATAAGGAACCTCTAGAAAGTTCCAGAGGCAATTTTTTGTTCATTAAATCTGTGTGAGATGAGCTGACCTCCATGTGTTCTTAATGTAACAGAAGTCCAAAGACTTGGGATTCGAAGAACTAGATTAAGACGAGAAATGGCTGAAAACAAAGTTATTGAGGAAAAAATGTCTGGTTTTGGTTCAGATTTTTTCTTAATACATCTTCAAGTAAATCACAAATATCTTGTGTGATTCATGTCGTCTAACTTTAGCCATTTAAAACCTATTCGTGTTATCCTAGATTATTTTCTAGGCTGCTTCTTTAACCAATGGGGAGAGACTTCTTTGTCCTTCCAGCCTAAAATAGGTGTTTAAGACAGATAGCATTTAATGTTTTATGATTCATTTTTTCCTATCTTTAGATTGTCTAGAAGCTCATGTCGTTCTTCACTGACTATAAAAGGAGTGTGTTCAATTAGTACAGACCTTCATGAGTAACTTGGGGACAGGCAAGATAGACAAGATGAACCTCAATCTTTGATCTAACATGTTATTTGAAATAGGAATGGTAATTAAGGTCTGTGCTGGTGCTTTTTGAAAAGTCCAACCTTCCCCTTTAATGAAGCAAAATAGCTTGAAATGAAACAAAGAAAAATGACCTAAAATATCAAAGTATTCAAATGGCCAAGAAAGAGAGACTTGGAAAATGGTGAGCCATTTTGAGAAGGCCAGTATATAAATTAGGCACTCAGAGAATTCAGTAAGTGTGAATATACATTCAAAAAATAAAAGTTAACTTAAGAAGTCAGAGAAAGCTTCCCTTATTGAGAAAAAAAAAGATCAGAACATTAATTGAAAATTACAGCTCCGCAGAATCTGGGGGGCTTAAAGTGAGAAAACCTAGGATGTTTCTTTTAAGACCAAGTATGAGAGGTATTTGATACATATCAAAGACAGGTTGTTCTGTGGGCAAGTATTACTTGCCCCTGGTGAGTCACTGGGAGCTATGCTTGTTTGAAAGTGTTTAAGTCATAGGGGAAGATGCTGGCAGGATAGGATTCACCTTGACCCAAATTTAGCCTTCCAGAAGTCATCAGGTTTAGGCCAAACCATGTCTACTTCCATGAGAGGGTGGGGAGAGAGAGAAAGATTCAATCATTTGCAAAAAAAACCTTCCTACCTATTTAATTTAAAGCTCTAGAGATTACAAGTGTAAGCTTCAAATACAACTGGTTTTGTCTCTGTTGTGAGTGAGTGTTTTAGGCTGCTTAAAAGAACTGCCTAAAACCAAAACAGAGACCATAGTCCAGCCTGAGGAGGGTCGTACACCACCACAATCTGAAATTCACAATTAACTGACTTAATCCCATTAAATCTGATAAGCTTCTGAGCCCTTTCAGGCATAGGAACTACCCGTCCTAACTCACTGTTTTACGCACCATCCAAGATCATAAGCCGCCAAGGAACTTTTGAAAAAAAATATGGCTTCAGGTTTAGAAATCCCCTAACTGTGATCATAGATTTTCTCCCCAAAAGATTTTTTAGAGTTTAATTTTGCCTATGCTACTTATTTTGATAATTTTTATTAGAGCATAAAGTTATTTATTTCAAACAGAACAACCTTTCTGGTAATAACAATAGCAGCATCCACGAATATAATGGAGATGGTTATATTAATATTAGTGTCGGATTTTGGAAAGATGTTGTCAAGTTTCTAATTAAAAGGGAAAAAAAAAAAAAAAAAAGATTCATTAAGATTTTACACCCAGGCTCTTCCTCTATTTTGAGTGTCACAGTCCAGCCACACCTGTGAATAGCAAAAACATTTTGTCTCATAGGATGAGCCATCACCTCTGCATCCTGCAACCAGTTTATTCTGATGCTCCTGATGTTGCTTCAGTTTTATCAATCTCCAGTGCCTCTGCACAGTATCAAGTTTGTAGAGTATGTGTCAAGGGGCACACCCCAGAGCTCTGTATGCCACAATTAGGAAAATCTATTGCACTTTACTAAAACAGAGCCACTGCTGCACAAGGTCACCACACTAATAACGGCAACTTTGTGCCTCTGCAGTTTATAAGGAAAAGTCTTCCTCAGGAATACTTGGGTGGAAATCAGTAACTTGTATTCCATTACTAGCATGGATAATGTAAAGATACTGAATTAACTGCATTTACAAGAATGGTCTTTTTGTTAGCTACAATGTGTTCATGCATGAAAATCTTGAAGCATAAATTAATGCAGAAGATAAATTTTTGTTACTACCTCCTGCGGAAATGCTGAAGAATCAAATTCTCAAGTACCCATAAAGGGGTATGAGAAACTTCATTTCAAGATCTATTTCTGACTAGTTTTCTGTTTCCTGTTAAAATAAGTGGCCTTTCTTCCTCTTCACAGACCCAGGATTTGCAATCCTAGATTGGTCCACAGGTGTATTATATCCTTTTGTCTTCCCACAGTAATGTTGTCACAAGAAACAAAGATTTCCATAACAGGCACTAAGTTCATTACACAATACTGGTTAACTTAAAAAAATCTTTTTTGTTTCCTCAGGCAAAATTTGTCTTTTAACATGAGTAAAAACCACTCTTTATTTTGAAGACTTCTTCACTTGTTCTCTTCATTTGTTTTATGATTATGACAGTCATTTATTACTTTGTCATGCTGAGAACACATGACAATCCTCACTATGGCTTATGGCACCTTGGTGATCTGTTACACAACTTCACAAGTATCTCTCTTATGTGTAATTATTTCCTTGTTCCTTTCCTCAATGGAAAAGATTTTACAAATTATTTACATACATATGTGTATCTATTATTTATATTTGTATATTTTTAGATTCATAGATTTTTAACTACACATGGGACTATTATAATCATCTAATGTGACCTTTTGCACAACAAAGTGATTCCTTCAGGAAAACCTGCAAGCTAAGCTGTAGCTTATTTTTTAGCCAGATATCTACTCTTGTTTTGAAGACTGCATACAAGGATATGTCACATTCCTAGGTAAATATCCTATACTGTGTGTATTTATTTTAGAAAGAAAGATAAAAATTGTATTTGGAACTGAAAGCTGAAAATGGAAACCACTACACTTTTGCACAGAAATTTGCAGATAATCCCAATGTGCCAAGCATTGCAGTAGAAACTTCTTGCTGAGTTTCAGGTTGAAACACTTGCAGTCAGAGCATACAAACTTTGGAAATGAGAAACAAAAGCATGAATATGAACCTTACTGTTCAGAAGGGCAAGCATAGCATATGGCAGGCAGGACTTACTATGTTAGAGAGGGCTCTCTATCTCTGAGGTTGTGCATTATCGTAGTTGGCACCAGTTGTGTTCTTCAAGACAGATTTTTCTAACCTTTTAAACTGTTCAAACACATTTTAAACCAGAAAAAATCCACAACATTGTGAAAATCATATACTGTGCACATATGGAGTCCAGTCTCATGGCCAGATTGAGTTCAGAGCGTGCAGTGTGAACGGTGTAAAGTGACTTTTCCCTTTTGTGGGTACAGATACTCCAACAGCTGACAGTATCTCTGCGGGAACACCTAAAATATTAAAATTGTCTAGTCTTTTTGTATGCCATTTTAGCCTGGTTTGCTTCATCCAGTTCTGTGGCAATTGTGTCCTTGAACTTCAAGACACAGCAGAGGAGAGGGAGTCTTTGTGTGGACAGGCACTTCTGCAGACTCTTTCATATTTTCACCAATTGAGAGAGAATGGCCTAATCTTTGCTGTTGGCTTAGTCTGCATAGACATATGAATTGCTCTTGTGACAATACTTCACTTTTCTCTAACACCTGAGTTCTAAGGAGATAAAAAGCTAGCTGTTGGCAAGTTGCTGTAAGCCATAGGTTACAACTGTCTTCAAAAATGACAGTGATGAATGAACCCTTTGATTTTACTTACTGGATTTTGATGCTCTGGAGAAGTTCAACTGAATAAGCTCTGAGATGTCTAATAGAGAAGTTATTTTAAAGGAATTACCCTTTGCAAAAGAAATAAGATCAATCTTTCTAACCACAATTTTCTAAAATTACTACTTCTTTTTTTTTTTTTTTTTTTTTTAAGCCCAAGTAGAAATGTCAGATAAGTGCAACATGCACCTCCACTGTAGGACTTCTGAAATTCCACTCCACCAATATATTGATTGAAAAGAAAGCCAAAAAAAAAAAATAGCACCTGCAACTGTGGAGAATAAGAAGAATGTCTTAATTTTAAAAGATACTTATGGTCTCCTAGATATTCTTCAACTACAGAAACCCTTTCCACCAGAACCCAAAGAATTCAGTATCAGCCAGTGTTTTCCTAAAGTTGAAGGCAAAATCAAAAGAAGGACATTTTTTGATTTCTGAGGACAATAATAATCAATATTAGCAATAAAAATAACAGCAGCTTGACTATTGTGCTGAAGATCGTATCCTACAACTATTCCAACTCCAAGATTACTTGAAAGTAAATGAAAAGAGATAGTAACCTAGATGAGAGAGGTGATCCTAGACAGATAAATTTCTTTCCTTCCAAAAGTAGAGAGGATTTTGTAACAGCCAGATATACATATAAGGTGGAACCTCCAAGTTAAACCTAGATACTTGGGATTTTGAATTTGAATTGCTAATAGGGAGAGAGGAAAGCTGTTTAAACTATTTTTTTCAGTGAATTAAACCAATACATCTCAGAAACTACACAGATTGCAAGACTCTACTGCGAAAATACTATGCCTATGCAGGGAATTTCAAGAACTCTAACAAACATTGAAAAATCTTAATATTTCTCACCATGCCTCAAAAATTTGAAAGTCACCTGAGGGTGTTCTGTGCCTAAGACCCTGCTTCTGCTTTAAGATCTTTTAAATATAGGAAAACAAAAAATAAATACACTCTCACACAATCTGATTAGATCTTCCCTGTCAAATTAATTCCTGTGTAACTAAGTTTCCCTCCTAAAATAATTAACCAAAGTAAAAGCTACAAAATTTTGACTCTTAAGTTCTAATACACTAAATCTTTCTTTTTTATCCAGAATATAAATTCTGGTAATAGTTTAAAAAAATTATTATGGAACTAAATCTCAAACAGCATATTAAAAAAAAATCTTACTTTGCCAAGATGTAAAAGCCATTTACTGCATGAATAACAGGTGTTTAATGAAAGTACAGTTAAATAGAGAACTTGAGAATACATCAGAGATCATGGAACAAAACTAGGATTTTTTCCTCATAACTGGCTGCTCCTAAACCTCAATGAAAATTTTCTCCCTGGTGTACCGCTAACATCTGCAGAGGGATATACCCTGACTTCAAAGAGGAATGAAAGTCAGAAGCAAAATTGCCATTTGACAGAAAATTTCGAATTTTATAATTGGATTTACACTAAATTTTAGGACAGAAATGATTGTTAGAATATTTTATCAGACTTACTACCTTGTCTTAACAATATCTGTGGAATTTCCGCCATGCTAGCCCTGATTTAAAGCCAGTGCTGAAGAGGAACTGGATTGTATTCCAGCGGTTATTCCAGTAAAGTTTAGAAGTGTTAACAGCCCTAAATCTGTGTCACTGTCAAAGTCAGGCTTGTCATCCTAGCCAGCAGAGTGGTGTAAATTCTTTAAAGGAATTATTTATGTGATTATTAAATGGGCCAGCAAGACAGCTGACTGTCTGCCACTGGGTGCAGAGGGACCTGTGGTGTGAAGATGGTGCAAGATTTTTGAGTTCTCCCCAGCACTGCGAGCATCAGTGCTGGCCCCATTCTGGCGGGTTGCCCTAATGCACTGAGCACACGCATCTCTAAGCTGCAGGGAAGAAACAGGCATTCAAAAGAGCAAGAATCTTTTGTGTTTTTACATTATGACAACAAAACCCATAAGGCTGTAAACTGAAGGACAAAATATTGCTGCTAAGAGCTTACTGGATTGCTAAAAGCTATTAAGAAAATGGAAGCTATTAACATCATGCCAAAAATGGTTCAATAAAGTGGTCTAATGTGAAATTGAGATACTTTGTATCACTTTAAAATGATCATACAACTAATGAACTGCAAACTCTTCAGCAGAAGATGATGTTTTCCCACCCATGTGCACAGCTATGCCCTCAAAATGTGACACCTTACGTAGTTGGGTGTATGAGCAGATCTTCTGTAGATGCACCCTGTGGGCTGTACACCTACATTGCAAGAGCAAAGTCCCAGTCCTTTATACTCTGTTTTCAGGGGAAAATCCTTCAAAGTCCAGTTATCAGTAAGGATCAGTAATTGGAAAACTCCTAAAATCTTCAACCCATCAACCCTCAGTAAATATCTGCCTTGTCCACAGTGTCTTTTACTAGAAAGGGAACAACTAGCTTTGAAATCTCAAATAAAGGTTCCATAAGCTGTTTTTAAAGCATTCTTCATTATACTATATATAGTATACAAAGCACATTGTCTGTGAAATGAACAATATATATTTTAATTTATGTGCCTTATATATTGAACATAATAGTAATATGATAAGAATATACATGGTATTTATCTTTTAATATCAAATATGAAAACAATATTTTATACATCTGTGAAAATCACAGCAGCAAAACATTTTAAAATTTATTCTCTAAAAGAACTCCAGTAGGTTACCAAAAGGCAGTTTTGAACCTTTAGGTTTTCTGCATATTGTTAAATTACAATCTAGAAACAATCATGAGAAACACTATAAATTAGATTTTCAGAGAGCTTCATAGCATGTTATCGGTGTTACCAGTGTCTTGTTACAATCAGCCTCACATGGCTGAAAGCAATAGCACTTTTTGCCAGTGATCTCCCTTGTCAGGTCCCAGTTTAACAGTCTATTCTCCATTTGCACCCAGAGTATTAAGACAAGGAGACACGGAGGCAAAAATAGAGACACCCACAGTCAAGAAATCCACTTGAAATTATTCTTCTGTGGGTTAAAGGCATTTAAATTCAGCCCCTTTGTTCTAAAAAGGGGCAGAATAAAACACATTATATCCTCCCTATTTTTCTGTGAAAGAAAAGTCCACAGTATAATAGGAATACTTGTAGAAATGTATTTACCTGAGGTGCAACAACTGAGGAATTGAAAGTTCTAATTTCAATTTCTGCATGCTCTTTCTGGCCTAAAACATCTGAACTTTTCAATGTGAAACAATCCTAACCTCAAAATAGTATATATAATACTAGCTGAACTATCCTTTGCTAATTATTTATTTTAGTCTCTCCACGGTAGAAAGGAATTAGAGTGCTTTGATGAGAAACGATGGTCAAATATATTGATCTGTACTGCAAGATCTGCAAGTGAGCCCAAAATGAAATTATCACAATTTAAAATCATATAAAGTAAGTATTGACTGTCTGCAAACTAATCCAAATGTGTCCTAACACAGAACAATGACTGCTAGGAGCACTGGAATTGGGCCAGTAGTCTGACAAATGGTTTGGATGAAGCCTATTATTAGACAGTTATTCAACAGAAATAGAAAGGAACCATCAGGTTAATTCTGATGACCAAACACTGTGGTTTTGACTGTTTTAACAGAACAAGGTACACTGTTACTTCTTGTGTGATAAGGTGGTGTTTCTTGAGGTCATAAATGTGTGTTTCATATGCCCATGTATGTATGTAAAAATATGCCTACAGGTGTCCTTTGTAGACAGACAAATGGTTTGGCAGCTACAACTCAAACAGTACACAATGCAGTGCATTTAATCACAGCTGTGAACAATGTACAGGCAGAACAGATTGATTAAGAGTTTTACAGATTCACTGGAAACCCTCAATAGCCCTTGACTATAATCAAAGCTTTAAATACAATAGCAGGAATTGAGTAGGAATTGAGTAGGAATTGAGCTGGCACCAGAGAGGCTAACTCTGCACATCAATACTTAAAAATAAAAGTTGTGTGAAAAAGAGTGCTAAGCTGGAGAAGGGCCAGCTGTTGAAAGCCTACATTTAATGCTGAGTCTAAGGACTGCCAGTGTTTCTGAAGGAAGACTGGAAGAGCAGAGGATGGGTCCGAAAAAGCAGCACCCACCCACAGTGGGTGGGGCTCAGACTGGCAGTCTAGCACCTGTACTCCACCTGTGTCAGCCTGGATTTAATTTTCTTGCTCCCCATTAATCCTACTAAGGAGGATACTTTTCTCCCAAGATGTTGGATACCTGCATGTGAAAATACAAGAGAAGACATGAATACATTTTCAGGGCTGTGCTAAGGTACTACAATAATACTTAATACCTGACCTGCCCTAATAAGTGCCGAGGCCCTCATCCTGTAAAGAGCAATATGTGTGCTCAAATTTACATGCTGTAATTAAACCCAAGGAGACTACTTTCAAAGCCTAGAGTTAAACAAGGAAAAGTTTGTAATGTGAAATCTTATCTTTCATTAGAACTGCAGATATAATTGGAAAAAACAGACAGACTTTCTTGCATACAAGCCCTGTTTCATGTCTTCAGGACTTGGCAAATAGCCAGGTCTTTGCAGGCTTGAAGCCCAAATGTTATTAGAAGTGTTTCAGTGGGTATAAATGCTCTTGTTAAAGGAGCTTATTAAAAACTTGAGTTTCTTTGCTTAGAATCCTCCATAAACCAAACAAAAATTACAGCTTGTTCTTTACCTGATTTATTGGATCAGTAAGAGCAATATGAAAATATTTATGAAGGTATTGCAAAGATTCAGTTTGATCGTTGTCTACAAGATGGTTTGTTTTCTTCAAGAAATAATTAAAAGTTAACTGAGCCAAAGCATGTGGGAGAAATTGACTCTAAATCCAGCATTTACAGAACTCAGGTGGGTTCTGGAAGACGAACATTGAAGACTTTGGTTCAGCAAACAATTAATTAGTTTTATAAAACAGAATAACTTTGTCAAGATTAGTGAGTCCTACTTTTACTACTTCTGAATTATTCTAAATCACACACATTGTGTGCACTTCTGCCTACAGAAATAGCTCATTCCTTTTCAAAATTATCAAACCATTAAAAACAGATATCTAGTGCTTTTTAAAATCTCTTTTTAAAACTATGAGAGCTGTTCATTTTTGGAGTGAATTAAGGACTTTCTAGTTTTTGCCTCTGTTTTTTTCCAGTAATTTCTATCTCTAGTAAATTCAAATGCATCTGTCTCTGCCTTTAAACAAATGATCACAGCTGTCCTTGAAAAGGAGCCATGAATATGAACAAATACCAGCTTCAAAGGTTTGACACAGAGCTGGGCAAAGTTATTATGTTATTTTCATCGGCTTCATTGAGCTTTGGGTCACCCGCACAGGTGTCAATTAAAGATGCTGAAAGACATGAGATAGAGTCTGTTTCTCAAAATATGAGGGTGAAGATGGGAATGCCTGTGACCAAGTCCAATGTAATGGTCCTGACAACATCTCCAAGTTCGATGAGGATTTACTCTGCATAGGTATGCACCAGTGTGTTCCACAAAGCAATCTGATTTTGATAAATGCTGAACGAGAACCTCCAATTTCACCAAAAAGCACATTATCTCTTAGTTTCAACAGGGTAATGTTTGGCTCTTTGGGCTGGGTGCATGTTGCTGGGTCATGTCTAGCCTCTCATCCACCACCCAAGCCCTTCTCTGCAGGGCAGTTCTCAGTATGTTCAATCCTCAGGCTGTGTTGGTATCGGTGTGGCCCTTACCCAGTTGTTGCACCTTATTAACTTCAAATGCTTCACCTTTTTTTCCCATTTACAAAGTGAGCCTGGTTAATCACAACAGACAATGAGAGACAGAGGGAAGAAATTTCTTTCCTTGTGAAGGTAAGCCATTAATTTCTTTAGAAGCAATTCGTCAGCTGTTGATCTAGAAAGCACTGATTCAATTAGCCATAAAGACTTTTTCAAGGAAAACGTGCTTTGTTCAATGAGAACTAAACCTAGAAAAGGATGCAAATATTGAAATTTGGCCCAGTATTTGTACAGAGATATCTTGTAATCAGGTATTATTAAGGCTTTGCTAACTGATCTGTAAAGGTAAATGTTACTTTATTTTTTTTTTAATGGGTTTTTTTTTAATGTTTTTTGTAGTTATCATGCTTTTATATTATGCTAATATACTTTGATGATGCACACTGAAAACTTCATTCATGCGATAAAGGATAAAAGAAATCTGCAAAGTGTGGGAAGAGGCAATAAAATCCCTAACTGCCTAAAGTGGCAAACAAGAAGTTTGTGTGGTTGAGCTATAAAGAACTAATTCAATTAACCTGTCAGTGAGATTGCCTCCTGTCAGCTACCTCTGGCAAATTAATGGATAAATCTATATGCAAATAGATAGTAAGGTAACTACTATTCTTGCATTGTTCAGTAAATGCAGAGAAGTGAAAACTGACCCAAAAGAGAAGTCACTGTGGCAAATATAGCAATCATGTAAATGGTATCGGTAGCTGGTCAAAGGGGCATTCAAATAATATAGCTTCTGTGAATTTAGCAATAAGTATAAACTGAAAAAGTAAACAATGCCTGAGTACTTTGCCTAATGGTGAGCATCAAGTTACAGCCCTGGCATAACCTGGAATAGTTTCCACTGTAATTAATAACAGTTGTTTCTGTTTCATTTGAATGTAAAATTGGTCTGCAGAAAAGACCAGGAAGCCGCATCCAAGAAAGGTTGTTCTCAAGTTTGCTGTTACTATCCATCAGTGCTGACAAAACTTACACATTAACCCGTAAAATAGTTTGGGTTTTCTTTGAAACATAAGAGAGAAATGAGAAAATCCTGAAATCCTGCCACTTAAATCCGTCTTCCTCCTGTGGTTAATTTCACTTCTTCTAAATTTGTGCTTTCCCAAAAAGGTCTGGTGTCTTCAACTGATATCACTACAACCACTTCAGACAACTATAACTAGAGTGCGAATTCTCTCTAGCATCAGAGGGGATGCTTATTACAGAGCTGAGTCTCCACAAACAGATTTTTTTCTCTACTAGACTGAAAAAGAATTTGTTTTATTTCTTTGTAGTCCTTTCAGCAATGAAACTTATTTATTTAAATTATTTGTCCAATTCTCTTAAGTGAGAGTTGGCTCAAAATTCTTACAGTTATAGCTGATCAAGAAACAGTAAATATATGTAAATAATGTGTTTGTTAAGTAGCACAAGAAATTGATGTATTTAGTTATTTGGTAATAGCTGAATTAAAAAATACATTCACAAACAATTCATTCAAGAGAAAGTGTTTATCAACTACATTTTTACAACAAGCATTTTATTATCTATAGGGAATAACCTTTCCTTTACTTCAGAAATGGGTTATATTGTGTTGTTTATATGAGTAAAAAGATCTAAATGTTTTAATAATAGTTAGAATGAGACTAAGTAAAAAAAGTAGAGGAAATTCTAAAACAATAGGAGTTTCTGTCCTACTTTTTAAATTATTTTTTATCTGCACTTTGGAATTCAGGACATTTAAACACTAAAAGCATTTCCAAACACCTGAAAATTTGAGAATACTCTATTTGTGGTAACTCAACCAGCATTGACCTGTTTGTTACCGCCTAAGCACTGAAAACTTGAGTGAAGTTGGCGCTCAACTTTGATGTTTAGTTAGAATCATAAAATAGTTTTGGGTTGGAAGGAGTCTTAGAGGTCATCAAGTGCCATGGAAAAAGACACCTTCCACTAGGTTGAGCTGCTCAGTGCTCCATCCACCCGGTCTTGAACACTGCCTGGAATAGGGCATCTGCAACTTCTCTGGGAAACCTGTGCCAGTGCCTCACTACCCTCATTGTAAAATATTTCTTCCTTATATCTAGTCTAAATCTCTCCTCTTTTAGTTTAAAAACATTACTCCTTCTTCTTCCACTAGAGGTCCTGTTAAAAAGACTATCACTGCTTTTCTCATAGGTCCCCTTCAGTTACTGGACAGCTGCTGTTAGATCTTGCTGGAGCTTTCTCTTCTCCAGGCCGCACAACCCCAACTCTCTTAGCCTGTCTTCACAGGAGAGATGCTCCAGTCCTCTGATCATGTTGGTGTCCCTCCCCTGGACTCTCTCCAACAGGTCCATGCCCTTCCTGTGCTGGGACCCCACAGCTGGGTGCAGCACTGCAGGTGGCGTCTCTCTCTCCAGAGCAGAGCAGAGGGGCAGAATCCCCTCCCTCCCCTGCTGCCCACGCTGCTCTGGATGCAGCCCAGGACACGTTTGGCTTTCTGGGCTGGGAGTGCCCATGGCTGGGCCATGAACAGCCTCTCACCCACCAGCACACCCAAGCCCTTCTGGGCAGGGCTGCTGTCAACCCATCACAGAAGGCCACTAAGTTGGTCAGGCAGGACTTGCTGTTGGTGAAGGTATGCTAGCTGTCCTGAATCACCTCCATGTCCTCCATGTGCCTTATCAGAACTTTAGGAGGAGCTGTTCCGTTATCTTTCCAGGTGCAAAAGTGAGGCTGGCAGGTCTTCCTTTCTATCATTTTTAAAAATGGCTGCAAATTTTCCCTTTTTCCAGTCATCAGGAACTTTACCTAACTACCATGGGTTTTACCTGACTGCCATGACTTTTCAGACATCATGGAGATTGGCTTGGCAACTACATCAGCCAATGTCCTCAGGACTTTGGGATGTACCTCATTGGGTTTAAAAGACATTCAGGTTCCTTGGGTGGTTATGAACCTAATCTTTATATCCAGTGGGAGGGACTTCTCTTACCCTGTCCCACCACCAAATAGGTGTGAAAAGAAAGGTTGCCTTTGAAGTCTGAGGTATAAAAAAGTTGTTGAGCACCTCAGCCCTCTCTTTGTCCGTTGTTACCAATTTGTCTGCCTTGCTCATGAGGGAGGGAGGCAGACCTTCTCTGACCTTTCTTTTCTGCCTAACACCCTCTAGTTTCTCTCTGCATCCTTTGCCAAGTTCAGCTCCAGCTGTGCCTTGGCCTTCTTATCCTCATCCCTACACAAACAGGCAGCAGTCCTACACTCTTCCAAGGATGCCTCTTCCTCTTCCACTGCCTGTGCATTTCCTTCTTTTGTCTTAGTTTGACAGCAGGTCTCAATTCAGCCATGCTGGTCTCTTGCCTCACTTTTCTGATTTCCTACATCTAGGGATCAAGAGCTCCTGCACTACCTGGAAATAATTCTTAAAGATCTGCCATCTCTGTTCTTGTCCTTGAGGGCCATTTCTCAGGAGGGCCTAGTGACTAACTCCTTGAAAAACTTCAAGTTTGTGCAGGGTGTTGTGTCTTCATCACCACCCACACAGAATGAGCAGTAATGGATAACAATCTGAGGGCTGTCCCAGGCTAGAAAGCTTCCTGCTGACATATCCTAGAGTTCTAGTTGTGTGCTACCAAAAATCACCTGCTTTTTCAAGTGTTTTATCAATTTAACAATTGAAGTTGAAGCATCAAAGGAGACCTAGTGGTGAAATTTTTGCCTGAATAACATCCTCTGTCTGAAAGAAAAGTACTCAGTTGTCTAAAATGGAACATCCTATTACTTTTCAGGGAGGCTTTTTGCTGGCAGTATATAGAAAAAGTAGATCAACATTTGCTCTAATTATATTTAGCATAACAGCCTTATTTAAAATGTAAATCGTTATAGTTTTTCTTTAATGTTACTTGTAATAAATCTACACTGCATTAATTCCCCAAGTAAGGGTGCATTATTTAGTGCATAAATTAAAAAAAAAAAAGTCTTTAAAAATGTTTACTCTTTACAAATAATGGTAAATACAGGTACCGAACAAATTTACAAAGCAAGAATTTTTTTTCTAGCTTGATTAGAAGGGAGTATTTTTATTTTGGTGATGTCAAAATTTCTTGAATTTTTTTACCTGTTTTCCATCTTTTAAAGAAATTACATCAAACACCTAAGACCAGACATAATTTGCCATGTAATGTAACCTTTCCTCTCCATAGTTGTTTAGCAGGTGTTTTTGGTAGTAAATTCAGTATATTTGATTCATGCGATGCTCTCCTCCTTAGTAATTGCAGAGGGGATGCATGGTTTTAAACATCTCTTAAGGCAAAGCCTCCATAAAAGAGGAGTCATAGAGTGTTTTGGCTGCTTCATCGAAGCATCTTGAGAAAGAGCATCACTAAGGAACAAAAGCTGTCATACAAAAAAAATATGCCCTATTCTCTTGTTTCAGGACAACACCACTTTTTTAAGTTTTGCAAAACAGACACTTTGCTATAATGAACTGTGCTTATAATAATCCTTATATGGAAGGGCTTTGCAAATTTGTGAGACTGCAGATTCCCTTGAGAATGTCAATGCATTTTTTGAGGTCAAATTCTACCCTGTTATCAATGGGGGAAAGTTATTTTAAGATTACCAGTAGGATCTTTTCTGCAAGGAGGAAGCTGCCTGTGTTAGACCAGCCTTCATTTTGCAGAGCCCATGGAACTCAGGGTCAAAAGTCCTTCAGATTTCACATGGAATCCAAGTAGTTCCATTGTTTCTCTCATGCCCCATCATCACTCATCAAGACAGGTTATCCACACAATTCATCGAGAAGTTTGTCCTTACAATGTGAACAAGCAGGAAACTGAGTTCAGCAGGTGTTCACACAATCCCGTGGATGGCTTCCTATCCCATGTGTGACCTTCTTTTTCTCATACAGTTGCTGACACAGTATCTCACAAGGAAGCAGAGAGGTGAATTAGAACATTAAAATTCCATTTGGATTAGACCAAAATTACAATACTATAAAGTACCCTTTTAACACCTATAATGTGGAAAAATCACAGTTTGTGGTACATATCTCCTATCACTTACAGATACCATAAAAGCTATAGCTGGCACCTGCATATATATCAGGTTTAGGCATGAAAGATCTTGCTATCAAGGGTAACATTGGACAGAATGAGACAAAAAATGTATGTGTTTGTGTGTGTGTTAGAATATACAAACTATGCATATAAAAATATGAGAAAAATCAGGCTGTTCCTCTTTCATTTTGCCTTTTTCATTTTAGTTCCAGATTTCTGGCAGCATGTAAGGAATGGGCAGACTGCATCCATGTTTATTGAAAAAAAAAAAAAAAAAAAAATCTCCCCATGAGTTATCCCACTTAGAACAATCTACCAAAAGCACAAGAGGCATTTACTCTCTTTCCGCATCAAACTTTCTGGCGAAGAAAAACTGACACAGCTACACCAGCTTCACATCCCTTACTTTTATTACTCTCCATTGCTTTGGAGATGTATCTGTCACTACAACACAATATTTATTTATTTTTATGTGTGCGCATGTTTTTATATTTAATATGATTTTTTTTATGATTTTAATGCTTCTCCCTTCTTGTTTCCTCATCCCTATGTATATATTCAGTTCTATGGTTCAGTCAATCTAAAAGCAAAAAGCACTGTAAATATTATATTTCAAATATTTCACATAAGTTTGAACATATTTAGGTTGAGTTGCTACCAAAACACAGGACACATTTTGACATAAAAACTAAAAATTTAAATAGAATCATAAGAATTTGGCTGACCAGTGACCTTTGATTCATAGCTTTTTTTAATTCCTATTGTGCACATTTATGAATGTTTACATCTTCCTGGAATGAACACTGTCCCACCATTTCTGGGAATGACAGCAGGATAGCTTGAGGTAAAATAGTGTCACAGATTTCTCAGTCCAGTGTTTCATTACAAATAAAAGGGGTCCTCTTAGACTCAAGGAGAGATACAGCCTACACATGAATTAATAGAAATTTCTTGTTTCTTGTTCCGCACATGCAAAGCCAAGAGGATTTTTTCTTCAAACAGTCAAAAAGATCTGGAGGAACTGGTATTTCCTTGGCCAAGCCTGTGACCAGAAAGAGATGACAGGAATTTTTTGCAGAAAAGAAAATAAGGAAACAAGGCAACACATTTAATTTTAAAATGCTTTTTCCCAACACTGTGCTGCCTGAAATGCTAGAAGGTCTTTGTGATAGTAGCTGGAACTGCTGTGAGGTAATTATGTGTAGTTACATAAAGCAGCCTAATGCTAGGCCAGCAAATTGTCTAAAAGAAGGGAGTGTATTCCTTGTTAAATGTTTTGTCATGATGACCATGCCCTTTATTTATCTCTAACACAACATGCTTATTCTGCCCCATCCACTGTTTTCACCCTGCAAATTTATGAGGCTCTATTAATCTTCTGCCCTGCTGACTCTCTCTGTTGCAAAGTGTCAGCAGACTTTTGTACCTTGCTAATGTACAAAGTGCTTCTTATGAGTAATATCAGCATTTTGCCTTTTAATTGCACATATAATTTTTAGGTCTTACAGCTAATAAGGGAATTGAGACCACGGTTCATCATTGTCTCGAATGGTACTCCAGGGGTGTAGGGACTGTAGAAGCTCAGAGAAGAATATACTTGTCCTCGTTCCAAGTAATAGTTTCTCTCATTACAGCAGCTTCATTCACACCAGTACAGTTACAGGTTTGCCAGCACTTCCATTACAAGCCCAGCTTTTTGGGGTTTCCAAATTGTTGTAAAAATTTATAAAACATAAAATGCATTCTATCAGCTTAGCTTTTTTTTTTTCATTATGATGATGTTTTATTTTTTCCAATGTATTATTATTGCTGTTGTTATTGTTATTATTGTTCTTGTTATTGTTGTTATTGGTGGTATTGCTATTATTATTATTATTACTATAAATTTCTGTAGAAGTTGATTTTAGTGTTTTAAATACCTCATTACTTGCAGAGGAGAAAATGTTTTGCAGTCCTGCTGAAAACTAGCATTCCCCATACTTGAATTGTCATAAGTTTGTTCATAGTTGGTTCCATCTTTTCCATCCAAAACCAAATTAGAAAAATGATAATGTGGTGCTAATTCGGAACAATGAGAAGCAATTTTATATTAACAAACTTTAGCAAGGAGTTTTCCCCTCATCTTGAAATTCTCATTACTGAGGAGTGTTCCTATTGTTCAGACAGTTGAGGGGAAAAATACCAGTTTGTCTTCCTTTTCCCATGGAAGTCAAACACAGACAAGAGCTCATGGATCATATACTGGAGGGTTGGAAGAATATCTGCCAAATTGTGCAATTAAATGTTCTCTCATAAGCATGCAAAGCAATAAAAAGTAAACGGACTGACTATAGGACTATCATGCATTATAAGCAAATGACAGTCTGTCCTTAACTACTGGGCATTAATTTTTTGTGGAAAAGTCCACATAAGAATGAGAGGTCTGATATATTTTTCAGATCCTCCTAGGAGTGGTGCAAATAGGTGTATTCCCCCATCAATAAACAGTGCTGGAAAAATGCTAACAGATGAGGAGGATGCTCAGGTGCTCATCAGAAATTTTGCCTCAAACTTCAATGGTAACTTCTCTTGCCCCCTCTTGAGTAGATGTACAGCAGGATGGGGAGGGTGGAAGCAAAGTCCCTCCACTGTACATAAAGATCAGGTTCACAACCACCTAAGGAACCTGAATATATGTAAGTCTACAGGACCCAATGAATTCATCCCAGAGTCCTGAGGAAATTGGCCCATTGGCAAAGACCATCTCCATGGTGCCTGAAAAGTTGTGGCAGTCAGGTGAAGTTCTCGATAACTGGAAGAAGGGGAAAAATCGTACCCATCTTTTATAAAGGTAGAAATGAGGACAATAGGAACCACTGACTTGTAAGCCTCTCCTCTATGTCTGGGAAGATCATGAAACTAAAGTTCTGCTAAGGCACATGGAGAACAGGAAGGAGATTTGAGACAACTGGGAAGGCTGCACCACAGGCAGGTCCCCCTGACCAGCTTACTGGCCTTCTGTGATGGAGTGACTCCATCAGCGGATAAGGGAAGGAATGCAGATGCCATCTACCTGGACTTCTGAATTCATACAGGCCCCCCACAACACCCTTCTCTTCAATTTTGAGACATGGGTTTGATGGGGGGACTGTTAAGTGGATAAGGAATTGGTTGGATAGACAGATCAAAGGAGTAGTCAGTGGCTCAGAGACCCAATGGGCATCAGTGACAAGTGGTGTCCCTCAAGGTTCCATATTCGGACCAGTGCTATTTAATGTCTTCATTAATGACATTAATTAACAGATGAAGGGATGGAGTGCACCCTCAGCAAATTTGCAAATTGCACCAAGCTGAGTGGGGTTTTTGACGCACCTAAAGCATGGGATGTCACCCAGAAGGACCCGAAGTGTTCAAGAAGTGGGCCCATGAAAATCCCATGTGGTTTAACAAGGCCAAGTGTAAGGTGCTGCACTCGAGTCAGGGCGGCCCCCAGTATCAACACAGGCTGAGGATGAACAGATGAAGAACAGCCCTGCCCAGAAGGGCTTGGGTGTGCTGGTGGGTGAGAGGCTGTTCATGGCCCAGCCATGGGCACTCACAGCCCAGAAAGCCAAACGTGTCCTGGGCTGCATCCAGAGCAGCGTGGGCAGCAGGGGAGGGAGGGGATTCTGCCCCTCTGCTCTGCTCTGGAGAGAGAGACGCCACCTGCAGTGCTGCACCCAGCTGTGGGGTCCCAGCACAGGAAGGACATGGACATGTTGGGGATAATCTTTACTGTACTTTCCCGCACAGGCCCTTCTATGATTCTATGATTGTATTCAAATTAAGAACTGCTTTGGGTTCTGGGTCATAATGAAGGGAGTGTGGGGAGGAAAAAGGGACTGTCACTATATGACCTCCAATGATACTCTTCTATCAGAAGCTGATATGCTTCTTCTTGATCTCAGAAGGCTCATGCCATGAAGATCAGTTTTTTTATTTCTCCTTCCCCTTTTGTGCACACCAGTAATATCTGAGTGATAGAACACTTCGTAACACCTCATGTCTTCCCTCTGGTTTCCTCATCCTTGCCCAACAGTTTACCAACATTTGCATCATGTTGGCTATCCATCTGCAAGTTATTAACATTTGGTTGTTCTATCATCTCCAGTTCCAGTACTATTGTTATGAAGTGATGTATTATTCATGCAATCCAGGGCTCAATTTTCAAACTTGTAGACTTCATACTATATTATCATCATAAATATTGATTTCAAGGCACCCACAAGCATTTTTAGTCCTTCACTGAAAACACAAAAAAGAGGCCTCTGTACTCTGTGGAGTGTAAAACAAAAGCTATATTCATATGACACAATGGGATGCCAAGCTAGAGATCCAGATATATGTCTGGGCACACAGTGGGCACTTGCAGATATGTACTGGGGTCTGCAAGCTGTGTAGCCACATTTCCACACATTTGGGAGCTTAGACTAATGAGTGTGACCTCTTAATGAGTTTGAACCTTTCACTGCATTGATATATCTACACTATTTCCTCTTCTGGAGTCAGTTCACTGAATGGTGGTGGCATGTTGACAGATGGCTTTAATTGACAGGTTAGATTATAATAACACCAAAAAAAGGACAGAAACAAAGGCCATAGTTTATATAATTCTGGCATTAATTTTGAGCATTCAAGTGGTTTTGTTCTCTTATGAAAGCTGTCTTTTTGTTCATTTGTGGTAAAAAGATTATGAGATGAGCAGTAAAACCTGCATTACTGAATGCAAAGTGAGAAAGGTAAGGAGGTTTCAGACAGGCTCTATGTGAATGTTCACAAACTTCCTCATTAACTGTATCCTCACTCTGGCTTCCTTACTCCTTGTTTACTTTGGTGGAAAATATTAGCCCAGTTTCAATTGAGCAGAGCCTTATTGTTAACACTGTTACCACAGTTCTGAGGAAAAGACCCCAGTTTACTGCTCCCAGCCAGGTTTCTCAGCTGAGTTAAGAATGATGTTGCCACTATATAATCAATGACACCTCTAGGATCTGGAAATCCATTGTAGAACAGTCTTAAGATAAGGATTCGTATGTATAAAAATATGTCATTTATAAAAAGGGTATATATTTATAAAAAGAATAAATACTTTTTAAAAGACCCATATATTAGAGAGAAGTGAGGTTCACTGTACAGGCTTTCAGTCCATCTCGGCATTACAGTAAATCCACAATACTTTCTCCAATACTCACAACATCTCCAGAACTGCATGACAGAATTACAAGCCTTACATTTTCCATCATCCTCTGTGCTACTGAATTTAAACAGTACTGTATCAATTCCTACTAACATGCTGATAACAGGAATAAACCTATACATTTTCATTTGGTAGATTTTGATGAAAATTAGATATCAGAGGAGCTTCTAAAAATATTTTTAGGCAAAAAAAAAAAAAATATGTCATAATGATGTAACTAGTTGTTCACAGCTCAAAATGCTGAATTATAGACATTCTCATTAGTGTTTCTAAAAAGTTACCAAAATGTTCAGTACTTAATTTTCTTACATGTAAATTGTCTTTATTGTTTCCCCCCTTTATTATTTTTTGTTAAACAGTTTGAAATAATTTTTGTCTTACCTATCACAAAAATGCCTTTCTTTCTGTTTTTCTCCTGTGTCTACCCTCAAAGATTGATATTCCAGAGAAAAGTCCTAACTTACTTTTCTGGTTAAAATTAAAATTGCTTCTCAACTTCTGAGGCTTATATTACTTCTGTTCTTGAAATGTTTATGAAAAAAACCTGACTGCATGAACTTGACTTCTTTATTTCTTTTTTTTGGATCCTCTTTTTAAACTAGCAGTAAGTCCGCACATAGCAGACTATCAAATGCTCTTAAAACAAAGCTAGACTACATTAATTAATGTTGTATGTGCACTTGAAGTGGGTAATATAGTTCATCCTCTGGCACTCAGCTCATTAATTTCAAAATGTATGTTACTAAACCTCTTATCTTGGTTTTATCTAATTAAATTATTAAGATGAAACTTAATAAAATCAGAGGGTTTAAGTGTCATTCAAGGCACAGCTACAATTAAGAGATCAAATATTCATAGTTTTAGAAGACTCAACCCAGCAAGATCACTTTTGTGTATGATCAATTTTGTGCTGACTTTTTCCAAGCTGAACTGTCTTTATTTCAATAATATTATGATTTGCAAAGATAGACAGGAAATTAGTACACACCACTCTGAACAGATAGGTTAATTGAGGTTCAGTCTGGTGTTGATATGTACATATTATAAACCATATGGAATCACAGAGTAGCCTGGAATTACTTCTTTGCAGTCAGTCAAAATAACAAGTACCAGGCAAAAAATCACAGACACATATTGGAAGAGACCTCAGGGGCTTTTTTTTCGACCTTTTGCTCAAAGCAGGAGCAGCTCCAAGGTCACACCAGGTTGCTCAGGGCTATGTCCAGCCAGGTCTTGACAACCTCCAAGGACAATGACATCATAACCTCTCTGAGAGATCTGCTCCAGGCCCCACTATCCCCATAGGAAGTAAGGACTTCCTTATATGAAGTCAGAGCAGCTCTTCTTCTTCAGCTTATGTCCACTGTATTTTGTCCTTTCATCATGCAACACCCTGAAGAGCTTTGCTCTGTCT
This sequence comes from Sitta carolinensis, assembly GCA_032173965.1. Classification (NCBI taxonomy): domain Eukaryota; kingdom Metazoa; phylum Chordata; class Aves; order Passeriformes; family Sittidae; genus Sitta; species Sitta carolinensis. Next base: position 34,075,841 of record CM063283.1, read on the forward strand.
TCTTCATGGTATTCTTGTAAGTTTTGGGAGTCAACACACAACAGTTAGTTGGTGTCAGAGCTCCCTTTCCTGACTCACCTGGAACTGGTAAGGTTTTTCACAGGATTCATCCAAGGCTACAGCCTGTGCTTCTGACTAAACACAGAAGAGCTATAAAGCTTGAAAAGGTAGCTGCCATGGATGTACAGTAGAAAGTGGTCTGGTGTAAGACCTAAGGTGCCGTGGTGGAAGAATGACATAATATAGGTTCTGGGGCCACATTGTCATTATTTTGGCACATATCAAGTCAGAAAGTATGGTTACTCCAAACATGACCTAGTCTAACACAGGTGGTTATGCATGTCTGGACTGAAGAAACCTCCCCACAGAAACAGCTGCAGGTCATGCCACCTACATAGTGATTATTGTTCACAGACAATATTAGCAACAACAGTCGGCTTGATCTATTCCCTGACTGACACCTGAAACTGGGACATAACAGTCTGTAGATTTCAGTGGCCTCATGACTTTATATCATGTAGCCTTACTTACAGGGGCTATTTAGAAACAACTGTTAAGTCATGTTATGTGGGTGCATCCCACATGTTTGTTAGCCTGATTTTAGACATAAAAGTCTCTACAAAAAATAAGCTTGAGGATACTGTACAAGAGGAATAGCACCAAGGAGCACATACACATCACAAGAGAGGGGATTTAGCTTCACTCACATTTTAACAAGGTGAGTCAGCCTGTCCATGACACTGGGCAGGGCATTGCCTCTGCCAAGCTATGCAGGATTGGCCATATATTAAACTGTTGGTTCAGGATTGGAACAAAGTATTAATTTAGGTGAACTGAAGGCATCTTGTCTATCTGTCAGATCTATGCATGCACATCTAGATAGAAGTATGGTTGCTCTCAACAGGAATGACAGTTTTCATTTAGCAACAAGAATATTAAAATGTATTCTCTGAATTTAAAAAAAAAAAATATTTTTTGAGGCAGCTAAGATGTCTGTCTGACTTTTTCTACTTGTATCTTCTGGGAATGCTTAGGTAAACACCCACAATCTTCCTAAGGACAGACCAGCTCCATGAGTAAGGTTTATATGCTATAAAAGACTCCTTGTCTAAATTCATTTTAGATTGTACCTACAGAGGATTTATAGAAACAATACCTAGGTGGCACTGAGGAAGCTATCAGTGCTATTTACAAACAATTTAAAGGAATAAACCTGCAGTTACGCCTGTGTTTGCTTTCCCTTGTGGTCTCCCTGCAACGCTTTCTAATCCTATTGTGACTTGATTGTTTCACAGCAAAGTGCTCCACAGAGGCCAGTAATTGGCACACAGGTTCAAATTAGATTGCTGTGTGTTTAGGAAAGCAGGGGTCATTTCCCATCAGCACCACTCATTAAGAAGCAGAGTACTAAGTTTTCTGTTACAAAACATACTCAAACGTGTGTGCATGTTTGGGAGTGAGGTTTTATGTATAACCTAGAGCACAATCAGTCTGTGATCAACAGTATGCAAAACAGCTTTGGTAAAGGAATGTATTCACTCTGTACTCAGCAACAATTTTCTTAATGCTGCATCTGTGTGCCAGTTGTACACAAATTCCTTTTCACCTTGTAAATATGAAGTTAAAGTGGGTGAATTCAGAATCAGGCTTGAAGGCAGCTGGAAAGTTGGCCTTTTATGCCGCTGGCTCTTGTGAATTTTAATCAGGTTCCCAGCATTAATTGTGCATCGGCCAAGTTTAAGTTCTGGCATACTTGAGGCCTCAGACAGCTCCTGCACTTGCTGTGGGGAGGAAAAGAGAAGCTGGGGTTCAGAAATGAGTCCATTGGGCCCCATATTAACTGAAAGAAGAGAAAGAGCTTAAGTGTGCACCAGAAAGGAGGGTAAAAGGCGGGTTGAATTAAGAAAAAAGGAAATAATTTTTAAATACTTCAAAATGAGCTAACACTCTATGCAACAAGCTTAATTGATCCTTCCAACAAACAACTAATTATTTGATAATGTTTAAACAGAGGAGAGGCATTTGTGTAATTCCTGCCTCACCTGGGGCACCTGAGTTTCTTGAAATGCTGAACAGTGTCCTTTCCTCTAGGATGACTAAGGGAGGTGTCTTGTTTGTGACCTACCTGTGGCTCCTTCGGTACCAGAGTGTGTGCACTGCTGTACTTGTACCTCTGGGGAAATTTCACTTGGTAGGCTTGCATCAATGATTTTTATCTCACTGTGGTATAGCACCTCTTCTGCATAATAGCCTGGTGGTTAGCGGTGTCCTGCCAGAAAAATATACCCAGGGTGCAGCTTCAGGTGGCCGCAATCCTCTACTGCCTTGCTGCTGGGGAATCCTGTGGGAAGAGCGTGCCTGTATATTTCTAGGGAGCATAATTTCTGCTCCTCAACCATGGGCAGGGGAGAGGGAAGCTCACTGCATGGAAATGGCAAGAAGGCAGAAGGAAAACAGGCAGATGAGTATGTGGGGCTCAGTGGCAGCATGTTCTCCTGAGACTGAGCAGATACTAAATGTTGGTCCGTGCCTTGAGGAATGGAAAGATTTTCACATGATGCCTTGAAATTAACCCCTGGAGAACTCCCCGTCCTGCCTGGTCACTTAAATTCATGTACCTGTGTCAGGTTTCAAATCCCAGTTCTGCAGAAGTGTGATGCAGGAGAGAGATGGGGTCTGGTGCCTGTGCCTTGTGCTATTGCCTGCTCCTTTGCTAGTGTATCTTCATCTAGTGGATCCACACCATCATCTTCCTGAACACTTCCTCTGTTCACTGGGTTCAGAGCTGATATGCTGAAGTCACCCTTCTAAATTCTGCTCCTAGGGCACCATTCATCAGGTGACCTTGTGCTTAAACTGCTCTGCTCTTCCCTTTATTAATCTATTATGAAAAATATTTCTTGAACCCTTCTACAAATCCTAATGTCTCCCATGCTGGGGAGGGAATCACATGAGAAACGTCCAAATGGACCAACCCAGGACCTATATCCTGGTGCTACATCCTGTAGCTGCTGGACAGTGCATTTTTTGGACTCCACTAGTGTCCAGAAATGGATGCCTAAGAATGACTATGAAGACAAAGTGTAAGAATGCACAGGGTTCTTTCTCTAATCTCTATTAGGAGGGTCCTCTCCTAATCTCTAACTGTTTCTAGCCAAGGGCCTTCCTGAAATAGCCTGGGATTTTATGTCTCTAGTAAACATCAGTTTATTACTTTTTCAAAGTATTTGTCTAATATCCTTTGAATTTTACAAACACTCTTCTTTCCAGGAAAACTCTTATTCTGCTGGAAACAAAATACATTGAGATTTTTAAGTAAATTAACTAATATTTCTTTCCTCTCAGCAGAAAGATGGATTTTTCACATGTCAGAATGAAAAAAAAATAAAAATCTGCTGTGTATGTGAAACACAGATAGCACTCTTTGCTTTCACTTGTTCCCTCTGACATGAGCCTTAAAGGTGCACTATAATGATGCAACTTGTCATAGAGAGTGATATCAAATCTAGGATGATGCTACAAAACAAGCAAAAAATTATACCTATCTGTGGAGTTTTGCTGTGTAAAGGAAGTGAAATTTCAGTCTGTTCTGGCATTTCTCTTTCCCCCTCCCTAGTCACCATCAACCCATGTTGTGCATTATGATTCTTTATCTGCATTATCTTTTATATCCAGCATGGTAAATCATAGCTTTGCAGAGACCCCTTATCTGTATACTGGGGACTGCATTCCTCTGCCTTCTCATCATATGCCCACTGAAATGTGGTGAAATCCACAGTCATCTCTGGATTGAAGATGTGCTAGCATGTAAAGTATTAAACAGGAATATGGTTTTTACTTCAATTCTGCTGAGATTTGCCTTTGTCTCCCTAGGATTTTACTGCACATTCACTAACATGCTGAGAACACATCTTTTTTTCTTGGTATGGCAACAGAAACACTGCTGCTCTCTCAAATCTCATTCATTGTCATTGGGCTTTCACAACTATAAACATGTGGGAAAAAAAAAACAAAACTCTGCTTGTCTGCTTTTTTTCCTAAAGACAAACAGTGAGAAACCAGCATAATATATTCAGAAATATACACTTGCATGTGGTGTCACATCAGAATGAAAGGCACTGGTGCCTTTAAAGAAACTACAGAGCAGTAGGGAAAGACAGAAGGAAGAAGTGAAGACAATAGAAATTTGAAAATTTATAGAAATAAATGGCTTTGTAAGGTTTTATTTTGTGATACAAATTGTCATAAGAACAAGAGAATTGCAGTGTCTGGGATCAAAATTCCACTTAACCTAATATCTCATTTTCCAAGATGTCCAGTGATCTAAAATGTGTATAATCATGTTATAACAGGATCAACAGCTGATAGAACTTCTTCAGAGAAGTCTCAGTCACCACTGAACTTCTAAATGGAGGTCTTTCTGATGGCTCAAGGTAGACTTTTTTTCCATTCTTTCATGCATTTTTTAAACAAATTATACAGCATCCACTGAGAAGTTCCACAGCTAATAAGCACCTCTTTCCTCTCTTTTAAACCTACCCTTTGCTAGTGAGCAAATAGAAATTCACATTGTTGTATCCAACAACCTGAAACCTTCTTCACTTATGTCCCATGTCATGAACCTGAAGGACTGACCTCTGACTGAGAGCTTAAATCTTTCCAGATACAGCAAAATTAACAACCAAGTCCATATTGTAAAGCCCTTTTAGAAGAGATGTGCTTTCATTGACTTAATAGTACCACAAGTTAGAACGAAACAACTTTGTATGTACAAACATACAAACCTGTCCAACCTATTCCATTTCAAACTCAGGGTAATCAAGTTTATCGAGACCATCACAATCAGTAAAACAGCCACTAATTGCACAGGTCAGAGAATCTGACCTTAAGCACAAGCCCTGCTGAGGTCATTGCATTTCCTTATACGCTAACAACACACGTGAAGTACACTCAGGGTGTGAGGGAGACTATGATACATAAACTCCTGTGATGTATATTGCTTAGGATTAACACAAGTTTTCAATGGTTCAAAATATGGTCTAAATTCTGTTGGTCACGCCTATTGCTTGACAAGATTTTTTTTTCATGTGTTCTATTTCTAATTCATCTCCACTCTTTCTAATTTATTCTAGAGATACCACAAAATCAAAATAAGTAAAAAATCCATTAAAGCATTTAAATACAATAATTGCAACAATAGAAAAGATTGTATGTGCCTATCAGAACAGTCTAACTTACGTGTAATGAAAGGTTCAGGTCAAAGAAAGTTCATTCTTAACAATGCAAATCACAATTCAGTGAGTCAGGAACAGCACATATGGAACAATGTCTGGAACATCAATAACACTTTTTTCCCCTTATAATTATTATTAGGTTTGTAATAGTCGTTAGTGACCTATCTCCTTCTGCTGATTTAGTAAAGTGCACCTAATAATAAGCAGGGGTCAAATGTACAAACCAAATGACACTACATTCCCTAGGTACATAGGGCAGTTTCTAATGATGTCATAAATGCCTCACAGTGTTTATGTCTCGTGCACCAAAATTAAACCTATTAGAGTAAATTATGGCAATTGAAAACATTACAAATCTTGCCTGGAATATAAAACAAATCTTCATAAACAGTTCTAAAGCGACAAACTACCTCTTGTGTTAGAAAAGCTGAATCTCTAAAATGGCTTTTATTTCAGCTCAAAAATCAAGGTTTCAGAAATGTTGCATATTTGTTATGTAAATAGTGAGAAAGAGAGGAAGCATTATCACATTATGACCTCTTTTTTGCAAGAGGGATTTTTTTTGCAAGGAATTAACTGCAACTTCAACCAAAATACATTTTTTTGAGAATCCATCCTTTTCATAAGGAGAAAGTATTGTCCTATAATTTTAGATTTTATATTAATATTTTAGCAGAGAACAAATGACCTTCTCTTAGACAAAGAGAGTTGGTTCACAGTTCAGGGAAAAAATAATAATGCTTATATCCATCTCTGTATTAAGGAAATCCATAAAATCAGCTAGTCACTCACTTAGCTGTGCTGAAACTCACTCAAGCCATTGAGTTTTAAACTGTGGTATTATTATTCTTTGATGTCTATAGCTTAGCAGTACAAAGCTGGTCTCCAAGCACTTACTCTCTATAAAGAAGCACAAATGTTTGGCCTTTGGGCTGTAAATATTGTGTCACCATTGATTTTTAACATATAAAGTGTATTTTCCTGAATGTCAAGTATTCTCAAAGTGCAGGGACTCCCATGAGCACAAAGTGTCAGGAATTAAAGGCAGTTTAAAAGCAGGAGCTACAAGCAAAGAAAGAAGGAAATAATAAGAAATGAGAGAAAGAAAAATGAAAGAATAATTAACATGAACTTACCAAGTATTACCATTTATCTCCCAGATGAAAATGTTGCTTGGTGAACATGTCCATGATACCATCAACAAACTTTCTTACTACATAAGATGTTTTTCTTTAAGGGTTTGTGTATCCTATGCACTAGAGATTTTTCTTTTCTCAGCTAAATGATAGGGTTGATTTGAGGATCAGATATCAAACAAACAGTACTTGAATGTGTCAGTACTTGAATGGAAATGTGACTCTGAAAATTATAGCATTTCAGTTTTTGCTATTCCATGTTCTACCAGCTGTTTGATGCTACTTTGCCAAGTGATCTCTTTGAGGAGGTGTTTCAGAGCAGGATCCTCACTTAGCTGAGGACAGACTCGAATCAAGTCATCGCATTCTCCTGGGACAGACACAAGTTCTGTGTCCCCTCCAGCAATGTCTGCCTCCTACCATGAAGTACTGAGGGATGACTGGAGGGGAACATAGCTTCCCCCCTAAAATACCTAGGATGAATCCAGGCTGAAACAACAACAACTTGATGACACAGCTAGGAACAGAATCTGAGAGGCATTCAGTCTAGTGGATGAAGTGACTTTTAGTGCAGCCTCAGGCGGCACAATTCTAATATTCTTTACATAGGCTGGTGGTCAATCACCAGCATATTCACTAATGAATAAAAAGGAGTATTCTTTTTTTATGATTATTCAGAGCAGATTCATCTCCATAGCTGTTTTCTATAGCCAGGACAGACAGACAGGGTTCCTGACTGGACAATGCAGAGTAGCTTGGGGCAGGTTTCTCCTTTGACCCCTCACCTCTCCCACACACTTGTGGGAATACTTCCCTAAGCCAGACCTTTGAATAGTAAATTTAGTCTAGACTGGAGAAGAGATACTGTCTTTCTTCTCCCAAAAATATCTTCAAGCACCTGTACTGTAAAAGCTATGGTGGCTAAAATCCTGTTTGCTTTTATCTTTCCCTATCCCACATGCCAAAATCCATTGTTCTTTGAAGAACATTGCACAACAGAATGAGAGATTTCTTTGAACTATTTTATCATTATTGTGTTTATTAGATGTTTCTTCTAGAACTTCAAAAATAGTCTGTCATCCATCTCAATTTTACCTGCCTAAGACCAGTCAAGTTGCTGTCAGATATTGTCTCAGACATTTACATAAATATTGACTATTTAATGCAAAGCATTCTTTAAACATACAGGCACATAAGCCAGCTCCTCTTAAGGTTAATGAACTCTGAGATGTGAAACATTTGAGGACCATTAAAGGAATCTTTTTGATAAAGGCTACCTCTTGAGACATGACAAGGATTTCCAACCCCCAATGTTAAAGCACTCATCCCAGCAGCAGACATCCAGGGCCTGGAAAACCTGCCCTACAGACCAAAGATACTCCTTTTATTTAGTATATCAAGGTGAAGCTTAAGAAGTTATTTGACAAGTATAAAAGTGCAAGCATAGGGAAAAGACTTCTGATAGCAGGTTTTTTATATGTAAACAAAAGTGTACCAGTTTCTCAGAGATAGAGGTAAGTATGCTCAGGAGTAAAAGCAAGGTCCGGTCTATTCAACTAACTAAAGCTCAGGAATTGCATGTATACTATTCCAGTTATCAGATTTGAGATATCTAGCAAACTGATACTCCTAATGGAAACTTATCCTACCTGTTTAAAAAAAAAAAAAAAAAAAAAAAATCTTATCCAAATTAGATATCAAATTGAGGTGTTTTCAAGTCTAAACAAATCGATTACATTTTAGGAATCATTTGGAGAGTCCTTCAAATATTCTGAGAAACATCTGGAGTTTTTATTTTCTTTAGTTTTTTGGGTTTTTTTTAGTATTTATGTAAGAATTTAATTAAGTCTGCTTTTTAAATACCAAAAAAATTAAGGGGAAATTAGGTAGACAAGTTCTCCCAAAAAATATTTATCATTTTAGTTGGATTACCTCCTGGATAACAGCTACAGTTTACAGTTTCATCAGACATTGAAAGAACTTCTGTGTCTGGAAGTGCTTCTAAGAGGCATAACCTCAGCTATAAGATGTGATGGAAAGATCCCAAGGTGAAATTCCCTGTCTGGTGGTGATTAAGAGATAACACAAGATGCATCTTCAGCTGGATATAAAACATTTATGAAGAAACACAAAGGAAGTGGTGATCTACCTACTAAGATGTGCAACTTATCAAGTCACACAATATCAATTCTTAGGTGCTACCAATAGATTTGAGAGTACAATTTTAAGGTACATTTGAAGTGCTCAATTGGACCCATTTGCTTCTGAGACCCTCTTTCTATGTGTCTGCCCTGAAATGGAAACTAAAGCCTCTCTGGTTTACAAACAGCTACCTGTAGTTACCATGATCTGCAAATAGAAGCAAAGGTTCCTCATGATCAGAACTCCTGAAGTTGTGGGTGGGGACCTTTCCTCTGGATTTTGCATGAGGGATGGCTGCTGTCTAAATGTTTGTATGTATTTGTGGCATATAGCTTCTGATTGGTAGAGATGGTTTTAAAATAGGTACTGTGGATTAAACTGAGAGAAAATAAAGCCTATCAATTTGCCAAAAGCAGTTATTGTGGCTTTGAGTAGTTTTCCTCCCACCACAAGGGAGAATTGTCTTTTTTAATAAACTAAAACATTATGATACCACACACACACACACACACAAAAAAAAAAAAAAAAAAAAAAAAAAAAAAAAAAAAAAAAACATGGAAACAGTAAGCATTTAAAATATTGTTACAGGTACTCCTACACATTTTCAGAAAATTGTTTAGCTTTATACCTTAGCAATAAATTTTCCTTTCTCTGTCTTCTTCTCACCCATTTTGAAAGATGATACCAGAAATTTAATGTACCCTGGGAAATATGACAACAGTTCATGTTGTGCAGGAATAGTTTTGAAAATCTAAAATGCAGCTATTGATTGTATCAAACTGTTTAATCTTCAATTAGACATTGAACTTTAGAACTGGCAGAATATATAAGATTTTTCTATCCTTGAATAGCAGTTCATCTTTATCTATGAATAATACATCTTGCTACAATAGTGCAGTCAGATACTGGTATAATTAGATACATTTCTTGAGGTCTGCCTATGGCTCATGCATCAAACGCTGATCCTTCAGGCTGCCTTGTATAGGTCTGTAGGCTTGGGACACTAAAGAAATGAACACAGTCATGCTAACAGTGCCCTCACTCCAGTTACAGATGTAAGATGACAGCCACTGCTCCAAGGCATACTAATTACAAAGTATTTAGCAGTCAGTCTCTAGCACACACCTGCCAGAAGCAGAGAAGGGGGAAATGTGATATCCTTGTTTCTTATGTTACACAGGTCCCAGCTGGAAGGTAAGTTCTTAAGAGGCCAATGACTGTACAAACCATATGCTATCACAGTTCAATCACACCCATAGCTTTCCCCATTTTTATGTATATTTGGCATTACTGGGTAATGTGGCATCTTCAGACTAATCAGATGGATACCTTAACTGGTGGGAATATTAATTTAATACAGTGCTACAGATAACATCCGTTGCATTTTGCTAGCTTATGTTTCTGCATAATGGCTCCAGCTCCTAACCTATTCTAACTACAAAATTTGCCAGGGTGCAGCCCATTTAATATAGACACAGATTTTGTTATTTAAAATTATGCCAACTGTGGATCTTAACAATTTGAGTCCAAATAGCTCCTAGAAAAAAAAAGAAACAGCTCTGTCTACTTAAAAACTTTGCTATGTAGATCTACTTTTAGCTGAGAGAAATAATACCTAAATCAGTTAGAAACATCCTTAAAAAAAGATAAATTTGATACATCCATTTTTTTTAATATCTAAAACCAGACTATTATCACATTTAAAATCATACTTGTTCTAAAGTCATGTAAAGAAAGTGGAGAAAATGATCAGAAGGGAAAAAGGAAGAGCCACCCATTTAGTGATGCTCTGCTATATAAAAAGGGAAAACAAATAAAGAACGGTTTAGCAGTGCTGCTTTTCAAAAAATTTCAAATGTGTGCTTATCAAATTCTCTGTTTACAAGTGGCTTCAAGAAAGCCAGGCACTCTCAAACTGGGGGAAAATTGAATTTTCTTTTTTCCTGACACTGGTAAAGGAGAGATCAAATTTGTGAGAATCGGGGAATTGCTTTGCTTTCACATCATAATACGCATTTATGACTGCTGAAACCAATGTTTTCTACAATGGTATTTTCACATGATTGCTTAGACCCCTGGCCATGGAGCTAACAGAGTTGCCCAGTGTAACTTCATGGCACAGTAAGGCTTTGAACTCCCAGAGTCTGATGACACAACAAAGGTTTAGTCCTCTGATTTACAGCAACTGCGTTAACACAATTCCATACTATGACAGAGCTGGAGACAGGAAACCCTCAGAAGCTGCCTGGTATTTGAAGAGAGAGATTAAGAACCAGTGTAGCAGCAAGCCACATCAATGGGCTTTTGTGGGCTCAGAAAACCCTGCTTTATACACATTGGGTCTACCATTAGCACACAGTGGCACAGGGTTTTCAGCAGAAGAAGAAAGGTTCCCTACTGTTTGACTGCACATTTTCCATTTCACTCTGAACACTTCTGGGAAGGGATTCCATTTTGTACCATACTTTGGTCATATTTTATGACCAGTCACCTGAAGCTCTTGTATACAACTTCCATTTAACAAAAATGCATATGTTCATTTTTTGGTTTAACTAGAAAAATAAAAATAATTTATAACATCATCCGTTTGCGAATGTTTCATTGCATTGCCATGAAAGTGATTTGGAACTCTTTTGGTTCAGTGTTCAGTTTATTTGTCAGCTTTAACTGATTAAAGAGGAATGAGAAAAGTGACCTAGCTTTTCTCTTCCCCCTTGTCTTGCTCAAACAAAACAACCTTGATCACCAAATATAAGTCATACCTCAGTGAAAAATCTTGGTGACTGGCATAATGTTTGTTTTTGAGAAAGGACTGAATAAAGATTTCAAGATTTCATCTATTGTGTGACTTTATGTTCTTGGCTAAAGTGTATTTTTTAATAATTTAGATTTATGTACCCTTCTGTGTAGGTGGAGAACTCGGGCTCTAACACGGTGGCTCCCACCCTTCTGTCCTTGAGGTGCCAATAACTATGGCTCAAGAAGGGCCAAACCAGGTAAGTGGAAAACAGAAAAGGTGAGAAAAGAACAGTGACGTCAGAAAGTTACTATGTTTTCCCAGGAAAAATTCACCAAAACCCCCATATGCTCACTTCAGAAATTGTTGTTCTACCACAAAATCTGTGTGCACATCCAGTCCCGTCATTTAGACTCACGCTTCCCTTAGCAGAGCTCAGCTGTAGATGTCAGCAAATGTGTTTATTCACATTAACAAAAACCATGTCCTTAACCCTTTCTTCACCACAGTCTTGCTTGCTGTGTTGTCAGACAAGACAAATACTGATCCAAGTAAGGCTATGGCGCACAGATGCTCTCCTGTTCCTCTTCCATGATTCCATGGGCTCTACTTGTTAGTGAAGGAAGTGCAATTATTTAGCCTTTATTCCTGCACTATTGACACTTTGCATTTGACTGTGTCTGCCTAGGAGCTCACTAAGCCAAGAAAAAGAGCATCAGAGGGTAATCCCAGTGTATGACAGTTGGCAGAACAGAGTTCAGCACTTTTCCCTAAAAGCAGGACTTGAACTGCCTAGGGAACCAAGTAATTTCTCTTTGAAATGGCCTACTAAAGATCTGGACTTCTTAAATTACTTTCTCCTTTTCCAAGTGGTGCCTTGCTTCCAAACTACTTTATAAATGGAGCAATAAGAGCTACAAGAAGTTGTATTAGATTACCACTAGATAGTCTCTCTTCTCGTAAGGATTTAAGTCTGTTATTCTCTGTATTTAATTTAGGTCAAATTCTAATTAAATACTTGATTGTGCACTGCATTTCACTGCTTTGCATGAAGAATCTCATCTGCTTGCACACTGTGTGGAATGGATACACAAACGTACAATTACTCACTAACAATATTTTATATAAATCTGCACAGTTATAATTGAAAAAGAAATTTAGTGAGGTTTTGTGGTGCGCACAAAACACAACAGAGCATAGCAATGTAAGCAATGACAATGCCACCTCTTGCTTAAGTATAGGTAAGATAGGAGAGGTGTATATTCCATGTATATTAATTACCTGCCTGCATAGCCATCTGAGTCACTACCCACAAGGAGCCAGGGTTTCTGCATCCAGCTCTTCTGTAGCATCACAAGGAGAAGGCACCCAAATGGCCTGGGGCACCTAAGCCACTCAGATCTATTCCATCACCTTTTTCTTTCTTTCCTGAATGTCTTCAGTCATGACAGTCATCCACATCCTATCAATCATTTTAATAAATTATGTAGAATTGCTAGATTTTAAGAATATTTAAGAATGTCCACAAGAGCAACTAAAAGTGGTTAGAAATTTTGTTGCTGTTCTTAAAACAAAACAACTCCTTTAGTAATTTAAACAATATTACAGCTTTTTTCCCCCTAAAACTGACATTTAATATGAATGTTTCTTGAGTATACAGTCTTGTGTTTTATCTTTATAAAATAAAATATCAGGCTTTGCTTCACATTTATTATTAATGCAAGATACACCAATCTCTCTTAAAACTGTTGTATCAGGTGATATTTGCAGGTGCAATTGTTTTGTTTAGCACATGTTGTTTCAAGAAAGGGACACAGATAATGTTTCCCTCACAGTCTCAGCAGGAAGCTGGATGCATACCTGTATTTCATAATATGTGCTCATATCTATAGACTGTTCCACAGCACCCTGCCTCCAGTGCCACGAAAGTTCATTCACTTAACATACTCCTAGCTCCAGCTTCACACATTTCTATATGCAAACAGCACATCATACACATCCCCATTATGGGAATGTCTGAGGAGAATAATCTTAACTTGAAATCAGAGGTCAGTAAACACACTGAAATGTCCTTTTCAAGACTGTTTTTGTGCACTGCTGGTGCTGGTAATGCATGTCTGGAAAGAAAGGGAGCCTGATGGAGTAGGGATGCTGTGCTGCCTATAGAACAGTGAGGTCCTGACCCTGTTAGGAAATCTGTCTAAAGAAATGTAAAGTGCTAAAACAGGAGAAAACCTCCACTGAAAAAAAGAAAATGCCCTTAAAGTGATCAACACTTATGAAACATGACCTCAGCTACAGTGACATAAGGGAGACAAGGCCAGTGAATTGAAAAGGCTGCTCTCTTCCTGGATGTGTTATAGAATTGGTTTGGACACCTTTTGTGTTCTTTACTTGATTAACTGTATTTGATTTGAGGATATTATTTCTTCTGGGTACACCCTGGTTGCACTTGGCACAGGCATTTGAGCTGGAACCTCTATAAGTAAAGCAGTGATGGTCTTACTGGGAAGATCAACTGAAAGGCACAGAAATCTCACCTTTACATCAGTACCTAGGAATACATGATCCTGTGAATTAATGGACAAAAATAGTCACTTCCAAAGGATCATTCACCTCTTAAGCTGGATGTCTGTCTGCACTCACCATACAGGTGATTACTTCTCACCCAGGTGGTTTATTGAACAACTCACCAAAAGCTGGATGGAAACTAAATCAAAAAACAGTTCTTGTTGCTGTTCAGAAATTATACTAGAAGAGCTCTGTATGAAAGAGAACATATGAAGAAATCATTAGTTACTGGGTGAAAACAGAAGATATTTGTTTTCTTTTCAATGCTTTGTTATTTCATAGGAGTTATAGCTGTATGTTATGTCTTATTCTTTAAAGATTTTTTTTTTAATGGTGAATATCTGTTAGTATGCTTTGGCAGATATGTCTTCCTTTTTTAGATCTAAAAGAAAAATACTCTTCGAAGTTTTCATGCTTGTATTTTGATTATTGTTGTGTCTTAACATCTATTGGCACCATTAGATTTTCTCTGTGTATCAAAATACTAACACTGGAAACTAATCATTAATCTCTATGTTAGAAAAGCTAAAAGAGTCATATGCTAGCAGTTTCTGCTTATTTCTATTGAAGTGATGAGCCAACATAAAACCAAACAAACCAAAAATGCCCAAGCTGGAATTATATATTTATTGGGTGTAGAGACTGATGTGAGAGCTGTTGTAAATACCTGTTCATGAAATCCTCCACTATGATTAGAGGTCTGTCATGTCAAAGAGTAGTTGAGTATAGTTTCTGATGGTACAGACTTGAAATTATGACAGGGACCATAAGAGGACATAAAACTCATTTTAATTGGTGGGTACCTTGCCTGTGTCTGACCAGCAGACTGAGAGAGCAGGGGAAAATTGTGTAATAAGACAGAGAGAATTATTTAAGGAAATTCAATGTTAGAAAATGCTAACCCTCTGAAATTAGCTGTTAATTGTGAAAAGGACTTTTAAACTGAAGTATCTCTGTGTGGAAGAGTTTTCTGAAAGCCTCGTTCAAACTGCAGTGGGGAGGCAGCTAATTTTCCATGTAATATTATCTGAGGTGTGGAGGATCCTGAGACGATACAGCAACACAAAAGAGAGCACATGACCACAGTATTAGTTTCAGTGAGTTCAGTAGTACCATCTACAGACAGCACATTAAGTAATGAGCTCTAGCAGTCCAGTCAAGCTGCTTGTGCCATTTCCCTACCTAAATATTTTATACATAAAAGTATCACTGGGACACCAACAGTGAAATTATAACAAGAAAGCATGCATCTCTCTTTAGTGCCTAATATCCTTTGCTGGATCTTGCAGCACAGAAAGAGAGAAGACTAAGCTGAGTTAGTTATAAAATATAATCATATGATACATCCTCTGATTTTTGCAACCAAATACATAGTGGCACATGCCATGTGACCCTGTGGTGCATGTAACAGCCTCTAAAGCTTTCTCAGCTTTACTACTCCATCTGAAAAATGCAAGAAACCCATTTTCCAGTTAAAATATCTAGGGGTAAAGTAATATACCCTCTACTTTTAAGTGAGATGGGGAAATGGTTTTTTGTTAATATTTGTGCTATCAGTACCTTTAAAAGATACTTACAAATAACAGCCATCTGAAAGGACTATCTCAGAATGTTTTACATTAGGAGACTCGAAATAGTAATGAAAGAAACGTGAGTAGAGAAAATGAATTCTGAAATTGACAAATAATGTTAATCTAATGATAGAAGTTTCAAAAAAAAAAGGATGGAATAAAGAGGATGACTTTTGTATGTGCTCAAAACTTGTCTTTAATACTAGAAAAATCTATGGAGCACATTGTACAACTGTATAGGCAACTGCATCGCATACTACTGATCTCTAGTGGATATAAGAGAAAAAGACTTAAAATAAATACAGAGCACAAGGATATTTCTTTACCTTTGTTTTCTTTTTTCAAAACATCTTAAAGATTGCTAAGGTATCAATCTAGCTGCTTAGGTCAGTTTGAGCAAAAAATAATTTAAGGCTTCCAAAAATGTGAATGTAAGTGTTAAAATTTATTTGGTTAATTGCTGGAATAATCAATAACTAATTTTCATTCTAAACTAGGTCCTTCCCATGTCTTAAATAACCCAATGGAAGATCATTTACATCTCAATAACAACCCTTAACAATGTCATGTCATCAAAATCCAAACTAAATCTCAATAATGTAGGTTAGTGACCAGTAAAGGACTTATTACCTGGGTCAAGTCCTTGGGGGCTATGGTGGGCCAATTGGTGGCCTGCCTAGTGTGTGGCTTGTACTTCAAAACATGAGCATGTCATCCCATAGGAATGATCCCATTATTTGGTGCTATGTCATTTTCTAAATGGTTGTACATTACATATATTTCAGGAGCCTGCAGCAGATTCGTAATATGAAGGTCAATCAAGCATAACAAAACAAAACAACAACCTAAAAAGGAAGCCAAAACAGACATCAAAGTAATATGCAGTAGAGAGCTTTAAAATAAACAAATAAATAAAGCTTTGAAAGCTTATTTGGATCTTTACCTTGCTTTCATTAAAATGTTTCTATGTAAGATGGTAATTAGCAGAAATGGGAAGTTAATGTATATTAGTCTTATGTACAAGCTAGGAAGAGAGAAAGGCACAACTATTTTAAGATGCATTTTTAACAATGCTTTTGTGATACCAACACTCTTGCTGATGATATTGAAATTTTTATGTTAATTAAACAACCCCTAACCACTCAGTACATCTCAGATATATACACTTTGTAATTACCTCCATTATTGAAATAGCTAGTTTGATTTATCCTTGCCACAGTAACATTCTAGCTTCTGTTATTTTTGTCTTTAGAAAAACATAGGTCCCAGTGAGGGAATATAAAACTATTACTGTAAATTAAATATTAAAGCTAACTTATTTTTGCATAAGAACACTGTCAGATAATGGTGATAACTATTCCTAAGAAATGAACATTTTTTTTGTATTTTTTGGAACACAAATTAAAATCTAATTTTCAGTTCTTTTGTAAATTCATATATTTAGCGGATTTAGTTTTACTGATGGTAGTAGCTTAACAGGGAGCTATTATAGTCTTAGCTTAGTGATTAAGAAATACAACATTTGTTGAAGAGCTAGGCCTTTTAGTCTAGAATGGATTATCACTTGATCCTTCCTTAAGCATTTTTATACAGGAGTGCATTATCCTTGGAGCCACCCTGGGCTCCATGCCTCATTAACCTGGGTGTTAGATAAATCAAAGGCAGCCTCAGAGACAAAGATAAGCAAACTGCAGGCCAGCAAGACGATGATGTATGGATCCAGGAGGCTAATAGGAAAGTATTGACAGGAAAATGGTGTGCTTATCCTGCAATCACTGCATATTGCAATGAGAGCTCCCAAAAGCAGATGGGATACACTTCAGGGAATGCAGGAGTAGGAGATTGTTAGGCAGAAATGGATCTTCACATCTTAAATTCTAACAAGAACTTTCTTTGGGCTGCACTTCAAGCACAGCAGAGAGGTTAGTACCCAGGCAATTGCAAACTCTAAAATGTGAATTCATGGTAGGGGTAAACATTATTATTATTTTAAGATTGTAATATAACCACCAATGCTGAATTTCGCATATGTCAAACATAAAAGCAAACTTTGAAGAGACAATACACAGAACAAAATTCCATATGGGGAGAAAAATAATTTCTGCAGCCTTCTGCAGAAAACAGCATTTCATCCATTAATACCTTTCCAATGAGGAAGGTGGTGTGATTGGCAAAAAATTCTTACAAAACGGTTCATTCTGTATTTTCCCCTTGTGCTTGTTTTCCCTTCAGTTTGAAAGATAACATATTCTAAAGAACTAAGCCTTAGCTGCAAATCAACTCTTAGGTCCAGTAAGTGGTCAGCTTCCACTATTTGGAAAGAAGACAAGTGCTCCAAGTTTTGTAAGGTCTGCTGCTGGTTTTCCAGGGGTTTTTTTTCCACGACTCAGTTCACTGGATTGATTTTAGAAGGTTTTGGGGTTTTGTGGTGTTGGTTTTGTTTGGGAATTTTTTTGTGTAAAACATGGATTAAAAAATGGCTGCATTAAGGGAAAGACCCTCTGACACTGTGACGTCATGGAGAGATGCAACAGGGATGACAAAGTCGGAGTGAGAGGAGAAAGAGAGATTTATTTTTTTGACTTTACCTTATATACCTTTCACAGAAAGGGACCACACTGGAAGATAGAGATTCAACCTCTTCAATTCCACTGGTCTTAGAAAATGTCCATCAATTGTCCCTCCTAACTGGAAGGAATGTCAACAAGAATATTGTTTATAGAAAATTAGTGAGAAACTGACTCCCAACTATGTAAACAATCAGAAGGCTAGAAAGAACAGCAAAAGAACAAGGTGACAACCCTCAGAAAGTTTTGGATCAATCTCAGTATGATCACACAGCTCCTAGAAAATAAAGCTGGATACGACATGGTTCATTCTTCCCTTTATTTATTTCCCTTAACCGTGGCCTGTTGTAAAATCTTTTGTCTTAAATGTGCTTAACTACTCTTTAAAAATAGTAGGTGTCCCCCTAAATCACTTAGTATGTTTTCTTTTTCCTTCTGACTTTGACCACCGGCCTAGTAATTTTAAAGAAATATTCCTATGGAGCCCCCTGAGAGCAGGATCAATCCCCAAGCCTATCTCCTTAACCGCCTTGGTCTTATTTTCCCAGTGTTGTGACTTACTGGGGACAAGGGCCAGGATGAAGAACACCCAGCAGCATCCTGAAAAGAGAAAACAGCTGAAAATTTGAGTTAAGCTAAATACAATACACAAAATTCAGGGCTATTTTACCAAGCCTGGACCAGCCAGACTTTTCAATGCCCAACAACAGCTGGTGTTCAAAAAATGAATGTGCTCTGAAGGAAGGTGCTATTTGCAGAGATCCTCTGTCTCTTGCTGAAGAAGTGGGAAGGGACATAGCAAGAAATTACTCAAGTGGTGTTGAAAAGGAATTCATATTGTCCCCATACTGAGGTACAGATGAGTAGCATCTGGGTTCTCTCTCCACTTCTGCCAAGGAGTTACCAGCCACATCTGAGAACATACTTTATTCTGCAATTCTCACTTTTTCAACGAATACCTTGAAAAGAAGCGCAATCACTGGGGTTGTACTGATGGGGAGAAGGACACCTCTGGGACTAAGTGTCAGTTCTTGTTTCAGGTTGCTCACCTCAGCATGCCTGAGGCCTGAAGCACCCAGCTGCTTAACAAAGGAAAATTTAGATGGTGAGATGGTTCATTAACTCAGTACAATCCATACCTAATGTCGCCGTAAGTGTATGGATTAAGGTTTGCACTTGACACTCTTAGGTGGAAATTCAAGGTAATGGGAGTTTATATACTTGGCCTATGGTATGTTAGTTTCCCTTGTTGCGTATTCATATGTTTTTCTGCCTTCTTACAATCTATATGCAGCCTCTCTTCTAAAATTCCACCTGGCCCTATGGACTACTACCTCCTTCTCACTCATGTTCCTAGATAAACTTCTCCTTTCCTTGCAGTCTTGGCATCACTAGGGAAAAGAATGAAAACAAATGTGAGCAAGCTTTTCTGTAGTTCCTTGGCTGATAAAATGGAAAAGTTTTGTAACAGGCTCAGAGAGTGCTGTAGGGGCAAAGCTTGTCTCTATGCCTGCTACAGGTGCTCATAGTGGGAAGGAGGACGAGAATTTAGAGCCCTTGGTGCTGATTTCAAACATCCTTTCCCAGCAATTCTGTGAGGCCCAAACAATCTCTACCAAGCAAGTGAAAAGAAAGCAAGCCATGGATTTATAATGTGGCTGAGATTGGGGAGGTTTGAATAGGGATGGTGGAAAAGTATTATCTGTGGTTTGAGCAGCATCTCTCTTTTCTGAGATGCTTGACCTTTTAAATAAAAGGTTGAGAAAATATTGTTTCTAGCAAAATACTAATTCTTTATCATCAAACCTAGCCCTAAAATTTCTGAACAATCTTTGCCAATTATTTTTTTTCTAAACCAGTTTTGTTTTAGGCAAAAATATGGCATAGAAAATTATAGTCCAAATAGTCAAAGAGAAGCTGAATTAAAATTAACTGAACAAAGACTTTCATAAGGGAAAATAGCACAGAACTTCATGTATGTGTTCATGAGAGCTTCACCCTGAATTACTCTGCTTTGAAAGAGCTATGGAGCTTTGAAAATCACTTTCTTTTCATTCAGTTATTCTGAAAAATGCTTCAAGGAAATATCTAATGCAGAAATGCTCTGAGCCACCAGAGAAACAAAAAAGACATAAATAAATAATTTTGTAATTCTGAAATTTCTAGTAGCAATATTTTTCTACCATTGAACTTTCGCAATTTCTAGTTGTTGTTCCACCTTCTCTCTCACTACCCCTTCTACCCCCAGAACATGTAACTGATAAATCTGTGATGTATACAGCCCTGAAAATTTGGGCATCTCTTCCTGGTATTCCAAAAATCCTTCTGCCATTTTCACTCAGAGGAATACCAGATGTGTTTTCTGTGACAAAATGTATCTGTTTTCTTGTGTGACAAAGTGTTATGTAAGGCTTTCTATTAAATTCGGGCATTGCCAAATGGGATGAATCAAATCCTACAGAAATATAGAACTGCATATATAGTTACACGTGATAGTTATGACTGGATGTTGAAGGAGCTCAGTACATCACAGGTCCTATTGCTGTTCTCTGTGATATTGGCTTCCAACCAGTTTTAGAAACTACCACCGTCTACTGAGTTGGTTAATCAGAAGTTAAATAATTTAGAAATTCTGTCTTCAACGTGGGTTCTAATTATACACTTTTGAAAGGATATGTCTTGAGCTTTTCATTACAAATTGTTATTATTCAAACAAATAACATGATAGCAAAATGGAATTTCCTGAATTACAGATTATGTTACTATTATGCTACAAATGCCCTCCTCTGGAGGGACACGTGGACCATTTGTCTAATTTAGATGCATTTAGAAACTGAGCTGACCTTCAAATTTACCTGATATGTTAAACAAAACCCCTCTTTATCATGTGTGCTCTAGGAAACCTCCAGTCAAGCCTTTATACAAGTGATAGTAATGCAAATCACACCACTTTCAAAGCAACATGCTTAATAAATTAAAACACAAGTCTTATTTATCTACTTACTTGCTTCTCAGTCAGCATGAGTCAATTCCCTGACAGGTTTACTAAAATACCGCTTACTTGTTTTGCTATCATCACCGACAAGGAAAAATAAAATGACAAGTGCATTTTGCAGCTCAGCAGGTAGCTAGACAATTTTGCAAGGCTTAATTATATGTATAATAAACATATATGTACATATACCTATATGTTATGCATATTATATATTTTCATATAATAATACATAAGAAACATAATACTATAATACACGATAAGTATATATTTTAGTGTGCATATGTGTATATATATATATATATATTATATATATATATATATATATAATATAATAGTCAAAGGAGGGGCAGGGGCTTGGCTACAGTGCCGGAGGTGGCAGTGCCTTTAGCATCCCTCTCGGGGTCTGCCTGTTATCTGCCTGCCCCCCCAGCCCGCAGCTGTGCTTCCCGATGGCCTGATGGACTGGCTTGTGTACCTGGGGACACAGGCAGGGTGCATCCATTACTCATTTGTGACAATAACCAATCGAGGAAGATGTAGAACTCAATTCCAGCAGAAAGACCTATAATGTTGGAGTCAGGAGGTTATCGCTGTGGGACCTGCACCTTGCTCCTTACCCCTCTTATCGAGAGCTTTACAGCCCCTGCTGGAGCAGCATCTTGTAAAGCTGAGGGCTGCAGATCTGGGGCCCAGATTAGCATGCATCTTCCTAAACGCTACAGCATTTAATTAAAAAGTAGGTGTGAGTCAAATTGTTACTGGCTGAGAAGACATTTTTGACAAACGGGCAGTGAAAGCTAAAGTGTTTTACCACAGAAGGAGCTGCCAAACAATTTCCTTAAATCATATCTTTGTAGAAAACGACGTGTTTTTCACTATTCTCATTTTGCAGTGAAACTTTATACAAGGAACCAGCACAATCCCAAATCCACACTATAATGCCTGTTAATCCAGGTGAGGACCTGTGATTAAGGACTGCCTAAAAAACCATAGCACTTGAAAAATTACAAAGGACATAGCTTTAGATAAAGCACAGATGTTGTTCGATGGCTGCCTAATCATATTGAAATATTCTGAGAAAGACCCTGTCTTTTAGAGAGAAATTAGTTAAAAAAAAAAACTCAGGGAAGGTCATTAGGATATGTGCAACATAAAAAATTAAAAACTCGCTTGGTGATTTAGAGACTTTTCTCTAAATATCTTGATCCTAGGAGGATCCAACTAGACTCTTCTTAGGCACCTTAGTTGTTTTAAACAACTTAAACTTCTGAAAGAGCAGATAGAAATAGTTCTCATTTATCATTAATGCCTTAAATTATATTTAGGAAGCTCATTTAATCAGTCGCAGAGACCACAGATTCTGGAAGTACCTTAGCAAACTGTGCCTGAACTGGAAGTAGAAAGAAATAGTTTAAAAAATTGTTTCATCAAGGATAAAAAGTCCTGGGTTAACAGCGTAAAACTCTTAATTACCAAATTACTGTTAGATGATATCACCATCTGCATCACCAGAAGACAGAATAAGAATTTCATTTTATTCGTACAGAGTAAAATATAATCACTATTCACTTAGCTATAAATCAGTAGATCTAATTAAAACAGCATTCAAAAATAATCTGTAATCTTTTTACACCTTCTAAGAAAACTTATATTTTTAAACTAGAATGAATGAAGATGTTCAACCACAGAATATTTAGGCATAAAACTGACAATCAGTTTTATGTATCTATCTCCATTTATATCTACTTTCTTTAGGAGAGTACTTCATGATATATGAATGGCATTTTAGCATAGCTCATTTTAGTACGCTTTCCTCTGTATTTTTCACAGGTTTATTAACATATTTTAACCTTTTTTCAGCATTACCAATGTGGACTTCAGCAAATATTAATTATTCAACAGCATCAAAAGTCCTGTAAAGGTAGTATGAGAGTGGAGACAGTAATAAAAAACCTTCTGCTTTGCAACTCTAGAATAAAATTAGCCAAATTAAAAATTATACTGCATCAGAATAAAATCAGGAGAAGCAAGACTTAGAGAAATATTTAGGGCAGGGGGAATAAGAGGATCCTTGAGAAGGTGAGAGACAAAAAGAAGAAGACATATACATTTGAAACTGGAAATAAGCAGAGTCAAACAAGAGCTCTGGGTATTGAAAATCTGTATTTGTATGAACAGAGAGGAGTTTGCAAAAGAAAGATAGGAGAGGGAGGTGATTACACAGCTACTGAGTGAACACATCTGCAGTTGGGCTACTTTGCAGAGCCTTGAAGAGCCAAAGCACCATGATAAAAGAGAAGAGCAGCAAGAACTGCCAAGTGACCACCGACCAGAGTGTTCCCTTCTCTGAAAGGGCCAGAGCAGCCACTCTGAAATGCTGATGGTTTGAAAAACCAGGAGAGAGTTTCAGCAGTTTATACCTTGAGGAGTGCAATCAATTATTCTTGTTCTCCACTAAGAAATCAACCCCATTAGGGAATCAGGAATGAGCATAGCTAAAATAGCTAAAGCTTGGCTGAGGATCTGGGGACTTAACAGTTCTTTTATCTGCAGCTGGAGAATTCAAAAGTGTCTAACCTCAGTCTTGTGAAAGAAGAGTAAGGACACTTCTGCCTAAATCTCTCTTGTGAGATGTTTACATCTTTAAAATTTCAGGAAATTCCAAGCTACTGGTAAAACAACAGAGCCTACATACAATAGGGCCTTTCTGGAAAACAACATAGCTTATATACCATAAAATTGTAGGTGTCTGGATCGCTGGTTCAAGCACTGGTACTGTACAAGTGTTGCTGTGCTTCTTGACATGGCTAATGCATGGGCCTGCCAATGCAATGCCTGAACACAATTCAGGGAACAGCTCCAGCCCAAGACTGCTCTCTCTCTGTTGTAAGGGGAACTAGTTGTGTTTTTCCACTTGTTCAGGGGATTGGAGAAGAGCCCCTGACCCATTAAGCTTACTAGTAAAGACTTTAGGTTCCTTTTTCCTAAAGCTGATGTAGTCTAAGAGAGCATGTACAGACACCACAGGGCAAAAATTATAAAATTCATAGAATTCTTTATGCTGGAAAAGACATGAAGTATCATCCAGTCTAACCATAAACCTAGCACTGTCAAGTCCACCACAACTAACCTATGTCCCTAAGTGCCATGTCTACACATCTTTTAAACATGTCCAGGGATGCTCACTCAACCACTTCTCTGGGCAGCCTGTTCCAGTTTGTTTGATAAGCCTTTCCATAAACATTTTTTTTTTCCTAATATCCAATCTAAACCTCCCTAGTGCACCTTGAGGCCATTTTCTCTTGTTTCCTGTTACCTTGGAGAAGAGACCAAGCTCCGCTTTGCTACAACCTCCCTGCAGGTCTTTGTAGAGAGTGATTAGGTGTGCCCTGAGCCTTCTTTTCTCCAGGCTAAACACCCCCAGCTCCCTCAGCTGATCCTCTTCAGACTTGTGCTCCAGACCCTTTGCCAGCTCTGTATCCTTTCTCTGGACTCTCTCCAGCACTTCTTGTAGTGAAGGATCCAAAACAGAATCATATACCTCTCAGAATACATATATATATATATTCAGAGGTGGGATATATATATATATATTCACAGTGGAATATGATTATATATATATATGTCATCATGAGCATGTCATTTACTGTAAAACTACTTCTGATGAACTTTTCAGGCAGGATATCTACAAGTTGAATATCTAAGTCATTGATATTCACTAAGTTCCAGTGATGTATGGTACTTTACAATCATCAGGGAAAAATTAATCGACTTCCAAAAGCAAACCCAGGCAGCTCAGATTTGCCTCTTAGGAGGAGGATAATTGTTCTCTGAAGGTGTTGCTTCTCCTTATTGGTAATCCATAAAGTCCAGAAAGATGAGATCAGCCTTAGATTTTAGATGGCTTAAGTAGGCAAAATGAGTTCTACTTCTGTGACTTTTTGGTTGTTCGGACTATGTGGCGTCTAGTGTGCAAATTAGAAACACATTGACTTCTCACCATTGACTTCCCACTTCATTCTTCCTAACAGCAAGATTTGGTTCTCCACAGGTAAAAACTGAGTTCCCGTTTTCCAACTCACTCTGGTTTGACTGCATCAAATTCAAGAAATGCTTGTGAGATAGTGTCAGAAAACATTAAAAGGAGAGAAAGCATGGTGGAAGAATAACTACTGTGCAGGAGTGTCTGAAAACAATATTAACAAGTTTATTTTAATCTGGTATTATCTAGATAGGAACACTTTGAAATATTATACAACTTAATTAACTTCAACTAGTGTGCTTTCCGTAGTTAGCCCTCTAAACGCGGGGAGAATCTGCAGTAATATCTTTAGTCATTTTTAGGTCAGCTGTAGATTTAATTAGGTAAGCATGTGAACTTCAGCTTAGAGATGAGGTGAACAAGTTCAGACCCATGGGGTTAAATCCAGTCAGTTCACCCTGTTTTTTTAAATGAATATATCATAAACACTTTAAATCAGTATACAATAAATTCACATTATTTTACACCCTATTTAGGATCACCTGGTTACTGCCTATATCAAAAATGTTTGTGAATGCAGAAGGATCTACCCAGTTCTGCAGCCTAGTTCTAATTAGCAAAATTATACCAGTTAAAAGGAAAATGGTGGTGCTGAGACTAATTATTTTTGGTTCTAAATTGAGCTTGTGCCTTATTTCATTGACTATAAATTAAATCATGATCAGAAATGATCTTTTTGTCTGTAGAATGGCTCACTAGTCACAACTTATAAAAGATAAACTTTCTAAAGTAGAGGTTGATAGTGCCTTACATGTACATTTCAACTGGACTGCTTTGAAATAATGTCTATAACAGGAACCTAGTTAACTCCAGACCAATGATTATGTGTTTAACCATATCAGCTGTAGTCACACCTGAACTTCCTGTAATGTTCCAGAGTGTGAGGGTTTATCTTTTCTTTCTTTTTAGGATTTTGAGGTGACTCTCTTTTTTTCATATTATCACCTTCATTTGAAAGATCAGGAAAATTGAACTGCACCATATCTGAGTAACATTTTCAAAACTGCAAGTGGACGAAACAGGAATGTCCTTTAATCTTGTAAAAAACTCACTAAGAACAAACTGCAAACCTAACATTTTATGACATGGTGTGGTTTTGGTAATAATTTATTTCCACCAAAAAGAGAATTATTACCTTACAGAGTTTATCTATACCACATTGGACATAGCTGTTGGAAAGCTGTTTGGCAGAAGAACAACCTGAAGGTCCTCACAGACACCAGGCTGAACATGAACCAGCAATGTGCACCTGAGGCAAAAAATAAAAGGCAAATGGTGTCCTTAACTGCATTAGAAAAAGTGTTACCAGCAGGTCCTTCCCCTTTATTCAGCACTGATGGGTCCATACCTCAGTGCTGTGTTCAGTTCTGTGTTCCTTAGAAGAGGAGAGATATGGACATAGTGGAGAGGGTTCAGTGGGCTGCCATAGGGATT
Organism: Sitta carolinensis; assembly: GCA_032173965.1. Classification (NCBI taxonomy): domain Eukaryota; kingdom Metazoa; phylum Chordata; class Aves; order Passeriformes; family Sittidae; genus Sitta; species Sitta carolinensis. The sequence continues at coordinate 34,102,270 of CM063283.1, forward strand.
ATGGAGAGACTGGAGCTGTCCTTATAAGGACAGGCTGAAAGAGCCAGGACTGTTCAGAGTGGAGAAGACAAAGCTCAGGAGATTCTTATTAATGTGTATAAATACTTGAAGAGGGGTCGTAAAGATGAAGCCAGACTCTTCTTAGTGGTGCCCAGTGACAGGACCAGAGGCAAAGGGCACAAATTGAACACAGGAGGTTCCCTCTGACATCAGGAAACACTTATTTAGTGTAAGAATGACTGATCACTGGCACAGGTTCCTCAGAATGTCTGTGGAGTCATCTCCATCCTTGAAGATACTCAAGGACTGTCTGGACGTGGTTCTGGACACCAGGCTGGAGTAGGGGGCTTGAACCACATGACCTCCAGAGGTCCATTCCAACCTCAGCCATTATTTGATTCTGGAATTCTGTGATTCTTTACTGAAAAGAGTTATCTCTTCTATAATTATTTCCCCCAGTTACTCACACTATGCATATTACACAGCTTGTAACACAGTAGTACTTTCCATGGCAGCAGGAAACACTTGAATAAGGCTGCATGCAAGTTTTCACCACATTCCATTGTCCTATACAAAAGTGGAGTTTGACAAAGTCTAGGTAGGTTTGGAACATCTCATGTTGAAATTTTAAGTTTAAAAAAATCAGGTACTAAAGAAGTTAGTATAGGAGTTCCATTAAAGAATCATTTGTCTACATCTCTATTCTGTCTGGATGCAAACCTCTATCTTCCTGGTGATAGAATAAATGTATATATAGTTGAATTTCAGTATCACTGTATTTGATGGAACACAGAACTTCAAATACATGTTCGAATCTCCATGAAGCATGAAAAGCCACTCCCAGCACATATTTGCAAACAAGGAGAAATTCTTTAATTTAATTCAGTAAAAACTAGTAAAACATTTAAAAAAATCAGATCTGAACTTAATTCAGTAGAAACTGGTAAAACATGGAAAAAGTTTCAGCTCTCCATCACTTTTAGATGGAATTATACAGACAAAACATTCAGTAGTAAAGAAAATGAAAAAATCACCTCAGATCAAAGGGTTCCACTTAAAATCAGGAAATCATAGCTTGGATGGATAGTGGAAGTTTGCTTGGAGTTACTCTTTGTTACGAACAAAGGAAAAGTTAAGGAAAAGTAATAAAAATATCTCAATAAGAAGAGCTATTTATTAAGTTAGACAGCTGAAGAAATGCTCAGAAGTCTTAGTGCTTTTCCTGTGTCTCTCCTCTTCCATGACAGATTACACTGTCTAGGTGGATTGACATTATATCCCAGACAAAAATATACATGACTGAATCTCTGAATTTTACATTTAAAAGTTTAAACTTACTTTTAACTAAACTAAACTAAAAATTAGCAGCTTAAAAGGAAAGTTTTGATGCTTTGATTTTCCCAGGAATTTCCACTGGAGAGCTAGGTAATTATGCACGTTTTCACAGCTTATCTTTTGAAAATCAAGATTTTATATAGTTTATGTTGTTTAGGAGTAATTGGAATAGGAAAATGAAATATATAAACCTTTACATAACACAACACAATAGAAATTAATGGCAAAATATAAAATGCAACACCTTTAAAACAAAGTGCAGAAACAAACAAAAAATAGACTATATTTTACCTAAAACATAAATAGGCTTTGTTGATTCTTTAAAATTAAATCATTTCTACTGTTTTTCAAAGCAAGATATCACTGGAACCAATACACCTGTTTAATGAATTCAGAATTTTTTCAGCAAGGTTATTCTCTCCTGTAGGTCTTTCATGGGAATCATACTGTTGATATTTTGGTATCAGAATAATTTATAAGGTGAGTTTGAGTTTTAGTAAGCCAAAGTGCAAAACTTTTCTCAATCATAATTCCCAGTCAAGCTAGGGGGAGTTCTGTTCAAATTAATGTGAGAAGTCTGATCCAACATAATGAAGTTTAAATGATTCAATAGAATTTGCAAAAGGGTCCTAATAAAATTGTTAGTTGGTTTCCTGCTGTAAAATGTCACCATAATACTTAAGAGATAGAAAAGCTGCTTACTTTAAAAGGAAGCACTTTTGAAAAAGAATAACAATGAGGGAACTTAGCAAAATGCCAGCGAGGTAAATGACCACTATATTTGTAAAATAAATCTCTTCCCTCTCCAACCTTCCCTTCACAGATCAGTATACAGCCCACACTTTAATTGCATTTAAGTCTGCTCATGTGGAAGTTAAGAGACCTACCCCATCAAAATGTGATTCTGTATGGAGAAATAATTATATAATTATCCTGTATTTTCTTCTCAATGTGTTTGTCTGCCAATGTTTTCCTCTCCCTTTCTTTCCATTATATCCCTTGTAACGGAGATGAAGCAGCCTTGGTTTCCAGTGAGATGGAAGGATGGCAGCAGGTCCACAGGAAGAATTCAAGATGCTTGCCATAAACCATCTACCACATACAGCAAACCAGGATTTTTTCCAGGATTAGTCAGAGCCAATGCAAGCCTGCAACCTACAGTAAAACACTTGTCTTGAATGCCCTATGGTGATGTTAATGGAGGAGCAGTTGTTCAAAAGTATGTGGAACTCCTCTCCTTTTTTTTTTCTTTTTTGTTTTTGTTTAAATCTTTTCCTCAGTTTTGTTACAGGAACTTAACTTTTTAAGAAATTCCAGGTTATCCACATGAAAAATACCTTCATCACTGACAAGTACATAATGTTTTATGAAAACTTTAGACATGATTTAAGCCTACAACATGATTCTAGTGAAATCACAATATGTGTCTTCTATTATTTCAGTTTCAAAAGCATAGCTTGAAGACTTATGTAGAGTTTGTCCAAAGTTTCAAAAACATCAGTGAACTGCAAACATATTTTCACTGGTTTGATTTGTGGATTTGAGATCTCACATATTTTACATTTTATAAAAATATTATTTTAATTGTTAAAAACCAAAACAATGAGAAATAATAACACTAAACATAACTTTAGTGATACATAAGTTAGCATTAAAATATAAAATACATAGTTTCAAAACAAAACTTACATTTATGTAAGAAAATCTCTAGACTCTTGAAGATTGAATACTCATCTCTGATAGTTTTGATACTACTTGGGCAAAAGCAGAAAATGTGGCTAAATATTGCTCTAAAGTTTGGCTCACATGACTGTAAAATCCAATGTACATAAGCTAAATATTTATCTGAAGAAAAAGCTGTTGAATAGAGATTTGATCATTCCTTCTGTAACAGTCCCAGAATATTGTAAATAACTGTAAATTATTGAAGTCATCCTTTAAAATACAATCACACACAAAACAATATTTTGTCTAATGAAAAGCAAAATATTTGATTTAAATGACATTGTTTTCCTGGCTGACCATTTCATTTAACAGATATGCTCTTTAATTCTACATAAACTTACGCATATGTTAACACTGAAGCAGAGAAATACATTCCTTGAGACCAAAGGTACAACACAGACTGGTACTTTGAAGAGTAATAAAAGCGCTGGGTCTGGGGTTTTATTTAATTTCTAAATGGGAAATCCCTTGTACTTTTTACCCAAGACAATGCATGTGCTTGGATCCACAGAGAATCTCAGAAAACACCATGAAGCAGAATGTTGCCAGCTGTTCGGATGGACTGCCATCCAATGGGACACTGCTGTGGGCCTGTGAATGACCCTTTTCTCCCTCTCACTCAGCACTCTCTGTAACTAGATACAAGAAGAGGCTGAGAAAAAAAGCTCAGGGCCTATCCACAACTTTACTTATCTGCTACAAAATACGCAATTGGCTGGATGTTCTCATACTACACTTTTTTCATCTTGAAATGTGCAGAATGGAGCAATTTCAAGCAATTTCAGGGGAGAAGTCCTGAAGCCGAGACTAAAACGTCCTACCACGCTGTACCTAGAGCCTGATTCTCTTTCACTGAGCTCCACTGCCATCATGCACGATTGCAGTTAAACAATTGTTCACACCGAGACATGAAAGGGGTTTTAGGCAGGAAAGAGAAATATAGACATACACCATGTGCCAGCGACCTCTGCAGAGGCTTACTGTGGTGAAGGTTTTAAAATTCTCTGCATACAAACAGTTTATCACCACAACCATTTAAAATGTCAGTGGAAAAAGAAATGGTTTCCAAGAGCATATAACTGCCCAGATAACTTTCATCAGCCCAGCCACATGAAAGACCCAGAGGCAACTGCAAAGCCACCATCAATACAAATGCCTATGGAGTCCTCTCTGGTGCCAGATCCTGCTGCTTTGGCTATAAACAATATCTCCTGTAGTGCAGCATCTAGGATATCTGGCTGCCAATCAAGCAGGAAGAGAAGGAAAAGGAAGAACTGTCTAATGCACTTGAGTAAATGTACTATTGCCATTAAGTGCTATATTTTATACCTTTGTGGAGCATGTGGTTTTGCAAAAGAGAAAACCTCCAAAATGTTAAAAACTCATTGCAGAGAAAATGTAGTGGCAGCTTCAATGCTTAATTTCTATGAATATGAACATTTTTATAGACTTCAGTCTCCCCACAAAACATTAGGCTAATGGACACTGGGAAATTCTTCTTAAGTAACTTTATGGTCAGTCATTCTTGCATGTTTGGGTCAATCCGGGTGATGCTTATGGCAAGAAACAGCAGACAGTGTTTGCAACATGCATCCCTCTTCCTCATTGGTCCTGACACAGGTGCTCCCATTGAGAGCTGGGTTTTGTGTGCTGAAAGCAGACAGGGAAGCTGTGGTTTTAAGCTGCACACACAGCACACACTGAAGCACTTGCCCTTAGCTTTGCCATAATTTTGCACCTGTGTCTGAGGCAGTTCATTTTGTTTCACTGTGAACAAGGCTAAACATGATTCCCAAACTGGGAGTATCTGATATTGGTACCCTTTTTTTGGCGGGTGTCTGGTCTGTTTCTTGGATTAGGCTCATGTAATGGCTCAGATTATCATGAGACTCAACCCAGTCATTGTATTTGTGTTCATTGCCAACTCAGGACATAGTCATTGCAAAAGAACAGACTAGGCTCCAGCCTGAAAACACAAACTGTCTAGTTTTTTTTAGGGCTCACATTTACCACAGTGGCAGTGATGCCACTTCCACAAACCCATCTGAATAAGAAAGGAGTGACAGACTGCAATCCTAGATATCTAGTCTATAATTACCCTGTATTTATTTAGATATGTCAGCAATAGCATCTGCATCAGGGGCTAATTACCCCTTCAGTTTTATGCTAGTAATTGACTGCAAGCCCAGAAGTGCAAGTAGAAGGAAAAAAAGTAGAAGCAGAGAGGAAAAAAGTCTGCTGAAAGCTAAATATAAAACTTATCTCTGAAAGCTCTGGTATTATTTAGATAAAAATGAAGCTATGAATAATTATTGCTGTCAGACTTCTACTAATGAAAGTAATATCCACTACAAATATATTCAACAATTGCAGACCGTGGCTGAAGTCATAGTGTAACCATATTGTGCTTTCCTCTCTTAGCTGTAAGCTTTTTTTCCAAATTGAAGTAACTCTTCATTTATAGTTAGCTGCTAATATGTTAGGCAAACAACTGAACACAATTGGCAGTGCTGAATTTATTACACATTATACAAAAGCTTGGAACCTCCTGGATTTAATTACATAATTAAACAGCACTTTGATATTCTTCTTATTTATTTTTTTTTTCTTTCTTTCTCTTTCTTTCTTTCTTACTTTCTTTCTTTCTTTCTTGACTGGCTAATCAGAACAATTAGACCTTTTCTATAAATTCTTTAATAGGTCAACAGAATACAGAAATTAATGCCTCAGTAAGGGTATTTCAGGTTTTTGTGCAAAATCCTCTTAAATTTATATATATATATATATTTCTAATATATTATATTAAATATATAAAACATATATAGGTAAATTATTAGCAAGGAGTTGATCAGTGAGTTGATTTTTTCTCTGAATTCCAACTTCCCATTAGTTCTTTACTGAGGTGATATACAGAAATTTACTTTTGAGTTACAAGTAAGATAAAATTCAGATTCAGTGTGTTCCGTGCTATTTCTGTATCAAATAGATATTGCACAGTTCAAAATCAAGTATAACGTAATACTAAAATAGCATAGGTGATTAATATTGGAGACTGGCTAATGCAAAAAATGTTAGTTCTGCGTAAAGAGTTATACTGTGAGACACTTGGTTTATTTTTATCAATTAGCTTAATCTTTGATTTGAATTCTACACCCTCTGGCATCAAGAAGATGCTTGTTTCTTTTTTTCCTTTAAACAATGGATTATTCTTTCTCAAAAGGGGATTGTCAGGTTCTTTTACTGTTTTATGTCACACAGGGGAAAAATGTTTTTGAGGCATTACCTCTGAATTTAGCAGGGACGAGAGTTTACTGCTATATAATCATTAGTCAATGCAGTAGCTGAAACCTTAAACAAAAGAAAACAAACTACAAACAGGCAAGCATCCCCTAAAGGCACATCAGAACACCAGAGAGAGGAAGCATGGATTTCAAACACGGCTGCCCAAGCATGTGCTAAATATTGCCGCTCCTGACTTTAAACAGCACACTAAGGAATACGACATCACCTTCTAGTCTTTGAAACAATACTACGAAGCAGGAGAAAAAGAATTTAAAGGGTTTAGAAAATGTACTTTACTTCTACTCTTTTCTTTATTTTGAGGCTTCATGAAAATTATATCTCCAAGCCAGTAAAATCTTTCAGTATAAGGGAACCCCACCATAAAGCTATTAGAAAGATAAGACTAGACATCAAATGCCTTTCTTCATGATATGTGCTTCCCCAAAACAAGCAAACTGCCTGATCCTTGTGAATTATCTCCCACAATTACTGTTCGCACTATGGTTGTGAGCCACAACAAAGCTTTAGAAAGATTTTTACCATGGCTGTACAATTGCACGTACAAAAAATCGCCAGGGCCACATTTGCTTTCATGGATGATCACCAGCCTGGGGTAACTGTAAGTACTTGGAAGGAGCTAATTAGAGAACTGTATTTCATCCTGATATATGGCCAAATACTATACAAATAATACATATAGTGAAAAGCATCTAATTTATGCTGCTTGTGAAAAAGGAGGATGATGCCTCTAACACAAATGAGAAACATTAAATACATTCTATTTTCTTACTTTCTTTCTACTGGCATATTAACCATAAATTCAGAATATATTGTTGGTGTTATTCAAGAGAGTGATTGCGTCATTAATTTAAGTATTTGTCAACTCAGAATAAATTGTAAGTCACTGATTAGAATACAATCTACATCTGAAATGAACTGCAACTGTATCCAGCCCCCTCTACAGAATCATTTTGACAATTCAAGGTTTCAAGCAGGAGTCCAAATTACACCATCCAATGATTGTCCAAGGATCTTGAGCTTCTCTATAAAGATGGATGCCCAGCATGCATAAGCTTAAATCTCTAAGTAACTGACTAAAAAAAAATGGCTCTGTCACAGTCCAACTCCCCAAGAGAACTGCCTGTCCATTGAAGAATGGTGGTGTAGGGAGGGGCTCTCTGATACTGGTACTTTGTACACCTTTGGAATGCAAGATTCTAGAACTGCTGCTTCAGTTTGCAAGATTGAACCTCAACTCACCATTGTCTGTAATGACAAGACGGTTTGCAGGAGTCACTGGGAAAAGAAAGACAGGAAACACAGGAGTTTATGGGAGTCCTATGCAGAGCAATAAACTGATTCCAAAAATATTATGAATTTAACATGTCAAGAAAGGAAAAGTTCCAGGTAAGAACGACAGTTTCAAAAAGAGTAGGTATGAGTCATGTCTTTAGAAAGAGTTTTCCTGTGTTTGGTTTTCATTTGTTTTTGTGAAAATGTGAAAAGGCAATAGAACCTGGATGAGTTTTTTTTCAGGGACAGATCCATGAGGCAAATGAGGTATTTTATTTTGTCTTGTTTTATTCCTTAGATTGATTCTTTCTGACAAAAGCATGACCTCATGGAATAATCTCTAGACTCTCTTCCAAATCTTATGACCACACAAAATCATCAGAAAGCAAAGGAGACTTCTCTCAGAGAAAGATGTTTTTCCCACTGTCACAGCACTGTGAATGCATGGGAGCTGCTGTGCTGGGTCCTCTTTTCCATCACTGATGCTTCCCCTCAAGCTAAACCTGTCCTCAGCTTGTGATAGCTTCAAAGTTTCTGCAGTAGGACACAGTGGGACAGCAGAGCAAAAGGCAAAGAACCAACTGTCTCTTTTTTCACATAAAAGGCATGGGTCTGACAGAAACCTCTCCATTAGGCAATGAAAGAAAGGCTCCACCCGACTCACTTGGTGGTTGACACTGCTCTCAGTACTAATAAAGAACAAATGCTTCCTTATATGGTCAGATTTTAATATAAGGCTTTGGCCTAACCTAGCTGTTATTAAAAACACAACCCTTGAAAAATGTACTTTTTAAAGGTATTTTGGAAATCTCATTTGCTGGAAATGCACTAAAGATAATACAAACCTTATGCTATGCTACAGCCTTGGAAAACAGAGCTTTTCATTGGATAATGATGTGGGATGAGAGATATTTCATCTTTCATACATTTATTTGACAATGATGAATTTAATTCATTCTATCACATTGAATGATACATTTATATTCAGTATGTCGTTTAAAATTTCATAAATGATTAAAGTCTTTGTCGTTTTAATTATAATATGAAGAGAGCAGCTAGAACTTATTTGCAGAGAATAATGTTCAAGTCAATAAATTTGGTAAGTTCTCCTGACAACATATAAATGATGACTTTAGTTGCCTGACTACCTGTGGAAAGCAGCCCAATAATGAGAGTCCTTGTGTTTCTTTTCGAGCAGAGTAAAGCCAGAGTCTGATCACTCCCTAACTTCAACAACCTCCTTTCAGGAACTGGTAGCAAACTATTCATAGAGCTTTAAAAGTGGTTCTAAACTCCTGCACTAATGAAAAAGGTCAACCTGCTAAGCAGAGGACTGCAGACAGCTATCATCTGCCAAGCCACGAGCTGTAATTTACCTCACCAGTGTAAAGAAGAAGATTCTTCACCCTGGGAGAATCAATAAGGGCTCTGAATACACAAGGCAAGTAGCTTTTGACCTAACTTTGCACTATGCGGGCAGTAGTTTAGCTTTCTTCAAGCTCACCCACCCCTCATCTGTTTGAATCACAGGGACCACGCCTAGTTAATCACTTGCACTAAATGCCAACCCAAAAGCCTAATGCAAAGATTTCATTGACTTCTTTTGGCTTTGGATGAACCAAAAGTATCAGCCGCTATGAGGGGACTATCCAAGATCCAGTGGTGACATTAGTACCTGTCCACAAGGAGCTGAACCATTACAGGTTGCACACAAGTCAGACATAAATCATAGGTCTGTTACTGTTTCTTCATGCACTTTGGTTTAGGCATTGCAAAAGTATCAGAAGGAACTTGGATAACTTCATGCAACTGAACATATTGTCCTCTCATCCATACAGAATAATTGAAGAGAAAAACAGTTGTTGAGTTGGCCTTCACATAGTTTTCTTCCTTACAATTTGGAATAAAGTAAAACTTAATTTATTTTATTTATGGTCTTTTTTGGCCTAAGAAATTTGCTCAAAATCATGACACTCAGAGTGCTTATTTTAGAAAGAGAAATAATAATAATCTTCTCAAGTTTGAAACAGTATAAAAGCTAAAAAAGTTATTATTTTTCCTCTTACCCTAATTAAAAACCAATCAAACAGACAGCAAAATAACCCAATAAATTTGAACAAAGCAAATTTTATTGAAAAAGAAACATTTCTTTAGGCTGAGGAGTCATATGCCAAAGGATAGCCCAAAGCGGATTAAACCAAAAGAATCAGAAAGTCTTCTGGAAAAGGAGGGCATACAATGGGAACAACAACAGATCTTTAACTGTAGAAGTGCTGCTGGGTGCCACTATAATGAACTGAAACCTACAATCTCCTAGGGTTAATAAGACACCTGTCTTGAAACTAGCAGTCATATTGGTTTTCCAAGCCTGCCACAATACTTAAAGTCTTGATGAAGTTCTTACTGTGCCAAAGGAACTTACTAACAAAGCCACTGAGTCAATTTAACCTAGTGAAACTGGACCCTGTAGACTGGGTTATCAGAGTTTTGTGTTGAGATAATTACAGCACTAAAGAGAGCATATGGGCTGTCAAGGCTGGCACATGGCCTGCGCCAGCTGTTACCTGGGTGCTTTGGAAAATCTACTGAACAGCATTTTGGACACAGAACAGCTATATGTAAGTTTTCCAAGATATCTAGTGGGAAATCCTCATAATAAATTTATTTTTTATATGGGGAAGGATTACACCCAGTAAAATGACTGCAAGAAGTACAACCTTAAACTTCAGAAGGAAACTACCAGAGGAGAGCAATTTTGCATGGTAGTGAAGTGTACCAATAGCAAGCTTCGTGTTGCTATAGAAAGTAAACTATTCAAGGAATTGGCTTTTGTATAGTCCAGCTGAAAGCAATACTGAAACAGTCCTACTAGTAGCTTTTCCAGAAACATGCCTCTGAGTCAATGGGATTTATCCTATTATTCCTGGTTTTGCTACTCCATGAAAAATGTCTTCCAAATGCAATGTCATAGCTAATCAATTACTAACAACAGTTACTATTGATTAGCTGTGATGCTCTTACAGGGCCTGCCTTTATGAGGTAATATCAACCAAGGAAAATGTTTCAAATAGAGTATGTCCAATGAGTTAGACAGAAAATTTAAAGAGGAATCAAACAGAAACATGCCCAGACAGAATACCACAAATGGAAGAACATACACCAATATTTCATAACATGTGAGGACTGGAAATTATGATTATTGGATCCAGGAGGGTAATAGTAAATTATATTAATTATTTAGATCAGTAGACTTAATTACCCAAACAGAACTTTCTAAAATGCAAAAATATTCTAACTTTGCCTGCAGTGTCTATGATCTGAGAGAATGACTGGGAGACATGGAGACTGACAAGTCATAGGGTAGCCAATGCTTGATTTCCAAAAACTGACCAGATGCATCAGAGTTCTGTGAGCAAAAACTAATCCCTGTGGCTGGGATTAGTGGCACTGCACAGCTCTGGAAAACCTCTGCAAGATCCCAAATCTTAGTTTCTCAAACCAAATTAAACTTAGAAAGTTGAGGTAACGAAGCTCCAGCTTCAATTTCAAGTCACCTTAATGGGCAAAACCACAGATTCATTCCTCTGACACCATTACCTTCATAGACCTAATGCAAATATATCACTATTTGTTTCACATAATTCAATTTCATGTCTTCATGAATCTCTCAAGAAATTAATGGATGGAAAATTTAAGATTTACTTTCTCTTTGAACATGTCATTTCATTAGGAACCTAGTTAACCCTTATTTTCTCCTTTTCTGACTCAATAGTACAACTTCATTGCTTGTGAAGAAGAGATTGCAATAAGTTGGTTCAATTCATAATTTTCTGCATGCTGAAATTCTTTGTTGATCTGCATCAGCATTAGTAATGCATAGAAAAGCTGAAGCACTAACTATATTGGTACCATATTTTTTCAAAGCAAAATCCGCTGGTTTTAGCTCTCTAAAGCCCTACTTGATTGAAAAGGAATGTATTTTGGAGTTGAAAAATTCAGTTATTAGATTTAAATTTTTTTAAGCCTGTCCTAAAAATGTTAGGAAATCCAGTTGTATTACCTCAAATTAAGTGCATTACTGCATTATATTTTGCAAGCTTTAGCAAACAAAAAAAAAACCAAAAAACCAAAACAAAAAAAAAAAAAACAGAAGAATCTTAATTCTTATCTATGGAAAACATTAAACTGCTAAGTGCTAACAACTGGAATTAGTCCTTAAATCTCTAATGAGAATAATAAAACATGAGTGCAGTTTGTGCTGTAACTTGATAAGGCCTGAATTTACTTGCTGTTAGTAAAAGTTCCTGATCCAGCAGTATGGCGTTTTACTCCCTGAGGTACAGGAAACAATATCTGTCCTTTAGGAGCATCCTCTGTGGTAAGCACTTCTTATCAGGGCTATCAAAGGACTAAGATAGCAGTGTAATATCTAGTAACAGCAGCTTTATGAGCAGATCCATTACTGATTTAAATCAATCTAAAGCAGGTAGTTCTGATTAACCCGTTCAGCACAAAGCTGACCTCCTCACAAGATTATTTCTTCTGAAAGTAATGAAAACTGTTTCTGCGCTACCAGATGCGACATGCACTGAATCTAAGAAATAGCAGCAGCAGAAGTGCGGACCAAACACCACAATGCCGTAAGCCACTTATAAAAATAAAAATTTATATTAAAACCTTGTCACTCTGCAAAGATCTAATACTTTGCAGTAGTAAAATTTAATATTCTTGAAAATTCTGCTTTGAACTAAACTAGGATACTGTATGCAGAAGGAATTAATTTAACTGAGCCTGTCTAAAATCATCTTGCTGTCAATTTGTCTGAAAATCTATTTTTTATAAAAGGCAACATTTAAACACTGCTCACCACAATTTTCTGGCAAAACACTTATTGGAAGGCAATATTCAGATTCTATTTGCCTGTAAAGATATTTTTATTCTTTGCAATGGAAAATGTAATTGTAACTTTTCTTGAATTTCCAAAAGTAAAATGAAAATATTGCTATCAGCAGTTTAGCAAGTCACAGCTATTTTAATTTCTGTTTTCATTTAATGTCAATGGAGATTCCCTACAAGTTTTAATTAAAAGTTCTTAATTCATAGCCCATTGTTTGTATTTTTCAGATGTCTTAAGAAATAAGGGAGTTAAACACAATTTTTAAACATTCTAAATGGAATCCATTTAAATGATGATTCTCTAATTTGGCCAGTAATTAGATAACAGAGGTCTCTAAGCATTACTTTTTGATTAGTATTTAGAAAGCCAAAACTGCACTCAGTTTGACACAGCTGGGGATATGCCAGTGTGTTCCCGGCTGGGAGAGGCCCACCGGGCAGACACGGCACTTCCAGAGATTCCGAGAGCACATAAACAATACACATTGTGCACACTCTCTCACTGCTTGCTAACTTCAGCTCAAGCAGTTGGACACGCTAAATAGTCACCTTCACCATTATCCTGGGCCTGATCCTGCCCTTTCCAAAGTCAGTCTGAGCAAAATTATTGATTGCAACAGTCAGTCCCTCGTGTCTTAGGAGTTAAATGGGATCGAAGTGACATATAATCAGCATGCGTAATTTGAGGAGCTCGAACTTCTTGGATTCCCTCGTGACTTATTTTGGAGATGCTGCCTTTATTTCCGAACTGTCCCTCTGAATAATAATAAGAAAGAAAAAGAAATTAGGATTCTAGCAAACAAGCCGCTGGTTTCTCATCCCAGTTTTCTTGGAGCTTGTTTAGAGCCTGACCTTGTAATCCTCACATAACCCCTCCCCACTGATGTACTTTACTACCCTTAGTCTAAATCCACTCCCTACCAGAAATGTTAAAAAAAATTGGATAGGGTAAACACACACAAAAAGTCAGCATTTTTGTTCCTGTCTGCATTACAGAGGTTCACAGACCAAATGAAAACCCTTACATACATGAACTATTTTAATTAGTGTAATTTAGTATTCTCCACAAATGCAAAAGGTTACACTCTTACTGATTCTTTGATTTAAACAATTCCTATTAAACTGTGTAATTTTAGTTCAGTATGTGCTTTTGCAGTACTTTATGCAAACGTGAACTCTTTGAGATAACAAAATCAACATGAATTTTGTATTAGAAATATATTGCAACATTAATAAAACAAAACAGTGTATTTTCTTATGATAATATAGTTTAAAGAAATAGGGTTTTTTTCAAGATTCATACCATACAGGTGACAAGCTATTTATTTACTCCTGCTTTTACTGGTAGCAGTATATTTCTTATTAGATAATAAATTTGATCTTCCAAACTATTTTGCTTGAGCATCAGAAAATATCCAAGTGCTAAAGGGAGAGATGGCACCTAAAATATGCTGCTGAAGTTCTCTCTTTTGATAACACTGGAAGCTGTTCTGTAACTTGATCAATTTCTTGCATCTATAGAATATTGCTTTTTAAGGCTGGAATGGGAGAAAATATCAAAATAGGCTGAGATATTTTCAGTTCTTCAGAAAGAGATGAAATTAAAAAGCACTACCTTCAGTACCTTTCAAAAAAAAAAATCTTAAAAATGAGAAAAATCCTTTTCTTCTTCTACCTGATTCAGGAATAAAATTTATGCTCTTATATCATATATTGCTTTAACATTTTGAAAATGAAAGCTAAAACCAGGCCCAGAGCAATAGACTATAATTTTAAGAGTGTCAAATTATCTTCAATAGCCATTTTTTAAATAAAATATAAAATCTTGAAGCAGACAGCAAAGAATTGTACTGAGGGCAAAATCATTCACTTAGACATAAATTTAAAGAAACCACATCCCTGAATCTTAAAAAAACACAAGAATATTGTTTTCTAATTGCCATAGAATGCATATGTCAATAGTATGAATGACTTTCAGGTGTCAGTTTTAGCTAAGGTTTCGCTACATTTATTTCTTTAAGACACTGCCATTTGGTAGGTCTGCAGACGTACAGGAACAGAAGAACAGTACTATTTGTACAGGCTTTTTGTTCCAGGCTGTAAATGTAATCTTGCATTTCAAGGTTACCAAGAGGGAGGGAAGGCATTATCATTGTTTTTTCAGTCTGACTGTCCCATTTAGGTGATGTACATACTCTGAACAAATTAATTGCTTTGAATTTTACTTATATTTATTAACTGAGATTAGGAAAGGCAGTAAAACACTATATCAAAGCATTATGGAGAAAACAACCAGAATCAATCTTTTTCGTTTGTCACAGACACCACTTATTTAAATCTAAAATATGTTCTTTGCTGTACTTGGTCTATTCTGGTAAATATCAGCTTGTACCAAATATAGGGCTACAGAATCCTCTCTTCTTTTTGAATATAAAAAACCAGAAACAATTAAAAAAAATACATATCAAACTTCTAATAATAGGGCAACCACAACAAAAAAGCCCCACCAAAACCCTGTAGTCTGTTAGATCTCTGCTTCTTAGCTAACTAGATTTTATTTCCATTTTCAAAAATCCTAAGCGCATTATTTTTGCAGGGCTGCTTCCAGAATTTGATCACTATGTCCCATCATTATGATATTTATTCGGGGGCAAACCCTGCAATAACAAGAAATTCAGAAGGGTCGTGTAAAGAGAAAAAGACAAAATTGCTAAGTAGTACAGTGCATTATAACTCCCCAAATAAGGCAGCTTCACATCACATTTCTCATTCAGACAATTGTGCAAGAAAAGCATTACCTGATTGTAATTGTATAGACTCAGAAATTAATTTAAAATAGACATGCTTTCATGTATCCAATACTGATTCGGTCTCCCCAGTTTTTGAAAGTTTGGTATCTGAAACACTGCGACACCATCGCCTGCTCATTATTATTTTTTTAAACAAAGTAATACTGAATCTCCCACATAGGAAGGAACATAAGTAACAATATAGTGCAGGCTCCAAGTTAAATCTGGTTCAGACAGCGTAATAATGATGTCATTAAGGCTCCGAGCTGAATGGGAATCAGACAGTACTATAGTACAGCTGCAGACATAAATCTGAAAGAACTTTTTTGGCTACATTCTCAGACTTACCTTGAAAGATATTTAGGAGCTCCAACAATGTGAGTTGATAGAAATGTTCTCAAAGGGAGGTTTGCAGACTGAAGAACCTGTGTAGGCCTTATAGGCACTTTCTTCTGTGGCACAGGAAGGAACATTTTGTTAAATGAATAAACTAAGAGAAATAATTTCAGAAGAAGTGCAAACCAGAAAACAAATAAACCTTAATACTACCACAAATAAATGAGACTAAGGCAATTGTGGAACTGCTCAAAGCCTTTTTGCCTTGCTGAATGAAAGCAATCCCTAAGACTGAATGGGTAATGAGATCCTGGCTCCTGAGATTTTAGCTTTCTTAATCATGTTCATAATTAATTCAAGAACATTGATAATTTCATTACATTCTTTTTGTCTTATCAATAAATGATGTGCCTGCACTTTTGGTCCTGTGTACAGGGAGAAAGGAGATGCTTTGGGTAATATTGCACCAGGAATTGTGTATGTATATATGTATATATACATGCATATATATATATAATCTATATGACCCAAAATAGTGATGTGGTAGTTATTATCCATAACCAGGCCTCTATTATCAGAATACGATGGCAAGCAGTTACAAATAATTAATAAGCTTTTTATGCAGAAATGAAAAACCCTTTAAAAAAATATGCTGCAAATAGAATTCCTGTCTGGAAGATACGTACCTAGAAAAAAAATATATTTTCAGACATATTTAGGAATGGATTTCATATGAACTCGAACTATAAATATATTTTTTAAGCATCTCTAGATATCTTGGGTTTTTTAAAAAATATCCTTTGAAGAGAAACCCAACTTCATTGTCCTTTTCCTATATGGAGACATGCGCCCTTATGTTTGTCCTTCCAAATACATTTCCAGTATCAGCTTTCATCTGACACCAAGCTATATTCACCCACTCAGTTGAAACTAGAGCTTTTTACATTGTGGCTTTTTTGGTGACAGGTTGGGGTTTTTTTGTTTTTTCATTTTTGGTTTTTTAATGAAGACTGAAAGCTTTCTCTTTATCTAACAGTCAATCAAATGGGAAGCATCCCTTTAGGATTTACTACTTGCTCTGTGTAATCTTCAACAAAGCAACAAATCAGTTTTGCTCCCTTTTTTGTTGTTGATTTAGAGGTATCATCGATTTTAGACAGCAGAGTATGTAGAAGTGAAAGTTTCTGACTGGGAACAAATACTGCTGTGTTATTTCCTCTCACTTGCACTGTATTTCATTCTGACATCAGTGAAATCGTCCATGGAGAACATGTCCCTACACAAGAGAAAGTACCATAAATGAATCACAAACCGTTTAATAACTGAATTCAAAACACAAGCTACACTCAGGAAATGTCTACCACCCTGTAGGAATCTCTGCATTTCATCTGATTATCTTTTTAAAATAATAAAATCAAGCACTTCATCCTTAAAAGCAAGTTAAATGTCAACTTAAGGGCAAATATATTCCCCACCAAATGTTCTTGTTTTCCACTCTCTTGACACCAGCTTCATGGGGATGTTACTCCACTGAAGGTCTAGGTGGCTCTGAGCCAACACAGCATGTGACAGGTCACCTGGGTGCTACATTGCCCCATAAAAAAAGAACATTGATGCATGTACAGATAAAGGGTTTCCATTCTGAGGATACTTATCAGGGGTGGGGAAGGAAGAAAGCCTGAATTTCATGTATATGAAATGTTTTGGGGTCATAAGTAGCTACACACATATCACTGCTACTGTTAAAAAAAAAGAGACCAAGGAGCAATCCCTGGTTCAAGCCTGAATGACACCAACAGACTGCAGCCCATACTGCTCACACACAGTGCCTTGGAACAGAGGTGGCCCAAGAGACCTCACCCAAGGATCCCAAAATACAGCTGTGGAACACACCAGCAATTCAGCAGGGTGAACGAGGGGGCCACCGCACTCAGCCTGGTCTCTCAGCCTTCATTTAACTTTTATGACTCTGATAGCCAAAAAAGCACCAAAACATCTGGTGTTAAAGACATAGAGCAGCCCTAGAACTCAAGCAGCTCAGGAGAACTGTCAAGCAGTTTTGGTTCTTTAAAGCATTCCCCAAGGGATGGGGAAGGCAGCATAAAGGATCTACTACAGTGTAAAAGTAAAACTTTCCCTCTTAAAGTTTCAAGCAATAATATGTGAGGATAACAAGAGGTAAAATCAGATAAACACAGATTATTAAGGATGTTTGATAAATTTACCTTAAATGACAGGCCCTGAACCATCATCCTTTGTAGTGTCCCTCCCAGATTATCAGCACTATTCCTTTGGGCTGTAAAAACAAATCCAAATTGATTTAGGCAATCCAAGTACTCTTATTCTCAATGAAGACAAGAGTGTGCAAGTCTTGAAGAGGCATTTACACCAATGCTCCTGAGCCATTATGGCCATAACCATAAACTAGATTATCTAAATTGCCTCCTGAGGGGGCTCATCTCCCCACTCACAGTGTAAAAAGTCTAAGTATACCCTCAGTTGAGCCATTTTAAGGGAATACCTGGAGTTAGATGGGATACCATTCCTAGATGCAATGAATTAAGAATGCTGAATGCATTCAATTAAGTAGAAAACACTCCCCCTTCATCCTTGCTGCTTTCAGAGGGCAGAATTCAAGATAAGTAGGTTCAGATCCTGGATTTTGATTAGGTTATTCTTGCTGTAGGTCAGTGTAATGCCTTCAGGTGTTATGAATTCCAGCCTTATTGCTGAGATCAGCAATTGTAATCCCTTTCAAATTTAGGGCAACATTTCTTTGAAGCAAGTCTGAACTATATATAATGTGGAAATCTCTCTGAACTTGATTATAACTTTTACTGTTAAAGCTATTGACAAGATGATAAGCATCTTTGGGTGGTCCATGGAGTTTTTCAAGAGTGGCCTCAAAACTGAAGCTGTTTATGCATTTGAAATATGTGACACTTTTTAATCTGTAATTTATATATAGTCTTAGGTCATCCATCCATTCCTAATCTTTAAAATGTAAGTACTACTCCTTGAATTTGAAACTGTGTCATCAGAGCAGAAACCTTAAAATGTTCTAAGGGATTTAAAGAACCATCTCATGAAATTCATGAGAAGAATCCATGTGACAGTTACTGGTAGTTATCAGTATTTTTTTCCAAAGATTAGCCATCTATAAATTCACAATAACAAATATTATAGTCAGGTTTATAGAATTGCACTTAAAACTAAATCCACTCATATAAGCATGAGCAAATTATGTGGGGTTTGTAGAATGACCTGATTACACAAGAAAGAAGTCCAAAAAGAGCAACATAGAATCACTTAGCGAGGCAAGCTGTTGCCTGTGACAGTGATGTATGAGACATAGGTGATATATGTACTGGGTGGCTTTATCAGTAAATCACTGAGTTATTTACTTCCCTGAGGAACTGGCCCTGTCCCTGGAAGAGACTGCACTGTGAGATGCACCAGTGGGGGATTAATATTGGCAAAACAGTCAATTTTGATTTGTTCACACAAAAGAATCATAAAATATAATTTAATAAATAATGCACTGCAGATGTACTATCTCTTCTAAGTATTAGTACTTTAAAAATGGTAGAATCTGGACCTCCTTCTTGTTTCCCTCATTAACATGAAAGGAAAAATCTCCACAAAATTTGTTTTAAATAAAATATTTAGCCAACACATCCCTGGCAGGGCACAAACAGTTGCCCATTAAAAACTAAAAAAAACCACACAGACTATGAAGCTCAGAAACTGAAAAGATATATCACTTTCTTTTCTATACACTGCATATTAAAGGTAGAAGCCAATCTCTACCATCTGCAAGGAACAGCTGTGAGGCCACTGCAGTTCTGAGCTTCTCCTATGGACCTTTGCTAGGGCCATCCAGAGGGACTCATGCACAACACAGTGAACTGAGTGCTCCCCAGAACCCCTCAGCTGGCAGAGCAGACATAAAACCAGCCACTGGTGCCTACTCCTTCCCAAGCTTCTGTGCTTGCACAGGCGGGAGCATCACCCGTGTTTTGCACCTGGGCTCCAGCACCTTGCCCCCAGATTCACTGCACGAATGTGCTGCACACATGGTTTGAGAAAGACCTCGGCTATTCTGGTGCTCAGCCTGGCAGTGATGTAGAAGTCCCTTCATTCCTTTTTTTGTAGCTTTTTTTTTTTTTTTTTTGTGCCTGATTTTAATAAATCTGAGTTAAAGCCATGTAGGCTGAAACACTACAGAATATGTACATGGTCAAAACTGCAAAATATTTCACACAAACACTATAAATATGGCTACTTACTACTATCAAAAATAAGGAAAAAAGCTTAAATGCTATAAAGAGTTGCTGTGCTGAAAACAGCTCAACATTT
This sequence comes from Sitta carolinensis, assembly GCA_032173965.1. Taxonomy (NCBI): domain Eukaryota; kingdom Metazoa; phylum Chordata; class Aves; order Passeriformes; family Sittidae; genus Sitta; species Sitta carolinensis. The sequence goes on from CM063283.1 coordinate 34,122,285, forward strand.
TAGACTATTATAGAATTGCTTCTTCTAACATTAACACCATCTTCAGAAAAGCTTTACACAAATAAAGAAAAATCAGACACTAATTTTCAGAGTAATAAAAGCAGTGACAAGTTTATCACTGCTAATGTGCAGAAAATGACTGTTGTGATGTATAGCATATTATGGCAAAAGTGCAAACAAAATACTTTTTTCTTTTTAATTCTCCCACAACATGGTCATTCATTGGAATTACACCACATTTCCAGCGCCATGGAGTGAATTTGCCTGATTCTGAGTTGGGGCTGCTATTCATACATGGGGTTTTTTTCCTTTGGTTATTATGTGAAAGCTTTGCAGAATCTCAGCCAAAAGCCTACACACGCCTAATGCTGTATGCCAATATTTTCAAATCAGAAGTGTGAAGTACAGGGGATATGGTACTCACTTGGTCATGAAAATATGACTGAACACAAATGCATGTCCCAGCTCAAAGAGTAGTGACCAGAAGTGCAATAGCCAAGGAGTATCTGGTTACAAGTAGAATTCTTTAAGACTTCATGCCAAGCCCAACAACATCTTGATTGTCATCCCAGACAATGAGGTGGAAAACATCCTCAGCCAGTTCATGAATGACCTCAAGGCTGGAAGCACAGTCATTATGCTGAGGGCAGCCACTCAGAGGGATTTCTACAGGCTAGAGAGAGGAGCTTAAGGAAATATCACAAAATTCAGTTAAGAAAACTGCTAAGTCCCATTCCTGTGTCAGAATAACTCCATGGTTCTGTACAGAGTGCTAGCAAGCACTGCTAGAAAGCAGCTTTCCAAAAGATAACCTAGATTCTGGAAGTAAATATGTTGAGCATTTGTCAAGCACCATGCTCTTGCAGAGATGTAGACCAAGTGCATGCTGAGCTGTATTGACAAAATTATAGCCAGGATTATATAGTCCTCCTTTCCCCATATTTTGAACTTGAGAGGTGGTGGGTGAATTGGTGTCATCAGTTCCTTACAGTGCTTCTGTCCATGTAATTCGTACCACTGCCATTTTTTATTAATTACATTAAACTTCATTTAGAAAACAACATTAATTGCATCAAAGCTTCAAAACTATAAAATTTCTTCTCTCTCTAAAGAGAGACCTTCATGAATGCTAAACTAACCATTACAAAGTAAGATACTAAACTGCTATATACAGTAGTTCTGTTTTACATGCTCTGACCTACTCAAATATTATTTGCTTAAAGTATTTTTAATACCAAAAATTATCAGTGATTTCCAAGTCACAACAGCCAGACTCACCAAAGGCTTCTAGAAATGAAAATGTTTTGAAAGAGATTCTGTTTATACAACAATTATTTTTTAAAGGGTTAAATATCATAAATATGTGACCTAATTCCAAACATCTGCATTCTAACTGCCACTATTTGTTTTTCCTCCAAGCTTCAACTCTTTTTAGAGACCAGAGCTACCTCTGCTTCTAGTAACAATAGGAACATCATGCACTTTGCTTCTTCATATTATAGACAGTGGAAATCCACTCATACTTAGCATATATAGATGTGAAATAATGTAAAAAAGGATCATGTAAGTCACACATACCAGAGCCAGAAGGACATAACAGATGAGGAACTTATAAAATGCTTTTAATGTATGGGCAGTATTTGAGCAGGCAAAAATGTATGTCACTGCGACTGTTTCAAGGAGGAGATGGGTAGGTACATGCATTGATAGTGACACAAAAGATGGAAGGTAGGACTGATCAATGGCACATAAGAGCTGAAAATTATAAAAATAGAAGAAAGGCATGGAGATTACCAGAAGGGTAATTAGAAATACCAGGGAGAGAAAAATATAGTTGTCGTGGAAATAACAAAAATCAGAACAGGAAAGATCTGCAATAGATAGAATTTGCTCTAAAAACCATAATCATGGAAGATATTAAGCATTCGCATTAAAAAAATATCTTCTGATGTAGCTAGAATAGTAGTATTCAGTTAAATACTCCTGAAACTGGAAGCTGCATTTACAGTAATTTACATTTTAAAAGAAAAAAATAACACAAAAGGTCATAGGAAAGAGAATAAATTTAAAATGCTGTTTCACAACTTTGTACAAAATAATAAAGTGAGCTGCTTTTGATTGAATTTGAATTGACAGCAAAAAATTCTCATTTACAGTTATTTGATGCTTCATTGAGTGACTTGTGGTTCGTTACCAGTTTTCTCAATTGATACATCTCTTTGTAGCCATATAATGGATAAGTGACACACACTATGAAATATGCATTTCACTAAGAAACTGCTTTCCACATCTTGAGAACCCTGGGTAGTATTTATGCTCGAAATTAAACCAAACACTAAGCATTGATTTTAATATGTTTAGATGAAATCAAATTGCCCTAACTGCGTTAACACTGTGGAACATGCAGTAATCCATGTATTTTATAGGCCGATAAATCTGAAACTACAGTAAATGCATAATTATGCCATCAGTGATATCTGTTTCTGGTGCCTATTATTCAGCTATCATGCTATCTACAGCATTATGCATGAAAGTAACACCAAGGAAGCAATTCATTTTTCTCACAAGTTACAGAATCAGTTTAAATCAAAAATCAATGGCATTAATCAACTGAATTTGTAATTTCAGGGAACAGTCTTTTGCTTCCTTGCCTATAGAGTGCTGATTGACTTTGAGGAAGCTTCCTGTGTTACATATTTGAAGACCTGCGAGTTTGTTGAACCCCTGCTCATTTCAGTTCCTAATGCTGTTGTTTTCCCCATGCATATTAGGATGATTGTCTCAAGGCTCTTTCCATGCCTAATTCAGAGAAGCATTATTTTGATAATTTCCACTCCAGGACAAACATTTTAAAAATCTAAACCTCACACTGCATATTGCTTAGATAAACACTGTTTCTCATACTCACAGAAAACGTTCAGATATGTTAAAAGAAGAAGAGAAAAAAGGAATGAGGCAAGGCACAAAATGGGAGGAAAGGAAAGCAACAGTTTGGAAAGGGAAACAGGAGAAAGGGAGTCACCAAACCATCATTTTTAGAAAATGCCATATAGGCATTATGAACGGCAGGATTTGTATTTTACTTTTTAATTCTGATGCTGTTAGAATAATTATTTTTTTATTCATTGAAAAATGAGGAAAAACTCCATCAAATTTGGTGGGATACACCCATGAGTGCTGAAGTAGCTGATCAACCTCTTTGAAAGGTCATGGAAGTCACAGGAGATTTGTGACAACTGGGAGAAAGGCAGTGTTTCTTCTAACCTCAGGAAGGAGGATCTAGGGAACAGCAGGCTAATAAGACTCAAATCCTTCCTGTTAAAAATAATGGAATGGATCTATCTAAAAACTACTTCCAAAACCATGAAGGACCAAAAATCATGTTTGACCAAACTCATAGCCTTCCTCCTTTCCTTCCTTTTCTCTTCATTCCTTTTCCTTTCCTTCACATTCGACACTCCTTCCACTTCCTTCGACATTCTTCTTCCTTCCTTCCTCCTTCCTCTTCCTCCTCCTTCCTCTTCCCCACACTTCCTCCGACACTCCTTCCGACACTTCCTTCCGACACTTCTTCCGACACTTCCTTCCGACACTTCCTTCCGACACTTCCTTCCTTCCTTCCTCCTCTTCTTCTTCCTTCCTTCCTTCCTTCTTCCTATCTTCCCTTCCTCCTTCCTGCCTTCCTTCTTCGACACTTCCTTCCTTCCGACACTTCCTTCCTTCCTTCCTTCCTTCCTTGACACTTCCTTCCTTCCCCTTCCTTCCTTCCCTTCCTTCCTTCCTTCCTTCCTTCCTTTCCTTCCTTCCTTCCTTCCTTCCTTCCTTCCTTCCTTCCTTCCTTCCTTCCTTCCTTCCTTCCTTCCTTCCTTCCTTCCTTCCTTCCTTCCTTCCTTCCTTCCTTCCTTCCCTCCTTCCTTCCGACACTTCCTTTTCCCCTTCCTTCCGACACTTCCTTCCTTCCGACACTTCCTTCCTTCCAACACTTCCTTCCTTCCGACACTTCCTTCTGACACTTCCTTCCGACACTTCCTTCCTACCTTCCTACCTTCCCCCCTCCCTCCATTCCTCTCTCTTCCTCTTTATCTCTCTTTTTTTTCATTCTCTCTGCTTTTCTTTGACATGAGGAAGGTGATCACTGTGTTTGGAGGTGACTGTCTCTCCTCATTAGGGAGAGCCGAGATGACAGTTTATCTAATTTTTACAAAACTAACATGTTACTCCTCAGGTACAATACAGGAATATGACTGTAAATACACTTGCTGAAATGCTTGTTTGGTCAACAGAGAGAAATAGGTATTATTCTGTGTTCATCTTATCCTGAAACAGATGTATGCATTTGGTTAACCAAACTGCTCCATGGAAGCACTTTCCTCTTATTCACCTAGTGATTGATCAGATACAGAGATGTAAAATGTAAGTTTCCACATTTTTAGATTTTTTTTTATGTAAAAACCAATACTTTTTAAAAAATTAAAAAAGAAATTTCCTTCACTAAGCTGGTGAAACAGAAGTGTGGCTGAGTTATACCTGTTGGGAGACCCTTTTTTACTACAGGGCATTGGGTTTTTTTACTTTAACATAAGCTATACTGTCATAAAAACTGCTATATAACTGTAGCTGCTTGAAGAGGTTTGGCATCACTCACTACTTCACCATAATTAAAGCTACAAAACTTGAAATATTCAAATACTCCAATACATATGACATTTGGTGCCAGGTTTGGTGATGAGATAAAAATCCGTAAAGTTCACTGATTTATAACATGATTTGATATGTGCCTTCTGCAGACAAGAGGTCATCTGCTAATAGATGCTTTTGATTAGCAAATTTCAGTTTTGTATCAGATACAGGAAGAACACATTAATATTTACCTTCAAAAGATGATGTACACTCTTTGTTATCTAAAATCCTGGCTGCGCTTGGTTCCTACTCTTTTCTGCTGTCTGCAGAGAGAACAAAGAATGATGCTTCTGCCCTGAGTCCAGCAAGGCTCCTGAAGGACTGCAGTTGTCAGTCCAGAAAAATCTACTTTAGGCACCATAAAACACCTAACCAGATAGGATTCTGAACATCCAGAATTAACAGACTGTGATAACTTTTAACACACTGAGTGTGTGGTGGTTCAGAAAATACAAGTTGCAGGCTTAATGTTTTACTGTACCAACATTACAAAATTACAAAAAGTAATTTTTTCAAACTGGGACTAAGGTGGCTAATTACTTTTGAAAGAATAATAAGATGTATCATGCTTAATTGCATTGTGACTATGCCTACAAGAGCCAGCTATTAATCAAGTTGTTATTATTTTCAATGCAGTACAAAGATAACATAATAGGATAGCTCTGGTTCTCTTTTGCAGATGTCAGCAAATAGAATGACTTTCACCATTACTTCTAGAAATTTATGTCTGGATCAAATTAAGTAGTTCTTCCCTCTGTTTTGCTGCTTATGGTCCTTGCTGCATAATTTCATGCTGTGTTGTTCTTGATTCTGAAACAAAAGCAAATAGGAAGAACAGTTCCACAAGGAATGCTACTGTAATTCTTTACTCCATTGCTGGAATTAACAAGATTTTTTTTAAGGGACAAACTTCTTTTTGTAAAACTGCTACTAAAATAAAAATATAAACAATTATTAAAATATATAGTCACCAAACCCCCATTAAATTTATCTCTTAAACAGGTTTATTATTTCACTACTTATTTGAATAAAGATTTGTCTTCTGTAGCTTTGGCACAAGAACAGATTTATTACCATTATAGAAACAATTACTTTTTCTCCATCATCTACCCAGAATAGAATTTTTTAGGAGAATTTTTTTTCACACATTATTCTGACAATCTATTTAAATATATTTGGATCTGTTAATAAATATATATGGGTCAGTATTTTTTATGGTTAGTTCACAAAAGCTTCTAATTTATCAAGATTTTTTATTGTGCATCACTGGAGACATGCAAGAGAGATGCCTCACCTACACTAATATTGCTGCTCTCTTATGTTATTTAGGAAAGATTCAGCAGTCTTAGGACTGACACAGCTAATACAGTGAAATACATGCAAACATAGCATCAAATTTAAGGGATGCCATCACCCTGAGCTTTTGGAAGCTTAGGAACACAAGACTCTCCTCAAAGCTGGACATCTCACACTGGAAGAAGCACAGTTACCAGTCCTGCGCTTGGTATGATGTTTCACATTCCTTTACAAAGCTGTACCTGTACCATTTTCTTTCTCAGGTATTACTCTGTAAGTGTCACCCAGAAAAGTTCAGCACCATTGGAACAAATGAATTTCACAAATGTGTGGTCATCCTTCCCCTTATTTTCATTTTGCTCTTAAAACCCAAGTCACCTATGGACTACTAGAGCATGAGAATGAAAATGGAATCTCTCTGTTATACAGAATATATGGGATGCAGTAGGTATTTAGTAGGATTATTCTGCTTTTCCCACCTGTAGGATTTCCTGAGGAGAAGGCAGGCTATATAACACAGACAGAGCACACCAGGTAAGGCAACGCGCCTTCGCCAAGCTGCCCTGGGAGCAAAGGGAATCTTGCCATTGATTTTGCTAGGTTGCAGGTGAGAACATCTTATACTTGCATTCTTGCACACCTGATGGCAGTAAAAACAAGCTCCATTTATGCCTTCCTTTAAAAATGTTTAAAAACCAGCTAAGGAAATGGCTCTTAACACAACTGCCAGCATATTTAACAACCTCAGCTTCTAGTTCCTAGCTCTCAATTTGTTTTATCCAAAGTTTAGCAGAACTGAGAGTGCTTGGGTTAAATAGCTCCTGCACTGGAGAAACTCCCCTCTCTACCATTGCTCAGGAAGCACAGGGAATGCAAAGATGTCTCTTTGGCAGCTGGTTCGTTCAGTCTGCCAACCAAGCTTGGAATGATTAGCAGTGCACTGCAGAATAGAAACTGGTAACTGTACCAGTGGTGCAGCACCTACATCATCCACAATGACTGAAGAAAATACCCTAGGCTTAGATTTCTTAGCCAGCTTCACACTTAATACACAGATTGCAGTTACGATGTATAGAGAATTACATCTCCTAGAAAAATTTCTGACTTGAGGATCTCGACTCTTTCACAAGTTCAGCTGGTCTGTGTCACTTAAATTACATCTCCTTAATGCATCCCTCTTTTTTCCTTCTTGAGGAATATCCCTCTAAATTCTTTTTCCTCACATTCCTGACTCTCAGAACTTCCTCTTTTCTTTTCTGCTCTCCAATCTAAAACCATTCTATCACTTCTCCAGCAGAAAGTGTCCCTGCCCACGTCAAGGGCAGATGATTAGAATGGATAGAATTAGATGATTTTTAAGGTCTCTTCCCTTCAACCAACACCATTCTATGATTCCAGGACATTAGTCATCTCCCACACCAATTAACATAATTATTTACTGATTTGGTTATCATTAAATAAATTGCTATTGTGTATTTTCTTGCTTCTTCTTATCTTATCAATCTTGTGATTGTTTTTCTTCCTTTTCCCTCTCGTTTCAACATATTCATGTTAGAAATTCTATCCTCTAATTTCACCTACTCTAATTCCAGTCTTTCTGCCACATTTCAACACTCATTTCTTCTTATTTCTCTTCATGATTTTTGACATACAGTTATTCTACCTGATTCTGTCTTGTTATTTAGATGGGCATCTGACACACAAAATACAAAACTGTTTAGCATTTTGATCTTCCACACTTCCTTTCTACTGAAAATTGACATAGTTAAGGGATTTAAATGAAATTTCCTTACCTTATTGACCTAGTCATACATGTTTTTTAAAGATGTGACTTTCTTATTTCAGGTAATAAATTATACTGTGGCTAATATGAACGGCAGGTCTACAAAATACTGCAGTGTGAGTCTGTTAACATTCTATGACATATATTTCATTAGGAACAGGAGGTAAAATTAAGAAATTATTGTCATCTCCTTAAAGAAGAAAAAATTGCTTTGTGATAGAAAACCCCCAAAAATGCAGATTGTGTACAGAAGGCAGAAGAGATGTACCTTTGTTTGAAGATTATAATCCTGCTCTTTAAAAGTATTTAATATTTTCATAAGGCTTGATCTGATTCCTAGTGTGTGATTAAGTCAGGATGTAGATAGTTTCCAGTTGTCGCAAAAAAAATCTCCTAAAGCAAGTAATTCTATCCTCTTTGTACAAAATAGCGATCATCTCAAATACCTGTTGAATGATGAATTTCCTTTGCAGCCTGACTTGGATAGTAGGGTAACTCAGGCTTATAAAATTATTAAATTTACTGACTACTAAGCTTTTTGACGTCTCTTCTTATTTCCTCAGTTTTATGCTACAGTCCCTTTCTTTGACAACATTTTCTTAGCACCCTTCATTCAAAATATTTTAGATGGAGAGTCAATCACTTGCTATAATTAGATTACATAATTTCCAAGAAGAAGACTGATACAATGCTGTCCATCTTCCCTTTTTGAGGCAGGTATCAGAAGGCTTGGAATGTATCAGTGACAACCTCAGTTTATCACTGAGAGTAGAATTGGCTAAGGTTATACTTCCACTAGAAAATCAAGGCCATGATTGAAATGGTAGAGCAGAGCAGGTACCTGTATTCCAAACCTCACCTTTTTCTTCCTTTCAGAACACCTACTAGTAACCATTGCTCAGTCTGTCTCCTGAACAGCACTCAGTCGCTCTCATCTGGCAGAGCGCTAGTTTGTAGAGGACTAGTTTGCACAGCTTCAGAATTACATGTATTAATCAATGACTAATTGCAGGGTTCAGCGTCTGCCAGCATTGGAGCCTGCAATTTGACCCTGTTCAGTTTACTGGGGAAGATGTTTTTGAATGGATAAAACTAAAAGTGCAAACACCTCAGTACGCACAACATCACTGGAATGGAAGGGAAGCACATCTGGAACTATTGGAGCATCCCATGACACAGAAAGGAATAAAGTGGCCTTCCAGCTTCCAAGGGAGTGAATAAGACATAAAACTTTCCTCCTTAGAGCTCCCTCATCTCTAAAGATAGGCAGTGTGCGACTATATGACTGACTGTGAATAATGGGCCATTAATTTTAATTTGCAAAATGAGACAATATGATACCATTTTTTACCAGGATGATAAAATGGAAAAATTATTTATTATTTTGACAGTAAGAAACTGGCTTATGCTATGGACAAATTAATTTGAAATGTCCTCTATATAGATAATTGTGCACAAACAGTACAACTAGAAAAAAACAGAAATTAAGTAAGGCTATTTCTAAGAAAACACGGCATTTATAGGTTGCTACTGTACAGTTTGATGGTACCAGCAGGTGGTTTCTGTGGAATGGAAGCCTATTCAAATGGAGAAGAGGTCAACACAACTCAAGCCTGAGTAAACAATGCCCAGAAGCCTTGTGAGCGGAGCTTTTCTTCAAATGAGAAAATGCTTTGGTTGTTCTGATTAACTCTGCATGACTGTTAATTTCTGTGTGAATATTGAAGACTTTATTGGTGTGTCTGCAGATGAGGATGGATATTCACAGTTGACACTGATAGGGACACAGGTTAAATTCAAACATACATATATACACACATTATATATATGTATATATATACATATATATATATATATACAGACACACACATATACATTATACATGTACAACAGGTATTTTTCCAATGGTGCACAAAGGGGAAGAGTTTTCAAAATATTTTTAAAGAAATTAATTTTGCTATTTTTCATGGCTCAGGTGAGCTCATTAGCAAATTAGAAACACCTTATAAAACTTGGTTTTTACATACCACCTGAGTACTATAGAAGATGGTCTGATGGACATCATAAAAAGGGAATTTGATTTCCTCTTCTAACTGCACTGGTGTCTTCAACACTGTAGTAAGTGTACCTTGGTCTATTGGGAGGCATCCATCCAGGCTCTCTCCATACCCCTCCTTAACAGAATGGGTGAGAAAACAGGATGAGAACATCATGGATTGAGATAAAGTCCAAGATCACTTACAAATCACCATAATGGGTGTTACAGACTCAATTAAGGAAAATTAAAATAAAAATTGAGTTGAAAGATTAAAAAAATCCTCCCTGCTCCTTGCCCTTCTTCCCAATCTTAAGTTCTCACTTTCATTCCCAACTGCTCCATCCCACCCACTTCAAGTAGTACAGGGTGATGGGGAAGGGGTGTTGTGCTCAGTCCTTAACAGCTTCTCTTTTCTGCCCCTTCTTCTCTCTGCTCCTCTGCTCCAGCTTTGGTCCTTCCTTTAGGCTACATTACTTTAAGGACTGCTCCAGTCTTAGTCCTTTCCATGGGATACAGTACTTCAGGAACACACTACTCCACTGTGGGTCCCCCAGCAGGGCACAGGTCCTGCCAGAAAAACTTGCTGCTGTCTGGGCTCCTCTCCATGAGGTGCAGTTCCTGCCAAGAGATTTCTCTGGCCCAGGGTCTTCATACACTGCAGTTTGGTTTCTGGTCCACCATGGCTCTCTGTATGGGCTGCGGCAGATATCTGCCCCACCGTGGAGCACCTCCTTCCCCTAATCCTTCAGTGACCTTGATGTCTGCAGAATTATTTCACATTTTCTCACTCCTCTCTCTCCGTTGCTGTTCTGCAGCATTTTTTTACTCTTTCTTAAATATGTTATCACAGAGGGACCATCAATTTATCAGCTCAGTTTTGGCCAGCAACAGATCTTCCTTGGACCCAGCTGGCACTGGCTCTGTCTGACACTGAAGGCGACTTCTGGTGTATTCTCAGAAAAATACCTCTGCCAGCACCTTGCTGTGGACACCCAACACAAAGACCTGGCTTAGAGTACTATGGATTTCTCTCTGGAGAGGCAGAAGCTTGACATGAGCCAGCAACGTGCACTTCCAGCCCAGAAAGGTAACCGTATCCTGGGATACTTCAGAAGCAGTGTGGCCACTGGGTCAAGGAAGGTGATTCTGCCCCTCTTCTCACCCTTGTGAGAACACACCTGGAGAGCTGCATTCAGCCTTGGGGTTTCCAACACAAGAAGGACATGGACCTATTAGAGCAGGTCTGGAAGAGGGCAAGGGCCACAAAAATGGTCAAAGGGCTGGAGCACCTTTCCTATGAAGTCAGTCTGAGACAGTTGGGATTGTTCACTCTGGAGAAGGATAGGCTCTGGGAAGACCTTAATTAAGGTCTTTCAAAACTGAAAAAGGCTTATAAAAGATAAAGACTTTTTATCAAGGTCCGTTGTAACAGGACAAGCAACAACAGTTTTAAATTGAAAGAAGGTAGAAGAAAATTTTGAGGATGATATTGGTGAGACTCTGAAACAGATTGGCCAGAAAAGTTGTACTTGGCCCATCATTGGAAGCATTTAAGGCCAGGTTGGATGGGGCTTTGAGCAACTTGATCTAGTGAAAAGACATCCCTACCAGGGGACAAGGATGAGAGTGACCAGGAGTGACCAGGAGTTTGGACTAGATGGTCCTTAAATGTCCTTTTCAACCCAAGCCATTCTTTGACTCTATAAAAATATCTATTAAATCATTCAACAGCCAGCTCCTCTGTCATTAAGGAAAAGAATAGCACTTTTTCAGGTCAAAAGCTGTTTAGAGATCATTGCGCACAATGCTGAGACTGGGACAAACTAGATACGTTCAACTTGTTGGCAATGTAATTTTATGAATGCTTGACCAGACCAGCAATGAAGGAATTGCTGCAGTGTGACACCAGACAAATTGCTGCTTGTCTTCCCACCAATGTCTAGCCTGTCTGCTTGATAACTAAGTTTTCTGGGGAAAGATTATCTTCTGTCTGTATTATTCAACATCTGGTATGATACGGTGTTTTCCAGTTGGAACTACTAGACACTATTGCAATACAGAGCAAATAATAGAATTCTGAATATTCCTATTTTTCATGGTTATTCCTTAAATTAGATGTTATTCCCAAACAACTTATAACTAATTCTATATTAGTATAATAACTAATTATAATTCTCCTCCCCCAAAATGCAATGTTTGCATTAGCACTGACAGCCTACATTTTTATTTTCTCTATCTATATGACATTTTCTATCTATTTATCTACCAAGGGTGTATTCAAATATCTTAAAAATATCTTTTCACTCTCTTATTTTTTAGTCATACAAGCAGAAGCTCTCTTCCAAAGAAACAAAAGCTGTAATAATACATGGAATGTATTATCTGCATGTATTTTCACCATTATTTCACAGGACAGTTTGAAGAATCCACTTTCATGGCATTGTTCCATCTTGCTTGAAAGATTATGGCAGTCAGTGTTCAAAGGATGAAAGTAATCTATGGAAGTCCAGCCATCTCCAGTGACTTCCTGTGTCTTCTATCTATTAAACACTAAGCGGTTCCCTGGAGATTCTTATTAGGCCTTCTTATTTTTTTATTTTGTCTTAAAAGTTGTCTTCAAACGCAACCATTTAAAATTCAGGATCACAGTACTTTCTTATGCATGGGGCAAGGAAACTGCAGTAACCCATTTGGAACTCCATTCCTTGATTTCAAACACATGCAATGGTTAACTGTTTGCTTCTTATTTCTTCTGCTTTTTCACCATAAGAATAAAAGGAGATGTGTTGTTTGACCTCCCCCCTTTCCTCACACCACCACCTGCCAATGAAGATGTTTTATAGCATAAATAATTAATGCTGTCATCTTAATTCCTAGGCTGCTACCAAGAAGCGTGGCCTCTTCACAGCTTCCTTTCTGTTTCTGCAGTCATTGCTGCATCCATAATGAAATGCAACATGAATGTAACATTAAAGCTGCAAATTTAGACACAGAGATGTTTAAATACACCCTCACAGTAATGATAGGTGAACAAAGCTGAACATGTCCTCTATTTCTGACACATACCAAACATAAGGTCTTGCAAAACGGTCTGCTAGTTAGCAGAACTAGTGGAAAGAACTTGACTCCATACAGCATGAAGATTCCCTCATTATCCATTGCCGCTGCAAGCTGGCCAGATGCAGCAGCAGAGTGAGGCCATGATTAAGAACTTAGGTCTATGTTTGTGATTTCCAGAATATTGCTGGCAGATGCACTGTGAAAGTTGCTTTCCAGCTTGCCTCCAAGACCACCAAGCCTCAGAAGCAGAAAATAAGAATTCACTTTCTTCTGCAATTACAAGATAGAACAACACGAAACAGTGTCAGATTTTTCCAGAACAAATGAATGGTCAGTACTTCTTAGGAAGCATCATTAACTCAGATCCAGCATTAGTAAAATTATCCTAAAGACCACATAAGAAACTTTAACAAGATCTGTTCTCAGACAGATTGTGAGTTCTAAACAAGCGCTTGCCCAAACGTGCTTCATAGCCTTACAGAGGTGTTGTCAAGTTGTAATACCATACTGTTGTGCTGGTTAGGTTGCCAGTTGTCAGGTAAGATTGCCCACAAGATTGCATGCAGACCTTGGAGTCATTGCTGCTGGCACAAGTTCGGGATAGGGGATATGGGGTGGCACTTACACATTTGGAATTGCTTACAGGGACCCTAAATATATAATCTGGTATATTGCATGCCAGGAAAGAGTAGCTTGAAGAACCAGTGAGCAACAGTACTGGAGCTCTCAGAGTTCAGAAAGTACCTCTATTTGTTCAGGACTTCAGGGAACGGCCGGTCATGAGTTTACATTATTAAAATTGATATGATCCCTTTAGTTTGATACAGTTACCCTCCACAGGCACCTGAGGACACTTGAGATGCCCCAGGGCACTCTACCTGCATTTCTGCTACTACTGCAGAGGGTCACCAGTGTCCCATAACTCCTGTGTCACATCTGCCAGCCCCACACACAGGTTTGAGATACTTTAGGGCATCTTACAATGGCTGAAGCACCTATGTGTGGGTGACCAACTTGAGCCCATAGCAACAGATTAGAGTCTCACCTAAAACATTGTTTAGTCTAAGATGCTTTTCCAGGCTTTGGTCTATTATCAGTGGATAAATACAAGCACCTTCGGAGGATATTTATTCCTTACTAAAGTAGATGTCAAAGGTGACTGAGATGAACTGTTCTTGGAAAAACTATATTTCCTTTGTCCAGGAATGCAAGATTTCTGATAAGTGACTCTTCACTTACCATAAATAAAATGCCTCACTATAGTAAGTGACTATTTATCTACAAATGTAATTTTAAGTATTTGTAATTTTAAGTATAATAATAAATGTACTAAAATTATGTATTTCATCCTAAATATTATTTAAAATACTACAGATGGAATGTTAAAGTTATTAAACTCTTCAAACTCAGTATTTTGACTTCTATTTTATTTAGTACCTGTGAAGTTTTGGACTTTCAATAGAACAAAGCCCTTTTTCCTTTAATGTTCAAAATGTTGTTTTCACAATGTGGAAACAAGTGAAATGTACACTTTGGAGGACTATCATGAGGCCTAACCTTGAGTTATATTTCCCAATTCCAATGTAGTGATGCACACAGATGGGCCTGTCTTTAGTTTAAAGATTAATATCTAGAGAATGTGCTTTTATACAGCAGCAGTTTCCAGAATTTTTACCATACTGAAAATCCCTCATATATATTCCAGTGGAGGCTCCAATGTAAAAAAAAAAAAAAAAAAAAAAAAAAAAAAAAAAAAAAAAATTAAGCAAATTACCTACAGCGGCATTTTCATGTTTAATTTAGTAGGTCTTCATATTTGTTGATTAAATCCTTAATACAGACAATTGGTTGAAGAAGATAGGCTACTAATACCTGATTTAAAAACATAAAATGGTATCAACAGCTTTCAGATCTACATTTTAAATATAATTAATGAAATAACCAGCACAAAGAAACAGAAATATGATCAATCCTTTTACTGGGAAATAGATGTCAATAAAATTCAAGCCACATTGTTTCAGAAGTAACACCCTTTAAAAGGGTTCAAGTTGCTTTTTGGTCTTTTCTTTTTCGAATTAAGATTTCTGAAAACTTTGAATAAGATTTTTATATTGTTTTTTCCCACCTAAAATCAGATGAGACGAACACTACCCACTCCTTTTGTCTGAAAAAAAAAATTGCATGTAAAAGTAGCTGGAAATTTCATCACAAAATCCCTAAATATGTAAGAAATTCTGCTAATAAATGTAACCACAATGCATTTCAGATTATCCCAGTAACTTGCCTTCAAATACAAGAACAAGCAATCAAAATTTGATTCCAATCAAATATCATTATTCTAAATTAGAATAATTTAGAATATTAGAATAATTAGGCTGTGAATCTTATCAAACAAAAGTGACCAAAGTTTTCTCAAAATGACCTTCACAAAGTTTGAGGACTAAAGAAGCAGATTTCAGAGGAAAAGTGCACGTGACAACAGAGGGAGTTCCTTGCTGTAAAACCTCACTAATGTCCTAATAAAAACTGACTGTGGGAGAGAAGCTTTCAAATGCTCCATTGACTTACCTTGGATGGAAGAGAATTTGGAAATAAAAGTAAATTTATCACAAAGCTGACATGGATAGGAAAGATAATTCTGTTCCAGAACAAATGGTTCCACCCTAACTGTCCATTATACATTGCCTCCTGTGTGTTCTTAATGAACTGGTAAATGCAATACATAAGGACTCACGAGAGTTAGTGTCCCTTCACATTTTGATGATGATGATATCTCAACATCTGCTTTTGAGGCTTTTGTATACCTCCAGCTTCTCCCATGCTAATAAGTTAGATAATCCATAAGAGATTAAAAGTCTGGAGACACAGAGTTGATTTGGGGTTATTCAACTGTATAAGAATAAAACTATCACAGTAAAAAACATGCATGTATTCCCCAACAATACCTGCGTATTATGATGAGTTTTCCCTATCATATCTCACTGGCCAGGGCCTGGTTGCTGATAAAGACAAGGAGATTCAAGAGAGAAGGTAGCTGCAACAAATGCTGAACATACTCTGAAAACCATGCGTATTCATCACTGCCTAGGGAACTTCCCCAAAGGTTTCACCAAGTCTTGTCTTTGAGACAAATACACGAAAGAAAAATCCTGTTCACCTGAAGAGAGTTAGGGTTTCACCATTTAAATCATGGATGAAAATAGAAATCAGGACTTTGCTATTATGTATAAGGGTTTCTCTTTTTATATTGATTAAGTCTTGACACTTGGACAAATGAAAGAGTTACACACCAATTAATTTTTCAATGTGCTTAAATCATGGGATCTGCTGAAATACACAGAATTTCCTTCACTCCACAACACAGTTTAAGATTATCCTTAAAGTAATTATTTCAATGTTGCCTTTTTAAAGCAACCCTTGACAATATCAAAGTCCCTTTAATTCTACCCAATAAGTGTGCACAGGCAGTAGAGATTTAGCCTTAATTACTAGTTCTAATGGAGAAAAGCAGAATTTCTTCATTCCACTGGGATTTTTCATCGTAGACAGGATAGGAATAAGCCAGATAGTTTGGATTGTCTGTTAAATGTCACACTTTGGTCACCTGTGATAAATGCAGAAAGTTCTCTGTTAGGAAGGTGATAGGCAAACTGTGTGCACTGGGTCGCAAAATGCAGTCTGTCATTAAAAATGCTGAAAGCAAGAACAGCTCTTGAAAACAGCTGATTAACCTCAGGTATATTGGGCAAAACTACCCAACAAAAAGATAATGAGGAAAAAAAGAGAAGGCTGCAATTTTCAGGAGCAATATACGTCAAACACTGAGTTACCATAATCCAGAAAAGTGGGAGTCAATATGTGCTACCTGGAAGGAGGAATGCAGGGTAAGAAGAAGAAGGAAATGTGGAAGGTAGCTCAGGTTTGGGAGTTCTCTGAGTTTCAAAAGAACCAAAGAGAAAATGCATCACTATACTGAGTTCTCTATCCTGCAAAACAACATCCTTTACCCTTAGAATTTCCTTTTCACCTCGTCCTGCCACACACAACCTTGCATCAAATGTTGTGAAATGCAGGTCTTTGTATACGCTCAGGAGTAGCAAGTGTCTGGTTTCTGGAGACACACAGATCCAACTCATTGTTATTTGGAGGCTCTAACCTCTGAAAAGGGCAGTTTTGCTAATGCTGTTTTAGACAGCAGAGGAGACAGAGAAATGCTGTCATGGTATCATCAGGGGCATTTTAAGACTCTACGAGGCAAGCAACCAGTACAGTGCAACACAGTCCTGGTGCTGCTTTCTTTAGTAACCTCTTCTATTATTATAATATCTGAAAATTATAATTAAAAATCCACCACTGGTATAGATTAATCCAACTTTAATTTACAACAATTGCACCAGATTGCAAACTGTTTCCACATACAAAGTGTTTAATATAAAATCACTATCTAAGAATATGAAAAGAAATTATACACTCTTTAAGAAAAAACACAAGAACTGGTCATAATCCTCGTGCCCATTACCAAAGTCTAAGGTAAATTAGAGAGCTGATAAATATATTACCAGCAACAGTGCATAAAGAAATATTTTAAGTAACATAGGGAAAAGGAATAAAGTTATTGAAATATAAATGACTTTTTCTACAATGGTATATGCACGGGGTCTCCACTGTATTAAAGCATATAAAAATGATTGAGAAGAAAATTGAGCTGTGAGTCAGGAGCTTTTTATATTTGATTATTTTTAATGTAGAATTCAGGCAGGTATATAAGGCAATATACTACAGCTTCATATACAAACGAAGCAGTAAGTTTCAGTAACTTGAAAATAATTCAGAATAAAATTTAAGTTAGCTCTAAATGGAATTGAATTGTGAAATAGTCCTGTCAAAAACAAACAGAGATCTAAATTTAAAGTTACTATTGGTTAACAGAATAGTGGAATACTGATTAAAGACTGTTATTTTACTTACTAAAAAAAGGGACAAAACCAAGTATTTAAGGAGAAGCATCTGGCCTGTGTAAGACATAATTTCAACTTGTTACCAAGTCAGCAATATTTTCTTTTCTTATTAGTTTTATAAATACAAAATCACCTTTAAAATGCAACCATAAAACCTTTAATCTGATTTTTATAGTAAAGTTTCTGAAAAAGGTCAAAAATGAAATTTTTCTTTATCTACCAGAAAAGTTTAAAACTCTTTTTTATTTAAAAACAAGCAAGTCAAGAACCCCTCAGTTGCCTTATGACAGTAGTCACCAAATCATCTGGCTATTTTATTAAAATATACATCAATAAGAAATTTAGAAATCAGAAGTGACACTATTTTGGAGGGTGAATTGCTAATAAAGCAACACAGATTTCATCCTGTGTGAAACAGCTGGACCATGACGAGATCACATTAGCACTAATTAAAATGATATTTTTTTGGTGCAGTTTTTGTTAATCCAGCTTCATTGGACTCAAAAGGATTTCTGAAATCTGTAATAAAAGCTATTATGTAATCTTACTCCAGTTCTCTTGCATCAGGTTACTATGTGAAATTTCCCTATAATAAACAATATTTTCTTAAAACTCTCACTCGATAAAATCAATATTAACTTTTTACTATTATAGCTAGTTTATCCCAATATATGATCCTCATTTAATTAAAAAAAATTAAAGCTCTAATTTATTTTTGCTTGATAAACAAGAAAAATATCATATTAAAAGCAACATTTTGCCATGTTTCTCTTTCTCCCTCACTTTCCCAGGTCCCTGTTGTTCCCAATGTATAATTTGCAAAACATATTGCTTCAATACTTACAATGAGAGAGGCGGCCCAGCTGTGGGAGGGAAAGGACAGCAGTCTCCAATATTACCATAATAATCTGCCTAAGGTCCCATGAGCCCTCTGGAGTATACAATTCTCTATACTGCAGGCCCCAGCTGGAGAATGTTCTCTTGACATGTATGCCAACCTTTGCCTGCAGGCAAAATAAAAAAAGGCAGAGAAGTAATCATGAAAATAAAAAATCTTGTCAACTGTGGTAGGATGCAGTTTCCATGTTTTTTTTGCTCACGTAGGCAGTCCTGCTAACAAAATGATAGGAGACTTTAAAAGACTGCAGCTGGTATGTGTTTTGCTGGAGAGGGAAGAACATCATATGCCACACTAATTCTGCAATTTTAACTTTGGGGGGAAAAAATGAGCAGCGATATTGTATTACTGTCAATATGCATGACAGCTTTATTTACCTCCTCTTCTGATGGCTGCTCATTATGGGATTTAAGCAGGAAAGTGAAACCCTGAGTGTTGAGCTAATTGCAAAGGGCCAGATTGTGATCTCATTGTTTTGTGTTGGGTGGTTGGGGTTTTTTCATGGTGATGAGGGGTCTCAGGCAAATAGTCCTGCTGGCTCAGTGGGACTAATTGGGAAGTAAATGCCCATTGCTGTGAAAGGCATGCAATTGGCTCAGCAAACTTTCCAAGAAAAAAAAAAAGCATGACTTTAAAACTAATAAAAGGAAAAGGTGGTTGGAAGACGCATATAAAAGACCAAAGACCTAATATATGCTTTTGCCTTTCAGTTTCAAACTCAATTTGTACCCAAGAACCCAAGGCCTTTCTTCTGATTTCATTCAAACAGAAGTGAGAGGAAAACCAGCACCACAGAGCTCCAAACAAATGCCATGTTGTGATAGATTTCTAAAACGTTTAAAATAGCCTTCTCTAAAGAAAGAAAAAATCTGTGTGCACCAGTAATGGGTCAGAGGTTGCATTTTCAAAACAGAATTTCCAAAGTAGCTCATTACCGTTTCAATTCTAATTGACAACAAAACAAGATTTCTTTTACTTTCTTTTCCTACTGGAGGATATATTCCCACTCAAATGTGTAGTCTTATTGTGATAAGATCATGTATTTTACAGGTTGTGCTCGAGATGGAAGATCTTTGGTGTTAAACTGGTAATCAAATGGAAAATGTCATCCCTCCTGCCTGAATGAATTCAGAATATACCATCCACCAAAGAGACATAGTATATTTCTTAACCTAATGTGTTTTGGACAGAGCAGATTTGTGTAACCATAAACCATTATGTAAGCAGAGTGAAAATGGCTGTGGCAAGTTAACAGAAGAGAGATGCTCCAGGCTCAGAGGACACAGGAATGGGAGACACACAGACAGGAGCTGCTCCAAGCAGGAGAATTTTTAATGCAGAGACCATCTTCTTCCTTCCTGCTCCCCACTAGCCCACACAGTTTTTGTTCAAAACACAGTTGTGTTTTGTTTTGTAATGAACAATAACAACCCTATTAATTTAAAAGTACTTTTCACCTACCTACCTACCTACCTATATGCCGATATGGGGACGGTTATTTAATTCTACAAAAATCTGTATTAATCTCCTTTGCCTACTATCTTAAAGCCATTTAGAAGTAACAAGAACAAGTTTAGTTCAATAACTGCACTCAAAGGGTATGTACAGTAGCAAGTTAAAGTTATGTGTGTTCTTATAAGAATGAATATAATTTTAGGGAGATTTTCTTTCTGTTTTCTGGCTTGTGTTAACTACTTACTGCTACAAAGCCACAGGTCCATCAGAGACGCCCTGGTGCACTCATTTATGCTGTGGCCAACCTGCATCACACAGCCCAGGTGACCATGCTTAAACTCAAATCCTACTATTCATTGTAACAAGGTGGCTTTCTTATCCAAGCTGCCTTCTGGGAATCAGAGATGCCCTTCACAAACTCCCATATCTTCCCCAGGACCAGTTTGAGAAAGCATGAATCACAATGGGCCAGAACCATGGGCAGAAAGATTTCCAATGACATTTACCAGTACAGATATAGTACTAATACAATTTGCTCATATTTGAAATAAATTTAATAGATTTTTTCAGGTTAGTGAGACCTCCATAAACACATTAAAAATAGTTATCATCCTGCAAAGCTACTGTAAGTAGTTCAAAAAAGTAGTCTATAACTGGGTTACAGATCTCTGCAAAGCATTCATGCTTTATTTGCTGGTTCAATCACCTAAAAATAAATAAAGTTTGATATGATGTGTCATTGTGAAATAAAACAAAAAATGAGTTTTCCAAAATGTAACTTGAATATATGCTAGGTTTAAAAAAATGTGTTTGATTTATGTCTGATACAGTTTTATGAATCCAACCCAAAAACCTCATAAAATTTGGACATACATATGTTTGCATTTTACTTCAACTATAAGTACTCATTGATATTAGGCATGGCAGTAAGTATTTTGGTTGATAAGCATTAGGAGTAGGACAGGAGGCCAGAGTCAATAACCACAAAAAAACACTGTCTGGCAGAAAATGTATTTCAACAGGTTTAGCCCTCCCATAATCTCCAAATGGCATAATTCCATAATCCCATTTTTTTTCTTGATAGTAGTAATACAAGTAGGGTTTTCGCAAATTAACGTTCTTGTGCTTTCATCACCCAATGGAGTATGAGAGACTGGTCTAATCCATTAATTTTAGGCAGCTATTTTTGCTTGGGATGCAATCTGGAAGTTCTTGTCTCTTGTTATGGTATGACTATTGAGAGATGCCTCTGCCCGAATTAAGCTACAAACAAGACCGTAGGCCAAAGTCAATAGTATGGATTTAATTTAACCATGAATGGGAGAGGAAGAAATAGAAAAGAGAGGAGATAGATAGGGAGAGACAGGCAGATTAAGCAGAAGATAGTCACCACATGTGGATCCAGCAGCTTTCTATGGGTTCTTCTTCTCTCTGGACTTCTCAGTGGTGGGGGGTCCCAAGGTTGTTCAAAACTTTTCACTATTTATAGATTTTAGCAAGTAAAGAAATTAATGCTCATTGCCTACACAGTTCTCTCATGCTATTGGTTAAATTATTACCTTGACTCTAATGCTAATCAGTTTTCATGTTCAGCCTCTCTCTTCTTTTGACTTGGTGGGTGGATGGAATGAGAGTTGGTGATCATGGTCTCCCCCTGCTGGAATTAGCTTTTGCCCATTCTGATCTGATTTCAGCGCAGTTGCTGAATTGACTTTTCCTCATGGCCCATAAATTCTGCATTCTTTGTGTCCATTATCAGTGATGCATTCTTCTCCCTGAGTTTTGTTATCCTCCCTCCAGGTCTGAGATAACACTCAGACAATTTTATCACCTTTATGTTATCTGTGGTATCTTATCTTACAGTCAAAGTTCCAGATATCCACAGAGGCATATTTGAAGGGGTGGGGAGATGGGAATACAATTCAATGGTTGGTGATCACAGACGTCATCTGTCCCATAACTTGGGTTGATCTTTGACCAGTGACGTGCGTGCGAGCAGTTGCTTCTTTACAAATTTTGCCACAGTAGGAATGTTTGTCTGGCTGCAATATCCAGGTTTTGCTAACCAGATCTCACCTCTGCCAGGCCTGGAATCAGCACCTTCCCATCACTCCCTTCTGTGCTTTTCTCATGGCAACCTCTTCTGTGGCCTTAACAGTGTTTGAGACAAGCAACTGTTCTTTTTAAGTCCTCGCAAGTCTCTGCAGAGAAAGTCTAGTCAGCCAGCTGATTAGACAGACAAATTTAGGTAAAACAAGTGGCCTGTTTCTGTTACCTCAAGTCGGTTTGGAAAATCTCTATAGGCATGAGGTGTGCCAAGTGCCTTTAAAAATCCAGCTCCAAATCTCTGCAAAATTCCAACCACCTGTATTATGAGCTCAGTCTGCAAATACATTTTGCAAGTATTTTTCCATGCTTAGCAAAGTCCCTTGGCTCATGTCAGCAGAAAATATTTGCCACCAATCCAAATGGTTCAAAACTGCAGATGCTGCTGAGAAGCTGGCTCATTCCTACAGGAAGAGGTCAGATGGCACAATAGTGCAGGACACTGAAAAAACCCAAAAGCAAAGCAAAAACCTGTATATATGCAGCCAAGAGTTACCCAACAGCCCTGAGATGAAGGGAACATACTTCTCAAGCCTTCCTAGCACATTTTGGGATTGGGTACTCCACAGTGGCTACAGACCTGATGCTGAAAAGCTTTCTGTTGAGTGTCATAGAATCATAGAATGTTCTGAGTTGCAAGAGACCTTAAAGATCACCTAGTCTCTGGGCTGGGGCATTTCATTAGATAAGGTGCTCAGAGCTCCATCCAGCCTGCCATCAAACAACTCCAAGGATAGGGCATCCACAATTTCTTTGGAAAACCTGTTCTACTGTCTTACCACACAGTATAGAATTATTTCCTAATATCTTATTTAAATCTACTCTTTCAGTGTGAATCCATTCCCCCTTGTCCTATCTCTACATGCCCTTGTAAGTTGTCCCTCTCCATCTTTCTGTAGGCTCCCTTCAGGTACTGGAAGGCTTCAATTAAGTCCCCACGAAGCCTTTGCTTTTCCAGGCTGAACAATCTCAATTCTCTCAGCCTTACCTGATGGATGAGATGCTCCTTTCCTCTGATCATTTTGGTGTCCCTCCCCTGGACTCTCTCCAACAGGTCCATGCCCTTCCTGTGCTGGGACCCCACAGCTGGGTGCAGCACTGCAGGTGGGGTCTCTCTCTCCAGAGCAGAGCAGAGGGGCAGAATCCCCTCCCTCCCCTGCTGCCCACGCTGCTCTGGATGCAGCCCAGGACATGTTTGGCTTTCTGGGCTGTGAGTGCACATGGCTGGGCCATGAACAGCCTCTCACCCACCAGCACCCCCAAGCCCTTCTGGGCAGAGCTGCTCTCCATCTCTTCATCCCCAGCCTGTGTTGATACCAAGGATTGCCCTGACCCAGGTACAGCACCTTGCACTTGGCCTTGAACCTCATGAGATTTCCATGGGCCCACTTCTCCAGTTTTTCCAGATATCTGCCTAAGACAGGAGACCTGAACATCAACACAAACAGAAAGACAAAAAGCCCCAAGCATTTCTGAAAGTGGGAATAAATATTTCTACCCTGTACTGAGAAAGAATCTGGGATCTGTTACTTTTCCCAATGGTCCTTTAGCACCTTATCTCAGCCATGCAACATAGTCGTCCAACAAATCCAGTTGCTGCTTTGGGGATAGCCAGCTTACTACTCTTACTCAGAAAGAAAGTAGTGGACAACTACATATTCATCCTGGAAAAATAAAATTCCTACATTATTTTGGATATAACTCAGGACCAATCACTGAGTCTTAGCAGGTTAAAAAGAAAAAAAAAAAAAACCAACAAAACCAAAATACAACTAATATATTCTGTATTTGCACTGTCAAATACTGTCAAGTCTCCTGTCTTCTCAAAAACTTTTGGATGATTCTAAAAATCTGTTATGATGCTTATCCCACATCAAGGGATTATATTTGCTGAATGCAACACACCATTCACACACATGACTAGGAAGATAGGATTAGTGAGTTGCTACTCACAAGTTAGAAAGTTAGTGACAGAATTTTAAAAGAACCCCTCACATAAAGAGGAAAATAAACATTAATTTCCAGGAAAAACTGACATAACAGAGACACTCCAAAGATGCAGAGATTTTTGTTTGGAAAAAAGAGAACTCGGACAAATGAAGAATGCAGGATTATGATGTTAATACCTAGGTGAAAAGAAAGCTGTGTCAGTCTCACCGTCTTTTCTGTTTCTCAATTGTGTAGTATCAGTAAATTTAATTCTCTCCTTCTCTAGGTTTCCTAATGCTGTCAGCATGCTGTGCTCAGTTCACTTCCAGTTCAAGAATGAGATTATGATGCTGTGATTGAGCTGGTTACAAAAGGAAAACTGACTGTGATAATTCAGATTAATGTACAGGCATCGCTTTCCTTGGCAAGCTGTTAACACAGATGCAGGTCTTTACGGCTCTCTTTTTTGCTTCCAGAGTTTTCCCTTCTCTAATTCCCTGTCTCCCAGTGAAAATGAAAGGGACAGTGCCATCGCAGGTGATTTTGCTTCTTAGTTGTTTTCCTTGACATCCACTTACAAGCCTAAAAGCATATTTATTCACTATTTGTTTTGCTGTCACAACTAAAGCCCTCCATCAGATACAAGAACCTCACTTTGAAATATACCAGATTACCTCTGTCTCAGAAAGCTCTGGGGGGCAAGTCTAATTTACTTCTGTAGACTCAAAGACAGGGGAGAAGCTAGTGATGGAAATGTCACTCACTGGAGGGCCAAAACTAATAACATTCCACAGGAATGGAAATATAATTCTTTCCAAACAGGAAACATAGGAATGCAACTCATACAACCATTACTCAAAAATAAAAGATGTCAGATTTGGGAGTGGAACAATACGGAGCCAATTTACTACTTTGTCTAAGAGATACAACAAAAACAGTGACAGGTCCTAGGTAAGTTATTAATAAAACAATTTATAGTGGCACAGAAGGCTGATCCAAACAGCTGAATATACAGCATCCCAAACACAAGTTTACAGAATCCAGGAATTCAAATCAGGGCTGTTCTTTTGGTATATGGAGCAGTGCTCCTATGATGGAGCAAAGGTTAGGAAACCATGGCTACAGAGTTATATCCAGAAAGAGACCTGAGGAACTCTGTGACAACCAACACTGAATTAAAATCCTTCATACAAAGATAATTAATCCCAAATTCAAAGGCTGAAGCATCAAGTTCAAACTACGTGTGAAGTTTTGCTATTGTGAAAATTCCAGAGCTGAGAGTCACTGAGATTCATGTTGTACACAAGAAAGTGAAAGGGTTTTCAATTTCAATTTCCATGCTTTAGAGCCCCTTACAAAGCAGTGTGCAAAGACAGCAAGTAGCATAAGGGAGTTGGAGCCACAGAAAAAAGCATGCTCAGGTTGTTTGCCCTTACACTGCTTAAGCCAGAACTTAACAGCAAGAAATCACTACCCATAATAGCATTGTCCATTATTAAAGTCCAGGGACATGTTCTGGCTGTGTCTCAACTACACACTGGGTGCACTAGGCCACTGCATGCAGCAGTCTCACATGTCTTTATGCTGCTATTATTACTTTCAGTTCAATACAAGGAATCCCAGACTGCTGCCCAGGCAGGATGTAGTTGAATCCAAAATATAATCATAGAATCATTGAATCATTTAGGTTCACAAAGACCATTAAGATCTTCAAGTCCAACCACTAACCCAGCACTGCTGAGAGCAACACTAAACCATATTCCTAAGTGCCACATCTACACATTTTTAAAATACCTTCAGGTGACTCAACCACTTCCCTGGACAACCTGTTCCAATCCTTGACAACCCTTTCATTGAAGAAATATCCAATCTAAGACACAACTTGAGGCTGTTTCCTGTTGAGCTGTCCTTTGTTGCTTGGGAGAGGAGACCAACCCCCACCTCACTGCACCCTCCTTTCAGGAGTTGTAGAGAGTGATGTCACCCCTGAACCTCCTTTCCTCCATGTTAAACATCCCCAGCTCCCCCAGCTGCTCCTCATCAGACTTGTGCTTCAGCCTCTTTACCAGCTTCACCGCCCTTCTCTGGACACTCTCCAGTGCCTCAATATCTTCTTTACAGTGAGGGACACAGAACTGGAGACATTCGAGGTGTGGCCTCACCAGTCTGAGTACAGGGGGACGATCCCTGCCCTTGTCCTGCTGGCCACACCGCTGCTGGTTCAGGCCCGGATGCCACCAGCCTTCTCGGCCACCTGGGCACACTGATGGCTCATGTTCAGACAGGTGTCAATCAGGGCCCCCAGGTCTTTTTCTGTAAGAGAGATATCCATACACTTTCCCCTAATCCTGTAGTGCTGTATGCGGTTGTTGTGACCCAAGTGCAGTACCCTAAAACTTCGTAGTTAGACTTCTTCCTGGAACTCTTCACCTGCAACCCAGAAAGAAATTAGCTTGATTACTCTTCACATTTCATTTCGTATTAATGAACAAAAGGTACTTGTATCCCCTGTGTCACATACATGGCAATATTAACTTGCATAACCATGTGACAGGCAATGGTCAATCATGTCATATTTGCCTTTAAAAAAAATTTTCACCAAAAAAATGGCAGACTTGTACCACAATTGCAAATATCTATTAATCAAATGCAAAAAATTAATCTTAAAGTGACAACATTTTTTGGTGCATAAAAATATTAAGAGTTTCAAACACCATTTCCCAACCTGCTCATCCTAGAAATGGGAGTTTTAAGAGGAGAACCTTGACTTTTCAAGGGAATATTTCACACGTTTTTAACCCTGTAGTGTGATGAGGTGACATAGTTCAAGATGATGCAATGATACACATCCACAGAAGAGCTACTGAAGTTGACCTCACAAAGGGAGAAGTTTCAAACATACTGTAAATAATTTTGCTTAAAACACTATAAAATAGTGAAATCCCTTAAAATAACTTGACTTAAATGTTTTCCCAATGTGTGACAGCTTGGCATGGTCCAAGCCTTTCACTGTTATTCATCTGCAGATGACCTGTGCAGCTTATTGGGAGGTTTTGCTACCTGCTGACTCTGCACCTACACTAAACACAGGTTGATAAAATTCCCCACTAGATCATCCCACAGTTTGTATATATAAAGACTGACAGAACTTCCCTTAGGACAGATGTAGATGTTGGCTTCCTCACCTGGGGCACATTTGCTCACAATCAACAGCCTTTTACTCTCCAATGGCACGCTATTTCAGTTGTTCACTCCAGACAAGGAAATTGGGACATAAGCAATGAAGGGGTGCTTTAATCCTTGAGCACTGATCTCTAAAATAGATACACTGAGGCACAAAGGTGTTCCAAACATGCCAGCTATGGCATCAACTCCTACTAATATACTGGCTGGATTATTTTTCCAGAGAAAGTTACTGGTTTTCTTTTCGATTAATATCACCTTCCTAATCAACACCTGAATACAACATGCTATTGCCCCTAAGAAAGAAAGCCTAGTCCCAGTGATATTCCATGGATGCCAGGGTTTTGTCCACAGTTTCTAAAGTATCAACAGAAACATTCAAATAATATACACCAGACACCTGGACCCTAACTGAGCAAAACACTAATTTTTCTTGCTTAAGGTCAGCCTAAAAACAAATTAATGTGTCTTTCTTGACTGAAGTGCTATAGAAATAGTATAACCAATTCTTTATTCTTCTGACTAGGCACCTATTACCCACTGTAAACTTAGCCTACTTGTAAGGGAAAATTTTGGCTTTTTATTTTTTTACTAATTATTTTTCTGCTAAAATGATAATGAAAAATATCCTCTTACTAAAAAGGTAGGTATATATGTTGGGAAAAATTACTGTGAAATATGAGCAGTGAAAAACTTGAAAAGTGTTCTCACAACATGGCTATTAACATATGGTACCCTTGGCAGTGTAAGTGGTCATTTAATGAAGCCCATTGTAGGCTGTGCATGTAACTTATGCTTTAACTTTTGTAAACAGCACCTAGTTGCTATGGCTTGAGGCTCTGTATGAATCATTAAACAAATATATTCAACAATTTCTACAAAATCAAGAAGCAGGAAATTTCCATTTCCATATTTAAATTTGTCTGTATGTACATCATTATTTTATTAACTTCCCAATAGATGCCCTCCAACTGCACACTGTATTGACAACAGTTAGGGGGTTTTTTAGCCTATACTTATAGAATTTTGTATGGTAGTGTGGAAACATAAGTTTTACTGGGGTTTGTAAACTTTCTTTAAGTAATCAAGTCAAGAGGGGTTCATGACCAGATTAATAAAATGGCTACTTATAAGGAAATGAGCTATGGCTGCAAGTTACCATCAAATCAAGAATTACAGAGCAAGCATTTACAATCTTTTCCAGGCTCACATCAGACCTCTTCCAGAAATTGAATGAGACAGTCCTACAAAGGTTTGAGCACAGTCTTTAAACTTAATGTAAGTAATCACATTAGTACCAGTTGAACTTCTCTTGTGCTTAAACACGTCTAAGTCTGTGGTATTGGTACCTAAATTCATATGGTTAGACTTTTATGGAATACAGAAACTGCAGAGAGCATAAGTCTAAAAAAAAATGTACTCTATCGTTGATTTTACACCCAAACAGTTCAGAGTTCTAATAAAAGGCACACAGAATAATGGTATAAAATTATTCTTATCCCTTATTCTCAGAAGCATCAGTCAATGAGAAGAAAAGACTATAGCCTATCCATATTTAATTATAAAGAAGGTTTCTCTCTGATTAATTGAATCATTAAACATGCACAGATACATTTCATGCTATTAAATATTAGTTACCTTCCAGTATATTAAGAAGTAAAAATCAGAGTGGATTAAATGGGAAGAATTATTCTTAGAGTACATCTTGCAGTGCATACCACCCCTCACTTGTTTCCCAGGAAACCAAAAGAAAGCATAGACATTTCACACAGAACAAGAAAATGCACATAGGCTGCAGAACAAATGGCAAAAATCTTGACTTCTTTTTAGTTTATTTATTGTTTTAGCAACTGTACTGTTTATTCTAGCCTTTATAAAAGAACAATTTCAGCACTACTCATAATCTGGTGCTGGCAGTTTGTGTCTCCATTAAAAATACAATAAAAACACTACTTTAGGCATTAGGAGATACGGAAAAACATACTGAACCAAAATATTTGCAGCACATGTTCATAATAACAGAGGATTTATCAAAACTTTTTTATCGGAGAACCCACATTTTAAGCAGCAAATAACTGTGTTAGCAAATGCTATGCCTCAGTTCACAGGTTTGTTTATATATATATATATATATATATATATATATATATACACACACACACACAATTTACACCCAGAGAATTCATTTCAGTGCTGTAACTTCATTAAAAGAGACTATAGAGGGGAAGATTAAAAAAAAAGGAAATTAGGTGTCACTCAAAGAAATGACAAGGCTAAGAGAATAGTTTGGAGCAGAGGCTTTAAGCTGCCATGCTGTGCCTTTCACAGCTGCTTACACTTCATGTCATTAATAACCAGTAAATAAGATCTGCAGGTGGGCATATAGGGCACCCTGAGCCAAGAAGCTGTAGCTAGAGCTTCTGTCTCTAAGATGGGTGGCCGGGCTCATTTGCACAAGGCTGCTTATGTTTCCATACAGAAGTGTAACCCTACTTAGCATAGCTTCAGGGAAGCTGCTACAATAGAGAGAATGCTAATTACTGTAACCAACTGGCAATGATGCATCCAAAATTAAATGGCCTGTGACTGAGCAGATGAACAATTTTTATAGCCCTAAGTTCAGGCAACATGGATATTCTGTCAAATTAACAGACAGTCTATTTGGTCTTAATAGGTAAATTGAAGTCTTTTAAAACACATTTAGATGTGCTATTAAGTTATCAGTTATTAAGTGCAGCTCTCCTTTCAGCTTAAAGGTATACAATTTCAATCTGAAATACCTATAGTCTATTACATTTTAAAAAATTAAAACATACAACCAACCAACCAAAAATAAACCTACAACATTTTATAGCCCCTATAAGCTTAATTTTCAGGTGAAACTGCAACATTGCCTCTGCTCCTACTCTTAGTTCCTGTTCATCTCTTTGTACTTAGGCAAAATTCACACTGAAGTCAGTAGCAGCTCTGAGCATAGAGGTCTTCAGGCACAGACACTGGAGGCTGCCTCCTCAGTCTTTAATTCCATTGAAAGCTGGGAAATTTTTCAGAACACTAAGATCGAAGTTCTTACTTGCCTTTCTACAATGAACATTTACAAGTAAACCAAAACCAAGGCCAGATACAAATTGTCCTTGATTTCTCCTCATTGCACTTAGCAAATTAATTACCCATATATTTCAGCACGGATGATACAGCAAACCCACAAATACAGCTTTCCTACAAATACTTTAAACAAATTCATGTATCGGTCAGCTAACTTTATTATACTCTTTAAGGTTATCAAAGATCTTTCTCTGAATTCTAGAGAATACTTATTAAAATGAAGAAGAAAAAAAAAAAAAGGTGAATAAACTATGCACAAAAAAGCTCCAAAAGATAAATTTTATTGCCAGAGCACAATCCTTTTCAAAGGATGTTTTGTAGCAAGTAAGATTCACAAAGAAAACTGTTGGTGCAGTATATCTGGCAAAACCGTTCATTTATAGATTTGTCAGTAAGCAAGACTGGTTCATTTCAGGAAAACAGAATTGTAAGCAAGTCTGCCTTTGTGTCCCCCCAGAAAATAAACAGCTGGATCTAAAACCCACTGCACTGATTACAGAAATGCCACTGAAATCAAGATCTTTAGTTACTGGTCAGACTTTGCTTTTTTTGTCAATTGAGTTGAAACAGATGTTTCTTCACCCAGCTTTCTTACACCCAAGTGTGGGATTCACCTTGTCAGCCCTAAGACAAATCTACAATGTCTGGCCAACTCACCCTAGCAACCCTTTATAGACCCTGGATTAAAACTAGGCACTTGTAGAAAAAAATTCGTCAAATTTATTTAGGATGTTTATCTGAAGATGTGATATCTCATATCCTAGAAAGCTCTGTTTCTTGGCAGTGATTTCCAGATGTGGTTGGTGACATCTGCTCATATGTAGATACCTACATCTTTTTGTTGGGTGAAGAGGAATCTAAAATATTTCTTACTCATTTTTCAGACAGCCAAGATGGAAGTTGTGCACCCTGCACTCCCTTCAAAGGGCTCTTTATGAGTTCCTTGAAGAGAGCACACGCACCGAGGGAGCCCCCTCTCAAAGCTATCAGGACACCACCTACCTCCTCCACCCCCATGAGCACGGAGGGGTGGGGAGAGCTGCAGGGATGAGCTGCAAGGAGCAAAGCTGACAAGAACAGCTGAGGCCTTCGCTCAAGCCAGAATTGATGGATATTGATAACATCATCACAGTATCTCTGCAGTTTTCTCATTGGCCCCTCAATCCACCAATTCATTGTTCATTCCAATTACTTCTCTCTTTACTTTTCTGTTTCTCCATTTCCTTCCTAACATAACCCCCCTGGACAGATTTCAAAAACTATAGCACAAAGCTTATAAAACTGCAGCAGTTCCTGAATATATGTTACATCCTTCCCTCCCTTCTTCTCTTGTCAGTTAAGATCTGTACAGCACCCTATTTCTTGATTATGCTTTTCCTGAAACTTGCCTTGGAGGCTAAGTCTACATTTACCTGAACTGTGGTGTCCCAGGAGCACTCTGAAGTCACTGAAGTCACATCTGACAAGCTATTATAAAATAATAAAAACAGAGTAGAGATTTCTGTTTTAATCAGGTGACATAACAATGACAGACAAGAAAAATTACTTGAATATTGAACATCTTTGCTAAACGTTCTTGCAACAAAGAGACGGAGAAACTGGGATTACAGATTTCAGAGGTAAGTCAAGGAAGAAAGATCTGGGACTGATTTGGATCTATAGCATCTTTTATATCTTTCTGGCAAATGCCTGGTCCTGCAAGGAGCCATGTACAATGCCCTAGTTGCCACTTCACTCCAGAAGTCTCTGATTTTGAGCCAAGGATAACCACATATTTCTTAACAAAATACAAAATTCAGTTTTTTACATTTTTAACAACAAAGGTTTTCAAATATCAGTTGAATTTAATTTATTCAATCCAATTAATGCAAAATTGAAAGAAACAGATGTATCTACTGCATAAACTCACAGGAAATGCATTGTTTTATTCTTACCTTATTCTGAGGTTCAAATAATTTCATTAAAATACACAGCTTTACATATTCTGAACTAAAAGAACTCAGTAGGTTAAGGGAAAGATTGAATTAAAAAAAAACTATTCATAAGCTAGATCCTTATATTCAACTACCATATTTGTTCTCAGAAGTGCTGAAGTTGAGCAGTGAATTAGTGACACAATACTTCAGTGGGAAAACACCAATTGGGCCATTTTGCAGGTGTCTGCAGCAAAAAGCCAGAAGGAGTTGGGGCACTGTTACAACCATCTCTCTCTATTGCTTTGCAGATTTTCTTTTCCTTCTTTTGTGCCAGGAAAGATTGTCTGGGATTAGTGAACTTGGTACAATGTAATGTAAAACACTGCTCAAATTCACATTAACATCTGTCAAACCACTGGATAAACAGAATAACCTGGTTCCAGCCATCACACTATTGTAAAGAACTGGTCAGAAGGTGATGGATATACTGGATCTCCTAGGCATACCTCCCTTTGAAGATGTTAGCTGCAACTGGCCTCAGAATCCACTTCTGATTACACAATACAGAGAATATACAAGCATTTTTTAAAGTCACAGCTGGAGCAATTAAACATGTTCCTGATTGCATACCCTTGCTAGCATTTCTCTGCTGGAAATAAGTGTACCATAGCAGACAATGCCCTTCTAGATTTGTCATAATGCAAAAAAAAAAAAAAAAAAAAAAACAAATTATGTCCAGCATGTTCATAGTCCATGGATAATGAAAGCAAAAAAATGAGTCTGACTTTGCAGCAAACAGATAAGAACAGAAGTAGCAAACAGCTCAGAGGTGAAAATATCTTAAATCTTCACAAGTATTCATAAAACAAATGGGTTATCTGAATGCCCTCTGCACATGTTTCTGACATGATCCTTGTGCAGAGAAGCACTGTGTGTGACAGATTTAAAGGAAGGGGTCTGATAACTTGCTGCAGTTTTTATAGTATATGAGTGGTATATTTGATTGGGGAATAGGACTCTGGAAATTACATCAGCTTTCTGCAACTTTAGATAAATGGATAGTCACAAAAATTATCCATTCCCCATCTGCAAAAATAAGGAATGCTAACAGGGGTCCACATGACTCAATATGGATGCTGAAGAGCACACCAGGACACTCTGCTGCTCATGATTTGAAGCTGTATTTCAGAGCCTCTCAGAAGAGCTGTACCAGCATAAATAAGAGTTTGGAGTGACAACAGTGGGCAACCAGTTTTGATGTCAGACACTAAAGATGAATCATAGAATTTTTCAGAGCTGTAAAAGATAATAGTTGCTACATGATCCCATCACTCGAAAGTCCTCAGTCAAGTGAGATTTTAGGGAACATTGACTTTGACATGCTTTTTCTACCAGACCATAGGACAAAGAACCAAATGTACTGCAGAAACCAACAAGGAAATTTGTCATTCTCAGGATGAAGTACATCATTCGAAGTAAAATACAAAGCATGGGGTAGAAAAGGATGCATCCTGTGTGGGGAATGCCTTAGGTCACCCTTCAGATGTGCACTCTTACCCCTGATATGTCCATATATCTATTTTTCAAACAACAAGATCAAGTATAATCACAAACACACACACACAAAAAGATAATTAATTGCCAAGTTCGAGATTATTAGATGCAACTGGACCAGAAACGTTAATAAAGATTGCTTGCATTGCTTCAGTACTGCCTCAGGTGTGATGAAAATGCTATGAGAAGGACTGTGTTCCCTCCAAATGCTCGTGATCAGAGTCCTTCCTCTTCCTTGCAGCATCTCACTTCAAAAATTCCTAGAATTTCTGTTTACAGACACAACTTCTGCAAAAGTACTGGATCTTTTCCTAAGCAAAAGAGAGGCAGTAGCAGGCCCTGCCAAGAGCACTCCCAGGTACCCTCACTATCCTAGAATGAGTCACAAGGTATGACCTCCATGACAGGAACTGCTGGGGACATTCAACTTATGTTCCCACAAACACGACCCTCCCATGGCTTGTGGGATGTCCAGCAGAGGCCAAGGGACAGCCAAGTGCTGTATGACAATCAGGAAGACACCACCATCTGTGATGGACTACCAGGATACAGGACATGACCACTGAGGGTGGGAAGAGAAATATCAGAGCCCTCTTTGCTCCTCTCAGAAAAATCCACACTTTGTCACAAATTACTCCTACATGGGATGACTGGTGTGTATCTCCCACATGAAGAGGTTTATGGGTGACAGATGCCAGTCAGCAAGCCCTACAGGATGACCCATGGGCACTCAGAACCTTTCAAGAGGAGGGGACAAACCTGCCGAAAGGAGGCACAATGTGCAGTGACTGCACTGTTGGCTGGCTGCTCAAATTAAATTTTAATAGAACTTTTAAAAATAATTTCAGTGTAAACCACAATGTATGTGAGTGAGCCTAAATTAATAAAAACTATCTTTCAAGAATGAAGAATAAATGTAATCTGAGATCAATATTTATGAAGCTGTGATTAATTGACTGATGACCAAATGATTACAAACTTCTGTCTGAGGCAGCTACTCAAATGTATTAGCTTTGACAAAAAAAAAATTTAAAAAATACAAACTGGGTCAATGAAAAAATGCATTCCTAATCAATTTTTAATAGCACTTAAGATTTTATGATTTTTTAAACTTTCTTTTTAATAATTAATCAGAAAAATGAATCTAATTTAAACAAGGTGGTGTAAGGTGTTCTGTATCTGTTTGATGGTGTTCTTAATGAAGAAATTCAATTAGGACTAACTTTTCACTATAAATCTCTGGGTTTAAGGAATGCTGTGATTGGCTGGTAAACATCTGAGACTGGGAGAATAACAGAGGCGAACCGCACTGCTCAGCACAATTTACTCATTAAGATTTTACACTGTTGATTCCAGCCTCCCCTTGCTTAACAGAAAAAAGGAAGGGAAGGGAAG
The DNA here is from genome assembly GCA_032173965.1 of Sitta carolinensis. Taxonomy (NCBI): domain Eukaryota; kingdom Metazoa; phylum Chordata; class Aves; order Passeriformes; family Sittidae; genus Sitta; species Sitta carolinensis. Next base: position 34,157,641 of record CM063283.1, read on the forward strand.
GGAAGGGAAGGGAAGGGAAGGGAAGGGAAGGGAAGGGAAGGGAAGGGAAGGGAAGGGAAGGGAAGGGAAGGGAAGGGAAGGGAAGGGAAGGGAAGGGAAGGGAAGGGAAGGGAAGGGAAGGGAAGGGAAGGGAAGGGAAGGGAAGGGAAGGGAAGGGAAGGGAAGGGAAAGGGAAGGGAAGGGAAGGGAAGGGAAGGGAAGGGAAGGGAAGGGAAAGGGAAGACCATGATTTCTGTAATCTCTGTAACTTTATCAAACTTTTCTCATGTTTTGCAATGTTTTGCCTCATTCTTCACTATAACCTGGGGGACAGATCCTCTGCTGTCAGCAGGCACCACAAGGTGTTCTGAAACGCTTTCATAATAACGATTTAAGTCAAGACCTGTTGCATCAAACCATCAAACACTTGCAGCAATGCCAGAGATAGGGTAGCAAACAAAACTTGCAGAATAATGGCCCAAACTTGAAGATATTCCCTGCAGAAGCAGTCTCCTAAGTCAGTTAAATCTACGCAGATGGGTTGGCGAGAGATCTTCTGTGCATTGAAGGCAGCTAAAAATCACCCCTCTTCACTGTTATAGTGCCTATTTCACAAAGGCACTGTATATACTAGCAAATAAAATAGGCAAATAAGATTTAAAAGTCTGTTTATCCATACCTCTCAATGATCAGCACCTCAGCTGGTGCCTCTGTGGCTCATTGCAACCAGCCTTTATCCCAACAGTCTCCTGTCTGGTGAAAAGTCCATGGAGACATTCTTAGGCTGAGATGAACGAGCAGGGTAGAGAGTGCCTGCACAGCACAATACTTGTGGAGCTTCTCCTGCCCTCAGATGTCATAGTATAATACAGTTGGTTTAGATAAAATATCTGAACAAGGGTCTAAAGGGAAATCAGCCTCTTGCATGACCCTCAAAAAGAAAGAAGGGCAAAGCCTAGTGTCCTAAGTATGAAAGCTGCACTGACTTCAGGTATAACCCAGCATTATCTATTTATTTGTTTGACTCTTTGCTGACACATCAAGAAAAATGGAAAATATCAGAAGTGCAAGATCAAAAAATCTAAATAAGATCATGAAGAATGGGGTTTTTCTTACTGAACTTTGGATGCCTAGAAGCAAGACTACATCTGAGCTAGTCACTTTGAATTCCTTAGTGGGGTGTGGAACCTGAGAGCAGGAATATTCTTTAAGAGGATTAAACAGTGGTTAAACTCAAAATGAAAATTTTATCTTTAAAAGTGATTTGTCGTCTTTTATTATTTCTTGTGAAGAAGACTAACTGCACCAAGCTTCCACAAGACTGTCAATCTCAAATACTATTAAATCAACAAAGTTATCCTATTCCTCTGTCCCAGTTCTCTTACCCAATGGCCAGAGACTAATTTTCTAGCCACTAGCATTCATTTTATTTCCTTTCTGGAAACACCAATTTTTTTTCACAGCCAAACCCCAAAACACTGTTTTAAAGAGAGAGATGAAACGTGCTTGCATTTTAAAATGAAAGCCACATGGGAACTTCCAAAGAGCAGGTCACAAGAGCAGCCTACAGTCCTCAGGCAGCATAGACAGGGGTACCTGAGAGCTCCATATTTCCACTGAATGGCCTCTGAATGGCAGCTGGTGAATCCCCGAGATGATGTCTCACAAAAGGAGCCAGTGAGGTCACCACTCTGCAAGGCTCCTCAACAGTAAAATCCTGAGCAGAGAGAACCTTTTTCACCCTTTAATGATCACAGGTCTGAATTAGGCACCTAGAATCCAATGCTTCTTTACTCAGTTTTAGGCAAATTTCACTCTATATTCCCCTAAATCATGCAAAACTGCCTGGGAAACCCTTTTATAAAAGCTGAAGATCCATCCAGTCTTGTTCCTGAAGAGGAAACTCTTCAAAGCCAACTTGAACACACTTCACTGTTGTGGAAGTGGCCACTGAAGGATAGTTTGGCTATCAGTGGTTTATATCTACTTGTGTTGGTACAAAATATTACCTTTAGGCTAGGTTTTCAAGGTATAAAGCCCCAAATCCAAATGTGTATATACATATATATATTCAAATTATTGGAAGCAATGCAACTGAATTATTTATCACTGGGCTAATCAGCCAAGAAGACAGACATTTCATATTTTCACCTGCTCCTTCCTCTCTCTGCACACTGCTGGGAAACATGAACGGATCCAAAATACAGGAATTTATGTACTTTAAGCCAAAAATATGACAACTTTACTAATTTTTATGATTCAAACAATACATGTCTCAAGCAGAAAATACTTAATTGTCTCAGTTTAGTACTCTGACCAGCTTGACTTGTCCTATATTGGTTCTTTTCAAGCTCTCATCAAAGAACTTTTCACATTTTGTGACAGATGCTAGTTTCATATTTCCATTATTAATCCTCTCAGGTTTCTGAGATCTCAGGAGCAGGTAGTGAAGCATTTCACAGATGAAGTCCTAATCCTAGATCATTCATGGTTAGAGTCTCAGCTTTTAACCCATCCTTTCTCTATAGATTTACCAGCAATGACTAGATTGTTGGAAAATTCCCTGAATGTTTGATCCTTAGTCCCCAGTGTCTCAGCAGAGGCATGCCAGGCATTCCGGGAATTTTTTTATCTGTTTCATCCTGGCTCCAGCCCTCTTGCAAAAGTATCCTTCATGCTAGGTGAACGACGGTGTTCAATAGCCTGGACCTGTTAAACATTTGTTACCTCCTGCATTTACATGGTATTTCTCAGCTCCCCTCAGCTGCAGCAGATTGTTACCCCTCTAGCTCCTTTCCCCTTGCTCTCTGAGGTCTCACTTTCAGTACTACAGAATTAAGTATTTTCCATACCCCTGAAGACTTGGTAACATCAACCCATAAATTTCAACAAAACCTGAAGCACTACTAGATCACAAATAATTTTTTAAGTATTCCTTCATGGGCTAGGCATACAACTTCAGCAGAAATCCGCTAAACAAATACATTTAACCTCCTTAAGAAAAACATGTTCCTTTTAGCAGCTTATTCAGAAAAATAAATTCCTTTACAAGTTATTTTTGGTTGAGAGAAAATATATTCATCCCAACAGAGCTAGTTCTCTAACAGGTCACTTTCCAGTTACATACATTTTTTTGAAGCAGTGGAAGTCATGTCTTTGAAAGGGTTCCTGCTTTATCCCAGATTCATTTAAAAGAGTTTCACATGTCAAACGGAAGATGCATTTCCTTGTTTTTTATTTCTCTTTCATGCATTTACCCTTTCTACTCTCTATATTGTCTATTCACATTTTTTCAGTAAAAGTCAATATAAAAATAAAGCTAAGAAAGATAAATAAGATGGATCCATTGCATTTCTGTGTAGTGTGCTGGTTGTACAATAAACTCACTCAATGAATTTCAGGCTCCAGTGGTTCTCTTTCAAGCTCAAAAATCTCAAAAATTTTACTTTTCTCTTGAAAAATATTTCTCTGAGCACCATTCTACCTAAGCAGCATGTCAGTGGTACCAAGACTAAAAGAATCTCCTCAAAGTGGATGTCCACTCACTCCAGCCTATACTAATTAATAGTATGTACATTATGTTGGTAAATGGTTATTTTCCTATTTGACAATAAGTAATTTTTCCTGAAGTTTACCAAAAAATGTTGTGACATGAAAGCACTGAATTTTTACCAAGCACACCTTACTCAAACCTGTCCTCTCCTACCCAGGCATTCCACTGCCACCAAATCCACTAGGTCTTTTCTATGCTGGAATGTCACCATGGATTAGTTTCCTTGCTTTATTTGCAGTGACTTACCTATATCAAATTGAAATGCATCCATGCAACTCTGCTATGTCGGTCTAAGATACTTTCCTTGTTAATCATTGCATCCACAACTTTATGCTTGTTTGAATTAGCTGCTCAGCATTATAAGCATTTATCTTGTGGTGCAATGTTAAATCACTCAGGTCTATAATTTTCAGCATGCTGTGGCACATTTACAAGAAATTACAGGAATCCTGGGACTGAGGTCAAGTGAGCAAACTCCTACAAGCCTCATATCCCCCCAGCACTGCTTCCCAGCTGCTCTCCAGCAGCCCAGAAAGTGCAGAACAAAAGCTCCATGATTTGGAGAGCTGTTGGTACAAGCTGGATGGCAGATGCAAAAATTTCATCCTTGGATTTGGCCCCTTGGTTTCCATGGATCAGAATATTCCACATCACATCATCACAGGCAGCACCTTGCAGAGCGTGAGGGCTTATCCCAGTCCTCATTTTCTTGTTGCGCCCAAAGCTGCATGGGCTGTGCAAATCCCACCTGAGCTGACCAGCAACGTGGTGGGCCAAGGAGCAAAGGCTGACCCATGCAGCAGGAGGGCAGGTGGGAATCCAGCTGGGATGCCAGGTGTGAGACCACAGCTGGGCACGGCTCCTGCAAACAGACTGGAGGTAATGGGGAAGGGCTCGTGCCCTGGGAGCTCCCCCTAGAACATGTGCCATGAGAACATGTTCCCATATCCCGGGAAGGACAATGACTTGCAGGAGTGCAAGAAGAGGAGGCCAACAAATTAGAGGGATAGAGGACCTCTCCTAAGGCTGAGAATTGGGATTGTTCAGGCTAGAAAAGGCTTCAGGGTGACCTAATTGTGTCCTTACAGTACCTGAAGAGAATTTACAGGAAAGATGGGGCAAGACTATTTACAAGGGCACGTAGTGACAGGAAAAGGAGGAACAGATTCAAATTGGAAGAGAGTAGGTTTAGATTAGATATCGAGTGGTGAGGCACTTGAACAGGTTGTCCAGAGTTGTGGATGCCCCATCCCTGGGAGTGCTCAAGGCCAGGCTGGATGGCGCTCCGAGCCACCTGGTCTAGCGAAAGGTCCCTGCCCATGGCATGGGGGTTGGACCAAGTCATCTTTAAGGTCCCTTCTATCCCGAGCCATTCTATGATCCTCTAGTTCTGAAACTCCGTAATTCTCTGATTCTGTGATTGAGGGCAATTAACAGAATTAAAACAACCGTTTATTTCATTGACCATGACGAAACCTGAGCACAGCATAGGTTTATCAGGGGAAAGAAGACCACCCTTGCTACCGCGCTGGCCTGCCCCTGTACAGGCACTGTGCCTACTCTCCACGGCGCCGTGCTTCCCCGCAGGAATGCCGTGCGTAGGCTGAGACGCCCCTGGACTCCCAGGCCACCTCCTCGGGGGAGAGCAACAGCAGGGCAGAGCCGTGAGGGGCCGCGGCTCCCGCCCGCCCTCCGGCCGAGCGCTGCCGGCGCGCACGGCGCTCCCCGGCGCCGGGCTGCGGCTTGGCCTCGCCGGCTGCCGTAGCGGGGCTGGCGGGGGCCGGGGCCGCCCGCCCGCGGGACTTCCGTGCTGCTGGCGCCGGGCCGCGCCGCTCGGGGCCCGCCATGGCGCAGCACGGCCCCAGCGTCACGCTGTCCCTCACGCTGCCCATCACCTGCCACATCTGCCTGGGCAAGGTAATGGCGGCGTCGCCGCTGCCCGGCCCGCGCGGGCCGGCGGTGGGTGCGGGGAGCAGGGAGGTCCGGCCGGCGGCGGCAGCTCAGGGGCCCCGCAGCGGCTCGACGCGCTGACCGCCACCGGGATTGTGACTTTTAAGGCTCTGCGGCTCCGTGCGGAGAAGGAAATTGGGATTGGGCCGTTCCCGGCCGTGGCTGAAGCTTGCTGGCACCTTTGGGATGTTGGAAAGCGCGCGTTGTGTCCCGGCGGGAGCGTCCCGGTTGAACGGGCCTGGGGGTCCCAGGTCGCTGAAACGCGGGTGTCCAGCTCCCGAGGTGCAGGTGTTGAGGTTTGAGGGTTTTCTCTCGGTACCAGATACTCCATTATAAAATGATCCGGAAGATTGTGTTTGGGCGCGGTGCTGTGTCGTAGAGGACAAGTGAAACAAAGTGGGAGTGTATGATTTAAAAGTATTGAGCAAAACTGCAGCAGTCTGAAGAAAAAGTTTCCGTTTCCTTTCTCTGGCCCTTTCTCAGTTCCTTTCTCTTCTCCCTAGGGAAGCAGAAGGTTCTTACTAGTCTTTTCTTCTCTAGAAGCCCCAGAGCTAATTTTATAGCTGTCATTAATTGCTTCTCAAATTCTTTGCTCATTCCTTACTACTCTTTTTTTTTTTTTTAATTTTTCTTTTTTTTCCCCTTTTATTTTTTCCCCTCGCTTTCTTTTCTTAAAACACAACAATAAGCACAAGGGAAGTAAATGGCCTTTTATATTTGTACTCTGGCATTTATTGTCTGGTTTGTTTTTACCTCACCTGGCCTTTACTCCCAGACCTTCCCAGCTGAAGTGATGACAAAAGAGCAGGCACATTTGAAGTGTGAAGTAGGTGCGAAGCACTGATAGTGAAAGTAGTCATACATTTCCTTTTTCTCAAGTCTCATAATTCTGACAGTGTTACTTTTAGCAACCGTGTTTAGTCATTTCTTGGCTTTTTTGAGGAAGCCAAGCAAGACTTCCTGGCTGTTGTCCTGTTAGTTTTGTTTTTCTGTTTATCTGTCTAATGAAAATGGAAGAGAACCCAAGTGTACTCTGTATGTAATGCAGCGTGGATATCCTCCATTCTGCAAAAAGTGGAAAGAGTGACAAGAGGAGAGTGAAATCAAACTGACAAAGGTATTTGCTATTTGAAACCGTTCCTAGTTACTTTCTGGTCTAAGCACTTAACAGTTTGGTTAGGTATTCATTCATATCTTGCTATATAGCCTCTGAGTTATTCCAAGCCACTATTTCATACTTTCAATTCCTTTCTAGATGTTCCTGAGTTTGTACTGAAAGAAGCTTCCACACTCTTCCTTGCTCTCTTGCAGAGATAATACCTTAACATTATATAAGGGAATCTATTGGTGATACATTTAATAAAGATATTTGAATGTTTTCATTTTAAAATGTGTAAATTTTTTTAAGTTTTGGCAAAGCTGACAGCTCTGACTTTATTTTTAATATACATCTTTGTCTCTAGCTCAGAACTTCATTGAAAAACTTCACTAGAAAAACCCGTCTTCTCAGGATTAAGATTTTTTTTTTAAAAAAAAGGAAGGAATTTATTTAGCCTGAATTAAGGAAAAAATCTTGTCAGTTTTTATTATCTTTTAGGGGGAAGCAGGGAGTATTGTGGACGGTTGACATAATCTGATACTTCTGTGGTTTGTAGCATAGACTTCAAATCAAGTAGAAGGCCCGCCTAAACTCCGAATGTATCTCTTGCTATTCTTGCAAAATTTTCAAAGGTCTGACTGCAAGATACAAACTATTCACCATGCATAATGAAAAGAGGATAAAAAAGGAGATATTGGGAAGAAATTCTTTCAATGAGCTGGCCGCTAATTGTTTTTAATGAAGCTGAAGTCTTGGGCAGCAGGGACATGTTAGCCCATTTTGTTAATGTGAGCAGTGTCAGAAAGTATATTGGCAAATAACCATCTAAAATAAAAGTGAATTGCTTGGATCAATTTCATGTTTGTTACCTGAATATTCTTTTGGTACAGCCTGGGCTGTCTTCTAACATACATGATTTCTTTTTAAATTAGGTAGCAGATCAGAAGCTGTCTGTTTCAGACCATTAGGTTTACTTGTCCCAGCATGTCTGAAGGTCTCTTGTTTGTTTTGGTGTAGACAGGTTGCTCGGGCTCAAGATGCAATTCTGTGTTGGTTGAAACACTGTTGGATGTCTGGAGCTTGGTTCACTGGTGTGTGTCTGATTTTCTATATGCCTTCTCCTCTGTTAGTGCTGCTTGAAGGCCCAGAAATGCCTTCAAAGTGAAGCAGATATGTACAGGATTGGATTTTGATCTGCACGGGAATGGCATACGACATAGTATGTTGGAGGGGAAAAATTAGGAACTTGCTCAAAATCACCAAGCTGATCAAGCCTGGAGAAATAAACCATGGTCTTTCTAGACATTATGGTCAATGAGTGAACTGGAACTGTGCTGTAATTCACGTAAAATGCTTTTTTAGTAATATGTATTTCCTGATCCCCCACCCCCTGGGCTTGTCAGTCAGTGTGAATGGCAATGGCACCACCAGCCATTGTGTGACATTTCAATAGTGGCTTTTGCTGTTCTGGTGTGCATTGCTCTGTGTGGATCCTGAGCCAACTAAAGTATAAAACCCCAGCCCTGAAATGAAACTTTCAAAGGTGTGTAAATCAGAAACACTGTACCCTGGAGAGTAATAAATGTGACTTACTATTTTGCTAGAGATATGGAGTAATCATTCATGTGCAAGAACTGTGCTTCTCTGTCAGGTTTGGGGTAACTGAGGGTCTCTGCTCCCTGGGGGCGGGCAAAACCTGCACTCATGAAACGTCTTTTCCTGTTTGGATTATTTTATGTTATTCTGCTCTGTATCTTACCATCACTATCCATATGACTATTCTCATGCTGCTTCAGAGTAAGAAAGCAGTATGGCTAGAGAAAAAGTCTTTTTGTTTTTCCCCTGCTAGCTGCAGGTGAGAAAGATCATTTTCTTGTAAAAGAAAGCAATAAGTAACAAGATTTTTTAAAATTAGAAATAATGGAAATTGTAATATGTAATTGTAATTAAATGTTCCCAAAGCATTGGCGTGCTAATGCTTCCAATAATCACAAAAAAAAGCCTCCTTAATTAGAGGTGAAAGCTCAGTCTCTCTCTGTTCATACCTTCAGTAACTTGAGTTACTGTTTATGTAGTGAAAATTCCTTTGACTCCCAGGACTGTCATATTGGAGATCTTAAAAATATTGTGAATCCTGTATGGTAACAGATGCATAGAGAGTGAATTGGAGAAGAAGGTAACAGATCTGTGCCTTAATTCATATCCGTGAATATTTGAGTGGCTAAGCACTTGGGGTTTAGCTCGTGTGATGCTGATCCTATGGGTACGATTTCTACAGGACGTGTCTGATCTGTTGGCCCAAGTGGTTATTGACTGTTCTTTCTGGGTGCTTGCTTCTCACTGCCAGCATTTCATTTTTCCTTATTAGTTTGCCTACTTTACTAATAGAATGAAAGAGGAATATCTTGGAGATGATGAGGAACTTCATTTAAAGATGATGATTCTCTTGAACTTGGGTTTTAAGTGCAGTACAGTAGAATTTAAAATAATATATATTCTGACACTTCTGTGTCTAAAAATACATTTGTTGGAAAAAGGCAGGAGTGGAGAAAAAACAAATAATTATTTGAAGACCCCTAACACAAATACTAATATTAACAGGTAAGAGATTTGAGAGAGTGTATTACAGTAAGCTGTACCAAGCTGCTATAAGGCATAATTTTTCTTCTTTGTCATATTTGGTCCTTCTATGCACATTTACTTTCAAACAGGATTTATAGTTAAATGACAAGAGAGAATAGTGCATTGTCATTAATATTTTCTAAAAGTTTGTTTACCCTGCCGTTTTGGAAGGGGAGGGAAAGCTTGAAAGAATCTGTGTCTGATTGGAATATTTAATCCTTCAGTTAGCTGCCCCATTCTTGGGTAATGACTTATTTAGTAGCAATGCATATCTAGCAGGAGACTTGAATTAGTGATTGCTGGTTCACATTTCAGCTCTGTGGTTTTGGCCCTGATCCTTTTAAAAGCTGACTTCTACGCAGCTGATTATCTGCAGGCTAAAGTTAATCTGTAACACTTTATGTTCCAATGATACTTCTTCCACAGTGATGTGTTGGATGGTGCCGGTAGAGACCCGTCTGTGCCTCACTTTTGAAAATGCACCTACTTTGCTTGTGTTCTACCTTGGAAGGCAAATGCATTTTGCTGAAGTGACTGGCTGTAGTTCTTGGGGTTTGTGGGGTAAAGGAAAGGTGATGATGCCACTCTGGTTATTAATGAACTCTTGGAAACAAGGACCTTAGTTCTGCATAAATTGTTATAGCTTTGGGGCCTTCAATAGGAGAGAAGTTTGGTGTTGTGAGTCAGGAGGTTATTCCTAGCTAGCCCCGTGGAACAACAGTATCACTTTCCTGCGAGGCCAGACTTGCACTGAGAGATGGAGTTGTATATTTTCATATTTTTTTACTTGAAGGAGTTTTAAAGTATTCATACTGTCTGTTTATTTCTTTTCCTTTTTATTTCCTCTTTAATGCTAAAAGGTCCGTCACCCAGTTATCTGTGCGAACAACCATGTTTTCTGTTCCATTTGTATTGAAGTGTGGCTGAAGAACAATAATCAGTGCCCAGCTTGCCGGATTCCCATCACGCCTGAAAATCCCTGCAAGGAGATTATAGGTAAGGACAAGTTTGGACTTTGAAATAACTTTCTGGTATTTACTGCTGGAGGAGATTGCTTTAAGTCCAGAAATGTCTGGATACCTTTTCCTCTGTGTATTTTTTGTCAGCATTTAAGGAAGAATAAGCTAAATTTATAGCTTTGTAATTATTAGGGATGTAACTGGAAAGTTCCAAAGACATCGTGTATATTAATGGCTAGATTGTCCAGACACAATAAGTACCCAATGGCTCTAATGATTGTTTTTAAACCTTGGTTGGATAGTGCCTTTAACTGAAAAAAATGCATTAAAAATGCATTTTCACCTATGCATTGCAAACCGTTCACCTAAGAGACCAGGTGAGAAATAGTGTACTTCAGTCCAGAATCTTGAATGAGTTTGTGGTATTTTTTTACTGTTTGTTTGTTTGTTTTGTTTTGTTCACCAGTTCCTCCTTTTTTTTTTTTTTTTTTAATTAAAAAAAAAATTACTCCTAGCACAGAAATAAGACAAAGCTACAGCAACTGCATGAGGATCTTAACTTCCCCAGAGCTAGGAAATACTTTATTTGACATAAAATACCAGCTCTGCTATTTCGTTCTAAGAGAAATTTATCTGAATAATCTCACTTTAAAAACTTATAGTAACTTGTACTAGTTAAATGCATGCTTGATACCCTGTCCCTTCCCTTCAGCTCTGTTTTCTTAGTATGGTCTTAATTAACATAGGATTCTGTTAAGGAAAAAAACAAATTGAAAAAGGTAGAAGTTTTCTTCCTGATATGAATCAAGATTTTGACTTCTAAACATCACTAGTAGGTACTTGAGTTGAACCTGTTTTGAAAGTGAAAGGACTTTAAATCTTCCATAGTAACCAATTGGTCCAATATTAGCTGCTTTTGTAGTTGATAATATGAAATGTGGTATAAAGTGGATTACTGCTATTAAATTGACTGAAAAGGAAATAATATCAGTACTTCTTTCATCCTATTGTTGCTTTAGGAGGAACAAGTGAAAGTGAGCCTATATTTAGTCCAACAGTCAGAAAACACTTACGTAAAACAAGGCTTGAATTGCTCCACAAAGAATACGAGGTAAGGACAGGGGGAGCGTTTTGACTTTCCAGATGAGCTGCAGCTATTAAATTACGACATACAAATGGTCCTTCTGCTTTGAGTCCTGCTGGTTTTATTTTGAGTAAAGGTGTATACTGTATTGCATGAAACTCAGTTTTCTAAAATGCTACCTTTTGATGAAGGTTACAAGAGAGCATTTGCTGGTGCTTGAAGTGGTCCCACTGAAGTCACAGTAATAGTCTTTTCTTTAGGCAATTCTTTAGTTTTGGTGGAATTCCACCCCCAGGTGGTATGGGATTGTTTTCTTTATGCATATTACGTGTAGGTAGCTTTTAGTTTTGTCTTCAATACAAACACAGACATTTTCTGAAATAATTTCCTGTTGCTCAGAGACTAGATTCCTTATTAAAGACTATTACCCACTGTAATCTTCTGGCATAGGTTAATTTTTAGCATTATTGTTTTATTGTTTTCTGAAAGTGAGTAAATGCTTGAAAGTAGAGCTCAATGCTCCAATCTCCTGCTGGAAAAATACTCTCTTGGGAAGCAGATGAAAAGCTGTTAATAAGGAATGTGCTTAGTTTGTTTTCTCAGCTGTTGTTTCCTCAGTAGCAGCAGTGTGAAGACGCCACATACTTTTGAAGGAAACCTGTCATGGGGAGGAGAATTAGTGATAGGAAGTGGACTCTATATATCCTTAACATTGGGGAAGTAAGAGCTGTCTTTTATGACATGCATGCCCATAGCTCAGGTTCTTTTAGTCTCTCTGAGAGAAGGAGTCAGGAGAAAGGTGCTTCCTACCTTTCTGTTGAATCAACTCAAAATTCATGCAGTCATAGGATAACATAAATTTCTTTTTGAAAAACTTAATTTGAAATGGTTGTTTTCATGCTGGGGGCAGGGGCAGACATGATTATTTGTGAAAATATACCTTGTATATGTAATATGTAAATGCTATGTATGGCCTCCTTAAGTAGTGTGACTGTGAACAACTCATACACTTGAACTGCTAAACAGTGTGGAAGACATGTTTTCAGGATAAATTACTTCTTTTATCTCTTTAAGAACAAGCTTTGGAAGATTTTTACTTCCCTGTTGCTTCAGACTGATACAGCTAAGAGCTTTGTTCTTTGCATTTTGAGAGTCTTCCCTAAGATGTTGCTGCCCTGGTGTAGCTGGAGCGGCCTTTTCCAGGCAGTGTTCTGTTCATTTTAAATTTGGAGACTTGTAGCATCTTAACATGTGACATTTGAGAATGATGAGAGAGAAACACTCTTAAATAACAGCAAATGAGTCAGCAGAGGATGACCTTAAGAAACACTCCTGATACAGGAAATCCTCCCACAGAGTGCCCTAATAATTCATAATAATAGATTCATGTTGCTGAATGCTTTGAAGCTTTTGGTCTGCCTGACGGTTTGTTCAGGGTCCTTTATGTAGTGAAGGGATTCCCTGCACTAAAACTGTCAGTATGCTTGAGTGTGCAGGTTGATTAAAATCCTGCCTAAAGCACAGTACATAAGCATACTTAGATATATGTGTAAGTGAAGGCATGCATCTGGGCTTGCCAGAACCCATGTTTCTAAAGTGCTGTGGGAACTTGCCATTATTATTTAATTAATCTCACAAATTATTTTAATTCCTCTGAATTTCTGGCATCTTTAGGATGAAATAGAATCCCTGCAAAAGGAAGTAGAAGATCTGAGAGGTAAAAACCTCAGTTTACAGATACAGCTGAAATCTCTTCTGGATCCTGTGCCATCAGCTTTGTCTTGCCAAAATGAGGAAAGTAGCCAGTCAGCAAATGAAGCAAGTACCAGTTGCCCAGAAACCTCAGAGGAATGGAGCAAAAAGCTGAAAACTGCCAATGATATCTGCGAAAAACTGATGGATAATGTGGAAAAGCTAAGGGAGGTAATAAACAAACACTTCTTCTACTATTTTGTAGTGCAACTGTTTTCTGTTAGTTAACTGGGAGTAAGAGCTACCATGACCTTCAGGTACTTCACAGATTTAGAAGAAGGAGGAAAAAAATTGAATTCCAGTGGCTATTGGTGTATCATAGTATTTCCATATAGCCCTTGCAAGTGTCAGATGTTATTGCTTGTTCTAGTGAGTCCTGTATGTGACTCTTCTTCAACTCCTCTGTCACTCTGTGACTGGGTAATTGGATTATAGTAGCACTTGTCGACAGTATTGATGACCAGATTTTTCAGACTTGCAATAATCTATATAATATATCTGTTTTGCAACATTCAGTGGGCAAACACAGTGCAGTTGGCTGAGGCAGATTTTGCACTATTGCCCTCCCTCTTAGCCGATATTTTTGGTGCAATTTGCTGAGACAGAGTAACTTGACCCTTTGACTGAAAATAGACAAGCTTCAGCATTTTATGACCAGAGTATCCTTTACTGGAAACCTGCAGCCTTTTTATACATCGTGATGTAATATAGAAATAAATCTAATACTGGAGAAGCAAGGATGAAGGAGATAAGCATGTGAAAATACATCTAGATAATAATGTCTTGCTAAATATACCTGCAGGCACAAGTAAGATCACCTTAAACATTGAAGAAGAGTGAAATTTCATGTTAATTTGAAATCAAGGTGGAAAAAACAACTTGTATTTATTCAAAATGCTGCCTTGATTTCTTGTATTAACAATACTGGGTTACTTCCTGCAAAACTGAAGTGTGGTGCATGTAGGAATTTTTTTTTAAGTTTTTAGCACTAATAGTGTTCGCAGTTTCTCTGTGCTATAGAATTAGAGGCACACATTTTACCGTTCTGCCATTTTGTTAATGGGACACTTCTAGGATCTCAGGAGCTTCAGATTCTCTCGTAGATGGCAAAAGAGAATTCACAGCAAGAAGTTCTTGTCTACCTATATTTTTGTTGGGTTTATTTTCATGAAGTTAAACTGTACTGCCTCTTTTTCTTTTTTTCTTTGGTGGAGGGCAGGTTGAGTAGGGTTTTTTAACTTTTTCCCTAGGTAAGTAAAAAGAACACTGTAAGAGGAACTGAAGAAGTGGTTTGTTTGGGTATTTTTTCATTATAATTTTAGCCTTAGCAAGAAAATAGGTTTAAGAATATAAAATCTCTGAATCCGGTGAATAGTTAGAAAAAAATAGAGGCTTAGATAGGTTTTAGGGAAGATTTCTTAAATTGTTGTCATAGAATCATTTAGGTTAGAAAAGACCTTTAAGATCATTGAGTCCAACACTTTTTTCCCATCTGTTCCCTGTCCAACAACTCACTTCCATAGGTACCTGAAATCAGCTGGCTCTTGCAGACCTTGTCTCACTTGTCAGCATGCACTGCCCATCCCCATTCTGAACAGCCAGATCTCTTTCACACACACACACACTGTCTGAAACCAGAAACCTCCTCACCCCTGAAAGTACCTGACCCAGTCAGGTTGCTGTCAACCAGACAGCAGTTCCCAGTTAGACAAGATTCCTCAGCAAGTGTGGTTGCCACCACTTTCTTTTTCAAAACTAGACTGAATCAAGAAATAGCAACCACCTTTATAATTTAATATTCTAGTGCAGACAAATATAAGAATGCCCAAAGTAGGCATTATTACTTTGAGTGGAGTCATAAAAGCTATGGGAGTGATGAAAGAAACTCCATAGGAGAAAGCCTAGACTAAATACACTCATTAAAAATGCAGTTTCATGAACTCATTAATGTAGATATTGTGCTGCAAGTGGGGATCCCTTGCAGATTACTGACTTGGAGGAGGGTAGAGCACTCTCAGGGAGAAGGACGACAGAGAGGTTCAGTCCTGCCTTGCCATGTGCCTCATGGATGCCTTGCCTATCAGTGCTACACAAGTAATGAAATTTTTTACTTAATTATGTACCTGGGAGAGCTGTGTGTTTGGAAGGAGAGAAAGGGCTCGGACGTGTTGTCAGATGGTTTGATGATGCTTTGGAACTGAGCGCTCCTGAATTCTCATTTTTTGCTTTCAGGAAAGTTTTTTGTGCATTTATTTTCTAAATGCTAAGTAGTTGACACTCAGCCCTGGGCTCACCCTTTTCTTCTTTGCCCCAAGTCTCTAGTTATTCTTTCTGTCCTTAGGAATTCTGTGGTGTTGGGGATGGGGGGTGTTCGTTTATAGTTTCCTGCTCCATTTCTTTTCCCCTCACCTGGAAAGTTTGCTAGGGATATTTGTATGAGCATTTAAAGTTCTCTGACTCTCTTCTTGAGCTGTTTGATGCTTCTGAAAAAGTGCATTTGACTCCTTAGCCTGGCTGCATAGCTCTTTCTTCAGATCTAACTCTAGGTCATACTTTCATTATGCAGTGGATGCGTTATCTAATTGAAGCTATGAATTATGAGTTCTGGACTGGTGATGCTGTTTTTAGCATAGGGAGATCGAGCAGACTAGAAAGTGCAAAGAGTATATTCTGCTGGTTATGGTAGTGGCATTCATTGTTCTGAAACAATGGCAGAAAAGCTTCTCTTTATATGAAGTGTCTTGTTAACAAGGGTGTCTGCTGAACTGAGAAGAAGGAATTGACCTCAATTCAAGGAGTAAGAAGGGTTGTGAATCAGGAATCTTAATCATAATGTCCTGGAAGAAAGTGAAGAAAGACTGCAAATAGCTTGTCGTAATGGATTTGCATCCACAGGATAACTATGCTTTAAAAACAAGCCAAAAACCCACAAAGTAATCTTGCTCTAATTTGGAATGGGAGAAGCTGTTCAACATTAGTTTTGCTGATACCTGCACATTGTAATGTTAATGTACTTAACGTATTTAGTCATGTGGAAAAAAAAACATGGAATTGCCATTAGTACATCTCCTTAATGACTTTCTGTGCTAACTAACATAGCTGTGTTTATTTCCCTAGATAGGACACTTGCAATGTATTTTGGGAATATAAATAAAAAATGTCTGCTCGCTATTCAGTTTTGCAAACCATTTCCCATGGTGATTTTTAAGTGGTGTCCCTGTCTGAAGGCTGTTTCCTGCCTGCACATTTCTAGTTCTGTCTCTTTAAAAAGGAGAAACAGCTTGTCCTATAAATATTAGAAGTCATTTCTGTTTCACTGTATACTTATTTTTTTCCTTTTCTTTTCCTTAGGCAAATAAGAAACTGAGCGTGGAAAACAATAGCCTTTTAAGAGAGAATTTGCGACTAAAAGCTGAAGTTGATAGTAGATCACCCCAAAAGTATGTGAATATTTTAAAAGCTTCTATCTTTTATTTATAGACTGTTTAACTGTTGTAAGCCTGTTTAACCTAAAACTGTGGTGGTGTACATGGTGTTGCATATGTGTCTCCAGGTAGACTTTGGAATTTTTATCCTCATGGACTTAGGTGAAAAATGAAACTTACAAAATAGCAGCAAGTGGGAGTGAGAAATGCAACTTAAATAATCACAGCAAATCCACAGTGAAGGAATATGACTTGACTGCAAGTGCTGTTCTTCTGTCACATGGCCAGTATTGAAGTACTGGATTCATTAGTTGAATTCTGCAGTTAGGTTGTTTAGGGGCAATTTCTAAATCCAGTATATGGTGAAAGTAGAGGTCTCTTACTGAGTGCAGATGTTCTGGTTGCTTGTGTTTGTTTTGTTTTCCTTTTGCTGCCTTCAAGGTTTATTTTGTGGGCTTGGGCTCCCTGTTCAAGGAAAGTTCCTGATAGCTTTGTGTCTGGGCAACATATGTAGAATTGAGCTTCTGCAGCATGAGAACATCATTCCCAGAACTGATATCTGTGTTTCATAGTCTGTTTTAAACAGTTATAACACCAATGACAATACTCTCAAAAACCAAAATCTTCACCCTACTCATTAGAGCTGTGTTCTATGGTACCTCTTCTTGGGAGTACTTTGTGAAGCAATATATTGATACTTTAAAAGTTCTTTCCTTTCTTTCATTGGTTTTCGACCTTTCTTCTCTCATTTGTTGAGATATTAAAAAGCTAATAGCAATATTGGCCAGAGATTTTGAGGAAGGGGGTAGGAAGGCACCTATGTAATGTGAGAAGAAAGCTCTCAGATTTTGTTCTAGTTCTGGCAACACACCTGCTGTAAGACAAAATTCATCCTTGTGGAAGAGCTTACTTGCCAGGCTGCTTGTCATTAGAGACAACAGGAAGGAGTGCTGCATGGTCCTTGTGCTGTGGACACATGGAAGCACATTCTGCCCTGAAGACGCCTAGTAAGATAGAGCCCTGTTTAAGGCCTTGGCAATGGCTTTTGTGGTAAGAGGTGTCTTTTCCCATAAGGCTCAAGAGGGAGTTGGCAAACTTAAAAAGTAAATAGATAAAACTAAATAAATCCTAGAAAAGAAAAGCTATAAGAGACCAGATAATCTAAATTGATTTTTACTTTTCTGATATCAGGTAAACTCCCCAGCGGAGACCATTTCCCTTTCTTCAAGCTTGTGCATACTTTACCTTGGTTGCCTAAAACAATAGCCTGTCACTTTCTGCTTTAGAAGCCCAGATATAGCCAAATGTTATTACAAATTAGATAGTATCAGGGTCTGTCTTGCAATCCAGGTGCCCACTAGTTTGGCCTGTCTGTGTCTCTGCTATTATTTTTTTATGATTATTTTCTTAGTCTCCTGAACAAATGTTACATCCTGCCTGCCTGCTTGTTGGGAGTTATCTTTGGCCCATGCTAACTCTAGAGCTGTGCAGGAGATTTAGGACGTGAATTGAATCAGGGTTTAACTGAGCTAGGAACAGTTCAAACACTTCAGGAGTTTGTATTTCTGTACCCTGATTCTGCTTTATTAAGTCTCGCCTTTGCTTTGAGCCCAGTGGTGTGCTATAAGAATTTAAATACATGCAAGGAAAAACTTGTCCTGAAAGAAACCCTTCAGCACATTAAATTTAGCAATTTTGATTCTCCAGCCTATAACCATTAATTCCTCATCACTTCTTAAAGATTGAATTTGTCCAAGTCTTCTAGCTACATATGACTTGAGAGAAAAAGTAAACTTGTATTTATTTGGTTTTGCTCTGCACTCAAGAATCTCCAGTGTCCATGGTTTTCTGAAGTCATAATGCTTAGGTACTAAACTACAAGTGAAGTCTTGGTAGCACTAACTAGAGCAGAAAAACTATCTTTTGTCTTCTACGTCTTATATCAATATCTTGCAATACCTTTTTGTTGTTTCCTTTTACCTGACACTTCTAGCACGATAGCCAGTACCAGTTCTGCCAAATTGCTGTTTAAAAAGTTATCTTCCTACCTCAATTTGCATTTATGCTTTTAATGTCCCCTTTCAAAGTCTAGGAATTAACCCATTTATTGGCTTTCTTCTTCAGGTTGATGTTTTGATGCATATCAAACTCCATTCTTTCAAATCCCAGGTACATCCTTCAGATGGTGATAAGTCTCTCCTATCTTAAAGTTGTTAGCAGAATTTTTTAATTATCTTTCATCTTTTTGGTCATTAGTCTGGCCAATATCCAGATGAGACCTAACATCAAGATATTTTTTTTAATATTCTTTCATCTCTGATGGCAAACTTTGATAATATTTACAGGGTCTTTCAGCTAGGCTTCACACTTTGAACTGGGCTTGCAATAAACAGGGTTTTTAACTTGCCTATAAAATCAGGGTTGAAGGCATAAGCGTCAGAGCCCAACAATGTCACTAGAATTCAGTTTCTGTGCAAGTACGTTGATATGCCAGAATAGTTGTTACTGTATGCTTTATTCAGAAGTTTTCAGAAGGTAATTTTTTATAGCAGTTTCTGAGTAGGTCTCTAATGTAATTTAAAATTGCTACTGAATTGGAATTTTGTAATTTAGTGTCACCACCGTTGTTTCATTTTTCATATATTCCTTAGCTTCAGATTCTCAGGTATGGATACATGCTTAAACAAATAACTAAAGTAACTAAATAAAACTGGTGTCAAAGTATTTTGTAGAGGTTTTTTTCAGTATTCAGTCCCTGTATCCCAAGTGTAGTTCATTTTGTGCATGATATCATTGAAGCTAAATAGTACAACATAAATTGTTTTAGTGAACTTTGCTTTACAGAAGAGGGAACACTAATGGCAAGTGAATGATCCCTTTGTCACACAGACACTACCTCTTACATCACAGGGAAAAAGATAATTAGCCTTCTTCAGTGGTCAATGAAAAAACTTTCCTTTTATCATAGACTTGGATTGTTTTTTCTTTGTTCTTATCCATTAAAAAAGTGCTGAAAAGCATCATGTATGTCAATAAAATCAATATTTCAGCCATGTCAGAAATTTTTATACATTTTTTTTTTAAACTGATGAAGCTGATTTATTGATTAGCTTTTTTATTTTTTTCCTTTAAACATTTTTGAGACTAGACCTTCACTAGTATACCATGCCATCATATAGTTGGGACACAGGTCTGAAAGGCAAATGTGGGTAAGTTTCTTGCTCTGATTCTTACCGAAGACCTGCATTAGTCTTCCATTTCTCTGGAAAATCAGACTGATTCATGGTTGGTTTTTGTTCTTTCTTTACCTTTTCTCCTGATGAACTTTCAGCAACTTCCCCTTTCCCAGCACAGAACCAAAAAAACTTACAAAACTTAAGTTTTGCAGGATAAGAAAACCCTCTTACTTCCAGCTCTTCTTGAAATAGAAAACTGTTAGGTCTGTTGGCAGGGCACAGTGGATCTAAAAGCATTTTTGGCAAAGGGATGTTTGCTTTTTACCTGAAGGAAAATAACTAGGAAGTCCATCTACTCCAGAGTATAGTGTATTTTATGAATGGTTAGATTCAAATCAGTTTGAACCAGACTTCTAAGCTTCCTAGGAGTCTTTGCCCTAAATATTTAATTCCTTCTGCCAGTTAAAATCCCAGTCTGAAAAACTATCTATAACATGCATAAAATTGTTGCATTATCTTTTTTCACTGGTTTTGCAAGTTGTTTTATTGTTGCAGTTTAGGGAAGGAGGAGCAGTTATTCAGTTTTACTGTTTATCTTATCTAGATTTGTGACTTCAGGTACATTGAAATCTAAACCTCTTGATATTATAGGTCATTCTTTACAACATCCAATTTTTATTTAACTCAAATATTTCTGCACATACCAGACTACTAAATTCAATCTGCATTTCACCAGACCTACAAATAGGCTTCTAAAAACCTGTGTCAAGGGTGCAGAGGGTAAGAACATTTGCTGTCTTCCCCAATAGAAATCTGGGCTATGGTCTCACCTCTCTGCAAGATTGCTAGTGCAGAGGAGTGACCATTTTTGAAGACTAGCTGCAGTGTGGCCTTAAAAGTAAAGTAGAGAAGAGTAGCATATAATAGCCTTCAAATGAGCTCTGAGTTCTTGAGTCATAGCATTAAATCCTGAGAAAGTGCCCACTTCAGGCATGAAGATCTAAACCTTAGGCAGATGGATAAGGTAAAAACAGTCTGGTTTTGTGGGTTTTCCAGTAGGGATTCTTTTTTTTTTTAGTAGTTCTGAGGTAATTCTTTTTAGCTTTTGCTATTTGCTGACCCTTGTGGTAATCAGCCTTTCTTGCATGTGAAACCAGCAAGGATTCACTAATAGATGTTAAAATGCTTAGAGAGACTTTGCATATTTGTCTAAATTCAGCCAATTCCCTACAAGAAAGTGGAAGCTCACTTCAAAGAATGTACCTGACTTGTCTAGTCCCAGTGAATGGTATGTCTTGACTTTTTGTGGGGTTTGGTTTTTTTTTTTTTTTTTTTGCTAGGAATAGGCCCTCGTCTGGCAGTAGCTATTTTTTTTAGTTCTTATGTCTATGCAAATATGACACACTTCTAAGACAGTTGTATAAAGCCTGGGATATTGCCAGGATGCTTCCAAAGATCACCTTTCGTAGGTGATATAGAGAGGAATTGTAGAACTCATACAGCTGGTACATATTACCGAAGAACTGTAGAAACTAGTAGGTCTTTCAGCTGGTTTGTTCTTGAATTTCCTGCCTTTCTTCCCATCTAAGTGCAGAGCCCAAGGGAAAATATGTATCTAAATGATGGGACTAAGTTTGGTTGTATGCTCTGGCATTGCCCTTATCTCAAACTGTAATAAGCCCTTAGTGTACCTTGTCATTTTCCATTTTTCACCCTTTGTTTCCTTTGGAGGATAGATCATGCTCATGCATCCTGAACTGTAGGGTGGTCCTCAGCCTGGGCCATCAGGTGATTAGAATTGGAGAGTTGATTTCCATAGCAGCACCCTTGCAGCCCCAGTCTTTGGGAAGTGGTTATACAAGAAAACTGTTTGTTGCAACTGCTTGCTATCCAGAAAGAGAGAGTTTGTATGAGGTTATGTGGTTTTAAACTGACTCAAGGGCTCAACCAGACAGACATGCTGCAGTTAGTAGTCACTGATGTGTAAAATAAAACCCTAAAGCTAAATTTGCCGAACTGATAGGTAAGAAGAGAAGGAAGAAACAACTGAAAAATATGTTCTTCAACTTCCCATACAGTTTCTAAATGGGCTTCTTCAGAAGTTGTCATGGTTTAACCCCAGGCAGCAACTAAATCCCACACAGCCTCTCACTCACTCCCTTCTCAAGGTAGAGAAGTGGAGAAGTAAAAGTGAAAAAACACATGGGTTGAGATAAAGACAGTTAAGTAGGGAAAGAAAAGCTGTGCACAAGCAAAGCAAACCAAGGAATTCATTCCCCACTTACAACTGACCAACAGACAGACAAACAGGTGTTCAGACATCTCCAGGAAAGCAGGTCTCCATCTGTGCCTAACACTAACTTCAGTAAACAAACACGGTCACTCAGAATATCCCACCTTTACTTCTTCTTTTCCCTGCTTTTAATTCCAAGCATGAGTTAATGGTCTGGAATATCCCTTTGGTGTGTTGGTATCAGCTGCCCCAGCTGTGTCCCTCCCTAACTTCTTGCACACCCCCAGACTCCTCACTGGTGGGTTGAGGCAGAAGATGCCTTGACTCTGATGTAAGAACTGCACAGGAGCAGCTAAAACATCCCTGTGTTATCACCATTGTTTCTGTCACATATCCAAAACATAGTCCCATATTGTAGCTACTGTGAAGAAAAGCAACTGTATCCAGATAAAAGCAGGATAGGAGTACTCAAACATAACTGAGGGGGTGTTTGTAGAATAGTGCAAAGGAGGGTGACTCCAGCAGTGCTAGTTGTTCTTGCACATCGTAGGTGAGAGATGACTTCAGCTTTCTGATGGGTGTCAAGTTAGAATCATGCTGGAACAAGAAAAGGGACTCTGACTGAGGAAAGGTCCTGAAATAGGAGCTTGAAATGTTCATCTAGGAGCTTGAAATGTTCATCTAGACATCCAGTCTAGATGAACATATCAACTACATGTTCCTGGGGCTGGTAGCTGTGATATACAGTCTGAAAATTCATCCTTCCAGAGTGATATCTGGGGGCCAGCAGTCATGTAAAGGACTTGAGGTGATGTAAAATATTGTTAGGTATCTCTGTTGAAGGACCTAAATCCCACCTGAAGTGTGTTCTTGTTCACTTTATTAGTGATGATTTGTTTTTCTGGGCTTGCAGTTTTCTGTAAGAAGGATATAACTTGAAATACAGTGAGATCCAAAGTCCTAGTTTCAGTGGTACAACTAAAAACAAGACCCTAACACTCAAAAGTCTGTCCATGTGTGAGGCTTTCCTTTTGGTATATGTGTGTTCTTTTCCACATGTATACAAAATACCTTAACTGAAGAATTCGTCACCTTGTTACCAAGTGTGAAATAATTCAAATACTTCGGGAAATATAATTTGTCTAGATTACCAGGTGAAACTTAAATTTATTTTCATGTAAGTGTATTGCATTCTATTGTTATTATTGTAAGACCATAATTTTTTGGCTATAGCAAAGTTCACTGTACATCTGAAGGGAAAAAAAGAAAAATCTCGTATGAGCGATTTGGTTTGGGGAGATGGGGAGGGTTCTGGTTTCTCTAACAAAACTATGAATGTTTTCGAACTCTCTTCTGACTTGCTAGATCAGTCACTAAAGCACCTGTATCTGGAGTAATTGGCTGTCTTAAAAATCTGTCCCCTTAAATATTGGTAAATGAATGTATGCAAGTCTTAAAGCAGGGACAGAAAGCAACTACTGTTCTAGTGCCTAACTGCAGAAGTAACTTTGTAGGCAGCTTGTCATACATTACATTTCTGAAAACCAAAATTCCCAAGCACATCCCTCTGCAACAATTAACATATTAGTGATGCTATTTGCCTTTGAACAACATACTTGTATTTCTTTAACCTGAGGACACTTGTTTTAAAAGTTACACTGGAGAATACAGTGCTTCCTCATAAGCAAATCTCAGGCTGTCACTAATGCTATTTGCATTAAATAAACATATTACACCATTCTTCCATTAAAAAGGAATTACCAGGTATGCATATAAATGTAAACATGTTTTAATTTTTATGTCAGCATGTCTGTTACAGGAGACTCCAGAAAATCTTGCTTGTTTTACAAAAGCATCTTTCTCTTTCACTTGGCCATTCAGCTAAATTGTATTTTTGCATCAACTTTCTATCTTTTATTAAGGAGTATAGGGTTTGCTCCTGTAAGATTGTGTGAATAAGTCTGTTAGAGAAGGGTAAAATAAATACTCTTGGATCACCTTAAGAAGTGGGAAAGGTCTTGCTTGGGCTCTGCTGTGCTACAGTGACTCCTTCTGTATCTTAAACCAAAATCTGTGTTTACTGAAGGAGGAAATAAAATGTATTGTATATAAGGATGCTTATTTAATGTAATCCCCTTCCCCTGAAAATAAAAATGGAAACATTCTTGAGCTGCGATTCTGCTTTTACCTAGTTTCATAGGAGAGAAAGAAAGTCTTCTGTGCCTTTTTTCCTATTTCCCTCTTGTGTGCAGCTAGAAATGGACCAACTGCTGTAAGCAGTTGGGGAAACTTGTTTTCCAGAGAGTAAGCAAATGAAAAATGATCTGTGTTCTTTTTTATCAAGGTGAAGATAACTGGGTAGAGGTACTGTGGAGTAAAGGGGTCCTTGCCTCCATTGAGTTGCAGTCCAGCTAGCTTATTTTGGGGAAAAAAGAAATCTTACTAAATATAAAACTTCTACATTGCCATTTCTGGTCTACAAGGAAGTGAATGGTATGCACCAAAACTGTATGAAGCTTAAGCTAATCTGATTAAAAAAGTGGTCTGCTAGCTGTGACAGAAGTGGCTTAAACTGTTATGTAAATCTTACCCATCACTGAGCCATCTTCAGCAAATTCTTCAGAGTTCTTTAAATATGCAGAGGCAGTTGAACAGTGAAATACATCAGTAGATCTGATCACTCCTGCCCAAGTGTTTGGGGCTTATGATAGCCCTTATTGCTTTCCCCAGCTGTCCAGTTAATTGTATTGCAGTTGTCAGCATACAGCAGCTTCTGGCTGCTTCAGGCTCACAACTTGAAGAAGCAGAATATGGTTTGGTTGTGGAACTGCATGCATGGATCCATGTCTGTTTTGTCAGCATAGTTGCAAGCCACAGATACAGCACCTTCAGTTTTCACTGGTCCAAGGGTTGCAGTGGGAGCATTTTGTGAAGAGGTGAGCTGACGAAATGGGGAAAATGGAATGCAAATTCAGTGTGACTCTGAGGGAGGGACAGGCATACAAATAAACATAGAAATTTCAGGTAGTGTTTGTGGTGAAAGAGTAAATATAAACCTGTGCTGTAACATGGAGCTGCAAGATGGACAATGGAAATTCAGTGTAAGCCCACATACAGAATTGTTCTTTTTTTGTGATATAAAACCTTATTTGTCAGAGTTTTGGGGTGGCTGCAGATCCTTCCTTCTTTTCTAATAATATCAGAACTTTAATTGTTTTTTCTTTCTGTAAATTGAAAGCCTTGAATGGAATAGGGAATTCCCTGGTGCTCACCTGTCAGCGGCAGGTTGGAATTAGTCAGGGCATATAGCTGAAACCTTCACCTGCCCTCTGGGGAAGGTCAGTCTTGAAAGCTGGTGGAGGATGAGGAAAAGGTGAGTCCGTATCTTGGCAGTTGAAAATGTGCTCAAGTTGGAAACCCCACAAGCACACAACTTTCACAAACCACAAGCAGCAGATTTTTGTATTGGAGTCTAGATAGAAATCAGATTGTTCTGGTTGTAAAGCTCAGAAAAACAAGTAACTCAAAGTAAATGGATATAAAAATCCACAAGATGGGTGAGGAAAAACTGTATAACTAACGGGAACATAATTGAAATGGTCTGTGTAAGTATTTAAACCACCTCAAAGAACTAATGCAATTTTGGCATTTCATATCAGCATTTTGTTTTTGACAAGGTGACATTGTGAAAGAAATGTATTGTAAAACACAGCTGTACTGTAGGAAAATGATTGAATGTAAATATTTCAAGATGTGGACCACTGTTCAAATGTTATCATAAATCTTTGCCATTGTTTTAGGGGATAATTCTTCATGCATATTTGAGTTGAATTGATAGAACCAGCCCCTGGAAGGGTAATCTGCATGTTATTGCCTTGCTACCACTAATACTTTTTGTCTTTTCATGTATCACCTCCACCTGTATGTTATTTGTGATGATTTCAGTATTTTTTTTCATAACTAGCAGAGAGGTTCTGACTTTTGTTTTAAAATTAACAAAATGTTCAATAGCTTAGTTCTGTCTTGAAATGAGCTTGCAAATCTTTGCAAAAACGTCTTTTTCAAGCTTAATATTTTCTTTCTTTTTTTTTTACTTATTGCAGGTTTGGTAGGTTTACAGTAGCTGCGCTTCATTCCAAAGTGGAACAAAGTGAACGTGAAATGAACCGTCTGAGGAAGGCACTGGAAAGAAGTGATAAATACATAGAAGAAATAGAGTGTCAGCTTTTACAGCTGAAAAAGGCAGGCAAAGGAAGCCAGACAGTGAGTGCTGCTACTGAGAGAGTGCTTTCCACAGATTCTGAAGGAGGTGAGAGCAGTGAAGATACAACATGTTTGAAAACCCAAGCTGAGGAGAAAAAGTCTTTGAATATCAGTCAAAGTCCTGACAGTCTTGAACAGCTCACAAGTGGTGGAACTCGTTTAAGCTCTTCTAGTCAGGATGGCTTGAATAGTTCAAATACCCAATGTGCCCCAAAGAAAGAACTATTTCCAGGATGTCACAGGGTTCTCCTGGATGAAAATAGTACAAATATGGATGCCTGCTTAGAAGACCAGTGGAATAAAATTGAGGAATGTACCCCTACAAAGATGAAGAACTTTATGATCTTCCACCACCGTGCACTCCTTTTCTGTCTCTCAGCCGCCTTCAACTGAACACTCCCGATGGAAAAGAAAATGCAAGAAAACCATCAACATTCCTGAGAAAACTGAAATTTGAAGAGTTTCATGACACTTCAGTTGACTGCAGCAAAGATTCTTCCAAGCACAGCACAAGCAGCTGTAATAGTGAAAAGAAGCTAAACTGTTTTACTGCAGGAAAATCAGGGGTTTGGGGCACCTGCCCAACAAATTTTGCTGAGAACTTAGATTTTGTTTCATCAGAGCAAAATTCAGTAGCTGGTCAGTCAGATGAGACAACAGCAAAGTCCAGTGATAAAACAAGTTCTTGCTTACCTAAGAGGTTGCATACACTCTGCTCTTCCGAAATGAACCGCACAAGAACCTCCAGTGAGGCCTCCATGGATGCTGCCTACCTCGATAAAATTTCTGAGTTGGACTCAATGATGTCCGAGTCAGACAACAGCAAGAGTCCGTGTTATAATTTCAAATCCTCTGATCTTGACAGTTCTTCAAAGTCAACAGAGTGCTCTAAACTTCTGAATGGAACAGAGAAGAATCTGGGAGAGATGAATGAGGAGCAGAGTATGAAGTGTCCAGAGACAAGCGATCTCGTAGCTGACAGAACTGGCTGGAAACCTGCTATGTTTTCCAACCTCTCCCCATCTGATGTAGATATGAATGACCACTTTCCACTGTTTACAGGCCAAAATTTAGTGGCTAATGATGCCAAACCTCCAAACTCTTTATTTCAAAGGGACTTTTCCCCAAATGTATTGTTCAGTAACTCACAAAGGTTATTTGAGGAACAGAAGTTTGGTTCATGTTTTTTAAAGATGTCATCTGATCTGCAGAGTCAGATTAATCCTCCTTGGGTGTCTTCCTTTACAGCTGAAAGGAAAAATAAAAATGTCAGTCAGTCAGCCAAGAGGAAAATTCAAAACAGCCTTTCCAGTGCTAGTCCATCAAAAACCACCAAAAACTGATTCTGCTTGAAAATCAAACGTGACTCAACATTGTAAACCTGCAAATGTTTAATATTTACAGGTGAACTTAATTTTTAATGACTTCCATGCAATCTGATCCTGTTGTTTTCGACTATGTGAAAACCGAACATTCCCCTGCCCATTGCAAGCTCTTTCCCAAGGAAGAACCATTCCAGATTCTTTTCTTTGACTGGGCATTTTATTTACCTGAGGGCTTGGGAGTTTTTGATGCTCTTTAAGTTTTCAAATTACATGCTCTTCCAGTTGTGACCACAGCTAATGGCTCCTTGACAGTTCTAAGTGGTCTTGTCAAATTAGTCATTTATGTAAGAATTAGTTTTAAAGGTTACATTTCCCATTCCTAAAGATTACATTTTGTGCATGTAAGGCAGCTACTGGCCATATATCCTATGAATTCATGAAATTGCTATAAATTAACATCAGTCTTGCCATAAAACTTGCCTCCCAGAGGAAATGTTCCTGCTTAGACTGTTTCATAGCTCTGTACTGTACTAAAACTTGTTTTAAGTGAGTGTAAAGTCACAGCCCCTTTCTTTTCAGGGTCACAGCACTTCAGTTAGAAAACATCACTTTTAACACTGCAATTATGGCTTGTCTATTTTTGAAGTTAAGCACTATTTTTAATTTAGTTCCCAAAAATCATTGTTATTCTAAATGTGTTTAGTATGCCTGTATAGACCATAAAAATGGGTTTGTATGCTAATGATTTGTTTACCTAATGTGCACTGAACATCTTACATTAATACTGTACCATTTTACATTAATACTGCATGCTTTTCTATGTGAATTGAATAAAACATGTTATAAGCACTGTAATCCTTGATGTCGCCTCTAATATTGAATTAGGAAAAAAAAAAAAGGGGAAACCTTTTTTTCCCTAATTTGGAAAACATGTATCTTTTTGTAAGCCATAAACCTGAGCTTATTCACAAAAAAAAAAAAAAAAAAAAAAAAAAAAAAAAAAAAAAAGGAATCTCCCTTCCTCCTCCTTGTTAGACACACTACCATTCCAGTGTCAGCATCAATACAGCTGATGGAAATGGCTTTCAGCCCCTCTGGAGGTGACTCTTCCATAAAGTATTGCATAGGTCAACATAATGTGATGGCCTGCTACAGGCAGGAGACCTAATTAAGCAGCAGAGCAAAATTGGTTTCTTTGCATTATTGTGCTTTAAGTTTTTTTAAGGCCATACTTAATTACAAGATGCAGGGGGTTTTTATTTCTGTATGGGCCTCTGATGGCATTTCTTAGAAACAGACATCCTTGCTTCATCAATATCTATGATATGCAAAATCCATGCACTGCCTTTTGTCCCTTTGAAAAGAGTGATAGCCATTTGGAAAATTTCAATGGACTTGGATCATCCTGTAGTTAAGTTCTGTAAGCTATTTGAACAAGAACTCCACTTCCCATTGTAACGTGAGCATGTATTTCTGCAGTTGATCTGTTCATTCTGAACTGGGACTTTTCTTTTTTGATCTTTACCAAAAAATCATCATTAAGCTATATATGCAAGGACCATTTCATGGTGACAGGCAGGATGGCACTGTGCTTGCCTATACTGCTTTCACTATATCACCTGAGGTTTTAATCTTCACAGAAAAATCTAGTTGTTAAATTCTAATATATTTTTCAGAAATTAGGGGGGTCTCAAAACCATCTTTAAGTTATGTTACTTGATTTGACGAGTTTTACTAAAAGAAAAACTCTGCCTTACTTCAGCTCTTTGGGAGAAGAGACAAACACTTTATTGAAACATCTTTGTGCTGCAGAGCAATCACAAACACACAGTAAGTGCTGTATGTTGTGGGTTTGTTTCATTGTGGCGTGGGGAGAGTGAATTTCTGGGCTTCATTTTATACTCTGATTTTTCATGTTTGCCTTCCAGTCACAGAGGTATGAGTACAACTGATGTCATGCCTGAAATCAAACTAGAATAAAGGAGTTTTTTTCATGTTACTCATCCTTTCAGCAGGAACATACAAGCTTGCTTTTCAATAGAGATGTTTTGACCATAGATGTCTTGCAGCTTGAATGGGTAGAAGAGCCAAGCCTAAGGTTAAAAAGGTTGCATTCCTCTTGGCTTAAAATTTGGTAGTGTGGTCAGTGCAATATCAACTCCAAAATTTCAACTATTTTTAATGATGGGTTTCTTCAGGTATAAATTTCTCAGCCGTACATGGGGTTTTAGTTCTCCAGGCTGTGTTCTCTCAATGCCTTGCTTGCCTAATCTCCTTCTGCACTTGATAAAATGGCCTAAACTAGAGTTTATTGCTATTAATTTTTATGATAGTTACCTAGTTATGTAGCAATGTAGAACTGGAATACACAAGATCTACAGCTTTATTATTAGAATTTTTATTGAGACAATAGACATTTCCAAGTGATATACAGATGAGATCTATGATGTATAATGATATTTAATAGCTCATAAAATTTTTACTTCATCTAGTAATACCTACTTTACTAAATACAAGGCAATTTGCAGATTTTAACACATGAGAATGCTCTCCAGGACTGTAAGCAAACTCAGGAGAGTAAGTTTGCTACCAGCCTGTTTCTTGTTAGTGAAATCTTTCGGGTTATTTCTAAGAGCAAGAGTGCCAAGGTCAAGTTTTTACTTAGTTATCCTCAGTTTTACCTACATGAAGTCTGGCAAGTGACCTGCTTATCCACCATTCCCTGTAGGCCTTGTGAGAGTCCATTTCTGCTTGGTATTGCTTCCTCGGGTGAGGGGCTACCAGAATAGATCTGCCTACCAGAATAGATCTGCCTACGAGCACCAGGTACTGACTCGGGCTGTGTTTGGTTTTACACGTGCTCTATTGTCTCTTCTTGAAGAACCTTTACTTTAAAAAGGGGGCAGGGGAGACAATTCACAGTTTCTATATGCAGTACAAAGTTTGCTAACTTGGTCTCATCCTTCAGCCTTCTTCATTTCTCACCTGTTTCCCTCACCCAATAATGCCTTTTCAAGGCAGTTTGAACTGAGTCTGATCCTAATTCGTGCACAGCATCAAAGTCATGCCTCTGACTTCCAGCAACTGCAAGCTTGAAATATAGTCCTTACACATCTCTTGTGCTGTGGTTATGATTAAAGTTTTGCAAACTGTGAACACTCCTTACTTGCTACTTTTTGGCATAAGAGGATCCCCATGTAAATACACTAAGGCTTCTATGCTTCTTCCTTCCCAGGCTTGGACCAGGGAAAAGCAGCTGTGAGGTAACTCAATATGGGGGTTTGTGGTTATTCAAAGCTGCCTGCTTGTCAGGCCTGGCCTAAAGGGGTGGCCTGGCTATTCTGCCTTTGTGGCCCAGAGTTGACTTACTATCTCAGTGTCCATCAGCCCTAACAGAAAAAGCCATCTTC
This sequence comes from Sitta carolinensis, assembly GCA_032173965.1. NCBI lineage: Eukaryota > Metazoa > Chordata > Aves > Passeriformes > Sittidae > Sitta > Sitta carolinensis. The sequence continues at coordinate 34,188,471 of CM063283.1, forward strand.
ATTAGCTGAAGGATGGAGGGAAAAGCACAGCTGGCATAGGGGGAAAGCTTGTGTGTGCTTTGACAGCTGTGAGTGGTGAGAGAGAATGATGGGGGGGGGGGGGGGGGGGGGGGGCGGAAGTGTTAGAGCAAATGAAGTTGAGTATTCCTGTTTTTTTCAGCTTTTCTCAGTAGAGAAAGCATTATCTCCTCCCTAAAACTCTTAAAGGCTGTGTGGGTGCTGGTTTTCAAGGAAGCTAAGACAAGTAGCCAAGCTACTCCTACATAATGCTCATGGGGCCAAAGGGTGCCCATTCCAAGCCAGCAGAAAGTGCCGGGGGAACCCGGCGATTGGATGAGAGGAGTCCCTGTCCCTTTCCCGAGTCACTCTCCCCTTGGTAACGTGCCTGGGAAAGCAGTACGGACCAGCCAGAGGTCTGGGCGGCTCCGCGGCCACCCGGATCTCGCAGGAAACGGTGTCGGGGGTGCTTTATATCCTGGTCGCCTTGGAGCCGTCCAGATTTTGGGGAGAGAAGTGCTGGCGCTGGCCGCCAGCCAGGAAAGCGGCACGGATCCCGTATGCCTTGCCCAGAGGGTGTCGTGGGGATGCGCCGTCCCTTCCCGCCCGGGGCTCGACTTCCCCTGCTCAGACAGGATTATGGTCCCCAGCTGGGAAAAAAGGCCGGAGGAGACCGAGGTGTCCCCTGTCCGTGGGCCGCAGGCTCGCTACTCAGCCGGTGCTGTCCTCCCGAGCTCCCCCGCCCCACACAAACCCTCATTGCAGTTTTTTTTCCCACCTCCACTGTTAACAAAACGCGGTGATTAAGACTCGAAACTAACAAAGAGTTTTTCTTCCACCTTAACCTTGCACACAATCCTTTAACAAATTAATTAATCCTAATGAATTAACACTTCATTTATTTAAACGCGCTACAGTTCATGAATTAAATTTTCATGCAGTGATTAAAGGCTGTTAAAATATGCATGATTTCGTTAAAATTTTATAATAAATCAGGGCAATGTGTTACATGACAAGGCAACTACTTCCCAGCCCCTCAGAAGGTGCTGTGATTCGCACGGGGGGGCGGGGGGAGCCGAGCGCTCCGCTCCCCGTATGGGCAGCCGAGCGGACCCCGGAGCGCGGCGAGAGCGGCGGGGACCGACCCCTGCCTCCTGGGAGCGCTCTCCGCGCCTCTCTCGGGGGGCTCAAAGCTGCCTTTTCCAGATGCCCCAGGGAAATGGGGCGTCCGTGCAGCGCCAGCGGTAGTGGACGCGGGTGAGAGCCGGCAGCCGGTTTGCCCACGGAGCGGGGCTGCAAGGGAGCAGGGTCTGGGATGTTTTGCTGGCGGGGCTTCTCGGTGTGCTTTTTGATTCCTCCGCATCACTCGAAAGAAAGAGCGAGAAACTTTCCTACCAACAGAACCTGTAGTGTTTTCCACCGGACCTCTGCTTAGCTGCTCCGGTCTCTTTCCTTTCCTTAAAGGGGACGTTGTGAACTACCTTGGGACTAAAATCACCATCAAGCACTTCAATTTTTAATATGACAACATTCTACACTTTGGCTGCAAAAGCAATTATTGCGGCTTGTACATCAGTAATTAGCAGGTCTTTGCTGATGTAAGGAAAGTCCTCATTAGGACAAGGAAATACTTTTTGTGCATTCACCCAAAGGGTTGGTTGTGTTTTGTTGTGGGTCTTGGTTTTTTTTTATTTCTGAAGGTTAATTTTGTTCATTTAAAGGAAAAATAGCTTTTACTTTAAATGGATATTGACTTTCTGTGAACTTCACCAAATAACACATGTAGGTTTTGTCTCTGTGCTCCCAGTGACACTCAGGGTAGGACAAATACCGCGACTACAACGTGTAACGTGTGCGGAAATGAAAATATCCAGAGGTTCAGAGTGAGTGGTGAGGTCCACATTAGCTATTTTTTGAAGTCGGGATATATAGATCTATGATCAGACGTTATGATCAGACGTTAATGGTTAATATCATATGCTTTACTATATTCATCTTTGGGGAATCCTAAAAAGAGAAATCAAATACAATGAGTTGCAGTAATTAATTTATAAATCGTTTCACTGTGGGAATAAGGGGTTACTTTATTGCTTTCTCGAGATAGGCAGTTCAGTCAATTAAGGAATTCTGCCTGTTTCTTGCATTTGAAGCCGGAGAAAACTATGGGAGACAAGTAAATGTGTGTGTATGTATATATATGTGCCTCCCTTGCTTTATTGAGCATCTCGGGCCATAAACGTAGGGCTACGGGATGGTCGCGTCGCCAATGAACTCGCTCCTCAAAGCCTGCGAGTTTATTGCCATCAGTATTCATGAGGCTGGACGTACCCACGAGGAATAGAAATAACAGCGAACATTAAAATAAAATCTATTACCAGGCCCGCGCGATTCTGAGCCTGGCTCAAGCCGTCTGCCCGGGGAGCTGGCAGTGTGTGGCGGGCAGAGGGGGACCACCGGGGGCTGGTGACAAGGCGGGGGCTGGTTCCCGACGGGCCTCGGGGAACCCCCTCGGGCAGCAGCCCCTGCACTCGGTGCGGCCAAGCAAGCAGCCAGGGCAGCGGCGGCGCCGGGACCGGCTTCAGCACCCCAGTAGCGGGAGTTACGATTAGGCTGTGATTCTTAGCGTTGCTTCAAAAGTTAGCCTAAAGTTAGCGCTTTAGCTCTTAAAAATAAACAAACAAACAAATACATAGTCCCAAGTACTGAGAAAAAAGTTTTTCCTCCGGGACGTCATAAGTAACAGACCAAACGGTGCTCCACAAAAACCTCTCTTGTCCTTCTCTTCCCCTCTTCTGAAAGATAAGACAGAGGGAAGACTTGGCTGCAACTCCCTAAGGAGGCATCTGCCTCCTGGGAAGCAGGGGGAGCGGGTGGGGACCGGCAGAAGCCGCCCCAGGAGCCGGCAGCAAGCTCACCTCCCCAGGGTCGGGAGGCTTCGCTCCCCCGCGCGCCGTCACCCCCGTCCCTCGGGCGGCCTCGACCCGGGCGGTTTCAGTGATGGAGTGAGGAGCCCCTGACAGGGGATGTGTCTCCAGCCGGGCGGGACTGCTTCCCCCGAGGAAAACACAGTAGGATGCATATAGCAAGCTGCAGAGACGGGGTGCCCGCCCCCATCCCAGGGTTCAGAAGAAACCTTGGAGGTGGGACCCTCAGAAATCCTAAAGGTCCTCACGTCCTCAGCCTCCGGCTAAGCGCTGGGGAGGGAGGTGGGAGAAGGGATGAATTCTCTGCCTTTCTGGCCTGAAAAATAAGCCAGTGAACAGAAGGGGTCGTTTTAGAAGTACTAGTGGGGGCTGATGTTCCTCCAGCCGAGAAGATAGTCTCGCCCGGCAGCACCTGCCACCGCCGTATGTTCCCGTTCCTCTGGTGGCTGCCGGCCCTGGCTCTCTGCACTCCCTGCCCGCCCTTGCTGCTCCGACCCAGCCCCTGCTAGCCCAGAAGTTAAAGATCCGGCCGCAGAGGCAAAGCAAGTACCCGGTGACATGTGGGCAGGAAAGCGAGCCACGGCTTAGCCCAGAAACTCTCCACTCGGCCGCCTTCGCCACCCCTTGCACTATTTTCCTTCTCTCAGCGTTTTCCTTCGGGAAACCTGAGGAACTTGGTCTGACAGCATCTTGGAGAGTGGGGTTCGTGCAGAGGCGCAGTGATAAGCACCCATACATCCTAAACGGAACAGCATCCCAACCCTGCCTCCATGGGACGAGGACGTGATCCGGTAATCCGCCTCCCTGCCCCGTCGGGCTCAGTCCAGGAGCACTGCGGCTTCGGGCTAGATCTCACCGTTGTCGGGAACGGCAGCCTGTTCGGCTCGGGCCTTGCTGCTCCTGGAGCTGGGCGCTTTTCAGCAACTTTGGTGAAAAACAGTGATGTCTCCCACCTCCTTACTCCTCCCCATCCCTTTCCCAGAAGGGTTTTCCTTTACTATGGATGGTAGCTGAGAAGTAGCTAGAATAACTCATGACTTAAAAATAAAAATAAAGGGTCAATAAATACACATAAAGTAGGATTTGTGGATTCTGATACAATTTCGATAAATAAGGAGAGCCCAATCCCAGTTTCAAGTTCACCCCCTTCAGAGATGAAGGTGAATTTCGCCACCCCAAGGGACACGGTAATGGATGGAGACCTGGCTCCCTCTCTCACAAGTAATTTGCAGACGTTCCCTCCTTCCTCCTGGACTGGCTGGGGAGCTAGGGAAAGGCTTATGAAGACAAATGTGACTTCACTTGGAGTTGTGGTGCGCGCTGTTTTGTGCACGTGTGTTTTCCTTCGTGACCTTTCGGCTGTGTTTATGTGCATAAATAAGAGGCGTTCAGGAGAAACAGAACAATTCCGATGCACTCCCAGGCAGTCACAGCCCTGATCCAAACGCCCCGCTGCCTCTCCCCGCTGCCTGCTCGCCTGCAGCTCTGCGGAAACAAACAAGGCAGCATCTGATAGGTCACCGAGGGATGGCTCCATCATGCCCCAAGGGACAGAATTCACCTTGGACCGTTTACTAAGGATTCGTACTCATCTCACAGGCACAGCAGCAGAATCACTCCTTCCATAATTTTGCCTCCGACTTCATCAGCAACTCCAAAAAAAAAAAAAAAAAAAAAAAAATATATATATATAATCTACTCTAAAATGGGACAGAAATCCCGAACCTCTCATAATTCTAACAGTGTCACTCCTTAACAGTGTGATTCAAAGACAAGAGTATTCTAAGGACAAATCACAGAAAAAGGAAGGAAAGAAGAGTAAGAAACAGAGAAGGAAGAAAGGGAGAGAGATAAAGAGAGAGATAAGAAAAGAGAGAGATAAGAAAGAGAGAGAAGGAGAGAAAAGAAAAAGAAAAAGAAAAAGAAAAAGAAAAAAAGAAAAAGAAAAAGAAAAAGAAAAAAAGAAAAAGAAAAAGAAAAAGAAAAAGAAAAAGAAAGAAAAAGAAAAACTGTGATTGTTTTCTGCTTCGGGCCACGCCAGTGCAACTTGGGTTTTCCCACGGAGCGGGAGTTGGGGCTGGGCAGCAGTAGATGCAGAGTCTCACCTCCGCGGCGCTGCCCGTGCAGAGCGCACACACACGCCCCGCGTGGGCGCAGCGGCTGTCACCCGCGGCGCCTGGCACAGTAATAAGTGCAATAAAACTACACGGGGTGGGGGAAATTAAATTACAGGAAAAACAATAGCCTCTGAGTGGTTCAAACAAATGTCTGCAGCCGCCGGTCCTCTCCAGGAGCCGGTGTACAATTCACGGCAGGAGCGGGGAGCGGTCGGAGGACGCCCCTTTCTTTGACAGAGCTCCGCAGCGCGGAGGGGCAGCGCACCTTTGTGCTTCAGTGCCGAGGGCCGGGCCGGTTCCCTGCGCCGCTCCGAGGGCAGGGAAGGGGCGCCCAGCACCGCACCCCGCCCATCCCCGCCCCACCGGGGCGCCCCGGGCCGCGGTGGCGGCCGCGCAGCGGGCACGTGTGGCAGCCACAGGTGCCGCAGCCGCCCGGTGCTCGGTGCCGCTCGCTATAAGAGTGGCCCCGCCGCCGCCGCCCCAGCGAGAAGGGCGAGGGCTGCGGGAGATGCAACAAGGCGCGGGAGGCAAGGACCGGGGCGGCGGGAGGAAAAGGAGGAGGAGGAAAAGAAGGAGGAGGAGGAGGAAAAGGAGGAGGAGGAGGAGGAAGGGGGGGAGACAGCTGATGTCTGTCAAAGCCGGAGCCGCCGCGCTCTCGCGAGAGCCCGCCCGGCGGTAGCCACGGGATGCGGGGCTCAGGTGCGGGCAGAGCGCAGCGCAGCGCGCCCGGCGCCGGGCAGCGGCAGGCAGAGAACTGAGTGAGGGAGGGAGCGAGGGAGACGGTGGGGGCCGGAGGGAGCCTTGCCTCCCGCTCGCCTACCCAGCCCAGCCTCGGCCACCGCGGCAGCGGCGGCGGCGGGGGCAGGGTCCGCTGCGGCACCGCCGCCACCACCGCCACCCGCCGCTGTCAGAGGCTTCCCCCGGCGGGAGGAGAGCGCCCGGAGAGCACTTTTCCCCCGACTTTAAGAGTGTTTGTGGATTTACATGCCAAGCCTTCAAGATGATGTCCATGAACAGCAAACAGCCTCATTTTGCCATGCATCCCACCCTACCTGAGCACAAATACCCCTCTCTACACTCCAGCTCGGAAGCAATAAGAAGAGCATGTCTACCAACTCCACCGGTAAGGGACAGACAGCTGAAGCTCTCTTCTTTCTTTCTTTCCCTTACACGCACACACTTTTCTTTCTTTCTCTCTCTCTCTCTCTCTCTTTTCTGTATACTGCATGTATGTGTATGTGCATTAATAAAAAAACCGCTGCGAGGCACATTTTGACAAGCGGCGCTTAATGTTTTTTTCATGTCTTCCTCTGCAATCATCTGAGCGCCTGTGATCTTTTTTGAAAGCGGTGTTCACACGAGTCTCCGACTTCATCCACTTTCTGTATTAATTTTTATGACTCGGCCTCTGAAAAGGAATGCGTTTTATGTGCTCTTGTGTTTGACACAATTCCCCAGCTGAGAGTTACAGATCCATTTCTTCTCCTCTTTTCTCTTCTCCTTTCGTTCCGTTCCCCCCCTCCCTTTTAATTTATTCATTTATTTTTCCCCTTTATTCCTTCCTTCTCTCCTTTCCCGATTCCCCCTTGCTTCCTTACCTTTCTTACTCTTTGCTTCTTTTCCTGTTTCTCTCCTTCTTCTCGCTTCTTCCCCCTCCCATTCCCACATTATTCTACCCCATCCCTCTGTTTCCTCTCACTTCTCCGGGCTGTCCCCTGCTACACCACGTTTCCCCCAATCTCTTGGCTCTTCCCCCTGATCCCGTACTCCCTTACACGCTGATTCTACTACCGACTCCCTGGACGTCACCCCAACTTTGCCCACCTCTCTTTCCCCTCCCTCGACTTTCCCCCTCCTTTTCCACGGCCCTCCTGCAACCCCACGCTGTCCCCCGCCCGACCCCATCCCCCTTCGCACTTTGCCCCCTCTCTGCCCCCTTGTCCTCCTCTCCCCGCACCCCGCTCTGTTTTGTGTCTCCTGCAGCTGCAGAGCAATATCTTCGCCAGCCTCGATGAGACCCTGCTGGCGCGGGCCGAGGCTCTGGCCGCCGTCGACATCGCCGTCTCGCAGGGCAAGAGCCACCCGTTCAAGCCCGACGCCACGTACCACACCATGAACAGCGTGCCCTGCACCTCCACCTCCACCGTGCCCCTGGCGCATCACCACCACCACCACCACCACCATCACCAGGCGCTGGAGCCCGGCGACCTCCTCGACCACATCACCTCCCCCTCCCTTGCGCTCATGCCCGCCGGCGGCGGCGGCGGAGGCGGCGGCGGCGGCGGCCACGACGGGGCGGGCGGCGGCGGCGGCGGGGGCCGGCGGCGGCGGGGGCGGCGGCGGCAGCGGCGGGGGCGGCGGCGGCCTCATCTCCACTTCGGCCCACCCGCACTCGCACATGCACGGCCTGGGCCACCTCTCGCACCCGGCGGCCATGAACATGCCGTCGGGGCTGCCGCACCCGGGGCTGGTGGCCGCGCACCACGGCGCCGCGGGGCAGGTGGCCTCGGCGGCGGCGGTGGTGGGGGCGGCCGGCCTGGCCTCCATCTGCGACTCGGACACGGACCCGCGAGAGCTGGAGGCCTTCGCCGAGCGCTTCAAGCAGCGCCGCATCAAGCTGGGGGTGACCCAGGCCGACGTGGGCTCGGCGCTGGCCAACCTGAAGATCCCGGGCGTGGGCTCCCTCAGCCAGAGCACCATCTGCCGCTTCGAGTCCCTCACCCTCTCCCACAACAACATGATCGCCCTCAAGCCCATCCTGCAGGCCTGGCTGGAGGAGGCCGAGGGCGCACAACGGGAAAAAATGAACAAGCCCGAGCTCTTCAATGGGGGCGAGAAGAAGCGCAAGCGGACTTCCATCGCCGCCCCGGAGAAGCGCTCGCTGGAGGCGTATTTCGCCGTCCAGCCCCGGCCCTCCTCCGAGAAGATCGCCGCCATCGCCGAGAAATTGGACCTCAAAAAGAACGTGGTGCGGGTTTGGTTTTGCAACCAGAGACAGAAGCAGAAACGGATGAAATTTTCCGCCACCTACTAGGGGCGGGAGGGAGGGGCGGCCCCGGCACCGGGGGCACCGGGGGGGGGCCGGGGCCGCGGGGGACGCCCCCGCACCGTCACCGTCGCCTGAGACGCCGTGGGAGGCTCCTGGGGACCAAGGGACGATGTAGAAATTAAACGTGAACTACTCGGGGAGAGGGGGGGGGCGTGCGTTTGGGGGGGGGGTGCGCTATCAATTATTAAAACAAAAAAAGACACCGGGACACCAACGAGAAGAAGGAGGAGAGTGGAGGTAAAAACGCTCTAGAAGCCCGGGGGAGGGGGGTCACTTCTGCGGCCCTCTCCCGTCTCTGCCCCCCCCCACCCCCCCGACAGAAAGCGGGAGAAAGAGCAACTTAAAGCGTAAACACACACAGACACACACCAATAAATACCGAGACAGCAACAGTCACAAACCGAAAAACCTGTCACAACTTTCCGAAGGAAAACAAAACCGACCAACAAACCCGGAAGGCGAAACTGTCGGTGATGATGACGCTACGTTTGGTTTGGGTCTCTTTTCATTACTTTCTGCTTTTCTTTTTTTTCCCTGGCTTAGTAATGAATGAGGACAGCGGCGGTTTGGTGCGGGGGAACTTTTTCTTTGGTTGCCTTGGGTTTGGGTTTTTTGTTTGTTTGTTTTGTTCTTTATTTTTCTTTGTTTTTTGGGGTTTGGGGTTTTTTTTTTCTGTTTTTTATTTTACCTCGAAGGTGGTTTTGCGCGAGGCTTTGGCGATGGTCTTGTCTGTGCCGGGGGAACGGCGAGAGCGGGGCAAGGGCCGGGAGCGGGAGAGCGGCCCCCCGAAGCTAGAGAGCAGTCCCTTTCCTCTCCGTTGTTGCCTCAATAACCCTAGCTAGCTCAAGGAAAACAAGGGGGAAAAAAGTTATTCCACAACGCCTTTTTCTCTCCTCCCTCACCTGCGTGGTTTGCGTTTCAAGCTGTGTCCAAAGACAGGTCTCTCTCTCTGCAGAGATGCATCTGGAGGCAGATGCCAAACCTGCCAGAGCGGGGATGCTCTCCAAAAGATTATGTTCAGACTCATTAAGGCTGTGGTTAACTATGTTCGTTCTCCTCCTTCCCTCCCCGCTGCTCCCAACCGGATGCCCCCCGGCATCCCCACCAAATCTGCTGGATTTAGGTTAAGGTCCTCCCTTGGTTTCCTCCAAGGGCTGGAGGTTATTGCACCCGGTAGGCAAAAGAAATCACCGGTGATGGGTTTGAAATGTTATTTGTTTCTGAGGGGTGTGCATGTTGGGAACAAACACACGACAGAAAACCACTTGGGCTTAAAAGTCGTTTATTGTAAATCATAAACGTTATGTGGAGGAAGGCTTTTGGGAGGGGTGTATGGGGTTCAATTTGCACTATCACAGTCTCCTGGATTGGAAGCGATGATGTTATTCTGTAATAACGATGCTGGTATTGATAATAATCGTCAAGGTGCGTTACATGTCTCGCGGCTTGAAAACAAACAAAATTATCAGGGCTTGTTAGGTAAAAAGGGGAGCGACGTGCAGAAGCCATCTGACTCTGTCTCTTGCCGAGAGACTGCTGAGGCTTTCAAATATAAAAAGAATTTCTGAAAAGAAAATACCATTCCGTTTAAATCAAAACAATCAATAGACTGAAATTATGCATGACACATGACATGACCAGAAAAAAAAAAAAAAAGGAAAAAAAATAAAAGAAACAAGAAAAAAAAAAAAAAAAGAAAAAGAAAAAGAAGAGGGGGGAAAAAGGCATAGAAAGACCCGTGATAAAGTCTCAATATTATTTATTTATTTATTTATTTATTTTATTATTAATATTATTATTATTATTTTGTGTATCATTGTTTGCAGCGCAAACATTCTATGCATTTTGAAACTGAGCACTAAATAGACTAGCTTCTGGTAGACTCTTTTGTGGATGGTGTAATTTCACAGTTTAACTGCCTGTTTTCACCGAAAACACAAACGTTCTTGTCACGTTCTTGTATTTAGATTTAAAAGAGGGGGAAAAAAAAGAAAAAAAAAAAGGAGGGGAAAATGATAAGAAAGACGATTGTAAATATTTTCTTTAATGCACAAAACAACAACAACAACAACAACAAAAGGTTAAAAACTGCAACCACGTGTGGATCCTGAAATGTCTCACTGAATAATCTACCTGTCCATGTATGTTTGCTGAGCTTTCTCCTTGGTTGTGTCTTTACTCTATTACTTTAATTTCTATCAGAAATATTTCTGTACGCCAAAATACAACAGGGAGATGTGTCCCAGCATACTTACAAATAAAACAAACGTAAAACCAGAATAGTTATTATTATCATTATTGGGCGCATTTAAAAAAAAAAAAAAATATTTCCACGGCTGACAAATTCAAGGTGTGGCCGTTAGACGATAAGACTAATTCTACCAAAAAGAAAATAGTGAGAGATGTATTTTTCTGCTAAATCCAGAAATCATTACTTTGAGATAGCTCTTATGTGAAAATCGGTGCTCTGAATAAAATGAACTATATATTAGCTGCGTGTGTTTCTTGAAGTTTATTCTATAACTGCAGAATATAAATCAAAGTAAAATTTTAAGAAGGACTTCTGAAGTATTTCTTTTCAGTGTGCTGGAAAGGATTATGCACCTACAAAATATGTATAAAGAAGAAAAGCTTGGGTGGTTTCAGGTTTATATGTTGTTCTGACTGGCCTAATTGCACTTAATTATGTAACAAGATACTTTATTTTTATTTTGGGTTAATAAATATGAAAATCCTAAACTGATCTCTCCTTATGTTGTGAATGCAATTGTTCATTAGGAACGTATAGGATGCCACCTACTGCTTCAAGTGATCAAAGAACCTCTTTATATTTTCTGATGACCTGTGACTAGATCAGATGCCAAATGTAAAAAGTTACTTAATAGCTGGGATTATTTCTTCTGTAGACATATTTTAGCCAAATCTTTTTCATTTTGCCGGTAAATCTGTGAACCAAGACACGTGATGTTCAGAAAAAGAATAATACGTTCAAAAAAGCTGTGATTTTAAACAACTGTTGATGTTAAAAATAAGCTCTAAAGGTATTTTTTAAAAAAAACATAAAGCATAGATCTCGTCCACCGGAAATTGACTTGTTTCTGTTGTTATTAACTTGAAATGTCATCAGAATTTTTAATAAATGCATTTGTAAAAATATTATTTTATAGAAAAGTATTACCGGATATCATTTTTTGGAGAGTCAGGAATGAACAAATAAAAATAATTACAAATATTGGGTTTTCTTTTCATCTGCCCCAAACAATTGAAATGTTGAAAGCGATACCACATTTGTATCATTCACTAATGACCGATGTATGTATTGAAAGGTTAAGGAGTTTGTTTTGTAATACGTACAATCCTTATCGAGTACAAAAAAAAAAAAAAAGTATGTTAATAAAACAAATGATAAAAATAAAAGCTTTGCAGAGTTTCCTATTTTTCATGGTAGGAAACTGTGCAAAACCAAAACGTCCTGCTTTCTGTCAGATGAAACTGAACAGTTCATAAACCCACAAAATTTTCGTGAGGCCTTTTTAATAAATGCGAAGAAGAAGAAAAAAAGAAAGAAAGAAAGAAAAGAAAGAAAGAAAGAAAGAAAGAAAGAAAGAAAGAAAGAAAGAAAGAAAGAAAGAAAAAGAAAAGAAAGAAAAAAAGAAAGAAAGAAAGAAAGAAAGAAAGAAAGAAAGAAAGAAAGAAAGAAAGAAAGAAAGAAAGAAAGAAAGAAGATAGATTTAGTTAGTTGTTTATGAGGTTTGACTTAAGGACTATTAACTTTACATCCAAGGAAAAAAGTAAGATAAAAGACGAAGAGGCAGGACATGTGTTCGCATTTATTCACCAACAGTACTCGGCTTCTCGCATCGAGAAGAGAGACATTTGTGACCAAAAAGATACAGATGATCCCCCACAGTCCCCATGTGCCAGGGCCCGAGGCCGCTGCCGTGGCCGCTCTGATGACTCCTGCCCTCCGGCCTGTGCCCATTGCCGATGAACGTTTCGGGGCTCTCATCCCCTGAATAGCCTTCTTCTCCACAAGCAAGGTATCTCGCCGTTTTCCTAGTGTGATTTTTCCAGTCCTAAGTCTGCTAGACGCGGTTAGGCTCCCGGAATTTCTGCCTAACACTTGCTCTCCGCTTGCTTTCAACTTAGATTAGGCCATCATAAGTGAGTAACAGACACCCACTGCCACGGTCGTATTGATTTTTACTCTCCTGTGATATTAAGACTAATTCGGTCCTGATTCAACAAGTAAAAAGGCTCCGCAGAAGGAGAATGAAGTGTCCTACAGCACTGACTTTATGGTTTATGTGCCTCCCTCCCCGTCTCCGTGTGTTCCCCCTTTCCTCCGAAGAGAAATAGATTTGTCGAAAGATAATTATTTTAACTCTGACGGACTCGAGCGCATAAAGCTTGATAGCGCCGGTGGTGCCCTGTGTTATTCTGGCATTTCCCAAACGATTTTAAATCCCTCCAGTTATTTATATCTCGCTTTTCAGCCGGCGCTACTTTTTTTTTTTTTTTTTTAAAAAAAAAAAAAAAAAAAAAAAAAAAAAAAAAAAAGAAGCTTTATTATGTTTACCTGCTGATTCCAAAGCGGAGGCAAGCCTAATTGATTTTTAAAAGATCAGCAGCAGAATTCTAATCCGCTTGGGAACCTGCTTCCACCTGCCAGACGAGGGTCTGATTATCGGTAATTATGTTATTTAAGAGTTGATAAAATAGCGGGGCCCGGCGCCGCCCGGGCCCCTTCCCCAGCCGGGGCGCGGAGGGGACCCGCGCGGGGAGAGCCGCGGCGCGGCGGGGCCGCCGCCATCACGTGCGCCGCTGCAAACACAATTACGGGGCCGCCGTTAATAATTCATGGGCTGAGATTTAGAAAATTAATAAAATGAATTATAACAAGAGGCTAATTAAAAACTTTAGTAATTGTTGTCAAGGCAGCTTGATGGGAGGCGTGCTGCACGACGCTTTTTCCCTCACCCCCCCCTCACTTCCCTTCCTTCCCCCTTCCGCTTTTGGCAAGCTTCTTCTTTTTCCTCCTTCGCACCTGAAGGAGGCTCGGTTTGGGAGAAAAGCAGTGGATGAATATATAGGTCAGCTGAATATATAGGTCCCAGAGATGAGACCGAGGTGGTAAAATTGCAAGCAAGTCTCTTCGCATCTTAGCAAGATAGATAAGGCAGGCGGCGGGTGGGTGGGTGCGTGGATGGATGAATGAAACCCAGGGCTCAAAAGTTAATTTAAAATAAGATGTCACATATAAATCTTTGAAGAGGCAGCCGTAGCAGAAAGAGCGCCTGCACCGGAGGGCCCCAGCCCCGCCGGCAGAGCCGGGCCGGGCGGGCAGCGCCCGGGGGTACGGGTGCGCACTTTCCGCCTCTCTTCCGCACCACCGACGGCAGCGGCAGGCGGTGCGGGGCCTCCACCGCGCCTCCGGCTCCGCGGGGGGCGGAGGCGCCGCGGGATGCTCGCCTCCCCCGCCCAGTCCCTCTCCGCCTGCTGGTTTAAGAAGCAACTTTGGGGCGGACTCAGCGCGGTGTTCCCGCGGGCAGAGGGGGCCGGTCTCTGCACGGGTGCGGATTTATGACCGTGTCGCCAGCCAAGCCCTGCTCCGGAGCTCGCCGTGGCTGGTCGTCCAGGGACAGCTGCACATGCAAAATCTAATTCCCAAATTGGAGTCACAGACCCTCTGGGAAAGCAGGCGTCCTCCTGTGAACCGTTTTTTAACTCCTTCAGCTTGCTTACCTAAGTGTACCAAAGCATCTCTAACTGGTGGAAAAGTGGTTAAACACTTCTTTTTGTTTTAATATAAAATTAAAATTTGTCAGGCAGTCGGGGGGTAGGGGAAATTACTTTTAAAAAATGATGTCTTAAGACTTTAATCACTCTAAAGGCAGCATTTAAAGTATTTAAAAGACTTTATATAAAAATTAATAATGTTTTTAAAAGACACTTGGCCCTGGTACGCTGAAGATAAATTATAACTTCTCACTGATTTCCACAAGCGAGCCATAAAAGACTCCAAAGTGCCTCCTTGGATGCGAATGCCGACTGAGCCTGCCGCTCGCACGGGCTGTATCACGGGGCGGGTCCCGGTGCGGGACCAAACAGCCTCGAGCCCGGGTCCAGCAGCAGGAGCAGACAGATTGCTCATACTGCAAACGCCAGCTTGTGGAGAGGCTTTTCCATCCCTTGTCCGGATGGAATTAAAAGAAATTTAAAATTGTGAGGCAGAGCTAAGAGATGTTAGAGCTGTGTGTATGCTTTTGGTTTGATTTCTTTTTGTTGTTGCTTTTTTACTTTATTTTAAAAAGGGTGTTCCTTGACAAGAAGATAGATAGCATGTCAACATGAACACATCTTTTTAACGGGCTGTTCAGAAAGGAGACGAGGCACCGATATACGTATCCTATCCCTTGATTACGGTCATTATATAAACCGAATTACTAACAAAAATTTGTTTGGTAACTAATTATAGCTCACTAAATCTCTGCCTCTCTTCACTTCAGCATAATGTATACAAACTTTTGTACACGCGGATCAGAATAAAACAAAGTGTTGACAGAATCCAGCAGTGGAAATTCACTTACACAAGACTTTTTTTTTCACTGAAGTGTTGACAATAAACATTTAATGAAGGCAGAGACTTGGATGTCTCCAGACAGTGTCAGAATACTTTAAACAGACCATTAGCATGGCTTCTTCTACTTCAAACAGAGCACACTATACCATAACATTATAAAAATACAAAGTATGAAACAAATAATCTGTTTATACAGATATTTTAAGCTGTTTTCACCAGCTCTGACATCCCCTGTATTTAGTAACAGAAACTTACTCATTTCAGATTACTCGCGCTTAAAAAATGTTAAATACAGTTAATGCAATATTAATCGCCCTTTGGTGATATAAAATGCAATATTTTCAGGCAGCTATTGAGCTTTTCTAGAGGAAGAGCTGATGAAAACAGTCACAGCTGAATAGTGGAGAGAAAAAAGCTCTGTATTTATTGCTTTTGTTTGGCTTTTGGCTACAGAGACAGGAACATTCTAATGGGGTAAGGACATTTATTTTATCTGCAATCTATTGCTGCTAGAGCAGGAGTGGCAGATGGGGTTTGGTGTTATATTCACAGAGTAATTTAGTGCAAATCCTAATAACTAATAATGATTTATGTTAATTTCAATCACTTATGTGACTTTATTAAAGCACTGCTGTAAGAGGAGTAGAAAGGGGGGGGGGAGAGGAGAGACTGGAGAGAGACAAGCTGTGTCTGTCTGAAACCGAACTGCATGCTTGAAAGGTTGCTGTGGTGGACTCCAGCGAAAATTCTGAAGCGAACAAGCAGGTTTTGCTTTTGAGACGCTTTATGGTCGGCGCTAATTTCTTAAAATAAAAACCCCGTGTAGAAAACCCCGGCCACCGACGAGAGGCAAAGCAGAATAGAAAGGGAACGAGAGAAGAAGGGAGCGTGCGAGGGAGACGCGTGTTATGCAAAATGTATTGATTGTGTGTGAGGAATCTGCGATGCTGGTGTGCTGGGCTCCCGAAAGAATAGAGAAGGCTACTGGTGAAATAGCTAAGAAAGCCCCAAATGTACATACAGGATACGAGAAACTTTTACTCCGGGCTGCTTCAGCGTGGTGGAGATCTACAGTTCTCTACTCACGTTGCATCGGCTTTACTCCTCGCGGAAAATCTCTAGGAGGCTTTACCCCACGGGATTTTGTATTCTTATTAGGGAAAAAGAATATAATTGTAATAAAAAAGCAGCTATGGCAATGACCCTTTCTTGTTTTCCCCCATAATCTTCAGTTTCATTAGCAGCTGCTGATACTGAAATGTGCACACACATAAACACAGGGGCACACGTCGCTGTGTGTGCATTGAAAGAAGAGATATTTTGAGAGCCAGGAAATCTCAAAAACAGCTAGCGCTGCTCTGCATAGTTTGATGTAAGAGAGAGGAGTACTTACTGGATTTTGAAAAGGGGGGGGGGGGGGTTGCTCTTCGCTTCTGGCAATTTACTTTCCCAGGTACCTTTATGCGCTTTTCTGCCTTAAGGCATACAGTCTGAAAGTAAAACAACATCAAAGCTCCTTATTAACACTATTTTACTGAAATCAGAAGATGAAACTACCTGAAACGTTTAATCTGCTGTTAGCATTTATTTCCCAACAAAACAGTCAGAACAAAGTTACAAAGAGTCGGGGCAGCTATCTACAGGAGCCTACAAGGCAAAGTGCAAGGGAGTGATGTATGTTTCTGTCAGAACCCTTGAAATGTATTAAATAAACCTCAGGTTTTGCTGCATCTAAACCACTCTTTTGTCTCATATAATTCCTCCTTCCAAACACAACGGCTGGGAACCACCTCTCTTCCACACTGCCAGGTGCGTTAGGTGCGAGTTCCCTAACTCTTGGATCATTGACAGGAAAGTCTTTTCTACACTTCAAGTTGGCACTGCATTGTATATGCGACCGAATTCCACAGAAGGCAATTTTTATGTACTCTGTGGTAAAGAAGTACAGTCTTTTAAATCTAGATTAAAAAAAAAAAAAAAAAAAAAAAAAAAAAAAAAAAAAAAAAAAAGAGAGAGAGAGAGAGAGAGCGGGAGGGAGAGAAATCCCTAGATTATGTACAAGGAGTAATGCCGACGTTGTTTTCCTCCTCTTCGTTTGAAAGCGGCGCAGGAATTTCAAATCCGCCTGGATGTGTACTCCTGCTTTTTGAACTCTACCACGGCAGAGACGCAGCGGGCGGGCTGTGCGCAGGCGGAGCGGGGGCTGCGCGGAGCGGAGCGGGGGCTGCGCGCAGGAGGAGCGCCGGGCGGAGCGGTGGCGCTTCAGCACCACGGAGAGCTCTGCTGCGGGCCGCGGCGGCGGCGCGGGGCGAGGGGAGGCTGTCTGTCTGCCCGACTCTCCCTCTGTCCGTCTGTGGCTGCACAGAAGCCTGTAATATGTTAATAGCCGTAGGGTATGCCCGAGGTACCATCTCAAGCTGCTTCGCACACCATATGTCAGGCCGTTAGCCACATGGATCTATTAATCAAAGGGGAAGAGCGAACAGGGGAGAGGCGGGGAGGGGGGAAGGGAGCTTTTCATACCCCACCCTGTGTTGCTGTACACTTTCTCCTTTCATTTCTCTCAGATATAAAGACCCGGAGTACCTCAAATAGGCAGCTGTAATTCTCTTTTGATCTGTTCTTTTATAGTCTCGGTGTAACCAGCTAGGGTTAGTGGATAGCGATATTTGAGGCAGGAAGGGGGAATGCGTCCCGTTTCCCCCGGCAAAGGATTTGGTTTTAAAGTGCTGCTCAACTTCTGTGACAAAGAGGGCCTCTGTCCGCCCCTTCAGCCATCTCCTTGCGGAGGGTGTGTCTGAGAAGAAGGCTTTTTCTAGCGAATCAAGCACCGTTTCCCCCGCAGGCAGCCAGAGCTCTGGCCATCCTCACCACTTTTATATCTGCCCTATTGCCTGTTGCCTCACATCATTTCTTCAAGGAAGGTTTGTCCCACGTGAGATCCACAAAAGGATTGGATCCACAAAATTACCGGGAGAAGGCGAAGAAGCTGTCTGTGTAGGAGAGCGCTCTTGTGTATGTGAATTTTTCATGCAGACCTCAAAGAGTGCCCACATAAAATTGTGCCTTTCAGGCTCAGCGCCCGAGCAGATGCACGGGCTCTCAGGTCTGGTTTCTACCCTTTGTTTGGAAGACAGGGTTTTGGGGGGACTTTTTCGTCAGGGTTAGAATGAACATGCTCACAAGGGCTCCTCATGGTCCTCATTTGCCAGTCCATAGGTGACGCGTTGGGGCGCAGTCTCGGCAATTGACACTCCAGACCTAATTCCGAGGCCACTGGATTATTTAATTTTTTTTTCCCTTTCACGATGACCGAGAGGGAGCATTAAGGAAACTGACCTTTCGTTCAGGTACCTGCTGCATAAAGTTTTGAAATTCTAGATTATTATAAAAGCAACAGCTCAGGAAAACAGCTCAGGAAAGTTACTGAGTGATGGAGGAGGGGAGGGTAGGAGAATTTCCTGCTAGGATCCTACAGCAAGGACCGTGCGGGTGGATGGGGCAGGTTCCCTACCCCTGATCTCCAGGTCAAGTGACATGCATGAGTGTGATGCAAATGATTGAAAAACACCCGAAGAAGAAGAAAGGATGCAGGCTACAGCTAGCACACGGATAAGCTCTGTTGTTTTGCAGATTTATGTAAAAAGCATAAGATCCCCTAGCTGGTTGAAATTCCCTCTGTTGGTACAGAGCATCACAGAGATAGTTAGATTTAAGAGTTTAGAGGGAAGAGGCGCCTGAGACTATTTCTGCAATTGAAGACACAGGATAGTAATCCTATTAATATGTATTATATGGTACAGTGCATAGGTTATGTTGAAGTCAGTCTTTAAGACTTACCTTTCGACTTATTTTCTAACATTTTTCCTCTTTTTGTGGCTGAAAAAATGAGTGCATCTATGCTCAGATCTAAATCTGGCACTCATCTTGCAGAACCTTTGCTTTAGTACAGATTTTTAAACCTGCAAAAATATAGTGCCTTTCAAAACAATACTTTACATAAAGACAGAGGTAAATGCATGGTCTGAGTGTCAGTTGATTCTGCATTTCCACCTAGGAAAGAGTCTATTATTACCTTTAAATTTTGGTGCACACACCACCCATCATTTTCTTCCTCTATTTAGAAGGTAACCCATATATCTGTCGTTTTAGGTTTCCAAAGACTCGTAACTTAATTCCTTCAGGCTATTCATCAGCACAGTAATTAAACTAGCAAATGGATGTAAATAAAGTGAAATTGGTTTCATGACAGATGAGCCAAAGAGGCCTCTGACATGAAACAAGCCAGGACAATAATTATTTCTGCACTGGGCTGTATGAGGAACTCCATCTGGATTTATTAGGTGCTGCAAGTTATTTGCTGGGAGAAGGCAAGACAGGAGGACTCACTTTAATTTGACGGGATTTTTTTCCCTCTTTTTTGCATCCTAAGTAGGTTAGAGAGATAAAAATCTGGAATTAACTTTGGCAATACTCTGAGATGCCTCTATGCAATGTAAAAAACACGGCAGGGAAAATAGGCAGTACAGGAAAGGCTTATTAAACAATTTCTTCCCAAACCCTTAATAGGGGAAAATCTACTTTAAAACACTTCTCTCGAACCATCCCCTGTTAAAAAAGAAACAATCCAGACCACCGTGACAGCCAGGGTGTGCTTCTCTTTTCTACAAATATGCATACAAAACAGTAGCGGCAATAGAAAGAAGGCAAATTTGGAGAGCTTGGGAATTCTGAAGAGCTTCTCTTAAAAAATAAATAAATTATAATCTCGCTAAATGGTGTCTGTTAAGATCACCCTGCTCCCCCTTCTCTGCCAAGGAAAAGTTTATTGCTGAGAAGCAGAGAAGAGAAAAGGGCTGTGAAAGGGAGGGTATGGATTCTGCAAGGCTCAACTGTAATTGGAGCCATCAGGTCCAGCTTGGAGTGGAAGTAATATACAGAATAAATAAAAAAAGGGCTCTCACAGCAGGTGCAGATTAGTCCCTTTTCCCCTGAAAAGATTAGAAACTGACTGCTTTATGCTTAAACGTACTCTCAATTATTTAAGCGCCCTTCGTGATTAGCAAGTAAAAGTAACGCTCCAAAGCGCTGAAGAAATGAAGCAAGAATAACACCGCTTTCGCCCAGCTCACGCAGGCTTTCCAGCACACGGCTTGCTCCCTGCCGGCTGACAACGCTCAGACCAGGGAACTCTCTTTAGATGCACACACCTGTAGGGTGGAGAGGCGGGAGGGGGGGAAGGAGAGAGGGTGGGGAAAAGGAGGGAGAGGGCAGGTTCAGCGTGGTAAAAATTCCACTATCGAGGCAGTGCAGGCTACGGACCAAGCTGGTTTCAGAGGCGATTTGGATCCCTGGACAGATTTTCACAGGAATGTTGAACCCTCAACATCTTTTCCACTGGGAAAGGAAAAAAAACCCCAATCTCACACCAAAATTCCAAACACAACACTTACCTCCCTTCCCCATCCCCCCTCCCAGGCATTCTCTTTGAATGGGCTGGAAATGAACCGCGGACGCCTGTGTTTGCATACGGCAGTTTGATCAGGGTTCACATCTTTCTGCAATCAAATCAGAGGCGTTTTCCTCCCTTCTTCGTGGAGGGGACTATGATAACTGCAAAGCCGAGGAGAGATCCTAAAGGGACCGAAATCCCCTTATGTCTGAAGCTGTCCCTTTTAACACACACTAGACTAATTATTTAAAAGTTCTTGTTAAATTAGAAGACATAGCCCAGTCCTTTAATTAGAATACACTGTGAATAGGGATAGCATATGGAGGGGAATGTCAAGAAGAGGGTGCCAGGGGCAGATCCTAGGAAATCTGTATTCATTTCTGCCTCCTATTTGTTCAGTAATCTCTACCATCATAACTAAATCTTGGAGCACTGATGTAGTTCGAGTTGTTGTTGACTCAACGTCAAGATTCAATCACTGGGGGTTTTGCATCAGCCGGGCCACTTATTTGTCTAATAAATCCGTCATTTTGTAAGAAAAATATTTGAGCAGCCGTACTTGACCTCTTGGTATCCACAAGCCACATTTATTTCTACCAGTTTACAAATGCAAAATGGAGATGATCATCTTAATGCCTCCAGGTACTGTGTTGATTTCTGATTGGATTTTAGATGGAAATGTCTATTTTAAATACCCCGTGATTAAATTGTACATATAATAGAATTCATGCCTCTTCAAACCAAATCGTGATTTGAGAACCCCGAATTTATTTTAAAGGAAATATTATGTAAGCAAAGATCGTTTCTTAAATGACTTGTGACACCCCCCGCGGTAAGATTTTCACTTTCTCACTGGAAAACTTACTTTGACCCTGGAGCGTATATGACGGGAAGGTTACAGACGGAGTGGGGTGGACGTACTCCCGTTTCAGAGTTCTGCCTGGCCCAACCATCCCGCGCTGGACGATTTGCCTCCTGCTCCTATGCATATTTCTTCCGGAAAGGGGGCCGCGCTAAACAAGTTTAATTGCGACTGGGGGGAAATAACTTTCTCTAAAGCTTTTGTGTTGGGGGGAGTGGAAAAGGACGGAAGGCTGGGGCTGTACAAGATCAGTGTCCGGAGAGGGGAGGTTTGTGAGCCTTCTGCCGGGGAGGGTCCTGCTGCAGCCCCCGCCGCAAGCCCCCGGAGGCGGGGGGCTGCCCGCACGCCCGGCCCCCGCTGCCTGCCGCGCCCAGGGCAGTCCCAGCGCCCCCGGCCTTCCCTCCCGGCCGGGGGGAGCGCCGGCACAAGCCGTCCTGGGGGAGGGGGGACACGGCTCGTCTCCTTCTGTACACACCCCCACCAACTCGCTTTTCTGGCTCCCACCCCTCGAGTTTTCCCCTTGAGCGGCTGCCAGGGTCTTTCCGTCTCCATGGAAATCGAAGGGGCGGCTTCGGGCAGCGGTCATTATTCCCGCATTAAAGCGAGCGATCGATTCGTTCCCCAGCACCCACTCGCGCCGGACCACTAAGGCCAGGCTGGAGCCTTGCCCGGGAGCATCCCCGACAGACACCCTCTGCGATCTCCTGCAGGAGTGCCCGATGCAAGGACGGGGGGAAAATGGCAATATTTCAGCATATTGGAAATATTAATGTTGGCTTGCAGGAATTAATGTAATGGGTCATGGTTATTAACAACTTATAAAGGCTTAAATCAATATAAATTAATTTAATTATGATTTCTAATTGCATTATGCATGATCAATTTGAAACACTACATTAAAGATAATTAGAGCAGGGTGCTAGTCACTAATCACTTCCCTAATAGTTAAATGAAAAGGAATGCCATGTATTACCTGTGGGGTGGACCCATGAAATAATATAAATGCTTGTTTTCCAATGGAAAATAATTGTACCTTTTAATAGATGTTTGAATTACTTCATTGCAAGCACAGAATGGGTTTTGACTTTTTATATGGCCTTGGTTAAATTTTACTGGTGTTGGTTTGAAGTGCTGGTGTATTTTGAGTCCACCTATTGATGACCCAAAGGAAGATGAACTTTTATGTAAAAGTGTCATGCTGTCCTCAGAAGCTAGTGCCAGGAGGTCACAGTAGATGGAGGTCCTAGTTTAGCATAATGGGTTTAACATTTCCATGACATCATCAGGGAATCTGAAAAGGAGTCTAAGGATAATCAGAGTGGTCATTCAGAAGCAGAGTAAATATTTTATGAGGATATATAGAAGACAGGAAAGAAGACTGTCAGAAAGGTGAATCTCTACTTCTTCCTGCTCTATGAAGAAGATCTTTCACTTGGTACCAATTTTGATTGAAAACTTGTGTATTGTTAATAAAAAAAAAGGCAGATCATGACCGTTGGAGAGGTGAATTCTCTTTTAGCAGATGATCTAAATAAATTTGTATTCATGGCTGTCTTGAGGGGTCACAGGTTATTTCTGTCTTACTTGATATATAAGTACATCCTTAATTGATTATTTACCCTGCATATTGACACTTAGGGATCTGTTCCTACATTAACAATAAAAGTTCATTTATTGCTAAAATTAAAAGCAACCAATGTAAACTAATGCCTTGTACATGGACTCAGTGAGATAGATTAATTGAAAATTATTTCCCTGTGATTAGCTTTATTTTCTTGTCTTTTCTTGACAACTGAAGCAGTACTTGCAGCATACGTCTTGGTTAGACTCATTATATAATTCATAATTTTCAGAGAAGTAATGTGTAATTAGGGAAACACTAAAGAACAGTAGCATATAATACATTTGTCACAGCAAGACCTGTTTGAAGAAATTTCCTTCTTTTAAGGCCTGATTGAGACCCAGAAGCTTTGGGACTCCTGAGGATAACACTATCTGAATAAAAAGAAGTGAAAAAGAGAGCTTAAATGTCACCCAAGGAGTATAGCCCTTTAAGGTTAAGTTTTTAGGAACATACTGATTTTAGTACTGGACCATGACTGCAGACAGCTCTGTGGATGGAAGGATTCGAGGGATAAACAGACATTCTTTTTTACAAGGATTCCTGTCTAAAAGTGCGTAGGAGAATAGCTGTCCCCCCACTCCATCATGTCCTGCAGAGGGAAGGTAGAGGCAGAAATGAGCTTACTTCGCATAAGAATTTTTAAGTATTTCAGTGAAATGGGACAAACTGCAGAATGAATCTGGTCATTCCCTCTGTTGTTCACAGTTTGAAATGATGTGGCCTCATACTGCCAAGATCCAGGGACAAGATCTGAGAGCAATTTATGGAAAGGTTTTAAAAGCACAGTTCTCCAATCTCAAACTTGCTGTTTTTCATAACAACAACAACAACAACAACAAACACAACAACAACAACAACAACAATCCTTTGCAGAGGCCCTTGGTTCTTGAAAGGAAAGCTCTTATATATGGAAGTAGAAATAAATATACGTGGCATCTAAAACCTCAAACTAAGGGTGGGATATCAACATGGCTAAAAATATCCAGGTGAAAAAATCCGATAAATACCAGTGGAGACATATTCTTGTGGCTTCTGTATCCCTTCAATTACAGTAGTTATTCCAGCTGTTGTAACTTACTTGCATCCTGACTCCTGCTCTAAATAAAGTAATTTCCATGACTTTATCTTGTGTCACAAGTGAGAAGTCTCCAAGCATGAGTCTTCAGTAAGCAAAGTGCTCACAAGGAGAAAAATAGTCCCCTGGATTTAAAAAATAGCCCAAAATTTGTATGTTAACTCATTTTGAGATATTCCTCAATCTTCTCTGCCTTGAATAAATATTGCATCAGCCTATGTTTTCCTTTTCTGCACCAAAGTTGGGGAAGTCTTATCTACCAAAAGATGCAAACAAGGTACCAGCTTATATATCTGCTTCTGAGAATATTAATTAATTTATTTTTTTTTAAGTACAGGCATAAAGAAAACCTTTGCTTTTGCTGGGCACCCTTGGTCAGAAAATCCTCACCTCCAGGTTGTTGAGTGACTACCTTGAGAACTACATGGAGTCTGTGTTTTATGCTGGTTTTTTTCATATAAAAATTGAATTTAGATAGCACTGCAAACCAAGGAGGGGGCATTAGTGCTGTTTGTATGCCAGGAAAAGGAATTAAAATATCTCTGTGAGATGTAGTGACAACTGTAACAAATATATTGCTTTGTAGTTACAGAACTATCCTGTGCTCCTCTCTCTAAACTAAATCAAGTTGTTAATAAAACAAATACCTTAGTGATTCAAACACATCTTTGCATGCTTTGGGAGACCTTCGGAATGATTGACATATTTGCCATTGGTGGCAATTCACCAGAGCCTTAAGATTAATTTTTGTAAATTTTTTCTCAAGTTTTTTTGTTGAATGCAAAATTTATTTTTTTCTCACCTAAAACTAAATGAAATGACATTTTTAATTTGTTTTAGTAATTATTTTTATAGTTAATATTTATTTAAATAGTTTATATCTTTTAAAAAAAACATTTGCTGCCTAACATTTCAAGGCTTCCCCCTTTCTGATTGATGGATTTTTTTGCAAAATTCACTGACAGCTGCAGGCAAATATGTTAGCAGAAACTTTAATAAAGTCTTTGTTTTTTAAAGCTTCAAAACCTAAACCTGGAGGCTTTAGTTTTCAATAATAGAACTAAGTACGTTTTGATCGGTGTCTGTTTTAGTGCTGTGCAGGTAAGATAATTATGTCTGACCAGGTTGTCACTGTGATCTTGACAGTGAGCTGTCACATTTGGTGTTAATATGTTGGGTTGCAATGCTATATTTAAAAAAAAAAAAATAACTGTTCAAAGATTGTATCACGGTATCAGCTAACTGGACACTGGGTACCATGAATTTTTGAAAATACTCAGGGTCGTGCTAGAGAAGACTCTAAGTAATATGAAATAAGGGAAGGCCTTTTCAGCATCCATTGGAGACTGAAGAGGATGATGCTCTTAGCATGTAATTAAATATTAATAATAGGGAGAGGTTGGACTCATATTTATTCTCTAAAACATTGTTAATTAGTCGTAGTCTGGCAATGAAAACATGAGGCACATTACTGTGTCTCACCTTTTTAACCTTATTTGCATGTTTAAGTAAACATATTTTAAGGTTTTTTTGTGATCAGTGACAAAAACAATATGTATGTTAAATAAGCACTGGGCTTGGGAGAGGAGCACATTCTGACTCAAATTCATCTGTTGCAAACTGAGTAAATCATAATAGCCACCAACAATTTAATCTGTATTTGAACTGCATATGGTTTGACTGTCCATAATATAAAGGGCAAGAAAGTGAATGTTAAAGTAATAAGAAAAAAAAAGTAGAAACATTAAAAAATAAACTGGATTAGGAAACAGATGAATATAATGACCTTCCTTACTCTCAGTCATATGCTGCCAGATAAGTGTTTGAGTCTGAAAAATTGCACTAATGAAGCTATTTGAAGGCTTTTGTGGACAACTGCTTACTCTTTGAAGATTAAATGAATGATGTTGATGTGATTAATCTTAGTACAGGGAGTGATGCAGCAGCCAGAAAATACCTTGGTGATTTTCATAATTAAACTGAATCAACATTTCAAAGAAATGCCAGTGTTATCACTTGTATATTAGAATTACATTCATTAGACAGAAGAAACAAATAATTTGAGCAAACAAGATTTTCCTTTTGGTGTACTGAGACTTCTGTCATGTCTCAGAGTATCTTACTATAAATCATCATTACTGTTTAATTTTATCCTTGCTTTTTCAGTTACTTTTTTCTGTTTATTTTTTATTAGCCATCCTAATGATTCACTGTTACTTGCTTTCTTATTACTTATTTTACTATTAAATAGCCTTTTCTGATTGTCCAGCTAAAATTGCCTGCTGACTACAGGGTTTCAAATCATTGACAGTGAAAAAATAATGGGTGTAGTTGCTGGTTTATGTGGATAAGGCATCCCAATATCTCTAGATTTACAAGGGCTCATCTATAAAGGAAAGGACAAACCATAGTGTACAGGAGTGACAACAGACTGCATAAGACTACAAACACAAATGGCTGTTTACAATGATCTGTGGAAATAACAGTTTGGGTCAGATTCTGCATGACTAACTCATTTCCCAAGAATCTTACATATTTCAGTAGGACTGCCCAAAGTAATATTCCTTAACAGCTGCTAAATTGGCAGAATCTGGATTCACATAATTGAGTCACCTTAAGTGGTCTTTAAGAGTGCATGTTTAAAATATTTGAATAATATATGCACTCTATTTCATAACATAAGGAACTCAGGGTATTATGTTTCTCAACAAACATTCACAGACACACAGGTGGACACACATAAGCACATATATGCTCAGAGACAGTAAACTTGCCGACCTGCTAAACAGTTTTGGTAGAAGCAATGAGCATGAAAATACAGTCAGCTGCTTCTTTAATGCAAATCCAAGTGAGTGTGTAGGGTTAATGATTTCTGCATCAATACAGATTCGCTGTGTTACTCTTCCTATCACCACTTCGGACAATTGGAAAGGTTGCTCTGTGACTTTTGGTAACCTTGATATTTACAGTGTATTTCTAGTTGTGCAATCTTTCCTTTCTCAGTTGCTTAATATATATATAAAACCCCAAGCTTCTTTAGTATAGTGGATAAAAACCTAACTTTTCACCTTGAGGACCTCAATTCCATAATCTGAAGTGGAATGAGTTTGATGGTCTCCACACAATCTCTAATGGGCAATTATGATCACAAGCACCAAGAGGTAGTTTTCTTCCATATTCATTTTAAAAGCTTTACATGGATGTGGAATGCCCACTGATCCCAAGGAAAAGGTTTCTGTGTTACTGTCGAGATATGACATAAAGATGGTATCTCCCTCTCCCCATCTGACCTTCTCTCCCTTCACCTAGTCCTGTCTTTCTTCATAGCATACTCCATTTACCTGGGTTTATTTTTCCCATCCCACCCCTCACTTCTTTGTACAAAAATCATTGTATTTTCTATCTTCCCATACATCATTTTGTCTATATCTTTTCCCGTTCTTTATTCTGTGCTGTGCTCCTTAGGTTTGGCACTTCTCAGCACTATGCTTTGTGTATAGTTTAGTAGGTGTTCCTCATGCTCAGAATAAATGTGATTACCACCAGAACCAAGGCACCTGCAGGGGTTGGACCCCAAGGTACCTGCTGTAATTAATGGTCTGAAAATGAATCTAATGAAATTCATGTGTTGGCTGATTTCATATGCACATTTGTCATGCTGGGTGGAATCTCTGTATTTATCAGTCATCACAGAGTGAACCTTGTGACCAGAGAAAACGGTCAATTGAGCTGTATGTTCATCTCACCTACTTTTTACCATAAAAGAGACAAATCACCTAGTCTAAGCTAACAGTTAGGTTTCTGCTATTGTTCATGAATAGAGAGAAAGGAATTTCTGGATGGAGATTTATTTCACCTGAGGACAACTGACTGTGATAGCTAAGCTCAATAGCTCTCTGAGTTGCCTATCCTTTTCCTGACACTAGCACAGATGTAAAGACTAAGCTAACTAACCAGCCTTGGAGAGCTGTACCTCCTCACCTCAGTATTTGTGGCCCAGGTGTGCATGAATTTCAGGTGGGCCTGAAAAAGTGCCCTGAAAAAGGGAAAATAGGGAGTCTGTTCATTCAGGAATTTGTTTTGGCTGCAGACGTGTGAACATGAGAAGGTCTCCATAGTCATTCATGTGGAAAGAGCAACAGCAGGTTGGTTGGTTGGGCTAGAAGCTTCCTTTGCCTTCTCAGGATTCCAACTTGGTTTCTTTGCCTTAAGTGGGATGGAGGAGAGGAGGACAAAAACAGGAAGTGTCCTCTAATCCCAGGGCCAATAGTAAAATGTATTTTGCATGACTATATATTTAGCTGGTTTTAAATTTATGTTACTTGCTTCTACTCTTAAAAATTAATGCAGTTTGCATCCCTCATGGTATCTCAGATGTTTTTAATACAGTCTGCCTTTTTCTCCTCTCCCCCTTGTCATCCCTGAACTCGACCTAGGGCTGGATGACCCCAGCAGATCAGTGGCTGAGCCAACGTGAGGGCACCAGTCCTGTTCAGGGTGGTGCTGTACCATTGGGCCTGAGCATTTGAGGTGATCATCCGGCAAAGGTACAGGCAGGAAAGGCAAAGTAGCTGTGATAGTTAGCTGTGATAAGCAGCTCCCACAAAGAAGTGGCAAGAAAGCAACAGCAAGTGGGTGTAAGAGCAGTATTAGTCTTTTGTTATACCATGCTAGCTACATGGATATCATCAATTCCTTTTGTGTGGACACAGTAATACTGATTTCTTCCTTTGGGACAAATAAATTAATTAAGGTGAGATTCCCTTCAGCTGGCTTTAGACATTCAAAAGATAGGCATTGAACCTGAACTGTTTGTTCAAGGTCTCTTTGGAGTCAATGTAAAGATATAACGCCTCCTGGGAATGCAGTCCACCTTTGAACAAGTATCTCATGCAGGATAGATGGATCACTCCTTGGAGGTACCTATTTCTCTTCATTTTTAAAGGGTTACAGCTAGGGAGAATCAATCCTTTTCCTCCTGTAAAATATTTATGTGATTTCTATAGTCATCTGACCATAAAAACGGCAGGCAGGAGCATTTATATAAAACAGATGTGTTGTATATACATACATATGCATTCATATGGCTCCAGGAGCCATAAGGAGTATGGGGTCTTGGTTCGTTTAGGGAAGCTGCGCCATGAAACAGTTCCAGTGGAGAAAATTTAAAGGCAAAACCTGCTTCTTCTGTTGGAGATTTCCAGTTTATTAACCCTGCGGGAAGCTGGGAAGACTACTTTTTCAGACTTTTGAGAAACAGACAGATTGGAGAGGGTGGTAGTTATATGCAAGCCTTTATTAACCCCTGTCCGACTGCTGTTCTAGACAGGAGTTATAATGACTATTGGTTGAACCGTAGCGTTTGTAAAAGATATTTAGTAAGTATGGATAGAAAGAGTTTTAACAATGAAAGCAATGAAAATATCTTCAGAAATAAGCAGAAATAAACACTTTAAAAAGGAGTTAAAGTTTAAAAGCATGTTCCTACCCATCATGCATAAACACCATCCTCATAAAGGGCAATAAAAAGTACCTTTTATTTTCCTTTCCCTGTATAATGAACATTCATATTAAACAAGAAAGATATAGCATATAAACCTTTATTTTGAGCTAGTCATTTCTGAGGTTACTTTATATATCACCTTAATCTATAATATACATTTTTATTTCCACCTATTTTTAAAGGTATCAACAAATAATGTACCTAAAAAGATATTGTTTTATAACTGGTTTGTGATAGAATATTTATAGTAGTTGTTTATCCATAATAATGTTGTACATTTAACACAAAGATGGAAAAAATACAACATTATTGGTTTAAGACAAAAATCTGTGTTTTTATGGTTTACATTTCAGTATTAATAATTAATGAATAGACAGATGATTTTGTTTCCCCTTTAAAGGAGCTTTCCAGGATAGTTACATTTAAAAATTACTGAAGAGTTTTCAGTAATTTAGATTTCAGGTGTTCAACTGTAAAATGGTTTGAGATGAAACTCAGATGGCTTCATGTTTTATAAGAATGGTTCTTCCTCACATTAAGTGGTACTACTAACATTTTTTCTATTCCAGACCTTCAAATGCCTTTCATAAGTGATGTTGTGAAAGTTTCAAACAGGCTAGTGAGCTGTGATTCTGTTCATTGGATCAGGAGACCCAAAGATCTTGGTTATGTTTCTTGCTGAGGTGCCAAGTGCGCTGGAGAGGTGTTAGGGTAACCAAGATATCTATATTGCCTTTTGGACTGACAGGTACAAACCAGAACCTATAGACCTGACTTATTGAGGTCAGGAGCCATATCTTATGCTGTCTGGAATGACACTAGATGCTATTTTTAGGAAAAGGAGTCCCTCACTGACCTAAGGAGACATTGATTTTGTGGAGAGATGACTTGCACCCTTGAAGTTGCCTTTGTCAGTGATAAAGGGAATCTAGAGTGACTTGTCCAGTCATGAGCATTTAAGCTGTAAAAGTAGTTAGGTGAGCTGAATTTTACTTTTGAGATCCAAGTCCAAAACCTACTGCTCTAATCTTCTGTTCAGGTGCCAGTTCATCCTGGGGGAGCCATAAAATATTTAAGTTTCTAATTTGTCTTCTTCCCCCTATTTTCTATGAATTTCATAGAAACTCTGGGTAACGAAGTCAGTATTTGGGACCATAAATTGTTAGATCTCCAGCTCCAAAGTGTATTGATGTCATAACATGAAAACAAGGAGCCTTAATGCCTTACAGATGTTTAGTATGTCTGTTAAAACACAACTGGAATAGATCCTGTTGTTTTCCCTAAGAAAGTCTTATCATTAAGATACTTGCTTAAGAATCGGGTTCAGGACTTGTTTCAGCTCGAGATGACATGAGGTTTAATTCAGCTGTCCCTAAATAAGCCCCTAGTGCTATTTCAAACATCCCAGGTTTATCTGTCTATGGAGCTGGTGGACATAACACAGGAACTAAGAAGACCAGGGGCGTCAGCTAAAGGGCAGCTGGAGGTCTGCCCTGTGCACGTTTAGAACTCCAGATGCCTATGTATAGGCAGATGGATGAATCTCTGAGCACCAGTGTATAAACTTCAGAGGGAGGCAATGGAATAGCCAAATTCTGTGGCTGATGTTTCATAACTGCTATCTTTTCGTGAGTCTGCTCCCAGTAGGCAAACTCTCCGGTCTGCTCTTTCGTGCCTACTTCACTCCACTAATCAATTAGGAAGCCTAAGCACCCAATTTAGGCAGCCTGTGACTGCCTAATTGATGTTCTTAATTTTCCTTACTCTTAAAAGGGAATTAGGAGATGATATAGCTCTTTGAGATTGTGCCCAAGCAGACAACACTTCATTATTGAAATTATCCAAGAGTCAAAAACGTGTTCCTGGACAATCTGCTAACTACCTAAATCCTGATCCTCCGGATATGTAACACATGCCTATGCAATTTTTGGATTTTGTTATTTTATCCAACATATTTATTGTATATGTAACACTATAAGAATAGGTCTAACTCTTGATGTACCTTACCAAGTCCTGTGGTCCTGGAAATGAATGGAGTATATGCTTTAAGTTTAGTGTGAACTTGTTTTCATTTAAAGGTAGAAAATTCTGATTCAATTCATTCTGTTTTGTTAATTCATTCTGTTTCTCTCACCAAAATGTTCTAAGCATCAGGCTGGTAGATTTTCTGGGGTTGGCTGCTCACAGCCTCTCCTTGCAAGATGTGATGTTCCACTTCACAGAGAGTGATTAAATATTCATTAAGCAAGTGAAAGAACAAGCTTCTCAGAAGACAGAAAGAGTCTGGTACTTAAGGCAGTCACCTGGGAAAAAGGGAGATCTGGATTCCAGTCACTGCTGTAATGATTACTTAGTATTAAATACATACACTGGTTCACAAACTGGAACCTAGTTTCTTTTTTCTAGTGGGGAGGGGGGTTGACTATCAAGTACTTCGCACTTTGTCTGTTCCAGTGATTACTTAATTATCCAGGATAGCTGTGTCTGGGGAGAATAAGCACTTCTCTAGGAGGTGGGAGATTGTAGTTCCATGTGGCAAAGAAAACTAAGTGTGTATGTTTTGGGCCTTTTTTTTGTCCAAAAGCTAGAAGAGGAACAGAACGCCCTTTCATTAGGGAGTAAATGCGGTAATTGGGACTTTAGAATTATGGAATTCCAGGTGGAAGACAGCATCTCCTCTAATTCAAAAGTTGCAGCAGAGGAAAAACGTTTAAGGCATATGCTTAATATTGACATTTCCTGAAGTGTTTCCTTTTCTTGCTCATCTTTGTGGATTCCATCTTTTTGCTTACAATCTGTAAGGAAATAGACATCTAATTTAGGACTACAGATTTTGCTGCAAGATTACATCTGTTGGATAGGTGTTATGATATTTGACTAAAATCCCTTGCAGATCTATCCTTTATGTAAAATTCTCATAGACATTTTGCGTTGCTTTTGTAACTCCTCTTGAAATCAGTGCAGATTGTACCACAGACTTAAGAAGGGGCAGATCTGTACCAGCAGAGATGTCATTTATGCCTCATTTTCCCAATGTAATTTCAAAAGAAAAAGAGTATATATCCTATTAAACATGTTTCCATAATCACTTAATTCTTGATACAAAGATAATTGTTTTCTGTCTTTGATTATTATTAACATGTATGTTTCTATGCTGACAAATATAAAGTTATGTACACTGATGTGAATAATTTGAACTTCTAATAAACCTGATTGAGATGTGTCTCTCATTCGTCAACAAATGACCTAGGAAATTTCAGGGTTATGATGCATGGGATTATATCTATGAATTTGCTAATTCAGGTCTGAATTACAAATATCTACCTAAGTAAACACCTATTAGATGTTGAAAACTTCTGGCATTAGGCCGTGAGAGAAAGAAAAGAAAAATAAATATTGACTTGCTTGTAGAACACATTGAAAAAGAATTATAAAAACCAACCAGACAAATCTTTGCCATGTCATAATCTGAACCAGAGGTAAATTTTCACCTGGAAAGATAAACAAAGTGGTTTTCCTTGTCTCAAAAGAAGATGAAAGGAGTGATTTGGGAAAAAGAAGGGACTTAGATTGATTTTGCTTAAAGATAAATCAAAGTAGACCTAAAATAACCCCTTCTCATGTTTTGAAATTCCTTTCTTTCTCTCTTTCTCTCTCTGTCTCCTTCCTACCTAACATTAATCCTTTATTGTTTCCTTTTCTCTTTGATTTTTTCCCTCTTTCACTTCTACTGTTTTTGCTTCCTTCCTGCACTCTTATTATCCCTCTATCCGACTGTGGGCATTTCAGACTCACTAGCACAGAATAATCCTCAAAATCATCAATCATCTTTAAATGGACGATTTGGCTACAAACTCATTCATAGCTACTTCTTTCTGTCCCAATAGAACAAGATATTTATCCAGAAAGGCATGATAGGAAAGCTAGGATCCTCTGTCTCTGAAAATAGAGTCTTTGAACTTTTCAGCCAGAGGAAGTTTTCTGTTGGCTATCACTTATGAAAAACTGTTGGCTTTGTTCATTTTTGTTCTTATTCGCTAAAGTTCAACAAGCTAAAAGAAATATCTGGGCCTTGATCCTTGAATCTATTGAAAGCACAAAGGAAAAAGAGGGGACTAGAAAGGAAAACTATTAGGTTACACTAAGCTGGTGTGTGCTCTTCCAGACTGAAAGAGAGCAAGATTAAGCATGAGATGTGGATAGGATGAGGCAAGAGGCATGGAAATTCTCCTAAAGGCTCTGTACTTGTGTGCTGTTAATAACCTTTTTTAGCTTCAACATGCCAGCAGCTCTCTGCACTACCTGCCTTTCTAAAAAATAAAAGGAGAGAAGACATTTTAAATAATTCCAAATTTAGTCATGTTAAGAAAAAAGAAGAAGTGAAGAAATGAGAAGCCAGCAAGTGAATTCCTTGGTGTGGCTCAGAAGTGCTGGAGCAGGTGGTTCACCCTGGGGGGGACAGCCAGCACCATGCTGGCTGGTGTTCCACTCCTGCCCTGGCATCTGAGATTCATGTTCCAATTAGCCCTTAAACTGGGAAGTACTCAGGGATGCTGCTAGACCACATTTTAATTAAAATTCAGAAGATTCTCGGAACACATTGGGAAGCTCATAAAATAATTTTATTTGTAACTGTTTTACTGTTGTCCCCATTCCTCTGCACTAAACTGCCCTCTTCTAACTAAGGAATTAGAGATAAGTCTCTCACCTTGCAAAGCAAAGCCTGGTCCTTACCACACGACGTGTGGATGGTCATTTTAAAGGAGTCACTCTAAATTAATTTATTAATGTCAGACTGTTCCTGTATGTGGCAGCCAATACAATGGTACAGAAGAAAAATTCATCAGGGGCTTTAAAGTGCCAGAGATACCGCTTCTGTTTCTCCATTTCTGTTTCAGTTTCTGGCACTCAGAAGAAATGCTACTGATCATCTGCAGTGTCACTAGGACAGACAGTCGATAAAGTCTGTCTGTCATATAAAAAAAGGAGCTTGAGTGTCAGCAGGCTGGGTAAGGTATCCTGCTCTGACATGCTGAGTGGCCAAAAAAAAAAAATAACTAGACACTTATTTAGGGTTTCATGAGAGACTTCATGCCGATTTCTGTGAAAGGGGCAACAAGGTGCAATTATGTATCTGATTGCTTTCTCTTAAGTAGGTACGTATCAGATCTCAAATCAGCAACAAAACTGAGTGTTTAAAGCTCTTCAGGAAGAAGAAAAGCAAGTATTCCCCAGCCTTCTCAGCCTGTGGGTAAAAATTTATAGATATGCATGCCCCAGCTGTGCCCTTTGGATCAACTTCAGGAAGCAGGATGTGAACCCACACACTGAATATACACCTACAGAGGGGAGGATCTTCTCAGGGTGAGACCACAGGCAGGTGTACACATAGAACCTGCCGCTTCCACACCTGGGTGGGTAGTTAAGGACCAGAATTATTGTATAATCTGGTTAAGTGTTTTAGTGTGTAATAGTTGTGAATCACAGGGATATCATACTCAGCAGAGCCTAAACAATTAGAGGTCAGACAGAACAGGTCTAACAAATCAGGTTCTTCTGGTAACTTCTCTCTCCCATTAGTGTTCCTATGTGCTGATAGACACAAAGCTGTATTCTGAAAAGTCATCCCGGGTACAAAAAGAACCCAAACAAAAACCCCCAAAAGACCCAAATACAAAACAAAACCCCCAAAAAACCTTACAAAAAATACCACCCAGCCAGCCCCCCCCCCAATCAAACCAAACAAAAATATCCCAATAAAAAAGGTGACTTAGTATACCTAGGAGTTTATACTGCTCACTGCTATACTCTTTTATAAGCATTTAAGAAATCCACACACTGTTAATGCCAAACAATCTAAATCTAAACAATTGAAATCTATGAAGACTATCTTATGACTGCATGAAATTTACTTTTTCTTCTGGTTATTTTCTTAATAACACTTAAGGCATTAGTCACTATAGCTTAGTCAGAGTTCCTGATACTTGGGAAACACCCTTGAAACACTGAAAAATTCCAAACAGTTTTTATGACAGAAAAAAAGGGAGGAGGTATAGACAACCGTAGTTTTACAGACCATTTCTAATAAAATGAAGATCACAGGCCACGCTGGCCAATCACCGCTCCTAGATACTTTAAAGTCACTGGTTTTGAGAAAAGATTTGCTGAAATGCCATCACTACCCCCTCCACCAACTCAGAATCTCTTCAGAATTCACCCTTCCAAGTACTATCCAAAATTAATGAAAAACAACAGTGAAATTAACTGCAAATTACTTAATTTCTAAGATGTGAAAAAAAATGCAGCCTACATTAATGAAGCTCTTAATTTTGAGAGTGAAAACCAAGTCCTGTAGTTGTCATCACATAAAAAATAAAAGTATAAATGATATAAAAGCAGCCAGTCAATAGAATCTGAGAAATAATAATTTGTGTACTGTCCAGTTTGGCATAATATTCTATCTTTTTTTTTTTTTTTTTTTTTTTGATTGCAAAGAAGAATAAAAACTCAAGGTAAAATAAAAAGAAAAAGTGTTTCCAAAATACAGTTATTTGTGTGCACACTCAGGTTGTTTGCATTGACCTTCTAGATACTGTAAGAAGAAATGGGCAAGATGGAAAAATTAGAGACTACTGTTTTTTTCCACAGTCTCAAGGAGTTATAAACCTGCTGATATTCACCTGTAGGGCTTTTTCTCTTCCTTTTTTCTTTATAGTTTTCCTGATCTAAGTGCATTTGCAGTGGACTTTAAGATTCAGCACATCTGTCTGCTACTTTTTTTTTGTTGTGTGCTAGGAGCCTCCAGAGCCCTCTCTCTGCTTTCCCTTTGTTGTCAACTACAACATTGTGTTATCAACCACAACAAAACCATGTGCAAGTTTAGTTC
Source organism: Sitta carolinensis (assembly GCA_032173965.1). NCBI lineage: Eukaryota > Metazoa > Chordata > Aves > Passeriformes > Sittidae > Sitta > Sitta carolinensis. Next base: position 34,224,543 of record CM063283.1, read on the forward strand.
TTTTGCAGATCAACTCATTGTCAACAGCAGTTTTCCTTAGCTCTCACTACCACCATTCTCCTGGCACAGCTGGTATGGAGTCCACATCCACTGGATTCCATGTCAGAGAGACTCTTGTCCAAGAAAGAAACCAGAATGTAAAATTGTTCTAATTTCCTCTAGTGGGTTTTATACCTATTAGAAAATACCTAGCAGTTTATACCAAGAATGCAGGAACGTGATAGAAAAAATGTTTTCCTTATATGGAGGTTGAGTTATGAGGTTGGCAGCTCATTCCTGTTAAAATATTTTGGAAGTGATGGCGACCAAAGGAAATGGAAACATTTAAGTCCTATTCTTACTGAGTTAGGATGGGATTAGCATTTCGAACTTCAATCAGAGATAATTGCCTCCTTTTACAGGCAACAAACAACAATAAAGATATGCTTCTGGGGAGTGATACCTCTATTCTGAAAGTAGATGTCCAAATACATCATGTGAATTGATATCTACAGATGTCTAGTGCTCCTCATTGCCTAAGTATCTAGACAAATAATTAATATGTAGATGTCAACATATAAGATATCTCAGGCTGGCCAAGAGAAACTTCACACATATTGTTTTTTTCAGGTGCAGATTCAGGAACATCACTTAAAATGCACACCTGAAATATATGCATCACTCTCGTCAATTGGACTTTCTAGTACAAAATTCAGATATCCAACCTCACACATCCACTGCTGAGAACCTGTAGAGCAAACTACTTTTTGAAGGAGATGTTGGAGTCATCCAAAATGATGAAGGGAAATTGAGTTAGTTGTCAAGTGTCATGGTTAGTCAGAGGCTCTCTAATCTATTCTGCTGCTACTGGGTTGAATGGTGTTTTAGTTATATAACACCCTGGGACCCATATATTTATTTGTTTGTTTTGTGTGGATAAAAAAAAAAAAAAAAGAAAGAGGAAATTATGTGAAACCTTTAAAATTAACACAGTTGTCATGCAGTAAATAAATACTTTTGGAAGAAACAGTTTTAGGAGGAACATATTTCTAATGGTCTTTTGGATTTTAGTGCATGATTTTTGTGGCTGCTTTGAGATTACTTTTAATTTGCTCTGTACATTTTTTTACACTGAGCAATACAAAACATTTCTTTCAAGAAAACACTCAAATTAGGAGGGAAAAGAGCACAAAGTATTCAGTTTATTTCCTTTGTTTCCACAGGTGTCATACCTTGAAAAATACTGAAGTGGTGGTTTATCTCTGATTGCAACTATCTCCATGGCTCAGGGAACACAGTTGTTTTGAAGGAAACTATCTTTGCTTGCTCATTGCACTGTTCTCTTGATTTTCTTTGTCAACCCCTCTTTTTTTTTCTCCATTGTTCTTTGACTGACTGGAGATTGATTTTTTTCTAAGTATGATGGTTATTTGTTCTTTGGCTAAGTATTTAATTTGATACTTGATTTAAAAAAAAATCATCCCTTTGTTGGTTTGTCTCTACTACGTATTGCTTTAATGATTCTTGGTAGGCTTCCTATACATTGATTAATACAAATATATAAAATGTCAGTATTTATGGTAAGAAAGATTATACATACGTATCTTTCCTGTGTATTAGTAATCTGACTCTTGTTTCCTTTCTCCCTCTAAATGCAATTACGTCACAAAATTGATTTTGCTCCTTTCCAATGCAGAGATACAGTGAAATAAAAACCTCCAAATTCTACAATTAATTAGAATCCTAATTACTTTTTAAAGATGAGAAACTTTTGGAAGGAAAAATTTAATGTTTTTTTGGCCTGCACAGCATGAATATTATGTATCATAAATCTAATAACTGATCTTGTCACATGTAATTCAAACAAATAATTATTTGTGAAAAACTGAAAAAAAGATTTTAAACCTGTTATTTGGAGGGAAACATGATGAAATATTTTCTCATTCCATTTGTGAAGAACTCTTGTTTTGTTACTCAGAATAAAAAAGACAGCTAAAGTAAAGAGCAGCAAGACGCAATAGCTCTTCAACTGAAATGAAAAAATCTCATTTATCTAATCACACACTCCTATTACATTTGCATTATACCAAAGTGCATCAGTTCATCTAATGTAAGACAGGGGAAAGGGGATAAAAATGTTGATGAAAAAAACCAAATTATTCACTTAATTCCCTTGCCAAACAAGTTTTTAAGATGCTGTGAGAATAACCAGAGTGCAAAGCCAGCTCTAGCAGGGGTGGAAGTGGATATCTCCATGATGACTTTTCTCTTGTGGACACTACAGAAGCTACTGCCTCATCTGGAATTAATTTTCTGGAAGTCTGCATATTAGGTCATGATCATGGCCAAAAGGCTCTCTTAGCTGGCTGATAGGAAATTATCTTTGCAGACCACTGTATCAGGACACAATACTGCTTTTTCAGGTATTTACATCCTTATAGACAATTCAGATGAATTTGCGACTTCTGTGTTGGGGTACCTGTTGTCCTCAGAGTTCCAAAATAGCTAGCAATGGCTGCAAATACAAGACACACTGTCCTTTTCTGCTACTTTCACTTAGGGTTCTCTGCTTTTGAGTATCCAGGAGTACTTGGTGGTGCTGGCTTGACCTGCCAAGGTACTTTTTTCCTTTAATTAAAATATCTGCTTTAACAGATAATCTGCCAAATAACTACATTAGTCAGAGTGTTAGAGAAAGGTGTGGAAGGAAGAGAGTAATATTTACTAGAAAATCCCAGTTAATGAATGTTTGGAATAAAATTTTAGGAATTCACCCTAAAAATACAACTGCTATTTGTAGTACTAAAAGAAGTCAATTAGTAGACCTGGTTGCAAAATGAAGTTTCTATTTCACAGGAATTTTCACATTTCAAAGTGCGCTTGTCTTTAAAATGTGTGAAATACTGAAACCTCAAATTATTTCCTGCCATAGAAAGCCTGCAACATTTTTTATTCAGTAACTTCAAATAATCTTATTACAAATAATTACTTTGATAAAGCCAAAATGTTTTATTTATGAAAAGCATAATATTATCATCTGAAATGGGTATAACAATGTTCAAAACTCCACTTTAATTTTGATCTACTCATAATCATCTAATAGGTCACAAAAGAAATTTTTTAATGAACAACACCCTCAAAAATATTTAGAGCCCCTTTTAAATGACACTGTATATGCAGCAATCGAATGAGGGGAGATACAATAGCATACATCCACAACTTCAGTTATGAATTGCATGTTTCAGGTACCCCTCCATGGCAGTACTCACAATCCAGGGGAGCTAGCAATATAAATCACAGGGCATAATGTAATGGAAAGGCAACTTGATAGAAAAACACCCTGCAATTTTAGCAAACAGCATGTGCACAGTGTTGGTTTACGACGTAGAGGGTGTTCAGTAAAAGCTGATTAGCTTCTACACAAGCTGCAGAAGCCTACTGAGTTTGACATGACATGTCTCCAGAGCTGCAAGTGCTGCTTCAGAGGACTTTGGCAACAAGCAATAGCCAATCATAGCTGATGTATATACTGGTATGGACTGGGCCAGTTGACCATCCAGCTAATGGGTGCTTAGACTTTGTTTAAGTAGTGAATCTTGCTACATGTTTGCTAGAGGAGGGCATGGGAGGATTCTCCCAATGGCCGTTGTATCCAAACTCGTATCTGTTTGACAATCCCTATGGTGAATTCTTGCAGATCTCATTTCTTTTTCCTCCTAAAATTTTTCTCAAATTCTCATATTATGCTAACTTATCAGGTACTGCTGAAACTATCACAAGAGTAAAAAAAGGGACAGGCTGTTAATGAAACACAGCAAATGTAGGAGCTGCATCTCCCTACAGTCACTGTGATGAGGCTTTAGGGGATGCAGTGGATGACTGTGATGTTCACTCTGTGATATCCTCTACTGGCAGTCAATAAGAAAGAATATTTTAACAAGTTTCAGTGCAAAGATTTTACCTTCCCAAGGGCTTCTAGGCTTCCTCTCCCAGGCTGAAATAGCACGTGATGATGACATTCTAGCTGAAACCTTTGCATGAAAGGTGACAGAGAAAAGAGAGGTCATTCTACTCTGTAGCAGGATTGTGGTATTATCCCTGAAGCTGTGGGTTCAAATTCCTTTAAGCAACAGAAAGACTTGATCTCACTTGCCCAACATGGGTAACCACTTCACTGAGATTCACCATCATTTATTATTCTGCCAGTATTAAGGAGCCTAACCTTTTAAATATGTTAGAGGTATGAAACAGATTCTGCACAGCACTGAGAAACTTCTGGAATGGGAAAAAGAAAGAAGCTAGTGTCCTTGGGCTACCGTGCAGCTGGGAGCACGATGGCTGCGAAGGCCATTTGGGATCAACTGGCTTTTGGGCCATTCGGGTTTTAAACAGAGATCCTAAAGAAATAGCTGTTGGATTTAAATGTATAAAATAGTAGCTAAACACTTCAGTGTCATTTAAATCCCTGCGTGGACCTCTCTCCTACTCCCTCTGTCATCCTTTCCTGTTCACTCGTGTCCTTGTGACTAGATTTAAATATCAGTATTCTCCATTAAAGAGATCACAGTATGCAAAATTTTGAGGACACTTGTTAGTTTTTGTCCATAATATCTGTGTTCCTCAGTCACAGTTTAAATTTTTCAATAGTGAAGCTGTAATACAGACCACCAATACCAGATTTCTGTTCCTATGCCACCCTGCAAAATCAGACATTTGCTCTACACTGACTGTCAGTACTGCTTTCAACTTCATTCACTTTAACGTTGACTTTGCCATGCTTTTCTGAATAAATTGACTCTGGAAAAAAAAAAAAAAAGGAAAATAAGGAAAATAAAAGGAAAACACTTGCTGAAATTCACAGGTGTGCTCATCCATTTGAATGCTAGTGATAAAATTCCAAATTACAGTAATTCTTGTGGTAAATCATGTTTGGAATTGTTATCAAGAGTTTGTGACCAGCTTCAGTACTTGAAGTATTTAATAAAAACAACTGGAAATCTTCATACCCAGATTTGAGTAAAGCCAGTCCTTGATGGCTACAATCAGAATTGTATGTTTAATCTGAATATGCTTCAGGTCACTGCTCAAATTTGCCCTTTGTAAGAATGCCACTTCCAGTTTCCCTTTCTAAGAGCTATAGAATTTTTTCTAGTGTCTGAAAACATATGATCTCTCAGGCGTCTTAAGAAATAACCTTTTCTATGTCATCTTCTCTGCCCAATTTAGTTCACCAGTGAACTCCACAATTTTTATACAGATTTTGTTAATGGTTCTTTGTCTGAAAAGATTATCTTTCCCCCTCAAAAGCTTTCCAGTTCTATTTTGTTTCACTTTGAATTTCAAGCAAGTAATTTACAGAATGATTTGCATTTTGTAGGATTGGTCTTGACACACCTTTCTGATAGATTTTTCCTCAGACATGAGAGTTCTTATGGAAATGACACTTGGCTTTATGCACTTTCCATTTCTTACCCCTGACAGTCTGTTCGACTCATACAAGCCAGCACGTTCTCAATCTGTGGCGCCCAACTGAGATTATCATCTTTGTACAACTTGTTAATGCCAGTGACATTTAAAAGTCTCTGCACTGAGCTATGAAATAATTCAGATGCAGAAAGAATCCCCCAAAAAGGCATTTGAAAAGAGCACCTGCAGACAAAAAAATATTAAACATCCACTATTGTGAACCTTCCCATTTAAGAGGATTTTGCCAAACAGATCTGAAGCTACCCTAATAAGAGTAGGGGCAGCTCTCTTGGGATGGAAGGGCTAGTTAAGATGGCATAATACTTCCAGCATGATGTTGGTACTTAATTCCAGATATTTTACCCTTGATCACAGAAACGAAATTTCACCCTCCCTTCCCAAATCCTTTAAAAAGTATATGTTCATTATGTGGCTCTTCAGTTTTCTGCTTACTACTGTTGATGTACTGCCTCTTATTCTTTGGCCTTATTCTATGCCAATGGTTCTCTAAAAACTGTCCATTTGTTGTAAACTAGGCTTTACTCTATGAAAAGACAGGAGGCTTTAACTCTGTTCCACTTTACCCCTTTTATGACATTTAGTTGGTGAAAAGGCAGAAAAGATTAATAGGATATGGAAAATGTGTTTTCTCAAGAAAAGGCAACTTCCAGTATTTAAAGTCTTCTCCTTCTCCTTCTCCTTCTCCTTCTCCTTCTCCTTCTCCTTCTCCTTCTCCTTCTCCTCTCCTCAACTCTCCAAAACTCTCCAAAACTCTCCTCTCCAAAACTCTCCTCTCCTCTCCCCTGAAACTTTCCTACCCTGAAACTTCCCTTCCCTGAAACTTCCTTTCCTTTCATTTTTTCCCATTACTGGTGTGTTTAGTTTTACTGGAGAACCTGCTTTTGCAAATTCAGCTTTTTACTTTAAGCCTGGACATAAAATCACAACCTGAATTCACTGGGCACTGAATTTTGAAAATAGTATAGCAATTATTGGAGTGTGATTATTTAATTCCACAGCTACTTCAAATACTGACAAATGTAGCTGTCATAAAATACTTTAAAATTTTGTGGCTGGTAAGGTGCTGCTCTAGGTATTTTATCACCCTGAATAGTGGGTGTGTGATGACTGTAGATGCCCTCCCAACCTAAAGGTATTTCAGAGTACTCATCTGAATGTCTCCTCTGGTTGGTGTATAGTTTTAGGGTTATACTCAGCACCATTTGTGACCATGAGCTATAAATAATATTAAATAAGATCATGATTGGAAAATTGCTTTTCTGTTCTTGCAGCATACCCAACATGAATGTTAGACACATTACAAAGAATTTTCTCTTGTTTGAAGACAGAAAGACTGGTATTTTTCCTGAAACAACATTATGCCAATTGATACTGATTAATATCAGAAACCCCCAAATAAACTTTGAAATTTCTCTAGGTATATCTGCATCAGGCCATCAGATTTATCTGAGTGCCACTAATTGCAGCTGTTACTGCTGAGTGAGGCAGTACCATGCAAAACAAATACAAGCTTTGGTCCTGAAAACAATATACCCATATTACAGCACTATGGCACTTTAAACAAGAAATCTTCCTCCTCTTCAGGACTAATTAGTTCAGTTCAGGATTTCATTCCTGTGATCATAGTGTTTCATGTCATAGGGCTATCAAGTATTATATGTTGGTCTCTATACTGTAAACATAAGCAGTCAATAACTAGGCTATTATTTATTAACAAGGTACAGAATGCTAGATTCAAGGAGATTTCCTGTCAGGTTCAGCTTTATTTTTGGATTTTTGATTGTTGGAAGTACTTTTCACTTGAGTTTTTACTGCTTAGACTGTTTCAGTGGATGCTGGAGTGTGTCATGGGCTAAGCCCTCTGCTGTGGTTAAGTCCTGTTCCTCTTTCTGCTCCTACTTGGGCAATGCTGCTGCTCATTTTACACCATTGTAAATGGGTGGATCCTCAGTGATTCAACTAATGTCATCAGTCCTTTGAAAACTACCCTGTCATAACACAGCAACAATGTCAACAAGTATTTAGCTTCTGGTAGGTCACCAAACTGATGAGTGCCAGGTTAGCGACAAGCAGAGAGAAGGACCATGTAGCTGTTTCCTGGGGAGAAGAAAGGCAAAACCATCAAGGGGTGACTGGGAACTTCCCCCCCTTTTTGGAGGTAACTGATAGATAAGGCCAATTTCTGGAGAAGCCATGAGCTTATCAGGTAAACCCCAGACTAAAAGTATACATAACAGGGCAAAGTCTACATCGCAAAGGCCATGGTCCCATACTACTATTCTCTCTCATTTGTGGTAGGTAGAAGCAAATTCATCTTAGCAAGATCCATCTAGCCCTTCTGAGATTCATAGCTCCTGAGTTATGATCCATTTAAAAGAAAATAGGCCTAAAAGTCATCCAGATTTTTAAATCAATGGACAAAAATTTCCATACTGTATCAGCAATTGAAAGGTAGTTACTCTGTGAGGAATGCTTTCCACCACAGAATTTAGGTTGCAAAAGGCCTCTAAGATCATCAAGTCCAACCATTAACCTGACACTGTCGGGTCTGCCACTAAACCATGTCCCTAAGCACCACATTTATGTGTCTTTGAGCACTTCCAAGACAGTGACTCCCTTGACTGGTCAGCCATTGCTTGATGATCTTTTTAGTGAGTAATTTTTTCCTAATATCCAAACTAGATATCCCCTGATGCAACTTGAGATAATTTCCTCTTGTCTTATCACTTGTTTTGTGGATCAAAGACTGACTAACATGATGTCCCTGCCATGGAGAGGAAAGGAAAGGGATGAGATGCACTGAGCATCCAGGAAATGCAGCTATGTATAACTTTTCTAGCATAAGAAGAATGAGAGGAGGGTATTTTTGAGATAAGGTGTGAAGATTTGGGGAATTTATCAAAGACTAACCCATATACATTAAATGGTAGCCTTGTCTAAAAAGCTGCATATTTATCCCTGACTGTGAGAAACTGTAGTATTTAGTGTATATAAATATTTGATGATTGACTTTGGTTAAGAGCTATGCTATCTCTGTTCATATCATAAATTCAAGCTCTGAAGCAATAGCTTGGACAAAACACCAAGGACTCAATTGTGCCTTGAAGGCACGGCACCGCTTTTGGGATAATGCAGAGGCATGTCACCTCACCAGGAGCTCCAGGAGGGGCTGTGCCTCAGGCATTCACTCTGCCTCCTGCAGCTCCTGGGGAATGCAGCTAATGCACTCCATTTACATGGGCTCTAGCATGTACTCCAAAGGCAGGAGACTCTTCTGGCCTCAGAAGACCTGAAGTTTGAGACCCTTCAGCCTCGTGAACCTGCCTCCATTTCTGTGAAACAACTGCATTTGCAAAGGTCCTAGCAGCAATTTTGAAGGAGCCACCATGAAGTCAAAGAGTTGACCCTCCTCTGTAATTAGCATATTTGGGTGCTGTTGGAGGCAACTCTAGAAATCCAACTGGAAGGCAGAAGAGGTATCTCAAAAGCACGTTTGCATTCTGTTGGGAGAGGTTCACTGCTCTGTACCTCATGTGACAACTGTCCTGTCTCGTGTCGATGATGTGCCTTAAGATTGTGCTGGTCTGTGTGGTATCACAGGATGTCAGCTCAGGTGCAGTATAGAGGCTGATGGAAATATTGTCCACCAAGAAGAGTACAATGAAATCTGTAATGAAATTTGCTGCTCACCAGGAAAGTGGTTAACAGAGAACATATAGTCTCACTCTACACCTCTGAAAATAGCTCGCAATATTCATTACCTTGATGTTATACAGAGGTGACTTGACTTTAAAAATATTTTTTAAGGGAAGAAATATTTACATGCAAGGGGAATTTCATTATTTTTGTAATACAATGAGACACTGGCAAATGTAAGAAATAATATACTTGCTGGATAAAATTGGAACTCATTATTTGCTTACTGTTTAAAATGTGCTAAGGATGTTTGGCATTCCATTTTTGCCTCTGTTCATAGGGTGTTTCCTCTAAGTCCTTGTTCTGTGAGCTCTTCATAGATGCACGAGGTTCATATATGCTGCTGCAAATTTGTGCATCTGCGAGAGTGATCTGGTTGTGGGTGTGAGAGTCTGGTTACATTATCCTGACAGGTAATTGCATAGCTCATTCTTAAATCCATTCTCCCCTAGGCTATCTATTATTCCATTTATTATCCTCATTTCTAGAAAGGGACTGATGACTGAATTGGACCTAAGGTAACAACCTAAACCCTTTCCTTTTCCACAGAACGCTACGGAGAATGGGCTATTTCGTGTTCCCTTAAGATCATTTTACCTTTCTAAAAAATACTGAGAACATCAATATATTCCCCTCTCAGGACTAACTGAGAACATCAACATACCCCTCTCTCAAGGCTTCTCTAGTCTGAACAACCTGATTATGTCAATCTTCTTCTGCAGTCCCTGTTTTCTCGCACTCTGATCATCATTATGCTTTGAGATCCTTCGAGACGTTGTACATTTGCACTTCGAGATGAAGTGCAGTGACCACCACAACACAGCTGAAGAGCCATCAATGCTGAATAAACTGGATTGACTTGGGCTGTTCAGATTCTAAAATCACACTCCACTTTATTATGCAATTCATTATATTACCTGTCCAGGATTTGGTGTGGTAGAAAGAACAGCACTTTTAGATAACAACTCAACTAATACAGGAAGACTTATTGAAAATCTGATGATGGAATAAAAGTTTGGGTAAAAGGGATCACAGGCTCATCATACTGAGAAGAGGAAGGAGGGAGAACAGCAGACTAGGCATAATGGACTTCAGAAATGCACTCTTCAACAGCTGAGGAAACGGGTAAGTAGGATCCCTTGGGAAGATAATATAAAGGATAAAGGAATTCAGGAGACCTGGCAGTTATTGAAAGAGACTGTATTAAAGGCACAAAGCAAAGTATTCTGATGTGAGGGAGAGCGTGGAAGAGACAGTGTGGCTGAATCAGGAACTCTTTAAGGAGTAAAGAATGGAAAAAAAAGGAGATATTTTAAAAGTGGAAACAAGGACAGCTGAATAAGGATGCATATGGAGGATAATAGCACAAGCATGTAGGGATGAACTTGGAAAGGCTAAAATGCAAAATGACTTACAACTAGCAAGGGAGAAGAAAGGCAAGCAGACACTGTTCTAGAAATACATTAGGGAGGGAATAGATGGGAAAACAACAAAAAGTATCATATCAGTACTGAAGAGAGAAGGGAAGGAAAGTAAATAACAGAAGGCACAGAGAAAAGACACTATAGACTTTTTTTCCAGCTTTAGATTAACAAAACTAAATAAAGACGTGTTAGAAATAACATGAAAAAATGCGCCCTTAAATTTATAGGATGTTAGCTGAAAAAGATGTAGAGCTATGACTTTTTGGAGTTCATGGAAGCTTAATGAAGACTGGAAGAAGGGCACTTGCTAAGTCTGTGGCAAGTAGTGCAGCACAGCAGGAGGGGCTTTGGAGAGGCAGAGCTGGTATGAAGACCCTTAAATCCACACAATGTCTTTCTTCAAAGTGACTTCCATTTGGTCCTATGCAGCAGGTTTAGTGGGCTTTGATGGGTGTTTTCCAGTTTAGTTTAATCCAGGAGGAACTCATTAGCCTGAGTGTGAACTAAAGCATGAAGATTATTTGGTGATTTATTTCAGAGGCATGTATTTGATATGAATTTAAATGTTGGCGCAGCCGTTTAGGGCTAAACTGAGGGAAAATGAGGGAACTAGAGATAAATGTGCCTGTCTTCAACAGAGAGTCATTTTAACCTCATTTTTAATTGAAAAAGAGAGAAAAAGTAGTGTTTGATGTATTGAAAGGTTGTAAGCATGTGACATAATTTAACTTTGGATCAGTCTAAACCTTCTCATGTAGGACTTTCATGAACAAATCAGAAAAATAGCTGAATAAAATCACTATTATATTTGTGTGTGACAGGTGGAATACTTTGCTGAGGATAACATATGAACTCTCTTGTGAGGAGCATATTTCAAATGGTTTCAAATGGAAGAAGTATGTACTGATCAGGATATGGATTAATGACTTGGGTTATGGAAATGCAACTACATTTGTATGTCTTGCTCATGACAATAAACTTAGGACTTTCGTAAGTGAAAAGAGAAACAGGATCTATTTGCATTAGATCAGAATTCAAAATGCTCTTCCTGTATTAAAGACACATTCTTTAAAGTCCCCAAATCAACATGATGGAGTTGAGTAAGAATCTAGAGAAAAAATCCCAAACAGTTCAAGAGCACACAAGCAACATGAGGGAATATCTACTCAAGCAGTAGCACTGCAGAAACAAAGCAGGAGTGGCAATCAGCTCTGGTGAAAAAGAGGCAAATGACATTCTGAGATGTGTGAGTGGGAGTGTCATATATAAGATAGGGAGATCACCATTTTGCATTGCATGTGAGTCCTCAGAGGAAGCCTGTTCTTAGTTTTGGGTTGCACACTTGAGCAGAGATGTTGACAAAATGCAGGAGTCCAGCTGAGAACAAAAATGATATGACATTTCAGAAACTTAAGATTGAAAGAAAGGTTTCATAAATCCATAATGTTTAGGTGAAGGAAAAAAAAAAAAAAGAAGACAAAGGAAGTACATAGAAACATGGATGAGTTGCCTCTTCATGGCTGTCTACTGAGAAAAACCCCAGGACAATGGGAGTAATTGGGAATATCTCTCTTTACTCATATACTTGGTGATACCAAACCAGGAGTTGTAGCTTGGCTTAAGGTAAAGGATTTTAGCTAAGCAAACTAAACTGGAAAACAAGGTTTATTTTAAAAACACAAAGGGCCACAGAATTACAAAATTAGAATTAATTTAATGCCAGCCTTATATGAATGTCTTGGAATTCTATTGGGAATATCAGTTAGCACAAGCTGACATCTATCTTTGGGCATCTGAACTGAACACCTGAAAATCTGTGGTTTTATTGTCATGTGAAGGGTTATGGCAAACAGATTTAAGAAAGTTTTTAGAGCATTGACTCTGGTCATGGGATGAAACACATCTTGAACAGACACATAGAATGGTCAGTCAACATATGTCCAGTCACTATTATTTATTATATTAATTCCGTGTTCTTTTTATTACATCATCTTCAAGCACCTTAGGAGGAAATCCACTTTGTTTATCATAGGCACATTTTTATAGGCACAAGGGATTTGGTTCAGTGCACTGTAAAAAGTGAGCTTTAATGTGAGAGTTTGTGAAAGTAATGTTGATGAAGCAGACAATACAGTGTTTGCTGAGCTTATATATGGTGTATACCCTTATACGTGTTACACTATCAAATGGATAGGACAGAAGAAGGGTTCAGAAAGGGAGTCATGACTAAATCAATGGGAAAAGAAATGCACAAATGTGCTGTAAAAAGCAGAGAAACAGGCAACATATGTGAAAGTTACGTATCCTACAATATCTTAAGAATGGACTTCGCATGTAAAATTGTTAAAGTCCTCTAACAAGTCAAGTCCATGCCTTCTGTAATCTCTTGTTCAAAAAAAAATACAAGCACAAGTATTTGAGTGATTCTGTGCTTCTATGAACCAGCATCATGCTTGGGCATGCTTTCCTTTTATAGGCTCATTTAAACACCATTTTAAACAACTATACAAAAATAAACAAAAATTCTATGCAAGAGCCTTATTATTTTTTAAAACCAGTGTGTAGGAGGAAGTAATGAGACATATTTGATTTGATTATCAAGCATATTACTAAAATGGTTGTAAGACTTTATTCATAAATGTAATTTAAAAATTATTTCAGATGATTATAAATGTCTGTGAAATTACTGTTTTCACTAAGTGTCGGAACCCAGGATGTCTCTGACAGTCCTGGATGATCCCAGCTCCAGCCAAGGGGCTTCTAAGCCCTGGCAGGGGGGTCAGAGACCCTGGCAGGCAGACAGGGACTCCTGTGGCTTTGAGTTTGATCCATGGAGCAAATTACCACCTGTGAATGAAGAGCTAAAAGTCACAAAGCCCTAGATAGCATGATAGTAGTAGTTATAGAGTGAAAAGGGAATTTTTGGGGATCTTACCATAGGGGCTTAGGGGGCAAGATGGAGGAATTTGGGCGTTGTCCTGTCCTACTTCCTTCTTCTTCCTAAACCCCATCTTTTAGGTGATGTTGGCACTTGGGGATTGGATTAGAGTAGAATGTAACTGTCTAACATAGGTGACAGGCATTGGATCATAATTGTAAATAACTAACATATAGTTTGTAGTATAAAAGTCAGTGCCTGCCCCTGGGGCAGGGTGTGTGCCTCGGGCAGCCCAGACAGAAAATAGCTTAGATAAGAAACAATAAAACAACCTTGAGAGCATCAGCCAAAGACTTTTGACTCATTCTTTCAGCAGCAGGGTTTGGAGACAGCGGATTTTATATATCTTGGGGTCGTCCTGACCAGAGCAACCCCCAAGAACTATCTTTTGGTATTAATAAAAGAGAATATTAACATTAGAAAAATATGATCGTTCTCTGAGTAGTAGCAGAAGTTTGATAATGTACCAACTTTTCAGTAAATGATACTAAATTGAAAGTCTAGTACTGCTTACCTTAATGTACTTCTACATGTTTTATTTAAGGTTTTACTAAGAAATAAGCCTCACATGAGAGGAAAAAGATCTAGCTCTCCAAATTCAAAGCAGTAGTATCATTTACTCAATGAAATATATCAATCCTGAAAGTCAGCTTCCACTAATGTGCTCATTGCAACATTATTGGTAGTAATACACTTAATTAGTGAATTTTATATAAGATTTATTTTATTCACAGAAGCTTGGTTTGATAAAATCCTGCAATTCATTTAATAGATAGACTATAGAAACGACATTAATATTACATCCATGAGCAAAGAGATTACCCCACTGTTAATGACTCCCTTGGGTTCCCCTTTTCTGACAAAGGCACAGAGCCAAAACATTCCAATTTTTTCCTTCTCTCTGAAATAAAGAAATGTTGTTATGTACAAAAACAAGTGTTGGTTCTTTTTATAACATTTGGGTTGTGAAAAAAGAGTAGTGATAAAATAAACCAAGTCTGAAACAAACATTGCTCTGCTCTGAATTGACAGAAATCTGTTTAGGGTTAAAAAAAAAAAAAAAAAAAAGACTCCAAAGTCTGTTGATATGTCTGCCAAATGACTCATAAAATATCTAGGTGTGATTGGGGTATGAAGAAGAAGAATTGAGCATCTTAAATGATTCTGCAATGAAAAATTTTAAGTCAAACCATGGTGCTTCTTGCTGTATTCCTTGTGGGCATGAAAGCAGTGACAGCTGCACACCAGTATTCCAATGGTTTCCACAATTTGTGGTCCAAAAAAATCTTGTATTTGTTTGCTTTACTTCTGCCTTTGCTTCACAAGGGCTGAAGTGGCACATAGGCAATACCTGTTATGACAGCACGACTTTCTTACCACTGTTCCAACACCTTTGTGGGGCAGGAGGAGGCAATTTGGGATCACTGTCTACCGCAGATCTAGACCAACAGCTGAACATGAACTCTGCAGAGAAAAAAGGGAGGAGCAGCTTGAAAAGAGTGCACTTGGTGGTCTTCCAGAAAGGCTTGAAGTATTCTCTCATCCAGCCACATTATTTCAGTCAGGGAGATGAACACTGTTGAGTGCAATAAAAGATTTCAGTAGAAAAGAAGAAATGAGAACTATACAGGTCTTGGGCATCTGCCTGCTTTTATGGATATCGAAACAAAAGCACACTAAGATGATGCCATAACAGGAGACCAATAGACATTTTTTGCTATCAGATGACAATTCGTGCCATTCTAAAATATCTAAATAGATGGGATTAATTCCTTTCTTCAAGTACCTATTATCCATCATTCACTGTGTAGACAGGTAAAAAAAAATGTCTAACTTTTAATAAGAAAAAATCACTGCCTTAGAGTCTGAGAACATGTATTTTGTCCTGACAAGGAATATTTATTGAAAATAATTAATGTTCAACATCTTTGAATTTATTTTCACTGTTTTCCAGTTCCCAGATCTGCCCAAGGCAGCTTTTTATTCTCGCTGGCTCGGCTTATCCTCAAACATCCAACAAGGCCCAGACTTGAGGAGTGATGCTGGTTATCCCTGTCAGCCATGGCTGTGGACTTGGTGTGTGCTGACTGTTCTCTGTCAATGCCTGGGTATGGTTTGGGGCTGTGGGCAAGAGCCTCTCCCTTGAAATTCTCTTGACAGCCTGGATGGAAGTCTGAATGCAAACTGTGATACACCAAAGCAGGCACGAAAACCAAGGTCTGTCCTGGTTTTAGTTAGTTTTATACACTACAGTTTCTGAACCACATTAGCTTCTCTCTTGCTGGAAAGGATGATAAAAAGCACTTAGCTTTCTTCCTACAGAAAAGAATAACAGTATCTTTTTTTTTTTTTTTTTCATATTTTAGCTCATAGAATAATACTAAAAAATTCCTGTTGCTTTATAATAGACTCATAATAAGTGTCTTTTGCAACTGATTAAGTACCTCAGCTTCGCTCCTGTGTTAATCAGTTGCAGCATATGGTTATTGCTTCATGTACTGCTGCAATGGAGTGGATCTCTTATCATATAAAAGCTCCATCCCAACTGTGTCTGCTGCCCTGGTTCTAGACATCACCTTCTTTTATGGTCTTGTTTTCCATGACTGTGGAACAAGAATCATAACGTGTTTTGTGGTCAAGGGAATACGGAAAACAGGAGTAAAATGCATAGTGACCTACTTTTAAGAAAATAATTGGAGCATATCACATATGTTTGTAACATAGAAAGCATATTAATATTTATGAGAAAGTACCTTTACTTTTGAAATAAATTTAGAAAAATATTTTGATTTTTTTCATGGATCATGTCTCTGATTTAAATATAAACTATGTCAATTCTAATTATCTATTTCTAGTTCAAAAATTTTCTTCAGATTAGCTGTAATATATTTAATGGAGAGTTAAGAGTCTCATCTAATTTATTCCAAAATATTGTGATGAAAAGCAAAGAATTAAAGAAACATGGAAGTATCAAAAATTATATTTTCCATAATTTTTCATTTTAATGTCTTCAAAACCTTTAAAATAGTGATGATTTGAGTTCCATAGTCAGAATATTTCCTTTGTAAAGAAACATGAATCAGAATATAATTTTAAGCTTAGCTGTGTTTATATGCATAAGTGATTATTGCATAAGGAGATTAATAATAAATCACAGAGAGATTTATAAATAAGTTATCCATGGGAAACTGAGCTAGTGCTGCCAATTTACTCCTTTACTTTGTACACATCGGATTGTCATTAAAGTATTTAGTTATAAGCTATTTAGCCTTTAATTCCATATATTGCTATTTTATGAATTTGGGTAATAGGCATAGTGAGCTGCACAGCCACTGCTCACTGGCCTGCATGGCAATATCTGTGCTTAGGAGAGTCTCTGGGGATATTCACCTCAGCAGATAAATACAATATATATATATACACACACTCAATATTTATCTGTCTATCTATCTATCTATCTATCTATCTATCTATCTATCTATCTACTACTCTATCTATCTATCTATCTATCTATCTATCTATCTTTCTACCTATCTATGTGTGTATACAGTTGCATGCTTATTTTAAATCAGACTCTTGCCCTAACTTGGGCTGAAGTTGCGACACCCCTCAAGTCCATAGCTGCACTGATTAGAACCATCATTTGTCAGCTACTATTGGCAACTTTCTACACTGAAAATAATGCATTTTTTCCACTATAAATTGAATGTGATGTGCCTTGATTATGTGGATGGATGTGGCGGGAATTGCTAAAGTGGTCATACGTGACCTCTAGCTCAAGGTGTTATCCATCAGCATTGGGTGGAAACCAAAATAATATTTCTGTGTGGTTTTGTGAGCAGTTTTTGGCAAAGTACTCATTCTGCTCATGTCTTTGAAGGTACTTGTTATTAGGAAAGCTTAAAAACAGAAAAAAAATTATATTAAGACATTTTATATTATGTAAATCATACCACACAGCTGTTTTATGATCCTATCACTTTGAAAAAGAGGGAGAGAGGTTCTTTTGAATCTAATCTTACACAGTCCATCTGTTGCAGCATATGACAAGAAGTCAAGCATCTGAACTTTTAGGAGCCATTATGGATCCTTGACATGGATCTGGCTCTCATTGTGCAGCCAGTGTTGATACTTCCACTGATTGCACTGATTGACTGTTGTGTCATATTATCCTTGGCCTTTCCGACTCCCTCACTTCGGGGGATATCAACACTAGTAATCGTCAGGCAGGGCTCAATTGATTATTTTCAGATTTTTCTCTGGCTATTGACCATAATGGAAAAAAAATTGTGCCTCTGAATTATTCAAAATGAAAACATACACAGAAGAAATCAATAAGGCACATCTGATATTAAAGACAAATTAAAGCAGGCAGTATAATGTGTCTTGGGGCACCTGCTACAGACAAAGAAGAAGGCATTTTAGAGGTAAAGAAGACTCTTTTCCTCCTTTCCTTTCATTCTTTTGCAAGTAATATATTTTAGCTGTCAAAATTAACATCTTTATGAATTAGGGCATTAAGGGTTTCTTTTCAACTTGTCCTTTGCAAACGTTAGAATTTAACTTCACAGTCTAGCACAATAATTCCTTCTTTGTATCCCCACAGTCTTTTTAACTTAAATGTAACATGCCATGCTGGAGGGATGAAATTACAGAAAAATGTTCAGGTCAGAAAAATCACATTAACAAATATCTAGAGTTAGGCAGTAAGCCTCTGCAGATTTTGAAAGTGTTAAAGATTAAACTAGTGAAGAAAACTGTGCCTTTCTCTGAAATATCTGACATGTTACCATTAGGAAAATGTCCCCTATATGAACCATAAATAGGATTTTACAAAATCTCTAAAAGAGAGATGGGTTCATTTTTAGGCAGCAGTATTACTGGAGAGTCATGTAAGCTTTTTACTCTGAGTTTCTAATTCAAGACAAACTACAGGTAGAATGGTGATGTTGTGGATGTCATGTAGCATCTCTGGTTTTCCATTGATAAGAGTCAGGATTTGAAACCACAAGAATATTCTCTGATTGCAATTCTGCTATGAATGTGGTAAATTTGTCAGGAAGGGCTGCAGAAAAAGTGTTCCATGTCTGTGATTTGAAGCAATCAACAGAAAACAACGTAGCACTTAGGTGACAATGGGCAGTACTAATACCCTGAACATTTCTAGAACTCATTTGGAAATCTTTACTAGGATTTGATTCCTTGCCTCATGGAACCACAATTTGTTTTATCCAGCATTCATCTACTGTCTTCTTTATGGTAAATTTTCATTTACATTGAATTGAAATATTAAAGAAAAATATACAAAGGAAATTTCAGTAATGTAATAATGTCTTCTAAGGAAATTAAACCCTTTCCTAAAAGTCTGAAAGAGGGGCAAATGCTGCTGTAGTAATTCATGCTCACAGGAAAGATAGTCATACCCAGGATGTTGCAACAAACCCCAGAACAAGAGCATCGGTGGCTGAGTGGACTTTCGAAAAACTCACACAACTGGAATTTGTTTCCACTCTTCATTGAAATTCATACAGGGGGTTGAACCCTATAAAACTAAATGGGTTTTTATTGAGGCTTTGGGGGGGATGGGCTAAAATATGTAAGGACACAAAGCTGCTGTGTAAAAGGAGAAACCTGAATGATTTCTGCTATTAGTTTGTCTTTTACTGGAAAATGTGAACAGGCTTAAGCTGTTAATACCAGTACATTTTTACTGCAAGAGGTAGGATTTCCAAAAATATAAATTATTGAGAGATGCAGATAAAATATTTAAAACTACTTAATGTGTTAGATGCCCAGGTTCCCTTGATCTCAATGGAAAATAGGCACATAAGCTTCTTAGCAGTTTAGAAAAATTATTCTGGTATCCCATCCTCCCATGTAAGCACCTAAACACAGGTTAAATTCCGGATAAAGATGCACAAAGTGCTGTGGAGGGACTATACATTATGGTTGATGGTGTTCTTGTTTAATTTTACACACTAGTCAGAAATTTAGGAATGTTTTTAAAGCAGAAGTATTAAGTACTTTCAGAAATATCATAAGATATGCAGGAAAACTCCATAGGATTACCAGATATGATATGGGATTCCTCCCATAAAACTTATCTCCTCCTGGAACTGCCAGTTGAGAGTAGAGGAAAGAGTCTGTGTTGCTTCAAATGAGACCAGAAGGGTATATTTAGCATGGGAGTCTTAATTTAAATTGTATGGCTCTGCTCACATTTTCCAGATCAGAGAGTATTTCTGAGGTCCAGATTGTGGTGGTGACCATAGGGTGTGGCATTTCCTCCTGGTTGAGATTTGACAAGGAAACCTGACCACTGGTTGAATAGTTGTGGAGAACTATCACAGGTAAGTATGAGAATAGCCCAGGGCACTTGACTAAATCTCTTCACTGGCACACCTCAAAAATGTCAACTGAGATTGATAAAAAGTGAGAAACATGGCATTAACTATGGCTTGGAAAGGTGGACTGAGTTTCACACTTACATTGCAAAAGCTGAGTTTTGCTAACCCAGTGCTCACTGAAACCAAAAATTGTTATAGTGGCTGATGTTGAACCATGCCTAATAAAGAGTTCAGAAAAGTTCTGCTTGTTCAGAAAATGGAATTGCACATTGACAATGGGTGGTTGCCAGTTCAGTCTTCATGTTGCTGGAAGCTACCTTTTTTGCATATTACTTTGTCAAAATGTAATCGTGTATCATGACAGGACTTCAAGACATGACTGTGAAAAAGTACTTGAAATCTGTGCTACAACAGTTAACATACACACCATAAAATGTGTCTCTGTTTTCAGCTTTGCCCAACATTTTGGATGCTGTTTTTCAATTTGGATTAAACCTTTTGCTTCTGAAATGGAGGAAAAAAATCACATCATCCTGCTTCACTCAGTGACAGGAAATTACTAAAATTCTTGTTGCTATAAATGAGAATTCTAATTGCTGAACCAAGTAAAATATGGTCAGCTTTATCAAGTCTATAAAACCAGTGAGAACTGCTTAGCAAAATTTCTTTTGAAAATATTTAATGCAGTTTCAAAAAAAAGAATAATTTTTCTGTTCATTTCTGCCGGTGATCTTACGTTGCTCTAGATGAGCACACCAAGGATGAACTTTTGTAAAGAGATGACACTCTAGATATTGTCCCTATGACTACTGAGGCACTATTATCCTTGGGAACACCAGACTCAAGATTTAGATTATTGGACTGGTATGAAGGCTTTCTGAATCACAAACCCAGTGCCTGTTCACATGTAAAATGTATCTGCATTCTCTGAATCAAAAACTGCTGTTCTATAGTTCACACAAAAAGATTTTTTTTCTCACTATTCCTTCATTAGGAGGTGTGTTCCTCTGTGAAACAATAAGAAATACACAAAAGTACAGCAATATTTACAAGGATTTGCAAACATTGGAAAAAGGAAATAAATGTGAAAGAGAAGTAGTGTATGCAAGCCTGGTCCTGACTAAAAGGGCTAAGAGACTGGATGCTTAGCAACTTGCAATTCCAGTTTTTGCTGTTGTCAAAGCACAGAGGTGTTGAAGAGGTTCTTTTTAATCTGTGGTGGAAGGATATGAAAACAAAGTGAGAACAGTTCAAAACAGGAGGGTATGACAGGAGCGATCTTGGTAGTTTTAAAATACTTTCCATGCTCTCAAATAACTGAGTGCCATCTCTGTCATGACAGGCATCTCTGTCAGAGTGATCAGTTAGACCTGAAACAAACCCCCAAGGTCAGTTTAAATCTAGTTAACTTTGTTTGGCAATAAGGCTATATGCAGATTTGGTTCCCTTTGTCCTACAATTCTAGAGCAACTGACTTTGAATCCCCAGGCACCTCAATCCCTATACAAACTATGCAACAGATAGTTCCATGTCATGCTATGAAAAAATTAAGTGAATTATGGATTTAAAATGCATAGAAAAGGCCTGGAGTCCTCATATGCTGTTTCTCAAATGAGGATTATCTTATACACTATAAAAGAGCCAACATCTCTCCTTCTGTGTTCCTCAGGACAAAAACTCCAGCTAGGAACCTATACTCAGAGCTGGCTTCAGGATTATGAATGCCAAATAGATGTGTGTATCCCTTCTAGTCTGAACATGTGCACTTAAGGTAAAAGATAAGGTTACCTCCTCCATGGCATTTCTCATTTAATGACCTTACTCAGTAGCCCGTTGTACATGTGCAGGATTTTGAGCACATCTTTCTTCCTGTGGAGTGGACAAGCAGCAAGATTGCTAGAACTTATAACTGCAATACTGATCTCATACTGTATTTGTGATTTCACCTTTGCTAAAGTTTGCTATTAAACTCTTTTAAATAGTGTAAGACTCATAAATTTTAGATTGCAAAAATAGATGACAGACTAATTTTCTGTTTTCATTGCAACTATAAGTTATAGGAAACTAATTATAAACTCTGTGGAGAAGTGTCAGATGATGAAAACCGTTCACCTTGCACACTTCTGTAAGCTGAGTGTGGGAGCTCATGGAAGTGCATCCCTGCTTCTTTTCTCCTGAGCAGTCCCTTCTCACAACTGTCAGAGGCAAAGTAGGAGGGAGTTTTGTCTGAAGAAGACATTGTAAATGTTCCTAATAGACCTGCAGAACTGTAAAATTCAAAAAAAGTGGTATAAAAGAAACTGGTATACCTCTGGGATACTCTTGCAAGAAATGCAGTTGTAATCTTTTCAGTCTAAGTTCTTACATTGGCACACTCCACCACCTTCCCTTTCAGAGAAGTACACCACACAAGCCTTGTTAATATAGACACCAGATAATAGAGTTGTCTTCTTGAGTTTTACCAAGTTAAAATCCCATTCTTTTAGTTTCAGTAGAAGTCTAATGCCAGCGATTTCTCAGGAAGTCATACAAAAATATGTTGCATGGAACAGGAGGGATGGAACACTTCAAATAAAGTTTTTCAAAATAATTTCAGAACTGACTGTTTGAAATGCTTTGGAAAGATGTTGGACTATTGTTGCATAGAGATTTTCCTGTTAAATGGGAAGTTATGTTGGATGGCTGCTTTTATATGGTACTACAGACAGCATCTAGTTACAAAGCAAGAGTGATGGCCTACATCAAGGGCAAAACCTGCACATTTCAAACCTATAAGTAAGGTGCCTGAAGAGAAGTGAACTCAAGACCTGCATGCTATTTCTATGAAGCCTTTCTCTAGAGAGGAGATCCCTTTACCAATTTGACCACCAAGATGATTAGAGGGCTGGAACAAAGTTTTTTTTTCAGCCTGGTAAAGGCTTCAGGGAGACCTAATTGTGTCCTTCCTGTACTCAGAGGGAATCAGTAGGAAAGATGGAGAGGGACTTTTTCACAAGAGCAAGTAGTGGCAGGATAAGAAGAAATGGAATCAAATTAAAAGAGGGTAAGTTTAAATCGGACATTAGAAAGAAATTCTTTATTGTGAGGGTGGTAAGGCACTGGAATGGGTTGCCCAGAGAAGCTGTGGGTTTCTTGTCCCTAGAAGTGTTCAAGGCCAGGTTAGATGGGGCTCTGGGCAACTCGATAGCAGGAGGTGTCCCTGCACACGATGATAGAGCTGGAACTAGATGATCTTTCAGGTACTTCCAATTCAGATCATTCTATGATTCTATGATTTTTTGATCACCCAAATATCCTACTCCTAGGAAGGAGGTTGTGAGATGTACAAAGCTTTATGTTTTTATAAGAAAAACAATATATTACAATAAGTGTTGCTGTTAGAATAAATCATATTGAAGATATTTTCATCCATGACTTACAACAGGGTTTTAGGGCAGTTAGAAGTTGGTAATAGAATTTTATCAGGTGATACAGTGATTGCAGAAAAGAAGGCAATTCATTAATTAAACATTACTATCTTCAGAAAAGAAACAATATTTTGAGAATATTTTGTTATTATTGACTATTTGGCAGCTCAGGAAAATACCATTTAGCAATCTGTAATTGCTAAAAAGTTGTTGTCAAACACAATAATTGAGGAAAAAATGAACTAAACTGAATAAGCCAATGATAATTCTGTCTTTAACAGAAATTTACAATAAACAGTCCAGGGTGAAGAAAACCTCCTACCCCCAACAGTTCCCAGTTATATTAACAAAATTTCAAAACCAGATGAGAAGTAAAATTGATCTTGAAAAGAAACCAAAGAACGACATCATCAGTTTAGTGATTCCAATTCACAGTCTAATATGGAAATGTTAAGAATTATATAATAACAAAACCAGAAGTGGTTGCAATAAAAATAAATAAGTAACAAGAAATTTCCTGAATTTGAAATGGTTTAACTTCATATGCCATTAACTTTGATTATGACTTTTTTCCTGAAACCAGAGAAAATGAAGTGTGTGGCTGCGTCTTATTTTTTTTCCATTCCAACATTCACATACCTTTGTATACTGAAATTCATCATTGCTATGTTCCGGAGTTCCTTTAAAAATGTTGAACTAGACAGTGTATTTACTAATTCACAAGCAACCTGTTCACTAAAATAAATAGTTTCAAATGAGCACTATGCTTATGTGGCTTCTCATGACATCCTTCAAAGCCACTTAGAAAAGTTTATATTATGAACTAGCTACTCTCTGTCCTCTGATTAAAGGGCACATGATGACCTCATGAACCACCCTTTAGACTTCCAGTGCTTCTGGCTTTAATATTCTGTACTAGATTCACAGAGCTCTTCTACAGATGCTAAGCGTTCAATCCTGAAGGCTCCACTTCATCATCAGGTAATTAGTATTTTCATTAACTTGCTTATTGTCAAGGAAAATGAGCCTTGATCATCTAATTTTTCCTCAATGAGTTGAATATTGTAATATATCTATAATTAATGTGTTTTATGCCACAAACGTGTAATGGAGTGGAAATCTGAGCCTGCTCCCAGCAGTCACTGTCAGTAAATGTTTGATGAATAAACAGAGACTTTCTAATGGGAAATGGTGGCGACTTTTATAAGCAGACACAATAAAGACTTTATTAACATACTTAAGAAGCATTCTGGGAAATAGAATTGAATGCATTATTACTGTAGGCTTCTTTTGTGAAAAGTAAATTTTACTGTCCCCATAACAAATGTTTGCTTGTTTGATGTAACTTGTAGTGTCATTCTTTTATGGAGCATCTTTCAGTGTAAATCTGTGATACATTTTAAAGCTACATATTCCCTATAGGTCTGTGATCTTAAAAAAAACTGCCCTGAAATTTGTATAAACTAATCACTTATATACCTGTTTGTGATGGTTAAAAAAATAGAAAGGAAAAAGAAACAACACTGAGAAGATATCTGAAAACTCAAATTATAGTGAAAATCGTTTTAAAATGAAAATTTATTATAGGCGTTCAGAGAGCGAAGAGAAGCTAGGGTGGAATGGAGGATCATTTGCAATGCCACATCTGCTATAAATAAGACTTAATATGTCTTTAAAATGTATTAATTAACAGCTCCAGACGTAATATCAAATGCTATAATAAAGGCACAGGAGTGTCTCTGAGCTAGTCAGGAACACATTTAGTCACATTCTTGACTGGCTCCAGAAAGGAAACTAAAACTGCACTGGCTCAGTTTTCAGAGGTGTGGCATACACTGCCTGTGCTGCAGTCAGTGGTGACTACAGAGTGTAAAAACATGGCCTTCAGGAATACGGAAGGCCTTTTCCCTTTCAAGTTGTTTTTTTTTTTTTTTTTTTTTTTCTACAAGCTGGCATGGCATTTGCCTTCCCAGGACACACTGTATCTGGGGATCAACCACTTACCTAAGCAAGAAAGACACTTGAATTGCATCGACTGCTTTTACTCAGCTAAGTGCAAATCCTGTGTCCTGATTTGCATGAAATTCAGAAGATTTCTGTGGCATTGATGTAATGTGATGGAGAGGACAGCAATAAAAGGAGTGGAAGAGAGCAAGGAAGGATAGAGAGTAGGAAGTGAAGAGAATCTTCTCCAAAGAGAAAATTAGAGAGGACAATTGTGAGAGTAAGCAGAATGGCCTGTGGTTATTACTTCTCTCTACATTCCTGTCAAGGGAGCTTCAAATACTCCCCACTTTGAGCCAAAGGCATCACCCACCAATGCTTTCAGTGAGTGGCTCTGATATTGAAAGCACTTGCCTGCATGATGAGGTTGCCATGTTGTCTGTCCTGCCATGAGCAGTCCAGACAGCTGGCAGGGTCAAACACCAGAGTGTTCTCTGGGACAGCAACTAGAGATATAACCCTGGGGAGCTGGCTCAGTTTCACACATCTGAATGGGAACTTGCCCCCTGTACCTCATGGAGAGGACTCAGCATGCTGAGGGTGGGATGCATCTGTCCTATGTTAGATGTCTACCATAAGTTTCTTGAATCAAGATGAAATGAGTTTTTTCCACTTCTTTCTTTGAAATTTAAGGCAGAAGTTTTAATTTTATGTTCTAATAAGAAATTTAAAAAATTTTAGTAAAATTGCACTTCATTTAGAGAAAAGACTTGATGGGCCACAAGTTATTATTAAAGAACTTTATTTCCATAAGGAATGTCGGTGCTTTAGGTTTTCATTCCTTTTTTTTTAATTTCCAATTTGCTCTAGTAAATATAAACACAGAAAACTCAAGTTTTGATACAAGTAAATCCCAAAATGGAGTTATTTTGTAGATGCATCCATAATTCAGAAGAGAATTGCCTGCTTGTGAGTTGTAACCAACAAAATGTAGATGACTATTGCATTTACATTTAAAGTAGCTGTTAAACTCCCAGAGCATCAATGAAAAGACAATGTCACTTACAGATAATGATTTATCTCATCCTAATGTATATCTCAGGAACAAGCCAGATGAATCTCAGTTTAAAGTATGTACTTGTCACCTCTCTGCTAAGCAATGTGACTTACTCAGATGTTGAAGTTTACTTAACAGATACTTAGATAATAATCTCTCTTTGAAAAGAAACTGGTCAAAACATTAAGAATCTGTTTATAGGGAGTAATTTAGAATGTCAGAGGATGAAGATGTGAATTTGATTTGTTGTTATTTCTGTTATTTTTGGTCAGATGTGCTCTCGACATATTACAGCACAAGAATTTCATTAGTGTTTTGTAGGGGCAAGATTGAGAAGAACTTAGTTTTATAAATATGGCCTACAATTTTTTTTTTCAGTGGGCAGGTTCTTCATCTCTCCTGCAAAAAGGATTATAGTCAAATCAAGTTGTAGAACATAATGTTAAGAAAATTAAGTAATGTGGTTGAAAGCTGTGTTGATTCCACCTGAATTTAGGCACCTAGATAGGTGCCCAAAATGAGGTGTATAGTCACCATATGGGGAAAAGACCAACATTTTCATATTCAGTCATCATATGTGGTGTATTTGCCTCAGCTCTTACTAACTCCACTGGAAATGAAAATATCCTGCATTGTGAAGTTTGATAACCATGATATCTGACAAGTGTAATTTGATATAAAGGTGAAAAAAAAATCTTACTTTATCTGAAGCTTTCAGGTTTAATTTTTTTTTTTTTTTTGTGGGGGGGAGAGGTGTGGTTAAGTCAATATCAACATAGAAACTTTCAATGTCTACTTTCGATATTCACTGTCTATTGTAATTATTCAGATGAATGAGAGCTTTACAAAGATGGAAAAACCCAATGCCAAAATCATAAAATCAAACCTCTCATAAATCAATATATGAGATATATTTTAGTTCTCACTGGTATCATCAACAAGCCCAACTGATTTCTAATTTAAACAGTGGTCTGTCTTCCAGGATGTCAGAGAAGAGAAAGGTATGATCTCTCCTAATGTGTAAAAACCAATTAAGTAAGATTTTGTAACATTCCTGTCTTCAAGCCAGTGTCTTGGGTAGAATTTGGATTGTTTTGAAAATGTAGGGAGTTCTGGCAGGGTTTCCCAGTGCAGCCAGGATTATATTTGTTTTCTCCATTTTGGCAGCATACTGAACAGTACAAGAAATATCTTAGAATTCTCCCTGTGTTTCCCTTAACTAAGAGATTACTATTTTGTATCTGAAATGCAAAAAGGCAAGAAGATATTTTGGCAGGGCGGAGCTTACTCTTACAACAGACAAAGTTCAGGTACATCTTTTTTTTTTTTTTTTTTTTTTTTTTTTTTAACCCACAAGAGCTACCCAAATTGAAGATACCAGACCATCGAACATCAGCAGCACAACGTGGGAGCACAGTGCTGTTCTCCATTATGCTGCTATTGATCTCAATACCTACACCTTTTTTTCTAGTTTACACTATCATTACAAAACTAATATTTGATCCAGACTTCTAATAAGAGAAACACATACTTCTACAGACTTCATTGATCTTACATATATTTCTGGAACTACCTGATACTTGGTAAGATTTATCTTTAGATAAGATATTTGAGTCTTTACAAAAAAAGATTATTGAAAGTGCAAGTTAATGTCTTTTATGAAAAATATTAATTATAAATAGTTGAAACAAACATGGCAATGAAAAACCAAAGTAATATGCTGTTTTTTATCTCACTACAAAAGGATAAAGAAGAAAAAGAGTTTGGCAAAATAATGCATATAAAGGCCAGATATTAATGTCCTGAGGCCATCAGACACTTCCCTAATGGACTACAGAATGTGTACAATAATTAATCATGTGGAGAAGGTATTGCCAGGGTTAGAGATGGGGTCTTGAGCTTTTAATGGAAATGCTCTGTGACTGAGCTGGGAAAAAAACTTCTGTAGTTAGAAAAGGAGGGCATCTGTCATACTTAATTCATAATGGTTTAGTAGCACAATAAAATGTGAGACATGGTTCAGCACTCCTATTTTGTGAGGTATTAAAACTATATATAATACAGGAGTGGTACAAATATGCAGTGAACCACTCTTCATGGTAGTGTTCACAAATATCAGTAGGAGGAATGCTTAAAAGGTTAAACTCAGACTCTCTGGGGTCAGATTTGTTCCCTCACTAGCAGTACATCTACCTCCCTGACTAATCTTTCTGTATATACTTTAAAAAGGAGCTATTACCTTTTCTATATGCCTGCTTCATAGGTTGCTGAGACAGAATAAAAATGGGTCATTTTATTTCTTCCTTTGTTAGAGGACTGAACACAAGATCTACCTTAAAATAAATAATCAAATAAATATTAGACAGTATTAGCATGCAAGTTTTATAGAAAAAGAATGGCATCACGACTGAAGAACTTCATACAGAAACACAGTTAATGCTACTTATGCACATGCAATCTATCTGTCCCTCTGATGGAGACACCTTATGGTAGTCTTTAGCAGTATGACCTGTAACCCAATTTTTTTTCCAAAGAATGCCATCCTCATTTATTGTATGGGATAAACAGTGTTAATTATCTGACCATTTCCTTTAAATTTTATTGTTTCCCCATAGATCAAAAAGTGAATCTAACTCTTTACTTCTTCTGTGCTACTACAGACACACTTCCAGCATTTTAGGAGTCTATCATATATGTTTTATTCAGAGCTTGAACATAGTGCAGTATGAAGGGATACTACTCTGTCCTGCTAAAAATTGAACTGAGAAGCTTCAACCTGGATGCTCAGAAAATGAGACTATAAACCACCGAAAATCATTTTGAGGTTCTTAGTCAACAAAAATTGATAAGTAGCCAACAGGCTTCAAAAACCCAGATATGTTTAACTGCGTAGGAGATTTGTTAGAGGCATGGCAGGAAACTTTAAAAGGTTCTCATTGAGCTACTTGATGAAGGTCACATATGCACAGTAAAGGAGAATTAGTTCAAACTGAAATAGTGACACAGAGAGAATGAGTTCCCCAAGAGGAACTTTTTGGGTTACCAATAATCAAATAAATATTTCAATAATCAATAAATATTTGACATTTTCAGTACAACCAATCCAATCTATTGGATTCAATACATTCGATTATACGCTAAAAAAAATCTAAAGCATGTCAGTATTCATAATTTTTGAGGAGTTTTATTGAAGGATTAGTGTTTTAATTCCAGTCATAAAAAGTAAATTTTACTTTAGACAGCTAAAGAGAAAAATAATTAACTTGCAAAACATAAGTGTATTAACATATGCCTATTAATAATATAAACATAGAAAGGCTTGGGTTGGATGGGACATTAAAGATCATCCAGTTCCCCCCTTCTCTGCTGGGGGCAGGAATGCCACCAATTAGACCAGGTGGCTCATGATCCCATCCAACCTGGCCTTGGAGACTTCCAAGGGTGGCACACCCACAGCTTCTCTGGGCAAGCTGTTCCTGTGCTTCACTATTGAGTTTCCTCACCAGGAAAGGAAAAAAAAAAATTTCCATGTAGCCAAATTTAGGATGACACAGTGTCAGGTTGCACCAATTAGACCAAAAGGACATGTGAGAGTTGACAATGGGACACAAAAGTACTGTTAATTTTGCTTTCCAGCAATTTTTCCATCATCAAACACCTCAGCCTCAGATGTACATATCTCAGTCCTGCTGACTTCAAATGACCTCTGTAAGGAAGAAGGGATGGACTGGCTGCCACAAAGGAGACATCTGAAAGATCCCATGAGAATTACACTGGGAGGAAAAAGGAGATGAAAAGTATAAAGGATCTGTATCTGACAGGGATTGAACACTAATAGAAAGTTAAAAGGGCTGGACTTCTGCCCACGCCAGTTAATGGGAGCTTTGACATTCATTTCAGGTGCTGTAGTGTCAGTCTTCTGTGCATTAGTAAGGGCTGGAGCAGAGAAGTAAATAGGCTGCCCAGAGCAGTAAAACTGTTTGCGCCTAAGGGTATGGCTGCACCTGGTTTGGTGTGTATACACATATTCACACTCCCTTTAATCGTG
This sequence comes from Sitta carolinensis, assembly GCA_032173965.1. Classification (NCBI taxonomy): domain Eukaryota; kingdom Metazoa; phylum Chordata; class Aves; order Passeriformes; family Sittidae; genus Sitta; species Sitta carolinensis. The sequence goes on from CM063283.1 coordinate 34,254,870, forward strand.
ACTGAATGGACACTGCTTAGAGTGACTAAGGTGGTGACAGCAAATGCTCGAGTGCGGGCAGGACAAGCCAAGAGATCACCCGGGCACTTCCTCAAGCAGATGCCATTCCCTGAAGCATGTGTTGCTGCAGCTTTACTCAAACCCAGCTGTATCACCTCCAACCATCAATCCCTCAAGCACTGCAGGCATAAAATAAGAATTTGGAGGAGCTTTAGATGCAGATTGTTTCAACATCTCTACCATATGGCTGCAGAGAAGGTAGCCGGTTTTAGAGCATGAAGCCTGTGTCATGATGTTCAGCTTCCAATACATTGGTGATGCAACTAAACAATGTTGTAACGAAACACTTAGGTGTGAGTGTATGTACAACCGTGTTTGCTTGAGTTCTTAACAAAATAAATATATAAAGGAGAAGCGAAAAGCACATGAAAACACTGATAGACCCTTAAGTGAAATGAGTCTAGCTGGTATGAGGGGGAAGGAGGCTGAGTGTCTGAAAGTCACAGCTGTGGCCCAGTGATAGACAGGCTGAGGTGGTGGAGGCAAGAAGAATGGTCATATGATGGTAGTTGAAGTGTCAAGGGGGTACAATTTATTGAAAAGCAGATCACAAAAGGGAAAATCCTTCTTGCATATTATTAGGGCTATTGATTGATTTACATAGTGCATTTCTTAAGCAAAGCCCTTTACAGAATTACAAACTATTAAAGCTGAGTGAATAACTCACAATGAATAATTTATCCCATGAATTTAACCTTTCTTTCTGCTCATGAAATAGCCACAAAGAGATCACTATTTCCTTAATTATTCAGTGAATTTTCTAATGAACTTTTAAACACTATGAACTCATCACTAAGAATGTTCTTATAATAAAAGGTAACCAGGGATTCTTTTGGTGCTGATTGTTTAGAGACAGCTAAACTTGTGGCTAGAAAAATCATGTGCAATATCCTGTGAAAATCTGGTGGCTTGCAGTTCATGCCTACAACAGAGCTCAGTGCTTTGCAGTGGCAGCTGAGTGCTCTCTGAATAGGCACCTTTTTAGGACAGAAAGCAGGTGCGCTGCGGCAGTGTGGAACTCAAAGCCTGCTCTCCATCCCTAAGTAGACAGAGTCTCAACATGGCACAAGACACCCTGCAATTGGTTGTGTGTGCTGACAGGTGTTTGTGTACAGAGCCCCTGGACCTTGTGGATACATGGGAGCCCTCTGGAGTGCCTCCACAGAGGGATGCAGCTCAGGAGCACCTGAAGATGCTCCCTGTACACACCAATCAAGCTGGTTATGCACCTGAGTCCTGGATGTTTTTTTAATTGAAGCCTGAATTCGTTGTGATTCAACAAAATATTTTTTCCCTGACAGAACAAGTATGTAAAACTTTGAATTTCAAAGCTGTGCTACCCTCAAATTCCTCTTCCATGAATAGTCAGGTAAGTACTATGTGAGTCTACTCTTTGATATGTTTTTGCCAGGATGCATTAAATCCATGAACATTGGCAGAATGTGAACACAAAAGAGAGGACTGCAAACTGTGATAAAGTAGATGGAGTAGTTGTGCACTGAACACTTGACCCCCCAAAACAAATCCCTTGGAATTTTTCTGTTTCATTGTATTAAACATCATTCATTCCTGAGGATAAGGGGAAATAAGCAGCAATAGGAATAGCAGAAGCACTATCAAATAGTTTGGAAAGAGGAGTATTCTTCTGAAAAGAAGTGGGAACTGAAGTTTGATTAGGAAATATGAGGAGTACTGACTAGCAGCTTTTTCTAACCTATCATCTCTAATGCAGCCACCACTCTTGGAGGCTAGGGGCAGATTCTAAAGTTATGTGTAAATGCTCTCCATCCCACGCTTTAGCTCATTTCCTTTCAGGTTATGCCACAGGACTTTTTAAAGCTGTTTCACAATTAAAGTTTCATGCTGCACAGATGGAGAAAAATGAACTTCCAGCATAGCTCTGTGTTCTGGCAATGGACAGTACTTTTTTAATTACAGAACAAATTTTGAGATATTTTCTCTGCTATATTCTAAGGCATTAGCAAACAAGGATGAGGAGCAATGTATTTTGCAGCTGCTACTACAAGCGTCTTAGTACTTCACAGTGTTAATAATCTGAATGGGTCAGCAGACTAATAATTCACCTGTGAAAACACACTGCAGTCTTTAAATGAAGAAATTTAGATCAATATATTAACAAATACTTTTAATGTTTTTAAAAGAGCATCCTGTTTTGGTGTAAGAAAATACAAAATACTGCTTTCAGATCTCTCATGAGTTTCCAGATGGAGAGCAAACTGTCTGAGCCTTTATTTGTCTGTGCTGACTCTTTTTGGATTTGGGAGTATAATTTTACTGAAAGATGTCATTAATTACTCTGAGTCCTGGTTTCTGTCAGCCCTTTTGCCATGAGCTCAGGGGAGCTCTTTTTGAATGATTTCCAGGTGGCTAGATCCGTATCTTGAAGCAGCCATGGGGTAAACACAGGAGATTCTTCCAGAGGGAAGAAACACAGAGTAGCTCTCATATTGTACATCCCAAGACCAATGTAAGCCCCTTTCCCACAGTGAACATGAAGTGAGTTTCAGGTTCTCAGCAAGAATTGTTTTGATCTCTAAGTCCATTCCTATTTGTCCACACTAATATATAATGTAGATATAGGTTCAGTTAAGGAAAAGGCCAATTACCTAACTTAATTTCAGATCAAGGCAGTCTGGATGTCCAAACTGAAAATGTGCAAACAGAGGTGTTCTGACTTTGTGATGAAGTTTAAACCTCTAGTATCAGGTTGTTATTAACTTTTAAGAAAATAACGATGTTATGCAATTTTTCTGAAACACTAACCACTAATTATGATAATGTGTCATTCTTCTCTTATCAAGCAAAACAATCTTTCCACCTTCATAGTATTTCAATAGAGTTAGATCATTCTGGATACATGATCACTATGCACTTCAGAAATTTAACAAATATTATGAGCATAAGCGTGCATCTCAAATGTATATTTATACTGTTGTGCATAGAGTAATGTGTCTTCTGGGTCCTATTGTAAACAAGCTGTCAGGCTTAACTGGGTTAGCCTGTAAAAATATCTTTCCATAAATAAATTGAAAAAAAACTCCAACCCAACCTAAGAGTCAAGAAGCCTCTTCTAATAGGCTTGATCAGAAAATAAGGAGAAAAAATATAATAGCATTATGATGCAATCCTGTGAAGAAAACTTCTCAAAATGTCAGTATTTGTAACTTTGGGATATAGTCAGCTTTTAGCTACTTTTCTTTGTTCTCTGCTTGCTGATGTGGAAAATTCCATATTCAATTATGTCCAGTCACTCCCAGTTTGTTATTCATCTGTTCTAGTTCACTCATGTCCTGCCAACTTAGATGAGACTAAAATTATCCTCGGAGAGATCAAGAGTGCATTTGCCTGCAACAAGTTCAGTGCTGCAGCAGCAGAACAGAATGATGACAGCATCAGACAGAAGTGGCTTTTACAGACAGCCCAGTACTTGAGGAGGATTAGAAGTAATACACAAGAACCAGAGATTATTCGTGGTGAAATTATAACAGTGTTAACACAGATCAAATATAGTTTATTTTGGCTCCTTTTCTAGGCATGAAATCTCTGTCGCAGTGGCTGTTTGTCTCTTCTCTGTCACCCTCTTTGATCTACTTTGTTTTCTCATACAAATACTGTATGTAATTATGACATTTATGCCAACCTTTGAAATAAAATCACTCCTGTTTTGAGGAGGGTTACATAGTAGTACTACCAGACTTCTCAGAAACCCAGAGTAAAATGCTCTGACATTCTAACAGATGAAAAAATAATTGATTTTATAGAATTTATTCTAGAACTCGCTTATTAAGATAATGAACTGTTTCCATTAAGAACTCTAGCTATTCGTTCTTTTAAGGAATGAAATTATCTGGGTTTTAATAATTAGTAGGAAAATTATTTTTTTCTTAAAGCACAAAATATTTAGTTTTTGGAAATTGTCAATGAGGAAGTCAGTGTAAAAGAGAGAGTTATGTTTTCTTGCTTTTCAAAGGGGATTTAAAATTTTGTAAATAATGACAAAAAATTTTAAAATCCTCTGCAGTAGAGACAGCCTTAAATGATGAACATTAGAAAACTTACTTATTTGTAATGCCACCATTCTGACTTAATAGACCCCTCTGAAGGAAAGATGCAAATATTTGGGTCATTGTTGGAAAAAACTAGAGAGACTCAGCTATTTTGGTAACAAACAATGAACTATAACTAAAATATGTGTGAGAGAGAGACTGAGGTTTTCACACCCATCTGTGTATTCTTGACAAACTCGAATGCTAAAAACTGCTGCTATCCTTATTTATAAGAACGAAGTTATTTCATGAAGTAAAATCACACTTCCTCCAAGTTTGTACTATTGTGGCTGTACAGAATAAGATGCTTCAAGATAAACATTATTTTCCCTCTGGCATTGGCTGGGATTCAACACCAAGCTCCATGAGTTGTACTGAAAGAAGCTATACTTTGGACTGATGCTATTGATATCTTCTGGAAGATTTCTGCAGACATCAGCAGCACAATTTTTACCCAAGTGCTGTTGTCTTGTATTGCTATAGAGTGTTGCACTTTAGAATTAATTCTAAATAATTTTGTGTCACTTTTGTTGTCCAGTCTTATCCCTGGCTCTCCAGAAAGCTGTCAACAATTTATAAAATCTTCCCTATTATTCTCTATTCTATGAATGAACAGGTGTTTGGAAAAAAAATCTTGAATATCACAACTTTGATAGATATATCACAACTTGATGCAGATATCAAGGTCCTATTCCCTTCATTAGTAAAATGCAATTTTTTTCTGCCAGTTCAACATATCAGTTGTGCCCTGATGTACTAATGTCATTTGACCTTTTTTACTTGGTAGCTGGAAGAGGAATTCATCTGCAGTGCCAAGACTCATGAAACATTGGGACAATGTCTCCACTCTGGTTGCTGGTCTTCAGATGTTTCCAAAATACAAATGGTAGACCTTTTTCTGCAGACCACTCACCCTGTGCCCCTTGAATTACCCCTCTCTAAGAAAGCAGCTCTTTCCCTCTTCCCTGCTTTTAAATTCTGGCTGAAGACTTCACTCACTGTCACTTTTACAATGGATATGTCTCTATCCAGGCAATTGAATACAGGCAGACTGAGTATTACTCTAATGTAATTTCTGCTGTCTGCTTTCTTTCTTTCTTTCTAATTTCTGTGTGATTTCTTGGTGCATATTTTGAAGGGTAAAACTGCAAGTGTATTTTACCTGTATCCCTTTTAATGCAAGTCCCTTTGTATTTCTCCACCTCACATACATCTCCCTGCTAACAATATATTGGTGATGCCTGTGAGTGGAAAAAGTGATTACTACTAGGATAAAAAAAAAAAAAAAAACAAACTTCCCTGATGTTTTCTTTTCTTTCTGTCGAAATTTGCAGTCTTTACCTGACATGCTCATAGTATATTTCATCAGCACTGATAAAATTTCACTGTGTGCTTTTGCTGTCTCTGCATCTTCTTTCCTTGTCCTGTGTTTACATCTGATAAAGCACATACTGCTCCACATGGAATCTGCTGCTTTTGTTGCAGAACACTAGGGACGTGACCTTAAAATTAAGCCTGGAAACAGTGGAACAAACTAAAACTGGTTAGAGAAGGAGGGTTCCAGACTATTACAGAGCAATTCATATTGAATAGCACTGGAACCATGCTGACATATTAACAATAAAAAGGAATCATCTGTGGAGGCAAAGATGGTAAGTCACAGAGGGCGTATATAAGTGCAGCCTCAGAGCTATAAAAGCCAGACTGACATTTATCACTCTGTGAATATTGGAGCTGTCATGTTGGTCCTCAGATGATCATGTTACTACCTTCAAGACATTTTTTTAGATATGAAGCAAAGATTAGAGAGGGAATGAGAGAGAGAGAGAGGTTTGCTAATAAGTATTGGGTGAAAGCCACAAAGAGGAATTAGCATTTATATTATTTATTGTCCCTTTTCTCATCAACTATCCCCCCCTTCTTACTAATTTTTTTCTTCCCTTGAATTTTTCTAACCTTGTGCTAGAAGATCTTTTTACATTAAACCTAGTTCAGCTTCAGAATGGATTAAAAACAGTTTGACTAAATACTATATTCACTGATAGACAAATTGTACAGCTTCACATGTTATTATTTGTGCTAAAAGCTATTATGTAAATATATTGGCTTATATAAGCTTAAGTAGGATGGTACAAGAAGGCAAAGATAGGGCATACATATAGATCTATTGAAATGATACTCTGTGAGCATCTCCTTTAATAGAAAATTGCGTATTCTCACTCAGAGGGCAGAAAAGAACCATATGTCTATTTTAGTGGTCATGTCCTGAAATGATGCACTTATTCCTCTTATAATATTTTGAAATAAATACATATGGGACCGGTCAGATGTCAACAGTAGCACTGAAAGGAGTATGAATTAGTCACACTGGCACACAGGGCCCTGGAACAATGAACACTGCTCTGGAAGACCCTTGAATGCAAGCCTATTTGCCTCTTAATCCAAATGAATAATTAATGATAATTATCATGCTGCAGTTATTATCTGTGATAATAATATATCCGTAAGGTGAATAAATTCAATCTGCTACTATGCAGAAATGGCAACTCATAATATTCTTAAGAAATACAGATATAATTATCAGTATTAACGGTCAAGGAAAAAAAAAGAGAGTTTTCTGTAAAAGATTATAACAAAAGGTCTAAAGTTTAGTGAGAATGAATTAGATTGCATTATGTTTATTCTTTAGCAGTCATTTCTGTCATACCAGTTAGCAATTTGTTAGCTTTTTTTTTCTAAGAACCATTTATTAGGAGCTGAACTGTGCATATTTTCATTGCAATCCATCAATAACTATTCTATCAGTCCACTGAAAAAGAAGATCAGTATGAGGATCTCAAAAGTGTCCATATGCAAATTGGTCCATTTGTGTAGTTAACTATGCTGGCAATTTTCCTCAGCTAAAAACTTTAAACTATTAAAGGAAAAATCGACAAAACCAAATAAAACATTAAAAGGTCAAATACACATTTGAAGCTTGTACAAACACAGCCACAACATTTATTTTTGAAAGCACTATAGGTGAGCTGTCAGCTAGGCAGAATAGTAGGCAATCATATTTAATTTGATCTCCCTCATTGGGCTTGTTGTGACAAAGGAAAATGAAAGGGGGATGGGTGTACAGGAGCAAGAGGTAGCAACTCCCCCCTCCTTCTTTTTGAATTTGTTTTTGCATCTTTTCATTTTGGTTATTGAGATTTTCAGTCATCTGATTTTAAGACTTTAAAGTCTACTTAAGTTGAACTCAATTAATGATTGAGAAAAAGCTTTGAAATTCAAAGTTCACACAGACCTTTAACTCACACCAGGAAGGCCTGGTTTTTCCCTCCTTCTTTTCGTGCTATGATTTGAGAACTGTTTCACTCAGGGGAATGCTAATGAGATGTCGAATTTCTCACCTCTAGGTCATTGCTTCAAATCTGGCACAGGTTGGTAGGAACCAAAATCCATTATTTTCTACTTATGGTTCAGCAGTCTATGTGAAATGGGTTGTTGGTCTTTTGGTCTAGTTTTCAGCAGACAAATGTCCATGCAGTAATAAGCCCTAATTAGTACTGGAATAAAGCTGAAAGTTATATTTCTAAAATAATATTTGGAGATTATTTTGACAATCACTCACAATTTATGGGACTGCTTTCCAGGAGAGGGAGTTGATTCTTCCATGACTGTCACTATGAGGCACCCATTTTTAGTTTCTTTTCAAAAGAAATGGGCAAAAGAAATTGCCTTTTTTGTCACTCCCTTTTTCATCTGAAAACAACAGATTTCCCTCAAAGTGGATCCTGACAGGTGACAAGAATAATAACGTGTAAGAGTCAGTAAAAGAATGCATTATTAATCACCCTGGGTTTCATTTAGGACGTCAGCTCAGTGGGTGAGCTCTGAAGAAAGAAGAGTGGAGATATTATCATTATTATTTACTTGTCCACGTAGGAGTCATGAACCAGGACATCATTGTATTAAACAATGTGCAAACACGCAGGAGAAAACTGGTCCCTGCCCTAAAGGGGATCCAATTTTACCATAAAACAGAAAAGAGTGTATACTTACAGGTAGATGGACACAGATAGAGGAACACAACTATGCCTGCCAGCTTAATGCTTATTTTTAACAACAGCATAGTATTTATAGTAATGAAGTGCTAAAATACATTCTCAAGATGTTTTTTTTCACAGCAAAGAGATGAAATCTGGAGTGGAGAATTAGTAAAGGAAAAGTTGTATTTGCAAGTGTTAAGGCAACCATGAAGGGCAGCTTGGGGGAAAAAAGCGTATTTGAAAATGGAACAAAAGGACAAGTCTTGTTACTGGCTGTGCAGCCCATAATCAAGAGAAAATTGAAAAAAATCAAAATATGGAAAGGGTTAAGAGTGTTCACAGGTTGTTATTACATCTATAGTGCCAAGCAAGAAAAGAGACAAGAGGAGAAGGAAATAAAATGTTTTGAAAGCACTGAGCAGGAAGATGGTCTTTGCTACAGCAATCCTACAGCGACAACAGTGTTTATTAATGGTGGAGAAAATAGCATTACAGTAAGCTAGATAGGAGGTGATGAAGGACTTGATCTATGTGTATTCGTGTGTATGAAGGGAATAACTGAGTGAGAGGATGCAGACAAATTCATCTTGAAAAGACTAAAAGTCTTAGAAAACCTAGGCAATGTCTGGATTGGGTCGACAATATATGCATTATTTTATTTAATTTTTTTTTTATAATATACTTCAGCTGAATAAAGATGAATATGTGGCCCAGTGATCCAGGAAAATGCAGTTAGGAGGTATTTGTTAGAAAATAATTAAGGGCCTTGTTTAGCCTTCTTAACTTGCAAAGAAGTAGAAGCCCATCAAACAGAGTTTCTTGTGAAGTGGAAAAGGTGGTTTAAATTAAAGAAGGTATGTGTTTGAACGCCTGCAATAATTTTCTGATATGAATAATATAAATCTAAAGGAAGAAGAGCCATTTCATAAGTCCTTCCTGTGTGGGGAGGAAATTTGATGCAGATTTATACAGGATTTGGCAAAAACTTGAAGAAAAAGGAAAACTAGTATAAAACAATACAGTGAGAAGGGAGCAGGTAATCTTATACAAAGAAAAGGCCAGATGAGTAGAAGATGGTAGGCATGCCAAAGCAAGTGAACAAGAATGGCCAGGAAGAGAGTTTGAGAGCACACCTGGCAAGAACAGCTCCCACACAGGGCAGGGGGAAAAAGGCTGTGTTGGAGAGGGTATAGGTTGAAAAGGGAGCAGAAGAATTACCAATTCTCATTGTAAATATGTTATTTGATGAATTTACAATGAAATAGAGCAGAGAGTTAAGGCTGCACTTGGAGAGGAACGAAAGGTCACAGGTGACATCTTCTAAGACTAAAACATCTAAAGCATAGTGTACCATGAGGGGAAAGTCAAAATAGGGTGTGAAGGTAAGGAGAAGAGTAATAGAGAGGCTGCCTGTGGGAACAAAGGATGTGAGGAGCTAGAACAAAGCAGGGGCATGAGGATGGAATTTGGAGGAGAGAGCAAAAGAGAAATGTCAGCGTCTATGGCAGAAAATAATTCAACCTTTGTAAAAGGAGGAAGATAATGTAAATGTACACCAAGGTGAGGAATGAAGGTCATGACTTTTGCTGCCTATGATTTCTTGGAAGCAGAGCAAAATTCTAGCAGAAACAGAAGTAAAGACAGGAAAATGGTGAGATTTCAGATATAAATTAAAACTGGTGAAAAGTCATGTGGGACCATGGGCTGGGGATTCAGTTAAGGTAGAGCAAGGTCTTTAGGAAGGTATCAAAGAGGAAAGGACAAATTTGCAGTGGATCTTGACAAGACACATTCAATATGGTTCAAGAAAAAAACTGATAATGTGTATATTGGTTGTGAGCCAGGAAAATAAAATGGATTAATGAAACTTGGACTGAAAAAGAGGATCCAAAAGCACCAAAGTGGAGGAAAGTAGAAAAAAAACCTGTAAGGAAGAAGACCTGCTGTTGGACCCTCAGCATCAGCACAGCTGTACACAGTGAGAGCAACCATCTTGCTCAGTGTTAACTGATGAGCATGAAAGGAGCTGGATTCCTCAGGCTTTAAAATTAATTTTCTAGACCCTGGGGAAAAGACAGATGAAGAAAGCTCACTTGTCCACTTTTCTGGTGACACAAACATACCTACTGCAGGATACCTGCTATCTCAGTACCAAACCAAGCAAATCCCTTGTCAATTCAGTTGCCACGTAGATGAGAGCTCTAACCCCAGAGTACAACACAAACTGCACTTCTTGATTTTTTGTTATAGTCTGTGCTGCAAACTAGACAGTAAATAAATGCATTTTTATTTTGTTTGTTTTTTTGTTTTGGCTTTTTTTTAAGTCATTAAAATATCTTTTACAGGTGCTTATAAGATATAATATATAAAATCAATCAGAATAGCAGTTTTGGACTTGTACACCACTTTCTGGACATACATAGTAGATTCAGCCTTAGCATCTATTTACATAGTTTTTTGTTTTTTTTTTTTTTTTTCCTTTAATCCTTGCCTCTTAATTCCATCATGGTTTTAAACAATCTTTCAGGTAAATCCTGAAGATAAGCTATCCCTTACAGGGCATCTTTTAAAATTTAATAATTTATTTTTATTAACAATTTACTGTTTTTATTAACAATTTACTGAAGCATGCTTTGCATCTGGTTTTTTGTAATGAGAACTAACCCACAGTCCATGCAAGTGGTGATACAATAGGCTGTGAGAAAGTCTTCACATAATACCAAGTGAGGGGGAAACAATCAAGATTGATGCACCTATGGATGTAGTGGTTAATTTCAGTGATTAATTTGAGTGCACTAAAACTGAGTGGTGTCAGGAGTCCTATGGAGAATCAGGGTGAGTTCATCTTACTAAGTTTCCTAGGCAACTTTTCCAGTTTTCAGTGGGACACTATTTATCTTTGTCCAATGCATCACTGTCATGTTTTATTCAAGCTTGGTATTGTCATGTCCAAAAAAGTAATAAAAGTTTAATTTTTGTGGAAGGAACTAACAAATAAAGTTTCTATAAGCAATTCTTTAGTCTGATATCTTTTAGTAAATACAGCATCCTAACAGTCTGAGATCCTAGTAACCTTCCAGTCCTGGTAAGTCTTTTATTTTCTACTGCTGCTGTGCTACTTATTGATTTAGTGACAGTTAAGAAGCAAGAGTAACATGTTAATGGGTAACTATAAAGATCTGTGTGAGAAAGAGATTCCAGACAAAGCCCTCTGAATTCAGGGGTGATCTGTACACCTAGGATGTAGTTTGGCCAGTCTACTCAGGCATCACCCTAACCATCCCAGCACTGTACTGCATTCCTCTTGGGTGAGAGGGAAGAGCTGTGGCACGTGTGTAAGAAGAAGGTGGGTGCAAGACTGTGAGAGCAGAGGCTGCAAACAGGGAAACAGAGAGTTTGAGAAAGTAAAATGGGCGATGGGGATATGTGGGAAGGAAGGATTAGTTTTACGAAAGAAGAGGTATAGGAAAACCTGCAGAAACACAAGTTTAGCTGTTGTATCATACGTGAAAAAAAATCTAATGTTATTTCTCCCCTCTTACCTTGAAGAACTTTCTGAGTACACCTTTTTTCACTCTAGATATCTAGATCCCAGCTTGGCAAAGCACATCAGCCTGTGCTTGACTTTGCAAATGAGTTCTATGTAATTCTTAATTGACTGAGGGCTTAAATGTGTCTCAAGGTATGCTTAATATTAAATCCATGCACATATGCTGTGCTGAGTTAGAGGCTAAACAACGTGAAGGGCGCTGCCACACAAAACTGAGAAAAGTGAGACTTGTCCACAAATAACAAAGTAGGAAATGTTAACTGTTTACACAGACACTGCCTTTGAGACCATGCTATGATACAGTAATTTCTTGTTACTGGTAGAAATAATCAATAGAATCACTGATTCATAGAACGGCTTGGGTTGGAAGGGATCTTAAAGATCATCTAGTTCCAATTCCCCCCTGCTATGAGCAGGCATGCCATCCACTAGATCAGGCTGCTCCATCCAACGAGGCCTTGAACTCCCATGAATGGAGCATCCTGAACTTCTCTAGGCAACCTCTTCCAGTGCCTCACCACCCTCTGAGAGAAGAATTTCTTCCTCACACCTAATTGAAAATTCTTTTTTAGTTTAAAACCAATCCCCCTTATCTATCACTATCTGCCCATGTAAAAAGTCACTGTACCTAATTTTTACAAATTGCTTTTTAAGTACCAGAAGGCCAAAATGGGGTGTCCCCTCATTTTGCCGGAGCAAATTCCAGGAGCACAAAATACAAGGATTTGCATTTTCTCATGAAAACATAACTACTCCAAAGTGATTTAACAGTAACCGCAGTTAACTATTGAGAGAAAATCTTGATATTGCCTCTTCCAAAAGTATGCTTTCTATAATATTATATTTACAAGGAACAAGTCATGTTCACACAGTCCAGCACTAGGATTAATTGGTATGACATTCTTACAAAACACAACTGATGGAAATGTCTATTCAAATTGAAATATCAATAATAACCCTGAATCCATTGTTCTTTTCATTCACAAGGAAAGATATACCGCATCTTTCCTTGAAGACTCGTGTGTCTTCTGCAGATGAAATTCACCTGCTAGAATGCTTCATGACCAACACCCTCAATCTACTTCTGCCTTGACTTCATCTTCAAAAGGAATAATTGCTTAAAATATAAAAAATTTATTGTTATGTACTTTTAAATTTTGCACCTCTTTGCACTGGACATGTCACTTCCTAAACTTGTTTCTGAAACTCACAATATCAATGTATTTCCCTGGAGAAAAATGTCCTTTTAATTTATTACTTGTATCTCCATGACAAGTGCTGGTATGATCATACTGGAGAAGGAAAATGTTCTTCTTTATCATGCTTATCTACCTAGCAAAATTTCTCAGCTAGGACCTGAGGAAAACAGCTAGTCTCATAAGATGAGAGATTTGTTCTGTCTTTATGACATGTCTGCCGTTAGTCTATATCTCCAGCAAAGTGGGATTATTCTGCATCTTCAATAACAAGTTTTCAGGAGCTCCACAGTCAGCATTTTGAGAGTTTTGATATTTGTTGAGCATTGCATTATACTTTGGCACTTACTGGCTATTACAGACAAGCGATTTCCTGTCCAATACAGAATCACCTGTTCAAAAGTCTAGGCATTTAGAGGAATAAATGGTTATTTTATATATTATTTCTAAAATCTGAAGTGCCTACTACTTTGAAATGAACATTTTTATTTCATTAAAGCAAGTTAGAAAGTGTATTCCATGTTGCATTAGGTGAAACCATCAAGAGGAGTTTGGGCAGAAACACTTTTAATAATTTCCATTCATTCATTCCAGCCAATGAGGCCAACTGTTATGCATTTATGTGATTTTCAGTTGTTACCTCTGACAAGGGGTCTTTCAGCAGCTATCATTATCCCATGCCAACTGCCCTCTTCATTTGCTTACTGACAACCAGTTTTCTTTCCTAAAATATTTAGAATAATTTCAACAGGTTTTTGGAGTTTAGGACTTGTCTGTGCCCTTCAAAACTCAAGTGAGATAGGCAAGAAAATGGGGCACAGAAAAGTATCATTAACCTCAAAATATTGAAATAAATTCAGATTTCTGGTCTCATGAGACTGCATTCAAGATTGTGCCTGCTGATCTGTGCCATAATATAAAAATACAACAGTCTGTATTGTGATAACAGCAGAAACACGCATACAGAAATTTGTAAGCATTTTCCAAAGTAACAAAAATATCCTTTTGTTGAATTATATCCATCTGTAAACAGAAACATTTGACATGACATTTTTCAAAATTATTATGTTTTATGTTTGTGCACATATCAGTGTCAATGGTCTAAATGATAATGAACATCTAAAATTAAAGGAAAGATAGATGAATACCTCATATGAAATGCTCCACAGCTATTTTTAAATTAATACTAGTGTAGGACTTAAGAGTGTTTCCCCCCCCCCAGATACTCACTCTCAGTGAATCAGACTGCAAATGTGCAAAGCTTTACAGAGAGGGAGGGAAACCACCCATACACTTCTACCACTTTAGTTCTTTCCTTACTTATAAGACTCTTCCAGCTTTACAAGACTAATCTCACGTGTCTAAACATTGAGAACAAACTAAGACATTTTTCATAGTTACAGGTTGCTATCATAAAACAACCCAAAATGCCCCATAATTATCAAGACAGAGAATTTTCCCAATAATTTTGTGATTTTCATAATCTGCTATTATCCCTCTGTCTAATTTAACTTCTCTGATGCTTTGATGAAATCCTAACTTGCACAGATGAGTAAATGCACAAATATTATATTCTGGGTCTTTCCCAAGTATGTGCAGTATTGAATAAAGACATGCTTCCTGCAAGGCTTAGAACAAATGAACATCCATGACCCATTTGCATACTCAACATTTCATTTCTTCCAGCTAAATGCCACTTCCTCAGTCCCAGCAGTTTTACTGCTGAATATCTAGCAGATACGAATTCCTTAGTGGGAGAAATTGTGTACCTTGATAAAGAACATTTGCAAATGAAATACCTTTGTTAAATTATAGCATTAGAATAACATATCTTTTAATACAGAAATTGCCTCAGAATATAGGATTTAAAACTGTAGTAATTGTCACAAATCAAAGAGATATCTCAGTGTTATAAAAAGTCTCTTTCAATAAAGAATAAACATAAATCTCTCCTCTTATATTCTCAGAGTATGATTCATCTCACTTATTTAGCTCTCATAATGTAGGCACTTAGTCTTATGTGGGCTACATCTGCAGTTGGTGGATTGAATGTAGAGTTTGCTGGAGGGTGACCTGATCCTTCCTCAGGTAGGTGTCTAGGGTAAACAGGATGAATTACTAGATGCTGTCTCTCTCTGCTGATTACTGATGGATGTTATAATATTAGTTTACACTTGACATCTTTTTCAGTGGTTTAAGTTAGAAGGAAAGAATCCCACACTACGCATGTTACGAATCTCAGATATTTCAATTATTTTACCCAAGATGCTTAAAGAAGGTCCAGCTTTAAACTTTCACAAAACAGTTACACTCCCTTGCTGGAAATTGAAAAAAACGTGTATAATTGATGATGAAGCTAAACATTGCCAACAGTTTTTGTAAACCTCTCATGAGTCAGATGGGTCTTTAAAACATATGGTTTAAGTGCTTCTGACTGGTGTGATATATAATCCACTTTGGTGCTTTGGGTTTATGTAGTATGGGTTTGATAGAATTGATATCACTGCAGTAACATAAATGATTCCTGTCTGTTACAATGAACTATTAGCACTTCCTAAAAAATTCATCAAATTCTAACAGTGGCTTAAAATCTTCAGGACAAAATTCTGGGGTACAACTCATAAAAAACTGTTCAGCTGTTTCTAGACGTAGAAGCTATTATATAAAACAAACAATCACTAATATATGTCTGCTAGAAAATAAATACTTGTGGCCTGCTCCTTTAGAAGCTCGAATGGTGCCACAGCTTAGAACATGAAGTCTCCCCAGCTCTGCCTGGGAGAGGAGCTGAGCAGAGTTTGGGTAATTGAAACCTACTTAGCCAAGGGTTGCATCGACAGATACTTGTGCTGGCAAGATGAGGAAACCGTAACCAGGAAATTGTGAAAATGAGCTAATACTGAGAAGAGGTTTCACAGGCCAGACCAAGGGGAGGGGTTAAAACTGACAGTTTGCACAGACAGTGGTGCTGGAGCAAGAAGCTCAGGAGTGGAAATTTTGTCCAAAGCAGGTTGAACAAAAACACAGTAAAGAAAAGACTGAGTAATTAAAATCAGGGAGCTAGAATTACCTCTGGAAAGAGAATGGGATTGAAAAAGAGTGTTGGATTACAACTGGGATAGCCACATGATATGACCGTGACTCACAGAGGAAAAAGATGAGGGCTGACAATTCAGAGAAAAGCAGCATGATATCTGAAGAGAGACAGAGAAGGGACAAGACTAGATTGTAGTGAACACACCTTTCCAAAATTCTGAGCCAAATTCTCTTTTCTCTACCAGAAAGCCAAGCACAGAAAAAGGATCTGGGTACACTCACAGAGCAGAAATTCTCTTTAAAGGTGGTATACAACTCAGGGAGACTTGTCTTTCCAGTTGATCAAAGACGTTAAAAGAACCTGAAGACAGACAAATTCAGATGCACCATCCAATATACATTTTTAACACTCATAATTAATATCCATTATAATATATCAAGAGATTGGGCAAATTTTCTATCAGGGAAGAACTTTCAAATAAAAACATCCATATTTTTCAAGTTTTGAAAAGAAATGGTTGGAGAAATTCTTATGGGATATGTCATCTTATGATGCTGGTATTCTTTTTTAATTTCTAAATGCCCTCTCCAGACACCCATTCTAGTCCACATAGAAAAGAACAAATTCCTGCCATTATTAGTTGGCTACTTTAAGTTTTCAATGGATTCTGATTGATTCTTGGGCTGTTTATAAGGAAGCATTTTCAGAAAAAAGTCTACAACAATTTAATGAAATCACATCCACACAGGGAGTTGAAACATGGCTTCTCAGTCATTAGTCACAAACTCATTTTATTAACTGTCCAATCAAATTTTCTTATTAGTGCTTCAAAATAATTTAATTTTTGATAGCGATATAGATACATATTATACATTTATGTTTCACAAAACACAGAAAAATAAATTGCTCGGGCTGAGTAGACATGACCTGTTTTGATTAAAAAAATTGCACTTTTTCTATTTTTCATACTGTTTTGGTTTTTTTTTTTCTATGTTGTACTTTATATTGGTCTATGATGTTTTTTACTAATGGAGGAAAAAACAGTAGAATAAATAAACCAATTGTTTACAATGATAGAACTAAAAAAGAAAATCCATATTTTATCTATTATCTTCAGCTCTAAATATTAGAGAGAAAGTATTTTATCTAACCCAGCTGACGTATGTATAAAGTATAAGGTAATATTTTTAAGGGTTGAAATGCATTCAAATATATGAGTAGGTAAGAGTAGCACTTGGAGATTCTGATAAATCAAAGAAATTCTATATACCTTTGTTTAATTAATTTAATATTCTAAAGGTCTCTAACAAAACTGATAAAATCCATTAACAAATATTTTGCTAACACAGCATCCATATATAGAGATAACAGAAATATATTGATTTTAATTTATTTGAGCAATTTCTATTGGTAGAATAAACCAGTTTTTCTCTTAAGTAAATTTAAAAAAATATATACTTGTTAAGGTATACAGTACACAGAGAATGTAAGAATAAAATATCATCTCCTGAAAAAATGAAGCAAATTCTCTGGTGTTGTGAACATCCCTGTTCCAGTTATTATAATAGGGAAGACCTCTACATTTCTTTTAGAGTCTAAATAGTCTGAGCTCACTTTCTGGAGTCATGCCTAACCACAGGGACTTCAGAGGGAAAGGAAGATATATTTTTACCTAATTTAGGTGTTACATGACGTTTCTAATGCTTGAAGAGTTCAACACTTTGCAGAAACTCTTCTGCATCGTGCTACAAGTTCATTCACACCAAGATTTCACCCAGTAGAGTTTTCTCTTAGCCCCCTTTTACCCAATTTCCTTTGACTTATGTGAATTAACAAGCTAAGTTCCTCCTTTTCTGACTGAAGCATATATTATAAGCTATACAACACCATTTGTTTTTAATAGGCTTTTCCTCGGGGTTTGTCACAATTCCCACCAGTGTCAGTAGGAATGATGTGAACATATGGTTAGAGAAGGCCTGAGAGAGGGCAGGAATTCTCATGCCAAGTGAACAAAATTTTGTGCCACATTTCAAGCGTTTTGTGGGTTGGGTGCTGCCAGAGACACTGCATGAACAGCACTGTTTGCAGTATTTTGACATTATGTGGAGATAACCTGGAAACACAGGCAAGCAATTCAGCATTGATGAAGGGCGAAACCTTGGAGACTGAGCAAGTTTTAAGCAGAAGGATGAGATTTAGCTGAACTAATTTTCTCATCATCTGACAAGATGCTCGAAGATGACAACTTCATTTGTGCATAGAAATCAGAATGTCTCTCCCTTTCCCTGTTAAGGTCTATTGGTACTAGTATGAAAAGAGTGACTTTTGTCAAAATAAGAACTGTGAATTTCCAGACTGAAGGTTGCAGTTTGTGAAAGGTCCTGGAGGACTTATTTCACTGCCTTCTACTCTTGAAAGAATTTTTTTTCTTCTACAGCAGGATATTCCCCTTAAAATAACCTGAATCCTTTGAAATCAGAAGTTGCTTGTTATAGTTGCTTGTCTTTAATCTCTCTGTTGGGCCATCATGTATCTGGGTTTTTTTTCAGACTGACTGAATGTTATCCAGGATATTTAAATTTGCAGGACTCAGTATATGCTCTGTAGTGCTGGAGCCTTTAAGTTTTTAAACGTAGGAAGATTTCAGGAATACTGAATAACCAGCAAGGGATAGCTGGGATGCTTGCTATTCATACTATGGGCTCATTACTGAACTGAGGAAACCCAGGCCTATCATTCAGGCAGAAAAACATTGAGATGAAAGGGAAAAAAGTCTTACCATGAAGGAGAATTAGTGTTAAGTGAAGAACATATTTTAAAATTCAAACATTTATCCATAATTGTCAGGGTAGTCATGTCTACCTAAACCAAACTATCAAAGTCTTTGTGTCTTACCCATAACAGATGAAATCCTGAGATCTGAATACCATTTCCATCTGCAATAATCTAGGGTTTATCTTTAAAGTCAAAGTTCTTTGAAAAGTTATTCAAAGAGGTGATTAATCCAAGTACTGATGTCACAGAGATAGTTAAAAAATGAATTTTTCAGTTGACAGTGCAAACCTCCACAAATTGAAATAAGTGCTATTTTCTTGAGGGATTGTAAAAGTAAGTCTCTCTGCCAAATATTTGATCTATCCTGCTCTCTTGTAAAATACATACTCTGCATAAAACACTCTCTGAAATGGGGTCTGCTTGTCCAGATGAATACATTATTCCACTGTGTGGAAAAAGGCTGATCTAGAGGCAAATTACTGAGTGTAATTTATTCCATATCCTTGCTAGAATAACTTGTGCTCCTGAGCCTCCTCAGATGTGTAGTCAATAGGGAACTCTCTGGCTACATGAGGTTTCTTAATACATCTTTCAGCTAAATCAGAGATTCAGATGCAAAATCCAGCACTCAGGGAGATCATCAGAATTTGTGATGCTCCCTGGAGAACTGGAGGTCTATAAACCAATGAATGGATTACAATGAGATGTAAATTCAGTATTTCCAACTCTGGGAGAAATGATGATACTTGAATATTTTTCAAGTTGTACTTCTGTCCCTTAGTCAAACAATAGAACCTCTCAGCATTTACTAACTCCGTAATGTATTTTTGAAGAAAGTTTAAGAGCTGACTGTATTCAAAATTATAGCTTTGATATATGTTGTCCTTGAAAATAAGGCTTCTGATTTATTTTAGTATAATGGAGTCAGCTCTCATGAATTGTAAGATAAACAAGGATCATGTTTGCATTCCTTTGTAAAAGATATCACCTGATGGACTTCTCAAGTAACCAGTGGAGATGGAGAGGTGGCAACTTCTCTGTCCAGTCTCTGGTCACTGTCCAGAAACTTATATATACGAGGTCAACAATAAACAAGGGAGCTTTTTCTTCTTCTCTGCCTTAACATCTGTTGTGCGTGTTCCTATTTGCATCACAGTAACAGATATACTTTTTTTTTTAACTACCTTTGTATTAGGAACTGCCTTCCAGCCCCAGATATGCTGAGCCAAATGTCATTACTGAATTTCAGTAATGTGCTCAACTGTGGTATGCAGGCTTACTTCTGTCATCTCTTAGAATGAAGTAGTTTTTAAAGGTTCATTCTAGACTCGATGAAATATCCTAAGTGAAACTCAACAGAAAGAATGGGGCTTAAGATTCCTTAAAGGAATCTTAAGCAGAAGATAACTGCAGATAGTTTGAACTAGTTAAACAGCTGCTGAGTTAAGGAACAGAAATTGTTCACTTTCAGTCTATGGGTGAGGAAGGGGTACTCTATTCATTCAACACTTTTTAAAATACCTGTAAATGTTATGTAATTTGAGATCTGTTGTTATCTTCCTGCTGGCTAAGGTTGAACAAACTAGGTCATACTAGAGCTCCTCAGCCCCAGGTAAACTGCTGCAGTGCAGTAGTTGATCTTTCTTCTCCTAGTCCTCCCCTGCCTTTTTAGTACCAAAGCAGTGTGATAGCTTCAGCTATCAGATTTGTACTTGTCAGATCAACTCTTTTACTTCAGACTTGTCTCATTCCTTCCAAAGGTGTTGCTCAGCCTTTTTCTTCATCATTTCCAGGCTCAGCAGCAGCACAGAGGAGCCCCTCAGCTGCTCTTCATCACCATATGAAAGAGAACAGAAAGTATGTGTCTACCTTACTGATAGGTGCCATGCACAGACAGAAGGCCTGGGACACAATTTGTAATGTGTCATAGTTCTGGGATTACAGAGCTAGATTTTGTCTCTCCTGACGTTGAAGCTCACAGTCCCTTCAAGGGCAAGCAATCATCATGCAAACATAGAGTTAACTGTTGTAGAACCTAAAGCCCACATTACAAAAAGAATGCATATATTCCCCCATGAATAGCTTCATCTGTGGTTCCACCAGGAAATCAACCAATTCACACTAATTCATGGAACATTTACATGTTTACTTCATGACTGCAAACACAGGTGCTACGTTTCAAAGACCCCTAAGAAAGTAGATTTCAGAAGATGTTTTATAACCAGGGAAGTGATTGACATCATGAAGTTTGCAGCTGACAAATGTACGTGATGAAAAGCTCAAAGACAAAAATAATTTCACTTCTGCATTATGTCACTAATGGCACTAACTTACAGATCAAACTTTTATCTCAGATACTCCAAAGAATCTCTAGTTGACTACAGTGAGTACACACAGTCTAGGATGGAGCTTTTAGCTATTGAACTTCCTACGGGTAGTTATTGATTTTGTTCCATTTTACTATTGGAGGCAGTCCATTGAATTTTGACCTGGGCTCTACAGTAATGCCTTTGGCTCTGACACCAAGGCAAAGCAAAAGTTACAAGAAAACAGAATTTAAAAGATAATGTGTTCAATGCACTGATTCTCTATAGTTATATATTCATCCTGGAATCAGTGATCAACACAGAAGCTCTCAACATGAGTATAAAAACGTCAGAATCAGTTCCTTAATCTTGATGCAGTTTAAATATTACTTCTGGCTAAGTATTACATCTGAACCAAACACATGATTTGAGCTTACAGACACAAGTTTGTTCCTGAGCTGATTCATGTCAGTTTTATACTCGCAAACATCTTTTGATTTCAGTGGCATAAATTCATATTTTCAATAACTCAATGGTAACAGAATACGGAGTAGTCTTAGAGTGTCTGTTTAGAACAGCCAGTGAACTCCCTTGGTACATAATTTTCAGTATTAGAGACAAAAATAAAGCCATTCAGGATACAGTAAACCTCTTCACTGAAGCTAATACAGAAAAGAAATGCACAGCTCCTTGAATGAGGACATCTCCTTGAAAGAGACAGTGTTATACAGTACATGAAGGCCCTTATTCTACTGCTATTTCCACATAAGATAGGATGTTTAAGACAAATGTTGTATACAAGGGCCAAGACATTAAACTAATTCTAGTAAGATCCCTTTATGTTAAATAAGAAAAGAGGGTGGATTTGGTAAAGAAGGTGCAAATGGTATATTTTTCATATTTTCTCTCTCAGAAGTTTTCTGAGGTGAAGTGAAATAAAGAAATACTGGAAGGTTGATGGAAGGTTAAAATATTCACAAAATAAACTTGATTTATTCAAGCTTTTCGTAGTCCCAAGAAACATGTTTAATGGGAGCTGAAAGACTTGAAAAGAAACCTTATTGTGGTGCACAGCAAAGTGGTGTAGAAAAAAAATCTCCATATTTCTTCAGCCTCTAGCTTAGCTCTCACTGTGGGGAATCTTGCTGTGAAAAGATTAATCACTGCTGCTTAATAGTATCTCTGCTGGTTGCACCAGGATAGCAAGTGGCTACATAATGCAGCAGATGCTTCCTTCTTTTAGTGCAGCACCTACAGGACTGTGAATTTGACAAAGGGTTTTCAAACTTACCATGATGTAAAACTGACCAGCAGGTATTGGAAGCATGTTACCTGGCTCTCCAGAGAGCACAGATCCTAGAAAAAGATTAAATTATATCTTTTGTCCCTTCTCTTTTATTTTGTTTTATGGAGAAAACAAAGGAATGGCCTCCTACAAATCTAACTAGCTACTAGGCTACTTCCAGAGCAAGGTATCAAATATTTTCCATTTTTTAAGCTACTCTTTAGACTGTAACTTGATTAGGGATTTTAAACTCTTTTCTCAATCCTCACTCTTTTTTTCCCTTCCATTTTTAGCACTTGTTTGTCCTAGAAGTGGAATTTTTTTTGATGAAGTAATTGGTGGTAGTTGATTACATTCCATTTTTTATCAGCTCTGCTTAGCTCTCCTTCTTGATAGCACCAGAACATGTCTAGTTCCTTTTGGTCCTTATTGGCCCAAACTCTTAATACTATTTTCCCTTCCCTCATCTCCTCCATTTGCAGATCTATCAATTTTGTCATTGTCATCATCATCATCATCTCTAGTTCAATTTACAATGAAGAAAAGTCTAACAAAGAGGTCTTAACAAAGAGTGTCTTGTATAAGATATCACACAGGGAGATTGGGACAAGGAAACCTATTTGGACAGAGACACATCCTTTCTAGAATGGAAAAATCAACACTCTTTTGAGTTTTTCTTCTACTGCACCAAAACTTCAACAGCTTTACTTGAATGCTCTTCAGACACTGTGGTTCAAAGGTTCTGGCTTTAAAGGGATTGCTCTTTTTTTTCCTTTGGCAAGAAAAAATGGACAGGTTTATCTAAGTTAAATGCTTTTCAAAGACATTTTCACAGGAGCTTTCATCTCCTTTTGTCTTTGTTTCTAATTTTCCCGAAAATAACTGCAGTGACACAAGAGCAGTCTTTTTGATCATTTCAGTGTTAGTGATGATACAGCTTTGTGAACAGCAAGGCAAGCTGTCTGAAAAGCCATCTTCTACCAGAAGAAGCAGAGGAAATTGGGTACAGGAACTGGCAGTCTTTCCCTCATGTCAGTCACACGTCACAGGTCCTTGTCCAGCAGGAAACCACAGGGTTGACAAATTCCTACCTCTGGGACTTCCACCATGGAAAGAGTGACTGTTGCATAGGCAGTAGAGGTACTTAGAATAAACCTAATGCTTAAATTCAGAGCAAAACTGAGCCTGAGGAAAGGCTGTTGGGTTTTGATTAGCAGAAATGATGAACTAGTGTCTCCAGTAATTTGTTTTCAACCAAATGTGATGGGAAGAGGATAGACCAACATACTGTTTAGCAGCAGTAGTCAGCAGAGGTAAAATTCAGCTCCAGATTCTCTTAAACCAGAAAAGACTTAAATGTAGCTGTGTGTATGTCAACTAGGTGTTTCAACTACCATTATATTCACTGTGGGTTGAGTAGAGTTGCCTAAAAATTAATATGTTCTTCCACATGAGACATCCCAGAATACCCTGGCCACACTGTTGTGTGCTGGGGGCGTGGGTTTCCCCCTGATGCTCTCTGCCTGGGCTGTTCCCTGCTAGGGGCACAAAGTGACCAGAACTTTGTGGTAGGCTGAGCATAAACAAAAGCATGATCCTTCCTCCAGAGAGCAGACAGAGCTCAAGCAAGGCAAAATGAGAGAGGGTGTACAGAGGGCATGTGGAGAAAAAAGAGAAGACAAGTGAAGCCTTCATCTAATTATTGCATCATTCTCCAGACATATTTGCAGTCAGAGAGAACTTCAACGAGGAATTTCAAGGAGATTGTAACCAGTTTTTCAAGAATGGGGGTCTTCTAAGAAGCAACACGGGAAACTTGTGAAACTGTTAACCTGAGAATTTACCTCATATCAGGCTCTCCATGTGGAGGATCTTCGTGGTAAAAAGAGGAAGTTTTAAAGTTGATGCCACTGGCAAAATATTCCTATGGAAGAAGCTGAATGTGGTCAAAATGCCAGGTAGGTATGCTGTCTGCAGCAAATATATAAGTGGAGAAACATTATATTTATCAAGAAAGAGATTAAAAGGCAGGAGAAATATAGAAATGAAGTGATAAAAGGCTTCTCTGTGTAAGTGGGCAGGAAAGGACTTATCTTCTGCTGTTTAAAAATAGAATCTCAAATATATTAGTTTAGATGACAGTACCTAGGCAGAGATCCAAACTGAAGACTTGTTTATGGTCTTGAACAGTAAGTAGGATGATGGTGTTTTCCACAGCAATCAAGTAAGAAAGTAGCAGGGAAGGTGTGGGAGAAGAAAGATTAGAGAAAAATGCAAATAATCATTTTGCCTGTCTATTCAATTAACATCTAGGCCTACTTTGTAGCTTCCTGAAGCCTCTGTGAGGCATTTGGTAGGTGACAAACAGTCAAAATAAGCGACCTGCCAACATTTATTCAGGTAGAAATTTCAAATATTCTGGTATGTATTTCTCCACTATAAATAACTTTCTGCAAATTCAGTGTCCTAATTTTGTGTTCAAGGTAAAGAAAGGGAAAAAAAAGAAATACTTCAACAAAAAGTTATACTTTTTGGTTTAATGTGTTGGTATTTGGGAGATTAAAGTACTGTATTGAAACATAGGCAGAAATTCAAAACTACTGCCTCTTTTTTTTAACTTCTCTTTTCAATCTTCAAAGGCGTATGTATTTAGTTGATTCTTGCTCAGTTTTTTGTTTTTTTTTTAATATTAATTGAATTGTGTATCCAATTTCATTGCTCCAAATTAGTTTTGTTACTCTTAAACCCCTGCACAGTACTTATTCTATCTCTAATAAGAAGACTTTGGAGATGGTAATTCTTTAGTTGTTTAAGTAAATGACATGAGGGTGACATGCTTGGTCTTTTTTGGCTGTTCATAGGTTAGAGCAAAATTTGTGTCATTTTAATTTTGTTGCATTTAATAAACCTTGAGCTCAGAGGAAGCGTTATTGTTTGTGGCTTGTATATTTTAGCTGTGTATATGCAAAATAGTGTTTCACTTTTCTGGTACATAGCTGCTTGATTAAAAGAAACAACTTACAGTGGTGACTGTAGACACTTTACCTTGTAAATTGTGTTTTAGAATAACTGAAACAAACAACATGTTTACAGCTAAGAGATACTTATAAAAACCCCTGAAACTTTGATCATGGGGGATTTTAATTTCACAGATACTTACTGGGATAACAAGTATGCAAAACCTGCAAGGTGGGAAGCATGTTTCCAGAGGCAATGCATAATTGCTTACTTACTGAAGTCAGTTTATTGACTGAACTTCATGATCAGAGGTTCTTGGCACCCAAAGCTAGAAAATCAGCCCATCTTGATGAATAGAGCAGGGCTGATTTAGGGATCATAAATTCACAATACAGAAAAGGAAAGAAGATGAAGCAACAAAGTTTTGGCTCAGTGGAAGTTTTGAAAAACTTATAATACTATAAGGCATTTTGATGGAGCCAACTATATAAACTAGGGATGCTTTTCTGGAAGATAAACAGGTTTTCATTATATGCCACAATATAAATTGCTTACGCTTTCAGTTCAAGTAGAAGGAATAGCTTGTGGTAACATAAACAACAGAATGATCTTGATGGCAATGATGCCAGATCTCATGACTGTGTAGGAAACCTGGTGCAGAAAAAAAATTGGAATTATTTAAGAAACAGTTGGACATACTGCAGTTACAATTCATTCAGGCTAAGTCTCAACAGGGGGAATGTAATTCAGACAACGTGCTTCAACAGAGTGACAATAACAACATTTTTTATGTCTTCTTAGGGAAGGGGGGATTTACACTTATATTTTTTAAAAATTGCAAATTTCTAGGAGTTAATTAGAAGGTCAAGAGGAGATATTGACTAGAAGGTTGCAGAGTGTATTCCAAGTATGAACAAAGGACTGTCTCGGAGATGGTATATTTGTAGTAGACAGATAATAAAATGGAAATAATCACTAAAAAATGGTAGTTGAGATTATTTGGCATAAGGAGTTAAGTGATTTATCAGGGAATAGTACATTCCTTCAATGGTCACACTCTTTCACAGATGGAATACAGGGAAGACTTGTCTTGAGGTGAATTTCTGGGTCTTGGTTTATTTAGGTAAATTTGTCTTTGATTTCAGTGTGGCTGCTTGTGTGTTTAAGCCCAGTGAGGGCAGACCTTTAGGATTTGCCACAGTACCTATAATTACCTGGATGAAGGAATATGGGAAAGGACTTCACAGCAGCATAATCACTGCAGCTGGACATGACAGGGGAGCAGGTCATGATGCTGAGGAGAGTCTAAAGCTTCTTTAACTTTGTGGTATAAGTTCATAGTTTTATAAAGTACTTCTGGAGAGCATGGGATTTTTCCAGACACCTTCACTGTCATGGAAAAATTAAGACTTTTCATCATTTATCTTAACATGTTCAAATACACCTCTAGGTAGAAATCAGACTTTTGGGTCACACATGGTGGCATGGAGTAAGCTGTTTTTTCAGGAAGGAGTCCTCCCTTTATATGTTGAACTCTTCAACTCTGATGTTTTTGGTTTTTATTTTAGCTATAGGTGCATGTGTTAGGGATGTGAAGCCATTCATAATCTGGCAATTTAGGGAGGTAAAAAGTGTGCACTGGAAATAAAAATTGTTTAATTTTCCACTGAAAATTCATTATAATTTCTTCTACTAGGGTATGGTTACCCACAGAATATGTTGAGCTTGACCTGAAGCACATAAGTCTGTGTAGGAACACTACATCTCCATATATACACCTTTTAGGCCACGTATATACGGAAAAAAGATTGGACTTTTTAGTATAAGATAACTATCTTACCTCTGCATTTCAAATGAGAGACAGGGACACAAGGAGGAACGATTGAAGCTATCATGTAAAGCACAGTGGCACATACAGGGAAAGAGAACATGAGCAGGTTGCACAATGCACACTCTGTGTGACAGGCTAGATTCTATGCAGACAAAATTCAGGTGAACTGAATTTTGTTCCTCCCTGTTTATAGAACTCTGAGAATTTCCAGTATGAATCAAGATGCACTTGCATTTAGCAGAACTTCTTCCTGCCCAACAAATAAGTGTAACATTAGTCAGATGTGTTACTGCTATGTGTAAAGGTATGAAATCATAAAATGACAAATCTATTGCATTTTCATTTACTTTTCCATTCTTAAGGACTATTTTCAGAAATCCACATATAATTAGTTGCTCTTTATTAATCACCCTCTAATCTTTACTTATCTATCACTGTTGCAAAATTAAAAAAAAAATACTCAAAAATGTTTCAACTGAAATAAAGCAAATTGATCACCTGGATTCATTAAAAATACATATTCTGTGGCTGTGGTTATACAAGAGATCAAAGTCAGTCATCATCACTGCTCCTGCCACAGCCTTAAAATCAGTAAGGAGTATGGGGTACCATGAAGGGCAAATTTTCCAGCATTTACACCACTATTTTCATTTTGGAACTGAGACCCACCATTGACCTTTTCCTTTGTCTGTTTAACCCAGCAGTATTTTTATCTGTTAATACCAAGCTGATCACAACATGGCATTAGTATATTCTGGGCTGAGAAAATCCACTTCTCAGATCAGATACGATGCTGCTTTCCCTGGTATTTAAAAACCTCAAAGTCACACAAAGAAAACCCTTGTAGGAAGGCAAGGCTTCAGTGGAGAATTTTATCCTGTTGATAAGAGTAATACTATTTAGGCTGACAAATTTATTATTTCTACTGAAAGCAAGACCTCGCAAGGTCTGGAGTTGCTGCCATTTAATTTATCCACTGGGATCCAAGACAGATTTCTATTCCCCTGGTGTGTTCATTTCCGTCTGTAGAAGGGCTACAGTGAAAGGATAAGGTTTTGAGAGATGAGTCCACACACTGAGCCTCAGCTATGAGAAGAATGGGGGTCATGACATCCTTGAACATTGGTTCTACGCAGTAGCATCTATAAACAGAATTTCTCAAGTTGGGTAAAAAATGTGCTGGTCTTCAGCTTAGAGACATTAACCATGATTCTTTTTTCCTTCTGTATAAATTGAAATCTTCTTCAAACATGCAGTTTTACATTTTATTTTAAAAGACAACTTATATTTTAGTTTTGTATTTGCACAGCTTAGCTTTTAGGAAAAAAGTCTCTTCTTCAACATGCCCATCATGGTTTAAGAGCTGTGACAGTGCTCAATATGGAATCTCAGGACAAATCCATTTTATTTAGAAATTCAAAAATAGCTCTATTTTCTGGTTTAATCCTAGCTTCTCTGGATACCCCTGAGACATATATAGCGATAAATATTTGCAGCAATAGCAAAAAGATTCTTATGAAAAACCTTTTTACTCCAATAATAATTAGCCAAATGAAATAGGCATTCATTACTTCATAAAAAGCTGTTTTTAGGTATTTTTGTTTTTAACAAAGGATTAAGGTGTGTCCATATGCATTCCATTAAATTTCTCTTACTGTAATAAGACTATGTTAAGGGTAAAATGGCAACCATCTTGCTGGCTCAGCCTTCAGGAGGACCACCACTGGGCTTCAGTAAATTGCTGTCTATCAAAAAAAGGGATGTACTAAACCCTGACAAAGAGGGAGGAAGAAAAATAAACATATACGTAAGCAAATCTGACAATAGAGCAGAGCTATGTTATGAGCACAAGGCCAGCAAAACACAGTGATTTCATTCATCTGGAAACCATGTCTATTCCAATATGTATTCACTGCAGCAAATGTGGCTTAGTAAAACTTTTATTCTGTAAGGAAACCTACACAAATGTAGGACTTCTGGATTTTACTTGAATTACCACATAAGTGTGTGTTGTTGAGACGTACCTTTAAATAGGTTGTGAAGACATCCCTATGAATTCAGAATTACTATACTTGCAGAAAAAGCAACAATAACCGTCTGTATATCCTTTAATCATAAGCATTAAAGAATAGTTCTTCAGAGAATCACAGGCTGCTGACTAAAGTTTACATTTTCTTGAGCTGCTTTTGGTGCTGCTAGCTATTTTTCTCATACACATGATGATAATATGAAGTGACACTTGCACCTGTTGTCACCATCTTATGGTAATTAGCATAGTGCCCTAAGTAGTAGCAGGGCCATCACATCCAAACATAAGCCATTAACATATTGCAGCTGTCATCAGTAGGGAAAGCTAATGGAGTTAGTGGATTTGCACACTACTGCATACCTTGGCTCAGCTAGCATAACTCCCCATATTGGGGTCATTTGGGATAGGAAAAAGAAATGTGGGATGTAGCCAGTCAGGAGTGAAAGAATACATTTTACTGCAGGTTTACTTTCATGTATTATGCATGTCCTTCAAGGTCACTGCATGATCATTTATAAGATTTTAATGAGATATCAAAGTGGAATGGATGGAATGTAATTAATGTGATCATACAGAGAAGATACAGGTATAAAATAGCATGCATGAGGCAGTCAACAAAAAGTGAGAGCAGTGAGGAAAAAAGAACACTTTGGCCAGATTTCAGCCTGTAAAACAGTTTTTCTACCCTACTTTCAGACACTTAACATCTTGCCAAATGTTTTTTCCCAGCTAACAGTGAAACAATGGAGGAAATGAGAGAAAATGCATTCCACCGCTGCTCTTTGAATATAGGCTACCTGCACTTTCCTTCTTTGAGGGAAAATGGGTGACTTATAGCTAAAAGTATGCTAGTCCTACAGTAACATGAGTTTTATGGACATTATGAATTCTATTCTATTCTATTCTATTCTAATTTTAATATTTTGATTCCTCTAGCTGACAGAGTCTCTGGACTAAACTGAAAATTCAAAATATAAAGGTGCATATTTTTTAAGTACTTCTCTAGAACCCTTCTTTTGTGTAGGTGACTGAGAAGATACAGGGACTTAACAAATCCTTCAGTAGGGAAAGCATTAAGTAGAGTTTCTCAGCTTCTTTTCCTAAGATTGCTGGTTGTCCCCAGACTGCTTCTGTTCCCACCTTCTTGCCAGGCAAATGCTTTTGTATAAAACTCAACTCTATAGATACACTTTCTGTATTTTGTTTGTTTGTGTTTTTTCCCCTTTGGTTGTTGCTGTTATTATTGTTGTGTTCTGTTGCTTGTTTTGGGGGAAGGGCTGAGTTTGGGATTTTTGGGGGAGAAGGGGAAGAGGACTGCAAATCAGTTTGGTGCTGGCTGTGATTGCTGCCCCTGTCAGAGTTTAGTGCTCGGGCAGTCCTCACTGTGTGTGCTGGGACAGTGCTAGTGCTCCTGCATGGGAGCCAACATGAATCTGGTGAGCAAGGGGCAGGAGGGACGATCTTGGCAGCATAAAAGGCAACCCTATCTAGATAACATAATTAGAGACTAACCCTGCCTCCCTAACTCATGTCACCTTGGCCTTTGGTAAACCACACAAACCAACATTTTCAGATGTGGGTGAGTAGTTACATACTTAAATATTTATGTGGAAGCAGACACCCACACTGGAAAATACTTGCCTTCTCTTATACCAACAAGAATTCTATTCATCCTTCTTTGTTTTCTTATTCATCCTGCATGTTGTCTTTCTCTAGAAGGTTCTTTCTACAAATAGAGTTTGAAAGACCCTGCTTAACGCCTGAAGTGACTGCAAGAATTCTCTCAGGATTCACTCTGTCAGCAGGACATGGACCCCTAAGTATGACGTTTGTTGATTAATTCCTGATCCCAAACCCTAAATGCTCCATTAGAAACTCAGAACATCTTCAGTTTGTTTACAAAATGTTTACAGGCTAAGCCATTTGAAAAGACAAATGTATGTGAAAATCTTCACTGCACATAAAATATTCAGTGTAATCTTCATTTCTGAATGCAGCAGATATTTTCTTTATGCTAAATTAAAAAAAAAAATTAAAGATCTTTTATAATTTTTAAAAATAATTTTAAACAAGTCTTTATCCTAAAAAAAAAGCAAATTAATCTCCTCCATCCTCACAAAATAAAAAACAAGAAAGAAATAATTTAACTTTAAAAAGAAATGAGATTATCTACTAAAGAAAATGAAAGGGTTTTATTTATAAAAACAAGATTATTTCAGAGATTTACCAATATGCAGGTATATTTCCTAATTCCTTTTTAATAATTGCTTGACTGAACTTTCAAGTAGATATATATATGGCAGGTCAGTCATCAGTTAGTGGGAGCGTGTGCTTTTCAAAACTGTTTTATTTGCAAGGCAAGCAGCTGTCCAATCTGACCTTCTAAGATGCTTGTTGTGGGAAGAAGAGCTGCTGGATATAAGTGGTGAAGGTCACAAAGAATAGGAAAAAAAGAATAGGAGCTCCTGATAGGCATTCTGGGGAAAATGATGCACAGAGCAAAAACGAAGTATTTATCTTTAATGCTGGTTCTTTGTTTCCTCATTTTCTGCTTCTCTTCCTTCTGCTTTTCTTTCTCACCCTTCTCTCAGCACTGCTACCTGTTCTTAACCTACATCTAATCTTTCTTTCTCTCTCCACCACCAAATATATTGCCACTGAAACATCTGTCCAGAGACACAACTTGACTAGCGGTAAAGAAAGAGGAGAAAAAGTGAGTAGTAGCTCTCTTCTTGGTGAAGGAGCTGTTTGTATATGTGGAAGACCACTTCAGCCCATGACAAAGTCCACGTAAAAAAGCTTACAGAGCCTTGGAAAACTCATTTCACGCATATAATGTGACTCTCAAAATGAAATGCATTTTTCCAGCAGCTGTTGGCAGTTCCAGCAGCTGCCTAAGCTGTGACTCCCTCCAGCGGTTGGTTTACCCTAATTTACAAAGCCAGGTTTACAAATGTTTTTTTTTTTGTTTTGTTGGTTTGGGGGTTTTTTGTTGTGTTTTTTTTTCTCCCCAAAACTGGCTATGGCAGAGGCAAGGCAAACAATGCTACCAGGAAAATACCAAATAGAGGCAGGAGACAAATAAAAGAGAAACCCTTCATTTTTAATATCTTTGATCACAGAGGACCAGAAATGAGCACCTCTCTCATAATGCTCCACTGAACACAAACCCTCAGTCAGGTACTGGGAAACAGGCCAGCCTGACATCCTTCTGCTGCTGCCAAAATCTCCTGGTGTCACCCTGCATGAGGACACTCCCTGTGTCCTAATTTTGAAGTTACCTTGCTTTATTTCTGCAAGACTTCATATTATTCACCTGAGAAGTCCGACTGGTAAAAAATAATGCAGAAAGATAAGAAGGGTAATTTTCAAAGTGGAAACATGGCAAAAATTGAAGACATGACAAAACCCTTCCAGTTTCTATACAAACAAATGAGATTTTAGAGAGATAGTCTTTTTCAGAAAGTCGATCTACTATCAGGCCTAGAAAAATCAAACCATTTAAAATTCATGAATTTTACCATCTTCCTATTTATAAAAGGTTAAGTTACCCTAAGCTATGAAAGAAAAACACCCTCTGAAGACCTGGGAAGTCAGTAAACACTCTTGGCAAACGACAGGAATTGATCCTGCTTCTCTGTGCCTGTCATGTCTCTAAATTTTATTTCCACCATTTCTAGGGTACCGTGATATGAGGGGCAGGGATGGGAAAAAAGGATTGAGCTGATGCAAGACTATGGCCTGAGGGCAATGGTACCTGGGTCTCTGACATTTTCTCAATTAGTAGGTCTCCCTGCCTGACTGTGAGATGTGCATCTAACTGGGGACTTAGACTGTTGCAAGGTATTGATTAGCCATAATGTGAAGTCAAATCTGAATAAAAAAAGCATTGTGATCAAAAGCCTTTCATTGGAGACAGCATGCCCTCCAAGTCAAGGGTCTGCAGAATCTGATGAGCTCTGTTTCCTTTTTGTCTGAGAGAGATTTCCATGGTTTACTCATAAAGGCTCTCTTGATAGGAATGTCCAGTGGGCCCTCTGTCAGAAAACCTGATGTCTCAGATTTGACAGGTGCTTGTTAGTTTTTCATCCCGGATCACTCAACATGCACACAAAACTAGAAGAGACGATGGTTAATAATGCTACATTTCAAGTTGACTGCCTTGTCATTTTTGCTGGAAAATTCACTGATTCAATCGCTAGCATTAAATTGTCTGCATTAAAGGAAAACAAAGCATAGCCAGCCGTGAAACGTACTCGTTTTCCGACTGCTAGAACTTACACAGCTCAATACCAATCATTGCACTGCCTTGTTTGATTATACAGTTTATACAGATCACATGCAAAACAAAATAAATTGCTGTTCTTTAAAAAAAAAAAAGCCAACAAAAACCCCAAGGCAAGAAAATTGAGAGAAGCATTTTCTTGGAAATTAGCTTTCTTCTCACTAAAAATGTTTTCAAATGAGGAAATGATCCTCCATACTTTTACTTACATGAACAATGAACTTTCAAACACTTTTAGTCTACTGTGATGTCATATGAATCTGGAGTTCTACTCCATTGTAGTTCCATCCCTTTGTGAGTTTGGGTTGGGGTTGGTTTCTCTCAAAACTCAAGGGAAGATGAAGGCTTATTTTTATGGACTACTCACATGAAGAATTTACTAGCCAAGGGTTTAGACCAACAGAAATTATGCATTTTAGTAGTAATATCTCTGGGCATTGTTATAATAATAAGTACACACTTTTGTCTATTCTCCTGTAGTTTGCAATCTAAACCACAGGGGACAGCAGGAGCTGTGTGATGGTGGAGGACTGTGGGGCCTGAGATAACAAGAGTTCCTATCCATACTGGGGTATGAGGACATTTGAAACAAAACAAAAATAAACAGGTGAAAGATTTCACTGAATAAAATGTAGCATTGCCCATTCTTAGATATCTTTGAGTCAATTATAGTGAAATGGGTTCTTACACTCATAAATGTTCCTATAAATGGATCTTATAAATGTTACTTTATACTTGAATAGCCTTCTCTTTTACTTGCAACATTTCCTTCTTCCAAGGAACTATTTGTCCAGCATACTGGGAAGAAGCAACAAAGAACAAAAAACCTCTTATCCTCCACCTCCCCTCCTCCTCTCCCAGCACTGATGGTACCTTCCTATGGTCTCAGGTAGACTTTCTGTACTCAGAAAGAGAGAGAGAGAGAGAGAGAGAGGAGAGAGAGAGAGAGAGAGAGAGAGAGGGAGAGAGAGAGAGAGAGAGAGGGAGAGAGAGAGAGAGAGAGAGGGATGATTTATGGTGTCCAGATGCAAAGGGGCAGTAAGACAAGGACCTTGCAGTGGTGTCAGGGTGAAAACCCTGTGAGGTACTCAAGCCAAGGCCTTGGTCCTGGTTCAAGGTGGTTTGCACCATAATCTTCAGGATCAGCCAGCTGGGTCACAATAACCCATGCAGCACTGTGGGCTTGGGGCAAAGTGGATGGAAATCTGCCTGGTGGAAAAGGACCAGGGGGTGGTGCTGGTCAACAACCACCGAACATGAGCCAGTGTGTGCCCAGGTGGCCCAGAAGGCCAATGACATCCTGGCCTGTACAAGGAATAATGTGGCCAGCAGGATTATGACAGCAATTGTCCCTCTGTACTCAGCACTGGTGAGGCTGCCATTCAAATGCTGTGTTCAGTTCTTGACCTCTCAGTGCAGGAAGCACATTGTGGGACTGGAGAGTGTCCAGAGAAGAGAAATTGGGCTGGTAAAGGGTCGGGAACACCAGTCTGACAAGGAGCAGCTGCGGGAGCTAGGGGTGTGCTTTCTGAAAGGAGTCTCAGGGGGGACCTTATCACTCTCTACAACTACCTGAAAGAAGGTTGTAGCTAGGTGGGGGTCGATCTTTTCTCCCAGGTAACAAGTGTCAGGATGAGATGAAATGGCTTCAGGTTGCCCTATGGAAGTTTAAAGTGGATATTAGTTAAAATCTCTTCATTGAAAGGGTTATCAAACCCTGGAATAGGCTGCCTAGAGAAGTGGGGGAATCATCATCCCTGCAGTGTTCAAAAGGTGTGTGGATGTGGTACTTAGGGACATGGTTTAGTGGTGAACAGAGCAAGGCCAGAGTAGCAAATGGACTTGATAATCTTAGAGGTCTTTTCCAACTTAAATAATTTTATGATTCTATGGAATGTCTCTCCTTTCCCTCAATAGTGTTTTCTCAGGAATTCTGAGTCTGTGGTGGGTATTTTCCATCTGTATTCCTACAAAAGACAAAAGTATGAGTGACTTTTCCAGGTCTTCAGACTCCATTGCTCACAGCCCTCTTTTACCAGTCCTTCCCAGCACAGCTCAAGGTTGTGAAATCATAATGGATCCCAAAATATTTCTTGCTGCAAAGTATTCGTTGTGGTAAATGTCGACTATAGCAATAAGGCACCAAAGGCTTGCATTAGCAAGCTATTAGAGCATGCTGAGAGTGCTCTGGTTGCCTTCTAATGCACACTGCAATAGCCATTATGGAGTATGACTCATTATTTTTACATTTATTTCACATTTTTAAAAATCGTTTTCAAAACACTTTTGCACAATTTCAGGAGATATGTTTCTTCACAAGGAAAAAACAGTCCTTATGAACACAATGTGAAGACAAAATGGTAGGAAGAGAGAGTCTTTGCTGCTTCTGAGTAAACCTGAAAGTGACTGCTTCTTTCTTATCCTAGTCCCATTTAGTGTGGTTTTTTGACTAGCACAGATTGATCTCTCTCCTCACAGAGTCATCCTTCTGCATTTTCAGGTTCATTTTATTACTTTGCAGCCATTTTATCTGATTAAAAACAGCACTTTGGCAGGCACATGACATTAGGTTCCTATGTTTTGCACCAGAAAAATCAAAAATGTCCATAAAAGTAATATGCTGATCCTGGAAAGCAGTGTATGCTTTCACTGTATGCTATCATATGGTCTTTCCTTGAGCCTCTTGTTCCTGCTTCTGTCCCATAACTGTCTTTATCTCCCATCCCCGTAAAAAGCTGAAACTTTTGCTTGTCTGCCTTTTGCTTTTTGAGCATTGAATTCAACTGTGTGACAGCCGTGCATGAAAGATAGTATAGGTGCAGGCACCTTGCAATTACAACTGTTAAACCTGCTAAGAAAAATAAGATTATGACCAATTAGGCTAGGATTAATTCTGCCCAATTTTAAACACCTAACTTGGTTGTTTAAATTAGGCCTATAATTGCTGTAGGCTGCTTTAGCAGGAAAGTGGAGGTTAGATGCCTCCCCAAAGTGTTTCATCCAACCTAAGGGCTAAACCATCTTCTTTTACTGACAAGACTTTACATGACAGTGCTTCTAATTTTACCAGCTAAGTGATACGAGAAATCTGACTTGGGATGAATCTGGGCCCTTTTTTTCCCCAAGCTCTGCTACACTATTTAATGGTTTGGTGTCTACAGTGTGAATATATATTCTTAAAACATCAGCTGTCTTCATAACAGTGGAATGTCAAAATAATGGTGTATTTTACTGTTGATATCTGAATAAGATTCTATGGGGTCCTTTGTGAAAATGCCCTGGAGAAAGGATGTTTAAAGAATAGATTGGAAAAAATATAGAAACTTACAAGGTATTTGGCAGGGGAGCATGTAAAGATCACAATTCTTTGCAAAACAATTGTGCACGAGAGTGGGAGAAGGTAGTACTGAAGTGCTGAAGCCAATTTTTGAAATATAAGATAGTTTAAATATATATGGAATCAGACACTCTGCTACTGAACAGAACTGACACTGAAGGAATATTCAGTGTTATGTTACAGCCTCTGAAAACATAGCAAATGTCAGAAATTCCTCTTTTAAAGAGCCCTCACTCTTGTTCAGTAACTTCAACTGTCAGAGAGTGGAGCTGTATTAAAAAGGGTTTCACAGAATCAAAAGGTTTGTTTCTTAGCAACTCTGTCAACAAATTTAAATTGCTGCATATCATGACTGTTCCATAATCATTTGCATGCAAGATTTGTAAACACAGGTTTTTATTGTGCATCCTGTTGTCGTGGATGGTAGGGAGGCAAAAGGGGACAAATTTTTCAAAGCAGGGGCAATGCTGGTACCAGATCAGAACATGCAAGACTAAGTAAAAGGTTCTGTGTATCTTGCTTGACCAGAATCTTTTCTAGTTCACTTTATTCGTGAAGTACAAACTGCAGAGGCAGCAAACCAAGTTACAGAGGTAATATTGCAGTAGTCACAACGTCAAAAGTTTAAACATTCCTTTTGTGATAAAAGATACAGAGGATGATATTTTAGACCTTGTTTATACAGTAATCCAGAGGCCCAGTACCACTGTAAACAGACGTATACCACCTAGCTTTAAATAAATTTGTTGAATGTTTTTTATACCAATAATGTTATAGCTCAGGTCATATGTGACTTGATTGCTGGGAATTCACATGGGATCAGGTTGGAGGAAGGTTTTTGCAGTCAGAACTCCAGGTTGTGCTAGTGCAACTGCTGTTCTCGGGGCTTCAAAGCTTTTCAGATACAAGTCAATGAACTCTAGTCATCCCTATCTCTGGAATGTGATGCTGATATACCTTTGCTCCTGTTCATTTTTGGCTAATGTCACTAAAGATTGTGGTTAGGAAGTGATGAATATAGTCCATTTTAATTTTTATGCTATTTCAATTTTATTTATTATTTCCTGAGTGTCTGTAATAGGCATGCTACTAGAGAACACACTTTATTTAATATAATGCATTTTAGATCCACTTTATATAACAGGCTAAACACACATAATGCATGTAAGTCTGTAAGTCTATATATGCTCAGTATGATGTAAGAGACTGAGAGTACTCACACTCTATATGTGTATGTTTTCAAATTTAATGAATTCATCTTATCCCGCACATCTAATGGCTCATACACAAAATCTCAGCTCATTTCACATAATACCTCTCTTATAGGCATAGTATTATTTATTTGTATTACAGTAACCCCAGAGGCTCCAGCTCAAAGAAAAGAAAAAAAGCACTATGAAAAATTGGATCAAGAGACAGCCCTAAAGAATTTGCAGTTTTTAAAAATAAGAGATAGGGAACACAGACACAAACTGTCAGGGTGATATGCCCAACTTCATTGTCCAGACATGTGATGGAGACCAGATAGGGTATTGATTCCTCATCTCTAACCAGAGGCTAGGAACCTCCACTTATGGCCACTTCTAGTGACCTATCTCCCTAATTCACATAGTTGTGTCCTGAGCTGAGCCTCTGTTTTACTGGAGAACCTGAAATTCTCCTTGCTGCATCTTTGTATGTCCAGAAAGTCTAGTACATGACAAGAATGCTGGATGGTGGACTAGGACGTGCCTACTTGCCGAATGACTGACAAGGAGATGTATGTTTTGGACACCTCTCAGCAGTATTTGCAGCTCCTGGATGTAGGAGTAAAGAGTGTGAGGACCCAAAGGTTTCCAGAACAATCTATGAGACTTTGTCCAGACCATATATTAGATCATGTTTTCTCTATACTTGGTTCTGTCTGATATAGCTTTACTCCTTCCTTGATCTCCCTTACCACTAGCTTAGGATCCCTGCATTCACTGCCTGTGAAATAGATAATTCATGGTAGCATCAAAATAGGCCAAATCCCAAAGCTAAACAAAACCCAGAAACAAACCTTAGTAAAGAAAGTCTGAAATTCTCAACAAGCCTCAAATTCAGATATAAGTAAATCTGCAAATTTATATTCTCCA
This sequence comes from Sitta carolinensis, assembly GCA_032173965.1. Taxonomy (NCBI): domain Eukaryota; kingdom Metazoa; phylum Chordata; class Aves; order Passeriformes; family Sittidae; genus Sitta; species Sitta carolinensis. The sequence goes on from CM063283.1 coordinate 34,293,740, forward strand.
TGGTTGTCACAACTAAGAACCAACAGATGTGATAGTCCAGAAGGAGATGGTTGTGCCTGTTTTTGAGCCTGCCCCTAGATGACTTCACTTGATAAGAAAACTTTTCCTCTTCACCTTTCTAAATGAGGAGAAATACTATAAAGCCCAGCCCATGCTATTGATCAGCTGAGAGACTACAGGAAAATCTGAAAACAAAGCTGTAAAACAGATGACAAAATCCATTTTTCTGGCTACTGAACAGTACAATTAAAGTCTTAGTTCTACTAACCAGGATAAAAAAAAAAAGAATGAATTTACTTCAAATACACTAGTTGAAACAAAAATATGGTCCTTCCAAGCAGTTGTTAGTTAGAGATGATGGAAGAAGGTTAATATTTAATGGACCTGAGCAGTAACAAAATTCAGTGCAGTGGTTTTTTAACACTAGTATCCAACTTTGGCTCAGGTCACAAATGAAGAGACTTTTGTTGCTTTCCTGTCTAATTCCCAGGAGCACCTATACAGTTTGGAACAGCAAATAGTCCCTTCTCAGAATATGACTAAATCAAGATTCCAGTCCTGCCAGGGATTGACTCACTGAGAAGGGAAAAAAGCTGTCAAAACTCAGCATCTGCCAGGATCAGTCCAGAAACGACAAGAAAAACTGGACTTAAATGCAGGATGAATGCAGGACCCTACCGGAAATTTTGCACAATACAGTCTCATTTTGAGTCCTTGTAGAAAGTGTTTTAAGTATTAAATTCGTATCTTCAGGAGTAGTCAAATAACTGCAGTTTTTCTAAACCCTAAATAAAGTTGACAGTTGAGTGCCCAGTCACAGATGTGACAACTGTTCAGAACGAAAGTGCATCAGATGTAATGAATTTCATGCCACTTACTGTCCTTATGGTAATCTACTAAAAATGACTTAACCTTATACTTTGTTTTATGGCTTAACAGCCTAGAAAACAACAAAGCAACTGTTATTGCTGATTGCTATCTAATTATTATGTGGGGAATTTGTTAAGATGTACTTCAGGGAATGGTTATGACATAATTCCCACGACAGCCGCACGACTGTAAATCGAGAAAGAAATATATGTCAAAGTGAGAGGACAAACATGCTGTGTGCTGTAGCTCTGAGTGTACACACAAGATTGTCTGTGCTGCTTCTCGGAAGCATCTCCAGAATTCCAGGAAGGAATAGGTGTCACATCAACATAGACAAATGAGTATTGTTCCACAAGAGTAACAATGTTGATTGATTTTCTGATGACGTTTATTGATTTTTTGATGATGCCTGTGAACCTCAATGTTACAACAGAGGAACACAAACAATCGCCCATCTTCTGGGCATGATGAATAACAGAGCTTCATAACTTTGGAATGACACTAGAAAAGGCTCTTCTTGAGAAGGAACTTAACTCTGGCTATTACAGGGCTGACATTTACAGATGCTTTAAAAAATTGTCTTCCAAAAAAGAATTTAATGAATTGCTCTCTTCTAGAATCAGTTATTCTCTTTAATACTACTGATTTCTATATTGACAAATTCTGTCTTCTGCTGCATTCCAATTTTGATGCAAGCCTAACAGCCATAAAAGGCTGACATCTCTCAAAATGTTCATTGACTTCGTCGTCTGTCTTCAGGCTGGACCCAGCCAGAGTGTGGAAGTGTCATAACCACGAAGGTCCAACCTGCACTCCTCAGAAGCATTTTATTTCCCCAAAATTGATCTTCACAGCACTGTTCGTTCACAGTCTGTGCCACTCTTCATTCTGTTCATAAATGTGTGGATTCATATGTGAGAAATGGTCATTATTCCATTATCCCATCCAATTTTGTTTTTATCAGGCACAATAAGTTTCTTTTAAAATATTCCAATTTGCAATAGAGAAAAATCTCAGGGGAAAAGTAAACCAAAAATTAACATAATTTAAAAATTGCTAGCAATAAAAAAAATGCCACCACCAGCCTCCAGAAATTGCCGCAGTGGATAGTTTGGTCAGTAATAAAGATCTTTGTATTCTATATATGATGTTTTTTCCCCATGGGATTTTTATTCCTTGGTTAAAAGTCAGAAGAACCTTCATTACAAAAGTTCTGCTCTCCATATAGGTTCTTATTGGCTGAGATCTTGGTAGATAAGGCATTTTAAAAAATAGCTTAGGTCCATAATTCTTTCATTGTAGCAGGTACTTTACAGAATTCTTTATTCTCTTTTCTAAACCTTCTTAATTTTCCTAAAATCCCTTTTGAGATATATATACAGGATCTCAATAGCAATAAAGATGCTTTCAAGTAAGTGCACACAAAAATGGTTTAATCTCTCCAACTGCTACTTGATATAAATCTCTTTATACAAACAACGACAGTTGCCCTTTCAGTGAACAGCAGCACTGAACACTGATTCCCTTTCTTTGATATCTCACCCTCTTCCAGAGTTACAGCTTCAAAGGATTTTCCTGTCTTATGATATGACCTGCAGTCTATGTTTTAAACCAAGATATATGCAGCTGTATCTGTAATACTTATTCCTGTTTGCATGAGTGCTTATTATTTGTAGTTCCACAGCTCTTTGGTTATCTTTGGAACAGCTGCTTCTGCAGCCAGTGTGGATCGTGTGCGCTCGTGATGGCGTGTGCCCATGCAATCTGCTCACTGACTCTTCTCTAAGTTTCTTACAAACTGCAAAACACTATGTTCAGGTAGGCATTGCCTCATGTTCTTCAGGAATTTGCTCCTTCTTTGCATTATCCTTCTTTTTAAAAACTTCTTTTGTGTGGTTGAAAAAACCTTTGCATCCCCAGTTCTAAGGAAGACTTTGATCAACGGGAATAGGATGACTTTCCTTGTCAAAGGTAGCACATAAGTCACCTATTCCTCCCAGAAATGCAGTTTGCATATGCCAGAATAAATCCAGAACTGTCTTTGCTTGTACCCTGTGAACCAAGACTTAGTGTGATTAACATGCAATTTTTCCAACCAGGACAAATATTTTCTTTAAGTTCAAACTGGGGTCCTGTTTAGCCTTCAGTCTGGCATGGGTTTCCACATAATTCTTTGTCAAAACTCAAAGATTCTGATTTTTCTTTTGTTTTAAATGAGATTTTTTTTTCCCATTTAAACTGCATTTTTTGTTTCATTGTAAGAAATAACAGAAAATTAGTCTGTTCTTTTTTTTTTAATTATTTTTTTTTTTAATAATTAAAATGCTAAGAATGGCTTTGGGTCTGGAAATTTTAGCTTCAACATACTTGTCTTTCTGGAATTATTGTCTGTCTTATTCATATGAGACCAGATGTGTGGATCCTGATGTCTCTTACACTTGAATCATCTGTATTTTGCAACTGCAAGTGTCACAAAAACACCTTCTCCTGTTTGAAGGCTCCTCATTTCAAGCTTTCTTGATTTCCACACTCAAGACAGAGGAATGCTGTACCATCTGCAAGCCTTGGGCGCCTTGCCAGAAAAACTGCTGTCTGAAATAATTTCCAGCTTCACATTGAACTTCTCATGGAAATACGAGCTCCACTTAGGTGCCTTCTAATAAGCAGTATTAAGTGACTATAACCAAACACGGGAACTTAAGCCATGCTCATGGGGTTATTGTTCTGAACATGGAGCTTATTTTGCTAGTCAACACAGGTGAGATGCTTGAGAATATAGCTGCTCTATGACATTGTGCTGGTTTGATGCAGCCTGGTTTTAGGCAGCAGAGGGGCCACAGAGGTGGCACCTGTGAGAAGCTGCTGGGAGCTTCCACCATATCTGGCAGAGCCAATTCCTGATGGCTCTGAAGAGGGACATGCTGCTGGCCAAAGCTGGGCCAGATAGAGAGGTTGGTTACACCTCTGTGATAACAGATTTAAGAAGAAAATCAAAACAAAGTGGGGCACACACAGGTTTTATTTCTAGCCAGAGAGGAGGAGGAGGTGGAACATGTGAGGGAAAACAACATGGAGACATCAAGGTCAGTGGAGAAGGAGGGGAGGAGGTGCTCCAGGCACTGGAGCTGAGATTTCTCTGCAGGCCATGGTGAGACCATGGTGAAACATCTGTGCCCCTGCAGCCATGGGAGTCCACAGAGGATGCACAGATCCACCCACAGCTCATGAGGATCCACAGGGGATGCACAGATCCACCCACAGCCCGTGAAGGAGGTACCCATGCTGGAGCAGCCTGCCCTTGGGGGACTGCACCCCTGGAAGAGTGACCCACACTGCAGCAGTTTTGGGAGGACTGTCTGCCCATGGGAGGGACTCATGTTGCAGCAGTTGACTGCTGCTCGTGAGAGTGTAACCATGCCAGGGAAGTTCATGGAGAACTGTCTCCTGTGGGAGGGACCCCACAGCCCTGGGCAGTGGAAGAAAACCTCAAGTGCCAAACTGACCCAAACCCCATGCCTTCTCTCCCTGTGCTGTCAGTGGGAAGGAGGGAGGGGTTGGGGTAAAAAGGTGTTTTAAGGGCTTATTTTACTTCTCATTATCCTCCTCTGACTCTTAGCAATAAATTCACTTAGTACCTATAAGCTGAGCCTGTTTTGCCCTTGAAGTGTTTTCTCCTGGTCCTTATCTCAACTCATGAAGATTTCATTAATTTTTTTCTCCTCCTCCCAGCTATGGAGAGGAGAGTGAGTGAGTGACTCTCGTGGGTGCCTGCCATTGGGCCAGTGTCAAACCAGGACAGGCATCCATTTCTACCGGGTTCTTGGAGAGAGGCACATCTGTGCGATGGACCATGACATCAAACTCTCATTTGCTTTGGGCTGTTGGTGGACTGAGCCCTTAACTGGCTTTTCTGACATTTTGCAAATTCTTCTAACACACTAGTGTTAGAGGAATTTAAATACTTAATGTTTCTCCTGTTATTTTTACTTCTGACCATAAACATCCACTTATTTTGACAAAAAAAATGTTAGCTATTTTGCTGAAATAAAGCTGTGATCTAGTGACAAAATACTTAAATCTTTACCCCCAAATTTGTCCTCCCTCCTCACTAGGTTGCTGATCAGATTCAGGAGTCAATGTGACTGAAACTTTACTGACTGTAACAATCATCTCTCAAGGACCAAGCAGGGCAGTATGATAATAATAATAATAGTAATAATAATAATAGTAATAATAATAATAGTAATAATAATAATAATAATAATAAAATTAATGTGTGGGAATAAGTGCTCTTTACTTTTATTTCTGTTATAGTGACCTATGAACTTTCTGCTGCTTCTGTCATTGCCATCAACCTTGCAATATGCTTCCAGATCTGTACCAGAAGGATGTTTCACACTGCTGAGCACTTTCCATTTTCAAACACAATAAATCCACTCATTATTACTAAATAAATCAGCAAATTAAATACATCAGATGAAGTGCTAAGTTAGACAGATTCTCCTATGGCTATCTACTTTGGTGGAGCTGACATAAACTCTGTATTGACTTTATTAATGAATCCACCTCCAGACAAAAATTTGTATGCAAACTGTCATGGGAACTCTGGCATTAACCACATTTTCCTGCACTTCATGAAGTTATGGTCTACAGCTGCTACAATACTTGCAGGAAAATATTGTGGGGAAGCATCCATCCAAATGCTTCAGTGCCTGAGCGGCAAGCCTCTGTCCCTTCCATGCAGCCCTAAACAAGCCTCTGTTTGCCTAAACTCAGTTGTAAATGCAAGGTATACTAAAGGAAGACAGCAATGAAACAGTCTACTTGGCCAACAGCTTCATCAGAAGCTCTTTCACCCATGCAGCTCATCACATATTAGTACTGGATGCTCCTTGGATCATGTGAGATTCACTTGGTCCTGTGGAAAGTGCCTTTGCCCATGGCAAAGGGTGTTGGAATTGATGATCTTTAAGGTCTCTTACAACCAAAAGAAATCTATGACTCTAAGACTGTAGGGAAATGTGTTACCAGCTCCTTTGCACTTTGTGGTGGAGCTTATCTGCTGGGCTGCTGGGACAATTTTAGCCCCTGTTGTCTCTACATGGCCTGAGAGTGCTTTTCCCTTCCCTTGTGTGGGAAAGGTTTTTCTGCAGCTTGATACAAGACCTCAGACCAACAAAAAAGGGAATATTCTACAGATATGAGAGGGGAGTCCCACCCAAAGCTAGTTTGCAACATTGTTTTGGAGGATAATTTACAGCTTGGACTAAAGTACCAACTGGACAGGTTTCTCTTATAAATTTTTTGACTTCTGTCATGTTTGTTTTACATCATCCAGCAAGATTACTTCTTACTTTATTTAGATTTTTTTCTAACAGTATCTGCACAGTGCTCAGATGAAACCTAGGTAACTACTGTTTCTTTTAATTCAAGTACACATAACAATTAAAATAAATAACAATTAACACATTCTCCCTGAACAAGAAAAATAAATGTATATCAATCAGATAAGGAACGCCTGATGAAAAATCTTTACTCCTATATCACTGATGAAGACAAGCATATCACTGTTGTTTATCTGAAGTCTTTTAAGCCTTTCATCTAGTGATAAAACACTGGGAGCTCTATTTGTTATGAGGAATATCAAACATACATTTCTGATAATATCTGGAACCGCTGGCAATAGCTGTTGTCCACAGTAGATATTGAACACAGGCATTTAACCCCCCAAAGCCTTTCTTAACAGATGCTGTTAGTGTGGGCTCTCATGGCCCTGCAGTAATCATATTTGTTGTAATTGACCCACTCTTTTAGCTACAGGAAAAGAAAAAAATCCTCAGATTTACCTTAGCTGTTACTTAAATTTACACACTAAACAATGTGAATTTTTTTTTTTTCCAGACAGATGGTGTTACCAAAAGGAAAGAAACATGAGAATCTTTAATATTCAATTGTCTACTGCCCATTTTCTTAATCTTCCTGAATGAATGTTTGAGCTTATTATACTAATAGAAGCATGCCAAGTCGTTGGATTTATTGCTCTAAATCAATGGAGTCATTGTCATTATTAGACCAGTTGCTAGTCAATACTTAAAAGCATTCATTAGCTGCAAATGACAGAAATGGTAGTACACTATAGATTTTTTTTTTATTGTTGTCCAGAATGCATATTTCCTATTGAAGAGAATAATGAGAGAAGGATTAAGTGAGAGGTCAGTAAGGACTTTACCGATAACGGGAACAATGTGCTAGGAATCCCTGTGCTATTCCAGAACCTTTTCTCATTTTCTTCACTTTTTGCTATGCATGCAAATTTAAGGACAACAGGAGTATTAGTAGTTTGTGTGGGTAACTGGTGCATCTGCCTTTAACAACAGCCTGAGTGTTGTAATTTGAAATGAATTTATATCAGTGAAAAATGTCTGGAGTAGCTGCTTTTCTACTCTTGGATATCCTCTTTTATTTGCAGTATAAGATCCAAAAGCTATTTCTTGGTTCTGACATCCCCCAGGCTTGAGGCTTTTCTCAGCTGTGGATATTTGCTCTGATTCAGCATGTTAAGAGCTAAGGTACTGGGCTAGGTCTTCCCCTCATATAGTCTATGCCTGGGAACTGGACACCTACCCCTAAATCCTTTAGATTCCTTAGAAAACCTCAGCTGCAATTCCTTCTAAAAGGAACAACAAAGAAGACAGGCTTGTCAAAGGAACTGGCACCTAGTAGCTTCTTTTGTTTAACATGGGAGCTGCAGAGTAATAAACCTATACGAAAATCTTTCTGTTCATTTTGCCTTCTAACTGGGAGCTGAGTTCTTCAGAAATGCCGGCCAACGACTACTACATAAAGATGATATCCTAGGATGACAGTTACTTTGACAGTGCACAACAAAAACTGCTGAATTCATGTTATATCTGGAGGTAACTGCATTTAAAATGTTCTTCACCAGTTAAAGAGAGATGTTCCATTTTTCCACTCAGCAGACTGACTGCTCTTCTTTCTGATTTATACTTAATTTAAAAAAAATGAAAGGTTCTGAGGAACATTTTTTCCCGTACAACATTAATGTGATGACACAATAACCAAAATAATTATAGTCCTGAAATCTAATTTTCTTTTTAAGCAGTTCAAGTCTCTTAGAGAAGAGCCTGTTTAAATGGGATCTTCAAAGATGAATTTATTGCCACCAAAATGACATTAAAAACAAAACAAAATAAACCCAAAAACAACAACCTAAATGAATCTAAGTTATTAGTGAAACATTAAGTTAAAGATTAGGCAATTTCCAAGATCTTATAATTAACAAAGGAAACATTTGGAATGTATCGTATTTCCTGATTGTTAAAGCTGTCATAATTCTATTAACAACTTTAAAAAGAAAATCATTAGAAAAAATATTATCTCCTTGAAAATTCTCCTCCTTAATTAGTCTGGCTTTAACTCTTCTTTTGATAAAAGACTTTTGTTTACTGTTTGATGACTGACGAGTAAGGACATTGTTCTGAAAATGTCTTCTTCTGCATATAGTCAGCCACATAGTCAACCTGGGCTATGGAATCTTTTTCCGCTATAGCTTGGAGACTAACCTATTGAATATTTCCTTATGTGAGCAGTTTTAGCTTATGCAGACAATGCTATTGACTTCAAAAAGTATGGGTTGGCATAACATTTCTTAAAAATAGCTGGGTTAAAAAATATTAATTTTAAAGTATTTATATATGGTCACCTTTGGATAAATGATTCTAACTGCATAAAGTAAAAGAAAACTGATAAGGGGAAAATGCTTACAACCCTTATTCAGCAAAAGCTCCTGTTTAAATAATTAAAGCAGATTGTGCCCAATGTATAAATTTCTCTACAAGACCCTTTTTTTCCATGGAGAGTTGAAGTTTTGTTGAATCTTCTATTTCTAACTCTGAAGTCAATTTGTAGGAGGTGGTGTGTAAAAGCACTTTAGTAAGGAAAAGCAGCAATCTCAATGCATCAAAGTTAGGTGGTAGCGGGGTTATCACTCCGTGAAAATCACATAAACATTCCACATATGAAATATTATTCATCAGGGCAAAACCCTCCAAGGGTTACAAAGATGACAATGGTGTCATGAAACCCTTTTTTGAAAGAGGAAAAATTTATTCCACTGCTAAGATTGATTCTGTCGCCATGTAGCAGGCAGTGTGACGAGGCAGAGAATGAACATAATTGAGAAGAGAATTAGCAAACCTTAAATATCTGCCTCTGCAATATCATTACCCATAAACTTGCCCTTTTTCCACCCTCTTTTCCCCAAAGACTGACATCCCATAACTGCAGTGAAAAAGAATGTGTTCTTTCGAACAGCTAAATCAACAAGGTCTCACATGAGTAGTGTTGAGTGGTGTGGTTGAATGATTTCATGAAAAACTAATCAGGTATTCATCATTGAGATCAAACACTTCCCAAGTAATTATTATCAAAACCAATTTGATAAGACCTGAAGAAGTGGCATTGCTGATCTAATCAGAAGTAGAACAGAAATAGTTCTCTCAGCTTTTGTAATGTTCAGGTATGAAAGCACAAAAATGTAATTGTATTTTATAATTAAAGATAAGAAAGCTGTCATACTGTAATCAATTATTTCAGATCAATCGTAACAATTTTATTTCTTCTGGTTATTTTATAAGAACACTCATTTACAAATTGACATTTTCATATATAGGTAATGTAATATATGGAACAGAAATGCATTAGAAACTATCTAGTTTAAAGATATTTAATTAAAAAAAGAAAAGATAATGTGACTATAATGACTAACAGAACTGGTAAGTCCATATTTGCATTTTTCCCTATAAAAGCGTTTTTGTTTTATATTAAAAATTTAAATACAGAGTATTTTTTAAAAATAAAATTATATTTGCAGTATCAGAAACCTTCCATTTGTAAGTTGTCTTTACTGATTAAATTCTCAAGGATAATGTACAAATTTTAGGAATTTAAAAGTATTTTACATGTATTTCAAACCACAAAAGTAGAAATTGCAATTTCCCAGTCAATTTCCAAGAATGTATTTATCTGGTCATTATATTCAAGCAAGAGCCAAAACACATTTGAGATGGCACAATACATCATAGTGCCATTACCTTGACGGATTTTGACAATATAGAATTTCAAACAGATCATATGGGAAAAAAAATCCCCGTCCTAATAGGCTGACTTACTTAATAATACCAGGCTGGAATCCCTATGCCACTTGCATAAATCTTAATTGACCCTAATTTTAATGGCTTTTTTAGTTTTAGTTCTAAGGCTATTTGATTTATCAGAAATATTTTTCCATGCAGATTACTGAGTCATATCTGAGTGACAAAAGTTCCTAGAAAACTGGCCTTTCTTCAGAGTCTCATTTCTTGGATGAGGATCTTAAAAACTCATTTCACAGATTATTTTGTGAATGTTTGAGCTATTATGAGCATTGCATGTGAATGTGACTGAGTTTGGTTTTTTTTAAATAATTGAGGGGTAGGATGCCAGTACTTTAAGGTAGCTTCCTAATATGTAAATAAAAGTCTGAAAGAAAATGAACCATGCTTCTTAAACTTAAATTCAACATATTAATGTTTGGGTGGTGTTTTTTTTGTTTTTTTTGTTTTTTTTTTTTTTTTTTTTTTGTTTGTTTGTTTGTTTGGTTTTTTTTTTTTTTTTTTTTTTTTTTTTTTGAGGAGCTGTTCACACTGTCTGCTTGTAGCCAGGTAAATAAGACTATTTACAGAGAGACTAACAAAAATTATTCAGAATGGAGGAATCTGGTCCAGCCTAAAAGTTAGTGTTACCTGCTGGGGAACTACACTATTTCTACACTAATCTTAAAATTATAACAGCAACAACAGTTGTTTTTCCACAGGTTGATCAGTGGAAAAATTCTGTGTATTCAATAGTCAGACTCTTACAGACTGATCTAACAAAAAAAATATTCTAGTTTCAGCACCACATAAAAAGAAGTTAAAGAATTTTTTGCTTCATAGACTGTCAGCTGCCCTGACTGTAAATATACTCTATAAGCCCCATTTCTATAGTTTGAGCCCTAGATGATTTGTGGCTGCAGATTTTAGTATTTCTTCACCTCTACAAGCAAGAATCTTTGTAAGTGTTGAGGATATTTTTTCTCCAAACACAGAGGCTAATATTTGGTTTTGAAACCATAAAATACTGGTATAATGAGAAAATGCTTTGAAAAGTGGAACAAAAGCAGTAAGCCTGAATTCTCCAAACTTCATTTGCAATGGGTAGCTCTTTATTTGCAGACAGTTGGTCAGGTTACTTGATTGGTTATGACTACAGTAACATGAAGTGACCCAATACTATTTTCTTAAAATTGCTTACTGCATTCATGTTTGCACATTGAACCTATGATGTGTTGAAGACTTCTGCCATTAAGACATGAAAGAGAGCACATTATTACTTTCCTTTAATAGGTAACATTTTTTTTAATGTCCTTTTTTTTCCTTTATTGTTGTTACCTTTGATGATACCTTGCTTCTCTAATGACTATAAATACAGTCATAATATTTTAGTCAAGCCCACAGTGAAAAGCCACTCTGTACTGTTCACCAAAGTCCTTTTGAAAGATACCAGTGACATAGAGTCTTTATTGGCAGAAATAGAAAGGACACCTAAGATGGTGTGCAGCCAGAAAACAGAACTTCACCTTAAGACATTTGTGGTCCTCAGATATTTCTAAGTGCCCACTAAATAGCTTCCCTGAGTTTTCACAACATCTCTCTGCCCTGCCACAGTTAGAGCGACCATCAGTTTGTTACATTCTAGCAAGACAGGGAAATCCTCCATAGGTGACCAAGAGTATCTCTAACCCGAAGTAATTAGAAAGCATTCCAGCTCTGAGCAGCATACTGTACATTACATTGTGTGCAAGAACTGCAGCCATGGGAAATCCGCAAATCCAGTAAGACATCCAGGGAGTTTGTGCAGATCATGAACACTGACAGATAATCCTTCACCTCTATTTAAATGTTTCCAACTGCAGGAAGGAGATCAGACCTTTATTTGCTTTATCTGAACAAAGACATTTTCCTAAATACCAGGGAAATTTTTGGGAAATCTCCCAGAACGTGCTTAAAGCAATGGTAAAACTCCTATTGTGTTCAGAAGTAGTTCTTGGAAAGAAAAAAGCTTGTGGCCCTTCTGTCTGCTTCACATCAAATTCCTATCAATTTTGCCTAATGTCTTCAGCTGCATCAGGAGAACTAGATGAGGTCTGGCATAGAAGACTCCGCAGTAAATTCCCTCTGCCAAGCACTGCCTCTGTGAAACTCAACAAATCACGTCACTTGGCTGCCTGCTAACTGCAGTTTCCTTTGCAGAGGACAGAACAACTATTCCTGTCTCCCACTTTTGCTGGCTATGTTTGCCTAGATATCTTTTCTTTAGATGACAAACTATTTTTGCATTATGTCAATGTGCTCAGGTTGAGTTAGATGCAGTAGTTTCTGGAGAGACTGAAGGTTGGTGCCTTAACTAAACAACCTTCCAGATTACACTGACTCTGTCAAATGCCATTGGAGACATGTTAAGGAGCTCTAGATGCCTTCTTGGTCTGATAGCTATCAGATAGGATCTTCAAGAGATCCTTACCTTTCTTCAGTATCACCTGGAGATCAACTGACACACTTTATGTTATTTAAAATGACCCAAGTTGCCGGTGCAGGGAGACAATCACATCTAATTTTGGATCACTACTGATTATAGTGGAGTGAATTGTAGGTTGTGCGCTGAGTGCTACATGCAGATCTAAAGGTAGGTGCCTGAACCCTGACCCAAAACTTGCTGTTGGTCTGTCTCCAAGAGTCTGGGATTGATGTGAGGTTATGGAAGATCAGTGGTCTCCAATAGATCTGGTATCACATCTACTAGCTTTGTGCAGAAGTCGTATACATCACTGGACAGTTTCAAAAGTTATATGGTATACAAGTCTAGGAAATGGAATATGCTTTTTTTCTGACACACTCCAAACCTGACATGTTTGCCATGCCATGCTGAAAAGTTAATTCCCTCAAGTGCTAGAATATTTTGGCCAAGATTCATTGTCAATTTTTGTTGCTGTATGTTTAGACTTTTGATACAGTCCTTTATGTTCAATGGAAATATTGTCAAGTCACTCTCTGAGGAAGACAGCAATTGGTATTAATTTTCTTCTTTTAAATTGGACTTTAATACTAACCATATTATTTCCTGTAAATTATCTACAGTCAGATGCCTTTGAGACATATACTAGCAGAAATCTGGATTAATGATTCCCTGGTTTAACATGGTTCTTACTAACAAGCAAAGACAAAAACTGACAAAAATGTATTTTCCTTACATTTTCTGTATTACATTAAATTAGAAAATCAAATCAATACGTCACCATGCCTGCTGGTGGTTTATTGGTAAGGTTAGCTTTTGGGTTTAGACTTGAAGAGTATTTTTGAGCAAATATCAGTGTGAAGTCACTTAAAATATCTGTATACAATGAAAAGAACACACATACAGAGCCTTACTCAAAAATAAACATAATTCTCCTCAATGCTTCAGTTCAGTCTTAAATATGTTACAAGTACTTCTGAGCATGGACCTTCTACTCTCCACTAATCCTAAACGCTGTTTTTGACCTGCAGTTGTTTTCAAAAAATGTAGCCATGCTGTAGTACCTGTGTTTTCTTAACCCAGCTGCCAAAGCACTGCTCTTCTTTGCAGTCAGGCTGAATTACTAAGAACATGTGAAAATGAGCTTGGTCTGTAGGGAAGAACTACAAGAGAAGATAAGGCAAGCAATGCAAATAAGATTTGAGATTGCAAGAATGAAGCTTTGGGATGAATAAGGAAGGCTCTGGAAGAAAATCATAAAAAAGGTGGAAAAGAAGTAAAAGAATTGAAAAATAACAGCACTCCCTAAAGGAGGCAAACCTGGAAAAATGATTTTGGAGAAAATGTAAAGAGAAATGGTGAAGAAACAACTGCAAAACACAAAGAATATGAAGAAGGGACCAAAAAATTCCTCTGAGAGGAGTGTCAGTAGAGAGGAGGAAGAAAAAAATGCCTTTATATGAGAAACTTTTCCTTATTTGAGTAAATAGTGTTAGTTAATGCTTTTCATATCCAAGAAACCTTTTCTATTTTTTTTGGTAAGCATTGTAGGCATTATCTTTTACTTTGTGTCCTCAACACCTGAGACTTGAGTGAAAGTTGTATGCAAATGGCATAGGCTTTTATATCAAATCATGTTGTCTGTTATTATAAATAACTGAATGACTTAAAATACAGTTTCAATTGTATTTTAATATTTGTTATTTTTATTTAGTTTTTATTTAATCTTTTCAATAAAACCAAATAACTGTTTTTAAATGACAGTTAAAGCATCAGTAAAACTGCAACAAACAGCACAGTAACTTTAATTGACATATGTTTACTCAGAGCTCAATTAAATGGAAACAAGTTTCAATTTTTTTAAACTTTTCCTTCCAAAAGTTATGGGTTATGCAGCCTATTACTCCCTAGCTCACAGAAATACTAGTACTTTCCCATATGTTTTCTATCACATTACAGAAGAAACTGCCATTTGCCACCTTTCTTGGAAGGGAGGAATTATCTGCAAGGTAGAAGGAAGAGCTATCTAATGACCTATCAAATTTTTAAAAATATGGATAGGATAGCTAGATAGATAGTGAATGGATAAATAAGTAGACTCAGCATCATGACATGACTCCAGCAGCTGAATCTTTTAAGTTCTGCACCCTTTTCAGACCACAGCTTGGTGACTCTAACAATAGTTTTGCTTTCATTAAGAGAATACCAGTAGTACTTGCCCATTTAGGTACCACTAGATATTGCTTAAGAAACCTGCTTTTTCTCAAACAAAAGAAATGTAAAGCTTGAGGACTATTAAGATTACATGGATGTAGAAAAACAGTGTGTATAAAACTATTTTTTCCTCCTTTCCTTAAGATCATAAACTTTCAGAAGAATCTATCATATCTGTGAGGGAAATAAGGGCTGAAGTGGCAAATTTCCAGCAGAAATCTAGACCTTCATAGTACTCAGCATGTGAGGAAGATTTTTCTCAGAATTAGCCTTTTGTTGGTCAGTTTTTCAGGGTATTATCCAGATTTTTGGCCTTTGTTTTGGCTCATGTGTAACACTGCTGTGCCCTGGTGGGTGAGGAAATATTAGGAGAAAAGAGCCTGGCCTACGAATCCTCTGTGTAAATTGTAGCCTCCATAGGACCTTGAGTGACTAGATCATTGAGCCTGCAGGTAAAATACTTAAAATCACTAATAAATGCATTAAATTACTTAGCTTTATGGACAATTTTAGTATGCTTTAGCCTGGCATTAAACAACTATGGTCCAGTATGTATAATATTGTCAAGTTTCCTGCCTGACGCAGACTTTAATATGCTTTTCTAAGCACTTCAATGACCTGAGTTCTGTAAGGAGATGGTTGTGGAATCAGAGATCTCACACCAAACAATGGGAAGGCAATGCACACATGAAACCAAACACAGCTCAAATAGTGATGCAACTGCACATAGATGAATGCAGTGGACATACATCCCATCTCCCATGGTGCAGTGCCTCCTTTGCTGAATGATTAAGAGCTCTGTTCTTATGCATGGAGATAAGTATGATACTGCTGTTGTTACCTTTCACATATAATTTAATGCTGACACACATTTTTCTAAATATTATCTGGAAAAATATGTAGCCTGGATGAATATAAAGAAATCAGATTTATCACATAGTATAGTACAAAGACTTCAACATAAGTGCAGCAGAGATAATCAGCTCTGATGATCTTTTTAATACATCTGTAAGATTCCTAATAGCAAAATGAACCCCCAGACTCACTCCTTTGTGGAAAGGAAATCAGCTGAGAACCTGTTCCTAGTGTAAGCCTGGTGCACTAATTGTGAATCATTTTGAAAAGCTGCTCATTGACAGCTTCATGCTGGGAAGTCTAAATTACTCTGTCCCACTTTTCTCAGAGGGAGAGAATCATTTGTGTAGGTCTTTCTACAGCTTGAATCCCAGCCTCCACAAAACAAGATGTGCTAAGTAAGGCAGCAGCATTTAGGAGAATAATGAATGTGCATACACAAGTATGACGATACACTTGTAAGCTGGTGCTGGTAAGGAAGAGTACATTATTCAATGTATCCTCTTTGAAAAAAAAATCAATAAAATTCATATACAGTATGCTCATTGTAAAACGACATGTGCTGCATTTAATACTCACTGACGTGACACTTAACAAACAGTCTTGAACTGAGATCTATTTGCATTTGATTTCTGTCACAGCTTGACAAAAAAGTCTGTTGCTTTCATCTGCTTTTTCTTTTTAACACTTCTAACCAAAGATGCATAGGTGTACCTTGCAGGCAGTATAAAAAGCAAAGTGCCCTCTAAAGGGGTCTCAAACCCTTTTCACTACATGTTTATAATATACCCCAATGTTCAATCACTTTCTCAGCCCAGCAGAAATAATAAAGAATATTTTTAAGAGTTATTGAATATTTGGTGAATTTTAATTAAATATACATGGACAAAAGGGCAGGAAATACAGAATTGTCCTAGGCGTGAATGATGGAACAGTAGAAGCTCACAGAACATTGCAGTGGGAGCAAGAAAGGGTCACAGAAGAACAGAAGAAAGCCTAAAAGACAAATGGAGCCAGGTTGTATGAGGAGACTTGAGATATTCTGCACTCACCCTATGACAAATCCCATACATCTCAGGCATAAAACCAGGAAGTTTTCCCATATAGAAATGTCTTTAACCGACCTACAGCAGATCTGCAGTACACCGAGTGAGTGCAAACACTTTTAATAAACTCTAACATGTCTGTGGAAAAAAGATCAAGGATTTGACCATTAGGTTTTGTGATTAATGATTAAGTTATGAATGTTTCCATAATTCTGGCGACTTGGAAAAATATGGAAAGTTTAAAACACCTGCATTAATTTCTCTCATGCCAAGGTGCAGTTGCAATAGATACATCACAGGAATTCAATTTATGTAGGAATTTTATTTTCACCTACTTATTTCCAGAGATACCATTGCTTTGGTTGAAGTATGTCCCCTGATCCCTTTTGCTGTTTTGCTGAGCAGGAATCCTGCCATTTCCTTGGGATATGAACCTTTCAGGTGATCTCTGATGGTTCAGAATATGTATTGATCACACTTAATTCATATCCAAGCACAGTTCAAGAACAGTTTAATTGAAACCTCAGTGAAAATACAAGTGAGAGGTACCATCTGTGCCCTCCCCATGACAACATTGTTACTGTGGCAGTTACTCAGAAAATGAAATCCAGACTTCCAGATATTGCTCACATCAACAGGGTTACCATTCAATAGCTTCTAATGCTCAGAAAACCATTCCTGTCAGGCTAACAGTGCACAGAATATGTGTCCAAAACCTGCCCTCTCTAGGCTGCAGCATCAGGGCTGGACAAACCTCCAGTCCCTCTGGTTAGGTGCATCACCATTTCCTCCTCCTTTTCCAAATATCTTTCCCTAAGTTCTGGAAATGTCATAGAAATGAGTGATATGGCCCTGATTCAGATAGTAATTTCCAAAACCGGAATGGATTTCCAGAGTAACTGGAAGGAGGGATAGAGGACATAATCAGAGAAGAAATAGCTGTGAATTCAAATCCTTTGTGGCAGCTGTGGGAACTACCAGTCTCTGAATGAGCTTCCTGCCCTAACATGATGATATGTCAGTTATCAAAATGAGAGAGAGAGAGAGAGAGAGAGAGAGAGAGAGAGAGAGAGTGAGAGAGAGAGAGAGAGCAGGAAGGAGGGAGAGAGAGAAAAGAAAAAAAGGATTGGTCTTTTCTGGGTGGAAAAGGAGAGTCTCTGAGGGAACTTAATCACAGTATAACAGGATGGTTGCAAAGAGGACAGAGTGTCTCCCTCTTCACAAGGATCCACATGGAACAGACAATGGGCAGTAGGTACAAATTGCACTGGTAAAAATTTCATATTGACATAAGAAAGAAATGTTTAAAGTAAGACTAGTCAGTTGCTGAAATAATCTTTCCAGGGATGTGGTAGACTCCTCATCACTGCAAGTTTTCAAGATGGAATGGCACAGGTTGCTAGATGATGACATCTAGTCTCCCTTTCTCATAGAAGTTTGGACCAGATTACCTTTGGAAGTTCTCCAGAAACTAGACTGTTCTGTGATTATATGATTGTTTATGTCTCCTGTGTTCATACTCTGGGCATGTTCACTGGATTTACTTATTTGGCTCCTGATTTCGGTCACACATGATAGGAAATGTGAATTTCCATTCTAAACAACCTGGCAGTAGCCAGAAGACAGACATTTTGAAGACAGAGAAAATGGTAAAAAATAAGGAATCTGGAAGGTCAGTTGTCATCTAGAATTTTTGACCGCAAATTTGACCTTAAGTCCTTCTTTGAATGAGTTTTTGTCTATTTGAGATAGAGACTTACCTTCAAACACCAGCCCCCTAGTTCTCCCATTAAAATCTTAAAAATGTGTGGTTGGTGCTTCTTAATCCCAATTCCTAGTTTTGCCAGTGGAAATGTTTCCAGAATAGAGACTGCAGAGCCAGTCTGATAATTTGAAGAGATAGAAAAGAGTATTCATCTTAATAGGAAACTGTTCCATTTCGTCACAGAAAATGGGACTCCATATGTACAGTAACTGAATTATTAAGTGGACAGATTATTTGCCTGAGGACATATTTATTTGGCCTAGAAAAAAAATCTGTGCATTATGTTGCAGTGGATGAGTTCTGGCTAATATAAATACCTGCTAGAGATTCCCCACGCTTTTTTTTAGCTTCGATTTTAATGTTTATTGCTCTAAACATAGACACATGCTGTAGAGATTCATGAAAACATTTGGAAGACTTTTGCTGCCTGGTTTATCCTATCAAAGAATGGGGCTCATGTTTGACATGCCTTCTGGGCTCTGGTTCCCCCACAAATTCATGAGTTTAAATATGTGGCCATACCAGCTGGGGACTGTGGCACTGGCCACGGGCATTAGGCTGGGCACAGGTTTTAATTTATTGTGGAATTAAGCCCCCAGCTATCAGATGAATGATGCAAATTCTGCAGCTTTCTGAATACACATATTTTACCTTGTAAACATTCATGTATAAAATCACTTTTTACAGCCAGTGTTAATTTCAAATTCTGATTATCGAAAGCAGAAAAATGCCTCTGTAATTTATGTAATATTTATTTAAACCATTAAAAGAGAATTTGCTAAGAGCAAGAAGAGCTAACAGATATTACTACTCAAGGGTTTTTAGCAGAAATGAAGCCTTCTTCATAATAGAGTTATGTAAGACATTCAGAATTTGTAATTTACTGAGTTTCAGTTTTAAATTGTGCTGCTTCTTTTATGTACAGATGCAGCAATTTTCTGGCCCCAGCTGAAATGTGTTTTGACTGTCAGGTTTCAGTGAAAAACATTTGTCTGTTTCTTAATTGAATATAAGATTGCTCTTATTCTCTGAGTTTTCTACGTAGCAGAGAGTTAATTTTCACCCAGCTTGTTTCTTGTCTTTATTTCCCTCAGTTTATCCCAAGTTTTCAAAGGCTATGTTAATACATTTTTATTAATTCTATTTTATTTATCCAACCCCTTGCAAAAAAAAAAAAAAAAAAAAAAAAAAGGAAATAATAAAAGAATGAGAAAGTAAATATAAAGAATATAAAGAACACAGTGAAAAATTACTTTCTAGAAATTTTGTGTTGATCAGGAACTTACTAGAGTGTTGAGAATCGGTTACATTAGATAAAGGTACAAGTTTTGAACAACTCAAAACTTTTTAAACAACTTTTTAAGAACAACTTTTTAAAGGACCTAAATCAATTAGCATCCCCAAAGAGCAATCTGTCTGGGGGATCTGTATAGGTCATATATACATATATAAATATATAATAAATATCACCTGCAAATTCATACTTTATGAAAACTTAGCAGCTTTCAGATGAGAGAACTTGAGTGTAGTCTGCTGTCCTTTTGCTATTTGTCTCTCTGGATGCTTGTGGCCAGCCAAGGCAAGCTGTTTTGTGTAAAAATGTTTGTATATGTGTATGTATGCACCCACGCACACAACCCCCAATGTATGCATGCATTTATGGGTGTGCAGACTGAGATATATCCCCAGTTCAGGCTGGTGTGTGGGTCCAACCCCACTGTGCCATGAGTGCACTCCAGCTCCCAGCCGGTGTTCATCCATCAGGGTAGTACCGAGGCATACGCTCCCCTTCTCCTGCCCCTCCATGCCTCTGTTTCTGCAGAAGGGAGCCACTGTGGTCTCCAGCACACCTGGGTCAGGGGTGCTCAGAACTTATGTGATGCTTCAGCTAGACTTCAGATGTAGACAGGGATACAGGGGTTACATTTGTGCTGTTAAAGGTGACACTGGAGGGCACACGGACAAGCTCAAGATCAGAACCTCTGCCTCTGCTTAGCTTTAGTTTATGCCCTGTCTCTTAGTCCTAAGGATCAAGACCACAACAAATCTGAAACTACTGTGTCCCAAAGTGATCCAAAGATCATTGTCTAGCCTGCTCTTATTATGCTTACAAGTCTGCAAGCAAGGCAGGACAAGAGGAGCTCAGAGAGCCAGGAGTTATGGTAGTCACAGGACCCAGTGAGGCACAAGTGGGGACACACTGCAGTTGTCTTGGAAGCAGGTGCAACAAGCTTTTGAGGGATTTGGGAAAGGTATATCCTCACAATAAAGGGATTACAGCACTGAGGAAGTAGAAGGACAGAGAATGTCAGGAATATGCTATTGGGTTCATGGTTTCAGGAGAGCAGTAAAGAGAAGGGGAAGAGAGAAAAGAGCCTTGATTTTGGGAACATTTGAAGTAAAAGGAACTTGAAACACTGAGGATCAAGTTTGACTACTCCCACCTATAGCAATGAATATTTATTAGAAATGAGAATTTTCAAAAGGATTAGTGCATATGGAAAGTTCTGACAATGCAACCTAATGATGGTTTCTAATAACAGGGCTGGACATGTCAGTGTGGTGGACATCCAGTCTGAAAAATGGACAGCATGATGGCAAAAGAAGCTCAGTTAACATGCCAGCCAAGAAAGGTGTGCCAGCGTCTGGAACAAGAGCCTCCTGCCCCATATGCCTGTAATTATCCAGCTGCCTTGCAGCCCTAAAATACAAACTGAAAGCTCTGCTTCCTGATGCAGTTAATCTGATCCTCTTCTTTCTCCATTTATCCTTCTCATCAGAAGGAACCAAAATTATTGTAGCTGCCAGCACTCAAAATTGAATAGCAAAACTAACATCCTCTTCTGGGCTGATGAAGGCTGATATTATTAAAGCAGCTTGATTGATAAGACTAGAGAGTTTTGTCAATATCTTATGTTTTTGAAAACGGACTTAGAAAAAAAATTATTTTATTTTGATTTCACTCTTACTGAAATTATTTTTTAGATTATTTTGCATCCTGTTTTTTCTCTTTTTTTTAATCAATAACTTTCCAATGTTTGCTTGCTTTATGGCTGAATGGGTTGGGGTTTCTGCACTTGAAACAGGATACTTATTGTAACTTGAAATAGGTTTTAATTGTACAGAGCTAATTTCACAAATTTTTTTTTTCTTTTGTCTGATGAAATCAAAAAAAGGAACACCTACATAGGAAGATGATCTTTAAAATACATTTAGGGAAAGGTGTTATTTGAATAAATCCTTAAATCCATAAGAGTTTGAATGAAATCAGCCCATTGGTCTCATCAGTCTTGGAAGATTTTTGCAGGTTAATGTTTAATTTTTGTGTTCAAAACTAAAACCAAACTCCTAAATATTCTAGGACAAATGCATAATAGATCACTACTACTAGAGCACCCGATTAATAGTTCTGCTTTGAGTAAGAGACTGGACTAAATGCCCCTTCCTATCCAGCTTATAATTTCCTTTCAATCTACAGGTTTATCTGAATATTTCACTTTTCCTTTAAATGTAAAAACTGAGTGACAACAAATGTGAAAAATGTGAAAAAAACTGACAACTGATAGTGTAAAAGAGACCTATGATTTTTTGTCTACCCCCCTCTTGGGTTTTGAGGATGGAGAAGGATAACTGACTCACATATGTCATTAAAAAGTCCTTATATGGAGCAAATATGTTTGAAATTAAAGGCTATAATATTGTGATTAGTATTAAGGTGGCTGCATAATTAGAATAATGCAGGATAGATTTTTCCTTTAAAACCTGGTCTGGGATACATTCATATGTCATTTCAAAGAGGCAATTAGTATCAACAGAATGAATTAGTTCCTAAGCCAATAACCATTAAAATGTCTTATAGATATTTTTAGATATAATAGCCTGTGCACACACTTCATATTAGGTTAGCAAAAGAAGGGTACAGGGATTTTTCTTTTATTTATGTACTTTTCTTTACCTATGTATATTATCTATATTCATATGTGAATATTACAGTTCTCGCTGCAACTAAAGAAGGTTTTGGAATTCACCTTAAGGGTGCCTGCGTCTAACTGTATCTGGATAGGCACATATATTATAAAAGATCAGGATAAAAAATAGCTAAAATAAAGCATGAAATAATTCACAGTTTTGGTTGAATTTTGTTCTAAGTTCAAGCAGTCCATGAGCATCCTTATGCAAAGACCTTCAGACACAAATTCATTCTGCTGTAGTGTGAGGTGTCACCTAAAGTTCACTTGTAGTCTATAGCAAAGGAATGATACCTGCAGCTTGCCTCATCACTACTTAAGGAACTTCTCAGTTATAAGGAGTAAAGAATGGTCATGGTTTTAATTTTAGTGCTTCATTTCTGGTTTCAGTAAATGGCCTCTTTAATATTCCATAAATATACACAAAATCTGCAGGTGTTTTCTATTCAAAACACAGAAGTTAGGTTCATGAGGCTGCAGAATATCTGATATATTACCATGTATTTCTAACCACACTGTTTTAAGAGACTGGTCGATGACTTGCACAAGGTTGTTTAAATTTTTACAAATAGTTCATCTTATACCTTACATAGCCAGCATTATTAAATAGTAGTAATTAAATTTGCCTCAGCATTTAATGTGACTCATTCCCTCAACAAATTTTGTACATCATCGTGCAAAAAAGAAATACAAAATTTCTGGAATGAGAAATAACACAGAACACTGAACCTGTGTTGTTAAGCCAAGTGACTCTTTACACCACCTTCCCTACATGTAACAGAAACCATTTTTTCAGACATTTATGCTTTCATTTATGCCATGCTCAGTCTTTCCTCTAAAACTCAAATTTTCTACTTGTTACATCACAGTTGGTAGCTGTGGGGATTACTATGATGCCATGAATTAATTTAGGGTGAAAGACAGATAAATTCTTAAGAAGCAAGTACTCTCTCATGCAACAGTAATATTGTCATGTCCCTAATGATAAAAATGATAGAAGAAAAACCAAAAGCTACATGACACCCAGACAAAGTGCTTTCAACTAGTTTCAAAGTTTTCCAGAATATATCAATTCCTTTTTAAGCAAATTGTTTTGTACAGAACTCCAATGGGAGCGCTAGAAAATTCCCCTCTCCAGCCTACAAATAGATTAACCTTTTAACTGAGGGCTTGAATCTGTGCACATTCTTATTCAACATAATTGATCTCTATCAGTTTTCTGCAATAAAAAGCTCCATGAATGTGATTTTTTCAGAAAAACTTATCCTGCTCCTTGCTTCCAAATTCTCTCTTTCCTGAAGAATAATATTTTATGCATTTTCTGGAGAAAAAAAAAGAAATATCTCTTGATAAATATAAAAAAAACTACAAACAGGTTAAAAAAAAGTGCTATGATAGTTGTGTAAGAAGTTCAACACCCAGTTAGTCAGATTATCTGGACATTCCTGCAATATATTGATAACTTAGTATTAAATTCTTGTAACTCTGAGATAGTTCAATTTGTATGAAAAGTGATGGTGGTGCTTTTGTATCTAGCATATGTTCTGTTGTCATGGTGTTTTTTCCTGGTTTATGTACTTTGAGTAAAATAGAATATGCCTTAGGTCATTTACAGTCTTCCTCTTATGTGACAAAATCAGTTCTTTGGAGGTAACAAAGCCAAAACAGAGTACTCAGAATAAAGGGAATGAGCTGACAACCAGCCTGTCTTTGTACATTACAACCATTGGGAACTTAAGGCTTCCACACACAGGTGGAAGTCAGAAGCTGACCCATGCCAGGTGAAGATGTGCGGTGGTGGAGATTATAGTTCTTGCTGCCCTTCACTCTGCCATCTCCTTTTCTCTGACTCCCAGACAGAATAAAAAATAGCAACAACAAAGAGGGAAGATTTCGAGCATTTCTTTAAAAGCATGATACCACTCTCCCATAGAAGGAGGAAACACTCCTCCTGGATTTGTCACAACTTTCCCAGGGGTAGTGTCCCTTTTCTAGACATTTCTAGTTGGGAGGTAGGTCATAACAAACTGAGCACCTACAGAGGTCAGTGCATACTTCCTTCTAAGTGGTGCTTATGAAGGCAGGAAAGGGATTACAATCACAGTTTTGCACTTAGATATTTTGTATCTATGTCCATATCAAGGTCTAGATGCTTTATAAACTCTAGATACTAGGAGGAAATTTGGCACTAGTTGAAATTACAGACATTATTTTATCTGGATCAAACTGAGGTATACAGTAGCACCCTTCAAATGCTGTGGATGGGGCAGAAAAAGAGGCTTTGCACATTATAATCCTGTATGATAACTGGCACCAGGAGGTTTTATTCTGACTGTGAACTCTAAGCAAGACTGGAAAAAAATAATAACAATAACGATGAAAAAGTTAAGTGAGAAACATCAAATAATAAAATGATTGTATCGAGCTTGCACATTTGCAGTGGTTTGTATTGTGTCTATAAAATCAGGTTAAAATAAACCAATTTGGTACATACCACCTAGTCTTTCTGTGAGAACAGGAGAGTATTTCTGAAATTATTATGCTATAAAAATGCTATATAACCTCAGGAGAAGGTTTCATTCATAGTATTATCAGTGTTATCAACTGAAGCTTTGTCAGTTGCAGAAGTTACACAATTCCTCTCTTTCAAATTACATGAACTACGTGAGGAATAACTTGTTCAAAAACATACATTGAACTGATTTGGATCTGCAGGGTAGATATCTTCCTCATTTTTTACTAGTAAATTCTTTGATAACAGCAGAGGCAATCAGGAACTCTTTTACCTGCCTGGTTCATGTTGTCATTTGTTACCCCTCCTTCACATTTAATGAATCCATATATTGATTCCTAAACTACTGGAGATGATTGAGCTTATATATTTTTGCCACAATAGAACATTCAGATCTGAGTTTGCCGATGGAGACAGAAACAAATATGCTAAGCATAGAGAAGTTTGACTTACATTTATTTCATATTCTAACAACTATAATAGCTGGGTTAGTTGATAAATAGTGTTTTGCTCCTTGTATTTCTACTTACATATCCTGAAAAATATGATCTAGCTGGCACAATCTTTTCATTCTTTCTAGGTGTGGTATCTTAAAAAACATAGAGAGAAGACTGCTCAGTCTGTGAGTTCTGCCAGGCATAAAATAGAGAACCAGCACAAGGGTTTTGACTGACATGACTCTGAGAAATGGTGGAAAAAGAGGGTTAGGCAGACCAGTAGACCTTCACAGAGCTTCACAGTGAAGACCTTGTTCTGTAGAAGACTTTGAAACCTGAAACCACAGTGATGGTGCACAGGGTCTAAGTCTTGTGTTGAAATCTATTACCTGTTTGGTACTGGATTATTAACATAAAGAACAACTTTAGGACACTATGGTGGTTTTAGAATGCCAAGTTACATATAGATACTGGCTCATAATTGCCAGTCACATAACCTCAAACCTGTACATGATTTTTAACCTAGTAATTCTAAGAATTTTCATATGTGTGTGGGTTTTTTGGATCTAAAACATGGACCAAGATCTAGATGAGTCTCCCCTTTTTGAGTTTTGACATTTCCTCTCCTGTGCCTAGTAGATGGTTTTCTGTAGACATGCTTTTGATATTTACACTAGTTTTTGGAACTTTTTCACCTCTGCTTTTGAGAAAACCCATGACATTTAGGTGAATCTCTGAAAGTATACTTTATAAAGAGGTAAAGTATAAAAATAAGATGTCCGAATTCTTGGCTGAGCTTATATCTTTTAAATGCTTGGATCATGAACTAGTAACTGTATAGATTTCATACATGTGATATGATAGAACATATTTTTATGTCACAAGTTAACCAACTAATACAGCTGCATCAATATATCTCTATAATAAAACAAATAATCAACATCAAACACAAATTTAGGGTTTAATAATCTTAAATTAATATAGTAATTAATTGTTCAGATCTCTGTAAAATCAGAATGATATTTGCAGGGCAGGATGAGAGATGTTGTTATTGTTGTTGTTATTTCAGATGCAGGATAAAAAACATCACCTCCTTGGGCAGACCACCATGACCCATGGCTGGAAACTCATTACAGGAAAACACAAACATAAGTAATCTAAAACTATTTTCAGAGTAAAACCCAGTAATAACTCTTGCTGTGAAAACAGCACATTTCTCCCTTAACAATGTTAAGTGATCTTTAACGATTCCCTCTGAGCAAGAAACCACTGATGCATTTTGGTTTCCCCACATTTCCTCAACTTATTGGATAAATACATCTCTATTTGCAGTATGGGGTTGTTCTTTAATTTTTACAGTAACTGTGATCTTCAAATTTTGATTCTGGATTGAACTCTCTTGGTCAAATTACAATGCCATGTGTTTCATAAATTGCATTTGTAGCTGTTAGCCTCAGCAGTTTGCCTCTCAGCAGTCATGGAGCTGTGTATTTTTAAAAATGTAATAAACACCATCCACACAAACTCTAGATGATGTTTCCAGTAAAAGCATTTTCAAAGCACTCTGGCCCAGCTACTGGGTTTTACTGGAGTGAAATGTGCTTTTGCTCTTCTTCCAAATGGTTTCCACTCCTGGAACATAAGATACCAAGATATTTATAGTTACCCTCCATTTCTTCATTTCAAGTTTGTTAAGAAAACAAACTAAGTAATCTACATATATATATGTATATCTTTAGTCCTCAAGGTTTATTCAATTTCACTCTGCAAAAGCAATGATTTTTAGATTTGAAAAACAGCTTACTTAACAATACATAATGCATCTTGATGTAGCTTCTTTCACCATGTTTGTGAAGATAGCCACCCATTAACTCACGCAATATTACACTTTCTATAGCACCTAAAACACAAGTTACAGGGGAAAGAAAGCAGCAACCATGTATCTGCCTTGCAGACCTGTTTTCTCTAATCAACACATAACCACAAAGCTCTGTGAAGGTTCATCTGGTACTTTAAAAGGCATAATATTGTTTTTTTTTCTGCCCAGCTACAACCAATATTCTATTATGGCCATTACTTTACCAGGACACTCCCTGATTTCACAGCAATATGTTCCAGTATTTCATAAGATCTTAGCTGTCGTTTCTGCACACTATGATGCCATGCAAAAACAGCTGGTCTAATAAATTCCTTTTCCCTTTCAGTGAATTTATTATAATATTTATAAATGCTCTGCTATAAAGGTGTACGCTGAGCCTTTGATACAACCCTCATAAAAAAAATGTGTGTGTCTGGCCATGGAAGTTGTCCTCATCTTCTGACTAGCCACCAGTTTATCAACTTCATTTGTCTACCTGGCTAGTTTTATCCTGGTCACTCCCTTCCTCATTCAGACTAAATCAACTGAGGAAATCAGAGGGAACATACTTTCCTGCAAACTCTTCTTTAGGGCCACTTTAGGCTTCTACCAAACACCTTTAACTCCAGATAATCCTGCTTCAATCACATTTTACCACAAGACATCAGGAAAAGGATTTCATGTGCAAGAATATCATCTCTCATTCATCTTAGACTCTCAAGGTCCAAGATACTGCCCAGCTGACGTATCAACATTGAAGTTTCATGTATGCTTCTACTTTCAAGCACATTTACTACACTTAGAAAAGAATAACATTTGGGTTTGATATATTGCTTCATAGTAACTGAATGCTCATGTCGAAGTTGATCAAAACTTCTCCATACCCCAAAAGCAGGTGTTTGGAAACCAGCTAGTGTGAAGTGTGTTGGTTAATTTATGCATTGATATTCACAGCAAGTGTAACAAGACAATATATTCTCTCTTCTTCAGCCATAATTTTAAAATGTTAATTCTTGTACACTGATCTTTTCCAAGAGCCAAATTCCCTTAAAAACCCAGGCAGCTAAAAAACAATGTCCCATCATGTTTTCAACTAATATTACCAATCTGTGTAAAAAAGAATCTTCTCAGAGTTTCTGCTCCTTTGCCTCAATTATAAAACAGGAACACAGGAAGGCTCCCACAGAGAACAGACTGAAAATCAACACCAGACCTGGCACGACTGTGTTGCAGTGATCCCAGGGGAGAGGCAGGTAGACATCTGGAGAGGAATGCCTACTTTAATCTTCCTAATGCATCTTTTTTTGTATGAATGTGCTATTTTATACCCCATACACTATTTAGAACTTGTTACCTAATAGTCCCTTAAATGTTATAGGTTCACTAGGATAAAGTGAACCAGTGTATAGGATAAAGATTTCACCAGTGTCAGTTAACTGGCAGCTATTGCATTAATCTCCACTCTCAGTGCCCCAGCAGCATCAAAAGTGCACCCAGTGAAGTGACTCTCTTGGCCTTTAAGATTCTGAAGGGATTTTGTGTTTCTGAGTATACTGAGCTCAGCAGAAGTGGTAGATATTGTGGAGTTTCTAAGAGCAGTCCCTTTTTCAGAGCTGAGTGATCTGCAGACCACGGGCATTTTAGGCCTTATATTTCATAGAACTGGGGTGTTCCAGTTTTTCATATCTCTCATAAGGGAAGAACAAGAGGTCATACACTTTTTATATGGTCTTTATTGGTTGATCTTAAGGACTCGTCCCTCTGTCTTCAGCAATTGGATTAGCTCATGTGCCTTCTTTTTGGCTACAATGATTTCGTTTACAAATGGTTGAATATGTCTTGATATGTGGACAAATACATTTCTCCTGGATGGAGGTATATCAAGA
This sequence comes from Sitta carolinensis, assembly GCA_032173965.1. Taxonomy (NCBI): domain Eukaryota; kingdom Metazoa; phylum Chordata; class Aves; order Passeriformes; family Sittidae; genus Sitta; species Sitta carolinensis. The sequence continues at coordinate 34,322,764 of CM063283.1, forward strand.
TATATTTCTTTATGTAATACAGCTACTTGGCAAATAATCTTTCTGTTATTACAGCTAGTACTGTGAAATTTAAACTGAATACTACACTATGTTTTTTGCTGTTAATACTGTCTACATAATATATTCCTTATTTTTTAAAGCAGTTTTCCTTCAGCATAAGACAGAAACATTTGCGCTGTAAGTCACTTGAATCTATATTTTTTTAATATTGTTTGTCTGGGATTTCTTCAGTTCTCCTTTATGTACTTGCACTCCTTTCTCTGCAGGTGAATAACAGCAGATTCAACTACACCTGTGTCATCTCGAATTTGGTGGTCAGAAAAGACCGACAGAAAGACTCTCTGGAAGACAGTCTGCTCCCTGGCAGAGGGACTTCCTGCTTTCTCCTTTGGTCCATGAGTCACAGAGCTTAAGCACAAAAATCTCTAAGGTGCTCTTGAGCTTCATGTGCTGAGTTGGTAAAGGGCTCCTTAGATGAGAATGTTTCAGTCATTTAGAAGCCACTTCTGCTTCAAGCAGTAGTATTTTTATCTCAGTAAATCCCATTTACTGATGACACCATAAATCACAGTCAGAAGTCAAGGCAGAAAAGCAAACCAAAACATCTCGACAGGGATTTAGTCTTACTGACCTATATTCAATATATGTTTAAAATACTGTGTACAGTACCAAATGAACATGCAATCTTCTGTCACTGGAGGCACTGTTTGTGCACTCCTCAGCTTGTTCAGCCATTTGATTTATCTCAGGTTACAGAAAGGAAGAGCCCTTCCTCCCTACAGCATTCAAAAACCTTTCATACACTCTCACTTTAGCACTTGTGCATCCATTTCTTACAAGGAAATACTGAAGATTCTTGGTCTTTCACAAGCATAAGACACCCCCAAAAGAGATCACTCAGCTTTCCTGCTAAAGGTGCATGTGTCCCTTCCCCATACAGATGGCCTGTATTCTGCATGACTAAATGACTAAGTTAGATGCCAAATCAACCTAAACTTCTTTTATAGACAAGGCAGAGGAAGAGCATTTCCAGGTAATGGTTTGAGGGTTATTTTGGTTAGGTTGAATGACATCTACAGTAGATATGTGGGAGTACAGGACAACTGTATTTCCACTTGGCTATCTCATACTGCCCCAAATTAGGCAGGATACAGGTCTAACAATCTCCAGTGAGATGGACTGATGTGTGCATCAATCTCAATACAAAATTTTCATAAAGTTTCAAACAGTTCGAGTAATACTTTTAAAAGTGGTAAGGCCAGCGTGGGTTTTTCCCTGTACATCACATGAGAAAAGTAATGTTCTATAGAATATAGCTCACAGGTTAAAAAGGAAAGTAGCATGGTACTTGTCTCACACCATATATTGAAAACTGCCTCTCATGCAAAAATTAAAGCATCCTCCTCTAGTATGGATTTCCTGCATGATGTAATTGTAGCTCTGTAGAATAAAACCCTGTAAATCTTGAATTCTATGACTAATGTAGTCAGACTTACACTGAGAAAGACCCTTTCTCTTTGTTTCAGGATTTCAAATGTATTTAAATCATGGAATCATAGAATCAGAATATGCTGAGTTGGAAGGGATACATCAGGACCATTGAGTCCAACTCCTGTACATTAACAACTTTTACTTGTCCATGTAATTAACATTCCTTGATATCACCTTCATCACTGCTTTTGACAAGCAGTACACTGTCCCTGAACATTTTTTTTTTTTTTTCAAAAGTTTTGAGAGCCTCCTGTACCTCAATATGGGACCACAATGCTCAGACTGGGACCTTCATAGCCTAAGTGGACTGATGAAACAGTATCTGCATTAGAGATGCCTAGTACTCTTTATAGCCCTCCTTTTTTACTTTCTTTCCTTTACTGTTACTATAAAAGACTAAATCCATCGTTGATACAGCTGTTCTGAAGCCAGTGAAGTTACTTCATGGATGAACATGACCCATTTTATGCTTTTCAAGAACCTAACTAACAATAAATGTCAAATCCCCATCACAGCTCTAATGCTGTTCAGAGGACAGATGTACAATACCTCTTTGTCTTCTTCCTGCTCATAATGAGCAGTGTAGGTCATCTGCATCATTAACATTTGCAGCTGATGCATTTCTGTAGTCTGTATACACTTCTTGGAACTGCATAGACCTTCTCATTCTTTTCAGAACCTTGATTTTTCATAGTATTATCATCTTCCAAATGTATTTAAGGATGAAACTATTAGAAACACAATTGGTGAATTAATGTCATGAGGACTGCTGCTGGCAGCTCATCAATTTTTGATATGCCACTCAGACAAATGAAACATAAGCCACCCAGAACAAGGGGACCTTTTGACACTTCAAAGGAAACCCCTATGGGTGGTTTCCTCTTGAAGCTGCACTAAACTGGCTCAATCTCCTCAGCTGGAAGCTGCCAATGTCTCATTAACCCCTAAACAGGCCCTGCATGAGCTTTTCTTTTCAGCTATAATTATGCCATGCACTCCCGTTATGCTGTACTGAATTGCAACACTGTCACCCGCACATTATAAACATCCACCCTAATTGAAAAGCAGATTAGACTCGTGTTAATTAGTGAAAAAGCCCGCCCACTTGCATGCATTATGATTGCCTCTTAAATACTGAGGATGTTGAAATCCCTCAGAAAGACAAGGCAGACTTAATTGCAATAACCTGCAAATTAAGTTTAATTTACTTTAAATTTACCGGTTTAGAAGGCTCATTTGATGGTGTTAATGTTCTAGCAAATTAATTATCTGAATTAGTCATGCCTGGTGGAGTTTTGCAGCAGAATACATTGTACGGTGGCCTATTAATAACAGACAAACAGGACAGGATTAATGAGAAGCTTATGCTAAAGTTTTTTTTTAAAAATGAGGATCTTTCATGATTTCAAATATAATCACCCAAGTGCAAATACAGACACAGAATATAAACAAACTGAAATTTATTACACTCTATGGCATGCCATCTAGGAGAAACAGTAAAACATTACCAGTGAAATATTTGATAGAAAAAAGCCTCTTCTATGCACTCAAGTAGATCACTTCTCACAGCAAACCATTTCCCATTATCTGGTATGTCTCTATGAGACTTCAAATACATAAGTGCTTTCGAGAGTACTTGTACTATAGAGAGAGAGATGATAAATAAATTAGAAATAACATCTCATACGTTAATTCCATAGTCCACTTTGTGGCTTATGAGGCAGTAGAATTGCTTTTTTGTATTCCATTGCTAACCACTGTCTGCTCCAGCTTAAAAAAAAGAGAAGAAATAAATAATTAAAAAAAATACCTTCCCCAGAGATATAGCTGCAAGTAAACTGCAAAAAGAAGCATCCTTACTTGCCTCTGCTTCTTATAAAAATACAAGTTGAAAAAAACCCATCCTCTAATAGTCTTTGGAACAGCTCTCAAAGTAAAGATATAATTGCCTTTGTAAACATTGTCAAAGTACAGTCATTCACCCTGCAGAAAGTGTTGTCTGACACTGTGTGAGAAACAAAGATAGCAGTGACAAATATCCTTTTTAGCTAGTCTTGATCATGAAAGTTTAGTCTGCTTATGTGCTAAGTCTTGCCTCTTCCATTAGGGTCCACAGCCATCCCAATATAATGAGGTATATTAAATTCAACTCTGTCTCCCTCTGGACAACAGGAAAAACTTGTGGGAGCACAAAAGATAATCCTTGATGAGTGTGAACTGAATGTGATTGAATATAAAACTCTGTATTATTGATTGGAATGTGTATGCTAAAGTCATTGGTCACTGAGAGTAGCTGTGTCTTTCTTGTGTTGGTTTCAAAGGGCTCTCAGGCTGATGTGCAGTGCCCAGTGAAAATGCCAAATTTACATTACTCTCGCATATAGTGTAATTCCTGGAAAATAAAAATGTCACCCCTTGAAAAGAAAGATTGAACAATGCATTCCTTAAAAACAGATTATCTCATTAAAAAATGAAAGGTCTGGTAAGAGAAAAAATATGCATAGATACTTTATGGGATATATTTTAATTTTTGAGGAAAAAAATAAAATAAAAAAATGGTTTCAATATATTTTTGGTATTGTACTGATATATCATGTAGACCCTTTCTGCTTTTCTTATTATTTCTTCCTCTCCCTCAGATAAAATTACAGTTTGAAGCACTAAATGAAACTGGCACAAAAGCAGCTATTATTAAAACTGGGCTGAAAAACGAAAAAAAAAAAAGAGAAAAGTAATTCTGCTTTAATAAGCACGTACAGGAAGGGTTGAGATGACTTTAGTAAGAACCCATAGGGAATGAGAACTACACAATGAAGGAAATGGATTCCTGTGACACATAAACAAAAGGCAAATGACTAATATATTTACATATAACATGTGGTGTATTCATTGCCCACCATGGTGACAGAATTGTTTATTTCATTTATAATTTATACGGCAAAACCTTATTATATGTGTAACTAATTTGCCTGATGATAATATGCAGTAGGAGATTAGGTTTCCATTATATTCTGTCATTAAGAACAAAAGATTCTCATTTGTTGGTTAATTTTTTTTCTTAGGTCCCATCCCACAGAACACACCCTATACATAAGTATATTTATCTTAAATCACTATGATGCCGAGTTAAGTAGAAAGTAGCAAGGAACTTTTGAAAAAATGACCCTTATAAAATTCCTCACACACAAATCCACCTTAAATATGATTTGCTTCTGGAATTTCTTATGGAATCAGTAATGACAATATACCAAGAAACCCTCACAGGTGATGTGCATGGGCCAAAAAACCAAAAAAATAGAATAAATATAGGCTCCAGAAAAGCTTTTCTCTGAGAGAAGGGAAAAAAATAATCAAACATTTTACCAGAAGCAGCATTAGAATATGTGACTAGACAGTTCATCTCAAACTACAGGGAGCGGGTGGGTGGGTAGGCAGTGATGAGGGAATTATCTTGATGTATTTTCCACTGTGGCACATGAGACAGTGCAATTGTCTGAAAGGAATTGCTAGCACCAAGCTAGTAATTCCCCTCTGTGGTATTACAAAGTGTGTGTATTACAAAGAGGGAAGGGAGTGTCGGGGAGAGGAACGTGTGAAGTGCTGTACATGTTTCCAACACTGTGAAGCATGTATGACCTTGAATTAATACAAACTTGCTTATCAAAGCATGAATGCTGTGTCAGAAACATGCATACAGGAACATATGTTGAATTTATATCTTTGTTACCTTTCAGAGACAACTGAAAAACCCAACTCTAATAGATTTGTTTGGCTGTGCAGCAGCTTAACTCTTTGCAAGTCTAGTTTGCATTGCACAGTGAAATCAGCCTATTGCAGAAAAGGAGAAAAATGCTTTCAAACAATAGGAGATATTTTCCTGTTTAACTCAGAGCTCTAAAGCACCTTTAAAACAGCAGGTCATACCGTTTCAGTCTAACAACTAAGATGTCATAGTTTCCAAAGGTGCTAGTACAAGATTTTTTTTTTTCTTTTTATAAAGTGACACTCAGTATTGTGAGTGTACATAAAAAACTGAAACTTTTGCAATCTAAATTAATGTACTGTAAAAATATCTCCTCGTGGACACCCTGCCAGTCATCATAGTTTATTGACCATGAATACAGACGAGTCTGAAAGTTCAGGGGATAGTTGAAAAAGTGCATCTCAGGAAGCAGAGAGTGAGCTGGAAATGGGCAGTGCCTGTTTTCAGGAAGACTAGTGTCCTAGTTTGAGCAGCCCAGGGAAGTGAGCTGTCTGGGTTTGAGATTGACATTTTATTGGACCAATGGGAAAGCATTTTCTAGTTGTTATTCCCTTGAAGCAGCCCGGGCAGGTCTCTTTCCTCCCGGCTGTCAGAGCACACACCTCTGCCCTCTCTGCCCTGGGCTGAGTGGGGGCAGGGGGAGGCCACGGGGGCCAGGCAGGGGCAGCTGATTTGGGAACATCTGCGGCACAGAGTCTGCTCTGCTGCTGGCCCCAGCTGAACCTGCCTTGGCTGCGGCTGGGGAGAGAGTGGGGGAGGCACGATGAGACAGGATGGAGCACCTGATGAGACCGAGGGGTGGAAAAGGAATTTCAGAAATCTGTTCAACTTTCCCATGACTGCCTTCTGGGTCTGAATCTTCTGAGAGCACACCCAGCACGGCTTTGAAACATGACACCATGGACTACCGTGGCCAGATGCTGCTTCTTGTTGACTCCTTCAGTGCATCAGTGCACAGATGGAACTTAGAAAGCCTCCATCCACTCTCCAGTGAGAGAAATTAGAATGCAGATGTGTAAAAACCACATGAAGTATCAAAGTCAGTCAAGAAGGAGTGAAGGTCCAGGTGAAAAGAGTGTGAGAAGTTGCTTTTGAGCTATAAAAAACTCTTGTAAACTATAGTGGTTGGTTATAACATATTGAAATATTTCCTTTAAACCATAAAGAATTATGGGGGAGATAAAAGAGTTCAAATTATAGACCTGAGCAAAGGAGTGAAATGTTGAGGGGACTGTTCATTTCATGAGAAGTTGAATGGAGAGATGAAGGGATAAAGACTCTTTGCCCCTGAAGAAGAAGTGAATCTCTGTTCCTTGGAGGTGAAGGTGGTCCCAAAGACAAAGAGAACCTTTGTTTTGAACATGTTATATTTAAAATAAGACCCCATACATCGATGTGGCCCAGAGTCACAACGGTGAACTTGGGAGGAATTTCATGAACGCAAAAGGATCCGAGTGGTTGCTGTTCATGAAGAATGGATCTACAAGAGAACTGTTTCCTTGTGGGGAAATTGACCATAGCGAAGGAGAGGTGCTTCCCTCCCTAAGTGAACTGAAAAAGACTGTTTTAGAGGTGGAAAACTGACTGAGAGTTCTGAGTGTTGTTTTCTTTACATTGTTGGTTAAAAGAAAAGAAGGTGTGGGGAGGGAGGAAGAGTGTTTTGAAGGTTCCATCCTCATTCTTGTTGTTTTTCTTTCTTTTAGTGTTAGTTAATAAAGTCTTATTACTTTTAAGCTTAAGCCTGATTTGCTCATGATTGAAAACTTTGAAATTGGCAAAAAAATCAAACCAAAACAGAAGTTGTTGTTTCTGCCCGGTTTCGAATTGAAACCATGACAAGTAGTAAGACCATGCAACAATATAGTCTGGGGACCAGCCAGATGGGCACTAGACTCGTGTTCTGGTGGACTCAAAGTTGACCATGAACCAGCAAAATCCACTTGCAGGAAAGATGGTGAGAGGAAGATGGAGCCCAACTCTTTTTCAGTGATGCCTAGTGACAAGACAAGAGACAATGACCTCAAAATGAAGCATAGGAATTTCCATTTACGGGACAATATCAGATTGTCCACTGAGGTTGTGGAGGCACCATTTTTCAAGATGTCAAAACTAAAATCATGTTCCTGGATAACCTACTCTTACTGTCCTTCCTTGAGCAGGGGCAAGTTCTCTAAGTGGTCTCCAAGGGTTCCTTCTGACCTCAATGATTCTGCAGTTTTGTGGTTCTGTGATCTTTTCTGCACTGAGCTGCAGCAGAGACGACTGTGTCCCTGAACCCACACTTGTTCCACAACACTGCTCCCCCTAGATTCCCACACAACAGAAAAATGAAGAACCATCAAAGAGATTTGTGATTTGTCAAAGTAGAGCTAAGGAAGAAGCCACTAAAGAAGGTTATCAGAAATATCCAACTGAGATGCTTAGATCAAGGTTATGTGACTGTCCTATGAAAGTTTTGTTTCTCTTTTCATTGCCACTACAGTTTAAGACTTGCACTGGAAATCATGTGAAAGATATTCCCAGGGAAAATCTGAGTGCAGTGTGTGTTCTCCAAAATATCTAGTGAAATGAAACTTCAACACTAGCCAAATTAAAGTGTTGAATGTGTTTCCTTAAAAAATTTAATCTATTTATCTAATTTTAATATATCAGTTGCCATTGTAACTAAGCAGATAAAAATGGAAGAGATGAATGAAACTGGTTTTGTCCTAGATTTTCTTCAAAGCTTATTTCCCAATAAAGCAACATTCCTACCACTTTCTAAAGGACTGGTGTTGTTAGCTTGATCACAGAAATATACTGAAGTGGCAATGTGATTGCTGGTTCCAATGGTTTGAGCCTGGAGTATAAACCTGAACATAGACAGCGTGAGTTCAAACACTTGCAAAACGTGTACATCTGTACTGTATGTAGGATATGAGCATTGGTCCTTGTAAGAGAGTAGCAGCGAATATTTGGGAGGAGTATCAAGGGATGGGGGAGCCTAGGCTGAATTTTGGAGATTACTTGCTTATGTAAGTAGATTAAAAATGCTTGGGCATTCACATCATAGTCTTCAAATGTAGTTGAGTAAGTTCCTAGTCATGTTAAGACTGTTTCAATACTGTGCAATGTGTGCACTTTATTAACAATCCATTAACAATTCTAATACTCGGTGAGGGTAAATGCTGGCTAGAACATGGTAGGGTTATGTAGGACTGCAATTTCTGAAGATTTATATGGGCTGGAAAAGACCTAATGGTTTGCAAAAAGGTATAGACAGGCTTCTTTTGCTAGACAAATTTAATCTATGCAGTATTAAGAAAAGAAGGACTTGAGGACATCGTATCAGATCTTGTTCAGTGTTCTAAGACAACAGCCTAGGCTTCCTGCTTGGATAGTAGAAAAAAGCAGGTTCTTCCAGGAGGTGCTTTGGAACATATAATTATAACCATGTAAGTCAAACACACCTGAAGCTAAATACCTAAAGGCAGCATTAATGTACCATCTGCTATTTCAGTGGGATTATAAAAACTTGTCTAGGAAGCAATATAAGACTATATACATGGTCAGTGAAATAATACTATTTTATACATTGCTACCTTTTGTACTGTGTCAGAAGATGAGGAAACTACAAGTTTTGAAAAAAATCTTTTTTCTAACATTTTTAAATAAACTGGATGGACAATATTTTTGGTGCCATGCCAGCAGATGACTGATTCTTCCCTCCTTGCTTTCAACTGCATAAAAAAACATTAGCAATATCAATGTTTCTGTGACTGTGAAGGTCTTCTCCACTTTCTCATTCCATTGCCTTAAACATCAGGGATATGCACATCAAAGTCCTACCAAGACTGCAATCCAGTCCTAAATTACTGCATTTAGGTTGTGTAATTCAGGCTAATAACCACTTCAGCTAAAAAGAGAACTGAGACCAAAACATGACAAATAAAATGAAACAAACACACACACACACAAAAAAAATCCAACAGAAAAGAATGTGAGGAACCATAGCAGACTGCTTGAAGGAAATCCACACATGACAGATTGTTCCCTTGCAAATTTATGAACCTTACTGATCTTTTTGATCTAAATGGCTTAGGCACCCAGTGTAGTTGTCAGAAAAGAGGCCAGGGTGGGAAATCCACATTCCACTTCACAGGGTGGTTTGATATAAGTTGATTTGATTATTGGGAATGTTTGTTATTATTCATGTATTTTCTGTGTCCCTTGGTCAACATAGCTGGACACTCAGGTATCTGGACTCACTACAAAGTTCGATTGTACTTTTTGCAAAGCAGGAATAGACAACAGTAATTAATTATCCTGCCCCATGGAATTATTAGTTATAAATCTTAGAAGTTAACTGCATATTTTTTCAGGTTACAGATAACACAAGTCTCAGGTTGCCTGATACATGAATAAAAAGAGACCCCATGCATTTTTTACATTTTTAAACATCTGTCTTTGAAGATAAACTCTATAAATAAAGATGGCTCTAGAAAAGTAGCCTTTTGATTAGTCTAACTTAGCACCTTCTGTTTTCTCCTGGTCCTTCTCCTGTTGACAGTGTTCCCCATATTATGAACACTTTCAGTATTCAAATTTAACTTTGTGACAGGGACCCAGGGGGGTTTAGCTGTGCCTATTCAACTGCCTCTACCTTGTAGATCCTTGAAGTGCAACTCAATCAACACATGAAAAACTTGCAAACTCTCATCTTGGCAGGAGCAAAAAAGCGTTTTATAGTATGCACTGGTCCCACTATTACAGTGATTCAGAAATTAATTCTACATCTAAAGTTTGCAAATTGTGCTCATTATGATGATGCTGAGCCCTGAGTGGCAGTCTCTGAAGAATGAGACATGGGAACATGAGCAACACCAGCTTTCTAGAGTTGGTTCTGAGTAGTTACGTCCAAAACAACAGAAACCCATTAAATGCTTGTTTTAGCTGCTTGTCTGCCTCCTTTCTTCCTGCTCCTGCAGCTGCCAGAGCTCTATGAGTAGGAGCTGCAATGTTCATGAGGTATCATAGCCCATGAGGGGTATGATATCAAGAAGAGTGAGGTATTTTTTGTTCTGAACTCCTCGGCTGTGGTAGACCAGCATAGCTCAGGTGGCTTCAACAGAGCTCTTTTGCTTCATTCCAGTACATAGTGTCTGTATTCACTTAGTGCCTCCTGGAAAGATTTGAAACAAACTTGAAACAAATACAGAAATTATCTTTTTTTCTGTTCATTGTCACTGATTTAGAAATGATGCAACCTGTAGGAAATTTTAGGGGTTTTAGCTGCAGTGTGTGTTCTTATTGTATTAAGACTGTGGCCATGTAAAATTTCGAGCTCCCAGCCAAAAGAAAAGAACCTAAAATACAAAATATTTGGCACTCAGAAGCAGCATTGTATTTGTACTCGGTGTAGGTGGCAATGTCGACCCATCACAGTTCACTGCTCAACCCCTCGGCCACAGTGGGGGCACCTTGGGGAAAAAGTATTTTTAAAAAGGGGAAAAAATGCCACATGGGCAGAGAAAGAGGGAAATAAGTGAGAAACAGCAGTGCAAACACTTGGAGTTCTTTCTGTCAGAGGAGTAGGAGGGGATGAGGTGCTCCAGCTGTCACAGCATATATTTCCCTGCAGCTTATGTAAGAGACAACACCAGAATAGCTACTGCACTCCCAGAGCTGTGGAAAGTCCTGTGCTGGAACAGGTGAAAATTTCTTCAAGGAACTGGGACCTGCAGAAAAGCTCATGTAGTAAACCAGCTTTATCCTGAAGGAAAGCCGTCCTGTGGAGCCCATGCTGGAGCAGATCTTGAAGGAATGTAGCCCATAGAGAGGACCCATGCTGGAGCAAGGGAAAAGTGTATGGAGGAAGCAGCAGCAGAGAGGAGATGTTATGACCTGATTTCAACCCTTGCTCCCATCAGGGAGGGACTACAGGATCTTAGAACAAGGCACTGAAACTCAGCATGTGATAAAGGGAGTGGGAGAGAGGTGGTGTGTTATGTTTTGGTTTTGTTCCTCACTACTCAGAACTATTTTAAATGTCTAGAAATTATTTTTCCCAAAATCAAATGCATTTTGTCCATGATTGCAATTGGTACTTATTCTGCCTGTATTTGCCTCAACCCACAAGCTTTTGCATCCTGTTTCCTCTCTTCACCCTGTTTGGGAGAGGCGGTGAGTAAGCAGCTGGGTGGGAATTTGAACCTTATTCAAGGTTAACACTGTGATACTCTGCTGTAAGAAATATTTGACAACTTACTTTTCTGTTACGTGGTCTCTAAGTCTCCCTAATTCAAAATTTTACATTGAAATAACACTGAACCATTTCTGTTCATTTATTTATCTACTTACTTTTGATGGATAGTAAATTTGTTGGAAAATTCCCTTTGGGAAGAACTTGAAGTATTAAAAAAATCTAGGTCAAGATTATGGTTTCAGAAGAGAAATAAGGATTATGTTTTGATAATGTTTAAAAATCCTATTTTGATACTTTGAAAACAAATATTTTATCTTTTTAGTTTGAAATTTTTAATTTTACTTAAAAATTGACCTTTGTTTTAGAAAAAAAAGGTAAATATTTCTATCCTCTCCAGTATCATTGTATATCTTAAAAGATCTCTGTTGGTTTATGTTGAAAAAAAATTTTGAAGTTTAATCTAGATTAATTTTTGTATTGTTTTTTCCACTTCAAAACTGGGAAATTAAATACCCTTGTATCATGTTATGGGGGGTGGGGGTTTGTTAGGTTGTTTTTGTTTCATTTTGTTTTATTTTGTTTTATTTTGCTTTGCTTTGTTTTGTTTTGTTTCATTTTGTTTTTCCCCAAATTTCCTTTCAATACAGTTATCAACCCAAAGCATATTCTATCCACTTTGTTTTGCAATAGTTTTCAAGAACAGAACTGACTGTAGCTTCTTTCCTACTGTCAGAGATGTTAATCTTAGCTCCCTGTACACTTAATTTTTAAATTTTTTTCTTTGAGAAATAACTTATTTGCAAACTTCCCTCTTCAAATTTCCAGTTCCTATTAAGTCATATGTCTACTCTAGCACTAGACTTTGACTGGTAACTGCAATTCCTAATTTAGATGGCTTAGTGGGAAAAATATTTGCAATAAATCTGACATTGTGTATTTTACAAATTATTTGACTGCTATTTTCTTGAAACTCTTAAAAAATCTTAATATCCTATCTTCATGTGGCAGCATGAGAATTCAGTTTACATTTCAAAAGAAAAAAAATTAGCCTTAGCAATAAAGCTTATGAAGAAAATCTCAAAAATTAAAAATAAATAAACTCTAACTTCTGCAAGTTACTCTTTTAAGTCACAAAACTATAGTTCAATCTTATTTATTCTTAATTTTTTATGCTCTTGGTCTAACAAGAATTACCTTCGTGAATATTCTAAGTTTATGGGAAAACATTATGTATCTTTGTTTTCTTTCAGATTGACTTCTTTCATATTATCTTGCTGCCCACCTGGCATATAAATGCCTGTGTACCAGAGAAGCCAAGGAATTTTCCTTATACAGATGAAGCATAAAGAGGCAACATTCTTTTTGCAAGGCTCATGTTGTCTGCTCAGTCCACATGTCAATTTTGGCCCATGGTGAAAGCACAGCAGAAGCACAAACAGCAAATGTCACTCAGGTAGGAGACATGTGGGGCGACCTAATCCAAAGATGGCACTAGTCTCAGGGGCTGTACTCTACACTGTTGGGTAAATACACCACCCTCTCCTCTGGCCAGGTAAGTCCTCCACATTTCACTACAAACTATGGACTGTAGCCATGTGAGCAAGGTAGAAAAAGGTGTTACTGAAGTCTTCAGCAGACATGATAAAAGTAGTTTTGGAATGGAGTATAAGGAGATCAGTCTTGATCTGGAATTGACCTGTTCCATGAGTGCTGGTCTTTTCTGAAAGCTTTTTCTTTAGATGATTCTTTCTTTACCTTTAATGAAGATGAATGATCCCTAATGCAAAAATCCTCCTATAAGGCAGCATCAAGTACTGAATTGGTCAAACATTCACTTTTAAGTGATTTATGCATTGGACATTTGCTTATCGCAAAGTATGTCAAGAGCCCTAAAATCTCTGTATGTTTCCTATTGTGCCAGAGTAGTGACTTTGGATGTAAAGACATGGACTTTAAATAAATGTGTACAAGTTATATCTATTTCAAATGAGAAAATGCGCAAGTGATGAAAATAGAGGCAGATAAATATTCAGGCTGCACTATATATGGGATTGCATTATATATTGATAAATGGATAAAAAAGAACTGATTGTCCTGGGGTTTCCTAATGAGATATGGACTCCTTTACTTTTAGGTCACCCTTGTGAATCCCAGCAAGGTCAGGAACTAATGAAATGTGGCCTGAATTGGCAATGGTAGTCCAGTTCCTTTCTGCCAGATGTTCGGATAATAAAAGTAACTACAGTGATTGGCAGCATACTATAGCCTCATCAGAGAATCCAAATTAGCTTCCTCACCAGTTACTGAGAGGCCATGGAAAAGTAGCTCCTTCAAAAGCTGCTCTGAAATGTATGAGGAAGTTCCAGCATAGTTTCTTGTGCTGAATCCCTTCTGCAGATGCACAAAGGATTCACCTTTCTACAGCAGTCAAATTGAAACTAATTTAATTTCCATCGCAGATTTTAAACAACAAGAACATACAATGTTTGTGTTAACATTGACCGTGAGAGAATAAGTAGCTAATACATCACCCCTTTCAGCTGGGATTTGTTGTTCATCATAATTCAGTATGTAATGGTAAACCAACACTCACTATTCAGAGCTTATTTGCTGTGATATTGCCTGAATATCAGAGGTTCCTTCCGGTGGACTAATCAGCCTTCTTTATTAGATTCAACTATATATTCATGATCCTATTGGGACAGATAGGTTCTCTATGGTTTGGTAATAAAAATATGTGCTAATCGGTCTCCTTGCTCTTGATTTCTTACATGTAGAAAGAGGAAGAGTGGGCATTATTTACCCACAGGTAAAGTAAAAAACTATAAAGGTAAAAGGCCTTTCCATGCAATATACTGCCCAAATGTAATAATCTCTGAGATGCTTATTTTAGTAAATGAATCAGTCACACTGAGCCAAGGAAGGGAGCCATCCATTACCGTGCTATAAATGTTAAAGACCCTATTTAGAGCCTTTATCTCTGGAAGAAACAGAACTGTTTTTGCTGATATTTGTATGACAACAATAATGGTACCTCACTAAGTTGTGAGTAGATGTTACAATTGCAGTTTGCCCAATTCATTTTCAGTGGTCATCAGGGAAATTCATCTAAAACAACCAAAAAAACATAGATATGTTTGCATCATATTAATAAGAAGAGAAAGCAAGGTAGCTGCCAATTGGCAACAGAGTATGTTTTGGTGGTTTGATAAGGATACTAAAGAGTTTATGATGTGACAGATGTTTCACTACACTATTGTGAAATGAATAGATTATGAGAAGTAATTAGATGTACATTGGAATCAATGCTGTTATCATCGAGGCCTTCGGGCGATGCAATAGATGAGAGTCATGGCAGCAGGTGGTCCAATGGCTCGGAGACAGGAAGACACACCGCAGGAGACTGAGTGACAGGTTTCACAGATCCAGGGGGTGAGAGATCTGAGCTATTGCCTGCATTTGTAATCTTTACTCATGTATAAATAATAACAACTACACTATTGACTTCATATGCTATGTCATACCCTCTGCTACCCCCAACATGCACACATACACACACACATACAAACACACACACATATGCACACATATTCTGCAACTTTTCCCCTCAGTTAAAGCTATTATTTTATTTTTTTCATGAAAAAAAGGAAAAAAGCATTCATCCTTTTGATTCCAGTGCCAGCTCAATGTTCTTTGATGAAAACACTTAAACAGAAAACCTGGCAACAGCTTTGAATACAGTGCAGTGTGTTGTGTGCCTAGTGCAGAAATGTGTATGCACTTTCCATGGGAGACTTAACAGAAAGTGAGGTTCAAAAGGCACAGTTCTCATTATGCTGTTCTTTTTCAAGCTTTTCCTTATTTCTTTTTTTTCATCCAGCAGGTCCCAAACAAGGAATCATCACTATCATGCATAAATTACCTTTGCAAAGGAACTAGCAAGCTGAGTCATCAGGATAGATAACATACAAGATCTGCTGACTCTGGGAAGATTTGGGTCCTGACCCAGAACATCAGCTATTACAGGTCCCCTGAGCTTCAGCCTGGAACTTCTGGGTTCTCCTGCACCAAGTGGAGTGGATAATCATGGAGACCTACAGTAAGTGGCACTAGAAGTCAACCTCTGATTCCATGAATGGTTTGTAGTAACAGGAAGTGGCTCTGGAAAGCCCTTTGGTGCTGCTGCTCGTCTATCCCTGCCTGCAGGTTTTTCTGTGAAATATTTTATTTTATTGTTGAGGAAAGTGACACTATAATAAAAGGGAATATTGAGACATTAAAATGTGTATTTCAATATTCTGAGTGTAAATATAAATACCAAGATTTTTCTTTGAGGTGTATGTATGAGTATCAATGCATATATGTAGTCATATGTGTGATGTGCATTTGGATAAATCATTTGTTCTGTATGAATACCTACCATGGATGGAGATATGTGTAATTTAAGGTGGTGAAAGGGAATAAATCCAATGTTATGGAAAAGAGTAATACTTAACCACCAGCATAAAGAGATGAACTATGATGGGTCTTGCTAAAGAAGGATATAAGGAAAGCCATCAAGTATATATATATTTATAAAGTATGACAACAACATGTTGTTCTAGTATTGCAATTTAAGTAAACTTGACCTAGCTTACAAAAACCCTTAAGAACACCTAGTTAAGTGTCTTTAGAGTGATAGTTATATTTAGACAGATTGGTCTGGGGAAAACATAGAGGTTGGGACACTATTCAAATACAAGATAATACCCTGACACCAGAAACATATGTTTTCCCTGTGTGAAAGAGTATACAAACAATTATCCATGTATCAACAAATATCTCCTATTGCTCCTGTCTCTCCCAGAACCATGTACAACTGTGCCATTCTACCATCAGAGAACTGAAGAACCTGTCAAACCTGTTGAGGCAGCTTCCAGCAAAGTGGCATCTTCATGGGGCTAACAATGTCAAGGAACAAGGTGGAAGTCAGACAGAGATTGTTCAGAGTGATGGGACTGTGAAACCAAATTCCCCTTCTGAAAACCTTGGTCGTTGCGTGTACATTACCTGCTAGACTAAGTTACTAATTTAAATGGTGAAGCCTCAAGAGGCCCATGCAATTGGGGGAGCTAATCTATATCTAAAGAGGTGAGGAATCCTATTGCTTGGTTGATTGAATCTGACTGAAGTTCAATTTTCTGTACTGATAGCATCCTTTTTAATTCTTTTGTTCCTCTTCTTTCCATATTATCTACACCCTCGGGTACTCTGGAAAAAAATGAGATCCTACCCAGTAATATTCATGCTTTTGTTGGCCTGCTTCAACCCTGTGAGGGTGTGAGCAGCACCACCAATACCATGGTGTACTCAGCTGCCCATGTCAGCACTGAACCAGTCCTACTGATTCCAGAATATCAAATTCCTTTTGGATCCTTGCTCAGGAAGATCTTGGTGATCAAGTTTGCACTTTGTGAAATAAATTGCAATTATTAAACACATTAAAAATAAGTGTATGTCTTCTTTAAATTGTACAGCAATGTACACTGCAAAACAGACTATCCAGAAAAGAAATGTTTTATTCTTCTAAACATGAATTCTAAGATCCTTAGTTAAGTACTCCTTAGTTTAGTACTATTAGAGAGGCAAATAGGCATATGTCCCCATTTTTTTTGATTTTTAAGTGTCTTGAGTATTACCAGAAACTACATTCAGTTTCTACCATCAAGACCACCTGGAGGTAAGTCCTCCTAATCAGATTTCATGGGTCAATGCAATGCCCCAAGAGGAGGAAATTGTGAGTGCAGCTCTCTCACTCTTCATGCAGGAACCAAATCACTGTGGGGCATTGTCTTAACAGTATTGACATTTCCGACTTTTAAAAAGGAACCGGCTTACAGTCACCCCTGGATGTCTCTTGAGTCAATATAGAACCCAGGGGAACTGAGAGGTCTAACATCCTTTTCCAGATTCTTTCCCTGTTACCCTGCCTTCACGTTGTATAGGAGGATTAACTCTATCCCAGCCAAAACCAGTGCAGGCAGTAAGATCACAAAGGAAAAGTGTCCCATTGCACACACCAATATCAGCCATGCAGGGATAGCCTTCATATCGACCTTCTTGCTATTTTATTCTAGTCTCCCTTGTTCATTTGTCTGGTCCCCCTTAGCTTGTCTTACATATTTATTCTCTTTGGTTCTAGACCTTGAAGCCCACCACCAGGTCGTATCACACTTAACATTCTTGTCACATCCATTCAAATCTAGCCCAAAAGGTAAAAAAACAGTGAACAGAAAGGAGAAGTTCTGGAAGAAAAATGGCTCTGGAAATGGCAGAGAATGTCTCAGTAGCTTCAGTAGCAAAACCCCTTATGTTCATACTCTGCCTCTAATTAAATATTGAGATCTCTGTTGAAAGTTGTATCCTTTATAAATGCAAGCAAGTGATTACACACCTATAAGAACCTATAGGGATAATCATGTAGGTGCTTTTTTTTGCAGAATGATGAGAATCATATTTTCAGCAACAGTGATACCTTAACTTGAAAATTATTTGGGATAAACTTATGTATCCCCATGTTTATTTAAAAAATCCTTACAAACATTGTACAATATGGGATCATAAACAATTAAAATCTTCCAAGCTTAGGTCTTTTACAGTTAAGGTTCAAAGGCTCTTTCACTGTGAAAATGTTGTTGAATCATCTACCATTTGCTGAACTTCCTAACAAAGCCTCTGCCTAGGGATGAAAATCAGGTGAGGAAGAGTTTGAGGTTAATTACACAAGCCTTTTAAAGTTGCTGTGTGATAATAATTAATATGTACTTAGCTCTTCAGTAGGTTTTGCTGCAGCCCTGGCTTTCTACCATATGTGGGGCTCTTTTTGTCCTGTCACAACTCTGTTTTCCAAAGGGTTGTTCAATATAACCACTTCTTTCCAAGGAGAGCTATTTTATAGGCCCCTTTTGCCACAATGTCAACATTTCTACTTCAAAAAAGTTGTATCTTGTAAATGCCAAGCCAAAATATAATGAATATAATGAATATCTTTTAGGCTAATTTTTTAAACATTTCTTTAAAAATCTCTGCTCTTCCATTGCATGTTTTGTCTCTACACATGAAAACGTATACGTAGAGTCATATTCAAACATGTATTTGTGCATATGATATGTGCGGCCAAAGACACACAAATGACATTATTTTGTCTGATTTTTTACCTGTCATCAGTTTGATGGCTAAGTCTATTTTCATGGTAACACTGAAAGAATATGCCTTAGTATTTGAAGCACACTGTAGGAAACTGACACTGGCAATGCAGGGTTAGTAACACCATGATGTCAGTACAGAGCATATCAATCACAGGGTCGCTGTTATCGCTGGTATCTCCTTGGACAAATTTTCTTGTGCGGTTTCACTTTCCCCTTCTGTCTTTCAGATAGAGAGTAGTCATGGAGAAATGTATTTCTATAAAACCCATAATACTCAAAAATCAGACAGAGTTGTAAGAAGAATATTTATTTAATGTAAAAGGTGCAGTAAATGCTGAATGAAGGTGTTCAGAGTGTCTGACAGATATAGAGGTGATTATTTGCATATTAGTATGATTCACCACATCTTTTCCTGGGAAAATAATTTTTTCTGGTCTAAATTACTCTCAGATAGAAAAGACAGAAGACATTTAAACTCCAATATTTTATTCTGCTCTGGAGCTTAGGCTACCACAAGATGTATGCTGGGAAGTTCATGTGCCACAGCCTGGAAATGCCTTCTATACTCAGACTCCAGCAAATCTGTTTTGCTTGAATAACTCACATGCCTCAATTTTCTGCAAACCCAAATGTTAATTAAAAAAAAAAAAAAAAAAAGGCTAGTTCTTCATATTTTATTTTTACATGCTTATCTTATAGTCTGATTACTAAGAAGCATCAGAAAGGCAATGAGGAAGCTCAAAGATTCCTCATGGAGCAATATAATTTAACTTTTATACTTGATGAATACATGTTCAAAGACTTGTTGAGTTTCCAGGGCAACACCTGACTAAATCTGCTTAGGAGCTTGTCTAAAGGAAGTAATAGAAAGATATATTAAGAGATTCATGAATTGAACAAGTATGAAAACCCAAAAACATTGGGCTGACATTCCTTAGTTTCCTGAAAGAGCAAGAACATTGCTGAAGCTCTAGACTTACTGTGGTGGTAGTTTTTTCTGCTTTCTGCCTTTGATGACCTAGACATGAAGAACTACTTCTTGTCTGGTGCTAAATGGAATGACAAAGAATAAGCTGTTCTCTTAGTGCAGGATGGTTTTTCCTGCAGTTAAAGGGCAAACCTAATTCAGTGTTCAGTTGCAAGTAAAAGTTTGCTCTGCAAACCTATTGATGAAAAATGGAATATAAATAGCTTATACAACTAAAATATTTTGGAATTTTTAAGGAATATGAACTATATTTTACTTAAATGAATGAATCACAGCATAATATTAATGAAAGATGAACTACAAATGGATACGTCTGCCGCTATTGAAACAGTATCGTACCTAATATCAATACTACTCAATGACAGAACTTGTTTTGCTCTCTGCTAATACCTGAGATCAAGCAGAAAGAAATGATGCACCTTACTTTTCTGATTATTAATTAAACAAAAAAAAATCAGAATTTCTACCTATGAAACTATATAACATATTAATATAGTCATTTTAAGAGTGGAGTAACTCATCTGAAGTCAGTGGAGTCAAACTGGTGTAAATGAAGAGGGGATAAACTCATTCACAAAGAGTTAAAGTCAGTGGTAAGCACCAGGATATAACCTTGGCAGGTGAACATTTAAAGACATTAAAGACTCTATAATAAGAAATAAAGTTTCATAGTGCTCTTAATTCTCTCTTGGCATTCCATTCATCGGCGCATAGCAATAAAGCTAGGCACTTTGTTGGGATCATTTAAGTAAACATAGTAATTTCATACTTGCTTTTAATACTGGATCCACTAATAGATGCTATGTTCAAAAAGCATAAACAAACCACTAATCAAGGTAAGAGCCATATGTACAAAACAAATGGAGTCTTCCTCACCTTTGGCTTGAGAAAACAAAAAAAGAAAGGGTTTTCAGCAGGATTGTCTTTAATCCAATTTACTTTGGATTTAATCTCCAAAACAAGGCTGGCCTGCTAATTCCCAATTATAATGGCACATGTAATCAGAGTCCTCATTAACAAAGACTGACTATATTGTCTATTAGGAATGGAAATCTGAAATGCAAATTCAGCAAATCAAAACGTTAAATGAGCTCTACCCAAGATGCTTAGAGCTCCTGCCAGGGCAGCGCATGCTGGCCGACACCTGCCCTGAATTCTCCCTCCAGCTGAATGTTTCATTCTGTTCCAGTCTTTGCCTCCTAATTGACCTGCTTATGATCTCTTCTACAATTAACATATGCTTATTAGTAATGGCTGGTTAAAGATTTCAAACTGCCGCAGTTTACAAAGTCTAATAGAGATGGCACACCACAGGAAAGATGAGACCACTGTTTTCCTCATCTGCAGTGTCATAGTGGTTTGGTTTCATGTGATTCAAATGAGATAATTTTTCACATCATCTGATGTCTGCAAACCCATTCCAATTGAAACTGGAAATCTGCACACAAAGTGGCGTAAGGCTCCTGGTGCACTAAATGAAAATCAGTTAGGGAATAGGATTTTTTTCTCCTGTAAGCACATGCTCAGCAGCAATGGGAAAAAGATTTTTTTAGAAAGCAAGGGACAAGAAAACAAAGAGGGGGAGGGGGTAAAAAGCTAGTTTGATAACAAACAAGAAAATACCCACAGTATGTTTGGTCAAATTCCTTAGTCTATTTCATAGCTGTAAATAAAGGTTTACAGAGGATGAATCATCAGTTTATAGATAATGAACTGAAGGATTTTTCTTACTATATTTCAGAAGAAAAGAATAATTCTGTCATTACCAGAGTATTGATTGCTATTATTTTTGTTCATGCTCCTTATCCAGGAAAACATTCTTAAGTAAAACCAACCAAAACAACCAAACACAAAGAAAAAAAAAACAAAAAAAAAAAACAAAACCACAAACCAAGAATTATTACTTAAATATGCAAAAGTGGGCTCTTAGAGGATGACTGCTATAATACTTTTATTAATGTTAGGCTAATGTCATATTACCTACACTTCTCATATGAAAAAGACCATATTACTGCTGATTTGGCAGTCAGTCTACTTTCATTAAATTTTCCTCTGGCTTCAGTGTTTTTCCATATTACTATCTTCAGTCTGCAGGAGCCAATGGACAACAAATATATCTCTTCCACCTGGTTTCATTCCAGCTTCATTAGCAATGCACTAATACAGCAATTATGTCTAATTCTCTCTCCTAACTGCATTATTATTATTTATCTAAGGTTTCTTGCTGACCATATTTATTCCTATTAATTTTGCTCCTTGATTTCACTTGATCATAATGCACTCTTAAGGAGACGATTGGGCATTTCACAGTCCTTCCTTTTGTATTCTTATCTTTGATTATATAAACCACTTATCCCTTTGAAGTCTCATACTGCCGAAATCCCAGAGGGCTGGAAAGAGGGCAAGAAAATATTTGGGTCTTGTGTTTTGTTCCTATAACCACAGCCATTTCCAATTCTTACAGAAAAATGCAGGTCTGTAAGAATATTTTTTTGTGGAGACTTTAATACTGGTACCAAACAAATTCAATGGCAATTTCATTTTATTTTACTGAAAGACATTTCCTAAAACTAATGTTTCATGCTTCATTAAAAAAACATGTACTCCGCAACATATTCTTGAACCCAGGATACAGAACTGTGTAGTTGGCATAATCCACACATGCTTTGCAAAGGCATAACAGACACTCTTCTCTGGAAAAAGCTACACTTTAAGTTAGGCAAATACAATAGGCAGAAAAGATTAAGGTCCAGCAAAGGTGAGGAGAACACCAGAGAGCAAATTCATGCTCAGCTGCACAGTTGACTTGTGGCTTTTATGAAAGGATCTAAAGGAACTGGAGGATATAGTTCTGTTTGTAAGAAAAAAAAATATTATTTGAATCTATAGGAAAATGTATACATTAGAATGAAAAAGAAAAGAACAAAGATATCTCCTTAAGGTTGGCACTAAAATTCTTACCCTTTTGTGGATTTTTTTTTTTTTTTTGAGAGTGATGGCCCCATTGACTTTCATCTTCATTTTGAAGCTATTGAAAAACAGATAGCCTCAGATGTTTTCATGTAATTGAAGTGAATGAAATTTTAGTAAAAGAAAAAAAATTATGTATTCCTTGAAAAGAAAATGCTCCCATGTCTCAGCTTCATGGCAATTATAATCAGCCTTGCGGTCTTCTAACAAATTAAGACTAAAACTTCTAGAACTAAGTACAGAGTTAGCATATTCAGCTGCAGAGCTCAAAAAACTTTTGCTGCCCTTGCTGTGTTTGGCTATTAATTTTATAGGATGTAGACTTGATCCTGTTTATATTAGAACTACCTTTTCCCTTTCCTTTCCCTTTTCCCTGCAGCTAGGAGCATAATTAACGCAAGAGTGGGATTTAATTTACTGAAAATTAGGTAAGTAAAAGTCAGGGCTCTCACTTCAAGTGCTCTCCAAGGCTCACTTTCTAATCAGCAGAGGGAGAGGCACAACCAGAGTGCAATTCAACCCACCCCAGGATGGGTATTGAAGATAGAGAGATGAGTTGGTGTTTTCCATTTCTACTGATTTTAAAGGAAGGTTCAATTGTAACTTTAAACTGTTCACTTAATTTTAAATAACTTCTGAAAGAATGGGCTATGATATCCCTCAGGAACATAATTTCACAGAGTGTGAAAAGGGATGTAAGAGGAATAAAAATCTAGCTTTTTGAACACAGTATTTGGTACAAGGAGTTTCCTACTCTTGCTTCTGCTGCCATTTAGCCTGGTACCACATTTCCAAAGGGATTTGTTTAAACAGTTTCCTACATTTTCTGCTATCTGAAATTATATAACTATTTTACAACAAGACTATGACATGTTTAAAATTAGTAATATCCTTTGATTTGATTTAGCGACCCCTCCAAGTGCTCAGCAGCACATTGTTGTTGGCCGCACAAGAAACTGGAAGCGGCAATTTTACAAATTATACATCAGGATTCTGAGTGGAGTCCTTGCCTGTGTTATTTTGGCATCAAGAAAAAACTAAGGGGGAAAGTGAGGGCTCAGTCTTTTCAGTACTCAGGATCAAATCTAGGATAAGATCTGATTGTTCATAAATCCACAGCTAAAAGGACTTCTAATTCCTGTCTGTTCATTGCATTTGATGCTGAGCTTTGTTAAAAGTACTTAGATTCCTCTGTGGCTTGGGATAAAATTATTGAATACTTGAATAAAAATATTACTAAAACCCCAGGAAAACTGTGCACACCATAAATCAATATAGACTGTTATTAGCATTTAATTTTCACCCAGGCATATGCTTTGAAGGATAATTTTTTTAAGTTTAGTTTAAATGTAATAAAATTAAATGCAGGTTATCAACTGAGTATGAATTAAAATATAAGGTTTCACCTTATTCACTGTCAAAACCTTTGAAATATGAAAACAACATCACACACATGTTTTTACATTTCCATTGATAGAAGAAAAGAGTTGTATAGTTGAACTCTGGCCCTGGTACATAGTTTCTGCAATTGAATAGAGATTTAGGCATTTTTCTGAAAGTGGAGTTTGGTTCCATCCTTTTCCTCCCCAAGTAACCCAAAATATGGTGTCAGCAAGTTTATTTTTTTATTTTTTAGCAATCTGCCCAATAAAAAATTAAAGAATAAATGTCAAAACTAAAATATAATTGTTCACTCCCACACATGCCATTATATGTGGTGTTTCATGGTAACACATACGGTTCTTCCTGCAAATAACAGCATTCATTTTTTTCACTCTTCATAGTGACAAATGTTCTTCTATGAAACCATTTAGCTAGATCTGTGTAAATCTGGCTTATCATTCAAACTTTGCTACAGACCTTCACAGCAATCAGGGATAACTCATTTGATAGGGTCTAACCTGAAGAACTGTAAAGGACCAAAAATCCATGGTGAAGTTTATGTGAATGGAAAATAGCTGTTACCTCAGAAATGCAGGTGCTTAATCACTGTGAACTCCAGTTGACCACCTTTTTTTTAACTTTTTTCTTTTTTCTTTCTTTTTTTTTTTTTTTTTCCAAAAGAGGAGAATGCTTCCCAGTTTTGTAGTTTTTTGGAAAATGTGTTTCTTCTTATTCATGAAGTACTTGGATACTGTGGTAATGGAAACCCAGTGGACACAAATGTGTTATTGTTCTGCAGCTGCTAATGAAGATAGCTCTCGCACGCAGAGTTTTCTGTCTCTAAAGGTGGAACGGTGGTAGCAGCTATCAGGGACAGCTGAATCTGTATGGGCACTCTGGGATTTTCTCTTGCTGTTCGTAGGACAAATAGTGGCAACTTCTGCTCACGTGTTCCTTCTTTCCTGATTGTCTGGGAGGTTATATGCCTGATTAAATTGTTATATTCCAAGGAAATTCATGTAATATATTTGTAGTAAAATTACTCCAGACTGTAAGTAAAAGTTAACATTCATTCCAATCCTTGAAAAACATAGGCTTTTAGCTCCAGATGGGGCTCAAATTGCAATGGAATTATGTTCTAACAAGTAAATCTGAATATTCTTTTTTAAATGAAGTTCCTCTTTGGGAGGAAGTATGTGTTGTTACATACCTTACCGTTGCAAAGAGCAAACTTTCTGAATATTAATAGTTAAAATTTCTTTTCTGCAAGTAGACTTTCACCAAGTAGACTATCACAGTTTAACTGGGACCCTACAATATATTAGGTCAGTGCTGTGTTGCATATGTGTATGGGGTTTAGACAATGAAAGTAATTAATTATTATGTTGGATATTGGATGCTGAAATTTTATGTTCATTGATATATTTATACGTACTTTAAATGTCTAAAACAGGAGAAAAAGAGAGAACTTTCATATATTTTCTTTTCAATTTTCATTTTTGCAGATGCCGTGTTACAGAATGGGGAAGAAAACAGGAGCAAGTGGATGAATGCACCATCTTCTGTTTTTCCCATCATGTAACCTAACTGTTCAGATGAAAAATTTTTTACTATTATTTTTTAAGGAAAAAGAAGGAACTCACTCCAGGGATTTGACTTTGTAAGTCAAGCTCATGCCTTGAAATAGAATTTTAAAAATAGAAAATCTTGTATATATTGTAGAATAA
Organism: Sitta carolinensis; assembly: GCA_032173965.1. NCBI lineage: Eukaryota > Metazoa > Chordata > Aves > Passeriformes > Sittidae > Sitta > Sitta carolinensis. The sequence goes on from CM063283.1 coordinate 34,348,457, forward strand.
ATGATGCTGCTTTAATAAGAACACTTGGAATGCAAATGAATCCTGGAACCAGTGTATGAAAACATATCCAAAATTAAAGAGAAAAGAAGAAAGCAACATAGAAGATGATTTATTTACTACCCCTCGGTTCCTAATTATAATTATTTTTGCACTGTGACATCTTCTCCAGCCTTTTTGTTTCACACTATCATCACTAAAGTGATGAAAAGGCTGTTAAATAAATATGTGATATCATTTGTGTTTTCAAGATTAGGGATGTTAAATCATGGAGTCTTGGTAAATTCCATTTTGTCCTACCAACAGTTCTTAGCTTCAAAGAATTAAGTGCCTTTATTAACACAATCAAAATTATCATCCCCCAGTCTTTCAGAGGACTTTCTACTGCAAAACCTACCAAGACACTGGAATCTGATCTTAGCGCATTCAGGACTGCAATGTTTCCACTGCAGCAGCATCTTGCTCTGCTAGGGATAGTCAGGGACCAGAGCTCTCATGTTCCAGGCACTGTGTACACTCATCAGAGGAGCAGCCTGTGCCTTAGCGTAGTGTGCCATGTTCAGAGTGGAATTCATCTTTCCATAGCATAAGCATCAAAAATGGATATCATAAAGTATCCTCCAGAGGTGTTTGTTTCCTTTTGTGGGTGGCTAGAAGAAGCCTGGAGTGGTGAGCTTGTACAGATGGTCCTACATGTAAAGATACATAGTTTAAGGCAGAAAAATGCAGTCAAAGGGCAAATTTTTCTGGCACTGTAAAAACAGAGATCAGAAAGGTAACCCTGTGCTCTGAACTCTGAGTCCCCATTTTCTGGTGATGATAGACTCTTACCCCTTAACCGTTTCAATACTTGAAGCATTCTGGATTTGTTTTGTCCAAGTGCCAGATCTGAAGTAATGTCCAAAGTACTTTCTCTGCTGTGGAAAAACAGCACCTAAAATATTATGGTAATGATTTCCCTAACTGGCTTCACTGCTTACTCTCCCTGCAAAAGGTGAGACTGCTGATGCACCCACTTGCTTGAATATTTTCATCATTACACTCATTATTAAAAGAAATACAAATGCGACCCCCTTCTATTTTCTTATATAATAGAATGTAGTCCCTCTTTTCTGTACTACTTTGCTTAATTAATGACTATTATCTAACAATAATGAGACATAAAAGAACAAAAAATTTTAGTAAGGGTAAATGGTTGCAAATATCCTGAAGTACATTTTAGTTCGTCATTACAATAACGCTGCTTTAAGTTCTGAGAACATTAAAGGTAATATATGAATAGTTCTGTGACATATGAATGTGGATAAGAAATACATCTGCAAAGTCTTAATTTTTTGGTGGACTCCATGGAAATTGTCATGCACACTGTTTCCCCAAACCATGACCAGATGTGCTAGCAACATGAATATCTCAGCATATGAAGACAATTACAATTTTTTTTCTTTATATTCTGGGACCTTTCTGTGCACTTTTAACACTATGCACATACACAGATAAATAAAGAGCAGATTACCAGTCTATAAAAACTCTTAGAGCTTCTAAATCTATTATAAAGCATAATTATTTTTTCTAAATACAAAACATGAATGAACAAGATGAAAAGACATAAAATTATGATTGATTATGAAAAGTCAGTTTAAATAGTGATTTTGAGACTTTCATTCCTTCAGCAAAGTCATTGGTATAAAGGTTTTACCATATCTTGTAGGATTACCTTTGTATTGCTAAATCAGTGTAGCTTATTTAATTAGTACCAGAATTGCCAGCAGCTAGGTCAGCTAAGAAGATATATTGCCCTGGAATCTGAACACTGAAATAACTTTTATATTGCTGTAGAGTATTAAACAGAATTATAAGCGAAAACAGTTTGTGTGATATTTTTTAAATGTAAAATTTTTTCCCTTTTCGTTGTCCAGACATTTCTGTTTTTATGAAACTGGCTTTGGTTTTTTATGTTATGTTTTGTGGACTTTTGGGTAGGAGAGAACTTGATGCTTTTTGCAGTCTTTGGATTAGAGGAAGACCTGTGTTCAAGTCTGTTATTCAAATAAGGAAGAGCAAAAATACAAATCTATATCATCTATATCCCATAGAAATATTTTATTTCAGTGGGTCATCTCTTTTGGTGGAGATCACTGGGTAACAGAAAAGTCGAAATGTACAACAGGTTAGGACAATGAAGTTAAACACCTGACCTCAAATCTCTTTATTTTTCTATATCCCAGAAAAATACCACAACAAGCATTGCCACTGAAATTCTGTAAACAGGTTTATTGAAGTCATCTCCACAGTCAGGGGGTGCCCTGTTTATGGAGTCACTTGTACCAATGCTTGCACTTCCACAACACCCACCTTAGGCAGTTGGGAAAGTCACAGTCTGGATGTACCTATCTCCTACCCTTGATTGATGGGGTATCATCCTTGGGTAGTAAACTTGCAGGTTCTCTGCTGGAACCTGTTTAGCACATTATATGTAGGGCAGAAAGTACTGCAGAAAGCCACAGAATCACATTTGAAGAAATTTAAATAAGTGTTGGTTGGGATTCATCAGTAGACATGACAATAAAGAAAGTAGCTAGGAGAGGTAGCCACTAGTTCATCAGTCATAATATATTGCACTTTTTTTCAGGAGGACAGCTGACAATCTCTTGAGTGAAGACACGTCATTTATGCGTGGTGAATTTTTTTCTGTTGATGCATGTTGATGTTGAATTTAAGAGCTCAACCCAAGCAAGGTAGTCAACTCTTAAACATATTTAATTAAAAACCAAAATAACCCCCCCAACAAATCTTTGATTCTTTTATAAACATAGTAAAGCACTGGAACAGGTTGCCCAGAGAAGTTGTCAATGCCCCATTATTGAAAATGTTCAATTTCAGGATGCATGGGACCTTGAGCAGATGTCCCTGCTCACGGCAGAAGACTTGGAACTAGATGACCTTTAAAAATCAGCAATAGAAATTGACTGCTGTCTTTTTATAACAGTGAATGCTAATCGTTTATTATGTTATTATATTTGTCTCTTATGAACATGGAATTGTCAAAGTAGTCACAATGCATTTAAATACCACTCACCTTAATTTTTAACAGAAGAAAAAACAGAGACAAAGAACAATACATACTTTTCCAGGAGGTCAAGTGTCAGATTAATGACAGAAAATTCCAGTCTACTAACTGGGACATTCTGTTGTTTTATTTTTTTCCATTTTATCAGTGTTCATTGCTATTCCCATACCAAGGAAAATTCAGGAAAACACATACTGTGAATTTTTCCCTAGGTGTGTCAGAGTCTTAGTCCCCTTTTAAGTCTTGAGTAAGCATCTATATCATCAGTACAAACTTTATTTTAAGGGAAAATTAATGTTTGCTGTTTTCAAAGCTTTTCTGTGTTTGCATGTGGTTTTGTTTTTCTTTTTGCCTAATTTCTTCCTGTGGATTGTAAAAGGGACAGTTATTACTCTGGGGAAGATCCCTTTTTTTCACCCTTAGCCCAGTCTTTTTTTCTTTCTCTTATCTCTGCAGCACTCAAAATGCCTCTTTAGTATTTGCTCACAGAGTTCTGTGTTCCTAGTGGGACATGGTGTGTAGTTTAAATATGTTTCTCTCCTGATATTCTAAATGACATCCAATTGACCTCATAAATGTCTTATGAGACCAAACAAACTCCATGCTCGAACAAAAAACCGTCAACCAATTTTACTTTGCTTGTCCTCAGGCTGCTCTGGCATGATGCCATAAAGCATCAGTATTGATATTTTGTGGCATTCAAATTGTAAAGTACCTAGGCTAAGCAATAGGAGCAGAGGTATTAATACAATCTGGCCATGTCACTGATAATTACCCCAATATAAACTAAATTTATAGCACATGGTACCTTTGGTATGAATTGGCAGCAGGCATCAAAACCTTTTCTTGACATTATCATGTAAACCTAGGAGGCATACAGCTAGCATTTTGTGTAAGGTATTTTATAGAGAAGCATAAGAGCTTCAGAAAAACTTCTGCATAGTTTTATCACAGCCTTCATCAAGATTTGTTTATTGTCAATACTGACTTTTACCACAGCCAAAAAAATTTCTTGTAATGTTTTATAATTTTAACTGAATAAACTCATAAATGTATTCAAAGTGTCAGGGAACACAGCTACACTAAGCAGTATAAGTTAATATGATAATTCAGCTTAAAACTATGCCTCTAGTTTTCCAGATTTGAAAGCAATTTCTTTCTAATATGCAAACCAGAAACTATCTGAAGGGAGCCTTTTATGCTATACTTTTACGTTAAAACTTATCAAGTGTCTAGGGAAATGTGTTCTTGAAATCCCGTCATGATCCATGTGTCATTGAAGACAAAGATCCGATGTGCTATGGAAATTTCTTGATGCATATTATGAGCTGTTGTTTGCCATAGTGTCTGGATAATCCTGCTTCATTTATTGGAGGGCCATTTCAGCTGCACTGTCAACAGCCTGGGATGATCGGGTCACCTTTCCCTATAAAATTATGTAAAAGCTGTCAAATGGGCAGGATTATAGGCACATTAAAAGTGCTTTAAGATTTCATGCCTATAAATATTAGCAAAGAAGATTTAAAGGCAAATTTGTCAGTACATGCCTACATTTCTACAACCTTGTTTTACAGCACTGCAATCTTATCACCTACATTTTATCATGTAACTGTGAAGTGTTTTGGTGGGGAGCAGCTGCTTGCAGCCTTATCTATTTAATTCATGTAGCAGGAATTAAGCATTATTTAAAAAAAAAAAAAAAAAAGGTAGCTGCCTCCTATTTCTCATCCTTTAGAAATGAGTTCTTAACATTTTTATTTCACAGCAAAGCAATTCAAGTAGATCAACACAAACCTTTTGTATTTGGAAGATCATCTTATAAAAAATCATTATATATTTAATAAAGAATTCTGATTATGGCACAAATTACAAATACCTTTGCATGAGAGTAATAATGCAGCAAATAATTTTGCCCAGTATTTACTTTTAAGTTGTCAACATTTTATTAAAATGTTTTGGAATGACTGCCCTTATTTATTGTACATTATGAATGTCATGGGCACTTTCAACATAAATAGATGTTGGCAGACCCCTAGCATTTCTTCAGAACTCTCTGGTATCCTTGTTAGACAAGTGCAGCATTTTAGTCATATTTCTGTGCTGGCTGATTTCTAGCCAATCTCTTAGTTAAACAAACTTATAGATCTCACAAGAGGAAGAAAACCATGTTCCCCTACAATTTTTTCAGGGGAAAAAGAGATCTTAGAGCCCTACCAAGGATTAGAGCAAATTGTGAGCAATGCTATGCCAGCTGTAAATGTCTGCTCTGTGACTTCATCCAACCTGCACAGGCAGCAGCAGAAAGTTTCCCATTTCTGTGAGCTTTGCGAGTGGTGGCTGTTAAGCCAGCATACGTGTGTGCACTCTCTGTCACAAATGCCCAGGTCAGAAGGCAGCCCTGGATGGAAACCTATGGGTAAGCTGTAACTGATGCATCAGTCAGCAGACCATGCCTCCAATGAATTTACTCTTGCAGTGTGAGTTAGGAAGGCAAATGCTTGAAAAATCCCGAATGCAATTAGGCACAACACGGTTGTTCTCTCCAAGCTTCATTAGGCTTTGCTCTTAGTTTTCACATTCCCTCTTGGCTTGGACAAACGGCCAATCTCCAGTTAGCTTCAGTGGGAGCAGAAGTGGAGGAAGAGGGTTTATCTGAAAAAATGAGAAGAAAGGGATATAGTGCCTGAGCTGGAATGTTGCTGAGGAATGGGTGAAGGGGACAAGATGGTAAATAAATGGTTTGCTCAATGCACCTGTGAGAAAGTAAATACAGCAACTACCAACAAGGAGACAGCAGAGGAACTTACTAACTGCATCCAGATGCAAATGCTTTTTACATAAGGCTTTAGGGTCCCCTAGAAGATAAATTGTGGACCCGGGTGAAGCCCCCTGTGGGTTTGCAGTGAGGGAATTGGTGGCTCTTGCACAATGGCTGCAGTGGTCAGAAAAATTTAAATAGAAACTTTCCTTAATGGGTAGGCGAGTAGGAACAGAAGCAGCATGGTGGACACTTTAGCTGACCATTTTTTTGTTGTTTTTCTTCTGGCTCATGGTCAGAAGGTATCTGTTCAGGAAATTGGGTGCAGAAAAGGAAACAGGTCTTGAGCAGATCAAGAAAAACTTTCCACATGCACAGACAAAAGGAAGCAAAATGCACAGTATAAGGGGACTCTTTGTTCCCTTTCCCTGTGTGGGCTGGAAAAGGCAGAAATGTTCCAGCCCTTATAATGTCCACTCTGAGACTATACACAGCTTCTGAAGACTAGCCCTGTGGCAGCTGTGAAAGTGATTGAAAGTGAAAAGGAGCAAAAGTCAGCTTAGGTAGAAAAATGTTACAGTTTCAATATCTAGTATATCATTGTGGAGAGAAAGAGAGAGAGGGAAAAGAGACTGCTGAGAGATCTTTTCTTACGTGGAATGTTCATGTAGCAGGATGAACATCCCCATGGGTGAAAGCTTTTTCTTTCTGGGCTGAGGGTTGAGAAAAAGTTGGCTTTTTGCAAGCAATATTACTGGATAAGAGCAAAGAAAATTGCCCAGACCACAATAATTACATATTTACTCTTGGATAAACCAAGCTATGGTTGCACGAAGCAATGATAAAGATTCATGCAGCAGAGTAGAAGATAACACAACTGTTGAAGATTAGGGGCTTGCTGACAGCTGCCTATAGAGTTACCCAGTATTTTTGAGACACCCCATAGTATTGCATGAATCCTCTTAGAGTCCATGGATGTGGCACAAGAAGTTCTTTGCCTTTCTGGAGAAGCAGGATGCCACAGAAAATCTCAACATCTCAGATGGTAAGAGACATCTGTGGTTAAAGACATGAACTGAGCCCTGGGAAAATAAATATAGTCCAGCTAAGCTCTCAGTGCTGAGCATTAAAACTGAAAAAAGAAGAGTGCCAGAGCAGCTGTGGTTAGAGTCTCAGGCAGCCACTGGTAAACTGAGGCACTTGTAGGCATGCAGCAGAGGTAAAAAATTTTCCATAAATAGTCACGCTACCCATGACCTGGTGTTCAAAGAGGTGCTGTTAATCCTTTCCCTATGAGATATTGAGTAAATGTGATCTGGGACTTACTCTTTTGTGTATGCCAATCTTTCTGTTTAGCCTATTTATTTTTCCAGGAAAGGCAGAGTTGAGAATGTATACAACCCAACATGTACAACATACCTGCCAGTAGGGAGACCTGTCACTGAAATAAATAGTCCTTCAATCCATCCTTCAAATAACATGTTCTATTTAAAGACAGAGCAGGTATCTCTGATCATTCTTTATAAACTGGCAAGATTTCAGGCATTGACTAAGACTTCTGGTGACACAGCAAACTCCTTATTCCTTGCCAGAACTTATTTATTATTAAAAACAAATTAACTGATGGGAGGTGGATCTTGAATGTTGGATAATCCTTTAGCAAGTTCAATAGGATTGCCCTGAAAGGAGGTTTGTATGCCAGAAGGTATTTCCAGTACAGTTACTATAAAAAGGAACTGGAAAAGGAAGAAAGAAGTTGAAAGGTAGTGCTGTGAATGAGAATGTTTTTTTGAGTGGTGGGCTGTGTGTGTGCTATCAGACCAAAAGGTCTGAACAGGTGAATAAGACCTCGAAGGTCCATGAACTATGAAGAGGCTAGATGTATGTGTTCAGGGATAGAATACCCCTCTTATGAGCCCCTCCAAAGAAACAAGAATCATTGGGATACACAAGCCAACCAGGGGAGAGGGCTCCACCTCCTCACTTGTATTTCTGGCTGTCGTGAGAATGATTAGCTATCTGGGAACCTGGACAGGGCAGCCCAGATAATTGCTGATGTTTACTGCTGGCAGGTGACCAGAGCCTGTGTTTGCTCCCTAGGGCATCTCCTTCCTTGATAAACCAGGGTTAGAAGCAAATCAAAGAGCAGTTGCTTGCTAAAGATGCTAAAGAAGAGAGGCTCTCACAGCAAATAGGCGGCACCCTCTTTGCAGCTCTTTACCTTCCTTGCAGGGGAGGGCAGTGGGGTCCCTGCTATGAGTGACAGCTCTCCCCAAATGTGTGGAAACAAGTGAAGAAGAAATGATGACCTGCACTGAGTGTGTTATTGCTGAATGATTCCCAGGTGAGTTCAGTTAATAAAGTCGCAGACAAATTAAACCACATCCCTCACATCTTGTCATTATTTCTGCATGTCTGGAACAATGAGGACCAAGACTTTTTTTAGGTGCAAATACAGAAAACTGAGTTTAGAATATAGAAAAGCTATAGGGATTTATCTGGCTGTAGAAAGTATTTCCACAACAAAGCTGACTTAAAACATGTGTGAGTTTATTTTATTTGACAGATATTTTTCTTTTCTTATTATAAGCATGGGTGGTAATGGAGTCCATAGATCACCTTCTCTGTTTCAATTCCAGTCTATCATTCTATGGAATGATAACATTACATATTTTATCAACATATTTTAGGGACTCTAGCTTCTTTAGTAGTTTTTTGGTTTTTTTTTTTTCCAGATGAAATGTTTCTGCTGGATTTGACTACCCCACTTCAACCTCTCCCACCCCTTCCAGCCCCCAAACAGAGTGTTTGATGTACACTTCATAGTAAATACCCAACAGCAGGCAACACAATGCCCACAAACCTGATTTTGCATCTGTCTAAAAAGAGTTCAGATAGATGATGAGGCAAGCAGATATAAGGAACATATAAATTTGTACAATAGCTCTGACAAATTCTGCAACCTTTTGTCAGAGTTGCTGAATGCTTTGAGACTGCTTTTCAAAATTACATTTTATATATATATCATCATTGTCACTATTTACTTAGCACATACTTTCTGTAGTCATACATATTCTATGAATAACATTAAATATAAACATTTGGTATCTTACACTAATGGAGATTGTTTTTGTTTGATTACATATCTCAATCCATTCTTCATCAGAGAATTCTTGATCCAGATTGCTTTTGCACTTGATCTTAGCTTTTATCTCCCCTGAATTTATTCATTCTAAAAGGATATCAAGTGCAGATTCTTTTCATGGTCTTTATCCATAATTAAAAGCTAGCATTCAAAAGCAATGAACTCAGGGGTACAAAAATTCCTCAATTTGTCTCCCACAGATAATGTCTTATTGTAAATATCTATAAACGTGTTGTTTTGGTGTATGGTTTATATTTCACTAATCTCTCAAAGGGCCTAAATATTCTTTCATTACAAATATCCTTGAGAGTCATCATGTCAAAATCATTCCACAATTAATAGAGGTTGCCTCCAAGGGCCTTAGGGAGAAGAGGGCTGTTAGTAAGTGGACAAATAGGAGATACTCTCTGGCCTGCTTTAAAATGCTTCAGGACATTATGCACGTGCTGGCAGGTTAGGCTTTGGTAAATTATCAGAAATCTTTCCTGTTCTCTGGTGTGTTTCCATGGCACCAGAAAATTCTTATCAATGGCACGAAGTTGTGAGGTCCAGTACTTTTCTTACAGCCACCAAAAATAAGAGGTCGATCCTTTGACTTACATGGTGATGCATCTGTAAATGGGTCTTGTCAGCCTGAGGTGCAGTCCATAATTGTTGGAATGAAACTTCTAAATCTTGTGTTTTTATTAAAAAAACCCCACCATAAATGCTTTGAGGCTAGATAAGGGAGCATATTCTTCTGCTTAATTTTTGAAATGGCTAATAAGAATTACTGGATAGTGTAAGAGTTCTGCTGTCTGTTTATTTAACCTGAATTAGTACATAGCGTAAATTCCATCTTTCCATTATTGTTGCTCAGGTTAGTGGGAAACATTTTTCCTGGCTAAATGTAAGTTTTTTGCTTTGTTTTGTTGTTCCTGTTTTCCCGCTGAAGGATATTTGTTAAAGTTTAAACCTATTGAAACTCAGACAAAAAATCCTTACTCCTTCCTTTTGTGGAATGGTATCTGGCATTTGAATATAGTTGCTCCTTGATAACAGTGTCTTTAAATAGTTCAAGAGAGATTTGTGTAAACCAATTGTGGACAAAAAATTGTACATCTGTGTATTTTTGTAATCATGGCTAGAAATAAGATATACTAATGTATATTTCTTTAAGATTGGAGGAGTTTCTCTGGTGAGCTTTTGGACTTTATCAAGTAGTCATATAGAAGTTTCCCACTGAATGTCAAAATCAGCGATAAAATGGGACTGTGGTTATAACCTTAATTATGGAAAGGATATCCTCTCCAGAGGATGATAATCCGGTTTGAGAAGCAGAAAGGCAGTTACTTCCCTATGGGAGTCCGGGAGCGATCCTCTCAAAAGCTTGGTGACATAGTCCTGTAAGCCTGATATGATTTCACTTTCAAATGTATTTAAAAATTCTACAGCAAATCCATTGGGGGTGTAGGCTTTCCCACTTTCAACACAAATACTGTTTCCTTAATTTCATTCTCCGTCCTGGGAATCTGCAACAGTTCTTTCTGCTCTTGTGTCAGTTGTAGCTGCTGCTATTCCACCACTGATGAAAGAACTGGATTTAAATGTTTGTTCAGAGGTATGTAAGTTGGCATAATAACTGTGATTCTCCAGGGTGAAGAGGAGTTTGGCCTTAGTATTTTCCAATTTACTGGGTTAGTTTGGATAATTTCTTCCTTATTTATCAAATCAACTAACAATGAGCATACTTAAGGAATGGCTACTAAAAATAACCTTTTTTTGGTCAGGGTTTTATAAAGGCATAGAAATGCATCTAGAGCTAAATCTGTAGATCTTTTACAAGAGCTCCTATACTCCTGTGCTTTAAATTTGTTGGAAGACAAACCTGTCTTGAGTGAGTAATTTTAAAATCTGATCTTATCCCAACATTTTCTTTAACAGGATAAGTATTTTATTCTGAAAACAAAATAAGCCAAAGTCTGTGACCCATGGATCAAACTCTCTCATCTACTCTTCCAGTCCTTCTCCAATGAAAAAAAAAAACCAAAAAACTACTCACAGGAATTATATGCAAGTTTTAAAAATTATCACCATATGAAGAATAATTTACCCAATTCTCATTATCTTTATTATTTTATTTGGGAAACACTAGACTATTCCTGCAAATTTTCATCAAATGTCATCCTTATCCATAAAATCTGTCTTTTATGAAAGAAAGCAAAAACTCCAGTTTAAAGTAAAACTAGAAAAAGTTAGAGAGGAACTTCTTGAGTATTCAGAAAATGTGGGATTAGGGTCTCAGTGGAGAAAGAGAAATACTTTTCATCCTACAAAATCATACAAATTCCAGGGATGTATTAACTTTTGAAAATGTCTATTTATTTCAGTCAATTTTGAGGCCATAAGTATTTAGCTTAGACTAGAAACAATTAACTTCAGACTGATAAAGTTATGACAGTCCCATCCTGAAAATCTTTATGAGATTCTCCGTAAATGCTAACTCCTGTCAAAATTCCCTTGTTCCCACTCATTTATTTCCAATTGTCAGGTTTTCAAGACAAGGACTGGTCTATCTCAGTTCTGTGATAGCTTTGTATTTCCCACTGTCAAGCAAGTCAAAGTGTAGCTTGCATATATATGCATTCAAACTCCTAGGAATAAGTTCATGTAGACTTATTTATTGTTCTTTTCCAAGAGATATAGAAGCCCCCAACCTCTTCTTACCCTGTCCAGGCAAGGTGCAGAGGGGAAGAGAACTTGCTTAATGGTCTGCTCCAACCATTAAGACCGTATTTCTGGAAAATAACACACAGGTGTAAGTTGCTGATTTTGAGCTTTAGTTTTCAGTAAGAAAAGGGGTTTTTACCTATTCTTGATATCTTCTGGTTTTTCCTGAGTGCACAGTCATGAGTGAGACAGGAGTACCCTTTAGCAGTCCAGATTTATGTCATCCTATGCATTGAAAAAATTGTTGATCTAGTGTGTTAGGTATAAATCACCCTTTATCCTTTTCCTGCTCAGAAGTTGTTTTCTGTTTGCTTACTTAATTGTTTCAGAAGCTACTTATGGACATAATTGAAAAGCTATGTCACTGCAAGATTTTGCCTATTTGTTTTGCTTTCCTTATGGTTTGCTTCAAATGACAATTTGTTGCCTATAACATTGCAACCAGCACCAAATGCATTGGTAACTTAGGCTTTCTGATCATGACTGGAGGAAAAAAACACCACTGATTCTTCTCAGCTTCTTACTTCTCATGCAGATTGTTTTAAAGGTTTAATTGTGGAGATGTATGCTGTTGTCCTTTCCTGCTATGCTTCCTTGTAGAAATCTTTGTTTACTTATTTTGGAGGAAAAAACTGACATCCTCATCTTCCTCTACTGACAGGACTCTGAGAGCCTTTGCTTCTTTTCAGGTTTTCCTTTAAGCACTTTGTTTATATTTGGCTTGTCTCTTCCCTAGCACAAGGAAACTCCAACCCTGTGGATGTTTTCACTTGCTCTCCCATTCCTGCTGCCAAATCTGCTGCTGCTCATCTTTAACTGTTTTGAACAGAACATCTCCTGCAGCACATTGATTAAGTACAGGAAGCATTAGTGACCAGCAGCTCAGGACATTGGGTTGTTATTGACTCTGACAGACCAATTTGTTTCTCCAATGTTCATTATTCTACAAAAGGGGCACATCAGACAAGGCAATTGAAATGTACAATATTGCCACCTGTCTCTTTTCTGCCTTGATTATGTATAGCCTAGACTTCAGTTTCAAAGTACACTAAGACCTCAGAGACATGAATTGTAAAAATTAAGATAATTAAAATTCCAGACTGGCCCAACTTGGAACAAAGATAATTAATGCTAGAAGTTCCAAATGAGCACACATATGACAAGTAAATAAATTTAAAATTAGGCAAAATTTCTATATTTCTTGGAATTATTAGTGTGTGGTCACAGTGACACTTTGTGTTCATTGCTGGGGAATGCACTCTGCTGAAACGCTGCAGTGTGCTGGAGTTAACATCTATTATCTAATACACTCATTAACAATGAGTCACCTAATGCCTGCAGTGAGAAGACTGCAAGTAAATTTTGGTAAGGTCGGGAGCTATTTATGGAGCAGCAGCTACCGGATGTGAAAAGAAAGCCAAGAAGAGGATGACACAGTTTGAAACATGTACTCACACTAAAACTAAAATGTATATACTGACACAGAGCACTGCTACTTCATTTTTAATGCATGTACTAACATGTTTGTCCTTTGCCATGAAATGGCATGTGACTTTTCCCCACATTCACCTTCTGTCCTTGCCTGTCAGCAGACATTTGGTCTGTGTGTCTCCATTCATAAAACATAGGGACCTACTAACAAGACATGCCTGGGAACAACAAAGATATTAAAATTCCTTAGGAACTGCTCTTGGATGCAATCAAGAGTCAAAACGTAATGCCATTGACATATTCTGGTGGTAATTCCCAATGTGATCCATCCATTTCCTTTTTACTGTCTATATAACAACAGAGAACATACCAGTGTACCAGAAACTATCTGTGGTTTTATTTAAAACTGGAAAAAATTCTCCTGAGAAGTTTTATTGACTTTCTTCCCCATCCCTGGAATTGCACACAATAATGATAACTTTTTCTTGCATCACCCTTGTATAATTATTCTTTCCCACTAGAAATAATGTTTGCTTCCTGCCAGTGGCTCTGATTCTCAGCTGCCCTGCCCGTTGCCTCCCAGCAGCAAGAAGAGATAGACCTGTCTGCTTAGACTTTCTGCACTGCTCTGGCAATGTGAAGCAGCTGTAGACCTGACAAGGAGCCAACCCCAAGCCCAGTCAATTCAAGTTTACAGATGTTTTACATCACCCAAACAGTGCAGTGCAGCCAAAGCAGACCAATGAACCTGGCCCTCCAGATGGGTCTTGCTTTTAAAATTGAATGCTGAAAAATAAATATATTACTTGTAGTGGGTATTCAATAACATTCAATTGACTTCCATAAGCTCTTGTAAGGACCTCCAGGCTCTGACAACAGATTTAGTTTTCGTCCTGATCATTTAAGCCCAGATGCTGCTTTTGATGGATGCGTCACATACATATGGTGAGTCAGGAGCCACATTTCCCTGCACTTTACAAAACTGAAACAAAAATATCCATACATTTTGTCTTTTGAAAAAGATGGACATTAATTAACAGAGTCCCCCTGAGTGCAGTTAAGACATGTAGGGCAGCATCCTCACCAATCTGAAGGTTATAGCTAAACTTAGCTGGGATATCCTGGCTTCTAGTGCGATGGGATTTTCTTACTGCACACTTAGACACTTTGAGTTGGACTGCTTCTGCAAAGTGAATTCTTCTGCAAAAATTTCAAAGATATGGTCACAGCCTCCCTAATGTAAACAGGATATTTTCCAAGGATGTGGAGCAGGACTATCCTGACAGTGAGTGTCCATCCATTCACCAGACGTTTCTTTCCTGAAGGCGCAGTGGACTTTCAGACTGCACAACTCAGTGGATACAGGAGTTTTTAAAAATCTATAGCAGAATGCTTCATTATTTTACACAAAATATTTACTAAGTGAGTTATTATCAAAGAATTTCTGCCCTGTCTATCTATCAAACTGATCTTGTTTAGCACTTTTTCAAGACAGATCATTTTTTTTAAAATACCTGTAAGCAAAATTTTAACTTACAAATATTTATTAAGTTGAAAATATACTGACATGCCTATGTGTTCTGAAAGGTATGTGTTTTTCTCTGGAAAAACAAAGACACCTTTTAAACACCTGGGACAAAACAGTCTGTAGACTTACTCCATTTCCCAAAATCTCACCAAGCTCTGAGTGGATCTGAAAGAACTAGATAGTACTTTGCATTTTATTACTTCATAGACATCTATTTATTGTATGAGAGAGACAAAAAGCATTTAAAATATATTAAATCAATGTGTTTCATTAGTAAAAAAATTATTAGCACAATTATTATTCTTGCCTTTCTTCTATGCTTTAACAGTACTCTTTGTGCTATCCCAAAAGTGCAGTCATAAATCTCAGAAATCCCGATGATGAGTTCAAATCTTCTGTAAGACATGTTGTGTCCTTTGGAGAAACAAAAGAGGGACTTCTAATTTGAGGGGATTTGTTGTTTGGCTGACGGGGCTTTTTCCTTTTTTTTTTTTTTTTATAAGGACCAACTGTGCACCATTGGTTATGACCTTGGAAGAGCAAAGCGGCGATCCGTTTGTACCAGCTTGGGTGCACAACGCCATTTGTCCCTGCTGTGCCTATCTGTTTGCAGTGTCACGAAATCTACAGGTCTCCCTCCAGTCATTTTAGAGAGGTTTGGCCCTGTTTCCTCCTCATGGGATGCAAATAACTCCCGTGGACTTCAGCGAGGGTTATTCATAACCTGCAGCTGGGGGGTAAGGGCCGTGCTGATCACTCGGAGGGCTGCAGTCCCTGATGTGGACAGCTGCTCTGTGCCACGGCTGCCTCTGCCACGGGGCCAGGGCCAACATACCAGGAGGAGGAAAGGCCACCCTGACTGACCTGCACCTATGCAAATGATAGACAGACTTCTTGAAAATAGATAGGGAGCTGGGGGAAGCAGAAGGAATGATACAGTCATAGTAAAGGCAGCTTTGGGTCAAAACAGACACATGGTGTTATGCGATCACTCATACATCAGATGGCCAGGATTCTGATTTATCACAGAGTGGAGTATTTGAAGATACCCTGTATGTCTAAGTGGAAGGGCTGCCAGCCCCAGCTGCTGCTTTAGAGGCTGACTGTGTGCCATTTAACTCTCGTCAATCAAAATCCATAAATGGCAGAAGGAGGTGGGGAAGAGAAAGAAAAGGGTAGTGGGAAAAAGAGTAAACCCTGGAGGGAGGGCAGCAGAGATCTGGAGGAATATATGCTCTTCAGAGTGAATGTGAAAAAGCTAATATACCACCCAGAGCCTCCCTAGCCTTGCATTAGGCTTCCTTTAAAATTCTTACCCATGCTATATGCACTCCAAAGCAGTGTGGGCTGGTCATTTTTACTGCTCTTGCTCTTAATTTGCTTCAGTTTTTGTTCATGAGCTGAGCGAATGTAACAGACATAATTTTGATGTTGTTTCAAAACCATGAAAAGGATCTCTTATTTGAACTCCACATTCATAATCAGATCTCTGAGGATCTAACACACCTCATGTCTATGGATACAAATACTTCTGTAAGAAATTGTGATTTTGAAGAGGTATGGATGTTTTGAATTCTCAGCAATGTAATGTGAGGGAGAGGAGAGTTTTGAAGAGGGGAGGGGAGGGGAGGGAGGGGGAGGGGAGGGGAGGGGAGGGGAGGGGAGGGGAGGGGAGGGGAGGGGAGGGGAGGGGAGGGGAGGGGAGGGGGGGAGGGGAGGGGAGGGGAGGGGAGGGAGGAGGGAGAGGGAGAGGAGAGGAGAGGAGAGGAGAGGAGAGGAGAGGAGAGGAGAGGAGAGGAGAGGAGAGGGAGGAGGAGAGGGAGAGGAGAGGAGAGGAGAGGAGAGGAGAGGAGAGGAGAGGAGAGGAGAGGAGAGGAGAGGAGAGGAGAGGGAGAGGAGAGGAGAGGAGAGGAGAGGAGAGAGAGGAGGAGAGGAGGAGAGGAGGAGGGAGGGAGTAAAAAATTTTGGTAAATAGAATTTATTTTTAATAGTTTAAATAAGATGATTGTTTGAACATGCCTTGAAACTGTAAATGTTGGAGTCTGAAAACATAACTTACAATTAGAAAACATGTAAGCAATGGAAAAGATACATCAAGAATGGCTCATTATAAAACATTAAAGATAGAGATTATGCTTTCCTCTCCTATGTAGTAAGATTTCAGTTGCCTATTTCTCCTAATGTAAGGACTGTACTTGTGTACCATGGAGCACAGTGTGTTATCTTTACAACAGGTTGACCAGAACCACTCTGAAGAGTTCCTTGACCTATCTAACACAGTCCAAAGCAGGCATCATTATCTTTAAAAAACAAAAATCCCCCTGATAAATGCTTCCTTTCCACCTGAAATATGAAAACCTTTCCCACAGGCCCTTCCCATTCCCTCACATATTGCACTGTAAGCCAGTGTTACAGACATCATTCTGTATGATCCCTTTACTACACTAGATCATAAAACTTTCCCAGGGAATTTGGTAAAGTCACAGAATTAGTCTAGTTTCTGTAATGCTCTCTGTCTTTTTCTGTATGTGCATGTGAATAGACCTGTCTGTACAAAAAATAAGAAAACACAGTGTGTGTGACTAAAAACAGAGCAATAAAGTCTTTCTGCCTATCCTAATAGTTCCATATCTATGTTTTGTGTAGGAGAAAATGATCCATTCACCTCTCTGACATGAGTATGAATTATAACAAGAGTATATATGCCTATTCCCCTTTTCACCAGTGGGTAAGGAGCTCTTGCTTCCCTCCCCCCCTCCCCCCCCTCCCGCATTAATAGGTTCCGAAAAATCCTTAGAGCAACACCATCTGTGGATTGGAGGCAGATGTCAGCCCTGAATTGATGACCTTGCTAAGTTGCTTAGGCCAACAGGTCAAGTTCTCCTCCCTTTTGCTCATCCTTAGAGCTATTTCTCTACGTGAGTGAGTGCAAAACATGTTAACAAGGGTAATGTGTACCTGCTGGTTGTGAAACAACATTATAAACCACAGTCCTGTTAGAAGAAAGAATAGAAAAAGGAGGATGGACTGGAAATGCCCTGAGAGTCTTTTTGAGTGTGTCCTTGCCTGCTCTCATTGGTTGGAGAGAGAAGTAATGATACACATGATGTGAAGGCAATTGCCTGGGGTACAACAGCTTGAGGGAGGAAAGAGACAAATTCAGCGACATATCAGTTTATGACTCTTTAAAAGTAATTACTTTAATCCATGAACCATAATTTAAAACCTACTAAGTTTTACTGTCTTCTGCTCTAGTTTTCCCTTATGGCAACGACAACAAAACAAACAAACAAAAAAACCCAATAAAAAACCAAACCAAAACAAGTTCTTTTAAACTAAATTTATGTGAGTTCCACCAGAGGAAGGATTAGGCCACTCTACTGCCAATAGCACAGGTGAGCAGTGCTAAGTAATAAGACCAAGTGGTATTTGTGTTGAAAATGTTAAGCTTCATCACTTTGGACTACAGCATTTAACCAGTTTATCCTTGGGTGTCCTGCACCAATGCTTTTCAATATGTACCTTATTTTGACTTTGAGAAATATATTATTCTGTATTTACTATAGCTTTTAACATAAACTGCAGATCTATAATGCAATTTAAAAGAGTCTCTGCAGGAAAAAGAGTAGTAGGGGAATTTTTTAGTCCACTAACAATTCCTCAAAAAAGACTATAATATATATCTTAAACTAAAATTTAACAATACAGTGCAAAATAATATTTTCAAGAAAAAATATATAAAAATGCTATATTTTTTATAATATAAAAATTATAAAATTGCAGAATTCTGAATTGCAGAGCTGAATTCTGCAGAGGCAGACACCTCTTTTTTAAAACTCAGTAAATAATCATCTAAAGACCACAGATAGCACACTCTATGTTACTTGGACTATAATCTTTTTACTCTACCTATTAACAATGGTATGTCAAACCCAGACAATGGTTTCTCAATCCAACTTACTTAACAAATAAAAAAAACATATCATCTAGCTCATAATGCTGCCACATCCTTTAACTTATACAGCTCTGTACTTTCTTTAATCTAAAGAATGCATTTTCCTTGTGTGCTTATATACTTTCATTTTTTTTCTATACATGAGTAACCCACAGTCCAAGTACCAGACACAAATTATAGATATTCTCCCATTTTAAATGGTTTCAATAAACTCAAGATAGTTCTGTGCTCAACTCCTGTTAACAATTTATAATTTTCAAATTTAAATAAACTAGTAAAAACCTGAGAATTTACCCAGTTTATTGACTTGCTGGTCTGTTCTTGGTTGTGGAATGCTCACTTTTTTGTGATTTTCAGATCCTACAAGATGAGAAGTTATGGGGATGGTTTTAGAACAGGCCCTTTACAAGTGGACTTGTCATCGTGCGTATCTCAGGTCAGCCTGGCGTTCGGCTTGACCGCCCACTCGCTCTCATACGCCTTGACAGTCTCGTGTGTGGGTACTTGGCTCTGCAGCACCTTTGCCTATGCTGTCACGGCTGTGGTTTCAAAGAGGGGACTCTCAGAGACATCTGGGAACATAGGTTTTATTCCGGGGTTACAGGGGAGGCCCCTGACCCCAGGCCCGGTGCCTCAGGCATGAGAGACCCCGAACCTGGGTTACAAGGGGGTTTTTATCCAAAGGAAGATGGGGGTGGGGTGGATACAGATTACAAACCAATAAGACAACTCAAAGTAAGTTGGGGAGGAGTCTCTGGGGGATTCACCAACCTCTGAAGGTCCTGGACTGCACTGGACCTTGAAGATGATTGATGGACCGAGGGAGGAAAGCTACATTGCTAGGGTGGACAGAAGCCTATCTCAGGGAAAACCAATGGGAAATGGTCTCTGGGCAGAGGCCGGGGTTGTCTTGGGAACTCTTATCAGGAGTCTGACCAGGTGTCTCCCAAAGCAGGGGGCCCCCTTTACAGAGACTAGAAAAAAACTACACTAAAATAGCAATAATAACTATACTATACTTATCACTAAAACTTATCAAACAATTCCAGCATTCCCACATGGACTGGCATCTAAAGACTTAGTGGCCTATTTTCAGCTGTCATGAGAGGAGAAAGCTGTGGCTATCATCCAGAGAAATGGCATTAGAGTTGATATATCACACCTACCTGTGATTGTCTAGAAGCTGTTATTTATGTTGGTAGAAAGAGCAAACACTCTCTTGGAAGGACTGTTCAGCTCAGCCATGCTAAGTGTTCACTAAAGGAGGGCTCTCTAGGATACTCCCCTTTGACTACAAAGGGAGACTTCTGACTACTTTAAGCCAGATGCCCATGATTGGATCAAAGGTAATCTAGAAACTTCAGATAACTGTGATAAAATTTGGCTTTAGGAGGTGAGGGCTTTATCTCTGGATCCAGTTTTGGCTTTTAGGAGGCAAGGGCACTCTTTCTTAAATACTCAAGTGTGGGGGTTTCACTAAGTCTTAGAAAGGATGGAGGGAACCTCCCTGTGAAACTTCAGTGAAAACTCACAGTGTGGTTTGTTTCCTTAGTTCCTGCATGTGGTTTTAAATTCAAGACAGGTTAGTGAAAGACAGGAGAGGAAGCAATAAACACGAGTACTAAGGACAAGTGTGCTGAAGAGGTGTTTGGATGCCTCGAGATACCTGTGGGATGTCTCAGACCATGCTCTGTCAGACAAGTAAAGCAGGTTGCATCTTATCTCTGGCCTTGCCTGTGAAAATAGAGCATGGAAGGAGGAAGAGACTGCAAATCCCATTCTCATTCTGATAAAGAGGTGATATGTCTGAATCATTTACTCAAATGCCTGGATGTCAACCCAGGACCAATAATGGATGTGTCTCACAGACCAAAACTATGAATGCTTGAAAGGGGAAGACATCCTACCAGGAGGAGGAACAGAAGGTAATAAACATGGCTTGTGTCATCCTTCTAGTCCCTTTCTGTAGCTCATAATGATTTTTAGAATAATGTAACAGAACTTGTCAGAATATATCTCAACAAAATGAAATTTTGTGGACATGTGCTGCTTTTCCTGAGCTGAAACATTTGTGGAGATTGCTTTGTGGAAATGAGGTGTTTAAAAGACTTCTTGATTGCATGCTCATTGGCTACAGATTGTGTAAGCACAAACATGAGCGATAAAAATAAACTATCCAAATGTAACTTTTAGAAACCAAATTTGATTAAAAAATTTCAAAGCATTTTGTGAAAACTAGAAAGTTTCAGCTGTATTATAATGCAGAGTAGTAACAGTCTTCAGAAATTTAAACACTGACAATGCTGACAGTGTCTAAATTATTTTCTAACACTTAGAAATAAACATATACTTCAGGTTAAACTCTCATTTCTTCACTACAAATTAGTGCTGAGTATCATACAATTACAGTTGAAGCTTTACAAGCTCAATTGTTGGCACGTAGGTTCCAATTCTTCAGAACTGAGTTGTTTTGGGTTTCTCCTGACTATTTTTATTTTCCTGTAAATCTTTGAATTTGATCCAGCATTCCTTATTCAGGCTAAACTCACAGAAAGAGAAAATTTTGCCTGAGCAGGAATTGCAAGATCAGAACCTTTGTCACAGAGAGGGTGCATCATCAAATTTCATTTTCTTGCATAAATCAATGAAGAACAAAGACACAGAAAGTCTTCCACTACCCTTTTCTGTAAATTCACCTTGTTCCCGCCTCTTATGGCCTCGCTGGTCTGACATGAGGAGTTAAGAAGTCCACCCATTCAAAAATACAAGGTTCTTAGGGAAAATATTCCTTATGATTGTGGACATTAAATAAGACATTAAAATTCTGGTGTTGTCTTCTTTAGCATGTGAAAAGGGAAATAGGAAATAGTACAGTTCAGACCCAATACTGTGGAAAACAGTGAAAAGAGGAAACACAACAGTGAAAATTTAACCCATTCACACCTTCTTCTTCACTGTACATTGGATTTCTGAGTGTAATGTGCATATAATCAATTTGGACTTGGTTTGCAGTCATATATTCCCTAGTGGGGCCCTAGTATCTTGACCATGAATTTCAAAATAACTACACAAAGTGATGATAAAAAGTAGATTTTTCTACTGGAACTAATGGTGATTCCTTCCGTTGTTTTGCACAGCATATGCTGTTCATAAATAATGTCAGAATTGGGCCAAGTCCCCTTAAGAAAGGTGGTCATTTAATGTAAGTAAATCCACATTAAATATTGAAGATCAGAAAAAAGCTGCCTTTTCAAAGAGGTCACTTTTAAGTGAAGGAAACAACAATGCACGTGTGTGGATGGCCAGTTCCACACTGGGTGACACAGAGTTAATGGCTCATAGAGAGCATATACATGTTTTTTAAAGATGTTTTATTGCTTACAAAAGGAAGTAGTCTAGAGAGACTGGATACATAAACTGGCTCCAGCCAGCTGCGGCTGTCAGGCTAGGAAGGATCCTGTTCAATTAGTGTTGTAAAATAAAATACTTTGTAAAGGAAATAAACACTATGAGAGCTAAGATTCATGCTTTCAAATATACACAAGGTTTGAATTTTTAATTAGGGCTGCTAATTACAGTCATCAGAAAGCAGAACAGAATAGATTTTACCTTACATTTAGCAGACAAGCCTTCAACCCCAGTGTATTTTTCAATTTCATTAATATTTTATGAAAATGGCCCTTGCAGCTTCAGCCTATTCTGTGCCTCCTACAAAACTGCCCCACATTATGGATGCCAATGCCTTTAAGCCATGTGCATTAGTGAGATGACAAAATGCAAAACAGCATCTTGTCAACCATTGCATCAATTGATTCTATTAGATAGTGTAAAAACAGTTGGGTGTGAGTTATAATTTAGCTGACACTAATGATGAAACAAGACACTGGCTGGGAGCAGACATTAGCTATAAGCCAGAAATTAATGCTTCTAATATTTTTGAACAAATTAACCTTAATGAACTGGCCATGTATATACTGTAGTATATACTGATAAGTCAATTAGTAGAGAATAGAGGTTATGTATATATAGATATATAGAAAAAAATAGTACGGTTATAGAGAGTTCCAAGCATATAATTCTGTTAAGAGCAATTCTACAGTAAATTCAGCTCTTTTAGATACATTCCCACTCTAATGTGCAAATGTCCAGCCTTGCCCATTTCAGTGAAATTTTGTGTGCAAACAAGTACAAAATTCAGTATGTCATCATACTGATAGATCAGACATAGCATAGATGTGTTCACAGAAATGTCTTAATCTCACTGATATTTTACCATTACAAACTTTGGGAGCTGGTGTTCCAATTTCTAACTGCTTTCATAACATATTAACCAAAATTTACTGTATATTTCCTTTTTATTCAATACCATTTGTGAGCAAGCTGTCCTATGTCCAGTCACTGTCTAAAAGGATGCAGTAGCATTTTAAAATAATATAACTAATATGAGACCCTAAATTCTAGGAATTCCATTTACAGGCAACCTAGGAAACAGAAGTGGTTAATTTATAAGGAAGCACAGAACAAAGGTAAGGCACTTGCCAACAATAGTTTGTTGGTTTAACTTTGACTTGCTTTCCTGGGAAAGAAGAAAACAGAATTTTCAATGTGAACTGTCAGCCCCACTTATGACAGGGTTTCACTAGTTAGGAATTCAGAGTTCTTCCTCCATTGGCAGAATGATGTAAAGAAAACCACCAAACAAAATTCTTTCAAGTTTCAACTACAACTCTACTTAAATAATTTACTTTTTAGTTTTACTCAGACTATTCTTTTTAAACTTAGTTGACATTTTCGTTGACAAGCACATTTTATTGCACAAGATCAGTAGTGGAATTGGCAGTGAAAAAGAGAGAGAAGGGGAAAAAGCTGGCTCTGCTCAATGAGAGAACTACTATCTTGCCTTTGGGAAAAACAGTGCTGGCAGTGACCCTTTCTGAAGCCAGCAATAAGTGGTAAACCAGTCATTGTAAGTAAAATATTTGGTAACTTTAAATGTTTCCTTCTCCTATAGGAAGTAAACCAGAGGCTGTTTAGCGAATACATTCAAATCAAGCCAACAATAAAAAAAAAGAAAAAGTTGGGTGTGAGCATAAAACCTTTAAATTAATCCATTAGAAAGTAAAAAGGAAAATTATTAAATAATTGAAAATGTAAATATAAAAGCCTTCCTTTCTTAATTACTGACCTTTGTTAAAACTTTTGGAGTGAACAAAAATACATAACTCAGAGAAAAAAATGTGGAAATAGCATCTTAAGGATATCTTTTTATTTCTAAGATTTCTGTCTCTCATATTCCAAATGTGTAATTCTATATAGTAATCAAAAGAGAAGGCAGACTAAACAAAAGGTATTTTCAAGAAATTCATAGATATTTGCATTACACACTTAATGAGTGACCAATGGCCCTTATGGAGGACGCAGAAAGAGCTACAATAACACCACAACCAACATTCCATTCAAAGAGATCCGTTCCAGTAAAGCCACACATCAAAGATGCTCTAGGAATATTGAAGCTGTAGCCTGTTAGCCACACTGCACTCATTTGGGAAAGTAGCTTAGAGAGCTATGTGTGACACTAAATCAGGAACAGGGATGGGCATGTTTTGTGCCTTGTGTCCAGCTACTTAAAGGAAGGCAAACCAATCCATTTGCTAAGCCATTTTAATCAGAAGTTATTCTAGGTTTAATCCCAAAAGTTGCAAGGCTAATTCTGGACCCAATGCCAAATGCTTATATCATTGATGTGCAAGCGAAAGGTCACTTTGGTTTGATTTTTGACCAAGTGGAGCTCCTAGGTCTTAAGCCAGACAATTCTCATTGTTCTGCCCTATTTTTCCTCTTTCTCCTCTATGGGTAAACACCACCATTACCACCACTTTACTAAAGGTGTTGTGTTTTGAGGTAATTTTTCAGGCTGGTCTCTGGAAAGAGTTGACAAATTCTCCAGATGAGACTGCAGTGAATGTACATTGTTTAAATAAGCTGGATTTTCACAAAGAGTTATTGACATAACTTGCACAAAAATAGCAAGCAAAGTAAAATACATTTTGCCTAGGGAGCTCATTTCTGAAAGTTATGTGAATAATTATGTGCAATGAATGTACAGTTCTCACTGTAGATTTTCTTAGATGTTTCTTCCAACATATCCTCCACCATAACATAGTTGTTGCTACAACTACACTGGGAAATATAAGAGCAATGAGGCACAGCTTCAAGCACTGGCCTGTCTTTTGCATGTCTGTTTAACCATTAACACTCAGCCTGGCATAGCTTTGCTCTGTGTTGGTTAGAGCTGTGCTGAACAATGTCTGGGTATTGCTCAAGAGACAGAAAGCACTACAGATCTTTCCCTAAAGGAGGTGTGAAGATGGCCTCCCTGTTTTGTTGGAAAGCTTAAATAGGTTGATGCAAGTCTTGCCATGACACTTGGCCTCAAAAAGAAGGAACAATGCATGACCTGCATTATTAAACAGCATAGGTGCTAAATTTATTTATCCTCTGTAGCCATTTCTGATGCATTCTGCAAATGACCATTGCACTTCGCATAGCTGTGGGAATTACGCGTGGGTTAGGAGCACAAAGGTGTGCTCAGCATGAGCTTGAGATGGAACAAAATTATAAAAATATTGAGCTGTGGAAACCTAACCCCCTTGCAGCCTTTTAAGAGGGATCTAAAGCTGTCTCAAAAGTTTGCCCGACATATTTCACTGTTCCTGAAATTCCCGCCTTTAAAGTTTCCATAAAACTTACAGATGCCCAGTACACTTCATGGGACAGAGAAGAAAATATTGTCCAAAAGAGACCTCCATTTAATTTTCTAGTACCAACCAAGCCTATGAATGTGTTCTAAAAATTCACAAAGCTCTTTAGGTTGATTGGCTGAAGAAGGCAATGTGCAGATGGTTCAACTTTCGTTTTCTGTGCTCCAAGCTCTCCAGCTCCTAGTGACCATTTCAAAGACCTTACTGAATGTTGGGACCCAGGATATTCCTCTGACTGCCCTGGAAAATTTACAAGTCACAAGAGTTTAAGTATAATGATAGTTAATTTGTCACAGGGTGAAAAAGTAGAATTTTGGGGTTTTATAATGGGGGTTCAAGAGGCAAAGATGGAGGAATGTGGGCATGTCCGGACCTTCTTCTTTGTCTTCTTGTCTTCAATTTTCTGCTGTGATGGTGGCACTTTTTAATTGGTTTAGAGTAGAGACACACTGTCCAATATAGCTGATAGGTCTTGGAAAATTATTGTAAATAAAGTACCCATAGTTTTTAGTATAAAAGATAACACTGCCTCAAGGGCAGGCAGAGTCTGTCTGGAGTCTGCAGTCTGCCTCATCCTGACCTGCAGAACAGAGCTCAGCAGGTCAGAGAAAGATTGTATTAGATAAGAGAAAAATAGACAACCTTGAGTACCAGAGCAGATGAATCTCAACTTCTTCTTCTGACGCGGGGCTGGGAGACAAGAGACTTTTTTAATACCTCAGGTTCATCGCAGCAACAGAAACCCAAGAACTGAGACAAAAGTCCTGGTGAGGTAAAGCATGGATTTTCTAAGGAAAATATTAAGTTTTCTGGGCATCATAATTTTGTACCCTACTATCAGCAATTTCTTTTAATGTGCACCTTGATTGGAGAAGAACTACAGTTAAAAACAATGATACCTTGAAAGAGACTTGCATGAGAACGGTTCGTATGGGGGACAAACCCACAACCTTGGTGTTATTAGCACAGTACTCTAACCAAAATTAAACTCCTCTTTGGAGCAATGGATCACAATTCTGTCAGCCTGCCGTTCAGACATGTCTTTACTTCAAAAGTCAGCTAGGGACAAAGCATTCTGCAGTCCAGCTGTGAATCCCTCACCTACAAAGATTTATGGACCAGAGGAGATGAACAAGAGCTATGTTCCTACTGTGTTAAATGTATCAGCACCAATCCAGCTTCTTCCAGTGGTTTGAAAATGAAGTGAGGACTCTAACCCTTCATACCAGTCTTCCATAGAATATAGGGATATTTCTGGGTGGAAGCTCAACCCATCACGTGGGCAGAGAAGGGATGCTGCAGTGCCAGCAGAGCAGAGCACTTGTGGAATTGTCTCAGTTTTGTCGGTTATGATTTTACCATGCAAGCAATCAGAAAAAAGGTTTTCTGATATTTTAGGTAAGGTTTGATCTTACCAGGTTTCTTTAACCTCATTAAGATCTGTATAAAAATCCATATCTCTTGTGGTTGGTCTTGAGCTCTTCAGAACAAGGCGAACCTCCTAGTCACCTCTAAGACAAAGTATGGAACAAAGAAGAAATAAATCATTCCTGACCACCAACAATCAGACTCAGCACTGTCACTGCTGCAATCTGAATAGAGTGCCAATGTTGATAATCTTCCTTTTGTGAACCCCAAATTATCCCAAACTTATCATGGAATCTATGAAGTTTGATGGAAGAATTTTGATTTCCAGATCATGTCAGGTTACAGCCTGGCAGAAGTTGTTCCCATGTGGAAGGCAACATCTCTATTTGATTCTCTAAAACATGCCTACATAGATCATTTGAGGTAACATCTGTCAGCCTTAGGAGATACTTGGGACTCAAAACTCTCCCTGGTGTCAGTGGGTGCTGAAGTCACTCAGCTACTGACTTGATTCCTTTGGGAGGACATTTGGCTGAAATTCCTCTCTAATGCTCTTATAAAAATAGATATGTGCTTTTTCAACTCTTAAATCTTTGTTCAGTAACTCCCATCTTCATTTTATGCCCTTACACCTTGTTTGCTATCTCTTAAATAAATACAAAAAATAAATACAAACACCAATTTTAGCAAAAGAATGCATTCTTATATAACTGAGTAAGGGCATATGCTATGTATATGTAATTTTATCTCTCTTTGGGAATGATTGTGGAATTTTACCACAGATTGTGCAGGGTTTGTCACATGCTCCCAGTTTGGTAGATATGTGGGGTCTTGGCAAAAGAGGGCAAAACACAGGGATTAGCCTTGGCTCTGTGCAAGCCAAGGCTAAGCCCTGTGTTTGGAGTGTATCCCTTGAGCCCATATGTCACTCCTGTCCATTTCTGATCTGGTGACAGCAGAAGGAATTCACAAAGACCCCATGCTTTGGTGCGATTCAGTCCATCTCCGACTTCATTAATGCATGTGATGAGAATACACACTACATTAAGACCTGTTTATGTGCATCCCAGACCTACTGAACCTATTTAATTTTTCTCTCCCAGGAATGGGCTCTGGGTCAACACACACTTTCACCTGCTTGATACAAATTAGAGCACTGAGAAGATGTATCCAGAGAGAAGACTTGGGGCGATGGTGTCCCCAGGCTCCAAACTTTGAAAACGGCAGAGGAAGAAGATGGAATTTTACAGAAATACACACAAGCTTGAAGTGAGAGAAGTAAGCATAAGATTAGAAAAGGGAGAAAAACTGTTTAAATATCTCTATGCTGCAAAAGCTAGGGGTTGGTAATTTGGTTGGAGATTGTCCCATTATCAGGCTCCATCCCAACAAGTCAATGGGTAGGTGTAGGTGTCTTGCTCACTTATTTCCTAGTGGATTAAGAAATAATTACAGCCATAGTAATGCTAACCCTTTCTTAAATGCTTCTTTGTGTTTTGCAGTGTCTTTCCACCAAACCATGCCATAAGCAGTACGCCACTACCATTTGTATTTTTAAACATTTCAGAGTCTACACTGGCATAATATCTTGCTGAAGGCAGTGTGTGGAGCAACAAAGGCAAAGAGGTGGGAAAAGAGGGACTGTCTGTACTTCTCTAGTTTGTGACACAACTTGTGCAAGGACCAGAAGTTGGGGCTCTGGGTTTCACTTAGGAGGTAATAGGAATTTAAATGAATAAAGACCTTGGAATACACTGTGTGCAGTTGGCTATGTCTGAAAGTGATTCTATTGCCCTGTTTGCTTAGACAAAATTTTTATTTGCTTTACTTGGAGCTTTTTCTGTGCAAAGTATAGGACTTAAAGTAAGGACTTCAACAGCAGATACTGCATATGCACTGATTGAAGCACATCTGACTGAAAAATGTATATATTTTCTGCATTATATAAGAATTAAGGATGTAAGAGTCCAGCTCAGGAGCTAAAAGTTCTTGCATAACCTAAGAAGAAAGAGCCGTCATTCTAACATAGCAAACTCCCATTAACCTCAGTCAGAATTTTGCCTAAGAGCTGAACAGAGGCTAGGAAAACTGCAGGCTTTAGTCCTGTGCACAAGGGGGTAAGATCATTGTTTTTGTGTAGGCATGACTGAGTTGTGCTTCAGAAGCACATTTCATCATATGCATGCAGAAACACTGACCTTTCAGACCTATGAAACTTGCATCCTAGTAAACATTTCAGTCACCAAGGAGGAAAACACAAGCCAAGAAATTCATTTAGGGGGGAAAAAAACAATAAAGAGAAAGGAAAAAAAAACCCCAAAGAATGTTGTATTTTTTCATATAATCACTAGAAGAATCATTTTATGGTGTTTCCCATGTAATTACTGCCAGACCTGTTTAGCAAATGTGAAATACTCATTAGCAATTACTTAACTATACATATATTAAAGCTTAATTAGTAAATAAATTAAGCATATAATTAATTGCTTTAATCAGTAGGCTTTTAATATTGTAATTATCACTTGATACATTAAGGGCATGTTAAGAATACTTTTCTCCAAAAAATACATTGTTAATTAATCATTAAAACTTATCTTACTACATGCTCATTAATGATTTATTACAGATGCTGGGCCAAATTCTTCTCTCAATTACAGAAGAGCTAACTCTGTTGAAACCAATAGAGCTTCACTTGCATAAATTAAAGGAGAATTTGGTCCTGCTAATTAAACTTAAAGTGTTTGTTAGAGCATATCACCATAGATGGAAATCTGTAGTGCCTTGCTCATTTTAACCCAAGAGATGCAAACTGCTTTTCTTTTAGGCTTCTTTGCTATGGTCAAGAATTGTCCTTCTGTAGCCTGAGCTCAGAGGCAACGAGTTGGGCTTCATTTCTAGCCCTGCCATTATCTCTGAATTCCAGATCAGTATGAGGACAAGAGAGCTGCCCAGATCCTCTTTAAAGAGACAACTGATTGTTTCTAGGGACAAGCTCACTTTTTTTTTTTTTTTTTCCCAATACCTAAAAGGAGCCTATAGAATCAGATTACAAGGGTGTTAATTTGAAAGGTGACTATAAGACTCAGAGGTCAAAGGGCAGTTAATGATACATTTTTCTTATCCTGAATATGGTTTTTCTATCTCAAATTTGGAATCTCCTCAGGAAGGAATTTTTTTACTTGGAACTTGGTATAAATAAGGTATTTGCCATAATGGGCCAAATGTCCTTAGTTAAGCTTTCTTGAGGGATTGAGAGTAATAATACTGTTTGCAAAAGGTCTTCATATATAAATAGTCATATTATGAATTGTTGCAGAGGAGGCAGGATGTGGAGGGGGAAGGAGCAACTAATTTTTGAGCAAGGGATATCTATTCATAGATGTAGAGCACAGATGCTGAAGCCTTTGAAATGTCAATGTGAAGCCTTCTATGGGTTTTCCTTCACAGTCCCAGTGGGACTCTCCCAGGCACAGCCTATTTGCACGAATGCAAAATCTTGGTTGCAAAAATGTAAATGAGGAGTAAATTAAGAATTTGAGATACAATGACAATGGGCTTATGGGCTTTGGAATGTGGATGTGCATATACAGTTTACTATTTGCACATTCACTTATCTTCACCAAGGTCTCAAACCCTGATGAAAACAGCCATTTTTCTGCTTGGGTGAAACTTAAATAGCATTTAGTACTTGCTTGGAGGTATCTGGGAGACCAGCCCAAGGTTTGTGTTAAAAACAAGATATTCTCAATTTATTGCTGGGTTTCGGGAGGGCTCTCAATACAACTTCCAGAAGAACACACTAAAGTCTCAATTTCTTTACTGAGATAGCAAAGAAATAAACAGAATATTGCATACATGCACATATTCAATCTCAGTCTTTAAGTGACTGTTCCAGACAGAAAAACAGAAAGAAAATATTTAATTTTAAATGGTTTAAGATTAAGCAGATCTTTCTTCATAATAATTTACAGCAGAGTGTTTCAGTGCTTTAGTGTACTACAATCTGTTATTTAGGACTGCAGGGTGAATAAAAGAAAATCCCTATCTTAGAATCATCTGTGAGTTTTGAAAACGTGATCAGTCCTAAGAAAATATCTTTCCTCTAGTCCCTTTTGCACTGAGGGAAAGAAAAGTGGCTTGGAAAAAAGAACAGATTGTGGAGGCAAATTTCAGCCGTCATATTACACTGGACCAATCTGCGATGGTAACAGCAACTACAGCCTTGTAGAGTCACTATATAACTAAATATTTGTGTTTTGTGGTGTGAACAGGTCCCAAGTGGAAAAGACAACGACCATAGTGAATCTTGCTTACATACCCTTCCTGAAGCTTAGAGGCCAGATCTAAACAAGGTTTAGGCATCTGCTAAGGGAATTCTAAGGCAGGGTGTGCTTATAGGGCTTTTGGCAGCAGAAGTTTCTTACCAAGTGATGAAGAGGAGGCTTCTCACTTCTGAGGTGCTCTCCATAGGTTTTACAGGCTTGAGCTGGGATGACAAAATGGCTAAAGCTACACAGGTCTCCCACAATAATGAGGAAGTCTCAATGTCAGAAAGGAAACCCTCTTGAGAGTCATTGCATCAGTCCTTTAAACAAGAATTAATGATAGGTGCATGATGAAAATAAGTTTATAAACAATTATGATGCAAATTGAAGATTAGAAAAATATGAGATCCTAGTTCTTAAAGAATTTTGTTCTTTGTATATCCAATCAATTATTCCTTTGACAACTTATTCTTTACAAAATAATAATTCTTTTTCCTATCCTGCAGGGACCATTCTCATTCCTACGTGAGGCACCTAGACAGTGGTAACTTGGTAGAACATATGTAGAGAGAAATGGTTCACTTATCTTCAAATTTATGTTAAAAGATATTTGCTTCTAACAGAAGTAGAAGATTTATTAAGGCTTCTTTATTTTTTTTTTTAAATGGAAATACACAATGTTTGACACAGTAAAAAACACAATATAGGCACAAGTCTTTTGGTACTACAAGCTGTATACTCCTGTGCTTGACCATTGTTATTCAAGAGGATTCTAATGACATTGTGAAAACACTCCTGTAAGAAATTTGACTTGATTGTCCTAATAGCATTTCTTCATACTGCTTATGAGTCTGAATGTAGACATTTGTAGAATTCAGTCTTCTTAACAACAAAATAAATATGATAGAAACATACTGGCAATCTCCTTAAAACAAATAAGCAGTATTGGCTTGCATCTTGGCAGACAAAGGTGGTAATTGTTTTCCTGTTATAATTACAATTTTTTAATAAATTTATCTCAATGTCATGGGGAAAGGCTACCCTGGTTTAAATGAATTTAGCTAAACTGATTCTTATTCTTAATATATATTTAAGCTGGATTCATGCATATTCAAATGTGTATGAATGTATTTATTACTTCAACTTAAAGCAGTAAATTATTAGTGACCAAAATCAAAGTAAGCAAGAGTTAAATCAATGTAAAATGTTTCTGATTAGGCATGTACCTCCATTAAATTTTATTATAGAAAGTAATTTCAATTAAGCAAATCCAACTTTTTTTCAATGTTCAAAAGGTCTATAGAGATACTTAAGTAAGTCAATATTTTCTGAATTATTATTATATATTATATATTATAATTTAGATGAAAAAATAGGTATGTAGAGTGCCATGCACAATTGGGATAATTTAACGATGTCTGCTTTGCATAGGGAAAAGCAATATACTGTAACAGTGGGCACAGAAACAGTGGGTTTCTTCTTTTCCTGATTATTCCAACAAAGCTAAGGTAAGGATTGCTAGCTGCTGTAGTTATGAAATTCCCTCTGTGTGTGTGTGTAGAACAAATACAATTGAGCAAATCCCAGCTTGCAGACTTCAGCCATTTTGTTGCCACAGTCTACAGTCTGGTCTTCCTCGCCTGGGCACCTGACTTGCATCTGCATTTAAGAGCCTATTGAAGCAGGCTTCCCAAAGGAAGCACCAAAACTTTTCACACGGGCACTGGAGACATGTGCCTTTGAGAGCCTCCAGTCTTCCTAACTTGTGTACCTAAACTCAGCCAGATGGGACTGCTCAGAAGGCTTTCAAAGGCACGGCACTCCCTCCTGGAGCTGTTTCTGGGATTTGAGCACTTCAGAGGGCTTGCTGCTCTGCCTGACTAGCACTGGGGTACAAGTCAGGTACCTGGAGTAGGGGAGGGTGGCAGAGGGCAGCTCCCAGCAATGCCCACTGCAGCTTTCACGCTTTGTCTTCAACCTGCCTCTTGAAGAGTTTACTTTTGTTCCTCACCCTGACATTTCTTAATCAAAAAGACTTGTCCTAGAGTAAAGGTACGTGTTTCTTCCTGGCTCAGATGGAAATACTACCAAAAAAAACAAGGATCCCAGGTGGGCCTCAGTTTATCTCAGATGTGCTACAACAGCTCTTGAGTTTTCAAAGTGCACTGGGGGAAAATTTTAGGGTCCGATTCAGGTCATGGTTGGAAATAAAATAGATTTTTATTAATAATCGCTACATCTATACATTTGTGGATGTTACCAGTGAGGGCAATAAGAAAAACAACTATAAACTTATGAAAAGAAGCATTGTATTCCTGCCCTTGCCACCACATGTACTGGAAAGGAACTATATTGGCTCTTTTTTAGCTAGTAATGTCTAATGCAGGAAGACAGGAATAAGCAGAGTAGAAAGCACCTGTCAGCTCTATTTCCCACTCTCCTTGATTAGCATGAAACATTAATAGGGCTCTCAGAAATTCTGGTCTGAAATGGGCTTTGCTTGAAAACGTGTCTGCCTTTACTGCACCAAAGCTGCTGTCATTAAAAAAGGGCAGATAACTAAAGAAGACTCTTTCTTGAAATTTATACCATTTTTTCATACAATGACAAATTATTTTAATAATAGGAATCGCACACTCTGCCATTTGTATAATGTTTCCCATAAAATTCACCCATTAAATTTGTTCCTCTACTTGACTCATATCTTTTTAAAAAAATGACACACACAAAATGATTCATCACGCATTCTTACAAAGAATTGGAAGTGAACATACTGTAATGGGTTAACATAGGTTTTAATAAAATTTTCATTGTTGCACATTTCACTTTTCGGTACTGAGAGCCAGGGCTGTACCAGTAACCCCAGGCAATGCCTAAGGATAAAACAAATCATACGGTAGTGAACTATTTTCACCTATTTATCCTTCTACTGAAAATATATTCATAAATACAAAATGAAGCTAAGATACGTAGCCAGTAACATTACACATAACAAAGATATTCCCTAGTATTTGTATTCTATTATTTTTTAATAATATACTTGCTGCATTTCTAAGATACTTCAGGTTCTGTTTTTCTTCCTTACATATCCTGTAAGGCAGCAAACCATTTTAATTTTTGTCCCCTCAAAGTGGGCAGTAACAAATATTTGAATCCATAGAGTCAAATTAATTCCTATTGTGCAACCTATTATAGAACATGCACTGCGAATCAAAAATGTATGCATTTATCTAGCCAGTGGAGTTTTCTGAAGAAAAAACTTTTGATTTGTGGCATATGTAAGTTTATTTGTGTGTAGACAA